>CM064068.1:9533877-11989502 GCA_032594955.1 Panicum miliaceum
TACTCAAGCAAGCAAAGGTCATGCAACATACATATGGTTAGGACTGCATGTGCCGGGAAATTAGGGATACCAGGGAGAATGTCCCGCCCCGGAGTACATCCGGGCCGTTACATCTTTCAGAACTCCTACACTTTACCTGAACGTCGGGGAATACACTAACCACAAAGCAGCTTGGTAGCGGACGGACAAGGGAGTCACCACCTACTGTCTGCCCCAGACACACCGTGGAGCACGGTCATATTCGAAGGATCCCGCATACCCGAGCACCACGCTCGTGTATGAGGTCACTACCCTAGCGCCCCCGAGTCTCCCACCCTTCGGATGGACAAGTAAGACGTTAAGGCAAGCCCGAAAGCACAACGAACCGATATCCTTACCTAGATCATCTAACCTAATCATATATAAAGCATAACTAGTGAAGCACCAAGCCATGATATGCTTAACTAGCAAGGCAGCATAACAAGACAAGGCATGATATACTACCACGATAGATAAGCAAACAAGGCTTAGCTCTGCATTAAGAATAGAATACCGACAGTTTGTATACAAAGCCATACCCAATGCCGAGGACTGCTCTCCGGCCCGAGGACGACTTGCTTCGATAAGAAAGAGGCACTAGCCTAGCTCCACTACCCTAAGGATTACAAGTCTCAAGTGTTTGTGAGAGAGAGAGGCTCAAGTGTGGTGTGTGTGGAATGAGGGGGTGAGGGCCTCCTTTTATAGCCTCCAAGGGCGGTTCCCGCCATCTCTTCATAAGGAAACCCTTGCAGGAGAATTAGGTTGCTTTGGAGCTATGCCACGCCAAAGGGCGCCTGGATGGGATGCCGGCCAGGGTCGCCGACCCCCAGGTGAGCCTCCCCCGGCTCAGCCTTCTCTGATACGCTGTCATGTGGGCCCTTGTGATGTTTCCTTATGTTTGCTTGCTTGGCGCGCCCGTTTGCTCTGACATATGGGTCCCTCTTGTAAGTGAGTTGCAGCAGATGATCTTCTGTGCATAGTTTGTTGTGTATCCTTCATGTTTTCTTCTTATTTTAGACTTGTATCCCTAAAATGGTTAAAGTGACAAAACAACTATGGGGCTAGGTTAGTGATACAAATATGCGAGTAAGAGATATAGTTTTCCTTTGCTTGCGAGTATAGTTGACGGTCGGATTTTGCACTTAATGACCGTCAATAGTAAGATCTTGGTAAAGTTATTCTTTTGTTCATTGTTCATTTACGGGTTCATCGTCCGTTCTAGTAGCGGATACTCTAGTAGAGGGCCCTTGATAAAGTCGGGATAACCCTATGCACCTCTAGAGTATAAGTCGAAGGCATAAACATGGTGTTTAGGCCCTAGATTACTTTTGTTTGTTGCGAGCCCCACGGTATTGCAGGTGTAGACCGCAGGTGATGATGGGATGCAGAGGAAGGGAGGAACAGATCTAGCTCAAGAGTTGCGGCCCTGGAGTGAGAGAAGGGGAAAACTCAAGGCTGTAAAAGCTGAAGGCGTAAGGTAAAACCCTAGGTTACCACGAGGTTAAATAGCTAGAGGTGGACCTACGGCAGCATCCTGTAGAATGAGAAGCGTCTCAGCTGGACAAGATATCAAAACAATGGAAGCTGAAGCATTTTTCTATGCAGGATTTGATTCGATTTTGAAGAGTAGATCTAGTTTATTCTGGGGAATTTATTTGATTAGCCATTTTTCAGGGATATATTCCCAAAAAAGGGTTTTTTCAAATTTCTAACCAATTCACAAGATTTATTGTTTAAAGTTGGGTTTTACTGGAACACTAACCTACCTGCCACATTCTTTTGGATCCTTTTTCCAAATATTGGATTTGGATTCAAGGCTCGGGGGTTATAGGACTCGTGTCACCAGCAGCTTGTTTTTCAATTTTTGGAAGACAAAGATGAAGATTCAAGACTACTTTGGACCCTTAGCCTGATTCTGCAGTTCAACCTAAGGCTCGTGGGCTACTCCATATAGAGTGTGATTTTTCAATCACACCCCATATTATCTTATCAGGCATGAGCACCACGCAGCCTTAAAGCAGCCAAGGAAGTACTCAGAAGAGACATTCTAGCCAAAGTTCGAAGAACTCGAAGATGACTTCAGAAGTACCCTGGAGCCTGCACTACTCGACTACGAAGAGCTCGAGGGCTTGTCAGACCCGGGGCCACGGGGTAGCTTACATGGCACAGATCTGAACGAGATAAGGGATGGGGCATGTCCCATGCTCTATCGTGTAGTAATGTACTCGGATACGAGTATGACTAGTCGGTACAGAAGGAAACTACCCGAGTGGTACTCAGGCAGGACTCCTAAGCTAGTACTCGGCTAGGATTCCATGTAACCCTGTCCCCCCGGAGTATATAGGGGAAGGCAGAGACCCCCTCAAAAACATAACCAATCCTAAGCAATACAAGCCACCACACAGGACGTAGGGTATTACGCAACTCGCAGCCCGAACCTGTCTAAACCTTATGTTGCTTGCACCTTCGAGTTCCTAACCACGACGACACTCTACCTCAAACTTACCACTTCGGTGGTATCCCTCGATGGGCTTGGCGGCTAAACACCGACAGGGTGAGGGTCGGTGCTAGGCGCACCTGAAGGTTGTCCAGGAGATGCTGTTGTTGTATCTTTTTAGGTTTTTCCCGATTTGTTATCAGGTTTGAGTCACCCACTACCTGTCGACCTCGCACACCTCTACCTTGACATCATCATCGGCTTTCCTCGTCGACTTGTGTGACTCGGCCTGGCGTGCGGTGCGCATAGGGGCCCCTCCCACGACGCCGTCGGGCCACCTTCATCTACAGTCTCTATGTCGGTCGTCCCCGACACTGCTGCCACCACTTCGATCTGTGCAACATCATTCGTCGTCGTCTCTCACGTGCACCATCGGTCTGATCAGTCGACACGTGCACCCACGCGACACTGCGTTTGGGATGGATGTCTCGAGTATGCGTGCACCGTCACTAACACTGAGGGTTGCAGCTGCCTCACCTTGTTACATTGCAGCATCGCGGCCCGTGTACTTCCTGGTCGCTGCATCTTCCTCGCCGGCGATTACGTCTTTGACTTCATCTACGCCATCCTTTGACAGTGTCTCCAATATCATCAAGCTAACGTGGTCTTCATCAAGCTAATCGAGCGTTGCGCCGTCTTCTTCGAGCACCGCTGCCGCTACCCACAGATTGTCCGGCCCTGACGTAAACTGTACACCTACCCTCTCTGACTCGCTTTGTCTAGCACAACCTAATCGCCAGCATCACCGTCTCTTCCCCAACTACTTTGTCTACTCCGGCAAGCAGGCTGCACCTACATGGTCTTCTACCCCGTCATTCTTCTACGCCTGCGACCGTCGTGGAGGCCTTCTCTGTTGGTTCCTAAGACAGTGACATGTTTGGTTGTGCCCTCTACCTTGCACGTCTGGCATTGGCAACATCGGTGCGTGCCTTCATCCTCGACGCGTTCTCAGGTCTGGCAAACCCGGCGCACGTGTCGCCATGGCGGCCCTGACCTCATCCTTGGCATCGATCTTCCTCCTTGACGACTCTCTCAACACATCACCGTCTTCGTCTACAACGCTTTCTCTTATGCGCCACCACCTCTGGCGCCCACCATGGTGCGCCCACGGCTCCATGTGCGGCTACCTCGACTTCAGCATCCTTGACTGCTTTGATGAGCATGGCTATTCTACGCGTGACACCCTCGACCACGGCTACACACCTTCGTCTCGTCTCCCTCGACATCGGCACAAAGGGCTATCATCTGCATGAGGATTCCCCAATTTTCTCCAGTCACAATATTCATATTGCACCGATGTTTTGTCTGCGGAGGGATGTTGGTTTCTACCTTCGGCTTCTTCTCAAGTCTCACCGTCTGTAGTGCTCTCGCTGTGACTGCGGGGAATATTAGAGTATATTAGAGATATCTCTATAATAGGTAGATTAGGATTATATTCGGATCCTACCATATCTACCATATCTGTAGTAGAGGCACTTTGCCCTACAAGTCATGTACCCCTATATATACCCGCCTAGGCCTCAATGCAATACAATCAATCAATCCATTATACACCAATTTTATCCTTCTACATTGACTGACCATGTGTGTTTACCATTCGCTCATTTTGTAACATTAGATTTGGAGATCACTCTTCTATTTCGCCTAGTAGTTCATCAATTTTGTTACAAAATGGGTTGCTGGAAAGTTCACCATTATTGAAACATATCGACTGCATTCGCAGACACACGTGTTGTTGGAAAGTTTATGTTGAAAACTTGTGACAACTTATGCGTCTTCATTGCACTTTTGGATATCATAAACTACCGAAAATCGAGCTACTGATTGGAGGCATTGATTTATTCAAAAATTTTCTACTGGTTACCCTATCACAAGTTCAGTTCAGTTAGTTATATTACCTCCAGTTGAAGGATCTGTCTCCCATATAAGAGATCTCCCCATATAAACACATCCAACTCAGCTTCATATTAACTCTACTAAACATCTATAAATAACTTAATAGTACAATGTTTGAGCTTTTGTTAATATTATTGCCAAGTATAGAACACCTGATGCATGAACATAAAGTTGACAAATGCAAACACACTAGTAGTACAGTGGTTGGTTCTCGGCTGGTTTTTTTAGGGTTCCCTTCCGGTGCAAAGCTGGGGTACAGCATTTCCCTTGCGGTTTGAGTTTTTTATTTACAAAGTTGCTAAATATATTTTATTATTTTGGTAAGCGTGGATGCAGTCATTTCTTTTTGCTAGTATTCACGAACCGATAGAGATGGTTTTAGTGCTACGATAGTACTGTTGAGATAAATAGCATTGTGACAATTCTATGTAAAACTGCTTTACCATCTTATCACATTTTAGTTGGAAAATATATGTTAGCTACATTTTATCATTTGTGCACACATACATTTTCGTGCACATAGATATGTAGTTCCAATGCATCAGTTGTTCTCGCTCTCAACGAAAAAAAAGAATCTTTACTATCAACTAACTCCAAATTATTTCATTTAAAAAGATCAATATGCCTGCATTCAGCATGCCAACCACCACTAGATAATTGGCCAGGGACAGAGACTCTTTTTATTTCTTGAATACATAGGAGCTGCGTATCTTTGTATTAAGAAGAAGGAATGGTCCAATTACAAAACCCCAAACCCCACCTTGAATCAAAATGGGGTACAATCAATCAATCCATTATACACCAATTTTATCCTTCTACATTGACTGACCATGTGTGTTTACCATTGGCTCATTTTGTAACATTAGATTTGGACATCACTCTTCTATTTCGCCTACTAGTTCATCAATTTTGTTACAAAATGGGTTGCTGGAAAGTTCACCATTATTGAAACATATCGATTGCAGACGCAGACACACGTGTTGTTGGAAAGTTTATGTTGAAAACTTGTGACTACTTATGCGTCTTCATTGCACTTTTGGATATCATAAACTACCGAAAATCGAGCTACTGATTGGAGGCATTGATTTATTCAAAAATTTTCTATTGGTTACCCTATCACAAGTTCAGTTCAGTTAGTTATGTTTACTCTGAAAGTGAGACCAGACCTGGACTTGCTTGTTTGGCGCTTTGCCACATGTCCTTTCAAAAGATGACAACAGACAACACTAGTAAATGTACAAGCATAGTGGACCAAAGGAAAGCTTAACCATTTCATGAAGATTCAACGCTCGAGGTCAAAAAATTAATTCCGGTATTGACCATTTTAGCTGTATAAAAAACCTTTCCTGATGGTTTAGATAACTTATTATAGCCAAGTAGTACTCGGGAAACTTCAGCAATGGCGGCTCCATGTGTGGCTGAAACAGCAGCTATGCTCCGCAGCCTCACGGGACTATGGGAGGACCCCAACAACGAAATGCAGAGCTTGGGTCCCAGGGCGTTTATTTATTGCTCTGCTGGGAGGACTGAAGAAGCTCCAGTAGCTGTAAGGCTGTAGCCACTGTTTAGCTCGGTCGAATCGGTCGGCAGACTACTCTGAGAATCCAAGTTACTGAAAATTGATGTACTCATAGTTACGCAGTGATGAGGTGTATGGAAATCACCTCCATGGATCGATACCTCCAATGCTGCGGAAACTGAGTCATCTGATCAGCTTGGATCCTCAAGACAACCAGCTCACTGGGACTATACCAAGTTCGCTTGGCGCTATCAGCACGCTGCGGTTTCTATATGTGATTTGTGAAAAAAACAGTTTCAGATGTTGGCAATAGCAATGATTGTTGCGTTTGACTCACTGCATATTGTTTAAACATAAAAACGTGTACTGGTACTCTGCAGGAGGTTAAGTGTGAACAACCAGACAGGAAGTATACCGCCATTGATTGGAAATCTAAAGAGCCTTTTGTTCGTGGAGCATCAGAATAATGAACAGAGTAGCTCTATCTCGGCATCTCTAGGAAACATCAAAACACTATTGTATCTCTAAGTCCTCGAAAGAAGGAAGATGTTGCTAATAGCTAGAAGAATATTTTCGGGAAAAAAGTAATAGTTGTTAGGAGAAAAACCACAATATACTCTTCAGTCAATTGCAGATCTTTGCATAAACCCTAGTGATTTATGTGAATCTGGTTGAATCTTACTACTAAACTCAACACATACAATTCCTTAAAAAGCAAAAGCAATTATTTTAAAAATAACCTGCAGATTTGTAGTCCAGGAATATGTAAGGAACATGGCCCCATTAAGACTATTATTGTGACGTTGGTGATTGTGTAACAACATAGTCAGTGGGACTAATATATTTGTGAGCTCAAATTTATAGGATTTCTAACTCCTATGGATGAAGTCCAATTCATATACAAGATAGTCCAAATCACATCCGAGGTGAGTTGGACAAGTATCATCTAAATCAGGGCGGATAATCCGACGGGGTGAAAAATCAACGGGTCAGTGCAATGCAGATTTGCTACGGCGATCAAGTGCAGATAAACTCAGTAGCACCGGATGATCCAACGCAAAGAAGAGAAGCGTCGGTGCAATTTTCAATTGGTCAGATGATTTGCACAAAACATCCAGAAGGTTTTGGTCAAAGATGCCATCAGCATCGGATGATCCGACACTGATGAAGAAGGTGTTGGTGCAAGCATAGGTTGATTACTCAGAGAGAATATCAAGCTATAGAAGAGTTCGAGGGACGAAGTCTTCGGCACCGGATAAATCGATACCCTCCAGTGCAATACATCAGAGCAATGATGCCAACAGAAGGGGATGTTGGGATTCAACGCAAGCTTAGTGTGACCGGATGAACCAAGGTGGTGACCGGATCATCCTACGCTTTAAGCTTTTGGCAAAATGATAGCTAACGGCTATGAGTGGATCTCTAGCCTATATAAGAAGTTCCCCCGGGTCATTTGAGGTTGCTGGAGTTTAGGAGAAGCACATGGACACTGAAGAAGACCTCCAAGACATCCATAGTGCTAATTGACCACATCCAAAGGCTTTAGCACATGTTTTGAGAGTGTTAGTGCTAGGTTAGGCCTAGAGAGAGTGAGAGAGCAAGGTGTTGTTGTCTTGTGTTTGGTCCTATTGTGAACCACAAATGTATTCTCGGTGTGCCGACCACTTGGAGTCTTGGTGGCTCGCCGGCAAGTCATCGACGCTCCGGCTTGGTGTGGAGTAGTGATGACGGCTTTGTGCGCGGGACGAGGAGACCCCTCGTTCGTGGGAAGCTCCATAGTGAAGACGGCGTCAAGGTGACCGGTGCAAGAGGTCGTGGGCATTGCCTTTGTGGCAAGATCTTCATCTACTTGGGTGATCCTTAGTGGCGAGACCAAGCTCTTGACCGGAAAGAGACTTGGTGACCGGAAGTGTACCTTGGTGGAGCTCCAACGTGGACTAGGGGTGGCTTTAACCCACGGATACCACGGGAGAAATCGACGTGCCAAGTTTGCATTTCCCTAACCCACTCATTTACGTTTCCGTATTTCATTCTTGCAACTTGTGTGCTTTAACTTCCTTAGTGTAGTTCCAAGTTGAATTGGCTATAGGTTGCAAAACTCTTTTAGGTTGGATTAGAACACTAGAAGAACCCTAGTTGCACATCTAGATAGCATGTTTTAGTTTATGTTTTGTGCAAACTAGTTGAAGCAATAGGTTAAGGTTTTAAGTTTGCCTTATTCACCCCCTCCACCTCTTAGGCTACGAGCACCGATTCCTTTCAAAATATAATTCATTCAATGCTCCAAGTAGGTTTGGTTCACTGCAGTTATATTTAGTTGATTGTTTCAATTTCATTTCGTGCGAGCATTTGAATGGGAATATATGAAACCATTTGAAATCCTTTCTCTTGTCCTTGTTGGAAACGTGGCCAAATTGTGCGTTAGTTCAAAAATATTTTCCATACATTAATATTGTTTTCTTTGCAATTTTAACAATAAATGAATTGCACAGAGACATGTTCAAAATAGGCATAATAGCCACTACATCCCTAAACTTTGGTCCCTAAAGTTTCAAATAGTCCATTTAAGACCCTCAAATTTCTCTATTCGGTGAAAATTGTTCCCAAGGCTGATGTGGCATGCCACATTAACTTGCCATGTAAGTGGTAGGAAACCTTTGGATGAGTCAGCATGATAGAATGGTCTTTTAACACTGGCATACCATGTCTATCCAAAATATTATTAGGTCCATAGATTTCAAATATACATGGAAAAAACAGAATATGAAAAAACAAAATCTGATTTATGTACCAGATTTTTATCTCTGAACTTCTAGAATATATACCTGAATTTAAAATTATTAAATCTATCTTATGAAGTATGAAATATTAAACTTTCAAGACAAAGAATTTAATGCATTGATATTTACCTATTTATAACATGTACATAAAAGATTCGAAGGGGGAGGGCGGTGGTTGTTAAGGAGGTGTCGTGCTTTGAACCAGGACTGAGACATGAGTTTTAAGCTCGGAAGTTCAATGCTCTAAGAAGCTTGGCTTTATAACATATATATTGGATTCAAGAATGAAGTGTTAAAGTTTTAAAGTAAGTTTGAATTTTCAAATCAAATGATATATTGGTATATACTAGGAGTATACAAATATTTCTTCTGTACTACATCCCACCTTTGCTGTTCATAAAAAACGATCATTTTCTTTTGAAAATTTGAATGATCTATACACCACGTAGGCTGTATCTATTACATAATAAGAAATTGATAACGGTTAGAATTCAAGCTTAAGTTTTTCTTGGTCAGAAATAAGAACAAATCTAATCTAGTCTAGAACTTGGAAGCACAGTAACTGACTGGAAATCTAGGGGTAAAACATTTGCCCATCATACTTCAGAAGAATGCAATATTGAAGGAGAAAAACTAATCGGATCAGACCAACAAAAGTTCAACATCCATCCCCTTTTTTATTTCATACAACTATGTATAAAAGCATCCCTAATCCCTATCTACCATTTCAGTGTGCCAAAGATTTCAGGTTTGAGCAATGAGGCCCAAGCTTGTGGCAGCAGCAGTCCTCACCAGCCTTCTTGCTTTTGCAATACTTGCAAGCTGCAACACTGAAGGTATACCACATACCAAATTCTTGATCATTCAACGGATGTCATTTTCAAGTTGTCTTTTCCGAAACATGCTTTTCTTATTTTAAGGTTGTTGACACCAGTTTTTGGCACAAGAACGGTCAAAGGGAGATGCTAGAATGGCACGCTGATGGGGCCAGTCGATGTTGACTAAGGATGGCCGATTATCTGAGGAAGATGTCGAGACCCATGGAGCGTTCAGGAGGCTGATGGTCTACGTCAGCAAGTTATTGTGTCAAGTCTGAGTCATAGTCTGTTTTAAAAAGTTTGTTTTCTTTTTTGTCAAGAAATGTAAGTCGTTATCGACTAGGAGTCATAGCTCAGGCTATAAATATCTACCCTCGGGCATGTATTAAAGACATCCAATCAGTACACAAACTCTTTTACACATTTTTTGCATCTTTTTTTTCTTTTCGGCAACTTCGCCAAACCCTAGTTGCAGTAGATTTTTTTTACGAGTTCTTTCCGGTCTGCGGGGCTGCATCAACTTCGATCTCCGGCTTGCTGGTGAGTTCCGTATCGAATGACGCAGACAGGCTCAAGGTTGACAGCGCATTGCTTCTTCCTCTATTCTGTTTTGTTCAAGTTTCGAGCAAACCAGATCTAGGTTTGTTTGCTCACAAGTTATCGATATCAGCTCTTTCTTGTTAGATTAATCCACTTAGTCTAGCTTGTTTCTGTTGTTATCACCAAGTTATCAATATCTGCTAATATTGACAGGGTTAGATTTATTTACTATGTTTTTGTTTAGCTTTTATCACAAGTTATCCAGCTTAGATTAAAATATCATCGGCTAGTGTACAGTTCATCTATTGCACGCTGCTCGGCCGATAGGGTTTGGATCTAGGTGTTATTTACCCAGGATTTATTAACTTGCTTAATATTGCCTCCACCATCCAATCGGCTAAGTCATCAGCCGATTGCCCTACTGCAGTATTGGACTTCTAGCCGATACCCATACAGAACGATTCGGAATCCCAGCCGATATGTTCCGAGTATTTAACTGTTTCTTATCCCTTGTCAATTGCAGATCAAATTGACTGTCACGCCATGTACCACCACGCAACTGAATTGGAGCCTGCATAGGAGTGAAGCAGATCTCTCAGGTCCTCGCGTGTGATCGGCGTGGAAGGCCGATCGTCAGCTTTTTGCATCAACACGCTATTGGCACGCCCATGGGACACCACAGCAACATCACCATGACCAACGGCGACAAGAACAATGGGATGGGCGAACATAATGTTCTGAAACCTACAATGGAAGATCTCAACGATGAGCAGAAGCAGATGGTCGAACAAGTCAAGAAGCAACTTGACGAAGCTTGCCTCATGTCTTTTACTGTGACCAGAAGGGGAGAAGCGATACAGAAGCTACCACTCCCAGGGCCGAGGAGTACCACCATCACAAAAGAACCGGCCAAGTTCTCGGAGATGTTCAACCAGTCCATGAGCCATGCTATAATCAACCAGTCAGGGATACTGATGGAATCCATCCAAGGTGCCATCAAGAACATCTTGGCTGAAGGGGTTCAAGCAGGCAACAGAGGGTCGTGCTACTCCAACGCAGAAACATCGGCCGGGCTAGTGCCAGGATGCCTCCTTCGGCAGCCGGCGGTGTTCCACCTCCACAGCCAAGTGCGCCGCTGTAACACCCAAAAATATAGGAGTTGAAACTTTTAAAAGTATTTTCATAAAAATCATAAATTAAAATTGTGCATGCATCTTTATTACTTTTCTTCTCCTATTCTTTCTTCCAGCCAGCCCAATTCCTTTTCCTCTTCTTCTTTTCTTTTCCCGCGGCCCACTCAGTGGCCGATTCCCTCACCCGACTCCTTCTTCCACCGACAGCTAGGACCCACCTGTCGGCGCCTTCTCCTTCTTTCTTCTTTCCTTACCTAGAGTCCGGATCGATCCCGCGCCGTCGTTCACGCCCCTTCTTTCTTTCTTCTTACCCCGAGTCCTGATCGACTCCGCAGCACCGCCTTCCTACTCCCGGCCGATCCGCCCCTATAAAATCCCGCCGAAACCCCGCTTTGCAACCAGAGCCAACTTCAATCTTTTCTGCTACTCAACATCGTCGCACGCCGCTGGAAGTTGCACACCAGAGGAACGCAGTTGTCCCGTGTCGCCGATTCTCCGTCGACTCGCCGGTCTGCAGCTTCTCCGCCGTCTTCAACTCTCGCCAGAGCTCCGCAAGTTGGTGAGCATCAAGCCGCACCAGATTCCCCTCTCTCTCTTGCTCCGCCGCAAACCCGATTCCTCACCGGACCCCTGTTTCCGCCCGCCGCCGTGGCCGACAGTTCACAGCCGCCGCACAGCCAACCCGTGACCACCCTCACCTTCACCGTACCGCCCACTCACTCCCCGGCATAAATCCAGCTTGAATCGAGCCCCGGAACATCGGATTCGGTGAAGCTCCGGCCGTCCGCCGCCGCACTCGCTTGCCGCCGATGCCCAGTTAAACTCCGCTTCGCCCGACCCTTTTTGTCCTGACGAGCCGACCCTTTCTCTGCCGCTCGACCTAGATCTAACGGCCAGAAGCGATCTTCACCTTACACTGCCGATTTACCCGACCTTTTCCTTACTCCGCCGATTCGCCCGACCCGCCGCTCGATGCTGATCTAACGGATTAGATTCACCCGACCCTAGCCGTCCCCGAAACTTTTGCAGAAAGACCCCTAGGTTTTCCAGGAATCAACCCGCAGTCCAGATCAGTAGAAAATAATTAGAGTTGAGCCCTTTCTTTTTCTGTTCCGACCCCTGACTTTTCTAGAATTAGTACCCGCCGTCCAGAACCTATAGTTTTGCACCCCGACCCTTTGTATAAAGTTTAATTATGTTTAGGCCCCTAATTTCTTTAGATTTAGCCCCTGGAAGTTCAAAACTCTCGCAGTTAGGTCCCTGAATCACTGTTTTAGCTATATCATCATCGTTTCAACTCCGATTTCAGCGATTCTTGCGCCTACCCGATCCTTGCATCATGAGCTACAACTTTAGTATCTTCTCACCTTTTGTTTGTACTGTTTGTTGTATTGTTTCTTATTTGTTTGTGTATGCTTGTTTGTGTGATCGCGTAGACAACGTGACGTTCGAGCCAAATCAAGAGCAAGCTTACGAGGAAGAGAATCAGCAGTTGCTTGAAGAAGGCAAGTGGATTTCCCCCTCTGCATATTCTATTTGATCCCAACAACAGCATGAAAATTCACTTTACTTTACTGTTGCTTGCATAAACTTGATGGGTTACCTACGCTAAGGACATACCTAGTCTTTTACCCCAAACCTTGAAACACCTGGGTTTACTACTTTGTTGGGTAGTTACGCGTAGTTGCAAACTTTGGGATTGGTATTGGTTTACCCTTTTGTTAATGTTGATCATGTTTCATAATGTGGTTTTATCGCGTAATTTCAAGATCAACTTTGGTTAATGGGAACATGGAGAACCACCCAAGTGAACAGTGCAACCACAAAGTCATATGGCTCTGACCTTAGCCAATTAATTAGATGTGTAGTTTGCTGGTGGCCTTACCGAAAGGGCAAGGAGAGGGTCGGTGATAGGGGGTCATAGCCCGGTCCTCTTGGGGTAGCTGCCTTTGCTAAGGAGCTGACCATTAGGGAGGTTTATGGACCACGCCGCTACTGAAACTCTAGCAGGCTGCCTAGCTCTCGACATGTCTTTGTAAAGGCTTCGTAGTGTACCCTCGCCACTCACCTCAGAAGTGTTTAAGGGCCTTGCAAACCCGGGCGACTCAGGGAAACACGATTTGTGGGTAAAGTGTACAACCTCTGCAGAGTGTAAAACTGTTATAACAGCCGTACTCACGGTTAAGAGTGGCTTGGACCCTCACATGATAATGAAACTTGAAGATTAAATAAATTGTGGTTCGTGGTTTATGTTATTGTTAATGGTATCTTTATGATTTTGCTAAAGTGGGATGGTATAAACTTAAACCTAGTTAATAGGTGCTTGTTAATAAATACTTGACCAACTAAAAGCAACCGCTGCTGCAAACCTTAGCCTATCCTTGATGGCCTTGCATTTTCACCCCACTTGCTGAGTACCAACCATAAGAGTACTCACCCTTGCCCCCCTGCTGTTCAGAAGAGAACTTTGAAGAGGAGATCTTTCACGACTTCGAGGAGTTCTAGGTCCTGCGTTCACCAGTCATCGCCTGTGGAAGACGGAGTTGTTGGAGACTTCGTATAGGGTATAACGGTTTATCGTTTAAAGACATCTCTTTTATACGGAGTGTAATATTGTTAACTACTTTATTTAGTACTTTTGAGCATTGTCTTTGATATATTACACTTTCCGTCTACCATATGTGTGTGAACGAGATCCTGGCGCACATATGAGATGCATCTTGTTCTTTCTAGAATCGGGTGTGACAGCCGCCGTCAACAGCCGCGTTCATTACAAGTCCTATAATGAACGCATCGACACTGATGAGAGGCGCATTCAACACCCTGGCCGGATTTGTCCCTACATCATTGGGCTTGCCATCGGAGTTTTGGCCATACATTTGTTGATGGATGTTCGGTCAACACGTCAACATGGCAGGCTCTCCAGCAACGACATTGATGTTGGCACTGCCTGCTTCAACAATACAACAAACGCAACAGTCTCCATCGTCACAGGCTCATACTGGGGTGCATCAGATAAATGCATCGGCTACTCAGCCGATGGATGACCCTGCAATGCAGCTAACGAATCCCTAGGTTTAGAGGGTATAACGGTTTATCGTTTAAAGACATTTGTGTCTCTTTTATACGGAGTGTAATATTGTTAACTAATTTATTTAGTACTTTTGAGCATTGTCTTTGATATATTACACTTTCCGTCTACCATATGTGTGTGAACGAGATCCTGGCGCACATATGAGATGCATCTGGTTCTTTCTAGAATCGGGTGTGACAGAAGTGGTATCAGAGCTATGTTGACTGTAGGACGCTAGCCTAGATAGACAAGGTCGAAATTAATGATTTATCTTCTAGCAAGCCATATCAGCATCAAAAATTCCTGTTTACTCTATATTTCCGCATAAAAATCTATGTTTACATAAAACTTCTATTATTTCCTTTTTAAAAGAAAAATATCCTGAATTTTACTCCTGCTCTGCCAGATGGTCAGAACTTACCAAACTGCTCGCAAGCGCACCGGAGGTCGCCAAGTTCCCATTGCCCCAGCTGAGCCAACTTCTCCTACCCCAGTTCCAACCCCTGTTGAAGAGGAGGAAGCTACGGATGAAGAAGGAAATCAGTTCACACCACCGGCATCACCAGTCGTTGAGACATCGCCACCACCCCCAGTTGTCCCTGCTCCCACCCCCTCCCCAGCACCGGTTGTCGCTGAAGGAAGCCCGAGTAACTTCGAAGATATTAGAGGAGACGATGACGAGGACAACAACAACGATGAAGACAACGACGATCAGAGTGATGAAACTCCAGGGATGAGGCAACTTTGCTGTGTTCGCACTTCGGACAGAGAACCCGACCACTTGTCTCTAGTGCTACAAGGTGTTCTCTAAGAGTTGGGCAACCGCGTGAGACCTCACTACCACACGCATCACTACACCGACCCTGCGCTCGGCGACTACGACCTCTCTCGCGTCCACATCAGGATGGAAAGTGCCAGAGGCCTGAGGACCCTTACTGCACACGACTCCGCCACACCCCACGCTACATACGAAGCAGCCGTCAGCAGTGCCGCCAGGAGAGCTCTGTGGTCCATCTGCCACACCTACCGCCAGGAGCTTCAGAACATGGAGTATTGCCACATTCCTCGCCGCCTCAGTGGAACCGAAGAGACTGTGATTACTCTGGGTGAAGATGATGAAGACCGCCTCAACACTCTTGCTCGTGTCACCGCCGCTCTCAACACTGAGCTGGAAAACGTCATCACTGAGCTGGACGATACTCAGGACAAGCTACTGGAGGCCTATGAAAAGATCCGCATACTGGAAGCTCAACTTGAGGGAAGAGCGCCGCCACCCCCACAAATGGATGAACCCCGCTTTCCCGCGTTGTCACCACCTCGCAAGAAGCTTCGTCGTGGCGAACCAGGCTCCATAACTCGCCCCGAGGAATAGGCACTTAGGCTCTTAGGCTAGTACCTCTTAAAGTTCTCGTTAGAATCATTTTCTTTTGAGAGGACGACGATGTAATGATGATTGCTTGAGAACAAATGTTTGCTTGAGTGCTATAAGAATTGCTTGATATAATCTATCCATTAATATAAGTTGGAGTCTTTATAAATCCATATTTTGTTAAGATGCTATCTTCTGTCTACCTATATCTAGTACACCTGTCTTATCCTGGGTTTATTCCCTAACGGTCAGATGGTGAACACCAGGACAGGTGGAGGACAGAATATCCCTAGCTCTAGGCGTGCCCGCACAGTTAACCAACAGCGTTAGTTGCCACCACCGCCCAATCCAACAATGGAGCAATTCTTAGCAGCACAGATGCAGGTGTTGCAGAACCTCACTGCCACCATCCAGAACATACAAGCTCAGCAGAATCAGCAAGCACCACAGCAAAACCCGCCACCAAGAGACAAACACAGAGAATTCATGAGCCACCACCCTCCTACCTTTTCTCACTCTGTGGACCCCTTGGACGCTGATGATTGGTTGAAGGTCATCACTTAGAAGCTGGACATCACACAATGCAGTGACCGTGAAAGGGTCCTGTATGCTGCAGGACATCTGGAAGGAGCAGCCGCTGATTGGTGGGATGCTTTCACTGCCGCCCACGCCAATGCCAACACTATCACTTGGGAGGAGTTCAGAACCAACTTCCGCAGCCACCATATCCCAGCAGGACTAATGAAGCTCAAGCAGAAGGAGTTCCTGAACCTGAAGCAAGGTAGCATGACTGTCAGTGAGTACCGGGATAAATTCACTCAGTTGTCTCGTTACGCGCCCCATGTGGTGGATAGTGACGCAAAGAGGCAGGAGCGCTTCTTGGAAGGACTGATAGGGCTGCTCAACTATCAGCTGCACAGTCACACTTTTCCAAACTTCCAGACTCTCCTAGACAAAGCCATTGGTCTGGAGAGCAAGCGCAAGGAGCTTGGGGAACACAAGCGAAAACTTCAGTCCTAGGGACAATCCAGCAGCAACACCCGTCCCCGCTACAACACACCCCAGGGATTTCAGTCGCGCTTTGGAGGACAAGGTGGAGGATATCCGCAGAACCAACAGAATCAACGAACTCCACAGCAGCCTCAACGCTACAACCAACAGACTCAGCGCAACTCCAACCCGCAACCGTACCGTCCAGACTATGCCACAGGTGCACCAGTGCGGACCAACAATCCAGTCACCCCGGTCCAACCTAACGGATGTTTCAAATGTGGAGAACTGGGTCATTACGCTAATAACTGCCCAAAGCGTAACGTGCAAACTCCTCAGAATCAGAGGAACAGTGAACAAAGGTAGACTCCTCAGCAGCAGCAGCCGCGCAACAGCAACCAGACACCACTGGGCAACAAAGGAAAACAGAACTGCGTGCGCGGAAAGGTGAATCATGTGGCTGCAGAAATAGCTGAAGAGGCTCCCGACGTTGTGCTCGGTACGTTCCTTGTCAATTCTGAACCTGCATCAGTTTTATTTGATTCTGGAGCATCGCATTCATTCATTACTGAGCAATTCGCTGCAAAACATAATTTACCAATGAGCCCTATGAAACGAATATTTCTAGTAAGCTCCCCGGGCAAGGAATTGAAAGTCAGCCACTTATGCCCAAGGGTCAGCATGAATATTATGGGGATACAATTCCTAGCCAATCTAATAGTCCTAAAGACTAACGGCATCGACGTGATCCTCGGAATGGATTGGTTATCAGGATGTGATGGTGTTATTCAGTGTCGTAAGAGGTCAGTGCTCTTAACCAGCCCTCAAGGAGATAAAATAGAGTTTGTGGCATCAGCTTCACCCATTAGAGTTGGGACAGTGAACCAAATGAAGGGAATGCCTCTAGAAGATATCAGAGTTATCAGTGAGTACCCCGACGTCTTCCCGGAAGATTTACCAGGTATGCCACCTGTTCGTGACATTGAGTTCAGTATTGATCTTTTACCTGGTACCGCACCTATCTCTAAAAGACCCTATAGAATGGATGTTAAGGATCTAAGCGAACTAAAGAAACAAATAGAAGAAATGTTAGCTAAGGGATTTATCCGGCCTAGCTCATCCCCATGGGGAGCACCCGTGATCTTTGTTGATAAGAAAGATGGCAGTAGAAGGATGTGTGTAGACTACAGGTCGCTGAACGATGTGACGATCAAGAATAAGTATCCACTGCCCAGGATTGAAGATTTGTTTGATCAGATAAGAGGTGCCAAGGTTTTCTCCAAGATTGATTTGAGATCAGGATATCATCAGCTAAGGATCCGACCCGAGGATATACCCAAGACAGCCTTCACTACCAGATATGGTCTGTACGAGTTTACGGTGATGTCGTTTGGATTGACCAACGCTCCAGCGTACTTCATGTACCTGATGAACAAAGTTTTCATGGAATACCTTGACAAGTTTATGGTTGTGTTCATTGATGACATCTTGGTGTATTCACAAAACGAGGAAGAACATGAAGAGCACTTGAGGATAGTGTTACAGAAACTCTGAGAGAATCAGCTATATGCCAAGCTGAGCAAATGTGATTTTTGGTTGAGAGAAGTTTCTTTCCTTGGACATGTTATCACGGATGGAGGAATTGCGGTAGACCCAAGTAAAGTTCAAGATGTTCTAAATTGGAATCCACCGAAGACTGTGCCTGAAATCAGAAGTTTTCTCGGACTTGCAAGTTATTACCGCAGATTTATTGAGGGATTCTCAAAAATAGTGAAACCCATGACTTCTCTGTTGGAAAAAGGAAAAGAGTTTAAGTGGGATGATACATGCCAGAAGTGTTTTGAAGAGCTGAAAACAAGATTGACCACTGCCCCTGTGTTGATAATGCCAGATATCCACAAAGGGTTTGATGTGTATTGTGATGCTTCACGGATGGGTCTTGGATGTGTGTTAATGCAAGAAGGCAAAGTTGTGGCTTATGCTTCAAGACAGTTGAGAAAGCATGAGCAGAACTATCCTACCCATGACTTGGAATTGGCTGCCGTCGTGCACGCATTGAAGATTTGGAGGCACTACATGATCGGAAACAAGTGTCAGATCTTCACGGACCATAAGAGTCTGAAGTACATCTTCACGCAACAGGATCTTAACCTAAGACAGCGCAGATGGCTAGAATTAATCAAGGACTATGATTTGGATATTCAGTATCATCCTGGCAAGGCTAATGTTATGGCAAACGCCCTAAGCCGGAAAGGACAAGCTAATATGATGATTGCTCGATTGATGCCTCAAGAATTATGTTGGGAGATGGCACGTTTGAACTTGGGAATTGTCACACAAGCGGAAGCCATAACCATGGAAATGGAACCTACATTAGAACAGGAGATCAGAAAAGGACAGTTGACAGATGCTAAGATCAAAGAGATCAAGATTCAAATTGGATTAGGCAAGACTAAGGATTTCACCGAAGATGAACAAGGAACTGTTTGGTTCAGGAAAAGGATCTGTGTACCCGAAATTGATCACCTTCGTGAACTTATTTTGAAGGAGGCACATGATTCCGCTTATTCCATTCATCCTGGAAGTACCAAAATGTATCAAGACTTGAAAGAAAGGTACTGGTGGTATGGTTTGAAAAGAGACGTAGCAACTCACGTAGCTTTGTGTGATGTGTGCCAGAGAGTGAAAGCCGAACACCAAAGACCAGTAGGTTTACTCCAGCCATTGAAAGTACCTGAATGGAAATGGGAAGAGATTGGTATGGAATTCATTGTAGGGTTACCTCGTACTCGTGATGGTTACGACTCGATATGGGTTATTGTGGACAGATTGACAAAAGTCGCACATTTCATCCCAGTCAAAACCACATACACTGGAGCCAAGTTAGCAGAACTATACATGTCACGAATTGTGTGTCTGCATGGTGTTCCAAAGAAGATAGTGTCTGATCGAGGTACTCAGTTCATGTCGCGTTTCTGGTAGAAATTACATGAATCCATGGATACAAAGCTAAATTTCAGTTCTGCATATCATCCGCAAACAGATGGTCAGACTGAGCGAACGAATCAAGTATTAGAGGATATGTTGAGAGCATGCGCCCTCAAGCATGGAGGTAGTTGGGATAAGAGTTTACCATATGCAGAATTCTCCTACAATAACAGTTACCAAGCAAGTCTCAATATGGCCCCATTTGAAGCATTGTATGGAAGAAAATGTAGGACACCATTGTACTGGAATCAGACAGGAGAAAGTCAAGTTTTTGGACCAGAGATTCTTCAAGAAGCGGATAGACAAGTCCAGAAAATCAGGGATAATCTCAAGACTGCCCAGTCACGATAGAAAAGTTACGCTGATACACGGAGAAGGGAATTGACATTTGAAGTTGGAGATTTTGTGTATTTGAAGTTATCACCCATCAGAGGTTTACGTAGATTCAAAGTGAAAGGAAAGTTGTCACCATGTTATATTGGTCCTTTTCAGATTCTGGAAAGGAAAGGTGAAGTAGCATATCAATTGAAGTTACCGGCAAGATTGTCTGATGTCCATGATGTGTTTCATGTATCACAGTTAAAGAAATGTTTGAGAGTGCTAGAGGAGCAATTACCGTTGGATGAACTCAATGTACAAGAAGATTTGACTTATGCAGAGCATCCGGTTAGAATCTTGGAAACATCTCAGAGGGTTACCCGGAACAAGGTGATCAAAATGTGCAGAGTACAGTGGAGTCACCACTCAGAGGACGAGGCTACTTGGGAAAGAGAAGATGAACTGATTGCAGAATTCCCTCAGCTGTTCCCTAATCCTTCCTAATCTCGAGGACGAGATTCTTTTTAAGGGGGGTAGGTTTTGTAACACCCAAAAATATAGGAGTTGAAACTTTTAAAAGTATTTTCATAAAAATCATAAATTAAAATTGTGCATGCATCTTTATTACTTTTCTTCTCCTATTCTTTCTTCCAGCCAGCCCAATTCCTTTTCCTCTTCTTCTTTTCTTTTCCCGCGGCCCACTCAGTGGCCGATTCCCTCACCCGACTCCTTCTTCCACCGACAGCTAGGACCCACCTGTCGGCGCCTTCTCCTTCTTTCTTCTTTCCTTACCTAGAGTCCGGATCGATCCCGCGCCGTCGTTCACGCCCCTTCTTTCTTTCTTCTTACCCCGAGTCCTGATCGACTCCGCAGCACCGCCTTCCTACTCCCGGCCGATCCGCCCCTATAAAATCCCGCCGAAACCCCGCTTTGCAACCAGAGCCAACTTCAATCTTTTCTGCTACTCAACATCGTCGCACGCCGCTGGAAGTTGCACACCAGAGGAACGCAGTTGTCCCGTGTCGCCGATTCTCCGTCGACTCGCCGGTCTGCAGCTTCTCCGCCGTCTTCAACTCTCGCCAGAGCTCCGCAAGTTGGTGAGCATCAAGCCGCACCAGATTCCCCTCTCTCTCTTGCTCCGCCGCAAACCCGATTCCTCACCGGACCCCTGTTTCCGCCCGCCGCCGTGGCCGACAGTTCACAGCCGCCGCACAGCCAACCCGTGACCACCCTCACCTTCACCGTACCGCCCACTCACTCCCCGGCATAAATCCAGCTTGAATCGAGCCCCGGAACATCGGATTCGGTGAAGCTCCGGCCGTCCGCCGCCGCACTCGCTTGCCGCCGATGCCCAGTTAAACTCCGCTTCGCCCGACCCTTTTTGTCCTGACGAGCCGACCCTTTCTCTGCCGCTCGACCTAGATCTAACGGCCAGAAGCGATCTTCACCTTACACTGCCGATTTACCCGACCTTTTCCTTACTCCGCCGATTCGCCCGACCCGCCGCTCGATGCTGATCTAACGGATTAGATTCACCCGACCCTAGCCGTCCCCGAAACTTTTGCAGAAAGACCCCTAGGTTTTCCAGGAATCAACCCGCAGTCCAGATCAGTAGAAAATAATTAGAGTTGAGCCCTTTCTTTTTCTGTTCCGACCCCTGACTTTTCTAGAATTAGTACCCGCCGTCCAGAACCTATAGTTTTGCACCCCGACCCTTTGTATAAAGTTTAATTATGTTTAGGCCCCTAATTTCTTTAGATTTAGCCCCTGGAAGTTCAAAACTCTCGCAGTTAGGTCCCTGAATCACTATTTTAGCTATATCATCATCGTTTCAACTCCGATTTCAGCGATTCTTGCGCCTACCCGATCCTTGCATCATGAGCTACAACTTTAGTATCTTCTCACCTTTTGTTTGTACTGTTTGTTGTATTGTTTCTTATTTGTTTGTGTATGCTTGTTTGTGTGATCGCGTAGACAACGTGACGTTCGAGCCAAATCAAGAGCAAGCTTACGAGGAAGAGAATCAGCAGTTGCTTGAAGAAGGCAAGTGGATTTCCCCCTCTGCATATTCTATTTGATCCCAACAACAGCATGAAAATTCACTTTACTTTACTGTTGCTTGCATAAACTTGATGGGTTACCTACGCTAAGGACATACCTAGTCTTTTACCCCAAACCTTGAAACACCTGGGTTTACTACTTTGTTGGGTAGTTACGCGTAGTTGCAAACTTTGGGATTGGTATTGGTTTACCCTTTTGTTAATGTTGATCATGTTTCATAATGTGGTTTTATCGCGTAATTTCAAGATCAACTTTGGTTAATGGGAACATGGAGAACCACCCAAGTGAACAGTGCAACCACAAAGTCATATGGCTCTGACCTTAGCCAATTAATTAGATGTGTAGTTTGCTGGTGGCCTTACCGAAAGGGCAAGGAGAGGGTCGGTGATAGGGGGTCATAGCCCGGTCCTCTTGGGGTAGCTGCCTTTGCTAAGGAGCTGACCATTAGGGAGGTTTATGGACCACGCCGCTACTGAAACTCTAGCAGGCTGCCTAGCTCTCGACATGTCTTTGTAAAGGCTTCGTAGTGTACCCTCGCCACTCACCTCAGAAGTGTTTAAGGGCCTTGCAAACCCGGGCGACTCAGGGAAACACGATTTGTGGGTAAAGTGTACAACCTCTGCAGAGTGTAAAACTGTTATAACAGCCGTACTCACGGTTAAGAGTGGCTTGGACCCTCACATGATAATGAAACTTGAAGATTAAATAAATTGTGGTTCGTGGTTTATGTTATTGTTAATGGTATCTTTATGATTTTGCTAAAGTGGGATGGTATAAACTTAAACCTAGTCAATAGGTGCTTGTTAATAAATACTTGACCAACTAAAAGCAACCGCTGCTGCAAACCTTAGCCTATCCTTGATGGCCTTGCATTTTCACCCCACTTGCTGAGTACCAACCATAAGAGTACTCACCCTTGCCCCCCTGCTGTTCAGAAGAGAACTTTGAAGAGGAGATCTTTCACGACTTCGAGGAGTTCTAGGTCCTGCGTTCACCAGTCATCGCCTGTGGAAGACGGAGTTGTTGGAGACTTCGTATAGGGTATAACGGTTTATCGTTTAAAGACATCTCTTTTATACGGAGTGTAATATTGTTAACTACTTTATTTAGTACTTTTGAGCATTGTCTTTGATATATTACACTTTCCGTCTACCATATGTGTGTGAACGAGATCCTGGTGCACATATGAGATGCATCTGGTTCTTTCTAGAATCGGGTGTGACAGCCGCCGTCAACAGCCGCGTTCATTACAAGTCCTATAATGAACGCTTCGACACTGATGAGAGGTGCATTCAACACCCTGGCCGGATTTGTCCCTACATCATTGGGCTTGCCATCGGAGTTTTGGCCATACATTTGCTGATGGATGTTCGGTCAACACGTCAACATGGCAGGCTCTCCAGCAACGACATTGATGCTAGCACTGCCTGCTTCAACAATACAACAAACGCAACAGTCTCCATCGGCACAGGCTCATACTGGGGGGCATCAGATAAATGCATCGGCTACTCAGCCGATGGATGACCCTGCAATGCAGCTAACGAATCCCTAGGTTTAGAGGGGCCTTCAGGACGCAACCTTTCAGATGCTAGGCCTCATGATGCAGCAACCTGAAATTTACTGGGCCAGCAAAATAACCGATGTGATGAAAAATCAGTTTGGTTTGAAGCCCAAGGAGCCGGCGTTCATGTACCGGAAGCCTTACCCTGAAGCCTATGATCAAATTCCTCTACCTCACCGGTACAGGCTGCCAGATTTCACCAAGTTCTCAGGGTAGGATAGCATGTCAACCATTGAGAACCTCAGCAGATTTCTTGTGCAATGCGGGGAAGCTTCGGCAACTGATGCACTAAAGTTTAGCCTATCCCCACTTTCTCTCTCTGGATCGGCCTTTGCCTGGTTTGCTTTGCTACCAGCCAACTCTATAATAACTTGGGCCTATCTCGAGAAACAGTTCCACAAGTACTTCTTAACTGGAGTACACGAGATGAAGATTACAGACTTAACTGCGGTTCGTCAGAGGAATGATGAGCCTATCTCGAACTACATCCAAAGGTTCAGGGATATAAGAAGTTGTTGTTTCAATCTGTCTCTCAGCGATGGCCAGTTGGCTGAATTGGCCTTTCAGGGACTCTTGCCGCACATCTAGGAGAAATTCTCTTCACAGGATTTCGAAAGCCTGAGCCATCTAGCATCCAGGCTTGCAAATGTTGACGTCCGGGCTCATGATCTGAGGAAGAACCTGTTCCAAAAGGAAGTCAACTTTATTGGGAATTCTTCTGACTTGGAGAGCGAGGCCGAGATCGGCGTGGCAGAGTGGGTCAAGTGCAAAAGGCTGATCTCGAGCCTGTTCACGAAGAAGGAAGTCGAGAGCTACGGGTTCGACGTCACATAGGCCGATAGGATCTTCGATTTGTTACTTCAAGAGGGTCAGCTTAAATTACCCTCCAACCAAGTGATCCCATCGGCCAGTGAATTAAAGGGTGGAAAGTATAGCAAGTGGCATCATTCCATAACTCACAACACTAATGGCTGCAAAACTTTCCGAAAAGAAATCCAGACGGCCATTGAGCAGGGAAGAATCAAGTTCGACAACATTGATATGCCGATGAAGATCGATGGACATCCCTTCCCAACCAATGCGCTTGACGTGGGAACTTAGGAGGTCGATGGAAAGATGAGAGCATCAAACTCTAATCATTCCAAGGGAAGTGGCACCATGGATCCAAGAGCCCAGCTATCGGCCAAGGAAAAGGGGAACCTAGGCCGATATGAACAAGGAGAAGGCTTCAGAAGGCCGCGCAGGACCGTCACGTCTCGTATGCTTCTGGACAAATATTAGCGCCAGCAAGACAGAGAAAGACATCATCAGGAGGAGAAGGACAGACGTGATGCAGACCATTGGTGATGCCCGTTCTTTGCTTTCTGCTGGAATGAGGGTCTACACCTATCGTCGGCCGATGACTGTCCCGAATATCGCGAGATGCATGACGGCCACTATGACTTCAAGAGGTAGCTCTATGATAACAGAGATCATCGGCCGATCTTCAGAGAAAGACGTGGCAGAAACTATGTGTCTGTTCACAATTGGTTGGGAGCTCGTGTTGAGGAGCAGGCCGCTATTGAAGAGCAAGCCGAGGCATGAATACCTAATGAAGCACCATTGGATCGGTCGGCTGAACGACATGATGGCTACCGATACAATTCAGAGGAGTACCCGGATTGGTGTATCCGGGGTTTGACCTGTTCCCAAAAAAGAAGGGTTCAGAGGCTCTGTCGCAGGGAGTAGGAGGAAGAGTGTGCCCGTGGGAAGAAATCAGTTAAGTCTCAAGCGTGGCGCGTCAAGCAAAAGATCGATGAAACTACCCCGTCAGCATCGGTCCATATGGTCTTCATGTTACCCATGGAGTTTAAGGCATCATCGCATGATGATGATATATAGGCCAGCAGTAGTGCAGCTTGCGCTTGATCCAGTCCAAGCTTCATTTGACAAGCCAGAGGAGAAAGAACGATGACACCTGAGGCCTTTATATGTCAAAGGTCGCGTTGACGGCAGGCCAATGACCAAGATGTTGGTTGATGGAGGGACCGCTCTCAATGTCATGCCATACATTGTCTTCCAAAATCTTGTGTTCGGCGAAGAAGATATGATTAGAACTGACATGATCCTCAAGAGTTACGAAGGGAAGACCTCACCTGCTCGGGGGGGCGTTAATGTTGAATTGACGATTGGAAGCAAGGCATTGCCTACTATTTTCTTCATCGTCGATGGTAAGGGGTCATATAATTTTCTCTTGGGACGAGATTGGATTTGCACCAACAACTGCGTACCTTCCATGATGCATTAACGTCTCATCCAATGGTTGGAAGATGATTCAGTTGAAGTGGTGCCTGCGGATTCATCGCTGAGCGTTGCATCAGCCGATCCACCAGTTTGCGGTTTTGACGGTGTGGAATGTATCTCTGGGAAGATATGGGAGAGTGATTTCTTGAAGATGGCCGATTTTTGGCTTGACTCGGTTCAAGATGATGACCTTGAAGTCTCGACCTCGTAAGATGATTTGAGCAAGGGTTTCATCGGCTGAGGAAATACAAGACGAGAGGGGTTCCGGCCGATGGGGCAATATTGCAAAGACCGATCGTGTTGATAAATGATCGGACTCAAATGGCCGACATGACATGTGTCACCCTTAGTGCAAAAATACTTAAAACAAAAAATTACTTAGTTGAAAGGCTGCTGAAATTTATAGGGCACATGTTGAGTTGTCTGTTCAGTTTGTGCTATGAATTTCTTTCAGTAAATATTCAAAACTAGCCTATGAAAAACCAAAGATCTGTTTGCATTCATGGAGATTCTGCAATCGGCACAATTAACCTAACTGATGGCCGATGTGATGGATAGATATGTTAGTTGCAGAGTGTGCGCAAAGGATCAATTGGAGACGATGACAAAGCATGAAGAAACAATTTGTTTATGAACAAGAGGTCGTTACATTGTTCCTACAAGATGACCTAATCAGAATAGAAGACCTCGGCGATTACAGTGTTAGGGCTGGCATCATCACTAATAGCTGCAGCAGTGTTGTCAAGATCGTCCATGACATCCAGAAAGTCGAGGAAAGCTTCCCCATTGGCATGGATAGGCTCCAGGTCTTTACTGTGGCTAGGGCTGTGGCCGTGCTGATGTGAATGCCGTGGTCGGCGATCTCTCGGATACGATTGGGGATGTCCTACAGCCGATTGGTGAGCAGGGGACCTCGGGCGTTCACAAAGTCGGCGGCCTGATTCGCCGACAGATGGAGGGCTTGGAGTTGGACTTCAAGAGCTGAAGAAGTTCGAGAACCACAGATGAAGATATGAGAATCGATCGGAATCTGAAGTTATGTTTTACGAAAGCATACCTGCTACTCTAGCATCAGAATTGACCAGCATCGCCCGAGTGGTGGTGAGCCTTTCCTCCGTGGCCGATAAAGCGGCTCGAGAGGCGCGCAGGGAGGACTCCAACTCAATTATGCGGGGGCTCGAGGAATTGTCGAAGTCGGAGCTGGAGGAGGATGATGGTGCCGCCATTGGATTGCCACTGGCAGGGCTGGAAATGCCGCCAGCCATTGAGATGACCCTGAAGCGACGAAAGGAGAGATTACCGTGAAACCAAAAAGAGGTGGGAATAAAAAATACCTTTACCCTTGCTGGTGGAGGAGAGTTCGTAGACGCCGGGGAGGCCTGGAAGAAGAGCTCTCTCTCTTGTTATCGGCCATGGTGAGAGTGCAATGGAGCGGAAAGTGTTTGGAAGAGGAAAGGCCAAAGAACGAAGAAAACAGAGTTGAGGTTTTTCTCTTTGTGCCCTACTAGAGCTCTCGGCTTATAAAACCACCGATTAGAAGAGGAAGAGGTGTGTCAAGGAAGTCAAGGCCCCGGACGGCTACAATTAAGTCGAATGTGGAGGAGATGGAGGCGTGCTCCAGTTATCATCCTAAGAATCGAGGAGGTGAAGTTACTTGATGAGACGGGGCGACTGATCAGCTGCTACTGTTCGTACTCGTCATCGGAAGAACCGTCGCAAGGAAGGCTGGGAAGTCAAAGGATGAAACAGTGTCCAACTATCGGCCGCGAGTGGTTCAGGGAGTATCTAATGATGGTATATTTATGGTAACTATAAGAATTAGCATGGAGGAGACAAGGGGCTATGGCATTATGGGAAGAGGAAAAGATCACTTTGACCAAAAATTTCGGAACAAAAGCTCTTTTATTCCGAAATTGGGGGCATGCGTTTGACACCCATTTTTGGCACAAGAACGGTTACAGGGAGATGATAGAATGGCATGCTAATGGGGCAAGTCGATGTTGACTAAGGATGGCCGATTATCTGATGAAGATGTCAAGATCAATGGAGCGTTCAGGAGGCTGATGGTCTACGTCAGCGAGTTATCATGTCAAATCTGAGTCGTAGTCTATTTAGAATGTTTGTTTTCTTTATTGTCAAGAAATGTAAGTGGTGATCGACTAGGAGTCACAGCTCAGGCTGTAAATAGCTGACCTCGGGCATGTGTCACACCCGGTTTAAGGACAAAACCGAATGCATAACTATATGTATCCCAGGATCAAGTTCCATACGTATAGTGAAATCATCAGTGAATAACAACAACAGTATCACGTAAAGAGACATAAATAAAGACTTACAAGACTATCAGAGATATGCGCTTATCATGGAAACAAAGGCTCCAAACTTCACAGGCAAACGACTGGGGGGTTGCGTACGCCTAGAACTCTTCATCATCTTCAGTAGACTTCACACCTTTTTCTTCTGAGCAGCAGTTAGCAAGGGTGAGTACACTTATGGTTGGTACTCAGCAAGGCCACAAGATATAACCAGAATCGATTTAAATCCATCTTTAAGTTTATTAATCATGTGAGGGTCCAGGCCGCTCTTGACCGTGAGCACGGCTGATATATCAGTTTTAGACACTCTACAAAGGTTGTACACTTTCACCACAAGTCGCGTAAAAGTTCAAAGGAACTTTGGACCCAACCATGCTGTGCTAGCTAGGCACAATACCACACTTCCGAGGTGTGATTGCATAGAGACGCTACGAGGCCTTTACAAAGATTCCCTAATAAGAAGTAGTCCGCTAGAGTTTCGGTAGCAGTGTGGTCCATAAACCTCCCTAATGGTCAGCTCCTTAGCAAAGGCAGCTACCCCAAGAGGACCGGGCTATGACCCCTATCACCGACCCCCTCCTTGCCCTTTCGGTAAGACTGCTTCAAACAAGAGTCTCTAATTATTTAGCCAAGACCAGAGCCATATAGTCCTCGTGGTTGTACTGTTTTCCTGGGTGGTTCTCCACATTCCAATTAGTACATGGTATTCTTGTAAATAAGCATAGATAGAAGGATGGTTAGGGTCACTTGCCTTTTTCCAACGAAAAGCTTCTTTTACTGCTCTTCAGCTCTTGCTTACTTGGAAACCTTGATCTTCAAGCTTCAACAGCGATCGTTCTACTCGAAGCAAACATCAAGCACAAACATACAAAACAACAAACAAGTACAGCTAAGAACAATACACCAATCATAAAATAAAAGATTTCAAAAGAGCGTGCTAAAGGATAAGGCTCGCTGCTACGGTTACAAGAGCACAAGAAACACGGAAAACGGAGCTACGGTTGAAAAGACACAGCTATCGGAAGATTGGTATTATAAAAGAAACAAAAGAACTATGAGTTTTATTTATTTTGATTGGAAAACAAATGTAAAAGATATTCAAAACAAAATATCCTTGAATATAATTAACTTATATTATATTTTTATTTATAAAAGCGGAGTAGAACTTAGTCATATTTTATTTATGATTGTCTATGTACAAATTACACTAATTAACAGTTAATTAGAAAGAAAACTTGTGAGAGCATCTAGACGCATAACTTTATATTTGGTGTTCAACTAAACAAATTATATTTAGAACACATTTGAGTTGGTATTAATTGAATTGACATTAGTTATGAAAACCGGAGGTAAAGACCTAGGTAGATTTTAATTAGAAAAACTAGGTGAGAGAACTTTAATCAAATTAAATCTATATTTAATTTAAAAACAAGAACTATGGCACAAAGACATGACTAAACAACAGCTTAGGGTTTTAGAAGACTTAACGCAACAAGAACGAGTCGAAACGGAGCTAAAACGACGAAGGTAGGGCTAAAACAAGGCTCCAGGGACTTATCTGCGAAGAAACTGAACTTCCAGGGGCTAAATTGAAGAAATTAGGGGCTAAATCATAATTAAACCTTAAATAGAGGGTCGGGGTGCAAAACTCTAGGTCCTGGACGGCGGGTACTAATTCTGGAAAAGTCAGGGGTCGGGACAGAAAAAGAAAGGGCTCAACTCTAATTATTTTTCAACTGATCTGGACTGCGGGTTGATTTCTGGAAATACTATGGGCTTTTCTGCAAAAGTTCCGGGGACGGCTAGGGTTTGGCTCAGTCGGGCGGATCTGATCCGTTGGATCATGATCCGACGACAGGGTAAGGGTCGGGCGAGGGCGGCAACTCGTGCGCCGCTCAGATCTGTTCTGGCAGTTAGATCTAGATCGGGCGGTAGGGTGAGGGTCGGGCGAATCGGACGCGGCTCGCGGAGTAAAGGGTCGGGCGAATCGCTCGGCTCGAGGAGTAAGGGTCGGGCGAATCGCTCGGCTCGAGGAGTAAGGGTCGGGCGAATCGCTCGGCGGCGGCTCACGCGGCAGCCGGGATTCATGCGGCAGAATTGCTGTGGTCGCCCGCGAAGGAAAGGGGCGGGTCGCCCGGGGAAGCGCGTGCCATGGCATTACGGCAGGCAAGCGTCGCAGGAAGGGAAGGAGAAGACGCGGGCGACGGCGTGGGGGAGAACAAGATTCGGGGTAAAGAAGAAAAGGGAAGGGGAGGGAGGCGTGGACGACGGGCGATGGCGACGGATGCGTCTGGTGTCGCGGTGGAAAGGAAAGAGAGAGGAGCGGGAGGAAGAAGAAAGGAAGGTGGGGCGGGCGCGGGCGCGGGCAGAACTCGCGGCGAGGAGGGGGGAGAAAGGAAGGCGCCGGCGACGCAAGAAGGAAGGTGGGAGCGGGAGGTAGGGGATGGCTGTGGCAGAACCACCTGAATTAATCCGGCTCAAGTGTATTAACCATTACCATTAAGGCACTCCCGGTTAACCTTACACTTCAGACGGAGTAATCCACTGGTCTGTCGGGTATAACCTCCCGATACAACCACGGTGCACGGATCGAGCGACGTACATACAAATGCTCATGCGACGATGAGCCCAGAGAATACCACATTCCAGCAAATATTACGATATTAACATAAGTAAATATTACAGGCCAAGTTCTGAGCTTAGAAACCAAATACTTCCATTAACATAAATAAGTTCTTCAGAGTTAAGTTGCAGCGGAAAATAAACAACGGAAACTACTCGACGATACAGGATGTCTCGATGAAGCCCGTACGAGACATCACTCGGCCTTATCTCCGTTGAGCGGGGGCGCATCCCATTCCACCGACCAACCAGGGGGAAGAGTGTAGGGCCAAGTCAAGCTAGCAATCATGTCTTCGAAGGGCTCACCTGAAAACGAGTCACAAGCAAGACTGAGTATACTAATACTCAGCAAGACTTACCCGTGTAGTGGAAACTACTCCACCGACTCTAGACATGCCAGGCTTTTTGGCTCAGGGGTTTGTTTTGCCGAAAAGCGTCTACAAGTGGGTCCTTACTTTCAACTTTTTAGCTCAAGATTCTAGTTGCATTAACCATTCTAGATAAGCAGCTAGCTAGAAGCATACGTGGTGAAGCATTTAATTTTTCATCCAACCAGTTCATTCATCATCATTGTTCCTCTTCTTACTCTGTGGGTAAAAATGGTTAAGCAGTCTCAATAGCCGTGAGAAACGGACGATTCGAATCGAATTTCTTAACCTTGCAAGGGAAAACCCAAACACACGTCACGTGGTTACTCCCTAGAGTCACACGTGCAACTTTTCCCCTTTCTTTCCGGGTCGTGGATCGGGGCTACCCTCCGAGAGTACAAGAGCTCCACGCCACGGTTCGGCGCCGGGTCGTGACCACTCTCTGCACTCGCCATATGCACATGGGACCGAAGTTCAAAGGGTAGGATGCCGTCCCCTTGCCGGGCCGATCAGGTACTTAAGCTTACCGATTCCCATAATCTCGGCATGTGTTTAGTACGTACAAAGACTTAACCATCACTACCACACCCTGCGGCCTTAGCATTTTTCACTAGACAGACGGGCCTCAATCGTAACCATCGTTACGTAACCCGTCCGTGTCCTTATGATTGCAGCGTGTAGTAGTCATTCAACTCCTATTTTCTCGCGAGTGACAGGAAATCACTCGACTTTTACCGGAGTCCTATTAGCACAGCATTCTATCGAACCTTACATCTAGTTTTCAAGCAAGGGTTCCTGACATCATGCAACTAAGTTTTCATCCAACTCCTATAAACTTAATGCACAAGCAAAGAGTAATGAGTTGCATAATTTCGGAAAGAAGGGGTTATGCTCCGGGGCTTGCCTTCGCAGTTCGCTTGGGGATCTTCCGAACTTGGGCTCGGGTCTTCAAAAGCTTCAGTTAGATTTGCTTGAGCTTCACGCTGCTCACTCTCAAACGCGGGCACCAGCTCGTAAGTTCCGTCGGCGAGAGTCGTCGATTCTACCTGAATGCACAAGTTTAAGTTGTGGTAATGGTACTTGAGACGATTTAATAGTAATTACTACAATGGATAGTTTCTGGTCATGAAGTTTTGGATTTAGGCACATCAAGGAAAGATGTGCTTGCTGTAACATTTTCAGCCAATTTTATGTAACAGATTAATTATGAAAAATATATTTCATAGTTGCTGTTAGATAATTGTTCTTTTTGTACAGAACAATTGGTGCAACAAATGAGTCTAAGATTTTTACAGAGCTCTCACTTAAGCATGCAGAAGCTACTGTAATTTTTGTAGGATTTATCATGCAGTATTCAGAGCATAGAAAATATGACATTCTACACCTAGGCTATTCAAAGATTCATTTCTACAGGACCCTACACAGGGTTTTTGTCCATGGAACTTTTTACACAGTAACCCCCACCACAGTGTAACTCCTAGTAAAAGTTTGAGAATTTTCCAAGCTAAGACACTATTTTCTTGATTTAATGTATGTTATTAGCACATAAATCAAATAAGTAGGGTTCTGTGGGATAAAAAGTCTTCTAATTTTTTTCTGGCTTCCAGGTACCAATACATTAGCATAGGAAAAGTTTCAATGGGTGACTCACCACCTAACTGCAGGGATAAAACATTCTACTTACACATGAATTAAAACTAAGTTTAACAAACAGTAGAGCTAGAGATGGAATTTGGGCCTGATCTTTTTACACAGTCCTAAACATCAAGCAACTAATTCACTGCCCAAAATTTAGGGTCAGCATTGTTCTAGAACAGTGGGTACAAAATAAGTCCATTAAAGCTTCTATTTAAAGTAGAGCAAAATATTTTGGGATTCTGAGAAAACTTTTGTAACAAAAGTGGTAGAGTTTGTTCTGAGGATTCCAGAACAGTTGAGTTTGCATTTTTCTGAATTTTCTACGATTTTATACGAATTTTACAAATTCACTGAATTTGAATCTAGGTTTGAAACTTTCTTTTACAACCAGGTCCTTGAATCTTACGTTCAGACCCTTCTAAAGATTTAAATTCTTGCAATTGGGTCCTCGGGCGGCTCGGGTACGGCGGCCGGCCGAAATTCCGGCGAGGGGGCTCGCCGGCGGCGAGGGGCGAGGGTCGGGGAAGGTTCAGGGGTGCGAGGGCTACCTGGTGGGGGTGTTGTTCAGGTGGGGGACGGCCAGGAAGGGCTCGCCGGCGTTGGAGCAGAGGCGGCGGCGGCGCGGCTCGCGTCGACGGCGGTGCTCCGGCGGGCTTGGGGCGGCGTGGTCCGGTCGGTGAGCTTCAGTGGCGCGTGGGGAAGCTACTCAGGGGCTCGGCTTGGACGGAGGGGGTCGGGGTCGTGCTGTCCACGGCGAGCAGGGGCGGCGGCGGCGGCGGCAGTGTGGGCGGCGGCGCTCCGGTGGCTCTGGGTGGCGTTGGGTGGGTCGGCGAGCTGCGGTGGGGTGATGTAGTGGTGGCTGGGGGCTCAGTTTGGGCAGTGGGCGGCGGTGGAGGGCTGTCCACGGGCGGAGGGTGCTCGGCGGCGGCGATGGCGACGGCGAGGCGTTCTGGGCTGCGGCGGCTCGCGCGCGTGGCCGGGGTGGTGCTTTTATAGGGACAGGAGGGGGTGTGGAGGCGCCTGGGCGACGCGCGGGGCGGGGCACGGCAACGGCGTGCACTGGCCGCGGCGGGCGGCGGCAGAACGCCGGCGCGGCGTGCGGCGAGCGGGCGCGAGCTACTGGTGGCCGGGGATTTGGCGTGGCAGAGAGGAGATAGCGTGGCGCGCGGATTGGAGAAGGAGCTGCTGCAGCGGCTCGGGCGAAGGGCGGACGCAGCGACGGGCGGGGCGCGGGAGCCGGGGCGGCACGGCGGAGCGCGGGGACTGGGCGGCCGGGCGGCGGGCTGGGCGCGGCAGCACGCGCGGGCGCTGACTGGCCGCGCGGCGTGGGGGCGGGGCAAAGCCGCTGCGGCAGGGAGCGACGGCCATTGGCTTGGCGCGGCGTGGGGGCAGGAATCGCCGGCGACGTGGCGTGCGGCGGTCGGGCGAGCGCGCGGTGCAGCAGAGGAGGGAGGGACCGAAGTGCAAAAATTCGAAAAAGTTCAGGGGGCTGGGTGCAAACAGGGCGTTTTCTCCTCTTTCTGATTGGAATTTCAAAAACTTTTGAACACGAAAGTTGTTCAAAATAAAAAGTTCTACAACTTTGGTTTCAGGCAAAATCTCATTTGGCTTATGGTTTGAAAGTTAAATTTAAAAGTTCAAAAGTAACCAATGTGCTCAAATTAAATTTGAATTCCAACTGAACTCGTTTTAATTCTTTCCACCCTCTCATTAGTTGGTTTAAAACATAGAGTTAGGCTAATGACATTGATTTTGGAATTGTAATTACCAGGGTTGTCACAATGGCGCCGACAGCTGGGTCCACGGTGGCAGTGAGAGAGGAAGAGAGGGAGAGAGGGACGGGTTGGGCCGGCTTTTGGGCCGCGGGGGAGAAAAAGAAAGAGAGGAGAGAAGGATTTGGGCCGACTAGGCTGTTTGGGCTGTGGGAAGAGAAAAGAAAGAGAGGAGAGGTTTTGGGCCGGGCTGGAAGAAGGGAAAGAGAGAGAGAAAGATGGGGTGGGCCAAAAGAGATAGGGAAGAGAGAAAAAAGATTTTAAGGTAGTTTTTGGGTATTTTAATTTTGCAAACTCAAACACGCAAACAAACAAAAACCAATGCAGCGACATGAATGCAACATACATAAAACCATTTATTTAATTCTGAAAGATAATTATTTATTTTTCCTATACTAGATTTTCTGTAAAGAAAATAAATTTTGAAATTTTTATATAATTATGAGAAAATCATTGCTTTATTATTATTTTTTTTCTAATCACATCCTGAAATTCAACAATTTTAGGGTGTGACAAAATTACCCCCCCTTAAAAGGAATCTCTTCCCGAGATTCGCAAAGGCTAGCAAGAGACAAAGGTTTAGGTGAGTGGCATCCAACTTTCTTCCACATCGTTCATTCTTACAATAGCTCCTCGATCACACTTGTTAATGTTCCACTACCACATAAAGCACTTCTTGGATACTTAGTCTAATTCCACTTTTAACTATCCATTCCTTCCTCAGATTTGTTGGCCCATCTTTTGAAGAACCTTCTTCATATATTGATAAAGTGATTTGAATAGAGCTGGATTGATTCCATGATTGCTTTTCCTTGGCTTGACTATCTCCTTCCAAGATATCCTCAAGTCTTCTCAGCATAACCCTTACTTGCTTTGGTATCTTGGCGACTCGAGGTGGTATGAGAAATGGGCATTGGGGATTGATGGCATTCTTGTCTAGCTGAGGTATCCTGATCATCTATCCTACTAAGGAGGCAAACTGATGACATCTGACTGAGTGCAGGGCCATTAGGACTTTGGTCCAGGGGTTGATTATCATCGTCTTTTGCACACCAACTGGCAAGATGTCCGCCTTCTTCACACTTGAGGCAATATAATCCAGCATCACTTGATCTAGTCACCTTACACTTTGTTGGACATTTATTAACATAGTGACCTTTTTCACCACATTTGAAGCACACTCCTTTAACATATCCATTCGGGTTTCCTTTCTGCTCCACCATAGCTCTTCGTGAAGCAATCTGGGCATCAGGATTCTTCTTGATAGAATTGTCATGTAGAGGTTGAACAACTTTAGGTTGTAGTTGGTTGGAACAGGGTTGAGTACTGCTATGTACCAATGGTTCTGGTAACTCTATCTTCTCTTGGCTTTCTTCGCTTGCTTGTTTCTTGCGTTGCTTGATTCTACTAGGCCGAAATTCCTTGAAAGAAATACTCCAATCCTCAAGGTTCATAGTCTGAGTACCATCTCGATATTGGGTAACTCCCTCTTGGAAAGTCTCTTAGGTAGATAAATCCTTATTAATATCTAAATAGTAACATTGTTTGGCTTCAGCTGTCATTAGGCTAGCATCTTCTTGAAGACATGGCTGACCATAATGCTCACAACATTGACATGTTCCTGGGGTCTTGATATCTTTATATTGTCTCTCAAATTCTAGCTATAGGGTTCCACGACTTTTCTTATTCCTTTGACGGTTCCATGCTTCAACGACTTGCCTCTTCACTGGTCCGGTAGGAATGTCTGGTTTGGTCAACTTCATGTTATGAGGGGATGATGTATTGGGCTGCATCCTTCCTCGTAAGACTTGAGCCTGCATGGCTAATAGCTTCCTTTTATCAAACGGTGACAGAATTGGTGAAATCTGATGGTTATCACTACTAAGGGAGTTGTGGTTCATAGGAGCTGAGGCTTGCTCTATAATATGCTGATGGATATTGATCATGGTTTGAGCCATTGCTTGTAGACTTTGAGTTTGTGCTACCATATACTCTAGCATCCTGTGCTCAAATGATGAGGCTACAGGTGGAATGTTGAGGTCACCTTCATTAGCTCTTTCTTCATGATTTCCGTTGGGACTCGCCATCTAGTTGGGTGGTATAGGTGAAATTAGGGAGAATGAGAATAAATATAAATAAAGAGTGATTGAGGAATAAGGTAGAGTCCATGATATCATTTTCATTTGCTTGATTTTTGCGATGGTAAGCAAATAAATCAAGGTAGAGAGGAGAATAGCACAGAGGTGACAAAAGGAAATAGAGCATTCTTGGCTTTAGCTTCTTTAATTTGTCGACCACTGCAGATGTTTGTAGGTTTCTACTGATGATGCCGGTGTTGCCTTCAACTTCTTACTGGTTTATTGAGGTCATCATCGAAGTAAGGTAGACTTAAGAATAGCAAGCTGCAAGGTGGTAAAGGAACTAGAGTAGGGTCTTCCTTTCTTTGTCTTGCTTCTAGCTAGGCGGTGGTGGTGTGAATAACTTCTGCTTGTTGACATTGGTGTTGCCTTTGGCTTCCTTCTCGACATCCACTTTTGGAATAGGGAGAAAGAAAGGAAAAGAACAAGGATGTGGGAGATACAAGAGAAGAACCGAACTAAGCAACTGATGTCATTGTAGGTAGAAGACCCACAATACACCAACAATCATTACAAAGAAGCGAATCAGGCAAGGTCATAAAGAAAAGCAACATCACGCAAACACAGAACTACACTAGTCAACACACAGTTAAGGAACGATGCTAAACGTTGTTAATAGGGCTGCAAGGGGTACACCTAAGCATGGGTCGTCTCTTGTTCAACATTCTTGATAGAGACATCCTTCAGCTTGTGCAGTGTAGAATTTTTCTCTTCGGGTGAGGGCAACATAGGCTTTCACTGTCGATTTTGTCTTCTTTGGGGGTGAGGTGATCACTCCATTCTTCAGCTGTCTTGAGCAGACTTTTGCTCAGGTGACACGAATAGTCTAAACACTTCGAATAAAAGTAGAGTAGAAGGTCATCTTGGAATGAAAAAGGCAACGGAAAGAATCCAAAATGGTCGTGCATAAGATGCAAGGGGATCGGAGGTACAATGTGGAGGATAGATAAAATCAAGGAGGTGATATGTTTAAAAAGATATATAGGAATTGATAGAAAAATATTAAGGAGTGGAGGTAAACAATATCACCAACAAATCAAAAGGAGGTGAGATGCGATTGCGATTTTAGTAAAAACCAGAAAGGATAATTGACCAAGGGTCGAGTATCAAAATAAGTTATCAAAGAAAGAGTAAGTCAATAGATAAGGATGGGGGTTTTACATTGCAAAACAAGTAAGTGCAAATGAAAAAGAAGGTCAGGTGAGAAAGGTGAGTTAGCAAGCCGGATTGAGAAAAGAAAATGGTCAAGGAGCGAGAATATTTATCAGAAGGGTCAAGGGTAAGACAGGAATAAGTTGTATAATAAAATAGACCTTAAGGAGTGACCATTGCTATCTAGGCTTACGTCCTACAATCGATACAGCTCTGATACCACTTCTGTCACACCCGGTTTAAGGACAAAACCGAATGCATAACTATATGTATGCCAGGATCAAGTTCCATATATATAGTGACATCATCAGTGAATAACAGCAACAGTATCACGTAAAGAGACATAAATAAAGACTTACAAGACTATCAGAGATATGCGCTTATCATGGAAACGAAGGCTCCAAACTTCAGGGGCAAACGACTGGGGGATTGCGTACGCCTAGAACTCTTCATCATCTTCAGTAGACTTCACACCTTTTTCTTCTGAGCAGCAGTTAGCAAGGGTGAGTACACTTATGGTTGGTACTCAGCAAGGCCACAAGATATAACCAGAATAACAATTTAAATCTATCTTTAAGTTTATTAATCATGTGAGGGTCCAGGCCGCTCTTGACCGTGAGCACGGCTGATATATCAGTTTTAGACACTCTGCAGAGGTTGTACACTTTCACCACAAGTCGCATAAAAGTTCAAAGGAACTTTGGACCCAACCATGCTGTGCTAGCTAGGCACAATACCACACTTCCGAGGTGTGATTGCATAGAGACGCTACGAGGCCTTTACAAAGATTCCCTAATAAGAAGTAGTCCGCTAGAGTTTCGGTAGCAGTGTGGTCCATAAACCTCCCTAATGGTCAGCTCCTTAGCAAAGGCAGCTACCCCAACAGGACCGGGCTATGACCCCTATCACCGACCCCCTCCTTGCCCTTTCGGTAAGATTGCTTCAAACAAGAGTCTCTAATTATTTAGCCAAGACCAGAGCCATATAGTCCTCGTGGTTGTACTATTTTCCTGGGTGGTTCTCCACGTTCCAATTAATACATGGTATTCTTGTAAATAAGCATAGATAGAAGGATGGTTAGGGTCACTTGCCTTTTTCCAACGAAAAGCTACTTTTACTGCTCTTCAGCTCTTGCTTACTTGGAAACCTTGATCTTCAAGCTTCAACAACGATCATTCTACTCGAAGCAAACATCGAGCACAAACATACGAAACAACAAACAAGTACAGCTAAGAACAATACACCAATCATAAAACAAAAGCTTTCAAAAGAGCGTGCTAAAGGATAAGGCTCGTTGCTACGGTTACAAGAAACACGGAAAACGGAGCTAGGGTTGAAAAGACACAGCTATCGGAAGATTGGTATTATAAAAGAAACAAAAGAATTATGAGTTTTATTTATTTTTATTGGAAAACAAATGTAAAAGATATTCAAAACAAAATATCCTTGATTATAATTAACTTATATTATATTTTTATTTATAAAAGCGGAGTAGAACTTAGTCATATTTTATTTATGATTGTCTATGTACAAATTACACTAATTAACAATTAATTAGAAAGAAAACTTGTGAGAGCATCTAAACGCATAACTTTATATTTGGTGTTCAACTAAACAAATTATATTTAAAAACATTTGAGTTGGTATTAATTGAATTGACATTAGTTATGAAAACCGGAGGTAAAGACCTAGGTAGATTTTAATTAGAAAAACTAGGTGAGAGAACTTTAATCAAATTAAATATATATTTAATTTAAAAATAGGAACTAAGGCACAACGACACGAGTAAACAATAGCTTAGGGTTTTAGAAGACTTAACGCAACAAGAACGAGTCGAAACGGAGCTAAAACGACGAGGTAGGGCTAAAACAAGGCTCCAAGGACTTATCTGCGAAGAAACTGAACTTCCAGGGGCTAAATTGAAGAAATCAGGGGCTAAATCATAATTAAACCTTAAATAGAGGGTTGGGGTGCAAAACTATAGGTCTTGGACGGTGGGTTCTAATTCTGGAAAAGTCAGGGGTCGGGACAGAAAAAGAAAGGGCTCAACTCTAATTATTTTTCTACTGATCTGGACTGCGGGTTGATTTCTGGAAAACCTAGGGGCTTTTCTGCAAAAGTTCCAGGGACGGCTAGGGTTTGGCTCAGTCGGGCGGATCTGATCCGTTCGATCACGATCCGACGGCAGGGTAAGGGTCGGGCGAGGGCGGCAACTCGTGCGCCGCTCAGATCCGTTGTGGCCGTTAGATCTAGATCGGGCGGCAGGGTGAGGGTCGGGCGAATCGGACGCGGCTCTCGGAGTAAAGGGTCGGGCGAATCGCTCGACGGCGCTGGGCGGCAGCAGTCGCCGGCGGCGAGCAGGCGCGGCGGTGCCTCGCCGATGTACACCGGAATCGGTGCTCTGGGGCACGGATTGGCACGGGAAAGAGCCGAGGAGCGAGAGTGGGCGACGGGGAACTCTCCTAGGGGCTTGGGACAGCTGTGTGGCGGCCGGAAGCATGCTCACCACGGCGCCGGGCGGAGCCAGAGCTCCGGCGAGAAATTGCCGGGCCAAGAGAGCGAGAGGGAGGCGGAAAACGGGATGGCGTCGTACTCACCACCTCGTGGAGCGTTTACGAGGGTTGAAGGCGGCGGAGAAGCAGTGGGACGGCGGGTCATCGGCGAAGGGCGGTTCGGGGCGGCGGCGTTCACACTGGCGAGGGATTGCAGGCGTGGTGCGTTGGCGCGGAGGGGAAGACGAGACCGGTGACGGTGCGTGGTCCTAGGCGGAGCTCCGGCGAAGGTCAGCGTTGACAAAGAGGTGGCGTGAAGGCGGGTCGATGGCGTGGCGGCGTCGGCGAGCTCGAGCGCGGGAAAAATAGCGGGGCAGAGCGGCGGGAAATCAGGCGTGCGGTGCAGGCGTGGAAGAGGAGCGCTGGCGCTCGGGCTCGGGTATTATAGGGCGAGGGAAGGAGGCGGAGCGGCCAGGGAAAGGAAGGCGGCGGCTCACGCGGCGGCCGGGATTGACGCGGCGGAATTGTTGCGGTCGCCCGCGAAGGAAAGGGGCGGGTCGCCCGGGGAAGCGCGTGCCACTGCATTATGGCAGGCAAGCGTCGCAGGAAGGGAAGGAGAAGACGCGGGCGACGGCGCGGGGGCGAACAGGATTCGGGGTAAAGAAAAAAAGGGAAGGGGAGGGAGGTGCGGATGACGGGCGACGGCGACGGACGCATCTGGTGTCGCGGCGGAAAGGAAAGAGAGAGGAGCGGGAGGAAGAAGAAAGGAAGGTGGGGCGGGCGCGGACGCGGGCAGGACTCGCAGCGAGGAGGGGGGAGAAAGGAAGGCGCCGGCGACGCAAGAAGGAAGGTGGGAGCGGGAGGTAGGGGATGACGCCGATAGGTGGGTCCACGGTGGCAGTGAGAGAGGGAGAGAGGGAGAGAGGGACGGGTTGGGCCGGCTTTTGGACCGTGGGGGAGAAAAAAAAAGAGAGGAGAGAAGGATTTGGGCCGACTGGGCTGTTTGGGCCGTGGAAAGAGAAAAGAAAGAGAGGAGAGGTTTTGGGCCGGGCTGGAAGAAGGGAAAGAGGGAGAGAAAGATGGGGTGGGCCAAAAGAGATAGAGAAGAGAGGAAAAAGATTTTAAGGTAGTTTTTGGATATTCTTATTTTGCAAACTCAAACACGCAAACAAACAAAAACCAATGCAGCGACATGAATGCAACATACATAAAACCATTTTATTTAATTCTGAAAAATAATATTTTATTTTTCCTATACTAAATTTTCTGTAAAGAAAATAAATGTTGAAATTTTTATATAATTATGAGAAAACCATTGCTTTATTATTATTATTATTTTTATTTTTTTTTCTAATCACATCCTGAAATTCAACAATTTCAGGGTGTGACAGCATGTATCAAAGACATCCAATCAATACAAAAACCCTTTTACACATTTTTCGCATATTTTCTTTTTTTTTGGCGACTTCGCCAAACCCTAGTTGCAGTAGATTTTCCTTTTACAAGTTCTTTCCGGTCTGCGGGGCTGCATCAACTTCGATCTCGGGCTTGCTAGTAAGTTCCGTGTCAAACGACGCAGATAGGGTTAAAGTTGATGGCGCATCGCTTTTTCCTCTATTTTGTTTTGTTCAAGTTATCGAGTAAACCAGATATAGGTCTGTTTGCTAACAAGTTATCAATATTAGCTCTTTCATGTTAGATTAATCTGCTTAGTCTAGCTTGTTTTTTTGTTATCACCAAGTTATCGATATCTGCTAATCTTGATAGGGTTAGATTTATTTAATCTTGTTTTGTTTCGTTTTTATCATAAGTTATCCAGCTTAGATCTACAATATCATCGGCTAGTGTACAGTTCATCTGTTGCACGCTGTTCGGCCGATAGGGTTTGGATCTAGGTGTTTTTTACCCAGGCTTTATTAACTCGCTTAATATTGCCTTCACCATTCAATCGGCTAAGTCATCAGCCGATTGCCCTACTGCAGTATCGGACTTCTGTCCGATACCCATACGGAACGATACGGAATCCCAGCCGATACGTTCCGAGTATTTAACTTTTTCTTATCCTTGTCAATTGCAGGTCAGATTAACTAGCACGCCCTGCACCACCACGCAGCTGAATTGTTGTCTGCACAGAAGCGAAGCAGATCTCCCAGGTCCTCGCAGTGATCGGCGTGGAAGGCCGATCGTCAGTTTTTTGCGTCAACAAAGGTGACATACTGTACATGCTTTTATTTCATACATGGATGTCTTCTTTGCACACGAAGTTGAACGAGAATATGCTGACCGGCACTGTTCCATTGGAAGTCCTGTCCCTTGCCTTTGTTGGGAACTTGACAGAGCTGTGAGTAATAAAGCAATTTGAACACATTATTATCACTTCAACAAGGGTACATTATATCATGGTATTATGTTCCAATTTCATTGACTTGTACTGACACAAGAGCAATTACCTGCATTTACAAATATTGCAAGGAACAACCTGGACGGCACAGTGAGATCATCAGAACTAAGAGGTACCAATGTGAATTGCAGATCCAATAGGTTCAGCTTCGGTTTTCTTTTGTGCATGATTATACAGTACAGAGTGATGCTTACAAGAACTACAAATTGGCATTGTCACATTGACTACGATTATCCAAGACGAGTTGAAGACCACATGATGACTTGATGAGTCCCAGGATCAAGACTTTGTTCTGCTTCATGATAATGCCAGAAATTTATGAATAAATGCAATGAGATAAACAATTGCCTAGACTCTAGAGTTTAGACATCTTGTAGTAGAATTTGCGTACCAAATTAAGTTGAATTTGCGAGGACATGATTGAATGGATAATGCGACAATTCTATTTTGCTGAAAAATAGAAAATGCCTTTTGTCCCAAATAAATTATTGTATTTTATTTGTATAAAGCACTAGTTTTCTCCGGCATTGTCCCTGCCTCCCTCGTCTTATGAAAGATCGATTGCTAAAGTAGAAAAACCATTACTCTGGAGAAAACCACTTCTTCCAGTTCCAGCTACGCCGAGCTGACCGGGTTATATTTGTGCGAAAAAAGTAACAGATCCCTGCATCCTCATGGCTGCCATCTGAATCTTGCATGGCCTGATTGAACAAAAGTTTAGCTGGATCACAAAGTAAGATAAGGTCGAGCGAACATTGGGGGGAATGAGATTCATTGACTTTGGAGCATCTCCAGCCGTATGCTACAGTATCTGATCTGGACGGCCTGTGTTCCATCCAACGGCAAAGTCTCCGAATCTGCGTCCACCTTCGAAATATGAATATGGCCACATATTTCAGTGGTTTCTAGAATCTGATGAACTCATGTTATTTACATCACAAAGACACAAAACGCCTATGAAGTCGCATCCTCCGTGTAGGAACAAGGTGGCCAGCGATGCAACGGAGACTGTACAGGCGTAGCTTGCCAACACACACCAGCGACATGACAGAGACTGTCGAGGCCTTGCTTGCAGCGCTCCGGTGATCCCTGCCGCCGCCGCCTCTTTTGAAGAGACCACATTAACATTGCATATGTAGTTCCAGTTTTGCCCCTAAGATGATAGTACCTCTTGACGTTCCATGGTGGACTTAGATTATATCATAATAGATCAATAAGAATGAACAATTAAAACTAATTCGTGGCGGGCACTGTGAAAGCGTTATCTATACATTCATCTTTGCTTACCGTCGAGAAAATCGCCAAAGATCTCCATTCAGACATTCTGACTCACATTCAGAATCTAAGGTTAGTTGAAAAGTATGCAACTGTGGTAGAAGATTCTGTAGAGTACTTGTTAGGATTGGCAAATGATAACCAAGAGGTAATTCAGTCTACAGGTATACATTTTTCAATGGAAAGTTCAAGCATTTCATCATCGATGTATTTGGACATGCCGAGAATAGCAAGGGGAGGGTATATTATCACCAGAACAAATAATTGAGCATTATTTGGATGTTGATATTTGTGTTGCAACGGTGGTATATTTGGCCGAGACGAGAACCTTTATTTCAAAGTTCAAAAAAATATCCGCATAAAAAATAAAAGATATTTGTTTCTTTATATATAATTATTTTTTTCTAAATCTAACATAACAAATAATTTCTATGAAACATCAAAAGACTCGTTTACCCCTATTTATACAATAGATTTAAGTATAAACAAAGTGGTTTTTTACATTAGTTTGAAATATACCTTTGATCTAAGAATTCTACCATGTTTGATTTCAGATTTTGTACTTTACAATTTATAGTTCAATAAGTAAATGAAATCAGATAATTCATTAAGGTTGCCTTTATATTGTATATCAATAGTCAATTATGAGTAGAATATTTTAATAGAACAATTATTATTTATTTCAAGCTATTTTGGCTCTTTCTTAAATTTTAAAAAGCAATAATTAATTCCCTAAAGGTGGCAGAATACAAGCCATATACACCTTCTGATCCGGTGTTGCAAAATACATCCTTGTGGCAACGATTTTATTTATACAACAATATATGGGCCCGACGACGACAACCTTAACATCAACTTTTGTAACTAGACATCAATTTTCATACGAGTTAATTTGTTGTATGCAAAATTTGCCGAACTCTCTTGGGCCACGTTGGGCTTTAAAAGCAATATAGGCCATGAGCACCTAACACCTTAGATGTTGGGCTTTCAAGAAAGATGTATCTGGCCCAACAACACGGATGGCGATTGTCATTTTTTTATCTTCGCTAAGCAGTGGTTAGTTTTTTTTTCAAATCAGTGACTACTATTATCATGATATCATGTGTGTAAGGCTGTAAGCTGAGTCCAAGATCAAGTTTTTTTTTTCACAACATGTTTCGATGGATGAGCAAATCGATGTCTGTAGTTTCTGAAACATAAATAGTTCTTCCATTCCATGCGTGTTCCGTGAAGATGAGAAGAGTTGGAGATCGGTCCTCTAGGTTGCTACTTGCTAACCACGTGCTTACGCCTCGATTGAAGGTTCTGTACAGACTATTGACTAGCACCTCTAGGTAAAGAGAAGGCCACGAGCACATTTTCTTAAACGAATTTCCTTCGTAATTGGTTTCGATCTAGACCATCTGAAATACAATGTAATAAGCGGCAGAATACTCAATGCATAGGATTTCATCATTATGTTCAACAAATTCTAAAATTGGAAACGTAAAGTGTAATTTAAAATATGTGGTCCCATTGTAAGCTTAATCTTGAAACCCCACTATTGTATTGATATTTAATATTATTGGCAAAATATATTGATATTAAATATTTATTTGGAGGTTGAACTATCTAATTCTCAAGTCCGTTTGGGAGGGGGTTAAATCGGCTTCGTCTTCACGAGTTTCACACAAACCGAATGAAAAATAATCTAGAAAATAGGCGAAGCTATTTTTAGGGAAGCCCTTCCAAACCGTCCTTTAATATAAATAGGGCGGAGTTAGATAAAAGATTCCACACACTGCTACCAAATTTGGCTTCATGAGATAATCTCATTTTCCTTGGCGATTTGCGTCTAACCCATGTGGGATGTAGCTGTCACACCACCATAATACAGAACTCAACAAGTTCACAACGTGAAGCATATGTTGTCAGAATAATAAATCAACTCGAGCGATTTCTTGGCATGTTATCCATCAAATGAGTACAATACTTCTGTTCCATGAGCAACTAAAGTAAATTGGATCAATAGATATATTGAAAGCTTGAACTTCAGGGAGATCTTGCAGAACTCTTTGGTCAACCAGCGAACCCCTTCTTTGTCGGTGCAGTTGCATATAAAAAGCATCTTCCTCTCCTACAATCCTACATCACAAGCAAGGAATTCTCAGGTTGACCTCCAAAAGAGAACACAGTTCTTCTCAGGTTCGCAAAAATGGTGGCTCAGCTTGCAGAAGCAGCAGCAGCATTCATCGTTGGACTTGTTGCTCTTGCAAGACTTGCAAACTGCAATACTGAAGGTACACAGATACATATATCCTCTGTGATCATGCAGCAATTAGTGCAGTGTATTTCTGAACAATGCATTCTAACTTGATTTGTTGAGGCTTACAGGCGACATACTGTATGCGCAGAGGATGGCATGGCAGGACTCACTCAATGTGCTGAAGAGCTGGGATCCAACCTTTGACAATCCCTGCTCTTGGGAGCATGTCACCTGCAACACCGAAAATTATGTTATACGCTTGTATGCCACTCTTTCCTCTCCTTGTTATCAAGACCAATAAGTAATTGTAGTTGCCTTTATTTGATTGGCATAATTTGCTTCAAGGACTATAGAATCAAAGCATCATTACTCCTTGTTGATGTTAAAGGACCTGTTCCTTCCTCTACAGGGACTTGGGAAGAGCAGGTATAATTGGATCTCTGGTTCCACAACTGGGAGGACTGAAGAAGCTTCAGTACCTGTACGGCATAATGAATCGATCTGACTCCACAGATTGGTCTGAAAATGTCAAATTGCTACTGATAATTTGAGTATGTTTACAGAGAGTTGTTCGAGAACGGCCTGAATGGATCAATACCATCTACACTGGGTAACCTCAGTAACCTAGTAAACTTGGATCTTCAGGAGAACATGCTTACTGGCATCATTCCGGCATCACTTGGCTCCATCGGCACAATGATAAACCTGTACGGAACTTGTTACAAGAATTTCATGCTGAATACCAAAAGACTGCCATTAATTCTGACTAATGTTTGAACTGGGTTGTTGTGCTGATGTTCTCACAGGAGGTTGTACGGGAACAAACTGTCTGGGCCTATACCACCTTCGTTGGGCAATCTGAAAAACCTTGTGTCAATGGATCTTCAGAAGAATGCGCTGAGTGGTTCAATTCCGGCCTCCTTAGGAAACATTAAAACATTGCGATCCTTGTATGTTATTGTTCCTAAATTCATTTTGATAGTTCTAAAAAAGAAAAAATCTTAGTCAAAGAGAAAAAGTTCTAGAGGCAACTATTGAGCGGCCATAAGAACAATTCTATATTTGGCAACGAAACAAATTTCAAGCCCATAAAATTCTTCATAAAACAATGGACTTTTTGACTCTTCTTGGCAGGCTTCTGAACAATAACATGCTGACTGGCGTGGTCCCGTCAGAAATTATCTCCCTTGCCAGTGTTGGAAACTTGTCACTGTGAGTAATATAATTACTTCAAATTTAGAACATTATTACTTTTCTATATGGCTTCAATGTCAGTTCGCCACTGACACTAGAAAATTTATCTGCATTCAGAAATGTTGCAAACAACAACCTGACCGGAACGGTTACATCAGCTGGATTGAGAGGTGCGGATGAGCATTTGATTCGCAAGCTTGGTAGATTAATCCTTTGGTTGGTTCTTACTTGGGAGGCCCTCTTTTAGAGAAATGTTACAAATTGTAAAGCATTCAGAAATGTTCTGAAATTATGAAGGATTGAAACGGGAGACTAGAGGGGGCTGAATGGGAGTCTTTAGAAATTCTCTAGAGAGCAAGGCATATGTCCCGAATTTAACGTGACATGCCTCTCTTTTAACAGCTAAGGTGACACAATCTAACTCGTGACGAGCTCATCCTAGGAAGGGTTAGAAAAAGCTAGCTTAATGCAAACGGAAGTAATGATCCACTAAAAAGCTAAAGCCAAAGCAACGATTCACAAAGATGCCTGAAAAACGTTTCCAAAACGACTTGCAAAAGAACTAAAGCGCTCTCTACTAGGCATGCAAAGTTCCAATAACAAGGGCTAATTAACACACAACTTAAGCAAGCAAAGATCTAAAAGCCATTAGCAAGATCAAGTACTAATTAACTCAAAGTATGCATGCAAAGCTACTAACTAGACAACATTAAAAGCATGTAACAATCAAATAACTAATCATGGAAGCAAGTAGGGGAATAAAGGTGAGGAGCAAATGAAAGGATAGGCCGAGAGACTGCTCACTGTTCAGCCTGCTCGCGAGCTGGGCTGGCTGCCTGCTCCAGTGGCAGCTCGGCCGTTGGTGCAATCGCCTGCCTGGGGCCGCGCGTGTGCCTGCGCTGCCGGCCTGCCTGCCTGCGCAGGCCTGTTGGCATTCCCAGCTGACCGGGGCCTGCTCCCCTGCGCGCCCCTCCTGGGCTGGCTTGGGCCGCGTGCCCCCCCACCGGCCTGCTGGGCGCACGTGCGGGCGCTGCTGGTTCAAGAACAGGAGAAGAAAAGGGAAGAACAAATCCGAGATTTCAATCACAAATTGCACCCTCAAAACTCAGAATCAAGATGAAATTTGAACCAAAGAAGCACGACCTCATGGACTAATAGATCCAAGAATAAAATTGCAAAATAATTGAGTAATCATTGCAAATCGAGCGAAACACCAAACGCCATTCAAAAATCTCGTTCTTGGAATAAACTCAAAATCCAGATCGATTTCAAGAGGGATTCGAGAGGGGATTGAACCAAAGTTTCTCACAAGGATCCTAGCAACAAATTCCCTTAAGAAATCCGACCCAAATCGCAGTCAAATACGACGAACGAAAAATCACCCGAAAATCCCGAAAAGGGAAAACGAGTAGATTAGACATGAATCAACCGTGAAGGATTAGATTAATAAAATCTTAACAAAGATTCGTGGCTAGGGACCAACCGTGAACTATCTAAGTCTAATCCCCTTCATTTAAGCAAACTCTAACTCTTGTCTGAGAGATAACAAATGAAATGAGGTGGAAAGCTTTACTTAAATTCAGCACCCCTCGCATATATATGCACGAATGACCAAAATATCTCGTTTTATTATTTGGATACAAGCCCACGCAGAGGCAAAACAATCTATCTTTTTACATAAGCACCGGACGGACACGCCGTCTTCACGATTTCGCTCCACCTTGATGCAAGATTCGTGATGACGCCACGTGCGCTCCATTCGGTCACACTGGAGACGCCCTCAGATTTGAGACCCAAACCGGAAAATCTGACTGCATGGTAGTTGAAAGTAATCAGTGCTCGTAGCCTAAGAGAGGGAGCGGGTGAATTACGCAAACTTAAAACCTTAACCTATGGCTCAATCTAGTTTGCACAAAACTTAAACCAAAACATGCTATCTAGATCTGCAACTAGGGTTCTTCTAGTGTGAAAACCTCATCCTAAAGAATTTTGCAGCCTATAGCCAATCCAAGCAAGATACTACACTAAGAAAGTAAAGACACACAAGTTGCAATATGAAATGCGGAAGCTTAAGAGTAAAGGATGAGGGGAAGCAAACTCTCAACACGAAGATTTATCCCGTGGTTCGGTTAGGTACAAAGTCGCTCCTGCATCCACGTTGTTGAAGCACTTGCAAAGAGTATTGCTTCCCGGCAACCAAGTCTCTTCCGGGACTCTTTTTGTCTCGCCACCAAGGCTATGTCAAGTCACTACGGTCACCTTGATCCTGCTTTCCACTAAGGAGCTTCTCCACCAAGGAAAGGGTCTCGACGTCCCCCGCACAAAGCCGTCGACGCCACTCCACACCAAGCCGGAGGGTAGTAGACTTGCTGGCGAGCCACCAATGCTCCAAGGAACCGGCACACCGAGATACACTTGTGGTTCACTTCTAGAACGAGCACACAAGGTACAAACCTTGCTTCTCTCACTCTTTACAAGAGCTAATCCTAGCACTAAGCCTCACAAAGCTTGTGCTAACCTAAGAATGTGATCAATATGCTCTTGTTTGGCTTGGAGATTGTTGGCGCTAAAAATCGGCTAGGAATCGGCCGATGGTCTTCAGCGTCGGACACACGACCCGGGAGAATCTGCTTAGCTCCTGTTCGGGTTATTGCCCTGGTGCGGTTCGCGCGGCGTGCCAGTCAATCTGACCTGTTGATTGACAAGGAAATAAGAGTATTAAATTCCGGGCGTTCCGATCGGCTGGGGTTTCGATCTATCCCGAAGAGCGCGTCGGTGAATCGGCCGATTTGCTATGAAGATGACCGGCTATGGATCAGCCGATAAACACGTAATAATTGCAAAAAAACTGCTGGAGCGACTTAAACAATTATTACCAGATGCAACACTTGAAATAGATCTAATCGGCTATATGACGATGAACGAGGAAGAGCGATGATAAAGCCGATAGTTCCAATCTCAAGCTGGATAACTGGTGATAATACTAGAACAACAGGTAAAACCTATAATTCTAGTAAATATCGATAACTGGTGAATAAATCCAAACGAAACCACAGCAATGCGCCCGAGGATAAAGCTCAGATGTTATTCGATAAGCGGAACCTACCAATTGGCCGGAGATCGAGTCGATGCAGCCCTGCCAATCCGTACGAACTCGTGAAAGAAGAAAAAGTATTGGCGAAGTTGCCGACTTGAAAGTAAAGTATTATAAAAAAAGTAAATGTGTTTTGTTGATTGATTGTGTGTTGTTTACAAAGCCGTGACGACTCCTATTTATACCCTAGAACCAGGACTCCTGATCGATTACGACTTGTTACAATCTTATTTTAAACAGAAAAACTGCTATATCTATAATATTTTTATAAAGGAAACGGACTCCCGCAGAATCTTCTGCCACCGTCTCCTAATCCAATCAGGACTCTTTTTATTTGCTTCTTGACCGAATCAGCATCACTCCGTTGACCAACATTAGGCCACTTTTGACCGGGATCCTCTGTTGTGGTTCCAATCTATTGGCGCAAGTTGCATCACCAATCGGCCGATTCCCAACTGTAACCTCAATCGGCCGATTCTTTACTGTAGCCTTTAGATCTGCCGCATCGGCTAATCTCTTCCCCTGACGACGATTCAACACGTGTCAAAATCTGGCGTCAACAGAGATGTTCTTCAATGTGTCTAGAGTTTCTCCCGAGCTCCAGCACCCTCAAATGACCCGAGGTAAGCCATATATATAGCCCACAAACTCAATAGAGCCGTTACATACTTTTACCCAGAAAAGTACGTAGGCGCCGGATCATCCGGCCGCATGCATTGGATCATCCGGTCACACTGCGTGAAATAGTAGCCATTGAAGTCCCAACGTCTCTTTGTGCTGACGTCATTGCTCCGACGCCTTATCTGGTCAACCGTCGGATGTTCTAACCCCTCCTGGCGGATCATCCGGTCGTGAAGGCAATAATGGCAGGCCAAAGAGCACACTCTCGGGCAGTAAATGTCCCAAAATTGCTCCGACGTTTGGTCGGATGATCCGATGCTTCATCCGGTCATGTGTCGGATTATCCGGTCGCACTGAGATCTTCAGTCTTGATCGTGCTAGCTGAGCAGAATTACACCGACGGCATATACACCTTGGGCGTCGGCTCATCCGGTCGTTAGAAGTTTTTCAGCTACTTGTCCAAACTGTCTCTTCGATCATTTGAGCCATTTTGGAGATGGTTTGGACTTCATCCATGAGACCTATAGAACCTACAATCTTGATCTCACAAACTCGTTAGTCTCATTGATCATGTTATCACCCAATCACCAAAATCACAATATGGCCTACTGGAGCCATTTTCCTTACAGTAGTTTTAAGGTCCAAACCACCCAAAACATCCATCTCCCCTCAACCGCCCCGTGACCCATATGTCAACGCGCGTCCAGCCTCTGCCAAATGCCACTACGCCTTCAAATCTTTCGCACTCCCGCCGCACGAGTATGCTACTCGAATTTGGCATCACCTTCCTCCTTGACTTGACCAACACTGTCTTTATCACATCAATATACTCTTGCTCTTCTATGCATCATGTGGATTGCCCATGACTTCGCTCGGACTCCTCGGGTCCCTCATTACAAGCCTACTCGCGTCCATCCTTCATCGCCCTTGGTCCATCGGCATGAACCTTTTACTTGACCTTCGTCACATCTGTCGACCGTCACGTCCATCCTGCGCCTACATATCACGAGCCAAGAGATACATCAATCTACGCAACATTGTCAGTCACTCGTTATCCAAGGGTGACCACTATTGGTCCTCAAATTATAGATTAAGCTGAAGGGTGCAGGCCCATAAAGATTAAGATCTTGTTTTCTTCAAGCACATATTGGAAATAAATAGAAAAATCCCAACGGCTTACATTAGCATAGGCTTCTTGTACTAGGGTTTCTTTTATGCTGAATCACTGCGTGGTGAATGATGCGTCATTTATTGTCTCACTTATTTATGATCGTACAGTAAGATGTCTCACTTATTTTCAGCAACCGTCAGTGGCAGAGGCCCTGTCATATTATTTAGCATTTAGCACAGATTATCCCAGAAAATACAGCCTTTTAGTCTGAGTAATACGACCATACATATATGGATCACAACAGATAGTGCTTGATCTGTGTTATACTGACAAATAACTCCAATTTGTATCACATCAGAAGCATGGATCCTGTAGTTCCAAACTGCAGGTACCTGATCTGCCCTTTTGTTTTTTATTGTCAGGAATTTGGTGGGTAATTCAGCTACTTCAGGCCCTCTGGTTCCATGAGGGATTGAAAAACCTCCATCACCTATAAGAAGTTTAAAAAAATTATAAATTGCACTCAAAATGCCAAAATCTACGTTTAGTTTACCCATTTCCATATTGAATTGTTTATGAATGGCCTCAACTGACTAGCCAATAGAATAACATTGGGTAACCAGAGCAACCTAGTAATGTTGGATCCTTAGCGCACCCTGCTTACTTGTATGATAGCAGCTTCTCTTGGTGGTTGTTGCGATCCACACGCAGAAAAATCTGAATGCAAGATGTTAGAAGAATTTCAGATGCTCGATTCTAAGAGAATGCCATGATTTGCAAAATGCTTGGATATTCTACAGGAGGTTCCTTGGGAACCAGCCGTAGACAAAGAGTTACGCTGCCATTGTTGGTCTGACCTAATTTGTTAGCTTCGAGCTTTCAGAAGAATGCGCTGAGTGTCTCCTGTTAGCAATGAACAACTCAGATCTATTACCAGTCCCAAAGGAGCACATATGGTGATGTACAAACTGCAAATAGCACCCTACGCTGCTGTGTAATTTGAAAGGAACTGGTGCTTACTAAATAGCCTAAGAGAGGATGGGGTGAATTAGGCAACTTCAAACCTTAACCATACCTATGGTCTCCATCTAAATTGCACAAAATATAAGCTAGACCATACTATCTAGATGTGCAACTATGGTTTGTCTAGTATTTCAACCCACCCAATAAGAGTTTTGCAGCCTAGAGCCAATCATAGCAGGCACACAAGTTGCAAGTATGAAATGCGGAAAGGTAAGTGTGTTAAAGAAATGCAAAATTGGCAAATCAATTTTTTTTGGTATCGATGGGCAAAAGCCATCCCTAGTTCACGGTTGGAACTCCACCAATGATACGCTCTAGTCACCAAATCTCTTCTGATCAAGGGCTTGATCTCTCTACTAAGTCTCTTGACAAATATGTTGAGGACCTTGCCACATAGGCAAAACTCACCACTCCTTGCACTGGTCATCTTGACGCCGTCTTCACTATGGAGCTTCCCATAAAAGAGGTGTCTTCTCGTCCCAAACACGGTCATCGTCGCCGCTCCACACCAAGCCTGAGGGTTAGTGACTTGCCGGCGAGCCACCAAGACTCCAAGGTTTCAGTACACCAAGATTACAGTAGGAGTGGTTCACTCAAGAACCAAACACAAGGAAGCAACATCTTGCTCTCTCACTCTCTCTAGGCCTAACCTAGCACTAACACTTTGAAAGCATGTGCCGAAGCCTTTGGATGTGATTATTTTAGCATTATAGTGGCTCAAATTTGATGTCTTCTTCAATATCCAGCAACATCAAATGGGTGAGTAGATGCGGTATAAATAGCCCAACACAACTCCAAAAGAGTCATTGCTCCAATGACTGTGAGAAGTGGAGTAGTAACGGATGAACCGATACACTGACTGGGCGGGTATCGGATCATCTGATATCCGTTTTAACTACATCGTTGTTAGCCCCTCTCTCCTATTCTTCTTTTGTTTGAGTCATTCATCCGACGCTTACTTCAATGCTCATCGGTTCATCCGGCCCTGAGGAGTTTTTCTCCCAAAACCTTCTGTCGCTTGACATTGATGCATCCGGCCCAGGTGGGATTGGCCGAGGCCCAATAAATTAAGGTTGCCCGGACCCCAACAGTTCTTAGGCACACCTACTCGGGGAAAGGCCCAGTCTCCCTAAAAGACTAGTCCAATAGGGGAAGGGTGGCTCTCCCCTTTAAGGTGGCTTCCTCCTCCCAAGCTAAGCAAGGTGGGATTATTCAGAGGCTCACACGGTCGCCGACCGACTACAACTGGGCCACTCGGCCCCCTTTGTTGCGTCTTTGCCAGCGGGTAATAGTGGAGGATGTCCTCATCAGACATGTTCTCTGTTCTCTGTATGATCAAATGACTCTTGCACCGCTGCTTCTTGCCAAAGTACCAGATCATCCGGTACTTAGTCCGGTACAGTGTCAGTGCATCCGGCGCTACTGAATTTCTTTGACTTTTACTCAGTATTGATCCGACCCATGTATTGTACAGTGTCGGTTCATCCAATTCAAAGCTTATTATTTGAGTTCTTTTATCGTTTCTTGCTTTGTTAGGACTCGTACTTCATCCTTGAGATCTGAGAATTCACTTGACAAACTTTGTTAGTCTCAAAGTCTATGTTATCGTACAATCACCAAAATCACAAATGATAGCCTAATGTGGCCATATTCCTTACAATCTTCCCCTTTTTGTGATTGATGACAACACAATAAAAGCAAGCATAAATTTGCAAAAATTGACAAATTGAATCACTTGCACTTGTTTTTTGGATGTTTACTACGATCTAATCTTGGACTCGGGCTCCCCCTAAGTCCATGGTTTCCCCCCTTTCATGGTTATGTTGTCTATAGAGTAAAATGCACCGGCAGTTCCTAAACTTGTAAGGGTGTGTCACTTAGGTCCACTAATTTTGAAAGTGCATTTCTGAATCCACAAACTTGTAGAGGTGTAACACTTGGGTCCGTCAACTTTGAAAGTACATTTCTAGGTCAACAAACATTTTAAATTATCCGCTGTAGGTCCATACGTATCCACGAATGCATGTAACGCTAACAGGAATGCGCTGATTGTATGTTCTCAAGATCGCCAACGTGTAATATGATGAGAATTGTCAATTTGCCCATAGCTTTCTTCTCTACCGAACTATCTCCCTCATCTTGCTCTTGGCAGGTGGGTTGCTTATCGATCCCGTCACTTGCTGGGGCCGCCCAAGGCCGCCGCTCGGGGTGCCTCCCGCTGTGGTGGGCAAGACAACTTCAGCGATGACGCTAGTGTGTGCCATGTCCGGCCATGCAGTGGGCGCACTAGTGGATATGGTGGGTGTGTCGAAGGGCGGCATGGACAACAGGACACCCCGTGCGGGATTGGACTGGATAGATTGAGAGAGGAGGGATACAAATGAGACGGAAGACATAAGTCAGCATGTCACGTTAACATTACATGCACATGTGGATACATAAGGACCTGTAGTGAACAACTTAACAAGCTTGTGGACCCAGAAATGCACTTTCAGTGTTGATGGACCTAAGTGACATACTATTACAAGTTTGTGGATCCAAAAGTACATTTTTGAAGTTGACGAAGCTAATTGATACACCCTTACAAAATTAGAGATTGCTGGTGCATTTTACTCTTGTTTGTATTTGCACATCATGGTTGTTAGGGGAATTTGCAAAAACTCCCGTAAGTCCATCACAATGGTACCTTTCTGAATTTAGTATTTGGTTGTTTGTATTTCTTGTACATAATCATTGCTTGTCCAACTATTTCTCTCACTTATTTTCTTTAAGCTGTAGCTCCGCCGTGGGCCAGCGCGGCCCGTCGGGCGAGCTGGAGGGGGGGGGGCAGCGTGAGAGGAGAGGGATATGAGAGAAGAGAGAGGGGGAGGAGAGAAGAGACAGAGGGGAGAGGAGGGGATGACAGGTGGGCTCCACTGCCATGTGGCGTTCACATCAGCAAAACCACCACCAAAACTACCCGATGGCCAAATATGAATGGTTTTAAGAGTTGGGTGGCTAGAGATTCCTAATTTTGCGGTTCGATGGTCAAAATCAAGCTGAGGCGATAATTGGATGGCCAAAAACAAACTTCTTCTTATTAATACTCCCTCAATTCTCTTTTGATAGATGTATTTAAAAACTCAAATGTTCACAAATGATAGCTATATTTGCTATTGGCATGGTCTATGGCAATAAATAGCACTAGTAACAAGGAGTTCTCAGTTAAAGTATTGGAGGACCAACTAAAAAATTTTGTGCTGCATTTATTATATTATAAGTAAGATTGTTTTCCCTGATCATTGTGTCATGGTAAAATATAGCTATCAAAAGAGAATGGAGGGAGTATAACTGGCAATTCTCCTGCTTGATCCATTTAAAAGAATGCTAGTAAGGGTTTCGGGATTTTAGGGCTGACAATGGTTTGAATTAGATTGAATAAGCTAGGGGTGGGTTCCAAGAGCAATTATTATATTTATATTTGTGCTCTTAAGTGCAGAGCACGCTATCACATTTTCTAGATTAAGGAAAAATCCGGCCTCGACATCTTACATGCGAGAGTTAGCTTATTGTTGTCCGCCGTCGCCACTTAACGTCACCGTGCCATGCCTACTCCAGCGAAACCAGGTGAAGCACGCGCGCGCACAGGTGTTGTCGGTTGATCACGGATGCAAAAAATCCAACTAAAACCGGAGCCATCTCTCCTTGCTCCTCATTCTCGTAATCTCGCCCAAATGCTCACTCAGACGACACGGGCAGCCTCCCTGCCCCGCTGCCGCCGGTGTCGACCCTGCCCCTGCACCCGGTGGCCCGTCGCCACTCGCCCAGGATTCCTTTTTCACCTACCCAAACGCAGCCAGCCACCGCCACCCATTAGCATGCAGCGTTATCCACACAAGTGACAGAGGCAAGCCGGCAGTAGCACAGCAAGCGCTAGCTAGATCGCGCCATCAGCATGGAAACCGCGGGTGAACATGTTCAGCTGCGGCGCGAGCACGCGGATGTGGTATGCTTGGACCGGGACGGAAGCTTCGCAGTGGCTTCGATCCCGGCCTATCCTCGACCGTACCAGCGCCGATGATAAGGGACGGGGACTCCACATCTGGTATGGATTCCGAAATTTTCCTCTTCCTTTATTAGGTTGCCATCTGTGCCGTCATGGTCCACATGTGCGACATGTTTGGATGCCAATTAGAAGGATTAAACAAGAAGTAACTATAAAACTAACTGCATGACACGACCAAACAAAGAATCCTGCAGGGACTGATGAATAGAACGAGCAAGATGCTGGCGAGTCCTGTAGTAAAGGGAAGCAACAAATACCCACCTCGTAGCTCCTCTTCTTGTGTTTAAATTTGATGGTAGCTTCAAACAAGTAACGATTATCAACACAGACCTCCAGAGCTAGTACATCACAGCAGTTCAGCATGAACAGCAGGGTACGTAATCACGACCTTGATACACCAAAGTGATCGAGATCTTGCAACTGTCACCGCTACAATCTAATCTATATATAGATAAGACTTTGTTCTCTATGCCTTCCGGATTCAGCTGATAGCACAGATCCAAATGCCTTCAAAATTGAGAGTGCTAGATGAATAACTGACTAAATTTCATCTGAATCAGACAATGTTTGACCCCTCGAAGGCTCAAACCAACCTTGTACCAGAACTATGCACAATGTCGAATTTGCTGCTAACAAGCTGTCAAACTAACCATACATATATATCGGATATACACATGAATTCATATTTTTTTTGAGATTACACAGTACAACTCAGACACTCACAACGTACGCACACTCACCCCTATGAACGCACGAACGCTAACCCTACCGCTATGAGCATCTTCGAAGACTGAGCCGGCAAATCCTCGAGATTGACGAAGTCACCACAGGCGCCTCGCTGTCGACGGGAACGTCGCCTACCACTGAAAGCACAAACGCCGTTAAATCCTAGAAAATTCGCTCCCACGGGAAGTCGAACCCAGAACCTGAGGTGCTACTGAAACTCTTGTAACCACTAGGCTACAGAATTCATAATGTGATAATAACCAAGTTTTGTGCTGATCTAACAACGTTTGCATCGTCTCACACAAGCCAGATGATGAGAACGTCATATGCATGGCACTATGACACGCTGATCTGGACAGCAAGACCCTCCTAGTTTGTTCTTTCAAGTCTCTCCTTTGGTTGTTCTGTGGGCTGCTTCTTACGGCTTACGATCGTCTGTTGCTCTGCTCACTCTACCTCATTGTGAAAAAAAGGGACAAGAGAGTATGGTTTCCTCAAATCCATCATATTGGCAAACATCCAAGGTTTACATGCACTTGGATATACTGGGCTGTAAGGCTAACATCTTTTTCGTGTGGTGGAACATTTGTCTGACACAAGGTTTAGTCCTTAGCACTTGCGAAAAAGAAATTTCGTTTGAGATGTCATCAAGATCAAACTATATTCTATGACACTCATGTTTCTATTTATACAAGTTAGGGACTAGATAAAAGAAATGTAACACATAACTGAACTATAATAATGTTTTAGCTATAGATTTTCAGTATATGTTCCCTTGATTTTAACATCAGCAGTGCCTCCAGTTTAGTCGACCAGTACCCGGATTGGCCTATAAAATCAAATAAACTATCTGATTAGTCCATTTCACACATGTTTTCCCTGTTAAACAATAATTAACCAAACAATTAGTTGCTATCATTCTCTCGAATGGTTTTGTGATGATGGCACGAAACATAGTTTGGTTTCTTTCTCATTGTAATGAACTTTCCATGTGCAACGGTTGCCTCAATGTGTAGTTAATAAAGCTTAAATGTCACTTTAATAGCATTCTTAGATTGAGCCTCGACCAGATGCAGCGATTTTTTTGGTTGAAATTACCTTGTGTAGCTGATGGATTAAATCACATATGCTTCATCCTGTTCCTCTTTTAGATCAGTTACCATTCATTATTGTCGCAGATTGTCAAGCGTTTGTCATGGTATGAAATTTAATTTGTGACAACAACATGTCAAAGACTTGATCTTCACTGATCATGCAACTCTAATTAATATAACCAATTAATATCTATGAAAAAATGTTTCTAAGCCCTGATACGTTTTTACAATTTACCATATACCGTCATATATCTAAAAATGCTTTTTTTATCGTCACTATTCAATCAAATATGCCACAACCTCCGGACCATACAGCGCATAATTGTTCATATTATATTTCTCTCGATGCATTAATCACCAAAATGTATAAAAGGAATTCATGTATATGTGTGGACAATCAATTCACCTTAATATTACAAATTATATGTCATATTGGCATTCACAAATATATTCATGTGTATGAGTGGACAATCAATTCATACAACTTGATGAACTAATTCCTAGACAAGAAATAAATGGATTTTTGCTGCTATGTCTACAAGTCTGCTAGAAAATCTAAAACTCTGATACTATTGTTCAGCTTAGATCTGGGAGGCATCAGGCAGTGACCTCCTTAAATATCTCTAGCTGCAAAAGTAAAAAAATACAGATCAAAATCAGGAAGCGACTAAAACAAAAGGGATATCATCCATAGCAGGCATGTGTATAAAGTCACTGCATTCAGTACAAGGTTACTTCTATCATATTCGTACAAGGTTACTTCTATCACATATGCAGCATCAGTGGCTTTCGAATTTCTCATATTCCGTACAATGTTACTTCTATCACATATGCAGCATGAACGATGGTTACGCATTGGAAACCACAATAGCTATTATCTGCCCAAAATTATCGAGATAGCTGCAATGTCCAGAAATATAATTATTTACTTGTCTTATGCACTGGGCGAGTAATATAACATAAATCTATGTGAAATTCAGTGCCTCTACGGCTCTACCTCCTCACTGCTTCCGCATGGTCCTACTAGCAGCTCCTCAACCTCCACATCGCCTCCCCAAAATCTGATGGATTTTCCATCATCATCAACCTTCCACCTTACATCAATATACATGAGCCGCTTTAGTAGCTCAGAGGACTCCTTTCCAAAAAAGGAGAAGCTCCCGCTTGAGAACAAAAAAATGATATTATTAGAGCCATTATATTGAATTCAAACCATGATATTCATCTGTCATGAAACATCATATACATGATCGGCACATCTATAAATTAAAGAAGCATAACCACGTATGGATGAAATAAAAACCCAATTACATTTCTTTAATATTCCATCACATAACAAATAATATAGATGCAACAAAAGTACTAATAAGGCTATGGTTAAAACATATCTACTTGTTTAATGCGAGTGCTATGTCAATCACCACAAGTAGGAATTGTAAAGGCATACATTGATGCCATGGACTCCTAAGCTGTGTAACGACAACCCTCAAAAAACATTAAAGTAGTTCATTGTATTCCGTTAATTAGCAAAAGCTTAATAATGACCCACTATATATGTATTGGACTATGCTCTAGTATATCAAGGAAACTCCTGTATTCGTTGAACATAGCTAGTTAGTAGAAAAATATCTATACTATCCACCTCTGTTCCTTGAACATGTTAGTAAGAAAAATATGGATACTATTTTAATATTTGATTTATCTTGTCCTTCATCATAATAAGCCAACCATAAACTTCTTTAGCCATGCATGTAGCATTATTGAGAAACATTAGAAAGATAACTCTTTTCATAGGAAAAAGAATTCATTAAGTCGTAAAATAGCCTTCATATATCCTACTAGCAAAAGGACAACCTTTCATATTTAATTGCATGCATTGGCAGAAACCAAAAACGTTAGTGATCATTCAAATCCCAATAAAAGAAGAACATGTTAAACATTTAGTTGACATGTCACCCACAAGAGCAATCCGTGAGTTTTCGCTCATCCAAAACCAGGGATGAACACATTATTTTTCTTGATTATATTAGATCCATCTTAATGCCAAATATTATATTTAATACATAATACCAATAAGCAAAACAAGCAAGAGAAAAAAACTTGTATGTACCTTTTACATGGCATGTACCAAGAACTAAGAAACAAGAATAGCCACCATGGCAAATCGAATGTGTTAAAACCTGACATAAATATCATATGTAATTTGCGGAAGCTTTACAAGATCAAATTGGTACAAAATGATTCAACCAAAATAAAACAACTTGTATGCATATCGTACAACTCAATCATTCATGTGCTATTTCACACAAACCCACCTTTGCTCTTCTCTCTCTTCCTTCTATTTTTCTTGTATTCTTGATGATTAGTGAATCTCATGTGATATCTTTTTCGAGTACAACGCTGTCTCTTGTGTTAACGTGTTATACTGAGTTCTACCTATTTATACACCATAGGTGAGCCTAACAGCTATAGGTAATTAATAGTGCTAAAAGGTCAGACTCGCGTCTTGTAGGCAGTGGACATTCAACTGTTCTTTCTATTTTAAACGAACCGGGCAGGAGAGCTGCTGATTATACTAAAAAGTAGAAGTAATTAAACTAGACTGGGTACTAAAAAAACTACCACATCAATTACTCTCACAACAACTAACAACAAATAGCTAGCAGGTTGGACTGGGACCTCAACCCATGCCGCATGACACCCCAAGCGACACTCCGCACCATGATGTACCGCCAAAATCGGGAGATGATGTATAAGTCATATTCCCCGCAAGCGCCGTCATCCTGATGATGTCCCACGCCGAACTAGCCACTACTGCGATGCTGTGCTGGCCGCCGCAGGCCACTACAAGCTGTGTAGCCACCATGCCTCCTCCACTATGGCGCACTGCTGCCGTCGTCCTCAGGTCATGCTCATGCAATCATCGATCTCTTAATCACGACCCGGCGTCAGCAGAAATCAAAAGAAGGGCACACCGCACCATGCCGACAAGGCCACCACCATGCAGGACCCATGGCCGAAGTACCGCTGCAGCACTGAACACACCAAACAACCAAAGCACCGTACCAGATCCTGGACCCTCCAAAGCTAACTCGAACGCATGGGGACCTCGCCACATCCACCGCCTCATACCACTACTCGGACACATCATCATAAAGCGAACAGGGGTCTCGCCACTTTCGCTGCTGGACTCCACGCCAAAGATCCACATTGGCTTTGCCACCTGTGGTGACACAGAGCAACTGAGCCCCTCCATTAACTACACCCAGGGGCGGATTTGGGCCCCGGGCTGCCTGGGCTGCAGCCCGGGGCGAGGCCCAATTACTTCATAAAAATAACATAAAAATGAAATGAACCTATTTTAGCTCCCCCGGCCCAAATCGTGCAACCCTAACCTGCCTTTGCTGCCCACCCGCGCCAACCACACTGCCCCCGCGCCCCGGCCCCCGCGCGCTGCCGCCCAGGCCGGCCCCCGCGCGCCGACGCTCAGGCCGGCCCCGGCCCCCGCGCGCCGACGCCTAGGCCCGGCTCCCTACAGGCTGCCGTCGCCGATCAGAAGTGTTGTGGTTCAACTTTCGATTTCTTCAACTATGTCACTTCAAATGTCACTTCAATTGTCAGTACTGTTAGTGCCTCTTTCAAAAGAAAAGATCAACTCCTTCAAAGTCATCATGATAAGCTTGTTGAGCGGTTAGATAGTGGTGCTATTTTTTCTGGGAGGGGGAAAAACCAAGAAACTAGTCTTGCTAGGCCTGGTGATACACGGTGGGGTACACATCACAAAACATTGGCACGTCTTATGATGATGTGGTCCTCTGTGGTAGAGGTATTAGAGAATATTAGTGAAGATGGCACTGTGGGGAAAAGAAAACTACCGCGTCTTGTTTGATTCAAAGAATGGAGTCATTTGAATTTATGTTTATATTGGATCTTATGATTAGAGTATTGGGGATGACTCAAGACCTGTCACAATGTTTGCAAAAGAAAAATCAAAACATTATTCGTGCAATAGGATTAATTGGTTCTGTGATGAGAAATGTGAATGACATGAGGGAAAATGGTAGGGATGCTATCATTGAAGAGGTAAAAGAGTTTTGCCTCCAAATGAAGATAGACATTCCTAATATGTAAGATATGATACCAATTAGAGGTCGTTCAAGATGTCGTGGTGCTAAATTAGTGACTTACCACCATCATTTTCATAATGGCATTTTCATAATGGGATTTTCTTTGTTGTCCTTGATCAAGTTTACAGTGAGTTAAACAATCGATTTCCAGAAAGATCAACTCGGTTGTTAAGATGTGTTGCTTGTCTTGATCCAAGGGATTCTTTTGCTAACTTTGAGATAGAGAAGTTAGTTGAGCTTGCTAAGATTTATAAAGTTGACTTTGATGATTATGACTGCAAAAAGCTTGCGACTGATCTTCTTGTATTCATTGATGAAGTCAGAAATGATAATGAATTTGGCACGTGTATTGATCTTGGTAATCTTGCTGAGAAGATGGTCCAAACTGATAGCATACCTATTTCCCTTTGGTGTACCATCTTATTAAACTTGCATTGATTTTGCCGGTGGCAACAGCAACAATTGAAAGGGCCTTCTCTGCTATGAATATCATCAAGACTGAATGAAGAAATAAAATGAATGATGATTGGATGAATAGTAGCATGATATGCTATATTGAGCAGGATTTATTTGCATCAATTGAAGATGAAAAGATTCTAAAACGCTTTCAAAGCTTTAGAAACCGTAAGCTAAATATGCCACGCCAGGACCCAAGGTACGTGTTTCATTGTAATCCAAAAACATACATAATATTCTCTTGCTTTATGATGAGAAATGACAATTTATTTCTTTTTTAATGTAGAATTCAGGATGGCAGCAGTACAAGTGGTGCGAAATCATGAAGATCCTGTTGTTATGAATGTTTTTTAGGTACTTTTCTATTTTTAATATCCTTCGTATTGTTTTAGTATATTATTTGAGCACTTTGAATCAATATTATTATTTGTATTTTTAAAACTTTATTATATTTATTAGTGTATAACTAGTACTAGTATAGCACGGCTACTTAGATTCGTAGCCGTGCATAATTTAACCCCAGGTGGAGCCCGTTTCTGGATCCGTCACTAACTGCACCTCCGCCTTGCCACCATCGGAATCCCGACAAAACCATATGGGCGGACCAAAATCTTCCAAAGACTATGGGCGGACAAAAATCTTCCAAAGACTAAGTTCCCATCAGACGTCGGCTAGAGAAGGAGTTGCAGGAAACACAGAGACAATGGTTCCAAGGAGGGGAACGGCGCCTGAGGGCGTCGCCATCGTCATAGCCACAGAGAGTTATATTACCAGCAATTTAGTGCACACAACATGTCATTAAGCTGCCAACTCACCCACCACTGATACATCTTCATTTGCTTGTACCAAATAGCCACACACAATTATTTATTTGGAAGGGAGAGGAGAGGGTATTTGAACCCAATAATTCTTACATCTTTAGTCTAGAAACCATCACACTAAGACTTGTTATATTAAGAATTATCTCTATGATTTTCATGGTCCACTTTTCAGTTAAAATAATTTAAAACTACAACGCATATTATTTTTTACTACATCATATCCTCTTTACTACCAATTTAATACAAAATATTGACTATATATTACCATTATTTTTTTGTAATGCAGATTTATAAATTGAGTATCGAACAATCTGGAGACGTGGAGAAGCACCTAAAACGGCTTTACGAATACACGAAGAAGGTCATGGGGTTTGATGGAGCTCTAATAATCGTGCTCATCCAACAAAACTTGATGAGCAATTCCAGCAATTCAAGGTCTCTCTGCTAATGCTCCTCGTCACTTTCTCAATCAACCTAATCATTGCAATACTCCTGATGGTCGGATCATTCAACTTGGCCTTCAAATACCCAATCTACATTTCCAGCGTCATTGGAATGTTTATGCTATTTGCCCTCCTAGTCTCCTACGGCCAGCTACATCCTTACATGATCCTTATTTCACTGCTGCCCTTCTTCTCCGTCACCTTATTCCACCGTGCAGTCACTGATGAGGTCAGCGTACTACTGGACCACATTTTTGACATGTCTGCTGGGGTCTACGCATTATTAGCCGCTGGCTGTGTACTTGGCAACCCTTACTTTATTTCCAAGGAATCTGTAGCAGCCAGCCCCCTAGCCTGCTCGCTCTTCCTCACCATTTTTATTGCTCGATACCTGATGCTCATATCCACATTGAGGCCGCCGGTAGTTGTTGAGCATGCTGAAACCCTGATGTTCATTCTCAAGCTGCTGCTGGCTTTGACTGCGATCTTTGTCACTGTGGAGTTCATTGGATGGGAACTTGCTTTGGTAGCACTCTCCTTTGGTGCTGTTGACGCGGTGTTGTTTAGTATGTCCTTGCTCGCTCACATTCCTGGAACCACTACCAGCGGTGACAAGCTAAGTTATGACCAGAGGAAGGAGCAGCAGCTACTATCGGCCGTGTTTGTGGTCATTCTGTTCACAATTATTGTGACTAAAGCATACTCGGAGAATGCTGCAGCTCAGGAAGCCTCGATGGGATCTGCTGCAAAGCTGGGCATGCTTCTCTGCATTTGTGCTTTCCTGTGCAGTCTCAATCGAATGCTCATCACCCGGGCAGATGTCGTCGTCGCAGCACCGCCGGAGGGAGGACATGGTGTGGCCAAGGTTTTGTCTACTTTGGAACAGGCGAGGGCTTCTGTCGTCGCGGTTGCTGCACTGTATATAATCTACAAGATCGGCATTAGTGCCTTCATGGGTTCAAACTAGGAGCTTTCGTTGGTGTTAAATGATATAAATAGACACCGATCGAGAGGATCGGACAAAGTGCACGTGTGACGTGTTAACTTTTTTGTGTTGTAATTTGTAACTGTAAGTATTAAAGTGTTCGTAGTAGCTAGTCTTGGCTAGCTGTTCCAAGTCGTGAGCATAGACTTGCCTTCTCTCGTTCGTTTCTCATGTAATAGGAAAGCCTACTGTTGACTATTCTAAAAACAATGATCGTATTTTTTTTTTACAACACAGGTCCTTCCTGTACTTTTTTTTGGACGTGGCTGTAAAATAGCCAATCGTACAGCCGCTTCCTTTTTCGGAACTAGTAGCAAAAGTAGAGCACGAGCTTTCCTCTAAGGGGAAAAAGGCTGGCGTAAACACACAAATATCCCTGGACATGCTTGCATGATTTGTCTGTCCTTGGACATGTACTACCGATGTGACGATATGACTGCCCATAAAGCTTACTTTGCATGCTTATTTACTTGATCTGCCTCCTACTGCACACCTTATTTGTCCCCTCATGCACTGTTGAATACCTTTTTTGAGATCTGCAATGTAGTTTGAATGGAAAATAATTTTTAAATACCGTGTAATACATTGAAATTAAAGTGGATGATGAGAGACAAACATGGCTAAAGAATTGCATTATGGAGCCTTCTAATCAACACATTATTGATTCATGGAAATACATGCCGTACTGCAGGAAAACAGAAAAATGGGGGTGAGAGAGAAAATTGCTTAAATAGATACAACTGTTCTGCATTGTTCGTAACACATTATTGCCTGTAGGAATACATATTGTTGCATGTTTTGGTGTCTAATAATAATGCTTTCCTACTGTCTAATCACATCAGGTTTTGTAGGTTGCAGGAGGGTGAAAAGAACAGTCACCAATATGAACAGTTACGCCCAAAATTTTGATTGTGAGATAATCATATTTTTTGCTTAACTTCTGTCAATATAATTGCCTTCGTTATATAACTAAATTGATAAGGAATGATCAATAATCTGCTTAGCTTTAACTAAAACAATGTTAGATATATATATGCTATAATGAGAAAATGCTAGGCAAAGGCCTGACCAATATAAAGAATGACTCGGGTAGTATCTACAGGAGTCAAAATGTAATTATGCCTTTCTGCAGCAAATGCAAACTAGCACTATTTAATTAGAAAGCTATTATGAAAAGAGAGTCACATTGAGAATTCTTAGTGTAATTGTGATTTATTTCATCAAAACAGTAACCTTAATGTTAGTATAAGGTTTATGGCAAAACTCAACAAGATAAATAAAATTGCTAAAACTGGAACGCAAAAATGTTGAACCACAATGGATAAATTTCTTGTTGATCTAGTAAACTAGGTGGTATTTATGTAAACAGTGTCCAGTGCACGCGGCACGCCATTCTTCATGATGTGTTAAAGTCAATACATATAAATGTGAGCAACCAAAAAACATATATGTGTGTACAACATAACATGTTTCAAGGAAAAAAAAATAATTGCTGAAATGGTGCCCACTTCTTTAAAACAAGGAAACTCGTTTGGGTGACCTAATGAATAATGAGATAATGAAAAAAAGTAACTTCCATTTCTTAGAAAATGTAAATATAGATATTTTAAAAGAGATGCTACAAAGAAAGAAATTGAGATGTGCTGAAAAACTAATTACTAAATGTTGTCATCACACTAGAGGCAAATCACATGCATTATCTTTTACTTGAATGACGCATGAAATAAATTACATCCAAACACCAAAGGAAATCTTACTTTTGAAGTCAAAATAAAAATTGACATTGGATTTATTTTCTTCATATGTAATTGATAGGAGGTCATGCATGATTTTCACTTCAAATGGACAAAACATTAAACAGTAACTCTAAGATAATTTACAAAAACTACTCAAAGAAAACAAACAGAAACACATAGGATACAACATAAGTTACTGGACTTTCATAAAATTTTAAAACCAGCAGTTATGTTAGTGGTTCCGGATAGAGCATAAACATATAAAATGGGGCAGAAACTTTTAATTATTACACTTAATGTTGACAAGCTTTCATTTCGTAAGCAAAACACATATGAAGGTAGCTGGAAAACTACATGGTGATTTAAGTTAGCCAAACACTAAGGTTCCAATAGGCTTTGAATAGTTTCATATGCATGAATATTCTGTATATCAAAAACATAATTATTCTGTAAAAACAACGTAAAATGATATTGAACATGCCAAGCATTTCGCATGTTTCTTAGAGCCTCAACGTAGCAACCACATGTGTGCAATCCAACAACTAATAATCTAATAATCCTATGGCATCATTGTAACACAATTTACTTCTAAAAGTCTCCAACTTAGTTCTATAATTTTTAGGTTTATAGAAACTTAATTTGGAATTATTTAAAACCAACCATAGGTTTAAACTTGAATTGTTGCATTCATGCTGATGCATATTTTATTTTTGTATGATTGTGTTTGAGGTTTAGGACCTTCCAGAATTTTTCAAACATTTTTCTTAAATTTATTCTATTTCCTAAGACTTTATCTTGTTTTCTAGGCACCAAAGAACCCATTTTCCTTTTTATTTTCTCTTTCCCTTTCTCTTTTTTCCTCTTTTCTTCTCCAACATGGGCCGCCCGCCACCCCTTCCCTTCTTTCCCCGCTGGCCCAGCTTTCCTTTCCCTCTCCCCTCGCTCTCTTTTCTTTTCCCTTCCTGGGCCGGGTCAGCCCACACCGGCCCGCTCGCTCCTTTCCCTCACCCTCTCTCTCTGGGCGCCGCCGACAAGTGGACCCCACCTGTCGGGGCCGTCTTCCCCCGAGCTGGACTCGGGCTCGCACCCGACCAACCAGCGCAGACCCACCTGGGTGCGCATGCCGAGGCCGAGTTGGACATGCCCCGCACCACAACCTTCTTCCCCCCCCCCCCCCCCCGATGCCCTAGCCCCACGCCCCCGCGCTGCCTTTTTCCCTCGCTCAATCTAGCGCCCGCTCGCGACCACCACCTAGCTCGAGATCTGCCGCCGATCCACCACTTCGGACTCCCTCCGCCTGCGCCGTCCCCTGCATCACCTTGCCGATAAGTCAGAGGTGCCCCTGAGCCTTTTTCCCCATCACTTCCTGCCCTCACCGTGTCCCTTCACTAAAATAAGTCGACCCCTATTCCTTGGTTTAAAAAGAGTAATTTTGTCCCCTCTGTTGGACCACCTTTGAACGCTGGATAAGTACCCGCCAGTCACGACATGACTTGCCGCTCTCCATCCCCTCTTTCTCCGTCCACCGGTGTCCAAGCCGAGCCAGACTCCCCCTCCACCGGGCCCACGGCATGCATGCCAAGACCGAGCCGGCCCATGCGCGTCGCCCGTTTTCTCCCCCACCTCGCGTGGCCCGCACCCCTACCCTACCGCATGCGCCGCCCCTTTTCCTGGTCCGCGCTCTGTGCACGTGCGCTTTTGCCGCTCAAAGCTCGGGGCGGCTCGACGTTGATCCACCATTCGGGGCACTCACTGACCTCGCCATTGGCCCGCAAGTTTCACCGTGAACCCCTCTCCCTTTTTCCCTCCTCTTTGGCCTCTTTCCACACCTCCTAGCTACCTTGTCACCCCGCTAAGCCCGCACCGCCGCGGCTCGCCGTCGCCGGCCATCACCAGCGCGTTGCCGCCACCCCTGACCCCCCGAGGTGGCTTCCCCTCTTCGCGCCCTTGCTTCTCGACCCAGCTACGAGATTTTTCGCTCACCGGAGCGCCTAATCGGGTGCGCTTCGGTGAGGCCCCCCCCCTCCACCGCCCAGCTGAGCAGCGCCGCGGTGCCGGCGTTTCCCCACCGCCGCATCCCATCCAAACAAACCACAGCCATCAGATCTCGATTTGACGGTGCAGATCCGTAGCCCTCCGGTCAAAACAACTAGGCGCAAAACCCCCTTAGTTTTCTTGAAATCAACCCGATGTCCTTCCTAGTTCAAAAGTAATTTAGTTTTAATCCCTTTTCTTATGTTTTCACCCCCTGAGTTTTTCTAAAATAGTACCCACCATCCTTTTTAGTGTTTTAGCATGTCAGGCCTTAGATTTTTATAAAAAATTACATTTTAGCCCTTACTTTCTTTCTATTTAGCCCTTTTAGGTAGTTTTTTCGCAGTTAAGCCCTTGTAGAGCCGTTTTTAGCATATCTTTAGCGTTTTAAATCCATTTTTAGCATTCTTAGTACCGGTTTGATTGTTGTAACGCGTAGAATCAGTTTTTAAGATTCTTGTATTACTATTTTTAATTTGTTTCTATTTGTTTGCTTGTATGTACTTGTGTTGCTATTTGCTTGAATGTGATGAGTAGACGAGGAGTCATTCGAGAACTTCCAAGAGCTAGATTTCGAGGTGACTGAGTAGAGGCAAGAGAATAAAGGCAAGTATATTCCTTGATCATATCTGGCCCCAATAACCTTTATTTACTTTACGCTTGCATGCATTAATTTGATGGGTCCCTAATTATCCATATTGATTATCCATGTCCTTGAAAGCTAGGTTATATTTTAACTCTTGGGTAGTATGCTTAGCTGCTAAACTATAGTTTTGGGTGGTTTAAAAAAACAATACTTGACACATGTTTTACACCTTTTGGAACCACTAAGATGAAATAATGTTAATGATTAATTTAAAACATGGAGAACCACTCGGAAAAATAGTGCAACCACAAGAACTACATGGCTCTGGTCTTAGCCAAGTAGTTAGATGTCTCTAGCTTGTTAGTTGTCGATTCAATGCAAGAAGGGGGACTGTGATGATGTGTTCGCTGCCTGCTAAAGGTGTACGCATGGCTATGGTCTTTCCTTGGGGAAGGTTCACTCACGCAGTGCCTGAAACCTTAGCGGGCTACTGACTTGTTGGAGCATCTTTGGAAAGGTTTCGTAGTGAATCCCCTCCACTCACCTTGGAAGTGTTTATGGGCCTTGCAAACACGGTTATCAAGGGAGACACGACTTGTGGGTAAAGTGTGCAACCTCTACAGAGTGTAAAACTGATATATCAGCCGTGCTCACGGTCAAGAGCCGCTCGGACTCTCACATGGCTTAATTAAATGGAATTTATATTGCAATTCAGTTATTTATGGTTGCAAGCTTCTTTATTACTCAGTTATTGTTTTATTTCATAAATGTGGGTAATATTTATCCATGGTTTAGTAAATAGGTTGTTTAATGGTTTACTGTTTATTAAAATGCTTACCACTTTATTCAGCCAACATTTATCCTTGTTTAAGCCTTGCATGTTATTTATTTTCCCAATATACTTGCCGAGTACCAACCATAAGTGTACTCACTCTTGCTAAACAACGCTGCTCAGAACAAGGCCAGTTTGAGGGGTTTCTAGAAGATATTCAGGTGTACTAGGCGTATGTTCCCCTAGTCAGCTGCATGTGGAGTTTGGTCATTCCGCTGCTAGAATAAATACGAACTGAAACGCTTATTTATTTATATTCATGAATTTGGTTTGGTTTGTAATAAATGACTACGGTATATTGCTTTTGTTATTCACTTTCGTCGTCATATGTGTGTAATTTTGATCCTGGCGCACATATAATTTATCGCTCGATTTATTAATTCAAAATCGGGTGTGACATGCATCGAGATCCAACAGTCTGGATCCAGTCAACCGAACCAAACCTCAAACCCCAGCCGACGCCGCCGCCCACCGGTCAGTCTTGGCTGTTTTGCAAAAACCGCCTTGGTTTTTCCTCTAATCAGCCTGCAATCCAAGGCCATTCAAAAGTATTTCCGTTTAGCCCATTTTCTTTTAAAAATCCCGCTGTCCTTTTTAAATATAGTACCTGTCATGTCCTCGTTGGGTATTTTAGCCATGCGCGAATAAGTCTGCAAGCGCACGGATACCGTTGTACCTTTCACCTTAGAGTATTCCCAAGGGTTATCAAATCCAAGGGAACGTGTGTGTACCAACTTCTATTCTAGTCGGTCCAAGGACACGCCAAGATAGAGGAGGGTAGAGAGGATTCCTAAGGTAGCACTATAGAAGAGGTAAAGGTCGATGTCTCGGGCAAAATACTCGCTTCAGGCACCGGCTTACCGCTGGTCTGCCTGGAGACTCCGACCAACGGCTCTACGCTATATTCGAACGTGGAGGATTACAAAGGACCGATAGGGCTGTCACCACCTACGGCCTACCTCTAACAATCCGTGGGCTATAAGGCAAACGAAGGATAGCCCTTAGCCTAGACACCACATCTACGCTATGAATTACTACTGCAGTCTAACTACCACTATGTAAGAACCGCCTTATAGTGACGCGCATAAAGGTGATGAGTGGTTGTTGCGCGTGACCTGTATACGAAAAGTGATGGGCACAGATTAGGTGCGTCACCTTTCTATTCTCCTAGGTCCCCCAACAAAAAGTGGCCCGTCACCTATGACGGGGCAAAAAAGACGCGGCTCATGAAGCCCGTCACCTATATTACAGGACGGGCTTTACTTAGCGCCCGTCACCTGTAGTCATGTTATAGGTGACGGGCCATGCCCTCGTGGGTACTGCGCAGTTATCGCCCCTCACCTCTCAAGTAAATGTGATGGCCTTTACTTAGCGCATCACCGCATCCTCTAATGCGCTTAACCTATAGTCCTTGAAAGGTGACACATTACGTGTATAGTTCGTCACCTATGTGTATGCCCTATCTAGCAAAAGGGATTATTGCGAGATATATAGTTCGTCACATTCGCATTACGTGCATTACATGAAAATTGCGAGGTAGCAATGCTGAGATTATTGCGATACACACACACACACACACAAAGGGACCTACATACAAACTACGATATACATAGTCATTGTAGGTCCCTGATAACTTTCTCCACCCTGAAGATGGCGTAGACATAGCCGGCGACATTCTCCACCAGTGGCGGCTTCACCGTCGGCTTCCCAAGGCGGACGAGGTATTCGTTCAACTCATTGAACGAATCCCTCATGATGCTGGTCGCCCAGGCGTCGCTGAAGCCGAAGGGGTGGTCCGATCGAACTCCGGATCGCCAGGGGCCGGAGCAGGGCCCGGCGCAGGAGCCGGGGCAGGAGCCGCAGCAGGAGGAGGCGACCGGCGATGGCGATGGCGGCGAGGGGAGGAAGAAGGCGACGACGACGAGTCCACTTGGACGTAGTGGCAGCGCCTGGAGCTTGAGCCAGAACCCGCCATCGACTTTGTACCTAATGCAAGCGAGAGTAGGGGTGTGAGGAGAGAGCGAGAGCACGGGTGTGAGGAGAGCGGCCGCCCTCGCACTATATAATGGCGACGGCCAGAGATCGTGGGAATGCCGAGAGGGCGCGCGTGGTGTTGATGCTCGCTACGGACCAAATTTGAGCATCAATTTGATCCAAAAATTGAGATGACTAGCATACTTAACTGGCATATTTATCTAGAATAATATCATTTCTACATTCCCCTTGGAGAATTTGCAATATAGGGAAATTGAGCAGAATTCAAGTGTTAAGCAAGCACCTCAATCCAAGGCAAGTGATGTCGACCAATCAGAGCGCGCCATTTGGACTCCTATGGATTGAAGGGCCTACCAAAGCATGCAACTGACCTTGAACAGACCCCACTCACGCACATGAGCAACAAGGGCCCATAGGGCAGCCACCCAGAGCGAGCTAGACCTGGGCCGAGCCAGGCCTAGGTCGGCCGACCCAGCCAAGGCAAACCGCCTTACCTCCTTCGACGTGGCAGCTCCCCATTAGTCCCTTATATCAGTTTGGCAAGGCTTTGGGCATTTGGATGCCGAAAAGCTGCTGCACACCCCCTCACTCACCTCTATAAATATGAGGGGGTGCTACAATAGAATACACCACAAGTTAAAGCCTATCTCAAGTTTCTCTCTTGCTTAGTCTTTAGGATAGTGGAGTTTAGCTGAAGTAGCTCTTCTTCGGTTCCTGAGTCATGCCTAGGAGTGTTCGGTATGAGTTTTACTCTTCCTCTTCTTTGTTATTTTTAGAATTCCTTAATAGAGATATCTTCTAGTTTAGTGTACTCATATAGTATATGTTCTGTGTATTCAAATTTTTATGCTATGCTTAGTTTATATCTAGGTCTTATATCTTGCATGATTAGACGTGGTAAGACATCTAGCCTACGACATTAGTTCCAGTATTCGCATGTTTGCTCTAGTGTGATGTCTGTCCATTCGAAGGGTGGGGGCTCCGCGCGGGGCATTAGAGTATCGCTTATTAGTGTAGACGTGGTGTCTGGGCTAATCAGTGTTGCTGGATGCGGCTCTATACCATGGTTAGATGAGGTAGGAAGCAGGTGGTGACAACCCTGTCCGTCGAGCGTAACCCTCCCCGTTCGTGTTGTAGCTGTAGGAGGTGCATAAAATAGCCGTGAGGATCTAGTGGCCACCTAGCCATATCCTGTGCGGTCTCCTGGTGATGCCTGGGAGCCTAGAGCCCGTTCCTAATCATGTGTATGTGTATGAGTGCTTAGTATAGACTGTATGCTTAGTTAGGAGTACATAAGTCCTTAGATTAGCTTTCTTCTTCCTTTCTCCCTTCCTGTAAGATTTGCATAGAGTTAGAACTTAAGTAACTTGTGTGTCACACTACCTCTTTACCATATATTATCTTACCCCTGTTTATTTAATAGAATATCCATGCTAGAACTAATAAATATACTAATCTATTCTTATAACCGCCGTCTTCCCTGCGGAAATATAAATACGACCCCGTACTCACGGGTAAAATGCTACAACGGTATTCCGTGCGCTTGCGGATTCTTCTGTGACGTAAGAAATACCCCACGGCATTTCTGGCACCATTACCGGGGAATGGAATCTATGTCCATACTTGGTGACTGCGCTATGAAACGCCAACACGCGGTTGCCGAGACGGTGCGTGCGTGCAGTCGTGCACAGAGAGGGTAGCGCCGGTTGCGATTCCCAGCAATTGAATGCGAAACGACGCGCGGTTATCGAGAGGGCGCGCGTGGTTGCCGAGATGGCGCGCGCGGGTGCACAGAGAGAGGGTACCGGCGGTTGCGATTCCCAGTAGTCGCGTCTTTGAATGTTGACATAGGTGACGAGCAACATATATCGCGCGTCACCAACGACACATAGGTGAGGGGCCTCATATGTTGCCCGTCACCTATATTCATGACGTAGGTGACGGGTCTAATTGATGTCATAGGTGACGGGCCACACATATGTTGCCTCTCACCTATTTTCCTTTTCTCCCATTTGAAGCCACCCCTTTGACTTAGTTCCTTACCTTATCCATTTGAAACCCTAGGTTAGTGTCCACCTCCTCGTCTCCTCGTCACGCTAGTAGGCGTCCGCCCGCAGGCAAGGAGTAGAGCGGGGCACGCCGTCGCGCCACCAGGTGCCCTCCGCCGGCGCCGAACTGCCGCTCGCAGGCAAGGAGGAGAGTGAGGCACACCATCGCGCCACCAGGTGCCCACCCAACGGCGCCGAGCCCTCGCCCGCAGGCAAGGAGGAGTGCGGGGCACGCCGTCGCGCCTCCTCGTCGCGCCACCAGGTGCCTGCCCGCCGTTCCTCTCCGCCGCTCTGTCCATATGTTATATTGTTTCTAGACAGATCTAGATACTTTTATTAGTGAAATGTGAATGTTTGAAACCATCGCGAAGTTAAAAAAATCCTACTGATATTTATTGGCAAATGATGATGTGGGAGAGTGAAGCACTCATTGCCACCTTTTCCAAATAACATCCATGTCAACCTCCAGCTCATTGTTCACCAGGATAGATTGAGAGATCGATACACATGCACATCCAAATTAAAGCAAATTGTTCTTATAAGCTACTATATACTTGCACATGAACACTTCTGCCTAAAAAGGCATGAAGCACATGCCACACAGCGAGGCTGAGGTGTTCATGGCAAGTATACAGTAGCTTATGCCTTTCGAGGCTGAGGTCTTTATGGATTGTTATAATCCAAACATATGTCTCCCCATTCTGATGCCTTTTGAAATGCTAATATAATGTGATTTACTTGTATTAGTTGACGAAAATGAGTATATTGAGTTGAATGCTTTATTTTTGCATCATGAGTATGTATATATGTGGATTTATTAGTGAAATGTGAATGTTTGATACTTGGTATTTAATTTGTATTAAGAACAAAATATTTTGATACTCTAATGATTTATTTATTTAGGATCCCATTGAAACCATCTCGATGTTAAAAAATCTTTATTTCGGATATGTATATGTCGTTAACCTTGATCCTGCGGTGTTGATACAGCCATTCGGGGCCAACATCAATATCCACAATACAGTGTGGCATAGGGACGTGATGAAGGAGTACGGTCTTGGTCCCAATGAAGAAATCCTCAACTTTTTAGCCGGGGACTTCTTTATTAGGACCAAGGCCTTTCAGCACGTCCGTGGACCGCACTATGTTGCGGATATCTATGTTGGCCCTGAATGATAGTGTCATCACCGCAGGGTCAAGGTTGACGACATATGCATATCCTAAATAAGGATTTTTTTTTTCTTTTCGATGGTTTTTGCATAAAGGTCCTGAATAAATGTTCAGGACCATTATTGCATCCCATATGACATGGGACGATGAGTGTTCGCCTCAAACCGAAGAGTATCAAAATAATTAGATTTTAGAAATAAATTTTTTTATTTGCATGTGTAGATGTGATTTACTTGTATTAGTTGATGAAAATGGGTATATTGAGTTGAATATTTATTTTTGAATGGATATGAATGTGTGTACTTGGTATTAGACATCGAATGGAATGTTAATGTTTAATCCGTAGAAATGACTTTGCAACATGATGGGTTGGAGGCTGTGCGTCTGCTCGTGCATCGGTACGCAATAATTTGAAGCGCGTCGGTCATTCCCTTGAGTTCCGCCTTGAAGAGCGCCTTGGACTCGTTAGTGGTCATATTCGTTGTTGCATAAAGAAAGCATTCCATTGCCTCGCGCTTGGCAAATTTGAGCGTAAATTTGATGTCGAGTTGCATGGTACGGATGAGGACCGCGAGTTGATGGCTCGACATAATGCAAGGTGCGAAGCGTCGGGGATGCCAGAAATTGACCGTTCCGTGGCGAGAGTTCGCGTGGTGATTCACGAGGCATCAATTAATAGGTCTCATGAGTAGTTTGTATTTGCATGCAGTCCTTTTATGTAATCATGTTGTGTAATGGATCATGTAGTTATTTTATGTAATCATGTCGTGTAAGGGATCATGTAGTCCTTTTATGTAATCATGTCGTGTAGTGGATCATGCAGTTCTTATAATTTATCATTCTGTGTAATGGATTATGTGGACGTGTATAATCTATCATGTTGTGTAATGGATCATGTGGACCTTACAATACAAGGTGACGGCACCAGGAAGCACAGCCCGTTACCTTTAAAAATTCCAAGTGACGAGTGTTGTTCTACGCCCGTCACTTATGCTCCACCATAGGTGACGGGCGTAAACTTCATAGGGGGGGCCTGGTCACAAAAAAAGGTGACTGTTCTCTATTACATCACATAGGTGACGGGCAGACATCCGTCACCTTTCTGTTCAAAACAGTGACGCAGTAGAAGTGATGGGCTCTATGCCCGTCACTTTAGGGAGATGATGCCCGTCACTATAGGGCTTTTCTTACATAGTGTACGTTTGAGCTCCCGTATCAAACTATAACACTCTGTATAAATACAGAGCAATGAACCCGCGAGTAAGAGAACTGATCTCACTCAACTACTAGAACTAATAGCTTATACTATAGACATACATGAGATCACTCAAGCCTATACTATGATAGCTAAGGAATAAGATTACTCATGCACTAAGTATAACACTACAGGAAGGAATCACGAACACTTACTAACCCCGAAGAATGTAGCAGCATCCGTAGAGGTACAAGCTGGAGAAGAGCGCCGACAGGCCCGGCGCCCCTCCAAACTAGGAGAAGAGCGCCGACAGGCCCGACGCCCCTCCAAACTATCCTCTCACTCTCTCCCTACTCTAACACAAGCTAGGCAAGGCCAAGACTCACTTGGATGGTGTGTCTCTCTTGTAAGCCCCTCCCCTCATATTTATAGGGGTGAATGAGGGGCTTCCCGGCCGGCAATCTTGTGGAGGCAAGCTGCACCAACTTCAAGAGTTCACCAGGGGTCGCCACGTGGAAGCTGAAGGTCGGTGGAGCTCGACCTGGTTTGGCCGAACCAGTGGTTCGGCCGAACTGGTCTTGGCTCCAACCGACTTACCCTTTGGCAGGGTGATTGCCTAGTGGGCCCTTACGTCGGTTCTGGGTGCCACGAGCCAGGTTGAGTCGGTTTGCCCCCTTAGGTGGGCCCATAGATCCTTGTGCTTGTGCCTGATTGGTCGGAAGGGTGTTCACTTGGATTGAGAGGTGTGTTTGCTTGCTCTTTAGGTGTGGTTTCTCCTCTAATTAACCTGCATAAAAATATTCACCAACACTTGTGGAATTTGTTAATAATAACCCCTACCACTAATATTGATGCTTGTCTTTCTGGTACTTAAGCGCCGTCAACACCCCTCTTGGTGTTTAAGCACGTTAGCCCTTATGTTTTTTCTATAAAATTATATTTAGCCCCTGGTTTCTTTCTGTTAGCCCTTTTCATTAGTTTTTCTTACGTTTAAGCCCCCACAGAGCCGTTTTTAGCATATCTATAGCGTTTTAAGCCTGTTTTACGTGTACTTAATACCGTTTTGATCGTTGTAACACGTAGAGTTAGTTTATAATCCTTTTCCTCTATTTTTCAGTGATTGGTGTACTATTTTAATTTATTTCTATTGTTTGCTTGTATGTGCTTGTGTTGCTTGTCTTGATCGCGATGCGTAGATCATGAATTCAAGAACTTCCAAGAGTAAGAATTTGAAGACACTAACCAGCTGCAAGTGACTGAGGAAGGCAACTGTATTTCCTTAATCATGTTTCATCCTAATAACCTTTAATTACTTTATTCTTGCATGCACTAATTTGATGGGGTCCTATTTATCCATATTGTTGTCCTTGTCCTTGAAAGCCACGTTATTTATTTAAATCATTTGGGTAGTTTGCTTAGTTTCTAAACAATTGTTACGGGTGGATCGTGAAAATAGTACTTGATACATGACTCATATCTTTTGGAGAAAATGAGATGAATTGATGTTAATGATTAATTTAACCCATGGAGCGACCACCCGGGAAAACAGTCCAACAATAAGGACTCTATGGCTTTGGTCTTAGCTAATTACTTAGATGTCTCTAGCTTGTTGATACCTTACCGAAGGGGGGGGGGGGGGGGGGGGGGGTTTGCACCGATGAGGGGTTTGCTGCCCTACCAAGGGTGTACTTTTTTGTTTGGTGTTTGTCATATCTTGGGGGAGGTTCACTTACGCAGCTGTTGAAACCTATATTTTCATATAATCCTCCAAAACATTTCCATGAAAAAAGTTAGATTAGTCCCATCAAGCCATTGTTAATGACCTTCTCCCTGGTCAAATGCACATAATAATGGAACCCTAAAGATCCAATTTCTACTACACCTTCTTAGGGTCTGTGTTCCCAAGATCTTGCACGTGCTTGTCCTTCCTCTTGCAAGCTCTTGAATTGCGCGCGCGCGTGTGTGTGAAACCTAGAAAATTATGGGTGGCCGCCACTGGGTTGCTTATTCAGTCAATACAATACTCTTGTCATTTAAGTATTGCTAGTGTGAAAATCAGCATAGATTAGAGTTAGAAAGCAACAGAAATAAGGTACGGTGTTATGTAGTAATGTTTACACTCGTGCCTAGATGCTCCATCGCAAGTCTATGCATGACTACTGGTCATGACATAGGTGTACACACCAAGGCAAGGCATTTTAGCATAGGCCTGGCATCCTTGCGGACCAAACGCTAGAATTCAATCAATCAAGTTGTCCTATGAAAGGAAAGTACTTGGGAGCCAGCATGGTACATGGGGGAGATTCCATTTTAAAGTTGGTGGGCACAATGGATAAGAGAGTTTTGGGCAAAGTGGAGAGGAGATTGGTATGCGGCTTGGTGATGAACAAGGTGGGTACACTTAAGGAAGTATATATGATGGCCTTGGTAGTGAGGAAGTAGCTCTCGGTTGGTTCTGGTAAGAAATTATTAGGTCAATGCAACTGACGGGTACTCAATTATATGAAATAGATAACAAGATAACTTTACTAAATCTAGACATTGGTGAAGGAAATCTAGGATAATCAGATGATTGCAAGACTAGGTGCGAAACATTGCAAGAAAGCTTGTGGAAAACAATAAAATAAATAGAACATGGGGTATTTTATTACCTCAATTGAAATAAAATACAAATGTACTAACTTTATTTAATAATTGCCATTGTAGAAAGAAGCATCACATATAATTCAAAACTCCTTGAATATATATGTGGCAACATATAACAAGATAACATAGGAATAGAAAAATATCTATAATTCATTCGGGACATTGGGCATAAGGTACGATATTTGTTTTCAGAGACCTAGTGTTTGAGAAACAAATCAGAATATTCATGGGTGTGCCACTCACATCAGTTATCTGTGTGCTGTTTTGTTGGTGTAAACCATGAGCACCACCCCCGACATTGGTTTCATCAATATTTTTGCAGTTCATTTGCACTGCATTGAGATTGATAAAGTTCAGTGCTTGGATCTGGGCTTGCAGTGTTTCACTCACAGCTGCATAAACAATTAGAGTCATGTTAAAGTAGTCACGGATAAGACAATAAAGGAGAAAAATTGCACTGCAATCACGGATGAAACATGGCATTAAGGAAACACATTAAACATTAAGAGCTTATAGACAGTGTGTCCTTGAGATTAAGCCTTGAGCCGTATTGTCAAAAAAATTGAGGACTCCCTAATATATTGTTAAAGGGATTCAATGTGGACGACACATTTGCTACTTAATTTCATTATTGATCAATACTAAAGTGGACCATGTTCACCACCATTTTTTTATTATCAAGCAACGCTGTTGTGGACCACATAATCACCTATCAAACTTATGCTGGAGACAACACGTGTGAGAATGTCAGTTTGCATGCTGCAAGCACAATATTTAATATTTAGTTTAAACAACTACCGTTGTATGCTGAGTGATGTACCCTAAAAATAAAATTTGATGTATCTTACTCTACTGATAATTTGACCTAAAGTTCTATATCAAATTTCTAATAATAAAACCATTTTCTAACAAGTAAATCAGAAACATTGTACAAACAGTGAAACAACACATGACTTTTACTTAATTATATAGTTAATGTATCCAGGAAGAGGTAAATTAGTTTATCCGAGGGACAGAAAAATGGTTTCATCAGGTGAATAATACTGGAGCAGCAAACGCGACAGCTTGCTGTTATCCAGGAATAACTATTGCAATTTATGTTTATCAAGCAAATTAGGAGGTTTTAATCAAAGAATGATGTGAATTTAAATGCAACTGAGTTGCACTATATTCTTTTGCAAGTTGATGTCTCAAAGACAACACATATGAATGTAAACAACAAAAAAAACATGTTGTACATAACACAACATGCTCAAAGGGGGGAAAATCATTGTAAATGGTCGACACCTACATAGTAATAGATGAAATTAAAAGCCACAAACTTCTTTAAAATACCGAAACTCATTTTGGTGCCAAATAAACTCGTTATGGAGGCAACTGAATGGAGAGTGCCCTCAGTTTAAGCTAATAATGCGAGAGCCCCGCGACCCCACATAGGGACCAACCATGATTTCTTATTCGCTCAGCGCATCTGCCTCCGTCCGCACAAGTCACACCCAGCACCTACCTCCCTGCCTGCCCCCCCCCCCCTCCTCCCCCGCCTCGCCAGCATCGCCTCCGACGCCGGCTAGCGCCACCCTCCTACAACCCCTCTCCACCCCTCCCCTTCCCCTTCCTCTTCCCCTTCCCCTACTCTGAGCTATCCGGTCTTCGCCCCCGCCCATCCGGCCGCCCCTGCCCTCGCTGGCGACCTCCCCCTCGCAGGTGTCACCTCTGATGCCAGCAAGGACCGCCCTCCCCTCCTCCTCTGACTCCCTCCCTCGCACGGTCGAAGCGCCACTGCCGCTGCTGAATTCCCCCACAGCAAATACTGCCCAACCGCCCCCCCCCCACCCCCCCACCTGCCCGTCGGCGGCATCGTCGCTGGCCTCGCCGCCCACAACCCACCTCTACCGCCGGTCTGATAGCCTCCCTAGAATTCTTCTAGACCCCAAAATCACTGATCCTCCTTCCTCCAGCCCCCAAACCCTGAAACCCAAAACCTTAACTTGAATGGAGCTCGCCGGAGAAGATGATGTGCCCGCGGGGGGAGGAGGAGGAGGAGGAGCTCGCCGGAGAAGAAGGTGCTCACCGAGCCTGGAGTTAGTTTCTTCTCTTCTTTTGTCACTTTCTTGTTTGTGTTCATAGAAAGTAACAAGAGGGCTCTCGATGTATCCTAAATTGAGAGACCTCTTGATGTAGCTTTTTCCATAATGAAATAATGGAAGGAAATTAATCTCTATTTCACATGAAATTGAAAATAGGTACTTTTAAAAAGATGCTACATGGAAGAAATTAGGATGTTTTGAGGAACAGAGCATCTCCAGCTGTCTCCCTTTTCCAATAAATGACCAAATTAGGAAAGAAAATGCTCCAGTTGTCTCCCAATACATCTCCCATTTTGCAATTATTATTGAGTCACCCCAATAATCCATCCCAACTCCTCTCAAATAGAGGTGGAGTTTGTATCCTCCCAATAGGGAAGTTGACCCTTGCACCAACAAATTTTTTGTTCGCTCTTCACCACCCCTCGGACCTCCTCTGCCACCTTTTCGCAACCTCTTGCTGCCCCAGTGGCCACATATGGCCATAGGATTTGTTTCTAATTTATTTCTACTTAGATCCCTACATAGCACTATTTTCCAGAGGATATGTGGAATTGACATTATTTTGTGTAAATATGCGTGCAAGAAATGCTAGCTCTCATAATTTTATGATCAAATTGACGGTCGCATTTGTTATTTAACGAGTGTCAACAACAATGATATTGAACATGTAAAGCATTATGCATGTTTCTTAGAGTCTCAACGTAGAAACCACATGTGTGCAATGCAAAAACTAATAATCTAAGGATCCTGTGGCATCATGGATCAAACTCGCAACATCATACAAAATTCACAAACTCCTATTACTATAAGCAATGCATCGTCATCGATTTCTATGACCACCTTCAAGAACAGAGCATAAACTATGCCTGAATTAGAGCAATCGAACAGGACTGCACATACCATCTTTCAGCATTTCCTACCCCGCCCCCCCTACCCCTCACGCGTCATCATGCTTATAACCTAGTCCAGTGTCTTAAGCTCAGCATCATTCATGCACTCGTACTAATATGCATATAACACAATCACTTGAGAAATGAAATGTTTATTATGATCCCCTGTAGTTGGACTCAAATGAAGTGAGAACTAACTTGCATCAATTGCAATTTTGCAGACCTGGCGCTCTAGTTCTCAAGGATGGGCATCTCCTTGATGGCCTATCTCTTTGCTGCTGACATCTATTTTGATAGAATCCTCCAAAATATTTCCATGACAAAAGTTTGATTCATCCCATCAACCCATTATTGTTAACGACCTTATCCCTGGTGAATGCACATAATAAAGGAACCCTGAAGATCCAATTGCCACTGTGCCTTCTTAGGGTCTGTGTTCACAAGCTCTTGCAAGTGCTTGTCCTTACTCTTGCAAGCTCTTGAATTGTGTGTGTGTGTGTGTGAAACCTAGAAAATTATGGCCACTAGGTTGCCGCTGCGCGCGAGCGTGCGCATGTGTGTAAAACCTAGAAAATTTGGCCACTAGATTGCCGCTTATTTAGTCGATACAAATACTCGTGTCTTTTAAGTCCTATTAGAGCAAAAATCAACATAGATTAGAGTTAGAAAGCAACGAAAATAAGGTATTATGTAGTAATGTTTACACTCATGCCTAGATGCTCTATGAAAGTCTATGTGTGAGTACTATTACTATAAGCAATGCATCATCATCAATTTCTACTACCACCTCCAAGAATCGAGCATAAACTAATCCTGAAATAGAGCAATCGAAAAGGCTTGCACGTACCATCTTTCAGCAATGCCTACCCCCTACCTCTGGCGTCATCATGCTCAGTGTCTTGAGCTCAGCACCTCGTTCATGCAGTCATCCCAAAATGTACATAACATATAGTCACTTGAGAAATGAAATGTTCATTATGATCCCTGTAGTTGGCCTCGAGAGAAATGAGAACTAACTTGCAACAATTGCAATCCTGCAGACCTGGCCCTCTAGCTCTCAAGGATGTGCACGTCCTCGAGCGCCTGTCTCTTTACTGATAGAATCCTTCAAAATATTTACATGTAAAAAGTTAGATCAGTCCCATCAAGCCATGGTTAACAACCTTCTCTGCGGTGACCCCACGTAATAAAGGAACTCTGAGAAACCTTTCACCTTCTTAGGGTCTGTGTTCATAAGCTCTTGTAGGTGCTTGTCCTTCCTGTGATTGTTGATGCTCGCTACAGACCAATTTTAAACGTCAATTTGACCTGAAAAGTGGGATGACTAGCGTGCTGCTTAACCTGTGTATTTAATCCAAATAATATCATTTCCACATTTCCCTTGGAGATTTTGCAATGTAGGTATTTGGCCCAGAAATGCAGGTAAAACAAGCTCCAGAATCCATGCCACAAAATGCCGACAGACCGGAGCGCGCCGACCAACAAGGAGCAAGCGTTTAATTACCAAATTCCATATGTATTGGTGAATGCGTGTATGCAGCTCAAGCAAAGGAGAAAACACACTTCAAGAGCAAGGAAACACACTTCAATCCAAGGGAACACCTCTCTAGCCAATCAGAACGCACCGTTCGGAGTCACACTGATCAAAGGGCCCACCAGAGCATGCAACCGACATGGGGCCACGCCCACTCATCAACCAGGGACCATAGGGTCCACTTACAAGTCCCCCCTAGGTCGGCCGACCCACGAGCAGAACCACCGACTTACAGCTTCCACGTGGCGCCTCCTGAAGCCTTTCCAAGGTCGGTTCTGCCTGAGTTCGTGAGTTTGTCGACCGAGAGCACCCCTGATCACCCCTATAAATACAAGGGGAGGGGGTAAGAATAGAGACACAACTCACCTCTCCATCCTCTCTCACTTTTGGAGTTTGGAGTCCTTAGAGGCTAGTGCTGCCTAGGTAGTGCTTAGGAGTTAGGTGGAGAGTGAGGGGGTGTCGGGGAGGAGCCGGTGTGCACACCAGCGCTCTTCTCCATCTTGTACCTCGACGGATGCTTTTCAATCATAGTAAGTGTTCGTGACTTCTTCTGTGCTTCAGTTTCTTAGTTAAGTTAGAGCTAGTTCCCCCTAGTTGTTAGCCGGATCAATAGTTCACTAGTTTAGTGGGTAGCTCTAGTTTGTAGCTAAGACTAGAGCTAGTAACGATAGTGTAGATGTGGTGTTTAGACTAGACTTACCTGTTGGTTGTGGTATATCACATGGTTAGATGAGGTAGGTAGCAGGTGGTGACAGCCCTGTCTATCCAGCGGAACCCTCCCCGTTCGGGTATATCCTAGTGCCGTACTAGAACTCACTAGTCTTATTCTGTGGGAGGCTAGTAGCCCAAAGCAAGCAACTAGAATAGCTCTATCTTATCTCTAAAACCCAGCCTTAGGAAACCTCTCTACCCTCACCTCTAGCGGGTGTGGTGTCCTTAGACGAACCCGAACCATAGAGAAAGTATACACATGTTCCTCAGTGGATACGATACCCTTGAAATACTCCTGGGTGAAAGCTACAATGTCATCCATGTGCTTGCGGATTTATTTCGTGATGCTAGGAAACGTCAACAAGCTTTCTGGCGCCATTGACGAGGAACGGTTGCTATATTCTCTTCAGACCTACTTCGCCCTCGTATCTTTTTCATTTCCTTGATTCTACCTCTACCCCTGCTACCCATGGAGCAGCTATCCTCTCAACAACTCTCTACACCAAGGGGGGAATTCTTAGAGCCACCACCTTCTACACGTATAATACTCACCGGCTGTGAATTCCTTCCTAACCTTATCACTCTGGTTCGAGACTTTTCCTTCTTTGGGTTAGAAAGGGAAAACCCAAACGACCATCTGTGGAACTTCAAGCACTTGTGTTCACTGTTTGACACTCCAATCATAACACATGATACCCTCAAGTGGAAGTTGTTCCCTTACTCCCTTAAAAAAAAGGCTGAACAATGGTACATGTATGCCGTAGGCAATGTGAATGATAGCTGGGATGAGCTTAGAGACAAGTTTCATCTGGAGTTCTTCCTGATGTCCTATGTCATTGCTCTACATAGGGATATCTCCAGTTTCCAGCGGAATGAGTGGGAATCCGTAGGCTATGCTTGGTTTAGATTTTCATGTTTAGCGGAATCTGGACCTAAACTGTCGATACCAGAATCTTCATTGCTTCGCAACTTTTATGAGGGTCTCGACAAGTCCTCCGCCTACTATCTCGACGCCGCCAATGGAGGGTCATTTCTCCATAAGTCTCCGGCTGAAGGTAGGGAATTCTTGGATAGTATCATGGAATGTTTTACATTCAGGCCCAAACCTCGCCGAGACAAGCACGGGTCGAGCCATGAGGATCTTCTAGCTGCTGAATCCAATCCTTCACCTCCCATATCCTTAGATTCAACCATTGAACCCTCTCCCGAACCACGAACACCGAAGGGAGAAGAAATTCAACCTTCGGGGTTCTCTTCACCATTCGAGGATGATACTTTAGGAAATATCAAAAACACCTCGAATCATCTTAAGCACGAGAAGCTTACGGCATCGTTGTGTCCTTATGAGACCCTCGATGAAGCTTTCCACCATGCAACCACAATGGATTGGTCGATGGAGGTAAAGCAAAAATCCAAAGCAATTCGGATTAGCTCAACTTCCACAACCATCCCTTGTTCTATGAAAGGAAATGCCGTAGAAGCCCTTCATGACCCTGCTGCTGACGCTTGCATCATATCCGAATATCTCGTTGACACTCTTGTGGGTGACAAGCCTCTAACCCCGACCGACAAATACCTTAGAAGTCCCTCAAGAATCTTCTTTGAATGTCTGGGGATCGCAAGGGACGTCCCTCAAGACAAAATTGAGGTGTGCTTAGATTTCCACATCTATAGTGCCATCAATTTTGATCTTCTCCTAGGCTACCCTCTAGAAAAACTTCTTCAGTTTCTTTGCACTCTTCAAGAGGTGGATGACGGTGTTTGCTTTCGACTTTTTGAAAAAGAGTATTATCTTACTTGGAAAATGTTGAGTCACCACCTTGGTTTTAACAAACGCTTGCCAGTTTCTCTTGAACATGCTTGCCGCAGTTTTAATCATCTTGATTTTTGGGGATTGATTTCGGGTCAAGTTGTTCATGGCAAATTTGCACCTCGGTGCAATGACATTCAAAATCCGACTCTTTGTTTGATGCACAAGTGGCTTGCCATCACTCTCTTTCCAAGAGGTGATTTCCGAGTCGTGCTTAACGATGAGTTGATGATCCTATATGCCATGGTCAACAAGATTCGAGTCTCTCCCGTAAAAGAAATAGTTAACTGTTGGCTTCAGATTTTCAAGGTGACGGGTCCTATTGAGTGTACTTCTTTGATAACCCGCATCGCTTCAAGCATTGGCGCCTTAGAAGAAGACAATGTTTCCTTCATTGAGGGTGACCGTGTTTTTATCGATGAGGCCTATTTGGTTCAAGGCCACACTCTCAAGAAGGGCCCGAATGACTCCTTGATTTTCTTCTCTCTAGGTTATGCAAATGAGATCCCGTTGCCAAACGCGGGGTATTATTTGTATAATTGCCAGTCACTAACTGCCCCTCTCATTCCGGAAGAGGCGGCAAGGAGGCATAGTGTTTCTGTTTTACCTCGCAGGACCACAAGGAGCAGGGCCAGAAGAGAAACCGAGCCAGCACCACAGCACCAGACCGCATACCATCATGAGGCGGGAGGTTCGTCCGGGCACAGCGCAAGCACTGAGGAGTGGGCACAGCAGGCTCCAAGCCACCGGTCCACCAGCTCCAGTTCCGGCGGAATCCCAAGCCTTGCACGACGCACGGCCTCCAGCTGTGACTTCAGCTCCATCACCCACATCGAAGACACGCTGCACCAGCACTTCGTGAGTAACCAAGCATGGCAGCAGTACACCAGCGAAAGAATCCACGCCATGGAGCAGAGGCGGCTGCAGCAGCAGGAGGAGCAGAGGGCTTACTACCGTTGGAGAGGGTTTAACCCCGACCAATAGCAGTGAGCCTGAAGCTAGCTTGGGGGAGGACCCCCACAGAGAGGTATCTTGTATCTTAACTTTCCTTTTCGCTTTCAAAACCTTATGCATGAAACAAAATAAAAATCTGCAAAACTAAAAACAAATAAAAATTTGCAAAACCAAAAAGACCAAAAATATTTACTTACTTTTGTATGTGAAGTAAGCATGGTGTAGTTTTCCTTATTGAGATGATGAATAGTTGCTCTGTTAATTTCCTTCACATGCCTAGTTACAATCTAGTGCTCTTCCTAAGTTTTGAGTTTGTTAGCTAAATGTTCAAACCTTAAGCTTGAAACTTGTGGGTAGCAAAAAGCATGATCCAAATCTAGGTTGTTGTGAGTTTTGGTATGGTTGAATAGAGTTGCTATGATCTTCTCCCAAGTGATGCTTGATTTTCGGAGTATTTATCTTTTCAAAACTACAAAAACAAACAAAGTTCCTCAATGATTTGAAATTCCTATCCAAAGCTATATGTTGTTCCTATTGAAAACCCTCCACATATGCAACTTGTTTTCTCATTGAGGATTGTCAAATTGTTGTGACCCTCAGTGAGATTCATTTCATACTCCCATGATCAAGATCACGTACACACTCCACCATATGATATGCTTCTACACAAAAAGTAAGCAAGTATTCCATTCATCCTCCCACAAATAAAAACTCCACTTTGCCTCATAACCACTCTCTCTCAAGTATCATAGGAAAAAAAGGATGGGCTATCTAAAAAAAAGAAAGAAGAGAAAAAGATGCATATCCAAAGAAGGTATGCCACATGCTCACAAAGCATGTCAAAAAAAGGGGGGAGAAAAAGATGCATGCCCAAAGAAGGTATGGCACATGCTCGAGGCATATTAAAGCCCATGCTCAAAAGAAGAAAAAAATAGAGAGATGGTTCATACAAAAGGAGTTCATCCACCATCCACCAAAAATATCCACGCACTTGCACATCTTGATCAAGGTTTATGACTTGTCTCTCCTTTGGATCCGGTTTTTGACTTTGCAATACATGAGAAACAAGTATGCCTTCATATCCTCCATACCTACAACTCCACAAATTTTGACCTTTAGAGATAGGGTGAGGAAGAAAAGTAAAATAAAAAGCCTTGGTGAGGAATTATACACAAAAGAGTGATTCAAAAGATCATTTGAGGAACTTTGAAATTTCTTTCGAAAAACTTTACAAAAACCCTCCAGATTGACAGTTGAGCAAAGGAGTAAGAAATACTAGCACTCTACAAAACCGTTCTGACTCTCAACTGCCAAAGATGAGGAGAAGCTACAAGCCCCACAAGAGTAAGCTAAGAGGTAAGGACAAAGCCAACTTATTCAAAATCATGGTAAGAACACTTTGTTGTGCCTAAGGTATAGGTTGGAAATGCAACATTGAAGCAACTCCTGATCAACAACATAAAGCCTTGCTTTGCTCAGGGACGAGCAAAAGCCTAGCTTGGGGGTGTTGTTGACGGTCCTTAAATGCCAAAACCGACCGTCAACGATACTCAAAAACAAAGGAAAACCATTCCTCTTACTCACATATTTGTATCACTAACCTAGCTCCACAGTTGTTTTGAAAGAACTATTATTTCAGGGATGCGATTCCGAAATAAGAAGAAAACATGAAGAATACGCAGCAACACGTACACAGAAGATCATCTGCTGCACCACACTTACAAGAAGGGCCCACTTGACAGACCAAACCGACGTATCAAGGCGGCAACAGCAAGGGACAAGATCAAGACCCACCTGTTAGACTCCCACGCGAAGGCGGTGCTGAGGGGGCCCAGCCAGGGGTCGGCCGACCCAGGGGGTGCGGCCGAACCTGGACTGGTTCCCGGCCCCCTCAGCTTTGGATGGAAGGTTGCCACCGCCATTGCTACGTCGGTTACCAATGTTTCCTTGTATAACTCACCCGGGAACCGCCCTTGGAAGAGCATAAAAGGAGGAGGAGCCCTCACATTCAACACACCACACTTGGAGCCATCCTCTCTACTCTCACTTGTGACTTGTAATCCTAGGGTAGTGGAGCTAGGCTAGAATCTCTCTTAGCGAATCCAGTCATCCTCGGGATTGGAGAGCAATCCTCGGTCCTTGGTATGGCTTTGTATTCGACTTATCGATATCCTATTCATATTATAGAGCTAAGCTTTGGTTGTTATGTTATCTTGATAGTCTATCATGCTCATGCTTGTTATGCTATCCTAGTAATGTGCCATGCCTTAGCCTATTGCTTCATCAGTTATACTCTCTTTATGCTTAGGCTAGATGATCTGGGTAAGGATAACGGTTCGTCGTGCCTTCGGGCTTCCCTTAGTGTTTTGCTAGTCCATCCGAAGGGTGGGAGTCCCGGGGACACTAAGGTAGTGACCTCATACACGGGCATGGTGCTCGGGTATGCGGGATCCTTCGGATATGCCCGTGCTCCACGGTATTGCAGGGGTAGGCCGCAGAAGGTGACAACTCTGTTGGTCCGCCATGACGTTCCATCATGGTTAGTGAAGTGCCCACGTTCGGGTTCGGGGTAGGAGTTCTGAAAGATGTAATATCCTGGATGTACTCCAGGATGGGACATTCTCCCTGTTATCCCTATTTTCCCGGCACCTGCAGTTCTAAGCATGTTTAGAGTATAGCCCTTGCTTGTATGAATAGATGCTAATAGGACCCCCTTGTATGCCTTTGCTCCCGCTAACCCGTAGGTTTATTCGTTTATTCTTTATCCTGAGTTTGGCCCGTGTGTGTGTCACTCTACCCCTATTCATATCTTTTATCATGACTTACCCCTGTTTATGCTATAGTCTATGACTTATTCATATCGTCTTGCTCTTGTATCAAGTAAACTCTTTACAATCATACCCTCCTTTGGGAAAATATAAATAACGATACCCAAATACTCTCCGGGTGAAATGCTACAGCGGTATATCCGTGCGCTTGCGGATCCTTTTCTGTAATCGTTAAGACATACCACATGGCATTTCCTAGTGCCACTGCTAGGGGCTTAACCGTTCCTAGTGGTGACGCTAAGAAATGCCAACAAGCATTTCTGGCGCCGTTGCCGGGGAGTGGCATTGATTAAAAAGATTTACTTATACATGATCATGGCAATGTGTCTAAGAAATAGTTGTAGCTTATTCAGGCTAATGTTGCCTTTTGTTTTCTCCTGAATTGGATGAAAATAGGATAGTGTATGACTAGTTTCTCCTTGCCAACAAATTTCGTTGAAGATCCAGAGAAGCTCGTGAGAAGGGTCCGACCTCACGTCGTCCCTCCTCAAGTCATTCTTTCGGCAAGCGAACCAGTCCTTCCAGCACCAACAACTTCAACCGAACTCATGGCTGAGAAGACTTTTCGCGATTTCTCCGTCCCCTCTACCGCCAATGTGGCGGCTGGACCCAACGTCAATGTTGGGGACGTGAACTTCGAGCTCAAGTCCAGCCTCATAAACATGGTGCAGGCTAGCCCATTCTGCGGCAAGCCGAACGAGGATGCCAACGCCCACCTCCAGAACTTCCTGGAGTTATGCGAGATCGTTACTATACGGGGCGTTGAGACTGACGCCATCAGGCTCCGTTTGTTCCCTTCTCCCTGCTGGGAAAGGTGAAACAATGGTTCTACAAGAATAAAGAGGCCGTCAGTACGTGGGACAAATGTTCCACGGCATTCCTCGCCATGTTCTTTCCGCTAGAAAAAACAAATGCCTTACACGGAAAAATATCCAGTTTCCAGCAGTCGGGGATGGAGTCAATCCCCGAAGCTTGGGAGAGATTACAAGAATACATACTCACCTGTCCTCATCATGGGATGGACGAGTGGCTCATGCTCCAAAGCTTCTACAATGGGCTGACTCCAACGTCAAGAGCCCACATAGATGCCGCTGCTAGAGGAGCCTTTCTCGACCTCACCATCACCAAAGCTCATGCATTGGTCGAGAAGATGGTCTCTAATCAGGGTTGGAACGAAGAGCGTTCCCAGCCCAAAATTAAAGGTGGAATGCACACGGTAAAGGAAGTTGATATGCTCTCCGCCAAGATGGACCTCCTACTAAAGTGCCTTGACGAAAGGGCGCAATTCAAGGAGTGTATGAAAAACTACGCTCAAGCCATAGACTCTCACCCCGCATGCGAAGTTAGTGGCAATGGTGGACACTCAAGGAATGACTGTCCCGAGACTTGTGAAGACGTAGCCTACATGAACAACAATAATGGCTACCGTCCACAAGGAGACCAAGGGTGGAACCAATCGAGGCCACCCTACCAAGGAGGAGGTAACAACTATAACTCAAATTTCAATTCGAACCAACCCTCCTTGAAAGATCTTATTTTTGGCCAAGCAAAAATAAATGAATCTATAAACAAAAAGCTTGCTGCCAATGATAAAACTCTTGAGAGTTTAAATATAAAGGTTGAAACTCTTTCTTCTGCTCTCAAGAATCAACTAAGTTTTAATAAAATTATCGAAACGCAAGTTGCTCAAATTGCTACTGCCATTCCTATTGTGGACGACGGGAAGATTCCGGGGCAACCGGAAGTTCCCGTCGAGAATGTCAGTATGGTATCTACCGAATGGGGCAACCCGTCCCGGGGGATGCCATGTGCTAACCATGAAGGTAGATTATCACATGCCAAGACAAATGCATGGGGAGGACTGACAGCAGCACTGCACGAAGACCCAGGGGTGCCAATGATCCATTGTTCCATCTACGATCAATACTACAACCGGGCCCTCTGTGATCTTGGGGCCAGCATAAACATTATGCCCAAGGTGATTTTTGAGCAACTGCAATATCCTGCTCTTTCCCCGACGCTCATGTACGTGCAGCTCGCCGATTCCACAATTCGATATCCTGAAGGGATAGTCGAAAATATGCTTGTACGAGTCATGAACTCCTTCGTCCTCGCCAACTTCGTCGTCCTCGACATGGAAGGCGACACGGGTATATAGCTCATCCTTGGGTGCCCCTTTTTAAGGGACGTCGAGGCAAGAATAGATGTCGGGACAGGAGACATCCATTTCCGCATCGGAACGGAAAGAATTTCCTTCAAATTTAAATACCGGGAAGAGCAGCGCTTCATAATTCAGCAGGCTTACGACGGAAGCCCGCTCTGGGGGGCACAAGAACCCCAGCCAAAAGAACCGACCACACAGACCAAAAGAAAGAAGACCAAGAAGATGTGGTGGAAGATCGAAAGTTCGTCCTCGTCTAATTCTCCGCGACGGGACGACAAATGGTAAGTAACGCCGTAGAAAAATCCCGCTTGTCAGACTTTAAACGACAAGCCCTTGCCAAAGGTAAATTGGTATTTGTCTCATGTTTGATTTTTGCACATTTTTGATTTTCTCACTCCCATTTTGATTTTTTCCCACTGCATATTTGATTTTCCAAATTTCTCTTGCATGCTGGAATTTTTCTAGCCATTTTTTTCTTTTCACAAAAATCCCAAAAACATTTTCGAGCATAAAATTCCTTTGAAAAATTCATTTGAATATCTTTTCAGAGAAAACCTTATTTGAGCACCAAAAATCCAAAAGCATATAACCGTTAGAGGGCAGTGGGCCCACGCTGTCAGCCTGTGGGGCCGACCCCACCCCAACAGCTCTCGGGCCCAACTTTTTCCAACGGCTCCTAGCCGTTGCTAGATGACCGTTCCCGACGTGCTCGTGCTTCAGCTCTTTAAATAGAGGCCGAGAGAGGGGTGAAGCACTCACACTTCACTTCTTTCACTCACTCCCTCTCACACTCTCTGCTCTTGCTTTTCATTGGATTTTTGCTCAAGTTTTGATTCAAGAAATCTCACTCTCTCTCATTTCTTTGCTGCAAGAAAGAACCCTCATTCGAAGGAACAACGTTCGATAAGAATCCCCATTGCATTTTCGCTAACGTAACCCAAACCTAGTTGTTCTCGTGTTTAAGCACGAAGGGCATGGGATGGAAGCTCTCCGGTGCACTCAAGAAAATGACGGGAGCAAGCTCATCTCGTTCCTGAGGTGGCTCAAGCTCCCATCACTATTCCGAGCCAACTCCGCCCCCAAGCATGATGGACTACGAAGAACAAGGCAAACAAGAAGAAGTGCAAGAAGAAGTGCAAGCCGAGGACATGGAGATAGATAAAGATGATGCCCCGTAACTCGACTTACGCACCGACCGCAAGCGCCAAGCCTACGCCATCCTCAAACGCTGACGCTTTGGTCACACTAAAGCCTTCGACCCGGAACTTCTCACAAAAATAGGTATGGATCTCGACTTTGCTAATGTTTGGCATGCGGTCGGTTGGGAACGTTTCGTGCCCGTTGAGAAGTATGGTTCTCGACTCCTCACCATTCAGTTTGTTTGCACTCTACAAGAGGTGGATAATGTTGTTTGCTTTCAACTTTTTGAAAAAGAGTATTATCTTACTTGGAAAATGTTGAGTCACCACCTTTGTTTTAACAAACGCTTGCCGGTTTCTCTTGAACATGCTTGCCGCGGTTTTAATCGTCTTGATTTTTGGGGATTGATTTCGGGTCAAGTTGTTCATGGCAAATTTGCACCTCGGTGCAATGACATTCAAAATCCGACTCTTTGTTTGATGCACAAGTGGCTTGCCATTACTCTCTTTCCAATAGGTGATTTCCGAGTCGTGCGCAACGATGAGTTGATGATCCTATATGCCATGGTCAACAAGATTCGAGTCTCTCCCGTAAAAGAAATAGTTAACTGTTGGCTTCAGATTTTCAAGGTGACGGGTCCTATTGAGTGTACTTCTTTGATAACCCGCATCGCTTCAAGCATTGGCGCCTTAGAACAAGACAATGTTTCCTTCATTGAGGGTGACCGTGTTTTTATCGATGAGGCCTATTTGGTTCAAGGCCACACTCTCAAGAAGGGCCCGAATGACTTCTTGATTTTCTTCTCTCTAGGTTATGCAAATGAGATCCCGTTGCCAAACGCGGGGTATTATTTGTTTAATTGCCAGTCACTAACTGCCCCTCTCACTCCGGAAGAGGCGGCAAGGAGGCATAGTGTTTCTGTTTTACCTCGCAGGACCACAAGGAGCAGGGCCAAAAGAGAAACTGAGCCAGCACCACAACACCAATATCCTGCTCTTTCCCCGACGCTCATGTACGTGAGCTCGCCAATTCCACAATTCGATATCTTGAAGGGATAGTCGAAAATATGCTCGTACGAGTCAAGAACTACTTGTGTCATTTAAGTCTTATTAGAGAAAAATCAACATAGATTAGAGTTAGAAAGCAACGGAAATAAGGTATTATGTAGTAATGTTTACACTCAGTGCCTAGATGTTCCATCGGAAGTCTATGTGTGAGTACTATCACTATAAGCAATGCATCATCATCAATTTCTGCTACCGCCTTCAAGAATCGAGCATAAACTAATCCTGAAATAGAGCAATCGAACAGGCTTGTGTCATCATGCTTAGTGTCTTGAGCTCAGCACCTCGTTCATGCACTCATCCCAATATGTACATAACATATAGTCACTTGAGATTTGAAATGTTCATTATGATCCCTGTAGTTGGCCTCGAGAGTAATGAGAACTAACTTGCAACAATTGCAATTCTGCACACCTGGCCCTCTAGCTCTCAAGGATGTGCATGTCCTGGAGCGCCTGCTCTTTACTGATAGAATCCTTCAAAATATTTACATGTAAAAAGTTAGATTAGTCCCATCAAGCCATGGTTAACAACCTTCTCTGCGGTGAACCCACGTAATAAAGGAACTCTGAGAAACCTTTCACCGTCTTAGGGTCTGTGTTCATAAGCTCTTGTAAGTGCTTGTCCTTCCTGTGATCGCCTTCTCATAATCGGTGAACATGACAATGTTCGCGCGATCTTCTCTCGTGTGACTGCACGTAATAAAGGAACTGTGAAAATCCAATTGCCACTTCACCTTCTTAGGGCCTGTGTTTGTAACATCCCAGCTTTTTACTGGAATGTTAATTGGTGCAAAAATATGAAATTTTTAAAACTTTTATGTGAATGTGCAAATAGACTAGCAAACCCAAGAGTAACTCTCGCACCCTTTCTATTCTAAGAAATTACAAGAATTGAAACATAAGGATAATTGAGGTTAGATTGAAATCTTTTGGATTTTATTGGAATTTATTGAATCTCATTGCTTATAATTGTTGGAATTTAAATTGGATTTTTGTTTGTGAGGTTTGGGTGGAATTCAAATTTATTTGGGCCAAATAAATTTGAATTGAAAACTAAACTAAACTAAATTAAACTAACTAACTAACCTACCGTAACCGGGCCTAAACCCACCTAACAATCTAACCCAGACCAAGACCCCGGCCTGCTAACCCAACCCACCTAAACCTACCCCACGCCGGCCTGCCCAGATCATCCGCACGGCCCACGGCCGGCCCAACCCAGCACGCCACCTCGCCCAACACTGTGCACCTGATGCCACCCCAGCCACAACTTCACCCGAGTCACTGACATGTGGGGCCCACATGTCAGCTCTCCCTTCTACCTCTCAACCACTCCCACTCCTCTCTCAGGCGCTCGCCTCACCCCACGTCGCCGCCCCGCTCCTCCTCGCGACAAGGCTGGGCAACGGCCTCGCCGCAATGCCCACCGCAAGCCGGGCGCCCCCACCGACGTCACACCGCACCACCTCACCCCGCGCCGTGCCCAAACCCTAGGCTCTAAGCCGTCGGATCGACGCCACGTATCTCCGCGCCATGGACCCGAGCCCCATCGCCGTCCCTCGGTGTCCGGGCCTGCCGGAAGCCCCAGCCGCCTCGCATAAAACCCCCGCGCCGCCGTTCCACCCAAACCCTAGAGCCTGCGCTGCCCCAACTCGTCACTGCCTCGCCGTCGTCCTGCACCAAGAGCTCCGCCTTCGAGCCCACCGGTGAGCACCGCCGTAGCCCTCCCCATTGCTCACCCCCTACTGTCGGCACCGGCCGATGAGACATCCGTAGAGAAACCCTAGGATGCCCTCGCCCCTTTGCGTGTTCGCCAATAGGGACCGGACGCGCCGCCGCAACCTCGCCGCAGCCGCCGTCGACCAACCCGACCCGCCGCTGCTCCGTTGCTGTGGGCCCCGGAAGCTGGGACCCCATGCGCACAGGCAGCCACGCCGCGTCCCTCGAATCCCAGGGTACAGCGCGTGTGGGACTGCCTTGTTGGCCGCACCTCACCGGACCCCCGTCGCCTCGCCGCTCGCCGGCTATGCGCCGCAGCCCTGGACTTCCAGGACACCACGCGCGCCCAGGCACACACGAACGCACATCTGCGCATGCCCGAACCTGTGCCATGCCCGACCATGCCATGCCCCGTTGTGTCGTCGACCCTGTCAGTGACACATGCACGCATGCACACTTAGAATCCACACCGGATCCGGGAGGCGCTGACCCGTGGGACCCGCTCGTAAGAGAGGAGAAAGGGAGGGGACTGACAGGAGGGACCCAGCCATCAGCGGAAGGAGCTGCGCCGACCAGAGGACCTCGCGCGCCAGCGACAGGACGAAGAGGAGGAGGCAAACCGGGCCGAGCTGGGCCATGACCGCGGAGGCACCAGCTCACGAAGCAGAAGGAGTAGGAACTGGAGATGGGCCGTCGCCCAGCAGAGACCGAGCCGCGGCCTGTGACATGGAGCCAAGATCGAGCTGCGCCAAGCCGGAGCTGTGGGCCGTGTGAGCCGACCTGTGAGCCAGAGACCCGAGCCGACCCGCTTGAACCTAGCGAAGCTAAACGGGCAAACGAGCCGGCCTGCTTAAAAATTGGCCCGAGGACCCCTGTTTGTTTTCCCTTTTCTTTTGAACTCGACCCGGGGACCCCACGTGTCAGCCTCTGGCTGAGGCTGACAGGTGGACCCCACTGACCATGGACCGTTGACCTTAACCTTGACCGTTGACTGGTTAACATTGACCAGTCAACGCTGACGTCAGCAGGGTCCATGCTGATGTCAGCCTGCCCGGACCCACAAGTGGCGTCATGCTGACATCAGCATGCCACGTGGCACGCTCTGGTGGCACCACGTGTCACTGCCTCGTGTTTTTCTTTTTCAAAATCTATTTATTAATTTCAGAAATGATTTTAACCTTTAAAAATTCATAATAAATCAATCGGACCTCCAAAAATTATGAAACAAGTTTCATAATTCATCTAAAATCATGATCTATCCGTTAGAATAGGAATTGATTTATTTGGACCTTTTGGATACTTTTTGTGCAGTTTTGCACTTTGGACCCTATACTTATATATATTTACGAATCGGACCCGACACTGAGGAGCTGAACGACACTCGGGACTACCCGAAGGAGCAGGAGTACTACGAAGACACGCCAGGTTCATGCCCATCTATGATCTGAATGCCTATTAGACATTGCTTGCTTAAATGCCACCCTTTCTAAGTTATTTGATGAGATGAACCTGCATAGCCCTTGTTTATCCCGATTCCTTGTATCCGACTTTATTATATGAGATGAACCCCTCGATGTGCATATGTTGTGTGGGATGATGTGATTATAGTCTTGGCGTGTGTAGAGACTCTTTTGAGGAGTTGGGGAATAGGAACCTAGCTCGAGTGCATGCCTAGCTGAGTGAGGATGCGACAACAGGATCCGGATCTTGACGGAGGAGGAGTTACAGAAGGCCGAAAAGGAGTTGCAGATCCTTCACGACGAGAAGGTCGAGTGGGATAAGAAGGAGAAGGGCTACGTTACCACTATCAACAAGCTGATAGACCGAGTGACGGATCGGGAGGCAGAGTGTTGCCACCTTCAGGGAGAAGTCGACGACCTGCAAGATTACGCCAACTTCCAGAGCTACCTCGAGAGTAGGAACAACGTCAAGGAACTAGAGTACCGCTCAGAGTGCAACAAATGGAACATAGCTATGCTCACTCGCACAGCTGTCTTCTACCGCGACAAGGCTGCTCGCGCCTTGCAGACGTGGTAGTTGTCAGACTCCATCCGCGTCAGAGAGCTGCACGAGCTTCGCGACCGGCTACCTGAGGAGGACCGTCCACCGCTAAGGAAGGAGAACTTCAAGCTGATCCCCACAGAGCTTCGCCTACACGAGTGCCCTCATGAGGAGATGCCAGCACCCGTTGAGACCAAGGAGGTGACCGAGGCCATCAACGCGATCGACGCCATCTTTCCCCAGGGCTACCCTTAGGAGTACAACGTGTACTCCCATACAAGAAGTGATGTATCCTTCAGCAGTGAGAGTCAGTTAGGTAGTCTCATGAGTCTTGTAGTACAGCCGATGTCATGTACCGGCGGACTTATTAGAGTTTCCATGAGAGTCTAGTTGTTGTACTAGGAGTTCAACCTTTTGTACCAGTCGCGTGGTACCTTAGAGCGTGTGTTGGGTGTGAGATCTCCAAGGATTAAGAGTTGCCTTGAGATAGCACCAGTGTTCCTCTTGTACTGAATGCATGAGTGAATGGATCTTATGATGTTTATTTAATCTGGATTTTATGGATTTTCTCATTAAGTGACTCTAAATCTATTTTCTGTGTTTGTATTATACTCCTATGTGGTGAGAGTTGTACCGATTCTAAACCATCCTAACCCCCGCCTCCTCTGCTCAGAAGATGTCTCTTAGAAGATCCATTGCTTGGTGGCCTGCTTTGAGGAAGCCGCGTGTGAGGAAGCCGCTAATGCCGAACGCGCACATGGACGCCCTACCGGCCGTGGACGTGGCCGCGCACCTCAAGCCCCCGCGCTTGCTGGGGGTCGAGGAAGGGGCCCAGCTCACGCCCCTGGCGCTGCACCACAGCAAGAGGAGCAGAACGACCACGAGGAGGAAGAAGAAGAAGAGGTTGATGAGGAGATCGATGCTGAAGCAAGAGCGCAGCCGTTGCGTGAAGGCAATAGGAATGCTAACCGGCAACAAGCGCCACCGCTACCCCCACCGAACCTCGCCGAAGTCATGGCCGTGCAGACTCAGCTGCTGCAACGCCTAGCTGATGTGGTCGAGCACCGCTACAATGGAGGCAACACAATGGCCCACCTGAAGAAGATCTCCTCAGAAAGATCGAGCGATTCATCCGTTTGAAGGTCCCAACATTCAACTACTCTGATGATCCCATGGATGCAGATGATTGGTTGAGGGTGATCAAGACAAAGCTCGACCTCACCAACTGCACTGATGAGGAGTGCGTTGCCCTAGCTGTGCACCAGCTCGAGGACCCAGTAAAGCCCTGGTGGGACAGCTATTGTGACTCCCACGAGAACCCCGCTCACATTACCTGGGATGACTTCACCAAGGCCTTTCGCGATCAGCATGTGCTACGACAGGTTATCATTCAGAAGGCCCAGGAATTCTGTACGATGACTCAGGGTGCGATGAAGATGGAGGAGTACGAGAGCCATTTCACGAAGATGATGAGGTATGCACCAGACGATACCAACACCGAAGAGAAGAAGCAGTTTTGGTTTCTCCAGAGCTTACATCATGGCATCCGTCAAATCATGACGGGATGCGAGTACCCTACGCTCTGCGGCTTGGTGAATCGTGCCATAGCCGTGGAACGTGAGAGGATGAACTGGGAGGATCATCAACGCACCATGAAGATAAGGAATGAGCAGCCGCATAGGGACAGGAGCAACCTGACACCCCGAAGCGCACCACCCCTTCCTCCCAGAGGCAACTTCCATTCGGGCCCCAGTCAGCCGAACCGGAGCTTTGGTGGAGGAGGAGGTGGCCAGTACCCAAGCCAAAGGAACTCTGGCGGACAAGGCCAGGGAGGAGGAGGCTATCAACGCCAGCAACCACTGCAGAGGACCAACAGTGGCCCCGCGCCGCTTGTGTGCTACTCTTGCCACAAGCCGGGTCACAAGTCCTTCGATTGCCCCGACTAGAAAATGCAGATGCCAGCACGTGCACCAGGCTCCGCCAGCAAGCCAGCTCAGGCACCACGCACCGCCGATCGCGGCTGCCTGAACCACCTGACTTAACAGGAGGCACGTGACGCCCTAGACATGGTGACATGTGAGTACCTCACAAACGGTACTAAAGCTTTAGTGTTGTTTGACTTTGGAGCCACTTGTTCGTATGTTCCTACAAGATGTGTTGCACTAAAGTCCCTCTCGATGACCTGAAGGAATCGTCCCATAATAACTAGTTATCCGCTAGGAGATATCAGCTGCACCCAGATATGTAAGGGAATAAAAATCATGATCCAGGGTTTACCCTTCTTAGCTGATCTAATCGTGCTGAAATCAGACGGGATAGATGTAATCTTGGGTATGGACTGGTTGACCAAACACAAAGGAGTCATATCCTGCTCACCTAGATTAGTGACCCTAGTGCACCGCAGTGGGAAGAAAGTGGAAGTTGAGCCCTTGAAGTCCAGTAAGGTACCACAAGCCTACAACCTGAACAACCTAGAGAGCCAAACCCTAGAAGAAGTACCCGTAGTCTGTGAGTACCCCGATGTGTTCTCAGAAGAACTGCCAGGACTACTGCCAGACAGAGATGTTGAGTTTGTGATTGATCTTATACCTGGTACCGCACCGATTGCAAAGCGACCCTACCGCATCTCGGCTGAAGAACTTGCAGAACTGAAGACGCAGTTGAAGGAGCTGTTAGACAAGCAGTACATCAGGCCCAGTGCTTCACCGTGGGGATCACCGGTGTTATTTGTCCGAAAGAAAGACGGATCCATTAGGTTGTGTATCGACTACCGTTCCCTAAATGCAGTGACCGTCAAGAACAAGTACCCCCTGCCCAAAATAGACGATCTGCTTGATCAGTTGAAGAAGGCTAGGTACTTCAGCAAGATTGATCTGAGATCCAGTTATCACCAGATGAGGATCAGAGAGAGTGACATCCCGAAGACTGCTTTTGTGACTAGATATGGCCAGTTTGAGTTCAATGTGGTGTCTTTTGGACTCACCAACGCCCCCGCCTACTTCATGAACATGATGAACAAGGTATTCATGGAAGAATTAGACAAGTTCGTCATAGTCTTCATCGATGACATCTTGATCTACTTAGAGACTACCGAAGAGCATGCTGAACACCTGAGGATTGTGTTAGAGAAATTGAGGTAGAACCAACTGTACGCCAAGTTCAGCAAGTATGAGTTCTGGTTAGACAAAGTGGCATTCCTAGGTCACGTGTTGACCATAGAAGGCGTAGCTGTGGACCCAGAGAAGATCGTAGCAAAATCAGAATGGAAGCAACCCAAGAATGTCACTGACATCAGAAGTTTCCTAGGATTGGCAGGATACTATAGACAGTTCATCAAGAAATTCTCCAAGATTGCCAAACCGATGACAGAATTGCTCAAGAACAATATGTCGTTCGTCTGGTCACCCAAGTGTGAAGCTAGTTTCCAAGAGCTTAAGTAGATGTACTCAATACACCCAGGGTGTACCAAGATGTATCAAGACCTAAAGGACCAATTCTGGTGGAATGATATGAAGAGGGAAATAGCAGAGTCTGTGGCCAAATGTGACATTTGCAGGAGAATCAAGGCAGAACATCAGCGTCCCGCCGGACTACTCAAGCCACTAGAAGTACCAGTGTGGAAATGGGATGACATAAGCATGGACTTCATCGTAGGATTACCACGTACACAGAAGGGCCATGATGCAATATGGGTAATCGTTGATAGAATGACCAAAGTAGCCCACTTCATACCAGTAAAGGAAGACTACCGAGTAGACAAACTACCAGAGCTGTATATCGACACTATCCTGAGATTGCACGGAGCACCGAGGAGTATTGTGTATGATAGAGGACCTTAGTTTACCGCTAGATTCTGGCACAAGCTGCATGAGTCGATTGGGACTTCACTTGAGTACAGCACAGCTTATCACCCACAGACTGATGGCCAGACTAAAAGAGTGAATCAGATTCTAGAAGATCTCTTAAGAGCATGTGTTCTAACCTATGGAACTAATTGGGAGAAGAGTTTGCCTTATGCTGAGTTCACTTACAACAACAGCTACCAAGCTAGCATCCAGATGTCAACATTTGAGGCTTTGTATGGCAGAAAGTGTAGAACGCCCTTGATGTGGTCAGAAATCGGAGAAAGATCATTTTTCGGCCCCGACATGATTGATGAAGCTGAAGAAAATGTGACCAAGATCAGAGAGAGTTTGAAAACAGCCCAGAGCAAGCAGAAGAGCTATGTAGACAAGAGAAGAAGAGAACTAACCTTTGAAGTTGGGGATTACGTATACCTGAAGGTATCACCACTTCGGGGCACTAAGAGGTTTCACATCAAAGGGAAACTTGCTCCCAGATACATTGGACCATACCAGATCATCCAGAGAATCGGAGAGTTGGCATATAAGCTGCAGTTACCAGAAGAACTCACTAGAGTGCATCCAGTTTTCAATGTGTCTCAGCTACGCAAATGTTTGCGAGTGCCAGAAGAAGAGGAAATATCACCTGAGGCAGTTGTCCTACAAGAAACCCTGGAATGCGTAGAATATCTTGTTCGGATACTAGCCAGAGCTGAGAAGGAGACAAGAAGAACCACCATTCCATACTGTAAAGTGTTGTGGAGCAACCACACTGAGCGAGAAGCCACATGGGAGAACGAGTCAGACCTAAGAAAGTTGTACCCACACCTCTTCGAGGACCAGGTAGATCTTTAATCTCGGGGACGAGATTCTTGTGAGGAGGGGAGTCTGTAATAGCCCAACTTTTTACTGGAATGTTAATTAGTGCAAAAATGCAAAAAATTTAGAACTTTTATGTGAATGTGCAAATAGACTAGCAAACCCTAAGAGTAACTCTCGCACCCTTTCTATTCTTAGAAATTACAAGAATTGAAACATAAGGATAGTTGAGGTTAGTGTGAAATCTTTTGGATTTTATTGGAATTTATTAAATCTCATTGCTCATAATTGTTGGGATTTAAATTGGATTTTTGTTTGTGAGATTTGGGAGGAATTCAAATTGATTTGGGCCAAATAAATTTGAATTCAAAACTAAACTTACTAACCTACCCTAACCGGGCCTAAACCCACCTAACAATCAAACCCAGCCCAAGACCCCGGCCTGCTAATCCAACCCACCTAAACCTACCCCACGCCAGCCTGCCCAGATCGCCCGCACGGCCCATGGCCGGCCCAACCCAGCACGCCACCTCGCCCAACACTGTACACCCGACGCCACCCGAGCCTCAACTTCACCCGAGTCACTGACATGTGGGGCCCACATGTCAGCTTTCCCTTGTAACTCTCAACCACTTCCTCTCTTCTCTCAGGCGCTCGCCTCACCCTGCGTTGCCATCCCGCTCTGCCTCGCGACAAGGCTGGCAATGGCCTCGCCGCGATGCCCGCAACAAGCCGCGCGCCCCCGCCGACGTCACACCACACCACCTCGCCCTGAGCCGTGCCCAAACCCTAGGCTCTAAGCCGCCGGATCGACGCCACATATCTCCGCGCCATGGACCCGAGCCCCATCGCCGTCCCTCAGCGTTCGGGCCCGCCGCAAGCCCCAGCCGCCTCGCATAAAACCCCCGCGTCGCCATTCCACCCAAACCCTAGAGCCCAATTGGGGATTTCCCCCAGCGCCGCCGCCACGAGAACGGAGGGAGAGGGAGGAAGGGGGAGAAGGAGGAGGAGCCGGAGCTGCCTTTCGGGAAGAGGAGCCCGCTGCTGATCGTGAGGAGGAGGAGGAGTTGCCCGAGCCTGCGCTGCCCCGACTCATCACTACCTCGCCGTCGTCCTGCACCAAGAGCTCTGCCTTCGAGCCCGCCGGTGAGCGCCACCGTAGCCCTCCCCGTCGCTCACCCCCTGCTGCCGGCACCGGCCGATGAGCCATCTGTAGAGAAACCCTAGGACCCCCTTGCCCCTTTGCGTGTTCGCCTGCAGGGACCGGATGCGCCGCCGCAACCTCGCCGCAGCCGTCGTCGACCAACCCGACCCACTACTGCTCCGTTGCCCTAGGACCAGGAGGCTGGGACCCCGCTCGCATGTGAGCCTGCCTTGTTGGCTGCACCTTGCCGGACCCCCATCGCCGTGCCGCTCGCTGGCGATGCGCCGCGGCCGTGGACTGCCAGGACACCGTGCATGCCCAGGCACAAACGCACGCACATTTGTGCATGCCCGAACCCGTGTCATGCCCAACCGTGCCTTGCCCCGCCGTGTCGTCGACCTTGCCATGCCCAGGCTGTGAGCGTGGTGACCGCTCACGGGAACGCGTGCACGCCACGACATCATGGCGCAGCGCCTGTGGGTGCCACTATGGCAATTCGCCGAGCACCTGCAGCGCGCGCACGCCCACACCCCGTTGGTGACACACGCACGCACGCACACTTAGAATACGCACCGGATCCGGGCGCTGCCACACCGGATCCGGGCGGCGATGACCCGTGGGACCAGCGCGTAAGAGAGGAGAGAGGGAGCAGACTGACAAGAGGGACCTAGCTGTCAGCGGAAGGAGCTGCGCCGACCAGCGGATCCCGCGCATCAGCGATAGGAGGAAGAGGTGGAGGCAAACCAGGCCGAGCTGGGCCATGACCGCGAAGAGACCAGCCCACGAAGCAGAAGGAGGAGGAGCTGGAGATGGGCCGTCGCACAGCAGAGACCGAGCCGGCCTATGACATGGAGCCAAGACCGAGCTGGGCCAAGCCGAAGCCGTGGGCCGTGTGAACCAGCACGTGAGCCAGTGATCCGAGCCGACCCGCTTGAGCCTAGCCAAGCTAAACGGGCCAACGAGCTGGCCTGCCTAAAAATCGGCCCGAGGGCCCCTGTTTGTTTTACCTTTTCTTTTGAACACGACCCGGGGGGCCCACGTGTCAGGCTCTGGCTGAGGCAGACAGGTGGACCCCACTGACCGTGGAACGTTGACCTTGACCATAACATTGACTAGTCAATGTTGACCAGTCAACGCTGACATCAGCAGGGCCCATGCTGACGTCATCCTGCTCGGACCAACCAGTGACGTCATGCTGACGACGTCAGTGTGCCACATGGCACGCTCTTGTGGCGCCACGTGTCACTGCATTGTGTTTTTCTTTTCCAAAATCCATTTATTAATTTCAGAAATGATTTTAACATTTAAAAATTCATAACAAATCAATCGGACCTCCAAAAATTATGGAACAAGTTTTATAATTCATCTAAAATCATGATCTACCTGTTAGAATAGGAATTGAGTGATTTGGACCTTCTTTTGGATACTTTTTGTGCACTTTTGCACTTTGGCCCCTATACTTATATGTATTTACGAATAGAACCCGACTCTGAGGAGCTGAACGACGCTCAGGACTACCAAGAGGAGCAGGAGTACTACGAAGACACGCTAGGTTCAAGCGCATCTATGATCTGAATACCTATTAGACATTGCTTGCTTAAATGCCACCACTTCTAAGTTATTTGATGAGATGAACCTGCATAGCCCTTGTTTATCCTGATTCCTTGGTATCCGACTTTATTATATGAGATGAAGCCCTCGATGTGCATATGTTGTGTGGGATGATGTGATTATAGTCTTGGCATGTGTGGAGACTCTTTTGAGGAGTTGAGGAATAGGAACCTAGCTTGGGCATGTTAAACTTCACTCGATCTTCTGATCGAGGGCTTGGGTTGTGTGTTGGGCACTTCCTACGGAGTCCCTGTGGTGGGTACATGTCCTTCGGGACGATTGGAGGAGTTTGGAGGGCTATACCTGTAATGGGTGCCGTTGACGGACCGTTGCGCCGGACACGTCTTTGTGGAAGATACTCGCCTCGGCAATTAAGGCCCGAGTTGGTGGACCTGGAGATGGAACTATGTCAAACGTGCACACCACTTCTCTGTTATGAGGGCAGATCCGATCCGAGCTAGTGACGCGCGGCACCATGCCTGTAGGAGGTGCCGACCTCACGTCCCCTGAATTGCAGGGTCTTGCGTGGCCCGGTGTAGAAGGCATCACAGTTCTGGGGCAACCTCTTGCGGGAGGAAGTATCCCAAACAAGGGAAGCCAAGATGGGGGCCATTGCAGCTAGTTTAATTGACCGGTGTCTCGGAGTCAGACGGCTTGCTCCCGGTTGGCTTCGAGTCGAGTGGGTACAAGTGTACAACCCCTGCAGGATGAAAACTATACGTATAGCCGTGTACTCGGTCATGTACAACTCTTGATCCAGCTTGACTTTCATAGTTAGTGCTACTTGACTTCTACCTCCCTCTAGACTTGATTTCCTGCCCAGGGGCAGTTGAGGTGCGAGGAGTGGGAGTCCTCGTACCAACTTGGGTTTTGGAGGTGTGAGTGACCCGGGAACCTGGAGTGCCAAGATGGCCCGTGTCGAGGAGATGTGGATGATTTAATTTATTTATTTCAATTGCTTAGGAAAACCCTTGCCTTTATCCTTGATCTGTTTGAATATATACCCTTAAACTAGTCCACTTAAAGCTTGCATACGGATGGTGACGTGGACCTATCCCATTCCTTGGGGATAGATTGGTACGATGCAGGGTTTGACCGATGATTGACGCCGGTGCTACGCTCAAGATGCCTGTGGAGGGAGAATCGACCGAGATGAAGGATGGCCCTAAGCCAAGCTATCGCTTTTCACTTTCTGGTTGCTCGATTTAGCCCAAGTGGCTTGTAAGGGATCCGTACTACAATCCTATGGATTATATAATAATTAAACCCTTGAATGCTATTATTCGAAGAATGACTATGTTTACTGCCTGAAATGAGTTCTAAATGCGATAGCTACTGACCCAGGGACTATCACGATGATACAGGGAGTCGGGTTTTCATTTTGAAAACTCGGTTTGTTTCAGTGTTCCTAAGCTCTTGCAAGTTCTTGTCCTTCCTTGTGATCCCCTTCTCAGAATTGTTGAAAATGACAATGTGTGTGGGACCTTCTCTCAGATGACTGCACGTAATAAAGGAACTCTGAGAATCTAATTTCCACTTCACCTTCTTAGGGTCTGTGTTCATAAGCTCTTGCAAGTGCTTGTCCTTCCTTATGATCGCCTTCTCAGAATCGGTGAAAATGACAATGTGTGCGCGCGTGTGTGTGAGTGCGCGTGTGCATGTGGTGTGCGCGCGCGTTCGGGCACGCGCGCGCGTGTGAAACCTATAAATTTATGGCCACTAGGTTGCCACTTATTTAGTCGATTCAACTACTTGTGTCATTTAAGTCTTATTAGAGCAAAAATCAACATAGATTAGAGTTAGAAAGCAACAAAAATAAGGTATTATGTAGTAATGTTTACACTCGTGCCTAGATGCTCCATCGAAAGTCTATGTGTGAGTACTATTACTATAAGCAATGCATCATCATCAATTTCTGCTACCACCTTCAAGAATCGAGCATCAACTAATCCTGAAATAGAGCAATCGAACAGGCTTGCACGTACCATCTTTCGGCAATGCCTACCCCCTACCTCTTGTGTCATCATGCTCAGTGTCTTGAGCTCAGCACCTCGTTCATGCACTTATCCCAATATGTACATAACATATAGTCACTTGAGAAATGAATGTTCATTATGATCCCTGTAGTTGGGCTCGAGTGAAGTGAGAACTAACTTGCAACAATTGCAATTCTGCAGACCTGGCGCTCTAGCTCTCAAGGATGTGCATCTCCTTGAGCGCCTGTCTCTTTACTGATAGAATCCTTAAAAATATTTACATGAAAAAAGTTAGATTAGTCCCATCAAGCCACGATTAACGTCCTTCTCCCTGGTGACTGCACGTAATAAAGGAATTCTGAAAAACCAATTGACACTTCACCTTCTTAGGGTCTGTGTTCATAAGCTCTTGCAAGTGCTTGTCCTTCCTTGTGATCGCAGAATCGGTGAACATGACAATGTTGGCGCGACCTTCTCTCATGTGACCGCACGTAATAAAGGAACTCTGAAAATCCAATTGCCACTTCACCTTCTTAGGGTCTGTGTTCCTAAGCTCTTGCAAGTTCTTGTCCTTCCTTGTGATCGCCTTCTCAGAATTGGTGGAAATGACAATCTGCATGCGACCTTCTCTCTAATGACTGCATGTAATAAAGGAACTCTAAGAATCTAATTGCCACTTCACCTTCTTAGGGTCTGTGTTCATAAGCTCTTGCAAGTGTTTGTCCTTCCTTATGATCGCCTTCTCAGAATCGGTGAAAATGACAATGTTTGCTTGTGTGTGTGTGTGCGTGCGTGTGTGTGTGCGTGTGCTTGTGCTTGTGCGCGCGTGTGTGTCCGTGTCTGTGTCTGTCTCTCTCTCTCTCTCTGTGTGTTTGTGTGAAACCTAGAAAATTATGGCCACTAGGTTATCGCTTATTTAGTCAATACAAATACTTGTGTCATTTAAGTCTTATTAGATCACAAATCAACATAGATTAGAGTTAGAAAGCAACGAAAATAAGGTATTATGTGGTAATGTTTACACTCGTGCCTAGATTCTCCATCGAAAGTCTATGTGTGAGTACTATTACTATAAGCAATGCATCATCATCAATTTCTGCTACCACCTTCAAGAATCAAGCATAAACTAATCCTAAAATAGAGCAATCGAACAGGCTTGCACGCACCATCTTTCAGCAATGCCTACCCCGTACCTCTTGCGTCATCATGCTCAGTGTCTTGTGCTGAGCACCTCGATCATGCACTCATCACAATATGTACATAACATTTAGTTACTTGAGAAATGAAATGTTCATTATGATCCCTGTAGTTGGGCTCGAGTGAAGTGAGAACTAACTTGCAACAATTGCAATTCTGCAGACCTGGCGCTCTAGCTCTCAAGGATGTGCATCTCCTTGAGCGCCTGTCTCTTTACTGATAGAATCCTTAAAAATATTTACATGAAAAAAGTTAGATTAGTCCCATGAAGCCACGATTAACGTCCTTCTCTCTGGTGACTGCACGTAATAAAGGAACTCTGAAAAACCAATTGCCACTTCACCTTCTTAGCTCTTGCAAGTGCTTTTCCTTCATTGGGATCGCCTTCTCAGAATTGGTGAAAATGACAATGTTCGCGCGACCTTCTCTCGTGTGACCACACGTAATAAAGGAACTCAGAAAATCTAATTGCCACTTCACCTTCTTAGGGTCTGTGTTCCTAAGCTCTTGCAAGTGCTTATCCTTCCTTGTGATCACCTTCTCAGAATTGGTGAAAATGAAAATGTGTGTGCGACCTTCTCTCTGATGACTGCACGTAATAAAGGAACTATGAGAATCGAATTGCCACTTCACCTTCTTAGGGTCTGTGTTCATAAGCTCTTGCAAGTGCTTGTCCTTGCTTATGATCACCTTCTCAGAATTGGTGAAAACGACAATGTGCGCGCGCGCGCATGTGTGCGTGCGTGCGTGTGGTGCATGTACTTGTTGTGTGTGTGTGCGCGCGCGCGGGGATGCCACTTTAAAGTTGGTGGGCACAATGGTTAAGAGTTTTGGGCAAAGTGGAGAGGGGATTGGCTTGGGGCTTGCTGATGAACAAGGTGGGTACACTTGAGGAGGTATGGTGGCCTTAGTAGTGAGGAAGTAGCTCTCGGCTGGTTGTGGTAAGAAATTAGGTCAATACAACTACTGACCGGTACTCCATTATATGAAATAGATAACAAGATAACTTTACTAAATCTAGACATTTTGATGATCTAGGAGAATCAGATGATTGTAAGACTAATGCCAAACATTGCAAGAAAGCTTGTGGGAAACAATAAAATAAATAAAACATGGGGTATTTTACCTCAATTCAAATCAATTACAAATTTACTAACTATATTTTGACAATTGCCATTGTGGATAGAAGCATCATATATAATTCAGAACTCTATGAAAATATATGTAGCATCATATAACAAGATAACGTTGGAACTAATAAATATCGATAATTTATTCAGGACATTGGACATATGACACGATATTTGTTTTCAGAGACCTAATGTATGAGAAACAAATCTCGAAGCACAGGTGCTGTTGTCTACCAATGAATTATCCATCTTTTCGTTATGGCTGCTGTGCCTGAGATTGCTGATGTTCTGATGGTTGCTCTTGCATCTGTAACTGGTGTAACAGAACCATATGTGGGCTCATCTGTTGGTGTAAATCATTCATGCATGAGCCACTCCCATCAGTGATTTGTGTGCTGTTTTGTTGGTGTAAACCATGAGCACCCCCGACATTGGTTTGATCAATATTTTTGGAGTTCATTTGCACTGCATTGAGCTTGATAAAATTCAGCGCTTGGATCTGGGCTTGCAATGTTTCACTCACAGCTGCATACAAAACAATTAGAGTCATGTTAAAGTAGTCACGGATAAGACAATAAAGGAGAAAAAATGCACTGCAATTACGGATGAAACATGGCATTAAGGCAATACATTAAACATTAAGAGCTTATAGACAGTGTGTCCTTAAGATTGAACCTCGAGCCGTATTGTCAAAAAAGATTGAGGACCCCTAATATATTGTTATAGGAATTCAATGTGGACGACACATTTACTACATATTTCCATTATCCATCAATACTAAAAGTGGACCACGTGTTCCCCACCATTTTTTTATTATCAAGCAATGCCGATGCGGACCGCATAATCACCTATCAAACTTATGCTGGAGACAACAGGTGTGAGCATGTCAGTTTGCATGCTGCATGCACAATATTCAGTATTTAGTTAAACAAATACCTTTGTTATCTAAGCGATGTACCCTAAAAATAAAATTTGATGCATCTTAGTCTACTGATAATTTGACCTAAAGTTCTATATCACATTTCTGATAACAAACCATTTTCTAATAAATAAACTGGGAAACATTGTACAAACAGCACATGACTTTTTCTTAATAATAAAGTTAATGTATCCAGGAAGGTAAAATAGTTTATCTAAGAGACATAAAAATGATTTCATCAGGTGAATAATACTTGAGCAGAAAATGCGACATCTTGATGTTGTCCAGCAATAATTATTGCAATTTATGTTTATCAAGCAAATTAGGAGGTACTTAATCAAAGACTGATGTGCATTTAACTGCAATTGAGTTGCACAATATTCTTTTGCAAGTATTATGACGGACAACACATATGAATGTAAACAACCAAAAAAGCATGTTGTACGCAACACAACATGTCCACACCTGCATAGTAATAGATGAAATTAAAAGGCGCAAACTTCTTTAAAATAAAGAAACTCGTTTTGGTGCCAAATAAAAAAACAAAATAATGGATGGAAAATGATCTCTATTTCACGTGAAACTGAAAACAGGTATTTGTAAAAAGATGCTACATGGAAGAAATTTGGATGTTTTGATGAACAGAACATCTCTAACAGTCTCCCTCTTCCCAATAAACTACCATACTAGGAAAGAAAAAGCTCCAGTAGTCTCCTAATACAGCTTCGCTTTATTTACCAATAATTATTGGTTCACCCCACTAATCCATCCCAACTCCCCTCAAATAGAGGAGGAGTTTGTGTCGTCTCAATATGGTAATTGACCTCGCGCCAACAATAATTTTTCTGTTCGCTCTCTTCACCACGCCTCGATCTCCTCTGCCGCTTAGCCACCGGCCCGTAATGGAGGTCCGGTACCAGTCTCATGCCCATCTGGCCATATGCCTTCTCATGATGCACAGGTGATGAGGTCCGGCGCAAGCCGGCGGACAATGATGCGCTGCGACGCATCCTCGGCTGGGCTGTATGAGTCAAGATTGCCATCAAACAGATCGAGCAACAGCCAACCGGGAGGCCAACACTAATATACTATCCTCGGACCGCTGCATGCAGGTTCCTTATCCTTAGATCTAAAGCTCCTCGATCGAATCAATCCCTTTTTGTCTCAAATCTTAACTATTCCTCAGAACCTTCCCAGCTTTTGCAGATTAGAGCAGCCTACGGCGCAATTTCCAATATCAATTTTGGGTAGCGATAATTGTATTTGATTTGACAAGTTTGGTTGTTCAATTTGATGTTCTTGCCGCTGCTCGGAGGATACAAGAGTGAGAGGCAAGAGGAAAGAAAAGATAGACGGGCAAGAGAAGGCTGACCAGTGGGTTCTATTGTAGGATGATATATTGGGATGAATTTATTGGGAAACTGGTGCAGTGTCTCCCCCAATAGTCTAAAAGCTAAGGTAGTATTGGGATATCTCCCAATGCTAGTTACTGGGAAATGATTATTGGAGGACTGCTGAAGATGATCTAATTTATTTCAATTCTTGTATAATAAGTACACGCCTAACCACATAAAATTAATTTTATACTCGAGTGAAGCATAAGATTAATTACCTCCCAATCAACAACTAAATAACATCTCACTTTTCATGTCAATGCAACATAAAAATTTGGGATAGGATTTTTTCACATGTAATTGAAAGAAGCAACATGACTTTAAACGCAGATGGCATAAAACTTTACATAGTCTTTTCTATAAGACAATTGGTAAAAAACTAACATTATGACTAGCACATATGATTTTTGTCTAATTATTTATTAGACCTAATGTCCACATCCTTTCATTTTGTAAGCAATAAGCACATGAAACTAGCTGGAGACACTCAGACAAACACCAATAGCATCAAATGCTTATTTGCCTTCCCTGACTCAAGAAAGTAGTTACACAGCAATCTAAGCTAACCAGAACTACATCATTTTTAACGGGGCTTTTAGTAATCATTTTAGATACAACATCTTCTGTAAAGGAAGAACATGCAATAATTCCTCTAAACAACGACATACAATGATATTCATTATTCAATATGCAGGCATTTTGCAGGTAGCAACCATATGTGTGCAATCCAATAACTAAAATAGTACTGTAAGCATCAACTTAAGAGTTAAGACATACATGCATCATCATCAATTTCTAGATCTACTACCACCTTCAAGAACTACTGAACATAGATTGCTGCTGGAATAAAGAAACCCAACATACCATCTTTCAGCAAGACCTGATGCTCCAACTCCAGCATCATGATGCTCATCTCATTGCGCTGTGTCTGGAGCTCAGCGCATCGCCCCTGCAGTCGAACCAACAAATACACAACATGGTTACTTGCATTTTCACTAGTCAAATAATAAATGACTTGCTCAAGTTAACCCCTGCCTGTAGAGAACAAACCTGCAGCAATGGCAATTCTGCAGACAAAGTGTTGTACTGGCCCTGCAGTATCTCAACCTGGCGCTCGAGCTCAAGGATGCGCATATCCTTGATCGCCTTTCTCTTTGCTGCGGAAAACCGGTCTGCTATAATCCTGCAAAATTTACATGGAAACAAATCCATTAGTCCCTTGCAAGCCTTGGTTAACGGCCTTCATTCACTCCAGTGACCACATGTAGTAAAGGAAGCCAGGAAATCTAATTACCTCTTCACCTTCTTAGGGTCACTCTTCATAAGCTCTTGCAACTTCTTGTCCTTGCTGATGATCTCCTTCTCATAAATGAGCTTCCAGGCATTGTTGAGGTCCCTGGCAGTTGAGTTTCCCAGCACGGGCAGGTACTCGTCATCATTGTACATGGGTGATATGAACTCAGGTTCACGGTGAGCGGCGTCGATGTGCACATGCTTCATCGGCAGCAGAGATGCCTTCATGGCTCCGGTTGTCGGCATGGAGGAAATGGAGCCGCCAACGTCCATGGACGAGCCGCCGCAGTGCCAGGGAAGCATGCTCTCGCCGAAGGTGCTCGACATGTCGTACGTGTTCGTCGTCTCCTCCAGCGAAGGTATACGTAGGCTCGCCGGCAGCGGGGCGAGCTGGCAATCGGACGGCGGCTGCGCGGAGCCGGCGGCGATGTCGCGGCTCCGCGGCGGCAGGCCCGTGCCGGACGGCGGCGAGACGAACGGCATCTCGCTCTGCGGCGCCCACGCCTCGATCTGCTCCAGCAATTCTGACTGGCTAGCGAAACCCGAGAAAGCGCCCTCGGACGCGGGTAGCAAGCCCGTCGCTGTCCACGACGACGGCTGCGCCAGCACATCCCGCGGCTGGCCGCCGACGAGCAGCGTCGGGAGATGGGTAGCCGCCGGCGCTTCTGGTTGGGCGAAGACGTCTCCACCGGTCCTATGGACCGCGCCGAGCGCGGGGAAGGATGACGAGGGCAGGGACTCCGGCGTCGCGTGCCCGTGGACGGACAGGGATCCCTCCGCCCCCGCCGCCGGCGACCCGAAACCTGAGCCAAACGCAGAGACGAGGCTGGGTGACGGATGTTGGAGGAACGACGGCGGCGAGAGGTGGCTCATGATGGCATGCGTGGAGGACAGACCCTGCTCGACGATTGCAGGGAAGGTTCCGTCGGCGGAGGAGCTGGAGGCGTTCGGCTCCATGTCAGCTAGGGTTTCGGCCCGGGATGTGCGAACGCGAGGCGGGAGAGGGCGCGAGGGTTCCCGACGACGGGATGCTGTGCGAGGTGGAGCGCCGGAATGGGAGCCAGCAGCCGGCGGATGTAAATGGAGCAGCCAAAGGAGGAAAGAAATGAAGCAGGGAGTTCAAAGCTTTCCTCTTTTGTTAGCGCGCCTCCTCCTGGACATGATACGCTTGAAATGAATGGGCCTTGTTCAAAGCATGGAATGAATGGGCCTTGTTTTGGTAGCAGGCCCACGTACAAGCCCATCATGTAAACACAATGCTTGTGCAACCCAATCTGTTTGTGCACCTGTCCCCTTTTTGTCAAAAAAAAAGGTATACAAAATAATCAGTCCAATATGTTCGCGTGAAGTGGTGTAAAGTACAAGTTCTTTTTTGCGAAAATAAAGTACAAGTTCTTTTTCGCAAAAATAAAGTACAAGTTTAAATGGTATAAGGTACAGATGACGAAAGTGCGTACGTGCTGGGCCTCACTCCGGTATGAAGTACAAACTCATTCATGAATCTTCTACTATTTATAGTTTCTTGAACATTTTTCATCAACTACGGATATTTTTGTGGGATCCCTTCCACCCTAATTCCTAAAAACATCTCCGATTTTTTTCTGAAACTGTTGGAGCTGTTTGATAGTTTTGAAATTAAAAATCACTATCATTTTTAAGAAAATTAAAAATCACTTATCATGCAAGCTCTAAATTGCTTTGATCGGGCTCAGGTGAAAAGACTCGATGGAACTCAAAGTTGAGGTGTCCAAACTAATGGTATTTGAGTTCGGGGCTCAAAACTAGATAAACTGAAGAGTTGAGTGGCCAAATATGAACTTATTCCTATTATAACTGGTTCAGAATCTTTGGTTGAATAAATATATTGCACCAACCACCTAAAACAAAGTCCACAATGCCAATCCGTCTTAAGTAATCCAATAATACTATAGGGACCCGGCTAATTTACGGTCGGCTGTAATTAGACAGATCGTGCGACTGTCCCGTTTATGTGCACGCAGTAGGTGCATGTATGTGAGGGGGAAAGGAGAGAAAGAAAAAACATGAATGACGTAAGAGTATGCTTGCACATAATTTTAAAATAAAAAAAAATTATAGTTTTAAAATCGAGCATCAAAATTAAAATCAAAATCCAAATACATATGTCTATAGTATAAGCTATTAGTTCTAGTAGTTGAGTGAGATCATTTCTCTTACTCGTGGGTTCGTTGCTCTGTATTTATACAGAGTGCTGTAGTTTGATACGGGAGCTCAAACGTACACTATGTAAGAAAAGCCCTATAGTGACGGGCATCATCTCCCTAAAGTGACGGGCATAGAGCCCGTCACTTCTACCGCGTCACTGTTTTGAACAGAAAGGTGGTATGCCTGTCACCTATGTGACACTATAGGTGACGGACATCAGTACAGACCCGTCACCTTTCTTGGTGACCAGGCCCTCCTATGAAGACTACGCCCGTCACCTTTCTCATATACAGGTGACGTCCTAACTCAACGCCCGTCACCTATGGTGGAGCATAAGTGACTGGCGTAGAACATCACTTGTCACTTGGAACTTTTTAAGGTGACGGGCTGTCCTTCCAGGTGCCGTCACCTTGTTTATATTAAAGGTCCACGTGATCCATTACACAACATGATAAATTATACAGGTCCACATGATCCATTTCATAACATGTTAAATTATAAGAACTTGATAAAATATACAGGTCCACATGATCCATTACACAACATGATAAATTATAAGAACAACATGATCCACTACACGATATGATTACATAAAAGGACTACACATGATCCATTACACGACATGATTACATAAAATAACTAAATGATCAATTACACAACATGATTGCACAAAAGGACTGCATGCAAATACAAACTACTCATGAGACCTAACCGATGCCTCGTGAATCGCCGCGCGAACTCTCGCCACGGAACGGTCAATTTCTTGCATCCCCGACGCTTTGCGCCTTGCATTATGTCGAGCCATCAACTCACGGTCATCATCCATACCATGCAACTCGACATCAAATTTATGCTCAAATTTGCCAAGAGCGAGGCAATTGAATGCTTTCTTAATCCAACGACGAATACGACCACTAACAAGTTCAAGGCGCTCTTTAGGGCGGAACTCAAGGGAATGACCGGTGCGCTTCAAATTATTGCGTACCGATGCACGAGCAGATGCACGAGCAAAGTCATTTCTATGAATTAAACATTAATATTCCATTCGATGTCTAATACCAAGTACACACATTCATATCCATTCAAAAATAAACAATCAACTCAATATGCACATTTTTATCAACTAATACAAGTAAATCACATCTACACATGCAAATAAAAAAAGTTATTTCTAAAATCTAATTATTTTGATACTCTTCAGTTTGAGGCGAACACTCGTCGTCCCATGTCATATGGGATGTAATAACGGTTCAGAACATTTATTCAGGCCCTTTATGCAAAAACCATCGAAAAGAAAAAAACATCCTTATTTAGGATATGCATATGTCGTCAACCTGGACCCTGCGGTGATGACACTATCATTCGGGGCTAATATAGATATCCGCGACACAGTGCGGTATACGGACGTGACGAAAGAGTACGGCCTTGGTCCTAATAAAGAAGTCCCCAGCTAAAAAGTTGAGGATTTCTTCATCGGGACCAAGACCGTACTCCTTCATCACGTCCTATACCGCACCGCATCGCGGATATCGATGTTGGCCCCGAATGGCCGTATCAACACCGCAGGATCAAGGTTAACAAGATATACAAATCCGAAACAAAGATTTTTTTTAACTTCGCGATGGTTTCAATGGGAGCCTAAATAAATACATCATTAGAGTATCAAAATATAAAAATAGTCAACTCAATATACTTATTTCCATCAACTAATACAAGTAAATCATATTATTTACCATTTCAAAAGGCATCAGAACTGGGAGACATATGTTTGCATTATAACAATCCATGAAGACCTCACCCTCGAAAGGCATAAGCTACTGTATACTTGCCATGAACACCTTAGCCTCGCTGTGTGGCATGTGCTTCATCCCTTTTGGGGTAGAAGTATTCATGTGCAAGTATACAGTAGCTTACAAGAACAATCTGCTTTAATTTAGATGTGCATGTGTATCGATCTCTCAATCTATCCTAGTGAACACTCTCCCATATCATCATTTGCCAACAAATATCAGTAGGATTTTTTTAACTTCGCGATGGTTTCAAACATTCACATCACTAATAAAAGTATCTAGATCTGTCTAGAAGCAATATCAAATATATTTTTTTTAACTTTACGGTGGAGAGGAACGGCAGGCGGGCACCTGGTGGCGCGACGGCGTGCCACGCTCTCCTCCTTGCCTGCGGGCGGCGGCTCGGCGCCGGTGGGCGGGCACCTGGTGGCGGGACGAGGAGGCGCGACAGCGTGCCCCACTCCCCTCCTTGCCTGCGGGCGGCGGCTCGGCGCCGGCGGGCGGGCACTAGGTGGCGCAACGAGGAGGCGCGACGGCGTGCCCCGCTCTCCTCCTTTCCAGCGGGCGGTGGCTCGGCGCCGGCGGGCGGGCACCTGGTGCCGTGACGAGGAGGTGTGCCCAGCTCTCCTCCTTGCCTGGCGCGACGAGGAGACGAGGAGGAGAGGAGGTGCGCACTAACCTAGGGTTTCAAATGGATAAGGTAAGGAACTAAGTCAAAGGGGTGGCTTTAAATGGGAGAAAAGGGAAATAGGTGACTTGCAACACATGTGTGGCCCGTCACCTATGACATCAATTAGACCCGTCACCTACGTCATGAATACAGGTGACGGGCAACATATGAAGCCCGTCACCGATGTGTCGTTGGTGACGGGCGGTATATGTTGCCCGTCATCTAAGTCACATGAAATTGCATGCTGGGAACATTCAAAGACGCGGCTAATAGGAATGGCAACCGACTCTCTGTGCACGCGCGCACGCCATCTCGGCAACCGCATGCGCCCCCTTGGCAACCGCGCGCCGCGCTGCATTCAATTGCTGGGAATTGCAACTGGCGCTACCCTCTATGTGCATGACTGCACGCGCGCATCGTCTCAGCAACCGTGCGCACTTGTTTCTCTTCCCACGATCTCTAGCTGTTGCCATTATATACTGCGAGGCCGACTGCTCTCCGAAAAACCCCAGTTCTCGCTCTCTCCTCACACCCCTACTCTCGCTCGCATTAGGTCCAATGGCGGGTTCCGGCTCAAGCTCCAGGCGCCACCGCTACGTGGTGCTAGACTCGTCGTCGTCGTCGCCTTCGCCTTCTCCCTCCCCTCGCCGTCGTCGCCAGCGCCGGTCGTCGCCTCCTCCTGCTGCGGCTGCGGCCCCGGTTCCTGCGCCGGCCCCTGCTCCGGCCCCGGCCCCTGCTCCAGCCCCGGCTCCTGGGTCGGCCGCTTCTCCGCCGCCGCCTCTGGTCCCTGCTCCGGCACCTGGCGATCCGAAGTTCGATCCGGACCACCCCTTCGGCTACGGCGACACCTGGGCAATCGGCGTCATGAGTTGAATGAATCACTCATCCGCCTTGGGAAGCCGACGGTGCAGCCGCCACTGGTGGAGAACATCGCCTGCTACGTCTACGCCATCTTCAAGGTGGTGGAAGTTATCAAGGACCTACCATGAACTATGTATAACGTAGTTTGTATGTAGGTCCTTTATATATATATATATATATATATATATATATATATATATATATATATATCCCAATATATATGAACTTCCCCCTCGATCATTATATATCTCGCATTGTTATATGAACTTCCGCGAATGTGACGAACTATATATCTCGAAATAATCCCTTTTATTTGTTAGATAGGGCATACACATAGGTGACGAACTATAGATGTAATGCATCACCTTTCAAGGACCATAGGTTAAGCACATCAGAAGACGAGGTGACGCGCTAAGTAAAGGCCGTCACATTTACTTGAGGGGTACCCACGAGGGCACGGCCCGTCACCTATAACATGACTACGGGTGATGGGCGCTAAGTAAAGCCCGTTACCTGTAATATAGGTGACGGGCTTCATGAGCCGCGTCACTTTTGCACGGTCATAGGTGACAGACCACTTTTTACCGGGGCCCTAGGAGAATAGAAAGGTGACGCATCTAATCTGTGCCCGTCACTTTTCGAATACAGGTGACGTGCAACAGCCACTCGCCACCTTTATGCTCGTCACTATAGGGCGGTTCTTACATAGTGGTAGTAAGCTTTTGTATAATACCATTTCAGATATATTTAGTAACTGTAGATGGTTTTAACATCCGTTTGTATTATATTCATTGCAGATATAATGAGTTTGGTAACGAGATTTAGTGGTTGAGCATACCATATCCTCAGATCTAATAAACTATAAAATTTATGCAATCTTTTCAAGAATAGTAAAAATGTAATAACCAAAAAATTGTACAACTATTTTATAAATTGTATTTTGGGGATTCGTAAGATCTATTCTTTGTATCAAATTTATCACCAAATTTAACATATAAAATTAAGACGATAAACACTACTACGAAAACAATTTTTAGGGGTGGTTGCAATCGTATTTACAGGGGGGGCGGATGTGGTACCCACTCCTGAAAATTATACAACTATTTGCACTAGCGAGTAATGTAACCGCACCTAAAAATGCATTTCTATGGGCGCGGCGGCTGGTCACGGAAACTATCCCTGGAAATGCATTTTTTGGGGCAGGTGAACCCATCACGTGCTCCTAGAAATAGATTTGTATGGGTAGGTTAGACCATGGCCCGCTTGTAGAAATCAATTTTCAGAAAATAAAAAAAAATCTGAAAAAATTGAAAACAACCAAAAAAAGAAAAAAAAATTATCCCAGCCAACCGGCCACCACCACAAGCCCCTCTATTTTAGCGATAGCGAATAAATCCGCAAGTACACGGATACTGTTTTAGCTTTCACCTCAGAGTATTCCATGAGTTATCGAATCCATGGGAACATGTGTGTACTAACTTCTATCCTAGTCGGTCTAAGGACACGCAAAGATAGGTGAGGACAGAGAGGATTTCTAAGGTAACACTATAGATGAGTTAAAGGTCGATCTCTCAGGCAAAATACTCGCTTCGGGCACCGGCTTACACTTGGTCTGTCAGGCGACTTCGGCCAACAGCTCTATGCTATATCCGAACGTGGAGGTTACAAAGGATTGATAGGGCTGTCACCACCTACGGCCAACCTCTAGCTATCCGTGGGATATAAGGCAAACGGAGGATAACCTTAGCCTAGACACGACATCTAGGCTATGAATTACTACTACATTCTAACTACGTTTGGATCCCTGTAGCAAGCTACAACACTCTATATAAATACAGAGCGACAAACCCATAAGTAAGAAAACTGATCTCACTCAACTACTACAGCCAATAGCGTATACTATAAACATACATGATAGCACTCATGCAACTAAGTATAACACTATAAGAAGGAATCACGAACACTTACTGGAGAATGTAGCAGCATCCGTAGAGGTACAAGCTGGAGAAGAGCGCCAACAGGCCTGACGCCCCTTCGAACTACCCCCTCACTCACTCCCTACTCTAACACAAGCTAGGCAAGGCCAAAGCTCTCTTGGATGAAGTTGGCGGTGTCTTTAATGTAAGCCCCTACCCTCATATTTATAGGGATGTACCATGGGGGAGGTGCCATGGCAGAGTGGACTTCCTCCAAGCCTCAACCCTTCTCCTTGTGCCACCTAGCGCTGCTTAAGGCGGTTACTTCACCCCGAGCCTGTCACAACCGCCTTTGAGATGTTACGAGGGGCCGACACATGGAAGATGGGCTCGAGGGGGTACCAAAGTGGTTTGGCTGAACTGGTGGGTCGGCCGAACCTTGGCTGGCTCCCCCCGCGCCGTCTTTTGTCCTGGACACTACTAGGTGGGCCCTAAGTGGGTACATGTTGATTGATGGTAAGTTTAGGCGGTTTAACCTCTGATGTGGGCCCTCCAATCCATGTGCTTGCGTCTGATTCGCTAGAAGGGTGTTGTCATGGATTGAGGGGAGTGTTTCCTTGCTCTTGAGGTGTGTTTTCTCTTCTAATTGACCTGCATACAAATATTTACCAACACTTGTGAAATTTGTTAGTAATAATCCCTAACACTAATGTTGATACTTGTCTATCTGGTGTTTATGCAGGAATTGACGGCCTAAATGTGGTACTTAAGCGTCGTCAATAACACCCCCACACTTAGCCTTTGCTCATCCTCGAGTGAAGGAGAAAGGACTAAGGTGGAACATGACTTCTTATGGTAAGGGGCAACATGTACGCTATCTATATATTCAAAGCCATACCCGAACTTGTGAACTTTCGAAGTGTCTATCATGTTACCTTGGACGGTTGATGACTGGAATGGTCTTGATCCAAATCTCCTCCACTCCTTCTGCCTAAGTAACTTGGGTTTTTGGCAATGTATATATTTTTTTTTCAAATGATAACTTTACCTAGCTCCCCACATGATTCTCTTAGATCGCTCAGTGTGTATAATCCTCACCAAGGCATTAACCTGCCTTCTTCACCCTACTTCTAAATAGTCTTATTTGGAGCTCAAGGTAGGGATAAAGATGAGGCGTACTTGCATCACATATGTTGCAAAGCTAAAGACCGGATCCAAGTAGAATACAAGTCATACAATCTGATCAAGATGCGCAAGTGTGTGGATGGAAAATGGTGAGAGGTGTATGGACTCCTTTTGTATGATTCCATCTCTCTCCTTTTTCTCTTCTTTTTTGACATAGGCTATCTTTATCTCTCCCTCTCGTTTTCTCTTTTTTTCTCTTTTCTTTTTTTATCATGCTTTGAGCATGACTTTATTTCTATTTTTCTTTTTTTTCATAGCCCATGTCTATTTTGCAAGGAGACTTTTGGAGAGAGAGGTCACAACACATTTGGAGTTTTATTTGGTGGATGGATGGATGGGATAATACTAGCTTCCAGTGTACAAGTCTAGTATATGGAAGTGGAGTGTGCGTGATCTTGATTGTGAAAGTATGAAAAGTATTCCATAAGGGTCACAAAAAATTTGTCAAAGTGCAATATGACAGCAAGCAACATATGTGTATAGGCTTTTTTCAAATAAGATCAACATGTGGCTTTGGTAGGACAGGGGCATATCACTAAGGAGCTAGGTAGGCCATTTTATTTTTTATTTAAGATAAATTTCCCAAGTACTTTGGATAGAACGGAGCAAGGTTCATTTTGTCATGCCATATCTCAAACATCAACAACCTAGGTAGCATGCTTTCCTAAAGATATAGGTTCACAAGTGAACAGGTGCAAGCAAGAAATATAGCACATGTATGCCAACCATTTAAGATCATGTGTTGAGCCAAGGTTCGTTTTAATTCTGAGTTTGATTTCTTTAATGATTAGAGGTGTGATTCATTTAAACTCATGAACCAAGGAGTGTAGAGAGGTAGAGGTTGCACATACCATCGCTCTTGAAGAATATAAGGATAAAGGCAAACCAGTGGTGATTCATCAAAATCACGGGTGTGGCTGACTCACTCTAGTGCCCTCGCCTTGTCCTTTGTCATGTTGGCGTAGTCGATGTTATGCAACACAATTGTCCGGGATCTCGAGTGTGTATGTCGTTGATGACCTTGAGAGATCTCCCCCACACTTGTACTTGTACCTGGTGCTGTATTCAAAACAAAAAGGTGGAAACAAAAGGGAGACTCTGCTGGTTCGAGGACCAGAGAGCGTTTATTTGAACTCAAATATTTTTGGGATTTTTTTATGGGGAAAGATGCAAGAACTAACACCATATCAAAACCAAGATAAGATTTGGCATGAAAGGAACTTACTTGGGACCCTTACATACCTCCCCCACACTTGGAGATTGCATTGCTAAGCAGCACAACTCAAGTATGTGGAGTTCAAGCTTCCCTTCATATTATTCCCTCACCAAGAAATACCATGGTGTGTAGAATGTGTATCTCTCATGTTCTTAGGAGTGCCCTATCCATCGTTCTTTTTAATCTGCACCTGAAATGGTTAGCGACCAAAAATGCCCAAAGGAGAGTTTATCCTAAAAACACGATCTTACTTTTATTTGAAAGGGAAAGGGAAATGATAATCTGGGTTATCTCCCAGCAGTGCTTTGTTTATGGTCACAAGATCAACCTTGGGAACTGCCTCTTGCAGCTATTATTGGTAATGTCGTTCCCCTCTCACCACCAATTGTTGGTGTGTCATTGAAGCTTTAGCTACAAGGTTAGCACCATAGTGCACCCACAACATTTGCAATGTATATGATAAACAAATGCATCTACAACCAACCTTCTAAAGATTTTGCAAAAGAGAACCTTAAGGTGGTTGCAGTCCTCGTGCGTGCCCAAGGCACAAAGCCTGCCAGACTCTAGAGAGGCATTAAGCGAGCATGGTTCTTGTGGTATTCCAAGAATGAAGCTCTCATGCTCATCTACGGAATCCTTTCCTTTGGACTCTAGAGGCGACGCCTCACAAAATTCCATGGCCCATGGATTCTCCATCTCAAGAGATTCATCATGAGAGATCATGATTCGGTCTCGATCGTGGTCGAGAACAACATACTATGGGCCAGAGGGAAGAGGCACAAACTCGATCGAGGATGACGATGATCATTCGTCTTCACAATGGTGAAGGATTTCTTCCGAATCGTACTCTTCAAAAGTTGCGGTTTTTGCAACCTCAAGGAGAAAGGCTCGGATGATACAAACGGGGATACATGCATCATCTTCTCAAGAGGGTTTTTCTTGGGAAGAGGTCTCGCCAAAGGATTTTCTAAACAAAAGGTAGTGGTGCCAGAAGCGGTTTCCCTAAGCTTTTCATCTAGGCTTCGTTGAGATGGGTTGAGAAGTTCCTCAAATGGGGAGCCTAGGAGAAGATCATAATCGAGGATATTGAAGATGTGGAAGTCTTAATTGACCTAGATTCTATCTATTGTGAGCTGCACCACACTTGCGACCCCCCCCGACATTTAAGGATATGTCCAGACAGAAAACTTTTGAGGAGCTTGTCGGATGGTCTTAGAGAAACATTGTCAAAAGAGTGTACGCTATGTGCCATGGCATGATATTAACCTCCATGATGGGGTTAACATGAGCTTCTACGATATTTCCCTTTATAGAACAAGGAATGATCATGGAGAGTGAACTAATCCAAATTGCTTCAGAAAAGCATCTCACCCCATCCGACCATTCTTCCTTCATGCCCTCCTTGAGAGATGCTTCGTTAGGAGGATCAGGAGGAGAAGGGGGCTCCGTAGACCTAGGGGAAGGATCTGTCAAGGGATTTTTAGATTGATAGATTTGGATAGAAGAGGGCTTCTCCCCTACTTGGGCATCAAAAAGATTCGAGGTGTTCCTATAATTGGCAGATGGATCATCCTCGAATTGAGAAGGGAACTTCGAGGGTCGAATTTTTTCTCGCTCCGATGTTCCTGGTTTGGGCAAGGATTCTATGGTTGAATATGAGGATGTTGAAGGTGAAGGATCGGATTCGGCCGCCAGAAGATCCTCGTGGCTCGACTTACGCTGTTCTCGAAGGGGTTTGGGCTTCATCGCAAAGGTGATGCTTTTGAGGATATTTTCTAGGAATTCCATGCCTTCAGCCAGAATCATGTGGAGGGGTACCCCTCCAGTAATGAAGTCGAGATAATCAGCGGAGTCCTTATCGACACTCTTATAGAATTTGTTAAGTGTCAAAGGACTAAGTATCGATATGGCCGGGTCGGATTTCACTAAGAGCGAAAATCTAGCCCAAGCCGCACCTATTGCTTCCTTCTCTTTCTGTTGAAAGAAGATGATAGAAAATCTAGTCTTCAGCTTGTCCCAGCTGCCGTTCGTGATGCCTGTGTAAGCCATGTACCATTGCTGAGCCTTCCCTTTAAGAGAGAAGGGGAACAACTTCCACCTGAGGACATCTCGTGTAGTGCTTGCAGAGGCAAAGTGCGAACACAACTGCTTGAGCTCATGCAGATGGTAGTCTGGGTTTTCGCTTTTTAACCCAGAGAAGGAAAGCTACCAAACCAAAGGGATAAGGTTGGGTTTATTGCTAGATGTGGAAGATGATGTCGGCACATAGAACTCGCCCCTTGGGGTAAAGAGGTTGTGAAAGGATGGCTTCGCCATGGGTAGCGGGGGTAAAGGTAGAAGGAAATAAAAAAGCAAAAGATACGAGGACAACTAGGTACGAAGATAGATACAACAACTGTTCCCCGGCAACGGCGCCAGAAAGCTTGCTGGGTATTTTACGATAGTGAATAAATCCGCAAGCGCACGAATACTGTTGTAGCTTTTATCTTAGAGTATTCCAAGGGTTATCAAATCCAAGGGAAAGTGTGTGTACTAACTTCTATTCTAGTCGGTCCAAGGACACACCAAGATACGTGAGGGCACAGAAGATTCCTAAGGTAACACTATAAATGAGTTAAAGGTTGATCTCTCGGGCAAAATACTTGCTTCGGGCACCGCCTTACACCTGGTCTGCGAGGCAACTCCGGCCAACAGCTCTACACTATATCCGAACGTGGAGGGTTACAAAGGACCAATAGGGCCGTCACCACCTACGGCCAATCTCTAGCTATCCGTAGGATATAAGGCAAATGAAGAATAACCCTTAGCCTAGACACCATGTCTATGCTATGGATTACTACAATAGTCTAACTACGTTTGGATCCCCGTAGCAAACTACAACACTCAATATAAATACAGAGCGACGAACCCGCAAGTAAGAGAACTGATCTCACTCAACTACTAGAACCAATAGCGTCTACTATAGACATACATGAGAGCACTCAAGCCTATACTATGATAGCTTGGAAATAAGATTACTCATGCAACTAAGTATAACACTATTAAGAAGAAATCACGAACACTTACTAAACTCTAAAGAATGTAGCAGCATCCGTAGAGGTACAAGCTGGAGTAGAGCAATGATAGGCGCGACGCCTCTTTGAATTACCCCCTCACTCTCTCCCAACGCTAACACAAGCTAGGCAAGGCCAAAGCTCTCTTGGATGAAGTTGGTGGTGTCTCTAATGTAAGCCCCTCCCCTCATATTTATAGGGGTGTACCATGGGGGAGGTGCCTGTTGACGCTCGCTACGGACTAATTTCGAGCGTCAATTTGATCAGAAAATTGGGATGACTAGCATACTTAACTTGCATATTTATCTAGAATAATATCGTTTCCACATTCCCCTTGGAGAATTTGCAATGTAGGGAAACTGAGCAGAATTCAAGTGTAAACAAGCACCTCAATCCAAGACAAGTGACGTCGACCAATGAGAGCGTGCCGTTTGGACTCCTATGGATTGAAGGGCCCACCAAAGCGTGCAACCAATCTTGGACAGACCCCACTAATGCACAGGAGCAACCAGGGTCCACAGGGCAGCCACCCAAAGGAAGTTGGACCTAGGCCGAGCCAGGCCCAGGTCGGCCGACCCAGCCAGGGTGAACCAACTTACCTCCTTCGATGTGGCAGCTCCTCATTGGTCCCTTAGGTCGGTTTGGTAAGGCTTCGGGCAATTGGACACCGAGGAGCAGCTGCACACCCCCCTCACTCACCTCTATAAATATGAGGGGGGTGCTACTAATGAAGACACCACAAGTTGAAGCCTCTCTCAAGTTTCTCTCTTGCTTAGTCTTTAGGATAGTGGAGTTTAGGTGAAGTAGCTCTTCTTCGGTTTCTGAGTCTTGCCTAGGAGTGTTCGGTATGGGTTTTACTCTTCCTCTCCTTTGTAATATTCGGAATTCCTTAATAGAGTTATCTTCTAGTTTAGTGTACTCGTATAGTATATGTTCTGTGTATTCAGATATGTGTGCTATGCTTAGTTTATATCTAGGACCGATATCTTGCATGATTAGATGTGGTAAGACATCTAGGCTACGGCATTAGTTCCAGTATTCGCATGTTTGCTCTAGTGTGATGTCTGTCCATCCGACGGGTGGGGGCTCCGCGCGGGGCATTAGAGTATCGCTTATTAGTGTAGACGTGGTGTCTGGGCTAATCAGTGTTGCTGGATGTGGCTCTATACCATGGTTAGATAAGGTAGGCGGCAGGTGGTGACAGCCATGTCCGTCCAGCATAACCCTCCTCGTTCATGTAGTAGCTGTAGAAAGTGCATAAATAGCCGTGAGGATCTAGTGGCCACCTAGCCATATCCTGTGCGGTCTCCCGGTGATGCCTGGGAGCTTAGAGCCCGTTCCTAATCATGTGTGTGTGTATGAGTGCTTAGTATAGACTGTATGCTTAATTAGGAGTACATAAGTTCTTAAATTAGCTTTCTTCTTTCTTTCTCCCTTTCTGTAAGCTTTGCATAGAGTTAGAACTCGAGTAACTTGTGTGTCACACTACCTCTTTACCATATATTATCTTACCCCTGTTTATTCAATAGAATATCCATGCTAGAACTAATCAACATACTAATCTATTCCGATAACCGCCGGCTTCCCTGCGAAAATATAAATACAACCCTGCATTTACGGGTAAAATGCTACAATGGTATTTCGTGCCCTTGAGGATCCTTCTGTAACGTAAGAAATACCCCATGGCATTTCTGGCGCCGTTGCTGGGAAACACCTATCCTAATGATGACGCTATGAAACGCCAACAAGCATTTTTGACGTCGTTGCCGGGGAAGGCACTGGTTAAAAGAATAGATCAAGTGGTTGATGAAATTCTAAAATGGTATTCAATTGTCCAAATAGGCTAACTTGGCTTTGTCTTCTCTCTTTTGTGTGAAGACAGGGTAGTTATGACTGGTTTCGATCTGCCACAAAATTTCACTCAGAATCCGGAGTCACTTTTGAGAACAGTTCGACCCCGAGTCGTTCCTCCTCAGATTACTCTCTCAACAGGCAAAACAGTCAATATCGCACCATCAACTTCCAAGACTATGGCTCAAAAGACTCTCCATGATTACTCAGCTCCTTCGGCCGACAATGTTAATGCTGAGGCGAGAATTTCAATGTCAAGACGGGGCTCATTACAATGGTGTAGGCCAGCCCATTCTGTGGCAAGGCCAATGAAGATGCCAATGCACATCTCCAATAGTTACTGGAACTGTGCAACACTTTTGTCATCAAGGGAGTCACAAAGGATGCAATCTGACTCCGTCTGTTTCCATTTTCTCTTCTAGGGAAGGTGAAGCAGTGGTTCTACACCAAAAGAAGTGCAGTAACTACTTGGGATGAGTACGCCAAGGCGTTCCTCACGAAGTTCTTCCAGTTGGGTAAAACCAACGCTCTTCGGGGAAGGATTTCCAGTTTCCAGCAGGCGTCAAATGAGTCAATAACTTTAGCTCGGGAGCGGCTTCAGGAGTACATCCTAGCGTGTCCTCACCATGGGATGGACGCTTGGCTCATTCTATAGAACTTCTACAATGGGTTGACTCCAACAGCCGTGATCATATAGACGCTGTTGCAGGTGGTGCTTTCTTCTCGCTAACCATTGACAGGGCTAAAACTTTGATCGAGAAGATGGTGTCCAACCAAGGGTGGAACGACGAACGTCTCCAACCTCGCCAGTAGGGCATGCACTCCGTCAAGGAGACGAACATGATCGCCGCTAAGCTCGACCTCCTCATCAAGAAGATTGATGAACGCCTCCAAGAAAAGACTCCAACTCAGGTACTTCAAGCCTTAGACTCTCGTATGACTTGCGAGGTCTGTGGGAACGTCGGACATTCGGGAAACGACTACCCCGAAACCCAGGAGGAAGTCATGTATATGAACAACAACAATGGGTTTCGTCCACAAGGAGGTGAGGGGTGGAACCAGTCGCGCTCCTACTACCAAGAAGGTAATGGTAATTCAAATTCATTTAATCCTTACCAACCTTCCTTGAGGGATCTTGTCTTAAGCCAAGCAAAGACCAACGAAGCAATCCAGAAGAAGCTTACCAGCAATGACAAGGCCTTGGAGACTATCCAAGCGAAGATGGATGGCATCTCTTCAACACTCAAGAACCTGCTGAGCTTCAACAAAATATTTGAAACTCAACTCGCTCAGCTGGCCGCCGCTGTCCCTTCTGCAGAGACAGGGAAGATCCCGGAGCAACCCAAAGCTCCCCTAGAGAGCGTTAATGCAATAACCACGAAATGGGGTAAGCCATCGCGTGGAAAATTCTTTACTAACTATGCAGAAAGACTCGAACTCCCTCGGAAGAGTTCTTGGGGCGATCTAGCGGTAACTATAAAGGAGGATCCCGGAACCCCAATGATCAACTACTCTATATACGACTGTTATTATGAGCATGCCCTCTGCAACCTTGGAGCAAGTATCAACATCATGCCCAAGGTAACCTTCGCAGAACTAGCTTATCCTGCTCTTTCTCCTACTTGCATGTGTGTTCAGCTGGCTGACTCCACGATACGATATCCCGAGGGAATTGTGAAGAATCTCTTGTGCGAGTCCAGAATTCATTCGTCCTCGCGGACTTCATAGTCCTTGACATGGAGGGTGATTTGGGAATCTCGCTCATCCTTGGGCGACCATTCCTAAGAGACGCCAAGGCCAGAATAGATGTGGGAACCGAAAGAATCAGTTTCCGGATTGGGAAGAAGACCAATAAGTTCAGGTTTCGCAACAGACGTGAACAAGTATACCTGCATCATGAGGATAGCAAAGAACAAGGGCTGGGGACAGAACCGGAATGGTTCGAAGATTGGGAGATACCTGAGGATCCAACTCCCACACCACCGCCAACACAAAAGAAAACCAAGAAGGTGTGGAGAAAGAAGAAGACGTCATCGTCCTCGACATTGGATACATTGTACCTGAATGGGTGGAATCCACACCTAGCCTTTCAGACATCGAAGCCATATATGGATGCTCCAATATCCTACCTACAACCACCATCATCTTACCTTTAAAGAATGAGAAAGTTGATGCGGTGAAGAAGCAACTGTCAAGTATGCATCCTGAAATGCTACTCTTCCTGTCAAAGATCAGGAAGCTTTCTGCCCGAGAGGATAACTCTGATCCAAAGAGTAGCACTGTTAGTGAGATCTCAATTTCCAGTGAAAGGAATTACCAAGCCAGGAAGAATATGCATGCAAAGTCTTATACAGTCCACTTGTCAGCTGAAGAGAGTGGTAAAGGAGAAGAAGAATGTGGTTACTATATGTGGAGGCAGAAATTCCAAGTCAAGCCAGAGAACAGAGTTGACAAACGTGCTGAAATCGATGAATGGGTGATAACCCTGGCCTTCACACATGGCCACCGTCTGTCCCGTCGGAAGCAGTTATCACCTGGAGTCTATGCTTTTCTCCCTACTCAGATGGTAACAAACTTCCCCTTCATCATCCAGGCAGACTTCCTCCTTGCCTCATCAAGGGAGGCAATACCGTTCGACAGTCCATGGAACAAGGGAATCCTAGAGGTGTCCCAAGTGCTTTCATGAATGCTTTTGTAACACTTGTGAAGTCAGGAGCTGATGCACCGGCTATGTCTCTGCCATCTATGTTAAACTTCCTGCCTGTCAATTCTGCACTGATCCCACTGCTTAAGCCTGTTAGGTCTGGCATCGGATATAGTTCCTTGTGAGTCTTATGCTTCACAAAAGATATTCTGCAAGCCCAGCGAAGTTGCACGGTTGAAGCCAGCCTTTTGGACTATCCTTGGAAATGCACGAGAATATGGAATGGACTTGAAGAATCGGTCGACTCATGGAACCTACATTCTTAGTTCTCATTTTGACAAGAGTACATACAACAGTGTGCTTGAATTTCTGGGTGTCAAAAGTGTGAGCACTGAATGGTATGAAAAATGCATTGAAGGGTCTAATCTTGTCAAGGAGGCACATGAACAGCTTTACCTGGAAATTATATATTTTGTTGCCAATAATTGGCAAAACTATTTCTCTGGTACATACATGATGTCAATTCCCCTACTGAGATATGTTGATAGGAATGGTGTTCTCTTGTTGTGGAGCATATCGAGAGCTAGTCAGTGTAATGATAGGTTGTGCATTGCATCTGACAGGACATACAGATCAAGGTTAATCAGCTGGAACAAGGAGTTTCCATCTGTTAATCGGTTCTTTCTCCATCCCAGCACACAGATTGCTCTGGAAACTTTCTCACAGAAGACGATAATGGAAAACTGGCTTCAGAACCATGCAAGAGTGGAGGTTGTCTCTGTCTACAGTTATGGATTGACTGTTGTTGGTTCTTTGGGTAATGATAGGAGACCTCTTATTGCTTTCGCACACTTTCTGTACCACTCATTGAAGATGAAATACATAGAGAGCTACTACTTATCAGAACTATGTCGTGTCATGCCGGTAATTGACAGCTATGGCAATGTTATCAAGAAAAGAAATAGCATTATAGTTCCCGCCAAGGGGAGCAAATGGGTTGGTTTGCTGGGTACAAACCCGTGGAGGAATGATGGTTATATTGAATTGTCAGCAGATTACAAGTCAGCAGGCCATTTTGCTGGGAACTACACATCTGAGGACCAGCTATTGGAATTCCTCAAGAAAAATCTGCATGCCTCAGATGTCCCATTCATAAACCCGCCAAATGCTAGCTTCCCTACTGTATCATCGCCTCACAGTGGACAATGCATGCTTGCTACTGGAATGGATACGGAATATCAAATCAAATGCTGTAAGATTACCAGATCGGTTCCTGGCTTGTGTAAAAGAAGGGAGTTGGCTAAAAACGTCAGTAGGGTACAAGCCACCAAATGAATCATTTCTGTCTAGTGCTAGCTGGGGAAGCCTTTTGCAAAGTGTGTCTTCCTTAGTTGATGTACCAATGATTGACCAACAAGTCTATCGAAACAAGCTGCATATGTACAAACAGGAACTCAAGGTGATTGGGGTGAGATTTGAATTTCAGGAGGCATCAGCTTACATTGGAAGCCGCCTCATGACTATGGCTGCAATCAATGCATTGACCAAAGAGAATGTGTACTCGCTGCTTCGTCTCATTCGGTTCTTACGAGAGAAGGTTCTATCTCCAAGTGAACTGATCGATAGTGTTGAAGGTGGATGTTGGATGAAGAGTAGTCTTGGCTATAGGCGTCCTTCTGATTGTATCATCCGTGACTCGGATTGGGAAGTGGCGTCACGTATTAGTAACCAACCATTCCTTGATGTCCAGTTCTATGGTGAGGCAATCCATGACTACAAACCAGAGCTGGAGTTGCTTGGTGTTATTGTTGGGTTCAAACAAAATTACCAGCTTGTTATTGACAACTTCAAGTTCAATTCTGCTGCTATTACCCCTGAGGCTCCTATATTAATCCTCAAATGCATCCGCTATGTGGGTTCATGTGGAGATTTCACAAGGAAGCTCAAAGATTTGAAATGGGTGAAGACTAATGTGGGATTTTGTGCTCCTAATGTGTCTTTTCTTGTGAATCCTGAATGGGAGTGCCTTGTGAATATTTTCAAAGGAGTTCCCATAATTGATTTAGGATTTTATGGGAGTGTCATCAGTTCATACCAATAGGAGTTGAAGAAGACTGGTTTGATGACACGATTTGAGGAGGTATCAAAGGCTATAGCTCAGGTTTTCAAGGACATGGTATCGAAGACATCACTTACAAAGGCTAATGTCCTTGCTCTACTAAAATCTTATCGGCAGCTGAGAACAAACAACCCACTTCCTGTTGAGCTTTTCAATTGCATGCGCAGCGAGAAGTGGCTACACACATCACTAGGGTTCAAATCTCCCTCAGATGCAATCCTATTTGATCATGCCTGGCAATATTTGTCTCCTGTGGCATTATTACCATTCATTGATGATGGTGACTCTTGTCATGGTTTAGGAAAGGACATTTATGGTTATAAAGATGAGCTTAGGGAGTTGGGTGTCACTGTTGAAGTGAAATTTGGTGCTGGATTTGTCATTGCTGGCCTCAGCATTCCTGATGATCCATCCATCATGTCCAAAGCTACCATCTTGTCATTGCTTGAGTGCATCGAGAACTACTTTGCCTCTGCAACTCCCCCTCCTAAGGGTTTTGAGGACAAGGTTTGCAAGGAGTGGTTGAAGACATCCATGGGCTACAAATGTCCTGATGAATGTATCCTATTTGATGCGAGACAGACTTCTGTGCGCATGGAAGATGGCCCTTTCATCGATGAAGCATTCTATGGTTCGGAGATAGCCTCGTCCAAAGATGCCCTTGCGAAAATTGGAGTGATCGTTGATGTTAATTGTGGACAAGATCTTATTGCTCGGCATCTCAGAAGCCACAAGGATAGAACTACTATCTCCCGGATTTACATGTACTTGATGGAGCATAATTGGAAGCCTGACAAAAACACCAGCGATTGGATTTGGATACCAAACGAAACAGAGGGCGGAGAATGGGTGAGCTCAAGGAGCTGTGTTCTTTATGATAAGAACAATCTGTTTAGCCTGCTGCTACATGTTCTGGACAAATATTATGACAGGGAGTTGCTTGACTTCTTTTCAATCACTTTCGGTGTGAGGCATGGACCTTGTTCTGAAGACTATTGCAAATTATGGGCCACATGGGAGAACTCAGTCCACATGCTCGCTATATCTGATTGCTTCGCTTTCTGGAAGTTCATTGCAATTAACTTGACCAAGAAAACAGAGGAACTTCTTTCTGGTTGTGTCAAGGTTCCAGTATGTACCAATGGCAAGATCATTTTACAAAACAAGGAGAATGTATTCGTTCCTGATGATCTACTGCTTGCAGATTTATTCAACAAGCTTCATCATCAATCGTTTTTTATCTGGTATCTTTCTTGCACCCTACCATCCATGTCTCGAGCAAGACTTAACAGAATCTATAGTAGCATTGGTGTTCAGAGAATATCCAAAGCAGTCATGAAGAATGATTCTTTGACCTTAGAAAATGGCCGTTTCAGAACAGTTGATTCGAGCAAGGTGATTAAGGTTGGCTTGCTCCAGATTATTATCGCGTACCTTGCTGATCCTGCTCTCGACATTCCTGCTGAAGAGGCAGGGCATGGTTTCTTGCCTTCTGAATGTGTCTGTCCAATAGACTGATGAACCTATCACGGTGGGCTACAGTGTAAGCTTGTCATCTGGAGAGGTTGTGGAGGTGAAGGACTGCCGAATGATTCGGTGGGAAAGGGAGAATTCCAAGCTGTACATGCAGAGCAGCCATGGCGAATCCAGCTACGAAGAAAAGATTAAGTTTGCAACCTACTTTGCAGATGAGATATCTAAAAGGAGTGCCCTTTGAGATGGCGGATCAGATCCCTTCGCTCGCTGAACTCATAAAATTTGGAAGCTGTTGGGTTCTTGCTAAAGTCCAAGAATCTGCAGCTCTTCCCTGAAGATGAGGATTTTCTGAAGTCTTCAATGCTAGGTATGTGCCCTGAAAACTAAATCCTCTCAATGTGCTTTTAAACTTGACCAGAATGTCATAATCATATAACCTACTGAAGTACTGACCACTGTCCCCAACTCCAATTTCTTATCTCTATCCACAGGTGGCAGCAAGAACCAGTAGTGTTCTGCGGATTATGCTCTTTTGGACATGGTCGTGGTCAGTAAATTGTTCACTTACGCCCCTCTTATGAACATACTATATCGTTTGTGTTCATCAGCTCTGCTCACACTGTGACATGGTCTAATGTAAGTTCTCTTGGCAGGTTCCTGATGGTTCACAAAATATCTGGTGTTGCATCTGGAGGCTCATGAATGTGACTGCCTGGCTGTCTTCTGTTAGACTTAATATCAGTCTTTATATTAATGCTAAAGTGTTATATTAATTACTAATGTTATCGTCATTGCCTTGTGTGTGCTTTGTTGATTTCTGATCCCATTATATTCTGTGAGTTGCGTTTGTATGAGATGAATGGTGAATTTTTTGTTTAGCTTTTGAGGAAATTTGTTGCGGTGGCCAGTTAATTGCATGGGCTTAGTTTGTATAGGTGGCAAAATAAGGATGCTTCAGTCAGTCTTTCTGATAGGCGTATGCGTCAGAATTCAGTTGCAGTCTTAAAACTCGGTCTGCGAGGGGCAATCAGCTAACCAACTCGGCAGGTGGGTCGTTCGCATTCAGTTGCAGTCTTGCTGATTAAATTGGGTCACATTTTCGTATCGACCATAGTATCATCTACTGTATCTTGCTTTCATGCTAGTGATAGGCTGATCAGCGTTAGTGGAAGACTGACCTAGACTGTCTCACTGTCCTCTTTAGTTGGTCGTCATGCATGATCGGTCTCTTTGGCCGTGGTGATTTAAAGCTGGTATGTAGGATGTAAGAAGCCACGTCCTCAGCTCATTTGTGCTTTTCCAAAGGCAGTTGGTACGAAAATATTCTGCTCCAAATTTCGCCTACAATCATCAATGGGAATCCATAATTTTTCAGTTGCGACTGACTTTTGTAAAGTTTTGTAGAAAAAAAGATTCATATAAAGTTGACGCTGCGACAAAAATAAAGGCTCTCCTCGTACCTTCAGTCCAAAGACGCAAAGAGAGTACGAATGATCAGCCTAGCGCTAGAAGGATTGATCAGGCTGCTCGCTTTACACCCTGCCGGCCAGGGTTCGACCCCCTCGGAGGTGGATTTTATGGTTGCAGGTGGCGTAGTTTATCTGCACGTTGGAAAAAAACACCCTTCGTCCGCTCTGCTTCAAAGCACAGGTCTAAGGCCGGTCCAGTCTTATGTTGGCTGCGGTGCCACTGTGTATGAGTGGAGTGGGAATTCATGAATTTTTTCGACCTACGTGAGAGGTTGTCTTCTGTCTTAATTACAATACCTTCGGAGAGGTCTTATTCCGGAGGGTTATTCCGGAGGGTTCGAGTTTTTTTTTCAATCAGCCTAATGAATATATTAATAGACTTAGTATAGGTCCCTGCAGATGCATGCACCAAAAATCTGTGCGCCCATATGCTGTCATGCTGTCATACACAGTTAGCAGCGTGGTAGGGTTTTTGCCGCTCAGGCAGTCCGCACTCGTCATACTCTAAATTCATCCTTAAAAAAAATATTTCGTTCTGGTCATCGAGATTCTCTCCTCTATACCCAGTTCTTCCGCACTCATTCATCCTCTATATCTCTCCTCTATATCAACCACCACTCGGCGGATCCCACACGTCAGTTTTTTTATTCTTTCTCCCTCCCTCCCCGCTCACTCTCTCTCCTCCCTCCCTCTTTTTGTTCTTCCATCTGCTCCCTCCCTCTCCGCCGGCCCTCTCTCTCCCCTCCTCTGGCGCCGCCACCCCCGTCTTCTCCCCGCCGGCGGCGCGCGGGTGGCCCGGCGGTGGCGTGGGCCAACTCCGAGGCAGAGCGGCGAGGAGAGGCAGGGGCTCCCCCGTCCCCTCCACCCTCTCTCTCTCCCCCTATCGCAGCGCGGCGACGCAGGAGCACGGGCACGCCCCTCCTCCCTTTTCCTCCCTTGCCGGTGCACCCCTCCTCCCTCCTCCTCCCTCGCCGGGCGGCCTCGAGCTCCGCCGCGGCCGGATCTGGTGCCCCCCTCCTCCCTCCTCCTCCCTCACCCTCTCTCGCGGATCCGCGTGGGGCCATGGTAGCGACGGCCATGACCAGTCCGTGGCCGCGGCTTGCCGCGCCTCCCCCGCGTTGCTCCGACCCCACGGCGCTCTGGCAGCTTGGGGTCGCAATGGGGCACCTCTACGCCCGCCATGCAAGGGGGCGACGGCGAGCTGCAAGGCCACGCCCCCTTTCTCCGGTCGCGCCTCCTCCTCGCCGACGCCCCCGTGCGCCCGTGCGCTCCCGCCGCCCCTCCTCTGCTCCTTCCCTTTTCCCTCTCCGGGCGCGAACGCGAGGTGGTTGGGGCGGGGGCGCGGATCCCGCGCCACGTGGAGAGGATAGCGGAGCCAGGATTCCACTGGATATAGCGGAATCGGGAGGGTACGCTCTTTTAGCGTACCCCTCCGAGTACCCCGCTGCAGCAAAAAATTTTGCTATCTCGTCCTGGAGGAACGGTAGTGCACGCCGGTGCGAGCAGCATCAGGCCGTGTAGTTAGGGTTTTTGCCGCTCAGGCCGTGTAGGCATATGCATGGTGCACATGCAGATCCTGACTTCTTTCTTTATTCTTTTTTAGTTTAAATTTTTATTTATTTTCCTTTTCTATTCATTTCCATCCTTTTTTCTTTTTTATTTCTAATTGTTTGATCTGTTGCATACTTGTATGTGGTTGAAAGGTGTGTTGATCCCTGACACACATGTAGAGTGCAGGTGTGCTTTTTTTCTTTCTTATTATTTCTTTTTTTTTGCCAAGACTCAGATGAGCATAGCTTTTTTATTATTTTTCCTTTTCTATTCGTTTCCTTCCAATTTTCATTTTCATTTTTACCTTCTAATCATTGTATATATTATTTATTCCTTCTTTCCTTTTCTTTGATTTCTTTCATTCTAAAATCAATATTCTTTCTTCAGATTTTTTTCGGACCGTAGTTCATCTATTTTTTATAATTAATGTTATCTATATTTATTTCTTCTATAATTAAATGTTAATAGAATTATATTAGACTATTTCTGAATTGAAGCTATTTTTTCACATTTAAAAATACCTCATGCTCAACCAATACCAATTTGTTTGCATTCTAGACTTATTAGTTGGTGTGTAAAATAATTTATTATATACTAACTTTTGTGAATACAATAAATAGACACATAACAAATAGGACAAGCCTTTGACAAACAATTATTACGCTATTATATAACTTTTATGATAAAACTTGATGTCATTAGACTCGTATTAAAATAACGATTACAATTTTGTATTCCATAAATAAAAAATTAATGGAGTAATTATAGGTGAAAGCTTTATCCTAGTGAAACAAAATACCCCATTGGTCCAAATGTAAATGTAGCTTTTAGATCAGCTTGGTGGGGGACGGGGGGCACCATCTCATTCAAGCCATCTACAGCCGCATCCACCTATTTAAATACTAACTACATGGTAAGTAACCAAATTTAATTAGGGGATCTAAATCATTTGACTTCCACACTAATTTGTAGAAAAATCTTAAAATTGCATTCTTTGTAGAATAAACAGATATATCTCTAAAGATCTAAAATCGGTGTACTTTCTCAACCCTCATTGGCCCACGTCGTCCAGCAATGATATCCGTTGGATCTCTGGAAAATTCAATCCCGGCCGTCCAGCCCAAGCTTCCCTCGCTAGTTTTCGCGATCCTTCGCGGCTCCTCGGATGAGGCACGCTGCCGCGGATTTCCCCTATCGTGTCTCCTCCTGCATGCCGTCTCGCTAGCACTGGAACCAACAAAGGCAACATCACTAGCACACAACACGGAGACTCCATCCGGTGATTCTTGGCATACGCTCCGGCCGGTGCTCAGCCAGCGGCGATGCCAATGGAGACTGGCGGCGCCCTTCTCCAATTCACACGGGTCCTGCGAAGTATTCAAGATGGAAAGTGCTCAAGTGGATGAACAAGGGAGAGAAGTTAGAGTCGTGAGGATTTGGCCGGTAGACATCGACTCTCATGGAGTGTGCCTGTGAGCCTGTCTGTTCCTTTAGCGTAGCTCTCTCCTGGTTCAACGAAGAAATAAAGAGAGCAACAAAGAAATGAGCTCCGCCACAGCGAGGACATGCGAGCGCGACAGAGATATCAGTTTGGTCGCCGTGCGGCCCAGCAGCTCTGCCCAGCGACTTGCATGCGAAAAGAGAAGGGATCCGGAGAAGCAGAGAGCCAAGCCCACAGTTCTGACTATTCAAGGTGTAGGTTTTATGTTGCAACATGCACACTTCCGAGTGCTATAATGTGAGTTATTCAATTTCTTTCAGGCTAAGTATTATGGCTCTGCGTGTGAACACAGATTCGATGTGTTGGAAAATTATTTCATTACCTTCTTTCTTCACTCCTATTTAATTACTAAATGACCTTAAAATATTTTCATGCTTGGAAATGTGTGCTTCTGTATCATGCATACAACCCATTTTAATTATATGTGCATTTACATGTGCCATATAATTGAAGTTATTCACTGTCCAAGATGGCTAAATATTATTAACTTATATACCCATTCCAAAGTATAATAAGAGACTCTCTGCGGTCTAAAAGGTTTTCTATGTGATCTGCTTCTCAAGTATATGATGACCACACAAGTAAAACTAACATGTATGATGCCTATCTTGGTAACACATGTAGTTCGGCGTTTGGATAATCTCTGACTTACTTTATTTTCTGATAGTGGAAAAGATGACCCGGCTTCACCCCACTCATTGAGGAGGGTTCGGACTAATATTATTACATTTAATAGCATCCATACCACATTCTCAAACCTCATTTAGCAAGCTATAAAACATACTTATTTGAGATTAGTTCTGGTCGACTCTGAGCATGCAAATATGAACCAATAAGTCCCTACATTGTCTGTTTAATTATTATGTTATTTTTGAATTGAATTCGAATTAAAAAAAATCAGCCTAGAACTATGTTAAACTTTGTATCAGAATGCCAAAGAGAAATTACATTAATGGTACAATATATATACTAGCTATTAGGGAGGGTTCCACTAGATGACGTTGACTAATATTGAAATATACTGTCTGGAAGAACTAAAAAGTAATAAAACATTTGGTATTCATATGAAGAAAAGAACAATGGATCCAATATACTCTCCAAAACGAGAAAAATCAATACTTTACTGAACCACTTACACCTCTGTTATGAGCCTAAGAAAATATACACTGGTGACCTCATAAAGGGCGCGGCAATAGCCGCGCCAAGTTTCTAGTGTGTTCGATGGATTTTTGTACATCCACCTTCCCAGCTCCCTGTGATTAACCCAATGGCATAAAGTTAGCACGCAAAGGTGTTACGTACAAACACATGCTATCAGTGCCATGAAATTTGTACATGTCCAAGCCTTTTGCATTTCGAATTGCACAGATGACCGGCGGCCAGGCATGTACACGTATACGTACTCAACGGATTCATGTGCTTGCTGCCCAAAGTCCATGTACGCGTATACACTATTACCCCTGAACAAGTTGGAGCCAAATACAGGGGCCTACAGAACAACATGCATGGGAGCACTATACCTCGGTGCACCATCATGATATAAGCACTAGTCGTTTTGCTTTGTGGAAGAGTATAAAAAATAACGATACATGGCTAGCCGTACGTGGAGGATAAATACATATCTTTTATGCTTGTGCCAGAATACACATATTTCCATAAGCGTACTTGCCATATGAGTGGTTTGGAAATGGATGGAGAGGGCCCACATGACAGCCGGAGCTCTTATTCAGCACTGCCGTCGTCTTGCTAGGCAAAACATGCTGCCTCCAAGCAAATGGAAAGCATTTGCAATTTGTATTGACCAGCGATGGACGTTCTCGTGCATGGAAGCAAGCAATCCTGTCCGGCGAGCAGAAGAATGGAAAGTTGTCCCCCGTGATTGGTCTCTACCAGCAAAAGGAAAGTTAGCGTGAGGAAATCCCGCCGCTAGCTCACACCGGTGGCCAGGTGCATCCTCCGCCGGCCAGGTGCATCCTTATCAACGCTAGTCTGACACCACCAACCGCCTTACCCTGGCCTATAAAAGGAGGGCTGGTCATTCACACAAGAGGGAGAGACACAGGCAGATGGGAGCAGACACACCGAAAGGCTGAGAGAGAAAGGCAAGGAGGCCCGCTCTCGCCTCCTGCACTACCTCCATTACTAGAAACCATCCACACACACAGGCAAAAGAGAAGAGAAGAAGTCGCCACCTCGGTCTAGTGCACACGAACACGCAAGGAAGAACACCAGAGGCAGCTCGCCGCTGCCGCACGGAGGAGATGATCATGGCCGGCACAGGTAGTTAAGAAAAACACTAATCATTCTCTCTCTCTCTCTCCAAGTTTCATGCACGCATGGCCAGCTAGGGAGGGATTAAGGTGAGTCCACTCGACGACCCGCTCGCCGGAGATGCCACCATGGAGTACGGCCGCTGCCGTGGCTCAGTTCATCGTCAAGTTGCCGAGGTTGTCATCGTCACTCGAGTCGGCGTGCAGCTAGGCCGGTTCAGGACCTCACGGCGCGCACCTCGGCTGCCTCGCCTGAGCTCCCGGAGGTCGGGACCACGGCCAGCTCGACGAGATTGATGCGGACGGTAACCGTGGCCGAGTCGCCGGAGCTTCACCATCCTTCATGTTCAGCATCTTCAGAGCACGTCCAAGAAGGGTCATCTTGGCAGCGACGGCGTCGACGCCGGCGCCAACGAGGCGCTCGCCGGCCGGTCGGCCCTGAGCGCCATCCTTGATTTGAAGCCATTCCGTGACGACGGCCGCAACAGCCGTCGAGTTCCCCGTGCCCCATGAAGCTGACGAGAGAGCCATGCAGCAGCTCTGGAGTACTGCAAGGGCGGGAGTGATTAATTGCCAAAGCCGGCCACCCAGAGTTACTTCACGTCATCGGTTACAAAGAGCAGCAAATATATATTACGTGCATGGGCCATCGTGTGCAAGTTGCATGCTTGTGCTGCCAAAAACAATGAGATTACCATACCAGCTATTAAACGTCAGCCTACGACGGAGCCGGCCGCCGGCACGCCGGTGCAGTCCTGGCCATCTCACTACTCGCGGACGTTTGGCTGCTTGCCGGAGCCGTCCACGAGACCGCCTGGCTACTCTAAAGCAATTCGAGTTCTGCACACGCACAAGGGCTGCCCACCCGCCCCCCCCCCCCCCCCCCCCCCCCCCCTAAGTTATCTTGGGTGCAAGCTCTCAAGTCTAAGCTCACGACCTGTTCATACACCACGAAGCTGCGATGCGATGTCGTCGTCGGCGCCGAGCTCCTCTTCTCCATGCATATGCTAACCACCAATGACATTTCACACGTCGTCCGTTACTGGCGAGGCCGGACGACGAGGCGGGTGCAGCTTGCACAAGCCCCGCTTCCGATGGCACCGCGGACCGACGAGGCCGTGGATCACGCCGACGCCTACACTTATATACCAGCATCATCATCCATCCACATGTTATGCATGGAAGAAGTGAAGCGAAGACAAAGATGACCACCACGCGCAGCTTAATCGGAGGTGTCTCGCGGATTTAATTCGCGGGAGTAATTAACTGGGAGGTTTCTAAAGCCCCGGGAATCATGATATCTGAGTCGAATGGCCCTCGTGGCTACGGCGCGCACCATATGAAGGAAACTTGTAATTTTGTTGATCAAAGAATTAATGAAATACATGTTTTCTCTATCTTTGTCTCCTATTTGTGTACTTTAGTACACTGGTACGCCCGCAATATTTTGTTCCATGTGTCCCCACGCGATATCATTTTTCATGTCAAACATAGTGACTTTTTAAAAACGGAGGAGTTTATTAGGTGTATCCGTAAGATGGATAATTCATACGTCGCATGGCCCGTCATGGCCCATCTGCCAAATGCCCAAACAATGCACGGCCCAATCACCGTCAGCAAAAAAGGAACACAGCAAAGGGAGAGATCAGCCCGTGAGAATATCAGGGAGAGGGAGCATCAGCCCGTGAATTTGTTCTAGGCTTTTTTATATACTTTAATTTTTTTTTCTCACTAATCCTCATAATACAACATTTTCCAAAAAGATGTCGAAATAGCATACACAAATGTTGAGACGGTACATTAAAGTACATTGAAATATTTTTTTTATGTAACAGGAGGGGTGAGCGCCCCTACTGGTTATATATTAATAAAAAAGGTATAAACGAGTTCAGCAAAACTGTAGAATCGGAAGGAAAAAAGAAAGAAGAAACTGAAAAGAAATAGTCTAGGCTTGAGATTGCAGCCATTGTACAATTTTTGGGAAGTATTTCCTCTTTGCTCGATGCAGGATCAGAGTGAATTCACGTAGAAAAAATTGCTTCGTTACTTCAACTGAGTAGGCCTCATTCCTGAAAGAATTCCAGATGCTCCAAGCCATAAGAATAATTATTTCCATGAAGAATGATTCTGCAATTTGCCGTCTGAGGTCTTCTAGAACTTCCAAAGGAGACAAGGTAGATTGTATGTGTAGGCCAATACTACTCCAGCATTGTTGTGCAAAAGGGCAATGCATGAACAAATGTTGAATTGTTTCATCGGCTATACAAGAGCAGAAACACACAGCTATAATCCTCAAGATACATTGTTCTCCTTCGTAACATTCCCCTGACATTTAGTCGGTCAACTAGGAGTGACCAGAAAAAGAATTTGTGCTTCAGTTGAGCACAAGACTTCCACGTCCATTGGAAAGCAACACGAATCTCTCTATGGCCTTTCATGTATTGATAAGCTTTCTGGAAGCTATAAAAAGAATTTCCCCAAATGTAGGTCCAAGAATCATTTTCACCATTCAGATTGCAGTTATCAATATTGTCCAAAAGTTTTTGGAGCTATTCAAAAGCTTGAGCCGAAATTGGCAAGTGTAGGAGCTCTTGCAAATCAGAAATAGCAGCTGCTGTCTGCAAGGAGATATCTTTGTGCTTTGCAAAGGAAAAGAGCTCTGGGAACATCCATTTTAGGACACAACCACCTCAAAGATCCTCCCAAAAAATAATTGTTGCTCCACGGCTTGGTGTTACAGAAGCAATGCCTTTATACTGCGTTAAAAGATGAACAATATCTCTCCACCAAAAAGAACCCCGTTTTACAGTTCCTGGCAATTTGCCATCTGCATAGTAGGTATTCCAAATAAGATGCACCCAGGGAAGATCCTGTTTATTGAAGAATTTGTGTAAGGTTTTCAGCAAAAGAGCATCATTTTGTACATAAAGGTCAATCACACCAAGCCCCCCTTCACTTTTCGGTAAACAGACCAAATGCCAAGCAGCTTTCGCAGGTTTCCTATCATTTGGATCAGCACCTCTCCACAGGAGGTGTTTTTGGTATTTGTCTAGTTGCTTGATTACAGTCTTATGCACTTTCAAAAGGCACATCAAGAAAGTTGGATACGAAGACAACACTGAGTTTACCAGGATCAATTTACCACCTTGAGAGAGCATATTAGCTGTTACCAGCAATCTTCTTTCACATTTCCTTACTAGTGGCATCAAATCAGTGACCGATGGTTTTCTTAAACTCAGAGGCATTCCCAAATAAGTAAAAGGGAGACTTCCAGTTGAACAACCCAGAACAGATGTTAAGCTTGGCAGTGAGCTTTCTGTCGTGTTAATAGGCACCATCATTGATTTGTTGAAATTTACCTTGAGCCCAGAATCATGTGCAAAGCCTGCAAGGATGTCTTTTAGAATATGTAGCTGCTGTGGGCAGCTTTTCATAAATAGAAGAGTGTCATCTGCATATTGGATTACAGGAAAATTTTCAAACACAAATGATGCCAAGGGTAGCTCCAGATGGCCATCACCAACTGCCTTGTTTAGAAGTGTCACCAACTGCCTTGTTTACAGAAAAATTTTCTGACACAAATGATTACAGGAAAATAGTACGTTGAAATATTAAAATCCTAAACTTACAATAAATAATAATACATTGGATCTCATTCTGTTTAATCATTCTAACGAATATATATAGTGGCTCAAGCAATTCTAAAATGGTTTGAAAGAAATGATCAATTGAGGTTTGGAGCTGGTTTAGTTTTCTGTCGCGCAGTTTCCCACTAGATCTTCCACATGCTGCGTGCTCCGCACCCATCTCCATGCACAATGTTGTGCGCCCCCTAAAGATGCATTCTCGACCATCAGAATAAGGCTTCGTGGATTTGAAATAATGGAAGATTAATTGACTCAAATTTTGTGGAAGATGGATAGTTTGTTTGAGCCCAGCTCAATCCATTTTTAATCATGCGCAGGTATTTTGGGCCCAAAACTTCTCGGGCTTTTCTTTTGTCTCCTCCGCTTGAGCCCAGCCCAATCCATCTTTTGCTCAGATCTCGTAACTCCCTTTCGATCTCCGTTGCTCGCGGCAACAGTGTGGCAGATCGCCCCGATCTCTAAATTCCACCGCTGCCCCTTAGCCTCCCAAAACCCTCCAACAGTATCTGAAGTTCTAAATTACTAGGAGCAACTAATTTAGACTTTGCAACTTCCGTAGTCGCAACTCCCAAGCATGCAACCCCAAAACGCATGCATGCTCGTAGCCTAAGAGGGGAAGAGGGTGAGTTAGGCAAATTTAAAACCTTAATCTATGGCTCCAACTAAATTGCACAAAACTTAAACTAAAACATGCTATCTAGATGTGCAACTAGAGTTCTTCTAGTGTGAAAATCTCATCTCAAAAAGTTTTGCAACCTATAGCCCAATCTAGCAATATATTACACTAAGAATGTAAAGGCATACAAGTTGCAATATGAAATGCGGAAGATTAAGAGTAAAGGATGAGGGGAAGCAAACTCTCGACACGGAGATTTATCCCGTGGTTCGGTTAGACACAAAGTCACTACTACATCCATGTTGTTGAAGCACTCACAAAAAGTATTGCTTCCCGGCAATCAAGTCTCTTCCGAGACTCTTCTTGACTTGCCACCAAGGCTATGTCAAGTCACCACGGTCACCTTGATCCCGCTTTCCACTAAGGAGCTTCTCCACCAAGGAAGAAGATCTCCACGTGCCCCGTACAAAGCCGTCGTCGCCACTCCACACCAAGCCGGAGGGTCGAAAACTTGCCGGCGAGCCACCAATGCTCCAAGTGGCCGGCGCACCAAGATACAACTTATGGTTCACTTCTAGAACCTGCACACAAAGTACAAGCCTTGCTCTCTCACTCTCTCAAGAGCTAAACCTAGCACTAACTCTCACAAAGCTTGTGCTAAACCTAAAGATGTGATCAATATGCTCTTGGGTGGCTTGGAGGTGTTCTCTGGTGTGTATGGGGTTCCTCAAGACTCCAGCAACCTCAAATGACCCGGGGTGAGGCATATATATAGGCCTCCAACTCAACAGAGCCGTTACATACTTTTACCAGAAAAGTATGTTGGCGTCGGTTTAACCGACCAGGGGTGTCGGTTCAACCGGTCGCACTGAGTCTGCATGCCGACCTTTGAATTCCCAACGTTTTTTTTGCTGATGTCATTTGCACCGACCCAATGCACTGACTCAGTCAAAGAACCCGTCGGTTTAACCGACCGTGAAGACTGATGCTGGGCTAAGCTTGCATAGCTCTCTGATGCTATGGTTAATGCACCGACCCATGGGGTGTCGGTTTAACCGACTGTGAAGACCCATTCTAAGAAAATTTGCCAAGCTCTTTGATGCTACTGACAGTACACTGACCCAATTGAATATGGCCCGTCGGTTCAACCGACTGTGAAGGTGCTTTTCAGGCAAGATCACCTTGTTAATCCATATTGCACCGACCCACTGAAATATGGTCTTGTCGGTTTAACTGACCTGTTGACTGTTTCTGCCACTTGTCTAAATCATCTCTGCATTTTCACTGCGTCCATTGTGTCTTGGAGATGATTTGCACTATCTTGGAGATGGTTTGGACTCCATCCATGGAACCTAAAAATCCTACAAACTTGAGCTCACAAACTTGTTAGTCCCATTGATTATGTTGTCACTCAATCAACAAAATCACAATACGGCCTAATGGGGCCATTTTCCTTACAATCTCCCCCTTTTTGGTGATTGATGACAACACAACCAAAGCAAGCATAAATTTGTAAGAATTGACAAAATTGAATCACTTACACTTGCTTGGATGCTTACCACCATCCTGCTTGAATTTGGGCCTCCCCCTAAGTCCATGATTTCTCCCCCTTTTTGACTTCTCCCTTGTATGGCAAACCACTCGAAATCTTTCAAATCACTTGAAACCATACTTCTCCCTTATATTTGCCTTGATTCCATTTTTCCAAGCATGTGTGCTTCGGTTCATCGTTTCTCCCCCTTTCTCCTTCACACAATGCTTGCTTGCTTTGACATCTCTCCCCCTTTGGAATCAAATCACCTAAAAAGGTGTCTAACACACCTAAAAGGATCTAGCAAAACAATTTAGCTCATGGGAAAAGTTAGTAGCCTATGGGGTTAGTTCCATGAATCATGACCCAAAGATATGATATCAATGAAGATACCAAATGAAAGTTTACTAAGGTGGATCACAAAATTATGAAACTATCATGACATGAGCTAAGCTTTCCACAAATGTGAGTGCACAACTTGATGATGTGAAAATCATATGCACCACTTGAGAATATGAGTAGGATAGCTTAAATCATATCATGCACAAAGGTAGCTCTAAAAATAACAAAGAATTGGCAAAGATACCAATTGAAAGAGTTTAAGTTCTTGCATACGTCCGGGAAAATTAGTTACATTGGTTGTACCACTTGAACGTGGATGGATGTTGAGCACTTGGTACACCAAGGTGAGCAAATGTATGAGCACATAGCCTATGAACTTAGATATTGAAATTTAAGTTCGATAGAGCATGACTCAATATGCATGTAAGCACAATAATTACTCTAATCACACTCATAGAGTTGTTAGTTCACATTTGTGAGTGAATAACATTTTCTTAGTGTGTTTCCATCGAGATGCCGTAGAGACTACATAAGATAAGCTTGCAAACTTGTTAGTCTCCAAAATCACAAACCATAGAGTGAGCTCCCCCTAAATGTGTGCATTTGGTGTTTGAATCACCTATCAAGTGTATGCACATGTTTTTGACAACATTGGGAAGCTTACCCTATAGCTTGTATTCATGATACACATATGAAATACATACCTCATGAAGTCCATGTACCATGAAAGCGAACAACGTGTAGTTTTTCTACACACTTATCAAACCATGTAGCTTGCTCATGGGTTAGAGCAAGACACAAGCAACCCACCATATGTAGATAACACTAGGGAATGCAACATATGCATACAACCTAGCAAAAATAATGGAGCTACATGATGCTTGAATTAAAATCTAGCTACCATTACCTTATGGGGGACTTGGGCAACAAATGTCCAAGTTGTGAGCTTGGCTTCTTTCATCTCATCATCTTGTTAGCCAAGCCTCCATATCCCCCGAAGCCGTTCTTTGGACTTCAAGTCTCCTTTGGAACCCACACCGTTTGAGGCCCCTTCATGTTGGTGATGACATCCTTGGGCACCCAAATGGAGCGATTCCAACTCCAATCCTTCTTCCCAACCTTGTGGGCAACCACCTTGCCATTGTTCTTCTTCTTGATAACATAGGTGGTGCTCTTGTTTTTGTTATTTTGGTTGTGCATGGTGTAGATGAGAGAACTCTTGATAGTTGCATTTTTCTTGTTCTTCTCATCCGGAAGCTTCTTCTTGGGTTGAGGACACTTGTAGGACTTGTGGCCTTCTTGATAACAATTGAAACATGTCACGGTTACACCCTTCTCAAGCTTCTTCACCATGTCTTCATGGTTATCTTGAGAAAGGTTGGACAATGTTCTTGCCCTTCAATCTTGTCAAGTCCTTCATGGGCCTTTCTACTTCTTGCTTGAGCTCATCGTTGTCCTTGGCAATGAGATCATCACATGATTCTACAACCACATTCTCATAACATTTCTCATTCCAAGGGTTAGAGCAAGATTCATCGATTAAATCAAAGCAAGAAGTTGAAGCATCTATTTTGAAGATAGGAATTGCACAAGGAATAGATTGCTCAATTTTCAAAGAGTTATTAGTTTCATTCTTAATGATCTCAATTTTTAACTTGAGCTCTTCATGCTCCTTGCTAAGCAATTTGAATTTGCACAACAAATCATCATAATTTGTAGCAAGAGAAGCATTAAGATCATTGGAAGCATTAAGTTGTTTAATTTCTTTAGCTTGTCTTTTCATGACTTTTTGTTGCTCATCGATCAAGTCAAGAAGTTCTTCAAAAGAAGGAGAATCTGAGTCATCATCACTTACATCGCTTTCACTCATACCTTTGGCCATAAGGCATATGTTGGATGATGCGCCAATGTTGAAGCGAGTGGTGAATTTCTTGGATGACTCATCATCACTTGAGCTTGTACTTGATTCTTCACCACCGCTCACCCATTCGCCAAATGTAGCAAGAGCTTCATGTTTGGGCTTCTTCTCCTTCTTCATTTCCTTCTTCTTCTTCTTGTACTTGATCTTCTCAACCTTCATGAGTTGGTGATGTGGCCCATTTTTTAGGAAGATCATGTACCCCATCATGTTGATCTTCTTCAAGCTCTTGTTCATGATCTTGACTTGCTTGAAGAGCTTAGAGTGCATCTCTTCTTTTTCATCATTTGAGGAGCTTTTGCTTGCTTCCTCTTCTTCCTCTTCACTTGAGCTTCCTTTGATGGCCAACTTCTTCAACATCTTGGTTTGCTTGCATGCAAGAGTGCTATGTGTTGGTGAAGAAGATGGCTCTCTTAGCTTGATGCCGTTGTGAAGCTCATGAGCGATCACCTTGTTGAGGACTTGATTTTGGGGTGAGTGTTGAGATCTCTTTCTCATAGATGATTGAGGTCACCAAATCATAGTCCGGCCTTCGGAGAGAGTGAAGGATCTTGCGAGAGAGCTCCATATCTTCAATTTTCTTGACATGTAAGGAGTTGATCTCATTCACAAGAACACTCAAACGTGAGTACATGGATGATGCATCTTCATAATTTAGTTGCTTAAAGCTATTAAGCTTATCAATGAGAACATGATATCTTTTATTTGTCACATTTTATGTGCCCTCATGGTTCTCATTGATAGACTTCCATAGCTCAAAGGAATTTTCACTAGAAAAACTCTATTGAACACATCATCACAGAGGGAAGACAAGGTAATGCTTTTTGCAATCACATCATATTGTTTTTCTTGACTACCCTTATTTTCCATACCCTCGCTCACAACTCTCCAAACATTTAGGCCCCTTGCTTGGAGATAGGCTTGCATTAAAACCTTCCATTTTTTAAAGCCCGTGCCATCGAATCGTGGAGCCGGTCTTAGGGTATCCATCCCTTCCCCGACAAGCTAACTCACTAGACGGTCAAGCCTAACCGTTTCAATAAGCCGATTTTCACAATTTGCCAATGGAATTGGCGTTTCTTTGTGAAAGAAGTGAGCTCCGGCTCTGATACCACTTGAAAGAAATCGGTGCTCGTAGCCTAAGAGGGGGAGGGGGTGAATTAGACAAACTTATAACCTTAACTTATGGCTCCAACTAATTTGCACAAAACTTAAACTAAAACATGCTATCTAGATGTGCAACTACGATTCTTCTAGTGTGAAAATCTCATTCCAAAGAGTTTTGCAACCTATAGTCAATCCTAGCAAGATACTACACTAAGAAAGTAAAGACACACAAGTTGCAATATAAAATACGGAAGCTTAAGAGTAAAGGATGAGGGGAAGCAAGTCATAGTCCGGTCTTTTACTCATAAGCTTCCGCATTTTATATTGCAACTTGTGTGCCTTTACTTTCTTAGTGTAGTATCTTGCTAGTATTGGCTATAGGTTGCAAAACTCTTTGGAACGAGGTTTTCACACTAGAAGAACCCTAGTTGCACATCTAGATAGCATGTTTTAGTATAAGTTTTATGCAAATTAATTGGAGCCATTGGTTAAGGTTTTAAGTTTGCCTAATTCATTCCCTCCCCCTCTTAGGCTACGCTACGAGCACCGATTCCTTTCACTACAGTCAGGTCACCTCTCACAGTGGACAATGCATTCTTGCTACTGGATTGGATACGTAATCTGAAGTCAAAGGGTGTAAGAATACCTGATCAGTTCTTGGCGTCTGTTAAAGAAGGAAGATGGTTAAAGACTTCACTTGAGTACATGGCACCAAAGGAGTCATTTCTTTCCAGTGCTAAATGGGGGAACATTTTGAAAAATGGGTCATCTTTTGTTGATATACCAATGGTTGATCAACAATTCTACGGAAACAAGCTGTATATTTACACAGACGAACTCAAGTTAATTGGGGTGAGATTTGAATTTCAGGAGGCATCAGCTTATATTGGAAGTCACCTCTTATCTAAGGCTGCCAAAAATGCACTGACCAGAGAGAATGTCTACACCTTGCTTCGGCTCATTCGGTATCTAGGAGAGGAGTTTCTGTCTCCAATCCAACTGATCAACAGTGTCAAAGATGGGCAATGGATGAAGAGCACCCTTGGTTCTAGGCGTCCTGCTGATTGCATTATCCATGATTCTGAATGGGCAGTGGCATCAAAAATAAGTAACCAATCATTTCTTGATGTTCAATTCTATGATGAGGACATACTTCAGTACACACCAGAGCTCGAGTTACTTGGTGTTATTGTTGGATTCAAAGAAAATTATGAGCTTGTTATTAACAACTTCGAGTTCAGTTTCCACTGCTATTACTTCTCAGGCTACTATACTCATCCTCAAATGTATCCGCTACGTGAATCGAAGTGAAGATTTCATAAGGAAACTCAAAGATCTGAAATGGTCGAAGACCAATATGGGATTTCATTCTCCTAATGAAACATTTTGTGTCGATCCTGAGTGGGAGTGTCTTCTTAAGGTATTTGACGGAACTCCTGTGATTGATTATGGATTTTACGGCAGTGAGATTAAGTCATACAAAGAAGAATTGAAGAAGATAGGGTTGATCATGAGATTTGAAGAGGCATCAAAGGCTATAACTCAAATTTTCAAGGAGATGGTATCAAATTCATCACTTACAAAGGCAAGTGTACTGGCCCTACTAGGATCTTATCGGCAACTGAGAACACACTGCTCTCTTCCTGCTGAGCTTTTCAACTGCATGTGCAGCGAGAAGTGGCTGCACACATCACTGGGATTCAGATCTCCCTCAGAGGCAATTCTTTTTTATTACACGTGGCAGACTTTGTCTCCCATAGCAAACTTACCATTCATAGATGATGCTGATTCTTGTCATGGTTTAGGACAGGAGATTTATGGCTACAAAGATGAGCTTAATAAACTGGGTCTCACTGTTGAAGCGAAAAATGGTGCAAGATTTGTCATCTCAGGTCTCAGCATTCCTAGTGATCCTTCTATCATGTCCCAAGCTACCGTCGTGTCACTTCTTGCCTGCATCCAGAGATACTTCGAATGTGCAGCTTCACCTCCTAAGGGCTTTCAGAAGAAGAATTCCGTGAAGTGGCGAAAGACATCCATGGGCTACCAATGTCCTCATGAATGTATCCTTTTTGATGCAAAGCAGTCTTCTCTGTGCATGGAAGATGGCCCTTTCATTGATGAAGCTTTCTATGGTTCAGAGCTAGTCTCATTCAAAGATTCCCTTGCAAGAATTGGAGTGACTGTTAATGTTAATTTTGGACATGATCTTGTTGCTCGGCATTTGAGGAGCCACAAGGTTAGAACTACTATTTCCCGGATCTACATACACCTCATGAAGTGCAACTGGAAACCTAATGATAAAGACAAAAGCAGTAACTGGATTTGGATACCAAATGAAACGGACGATGGAGAATGGGTGAGTTCAGAATGTTGTGTTGTTTCTGATAAGAACAATTTTTTTAGCCAGCAGATACATATCCTAGACAAATATGGCTGGATACTTCACACTGTGATGTAGAGGCTGGAATATTAAAAATTCCTTTATCTAAAAAACATATCCTAGACAAATATTATGACAAGAAGTTGCTTGGATTCTTTTCACTTGCTTTCGGTGTGAGGCGTGGACCAGATCCTGAAGACTACTGCAAACTATGGAGCACATGGGAGAGTTCTGTACATGAGCTAGATATATCTGATTGCTCTGCTTTCTGGACGTTCATTGCGACAAATTGGAGCAGAACCACGCAGAAATTACTTTCTGGTTGTGTCAAGGTCCCAGTATATACTGGTGGAAAGATCACTTTATCAAACAAGGAAGATGTGTTCATTCCTGATGATCTACTGGTTACAGATTTATTCAAGAAGCTTCCTGAGCAGTCACTTTTCATCTGGTATCCTCCGTCTACCATACCTTCCATGTCCCGAGCAAGGCTTAACAGCATCTATGACAGCATCGGTGTTCAGAGAATATCTAAATCAGTAATGAAGAACGATTCTTTCACTTTAGAGAATGGCTGTTTCAGAACAGTCAACTCGAGTAAGGTGATCAAGGTTGGTTTGCTCCATATAATTCTTGCGTTCCTCGCCGATCCTGCTCTTGACATTCCTGCTGAAGGGAGGCACAGGATGGTTTCCTGCCTTCTGAATGTGTTTGTCCAAGAGAATGATGAACCAATCACAGTGGGCTATAGTGTAAGCTTGTCATCTGGAGAGGTTGTGAATGTGAAGGCCAGCCGAATGCTTAGGTGGGAAAGGGAAAATTCCAAGCTGTACATGCAGAGCAGCAATGGTGAATCCAGGTACAAAGAAAAGATTGAGTTTGCGACCTACTTCGCAGAGGAGTTATCTAAAGGTCTGCTCTTTGAGATGCCAGATCAGATCCCTTACCTCGCTGAGCTCAATAAATTTGGCAGCTTACTGGACTTTGACGATGCCGCTGTTGGATTCTTGCATAAGTCCAACAATCTGCAGCTGTTTCCTGAAGATGAGGATTTCCTGAAGTCTTCATAGCTAGGTCTGTGCCCTGAATACCTAAACCTTCTCTTTGTGCTTCTAAATTTTCCCCAGATTACAAAACTAACTTACTGATGCCACTGTACCCACCTCTAATTTCTATATGCAGGTGGCAGCAAGAATAACTAGTGTTTTGCAGATTATGCTCTTCAGGTTATGCGCACGGTCAGTAAATTGTCCACTTTCATTCTTTACAGCCCTATCATGCATGTATGATGTTTTACATTGTCCCTGTTGTGTTTTAACTTTGACAAAGTCTTATATAAGTGCTCTTGCATTCTTAGGTTGCGGATGCCCTTCACAAAAATCTGGTGCTGTGCTTGGAGGCTTCTTAATGTGACTGTGGTGGAGTTTTCCGAGCCATCCTGCCCATCTTAAGCTTGTCAATCTGTCCCTATTTCTCTTGTTTATTTAAGTTTGTGTTTCTGCCTCCTGGAACAGAACTTATCAGTAGTTCCAGTGCAGATCTTTATCCATTTGCAAAACGACATTTGTACAATCGTACTTGACTGCAATATTAATTAGTAATACTATTGCAAGTGCCCTGTGCATGCTCCATTTGTTTCTGATCCTATTGGATGTGTTTGTGTTTGAGGCGAACCGTGCAGAACTTGTTACTGCACTGCGATGGCTTGCTGACTTAAAAACTGCTGGCTTGTTAGCATGGCTCGAGGTTTCATGTTTGTATTCAGTTTGCTATCTTTGGTATATTGGACAGCATGATGGTAAGGTTATCAAATTGCCATACGCGCTCGCAATGATGAGGCTGCTGTTGAGAAATAGGATAGATTGTGCCTTTAGTATATGGCACTCTGACAAAACAGCCAAATGACCCGTTCTGGCTCCAGTGATCATCTCACTCCTGTTTGTCGCTAGCTTGCTACGGATTAGGATCTATCTTCCGTCTGATTTTGTACTCCAATTGGGGACAGCGAGTACTCCTGTATCGGCAGTGCTAACATAAGGACTTTGGGATTGTGTTAAATTAGATTGAGAAAATCTCTTAGTTATTTGATAAATTTCTGATGAAAATTGTTGTTTTAAAACTATTACATATTTTTGAATTTTTTATTTGTTTAAATTTGTTTACATATTTTGTAAACTAATGCTTTATTTTTCTTTAAAATTATTTTTATACAGTTCTTTTTGTCGCACCCAATGCTTGTTTGTTATCACGCTATAACTTTTAGCCGACATCGTTTGTAATTCAAATTTAGCTTGATTTCAATATTTATGACTTTATCATATAAACATAGATAGAGACAAGTTCTATATCAAAATTGTTAGGCTTCGATGAATAGTTATTTTTTATTTGAAGACGTTTACATGTTTAAATAGTTGATCAATGTGGTGAGATGATGACTGTTCGTATAGGAGAGCAATTCGTGCATGAATTCGAACAGGCCATGTGGATGGGTCCAATCAGCCTTGCTCAGGAAAAGGACTTGTCATCTCACGCCAAGAAAACTATGTGCTGTGTAACACACATCAAGAAAAGGATGGATTATATATTTTCAAGCCAAGCAAACTACATTCTTTGCCATTATCACACTTGTACTTATTAGGTGTCAAACTATATAGATCAGATTGCCTTTTGATCTCTTATGTTTGTTGGATCTATGGCGATCGAGCGCAATAAAATCATTGCGGGCAACAAGAGAAACAATTACCGACAAGGTCATCCATGCTGTCAAAATTAATGCCAGTATGAATACGTCATCAGTGCTAGGCGGATACTATCTTGATCCCAGGATATAGATATTTTTAGATTTTTTTGAAGTCAAACCTTTTAAACTTTGACGGCATATGGTACAAAAATTATAAAGATTGATAACACAATTTATTCATAATGAAACCAATTATCGTAATAACATGTAATATTTTCTATTTAAAAGTAATTATTTTTAAAAATATTATTGGTCAAAGATGAAAATATTTAACTTTGATCAAGTTATATTTTAGGACCGAGGTATTAGTAGCTCATAAAATGAGGCAGTAGTAATAAGTTCCCCGAGTATTATCCACCAGCAAGAATACCCCATAGACTTGTGCAAGCTCATAATAATAAGAGTCGGCACGAAAAGTCTATGAGGTACTCTCTATGCTGGCTCAGACGCTTATTATTTGTACAAGCTTTAATGACGAGCCAATATGGATAGTTTCTCGCATTTGTGATTCAAACTTTAGCTTGGTTCAGAAATTCGTAACTTTTTCTAAATGGACTAGCATAGAGACAAAATTTATATAGAAATACTTATATACTCCCTCCATCCTAAAATAAATGTTCGTTTAGGCTTCAAATTTTATCGCATAAAGAGTGTCGTTTTAGATTATAGTAAGGTCCGAGTAATTAAAGCAATCTCAAATACCAATAAAAGATTGTACAGAGAAAGTCATGGAGCCAATCAAATGCTTAACTAAATATTTTCCAATAGATTTGTATTTATTGAGGATAAAGGAAACCAAATAAACAGCATGACTTTTAATCACAACTACTACAGTTAATAGGGTAACAAGGTCATTTCTCAATAGTAGTAATGTGTCTAAAATTTTCCAAACGAACACTTATTTTGGGATGAAGGAAGTACGAAGGAATAGGCTGGGCCTTTCCATATCTTTTCTGCTTACTCTCTCTGTCCTGAAATATAAGGTATTCTAGCAATTCTAAGAGAGATTAAGGAAAAGAATAAAAGATGCATGTACCTGTTGACGTTTCTTAGCATCACGAATAAATCCGCGAGCGCACATATGACGTTGTAGCTTTCACCCAGGAGTATTCCAAGGGTATCGTATCCACTGAGGAATGTCTGTATATTCTCTAAGGTTCAGGTTCATCCAAGGACACTACACCAGTTAGAGGCAAGGGGCAGAGAGGATTCCTAAGGCTAAGAATCGAAGGTAAGATAGAACTATCCTAATTATTCGCGTCGGGCTACTGGCTTCCCTCAGAATAAAACTGGTGAGCTCAGTAATACGGCACTGGGATATACCCAAACGGGAAGGGTTTCGCTAGATAGATAAGGCTGTCACCACCTGCTACCTACCTCATCTAACCAACGGATATACCAGAACCAACAGGTAAAGACTGATCTAGACACCACGTCTACACCGTTACTTACTAACTCTAGAATCGTTCCTATTCTAGAGGCATCCACTACACTAGCGAACTATTGATCCAACAAACAACTAGGCGGAGCTAAATCTAACTTAACTAGGAAACTAAAGCACAAAAGAAGTCACGAATACTTACTATGATTGATAAGCATCCGTCAAGGTACAAGCTGGAGAAGAGCGTCGGGTGCCGACCGGCACCTCTCCGACTTCCCCTCAATCTCTCCCTTACTCCTAAGTACTACCTAGGCAGCATTAAGCCTCTAAGGAGAGCTTCAAAGTCCCAAAGTGAGAGAGGAGTTGAAGGTGAGTTGTGTCTCCATTAGAAGCCCCTTCCCTCATGTATATAGGGGTGAACGACGGGCTCCTGGGCGGTAATCTCGTGAAGCCTTGCGAAACCGACATTAGGAATGCGACTGGAGTCGCCACGTGAAAGCTGGAGGCGAGGGGGCCCAGTGGCAGTTCGGCCGACCCCTGGCCACCGCCTTTTGCCACCGCCTTCGGCTAGAAGACTGGTAAGTGGGCCCTTAAGGCGGTTCTGGGTGACTTGGCGCAATACTATGTCGGTTACATGCTCTCGTGGGCGCTTCAATCCATGTGATGTTGAATTCTTGCGCCTGATTGGTCGAAAGGGTGCTGCCTTGGATTGAGAGTGTGTTGCTTTGCTCTTAAAGTGTGTTTCCTCCTTTGCTTGAGTTGCATACACATATTCACCAACACATATGGAGTTTGGTAATTAAACACCTGCTCTTTGTTGGTCGGCACACTCCGATCGGTCGGCATTTTTAGGCTTGAATCATGGAGAGTGTTTTACCTGCATTTCTTGCCCAATTTCCTACATTGCAAAATCTCCAAGGAAAATGTGAAAGTGGTAGTATTTAGGGTAATTATGCAGGTAAAGTATGCTAGTCATCCCGACTTTTGGGTCAAATTGACGCTCAAAATTTGTCCGTAGCGAGCGTCAACAGTACCCTCCGAGAGCTCTTCATTTACCAACTATGTCTAAAGTTGCTCCTAAGATTAATCTTAGGAGGAAGGGATAGAAATGTTAAGTATATAGTTAAGAGCCATGGAAAATTAAATGGTTTCCTTTAATACTTATCCAAAAGTCATAGAATGCCTTACATTAGAGTACAAATTTTGAACCGTTCAATGCATTATATTTCATGATGGAGGGAGTATATTGTGAGACCCGGGGCTACGGGACTGCGTTCATAGCATAGAATGTTCTAGAGTAAGGGGTGGGGCATGTCCCCATACCTTATCCATATTGTAAAGTACTCAGATACGAGTAGGACTAGTCGGTATAGAAGGAAAATATCCAAGTACTACTCGGAAAGGACTCCTAAGCTAGTATCGGTCTAGGACTTCTATGTAACCCTGTCTCCCCAGAGTATATAAGGGCAGGCAGAGACCGCCCTCCAAAGCATAACCAATCAAGGCAATACAACCACCAACTAGGACGTAGGGTGTTACGCACATCGCGGCCCGAACATGTCTAAATCTCATGTTGCTTGCACCTTCGAGTTCCTGATCTCGGCGACACCCTGCCTTCAAGTCTACTACCTTAGCGTATACCTAGGTAGGCTTGCCGGTAGAACACCGACAGCTGGCGCGCTAGGTAGGGGTGTTCATCGATGATCCACTGGCGAACTCGATGGCAACGTTCAACTTCACCAGCATCGTGCTCCCTAAGGGCACAACCTTCGTCTTCGGCTCGTGGGTCTGTGTCGCTGACAGCACAGGCGACTTTTGCCGGCACCTCATTGACAACAAGAAGCCGGAGAATCTAACAGCAAACCCACGCAGCGATCTTGATGAGTTCGTCGACAACCTCTACGAGATGCTGCTCCCCGACCTCATTGGGGAGATCAAGAATCTATCCATTTTCAACGCGACTCCGACTCATGCTGCACCTGGCTCCCTCGGATTGGACTCGACTCCACCAGAGGGAACGCGTACCCGATTCCTGTTCGGACTACGCAACACGACCACTGTATATCAGGAGGCTATACAATCCGAGTTCTACTCCGCATTGAAGAAGGACTTGGACAATCTACTTAAGATCGAAGAAAAGGAAGCCACCGCAGGCCGGGAGGCTCCTATCTTCGACGACTACGACTCAGACTCCAGCGACGGCGCCGAGCCCTTCATGGATGGACACCAAGGCCTGCTTATAACCTTCACCGCGGAGGGTCGCTTCGTGTATTGGAAGGGCATGAAACCCTCTGAACTACTCGGAGATGACGAACGACTTTTCGCCCACCTCGACTCGCTGCCTTTTCAGGAAGGCAGGCCGCTATGTGCCAACACCCTAGGAGGAACCGTGCTGGTCGACTACAGCACCGACGAGGCCACTTCACACCGCCACGTCTTCATGGCAGATCTAGATGAAGTCAGTAGTAGGTACCGTAATGAAAGACCCGAGCCGGTCTCTGCGGATGAGCCCACTGTCGAAGCCGGCAACGAGAATGATAACGAGCACGACGCCCGCAGGCTGCGGAACCAGAAGCGCGCTATTTGCAGAAGGAGAGCTGCCGAACGCGTGCAACACATACAATGCGACCTCGACACCGAATTCGCAGCAGCAGGAGATCAGGGTTTCAACAGCCACATTGCCAACATTGCTAGAGTAATAGCAATGCTCGCCGACAACCCAAACCTATTTCTTCAGACCGTCGTCCGCATGGCGCAGTGAACATGGCTCCAGCTCAACAGGCAACATCCGGCCCCCTCAGTCTCGCATCCAAGGCGAGAGGTAGTAGGAGAAAGCCAAGTCAGCAAGACGCCTGGAGGCCACCCTCGACCACGACCCGCTCCATCCCATGCTCCACAAGGTAGTTGCTTTGTGGCCGGGGGGCCTAGGCAGCACCCAAGCCAACTGGATGGCAATAGAAACCGCCATGAAGAATTCGAGAAGTTGCCAACCGGAGATCTTTGGGAAAAGCTCAATGTGGGGTGTTATGCACGCTCTATTATTGAAGCTCGAAGAGAAGAACACACTGCTGCTTAGAGGAACACTGCGCTGGAGGACAACAATCGCTTTCCCGCGTTCTCGCAACGCTTCAGCCAGTACAAGTACCCGAAGGGCTTCAAACCGATTGGCATTACAAAGTATAACAACAAACAAGCCCCCCAGCAGTGGCTCAAGTGCTACTCCACAGCTATTGAAGTTACCAGTGGCTCCAACATCACGAAGGTCATCTACTTCCTGATGGCCCTGAAGATGGCACCACTCACATGGCTGGAAAGCCTCAACAAAAACTCGATCGACTCCTGGGAGGACCTCAAAGCTGTCTTCACCGAAAACTTTCAAGGGCAATTACCAGGGCAGGTACTCATCACGACTTATCTCAATGCAAACAGGAACGGAACGAGCTCCTACGATCATACACCTGCCACTTCTTCAACACTCGCGCCACGATCACGAACATATCCGAAAACGACGTGATCGACTACTTCCACAACGGCCTCACCGACCAAGCTCTCTTCGGTAACTTCGGCCGGAACCGCCCCAAGACCATCGCCGGCCTCCGCGATATGATGCAAGGAGTAGGGGCGTGAACGCTTTTTGAAGCGCGGCAATGACTACAACAACAACAAGCGGAGTAACGACAATCACAATGATAGAAGCTAGCGGGACTACTCGGGATCTTTCCGGAAGCGCAAGCCAGACGATCTCGTTGCGGCTGTCGAGGACCCCCCCCCCCCTCCGCGTGGCAAGAAGTCGGGATCAATGAAAGAGCTCAAGAAGCTCCTGCAGAAGCAATGCCCATGGCACCAGCACACCAAGCACTCGGCAATCGAGTGCAACAACCTTTGAAGTACCTTCAACGCCCTGCCTCTCAACAAGGGCGACAAGAAGAAGGACAAGGATAAGGAGGATGATGAACCGGAGGACAAAGCCAACGCCGCTCAATTCCAGGACGCATCAAAGACTGTCAACATCATCTTTGGTGGCGAATTAGGCTTCGCCTCCAGGAGAGCCCAGAAGCTAACACTCCGCGAGATCATGTCTATCGAGCCGGCGATACCATGACCTCTTCAGTTGTCGGAGGTCCCCATCTCATTCTCAAGAGCTGACCAATGGACTAGTTTCTTTGAGCTGGGAAAACTCCCACTTGTACTAGATCCAGTGGTGGTCAACGTCAGGCTCACCAAAGTACACATTGACGGAGGGAGCAGCCTCAACCTCCTCTTCGTGAGTACTTTGAGGAAGATGGGATTGAACTTCACCGAGATGCTTACACCAAGCAAAGCTCCCTTCTAAGGTATCATACCAGGGAACTCGGCTACACCCCTTGGCATGATAACCTTCCCTTCCACTTTTGGCACGAGGGAAAACTAACGTACCGAGTACATCAAATTCGAAGTGGCTGACTTCGAATCCTCATACCATGCCATCCTGGGAAGACCAGCATTGGCCAAATTCATGGTCGTGCCCCACTATGTCTGCTTGCTTCTCAAGATGCCAGGAAAGAGTGGAGTCCTCACCTTCCACGGCCACCTGAAGAAGTCATATGATTACGACCAGGAGGCCATTGAGTACGCTTCAACTACACGTGTGCCAGATACTTCAGCGGAAGTACTCGTGGCAGCGCAACAACTCTCCCAATCTAGGCTGGAGATCCCAACAAAGAAGGCGAACCAGACCAAGATGCAGTCTGCTGGAGAACTCGCTCTAAAGACCATCCAGCTGCAAAAAGGTGATTCATCGAAGACAACCCTGATCGGGTCACAACTCGACGCCAAATAGGAAAACACGCTCATCAGCTTCCTTAGGGCCAATCGAGATATATTCGCGCAGAAACTAGCGGATATGCCAGGGGTGCTCAAGGAATTGATCGAGCATAGCTTGAATGTAAATCCTAAAGCTACTCCCAAGAAGCAGCAACTTCGTAGATTCGCTCAAGATAAACGGGAGAAGATCAAAAAGGAAATAGCTAAACTACTCGCGACTGGATTCATCAAAGAGGTGTTCCACCCAGAGTGGGTAGCTAATCTTGTCCTTGTAAAGAAGAAGAATAATAATGAATGGAGGATGTGTGTTGATTATACCGATCTCAACAAACATTGCCCAAAAGATCACTTCGGGCTACCACGCATCGACCAGGTCATTGACTCCACAACCGGCTGCGTATTGTTATGCTTCCTTGATTGCTACTCGGGCTATCATCAAATTTCCCTCAAGGAAGAAGACCAAATCAAGACCGCGTTCATCACATTCTTTGGCACATATGTATATAAAATTATGTCCTTTGGGTTGAAGAACGCGGGCGCAACGTACCAGCGGGCAATTCAGATGTGTTTCGCCAACCAGCTACATCGTAACGTAGAAGCCTATGTGGATGACGTGGTCATTAAGACCAGAAACCACAAAGGCTTGATTACGGATCTGGAAGAAACTTTCAATAACTTACGCAAGTACCAGTGGAAGCTTAACACAACTAAGTGCATCTTCGGCGTACCGTCAAGGAAACTACTCGGACTCAGGTTCATCATCAGTCACAGAGGGATTGAGGCCAACCCGGAGAAAGTAACCGCCATCAACAACATGAAGGCTCCAGCTCCCGTCAAGGATTCCAGAAGCTCACAGGGTGCATGGCGGCCCTAAATAGATTCATCTCACGACTTAGAGAATGGGGCCTTCCATTCTTCAAGCTCCTAAAGCAGCAGAATAAGTTCCAGTGGACAGAGGAGAGGAGGCAAATCAGGCACTACAGGACCTCAAGCTACACCTACAGTCGCCCCCATACTCACTGCGCCACTCCAAGGTGAAAATTTGTTGCTATATATTGCTGCAACTACTCACATGATCAACACTGCCATCGTGGTGGAGCGTTCCGAGGAGAGCCATGCATTTGGTGTGCAGTGGCCAGTGTATTTCATTAGCAAAGTACTCTCTGAAGCAAAGGTTCGCTACCCTTCAATTTAGAAACTTCTCTATGCAATACTCATGACATCCAGGAAGCTTTGTCACTACTTCGATGAGTACCAGATCTCAATTGTTACTGACTTCCCGTTGACAGATATTCTCCACAATCGGGATGTTACTGGCTTTATCTCCAACTGGGCAGTAGAACTGGGGGTTCTCTCCATCGACTTCAAGCCAAGGACAACCATCAAATCCCAAGCACTAGTGGACTTCATGGTCGAATGGCAGGAAAACCAAATACCAACTCCTGTGAGCAAGCCAGAGCATTGGACGATGTTTCTGATGGTTCGCTCAAACTCAACGGCGGCGTTGCAATAGTACTTTTTATCTCACTGAAGGGGAACAACTCAAATATGTTCTCCAGATCCTCTGGAAGGTATCAAACAATGAGGCCGAGTACGAAGCACTACTCCATGGGCTCCGATTGGTGATTTCCCTCGGCATCAAGCCACTACTTGTCTACGAAGACTCCCTACTAGTCGTGCAACAAGTCAACAAAGAGTGGCATTGCAATAAGGAAGCCATGGATGCATACGTAGTAGAAGTACGCAAGATGGAGAATAAATTCTCGGGCCTTGAAATCCATCATGTGGCCCGGGACCATAATGTTGGAGCAGACATACTGTCTAAACTGGGATCTACTCAGGATCATGTACCTACAGGAGTTTTTGTCCAGGAACTCAAAGAACCGTCGATCAAGGCTCCGGCACAGGTAACCACTGTTCCAGGACCCTCGGATCCAAGTCGGGAGGTCATGATGCTCGGAGAAGATTGGTGAGAACACTATATCGACTTCATCACAGAAAGAAACTTCTAGTTGGTATGTCAGAAAAGAGCGCAACAGCAGCCCGCATCATGAGAGGCATGAAAGGATTTGTCCTAGTCAGCAACAAGTTATACAAGCGCGGAATACATTCTGGAGACCTCATGAAGTGTGTCCCAAGCGAGCAGGGCTATGACATCCTACGCGGCATTAATGATGGGAGCTGCGGCAATCGCGCTGCGTCGAAAACACTAGTTGGGAAGGCCTATAGAGCAGGTTTCTGGTGGACAACAGCAGCGGCAGACGCTGAAGAACTTGTGCGCAGATGCCCAAACTATCAATTCTTCGGCAAACAGTCACATGTCTTGGCTCATAATCTCATCACAATACCACCATCCTGGCCATTTGCATGCTGGAGCCTCGACATGATCGGCCCACTAACAACGGCACTAGGAAGCTTTACTCACATGTTGGTGGCCATCGACAAATTTACAAAGTGGTTCGAGTACAAGCTGATCACCAAGCTCACCCTAGACAGAGCAGTCGACTTCATCTCTGTCATCTTGCATCGATTCGGCTTCCTCAACACCATCATCACCGACTTAGGCTCCAACTTCACAATACATCAGTTCTGGGAATTCTGTGAAAATGCAGCCACTGAAATCAAATACGTGTCGGTAGCACACCCAAGGGCCAATGGACAAGTTGAGTGAGTCAACGACATGATCCTGGATGGTATGAAGAAAAGACTCTACGATGAGAACAGAAAAAAGGTTGGCAAGTGGATACATGAACTTCATCATGTCGTCTGGGGGCTTCAAACTCAACCATCGAAAGCCTTTTTTCCACTGTACTACATCTCCCCCTGAAGCAAACCCTCAGCAACGAGATTGAGAAGGTTTTTGCGGGAACACTTACTGTAATCCAGTCGCTGCTTGTGGTCTGGGGCTCCTTGTCTTTGTTTTCACCCTTCGACGCCATTTTCTTGTTGCCCATCCTTGTGGTCACGAGCCTCTTCACTTGCATATGCTCCGGGGCTCCGGGAGAGGGGAATGAAAGGTGGCGCGGAGTGGGAGAGACCCTACTCGAGTAGATCGAGTGGGGAAGGGCGAACAAAAAAGGGAGGAGTTCTAGATCTAGATCTAGAGTTGATGGCGGCGCAAGAGCAGAGGAAGACGAAAGGCTTTTTTTCAATGTGAAGGCAGTGAAACGAGTGGGTGAAAACCCTAAACTCACTGCGCGGTTAAATAACAAGCGGGTGGCCTGGATTTACTGTTCTAAAAGATGAGGAGTTTTTCTATAAATGTGGTTTGTTTTGAAGGGTAATTTGGGAAAATTTTGGGGAAATTATTTGATTAAATTTTTTTTCAGGGATAGAATCCTGAAAAGGGGTTTTTTTTGAATTTCAGACCAATTTTTCCTTTATAACACCATCAATTCAAATCATGTACATTGCACTGTTCAGTATGCCACGTTCTTTTGGATCCTTTTTCCAAATCTTGGGATTTGGATTCAAGGCTCGGGGTTGCGGGACACGTGTCAGCGATAGCTTATTTTTTCAAAATATTTGGAAGATAAGAAAAAAGATTCAACACTAATTTGGCCTTCAACCTGATTCTTTGATTCAACCTAAGACTCGGGGGCTACTCCATATGAAGTGTGATTTTCATCGCACCCCATATAAAAGAAGATTTAAACTACTCAGGGCATGAGCACCTCACAGCCTCGAGGCAGCCAAGGAAGTACTCGGATGACGCCTTGAGAACGAAGTTCTGAAGAAACCCAAGGACGACTTCAGAAGTACTCGAAGCCTGCAGTACTCGGCTACGAAGAGCTCAGGGGCTTGTCAAACCCGGGACTACGGGACTGCGTAATGTTCTAGAGTAAGAGGTGGGGCATGTCCCATACCTTATCCATATTGTAAAGTACTCGGATACGAGTAGGATTAGTCGGTACAGAAAGAAACTACCCGGGTACTACTCGGAAAGAACTCCTAAGCTAGTATCGGTCTAGGACTTTCATGTAAACCTGTCCCCCCAGAGTATATAAGGGCGGGCAGGGACCCCCTCCAAAGCATAACCAATCCAAAGCAAACAACCACCAAACAGAACGTAGGGTGTTACACACATCGCTGCCTGAACTTGTCTAAATCTTGTGTTGCTTGCAGCTTCGAGCTCCTGATCTCGGCGACACCCTGCCTACGAGTCTACTACCTTAGGGTATACCTAGGTAGGCTTGCCGGTAGAACACCGACATATATATCTGCTGGGCATGGGCCACATAGAAATAAATCATTCTTTTTTACAGGACGTTTTGTCGAGACAAGATTTTGACTAACAGTTACATCATTCGTATTTCATTTATGTTGTGGAAAATTTTCATAATAAGTATAGTTGAATATGAATATTAACTATATCAATTTTGTGTTGCAATAATTAATTATGTATTCATAGTGTAACTATTTAGTAAAAGTTTAAACTAATACTCGCTCCGTTCTAAATTATAGATCATCTTGGTATTTCTAGGTGCATAATTTATTTGGGACGGGGAGCAGGAAAAAATGTCTACAAATTGGAAGGGAGAGAGTGGAAAGAAACTCTGGATTATGAGATACCACATTGACTGATCAAATTGAGTCGAATATGTTGTGCCCAGGTCGTACATTCATCATACACATCCAGCCTAGCTAATGCTACCTGCTCATACACATTCCCCTGTCTTCTTAACCTTCACCATGAGCCCGTTCTTCATCTGCAAGACAACCGAAAGCTTTTGCTCCACGGCGTGCCCCTCCGCCACCTCCACGTCGAAGTTCCACACCACTGCCGCGACGGACATCATCTGCGCCACTGCTATGTTCTTGCCAAGGCAAGACCTGGGCCCCGTGTTGAACGACAAGAACTTGTACGACGGCACGAAGCGCAGCCTGGCCCCGTCCTCGGAGAGCCACCTCTCAGGCCTGTACTCCCGGCAGTCCCCGCCCCACACGCTCTCCATCCTCCGCTTGCTGTACACGGGGACCAGGACGGTCTCGCCGGCGTGAACCTTGTGGCCGCTGGGCAGCACGTCGTCGGCGATGACCGTCTTGCGCTCGATCGGGCCCGACGGGAACAGCCGCAAGGACTCGAACAAGGCCGCTCGTAGGTAGACGAGATCTTTCAGCTCCTCCGGCTCAAAGACCACCGTGCCCGCGGCCGAGGATGCCCGCGAGACCACGGGCACCAGTTCCTCGCGGACACCGGACACGACTCGCGGATGCGTGGCGAGGTTGTACACGAGCCACGGCAGCGCCGCGCCCACCGGATCACGCAACGCGACCATGAAGTTGATGAACGTCTTGAGCAGGAAGTCAGTGGGCTCGCGGCCGGCTTCGTCCAAGAAGTCCGGGTCATCGATGTAGTGGGACAGGATGTCCACGGCGGCGACCTCGCCGTCGGTTTGCTGGCCGGCCATCCACCTCCGGATCTGTCCCGCGACAAAGCTCCGTAGCACTGCTTCTGCCGCATCAACGCTTCTCTCGGGGCCAATTCTCAGGCGCCTCATCACCTTCCAGCACAGCGTTGGCCACCTCCATGAGGGCGTCCATGGCCGTCGCGATGGGCATCGGCGGCATGCTGCTGGTGGATAAGCAGCAAGGGTCCTCTCCGAACACAAGCATGACAGTCATGTCGAAAACAAGCCTCCCAAGCATGTCCTCGATGTCGAACGGCGTGCCGGCGAGTGCCATGCGGGACAGCAGCGGGACGAGCCCACGCGCCACCTTGTCACGGCAGCCGCGCGACATGGAGCCCATCAGACGTGGCCTCGTCAGGACGTGATGGATCCTCGTGCGCTGCTGGCGCCACGCCTCGCCGTCGGCGGTGAATATAGTTCCTTCTAGAAGGCCAAACACCGAGGCGAACTCGTCGCCTTTGGGGTAGTTTGCAAAGTTCTTGGTGAAGATGTGCCTGACGTTGTCTGGGTCACACGTCAAGAAGAACCTCATGTTGGTTCCTGGAGGGCCGTAGGCCCTGAAATTGAGGTTCGTGGCGGCAAGCATGGAGGTGACATTGTCATGGAAGCAGTGGCGGTTGGCCGCAATGGTAGGGAGGACGCCCAGAATGGGTCAGTCCGCAGGGAACAATGGATTCTTTGATGTCCTGGACTTGATATAGAGGTACAAGGGAATCAATAACACAACTGAGGGGAGCACAAGTTGTGCAAAAGGGAGAGCCATTGCTGTGGCCAATAATATTGCTTGGTATCGATGGGTGGGCTACTGATTTCGGTGAATTTATAGACGAAGTTTGTAGTCTGCTAACGTTCGTGTCACAACACCCACCTGCATTACTGTAGGATCACCCACCTGCATCATTGTAGGATGACATCTTTATCTATTTCTAAAGCATGTAAAATTTTGGTTTGGTCCAGCATATAACATCACCGATGGGTGAATCCGAAGCGTATATAATAAGAACTGAACAACAACACTATCTTGTAACTAAAAGAACTCGAATACAATGAGAACGTGAAAACACAACAAAATTCTTATTGAATAAAACCAATCATAATAAAAAATATGCCGCAATCTTTACGGAATTCTTTAACTAGAATTCTTTGAATTAGTACTTCGAAACAGCCACACCAGTGATAAATTTCAGCTCATCGTGCCATTGAATTTCTTTAACTAGAATTCTTTGAATTAGTACTTCGAAATGCTTATGCTTGTATATGTTGGAGAATGCTTATGGGCCTTCCACCGGTGTTACCGATATATTCAGAGTAGTATGCTCCATGCTGCTGCTAGATGAAATCCAAGCTTAGCACATTACGACAGGCTAATGGCTGCTATTTTTGCCAATAACCACTGCAGTATAGCTTCAGAGTCTGTTTAGCAATCTCCTATGTATAGGATATCCCTGCAGTTTCCAGTCAAAATACAAAAGATGCAGAAAAGTAGCACTAAAACATGTTCTCTCCACTTATGGTTCTAAAACTGATTGCATGTCAGTATGCTTTGTAGATGAATATCTCTGAAATAATTATCTGAATTGTTTACTATGTTTTCTCTGTTTCTTTAGAACAGTGTCTTCGATGGAATAAAGAAAGCCTAGAGTGATTAATATTTATTTTTCAAGGTAATATAACTATTCTGAAAGTTCTAGCAATTCTATTCCATAATGTAATGAATGGACAAAGCATGGGTATATGTAACATGTTCAATATTTTTCCAGGAACAGACCGCAATTTGACAACTCCAACTTGCTTTGAATCCATTCATGCATACGAAGGAATGTTTTATCTGTCTGATCCCCTCAACTGTGCATCCAAGCATCATCTCCAAATGGGGAAGAAGCATATGTGCTCGTGAGGACTGTATGAACAGTTCTCGGTAATTCAAGCTTGAAGCATTTACCGTTGTACCAATGCGCCCCTTTTGCAATTTGGTATATATGCATGGATTCACACAACTTAGATGGTTTGGGCAATATGATTGCTTTTTAAGAAAGTGGCACTATGCAGACACCCAAGTAAATTCTAATGTTGAGGTATAAGAAATATCTGGAGTTCTGATTCTTTATAGTTTTTGGAGAAGTTGAGCAACATTATGCTTGGAGTCAACATATACCTGGTTCATATTTTTTTGCATTCATGTTTTTAGTTATGTTGAAAATATTTTATCTCCCGTAGCAACGCACGGGCATAAACCTAGTATATTATTAAAAAAGCAATTGACTGGGCAGCCTGCCTGCTTAGTGCGTGGGCAGAACTATTGGTACTATTTATATGTTCGAGCGCCTCATATCCATACCTTATGCTGCTGCATATATATATATATATATATATATATATATATATATATTAAATCAGAAGGGGATATATATCAACTTTTGTTGCTCCGGGATCACATCAAGAAACTATACACAAACTAGATGATGTACCATACTACCCTTAAAAACATTACTCTAAACTTATTATTATTATTATTATTACTATTATTATTATTATTGTTATTATTGTTATAAGCAGCCCACATTTGGTGTGCGATCTGATCTCTTACGGTACTTCCATCACTTGATTCCCACTTCATTTGGACACTTGTTGTTCCTCTCCAGCACATAAACATATATTGTTCTGGTGAGATATACTCTGGTTGGTCATCGAGAACCTGCTAGCACCAGATCAGTTAGGAGCTGATCATCGGCAGGGACCTACCAGTAACATGCTGCTTAGTAATTGCTCGTGATGGCTCGATATGAATGTGATCGAGACAACAAAGAGTGCTTTGGGCACGCCAAGATGTATGGTCACGATCCATTGATTGCCAAAGTCCAACACACAAGGAACTTTATGATTGAAAATAAATGTTGCAGCTGCTAGCTAACAGAGGTACATTCAATTATTGATGGCCTCATGATTTCCTCGATGCCGATGATTACCGAAAGAAAACAAGCAAATAAACCGTTGAAGGCACTGGCCAATTTGATTCACGACTCCGGTTTAGCGGGGCTCATGGCCTTCATGCATATCAGAGCATCTCCAAGAATGTCCAAAATCAATACCCAATAACTTAGTTTGGGAGCAAAAAAAATCCCCCTCCTCCAACAGTTTCTCAAACCAGTTCCTAACTGGCCTGTGATTAGAATTTATAACCCATCTAATGGGCCATCCGCATGGGCCAGCTAGTGGGTCAGACGTGATGCTCACGGGCACAAGTCCAACAGTCTCCCACTCCCACAAGAGGCAATCAGTGCGGTTATTTGCTGCTGTGTCCTGGACTCAATCCAATTCGTCTTTTCAGCTCTCCCTCCTTAAGTGTGTGACCCCATAGATTCATATAACAAACGGTCATGAACCAACAACTGTTTCTAGTCAATAGTCAGCAATGGCCTCTAGCAAGGCGTACTAACTCCCGATGGTCCACGAAGATCATATCCTGCATAACCTTGACACTCGCCAAAAACTATGTCCTTCCACCACACGACACCTAGCCAAGTACAAGGCGAATAAAGTGCCACCCTTGTCAACTTAGCATTATCTCGCTCCATGTAGAACTTATTTCACCGACTAACCTTGAGTCGTGGCATGGCCATGCACTTTTAGTTCCTACACACCGAGAGGGCCCAGAGGCATCTCAACCTAATGTGGGAGGGGCAAATTCCATCTTGACTCGACCTACCCTGCGACTTGTTTCGAAAGGTACCTAAAAACTACCTTTATATTACCCAGTTACGGAGTAGCATTTGGCACCCCAAAATATGCTCTTCCACAATCGATGACTCAACGCCGATCTCAGGTCTAAGGACTATAGTACGCATGTCATTACGAGACTCACCGATAGCACAAAAGTATTCGCGGTGTCTCGGAATGGGTCTATCCAACAATGTGTTCCTAACACACGTCCACATTGTCAGTGTGATATCCATGTATCGCTATGCACTACTACAAATACGGTTTGTACGGGCGGGTAAAAACACATCTGTAGGGGCGGGTGCATCACCCGCGCCTAGTTTTCGCTGCTAAAAATCAAGGTTTGTAGGGGTGGGTACCGCACGTGCCCCTAAAAACTCATTTCCAGGGGTAGGTGAGCCCATGACCCGCCCCTGGAAAATGATTTGTAGGGGCGCGTCTCCCCCTCACCCGCCCCTGAAAATCGATTTTCAGGGCCAGGTGAGGCTCTGACCCACCCCTGAAGATTGATTTCCAGGGGCGGGTTAGGGCATGCCGCGCCCCTAAAAATGAGTTCTCGCCAATTTTAGTGATTCTTAATAAATTATTCTATTGAGATCTAACTCTCAAATAATAATGAAGATGCAATCAACTTATATAACCAGTTCAAAGAAAGGGAAGAGTAAGGAAACACCCATGCTACTTATATACATCATTACGTTAATTTGTTTTGAAATTCTTACAACGATCAATACTTAAGTTCGAATGATAGGTTACAATCCATAAGAAAAAGGGTGCGGATACATCTATGCATATTACAAATTTCATGGGCCTCTGGTACGCTTCTGTAGATATGCAATGTAGTTAAGGTCTCCAATCGTCGAGCCTAGAACTTCATCAAAATAAACTAGAGCACGGATGAATGCACTCTCCTCCGCAGCCCAGTGCACATCACATTCAGTACTATAAATGTCGAACATTGGAGTGTTGAGCCGATTTGTCCTGTAGAAGGTGAGTTTTGCTTGGAACGTGGAACCTCTGGTCCAAAATGCCTCTCCACCCATCTAAGTTAAATCCAACTTTTTCAAGACATGATCCAGAATCGCTCTAAAGCTCACTGCTGCAAATGTACTACCATAGGGGAGTTCCTACAAGGTGATAATAACGTTATGGAAGTTGAAACATGTAACATAGCTGAAGTTACAATGAAAAAAAAGAACATTTTCATACCCAATTTTGGCAATTAAGCATACAAAGCCTCTCAGCAGTCTGAATGACAGTATTTCTTCTAACTCAAGTTGTTGAATTTGAAAATATGACACGTCCGGGATGAAGTACCCATGAGCCTCAAGCTGCCGTAGGCAAGACTCGACGGCTAGCCTCTCATAAGTTGTCCATATTGGTGACGCTCCACCCATTGCGGCAATTGAAATCATCGATCCACTAGGCTGTAGAGCAGGTACTTGAAAAGAAATACTTACTTGTTTGAAATGAGGTAGCCTAACAACATCGCATCATGACATAAATGCAGTACCACCTAACCCCTCGACGACATCTTCAAACCATCTAATTAGGTTGATATGCTGCATTGTATGTGATAAAATTTAGAAACTATTCATGTGTAGTAAAATATATATTAAAAGAAGAAATGAATCTTACAGCATTGGGACTTGCTCCGCGCGATCGATCGCCAAATGGCAAATCAATGGGGTCGTGAAAGCGTAATCCTGGTTGAGCCACTGTTGGCATTTTGTAACGCAGTCACCAAGTATGGACATAGAATCCATTCCTGGGCAACGCGCCAGAAATGCCATGGGGTATTTCTTACGTTACAGAAGGATCCGCAAGCGCACGGAATATCGTTGTAGCATTTTACCCGTGAGTACGGGGTCGTATTTATATTTCCGCAGGGAAGGCGGCGGTTATTGGAATAGATTAGTATGTTGATTTATTCTAGCATGGGTAAGATAATAAATGGTAGAGAGGTAGTCTGACACACAAGTTACTCAAGTTCTATTCTATGCAAAGCTTACAGGAAGGGAGAAACGAAGAAGAAAGCTAATCTAAGAACTTATGTACTCCTAACTAAGCACACAGTCTATACTAGGCGCTCACATACACAAACATGATTAGGAACGGTCTCTAGGCACACAGGCATCAACGGGAGACCGCACAAGATATGGCTAGGTGGCCAGTAGACCCTCACGGCTATTTTATGCACCTCCTACTGCTACTACACGAACGCGGAGGATTACACTGGACGGACAGGGCTGTCACCACCTGCCGCCTACCTCAACTAACCATGGTATAGAGCCACATCCAGCAACAGAGATTAGCCCAGACACCACGTCTACACTAAAAAGCGATACTCTAATGCCCCGCGCGGAGCCCCCACCCTTCGGATGGACAGACATCACACTAGAGCAAACATGTGAATACTAGAACCAATGTCGTAGCCTAGATATCTTACCACGTCTAATCATGCAAGATATCAGTTCTAGAAATAAACTAAGCATAGCATACACATCTGAATACACAGAACATAAACTATACGAATACGCTAGACTAGAAGATAACTCTATTAAAGAATTCCGAATATTACAAAGGAGAGGAAGAGTAAAACCCATACCGAACACTCCTAAGATAACTCGAGAACCGAAGAAGAGCTACTTAACCTAAACTCCATTATCCTAAAGACTAAGCAAGAGAGAAACTTGAGAGAGGCTTCAACTTGTGGTGTGTTTCTTAGTAGCAACCCCCTCATATTTATAGAGGTGAGTGAGGGGGGTGTGCAGCAGCTTCTCGGCGCCCTTTCACCTCTTAGCACCTGGAACCGACATGGAGGACCAATGGGAGAGCTCCACGTGGAAGAGGTAAGTCGGTGGGGCCCGGCCTGGTTCGGCTGAACTAGGTTAGGCGCCCACCGCCTCCAGCTTCTTCTGTGGTGCTGACACGTGGGACTTGGTCACTCCTCTGGGTGAGTCGAGTCTGTCCTAAGTCGGTTGCGCCTGTTTGTGGGCCCTTTTATCCGTGGGAGGTGTTGACGCTCGCTACGGACCAATTTTGAGCGTCAATTTGACCTGAAAAGTGGGATGACTACCATGCTTAACCTTGGAGGTTTTGCAATGTAGGAAATTGGGCAGGAAATGCAATGTAGGAAATTGGGCAGGAAATGCAATGTAGGAAAGTGGGATGACTACCAAATAATATCATTTCGATAATTCCCTTGGAGGTTTTGCAATGTAGGAAATTGGGCAGGAAATGCAGGTAAAACAAGCTCCAGGATTCATGCCACAAGACGCCAACGTATCGGAGCACGCCTACCAATAAAGAGTAGGTGTTTAATTACCAAATTCTATATGTGTTCGTGAATATGTGTATGCAGCTCAAGCAATTTAGGAAACACACCTCAAAGAGCAAGGCAACGCACTCGCGATTCAAGGCAACACCACTCTGACCAATCAGGCGCAAGCATTCGGTGTCACACGGATCAAAGGGCCCACCAGAGCATGCAAACGACATAGGACAGTGCCAACTCACCTGCCCAGGACCAGAGGGCCCACCTGCCAGCCTCTTAGAGGAAGCTTAGGTCGGTTGGTGACCAGGCTGGGTCGGCGACCCAACCAGGTCAGTCGAACCAGGACCAAGGCCACCAACTTACCTTTGCCACGTGTAGCTCCCTCATTGGATCTCAATGGTGGTTCCAAGTGCGAGCACCTGAATTCCCGGCCGTAGCACCCCTCATTCACCCCTATATATACGAGGGGAGGGGCTTCTAAAGAGGAGACAACTCACCTTCACCTCCCCTCTCACTTTTGAAGTTGGGAGCTCCCCTTTAGAGGTGTAGTGCTGCCTAGGTAGTGCTTAGGAATTAGGGAGAGAGTGAGGGGGAGTCGGGGAGGAGCCGGTGTGCACACCGGTGCTCTTCTCCATCTTGTACCTCGACGGATGCTTTTCAATCATAGTAAGTGTTCGTGATTTCCTCTGTGCTTTAGTTTCTTAGTTAGAACTAGTTCCCCCAAGTTGTTTGCCGGATCAATAGTTCACTAGTTTAGTGGGTAACTCTAGTTTGTAGCTAAGACTAGAGTTAGTAACGATAGTGTAGACGTGGCGTCTAGACTAGACTTACCTGTTGGTTGTGGTATATCCCATGGTTAGATGAGGTAGCTAGCAGATGGTGACAGCCCTGTCTATCCAGCGGAACCCTCCCTGTTCAGGTATATTCCAGTGCTGTATTATTAGAACTCACTAGTTTTGTTCTGTGGGAGGCTAGTAGCCCGAAGCAAGCAACTAGGATAGTTCTATCTTACCTTTGATCCTTAGCCTTAGGAATCCTCTCTAGCCCTTGCCTCTAATTGGTGCGGTGCCCGTGGATGAACCTAAACCTTAGAGAATATACACACGTTCCTCAATGGATACGATACCCTTGGAATACTCCTGGCTGAAAGCTACAACGTCATCCGTGCGCTTGCGGATTTATTTTCGTGACACTAGGAAACGTCAACAGGAGGCTGAACGGCGCGCTCTGATTGGTCGACGCCATTTGCCTTGGATTGAAGTGCTTGTTTACACTTGATTTCTGCTCAATTTCCCTGCATTGCAAATTATCCAAGGGAAAAGTGGAAACGACATTATTCTAGATAAATATGCAAGTTAAGTATGCTAGTCATCCCAATTTTCAGATCAAATTGACGCTCAAAATTGGTCCGTATCAAGCGTCAACAAGAACCCCCAAGCTGTCCTTTGCTCGTCCCGAGCAAAATAGGACAAATTAGGATGTTGATCAGAAAATTGTTAGACTCATTACCTGCTGTCGTGTCAAGCCTAAAGCATAGGTGATCTCCTTAGGAATGAGTAATGTTGGCATGAGTACCTGGCCGTTGTTACCTTCATCATCTATGGGGCTTATGAGCTTCTCCTCATCTTGAGCTGTTGAAAGTTAGAACGGTTGACAGAGCAGTACGTACCTTATCTTTGCTCAACAATCCATCTTGAGGTTTTCTTTTTGGAAATAGTAAAACAAGACTAAGTTCCTCGAATGATTCACTCTGGTCGCTCAATGGTGTATGAATCCTTACCAAGGCACTTCTCCTTTCTCATAGCGAAAGCTTTTGTGGAGCTCAAGGTACGGAATGGACGAAGCATACCTGCATTTCATATATTGCCAAGAAAGAGTGGATCCATGGAGAAAACAAGTCATATCCCAAGATCAAGAGGTCCATGTGTGTGGAATGATGGAAGGTATGTTTACTCCGTTTTGGTTTGTGATCTCTCTCCTCTTTATTTATTTTTGTATTTTTCTTTAGACATGGCTATCCCCTCTCTTATTCTTTCTTTCTCTTTTTTTTTAGGTCATGCTTCTTTGGTATGCCATCTTTTCTCCTTTTCTCTTTTTTTTCGAGGATGACCAAGCCTAATTTATTTTTCAGGAACAACATGAGGAGAGACTACAAACTTCATGGAGCATTTATTTGGTGGATGGATGGATTTGCTAATTCCCAGTGTAGGAATGTCGCAATGGGTGTAATGTGCGCGTGATCTTGATCAAGAGGATATGAAAACCATCTCACTAGGGTCACAACAATTTGACAGAGCTCAATGAAATAGCAAGCAACATATGTATAGGGTTTTACAATGTAAATGACATATGAGTTTGGTAGGACTTGGAACATCATTGAGGAACTTGCCTTTCCCTTATTAAATTTTTGAAAATAAAATACTCCAGATATCATGCTTCACTTAGGACAAGATTATAAAGCTCCATCTTCCATATCTAAACTCACAACAACCTAGACTTAGGTAAGCACGTGCAACCCATGAGATGTTCGGGTTCATGGCACAAAGGTTTAAACAGCAAACTCAAACTTAGGAATCATCATGCTTTAGGACTAAGCAAGACAGACAAGCAAGAGCATAATAATTATTCATCCTTTCAACTTAGGAAGACTGAACATTCTTACCAAGCATATGGATAAGGGAAATTAAAGCAAGAAATATTTGTTTGGTTTTTAGAGTTTTTATATTTTTATTGAAAGCGGTAAAGGATACAGTTCACTTGGTGGAAGGACTCCCCCAAGCTAGCTCTTGGTTTAAGGTCTGATGAGCAGGACCCTCTCCATACTTGTTTATCTCGAGGTCGAATCATCCATACCTGTAGAGGATGTCCAGGACGATGATGTCTTCTTCTTTCTCCACACCTTCTTGGTTTTCTTCTTGGGTGTTGTCGGTGGTGTGGGAGGCAGATCTTCCGATGGGGGCCATGGTTCTGCCCATAGCTCATTTCCTTCATGGTCTTGATGAATCAGGTACATGTTTTCTTCCTTGGCTTGAAACCTGAATGACATCTTCTTGCCCATGATTCGTAGATGAATCTTTCCTGTTCTGACATTTATCCGGGCCTTGGTGTCTCTTAGGAATGGCCGCCCAAGAATGAGCGATATTCCCAGGTCTCTTTCCATGTCAAGGACTACGAAGTCCGTGGGGATGAACGAGTCCTTGACTTGTACTAAGAGGTTTTCCACGATTCCCTCAGGGTACCGGCTCGTCGAATCCGCGAGCTGCACACACATACAGGTCGGGGACATTGCAGGACATCCAAGATTTTCGAACGTTACCTTGAGCATGATGTTAACACTTGCTCCAAGGTCGTAGAGAGCTTGCTCGAAGTGATAGTCGTAGACGGAACAAATGATCACCGGGTATCCTGGATCTTCCACTCTTGGTGCTATTAGCTCACCTCGTTGCACCCTGCGTGGGCGTGAAAGAATCCCTATATAGTTAGTAGTAGAAATTCCCTACGCTAGCTTACCCCAACATGTGCTGATGGTACTTACGCTTTCCAGAGGAGCCTCGGGTTGCCCCAGGATCTTCCCTGTTTCTGCAGAAGGAACAACGGCGGCCAGCTGAGCGAGTTGAGTTTCAAACATCTTGTTGAAGCTCAGCTGATTTTTGAGTGTTAAGGAGATGCCATCCATCTTCGCTTGGACGGTCTCTAAGGTCTTTTTGTTGGCGGCCAGCTTCTTTTGGATTGCTTCGTTGGTCTTTGCTTGGCTTAAGACAAGATCCCTCAAGGAAGGTTGGTTAGGATTAAATGAATTTGAATTACCATTACCTCCTTGGTAGTAGGGGCGCGGCTGGTTCCACCCCTAACCTCCTTGTGGACGAAACCCATTGTTGTCGTTCATGTACATGACATCTTCCTGGGTTTTGGGACAGTCGTTTCCCAAATGTCCGATGTTCCCATAGACGTCGCAAGTCATACGAGAGTCTAAGGCTTGTAATACCTGAGTTTGAGCCTATTCTTGGGGGCGTTCATCAATCTTCTTGATGAGGAGGTGCAGCTTAGCAGCGAGCATGTCCATCTCCTTGACGGAGTGCATGCCCCGCTGGCGAGGTTGGAGACATTCATCGTTCCATCCTTGGTTGGACACCATCTTCTCGATCAAGGTTTTGGCCTTGTCAATGATTAGGAAGAAGAAAACACCACCTGCAGCAGTGTCTATATGATCACGGGATATTGGAGTCAGCCCATTGTCAAAATTCTATAGAATTAGCCAAGCGTCCATCCCATGGTGTGGACACGCTAGGATGTACTCCTGAAGCTGCTCCCAAGCTTCAGTTATTGACTCATTTGACGCCAGCTGAAAACTGGAAATCCTTCCCTGAAGAGCGTTGGTTTTACCCAACGGGAAGAACTTCACGAGGAATGCCTTGGCGCACTCATCCCAAGTCGTTACTGCACTTTTGCTGGTATAGAACCACTGCTTCGCCTTCCTAGAAGAGAAAATGGAAATAGACGGAGTTGGATTGCATCCTTTGTGACTCCATTGATGACAAAAGTGCTGCACAGTTCCAGGAACTGTTAGAGATGTGCATTGACATCCTCATTGGCCTTGTCACAGAATGGACTGGCCCGCACCATCGTGATTAGACCCGTCTTGATCTCAAAATTTTCAGCTTCAGCATTAACATTTGACACGATTGGGACATTGTCGGCCGAAGGGGCTGAGTAATCACGGAGAGTCTTATGAGCCATAATCTTGGAAGTTGACGATGCGATGTTGACTGCTTCGCCTGTCGAGAGAGTAATCTGAGGAGGAACGACGCGAGGTCGAACTCGTCTTAAGAGTGACTCCGGATTCTGAGTGAAATTTTGCGGCAGATCGAAACCAGTCATACACTACCCTATCTTCGCACAAAAGAGAGAAGACCAAGCTAAGTTTGCCTGTTTAGACAATTGAATACCATTTTAGAATTTCATCTACCGCTTGATCTATTCTTTTAACCAGTGCCTACCCCGGCAACGGCGCTAAAAATGCTTGTTGGCATTTTGTAACGCAGTCACCAAATATGGACATAGAATCCATTCTGGGGCAACGCGCCAGAAATGCCTTGGGGTATTTCTTACGTTACAGAAGGATCCGCAAGCGCACGGAATACCGTTGTAGCATTTTACCCGTGAGTACGGGGTCATATTTATATTTCCGCAGGGAAGACAGCGGTTATTGGAATAGATTAGTATGTCGATTTATTCTAGCATGGATATTCTATTGAATAAATAGGGGTAAGATAATAAATGGTAGATAGGTAGTGTGACACACAGGTTACTCAAGTTCTACTCTACGCAAAGCTTACAGGAAGGGAGAAAGGAAGAAGAAAGCTAATCTAAGGACTTATGTACTCCTAACTAAGCATACAGTTTATACTAGGTGCTCACATGCACACACGTGATTAGGAACGAGCTCTAGGCACACAGGCATCACTGGGAGACCGCATAGGATATGGCTAGGTGGCCACTAGACCCTCATGGCTATTTTATGCACCTCCTATAGCTACTACACGAACGGGGAGGATTACGCTGAACGGACAGGGCTATCACCACCTGCCACCTACCTCAACTAACCGTGGTATAGAGCCACATCCAGCAACACTGATTAGCCCAGATACCACGTCTACACTACTAAGCGATACTCTAATGCCCCGCGCGGAGCCCCCACCCTTCAGATGGACAGACATCACACTAGAGCAAACATGCAAATACTGGAAACAATGCCATAGCCTAGATGTCTTACCACGTCTAATCATGCAAGATATGAGTCCTAGATATAAACTAAGTATAGCATTAACATCTGAATACACAGAACATAAACTATACGAATACGCTAGTGTAGAAGATAACTATATTAAAGAATTCCGAATATTACAAAGGAGAGGAAGAGTAAAACCCATACCGAACACTCCTAAGAAGACTCGAGAACCAAAGAAGAGCTACTTAACCTAAACTCCACTATCCTAAAGACTAAGCAAGAGAGAAACTTGAGAGAGGCTTCAACTTGTGGTGTGTCGCTTAGTAGCACCCCCGTCATATTTATAGAGGTGCGTGACGGGGTGTGGAACCGCTTCTAGGTGCCCTTTCACCGCCTAGCACCTGGAACTGACATAGAGAACCAATGGGAGAGCTCCACGTGGAAGAGGTAAGTCGGTGGGGCCCGGCCTGGTTCGGCCGACGTACCTGGTTCAGCCGAACCAGGTTAGGCACCCACCGCCTCCAGCTTCTTCTATGGTGCTGACACATGGGACTTGGTCACTCCTGTGGGTGAGTCGAGCCTATCCTAAGTCGGTTGCGCCTATTTGTTGGCCCTTTTATCCGTGGGAGGCTGAACGGCGCGCTCTGATTGGTTTACGCCATTTGCTTTGGATTGAAGTGCTTGTTTACACTTGATTTCTGCTCAATTTTCCTACATTGCAAATTCTCCAAAGGGAATGCGGAAGAGACATTATTCTAGATAAATATGCAAGTTAAGTATGCTAGTCATCCCAATTTTCTGATCAAATTGACACTCAAAATTGGTCCGCATCGAGCGTCAACAGCCACTGGGTCATCATCGCCGCCCATGGGGCCGCGTCCACGGCCCGGTCCACAGCTGCTTCCACGACCGCGATCACCACGAAACATCAACACTAATTTGCAATAAGTTTCTATGTGCCCATATTGAAAGAATTAAGAGTCTCTATGTGCCCACATCTACACTAATTTCAATTCACGATAATATTGAATTTCATCTTTAACATGCACAATTCCTAATCACACGCTAATGCAAAAAAAGCAGCAAACTCACCTTGGATGACCGGCGACGGAGGGGAGGACGGGCGGACCGGCGGCGGAGGGGAAGAGGACGGCCCGGCGGCGCATGGATGGGTTGAGATCCGGATCGGCGGTGGAGGGGAGGAGGACGGCCCGGCGGCGGAGGGGAGGACGGGCGGCGGGGGAGGAGGACGACCGGCGGCGGAGGGGAGGAGGACGGCCCGGCGGCATGCGGGCGGAGGAGATCCGAAATGGCGGCGCGTGGGCCCGGGGCGGGGAGGAGGACGGGTGGCGGAGGAGCAGGAAGGGCCGGCGCCGAGAAGGGAGGCAAAAGTTTCGGCAGCCTAACGGCGTCGCGCGCGCTCGTCTCCTAAATTTTGCTAAGTCCTGAAGCGGGACGCGAATATATAGGCGACGCATTTATAGGGGTGGGTGGGGTACTCAACTGCCCCTACAAATCGATTTGTAGGTGCGGGTGATGGCCCCACCTGCCCCTGAAAATGGATTTGTAGGGGCGGATGACGCCCCGACCCGCCCCTACAAATATTTTCAAAATTTCAACCAAAAAATTATTTAATTCAAAAGAAATAGCAAAAGATATGGAAAAAATGTGAAATTGTTACCATAGGCATATTGTGATATGTAAAACATAAGAAGACAAGAAAAATCACATTGCGGTGTATGAAATGAATAAAAGTGTTGAAACCATAATGTGTACCTAAGTCACACTACTATCTCATAAACCTCAAGGCTAACTTTGTGTTTTCCATACTATTAAACACTAACATGTTGAATTATGTTTTTCGTATTTTTCTCTTGTTCTACAGGTCATTATATGCTTATGGAAAAAACTTGACATTGTTTTGAAATGTTTTAAATTTTGTTTTAATGAAAAGTTATAGCAAAACACATCCAAATGAAGTGAAACTTTTACCATAAACCTATTGTGACATGTAGAACTTAAAAAAATATCAAAACCATATTTCAGCGTATATAATGGTTAAGGGTGTGAAACCATAATGTATAAACTCACTCACTTTACTATCTTATATAACTCAAGGATCACTCTGTGGTTTCCGCACTCATAATCACTTTATATATTGAAATATGCTTTTAATATTTTTTCTTGTTCTATTGATCACAATAGGCTTATACTAAAAATTTCACAATTTTTTGATACGTTTTACTATTTTTTTAATTAAATAAATTTCTGGAATAAATTTGAAAATTATTTGTAGGGGCGGGTGGGGGGTGACCCGCCCCTACAAATGATATTTTTAAGGTCACTCCCTCACCCGCCTCTGAAAATGGACCCATTTTTAGGGACGGGTGAGGAGGTGACCCGTCCTTAAAAATGCATTTTCAGGGGCGGGTCGGTTGCTACAATAACCCCACTCCATTTGTAGCAACGGGTGTCATTTTGATCCGATCCTGAAAAAAATCAAGGTGTCCCAACAAATTATTTTTGTAGTAGTGATGCTCTGTGAAGCTTGATCATCTCTAACACATGTGCTAGCTTTTCATTACATCATTGTACCGCATAATGGAAATATAAGCTAGGGATCTCAATTTAGTACACTATCAATATAAGACATGGTGTTTCACATGCAAATCATGTATTCACTCAATCACATTCTATTGATAATGTCATGGAACGAATCACTAAATGTGCAGATTACATTGAGATGTCATCATCCTATGATTGCCTCTTAGGCATACATCCTCATTAATCTCCCATTCGCATGAGCGTCAACCATTCTAGCATCTCATGCCCATGGCTCTTGTATGAGCCTCATGCTTCGCTTGAGGGAGAGGCTTTGTCAATGGATCTGCTACATTGAGGTCTGTGTACACCTTGCATATCTTCACATCTCCTCGATCAAATGATATCGCCGTAGTATGTGTTTGGAATTTTCGTACGACCTAAGCTCCTTAGCCTACGCGATTGCACCACTATTATCACAATAGAGGTCGATCGGGTTGGAGCAGCTAGGGACCATGCCCAACTCAGAAACAAACTTTCAGATCCATACAACTTCCTTTGCGGCTTCCAAAGCAGCAATGTGCTCGGCTTCTGTTGTTGAATCGGCGATCGTCTCTTGCTTGGAACCTTTCCAGCTCACCGCCCCCACCATTGAGGCAGAAGACGTATCCTGACCGAGACTTACTATCATCCTTGTCGATTTGAAAGCTAGCATCGGATAAACTCCTATATCTAGTTCGGTGCTTGTTATTCCACTATTTTCTGCAAGAGTTGACAGTTAGATTTGAACTTAAGGACCGTCGACATTGACATGTATCTTCTGGATCATCTCAACAAAATGAGCAAACTACTTGTCCACGGCGGTCTTCCGGTTGCGAGTATGAAATGGCAAGAAACTCGTATCAACGAATTCTTGTGGAGTTGTTTCCTTTTTGGGCTCCCTCGTGTCTTCTTGGATTGATGGCCCCTCTGCTTCTTTTGGTTCTGCTATCTTTCCTGCATGGTTAGGATACGGTGGATCACGAGTGGTCTTACCACCCGTCGTGGTTACCGCATTTACCTTCTCGGAGAAAGGAACGGCAGCAGCAACTGGAGCAAGCTGAGTTTCAATCATTTTATTAAAACTTAGTTGGGTTTTAACAGCAGAAGATAAAGTTTCAATTTTTATATTAATACTTTCCAGGATTTCATCATGGGCCAAAAGCTTTCTGTTTAAAGATTCATTTATTTTAGCTCGACCTAAACAAGATCTTTTAGGAAAGGTTGATTTGAATTGAAATTTGAATTGTAGTTGTTACCTCCCTAATAAGGTGGGCGCCACTGGTCCCACCCTTGGTCTCCTTATAGACGATACTTGTTATTCATGAAGGCCACGTCTTCACGGGTCTCGGGATAGTCATTCCCCGAGTGTCCACCGTTGCCACAGACTTTGCACGCAGAGGACGAGTCGATGGCTTGGGCATAGTTGTGCATCTGCTTCTTGATTTCCACCCTTTCGTCTAAGCGCTTTAAGAGGAGGTCCATCTTGGCAGCAAGCATATCCGTCTCCTTGACGGTGTGCATGCCCTTGCTACGGGGTTGGAGGTGTTCTTCGCTCCACCCTTGTTTGGATACCATCTTCTCGACCAGCGCGGTAGCTTTGGTGATGGTGAGGTCAAGGAAGGCTCCTCCAGCAGCAGCATCGATGTGGGATGGAGATGTCAGTGTTAGCCCGTTGTAGAACCTTTGGAGGATGAGCTAGCCATCCATCCCATGATGAGGATAGGAGATGATGTATTCTTGCGCATCGCAAGCAGGTGAGGGACGAGGTGAGCATGCCGAAGCCCCAATCCACCAGCTGACCTGCAGCGACTCTCCCGATCTTGGTGTGCTGAGGATCCGATGCCGTCGAATCGATCCCCAAATCCTCGTCCTCGTGTTGTGCGGATACACAGTGTGGGGATCTCCAACAGAAAAATGCTACATTGATGTAATTTGAGATGTTAAGATTTGTGACACTGTACTAGTTATTTGATATATGTTAAGTTTCGTGAGAAAATATTATGTGTGTGAATATTTTTGTATAGTCTGTTGTTTGTTGTTTGATATTGCACTTGTCCAATATGTTAAAAAAAATGTGACATTTTACTTCTGGAAGGCTGGCCGGTGGCCTAAAGTCCCTGGTTTTGGTGTATTACATGGTCATGGGCATTTCATTCTTTTTACTAGGCAACCTCTAGGTCCTCAAGCTGAAAAGGAATAATTCAATGGGGGTGGTGTGCTCCATACAAAACCACATTTTTGCAGTGTCCATGAAATTAAAAAATCAAAGAGAGTGGAGTGTGCTACACACAAAACCACCATTTTGGGATGTCCTCAGGCAAAAAACCCTTCTTTGTTTTCCCTATATATGCTTACCGAATTCACCTGTTGTCCGATATGTTTGCTTCAGTTAGCGAATCAAAGAGAGTCAGCAACGTGGTGGTATTGCACAGTAGAGCCTTAGTTTTCGCCCCAAATTTTTTTTATCAGAAACTACATTATAATGCTTAGAAGAAAACAACAAAAGGTCAGCACTTCATTCTGAATCATTATAAGCTAAAACTCTAATAATGAAAGTTGTTATCCGGCCCCCTTTTTTGGCAGAAAAGAGCATAATATAAAGTACAACTAGCTTGTTATACCTAAGAAGACCATCATGAGTCGCCTACAGTGATTCTTTTATCCATCCAAGAGCATGATAGTTAATCTTCACTACATTATCATAGCATCATAATTAAAGGCTGGACAGGTCGCCAGCAAGTACCCAGACGATAAAGGACCGAAACTCAAAAGTTCCCAACAAAAAGGCCACCTGCTGTATAGTGGACAACAGAAACAAACTTCTAATCGTCCCAACTGCGAAAAAGAACAGTAAAACCCATATCGCAATCTCATATATATTAGATTGATAATGCCAGCACATATTCTTGAAAAAAAGTTCGCCCGTGTGTGGATCTCCTTGATCCTCAGGTTCCTCGATCTGGTGCTCTTGTTAAACTATGCTAATACACCACATCAATAGGGCAAAAGCCAAAATTGTTAACCTCCGGGCCAGTGAAGGCAGAAAGTTCCTAGTAAAAAATGTTTGAGCTTTGAATCAAATGTGGGCATCAGTACGTGTCCCGCAGCTTGAACGCCTTTTTCCAACAACAAAAGGCCGTACCATCAACACACATATAATGTTACAGATACAAAAAAGGGATGGATCACATACAGTTTCTGCCTGAAAACTATATCTACATGTCCTTTCCTGGATTGGAGATTACAGCATCGATATCTTCAGGACTTGTTTACTGTCAAAAAGTGCAAAAAGAGATATACTTCATTTTTTGACAAAGCAAAGTAGCATTACAGTGCGAATCTGCTAGTTGGAAACCACATTCAATTGTTGCTGTAGTTACAGCGAATCACGTAATCATGTGCGATGATCATAGCCAATGTTTGAAACAAGTAGTGGCTCTCAAGAACCAATGCAGGCTGAATTAAAATCAGGTGTGCTGACACAGATACCGCACCTTGTTAGTGCGGAATCTAGCCATGGAAGGATCCTAGCTTATAGCTGGTGTACATGCATATTTTTACACAAATAATGTAACTAAGTAGTTGGTATCTGCGACAGCAGAGAAAAGGTCCTATCAACATATAATGCTCGCTTTTGCACTTTACAAGAAACGAAAAACCAATGAGATGGTCCACGTGTCAAGTTACACATTCTTTTGAAAAACTAGTAGTGTTTTCCCTCCCTGATTAAAGACATCAAACGAACAAGGTTCTTGTTTGCACCTCCATCATCAGGAATTTGAACCACAGGTCACTTTGTAGTAAATAAGAAATCATGCTGCACATCTCATTTTTCCTAGTTTTGCTGGGTGCAACATTCCCTTAAACAAAGAGCTTGCATAGAAATTAAAAGCTTCTGCTCGAGAAAGACGGAAAACATTTCAAATGACACTAATAAATCAATGAATAATGCAACTGACCAGTAAAAAGACTCGTGTTTCCTTTGGTGCAATGACCTTTCAGAATTGGAGTATGATTACTGATTAGGTTCCAACACTCTGGAACATCCACCAGTGTTACTCTTCAGTTTGTAGCTAACTATACTAGCCATGGCCATCACTATTGACAGATCTACTCCCTCCGCTCCAGAATGTAGGTACTTTTAGTTTTATCCTAAGTCAAATATTTTTCATCTTTGATTATGAATAGCAAAAGATCATAACCATTGACAATGTTAAAATGATGTTACTAGAATCATCGTGAAATCAATTATTGTACGATGTAATGTTTTCTACTTGAAATAAATTATTTTAGAGATATTATTGGCTTGACTTAGGACAAACTAAAAATAGCTATACTCTAGGATGGAGAGAGTATGTCATTATTCAGTTTATAGCCCATCTTCGGAAATTTATAATGATTATCTATGTGGGTTTTATGTTTGTACCTCATCTTTTGAAATTTTTAAATTTTTCATACAAACATGGATGCATACAAATTTTATATGAACATCATAGATCTCAATCAGATCAAGGGCATTGTAGTTGACATTTTTTTCTTTTGAAGTTATCTAGGTTAACACCAAATTTGTAACATGTAACCCATTGGATTTTATTCCTATCATAGGCATTCGCTCATTGGAGTACCTAGAACTCCTAAAATAAAATAAAATGGATTAACTAGCTATAACATACGTCATAGTTCGAAATCTAAAAATTGTAAGATTTTGTATGTATGAAATAGCTCATATGTACTAAAATTATATTCTAAGTTAGATGTAATATCGAATGATGCAAAATAGGTCAGAGATAAATTACCAGGCCTAACTATAGTATCCATTCACATGGTGATACGGTTATATACGTCATGCATGAATTTGCATATGGTGTGATTTAAGGAAACCAGTAAAATATTTAAACATAATTGGATACATAAAAGATCAAATGAAAATTGCACCTTGTGATGAGATTTACAATATTAAATATGATGCCCTTTACATTTGTAGTCATTTAGGTCTACTAATATATGCTAAAAGATTCAGATACAAAGACTACTACACAACAAATCATCGCAAACGCCTCATCACCGCCAGTTTGAAATGAACCGGCGGTGATAGTGGACACCACCGTCGGATTGTAATACGAACTGACGTTGATGCAATCACCACCCTATTTTTGTCTCTCCCCCCCCTCTCTCACTCAATCACTCCTCTCCCACGCCTCCCTTCCGCTACGGCCGCCTACCTGCTCCCCCCAACCCCTACTCCTCTCCCCTGTCGTCGCCTCCCCTCCTCTCCCCCGCGGCCGCCTCCCCTCCTCCCTTTTCCACCTCTCCTCCTCTCTACCGTGGCGTGGCGTGTGGGGCCGCAGTGCAGGCGCCGTGGCATGGAATTTTGTTTCATGAAAAACAGCATCACTCCCGGTTCTAGACCCGGCGCTAATGGGTATCACCGCCGATCCTAATCCAATGGGTCTTCAAACCGGTGGTGATGCTGTTTTGACCCAGCGGTGATAGGATCTTCTGTAATAGTGAAAGGGTTTTTTATTATTTTCAAACAAACTTTACTAGATCTATCATTGATAGAAAGTGGCTATATTCTCGGTTAGCTTGGAGCTGTCGGAAAAATTTATTATCAAAATTTGTTCATAAAAAGAAGTTTGACCCAAGAAAATGGATATGGAATGTTACAATTATTTTGCCCATTGCCTTCCAATGCACTATGGATAGCCGATTTCTTGTGTCACTCTGCAACAGTCACAGCTAGAAAAATGGGCATTCTTCCCACACGTTAGTACCAAACACATTTTGGTCTGGTACTAAAGTTACCTCCATGCCATTTTTGTACCGGGTCCAAATTTGAAAGCCCCCGGAGCCATTTTAGTATCGGATCAAGACACCGGCCGGTACTAAATATCGTGTTTTAGTACCAGCTGGTGTTCTGGCCCAGTACTAAAATAACGTGTCCATTTTATTTAGTACCGGCGGATGTCTTGGTCCGGTACTAAATGGGCCTCCACGGGTTACATCAAAGGAATGCATCTCCCACCTAGTCACATGTGATACATAGGTGGGATGGTAACGAAGTTACGCGTGAGGTTAGAGGTCGTGGGTTCGATCTTCACAACCGCACAAAGCGCATTTACGTGTAAAAAATTCATATGACTTGTGAAAAATAATGATACGCGTGTGCGGGCTGCCAAGAGGGTTTGTGGTTTTTTTTATTTTTTCTAGGTGGCGCGTTTAATACCGGTTGCAGCGACCGGTACTTAACGGCACTCCAGTTAGTACCGGCTAGGCTGTACCAGTCAGCCTAACCAGTAGTAACCCGGCCATGCAGCGGGTACTAGAGATCATTTTTCTTGCAGTGAGTGAGTTCGGTCAAAAATAACCATAGAAATGCTTACAGACCGACAGGTATAGGCTTTTCATTATAATCATTTGACATAATATTTCCACAACTCAATTAAACACAATAGAGGTGGCCGTATGCATTGGATAATGCAAAAGGTCGAATCTTTATCTATTTTCTAAAAAAACATAATAGAGAGGTTGGCAACTCTCCTCATCAGCAAGTATGTGGGACGTTTTCTCTTTCTTCACACAACAATTGATTTTCATGTGTTGTGACCAGTAATGGCATGCCACAATGAAACATCAACCATATCTGGCAAGTGTCACCAAACAAAAGCGCATCTCCGACATCAATGTTTTGTGATTGGGAACCATTATATAATTGATGGTTAAATTATTCAGTATTTTTTGGCCTTTGGTATTTGGTTACCATGTTCATCCGTTCCCACTGCGTTTCTCTTGAAAAATGATTAAATATGTGTACGTACTGCAGCAGATAAACATCATAAAGTGATGCTTCCACAAACTAGTTCTTTACAAATTCTTTAGGGACTACAACTGGGCTCCAGTACTAGATTGACTACTTGTCTGTGATAATTCTTGATGCAAATTTAAAGGAGCAACAGGACACATTATATGCATAATCATCATTATTTGTCAAATGTAAGAATGGTGTAGTGCGTATGTATTTGGATGGCATGGCAGGAGCTAGCTGTTTTCCAGAACCAAACTATAACATAGGATAGTGCTGCAGATTGCTTTATTTGTGCGCCATTGTCCACAGTATTTTATAGCTTGTTAAGCATCTCAAGGTTGTTATCCTAAGGTGCAGAAGATATCTGTGACGGTTCTGTTTTACAAGGTTTACTGATGGTTTAAGAAAAAACCGGCGATGTAACTCATTATCTTTCAACGCTTCATTATTCCCTGAGACATTTTGGATACAAATATGGCTGGTCAAACTCTATCCCTTATTGCCGAGCATTTTTACACATACACGGTTCTTGTGGTACGGTACCTGTAAGTGAGTGAATGCTTTGTTCTAATGTTCTCCCATGAACAGTTACACATTTTGGCTGGCACTAACCAGCCCCTTTCTGACGAACAATGAGCACCAACACCGCCACATTTCCACCCCCAAGACAGACTCACTAAATAGCAACCTAGGTTGTAATATAGAATTTTGTTCACTACATTTCCTAGAGTATTTTTGTTAAATATGGGAGACTAATAAAATTGAACTGCTTAAAACCTCTACACACAGGCCCATAATTTTGGTACAATATAAAATATCGTAGGTGGTAAAACTGTTAATAAGCAACAAATTCAGATGTCGTATGTCTAATATATTCAAGTACTCAAAAATAATTCTATGGATAGTTACAATTGCATGCATGCATCACAGGACACTAACTAAGGGGATATGGAAGAGTGTCATCTTAAGATATGAAAATAATGCATCATAAAAAGGTTGTGGATTACCCAGATGATGCAAGAAAACAACCCAAAGTAGTCCTAGCAAACAAGATAAACGAGGCTGGAAAAGCTAATAGATCACAAATCTCCCTGGCACAACATTAGGACCCCAGTAGTACCTCTCATGTGCACTCTTTTGGCAATTTTTTGGCTAGTGGAGTGGACCTTTAATGAAGCATTCAGACGGTACCGGTTTTCAATCAGAAGCCAACTACATGGTTAGCTAACTGATGGGCTTTCTTCTGCTAATTTTCCAAAATAATATGAACAAAGATATATGACATCCCAGGCAACTAGATTAAGTGGTAACAAATTCATCTTTAATCTTCCTGTAACATCAACATTGCGCCGCATCTCTTAATTCAAGGTCTCTACCTGGTCAAATTTAGATGGGGTAGTACTGAGACCCTCAGATTTTATTACTTAGATAAGATTTGACTATTAAACTTTAGCAAAACAGTAGATGTTGTAAAACTCGCGCAGCGATCATTTTTTGAGAAACTCCAAGTTTCATTTAAATATATATTCTAAAAGGCACATATAAATTAGAGGTAGTCTAATACACAAGTAAACATCATTTTAAACTAAGGCAGTTATGATAAGTAGCATATGGCCTGATGGGGCTATACCTATGGACTGGCAATTGTGATAACGCTTATCTCAGATGAGTAGCAGACCAGCATCTGCAATGCGCGCTAAGGAGACAAGAGGGCCCCCTATGTGATTTCACCATGTTTCTTCCTTTGTCCGTCGTCTAAGATATGCATTTTAATTAGCGTTGCCAATCTGTGATATGTGACGCACACATGCAAGCTCAGGCACGAATATGGGCTTGGGCAATTGCAAGTAATGCATGCAAATGCGAAGATTTCATAATTTAGTGCATGTGTACCATTGTGTTTAGAACAATATCCACGGCCGGGGCCGTGCAATTTAGCGACAAACTGGAAATAGCTTAGTGTTCTAATATATTTGGATACTGATTTTAATGGAAAGCGTTATATATAGCTCTGTAATACCTTAGACCAATACCCCTTATTATTAGTTGTTAGCTTTATGGTCCCATTGGAGCTGTGGTGTGGTGGCTTAGTACCAACTTGTACCAACTTGAAAGTTTAGCTGCGGGGGAGGGGGCAGTTTATAATCCTTATCTTTGCAAACAATATAGCATCTTTAGATTAACTCTTTTACACAAAGCGATGACGAAAGTGCTCAAGAGTAGCTATGCATATGTGGGCTCGCTCCGCATGGTAATCCCCACTGTCAACGGCCAGTATGTAAAAATCTTTCCTCAAAGATCACCAGCCAATAAAGCTCTGTCAACATAGGACAACGTATTCAATCATGAAAAATCTTATTTTTTTGTCTCCCGCTAAACAAAAAGAAACACATAATTAGATCAATTATTTCTGAGAACATCTCTAAGAACATCTCTAGAACAATGTATCTAGAACATCTCCAAAGGATTGCTCTAAGAACATCTCCAAAGGATTGCTCTAAGAACATCTCTAGAACAATGTATCATATGGATATGCCTCTTTAATAAACCAAAACATCTTTTGCATCAACCTTTTTTCCAGTGAAAAGTCTACAACAGCAGCTAGCTACGGCAGTGTTCCTTATCTGTTCAAGAGGGACAACTATACGCAGTTAAGCAAATTCTAATTCACAGGATCATATCATACACACTTAATAAGTGCCACGTATTAATTTTTGATGGTGTGGCATGCATGTTGGTGGAGGGTACCTTTCGGAAGGAAGAAGCACCACAACAGCCCGTGGAAATAACGAACAACAATAAACAACTAAAGACACACCTGTTGCTCCAATAAGAAAATTGTATTGAATAGGGATCTGTCCCATCAGTTACAATTATAGGGGTATTTATAGGGGTGGTTACGCCTACCCCTGGGCACAAATACACCTTTTTACACCCTAATGACTATATTCCGGGTATATTCTAGGGGTATTTGGTAATTTCCCCTCAGTAACAGTGTTACTTTTACAGCTCACCCCGCTCGGTGCTCTGGGCCGAAGCCGGCTCCGTCGACCTCCGGGCTTCGTCTTGCTTCCCCTTCGGACATTGTCCGAAGCTTCTGTCCCACTGGTTTGTGCTTCGGGTCCACTTTGAGGACGTGCTCCATGACATCCCTGCTTACCCCCTTCAGGTTTGCCGAAGACCATGCAAATACGTCTTGATTGTTCCGAAGGAAACGGACAAGTCTTTCTTCTTTGGCTTGCTCTAGGCCTTTGCCGATGGTTACTGTGCGATCTGGGACGTCTTCGCATAAGGGCACCCTCTTGGTGTGCTCTGCTGGTTGTAGTCCTTCGGTAGCCTCTTGGGCTTCGATCTCCTGCTGACCGAATTCATCTTTGGTTTGCTTTTGGTCTTCAATGGTGTGCACATTTTTCGAGGACTGGGAGGTGTTGTCCTCACACCTTCGGGCTTCCTCTTGGCTACCGAAGACTGTCACGACCCCTCCGGCCGTGGGAATCTTCATGCACAGGTAAGGTTGGTGGATGACGGCAGCAAACTTGATGATAGTGTTTCTACCGAAGATGGCATTGTATGGGTAGTGGATGTCCACGATGTCGAAGGTTATGACCTCTGTTCTCATTGTTGGCCCTTGGCCGAATGTTACATTTATATTGGCCTTGCCCATTGCTTCGATTCTCTTCCCGCCGAAGCCAATTAGCGGATAAGTGGAATTTTTCAAATCCTTCTCCGTGAACCCCATCTGGACGAAGCATCGCCAAAGAGGATGATGTCCACTGAACTGTCATTGTCCACCAGGATTCTTCCTACATCTTTGTCGAAGAAATGCACCGTGTTCTTGCCAATATTCGCTCTGATGACCAGAGGATCATTGTGTGGATAATGTTGAAGCCGGAGATCTGCTTCGGTGAAAGTTAAGGGGACGTGGGACCATGTGGTCTTGAAGTGCTTGCCTGTGCAGACATGGTTGACCCCTCAAAGGTAATCTTATTTCTGCCGCTTCGTGTCATGAACTAGCTCATTTGACCCTCTGGATATGGCGTTGATGACATTTACCATCGAGCCTCCGGAGTTGTTGACCTTCGGTGAATCGGAGGACTCGAGGATTTGCCCCGGTTCGATCTTCGGTGGTGGTGGGAGTTCGTAGTTTATGGGGTCGTAGGCTGGGATTGTTGGAGTGGGTGTCCATCCAAGGTGATATCCCGAGGATGGTGGGGTGTGATAGTTTGTGGGGGGAGCACGGTGCCCCGAAGTGGTTGCGACGTGCTGGGGCATCGGAGGCGTGGCAGCTGCGGATGTGGTGGGATATATGGTGGTGGGTTGTAGTTGTATGGTGGGTAGAACGGTGTCCATTGGCTTGAAACCGGAGGTGTGTGTTTGTTCTCTTGTGATGTGTAGTTGACGGACTTCGGATGTTCCAAAGCTTTTTGGTCTAGCTCTTCTTTCTTTTCTTTGAATGCGGTGCATTCGTTCGTCCAGTAGCAGAAGGGGGTCTTCTGGTGCTCGCCCCGGCCTCCGCGGCCCCCTTTGCATCCTTTTCCCCCTCGCCCTCGGTTGGACGGGGTGTGCGAATCATTAGGCTCAGTGCCCTCTGACACGGTGTTCACCTGTTTGTGATCGTTTTGCTTTGGTTGATCTGGGTGCCACGGCTTCGGCTGGTTGTTCCACTTATTCTTTTTGGCCTTCTTCTCTTGGTTCAATGCATTGAGTCTTCTCCTCCGGCCTCGGTCGGACTTGCAGTATTCTTGCATGACGTCGAAGAGTTCACCCATGGAACGTGGCTTGCATCAGTCGAGGAAGTCCTGACATGCGCTGACCCGAAGGCCTCTGATTGTGGTGTCGATTATGGATAAGTCTGGCACATTTGGTGCTTTTGCTCGCAGCTTAATGATGCGCTGCATGTAGTCTTGTAGGGGTTCGTCTTGGCCTTGCTTGCAATTGTGGAAATCGCATGAAGTCAACTCTTCGGTTTGCAGCCCCCGGAAGCTTGTCAGCAGCTTCGATCTCAGTTGGCTCCAGGAGTGGATGTAGCCCTTAGGGAGACTCGCATACCAGTGTTGTGCCGAGCCCTTTAGTGCTAGAATGAAGGCCTTCACCTTGATGGTTGGGCCTCCTCCATTTGATTCGACGGCTGCTTCATACTTGAGTAGGAACTCTCTGGGGTCTGCTTCCCCATCGTACTGGGGTAGAATTACTGTGTTGAATCATGGTGGCCATAACTCCTTCTCCAGATCCTCCGAGAGTCGGGTGCGAGGACCGTCGTGGTGACGAGTCCTTCGGCGCTCGGGTCTTCGGCTTCTGTAGTATTCCTCTTCTGAGTCTTCTCGTTCGTCCACAACATGTATGGGACTAGGCCTTGGTGGCAACCTGGTGTTGGTACCCCTCGGCTGTTGGGCTTGCTTCTGGCTCTCGGTTCTCTCTGGGCCTTCGTGTTGGGGGGAGCATGCATACTCCAGTGCTCGCTTTTTTTCTTGTATTCGCTTGTAGATGAGTTCTAGCCGAAGCTCGTCCTCTCTGAGTCGCCTGTAAGCTTCGTTGCTTGCTGTCTCGGTCTCCTTGCCCCTTCCTCTGGTCGTCATCTGCGAAGTGGATGGTTGTGCTGCTCTTGCCGCTTGTCGCGCGTGGGCTGCGACTTCGGCACATTTGGCTTCAATCCTTCGGTAAGCTGCTATGTCTTCCGCAGGAACTCCGCACTCCTCGAGTTGGAACTCGAAGGCGCCGTTTGCGATGTCTTCAACTTCGGTGGCTTTGTTGCTTTCGTGGCCTGCCTCCGCCGTGGGGATGATGGCTCCGGTCGTCGTGGTGGCGATGGCTCTGGTCTCTTCGGATGATGGTGCCGAATTCCCGCCTCCCCTCTTCTTCTGTGCCATGAGGTGTGCTGGTACGAACAACGGTGGGCGCCAAAACTGTTGGTGGAGGGTACCCTTCGGAAGGAAGAAGCACCACAACAGCCCGTGGAAATAACGAACAACAATAAACAACTATAGACACACCTGTTGCTCCAATAAGAAAATTGTATTGAATAGGGATCCGTCCCATTAGTTACAGTTACAGGGGTATTTATAGGGGTGGTTACACCTACCCCTGGGCACAATTATACTTTTTACACCCTAACGACTATATTCCGGGTATATTCTAGGGGTATTTGGAAATTTCCCCTCGGTAACAACTTTGCAGCTCACCCCGCTCGGTGCTCTGGGCCGAAGGAGGCTCCGTCGACCTCCGGGCTTCGTCTTGCTTCTCCTTCGGTGGGCTTCGGTCTTGACGCCCTTTGGCCGCGACCGAAGCCATTCCCCTGGAGCTTCGATCCTTAGCGTTGATCTTTATCGACCTTCGGTGTGGAGCCCCTTTGGTAGCCCCTCATCGAAGAGTCGTTCGGCGCGATCCGAAAGTAGCGCTTCCCAACATGGCATGAGAATTAAGAAAGCAGAGAAAAATGTAGTATCACCCTGGAGATATAACTTGGGCTCAACAACCAAGACTAGAAAACATTGCACATGCTTTGTGCCATTCTACGTCACATGTAAAAATTAATTGACATGGGTTTATGAGAAATAACACCAAAAAGTTATATATTTTCTGGGTTGCATCATATTTATATTTCTATGGGCATCAAAGTTAAAAGAAGCTAAAGGTGGTTACAACCTTTTTTGTGTGAAACCTCCAAAAGTAATACTGGTTTTCTGTCTTTGTTTGGAAAATAAATTCAGAATGATTTTCACGGTACTTGCTCCGTTGAAATAAGACGTGAACCATGTGTTGTATCGAATAGGCAATATAAAATTATAAATTTCGTGGTAACAATGACCTTTGGCCATGGGCATGTGCATTTTATCACCTTCCGGAAACATGATCAACACCGTTGATGTCGCATTCATACAACCTCCATCCTTGCTAGGAATATGCTAGGAAACTCTACACTTTCATTGTTTCCCTGGGACATCCTCCAATTATTTTTGTAACTAATCCCCTTCCGGGTGCGATAAAAAGCTAGGAGTCCTTTCATCTTTAAAGCGTAACCACTCATCTTGTGTGTTGTTTTTTTTCTCTAAAGTCACAGCACAGGGAGTGACTCCAGAAAGGGCTAGGGGATCAGATTGAAGCCCGAAAGCAAAATACTATTTTAGATGACGTCATAGGTGATAGTAGGCATCACTTTCGTTGAAGTGCCTAAAATCATTTGAAAATAATGTCGATAAAGATGGATGTATTACATCTTCGATTACGACTGCTGATGGGAAGTGATGCTGCTCAAATAATTAAGCAGACACGTATTTTTGATCTTTACGGCTCTGATTGACATGTCGAGATCCAACGGTTGAGATCAGATCAGATCCACTGCAGTTTTGATCCATCACCAAGTGCAACCAATGTTCTATGCAGATGAAAAAAAGCCCTACAAAGGGCAGGCTACTTAACAGTGCACCAGCATCAAGAAAGGGACGGCGATCAGGTGATAGGGAGGGGCGAAAGGTGTGCTTTTCTTCCTCCTCCGCACGACCATCGTGAGTGTGCTGGGTGCACGAGCTTTCAGCCGACGGCTGCTGCGGCAAATATCTCCAGCAGACGAATATGCTCGCACGGCCATGTCCTAGTCCTCAGGATCTTCGTCATGCTGTACATGGTGGAACAATTTGACCAACATTCGTCGGACGGCTAACTTTAACAATTTGATGAAGAAATGAGTTATTTTTCCTTTTGCATTTCATTACGGCATTTCATTACATAGTACTTCTCGTTTTCGCCGTAGCTGAATCTTTGGAACGCATGCAGTGAACCTGGACATGGCAATTATGCATGTTGGACGGGTAGTGTAGGGCTTCTAAGATGTATACCAGAGAAAGGCATATGTTTGACCTTCTGTCAAGTTCGGCAGCCATAATATCATTTTTTTCCTCGATTTATGGAATCTATAGATGTTTCTTTTCTGACTACTTGACTATAAGAATTGTAGTTCTAAGACTATGTATCTCATGATGGCGCATATTTCAGTTCCTGTCAATGTACGATTAACTGTTACTGTCCCCTAGAAATCATTCAGTATCAGGCCGGGGACTGCTTTCTTCCCCTCAGAGCGAATTTCCTTCAATTTCTCACCGCGACAAATGCAGGTGCTGAATTTGTTGCATTTTGATGCAGTAGTGGTCAGTTGTAAAACATCTGGATGCATGCACGGGCGTCACTGAAAGACATATATTGATGTAATTGCTACTGTCATTAGGCACTTGCAGCCATGGGCTTAAACAACAACGACAGACGTCGAGCAACTGTGACAATTCTATCACACATTCCAAATGTCAATTAAAATTGTATTTTTGTTCAATGCTCGTACGTCTTCAACTTGTGATCTTGGGTGGTTCAGACAAATCAATGTGCAGCTTTGCCTGATGAAGCAGCAGAGAAGTTGCTTGTTATGGACGCTTTCATCTTTTGAGCGCACTTCGAGCTCATTAGCACCGTCGAGCCCTGCAGCCATTAGGAGGGCTCGAGGCAAATTAGCACGACTTACGGTCGAGCGGCCGGCTGTCCGGCAACTAGGCAAAAGAAAATCTGAAATTTAAGTACGCGTGTGCTTTGCTTTCTGGTATCTGAACTTCACGAGCTTTAAATGTCCATGGTAAAGAATCGAAAAACTATGCAAGATTTGAATTGATATATACCTTCTGCTCAAGCAAAAATGACTAAACTGATATTAACATACGTTGCAGTAGACTGTTTGAATTCGAGATGACAAGATGTGCTTCAGAAAAAAAAAAAACCACAGCAGAAAGGATGGCCACATTCTGGCAGGGTCAAGTTGGGTTCGATACGTGTTAATGACACGGAAACAGCTGCAGAAAACACGAACAAGACACCGTATACGGTTAGGTCACGCGTCAGTCTGTCACGGCGACCAAAGGTACACGAAGCATTATATTTCGTGCACGTTGAGCCCGCGCGGGCCTGACCAAACATGAACTGTCCAAAACAAACGTGAACTGAAAGTCGCCTGAACATTCTTTTGGACTGGCACAAGATTTATGTGTGAGCAGGTAGCCCCATCACATACAGACACCAAAGGAGACATCAGACATGGACTCCGCTTTATTTGCCTACTTTTGTACGTGTATGGTACCTCTTATATTCATCTCATCTTATCTTTGGACTTCACACTGCACGGATATTATCATTTTTTTTTAAGAAATACAGTACAGACGCAGACGCTCGCAACATGCACGCACACTCACCCCTATGAATACACGCCCGCAACCCTACCCCTATGAGCACCTCCGAGAGACTGAGTTGACAAATTCTCGAAATTGACGAAGTCACCATGGGCGCCTCGCTATCGATGAGAACGTCGCGTACCACTGAAAACACAACACCGTTAAATCCTAGAAAATTCACTCCTATAGGGAGTCGAACCCAGAACCTTATATGCTAATGAGGCTCTTGTAACCACTAGGCTACAGGCCCTTTCGCGCACGGATATTATCATACTAATGAATTATTTGACGATGATAAGTTGATAATAGCCACACATTTGACAGCGTGTCTCCGCATTAGATTTGTTTCGAGGCCTAACTAAAGAATACGTGGTCAATGTTAATCGAAGTTCATGGTTCAAATTCTCTGTGTCGCACGACTTTATCCGTCGTGTAATCGAGAATTGTTGACCGTATATAGGCCTCATGAGTCATGGACGTTGGCGTCAAAAATCATAACAAGGCACATGTACAACGGTCCCAGGAAATCACATGAGTGAATAATTTTAGAAAAAATGTAATTAAGGTTGGCAGAATCTCACTCTCAAGACTTCTGCCAGATAACCGATCAAAGTGCCATGTTACGTTGTCGGTCTATCCAATGGTTGGCAGATCATGTTGAGGTATAAGTTTGAACTAATTGTTAGTTAAATTTTGACACAATATAGTCCATTGTCCTTTCCAAAGATTCAAATTTGTAATGTTCAAAGGCTATCATTTTAACCTTGGTATCAGATTATAGTTTTTGCATATATATATATATATATATATATATATATATATATATATATATATGTTCGCTTGCCTCGTGTTAATTGAATTTTCATATGAATTTAAGTTTTGAATGCTAATTGTATAGATTGAAAAGTACTAAATCATGGAAATATAGATATACAACTTCAAGAAAGGGATGTGGCGACTCAAACAGTTTGCTCAGGAATTGTGTTATTACGTACAAAAGCATGCTTTCAAATCAAACTATTGAGTTGCAAATTTTCAAAATAAGTTTACACCGAATTTTTAGTCGCTATTCTCAGTTATTCTCACTTATGTGCCCAATGTACAATTACTTCAGTCCGAACTAATGGGCCCCCGTTTCTTACCTAAAATATTCACGCTTGTAGTTTCTCGTGCACGAAGCCCATACAGAGCTCAAGTCAGATTGGAGTACACCAGGTGCAGTGCAACAGAGATGAGACTTTTCCAAAAGTAAAGCTAAACTGGCAAGCTGGACAACTCCAGCCGTTCTTTGCCTCGCCTAAAGGACTATTTTTTTCAATTAAATCACCAGTAGCAGCAGGGCTTTTCGGATCCATGGAACCATGGTCAAAATAAGTCCAAGGTAGTTGTTCCTCAAGCAACCATATGCTTCTCCTTATGTACCAGTTTGTCAAATATTAAATCAATATTCTGGCTCACGCCTAAACTCAGAGAAAAGGGCCGGGTTCAATGAAAAAAAAGTTACAAGATATTTCATCCCTAAATGCTGGAGGAAAGAGAAAAGCTAAGTAAGTTATGTGTTCCGGAAGATTTTGAAAACTATGGAAACAAGAAAAGTCAATGACGTGTCATAGTAACTGATCCAAACTGCCGGGCTTCCCGCTTGTGGCTGGCACACTTCTTCCGGTCACTCAAGTAACCGTGTCCTACACCTTGATAACTGTTGTTTGTATTACGTGTTTACATATTTTTGTACTAGATAACCTCAAAAGAACATATCTCATCCATCCGTGCGATAAGCGAAGCGGTTATCATAAGCCGAAGCGCTATCTTGTTAGCTGTTGTGGCGCAGAGAAAATGTGGGATACAAAAGGAAAGTGAAAACTCACCATATCCTACCAATTCTGAGAAATTTCCATTTTATGAATAAGAATGATACCACTAAGTAACTCACAATAATGTTCGCATTTTATCGAAAAGTGATTTGTGGACCGGCCTCATATTGTCAATCGGAAAAAAGATCGAAATGTGCCCTTAGCACCCGACCTCTCATTCCGTGTAGCATTATAAGGTTCCTAGCTTACATGTCTAGAATCTAGATCCTACCTAGGACAACAACTTGCTGTACACAAAATTTCACAAACCCATGCAATTAGGGAGTAAATGCGAGAAAAATAAAGCATGCTGGCACTTTCTGTCATGCTAATGGTTATCTTGTTTGCTATCTTATTCAATCTCATGGCTGTTGTTGATCAGGACCAATGCTTGAGTGTGCTATTGGTGTCCAGGGGTCACACACCATAAGACGTGTGCCTTTTTGGCTGGGGTGTCCTTCCTAGCACTATATATACCCCCTCCAAGGTCTCTGCTACCATCAAGCTTTCAGGCAAGCAACTCAAGTACTTGTCATCTCCTCCTCCCTTCCTGCTGTGAAGAGGGATCAAGTGCTCACTAGCAAGCTAGACATAGAAATCTATCCTTTATTAGTTTAGGCTCCTGATCTACAAACTCCGATCCTAATCATCCCCGTAAACTCTCATATACCGAAGCTAAGATCACCAATGGCGGGCCTGTCTCTTCAGCATCCCTTGGCTTTCGGCTTTGGCCTCCTCGGTATATTATCTATCTAGCATCAATTATGTAATATTTGTCAAAAAAAATTATGTTAATATTTTTACAGTTGTTGTTAAAATTTCAGTCGTATTAAATGTGCATTCCCAAAAATGTCCGCCTACTAATTAGCAAGGCACATATATAGGAATGCGATCCTACGTGGATCCAATGGGAATCCATACCCAAACAAGTACTTGCCAAAACAAGGTTCCTCTTGTGGAATCATTTACTGATCCTTCCCCTTTTTTCCATCATTGTTCATGCAGGCCATTTCCTGTTTTTTGTTCACTAATTAGTCATTGGGTTAGAGAACAGATATACATGTATTGGTGTGATGGCTGTCCATTAGGCAGAAAGGGAAAAGGGGAGAGAAAAAAATTAATCTTGGGGCTCCATCCAATACCTTTGTCTGCCTGTGGTGTATCGTGACATCACAAAGCGTGCAGAGAGCTAGCCCAACTGTTATCGATATGGTCGTTGCAACGTACTTGCATGTGTCACGCGATGAGCTCCTCAGATTTCTGATGCTCCTCTTTACTATTTTGCTGTTCTGTTACAGGCAACATCATCTCCTTCATGACCTACCTGGCCCCACTGTGAGTCTCTCTCTCTCTCCATCTCTCTCACAATTTCCTCAGCTGTGTGCTGACGTGTCATGGCATGGCAGGCCCACGTTCTACCGGATCTACAAGAACAAGTCGACGGAGGGCTTCCAGTCGGTGCCGTACGTGGTGGCGCTGTTCAGCGCGATGCTTTGGATCTACTACGCTCTGCTCAAGTCCGACGAGTGCCTCCTCATCACCATCAACTCCGCCGGCTGCGTCATCGAGACAATCTACATCGCCTTGTACCTCACCTACGCGCCCAAGAAGGCCAAGGTCCGTCGTCCACGGCCGCCACCTGGCGGTTACGTTACTGATCATGTCCACATCATCAGCACCCACTTGCAAGATGAAGATTGCATTAGCTGACGTGTACACGCACCCACATGTACGCAGCTGTTCACTGCCAAGATCCTGCTGCTCCTGAACGTTGGCGTGTTCGGGCTCATCCTCCTCCTCACGCTGCTCCTCTCCGCCGGCCAGAATCGCGTCGTCATCCTCGGATGGGTCTGCGTCGGCTTCTCCGTCAGCGTCTTCGTCGCGCCGCTCAGCATCATCGTGAGTAGCATCGATCCATACCCAGCCATGTTCTGTTCATACCAGCCACTGTATAGCTGCCGTATACTACCTGAGCTTGAGTCTCTTACAAGCTACATCGATCGATCGCTTTTCGTGGCCGCAGCGTCAGGTGGTGCGCACGAGGAGCGTGGAGTTCATGCCCTTCTCGCTCTCCCTCTCCCTGACCATCAGCGCCGTCGTGTGGTTCCTGTACGGCCTGCTCATCAAGGACAAATACGTCGCCGTAAGCAACACCTACCTTTCCTCCGCAGCTTGAGCTTTTCCAGCTAATTAACCACCGGCTGATAAGCAAAGTGATGGCCTTTTCCAAGGAAACTGATGACTACTAAAGAGTAACAACTTCTGCTTTGGTTTTGTCTGCAGCTGCCGAACGTGCTGGGGTTCACCTTCGGCGTTATCCAGATGGGGCTCTACGCGATCTACCGCAACGCGACGCCCAGGGTGCCAGCCAAGGAGGTGGCCGACGACAAGGAGGGCATCGTCGTCAACGTACCCGAGCACGTCGTGACCATCGCCAAGCTGGGCGCGCCGGCCGTGGAGCTCAAGACCCACGAGGTGCGTCGTCCTGCCACGGCCCCGCCCACGGACGAGGCCGTGCCGGAGAACGACAAGGCTGCGGCGAGGCAGGAGAACGGCACGGCGGCGGGCATGGGAACCAAAAACACCGACCAAGTTTAGATTCACGATTATCTATCTCCTGGTCATAAGTAAAGGCTGCAACTTCGCGAAGTGCCTCAGCCGTGCGTGCACACAGGTGCAAGCATACATGTTTATTACATGTATGTGATCTATGAAAAGGTTGGAGACGGAGAAAGAACGGGAGAGAGGTGAATATATCCTGGGGTTGTAGTTCGCGTCTGCTGCCGTGCGCAGTTGTTTGATTTAATTTCATTCTCGTGCATGTATTAATATTTAGCTTGTGATGTTCTTGTAATAGTCCTGTGTTCATGGAAGTGGAACATTTCTTTGCATTGTCTCGTATTGGGTTCCTGAAATGTTATGTGCCGCACACGGGGAACCTAATTAACGACCAAACCCCTTCAATTTGACAGTTATGAGTCAAATTTATTAAGTAGGCTGGTCGTGGGCCGAATTATTCCTTTTTTTTGCATTCAAGCAATACAGCCTAGCGTATTTTAATTTATAGTAAAATAATAGTGGGGAAGCGATAACTCAAGAACACAAAACCAAATTATAAGATCACACAAAACGAGTGAAAGAACATCTAGACCCGCTTAGTGAGTTTTGGTGAATTAATGACATACGCTTGTGGAACTATTGATCACTACATGAAAACCTCAAATAGGTAATGAGGCATTGGTAACGGGCGCATAAAGCCTGTTACACCTTACAACATCGGTAACAGACCCGAAACAACGACCATTACCAATAAGCCTAGCAGGTCGAGCCCGACCACGCCACCGCAAAGCCCGTTACCCGAAAGGTATCTCTATTAACGGGTTTTGTAAAGAGCCGTTACTATCTGTATTCGTAACGGACATTAAATAGAGCTGTTACTAATAAGACACTTGTCTGTAACCGTCCCTTAAAGGCCGTTACCATAGGGTACACTGGTAACGGGAGTTACGTGTGGCCATTTAACGCCCTTACTAGAGCCAGTGCTCAATAATTGAAGCTGGCCAGCGAGTGCTGGCACTGTAGCAGCTCGTCGTCGCCTCCTGCGGCTGGCTGCTGCAGGCGGAGAGCAGCACCTGGCCGGCGAGCGTCCACCCGGCGCTGCCGCCGCCTTTCCCTCTTCCTCCACGCGCGCTGCCGCCGCCTTTCCCTCTTCCTCCACGTCGCAATTATCAAGGTAAGGAATTTGCCCCGCCTAATAATCCTCCTAATCACTTGCCCCTCCTCAACAACAACCCTTCTCCTCTTGAGATTTTGATTATATATTTCTTAAAAAAACATCTCCAATTTGTAGATGGTGGCTGATCGGGTTTGGATGTACAGACAACCCCGAGTTTGGGAGAAGTTCCTAAGCGGGGTCAATGGTTTTCTTGCTCAAGCAGAGGCGGACATGAGAAACCGGGGTGTGCCTACAATGTATTGCCCCTATTTTGATTGTCTCAACCAGAAGAAGTTCGGACAACAGGACAGTATTTTCATCATTTGGTCACACGTGGATTCACAAAGAATTACACGTGTTGGAACAAGCATGGTGAGGAAGGCCTTAATGAAGGCGAAGAAGGATGCCTTAATGAAGGTGAAGCGCGACGCCATGCTCAAGGCCTTAATGAAGGGGCAGCGCGACGCCATGCTGAAGCCCTTAATGAAAGTGAAACGAGTGCATAATGACTTAATTCATTGATTTCTCATTGTTACATGGTAAAGCAGAATGTCTTAACTCCTTGTTTCTCATTATTATAGGGGAAGAAGAATGCGGAAATAACTTTGAGGAAGATGAAGCATTCTAACCCGTTGTTTTGCGGCCTGAGGATATGACTGACCAAGAAGTTATGGGTTTCAATGATGATGATGTGCTGCCTCGTGTGAACAATGTTGATCAAATGGTGAGACATGTTGAGTTTCAATGCGTGTACACAACTTCTGAATTAGCGAGGCTGAAACAATTCATCGAGGATTCAAAGAAACCCCTCTACCCTAGTTGTCAGAAGTACTCTCGTCTTTCCGGTGATCTCAAACTTCTGCAGCTTAAGGCAGGTCATGGTTGGACCGACAAAAGTTTCAAACAACTATTGGATCTGCTAAAAGACATGCTACCAGAGGGAAACAAAGTGGCCGAGCTGTCTACAAGGCTAAGAAGATAATTTGTCCTTTGGGTTTAGAGGTTGAAAAAATCCATGCATGCAAGAACAACTATGTGTTATTCTGTGGAGAGTATGAGGACCTTGATAATTGCCCTAAGTGTGGGTTCGGTCGGAACAAGAGGATAAAAGATGGCGGAGATAATGCCGATGATGGGAACGAGCCCGTGAAGATCAGAGGCAAGAAGGGTAACAGAGGGGGCCCATAAAAATAACCATTTTAGGTTACTGGTTACTGCTGTTCATAACGGTCGTCATTGAATGCGCGTTACAAATATGTGTTGCGAGTAACGGGCATTACCTTGGACCTATCAATAGTAACGCAATAAGGGTAACGGGTGATTTGCCCATTACCAAAGGCCATCCGCGCCCGTTACAAATCTCTGGTTCCCACGTAGTGGATGTTTGTGAGTATCATGAGCAGGACATATTTGTGATAGATGAACATTTAATGAAGGATGCCTACCAAAAAGGAAATAAAAGTGGATAAGAGAAGTTTCATGAAGATTTAATTATTTTATATTTTGAAATTTAGTATAGGAATACCGTACTATCAAGAGGGACACGAAATGTGCTCGCTTTGCGTAGGACAGGGTGCTCAAGATGATCTAACATACCTATGAGAGACATCGTTGCACTCACACATCACATGGTTTCTCTTTTGGTGTGCTAACTACATACTTCTGAAGTTTTCATAAAATTTCCTGGAGTCTCCGGACATAACAGCATTGACGGAAGATTGATATGTCTCCGGACACGTTTGGAGTCTCCGGGGTTTTTCCAGAGTCTGCGGAAGAGAGATGTCTTGATTTTCCGGAGAAATCTTCATAAACTCCGGAACTTAATAGTCCAACGGCTACTTTTGGCGGCTGGGGTATAAATTCCCCTTCACCCCCTTCACATTAACCCTCTTCGACCAGCACTCACTTGCCCACTGCCCTGAGCATTCAAGAGCCTTCCTCACACCCTTCTTTGACTTCCAAGCTAGATTTGGTGAGGGGATTGAGGGGAAATTAAAGGGACAGCAAGTGAGAGTGCCAGTGAGCTGATTTCTCATCATTTGAGCACTTCGTTCTTTGTCAAGATGATGGATTTCGTGTTTCTTACTCTTGGAGCTTCAAGCTCCTAGCCGGCTAGGCATTGCCCGTTGAGCATCCAGGCTTGTGGTGTGCCCTGGGTGGTTTGTACAACCCCAACATTCTAGTAAGTAACCGTAGTAGCTTCAAGGCTGCTAAGGGGAGGCATCAAAACTCAAGAAGTAAGTGTTCTCCTTGGGCGCCTCAACGGACACGTAGGTTCCTTGTGGGGAACTGAACTTCGGAAAATAAATTCTTGTGTCTCTGCATGTTTGCTTTGTGAATTGTTGAAGTTCTTGTGTCTCACTAGAATTCTAGAATTTGTTCTCGATCTACTTGTTGGAAAGGGTTTGACTGCAGGAGATTGGTGAAAAGGGGTGGAAGCAAGTCTCTGAACCTTAGAAATTGATTCGATCTATTTTTGGTTGAGGTTTGATTAGGCGAGATTTGATTTCAGCAAGTCTGTTCGGAGTATCCGGACATTTCTTTGGAATCTCCTGAACCTTCAGAGATTCCGGACAAATATCCGGAGACTCCGAAAGTTACTAACTGAATTATTTTTAAGTGTCATAAATTTTAGTTTCGACTATTCAAACCCCCCCCCCTCTAGTTAACATCTAGATCCTTCTAATTTGTATCAGAGCTAGATTCTCCTAATTGAAGCTTAACCGCTTAGAGAATCAAGATGTCGACCTTACAAGGAGGAATCCCACTTCATGGAGATGAAGATAAGACCAAGGTAGATGATGAAAAGAACAAGAAGGTCGATGAAGAAGAAGAAGAAGAAGAGCAAGCGGACTCCGACTCTGACTACAAGTCGGTAAAGGCAACAAAAAGAGGGAGTACCAAAACTTATGCTAAAATTTCATTCAATTATGGTCGTTTTAGTGGTACCACCCAAAACGCATCGGTCAACCTAGGGAAGCCACCTCATTTTGATGGAACGGGGTACTCCCCTTGGCAGCACTCAATGCGTGTGTATTTCATTGGGGTTAATCCGGCCATTTGGAAGATTGTGTGTAGGTGTAAACATTCCTGAAGAAGATGAACCCATTACATAAGAACAAGAGCATGAGATTCAACGCAGCATGCAAACTGCATCCATTCTCCTTAGCTCATTATGTTCGGATGAGTTTGACAAAGTTAATGGGATGGACTCGGCTAAGAAAATTTGGGACACACTCCAAATCAACCATGAAGGTACAAGAAAAGTGCGTGAAGGAAGAATCAGTGCGCTAGGAGGAGAGCTCAACCATTTTATCATTATAGAAAATGAGACTCCACAAGAGATGTTCAACCGATTGAACAAGATTGTGAACAAGATTAGAGCTCTTGGTGGTGACAAGTGGAGCGACAAGGATATGGTTGACAAGATTTTGACCGCATACATGGCTAGAGATGTCAACCTACCCACCTTAATTAGGGAGAAGAGAGGATTCAAGAGATTTTCTCCTGCCGATGTCATTGGAAGAATAGAGCAACATGTCACCACTATGAAGGAAGCAAAGATCTCACAAGACCTCTCAAGAATTCATGAACAAATGGAAAAGAACAATGGTGTGGCTCTCCAATCAAGCATCAATGAGAAAGGGAACATGAAGAATGAGAGCTCATCATCAAAGAAGAAAGAAAGTGATAGTGATAGTGATAGTGATAGTGATGAGGATATGGCTTTATTCATCAAGAGATTCAAGAAACTCATGAGGAGAGATGGATACTAAAACAATAACAAGAGAAGAGGAAAGATCACAAGGAAGTCAAACAAGCCATGCTTTGGGTGTGGGGAAGTCAGGCACTTTATTGTCGATTGTCCAAATTCAAAATACAAGAACAAAGGTGAGAATAAAGATCAAGGCAAGGGCAAGACAAGATACAAGGGTGACACTCATCTTGGCATTGAATGGGACTCAAGTGATGAGTCATCATCCGAAGATGGGAGTGTAGCAACCTTGGCCATAGAAGCTCACACCACCAAGTCCTCACTTTTTGGGGATCTCACCGATGATGAAGATGACTCCACTCACACTTGCCTCATGGCAAAAGAAGCTAAGGTATACTCTAGCTCCTCTTCCGACCATGATGATGATGATCTTGATGATAATGAATGTTAGAACATGATAAAAGAACCTTGGTAAAAAGGCAACAAATAAAATCATGAAGCTTATGATAGAGATAAAGGATAGGGATCAGACTCTTGAGGCTCAAGAAGAATTGATTAGGCTTGAGCGAGAGAAAACTGTAGGCCTTGAGAAATCTCTCACCAAAGAAAGGAAGAGTTTCAAGGTGCAAGAGGACTTGCTCAAAGATAAAATTGATAAACTTCTTGAACTTGAGAAATCTCTTGCTAAGGAGAAAGAGAAGGTAGACAAGTTGTCTAAGGAACTCTCTTTAGTCAATGACTTGAATGCTCAACTTAAGAGTGCTAATGAGACACTTCAAGAAAACTTTTCCTGTTTACTTGCCAAACACACAGATCTTGAAGTAAAACATGACACCCTTAGGGAAAGTGCCAACTCTATCTTCAATGATGCTACAAAGTCCTCTACTTCTATCATTAGCAAGGGTTGTAAAAGGTGTAGCAATATAAATGTTGAAACTTGTGCAACTAACCTTGCCAAAATGCATGTCATTAAGAATGAGATCACTAGACTTACCAAGTGATAAATGAGGACACTTCCTCACAAAACAATGGTGAGTTTGAGAAGCACACCATGGGATTTGGAAGTGGCTACATGAGGATGTATGACTTTGTGAAAGGTATGGGTTTAGGTAAGAACGAACAAGGGCATCAAAACACATTCCTTTCATCAATAACAACAAGACTCTTGGTGTTGGTGCAAATGGGGCTATTCATGGAGGAATGGTCCCCAGTAGACCAAAGGTTGATGGTAATCAACCTAGAACCAACTCACATCAAGTCAAGGTGAACAAGATCAACTCTTCTCAAGCTAACAAGGCTAAGCCACCTACCTCACAAAGCTCATTCTATGCCGATTATGTTTTGACTTGGGACCTCAAGGGTAAGGTGGTCGCCAAGTATGTTGGGTACCGCACAAAGGACACATTGATCAAAGGAATGTGTGGGTGCCTAATGTTCTTGTCACTAACACACTAGGACCCAAATCTCTTGGGTACCTAAAACTAGAGTCTAAACTTGTTTTGTAGGTATATTCTTCCGGTGGATCAAAATGGGTGCTTGACAGTGGATGCATAAATCATATGACCGGAGAGAAGAGGATGTTCACATCCTTCGAGAAAAATGATAACCCAAGCGACAACATCATCTTTGTAGACGGTAGTGAAGGAAAGATACTTGGGTTAGGTCAAATTGCTATCACAACTGATCATTCAATTTCCAATGTATTCTTGGTTGAATCCATAAATTACAATTTTTGATCCGCATCACAACTTTGTGAGATGGGGTACAATTATTTGTTTACCAATGATGGTGTGACAATCTTTAGAAGAAGTGATGACTTGATGGCTTTTAAAGGTGTACTCAAGGGAAAGCTTTACCTAGTGGATTGATGATGATGATGATGAGACTGAGGAGGATCAGCCCCTCAACTACTGCGAGTACGACGACGATGACGACGATGATGATGAGGATGAGGATGAGGACGATGGCGAGTAGGCTTTGAGCTGCTACCTTTCATTCCATTTTTGGTGTTTGCTGCCAAAGGGGGAGTGAAAGAGATCATTTACTTGTATCCGCACTTTATCGTATTTCTTTGGACAAATTTGTGCAAGACTATGTGGCTTAAGAACTTGTAATGTGTGGATTTTTGTGTTCTACAACCTTGATTTTATTTTAAGTTATCAAGGACATTTGCTAGTATGATGTGTAATGATTGTTGATGACTTGTTATTTCTGTGTTGTGGCAAATTCTTTGGAGAATCCAAAGAAAAGTCCAGAAACTCCGAAGATGTTCGGAGAATCTGGAAAATTCTTCAAAAACTCCAGAGATGTGCCATTCCACTCTTTTGACTTTCTTGATGTGCATAACATGTCATATTGCATCACACCTATTTTGTTGCACACATGTAGGCACCCCACTGCAGGACTGATATTGCATCACACTCAGGCTTGTGGTGTGCCCTGGGAGGTTTGTACAACCCAACATTCTAGTAAGTAACCTTAGTAGCTTGAAGGCTGCTAAGGGGAGGCCTCAAAGCTCAAGAAGTGAGTGTTCTTCTTGGGTTCTTCAATGGAGACGTAGGTTCCTTATGAGGAACTGAACTTCGGGAAACAAATCCTTAAGTCTCTGCATGTTTGCTTTGTGATTTGTTGAAGTTCTTATGTCACTAGAATTCTAGGGTTTTTTCTTGATCTACTTGTTGGAAAGGGCTTGACGACAGGTGACTGCTATAAAGGGGTCGAAATAAGGCTCTGAGCCTTCGATATTTATTCGATCTATTTTTTCTTGTGGTTTGATTAGATGAAATTTGATTTCAGCATGTTTGTTCAGAGTATACGGACATTTCTCTGAAATCTCCGGAACCTTCGGAGATTCCCGATAAATTTCCGAAGACTCCGGAAGTTACTAACTGAATTGTTTTTAAGTGTCATAAGTTTTAGTTTTGACTATTCACCGGCCCCCCTCTAGTCAACATCTAGATCCTTTCAGGGAGAACGACACCGAGGCACGATATTTTTAATGAGATTCGCCGATGTGCCTACATCCTCGGGGCATGACTATGGACTCTCCTCCCCATAAACAACATCTACACCAGCATCCGGACACCACTGCGGCCTCGCCGCCTCCCACACCAGCTGACAAATCGTCTCACAGTTACAACGGTAGTGCCCTCATATTTGTGAGGCCCAGGGACACAATGTTCAACCCAAACTCTATCCCTAACCTACCAATTACAACTCAACTCCAATCATAACCAAACCGTACACATATTCAACAAACTCCACCTTGGCGAATATGCACGCTACCTTGAAGTCGTCCATGCTCGAACCTCCATGTACCGGAGTTGAGTCGTCTCCCTTTGCTGCTCACCTAGAACAGCCCGACGAGGCCGATCCCGTCACCTCGCCAACCTTCGGACAGGACACCGCCATAGTTGTATTGCCATCAATGACTCCAGCTTGTATTGGTGTGCACTTGGCTTCTCACCAACCATGACCATCTTACCTTCCCGTATTACTCTCAAGGTCTTCTTATTAGGCGTCGCCGGCTTGATGCAGTCATCCTTCATCATGCAATAACTCACACGAAATCAGATTCCTCCGTAGCCCTAGCACATGCTTCACGCCCTTGAGTAGAATCTCTTGTCCATCACACATTTTGAATTATTTGATATCGCCCACTCCTATGACATGATAGCCCAAATCACCTCCCATGTGAGCAAGATGACCATCTTTCCCAATGTATGATGAGAACTACTCCTTCTTTGGTATTGCATGAAAGGAGCTAGTTGAATCCAACAACCACGCTTCACAAGACTTTTCACTTGATACTGTGAGAATATCACCATCACTATCCGAGTCATCCTGCTTCCTGCCAATCATCACACTTATGGTTCATCCACCTTTCTTTTATTTCCGGACACTCAGCTTTTTTATGCCCCATCCCTTGCACTTATAGCATTGCAGCCCTTCTTCTTCCTGTTGTCCTTCTTATTCTCACCACTATGATCACCTCTGACCAAAAGCACCTCGAGAAGGATCTTCAGATAAATTGTTCCTCCTCCTTTGCTCATGACCGAGTAAAGCCGTAACAATTTCATCCACCTTAACATCCTCATTACCATACATCATTTTAGTAACCAAGTGTTCATAATACCCTGCCAATGAACGCAGAAGAATAATAGCCTCTTCTTCATCATCAATCTTCACATCGACCATCCCAGGATCCGCAATTACTTGATTGAAGACATTAATATGCTCAGACACATCCGACCCCTCCTGCATCTTCAGCCCACACAACTTCTGCTTCAGGTACAACTTGCGGGTCAATGTCTTGGACATAAACTGCTCTTCCAACTTGTCCCAAATATCCTTCGGTGATGTTTTATCCATGACACTGTACATGATCTGATCTGAGAGGCACAACCTTATAGTAGCACACGCTCGCTGGTTTCTTCTTGTTGAGAACCCTCGAGATACCGTGCCGAGCCAACAGGTCCTTCACTCTCGTATGCCAAAACCCGAAGTTCCCGGTGCCATCAAACCTCGCCACCTCAAATTTGGAAGCCATCGACGCTATCTGCCTTTTGCCATATATGGTGGAAAAACCTTCACACATGTGCACTACATGCCTTCTGCGCCCACTGTTCACGTGTTGAAGCCGCGTGCCTCCTGCATGCCCTCGCCGGTCGCCTTAATATTTATGAGGCCAAGGATACAATGTCCGACCCAAACTCTATCCCTAACGTACCAATTGCAACTCAAGTCCAATCGTAACCAAACCGTACACATATTCAACAATTTGTGCTTACGAGATTGTTGTTTGGGTACTATACAGTTTGTTTCACTTGAAGAAATTTTTTTTCTAGTTCCCTAAGTCTTCTCAAACAGGCGAAACATACAAATCTTTTATTTTTCCCATGAATTTGCATAAGTATATGTTGGCAAGCAATTAATATATTCTAATGTGTTCTGTTCTATATTATAAAGTAATGAAAACAAGTTCTCAGAGGAGTGAGCCAACAGGGATTCATGCATCACAAGACACTAACAAATAAGATAAGGCAAAGTGTCATCTCAGGATATGAAAAATAAGTTTGTGTCACAGAAAGGGCGCGTGGATAACCAAAGCGATGAAATGAAAGAAAAGAAACCAAAGCAGCCACACCAAAGAAGATAACTGACAATAGAAATAAAGGTCATAGATCTCCCTGGCACAACAATGGTACCCCAGTGGTTCCTCTCAAGCACACACTATTGTGAATTGTTTTGGCTAATGGAGGGCATGCACCCTTTATACAGCGTGTGGACGTCTCCGATTGCAGTTTATACGTAATAATTACTTCTCAACACAAATATGTAGATAAAAGTGTCATTTTCTTTAAATTGGCAAGCAGTACGGCGGCTAAATATTAATTGCCATGGCAGCTAGAAGTGAAAAGTCATGTCAAATTTAGATGGAATAATGAGTTTTGGATCCAAATACGTAGGTTAGCTTTATAGATGCATGATCACTCCATTTTAAATATATGATGTTTAGTAAAAGATAATTAATTAAAAAATAAATTATCTTGTCCTAAATGTCATAAAGAGAGTATGATTTAGTTAAATTGTTAAGATTTGTTAATATGCAAATCTGTAGATTTACATATTTTTCAAAGGCACATTTTTAGAAACTACACAAATAAATATATAAATGTTTATCAGCAAATAAAAATTGCGAAAATAATCTGTGAAAAAAATATGACTATCAGCTAGCTAATTAAGATATGTAAACATGTCCTAGACTGGGTTGTGACTCTGGCTATGCAATTGTGATAATTGTAATCTCGGGTCAGGAACACGAGGGGCATGTGTGATCTCACCAACATAACATATTGTATTTAGAAATGCGATATTTATTCCTTTTGATCCTTGTTGATTAGAACTCTGAATAAAGTATTTGGGCACCTAAAGATTCTTAATGAAACACACTTCAACCACAAAGTTGATTATAGATCTCATCAAAAGTTAAGAATTTTAGTTACTAATTTGTCCCCTCCTGACGCCATACTAAAAAGTTACCAATTGCTTAAAACAAGCACTGGAAGACGAATGGACAAGGATCCTATTAACACTAGAAAAATGTAAATAATCCGTCAAATATACTCTGACAACTATCACCACTGGGCCAACAATAACCTCTTTTCTCAGTAATCTAAGGCACTTGTCTTTAGGCATCCATGGTAGAACGTACTTGGTCGGCTTCGGCTGTGCATGTGTGTGTGTGTGGGCTTGGAAAGGGTGCCAAAAAATTAACTTTTAGGTGGTTATTGACACATAGCATATCTAAATGGATATAATGTGCTTCTCTCTATATATATAAAAACAATGATTTTAATGAATATTAACCTGATAGATTTTCATGTTTTATACTCTTTGACAAATTATATATGAATTCTCAAAATCTTTAACCAGTATAAAATCTTGCACTAGTGTTTTACAGCCATACGAGAACGACGTCACAAATCTAAAAGAAAATAAATTTTGACGTCTTGCTATTGCTATCTCCACTGTCAACGGTTTATATGTAAAAACTTGTCATCAGGGATATCAAATCAGAAGAAAACTAGAGAGTCTTGCATTTTTTTTGCCTCCTACCAATAGAAAAAGGGAAGACTTAATTAGTTTAATATTTCTGCCTATTGAAAAATGTTGTGCCCATACGTTTTCTAATGGATTTTTTTTTTTTGCGAAAAGCTTTGCCAATGTTCAATGCATGACCTCGAAGAACTATTACATTTATTTCTAGGGAACTTTTTTTCTGGAAAACAGAAACTTTATTGATTTCAAAAAAGATACATCAAGGTGATACATTATCTTGAAATTTTCCTGACCTCTGCCCTAAGAGCACACCCTGAAACACAAGAGTTTTGACACAAACCGACAGCCAATCCTGAGACTAGACCGCCACCCATGTGCCCAGGCAAAAAAATCCTTGGCCACCCGAGCTATGAAATGAGACGCCACGAGAAGAATATTCTGTGTAGTAGGCTACTGAGGATAGCTCACGTACGGAAATAGTGAGTAGTCGAGAAGATAACCTGCAAAAAGGAAGATTTTTTATTATAAAAAACCACAACGTTTCTGCAGAGCCAGACAGATCAACACAAGGCTGTCGCACCTACAAGGACCAACTATTTAAATTGTTTTGGTATTCCATTTAGCCAGCTCCCAAACATATTATGTACATTGCGAGTTTTAGAAAGGCCCCAGGATGCATATACAGTTGCCCAGGCCAATCGCGCTAGTCGGCGATCAACAGATGATGTATCGTTTCATTTTCGTGATAGAAACAACAATGTTGACTTCCTTGCGAGTTCCTTTTCGTTAAATTGTCTTTAGTAAGGGTGACACCTTGCCTGAGGAACTAGAGAAAAATTTTAATCTTAAGTGGGACTTTTATTTTTCAAATTCTCTTGTTGAAATTAATAGTATTTTGATTAATCAGACCAAGATAATATGATTTTAACCAAAAAACACCATTCTAGTCTAGGTTCCATTTCTGAGGAACTACATCTTTACTGAGAATTTTTCAATGGTCATTGTTTTCAACCATCAGAAGAGATGGACTGCAAAACTCACACTGCTTAACTCAGTGAAAAGTAAAAATACCGCTGTTCCCTATTTTGGTAAGAATTTCACAAGAAGTCAACGTGTGTGCATGAGATTTTTCCAGACAGATAATCAAGGAGAGACAAACCCGTCAATCATGCTGCACTCTGTTTGTATCCCATAGAACAATAAAAAATTAAAAAAAGTATTGCATTGGAAACATTATGATCTGACCACAGGCTTGTTCGTATTCTGGGTCTTTCAAGAATACAATGTTGTTGGTATCGCACTCACGTAACCTCTATTCTTTACCTCGAATATGGATGAAAACTGTACTTTGTCACTACTGTTTACCTTAGGAATCGTCCATTTCTTCTAGCGAAAGCTACAAGACCTTTAATCGTGAAAGCATGGCCACTAATATTTGTTGCCTTTTTGTTCTAAGATTACAACATGGATAGTGACCTCCGGTTGTGGATCGGATTGACATATGCAACAAAAGCAATAAAAGGAAAGATACAGAGATGAGAGATGGCGTCATATGTGTGTTAGTAGGCAATCATTTTCGTTGAAGTGTCCAGATCGATATTATACGAAAATGGTGTTGATGAAAATGGATGTCCCGCATGATTTCTGATGGATTGAAAACAACACTACTCAGAAAGTCATGGCATGTTTCATATTCACTATATTCGTTAACATGATGCAGGTATTTATCACATTGCATCGTAAGGAATTTTCACACCAAGCACTAGAAAAAGCAGGTAGATATTCCTAAAAAGATAAATTGATAGGCCACATATATTCCTTTTTTATTCTTATGGTGAGGACTTTGATTGGTCGTGAATAAACACTCAACGGCTGAGATCTACACTGTTGTAGGAAGTTGCATAATGTTAAATTAAAGCATACTCCGACAAACTCTAAAAAAACTCTGTACCGCTTTGAAAATTTCACCAAGATTTTTGGTTTCTAAAATGTTCTCACAACTGTTTTCAGTCGTCAATATGAAATTTCATAAGAAACACTCATAAATCCTAGAAAGAATTCCCATGCAGTAATAACCAGTTTTACTGGGCACAGAATGTTAACCCTTAGGTGTGCTGCCAGTGCAAGCAATGTAACGGAAGTTCCTAGCCATTGTTATATGCTTATATATATCGGGCTTATATCGGGCTTGCTAGCGCCTGGACGTTCGATGGGAACTTTCTCATCGGACACTCCGTTGCAACATCGAAACAAGACATCTGTAACATCTAAAATATATAGGTGCAACATTAAAAAATATGCGAAAAACTAATTAAATCGTTTGACTTTTGAAGACGAAAATTCCCGCCGCAACATGAACACTATGTTTCATGCAACATTCACCATGAAACATATGGAAATAATAGTTGCAACATCCAAGATCAACTATATTGAAACATATGTCGGAGCATCCGATTTTTGTTCTCCATCCGGACGTCTGTGTCTTAGCATTTCCGTATATATATTTGAGCCGTACAGAGGCAGGTCATTAACAGTTAACAAGCTCCAAGAAAGGGACGGTGATCAGGCGATCGGAAGAAGGTGGGAAAGCTCAAAGGTTGTGCCTTTCTCACTCCCTCCCTCACACGACCCATGTGAGTGCTTTGAGCACTTTGAGCCGACGGCTGCTGGAGAGCTACCCTTATATACTAAGGCAAATATCAATCTCATCACACGCATATTCGCATGGCCGTGCCATTAACCCTAGGATCGTCATCATTCTTGCATGCTGGTACTTACTTTGGACAATTGAAGGAATAATCATGATCCCCTATAGGGCTAGGGATTTTTTTCTGCATTTTATTGAGGTAGGAGTAATGTTTGTTCTAGCCATATTTTTACCTTTTGGAATCATGGAATGTATGCTGAGAACCTGGATACCAATTGAAGTGATACCAAGACCTTGTTACAAAAATGAGTATACTGCGGAATGTTTGACCTTCTCATGTTCCACCCAGGACCAGATTTTCAACTTTTTAAGGTCCATGTATCATGTATGCTCCTTTCTGACTGCCTGTTTAGAACTATCTACTGATGCTGCATATTTCCATTCTTGACAATGTGTGGAGGGATGAGTTATAGTCCCTTAGGCATCTTTATTAGTGCAAGATATTTTATTTCTCCACATGACTGCCACAGATCTGCTAAATGTTTTATAGTTAGATTATTCATACTGTTTAATGTTTTAAACTCAGTACCTGTACCAAGTTACAGTGAATTAAATATCCACGCATGGTGGTCGCGCAAAAAAAATTATTCTGTTGATGTAATCGTCAATATCATTAGGAACTCGCCGTCTTGGTGTCGAATAACAACAAGAAATATCAAGCAGCTACGCAAATCTACACATGTTAAATGCCAATCAAGATTTATATTTCCTTGGCTTTAACCAAACGGTTTCAAAAGGCTTCTGGGTTCACATATTTATTTTCCACTACTGCTCGTCGAAAAGAAGATGTATCTTTGGTTCGGAGACAAATCTGGAGTCTCTTCACGATGCAGCTCTTTGCTCGCAGAAGCAGCGGAGATGTTGCTTGAGATGGACGCTGTGGCCTTTTGAGCGCACTTTGGACTCATCAGAACCGTCGAGCTCATCAGCCATTAGGAGGGCTCGAGGCACTCACCACGAGTCCACGATCGAGGGGCCAGCTGTCTCCGGCAAATCAGCAAAAGACAATCTCAGCTTTTATATATGCAATGTGGTTAGCTTTAGCCTCTTAAATCAGTGTCCTATACTTATGGGAGTGTCACTGGATGAGGACACAATTACTTCGTAAATTGCGTGATGATTCCAAACGGCAAACGTTTTAAACGTGTAGTACATCACACGAAACGTAGCAACAGCTGCTAAGATAGCACACGGAAACCAGCTGCAAATGCACAAATACTGGTGTACATGGAGCACAAAGTGCATCATCTACAGACTGCAGACCATACCTGAACTGTCCACAACAAACATGCACTGCAAATTTGATGCATACAGACAGCGACGAGGACCCTGAGATTCCTAATTTCGGTCCCTGTCAACTATTCTCTGAATCTTATTTGTTTTGGCATATACACAACGAATGCGTAGACAATGCCTATATAAGTTGGTCATATCCTGCGTGTCATATGTAGGTTAGCTAGGCAAGTACTGGGTTGCATATGCCCAATTAGTATCGATGTTATTTTAGAAATTTTTTTTTGTGGTTAGGACGATGGCTGGTGTGTATTCATGAGAGCCACACAAGAACACAAGAGAATATCATACATCGCCTAACAAACATGCGGCTTCTCTGAATCTCAGCCTGGTCTTCTGCCAGATAGCCGATCAAAGCGCCATGTGTTGGCCTATATATTTATTAGCAATTAAAATAGAAACATGGATTTGGCCTAAATAGCTAGCATAGTAAATTTTTATGTACATGTGCTTGATTAGTGAAAAGGAGTTAAAAGCCTAATTGTAGTATGGTTTGATATATGATTGAGGAGCCAAAGGGTGCTAGGTCAGTTGGTTCCAGCGGCACCCCCAGTCCTGAGTTCGCTCCCGGCTGGGGACCCGGAGTCGAACTCAGGACTGGGGGTAAAAAAAATCCGCTCGTCGACCCCGTGTGCCAAAGCACCAGTCAAGATCGGCCTGCCCAACGTCGGAGGACTGTGTGGGCTCTTCCAGGCTATGGTCCCAGTGCGGGATCGGGGTTCACAGATTTTCTCGGTCTGTGAAAGAAGACCTTCTTCTTAAGATAATGGAGTTTCTTTTATATAGATTTGAGTCTTGTTAAGATATGGTATCTATGGCAAACATACTCCAAGTTTGGAATATATATTTGAAGCTGCGATCATAGCCTCGTACAGTCTAAGAAAAAATAGTATTTCCTCTACAAAAGTTGTTCCGGAACTGCTGTAACAGTTTTCCTCTAAAAGTTTCATACTTATTTCGATGTAAAATTACGCTTTAACAGAAAAGCAGATTTTTCACTGCTAATAAATTCACATCGGTTGCTGGCGGCCGACTGCATCCTGTCCAAATTGGGCATCATTTCTTGCCTAAGTCCAGAAAGTAGGATTTCCAGGGAGACGCAACTAACCATAGAGATCCATGATGAACACGGTTACAAAAGAGAGGTCAAGTGGTGAAAGTGGAGTACGCCAGGTGCAACGCAACATAGCGCCGGGGATCTTTTCGTGAAAGGCAAACTAAATTATGCCGGTGAGCTGGGCAGCTCCAGCCGTTCTTTGTCCACCCCTAAAAGCCTATGCCTTTAGTTTAGTCAAACCCGCATGACCCTTTTGGTCGCATGCATGGAACAACTTTGAGAACAAGTAGTGACATATAACCGGAAAAAAATACAGAAAATGAGGGCACCAATTTTCGTCCCTAAATACCGGGGGAAGGCCAGCAGCATGCAACACAGTGCTCTTGAAGACCTCCAACATTCCAACGACTTGGTGTGGTGACAGATTCACACAATCAGTCATCACGCTTACTTCTTCGGTCGTCTGCGTTAATAACTGTCCGAGTTCTTACGTTCCATGCACAGTAAAATTATTACTGCTAAGTTATTCAAATTTTACATACAAAATAACCAAATAGGTCGCATATAAAGGAAATTCACCATTGATCTACAATACCATTGAGTCCATGTGGAACTAATAAGGCTCCTAGTTTACATGTCTACATCCTACCAAGGTCAGCAACTTGCAGTGCGCAACAGTTTCATCAAGCCCTAGCCTGCAACGAGGATGTGTGTCGGCACATTCTGTCATGCTGATGCTTTCTTCTTTCCTGTCTTTTTCAACCTCATGGCGGTTTATTCATCAGAAGAAATGGACGAGGGTTCTATTGGCGTCCAGGGTGATACACCATGAGGCGGCGTGAGTGCCTTTTTAGCTGGTGCTTCCTTCCTACCACTATATAAACACCCTCCGAGGTCTCTGCTACGATCATTCTTTCAGGCAAGCAACTCAAGTAGTTGTCTTCTCCTCTCTAACAATTGAGAAGACGGCAATAGAGGTACATAAATTTCTGATCGAGGCCTGCTAAAACACAAACAAACCAGCCTCCGCGAGTAAAGTCCCATATCAAAGCTTAAATTTTCCAATGGCCGGCCTGTCTCTTCACCATCCATTGGCCTTTGCCTTTGGCCTCCTTGGTATGTTTGTCTCTCAATAGACTCCCATAGATTTTGTTAATTCCGTAAATGTTTTCTGTTTCTCTTATTTTTTCATCTTAAATCTGCTTTCTTCGAGCAAAAACATTTACACCTTTGATGTGTCTCACCCTGCCACCCTAATAGTTGTTATTAGTATAGTTTGTGCTTAAACTTTGGATGCATGTATAGCCGTTTACATGGGCCATATATAGCCAAAGTAGTGCATACAAGATAAGAACGTAAATTTCTCTTATTGCTCCATAGTGATCTTCTACGATCAAGCTACTACATTGTCCTTACAAAAACAAATCAAACACCTTCGTATGTCACAACTACTAAGATTTCTGGCCATTTATATACCAAAAAAGAGAAAATAGAAGACCAAACAAAGTTGGTCAATCCAGTATCTTTGCCTGTGGTGGTGTCTCGTGACGTCACAAAGGATGCAAAGATCCCAATCGCTATCATTCGGATCGTTGCAAGGTCTCATTAGTATTTCACAACTGCTATGCTTCACTTCTAATTATTCCTTTTTTTCCTTACGTTGGTGTTTGCAGACAACATCATCTCCTTCATGACCTACCTGGCCCCACTGTAAGTCTCTCCCTCTCTCTCTCTCTCTCTCTCTCTCTCTCTCTCTCTCAAATTTCTCAGCTGCGTGCTCACATGGCATGTCATGGCATGCAGGCCGACGTTCTACAGGATCTACAAGAGTAAGTCGACTGAAGGTTTCCAGTCGGTGCCGTACGTGGTGGCGCTGTTCAGCGCGATGCTGTGGATCTACTACGCGCTGCTCAAGTCCGACGAGATCCTGCTCATCACCGTCAACACTGCCGGCTGCGTCATCGAGACCCTTTACATCGTCGTCTACCTCGCCTACGCGCCCAAGAAGGCCAAGGTCCGTCCATGGCCGCACCTCCTGCTCCTTGCTGGTTAGTCGATTATTACCTTCGAGAAATCCGCGTTAGCTGACATGCTCGTGCATCGTCCATGCGACGCCGCGCGCAGCTGTTCACGGCCATGATCCTGCTGCTCCTGAACGTCGGCGTGTTCGGGCTCATCCTCCTCCTCACGATGCTGCTCTCCGCCGGCCACAGCCGCGTCGTCCTCGTCGGCTGGGTCTGCGTCGGCTTCGCCGTCAGCGTCTTCGTCGCCCCGCTCAGCATCATCGTCAGTAGGCAAAACCCAGACTATCTTGCTTGCTTGCGTCTCTGCTTACACTGCTGACATTTTTGTGCGACTGACTGTACAGAGTAAGGTGGTGCGCACGAGGAGCGTCGAGTTCATGCCTTTCTTCCTCTCCCTCTCCCTCACCGTCAGCGCCGTCGTCTGGTTCCTCTACGGCCTGCTCATCAAGGACAAATACGTAGCCGTAAGCAACCTTTAATTTCCTTCACAACTTAAGCAGCTTTCAAGCTAACTACTAGATTGACAAGAGAGTTCACTGACAAATGCTTCACTTGTTGCAGCTCCCTAATGTCATCGGCTTCACTTTCGGGGTCATCCAGATGGGGCTGTACGCTCTCTATTGCAACGCGACGCCCAGGTTACCAGCCAAGGATGTGGAGGCTGACAAGGAGGAGGCGGTGGACGATACCTTCAAGGTGCCCGAGCACGTCATGACCATCGCCAAGCTCGGGGCGCCGGCCGTGGAGATGAAGACCTGCGAGGTGCACCCCGTGGAGTCGCCGCCGACAGAGGTGGCGGCGAAGCAGGATGACGACGATGCATCAGCGGAGGAGCTGGAGAAGGCGGGGAACATGGGAAGCAACAACACCGAGCAAGTCTAGATGCCACATGCCTAGTCTGGGTCATAATTAAAGGTTACGCCAGGTGGCCAACCCCATGTACGGAATTATTAGTAGTCCTTAGCCTATTCTTGAAATAGCTCTATTTTTTTCTTATTAGTATGTCCAGCACCATCCTTGGCATGGCCTTTTATTTGATTATTATTCATTTTGTGTCAAGCAGTTAATCAGTTTCTACCCAGATTTCCACTATGTTTCACACATGTACGTGTCCACCCATCCATTTTTCCCTCCATCAATACACCAAACTGGAATTACCTTGGCGGCCAAGATTTTCATTAGCGGCTGAAATGAAACCACTAATAATAATATGATCTCCTTGGATGTGCAAACTGATGTCAAGAATTCCATGACATTTTCTTGGCGATTTCGCTAAGCCGTGAAGAAAACTTGTCGCTAGAAGTCATCCTACCTAAATTGTTTCCTATACCGCCGCTATTCTCATGCACACCCTATACACATTATGTGCCTTTATGCAATGACAACTTGTGCAATAAGGAGGAGATTTCTGGATTTTGTTAAATGATATTGATATAGTTTGATACTAAATGGAAATTATTCATTTATGAAGCACCAAAAAGGTAATAATTCATCTTCGACCTCCTTTCCTGGTTTCCTTCTTGATTGATGATGGGCAAAGTTGAGGAATGAATCGAAATGGATTCAATTGAATATGAATTCGATAACACTATTTGCTGTATTTTAATTTGAATACAAATACGGATCCGAATATCGTGGAATATGGATACAAAATTAATAATTTAGAATTGAATATACGTTCAGGTATCTAGGTTGATATATGCTTTTGTTAAAGTACCAATTCATATGACCTATGATTTTGAAAAGAAATATATTGTAGAGACCTAAATCCATACATAGATATTACTTCCACTAGTAATAAAAATAAACATGATTAATAATACAGATTATAAATTACAAATAAATAGTCATATTACTTACAAATACAAATAAGAAATATAAATTTACTCACATATACAACTTTAGGACACTTCCAAAGTAGTTATTAGTTTAATTATACAACTTTTAAATAAATATGTTTATCCTCGTGCGTTGCTACAGAAGGAAAAATTTTCAATGCAACAATATATTCATGAAAACTTATGTGACCACTATCAGTAATGCAAATCAAATGGCCAAAACACAAATATATATATATATATATATATATAGAGTGATTATTTTGTTTACGTAGACATGTGCGCAAAATAACATTAAAATTCATGCAAAAAAGAATGATACATAGAGTGATTGTTTTGTTTACATAGACATGTGCGCAAAATAACATTGCAACTTTTGTATCTTTTAAAAGTATGTAAATACTATTGCACTTAAGAAATGTGAAGCATGGTGTTCCGTAGATTTTGTGCATACTGGAGATGCCTCAAATGGCTTGACCATGGATTATGAAGGTTAAATTAAATCCCCTATGCGTGGCTCCAAGAATATTTACACGTTCTAACTATTTAATAGGCAAACCAGTCCAATTTGTCATAAACTCATTATTCATCATGTGGTAAATTTTTTTCATTGTCTCCAGAATTTAGTTACGACATGCGTGCGGTGTGCTGTTCCAACTGTTAGTTACACAGGTGGTTTCTGCCGAGAGGCGATTATGGCGATTGGGGGGCGATGCGACAGCGACCTTGGTTCTTCTCCGCCGGCGTGACCCTCCGGGTCTCTGCGCGGGGCTGGCGAGCGTGGGACTCGTCTCGGGTGCAGGCTTCTCCAGCTTGTGCGATGTTTACGGAATTCGTGGCCACCGTCGCTAGGATTTCATGAGAGCTTGGGACTTCCGATGGAAGGACTGTCTGTGGATTCCGTTTTGATCATGGGAACGGTGCGATATCCTCTAGTTTCCCCTGGAGATATCTACCGAGTGCGCGTCTGGAGTTTCTGCTATTTTTTACGAAAGGCGATCTCCTCGGCTAGGGTTCTTGTGGGCCGTCGCCTAGGGTTTTCTCTGTCCAGTTGCCGATCTGATGGATCTGTTCCTTGTGGGGGTGATCAAGGGGAACCCGGTGAGGGATCTTCCCACCCGAAGCATCGAACGGATCTAGCTGTGGTGACTGGTTGGGGATCCTAGGCCATGGCGACGGGACCAGCTAGGATCATGTGGAGATGGCGATGGCTGTGGAGAAGTCCAAGGAGGCGGTTGACGCTGTGGCGCAGGGCCCGGCGAGCGACGGCGCGACGTTGATGGGAAGAGCCATGGTGGCCATGGCGACGGGCGTCAATCAGGAGGTGGCGGAGGAGATGGGTGAGCGCCGGTGGTTCGCCATGGCGAGGTACTACTCTGCTCAACGCTCGAGGGGCCTGTTCGATGAGATGGGAGCTGCTTGGCGACCAGGGAAGCCAATTCCGGTCAGACCCCTTGATGATAACAGATTTATCTTGGAATTTGATGATGAGGAGGTCTACAAGTTTGTGCTTAATGGCGGGCCGTGGAGACACAAGGGTGATGCGCTCATTGTGGTGCCATATGATGGTTTTACCCGGCCTTCAGAGGTGAAAATTGACTCCATTGATCTTTTGGTGCGGTTCTATGATGTACCAATCTCCATGATGGCTGTTGCTTTTGCGGGTGTGCTAGCTCGCAAGGTCAGTAACAAGGTGTAGGTTGTAGCTGGCCTTGTCCAAGATTTCCTGCATGCAAAGGTGACTTACCCTTTGGAGGAACCCCTGAAGCCCACCGTTGAAGTCAAACTGAAGGGTAAAGGATCCATGTTCTTTGAGGTGATGTATGAGAATATGCCATTCTTCTGTTTCAGGTGTGGGATGATGGGGCATGCTAAGAAATTCTGCCCGGAGGATGAGAGCATGCAATATGTGCTAAAAGGAGGTCAACTGGTGGAAAAGTTTGGTGAGTGGATGCGCAGCTCCCCACTCAAAAAGGAGTCTAGCAGGAAGATCCAGATCCTGGTAGCGCCGCCGAGGGCGGCTCGTGCTCTCAATTTTTCTGGTGACCAGCTGCTTAGGGTGCAGGCAGTGTCGAGTGCGACGCATTAGGGGAGCAAATGGAAAGAGCGTCAGGCAGACGATGATGCATTAGCAGCTGTCAGGCTCGACCACAGCAACACGCCGAAGAAATTGCCGTTGATGGTAAGCAATGCTGTTGCTGAGAGCGTTCAGAAGTTGGGGATGGAAGAGTCTGGCAAGGTGGCGGGGTCTGAGCTGCAGGAATCAGGTTTGGGGGCAAGGGTGTCTGGGCTTAACTCCTATGAGGGTTGAGGGTTCAAGTGAGTATGCGCCTTCGGCTCCGATGGCCACCAGTGATGGCGGCAAGATGGTGTGGAGTGTGCATGATAAGCATGCCAAGCTGAAGCTTAATAAGCAAGTGAAAAAGACCGGGGCTAGGGGTACGAGCCCGGCCAAGGACATTGGCAAACAGAAGAAACCACTTAAGGGGCTGAAAGCTGGACTGCTGGAGTCATATCCAGATCTGCAAGGCGATGAAAGGAACAAGGCGGTGGCAAGGATGGATGACGAGCAGGGGGAGATCAAGCCGGTGGACCTTGATGCAGATTGCGCGGGAGGGGGTGCGGCAGCTGTGCCACCTCTACCAGATGCGACAGAGCATGGTAACCTGACGGGCACTCAGGAGGAGGCCCGTCAGGCGAAATGAATTGCTTAGTTTGGAACTGCCGGGGGGTGGGGAACCTCCGGACAGTTCGTGATCTGGACGCCTTAGTGGGTCAGCACAACCCCAAGTTAGTTTTTCTATTAGAAACAATAGTTTGTGAGAGTCGTGTTAAAAATTTACGTTGGCGTCTTGGTTTAAAAGGTTGTTTAGCTATAGATAGTCGTGGTAGGAGTGGTGGTCTTGTACTCTTTTGGGATGAAAGCATCCAAGTTAATTTGTTGTCCATTGAGGACAGGTATATCGATGTATCTATCTTGGATTTGCCGGATGGGGTTCCGTGGCGGATCACTTTCATTTATGGGGAACCAAGGGTTGAGGATAGGCATCACACGTGGGAAATTCTACAGCATTTAAAAACCTGTTCTCGGGAGCCTTGGGTGGTTATTGGGGATTTTAATGAGGCGATGTGGCAGTACGAACATTTTTCAGAGACGAAAAGAGGAGAGAGGCAGATGGAGATGTTCCGTGATGCACTTAATTTTTGTGGGTTAAGGGACTTCGGTTTTTCTGGGTTACCTTGGACGTATGATAATAAATAGTCTGGTGGGAAAAATGTTAAGGTGAGGTTGGATAGGGGTGTAGCTGATGACGATTGGTGCTCCAGGTTCCCTGATTCTTCTGTGACTCACCTAACATCGCCTTCTTCTGACCATTGCCCGCTACTTCTTCAGGTAGCTCGGGAGGAGGCAAGTCCTTGAAGGAGTAAGCAGGTTTATTATGAAATTATGTGGGAACGCGACCCTATGTTTGGTGACTGTTTTCAGGAAGCTTGGGAGAAGGAGACAAAGGGTGACCTCGGTACAGTGCATCAGGCTCTGAAGGGTGTGTTGGCGTCCCTGAAAAAATGGAGCTCTGAACACTTTGGGTCGGTGCGGAAGGAGCTTGAGAAGCTCAGAACTTGGCTTGCACAAGCCCAAGCTGATGGATCAGATGAGAACCTAATTAAAAATACTATTCATGAAATGAATGAATTTTTGTACAGGGAGGAGATGTTGTGGCTTCAGCGGTCGCGCATTTCATGGCTGAAGGAAGATAACCGTAATACAAAATTCTTCCCCAGCGGGCAGCATGGAGGTCGAGAAGAAACCGAATTAGGAAGCTGAAAAAGGACAATGGTGAGTGGTGTACGGACCAGAGGGGGATGGAAGGTATGATTAATTCATATTTTGAGAATTTGTATACTAAACATGAGGAGGTTAGGCCACCGAAGGTGGTTAATTATTTTGACAGGTGCATCTCGGAGGAACTTAATGCAGATCTGTGCAAGCCGTTCACTGATGAGGAGATTGGAGACACCCTCTTCCAGATCGGCCCATTAAAGGCACCGGGCCCTGATGGGCTGCTGGCGCGCTTCTTCCACCATATTTGGGGCCTAATGAAATCGGACATTATTAATGCTGTGAAATCCTTTTTTGCAGAAGGCAGAATGCCGAAGGGGGTCAATGATATTGCTATTGTTCTCATCCCTAAAGTGCGGTATCCGGAAAAGCTCAAAGATTATAGGCCAATTAGCCTATGCAACGTAATCTATAAAATTGTGTCTAAACGCCTGGTCAACAGATTGCGGTCCTGCCTTGAGAATATTATTTTTGCGAATCAGAGAGCATTTGTGCCTGGGCGTCTTATAACAGATAATGCTTTGATTGCTTTTGAATGTATTCATGCCATCCAGAGGGACAACACGGATCGGAGTAAGTTCTGTGCGTACAAGTTGGATCTTGCTAAGGCATATGATCGTGTGGATTGGAATTACTTAGAACAAGTTCTTGGGAAGCTAGGCTTTCATCGGATATGGGGTACAGTGGGTAATGATATGCGTCACCACTGTTTGCTATTCTGTCCGCTTCAATGGTGTCCTTCTGGACACGTTCCAACCTACACGTGGTCTTCATCAAGGTGATCCTCTTTCGCCATATTTATTCCTTTTTGTGGCTGATCGTTTGTCAAAGATTCTGCAGCATGAAGCATTGAATGGTTTAATTCCAAGCCTACGGGTGTGTCAGCGTGCCCCTGAAATTACTAGTCTCTTGTTTGCCGATGACAGTTTACTGTTCTTCAGAGCTTCAGCAGAGCAGGCAGGCAGAATTAAGAGGGCCCTGAATCAATACTATCGTGTCACCGGGAAGCTAATCAACTATGACAAATGCTCAATTCTCTTTAGTGATAAGCTGGAGGAGGCAGTGCGAGAGGAGGTGAGACGAGAACTGAATGTGAATTCAGAAGCTTTTGAGGCAAAGTATCTTGGTCTGCCGACACCTGAGGGTCGCGTAAAGGCAGGGAGGTTCCGGGCCCTCCCAGAGAGGTTAGCAAAGAAGTGTAGTGCGTGGAATGAGAAATGCTTATCAGCCGGAGGCAAAGAAGTCTTAATAAAATCTGTAGCCCAGGCGCTGCCGGTTTATGTCATGAGTGTTTTCAAGCTGAATCCATCCATCATTCAGGCCATGGAAAGATGCATCCGAAAATTCTGGTGGGGGAAACTGACTGGTGGCAGGAAAACGCACTGGGTTGGAATAAGTTTACCAGGGCGAAGGGAGAAGGAGGTTTGGGCTTCCGCCACATGCAACTGTTCAACCAAGCTTTACTAGGTCGGCAAGCATGGCGACTGATTGAGCGACCGGACAGTCTGTGCGCCCGTGTGCTAAAGGCGAGATACTACCCCAATGGCAGTTTGCTTGATACGGCGTTCCACGTTAGCCAATCTCCAACATGGCGAGCTATAGTGCACGGGATTGATTTACTGAAAAAGGGTATTTGCTGGCGAGTCGGCTCTGGCAACAATATCCGTATCTGGAGGGACCCTTGGATCCCTAGAGGCTGGTCGCACCGGCCAACAGGGATGCGTCGCCAATGTCGTATGAAGTGGGTCAGTCAGCTAATTGATGTGGACAGGATGGAGTAGAAGGAGTTGGTTCGTGACCTGTTTTGGCAACACAATGTGGATCACATCCTCAGCATGCGGCTGCCAGTACAACCGGCAGAGGATTTTGTGGCCTGGAATTATGAGAAATCAGGTGTGTATTCCGTGAGGAGTGCATACCGATTAGCAAAAGCCCTCAAGGATGAACAGGAGGGAGGTCGCCAGTCGACATCCCAGGACCAGGATGGACGGCCCTTGTGGAACTCATACTGGAAGCTCCCGATCCCTCATAAGATTCTCATCTTTGGGTGGAGAGTGATGAACAATGGCCTAGCAACAATGGACAATAAACTACAGCGCCATATAGAGTCCATTAGTACTTGCACAATTTGTGGGACAGAGGAGGAATCGGTCATGCATGCACTGGTGAGATGCGACCATGCACGATCATTGCAGGCTGCTATGCGGCTGCATTGGCAGTTGCCGGACGAGGAGCAGTCCCTGCGCATGACCCCAGATAATTTGCTGGAGCAGATCGTGGGTCTGGGGATAGATGGAGGGGCTGTTGCTGCTTTTATGGAGAACCTGGCAGGTTCGTAACAATCTAACACATGAATCAGAAAAGCTCTCTTTTGCAGGATCGACGAAGTTCCTGTCGAGGTACTGGACGGAGCTGTGCGGGATCCGACAACAGCATCCAATGACGGACAAAAAGGGTAAGAGAGTAATTCATGACTCCCTGGCTGCAGGCAAATGCTGGAGACCAAAAGAACCCTAGGAGCGATAGAAAGCGCCTGGTCCGGGCTGGGTGAAAGTGAATGTGGATGGAGCCTTTGACAGCGCGTCCGGAGAGGCGGGCATTGGCGTGATCATCCGGGACCACGGTGGGGCGGTCCTGCTATCAGCATGGCGCTACCTTAGCAATGGCCATGACGCAGAAGAAATCAAATGGCGCGCCTGTAGGGAAGGCATGAACCTGGTTGCGGAATGGTGTGGAGGAAGGGCCATCCTGGAGTCGGACTTCAGCGCGGTGGTAACCCTGTTGTCAAAGCGGGATGGACAGTGATCTCCATTTAAATTCATCTTGGATGAGATCATTAGCTTGGAAAGTGGTTTAATCGAGTGGAAAATCATCCACACGAAGAGAAAGCGTAATGGTGCGGCTCACGAGCTCGCACAGCTGGCAAAGAGAACAAAACACTCTATGGTTAGTAGGTTCTCAGCACCAGTGTGTGTAGAACAAATTATTGCTCAGGATTGTAATTTGATGTCTGAATAATAAAAAAGCTCTCTTTTCCTCACAAAAAAAAAAAAACTGTTAGTTTCACATCATCACAACATGTGCACAAGGATTTAAACCTAACTTCTACTTAACAGTTAATACCATTCACCTAAATTAATAGCTCTTTTGAGGCAATGACAATAAGGATTACTATCACAATTTGATTGGTTCAAAGCAGTGGCAGAAGTGTGCAGGTGTTGACTACTTGACTCGAGTCCAGCATTGCCCCTTTGCCCGTGCATTATCTTCACAAACTTCCGGGGGTGGTTCCGATCCCGTGTTCAGACGGTGCAACAGACGATGGCCTGGTCTTCCGGACCCGTGATGCTAACGGGCCATTATATATAGCGGATCGAAGCCGCACGCCGCCGCACCTGACACCTCTCAAGTCCCAACAAAACCCTACGGTCGACTTCCCAGGATCCATCCAACTCCATATGGCGGCGACGCAGCACGCTGCCGGCCGGCCGGCTCCAGCCGAAGGGCGGCGCCAATCCCCGCGCACCTGCTGGTATGGTAATGAAAGGAATCGGTGCTCGTAGTCTAATAGGGGGAGGGAGTGAATTAGGCAAATTTAAAACTTTAACCTATGGCTCAATCTAGTTTGCACAAAACTTAAACTAAAACATGCTATCTAGATGTGCAACTAGGATTCTTCTAGTGTGAAAACCTCATCCCAAAGAGTTGTGCAACCTATAGCCAATCCTAGCAAGATACTACACAGGTTGCAATATGAAATGTGGAAGCTTAAGAGTAAAGGATAAAGGAAAGCAAACTCTCGACACGAAAATTTATCCCGTGGTTCGGTTAAGCACAAAGCCGCTCCTACATCCACGTTGTTGAAGCATTCACAAAGAATATTGCTTCCTGGCAACCAAGTCTCTTCCGGAACTCTTCTTGACTCGCCACCAAGACTATGTCAAGTCACCACGGTCACCTTGATCTCGCTTTCCACTAAGGAGCTTCTCGACCAAGGAAGGGGGTCTCCACGTCCCCCGCACAAAGCCGTCGTCGCCACTCCACACCAAGCCGGAGGGTTGAAGACTTGCTGGCGAGCCACCAATGCTCCAAGGGGCCGGCACACCGAGATACACTTGTGGTTCACTTCAAGAACCAGCACTCAAGGTTCGTACCTTGCTTCTCTCACTCTTTACAAGAGCTAATCCTAGCATTAAGTCTCACAAAGCTTGTGCTAACCTAAGGATGTGATCAATATACTCTTGGGTTGCTTGGAGGTGTTCTTCAATGTGTCTAGGGTTTCTCCAGAGCTCCAGCAACCTCAAATGACCCGGGGTGAGGTATATATATAGCCCACCAACTCAAAGTGGCCGTTACTAGCCGTTATGCCATTTCTGCACAAAGCGTCGGTTTAACCGAGCAAGTGTGTCGGTTCAACCGGTCACACTGAGCCAGGATGCCGACCGTTGAATTTCCAACGTCTCTTTTGTTGATGTCATTTACACCGACGCAATGCACCGACGCTTGAGTTGATCCTGTCGGTTTAACCGACCGTGAAGACCATTTCTGAGTGAATTCTTCCATCTCTTTGATGCACCTGACAATGCACCGACGCCTTGCAACAATGGACCGTCGGTACAACCAGTCGTGAATAGAATCCTGAGCTGAGATTTGCATAGCTCTCTATGCTATGGACAATGCACCGACGGCTTAGAAGTAATACCGTCGGTTCAACCGACCGTTAAGGGCATTTCTTCACTGACACACCGTGCTATATCCAATTGCATCGACCCCGTGCAATTTTAGAGCCGTCGGTTCAACCGACCCGCTGAATATTTTTGCCACTGGTCCAAAACATCGCTGAGATCATTTGGACCAGTGGCAAAAATATTCAACGGGTCCATTGTGTCTTGGAGATGATTTGGATTATATTGGAGATGGTTTGGACTCCATCCATGGAACCTAAAAGTCCTACAACCTTAAGCTTACAAACTCGTTAGTCCCATTGATCATGTTATTACTCAATCACCAAAATTACAATATGGCCTAATGGGACCATTTTCCTTACGGGTAAGATGCTAGCCTCGTGTTGTTCTCGGGCCGGCCGAGATGGTGCCTGCTGGGGTTCTCGCCGTCGTTGTCAAATCTGATTTGATCTATGTATCGTTGGTGTGTGTGTGCAGGTCGGCGGCCGTCGTTCGTTCGTGCACCTCGCCGTACGAGCGAGGTTTACAAGTTCTACCACGGCAACAGCAGCCGCGTCGCCGCTGGGCCCTCCGATCAGCTGCGCGCGGCCGGCGGCATGGACGGTGCGCGATCCATCCTTTCTGCCTTTCTTGTTTTTATCTTTTCGAATGCAGCAACGATCTACATTAGCAATGTTAACGCGGGGTGATTAGCCTGCGGTTTGAGACCATCAAGAAGATCATCAAGATCTTTCTTGCTCGAGGACACGTTCACCCACGTCGAGGATGCTCGCGCTGCCGGCCGGTGCTGCCGTGGCTCGATCTGTTCAATTCTGATAACCAGATGTTGATTTTTATGTATTTTTTACTTAATTTATTTATGGCCCTTTTGCGATGGAGCTAGGCCATGTAGATGAAAAAATTAATGGCTTGTGTTCCTGTACGTGTTCATTTGTAGATGCCGAACAGCAAGTACGAGGAGGGGCTTCAGAGGACACTCCAGCCATTGAGGTAGTCCGTGGCACGCACAAAGTGTAACATGACTACGAGCTCCAGGAGGACGACTACGTCCTGATGGAATGCTACTAATGTTAAGCCACCTGAACCGTAGTTACTATTACATAAGTTCTCTTTGTTCGTTGCATTGATTATGAACGTTAAAAATTCTCATAGTTCGTTTCTTATTTAGTCAGGGTTCGTTGCAAAATAATCATATGATGTGCATTTAGTCAACCCAAATAAAAGAAGGCCGTCCCGGCTGCGTTGTACAACCACTGCCGTTATTCAATTAGGTCGAGAATATCGACTTTATCCCGGGTAAGTTACCATCACCATCCATATCTCTCTTGCTTAATTTTTTTAATGGCCATCTTTGAAGCCATTATCCCGCAGACCAAGTCCTTCTAACGCTCTTTGCTGCTGACAGCGAGACTACGCAGGAGGTACCAGGAGAGAAGCCGGCAAGCCCATGCGGCCATGCAACACTGCCACCACCCATCTACTGCGGCCTCCATGAACCTTGAAGAATTGGAGTCGCAATCTGACCAGGTACTTATGAATTATTTTGTTACTCATATTCCATCGCCAAAGTTGACCACATGTTTTGATCGCAACAATAAAATCACCAATCCGTTGCTCAAAAAATTTCAGAATAACATAAACAACCAAGTCATCCCTTCACTATACGATTTCAAAATGGAATGATGGTATTTAGGCATGTGGTGCAACATGTTCCCCTTATCTTAGAACCTAATCCATAGTGTTCCATCGTGCCTTGCTTTTGCTTCATAACTCATTCAGCAAACTGCCCATGTTCAGTTTCTCCATCTTCAGCAAACGCCAAAACATTCTTGAACATTACCACACAAAGCTACGGTTACTACAAGCACACATAGAGAAAAAAAAACAAGAAATAACTATACAAAAGAGAAAGCGGAAGCAACAAATAGATCATCTAGATAAACCAAAAGTCAAGGCTTCTCATCCAAGCATTTTTGTTACGGTACGTACATCCAAAACATATGCAAATTAAAGCGTGTGCACATGTGCTGCTATTCCCATCCACTGAAGCGCCCTCCAACTCAAGAACATACGAAGGGGAAAAACCTGTGAAGTTTATAGAAACTTCAGCAAGCAAACTGCTTCAACTATAGTTTATAAATTACATATTATTTAAACATCAACTCGCAGACATAGAACCATAGTAGAATGCCGTGCACATCTGAACTTGAAGGCTCGCAACCTGACATTGAATTGCAACGCGAAGAACAAAAGAGACGGATACTAGATGAATTACTACAAATCAAAATCATATTAGCGGACTGGATTAGCGTGATGTACCTCGCGGAGATGAATAGAATTTCTCAATCTGGTTTCACCGGTTGGGAAGGAGATCACAGGTCTAGGTTATGCCTTATGGGAAGGCAGGGAGCTTGAATTCGAGGCGCAGAGAGGGAGAGCGAGGCATGCTGGGCTTTGACCAAAGCATGAATTGTAGCGCATACGAGCAAACAGATAGCGATAGCGGGCGCAAGCCATCTCTGCATCAATTATCCGGGAGAATAAGCAGCTGCGAGCAGTTGTCGTTGCTCTCCTTCCGGCCATCCCGAGTTGCTAAACCCTTGCGCTTCTCTGATACCTCACTCTTCTCCAGTCCACTCTCCGATATGGTTGCCATCAAGAAATCCTTAAACCAGCAATACGCCTCAGCCAGAACCATCTTTGACAACTTCAGCGAGGATCCCAGAGAAGATTCAGTAGTCTTGGAAGGAGATGAAGGAGCAAGAGATGGTGAGGTAATGCTGCTGCCATCGTTGTACTTCACACCCACGTGTCCTTATAGATGGCCTCAATGTCTTTCACAGTCTTCATGGCGTTCTGGTGGATGCTGAGGAAGTTACTTGTGCACGAGTCCAGCGAGCCAAGGTTGCTTGTCTTGCTCAACTCAGAACATGCCCTTAGCAATAAACAAAGTACACATGGAGACTAACCACATGAAGGATAGAGCAGTGTTGTTCCTGGTGATACATTTGGTCATATATGATCAATCAGACAGCAGGCAACGAAAACTGTTGTTACCATGGGAAAAATAAACAAGGGGAAAAGACAAGATCTTTTTGGGGCTACACTACCGGAAACAGAAAATTCGCCGAGTGTAAACATTTTGCCGAGTGCTTTATTTCGGGCACTCGGCAAACAGCCTCTTTGCCGAGTATTTTCAACCGGGCACTCGGCAAACATATCACACTCGGCAATAAGATCGTTTGCCGAGTGCCATAAATACGACACTCGGCAAACCGCTTATAGACACTCGGCACAGATCCGACACTCGGTAAATCAACGGCGCGTGCATCGCACGTGCACCGTCCGTCACCGGACTGGGCCGGCTGTTAGTCCTTTGCCGAGTGTTGGAGGCCGACACTCGGCAAAGAATGGCCGTTCGCCGAGTGCCAGCCGCCAACACTCGGCAATTCAAGAAGGTCGCCGAGTGCCTCACCCCGGACACTCGGCAAATAAAAAAAAAATTCGTCCCCTGGCCTCCACACTTTTTCTACTCCCCACGTATGAGATTTTGTAATCCATAGTAAAAGTTGGTATATTTTGTGGTTTGTTTGCTATTTTTAATGAAATGATTGCATTAATAGGAATTTTTTTATTCATGTCAAATTTTAACTGCAGGTACATGAAATGATGGATTATAATCAGTGGAAAAATTATATACATATTATGGAGTCCATATTGCGGTCTCAACCAGGAAATGAAAAGAAATTTTGAACATTGTTTTTAAAAAATACGACCACGAACGTGTGGTTGAATGGTTGTTAAATTCTAAAAAAAGCAAACGAAATCTGAAAATCACAAGATTTGTCAAGATGTCATGATATTATGTGTGGAGGCTGTGGTAAAAAATTGAGAAGGTTTCGCCCAATTTCTGACATATGATGCTTAGAAACCGACTCATCTCCTGGAAGGATTCATAGAAGTTAGAGAGGACACAATAAGATTTGGAGTCCAAGTGACACTTGAGTTAAGGTTTGGCTTCAAATCTTTTTGTATAGGCAACATACAACACAGATTGGTTCGTGTCAAAATTTGGAAATTTTTCGGATGCGTTTACTATTTTTTATTGATTAAATGCAATTATAGATTTTTAGTAGATATAAATGCAATTTGCGCTATAACTGCATGAAATAATAGAACATTATCAGTAGAATAATAATTTAACTATTGTTGAGTGATGGTGACACGATTTTGCCCAAGTGTATTGTAAAAAGTTATGTAAAACATGAAATATGAGTGTATTTTGCCGAGTGTGTATAGAAAACACTCGGCAAAAGTACCGTTTGCCGAGTGTTTTTCACAGACACTCGGCAAACAAAGAGGATTTGCCGAGTGCCAGATCCCAGGCACTCGGCAATGTACCTGGCAGGTCGAATTTCGTGCGCTAACAGGGTTAAAAAATTGAATCTTTACTTTGCCGAGTGCCAGATCTCTGGCACTCGGCAAAGAACAGGACTTTAAAAAAAATGAATCTTTACTTTGCCGAGTGCCAGATCGAGGGCACTCGGCAAAGTACCGGACTTACGTTTTTAGCAGACCCGCGCGCGCGGCCCGGCCAGCTCTATCCAAAACCCCGCCCGCCCCGCCCCGCCGCCGCGCCGCCCCGCCGCGCCGCCCCGCCCCGCCCCGCCGCCCCGCCCCGCCGGTCCGCCGCCCCGCCCCGCAGCCGCGCCGCCCCGCCGCCCCGCCGCTCCACCGCCCCGCCGCCCCGCCGCCCCACCGCCCCGCCGCCCCGGCCCGCCGCCGCGCCGCCCTCCCGCCCCGACGCAGCGCCGGCCCGGCGCCCCGCCCCGCCGCCCGACCGCCCCGCCGCCCCGGCCCGCCGCCGCGCCGCCCCCGCCGCCCCGCCGCCCCCGCCGCCCCGCCCCGCCGCCGCGCCGCCCCGCCGCTGCACCGTCGCGCCGCCCCGCCGCCGCGCCGCCCCGGACCCCCGGCGCCCCGCGGCCCCCGCCGCCCCGCCCCGGAGCCCCGCTGCCCCCGCCGCCCCGGCGGCCCGTCCTCGAGTCGTCACTTTGTACGATAGCAAGGTGAGTCATCCTACACCTCTATTTCTGTATGATGTTCGTATATCACGTACCCTAGTTAGGCGTCTCCCGTTCGAAAGAGATACGGTTGGAAATATGTAGATGATTGCATATTTATAACCGTATCTGTTTCGAATTGTCCATGTCACTTTGGACAGCACGAAGATGTGTAGGTGGGTTTAGTTTCCATAGTCTACTCCGATCCGAGTTAGAGTTTCGGCAGCACCTTCCAATTGTTCTCCGGATACACAATCTCCATTCCAGGACGTGTATTTGGAGAACAGCGGGGAGGTGCTGCCGAAACTCTATCTCAGGTCGGAGTAGACCATGGAAACTAATCCCACCTACACATCCTCGTGTGGGATTAGGACCTATCTTCACCTACTAGACAGTATAGGAACGCGTAGATGCAACGTGAGTTTTTATATTACTCGCTGATGTGCTAGAGGATGGAGGATCGTCAGTGGATGTACACGGGCCGATCTAGTCAGAATTCGTTGACCGACGAATGGATAAACAAGACCGATGCATTCTTGGAACGGGCATTTGCAAGGATCAAAGGAGGAAGAGATACTTGGTGTCCGTGTAGCAAATGTGGAAACCTGCGTCGGCAAAACAAGTTAGAAATGGGTAAACATCTTGTTAGGCACGGATTTACGTCAGACTATACCATATGGATCTACCATGGTGAAGTCGATCGTGGGAGGGACGAGGCCATCAGACAACGTATCGAGCAATATGATGATGACGCCGGGGTGGGAGACATGTTAGATGACTATCATGAAGGTCGTAGGGAGGAGGAGCCCGAGGCTACCGCAAAGGCGTATTACGACATGTTGTGTGCGGCACAGCAACCCCTTCACGGGCATACCAAGGTCTCTCAACTGGATGCCATTGCACGTCTAATGGCTGTGAAGTCCCAGTTTAGCTTGAGTCGAAACGCCTTCGATATTATGTTGACCGTTTTTGGGAGCCTGCTCCCGGAGGGTCACATCTTGCCAAAGTCTATGTATGAGGCACAAAAACTTCTTCGTGCACTTAAGATGCCGTACGAGCAGATACATGCTTGTCCGAAGGGATGCATCTTATTTAGAAAGGAATATGCGGAAGCAAAGTACTGTATAAAGTGCGAATCGTCTAGGTTCCTGGAGGTAGACTCTAGTGACGGTCAGAAGAAGCAGCTTGCAATTCCTGTGAAGATCCTTCGGTACCTTCCCTTCATACCGAGGATCCAACGGCTTTACATGTGTGAAGAATCCGCGAAACAAATGACATGGCACAAAACCGGACGTCGATACAATGCTGAGAAACTGGTACACCCATCCGATGGCGAAGCTTGGACAAAGTTTGATGCGATCTATCATGAGAAAGGTCGAGAGGCTCGTAATGTACGTGTTGCGCTCGCAACAGATGGGTTCAATCCTTATGGAATGGCTGCCGCCCCGTACACCTGTTGGCCAATGTTCGTTATCCCCCTCAATCTCCCCCCTGGTGTTCTATTTCAGCGACAGAACATATTTTTATCATTGATAATTCCATAACATCCAGGGAATAATATGAGTGTGTACATGGAGCCTCTGATTGATGATTTGGTTCGTGCATGGGATGAAGGTGTATGGACATACGACCGTGCTACAAGGACAAACTTCAAGATGCATGTTTGGTACCACTACTCTCTGCATGACTTGCCAGCATATGGTATTTTCTGTGGCTGGTGTGTTCACGGGAAGTTCCCATGCCCAGTATGCAAGGCTTCTTTGAAATTCATTTGGTTGACGAAGGGTGGCAAATATTCTTCATTCGACAAACATCGACAATTCCTTCCTCCTGACCATCCTTTCAGACGACGCTTCACTTCTTTTGTTACATGTCACACACTTGATGATGTAGGTGCCTCCGTGGTGGTGCCGATCCTTTACCCGGTGCTGGGAACAAATGGTGGACGTGTGGTTGCAGCCCGGGTGGTTGGAGAACCACGTTGCTTGCCGGGAGCGGCGTCTGCAGATGCCATATGCAGCACACCATCAAGGCAGCCTGAGCCTTGATGAATACAAGGAAAAATGGGTACGTGAATTCGTTTCTTTATTCTCACACATAATACACATAATACTGCATATTTTGTAATCCTTTTGTATTTTTGGCGCAGACGTCATCACATGAAGGCTAGGAGTGCTCCCGGTTCAAGGCATGGGTTATGTCCAAAAAGGGCAAGGCCACGGCAGACATCGACTTCAACCTGGAGGACCCGCCCGAGGCATACAGCCATCCCAGCATCCACAGCCGCGTCACCGCGTACACAGCAATGGCGAGGGAGGTTCATGGGCCAGAGTTCGATCCGAGCTCTCAGGATATTGATCCTGAAATTGTGATGAGGGTGGGAGGAGGGAAGAAGCATGGCAGGTATTGGATTGGGGATAGCGTGATCGACACTGCCAGTACTCCCACCCTCTCCTAGATCCGAGCAAGGAGCACGGACTCGAGCCCCGCGATACGGGCACGGCCTACCGCTGCACAGTTACAGATGCAGGCTCTGCAGGTTATTCCTGTTTCTTTAATTTTTCATTCATTTTGTACATATGTTTTGCTTGGCAATAAGACATTGGGATGAAATATTGTAGGCCCAGGTGGAGGTAGAACGGAAGCGCCGGGAGGAACTAGAGGTGAGGATCGAGGCGAGGATTGAGGCGGAACGGCAGCTAGAAAGGCAGAGGACGGAGCAGATGTTGCAATATATGCAGAGTGTCTTTCACACTTTAGGTCAGACTCCACCACCTATGCCACCGAACCTATTCCCGTCACCTCGACCACCTCCTGCAGCTACTCCTGTGAGTCACTCTCAACCTTACAATCAACCTAGAGTTAAACTACAAACTATAGGCACTACAGACTTACACTAGAAAAGTGACTAATGCAATCTCTATAGCTTTGTGCAGAATCAATCGGCGGCGTCCAATGCGGATTCTTCTTGGGGGCAGTGGCCACCTGCACATCCTCCTCAGCCTCCTCATCCTCCTCAGTGACTTGTGAACTAGAGGTGTTTCTGATGCAAAACCTGTGAATTACTTGTTTGTGAATAACTTATTTCAACGAGAACTTGTGAATGTTATTTGTGTGCTTGTGATGCTTGTGGTGCAATTTATATGCCTGTGGTGTAATTTATATGCCTGTGCTTCCGTGATTGTTTTTTGAGAGGGGTCCTTTATACGTAAAATCTCTGTTTTTTAGTAGGGGGGTAGATACTTTGCCGAGTGTTAACACTCGGCAAAGAGGCCATTTTCTGTTAGGTCGACGTCTTTGCCGAGTGCCACGTGGAAGGCACTCGGCAAAGGCGTCGTAAAATTTTGCCATTTTGGCCTCTTTACCGAGTGCCACGTGGAAGACACTCGGCAAAGGCGTCGTAAAATTTTGCGGGATTGGCCTCTTTACCTAGTGCCATATGGAAGACACTCGGCAAACCGTGTACCTTCACCGAGTGCCATATATAAATACACTCGGCAAAGATTTTCTGTTTGCCGAGTGTCTGCCGTTTGACACTCGGCATAGCAGCCGTTACCGTTAGAAACCGTTATCGCCTTTGTGCCGAGTGTTATATTTTGCCGAGTGTTGTATGGCACTCGGCAAAGCGTTTGCCGAGTGCCCGACGATTGACACTCGGCAAACCCGCTGTTTGCCGAGTGAAAGTTTGCCGAGTATGGTTCGCCGAGTGTTACACTCGGCAAACCCTTTGCCGAGTGTATTTGGGCCTTCGCCGAGTGCCTGGGGCACTCGGCAAACTTGCTGCTTCCGGTAGTGCTATAACTTCTTCCTCATTTGAGAATTCAAACGATGAATGATCACGTCCTACAGAAATCATTGCTAGCTCTGCCTCCAAACGGGCAACCTGAAACTCCTTGGCTTGAAGAGATGCGCCACAAGCAGCTAATTCCTCTCTAAGCTTTTCTATTGTAGCTGACTGGCAATAGAACACCATGTCCTCAGCGTACTTTAGCAAAATATCCACCCTGATCCACAGGTTGCAAACCTGCAATAACACCAAATAGATTACCTTATTTATTACTAGTTCGAATGGAGACATCATATGAAATTATGAAGCCAATGCAAATTTTGGAACATACATGAGGCTTGAAGTACCGGGCCACAAAAAACTGTGGAGCTTTTGTTGCATCCTTCACGCTGCCGTTACTGATCAACATCCGCGAGGTCATCCCAGACCTAGAGCTCAACGCAGACATAGAACCAGAGTAGAATGCCCTTCATATCTGAACTTGAAGGCTCGCGACCTGACATTGAATTGCAACGGAAAGAACAAAAGAAATGGATACAGGACAGACTACTACAAATCGTAATCATATTAATATATTCGATTAGGGTGATGTACCTCGTGGGGTCAGAAAGAATTTGTCAATCTGGTTTTGCTGGATGGGAAGGAGATCACAGGTTTAGGTTATGCCTGATGGGAAGGAAGGGAGCACATCACGACTGCAGCACCTATAAGATAGGTGGAAGGGAAGGGAGCCAAGAGGGACGGAGCATGAATTCGAGGCGCACAGAGGGGGAGTGATGCTGGCTGGGCTTTGACCAAAGCTTGAATTGTAGCACACACAAGCAAACAGATTGCAACAACGGCTGCAGGCTGTTTCTATATTGATTATCGGGGAGAATAAGCGGCTGTGAGCAGCTGTCGTTGCTCTCCTTCCGGCCATCCCGGGTCCCTTGTGCTTCTCCAATACCTTGCTCTTCTCCAGTCCACTCTCCAATACAGCTGCCAGCAATAAATCCTTAAACCAGCAATACGCCTCAGCCCGAACCATCTTCGCCAGCTTCAGCAAGGATCCTAGAGAAGATTCAGTAATATTGGAAGGAGATGAAGGAGCAGGAGATGGTGAGGTCATATCGCTGCCATCATAGTACTCCACACCCATGGTGTCCTTATAGATCACCTCGAGGTCATTTAGAGTCTTCACGGTGTCCTGGTGGATGTTGAGGAAGTTACGGGCCCAGGAGTCCTGCGAGTTTGTGTTGCTTGTCTAGCTCAACTCAGAAAATACCCTTAACAATAAACAAAGTACACATAGAGAGAAACCACATGAAGGATAGAGCATTGTTGTTCCTGGTGATACATTCAGTCATATCTAATTAATCAGATAGGAGGCAACGAAGAACCCTGCTACCATGGAGAAAGAAACTTGGAAAAGATTAGATCTTTTTGGGCTACAACTTCTTTCTCGCTTGAGAATTCAAATGATGAATGATCATGTCCTACGAAAATCTTTGCCAGCTCTACCTCCAAATGGTCAACCTCAAACTCCTTGGCTTGAAGAGACGTGCCGCAAGCAGCTAATTCCTCTCTCAATTTTCCTATTGTAGCTGACTGGCAATAGAACATAGTGCTCTCGGCGTACTTTAGTAAAAGATCCACCCTGATCCACAGGTTGCAAACCTGCGATAACACCAAATAGATTGCCTTATTTATAAGTAGATCGAATGGAGACAACATATCAAGCCAATGCAAATTTTGGAACATACACGATGCTTGATGTATCGGATCACAAAATAATTGAGGAGCTTATGTTGCATCCTTCACATTGCCATTTCTAGTCAACATCCGAGAGGTCGTCCCAGACCTAGAGCTCGACGCAGACATAGAACCAGAGTAGAATGTGCAAATGCCCTGCACATCTGAACTTGAAGGCTCGCGATCTAACATTGAATTGCAATGCTAAGAACAAAAGAAACAGATACAGGACTATCTAATACAAATCGAAATCATATTAGCGAGTTGGATTAGAGTGATGTACCCCATGGGGACGGATAGAATTTGACAATCTGGTTTCGCCAGATGGGAAGGAGATCACATGTCTAGGTTTTGCCTAATGGGAAGGAAGGGAGCACAACACGGCTGCAGCACCTAAGATAGGTGGAAGGGAAGGGAGCCAAGAGGGAGGAAGCATGAATTCAAGGTGCAGAGAGGGGGAGTGAGGTTGGCTGGGCTTTGACCAAAGCTTGAATTGTAGCACATACGAGCAAACAGATTGCGACAGCCGTCGTAGGCCGTTTCTGTATTGATTATCCAGGAAAATAAGCGGCTGCGATCAGCTGTCGTTGCTCTCCTTCCGGCCATCCCGGGTTGGTAAACCCTTGTGCTTCTCCAATACCTTGCTCTTCTCTAGTCCATTCTCCAAAACATCCACCAGCAATAAATCCATGATACAACAATACGCCTCAGCCCGAACAATCTTTGCCAGCTTCAACAAGGATCCCAGAGAAGATTCAGTAGTCTTGGAAGGAGATGAAGGAGTAGGAGATTGTGAGGTCATACGGCTGCCATTATTGTACTCCACACCCATGGTGTACTTATAGATTGCCTCGATGTCTTTCACATTCTTCACGGTGTCATGGTGTATGCTGAGGAAGTTACTGGCGCAGGAGTCCAGCGAGTCAATGTTGCTTGTCTGGCTCAACTCAGAAAATGCCCTTAATAATAAACAAAGTACACATAGAGACTAAACACATGAAGGACAGAGCATTGTTGTTGCTGGTGATACATTCAGTCATATCTGATTAATTAGATAGAAGGCAACGAAGAATGCTTGCTATAATGGGAAAAAGAAACTTGGGGAAAAGACTGGATCTTTTTGGGCTACAACTTCTTCCTCGCTTGAGAATTCAAACGATGAATGATCACGTCCTACAGAAAACTTCGCCAGCTCTACCTCCAAACGGTCAACCTCAAACTCCTTGGCTTGAAGAGACACGCCGCAAGCAGCTAATTCCTCTCTCGGCTTTTCTATTGTAGCTGATTGGCAGTAGAACACCGTTGAGCCTCCAGAGTTTATTCAAACGTCAACCTACAACACCGGTACTTTCCAATGTGAACGTGAACTTCGGTGGCAAGGGATCCACCTCAACCTTGGTGACATCAGAAAGGGTCATGTTAACCCGACCACAACGACTTCTGATCCGATATCATCAGATGTGACACCTCCAGGGCCTTCTGTACAAGGCTCCATGTCTCAAAGAAGAAACCACCGACGGTGCCGAAATGCCCGTTAGGCATGGGCCAATTTCACCATGGCTGATGATTCGGCCTTGACTAATGCGCAACGCGCCTATATTGTGGTTACTGTTTTGGCTCAAAATCAAACAAGCCGACATAGGATTCAAGATGCTGCGAGGCGAGCCATTCTAGCCTCCATGGAGAGAACCATGTGTCAAGATTTAAGAAAGTTACTTCCAGGAGTGTCTTCATCAACCGATGATGTCAATGGTGAGGTCATGCGGCGAGCACAAGTTTTCGCCAAGTGGCCTGAATACCAGGAATTCATAAAGAAAGATCCACAATCGCAAGAATATAGCGAACAAGCTGCTAATATGCATGCTAGGCGTGCTACTTACAAACAAAGGGAATTGGCGATCCCGACCAACTCTATGTCAAGTAAAGTTCAAGATGAATCTCGCTTCATCAAGCCATGCTAGCGACATGCAAAACAAGAAAATTACGGCAACATCACCAAGAGCAAGGCAAAAATCCCTGATCCTTTTCCAACCAAGAAGAGAATCTCAATCAATCCATTTGAGGTTCTATCTTCAATGCCAGTAGGAGTCAGCTGACAGCAACAACAGTGAGGCATCCTCCGTATCAACCCACTTCATGAGAAAGAAGCCTCGCAAGCAAGTTCCACTAGGCCATCGCCCGGTGACCCGAGGTCTTTCAAATTCTGGTAATAAGGAAAAGTGTTTAACGTATGTAGGGTCTTATAATCCCCTATATGATGAACCTTCTGACCCTAAAAAATATTTTTCTAATATTGCAGGCTCGGATGATACAAACTTAGAGAAAAATATGATTCCCACCCTCCCAACAGTGGTGATAAAGTTGACCATGTTGAACAAGTGCTCGCAGCAAATGTGGGTGGTTTGGTTGAGGACCAGATGGCTCAGCTCACAGCTGCCCTTCAACAAAGGGAAGAAGAGCTAGTTGCTCTTCGTGAACAAATGGCAAATAATGCCAATAGAAGGAATGAAGGGACTTCAGCTCAAAGTCAAGGCAGCCATCAAGCTACTCCAGCAATCAGCATGGAGGCGATTCAAATAATGATCTCCGAAGGTGTTAGGGCACAATATATGCAAGCAAATTATTCCATGTGCCCGGTGTATATTAAACTGTATCCGCCAGTGGTTGACATGGTGCCTTTCCCGAACAACTACCATCAGCCGCAATTTAGCAAGTTCAATTGGTCATTGCGTTGTTCTTTTGGATACTTCGCAAAGTAAGCTTCCTCCTAAGAATCATGATAGACCGGGTTATTTTGTACAGCCTGGAATAAGTTCTTCAAGGTTGAAGATTTTTAATACAAAGTAATTGTACGGACTGACAAAGGCACTTTGCATGAGTCCAAGCGTCTCTTGTTGTGATTAGAATGGAGCAGCTTGGAGTATATTTTCCAGCTAAATAGATTAATCTGTGTCTGCAAGTGAAAGTAGTGCACATCAGTTAGCAAAGTTTTTATCAGCCCGTAGCAATTCGGAATCGAAAGAATTCTAAGACTCACACTTGTGAAATTATGGGCCATTTTGTCTCCATCCCATGCCAGGGTATACTTTAACATGAATATCCCACATGAATGTCTGCAACAGAACATAAACGTAAGTAATTGGAGTGCAACATTAATATAGAACCGAAAAAGAGTACCTGTCTTCTTGTTGTCGTATGTTCGGGTAGAGAACTGTTTTCCAACCGCACAAGTCAATTGGTGTGCCCAAAGAGTCAAGACAATATTGTATGCCTTGTATGCCTTGTATTGTGGTTACCGATGCCTTTTGTTTTTCTTTGTCTCGCATTTTGGCGATAGAGTTAAGGATTTGCACCTCTGTTTTTTTTTTGAAATTCAGAACTAGGAGAACCCAGTGGTTGTTGTTAGCATTCATTGGCACAAAAACCTGTATCAAAAATTTTGAAACTGTTGAATGGAATGTCCTACTTAACAAATCTTTGAAAAATAACTATATTGAGTAAAAATAAATACTAAAGTTCAAAATAAAATCAACATTACATACCAAATTCCTTCTGACACATTTATCATTTATTAGCTTCATGAATTGCATGTGCCGGTCATTGCGTAGATTATCTGTAAGCAGCTTCCTGGCTTGTAAAGTACCTATGAATGATGCTGAAGCATTCTTCACATTGTTGAAATCCACATAGGCATTTACGATCTGCAAAGGGTTTATTTAGTACATATGTGTTTCAATGATCTTATTGTAGACAAGGATCTCAAATGACAGTACGTACCTCATCTACCATAAATCTGTCACTCACAATTGCGCGCAATTGTTTTGCTGCATTAAGATGGCCTCCTATTTCAACCACCGTTGCATCGCCCTAACTCATTTCTACAAAGGCTGCAGCGTCGTCGTCGTCTTCAGTCAATTTATGATCGTGGTCGATAATAGACTCCCTTCGGGCAATGTGTGGAGAGGGGTCGACAAGCTGCTGTGTAGAGGGGCCGCCTTGCTGCTGTATGTTAAATTCCATCTCTCCGTTTGGTGCAATTGTTGCTTCAGACCCTATTGTCGCCTTTGCCTTGAAGAAAGGTAATGTGGCATCTAATCTTGAGTGCTGGCGCGATACATGATCACGTGAATATGTAGGCATAGATGGCTGAACAACATATATAGGTGCAGGCATAGGATGATGAACATGTCCAGGTGAAGGTGTACATGGCTGAAGAACACGCTGCACCATATACAGGAGTTCATGTTGTCCCTGTCGCATTTGTTGCTGTCCCAGTCGCAATTCCTGTTTCCGAACAAATTATGTTAGAGAATGAAGGATGGCTAGATAGCTACAAGTACAATCGCTCCTCTCATGCTTGTTACCTTGATATCGGTTTGCATTTATGCAATATCATTTTCTATTCCACTCACCCTGTTTTCCATTCTTTTGTCCTTCTTAAGCTTAGCTAACTCCTCATTTTAAGCTATTATTTTCTTAACAAATTTGTGCTCTATCTGCAAAAGTATTTTGTCCATTTCTAATCCAATGTCCGTTCGGGCATCATTCGCCAACGATACAAGGATTTGCCTCTACATAAATAGGAAAAGATGAATTAAGCACATAAAATTGGTTGAGCACATAAATAGATTCCATACTTACTTGGTGCTTTGTTACACCCTGCTGACGTTCTAGCATATGTCCACTGGAGCCCTCTCTTGCTGGTAAACTTGGTGGCTCTGTTGTTTTATTTTTTGACTGGGTGGTCCTATAACCAGGGTGCAAGACAAGCTGTGAACAGTTAGTAAGATAGTTAGATTGTACATGTAACAACAACCACATGCTGACATAATGTTTGGAAACTTATAGTTCATCCATCTAATGTGTCCTTAGAATAAGCAGGCCATCGACGTCTAGTGTTGCTGTCTTCCCACATCGCCATCAGTGGTGCCTTTATTGGCTTGTATTTGACTCCGTGGTTGGCGTTCGGCACGACGCGCTCCCAGTACCAAAACTATGAACAAAATGCAATAAAGACATAAGATCAAAAATAAACATTGCTTGTAGGTATTGTCTGTAACATATAGAACCTACCTGTAGCAAAGCCAAATTGCCCAATATGTTGGCTGACTTCTTTGCATTGAAGGTATGAGTAGCATGTAACAAATTGTTCAGAGTGAATTCCCCCCAATTGAAGTTCGGAATTTGTGATACATCTCTAATGAGGGGCAGATAACTAGAATGAACGAAATCCTTTGTTGTTGGTGCTAGAATAACACCAATTGTGAACAAGACAAAGACCCTTTTGAAGTCCATCATCCACAGTGGCGGAGTCTATAATAATATTTTGCAGCTTGTTTATGGTCAGTTCATTTTTCTTTAAATCGCCTAACCTTACAAACACATCATCGTGCAGCAAATCTGGTTTTTTGGTATGTTTTGGGCCAAGATGTTTGACAACATCGAGGCCTTCAATTTCAAGGCCCAATATATCCTTGACATCCCCTGGAAGAATTCGAACATACTGACCACAAATGTTGAAGCTTTGGCTGGTCAAGTTGAATCATTTTCCAATGTCAAGTAACATTTGTCTTCGGAGACAAGTGTTCGACATTTTAATCAGCTCCCCAAATCTCATTTCCTTAATAGCATCCAATTTGTCTTGTGTCAACTTTGCTATGGTGTTTGCAAACTTCACAGTTGAGTTTGTTAAATGAGGATTTGTCGAATCCTGCAGCAACCACTTGGACAATGATAAGCTGCTAAAAATAATAGTGCACTTAGAAAATGACTGAAACTGGATGAGGAGATTACTGACTACGGAGTATTTTCAATCTCTATTGTAGTAGGTACTTTGCTATTGTTATCTCCATCAAATTGAGTGAATTAGAGCACAGCCGGATCGGATGGAATGAACCCGGCGGTTAACAATGCGAAAAATGATCGAAGTGGGCGATAATCTATCATTGTCCCACTTTTGTGTGTTCATGATCGAACTAGCACAATGCATACTTCTAATGTTGTCGCCATCCTTGGTTGTGTTGATGGTGTCAATTGTAGGCGAAGGGTGACTGTCCACATCGCTTTGTACCTCCGTAGCCATGTGAGTGTGAATGCTACCATGACGAAACCAAGGCACTATCAAATAAATTTAGTGAAGCTACAATCAAGAATGTAGTTGATGTTACAATCAAGAATCTAGTTCATCGACGTTACTTCTCGCAATGGTTAGTGGGCCCAAGTCATGGCCATGTTAGATCATGGAGCAACACTCCTGCGTAGTGAACTACTCGGCGGCCTTTCCGGCGATGGGGAGGTCACCGGTGTGAAAACATCATACCTACGTGCAAAGGAGGACCTTGAGATGTGGCTGTCCCAGTAGGTGGGGTTGACTTCTGGCCAGAACGAGACGAAGATCACCGACTGCATGGTGATGACCACTATTGACGCTCGCTACGGACCAATTTCGAGCGCCAATTTGACCAGAAAATTAGGATGACTAGCATACCTAACTTGCATATTTACCTAGAATAATATTATTTCCACATTTTCCTTGGAGAATTTGCAATATAGGGAAATTGAGCAAAATTCAAGTGTTAAAAAAGCACCTCAATCCAAGGCAAGTGACGTCGACCAATCAGAGCACGCCATTTGGAGTCCCACGGATTGAAGGGCCCACCAGGCATGTAACCGACTTAGGACAGCGCCCAGAGCAACCTGGACCTGGGTCGAGCCAGGCCTAGGTCGGCCGACCCACCAGGACGCCACCGACTTACCTCCTTTGACGTGGTTCTTCCCCATTGGCTCCCAATGTCAGTTTCGCAAGGCTTCAGTCATTTGCACGCCGTGGAGCTGCTGCTCACCCCCCACACTCATCTCTATAAATATGAGGGGGGTGCTACTAATGAAGACACCACAAGTTGCAACACCTCAAGTTGCTCTCTCAAGTTCCTCTCTTGCTTAGTCTTTAGGATAGTGGAGTTTAGGTGAAGTAGCTCTTCTTCGGTTCCCGAGTCTTTCCTAGGAGTGTTCGGTATGGGTTTTACTCTTCCTCTCCTTTATAATATTCGGAATTCCTTCATAGAGTTATCTTCTAGTTTAGTGTACTCGTATAGTACATGTTGTCTATTCAGATGTGTGTGCTATGCTTAGTTTATATCTAGGTCTTACATCTTGCATGATTAGACGTGGTAAGACATCTAGGCTACAGCATTTGTTCCAGTATATGTATGTTTGCTCTAGTGTGATGTCTGTCCATCCGAAGGGTGGGGGCTCCGCCCGGGGCATTAGAGTATCGCTTAGCGTAGGCGTGGTGTCTGGGCTAATCAGTGTTGCTGGATGCAGCTCTATACCATGGTTAGATGAGGTAGGTGGCAGGTGGTGATAGCCCTGTCCGTCCAGCGTAACCCTCCCGTTCGTGTAGTAGCTGTAGGAGGTGCATAAAATAGCCGTGAAGATCTAGTGGCCACCTAGCCATATCTTGTGCGGTCTCCTGGTGATGCCTGGGAGCCTAGAGCCCGTTCCTAATTATGTGTATGTGTATGGGTGATTAGTATAGACTGTATGCTTAGTTAGGAGTACATAAGTCCTTAGATTAGCTTTCTTCTTCCTTTCTCCCTTCCTGTAAGCTTTGCATAGAGATAGAGCTTGAGTAACTTGTGTGTCACACTACCTCTTTACCATATATTATCTTACCCTTGTTTATTCAATAGAATATCCATGCTACAACTAATCAACATACTAATCTATTCCAATAACCGGCGCCTTCCCTGCGGAAATATAAATACGACCCCGTACTCACGGGTAAAATGTTACAACGGTATTCTGTGCGCTTGCGGATCCTTCTATAACGTAAGAAATACCCCATGGCGTTTCTGGCACTGTTGCTGGGAAACACCTATCCTAGTGATGACGTTATGAAACGCCAACAAGCATTTTTGGCGCAATTGCCGGGGAAGGCACTGGTTGACAAAATAGATCAAGTGGTTGATGAAATTCTAATACGGTATTCAATTGTCTAAACAGGCTAACTTGGCTTTGTTTTCTCTTTTTGTGTGAAGATAGGGTAGTGTATGACTGGTTTCGATCTGCCACAAAATTTCACTCAGAATCCGGAGTTACTTTTCAGAAGAGTTCGACCTCGAGTCGTTCCTCCTCAGATTTCACTCTCGACAGGCGAAACAGTCAATGTCGCACCATCAACTTCCAAGACTATGGCTCAGAAGACTCTCCGTGATTTCTCGGCTCCTTCGGCCGATAATGTCCCACTCGGGCCAAATATTAATGCTGAAGTTGAGAATTTCGAGGTCAAGACGGTTCTAATTACAATGGTGCAGGCCAGCTCATTCTGTCGCAAGGCCAATAAGGATGCCAATGCACATCTCCAACAGTTCCTTGAACTGTGCAGCACTTTTGTCATCAAGGGAGTCACAAAGGATGCAATCCGACTCCGTCTATTTCTGTTTTCTCTTCTAGGGAAGGCAAAACAGTAGTTCTACACCAACAGAAGTACAGTGACTACTTGGGATGAGTGCGCCATGGCATTCCTCGCGATGTTCTTCCCGTTGGGTAAAACCAACCCTGTTCGGGGAAGGATTTCCAGTTTTCAGCAGACGTCAAATGAGTCGATAACTGAAGCTTGGGAATGGCTTCAGGAGTACATCCTAGTGTGTCCTCACCATGGGATGGACGCTTGGCTCATTCTGCAGAACTTCTACAACGGGGTGACTCCAACAGCCCGTGATCATATCGACGCTGCTGCAGGTGGTGCTTTCTTCTTGCTAACCGTTGACAGGGCCAAAACTTTGATCAAGAAGATGGTGTCCAACCAAGGTTGGAACGACGAATGTCTCCAACCTCACTAGCGGGGCATGCACTCCATCAAGGATATGGACACGATCGCCGCTAAGCTCAACCTCCTCATCAGGAAGATTGATGAACGCCCCCAAGGAAAGGCTCGAACTCAGGTACTTCAAGCCTTAGATTCTCGTATGACTTGCGAGGTCTGTGGGAATGTTGGACATTCGGGGAATGACTGCCCCGAAAATTAGGAATAAGTCATGTACATGAACAACAACACTAGGTTTCGTCCACAAGGAGGTCAGGGGTGGAACCAGTCGCACCCCTACTACCAAAGAGGTAATGATAATTCAAATTCATTTAATCGTAACCAACCTTCCTTGAAGGATCTTGTCTTAAGCCAAGCAAAGACCAACGAAGCGATTCAAAAGAAGCTGGCTGCTAGCGACAAGACCTTGGAGACTGTCCAAGCGAATATGGATGGCATCTCCTCTACACTCAAGAACTAGCTGAGCTTCAAAAAGATGCTTGAAACTCAACTAGCTCAGTTAGCCGCCGCTATTCCTTCTGCAGAAACAGGGAAGATCCCGGGGCAACCCGAGGCTCCCCTGAAAAGCGTAAACGCAATAACCACAAAATGGGGTAAGCCATCACGTGGTAAATTCTTTACTAACTATGCAGAAAGGCTTGAACGCCCTCGGAAGAGTTCTTGGGGCGATCTAGCAGTAACTATAAAGGATGATCCTGGAACCCCAATGATGACCTGCTCTATATACGACCGTTATTATGAGCATGCCCTCTGCGACCTTGGAGCAAGCGTCAACATCATGCCCAAGGTAACCTTCGAAGAACTAGCTCATCCTAATCTTTCCCGTAATTGCATGTGTGTGCAGCTGGCCGACTCCACGATACGATATCCCGAGGGAATTGTGAAGAATCTCCTGGTGCGAGTCCAGAAATCATTTGTCCTCTCAGACTTCGTAGTCCTTGACATGGAGGATGATTTGGGAATCTCGCTCGTCCTTGGGCGACCATTCCTAAGGGACGCCAAGGCCAGAATATATGTGGGGACTGGAAGAATCAGTTTCTGGATTGGGAGGAAGACCATGAAGTTCAGGTTCCGCAACAGATGTGAACAAGTATACCTCCTTCATGAGGATAGCAAAGAACAAGGGCTGGGAACTGAACCAAAATGGTTCGAACACCGGGAGATACACAGTCTCACACCCGAGGATCCGACTCCCACACCACCAACAACAACAAAGAAGAAAACCAAGAAGGTGTGGAGAAAGAAGAAGACATCATCGTCCTTTACATCCTTTCCAGGTATGGACAATTCGACCTCAAGTTAAACAGGTATGGAGAGGGTCCTGCTCATCGGACCTTAAACCAAGAGCTAGCATGGGGGAGTTTCTCCACTAAGTGAACTGTATCCTTTTACTGTTTTCAATAAAGATATAAAAACTCTAAAAACCAAACAAATATTTTCTGCTTTAATTTCCCTTTTTCATATGCATGGTAAGAATGTTCAGTCTTTCTAAAGTTGAAAGGATGAATAATTGTTATTCTCTTGCTTGTTTGTCTTGCTTAGTCCTAAAGCATGATGTTTCCTAAGTTTGAGTTTGCTGGCTGTTTGAACCTTTGTGTCATGAACCCGAACGTCTCGTGGGGTGCACACGCTTCATCCAAGTGTAGGTTGTTGTGAGTTTAGATATGAAAGATGGAGCTTTATAATCTTCTCCTGAGTGAAACATGATATCTAGAGTTTCTGTTTTCAAAAAATTAAAAAGGAAAGACAAGTTCCTCAATGATGTTCCAAGTCCTACCAAAGCCATATGTTTTTTACATTGAAAAAAACCATACACATATGTTGCTTGCTATTTCATTGAGCTTTGTCAAATTGTTGTGATCCTAGTAAGATGCTTTTCATATCCTCTTGATCAAGATCACGCACACGTTACACTCGCTGCGACATTCGTACACTGGGAATTAGCAAATCCATCAATCCACCAAATAAATGCTCCAGAAAGTTTGTGATCTCTCCTTATTTTGTCCATGAAAAAGAAATTAGGCTTGGTCATCCCCAAAAAAAAAAGAGAAAAGATGGCATGCAAAAGAAGCATGACCAAAAAAAAGGAGAAGAGAAAAGAAAGGATAAAAGGGGATAGCCATGTCTAAAGATAAATACAAAAATAAATAAAGAGGAGAGAGATCACAAACCAAAAAGGAGTAATCAGACCTCTCATCCATCCACACACATGCACCTCTTGATCTTGGGATATGACTAGTTTTCTCCATGGATCCACTCTTTGCCTTGGCAATATATGAAATGCAGATATGCTTTATCTATTCCGTACTTTGAGCTCCACAAAAGAAACTTATTCAAGGAACTTAGTCTTGTTTTACTATTTCCAAAAAGAAAATCTCCAGATGGATTATTGAGCAAAGGGAAGGTAAATACTGCTCTGTCGACTGTTCTAACTCTCAACAACTCAAGATGAGGAGAAGCTCATGAGCCCCATAGATGATGAAGGTAACACGGGCCAGGTACTCACGCCAACATTACTCATTCTCAACGAGATCATCTATGCCTCAGACTTGACATGACAGCAGGTAACGAGTCCAACAATTTTCTGATCAACAACCTGATTTGTCCTGTTTTGCTCAGGACGAGCAAAGGACAGCTTGGGGGTGATTGTTGACGCTCGCTATGGACCAATTTCGAGCGCCAATTTGACCAGAAAATTATGATGACTAGCATACTTAACTTGTAAGAATAATATAATTTCCACATTCCCCTTGGAGAATTTACAATGTAGGGAGATTGAGCTGAATTCAAGTGGTAAACAAGCACCTCAATCCAAGGCAAGTGACATCGACCAATCAGAGCACGCCACTTGGACTCCCACAGATTGAAGGGCCCACCAGGCATCTAACTGACTAAGGACCGCGCCCAGTCACGCACAGGAGCGACCAGGGCCCACATGGCAGCCACCCAGAGCAACCTGGACCTAGGCCGAGCCGGGCCTAGGTTGGCCGACCCCTCTAGGTCGGCCGACCCACCAGGAAGCCACCGGCTTACCTCCTTTGATGTGGCACTTCCCCATTGGCTGCCAATGTCGGTTTGGTAAGGCTTCAGTCATTTGCACGCCGTGGAGCTGCTGCACACCCCCCACACTCACCTCTATAAATATGATGGGGGTGCTACTAATGAAGACACCACAAGTTGCAACACCTCAAGTTGCTCTCTCAAGTTCCTTTCTTGCTTAGTGTTTAGGATAGTGGAGTTTAGGTGAAGTAGCTCTTCTTCCGTTCCCGAGTCTTGCCTAGGAGTGTTCGGTATGGGTTTTACTCTTCCTCTCCTTTGTAATATTTCGAATTCCTTAATAAAGTTATCTTCTAGTTTAGTGTACCCGTATAGTATATGTTCTATGTATTCAGATTCAAACGTATGTGCTATGCTTAGTTTATATCTAGGTCTTATATCTTGCATGATTGAACGTGGTAAGACATATAGGCTACGTCATTGGTTCCAGTATACGTATGTTTGCTCTAGTGTGATGTCTGTCCATAAGAAGGGTGGGGGCTCCGCGCGGGGCATTAGAGTATCGCTTATTAGCGTAGACATGGTGTCTGGGCTAATCAGTGTTGCTGGATGCAGCTCTATACCATGGTTAGATGAGGTAGGCGGCAGGTGGTGACAGCGCTATCCGTCCAGTGTAACCCTCCCCATTCGTGTAGTAGCTGTAGGAGGTGCATAAAATAGCCATGAAGATCTAGTGGCCACCTAGCCATATCTTGTGCGGTCTCCCGGTGATGCCTGGGAGCCTAGAGCCCGTTCCTAATCATGTGTATGTGTATGAGTGCTTAGTATAGACTGTATTCTTAGCTAGGAGTACATAAGTCCTTAGATTAGCTTTCTTCTTCCTTTCTTCCTTCCTGTAAGCTTTGCATAGAGATAGAGCTTGAGTAACTTGTGTGTCACACTACCTTTTTACCATATATTATCTTACCCATGTTTATTCTATAGAATATCCATTCTAGAACTAAACAACATACTAATCTATTCCAATAACCGTCACCTATCTTGAAGAAATATAAATACGACCCCGTACTCATGGGTAAAATGCTACAACGATAATCCGTGCGCTTGCGGATCATTCTGTAACATAAGAAATACCCCATGGCATTTCTGGCGCCGTTGCTGGGAAACGCCTATCCTAGTGATGACGTTATGAAATGCCAACAACCACGGCGCGGGAGCGGTGATGTCGGCCTTCCGTATCACCAAGGAGAGAAGAACGATTTGAGCTCGTGGAGGAATTTGGCTGGCGGCCGGCACCTCTGGCTGCAGCGCAATGTCTTTGGCGGTGGAGTTCGTGTAGATGGAAAGAGAAAGAATGAAGGAGTAATCTTCGGATTGCCAGTTGCCATGATCTCCAAAACGGGTATAGATGGAAATAGAAAGAGTGGAGGCATAATCTGCGGATTGGTTACGGGATATTCCAAATGAAGTTAATAGATGGAAAATTTTGCGTTTTAAAAATTTAAGTCTGCACCATGTATGCTATTGAGCCGACGTGGCTTGATTGAGCTTGGGCAGCCCATGTATACCATTTGAGCCTGTATTATTTACAAGTTCCATATTAGTTGTACTCATCAGATGAACCTGTGAAGTCAGTGGACATTTATCAGACGAGATCCTAGATATGCAACGCCACTCTGCTTCAATGCACCAGTGGGACCGGTGAGAACCGTTCTGGTAGCACCGATCGAATGTGTAAGGTCTTGGGAGGTTTGCATCAAAACTTTTTACTCCACGCACCGGACCACATCACCAGTGATCTTTGATCATATGCAGTGATCACCGGTATCATACGGTGATCATATCCGGTGATCACCGTTAGATACGGTGATCACCGGATCGTAACATCAGTTCGTTGTGCAAGACTGTCAGGCTGCTCACGGGTCCAACTAGTGCGTTGATATCACAGTTCCAGCGGAATCTTACCTGAAGGTAAACTAAACGGTAATGTGTTGTCCCACCAGTCGGACCGGTGGGTGCGGTAAGACTCCATCTCATGTGAAATGCTTTCAACTTCTCAGCTATATCCACACATTTCACAGCATCAAATGTTACACAAATAATTCAAGAATTCTTGGGGATTCTATGTACCACGAAGACTTTACTTAAGTATTAATGGCAAACAGGCATTTTATATCGGTGTAATACTTCGGTTACAACTGAGTATAATGAATGTGCTAACAAAAGGAGAGTTAAGAACAATAAAACCCAGCTCCACTGATCTCCATTGCTACCATAGAACCAACTCTTGAATAGAAGTCCATGATATCGCAAGTCGCGCACGAAGAAGATGTAGATCAACAACCATGTTCTGTACAAGCAGAAAAAGAAAGGATAATTTAGTCATCGTAAAGAGGAGTTTCTCGGCGAAGAAGAGAAAAAAGTGTATGATGAAAAATGTACAGTTTTGCACCATCTTACCTACAAATCAGTCATCTAGCACATCTTCAGGGAGCTTTGTTACCTACAAATGAAGAGGAACATTAGTCATAACTACTCATGTCTCACAGACGACCTGTTCTTAGCTTTGATAAACTGAGAAATACCTCTTCTCTCATGAAGCATGTTCACCGATTGTGACCCTCACCCTTACCAAAGGTACATTTACTCTTAGATTTTTTTTTACTAGAAGTGGACTTCAGCTTTTTCTTCAGAGCCCCTCTGCCCGGCACATGCATGGGATCAAAGACATCTCTGATGTCTTCACAATCAGCCTCCAGAGCTTGTGGCAGCACCGGTCCATACATCTTGCCTTCATTCTCTCCCACATTTGGCAGGATCATAGCAGCTTCCTGAAGAAGGGCGCCTTTGAACCGCTCATATCCTTCAGTTGAACAAGATGCTACGAAGGATGCAGCGCGACTGATATTGCGTAGGTCACGGTACCTCAGTAGGGTTGCGGAATACCCATACATGGTGCTCTTCCTTATCGACGGAAAATGCACTCTTCGCCCCCCTTATCCACCTTTCCGAAACACAGCAGTCTGGAAGCTTGTATTCTCCCCGATAGCCCAATACAAGGAAGATGTGTGAGCAGGGGATTCCAACGGATTGCAACTTACGACAAGAACAAGAAATCCCCTTCAGATTGCCCTCTACAATAAATTCACATTTCACATAGATCATGATGTCTCCTTTGTCCTACCTGCCAACATAATACTCTTTTGTATCATCGACATCTAGGATCTCAATTAGATGACACTTGCTGGTTGCTTCTATGCTTAACTGTACCAACACAAAAACATTAGGTGTGAACCAAATTCTTCGCATCTATCTCAAGAGTTGAAGCATCTCGAGCTATGAATGGTTCAGATTGCAAAGCTTTAATGTCATCATCTGCCTTATTTCTGCGCACCCTTGAAAGACAGGTCTCATAGTGCTCTACCACTTCTAATAGTGTCATTTTACCATCCAATTGCATGTGAAGCCTAGCATTGATGCTCTCACTCAGTTGGTTGCTCATGAATCCTAAATAGCACTTACCCGCATGATATGCTGCACACCAGATTTTCCACACCTCATACATATGATAAAGCCATGAGTCCTCTGTAACCTCATTCTTTGCCAGGAATGCCAGCCATTTCCTCTCAATCGCTTCTATGGAGCAATAGTCATACATGTGCAGTCAACTTTGGTGATGGAATAGGAGGAACAAAATAATTCAAAAGTACCTGGTTAGATTGTGACTCCAATTCTTCAAGGGTCATAGAGGCTGCGGTAGAGAGGGTGGTGGCAGCGTTGTATGGCCGCATGGGCTTGCTGGCTTCTCCTGCTACCTCTTGCGTAGTCTCGCTGTCAGCAGCAAAGAGCGTTAGAAGGACCCAATCTGCGGGGAATGGCTTCAAAGATGGCCATCTAAAAAAATTAAGCAAGAGAGATATGGATGGTGATGGTAACTTACCCAGGATAGAGCCAATATTCTCGACGTAATTGAATAATGGCAGTGGTTGTACAGCGCAGCGGGGACGGCCTTCATTTATTCAGGTTGACTAAATGCACGCCATATGATTATTTTGCAACGAACCCTGACCAAATAAGAAATGAACTATGACACTTTTTAATGTTCATCATCAATGCAACGAACAAAGAGAACTTATGTAATAGCAACTACGGTTCAGGTGGCTTAACTTTAGTAACATTCCATCAGGACGTAGTCCTCCTGGAGCTCGTAGTCCTGTTACACAACTTTGTCGTGTCACGGACTACCTAAATGGCTGCTGGAGTGTCCTCTGAAGAAGCCTCCCTATTCTGCTGTTAGGCATATATAAATAAACACAGGAACGCAAGCCATTAATTTTGACATCTGCATGGCATAGCTCCCTCGCAAAGGGGGAATAAATAAAATATATATACATAAAAATCAACATCTTGGCTATGAAAACTGAGCAGAGCTCCAATCATCCACCGACACCCACACACCCATACCAGATTGAGAAGCCACGGCAGCACAAGTAGCGCGAGCGAGCGTCCTCGACGCAGTCCTGCCTCGACGTAGAGGAACGTGGAAACTGATCTTCTTCTTGATGGTCTCAAACAGCAGGCGAATCACCCCGTTCAATTCGTTGCTGCATTCGAAAAAAGGCAAAAACAAGAAAGGCAGAAAGGATGGATCGCGCACCTCCATGCCGACGCCGGCCGCAGCGGAGGGCCGGGCGATGCGGCGCGGCTGTTGCCATGGTAGAACTTGTGTAGATCTCGCCCGGCGAGGTGCACACGAGACACGACGGCTGCCCACCTAGGCACACACGTACGCCAACGATGGATCAGATCAGCTTTAACAACGTCGACGGCGAGAACCCCAGCGCCATCTCGGCCCGAGAAGAACACGAGGCTAGGTTCTGACTTCTGACCAGGTGTGCGGCCGGGGATCGGCGCCCTTTGGCTGGAGCCGTCGGCGTGCGGCGTGGCCGCCATGGAGCCTGGATGGATCTGGGAAGGGAACGGTAGTCGGTAGGGTTTTGTTGAGAGGCTGCGCGCGTGGTGCAAGGTGCGGCGGCGTGCGGCTTCGATCCGCTATATATAGGGTACCTGTGTATGTATAGCACGTGAGCAACTGAGCATCAAGGGTCCCGAAGACCAGGCCATCGTCTGTTACACCATGCACAATGGATCTGGCCTGGATGGTCTAGGCTATAAGTATATTAATTTTAACCATTTTGAAACTATTTTAAAATAGCTTGCATTAAAATCTAATAGTTCTTACATTCAAAGTTGTTTCTATGACTGATGACTAATGATATTCCAATAATACCAATGGTATATATATTTTGTAATATGACTAATTATATTACTTCGTATGACCAACTATATTAATGTTAATTAATGTAATCAGTAACAACATAATTTCGGTTTTAAGTACACCTATTGAATTCTTCAAAATTTGAAATCTCTACTACTAAAAAGTTACCAAGGGCGAATTGCGTCGCTGCGCCATTCGCTTCGCGCCTAATGCCACCTTCACAATCCAACTCAGCCCTTATATATTCTTAGCTCAAAATTATATAAAATTTAAATGCAGCCTATTTTGAACCCGGCCCTTAATTTATTTAGGAAAATTTTTTAAAACCCTTTACCACCTCTAGTGGCAGTGTGCGCACAATAATAATCCTTACTGTCATTGCCTCAAAAGACCAATTAATTTAGGTGAATTGTATTAAGTAGAAGTTAGATTTAAATCCTTATACACATGATGTGATGCTCTGAAACTTCTGGAGACCATGAAAAAATAGACCAGATGATGAAAACAAGTTTATGATAAATTAGATTGGTTTGCCTACAAAAGAGTTAGAATGAGTAAATATCCTTGGAGTCACGAATAACCTTCATAACCTATGGTCAAGCCATTTGAGGCATCTCCAGTGTTCAAGAAATATATGGAACACCATGCTTCACATTTCTGAAGTGCAATAGTATTTAGATATTTTAAAAGATACAAAAGTTACAATGCTATTTTGCGCACATGTCTACGTAAACAAAATAATCACTCTATGTATCATTCCTTTTTGAACGAATTTTAATTTTTCCCTCTCATTCTATGGTTGTTTATTAAAACATAGTTGTGTTTTGGCCATTTGATTTGCATTAATGATTGTGGTCATACTACATATTTTTTCATGGATATGTTATTGCACTGACTTTTTTTTCTTCCATAGCAATGCAGAGCATAAACGTAGTTATTTAAAAGTTGTGTAATTAGACTAACTATTTTGGAAGTGTCCTAAAGTTGTTTATGTGAGTAAATTTATATTTTTATTTCTATTTGTAAGTAATATGACTATTTGTTTGTAATTTATAGTCTATATTATTAATCATGTATATTTTTATTACTAGTGGAAGTAATGTCTATCTATCGATTTAGGTCTTTACTACTATATTTTTTGTTTTTTTCAACATCTTAGGTCATAAATGGGTACTTCAACACAACCATATATCAACCTAGATACCCAAACCTATATTCAATTCTGAATTATTTGTTTTGTATCCATATTCCACCATATATGGATCTGTATTCGAGTGCTATTCGAATTTGTATTCAATTGAATCCCTTCCGATTCAATCCCCAACCTTGCCCATCATCAATCAAGAAGAAAACAAGGACAGGAGGTCAAAGATGAATTATGACCTTTCGGTTCTTCATAAATGAATAGCTTTCATTTATTATCCAACTATATCAATATCATTTATCAAATCCAAATATCTCCTCCCCATTACACAAGTTCTCATTGCAAAAGGCACACAATATGTATAGGGTGTGCATGAGAACAGTGGCGGGTCTAGGAAACAATTTAGGTAGGATGACTTCTAGCGACAAACTAAACTAATACATGGTTGTTTTTATTTAATTATGACATGGTTATTCGATGGACGACATGATTAATTATGTATCCCGTGCGTCACAAGATGGGATCTAGCACCGCTTTTTTTGTGTCAAACGATTACCCCATACGTTGCAAAGAAATATTTTATTTATAAAAACTCAGAAAAAAATTACCCGAAAGGTTCAGAAAAATAAACGAATCACTCACTATGTGACTTGTATCATTTGATGATGCCATGTGAATCGCTAGAAACATGTGAAGTGTATGGCTAATGCAATACCGAAAGTTTCATAAGGGGACTGGAGCAGGCTACCATGAGACAAAAGATCTTCTTTCTAAAGAGATTCGATTCAGAACTCTTATATGTCCAAGGTCAATATGGAAATTCTTTCAGAGGTTTTCCATTACTGTGTACGTGTCAACAATGATATGAGGTTCCCTGCAGGTTGGGTGCCAGCTATTAGGTCCCCTCAAAAATAGAAATATGTCCCGAACGGTTTGTTAGGCATACCCTCTATCCTGCTTGCATTGCCTCTCCACTCGCCTCCTCCCTGCCTATGACTAGGAATAAAATGCAGCCATCTCTATGTTGAAGTTTTATCACCAGTTACAACATGGGAGTGAGAAGCCGGGCATAGTATGTAAGAAATGGGTAACTAAAAATCAGGATGACTGTCCATAAGACTACAACCATTGCACAATGTAGCAGCACACTGAGCACATACACACATAATACATCAGCACATGATGTACTAAAAAAGCTCCTGAATCTCAACACCAACTACTGTGTTTTCTGATTTCACCCCTCTTATTGAAAAAAGTGACTCCTAAGCACGATCTAGCAAAAAGTTCCCATCGCAAAAATTCTCCCATTCTTCAACAACAACAATTGTATCTCTCCTTCCTCAACAACTACTGCATCTCTCCTTCCTCAACAACTACTGCATCTCCATAAAAGGGGCTAAGTCTTACCAAATAAAATGCTCCTAAAAATCTCACTAACGATAAAAGATCTTGGACCAAAAATGAATTCCTCGTTGCCAGTTTGTTGCTCTATTGCCGATCCAAGGACCTCTAAAAGTCCAGAGCAAAAATTCCCTTCTCTCTACCACTCTCGTCTGCTGGGTTTGTTGCCCGAGAGGTTTGCAGGTTTGCAGCTACATTGTGGGGAGGCATGCAGCTTGGGAGCCCACGAGCATGCATGTAGTGGAGAAAGTCTGTACTAGTAGGTCTGTAGCTACAGGATACGGTGGGAATACTCGAAGAGGTGAGTTACTTTAATTTTTTTCTCACTTGATATTTTATTTTTTCTTGCCAAGCTCTACGTGTGCTCGATAATATATTTTTCATTGTTAGATTATTCTTCCATCTTTTTATTTCTTCCTTTTTAATTTTCATTTCTCTTTTCTTTTCATCTTAATCCGATGTATATATTATCTATTCATTCTTCTATCTATTTTCTTTTTTTTTCTCCACATATTCTGGCAACACCTATATGTTTGCAGCATCCTTTTCTTTTATGCATGCATGTTTGAAACTTATTTTTTCCTCCATGTACGTGCATGCTGCTTTCGTCTATATTTGCATGCTTACTAGCGATAGTGTGATGCTAGCGCCTCTCCACCTTTCTTTTCCTTTTTCTTCACATCCTTTTTTCTCCCTACTTTCATTTCTCTTTCTTGATTTATATTATTTAATGGTAATTTCTTCTCTACTTGAAAATAGTATTATTATTTTCATTTGTTTTTTTAATTATTTATTTTTATAATTATTTTACTTTAAATATATAGTATTTGTATCATTTATTTATAATTTTATAGTTCATATTTATTATTTTCTCATTTATATTTTCAGTGTGTTGGCGCTAAAATCGGCCGGATAGGAATCGGCTGATGGGTCTTCAGCGTCGAACACACGACCCGGGAGAATCTGCTTAGCTCCTGTTTGGGTTATCGCCCTGGTGCGGTTCGCGCGGCGTGCCAGTCCATCTGACCTGTTGATTGACAAGGAAATAGAGTATTAAATCCAGGCGCGTCGATCGGCTGGATTTCCGATCTGTCCTGAGGAGCGCGTCGGCGGTAAATCGGCCGATTTGCTGTAGAGATGATCGGCTATGGGTCAGCCGATGATCGTATAGTAATTGTAAAGAGAACTGCTAGAGCGATCTAAACAATTACTATAGAAGCAACACTTGAAACAGATCTAATCGGCTGTATGGCGATGAATCGAAGGAGAATAATGACGAAGCCGATTACCCTGATCTCAAGCTGGATAACTGGTGATAATACTAGAATAACAGGTAAAACTTGCAATTCTAGTAAATATCGATAACTTGTGAATAAATCCAAACGAAACCACAGCGATGCGCCCATAGTTAAAGCTCGGATATTACTCGATAAGCGGAACCTACCAATTGGCCGGAGATCAGGTTGATGCAGCCCTGCCAATCCGTACGAACTCGTGGAAAAAGAAAATATTGGCGAAGTCGCCGACTTGAAAATAAAGTACTGGTAAAAAGTAGAAGTGTTTTGTTGATTGATTTGTTGATCCTTCGCAAAGCCCTAGCGACTCCTATTTATACCCTGAAACTAGGACTCCTGGTCGATTACGACTTGTTACAACCTTATTAAAAAACAGGAAAACTACTATATCTATAATAACTTTTAAAAAGGAAACGGACTCCCGCAGAATCTTCCGCCGCCGTTTCCTAATCCAAGCAGGACCTCTTCAATTGCTTTCCGACCGACTTAGCATGCCTTGTTGACCATCTTTTGACCAGGATCTTCTGGAATAATCCCATCCTGTTGGCACAGGCTGCGTCACCAATCGGCCGATTTTCAACTGTTACCTCGATCGGCCGATTCCTTACTGTAGCTTTCAGGTCTGCTTCATCGGCCAATCTTCTCCTCCTGACGCCGATTCAATACGTGTCAAAATCTGGCGTCAACACATGCCCCCAGTTTCGGAGTAAAATATAACTTTTCCTTCGAAACTCTTTTCTTTAACCCTCTTCTCCGAAACGGGCGCAGTAAAAATCTCCTTCCGTTCCGCGGCACAATGATTGCAATTTCCTCGAACCGAGCGCGCGAAACGACCGCTCCCCTGGAACTCGCATAGACGGTGCGGTAAAAATACCATCTTTGCCCTTGCCCCCTTTATCTCTCTTAAGTACTGGTTTTCTCCGCCTCTCCTCCTCCACGAATCCAGCATCCTTTCTGCCGTATTACTGTTCATCTTCCTCCAAGTTCTCTCGATTTCCAAGCGCTCCCCCTTCTCCGGCGATCTCATCCGCAGCCTGCTCCGACCCCCAATGGCGTCTCCGTCGGCGACCACCCCATCTACAGAGGCCCCATCGGCTGCTCCTTTGGCGGCGGCGGCCCAATCGGCGGCTTCTCCAGCAGCGTCATCGGCGACGATGGCTTCCATCCCAGAGGTAAATGCCCGAAATTTTTTTTCCTTTTCGCTTTGCTGCTTCAGTATTTTCCGATCCCTTTCTTAGTTTTCTTCCCTGTTTCCCTTTCTTTTTAGGCCCTTAGGCACAGGATCACCATTCCTCTCTCAGAGTCTCCTGACCTCATCTGTCTAGGCCCTATGGGAAATCCTGATCCAACGGATCTAATCAGTTTAGAAACTCACAGAATTCCCTTTAAGCAGTCACCCATGGATTTAGATCACTGGGTAGGCGCATTCAGATCCTGGCCGAATGAAACACCCGGGTGGAGAGAATGGTACCAGAGGGTAGCCGGGTCTTGGAAAGTCCAATGGGAAGTACTTAAAATCGGCCAGTGCATAGATTTGTCCCTGTCTCAGATGGAAAAGAACGAACCTTTGGTTATGGCAGCCTCTTACTTCTGGTCCGATGCACTTAACGCTTTCCTTTGTGGACACGGACCCATGACCCCGACCTTGGCCGATGTCCTGCTGCTGGCCGGCCTAGATGTTTCCTCCGCCGATACCCCCTTCAATTATCTGTTCAAACCATCTCATCGGCTAGACACCAAAGGAATCGGCGGGTGGAAAGGATACATCAGTAAAAACATGAAGACAGGAACAGTCTCACAGAGGGAGCACACCGCCTTCTTGATGATGTGGCTGGAGAAACACCTCTTCTGTGGCAGAGCGGTCGGCCCCTCTTCCAACACTCAAGCTTTGGCAGAGTCTCTTGCACAAGGATCGGCCGTCCCCCTTGGTAAACATTTGCTGGGATCGGCATACCATATGATGCATCAAATCGGCGTCAAGCTGTCGAAAGGAGAGCCGATAGGGAATCCAGGCGGTCCTTGGTGGTTCATCACCCTCTGGCTCAATCTACACATGAGCAAGGTCTCTCAGCAGAGGATAGAGACAAAGACCTTTCCCAACATCGAGTCAGAGGAGAATCCATCGGTCCGTCGCCGTTGCAGATCTGTTGGAGAGGCGGCATCGGCCTTTCCTGGCTGCCAGTTCACCGCTACCCGCGTAGCTGAATATTTCAGATGCTTCTATAATGGACTTAGCGAGGAGATGATCATCTGGTATCCACATCAAACCGCAGAGCCGATTTTTGAATTGCCTGTATGCTTCGACTACTCCACCCACACGTTTGACAGAGAATTGATGGATGTCTTGATTAAGCCGGGAATTCTGCCGGCTAACTTCTTCTCAGGAAAGGACTCTCCCACTTATGAGTTCTACTGTCCGTCGGCTGCAGCAAGGCAACTAGGTTTTGGCCAATTGCCGATTCGAGTTTATTTCGCCGGCCAAGCAAAATTCAGAGACGGATTAACCTCTAGTCTTGACTACAGCCGATTGTGCGATTTAGTATCTGACTCCAGCACCATTGACTTGAACGGCTGGTCAGTTGCCTCTTTCGCCACCCAACAGTATAAATTATGGTGGGCAGAATGGAAGCAGCATCTTTTCTGTAAATCCCCATCAATTTACTGCAACATTCTGGACCCAGAGAACACCGACCCAAATGTTGCGGTATGTCCTTTTCTTCTTAGCCGATTTCAAGGTTGCATTATCATCTCGCTGTTAACTTATGTTTACCTCTTCAGTCTGAAAGCCATGCTCCCCCAATGCGGAGCCGAAGCGGCCGGCCGATCGATAGCCATCACCAATACACAGTGTACCCGCTCATTGGCTTCCATGCTCCATCTATCAGAGATATCTCCACTGGCCGATCAAGACGAGCGCCCAAAAGGCCAACACCGAAAATATCCAGCCGTCGGATGCGGGCTCGCATTGAATCGGCCGATCAGACGACAATAGTATCGGCTGAAATCTCCCGTATCGGATCGGCTAGCCAGATGGCAGCAGCATCGGCCGAGACTCCCCGTGTTGGATCGGCCGATCAGGTGGAAATGATACTCGCCGAGACCTCAGGTCCTTCACCCTTACCAACTGTCGAGACAGCCGATCCCCAAGTCACCGCCGAAGCCGGGGCTGCTGCAACTTCGCTCTTAGTAGAAGTCGTCCAGGTAACTTTATTTATCTCATGTATTCCCCAAATCTCCTGCTGACATCAATTCCATCCCTTTGCCAGGCTGCACAAGTTGTCCCACCACAGTCCCCGCGACTATCGGCCACATCTCAAGTAGGGATTGAGATTACAGCAGCTCCTGTTGCCGAGGTATATGATCTCTTACCCTGCATTCTTAATCTTCAGGAAACTTAACCAATTTTGATGCAGGTCGACTTGGGTACGCCGATTGTAACTCCACAGCAGGAATCGGCCGGAGAACCCGCAGAGGCATGGCAAATTCCCATTACCATCTTATTTCATTTTCCCATAGTACTTTCACGAGCATTTATACCTTTCTCAGGAAGCTGGCCCAAGCGGAGCACCAATAATGATCGAATCTTCTTCTTCTGGCGAACCCAGTGCACCAATCCCTGAAACAAGGGAAATACTTCCACCGGCGCAGGCAAGAGAGATTCGTTTCAAAGAGGTAACAATCTTACCATCAGAATCGGCCGATTTCCTTTCACTACTTGCTTATCCTTTGCTTCGTTCCCTTACAGGAGCAAGATTCTCCCAACAATAGTATCTTTTCTTTCGCTGTCTCCTTGGCCGATGAAGAAGAAATCGCCTCACACGCGGTTCCACCGAGCTCTGCCTCCGACGATGTCCGCTCTAAGCTCGAAAGCATTCGTACTCTCCTCCAAGGTGACATCGGCCGACTGGTGGAAGATGCATCGCCGATCCGACAACTTTTCAATGAGGTTGTAGATCACATCCCGGATGAAGTGTCGGAAGACTTGGGGTATGCTGCCTATATAGAGGGCATGCGGATTCCGGTCTCGCGGGCGCTGCAACGTATGGCCGATCGCGCTCAGATGGCCAAAACTCAGGAGGAAGTTGACTCGTACAAGCACCAGACCCAGGAAGTACATCACAAAATCAACTTCCTCGAGAACTGCCGTCCGGACATCGTTGGCACCATAGATCGGCTGAAACGGAGGAGAGCAGAACTAGCCAAGGAGATGGAACAGATAACCAAAGAGATAGCCGCTGAGGAGAAAAAGCTCCAAGAACTCCCAACCATGATCAGCGAGCTGATGCAAAAAAGACAACATCTGGCCCGTGAAACAATAAGACTCCGTCGCCGCGTGTCAGAAGTACCAGGATCGGCTGAAAATGATCAGAGAATAGTAGAATCGGCCGATCAAATTAGACGACGAGCGATTGTAGCCATAGATGCCTTTCTTGGGCTGTAAACGATATGTTAAACATTATTGCTCCTTTAATGCCACTGCGCCGATTTGGTCTTGAACTGCTTCATGTAATCCGTAATTTCCACTTGATAATGAATCCCAATATTTCTTTCACCAGACGTGTAGCCAGAAAACCGATGAGAAATCGGTCGTGTTAACTTGACATATTTTCTTTTTGTATTCAGAATCCAAATTGGCACCAATGTACATCGGCCTTGATTTGCTTCTATCTCTCAAATCTCCCATCTCTAATGAATCAGCCGATGTGAACCCGTGCCCCAGCTTCCCATCTTCTCGGATGAGCTGATCCATTTATTCTGAATCTTCAGAGCCGACTGCTTGGATCGGCTGTAGACCGAAATCGGACACTTTCAGGAAGTCAGTGTCCCAAGTCCTGCCAGATATGCACTTGACGTGCTCGCAGCTCCACTGTTGTGTGTCGGCCGCTGCAACGCTGTAGACGGAATCAGCAGCGACTATCTCTGTACTGTCGCCGACCCATTGCACAAGGCATTAATGCATAGTAGATGGGACACAGCAGTTTGCATGTATCCAGTCGCGACCAAGCAGCATATTATAGGACCCTTTGCCATTAATGACGAAGAAAGTAGTAGGGAGGGTCTTACTGCCGATGGTGAGGTCGACGCAGAATGCCCCACGGGTAGGCGACACGTTGCCATCGAAATCCTTCAGCATCATGTCCGTCTTGGTGAGGTCGTCATCGCCCTTGCCCAGCTTGCGGAACATGGCATATGGCATGATGTTAACTGCCGCGCCTCCATCTACCAATAATCTGGTGACAGGTCTCCCATTGACATAGCCCTTGAGAAACAGCGCCTTGAGATGCTGCCGTTTTTCTTCTTCTGGTTTCTCAAACATAGCCGTCATCGGCTCTAATACCAGTTGTGCCATTCGCTCTTCCTTTGTTTTCGTCACTTTATCCCGATCGCTTGGCGCCATGAACTCCATTGGCAGTATGAATACCATATCAATTTCGGCTGCCGATTCTTGGTTGTTTGCTTCCTGATCATTCTTCTTTGGGTGCCAAATTCGAGATTTCACATTCCTTCTCTCTGGCACTTGTCTTTGTTCTTCCTCTTGATGTTCCCACTGGCGTAGGCGTTGGATCCTTCGCTTCTGGGATCTGGATACGCCATCAGGACACCACCTAGGATTCACTGGTTTGGCCGATGATCTGACGCGTTCCCAATCTGGTTCCCTTCCTAGGGGATCTTCATCCGATACCCTGTCATCGGCCATCTCTTCCAGCCGATCGTGTGCGCTGATCCTGCCCCCCAGTCCATCTTGCTGGCTGATCTTGCTTTTTGACCTGCCGTACTGGTCAACTCTACCCCCCAACCGATCATGCACCGAAACACGCTGTTCTTCGCGCCGATTTCTGTTGATCGGCTCTGACCCTCTGTCCCTAGAGTGTGGCTTCGGGCAATCGTTGCGGTTTGATCCGTTGCACTCCGGACAGTTATCGGCAGATGGTAATCTGATATCGTTCTCCCAGCAGTGGATGAAGAACGGACACTGCCAGTGGTCTTCACGCCGACGTGTCATCTCTTCCTGGTATTGTGCTTGTTCTTGCTGCCGCCGATATTTACTTAGTAGAAATCGGGAGGTGACAGGCCTGCGCGGTCGTTCAGTCCCTCGCCCATTTCTTCTGATTTCTTCCGTCGTGATCTGCATCCTGGGGTCGACAGTGCCGCCTCTTCTCGCCGATTCTGACGTCAGCACCTTGGTTTGACTTGAGTCTTCTCCAGCGTTGACCGTGTTGGCCGGGAAGGGATGCTGATCTATCTTCATCGGCATTGCCGATTTGGTTGGAGTTTCAAATCTGAGCCGCCCCTGCTCAATGGCCGATTGTATCTGCTGGCGGAAGACTTTACATTCATTGGTGTCATGAGAAGTAGCGTTGTGCCACTTGCAGTATTTCATCTTCTTAAGTTGATCGGCCGTAGGGATGGTGTGATGTTGCGACAGCTTAATCTGTCCCTCCTGAAGCAGTAGATCAAAAATTTTATCGGCTTTCGACGTGTCAAAGCCGAATGTCTCTGGCTCCTTGCAAAAGGGGCAGGATATTGGTTTGTTCCCTTTTACCCAATCCGCCAGGCCGATTTCTTCCTCCGCGTCAGATTCAGATCCCTCCAAGTATGCCACCTTCTTCTGGAAGCTCCTCCGCTGTTCAAACGGTCGGACCTCCTGCCCTAACAATCGGTGGACGATTTGACTCAGGCTTTCAAACTCTTGGGCAGCATATCTTTCTCTGATTTGCGGTAAGAGGCCCTGGAAAGCGATATCGGCCAACTGTGCATCGGTCAGAGCCAGACTGAAGCACTTGTTCTTGACCTCTCTGAACCTCTGTATGTACCCTGTCACTGGTTCATCGCTCCTCTGCCTGAGGCTGGTTAAATCCGAAATCTTCATCTCGTGTACTCCTGCATAGAAGTACTTGTGGAATTGTTTCTCCAGATCGGCCCATCTGACGATAGAATTTGGCGGTAAAGTGGTGAACCACTGGAAGGCCGATCCGGATAGAGATGATGAAAATAACCACACCCTCAGAGCATCTTGCGTAGCAGCTTCTCCGCACTGGATGATGAATCTGTTAATGTGCTCCACCGTAGATGTGTCGTCCGTCCCTGAGAACTTGGTGAAATCAGGAACTTTGTAGCGATATGGGAACGGCAACGAGTCATAGGCCGATGGATACGGCGTCTTGTAAGTATAAGTTTGAACTTTCGGCTTCAGTCCAAACTGATCTTGGATTACTTCTGCTATCTTTTCCGTCCAGTCCACTTGCTGCTGATGAACAGTTGTTCGAGGCGCGGGCATATGCTGAAGGGCTGATATGGCCGGGTGATGAATCGGCGAACTTTGCTGAGCGGCCGACAACTGCTGGCGAAACGAGTCCGCACCCCCTTCGTACGTCGTTTCTGGCACCGTGCCTCTGAATGCTTCTAAAGTGCTTGCCCCCCTGCCGATTTCTGGTAAAATCGGCTGGTACTGGGAGACCGTCGGCCGGGCGGCCGATTGGTATGGCACCTGAAACGGATAAGTGCCATGCCCGTTCGCTGGCTCGGGGAAATACGCCGTGGCTGACGCCCCCCAAGGCACTGAGCTCGTAGGTAGTGTTTGCACAGAAGCCATCTGAACGGGTTGAAGCGGCGCTCGTGATGGGAGACAGGGTGCACCGCTGTATCTTGGAGACGCCGGAAGTGGTGGAGAGCCGTATCCCTCGCGCTGCATCACTATCGGCTGAGAAGCCGATTGGGATGTGTACGGTAAGCTTCTGGCTGGCAGAGTAGTTGGGGAGGCATATGTCGGTCCCTGATAACCTTGAACGGCTCCGCTGGCCAGAGAGTTGACGACGGCGTTGTACACCGTGTTGCTCATCACCGAGGATTGGTCAATGAATGCTTGATACACGAACTGTTGAATCATCTCTGACATCTTGCCCGAGTCTTCAGCAATGGTGATGTGGCGAGGTGCTGGAATAGGAGCCTTCTTAACTGCTTCCCCGCTTCTGGTACGACTGAACGACTGGAGGTACATCTTCATGTAATCTTCCAGATGTTTGGCCAATTCCTCCCTCTGATCGTCCTTGAGATCAGCTTCTGTGACCCCAATGATGTTGCTGTCAGAGATTTCCGCGTTGTTCGACATATCAGATCTTGGATTATCCCACCGGGCGTGCCAAAAGTGTGTTGGCGCTAAAATCGGCCGGATAGGAATCGGCCGATGGGTCTTCAGCGTCGGACACACGACCCGGGAGAATCTGCTTAGCTCCTGTTCGGGTTATCGCCCTGGTGCGGTTCGCGTGGCGTGCCAGTCAATCTGACCTGTTGATTGACAAGGAAATAGAGTATTAAATTCCAGGCGCGTCGATCGGCTGGATTTCCGATCTGTCCTGAGGAGCGCGTCGGCGGCAAATCGGCCGATTTGCTGTAGAGATGATCGGCTATGGGTCAGCCGATTTGCTAGAGCGATCTAAACAATTACTATAGAAGCAACACTTGAAACAGATCTAATCGGCTGTATGGCGATGAATCGAAGGAGAATAATGACGAAGCCGATTACCCTGATCTCAAGCTGGATAACTGGTGATAATACTAGAATAACAGGTAAAACTTGCAATTCTAGTAAATATCGATAACTTGTGAATAAATCCAAATGAAACCACAGCGATGCGCCCATAGTTAAAGCTCGGATATTACTCGATAAGCGGAACCTACCAATTGGCCGGAGATCAGGTTGATGCAGCCCTGCCAATCCGTACGAACTCGTGGAAAAAGAAAATATTGGCGAAGTCGCCGACTTGAAAGTAAAGTACTGGTAAAAAGTAGAAGTGTTTTGTTGATTGATTTGTTGATCCTTCGCAAAGCCCTAGCGACTCCTATTTATACCCTGAAACTAGGACTCCTGGTCGATTACGACTTGTTACAACCTTATTAAAAAACAGGAAAACTACTATATCTATAATAACTTTTAAAAAGGAAACGGACTCCCGTAGAATCTTCCGCCGCCGTTTCCTAATCCAATCAGGACCTCTTCAATTGCTTTCCGACCGACTTAGCATGCCTTGTTGACCATCTTTTGACCAGGATCTTCTGGAATAATCCCATCCTGTTGGCACAGGCTGCGTCACCAATCGGCCGATTTTCAACTGTTACCTCGATCGGCCGATTCCTTACTGTAGCTTTCAGGTCTGCTTCATCGGCCAATCTTCTCCTCCTGACGCCGATTCAATACGTGTCAAAATCTGGCGTCAACACAGTGTTTTAAGTGTGTGAGTGGTATTATTACATTAATACTTGCTATTTCGTTTTACAGATAATCTTTTATCTTTATTTCATTTAGTTTTTTTATTTTTATCTATTTGTTCAAATTTAAAATGGTTCACGCTTAATGTATACCGATTTATTTGCATTCTAAATTCATTATTTTGTGTGTAAAATAATTTAGTTATATACTAACTTGTTCAGCTCATGTTCATGTTCCATTTGTATACAAAAATAATTTATTTATTCTTCACCTAAAATTATTTATCTGCGTGTATCTAATTTGTTCGCAATATCAAATAATCTATTTACTTTGTAGATTAAATTGTGTGGCCATGTTGACTCCTTTATTCATGATGTTCATTTTTCATTATTTATCCTATAGAATCAAATATTCACAATCATAAAACATTATATATATTTCTTTATATTTAATTTTTTATTTGTAAAAAATAATTATTGTTTCGTATTGTTAAAATATTTGTACCCAGTAACCAAAATGGATTATTTAATATTAAAAATGATTTTTTTAAATATCAGCAAATATATGTAAGTCTGGTCTTATTTTGAAGATCTTATAATAAGAAAGATAATGTTGCAATTCAAATTTAATTTAGATGTTCGATTTAATAGTTATAGTTTTTTTAGTTTCAAATTTGCATGCATGTGGGTGACGTCATCATGTTTATCCTCTTTTACATGCAAGGAATATCTCTTCTGTTTAGCTGAAATTAGCGTATCGGGTGGAAACAGTTCCATAATTAGACTGATAACGACCCATCTAATAAATCTTTTGGGTGATAGTTTTTCAGCCATCACCTCAAGTGACATATAATCGCAGCAGCAGCTATTCCTCACAGTTTGTTCTATCTTTCTATTTATTTATTTTTTAAAATTTTTCTTTCCATTCTTTTTTCTCTTCTGTTACTCATTTATTTTATTCTGATATTTTCCTCCTTGCGTCAATTCTTTTTTATATTATTTTCCTAATACTTTTAGTCTATTTCTCTTTTCTATTTATTTCTTTATTTTATTTACACATTTAATTTTCTTGTAGAGGTTTTCCTATATTAAGTAATTTATATCGTTAATTTTGTCTTATATAATCATATTTATATAAATTTATAATTGATTATGTGGTAGTGAAAATGTATTGGTCCATAATATTTTTACTTTATTTACATCTTCTAATAGCACCTATATTGTAACATACTTTTATTTTCGGCATGCGTACATGTTTGTAGCTTTTTTCCTCTATACTATTGCATGCTGCTTTTTTTCTCTATGTGCGCGCTTATTTGTAATAGCACCTGAAGTCCCTCCTATTTTTTTTCTTCTTCTTGCTTTCCTTTCTTCTCAATTATTTTGTTTTCCTTCTACTTTTATTTTCCTTTTTGTTTCAAATTCTTTTATGATAATTTCTTGTCTGATTGAAAACAATATTTTTATTTTCATTTTGTTTTTTATTCCTTACTTTTATATGTTTTATAATTAAATATATAGTATTTGTATTTTTATAATCGATATTTATTTCTTATTTTTATAATCAATATTTTTTCTTTTATTATATTTTCTTTCGCTGCATGCAAGGGACTTACTTTATTTTCGCTTTCTTTTATTGTTTATTAATTTTATTTATATTTTCCTTTTATTTTAAAAGTAGAATAATTGATATATTTTTCTAATATAAGTTTCCTATTATTTCGTATATAATGTTTCTATTTTGTTCTTTATTTTCTTATTCCACTTGTTTTACCTATTCTTTATGCACATATCCTCTTTTTTATATTTTTATATTCTTCAGTTACTTCTTGTTGCTTAATTTATCTATTTATTATTTTATAGATAGTAATATTTTTTCTCTATTCTTAATGTATTTGTTCGAGGTGTTTAATTTATTTATTCACTCTATAGATTAAATTGTTCGGCCAAGGTAACACATTTATCTGCTATATTTATTTTCTATTATTTAGTTTATAGTCTATTATTCAACAAAATATTCACGATATTTAATATTTTACTTGTTATGTTCAATTTTTTTTTATAAAATAATTATTTGTTTGCAGTAATTAAGATTAAATCTTTTATATTTATAGAATTTTTTTAAAAATTATCATGTAAATATAGTCGTGTGTGGTCTTATTTTAAAAATATTATCGTGCCTAATCTAATAGTGTAATCAAATTTTTATTTGGATGCTCCATTTAATATATATAACCTTTTTTAGTTTTAAATTTGCATGCACATGGGACGATATCGTCTCTTATGTTCTTATCTACATGCATGCACTGATTATCCCTTCTTTAATATATACATGGTCCAATAAATGATGGTTGTGCCGATGATTCGGGAGATGGATAGGAAATTTATCATCTCAAGTGACAGCTAGTCACGCCTGAGGAGAGGGAGGGGGGGTAACGGGTGGGGCGCTCTCCTATAACCGGCCACCGGGGAGGAGGCACGTCCTGCTGGATTGAGAGCACAGGAGCGCGACTCGTCGCTAGTTAGATTCGAATGCCATGTTCCAGATAATAAACAAACATCAGCAAATGAAATAATGGCCCACAAAGCCCATCAAGAAAAATACGAATTTTTGAAGTGATCACAACCGTCTAAATACAGGTGAAAACTGAAATAACTCACTAGTGATGTTTAGAGATTTCGTTTTTCTATTTTGAGAGGAACACATATTTTTTTAGTAAGAGAAATCTCTATCTCTACAACTAAAAAGACTAAAAGTGGGATAAAAATTTCGTGTAACAAATGAATCCCCACTCCGCCACCCCCCACCCCCCGCGACGCGAGTCTGCCGCGTCCCTCCGCCGCCGCCCCTAGATCGCCCACGCGCCGCCTCCGCCTGAGGTCGCGGCGCCGCCGCCGCGCAGTTCCGTCCCCGGCCTGACGTCGCCGCGCCGCCGTATCGATCCTACGTATCGTGGCGCCGTCCCGAGCGTTCGGCAGGTCGCGCCGCCATCCCGACGCGCGGAGACAATCGGCCGGCGGACGCGTTGCGGCGAGGGGTCCAAGTCCGGCGCATGCGCACCTCCACGCGATGCTCGTCTTTTGGTTCGACCTTGCAAGCGCCGGCGGGGAGGAGCGCGACGCCGATTTGGGGAAGGATGCCTCCGCCGACAAGGCCGCGAGGAGCAACACGGCCGTCTGCAGCCGCGCTTCCGGTGCAGCAGCTACAGCCGGCTTGTCAGCGGCCCCAGCGCCGCTTCTGCCGCCGCCCTCCTCCCACAGTCCCACTGTTTGCGTCTTTGCGCCGCCGCCAGCCTCCTCCCACTGTTCACATCCTGCGCCGCCGCCAGCCTCCTCCCACTGTTCACGTCCTGCGCCACCGCCGCCGTTCGGTCCACCCCGGCAACGTTGGCTCCCCCATCTTTCTTCCCCTGCTTGCAGCTCGGTCCTCTGGTTGTTCGCAATTTCGCCACAACTGCCATCTCATCGCCGGGCGATTAGGTTATGGGCGCCTCCTCCACGTCGCCCGCTGCAGCCCAGACACATGGGTGGATCCCTCTCGTTAGCGAGGCTCATATTGGAGTGGTTGTGGCATCGTGTGGATGCCCTTCCGAAGTGCAAGGGCCGACCTGCTGCTGTGCCGCCGTCTGCAAGCACGGCCAGGGCGCCGCAGGATGCTTCAACCTCGGTGCCCCACACCGGTGTGGTCGAAAGGAAGGTGACGACCACCCAGAGGCCAATGAACCTCGGCGCCCTCCTCTCACAACCTGCTGCTCCCAGAGTCACCAGCACTAGCATGCAAGACACCGACATCCTGCTCGAGGTAATGTCTGCAAGGTATATTCATTTGCTTTGTGATAGCTGAAAGCGATGTTGACAGTATAGACAAAACACAAATACATTATGGTGCTATTGACCTTTCATGTCCTGGACAAACTTTCATTGATGGTGTAACTGGACGAGATCTTGACTTGGTTCACGCAATTGCCCAAAGTGCGCATTGTATAGCACAAGCGAAAATTGGAAGTGGTTTTGAGGTTAGTGCTGTTATTTATGGGGATCAGCGCTACATAAGATTGGTAAGAAACTTCAGTGATAGATAACGTGTAGCTCATCAACTGTCAGTAGAATCTCACTACATTTAATGAACCGATATATTTACAGGCTACGGGTGGGGCTTGCTTGCCAGATGTAGTATCAAATATTGTTACACGAAGGCGGGATCATGAGAAGAAACAATTTTCATTGCCTCCTTTGATGACCCTTGTAAGTTGCCAAGTCCCATGGTCTATGATCGGTTTTTATGTAATGGCAATGAGATCATTTTACTGGTGGCAACCAGAACTACTTATTTGCTACCAGGATATATGACTTTCAGTTTGTTTACTGAATATATGCAACACTGTGATGCGTAGACTATAGCCTATTAGACCATGCCCTATGGTGATAGTGACAGCATATATGGGATGAGACTTCTGTTATAACCTTATTTCTGTTATAAGATTTTTGTTGAATGTTCCGCACAACAATTGATGCCTTGCCCTTGCACAATTGATTTCTTAGGCAAAAGTCTGAAGCATGCAATTCAGAAAGTGCCTTTCTATTGAAAAGAGACAGTAAGAACCAGGGGAAAATCATGTGTCAATATGTACAATATTTTCTTTCATTTTCATTTGGTGCTGTTTTTGTTTGTTGATTCATAAGGATGTCCTCTGGAATTCTAATATAGTGTTGGCTTTTTTTTTGCTAGCTCCTTGGAGAACCTAGAAGTAGAGGAACATCTACTCCATTAATGGTCTGTGAAACATTTCACTCTCTAGGCATCTCCATGCTATCATATCATTTGAAGAAAGTTTACCTAAATTGGGGTTCGTGACAGGACACTATGTTGGATCAAGCCAATGCTTTCAGTAGTATTTTGGTTTGGGTCAGGAGGGGCACTATGAAGTATAAAGAGCTTAATATGTACGTATTGCATTCTCCGTTTACGTTTTTTCTGCCCAGTCTTGAAGAATATTAACTACTCAGGAAAAATAGGATTCTGTAGGCATTTGCAATATACCAAATTCAGGGCAGTGGACATGCATATTAGTAACTTTCTAATGCGTTCACACTGCAGTGAAAAATTGAAGTTCATGAATCCTGACAAGTATATGCTGAAGCGGAATCTGAGTTTAGAGAGGCAAGTTCTTGTAACTTTTCATCAAGGAATTCTTACTGTAATATTATGGATGAAGTTTGCAGGAGTTCTTGCCAAGGTCGCGGCTGATATTATTGGGACCCATGAGTCTGTGGTAGAATGTGTGAAGCCCTTCACTTACTCTCATATTTTTTATTTTAAAATTTATGAGATTTAATCATATTTATTTATTTATTTTTCATGTATTTCCTTTCAGTTGCCTTCGGAAGGTTAGAAATTTGAGGAGAGTGGGGACCAGGAAGGACATCTTCAGGTAGAAAAATGGTTCTATTGAGAGTTGGGATAGGGGAAGACTTTTTGTTAATGGATTATACTGTGGCCTCACACCATTTTCTTTACATTTAAAGATGAACAAACTTTGAAATGGTTAAATATAAAGTTGTACTATATTGTGTGATATAATCAAATTTCACTAAATGATGTTCATTGAGATAATCAGATTTCACTCTATGGTATTCTTTGGACTTTAGTATGTCTTTTAACAAAGTTGCAAGTTGTATGCTTTATAATAAATGCTAAAATTTTGGTTGTGTTATTTTCTTATTTATTTGCTAAATGCTAAACTTTTTGTATATTTACCATATAGTTTTTCTATATTATATTGGTGTTATTTATTTTATCATGCATAAACCCGTAGCAACTTACGGTCACAAACTTACCTATTAATCGGCGGTCGGCGCTGCAATTTCTGCTGGGCCTAATTGTTTCCAGCTTCAGCTGTTGAGGCCCGACCCAAAATCTTATCGGACTCTTCTCAATAAAATAATTATTATCGGACCGGGCCTCGTGCCATCCGTCGTGTCCGGTCCAGTCCAGTCCCGCTTCGTCCGCGGCGACGGCGACGCCCGTTCCCCATGCCGCCGGCGCCGACGCGGTGGCGGCGCGGGGCCCGCTCGCCGGTGCCCCCGCGTCTCCTCCAGCGAGCACTCCTCGTGGCCGCCTTCTCCGCGGCGGCCCTCATCCTACTCATACTACTCCAGCACCACCACGGCCCTAAAGCCCCAAACAGCTCCACCGCATCCGGCGCTCGCGTCTTCTCGGACGAGCTCCGCGAGGACTCTCCCTCCGCGGAGCAGGATCCGGGGGCCGGAGACGCCGCGGTCGTCGGGGACGGGGCCACGTGCGCGACGGTTGACAGGATGGGGGATGAGGCCGCGGGCGCGGGGCGGGGCTCGCCGGAGCAGGCCAGCCTGCGGGTCCGCGAGGTGATACGGCGCCACTTCGAGCTGCACGGTGCGTTCCGATGACGAAGCGGTCACCCCTAGATTTGGTCCCTCTCTTTTTGTCCCCGTGGAAATGTTGCGTGTTCATCAACCCACTGCGTTCTATCTGCGAGAGACGGTTTGGTAATCACGCGCCGTGCAGGAGAATTAGATTGTAATGGTTAAGTCATTTGACTGGATGGCCTAGTAGAGATCTGTAATCATGCTCTGCCGAAGACAGTAGTTACTTCTGTGCTTAGTTAACGAATTGACTTGGGGGAGTAGCCTGGGAAGTGAGGAAGCGGCTGACAACCTGACAATGTCCAGGCTGCCGTATACTAATGTTTGGTCTAGTTGCTTAATTAAGGAATTGACTTAGGTACTCTGCGAGACTCGCGACGACTAATGTATGAACTAGTCGTCTATTGTTTATGCTAAGATAATGTATGAACTAGTTGTCTATTGTTTATGCTAAGTGTTTCTGCTGTTCAGAGTGCCAGAAGTGGGCAGTGCTCGATGTGATATTTGCCTAAGCACTTGCTGTCATCTTTTACCCCTATATAGTTGACGTGTCGTAATTGCTAGGAATTTCAGATTAGGATTGCAACTTATTTTACAGAGGTATTATAGAACGTCTAAGCAAACTGAGTTTTGGTGTATATCCATTAGTAGTGCGCATGTATATCCACAAAAGCACTGTATCCAAACCTGCAGCATGGACCATTAATTCTGCTGTGTATATTTACATAACCGGGAAAAACTGTAATATCACAAAACTATTTATGTATGATCTTTTAGATAAAATTGAAAATTGAATAACTATCCCCTACTGTTTATGTGAATGGTTTGAGACATTGGTTTACTTGATTCAACAGAACATCCATTCAGATGCATATTCGTTCAGAAATGTGACAGATAAGTTACATGTTATCACACTTGTGCCCATTACATGCATAGAAATGTACAACTAATATGCGCATCACATAGTTTAGTCATAAAATCGATTGTTACAGACAGAGTCTGTAGTTTTGCATGAAGCTCAGTTTCTAGTTACATTCAGGAGCCCAACGTTCATATATTCAATTAACTTCCAGGAGCAGAAAGAGTGAGAACGCTTCCTGCCCATGAATTCTGCAAACAAGGCTTTGTGTTGGGGAAAGCATCTGAAGCTGGATTTGGCAATGAAATGTACAAGATCTTAACAGCAGGAGCCTTGAGTGTCATGTTAAATCGATCTTTAATCATCGGGCAAACCAGGCATATGCCTTTACACTCAGCTCCATTTCATCTTTTTCTTTGATATAATTACTATGGGATACGTTGAAAGAATTGAGGTCTCTGAAACTTCAGAAATTTGATTGACTATCCTCTGCTTGTTTATTCCTTGCTTATATAGTGTTAATGTTTACGTGATGTTTAACTGTGGATTGTTGCATATTTTCATGGCTGTGATAAATGAAATCTGTAGTTTAGAAGTAGTGGTGATTGACATTCATTATCCACTTACCATTTTTTCTGTTCCTTTCGCTATCTCACAGGGGATTGTATCCATTTGGGGAGTACATTTCTTATACCAACCATTCATTCACTATTCATGAAATCAAACATTTGTGGAGGAAACATCGCTGTGCTATAACATATGGTCGAGATCTGAATATAAGAGTGGACGTTTTTGAAAACCCGCCTGAGACCAATGTTCTGTGTAGTGACTGGAATAGCTGGAAGGATCCTATTATCTGGTTAGTACTACAGTTACTTCCTAGAATAAGTTCTTGGCATGACCTGGACATGTTTTTGTTGTAATGGAGATAATTTCTCTAAGGCTTTAATTTACTCTGGAGGTACACTAGATGGAGATATATACTACATCTTGCACATGCAGAGGACTTAGGGTTTCGATAACCAGCTTTTTAATGTTCATTTCTTATTTCTTAGGTCTTATGTAACCAGTCATTTCTTTTTCTATGTTTCTGTTTCATTTGTTCAGTTTCTGTTCCACTACATGGGGTTCCTTTGCTTTCTCTCACCTAGCTGTTTCTTTTTTCATACAAAAACTAAAGTAAAAGGCATGCTGAATGGTGCTACTTATTCACAATTCTAGGTTTGATGGCACAACAGATGCAGTTGGGATTCAGTTTTTTCTGAAGAATGTTCATCCTAGAATGAAGGCTGCTGCATCGGCCCTTTTTGGATTGCCAGACTCGTTGGATGCCAGGCCTAATACATTTGGTGAGCTTATGCGAGCTATCATATCTCCATCCAATAAAGTCCAAGCAGCAGTTAACTGGGCTTTGAAGGGTGTGAATCCAGATATTGTTTTGCACATGCGCATGATGGCAAATAGGTATGGCACACTTTTGTGTATGCTTGCATAAATTGAATGAAACAATAATAAATTGTCCACTCACATAGGAAAGAATAATGACATCATGAAATTTCACCTGTTAAATTATCTGTTTCATCAGTAGGCACCGAAACTGCTTCTTTGTACCAGAATTGTAAATGGGACCAGGATAGGGTTGTATTTTTCTTTTCTGATTTATAATTCTTTGATGTTTCAGTTTGATCCTCGCCAGTTGAGTATGTTTGGACTTTGGAATAGTTTGTAATGGCCAATTTGTATCATTTACTCATCTTTAAGGTTGAGAATGTCCACCAGCTATATTATGAAAATAATCTGTTACTAACTCTTCTTAGTCTTGTACTAGCACTTGGCAGTAGGCAAGGCACTACATTTGCAGTTAGGTTGCACCTAGTGTGTAACAGCACATTAGGTCGGTTGGGGACTAATCATTGGCTATGCTTTAGAACAGTGACTTTTCGACATCCATATGTTTGAACATTTGAAGACATGCTCCTATCGTTATTTTAGGCCAGTCCGAGCAAGAAAAGCTGCAGTTCTTTGTATTATGAGAGCCCTACAGATTTGCTGTACGAAGGGTACACCTCGGGTGGCATTGGTCTCAGACACACCAGCATTTGTGAAGGAGATAAAGTCAGAAATCAGTGAGTTTGCGGAGGTTAGCTGCTTGTTTAATTTTTTCATACACCCATGAAGTTTGGTATTTCTAGCCTAAGTTAATTGATTATATTTCTGGAAATATTGAGTTGGATGTTTATTCTGCGATTGTTTGCAGGTACTTTATTTTGAGTACAAGTTGTTTACAAAGACTTCTGGTATAGAGATAGTTGGAAATGATAAGGTATATTCACTCAGGTGCATATTATTATTCTTTCCTTTACAGTTTCTGAACCTTACTGGAATTTTCAGGAGCAATTTTTTTATGCTAGATTTTTTTCATGAATATTACAGTTTATAATGAAAATGGAAAAGAAACAAATATACCTATTTCCTAAATTTGCTGGATTAGTAAGACACCTCTATTTTGCTAGCTCCCAAATTTGGCAATGTTTCCAATTAAAATGGCTGTGTTTCTGGTTTGTGGCATTCTTCCATACATGTTAAATTAAGACAAATCATGTGTGTATATAAAGTTCCTGCAACAAAATAATTGTACATGTAGTGTGCGCATAGAGCCGCAAAACACTGCATCATTCCCTTTTTAAGAGAAAGATCCACCTGCTTTTATAGAAAGAATATAATGGAGTATTCCTTTGCTCATGATAGGATTGGCATATGTGCATTAGCCGCAAGAAGTGCATGAGACGACCTTGAAATGTGAATGTCTCTGTAAAGTGATCCACTTACCGTTCAAAAAATATCCTGATCATAAACATAGCACTATTGATTCTTGTAAGAAAAATTCTGGTTTGCTCTTTGAAAACAAATTGTCACTACGTTTGTTTTGATCAACAATGGATAGCTTATGGCATTTGAGGAATGTTGTGTGTATACTCTTGCATCTATATGGTTGCACATCTTGTTCCCTGAACTAAAGAGCTTCTCTGTGCAGCCTTTGGGTTTTCGATCAAGAGACTGGGGAGCAGCTCCAAGGTGGGTTGCATTTGTTGATTTCTTTCTAGCTGCACGGGCCAGATACGCAGTAGTCACTGGAGCGCATCGTCGTGTGGGGACAACCTACGCTCAACTCATTGCAGCATTGGCTGCGGCAAACAGACATGGTACATATCCCTGTTCAGTTTGTAGTCTACAAACCCCAACCTAAATCAGCCTACTCTTTTCTTGTATGATCAGGGCAAGAGCCTTCAGGTGCCAACTTCACGTTCTTAAGCAGCGTCCACAGCAACCTGCTGGTCGACGGGCTCTCGACGCAGGTTGGCTGGGGCCACGTCTGGAACAGATACGCCGGTCCTCTCAGCTGCCAGCACCAGCCACACCAGTGCGCCCTAACCCCGCTCCTCCCGCCCGCCTGGTGGGACGGCCAGTGGCAGAGCCCCATTCCCAGGGACGTGAGGAGGCTGCTGGAGTACGGTGTTCAGCTGTCAAACACCGGGGAGGTGGACGAGAGGCGCCTCGCAGCGCACTGCCGGTCGAGGAAAGATCACGTGAAGAGGTACCATGTCCTCCCACCGTACAAGAACCCGGCATGATCGTGAGGGAGGTCTTGGAGAGGAGCTCTTCATTTTTGCATTAACCGCATACGATGAGTGTAGGTTATAGCGGTCAGGCTTTCTAAACTGGCCATGTTGCTGATCTCTGTGGCGGCGCCTCTGATGGTGCCGGTTTTGGTGAGGCTGTAGCGCAGGGCTTTCGCTGGTAGCATTGCGCATGGCAGATTTGTAGTAAATCAGCTGTTTCTTTCTGCTTGGAATTGGGGAAACTCTGGGTCCTTTGAAAAAGCGTGCGTGCACAGAGGAGGAGATACCCTAACAAGGTTGACCACTGGATGGTTTGTCAGATGGTCGACCACCGAGTCGGTGGTCCTCCACTGCACTCCGCCGCCGATCCGATGCGTTTCCTCGGCTTCCCGCAGGAGAGATTCCTTGGCAACGGACCGCGACAACCAACCCCATTGCCCCTAGCCCACCATTGGCTCACTACGATCTGATCCGCCTTGTTATTTAATTTAACTCTCAACAGCTATCTGCTGAACGATGGTCACATACACATGACATGGACGATCGAGGCTCATCGTCGTTCTGCTCCGGCCGGACAAGATAGCACAACATGGTGGCCGCCGTCGCCGCTAGAGTCTTGTCGTCGTTCGTCGTCAGCCTTCTCGTTGCCACGGCCGTGGGATCCCTGCCGCGACGGCCTGCCTCGCCGGAAGTGCCTGCCGGTGACCATGGCGTCACGTTGCACGTCCGCCCGCGCCAGGTACTCCGACGACGAGCTTGCCTATGCATGCGCTAGGAGGCTGCTGACGGCGTGGTATCATGTTGTTGAGAGATAGACGGTCAGTTTATTTGGTTTGTTGGTCGATTCGATCGCATGCAGGTGGTCGTGGACAACGGCGTGGTGCAGGTGGCGCTGTCGGCGCCGGACGGCCGGATCACCGGCGTCTGTTACGGCGGCGAGCCCAACAACCTGCTGGAGTACGACGCCGGCCAGGGAGACTCCGGAGGGTACTGGGATTCGGTTTGGAACTATCCCGGCTCTGATCTTCCGGGACAATACCATACGTAAGTCGTTTGCTCACTTCCTTTTACTTATTACAGATATGTCCTCCTTGGTGCGTACTAACTGTCTTGCCATTGTTGACGAAGTCAGAAAACATGAACCGACAATGAAGTAGATTGGGTCCAACTGACACTAGTACAACAGTAATCAATGAAAGTGACAACCATTGGAAACCACTCAGAAAAATAACGGAGCATGAACCCCCAGACATCCAAAGATAGATTATTATTGTGTACTCTTGCCAAACACAGTAGCATTACTCATGACTTGGTTATATATTCCTAGCTACTTTATTTACTAACTGTCGACACACTTTAATCTGACTCTCGAAAAAGATGCATAAACATCGTCCTTTCGAGCTCCTCTTATATCCATTTACAATCTTCCTCCCGGACCCGTCTCTTGGAATGAATAGAGATTGTCATCAATTAGGAAAGTGCAGTTGTATTGATTAGTAATAGATATAACAAAAATGGGTTGAAGTGTCGAACTAGGAAGGATAGAACATGCAGAACGGAGGCTGTGCATGCAATTGCTATGTGTCAACTAGCCCAAGAAATGTTTAAATGCTTATGGATTGACAGTCGAATCTACTTGAGGATAACCGTATGAAGATGCAACATGCAAGTTCCCGAGTGTAGTAGAGTAAGCTAAGTTTGCTCGTTTGGATATACTGATTACATTTGTACAGGTTGGATAGTACAGAGTTCAATGTAGTATCCTCAAGTGAAGATCAAGTGGAGCTTTCTTTCAGGAGCACATATAACCCATCGCTTCAAAACAGCTTTCGGCTAAACATTGATAAGAGGTGCCATATTCTTCATGTTATTCATTGTCCAGACACTTGTTTTAGTTACTATTTCCTCGTCTGATTTAGTGCCAACTCCCTGCTAAGAACGCTGGTTCAGGCTTGTGATGCTCAGAGGTAGCTCTGGGTTCTACTGCTATGCCATCTTTGAGCATGCCAGAGACTGCCCTGCTCTGAACATCACCGAGGCTCGGCTCATCTTCAAGCTCAACATGGGAAAGTGAGCAACCCTTTTTCAGCTTGAACTTGGAACAATCATCTCTCTGTTGCTTTCTCCAGTTTTTCATGACCTGTCAATGAAAGGCGTGTTCGTTTAATTTCTAATGTGCTAGGTTCAATTACATGGCCATTACAGACGACATACAGAGGTACATGCCAAGTGCAATCGACAGAGATGAACCTCGTGCTGTCCCATTGGCTTACAAGGAGGCTGTTCTCCTGGTTGACCCCAAGGAACCCCAGTTTCGAGGAGAGGTATATTAGCTTTAGCTAAAGAATCGACAAACATGCTTGAAGAATTATATTTAATTTTCGCAACGATAAATAAAGAACTGAAGTAGAACACCAAACATCAAAATCAAACTTTGTCTGAAGCGACTGGCTTGCATGAACATATCTGTAGGTAGATGACAAATACCAGTACTCGCTGGATAACAAGGACAACGTTGTTCATGGATGGATCAGTGGCGGTGATCCGAACCCCATGGGTTTCTGGGTCATCACACCCAGCAACGAGTTCAAGAGTGGCGGGCCTTTCAAGCGGGAGCTCACCTCCCATGTCGGCCCCACATCCCTCACGGTAAGCCTGGCTCCATGCACACCATCCAAATAAAAAAGGATTTATCAGCTGGTTAAACTGAAAAGCTTGTATGATCTTAATGTTTCCATCAGATGTTTTTTGGGACACATTACGTTGGTAAGTACATGGTGGCCAAGATCGACGATGGCGAGAGCTGGAAGAAAATCCTAGGTCCGGTGTTCATCTACCTCAACTCAAGCCCCAAGAGTGGCAACAACCTCCAGGCTCTCTGGGAAGACGCCAAAGCACAGGCACAAGCCGAGGTGAGGAACTGGCCCTACAGCTTCCTTGCGTCGCCGGACTTCCCCAAGGCAGACGAGAGGGGAGCCATTGCAGGGAGGCTCCTCGTCAGAGACAGGTCCATGAGCAAGAAAGACATGCCTGCTGCGATGGCCTACATTGGGCTCGCTGCGCCCGGGCAGCCCGGCTCCTGGGCCACAGAGAGCAAGGGGTACCAGTTCTGGACAAGGGCCGCATCGGACGGCGCTTTCAGCATCGACAATGTCCGGGAAGGAGTGTACAATCTTTACGCATTTGTTCCCGGGATTCTTGGAGACTACTGCTACAGTTCACCTCTAACCGTAGCTTCAGGTTTGTGCCACTTCGTCCCTCTCAGCACTGGCATGAACTGCGAGTGTAGCCACATTGAACCATAGCTATTGCTGTATGTAGCTATCCTGTGCTTGACCTGTGTTAGTTCGGTACTTCGGTTGTTGGAGCAGGTCGTGTCATGAGCGTCGATGACCTTGTGTTCGAGCCCCCGAGGACAGGCCCGACGCTGTGGGAGATTGGTGTCCCGGACCGGACGGCAGCGGAGTTCTACATCCCTGACCCTGACCCTAAGTACATCAACAGGCTCTTCGTCAACAAGGACAGGTAGTCTATGTCGCTAACAAAATGAGAATATGCGTGGCAATGGCTTCAGGGTGTTCTTCTTACTGACTCTGCATGCTTGGCTTTGATGCTAGTAGGTACAGGCAGTACGGCTTGTGGGAGCGATACGCGGCCTTGTACCCGGAGAAGGACCTCGTCTTCACTGTTGGTAGAAGCGACGAATCCAAGGACTGGTTCTTTGCGCAAGTCACAAGGTAATACTAATACCGCATCGCTTTGTTCATCCTTTTCTTTCTGTTTCTTTTTCACGTTTCCGGACGCTGGATCGACTGAGACCGAAAAATCTTTGGACTGCAGGAAGGTAGGCCAGGACACGGTGCCGACGACATGGCGGATACGGTTCAACCTGGATCGCGTCGTGGCAGACGGCACCTATACGCTGCGGATCGCCCTTGCAGCTTCTGAAACGTGCAGATTGCAGGTCTGAACTCTGAAGAATTTATGCAACTAATCCATTCTAAGAGCAGTTCATGTCTGTTACTCTGTTCTATACCTTTACCTGAACTTTCTGGGCAACTGTTCGTTGGAAGGTGCAAGTGAACGGGGGTGGTGGGGTGTTCACGACGCCGGTGATGGGGGATGACAACGCGATCGCGCGCCACGGGATCCACGGCCTTCAGTGGAGCCTTGACTTCGCGATCGGGGGGCACCTGCTGGTCCAAGGCGACAACGCCATCGACATCAAAGTCGCTCAGGCTGGAGCGGGAGGTCCGGCGGAGGCCAGGATTGCCGGGGTCATGTACGACTACATCCGCCTAGAAGGGCCTTCCTCCGGAGGCGCTCCGAAGTTGGTGCCCATTGGCCGGGTTTGGATGGAGATTTTGTTTCTATGCTCGGTGGCCTTCCTCGTCATGTCCCAATAGTGTTGGAGACCTGGCATGCACTGGAATCAACAGTAGTGCTGGGGCTGTCTATTGGGAACAAGTGCATTTCAGCAGACCAGCATCCGAATTTGGATCAGTTGTACTCCCTCCGTTTTTCTACATGTCACATTAGATTTGCCCTAAGTTAAATTTATCCATCTTTATAAAAAAACATAATAATATCTACAATATCAAATTTATTTCATTGAATTCATTATGGAATATATTTTGATAGTGCATATATTTCGGGATGTCTATTTATCGCGCACGTTACTGTGCACTATCCTGTCGCAGCAAGATTGATCAGTTCCCAATCAGATATCTTGGGTTGCCACTAAGCACCAAAAAGTTGCCGAAAGCTCAGATTCAAACTGTAGTTGACGCAGTGGCAAAGAAATTACCACCGAGACAAGGGCCTCTGATGCAAAGAAGTGGCAGGTTGATATGGGTAAAGTCGGTCCTTTCTGCAGCACCGATCTATGCGATGATGGCAGAAAACTTGCCGGCATGGGCAAGACAAGAGATCGAAGGCATCTGCAGGCCTTTCTTGTGGGCTGGCGAAGATTCTTCAGTTAGGGGGAAGTGCCTTGTCGCCTGGCCTGTGGTGTCACGACCGACTTCCCTCGGTGGTCTTAGTGTTGCCGATCTGAAGCTGACCGGGTATGCTCTGCAAACCAGATGGCTTTGGCTTCAGAAAACTGATCAGGATCGGGCCTGGTTAGCTCTGCCAATCCAAGTTGATCCAGTCGTGCAAAAATTCTTTCAACCCTCCATCTCGGTTGTTCTGGGCAACGGCAAGAGAACTCTATTCTGGACACACAATTGGCTTGAGGGGCATAGCATCAGCAGCATGGCTCCAACCCTGATCGGAGCAGTAGCCAAAAGGGTGATCAAATCACAGACCGTGTTCCAAGGTCTCCAAAACGACTTCTGGATTTTGAAGATCACTGGGGGGTTATCAGTTCCTGCAATATTCGAATACCTGTAGATCTGGGACTTGGTTACTGAAGTAACTCTGAGAGAGGATACTGAAGATTGCTTCATCTGGAAATGGACACCAAACGGAGTATACACAGCCAGGTCTGCTTACAAGATGTTGCATGCCGGCTTGGTGCCCTTCCCTGGTAACTCGCTGATCTGGAAGACTTGGGCTCCGATGCGAGTTAAGATCTTCTTGTGGTTGGCTTTTAGAAGAAGGCACTGGACCGCTGATCGGAGAATCAGGCACAACCTTGAAGCCAACGAAATTTGTTCTCTGTGTGATCAAGAGCCTGAGACAATTGACCACATTCTTTGCACATGCTCATCCACAAAGCAAGTCTGGTGGGAGATTTGCACTTCCCTGAACCTGAGTTGGTCTGCCCCCCGGATCGACAGACAACTCATGGTCGCTGGCAGCAATTCAGAGAACAATGCGCACCGTCCAAAAGAAAAGGGTTTGACTCCCTGTTCGCTCTAGTATCCTGGCAAGTTTGGAAGGAAAGGAATGCAAGAGTCTTCCGAGGAGCTGCTGGACCGGTTCAACATCTGCTCGCAGCTATCAAGAGAGAAGCCGAGCCGTGGATTGAAACTGGAGCAGTGAAGTTGGGTTGTTTAGTTAGCGAGTAATCATTTTTTTTTGTAATTTTCCCCTCGCTTAGCCCGACCTACAACATGTAATCTAATTTAAAGGCGGGCGAGCGCACGAAGTCATGTCGCGTTGTAATCTCTTCACTTCTATCTTAATACAAAGATGCGCAGAGCTTCTACATATTCAAGGAAAAAACGCTTTTGTTCTGTTTCGTTGTTTCGTTTTTGCCAGAGGCCAATTAAGCTTTTACAACCCATATTAAGCAGGACATTCCTCGTCTTCTGCATTTTTATATTTTCACCAGCATCTGTCCCATTTGATTAGTTTGGAACAGCTTTAAATGTTCCACACATTCCAAAATGCATGTAGAACTTTTTCAAAAGATCACAACTTTTTTGAATATTTTGGAACAGTTTGAAATGTTCGAAACATTCTGAAATGATTGAAAAACATTTTAAAGAAGTCAGAACTTTTTTGAATTCTTTGGAACAATTTTTAAATGTTCAAAATATTTTGAAATGGGTGAAGAACTTTTTGGAATGTTAGTTGGAACATTCCTGTGCTCAAGCAATTCAACGCTGCTCGCAAATCATTAATGGGCCTCCAGTTTCGGCTCACAAGTTCTGCGGAGGATGCACCTTGAGATTGCTTGAATGGAAACCTTCTGCGAGCATATATATAGACGACCCCATATATTTGGTCTTATAGTTCTATAAACTTGGTAAAAGTTGAACAAGTTTGATTTAGGACAAACCTAATACGACATGTAAAAAAATAGAGGGAGTATTAGATCTAACGTTCTATGAAATATACAGTAGTGTGAACACCAATGGGGAATGACTGCTTTGCCTTTGAGGGTTCTGTAACAGCCTTAGCATTGCACTTCAGAGCTAAGTGTACTTGCGGACGGTCCTTAGTGTATACTAGAAAACCTGGGTGCCGCGTTGCCGCGCTATATTTGAGCTCGTCATTGAGGTAATAGCCTGGAGGATGGAAGAGATGAGTGTCATATCTTTCAGAGTGGTTTCTTTCATTGTTCGTTCTCTCGGTGCGCGGTGTCTGTGTCTCAACATGTTTTCGATGAGGAGAATTTCTCTATGGCGCTCAACCTTTAAAATCACCAAATATATGTAAAACCCCTAAATATTCTGAGTTGTATGGTTGCATATGAATAATTTGGCATGGAAATGAGAAAAAGTATGTAGTTCTGTTCATCATATTTCAGTCAGAACAGTTCATATACTTGCAGTGGTACAACTGTACAAGTGGCTGACACATAAAGAGCTTTACAATTTTGCTTGCCCATGTGATCTGTCTTATTGGACCGTAATTAATATAAATAGCTGAGGTAAACTTCTTGGCTGTAAAGTAACATATACCTAATGTAATATGTAATGTAGTATATGCCTTCTTTTCTGGCTCTGAGTTCCTCTTCCTCCTTTTGGCTTCCCTTATTCCTTTCTAGGTCTCTCACATGTAATATAAACAGCTTGAGTCTATCGCTCTCCAGAATTCATCGCAGGGGCAAGGTTCCTTGCCGAGCAGTTCCTATATATCACAATGTCTAATGTCAGATTCAATCCATGAGTTAACAGATTAGACATAATTCATCAACCATGTTAGAAACCTACTGGTGTGTGATGAATTTAATCGAACGTATTTTGCTTGTGACAATTATGCATTTGCAAAATCAAAAAGGTCTGAGAAGGGGAGGATAAATCTTGTTATAAACTGCTAAAGTTTACCTCTCTACAAGAGTGGGAAGCAGGCATATTGAAGCGGAGCTCGGAGGTGGAGGGAACGTCGACGACTATCCCTGGCGCGAGGATGACTTAACAGCCCATGCGCGCAGAGGGATCCGTCCCCATGTCATGGAGCAGACCACGCTTCTGCAGTCCCCGTCGTCAAACGGCTGCAGCACGTCGCATAGGTGGCCGTTCTTGGTGAGCAGGTGGACCGGTGCTTCCTGCACAGGCATTAAAGCAGGTCCGCGAAGGCGAGCAGCGCGACGGAGGCGGCAAGGCGTTCCCTTAGTTGAACAAGGAGGTGACAGGCGTCTGCTACTCTGCTGCAGCGTGTTAGGTACTTTGGGGTATTTCGTCGAGCGGGTGGTGGTCGCACGCTGCGGCAGCGGCAGACAGGGACTTGGCGAGCTTGTGGAGAAGGCTATTGGCTGGACGTGAGGACATCTGCGGCGGTGAAATGCCTGGGAGAGTGGAAGCACTGCTGTTCTCTCCTAATGCCACCATGGTTGGCTCTGGCTGCATGCCTCCCCGTCGCGTGGCAGCACATTCCGATGCTGCGAGCATGCCATGCAGATGCAGCCACCGCAGCGGTGGCGCCAGCTGATGAGGGCGATCCAGCTTCGGGCACAGCCGCATGTTGATGCGGCGGTGGTGCCGTGGAGGAAGCGGAGCGCGCAAAGGGTGGCAACGAGCAGGCTCTTGCTATCGTGTGCCACCGCCTCTTCCACTTGCGCGTCATAGCTGTAATTGGCGGCGGACGGAGAAGATGGAGGTGGGCAGCGTGAGGATAGCTGCACGGACGGCGGGGAAGATGAATGGCCACGCCGGTGGCCGCTTGCGGCGTGAGAAATCGCAAGAGGATGACGCCGCGAGAAGGGTCGAGAAGATAGATGGTTGAGGCTGAGCGAAGTCCCGCACCTCCGCCTAGGTTCTCATCGCTTGATGTAAGATCGGACGGCAGGGAATTTGAGGTGTCGCTGGTCGAGTTTTCGTCCAGATTTCGTCTTAAGGAGATCAACAAGGCTGACTTCGATCAATCACAACAGAATCAAGCCCTTGCTACGTCAGCAACCATATGGACGGTTCGTGCCCCATGGGTGGATGGTTCGCTAGCAGTGTATGTCGTGTGCGGATGTCGTGAACGCAGAACTTCGACGCCACGCCGCACGCTGCAGTCCCCCTCGTCAGCTTGAACTCCACCTCCACCATAGCATCTCCTGCTCTCTATCTCACTCTCTCTCTCTCTCTCCCCACCACCTCCCCTACTATTGAAGCCCCTCCCCTTGCCAGAGCTTCATCGGAGGACTGCAGAGATCGATGCCGGCAAACTGCACCGCGTCCACTTCATCTTCTTCCTTGGACATGGACTTATGAGCTTGCCCAAGCTTCTTGCTACATCTTCATCCTCCTAAAGCAGGGGCGGAGCAAGGGCTAGTGCTGGGCGTGCTGCAGCACGGGCCTAGCCTAGCTTCTCCCATGTAAACCTGCAATAAGTAGACCCAAAAACAGTAGAGTTCAATCCGACTTTATTAGCCTAGCATTTTGTCCACTTGTCAGCCCCGGGTGGAAGCTCTTTTTGGCTCCGCCCCTGTCCTCAAGCTTCAAGCAAGGACAAGCGCGGCTTCACCAATGCTGCCCTATATCAACTTGTGGCTCCATACCGATGAGCCCACCCCATCCCCGAGCCACCCCCCATTTCCCTAGGATTGAAACTCATGGACCTCTAGAGCACAAACACCGTTGATGGCTTAGAGCTTTGTAGTCTTGATGCATGTCAATTCTAGCTACCAAAATGATCTCCCCACGTTCCTAGGAACCCATAGAAACAAATCTCACCCCAAACCGATACCAGAGACATCGCCGATGAGCCTAGGCCACAGTACGGATGATCTTCCCATCATGGCTGGACAGTACGCATGTCAAAAGACCCGAGCACCAGAGCATCTGCACAAACTTGAACTACTTATAAATTTGTACTGCAGACGGCCTCCCTGTAAGGAACATAATCCCCATTAAGCCATGATTGTGATTTTGGTGATTGAGTGATAATATGATCAATGGAACTAACAAGTTTGTAGGATTTCTAGGTCCCATGGATGGTGTTCAAACCATATGCAAGGTGTCTAAATCATCTTTAAAATACCCAAATTGCAATAAAACCGCAGAGATGGTTTGGACAAGGTTCAGCTGGGAACAGGCGACCGTTTGAACCGACGCCCTATTTGTATAGGTGAATTGGCAGTGCATTGGAGGTCAAAGTTAGTAGCACCGGTTGAACCGACGCTACATGAAGAGATGCATCAGTGCATTGAGCTGATGGCATGGCAAATCAAGTGGAGAAGAGATAGAAGCACCGGTTCAACCGACGGTGAAACAAGAGGCGTCGATGCATTGGTACCGTGATTACTCAGTACCTAAGTCAGGACCGGTTGAACCGATGTTGCAAATACAAGCATCGGTGCATTGGTGCTCGCATTACTCTTGGAGCTGCAGAAGAGAAGTGCTTCAGGACCGGTTGAACCAATAGTGCAAGAGAAGGCGTTGGTGCAATGACGTCAGCAGCAAAGAGATGTTGGAAGTTCAACGGCTAGGAGACAAGGTTAGAGTGACCGGTTAAACCGATGCAGATGACCGGTTTAACCGATGCTTACGTACTTTTCTGGAAAAAAGTATGTAACAACTAGTAGAGCATCTCTAGCCTATATAAGACCTTACCCCGGGTCATTTGGGGTTGCTGGAGCTGCCGGAAGTTGAGAGAGACATAGAAGAAGTTCTCCAAGCCACCCAAGAGCATATTGATCATATCTTTAGGTTTAGCACAAGCTTTGTGAGAGCTAGTGCTAGATTAGCTCTTGAGAGAGTGAGAGAGCAAGGTGTTGTGACTTGTGTGCTGGTTCAAGAAGTGAACCATCATTGTATCTCGGTGTGCCGTCCCCTTGGAGCTTTGGTGGCTTGCTGGCAAGTTTTCGACCCTCCGGCTTGGTGTGGAGTTGGCTTTGTGCGGGGGACGTGGAGACCCCATCTTTCATGGAGAAGCTCCTTAGTGGAAAGCAGGATCAAGGTAACCGTGGTGACTTGACATAGCCTTGGTGGTGAGTCAAGAAGAGTTCCAGAAGAGACTTGGTTGCCAGAAAGGAATACTCTTTGTGAGTGCTTCAACAATGTGGAGTAGGAGTGGCTTTGTGCCTAACCGAACCATGGGATAAATCTTCGTGTCGAGAGTTTGCTTCCCCTTATCCCCTACCTTTAAACTTCCGCATTTTATATTGCAATCTTGCGTGCCTTTACCTTTCTTAGTGTAGTATCTTGCTAGGATTGACTATACGTTGAAAAACTCTTTGGGATAAGGGTTTCACACTAGAAGAACTGTACACTACTAGATTTTTACCCCATTGCCACGAGGCGCAATACAACAACACAAAATATGTTGCAATAGGTAGGTGTTATTGCCACTATTTCAAAATACGGTGCAATATGTGGAAAATATTGCCACAAATATCTTGAGTTGCTATAATCTTGATTTCCGTTGCATTAACTATGTGTTATTGCCACCATTTGAGACAATATTGCCACGATAATATTGAATTTTGTTGTAATAATCACAACTTTCGTTGCAATAATGTTTATAATTGCAACATTTTCTAGCTATTGCAATGTTTTTTTGTGCATAGAGAAGGTGTAAAATAAAATTACTAGTAAAAATACAACAAATGTGCCTCTAGTGTAGTGGTAAAGGGCCTGTTGTGTGTTTAATAGGTCTTAGGTTCGATTCTCATGGGTAGAAATTTTTTACGTTTTGGATTTCTGATTATTATTTTACCATGAAAATATTTGGTTGCAAAAGTAACTTTATTGCCACAATATTTGTTGTTGCCACCACGATATCTGAAGTTGCAACAACTTTCAAATGCAATGCTTCATTGCATGGCAATTACAAGTATTGCAACACGACAAAAAAATGTTGCAATGCACCTGTTACCTCAGAAGTAATTGCAACGGCTGACAACAAAATTTCCGTTGTTGCAATTTGCATCTTGCAACTATATTAGGCATATTGCCACGTTTTTGCACCGTTGTCATAGGCCTAAAATCTAGTAGTGGTAGTTGCACATCTAGATAGCTTGATCTAGTTTATATTTTGTGCAATTAGCTTGAGCCATAGGTTTAAGGTTTTAAATTTTGCCTAATTCACCCCCTCCCCCTCTTAGGATACAAGCATCGATTCATATCACTCCCGCTATGAGGCAGACAGTCCGCAGTTCTAATTTCAGCACCACATAGAAAAAAAACACATGCTCCTGACTAAATAATCTGCACTTGACCGATGGACACAATCCACTTCTACCCGATCAACACCCTTACACTTGCACATATACAACCTACCTATGTACTATATATGCAGCTTCTCTTATAAAAGTTTTGCAATGATAAAACATGCTTACTCATATCATTCGCATATCATTGCATTGCAATCATTTATGGTATATTTTTTGTCAAGCATTATTGCTCTCGTGTAGAGACCATGACGCCGGAGCAGGAGGAGGGTGAGCCCGAGCCGGAGTCCATGGAAGACAACACCCTTGTTGAGCACCAAGGCCGGATCCTATGCATCTTTTACCTCTTATTTGGATCAAATGAAGTATATGTGTCTTAGTTGTGTATGAGTTACTATATGTATAAGTGCATGAGTTACTATATGTATAAATAATTTCTTTATAGAACCTAATTGATGCATTGGTTGCTGAGAACCTAATTGATGCATTGCCATCCTTGTTTTAGAATATTACCCTCTAGTTGTGTATGCTTGTATAGGTGTTGAATTAAATGTATTTCCACCCCTGATATATTGGAGTATCTTAATTAATTTTAAGGACTTACGGAAAAAGTGAAAATTGGGTACTTATTTTCTATTTTTTTGCAGGTAATTTATCTTGTTTACCAGTTGTTTCCAAAGAGCTCTGGTCCAGAGATGTTTGGAAATGATACGGTATAATGTACTCGCATACCTGTATAATCACTATGCATGGGTTCATCTACGGCTTCAGAAAGCTGCTCAGTGCTCATTGTAATCTTTATTTATGTTAGGACACTGTAGTCCTGACCACGAGATGGGAAAACATGAAATGATCATAGTTCCTGAACGTTCTAGATCGTACAGAACATTAATTTGCTTAACCTGAAGCTGCCCAAATTAAAATGCAAATATTCCTTGTGTGCATTTTTATTCTACACTGATTTGCTAGCTAATCCTGTTTATGGAATTCTTACATGGTTATGGACGCTCAGTTTTGTAGACCGTCTACCCCAAGTGTATGTCACAGTTGTACTGTATTAATTCACTATGTTGCTAGTTTCATATTGTACTATCACGGTGCCCGTGCGTTGCTACGGGTAATATAAATTTTATCTGGATCTAGAGGAGACCACCAACTTTATGCTCTTTTAATTGACTAGGTTCATGCCGGTGCGTTGCTACAGGCGACAAATGATTTATAACGGGCGACAAAAGATTTATAGTGCAATAAATAAAATTTTCAACAAGACATTAGTAGTGTAAAAGTAAAAACAAACATATCAAATAAAAATAGTCAATTCAAGAAGGTAATTAATATTATGCGATTAAATAGTCCAAGATCTTTTAATGTCATAAGTTCATGCCCGTGAGTCTAATTGAGATTAGAAGCATCAACTTCTTTTATGTAACCAGAATTTATATCAAGCAATACAAATAGAAAAAATCGCATAATTTATCTGAACACATTATTGAAGCAAAGTTAATTAGATAGCTTAATTGAACTTCATCCAAACACCACCACCATGCTTCATGTTGTTTTTAGATGTTTTGTGTTGTCCTGTACCTCCATCAGTCAACCTGAAGTAGTATAAGATAAATGACCAAAGAAAATCACAGATAAACAAATGGTACATTGATGTCATACACTTTCAATAAGATCGAAATAATATGCTATCTTTGAAGAAACTAATAAGAGGACAGCTGAATTGTTTATCTTGAAGTTGTAATAAATAGAGAAATGAACACAGAACTATATATTCCTGAGATACTGAAGACATGATTTGCTATTGAACATCCAAATGAATAGTAGGCAGCGGTGTGACATCCACAGTTGACAAGGCACAAAATAGTATTGTCCTAATTATTTATTTATTTATTCATCTGCTTAACTTTCTACCTGAGATTAAGACAATATTATTATACATATTTAGTGAAAACAACCTGAAGGCAACTGGAAGATGCATGTTAAAAGCCTCTGTATCTTACTGACTAAAGCTTAAGCAAGCATTATTATTTGCAGTTCATTCACTACCGGAAGCAGCAAGTTTGCCGAGTGCCCCAGGCACTCGGCGAAGGCCCAAATACACTCGGCAAAGGGTTTGCTGAGTGTAACACTCGGCGAACCATACTCGGCAAACTTTCACTCGGCAAACAGTGGGTTTGCCGAGTGTCGAACGTCGGGCACTCGGCAAACGCTTTGCCGAGTGCCATAAAACACTCGGCAAAATATAACACTCGGCACAAATGCGATAACGGTTTCTGACGGTAACGGCTGCTTTGCCGAGTGTCAAACGGCAGACACTCGGCAAACAGAAAATCTTTGCCGAGTGTATTTATATATGGCACTCGGTGAAGGTACACGGTTTGCCGAGTGTCTTCCATGTGGCACTCGGTAAAGAGGCCAATCCCGCAAAATTTTACGACGCCTTTGCCGAGTGTCTTCCACGTGGCACTCGGTAAAGAGGCCAAAATGGCAAAATTTTACGACGCCTTTGCCGAGTGCCTTCCACGTGGCACTCGGCAAAGACGTCGACCTTACAGAAAATGGCCTCTTTGCCGAGTGTTAACACTCGGCAAAGTATCTACCCCCTACTAAAAAACAGAGATTTTACGTATAAAGGACCCCTCTCAAAAAACAATCACAGAAGCACAGGCATATAAATTACACCACAGGCATATAAATTGCACCACAAGCATCACAAGCACACAAATAACATTCACAAATTCTCGTTGAAATAAGTTATTCACAAACAAGTAATTCACAGGTTTTGCATCAGAAACACCTCTAGTTCACAAGTCACTGAGGAGGATGAGGAGGCTGAGGAGGATGTGCAGGTGGCCACTGCCCCCAAGAAGAATCCGCATTGGACGCCGCCGATTGATTCTGCACAAAGTTATAGAGATTGCATTAGTCACTTTTCTAGTGTAAGTCTGTAGTGCCTGTAGTTTGTAGTTTAACTCTAGGTTGATTGTAAGGTTGAGAGTGACTCACAGGAGTAGCTGCAGGAGGTGGTCGAGGTGACGGGAATAGGTTCGGTGGCATAGGTGGTGGAGTCTGACCTAAAGTGTGAAAGACACTCTGCATATATTGCAACATCTGCTCCGTCCTCTGCCTTTCTAGCTGCCGTTCCGTCTCAATCCTCGCCTCGATCCTCGCCTCGATCCTCGCCTCTAGTTCCTCCCGGCGCTTCCGTTCTACCTCCACCTGGGCCTACAATATTTCATCCCAATGTCTTATTGCCAAGCAAAAGATATGTACAAAATGAATGAAAAATTAAAGAAACAGGAATAACCTGCAGAGCCTGCATCTGTAACTGTGCAGCGGTAGGCCGTGCCCGTATCGCGGGGCTCGAGTCCGTGCTCCTTGCTCGGATCTGGGAGAGGGTGGGAGTACTGGCAGTGTCGATCACGCTATCCCCAATCCAATACCTGCCATGCTTCTTCCCTCCTCCCACCCTCATCACAATTTCAGGATCAATATCCTGAGAGCTTGGATCGAACTCTGGCCCATGAACCTCCCTCGCCATTGCTGTGTACGCGGTGACGCGGCTGTGGATGCTGGGATGGCTGTATGCCTCGGGCGGGTCCTCCAGGTTGAAGTCGATGTCTGCCGTGGCCTTGCCCTTTTTGGACATAACCCATGCCTTGAACCGGGAGCACTCCTAGCCTTCATGTGATGACGTCTGCGCCAAAAATACAAAAGGATTACAAAATATGCAGTATTATGTGTATTATGTGTGAGAATAAAGAAACGAATTCACGTACCCATTTTTCCTTGTATTCATCAAGGCTCAGGCTGCCTTGATGGTGTGCTGCATATGGCATCTGCAGATGCCGCTCCCGACAAGCAACGTGGTTCTCCAACCACCCGGGCTGCAACCACACGTCCACCATTTGTTCCCAGCACCGGGTAAAGGATCGGCACCACCACGGAGGCACCTACATCATCAAGTGTGTGACATGTAACAAAAGAAGTGAAGCGTAATTAATCTCAGAAATAGTAAATATTAACTTTCTGTATGTACCATCATGAATTCTTCCTTGGTCAGGTTCAGTGTCCTGGCCTCTTCTTTTTTGACCCTCATCCTTCTGTATTCAGCATAGAAGTCGATGATGGCCTGAACCCGCGCCTCGTAGTGCATGTCCTTAACGAGCTTCTTGGCGGCTTGTTCAATGACGGAGGCCGCCCTAGCCTCGAATCCCTCCTGGTATCTATAAAAGTCCTGCGTATAGACACATTGCAAACAAGTATTTTTTCAAGAATGTCTAGCGAAGCTGGTGTATTAAGCAATCTAGTGCTTCAAATACTTACCCACAGCTCGGCCTTCACCCGCTCCACCTTGTTCGCAAATTGCCTGTGGTCACGATCACCGACGTCGGCGGCGGCGACGTAGTGGTCCCACGTGTAGGCCGGCTCCTCCTGTTCGGCGAAGACCACTAGACCGGGGAAGTGTAGCCTACACAAAAGACCAATTATGCCGTTGACCTTGCGGTTGTGGGCACCCCCACTGAGCTTAGTCCAACTCCTGCACAAGTGATTAATATAGATTATTAGTTTCTATTGTAGATTTCAACATATCAAAAGTATTGAGAATATGTAAAGGAACTTACTTTGCCCCAGTGGGTTGAATCAGTGGGCGTAAATGAAGAGGGATCGGTCGCCTCGGGAGGGACGAGGGACCTTGCAACCAGATCTTGGACTGCGAATCCCCTGCCTCCTCCCCTTCCTCCCTCTCCTGCTCCTGCTCCTGCTCCTGCTCCTGCTCCTGGTCCTGCTCCTCCTGTACCTCCGCCTCGTCACTAGAGGCCTGCGCGGAAGGTACCTCCTCCTCCTCCTCCGACGAAGGCGCAGGCGAGGGGGGCCTCACCCCTTTACCCTTTCCTCGACCCCTGCCCCGACCCCTGCCTCTACCAAGGACCTGTGCCCCCTCCGTTTCCTCGACCTATGCATCACCCCTGCCTCCACCCCTCCCTCGACGCCTCCCTCGACCTCTCGATGCGTCTGACCCTGTACCTGACCCTGAAGCTGTAGCTTTTAATTTTTCGTAAATCGCTGCAATCTTCCTCGTACCGCCCACCATTGTTCTTGCATTTGCCAAGAGTAAACCAATTAGCACAGATAAACAAAACATAATTAGTAAGATGTGCAAAATAAAGTAAACATACTTAATAAATTACATGGTATGACAAATAATAAATAAATTAGTACGGCCCATACATGTCTTAGAAATAATCGTCATGATCGGGATTAGCTGGATCATAAGTCTCATCATCGCTGTCACGCGTGTCAATAAAATCATTCCCCTGCTCCGAAGGAGGAGTGTCATCATCAATCTCCTGTCCTAACTGTAACCGCTGAAGTAATTCTAACTCCTTCACATTATGAACCTCCTCTCCAGCGTCATCATCAGCAACCATTTCATTATCCACTTCCATTCCGAAAGCGTCGGTTAAATCAATCTCAAAATTCCCTTCGAGGCCATCTTCTTGAAAAAAATCTCCGTCATATGTGTTGGGGTCAATGTTGTAATCTTCATTGTTTGGTACAGGTAATTTACCGTGCGGCGATACCTTGTACACAACATCCCAACCTTTAAGACGGTCGTCGGATTGGCACGGGTAAGACAAATAATAAACTTGCGTGGCCTGTTGAGCCACAATGTACACATCGTCTCCTTCTAAGATGGATGCTTGGCGAATTTCGACTAACCCAAGATTAGGTGCCCGTCTCACGACTGATGGATCAAACTAATGGCATTTGAATATGACTGGATTAAGAACTTTGCAGCCATGAAAAGTTAGTTCGTATATCTCTTCAATTCTTCCATAGTACTCTACACTATCAAAGCCTGGCGTAAAAACTTCGCTATTTGTCGTTCTTCGATTGGGCCGACTATGCTCATGGCTTGTTGTGTGAAAGCGATATCCATTTACATCATAACCGGTAAAAGATTTGACCCTGTAGGCACAGCCATCGGCAACCTGTCTCAACTCGGCATTCATAGACGAATCGGTTTGGGCCTTATGTTTGAACCAAGAAATGAAATCGGGCATTCCATTTCCTGCACCCTCTTTGAGAAGAGTCTCGGCTTCGTGCGGGGTAGGTTCCCTTGAATTACACCAGAAGTTACGATGGAATTCCCTATACGAACGAGAAACATGAGAGTTGGACGAAGAATACTGACAAATTGAGAAAAAACTAGTTTGTTCAGAACTTACAGTATGTACGGCTCCACCTCGGATAGGTTGGTCAATACATACAGCATGATAGTGCGCCACTCTTTATGTTTCAATTTTTTCTGTGTCGCACCACTTGCACTTCCAAGTTGTCCTCGAAAAATACTAAGGCTCGATTCCACTTCGCTGTCATTGTAACGAGGCGGTGGATTGTGCACGCTAGGAAGGTTGTCAGCATAGTATTTTGTTGTGAAGTTTGACACCTCCTCCAGAATGTATGCCTCTGCAATGGAGGCTTGAATTTTGCATTTGTTTTTACATTTACTTCGAAGAACCTTTTGACATCTCTCAATTGAATAGCACCAACGGCCCTGCACCGGCCCCCCCATTCGTGCTTCATACGGGAGGTGTAAAATCATATGCTGCATCGGATTGAAGAAGCCAGGAGGAAAGGTCTTCTCCAACTTACAGAGCAACACAGGCGCCATTCTTTCCATTTCGGCAACCACGGTCCGAGATAACTCCTTAGCACAAAGCTGGCGGAAGAAATTACTCAACTCCGCTAGCACCTGCCACACATGCTCAGGGACATAGCCTCGAACCATCACCGGAAGTAGGCGCTCAATCCATATGTGATAATCATGACTTTTGAGCCCGTTGATTCGCATAGTACCTAAGTTCACTTCCCTCTTCAGATTCGCTGCATACCCATCAGGGAACATTAACGTTTGGAACCATTGTAATACCTCCCTCCTTTGCGCCCTCGTCAGGACGAAATCAGCCTTAGGCTTTCTCCACGACTTGCCGGCTCTGGGAGGCGCCATGTCTAGCTTTGGTCTGTTGCATAACATTGCTTGATCCACTCTAGCCTTAACGTTATCCTTTGTCTTGTCAGGAATGTCCATAATTGTACTAAACATTGCCTCGGCAATGTTCTTTTCAGTGTGCATAACATCAATGTTATGTGGGAGAAGAAGATCATCAAAATAGGGGAGGTTCCACAAGCACGATCTCTGAGTCCAAGCATGTTGCTCGCCATATCCCACAAAACCACCATCATGATTGTTGACCTCAAGACCGTCTAACTGAGCACGAACCGCGGCTAAGGTCAGCATCTGCGGTGGAGGGTCGTTAACTACGACATCTTTTGTAAAATTTCTAATATCTCGTCTGAAAGGATGGTCAGGAGGAAGGAATTGTCGATGTTTGTCGAATGAAGAATATTTGCCACCCTTCGTCAACCAAATGAACTTCAAAGAAGCCTTGCATACTGGGCATGGGAACTTCCCGTGAACACACCAGCCACAGAAAATACCATATGCTGGCAAGTCATGCAGAGAGTAGTGGTACCAAACATGCATCTTGAAGTTTGTCCTTGTAGCACGGTCGTATGTCCATACACCTTCATCCCATGCACGGACCAAATCATCAATCAGAGGCTCCATGTACACACTCATATTATTCCCTGGATGTTCTGGAATTATCAACGATAAAAATATGTTCTGTCACTGAAAGAGAACACCAGGGGGGAGATTGAGGGGGATAACGAACATTGGCCAACAGGTGTACGGGGCGGCAGCCATTCCATAAGGATTGAACCCATCTGTTGCGAGCGCAACACGTACATTACGAGCCTCTCGACCTTTCTCATGATAGATCGCATCAAACTTTGTCCAAGCTTCGCCATCGGATGGGTGTACTAGTTTCTCAGCATTGTATCGACGTCCGGTTTTGTGCCATGTCATTTGTTTCGCGGATTCTTCACACATGTAAAGCCGTTGGATCCTCGGTATGAAGGGAAGGTACCGAAGGATCTTCACAGGAATTGCAAGCTGCTTCTTCTGACCGTCACCAGAGTCTACCTCCAGGAACCTAGACGATTCGCACTTTATACAGTACTTTGCTTCCGCATATTCCTTTCTAAATAAGATGCATCCCTTCGGACAAGCATGTATCTGCTCGTACGGCATCTTAAGTGCACGAAGAAGTTTTTGTGCCTCATACATAGACTTTGGCAAGATGTGACCCTCCGGGAGCAGGCTCCCAAAAACGGTCAACATAATATCGAAGGCGTTTCGACTCAAGCTAAACTGGGACTTCACAGCCATTAGACGTGCAATGGCATCCAGTTGAGAGACCTTGGTATGCCCGTGAAGGGGTTGCTGTGCCGCACACAACATGTCGTAATACGCCTTTGCGGTAGCCTCGGGCTCCTCCTCCCTACGACCTTCATGATAGTCATCTAACATGTCTCCCACCCCGGCGTCATCATCATATTGCTCGATACGTTGTCTGATGGCCTCGTCCCTCCCACGATCGACTTCACCATGGTAGATCCATATGGTATAGTCTGACGTAAATCCGTGCCTAACAAGATGTTTACCCATTTCTAACTTGTTTTGCCGACGCAGGTTTCCACATTTGCTACACGGACACCAAGTATCTCTTCCTCCTTTGATCCTTGCAAATGCCCGTTCCAAGAATGCATCGGTCTTGTTTATCCATTCGTCGGTCAACGAATTGTGACTAGATCAGCCCGTGTACATCCACTGACGATCCTCCATCCTCTAGCACATCAGCGAGTAATATAAAAACTCACGTTGCATCTACGCGTTCCTATACTGTCTAGTAGGTGAAGATAGGTCCTAATCCCACATGAGGATGTGTAGGTGGGATTAGCTTCCATGGTCTACTCCGACCTGAGATAGAGTTTCGGCAGCACCTCCCCGCTGTTCTCCAAATACACGTCCTGGAATGGAGATTGTGTATCCGGAGAACAATTGGAAGGTGCTGCCGAAACTCTAACTCGGATCGGAGTAGACTATGGAAACTAAACCCACCTACACATCCTCGTGCTGTCCAAAGTGACATGGACAATTCGAAACAGATACGGTTATAAATATGCAATCATCTACATATTTCCAACCGTATCTCTTTCGAACGGGAGACGCCTAACTAGGGTACGTGATATACGAACATCATACAGAAATAGAGGTGTAGGATGACTCACCTTGCTATCGTACAAAGTGACGACTCGAGGACGGGCCGCCGGGGCGGCGGGGGCAGCGGGGCTCCGGGGCGGGGCGGCGGGGCCGCGGGGCGCCGGGGGTCCGGGGCGGCGCGGCGGCGGGGCGGCGCGACGGCGCAGCGGCGGGGCGGCGGGGCGGGGCGCCGGGGCGGCGCGGCGGCGGGCCGGGGCGGCGGGGCGGCGGGGCGGCGCGGCTGCGGGGTGGGGCGGCGGGCCGGCGGGGCGGGGCGGCGCGGCGGCGGGGCGGGGCGGCGCGGCGGGGGGGGGGGGGGGGGGGGGCGGCGGGGCGGCGTGGCGGCGGGGCGGGGCGGCGGGGGCAGCGGGGCGGGGCGGGCGGGGTTTTGGATAGAGCTGGCCGGGCCGCGCGCGCGGATCTGCTAAAAACGTAAGTCCGGTACTTTGCCGAGTGCCCTCGATCTGGCACTCGGCAAAGTAAAGATTCATTTTTTTTAAAGTCCTGTTCTTTGCCGCTCGGCAAAGTAAAGATTCAATTTTTTAACCCTGTTAGCGCACGAATTCGACCTGCCAGGTACATTGCCGAGTGCCTGGGATCTGGCACTCGGCAAATCCTCTTTGTTTGCCGAGTGTCTGTGAAAAACACTCGGCAAACGGTACTTTTGCCGAGTGTTTTCTTTACACACTCGGCAAAATACACTCATATTTCATGTTTTACATAACTTTTTGCAATACATTTGGGCAAAATCGTGTCACCATCACTCAACAATGGTTAAATTATTTTTCTATTGATAATGTTCTATTATTTCATGCAGTTATAACGCAAATTGCATTTATATCTACTAAAAATCTATAATTGCATTTAATCAATAAAAAATAATAAACGCATCCGAAAAATTTCCAAATTTTGACACGAACCAATCTGTGTTGTATGTTGCCTATACAAAAAGATTTGAAGCCAAACCTTAACTCAAGTGTCACTTGGACTCCAAATCTTATTGTGTCCTCTCTAACATCTATGAATCCTTCCAGGAGATGAGTCGGTTTCTAAGCATCATATGTCAGAAATTGGGCGAAACCTTCTCAATTTTTTACCACAGCCTCCACACATAATATCATGACATCTTGACAAATCTTGTGATTTTCAGATTTCGTTTGCTTTTTTTAGAATTTAACAACCATTCAACCACACGTTCGTGGTCGTATTTTTTAGAAACAATGTTCAAAATTTCTTTTCATTTCCTGGTTGAGACCTCAATACAGACTCCATAATATGTATATAATTTTTCCACTGATTATAATCCATCATTTCATGTACCTGCAGTTAAAATTTGACATGAATAAAAAAATTCCTATTAATGCAATCATTTCATTAAAAATAGCAAACAAACCACAAAATATACCAACTTTTACTATGGATTACAAAATCTCATACGTGGGGAGTAGAAAAAGTGTGGAGGCCAGGGGACGAATTTTTTTTTTGTTTGCCGAGTGTCCGGGGTGAGGCACTCGGCGACCTTCTTGAATTGCCGAGTGTTGGCGGCTGGCACTCGGCGAACGGCCATTCTTTGCCGAGTGTCGGCCTCCAACACTCGGCAAAGGACTAACGGCCGGCCCAGTCCGGTGACGGACGGTGCACGTGCGATGCACGCGCCGTTGATTTACCGAGTGTCGGATCTGTGCCGAGTGTCTATAAGCGGTTTGCCGAGTGTCGTATTTATAGCACTCGGCAAACGACCTTATTGCCGAGTGTGATATGTTTGCCGAGTGCCCGGTTGAAAACACTCAGCAAAGAGGCTGTTTGCCGAGTGCCCGAAATAAAGCACTCGGCAAAATGTTTACACTCGGCGAATTTTCTGTTTCCGGTAGTGATTTAGATAGGCTGCAGTTGTGAGGCATTATGTACAAAATGTGTTATGGAAAAAAACTTTCTTCAAATATCTCTACCCAATCAGCTCATAAAAAACTGAAGTGGTCATTAGCAGATGATTGAAGACCTTAATCACTTCAATTAAAACCTCAAGAGGCACACTCATCATGGTTTCTCCCATAGCCCACAGCTGATCCACGGAATATTCTATCGTGGACACCACAGTACATAGGACTCACCAGCATTTGTTTGTAGCAACATAACCAGATGAGAGAAGCCCAAAATGCACAGATGAGAGAAGGGAATTTGAAGTTAGAAATTCTGATAAGTAGTAGAATTCAACAATATTGGTTGTTTCTTATTCATATCAAATTCAGTAAATTCATAAATTGTAGTCTGTAGGCATGTGATTACATTGACGAACAGACATGAACCCATACCCCAATATAAATGAGGCAAAAATGCACTCATACTACTAGGGCCTATGATGCATAGTATTAGGCTCCCAACAAGTTTAGCTCAACTGCACAACCTTTTTCAGCTTCTTAACAGATGTAGTGTCTTTTTTCTAAATAAGCCACATTTTTATAATACAGAGCAGTTTATATAAAAAGAACTGTCAAGATGCTATCAGTTTCTGGTATAAAACATGAATGTTTGGAGACAAAATCCCATAAACCAGAAATTATTGGCTAATATTACATCTAGATAATTCACATGAAAACTCCCATGTTGCAAGTTGCAACCGGCACTACCTTGATAACATGCTACATCAGTTAAGTTAGATCTTGGAAAATATATATTTAGTTTGTTGCTACATATATCCCACAATCCACATATTACAAGCATATATAGGAGCTGGCCCTGAACATTCAGAGTACTTGGTAGTTCTGAATGAAATTCATGCTTAGCACTCTATTATTCATGAAGACTGAGAAATATTAGTTGTTATTCAGAACATTGTGCCAAGTTGTGAGTATATCGCTTTAGATACTAATCTTTAGATGTTGTCCGATGCCCGTACATGAAGCTGACCTTGCACCCTTGCAGCAAAAGAAACATCACAACGGAGTTTAGAGCAAAAAATCAGAGCACGTGCATGATTGCGAGTGGATATTGAGAAGCTGCAGGGGATACGTGTACAGCTTCAGAGAAGAAAGAACAACAAAAGCTGGCATGAAGCACCACCAATGTGCCACAAAGAATCAACTCGAGTGAAGGGGGTATTGTTACCGGTCAATTAAGGATGAGTAGCATCTTGTCCTCTTCACTAGTACACAACCCTTGATTAGTCCCAGTTGGGAAACCCCATTTAGTTCCGGTTTCCCAATCGGGACTACCAATCCGGGACAAAAGTCCTCGGCCTTTAGTTCTGAGTCAGGCACCCGGGGCTAAAAGGGATCTTTAGTCCCGGTTGGTAATAACAACCAGGACTAAAGGCTGCACCTGCCACGCCATGGCGCGGGGCACCTTTAGTCCCGGTTACCAACCGGGACTAAAGGCCCCTTCTCTTTTTTTCTTTTTCCTATTTTTCTTTCCATTCATTTCTTTTTCAGTTCAATTATATTTTCATATGCGAAATTAAGAAGTCTTCTTTATTACTGCAATACGCTGCTACACGCTTGTTCGAAGTGAGTATGAAATACGTACAATACATATATGATATATATATATATGTATATATATATATGTATATATATATATGTATATATGTATATTACTGCAATACGTTGCTACACGCTTGTTCGAAGTGAGTATGAAATATGTACAATACATATATGATATATATATATATATATATATATATATATATATATATATACAAAGTGGATTCATAGGGTTCTATTAAAGTGCAACAAAGTGAAACATAGATATATACATATACATACCAAGTTAATCAAAGTTTTATCTATCATGCATCTATGCTATATTTACTATTTGAATCAAGGACGTGCCCATCATAGTAGAATTCACCATCTAGATTCATGACTTGTTCACAAATAAATTTTGCCCGGGCTTCTTGAATCGCCAAAACTCTTTCCTGTGGAATGAGCTGATCCCGCATCCTTGATACCTATTATAATTAAGAAGTGAACAATACTAGTTATAATAATTTGTAATATTAATTAGCTGAAACATTGGAAAATGGTGTCTATTACTTACTTCCGCTTCCCAAGCAGTATATGTCTTGTAAGGACCTACCAAATTGTGAAGGAACTCGCAAACATAGTATGGGCATAAATTAGTACCCTGTGCCTGCCTCAGACACTTTAAGACAAAAAAAGTCATTAGGTGTCCATATGAAAATATAATGAAACAAATGAAGCGTGCAAAGAAGCATCCAAATACGTACCGGAAAGTCTGTCTTCAATCTAAGTTCGCTTGTGAAATTATTTGGATATTTTTTAATTTTTTACTTAACTTTCCCAAACATTGCGCATGACCGAGAAAAACGCTAAGCACATGGCAGGAATTATCATAATTGGTAATTACCTTTTAAACATGTTGGTCATGTCTTTGTAATCTTGTGGATCTTTCCTTAATGAGTCCATAATTATCGCTAATCGCATGTCATGAATTATACAAACCAGTATCCAGTGATTTCTACAAGATTATACAGAACCACTTTTTGTTAGGGTTAAAAAAATTTCAATTATACAAAAGCAAAAGGTGTTACACGGCAGGAAACACTCACTTAAAGTTGTAAGGAAACAAAATATTCTCCATGTAATGTGAATGCGTAGGAACATGCATAAGTTTTGATATGTTTCTTTAGGGTTGTCGTGTAGAGTCTTGCAATTCACAATCTTTAGGTCGATGAAGCCCAAATGAATGTAGCTGTTCTTTTTGCAAGTTTGAATCTCCATCCTGCGTATAATACAAAAGATAAAAAGCAGGAATAGATTGAGGGCATGTAAAAAGATTCGCTTATTATGTAAATTAAAATTAAAGAACACCACTTATAGAATAAAGGTGCTGATGAAACTAATGTCGAGGGCGTCTTGATGGTAGAATTGGTATAATTCTTCAAAATACAGCCACATCACATCCTCACCACCAAAGTAATTGTCATCTTTAATCAGTACACCCCACATAATGTCGCTTCTGGAAGCCGCGGGCATGTATCTATCATGTAACCTGCGCAACTGTTTGGAAGCTCAGGTATGATTTCTAGGGGAACAAGGGTTTTCTTCAACTCAAATGTCCATCTAGGAACTATAGGGTGATTTTCAATTTTACCCCCTGCAACCTGAGCTGCCGAGAGATGCGAGCTGGCTAGAAACTCAATTAGCCCTTGTTGTACTATTGGTAGCACCACAAGCGGTTCAATTGATTGCTCCTTTTGGGTTCCAAGCTGTGTAACATCAGACGACGACCCAACAGATCTCTTCTTCTTCTTCTCGTATGACTTGGTAATCGAGTGGTCATAGTCTGAAGGCGGAATGAATTTATGTCGATTTGCATCCATCATTTTCAGAAAAAAGCTTTATCCTTTGGATCTATGGGTGTCTTCTTCTCTGGCTCCTTCTTTTTGAAGTGCTCGTCAACTGCTCTTTGAGCTTCCGCAACGCATTCCTCATAAGTTTGCTCCCACGCTTGGCTGGCTCCTTAGGTTGCTTCTTCTTCGACAACTTCTTCTTTGGAGGCTCTATATGAAATGACTGAGTCTTTGGTGGTACCTTTCGCTTCTTTGCCGATGGTGGAGGTTGTGGATTTGATGAAGGAGGAGACGTGTGCCTAGGAGGAGGTGAAGCAGGAGACGCCGGCTACCCAGGAGATGATGGTGAAGGAGAATGTTGTGCTGCAACTAGCGGAGACGGTGGACTCGGGCTGGGTGCCCTTGGAGGAGGTTGCGGAGATGCTGGCCTTGATGCCTAATCAACAGCCTTGAGGATGATGTTGCGCTTGTCCCACAGGATAATACCATGAATGGACTCTACTAGTGTCTTCTCCCTGTCACCTCCAGGAACATCGAGCTCAAGCATCTCATAACCCTTGCATACCACCTCTACGCCCACTCTAGCGTATCCAGCCGGAATCGGCCGTCCATGGTAGACATCGCCTACTTTGGTTGGCACAGCGGTAGCAAAGGAATTTGCAGCTCACATGGTGTTCGTTGAGTGATATCATCCATAGGAAAGCGCTGCTCGCCAATTTCAGCTACGAGGATTGGACTGTCAGTAGGGTGTTTCATGGAAGCGCAGCTGCTTCTTCGCTGAGATAAATTAGCTTCATTAACATTAGGCTCTGGAGCCGGTTGAGATTGTTGTTGCTAGCTCAATGCTATGGCAACTTGTTATTTTACCTCATCCGCCATTCTTGCATCTTGAGATAACAACTGTTCTTCAAGCCTTCTGAAGCGTGCTTGATCCTCGTTCTTCCTTCTTTGGCAACTTCTGTAATAGTCGATGTACTCACTAAATCCATACTTCCATGGAAGCATGCCTTTGCCTCGTGTTCGACCCGGATGTTCTGGATTCTGAAGGGCGTAAGTCAACTCATCCTTTTCTCTTTCTGGCATGAATTCTCCCTGGCTTATTGCTTTTATTGCCTCTAGTAGCCTATTCGATGCTTCCTGAATTTTTTACCCAAAAATACACTCGCCGTTCTCTGGGTTCAAGCTTCCGCCATGCCCATAAAACCAATTCCTTGAACGTTCAAGCCAGTTCATTGTTGCAGGGATGATACCTCTAGCAATCAAATCTTGCTCCATCTTCTCCCATTTAGGGATTGCATCCTTGTAGCCACCTTGCCCTAGCTTGTGGTGATATACTTTCTTCGATGAATTTAGTCTGTTCCTTTGCTCCCACTGAATACCAAGATCTGAGCACTTATATGCCACAAAGTCGTCCCAGTGGTCCTGCTTGATATATGAATTGGTCAAATTCTTCTTGAAGGTCTGGAATTGTTCGGCCATCTTCTTAAGACTCCACTGTTTAACTAATTCTTCGGATCCTGCTGGAGGTGTGAACTGCTGCTTTAATTGTAGCTTAACCATTTCCTTTTCTCTTTGAGGCACCACACTCTCCTCATTTGGATCGCTGTATTTCCATAACCTAAAGTTGATCGGGATATGTTCCCTCACAAGACATCCACATTGTCGTATGTACTTCACTGCAACATTTGCGGGAGTTATTGGCTCGCCATCATGTGCCACTTATGTGATAATGTATCGCCCTTCCAATTTTTTGGTCGGGCCTCGTTTACTTCTTTTCGCTGATGCCGAGGGCTAAAAATTCAATAAAAGACATATTACTCATGCTCATTTACAATCATTGTCTACATTATTTCATATACATGTATAGAAGAATGGAATGTTAGAAATGTACATTATGGGTTTGTTGATCAGCAGTATCCTCAGATTGCTCAATTCCGTCACCGGTTTCATTGAGGTACATGTTGGTATTGCTGGCATCAACTTCTTCTTCTTCAACATGATGAGCTTCACCACTAGCAATCATGTCCATCAACAACTGATTCCCTTCATCACCGACCGGGTCCATCTTTTATGAAATAAGCAATAAATCCACAAAAATATAAAGTATATAACACTTGTACAGTATACAAATTTATAGAATTTTTCTAGTCACTAAGGTAAATATACAAATTTCATGAATTTTTTCTAGTCACTAAGGTACATATACAAATTTCTAGAATTTTTCTAGTCACTAAGGTACATATACAAATTTCTAGATTTGTTTCTAGTCTCTAAGGTACATATATAAATTTCTACAATTTTTTCTACTCTCTAAGATAGATATACAAATTTCTAGAATTTTGCTAGTCTCTAAGGTACATATAAAAATTTCTAGAAATTTTTCTAGTCACTAAGGTAAATATACAAATTTCTAAAAATTTTCTAGTAACTAAATTAAATATATAAATTTCATGAAGTTTTTCTAGTCACTAAGGTACATATACAAATTTCTAGAATTGTTTTTAGTTTCTAAGGTACATATACAAATTTCTAGATTTTTTTTCTAGTCTCTAAGGTACATATATAAATTTATACAATTTTTTCTATTCTCTAAGATAGATATACAAATTTCTAGAATTTTTCTAGTCTCTAAGGTACATAAACAAATTTGTAGAAATATTTCTAGTCACTAAGGTAAATATACAAATTTCTAGAATTGTTTCTAGTCACTAAGGTACATATATAAATTTTTAGAAATTTTTCTTGTCACTAAAGTAATTAAACATATTTCTAGAATTTTTTCTAGTCACTAAAGTCACTCTGCAATATACATGAAATTTCATCTAATAAAGACAAAATATTGACTATACAATTTTGTAGATGATGAAGGCGGCGGTGCTGGCTACGATCGGACGTCGGCGCACGAGGCCGATGATGTGGCTGGGGGGCGAAGATGATGGTGCTGGCTATGATCGGACGACGGTGTGCGAGGCATAGGACGCACGAAGGCGACGATGCCGGCGAGGATCGTACGTTAGTTGCTCGCGAGAGACTACATATACATGAAAATTTCCTAGTCAGTTAAATTATCATAAACATACACACATAAATTTCGAATGTCCCTAGAATCTATCCGAAATCCGACCGAAATTGACCGAAATTCATCCATTTTGGTTGGGACTGAATTTTTCCAAAATCGAATCCCTAAACCTTGCCTCACACTCCACACACATACTCACACACACTGTGGCCGGCCACACACACACACAACACACCCACACTCACACACAGTACTGTGGCCAGCCACCGCCAGCGGCCCGCGCGAGTGGTGGTGCGAACGGCGTGCGACACGTACCGGCGGGGATGCGCACGACGCGGTAGATGACGGGATGGGGCCGGGGGCGTGCACAGCAGCGGTGATGACGGGCGGCCGGGGACGGGGGCCGGAGCGCGGGGACTCCGGTGGCGCGGCGCGCGGTGCCAACGTTCGTCGAGGGGCATTGATCAAAGACAACGATGGCGGAGATGGCGCGGCAGAGGCGTTGGGACGTGTCGATGAGGCGGCGCGACGACAATGCTCGGGGCCGGGGGCGCGGGTCGAGGATGGCGATGGCGGCTCACTAGCAGAGCGTGGCGACGGCGGCGCGGTAGCGGAGGAGCGTGGCCGAGGAGAGGACGATGACGACGGTGCGAGGCGGCCGGCGGCGGCGGAGATAAAGAAACGCCTAAGTGTGGGAGGAGGAAGAGGGAGAGGGGAGGCCGCAGGATATATAGGACAGGCCTTTAGTCCCGGGTTGAGCCAAGAACTGGGAGTAAAGGCTCTTTAGTCTCGGGTCGCGGCTCCACCCGAGGCTAAAGGCCTACCTTTAGTCCCGGGTGCAGCCACCACCAGAGACTAAAGGGTGTTTTGGCGGGCCGCGGTGAAATTTTCGGCCCACCTTTAGTCCCGTGGCTTGACCCGGGACTAAAGGGCCTTTTCTATTTCTCTTCATATATTCTTTTGTGTCTTTAATAAATGGGTCATTTGTTGTTAATTGCATAAAAAATAAATTATGGGTCCAAAAAAGTTCCAAATAACGTTTTTAGCTTTATTTTACTTTGATATACACCTGTATAATATTTAATTTATACTCATGTGTATTGATCCATGTAATACATAAATTGGTACACATTATATTTTTAATTTGACCATGCAAATATGTGTTAGCAAAATGAACATTTTGAAATCATTGCTTTTCGACAGGAAATGAGTTTTCTCAACATATTAACGTTTAAAATGCTCCTTGGCATAATATTATTGTCAACAATAAGCTTTCTAATGGAATCCATGAATTTTTTCCTTGTTTCAATCACTGTAATAAATCCATGAATATGTAAAACACAACGAACAATGATGACGGACGTATAATTGAAATTTACAAATTGTTCATCACATATTTATAATAATTCTAATACATTAAAGATTAGCATCTACTACTAGTACGGTAATAGACTTTTTCTTCACATGTCCCTTGATTATGATCGCGGTGCAAGTATGGGGCGTCCTCATTGCCTAACAGGATGCATGGATCAAAATTCACCGTTGTTGATGCAAAAAGCCGAAGGTCGGCCTTCAGCGCCGACACACGCGAGGACCTGGGAGATTCTGCTTCGCTCCGGTGCAGAGTCCAACTCAGCCGCGCGGTGGTGCATGGCGTGCTATTCAATTTGACCTAAAATTGATAACGGACAGGAAAACATTAAATTCTCGGAACATATCGGCTGGGATTCAGAATCGTTCCGCAAAGGGTATCGGCCAGAAGTCTGATACAACAGTAGATCAATCGGCCTAAGTCCTAGCCGATTGTGCAAGGGAGACAACGCTAAACGTGTTAGCGAGGTCTTGGTAAGCCACACCTAGATCCGAATCCTATCAGCCTAACAACGTGCAACAGACGGGCTGTACGCTGGCCAATGGTATTTAGATCTAGGCCGGATAAATTGTGATAAAAGCTAAATAAAAATAAGATCAAACGAATCTAACCGTGTCAAATCTAACAGATATCGATAACTTAGTGATAACAGCAAGAAACAAGCTTGACTAAGCAGATTAATCTAGCAGGTGGCAAGTTGAATCGATAACTTGGTGAACAGACCAGACCGAGATCCAATCTGCTCGATAACTTGAACAAATCAGGATAGAGGAAGAAGCGATGCACCGTCAACCTTGAGCCTATCTACATCGTTCGACACGGAACTTACCAGCAAGCCGAAGATCGAAGTCGATGCAGCCCCGCGAGCAGGAAAGAGCTCGTAAAGAGAAAATCTAATGCAACTAGGGCGAAGGTGCCGAAAAGGAAAAGAAGAAAGAAAATGAAAAAAAGAGTTTGTGTATTGATCATTTGATGTCCCTGATACATGCCCGAGGGAAGCTATTTATAGCCTAGGCTACGACCCCTAGTCGATTACGACTTACAAATTACTTGATCAAAAATAAATAACTTTCTAAACATGCTATGACTCCAAAAAAACCCTAAGATAACTTGTTGATAGTACTTGTCATCCCATCCTCAGCCCATTAGCTATGATGCCATCTTTACGGGCATCGGCATCCTCTTCACAACATCGACATTGGCGATTGCTGAATTTGTCGGCTTTCTTCTTTGACAGGCGGCCACTTATGCCGACGCCAAGCCCTGCTATCAGCTTAGAACCTTTTGACTCAGATTTTGACTAGCTGTTCAAAAACTGGTGTCAACACATGCCCCCAAATTTCGGAATAAAAATACTTTGTTCCGAAATTCCAGTCAAAGTTTCTCCTCTGCATTCCTCTAAATCATCAGAGCTCTTCGTTGTTCGTGCAGCGATTCCACTCTGGCAACTGGCACAAAAAGTGTAGCCGATAGACAAATACTGTTCAACCTTTGACTTCTCGGCCCTTCTCTCAATTACTTCTCTGTTTGAAAGTACGATCGGCCATCCATCAAACACCCCATCTCGTCAAGTAACTCCACGACACTTGGATTCTCGGGATGGTGACTGGAACACGTTTCCAACTCCTCCACCTCCCTTTAACTGCAGCCTCCCAACTTCTGGACTTCTCTGATTACCGCTATAAATCGGGAAGCATAGCAGAGCGCAAAGAAGAAAACCCAAATCCTGTTCTTCTTCTTCTTCTTCCTCGGCCTTCCTTCTCATCTGCTCCTCGTCTCAACATCTCTTAGGCATGGCCGCGAACAGGTGCCCCACGGAGAACACTTCCAGGCTGACTCGACGCCTGCGAACCCACCTACACCAGCAAGGGTAAGGGTCTCTCAGCTTTACATCTTCTTGGCCTCAAACTAATCTTTTCTTTCGCGGTTTCAGGGCCATCTCAATGGCTAGTGGTGTCTATCACGTCGGCACTCCATCGAGGCCCTCGCCAAGCGCCCGTGCTGCAGGCTCCCACAACAACCCCCATCCTACGGCGGCTTCCGGCAACAATGAAGTCAGCGTTATCCATACGCAGCTGACCGCTGGTGACACCAGGGTTGTAGGTACTTTCGTGACTTAATCCCTTAGTTTTCAGCCGATTTTCTTATCTTCACCTTCCCCTTTTCCTAGCTTTTTCTAGCTCTGGAGGCTCAACTCGACTCCCTTCATTTGGCGGCAAACAATGTCGCCAACGATGTGAATGCCTGGGGCTCCCTGCTCGTAGATCGGCTCCAGGACGTTGCAAACCGAGTCCGCGAGATCGCTAGGCACGACATTCACGAAGGCGCGGCCACTGCCTTGGCGCCGGTCCAGACCCGGCTCAACCGTGATCTCCACAATCTTCAACCCGTCGTCCCTGAGGGAGAAGATGAAATAAACAATTTTCAAGAAATCGTTGATTACCTTGACGGGGTGGCGGCGGCCATCAGCGATGGGATTAATGCTGTTGGTGTAATTTACAAAGTCTTCTATCATGATGACTAGAAGATCTGTAATAAATGTCCCATGATGACTTTGTGTTAATGCCTTCTCTCCTTCGACCGTCTCTGAATTTCTTCCACCTTTTGGTATTTGCATGCTCCAATCTACCGACGTTTCAGTATTAGTCAATCAGATCACAAATTCGCCGACGAACGACATAAATTAAACCTTGCTTCCAAAATTGGTCGAAGAACTTTTACTAATCGTAATTTAAAATACGATCGATAAAGAATCATCGGCGTCACATCAATCTTTGTCCCATACCACGATCAAAGACAATATTAGTTGTGTATTTTTTGCATTAAGGGCGATACATATCGTATCGGCCATTTATGCCCAATCATTTATCAACATGATCGGCTTTTACAAGATTGTTCCATCGGCCAGAGGTCTCTTGCGTTACTTCTCTTTGGCCGATGGGAGTCTTATTCAAATCCCTTCATGGAGCAGAGTCTTCGAAGTCATCTTCTTGCATTGGATCAGGCCCAAAGTCAGCCATCTTCAAGAAGTCGCCTTCCCATTAAAGATCTGGAGACACTATATGATCGGAAATAAGTGCCAAATATTCACAGATCATGAAAGCTTGAAGTACATCATTACTCAATGGGATCTTAATCTAAGACATCGCAAATGGTTAGAATTAATCAAGGACTATGATCTGGATATTCAGTATCATCCCAGCAAGGCAAATGTGGTGGCATACGCCTTAAGTAGAAAAGGGCAAGCTAATATGATGGTCGCCCGATTGATGCCCCAGGAATTGTGTTGGAAAATGGCACGACTCAATTTGGGAATTGTGACCCATACCGATGCCATGACCATGGAAATTGAGCGTACATTAGAACAAGAGATCAGGAAGGGACAGTTGACAGACACTAAGATCAAAGAAATCAAGATCAAAATTGGTTTAGGAAAAGCCCCGTAATTTACAGAAGATGATCACTATTTGGTCTAGAAAGAGAATCTGTGTACCCGACGTTGACCACCTTCATGTACTCATTTTGAAAGAAGCGCATGATTCCTCTTATTCTATTCACCCTGGCAGCACCAAGATGTACCAAGACTTGAAGCAGAAATACTGGTGGTATGGTTTGAAAAGAGATGTGGCAATCCATGTTGCTTTGTGTGATGTATGCTAGAGAGTAAAAGCAGAACATCAAAGGCCAGCAGGTTTACTCCAGCCATTGAAATACCCGAGTGGAAATGGGAAGAGATTGGTATCGATTTTATCGTCGGGTTACCACGTACTCGTGATGGCTATGATTCCATAAAGGTTATTGTGGATAGATTGACAAAATTTGCTCACTTCATAGCAGTCAAAACAACTTCTACCGGAGCCAAGCTGGCAGAACTGTACATGTCACAGATTGTGTGTTTACATGGTGTTCCAAAGAAGATAGTATCCGATCGTGGTACTCAATTCACATCACGATTTTGGCAGAAGCTACATGAATCAATGGATACAAAGCTGAATTTCAGTTCCGCATATCATCCTGAGACAGATGGTCAGACTGAAAGAACAATTCAAGTTCTAGAAGATATGTTAAGAGCATGTGCTTTAAAACATGGAGGTAGTTGGGATAAGAGTTTGCCATATGCCGAATTCTCATACAACAACAGTTATCAAGCCAGTCTTAAGATGGCCCCATTTGAAGCATTATACTGGAGAAAATGTAGAAGACCATTATATTGCAGTCAGACAGGAGAAAGTCAGGTTTTTGGGCTAGAAATTCTGCAAGAAGGTGAAAGGTGTTGGCACTCCTTAGCCTTTACGAACTAATCCGCAAGCGCACGGATACTGATGTAGCTTTCACCAGGGAGTTTACTTGGGATATCGAATCCAAGGAACGTCAGACGCAACTAACCCTAGAACTATTCAACCGGACCCACCTAGAGAGAAGAGGTAAGAGGGTAGAGGGTCTAACTTCAGTTAGCCAACTCGTCACCCAGATAACTAGCTACTTACTAACCCTAATCTGCTTCGGCGACTGGTGAGGAAGGACTTTGGAAAGGGATGAAAAATCCCAAACGTTGTTGATTACAACGGACGGACAGGGCTGTTACCACCTGTCGCCTACCACATCAGTTTTATGGGGTGGAACACAATCCAAGATAACTATCCAGCATAAGCACTACGCTTCAACTATCAAGTTACTAACTTCTGCCTCACGTTAAGGCAAGAAGAAACCCGAAATGGCCAGGCTTGCTGAACCACGCAGACAAGGGATCTCGCAGATCAAAGGAAAGTAAACTAGCTAGGTACTGAAAGTAAGAGAAAGACTAGCGAGATATTGAAGATAAATGAGGAACATACTTTGATAATACTCCCCCGAGATGGATACAAAAGTGGAGAAGGACCAAGAGAAAACCTGGCTCCTTTCCTAGCTTGCCTCTCACACAAGCTCTCACCTCACTCTCTCCCTATTCTACAATTGAAATAGAGCGACTAAGAATCTCACTTCCCTCTGGAATGGTGTGTGTTACAAGTGGGAAGTGGAGGTCTATTTATAGCAGCTAGAAGTCGGTAACCAGTGAAGGGCATCAAGATGATGCGACTATGGCGGTTAACTTAACTTCCACGCGAAGTTGGGCGCTAGAGGCCGCCATGTGGGGCTGGCCGGCCTCCCCCAGGCCGGCCGGCTTGGGGTTGGCGCCATCCGGCTCTGCCTCTCTTGTGGACGCTCCTGATCACCTCCTAAGGTTGGTGACAATTGCTTTTTAGTTAAGCAACCATTTTGGATATGCAGGTGGGCCCTTCGATCCGTGTGTGAAGCCTTTCGGGTCCTTGAGTCAAACCGACTTCAAGTGCACGATCCTTGATCATCCTGATTTTGTTTCTTCGTTCCTGGATCGATGACGTGGCCAGAAGAGGGAGTGCCAGGCCGGCCGGCACGGCCGGCCGGCCTGGGACTTCACCCAGTTCGGCCCATTTTCGCACACTAAGTTCCTAAAATGATATATGTAACAAAACTTGTGGAACTTGTTAAGGTGGTTAGTCTTAACTTAGATTTGACTTATAAATAATTAAAATGTGTAAAGTACTATGGAGTCACCATTCAGAGGATGAGGCTACGTGGGAAAGAGAAGATGAGCTTATCATAGAGTTTCCTCAGTTGTTCTCGAATCTTCCTAAATCTCAAGGGCGAGATGCTCTTTAAGGGGGTACATTTTGTAACACCCAAATCTAAAAAAAACAAAACAAATCCCAGCCCAACCCATCTCCCTCGTCCCAGCCGAAATCTCTCCTTCTCTCCCTCTCTCTCTTTCCTTTCCCGCAAGTGACCGGCCCAAACCTCACTGCCTGGTTGTTGGCGTTTCTTAGCGTCACCACTAGGAACGAGGGTGTTAGTCCCATACCTAGCAGCGGCGCCAGGAAACACCATGGTGGTATGTCTTAGCGATTACAGAAAGAATCCGCAAGTGCGCTGATATACCTCTGTAGCATTTCATCCGGTGAGTATTCGAGTATCGTTATTTATATTTTTCCCAAAGGAGAGCATGATGTAAAAGAGTTTACTTGGTACATAATCAAGATGATATGAATTAAGTCATAGACTATAGCATAAACAGGGGTAAGTCAAGATAAATGATATGAATAGGGGTAATATGACACACACACTCGGCCAAACTCAGGATAAAGAATAAACAAATAAACCTAAGGTTAGCGGGAGCATATGCATACAACAAGGTCCTAATAGCATCTACTCATACAAGCAAAGGTTACACACTATACATGCTTAGAACTGCAGGTGCCGGCAAAATAGGGATATCAGGGAGAATGTCCCGTCCTGGAGTACATCCGGGATGTTACATCTTTCAGAACTCCTATATTATACCCGAACGTGGGGGACTTTGCTAACCACAACAAGAATGCTATGGCGGACCAATGGAGCTATCACCTTCAGCGGTCTACCTCTACAATACGGTGGGGCACCGTCATATCTGAAGGATCCCGCATACTCGAGGACCACGCCCGTGTATGACTTCACTACCTTAGTGTCCCCGGGTCTCCCACCCTTCGGATGGACAAGTAAAACACTAAGGCAAGCCCGAAGGGATGACGAACCGATATCCTTACCCAAATCATCTGGCCTAAGCATATAGAGAGTATAACTAGTGAAGCAACAAGCCAAAGTATGACATATTATCAAGATAGCATAGCAAGCAGGAGCATGATAGACTATCAAGATAACATAACAACCAAGACTCAACTCTATATTATGAATAGATTACCAAAAAATCGAATACAAAGCCATACCCAAAGCCGAGGATTGCTCTCCGACTCCAAGGATGACCTCCTTCGCTAAGAGAGGATTACTAGCCTAGCTGTACTACCCTAAGGATTACAAGTCACAAATAAGAGTGGAGGAGAATGGCTCCAAGTTGTGGTGTGTTAAAATGAGTGTGAGGGCCTCCTTTTATAGCTCTTAGGGTCGGTTCCTGCCATCCCCTTGAAAGGAAACATTGGCAACCGACCTCTAGAGTATTAGAGCGATCTTCCCGCCATGACGCATCTGGACGGGAGGCAGGCCAGGGTCGGCCGCACCCCCCTTTGCCGCCTCTCGCCACCGCCTTCGGATGGGACACTGGTAAGTGGGCCTAGACCTTATCCCTTGGTGTTTGCCGCCTTATTATGTTGGTTTGGTCTGCCAAGTGGGCCCTTCTTGTAAGTGTGTCACAATGAATGATCTTCTGTGCTTGTGTTGCTACGTATTCTTCGTGTTTTCATCTTATTGTAGACTTGTATCCCTGAAATAGGTAGATAAGCAAAACAAATGTGGAACTACGTTAGTGATAGAAATATGTGAGTAAGAGGCATGGTTTTTCTTTATTTGTGAGTATCGATGACGGTCGGATTTTGCACTTAAAGACCGTCAACAACACCCCCAAGCTAGCCTTTTGCTCATCCCTGAGCAAATAAGGCTTTATGTTTGTTGATCAAGAGGGACTTCAATGTTGCATTTCCAACCTATACCTTAGGCACAACAAGGTGTTCTTACCATGATTTTGAATAAGTTGACATTTGTTGTTACCTCTTACCTTACTTCTGTGGGGCTTGTAGCTTCACCTCATCTTTGGCGGTTGAGAGTCAGAACAGCTTTGTAGAGTGCTAATTTCTCACTCCTTTGTTCAACCGTCTATCCGGAGGTTTTTATAACGGTTTTTCTAAATAAATTTCAAAGTTCCTCGAATGATCTCTCAGATCGCTCATTGTGTATGATTCCTCACCAAGGCTTTTTATTTTTTCTTTCTTCCTCAACCTATCTCTAAAGGTTTGATTTGAGTAGGGCTGTAGGTATGGAGGATTTGAAGGAACACTTGTTTCTCATATTTTGCAAAGTCAAAGACTGGATCCAAAGGAGAGACAAGTCATAAACCTTGATCATGATGTGCAAGGATGTGGATATTTTTTTTGGTGGATGGTGGATGAACTTCTTTTTATGAACCATCTCTCCATTTTCTTTTTGGACATGGGCTATCTCTCTCTCTCTCTCTTTGACATGCCTTGTGGGCATGTGGCATACCTTCCTTGGGTATGCATCTTTTCTCTCTTTTTTTTTTAACATGCCTTGTGAGCATGTGGCATACCTTCTTTGGGTATGCATCTTTTCTCTTTTTTTTCTTTTGTATAGCCCGTGCTTTTTTTATTATGGAACTTTGGAGAGAGTGGTCATGAGGCAATATTAAGTTTTTATTTGTGGATGGATGGATGGAATGCTTGCCAACTTCTTGTGTAGAAGCTTTAGCATATGGTAGAGTGCGTACGTGATTTTGATCATGGGAGTATGAAATGTATCTCACAAAGGGTCACAACAATTTGACAAAGCTCAATGAGATAACAAGTTGCATATGTGAAAGGTTTTCAATAGGATCAACATATGGCTTTGGATAGGAATATCGTATCATTGAGGAATTTTGTTTTTTTTGTCTTTTCAAAAAGAAATACTCTGAAAATGAAGTATCACTTAGGAGAAGATCATAGCAACTCTATTTAACCATATCATAGCTCCCAACAACTTAGATTTGGATCATGCTTTTTGCTACCCACAAGTTTCAAGCTTAAGGTTTGAACATTTTAGCCAACAAACTCAAAACTTTGGAAGAGCACTAAGTTGTAACTAGGCATGTAAAGGAAATTAACAGAGCAACTATTCATCATCTCAACAAGGAAAACTACACCATGCTTACTACACATAAGAGAGCAAGTAAATATTTTTTTGGACTTTTTGGTTTTGCAAATTTTTATTTTGTTTTTAGTTTTGCAAATTTTTGTTTTGTTTCATGCATAAGGTTTTGAATGTAGTAAATAAATTAAGATACAAGATACAAGATACAAGATACCTCTCAGTGGGGGTCCTCCCCCAAGCTAGCTTCAGACCTATTGCTGCTGGTCGGGGTTCTACCCCATCCAACGATAGTAGGTTCTCCACTCCTTCTGCTGCTGTAGCTGCCTCTACTCCATGGCGTGGATCCTGTCGCTAGTGTACTGTTGCCACGCTTTGTTGGTCTCGATGTGCTAGTGCAGTGTATCCTTGATGTTGTTGGCCTTGACCCGCAGCTCTCCTAGTTGTTGGGTGATGGAGCCGAAGTCACGGCTGGAGGCTGTGCGTCGTGCGAGCCTTGGGACTCCACTAGAGTCGGAGCTGGTGGACCGGCGGCTTGGGGCCTGCCGTGCCCACTCCTCGGTGGTTGCGCTGTGCCAGGACGAACCACCCGCCTCATGGTGATATGTCTGCTGGGGCTGCTGTGGTGGTGGTGCTGGCTCGGTTCCTCTTCTGGCCCTGCTTCTTGTAGTCCTTCCAGGCAAACCAGAAACACTATATCTACATGCCACCTCTTCTGGAATGAGAGGGCGGTTAGCAACTGACAGTTATACAAATAATACTCCGTGTTTGGCAACTGTTGATTCAAAAAGCCGTAGATCAGCCTTCAGCGCCGGTACACACGAGGACCCGGGAGCCTCTTGCTTCGTTCCTGCGCGGCGTCCAAATCGGTTGCGTGGTGGTGCAGGGCCTGCCAGTCAATTTGACCTACAATTGACAAGGGACAAGTAAAACGTTAAATTACCGGAACGTATCGGCTGGTGTTCCGAATCGTTCCGTCACAAGCATCGGCCAGGCGTCTGATGCAGCGATAGATCAATCGGCCAAAGCTCCGGCCAATTGTGCAGACAAGGCAATGCTAAACGGGTTAGCAAGGCCTTAGTAAACAACACCTGGATCCGAATCCGATCGGCCCAGCTATGTACAACAGGTAAGCTGTGCGTTGGCCGATGGTATTTGGATCTAGGCTGGATAAATTGTGGTAAAAACTAAATAAAAACAAGATTAAACGAAACTAACCCTATCAAATCTAGGAAATACCGATAACTTGTGGTAACAGCAAGAAACGAGCTCGACTAAGCAGATTAATCTAACAAAAACAAGCTGATATCAATAAGTTGGTGAACACCCCAGACCTAGATCCAATCTGCTCGATAACTTGAACTAATACAGGGTAGAGGAAGAAGCGACGCGCTGTCAACCTTGAGCCTATCTACCTCGTTCGACGCGGAACTTACCAGCAAGTTGGAGATCAAAGTTGATGCAGCCCCACGTGCAGGAAAGAACTCATAAAAGAAAAATCTACTGCAACTAATGCGAAGCCGCCGAAAAGAGAAAAAAAGGCAAAAAGAGTTTGTGTATTGATCATCGGATGGATTGGTACATGCCCGAGGGCAGCTATTGATAGCCTAAGCTACAAACCCTAGTCGATTACGACTTACAAATTTCTTGATGACAAAGAAAACAAACTTTCCCAAACATGAACCAAAAGATAACTTGCTGACAAAGCTTTGTCAGCCCTTTCCATGCTCCATTGCCTGCGACGCTCCTTCTAGCCCGAAAAGCCCAGTATACTCCATTCTTTGCTCTTGATCCAGCGTCGGCCCATTTTCCATCGGCCATCTGCCCAATAGGTTGACACTTGTCAAAAAATGGTGTCAACAGCAACTGGATCTCATTTGCATAGCCTAGAGAGAAGAAAATCAAGGAGTCATTCGGGCCCTTTTTGAGTATGTGGCCTTGAACCAAATAAGTCTCATCAATAAGAGCACGGTCACCCTCAATGAAAGAAATGTTGTTTCTTCCTAAGGCACCAATGCTTGAAGCCATGCGAGTTATCAAAGAAGTACACTCAATAGGACCTGTCACCTTGAAATTCGAAAGCCAATGGTTGACTATTTCTTTTATGGGGGAGACTCAGATCTTGTTGACCATGGCATATAAGATTATCAACTCATCGTTCCTCACAACTGGCAAGTCACCTGTCGGGAAGAGAGTGATTCGCAAGTCACTCGCAAGTCCCTTAAATTGGAAGATAAGCAAAACAACTGTGGAACTAGGTTAGTGATACAAATATGTGAGTAAGAGGCATGGTTTTTCTTTATTTGTGAGTATCTTTGACGGTCGGATTTTGCACTTAAGGACCGTCAACACTGGCCCAGCTTGGCCCAGCACAGCCCAGCCTGTTCCGCCCCCCTCCTCTCTCCAGACAACGACATGCCCCTATGTTTTCCTAAAATCAACCTGCCATCCTTTTCATTTCAAAAGTATTTAGATTTTAGTCCTTATCTTTCTGTTTAGGCCCCTGAGCTTTCCCAAATTAGAACCCGCAGTCCAGCCCTTGTGTTTTTCAAGTCTAGCCCCTGAAGCTTTAGTTTAATTCTGTTTTAGCCCTTAGTTTTCTTCTGTTAGTCCCTGTAGTTTTCAAATCTATCGCAGTTAAGCCCCTGGAATCATGTTTTAGCCATATCATTCTCTTTTGAACTCCGATTTCAGCGATTCTCGCGCTCAAGCGATCCTTATATCATGCACATCATCTTTATCATCTTATTCTGTTCTATTTGTACTGTTTGTTGTATTGCTTCTTATTTTGTTGTATATTTTGTTTGTGTGATCGTGTAGACGATGTGGCGTTCGAGGAAGGTCAACAACAGCAGTTCGAGGAAGAGAATCAGCTTTTTGACGAGGAAGCCAAGTAGATTTTCCCCCTCTACATGCTCTATTTTTTTCCCAATAATAGCATAAAGATAGACTTTACTTTATTTGATGAAATGCATAAACCTGACGGGAATGCCTACTAAGGATTGACCTAGTCTTTTCAGCCAAGCCTTGAACACCTATTTTTAGTTATCTTTTTGGGTAGCTATGCTTAGTTGCTTAAACTTTGGGGATTGGTGTTGCCACAAACTTTCTAAGAATGATAATCATGGTTTTATATGGATGTTATATCTGGATAATTTGCAAGACCACCTTTGTTTAATTGGAACATGGAGAACCACCCAAGAAAACTGTAGAACCACAATGTTACATGGCTCTAACCTTAGCTGAATAATTAGACTTGTGGTTAGCTAGTAGCCTTACCGAAAGGGCAAGGAGGGGGTCGGTGTAGGGGTCACAGCCCGGTCCTCTTGGGGTGGCAGCCTTTGCTAAGGTGCTGACCATTAGTGAGGTTTATGGACCACACCGCTACTGAAACTCTAGCGGGCTATCTAGCTTTTTTCTTGTTTTTGTAAAGGCTTCATAGTGAACCCCTCCCCACTCACCTCGTAAGTGTTTAAGGGCTTTGCAAACTCGGACGACTAAGGGGAACACAAATTGTGGGTAAAGTGTACAACCTCTCCAGAGTGTAAATCTGTTATAACAGCCGTGCTCAAGGTTATGAGCGGCTTGGACTCTCACATGATAAATGAACTCAAGGTTAACTTGTGGGTTGATATAAACTTACATCTAGTTAATAGGTGCTTGCTAATAAAACTTTACCAACTAAAATGCTAACCGCTTAAACACCTCAGCCTTTCCTTGATAGCCTTGCATACATTCACCCACTTGCTGAGTACCAACCATAAGAGTACTCACCCTTGACACACTGCTATTCAGAAGGAAACTTTGACAATTTTGAAGAGTTCTAAGCAAAAGTTCTTTAGTCGATTGCCTGTGGAAGAAGACGTTGCCTACGATAACGGTGGAACGTCTATATTTTATACAGAGTGTAATAATGTTGATATTATCTTTTATTTATGTGTCGGACATTGTCTTTTGATATATTCACTTATGACGTCTATCATGTGTGTGTAAACTGATCCTGGTGCACATATGAGATGCATTCGGTTTTACCATTAAAATTGGGTGTGATAGATGGTAAGGTCGAGGAAGGCTCCTCCAGCAGAGGCATCGATGTGGACTTTTGATGTCGTTGTTAGCCCATTGTAGAAGCTTTGGAGTACAAGCCACTCGTCCATCCCATGATGAGGACAGGCGAGTATGTACTCTAGGAGTCGCTCCCAAGCTTCGAGGATGGATTCCATCCCCGTCTGCTGGAAACTCGAAATTTTCCTGTGTAGGGCATTTGTTTTGCCAGACGGGAAGATTTTCACGAGGAACGCCATGAAAGACTTGTCCCACGTGGCGACGGCTTCTTTATTCTTGTAAAACCATTATTTCGCCTTGCTCATGAGGGAGAAAGGAAATAGTTGGAGCCTGACGGCGTCAGCCGTGACACCTCGTATTGTCACGGTCTCGCAGAGCTCCAGGAAGCATTGGAGATGTGCGTTGGCATCCTCGTTTGGCTTGCCACAGAAAGGGCTAGCCTACACCATGTTGATTAGGCTGGATTTCAGCTCAAAATTCATGTCCCCAACATTGACGTTGGGTCCAGTTGCCACATTGGCAGCGGAGGGGATGGAGAAATCACGGAGAGTCTTCTCAGCCATGGGTTCAGTTGTTGTTGGTGCTGAAACGACTGGTTTGGCTACCAAAAGGATGATTTGAGGTGGGATGATGCTAGGTCGGACCATTCTCATGAGCTTCTTTGTATTTTCAACGAAGTTTGTGGGCAAGGAGAAACCAGTCATACACTACCTTGTTTCCATCCAATTCAGGAGAAATCAAAAAGCAACATTAGCCTGAATAAGCAATAGCTATTTCTTAAACATATTGCCATGAGTATGTATTAGTAAATCTTTTATCCAATGGCTTCCCCGTCAATGGCACCAGAAATGCTTGTTGGCATTTCTTAATGCAACCACTAGGAACAGGGGTGTTAGGCCCATCCTCAGCAGCGACGCTAGGAAATGCCATGTAAGAGTGGTATGTCTTAATGATTACAGAATGAATCTTCAAGCGCACGGATATACCGCTGTAGCATTTCACCCGGAGAGTATTCAGGTATCGTTATTTATATTTTCCCAAAGGATTGCATGGGCAAAAGAGTTTACTTGGTACATTTTTAGGACAGTATAAATAAGCCATAGACTATAACTCAAACAGGGGTAAGTCAGGGTAATGTGACACACACACTCAAGCCAATCTCAAGATAAAGAATAATGAATAAACCTACAGTTAGTGGAAGCATAGGCATAGAACAAGGTCCTAATAGCATCTATTCATACAAGCAAGGGTTAGGCAAACCACATGATTAGAAGTGCAGGTGCTGGGGAAAAAGGGATATTAGGGAGAATGTCCCGTCCCGAAGTACATCCGGGATGTTACATCTTTTAGAACTCTTATGCCGCACCCAAGCGTGGGGGACTTCACTAACCACGGCATTACTGCCATGGTAGACCAACAGGGCTGTCACCACCTGTTGACACCATTTTTTGACACGTGTCAATCTGTTGATAAGCGGCCAATGGCAAATGGGCCGATGCTGGATCAGGAGCAAAGAATAGAGCATATTAGGTTTTTTGGGCTAGGAGGAGCGTCACACCCGATGGGAGCATAGAAAGGGCCGGCAAAGTAACGTTAGCAAGTTATCTTTTAGATTTTTGTTTAGGAAAGCTTTGTTTTCTTTGTTGTCAAGAAATTTGTAAGTCGTAATCGACTAGGGTTTGTTGCTTAGGCTATAAATAGCTGCCCTCGGGTATGTACCAAAACCATCCAATGATTAATACACAAACCCTTTTTTCCTTTTTTCTCTTTTCGGCGGCTTCGTCTTAGTTGTAGTAGAATTTTCTTTTATAAGTTTTTTCCTGCACGTGGGGCTGCATCGACTTTGATCTCCAACTTGCTGGTAAGTTCCGCGTCGAACAAGGCAGATAGGCTCAAGGTTGACAGCGCATCACTTCTTCCTCTATCCTGTATTAGTTCAAGTTATCGAGCAGATTGGATCTCGGTTTGGTCTGTTCACCAAGTTATCGATACCAGTTTGTTCCTGTTAGATTAATCTGCTTAGTCTAGCTTGTTTCCTGCTGTTATCACAAGTTACCGGTATTTGCTAGATTTGACAAGGTTAGATTTGTTTAATCTTGTTTTTATTTAGTTTTTACCATAATTTAGCCATCCTAGATCTAAATACCATCGGCCAACGCACAGCTTGCCTGTTGCACGTCGTTAGGCTGATCGGGTTCGGATATAGGTGCTGTTTACCGAGGCCTCAACAACCCGTTTGGTGTTGCCTCATCTGTACAATCGGCCGGAGCTTTGGCCGATTGGTCTACTACTGCATCGGACTCTTGGCCGATGCTCGTGGCGGAACAATTCGGAACACCAGCCGATACGTTCCGGTAATTTATCGTTTTACTTGTCCCTTGTCAATTGTAGGTCAAATTGATTGGCACGTCCTGCACCACGCAATCGATTTGGACGCCGCGTGGGAGTGAAGCAAGAGGCTCCTGGTTCCTCGCGTGTGCCGGCGCTGAAGGCTGACTCACAGCTTTTTGCGTCAACACCACCTGCGGTCTACCCCTGCAATACCGTGGAGTGTTGGCGGTCGTTATCTCAATAATCGACCCCCACATTCTCGGAATAAAATGGAGTTTATAACAAGAATCATGTTTATTTCATATAACTAATAAGGTTCCATGAGTTTTCTGTGAAGTATTCGATGCAGGGAACGAGCAGACCAAAATTCAGTAGAAACCGACACAACCCTGGTTCGGCCACACCAAGGTGGTTCGGCCACACAAGGACCGAGCCAATTTCAGATCACCTTTGACCACATGCAAGGAAACACAGATGGAACACATCCTAGGCATTGGTTTGGAGTCAGTTCAATCCGAGGGACACGGTATATCACCCACGGATCCATGGGCCCACAAACTCAAGCAAAGCAACTTCATTAACCAGGAACCCATCCCTGGGAACATCATACACCGTCTAAGGAACAAGTCGGTGGAACGGAGGCGAAACGGCTCTGGGTGTGGTACAGCCGCACCACCCCTGGTTTGGCCGCACCAGCTTGTCGCCCAAACAAGCTCAACCGCCTCGGACAGGAAGTTACCGACCTCAGGACATCATCTGCACCGTGGAATGCTTGAGGTGTCACATCATGTGGTTCGGCTGCACCAGGTCCACCGCCAAACCGCCTCATCTTCTGGCTACAAGTACCCCCTGCTGTCCTAAGCACTATAAATAGGGGGAGCTATCCATTTGATCGACACACACTAGGAGGAATCACTACTTTACTTTCTACTTAGTTGAGTTAGGCTAGTAGTAGTTGGGAGTTAGAGTCGAGTCGAGCTTCGCCTTGAGGTTCCGGAGTCGTCTTTTGGAGTTCTGGTATAAGCTCTTGTATCTTTTCCTTTACTCTTTTGTAAGACTTTAAGCATTTAATATAAAGTTATCTTCTATCTATCTTGAGTTGATTTCTCTTAGCACTTACTTCATTATTAGTGCAAGTACCTAGTACTAGACCAGGTTGGGTTAGATTGGCACTAGAGTAAAGTGTTGTAGTCCCTTGTATGCGGGTTTCATGTTCTTTCTCGTAGGCTCTTGTACCTTAGAGCCTTGGGGAGAGGGTGCTCTCTTGCTTGGAATCCCAAGAGAGTATTAAGTTATAAATATAGGCGTGGTTCCTAGACTTATCGCTTAACTTGAATTGCACCCAACCCCACGGATAGTTGTGGTAGCCGGCAGGTGGTGACGGCCCTATCCGGCCTATGTATTCCACCACGTGAGAGCAGTGGGTGCTGTAGGACTAGGACTTAGGAGTAGACCGTACAAGTTCCCCTTCTCATCCCTTTCTGGAGCTTGTCCCGTCCGGGCGCCTAAAGCATACTTGGATCAACTGCAATAGTTTCTCTTCCCTGTCTTTGCTTCCACCTTTGAATCTCTGCTAGAGTTGGCTCATGAACATAAGAAGTATCTAGGAATCTATCTTGTCTTGTTGTCCTCCCACTACTCAGGTCGCTCACTTACTTATTTTATCTTGATATCCTCGTGTGTCACTGCTATCATTTATCTATCATATATTTATCACTACCTTACCCCTGCTGAGTTGTCACTCACTAAAGTCTTGATTTATTCTTGAGATTTATTTACCAATTGCCTTAGCCATAAGTGCTTCCCCGTGGAAAATATAAATTATGATACTCTGGAATACTCCTGGGTGAAGTGCTACACCGGTGATTCTGTGCGCTTGTAGAATTTATCTTGAATTATATCTATGGACCATACGAACTACCAATAAGAATTTCTGACGCTGTCGATGGGTACTTAACCATGCCTAGTGATTGCATTAAGAAGTGCCAACATGGAGCACGATCATATCCGAAGGATCCCGTGTACCCGAGCACCATGCTCGTGTACGAGGTCACTACCAAAGCATCCTTGGGTCTCCCACCCTTCGGATGCACAAGTAAAATGCTAAGGCAAGCCCGAAAGCACAATGGGCCGATATCCTTACCCAGATCATATGGCCTATGCATATACATTGCATAACTCATGAATAAACTAAGCATGGTATGATAAACTACCGAGATAGCATAACAACCATGTATAAACTCCTTATGAATAGAGTACAGAAAAACTGAATACAAACTCATACCCAAGGCCAAAGGTTCGCTAAGGCCTCGAGGATGAATTGGATTCGCTAAGAGAAAGTGCTACCCTAGCTCCACTACATTAAGGAATACAAGTCTGAAGAGTGAGAGAGGGAGAGAGGCTGTTCTTGTGTGGTGTCTTTTGAATGAGGGGGTGAGGGCCTCCTTTTATAGTCTCCAAGGGCAGTTCCTGCCATCTCTTCGTAAGGAAACCTTAGCCACGGGGCTGAGGTTGCTTAGGGGCGATGCCACATCGAAGGGCACCTGGACGGGAGGCCATCCAGGTTCGGCCGACCCCTGGTGGTGCTCCCCTAGGTGCACCTTCCTCTGGTAGATGTACTGGTGGGTCCAGTATCTGATTTCAGGTGATTGCTTCCTTGGCGCGCCTATTTGCTCTGACTTGTGGGCCCTCGTTGTAAGTGTGTCACAGCGGGTAATCTTTTATGCATTGTTTGTTGCGTATTTTTTGTGTTTTTGTCTTATTCCCGACTTGTGTTCTTGAAATGGTAAATTCTCCAAAACAACTGTGGAGCAAGGTTAGCGATACAGTTATGTGAGTATGATGCATAGCTTTCCTTTCTTTGTGAGTGTAATTGACGGTCGGATTTCGCACTTAAGGACTGTCAACAACACCCCCAAGCGCAGCCAATGCTATGAGTCTTGCTTGCCATCGTACTTGGTGATGCCGATCGGCCTGAACTCTTTGGGGTACTCGAAGTAAGTAAATCTATGGGTGAACGTTGGAAAGTGGTCACTTTCATCGTGGTGCAGAATACCTCCTGATCGACTCTTCTTGTCATCTGGCGGTGATGACATCCCGGGCATCGCGGGCTTCCCTCAGGTCAGCTGAGGGAAGGTCGCAGAGTGCCCTTTTGTGGCCTCGGCCTCCCGTGGGGTTACCTTCGCCTCGTGGTCTTGCGACCTAGTGGTTTCCTTGACCACCTGCGGGTTGTTGGACCTCCTGGTGGTCTTGACCACCCTAGAGGTTGTTTTCCCACCTTGGATTGGGTCTCCCTCCCGGCTTGTGACTAGTTTGGGGCAGTGGGGGGCGGGGACGCTGCTTGCATGTTCCTTGTTCCACGAGCGACTACAGTGCACTAATGGGAGAGGGTCCCGCTGGTCCAGTTGGATGAGCGCGCGGCTAGCTGCATAACCCTTATGGTCTCTGGGTTCTAGGGTAGTCATTGAAGCAGTATCGCGGCCTCCACGATGTTCACTATCGGAGTAGCGTACACGCAGTTGGCGGCCTCCACAAAGGCATCGTGGAGGTTTCTGGCACGCCACTGCATTCTATCTACGGCAAGCGCGTTTAGCGTTCTTTTCTCTTCGTGCCCTCTGCCACTCCTCCATCTTCATCTTGTGGAGCATCCGCGGTGTTTTCATCAATGGAGACAACTGCAAGCAGTTCATTGTCGTACTGGCTTCCAACCTACACATCTACTATGGTGTCCATGTAGACATGGTGCTCTGGCGAGTAGTTGAGAGCAAGAGCTATAGTCGACCAGTACAGTGTGGCCTTCCCCCTCCGTGATGGGAAAGAGGGGCCTGCTCTCCTAGAACGGGAGATCTTCATGGTAGGCCGCAAAGCGTGTGTTGTTGTCGAGTAGTTCGGAGGGCTCCATGCCCTTCAAGTACACGAACTGGCCTTATGGAGTAGATGTGAACATTAGACCCTGATGACCACCAAAAAAGGGCTCGGCGTCGTCATAAGAATTCGAGTAGATGTCGTAGTTGGAACCTCCCGGCGTGCAGTGGCTTCCCCTTCTCCGTGTTGTAGTAGGTGATCTAAGTTGTAGGAGCGTACCACAACTTCGTGGTAGGAGCATACAACTTGGGTGGCCACTGGGTACTGGTAGTCATTGTCATCAAGTGGAGTCGCGTAGTCTATCTAGACTGTGTTGTACCGAAGCGAATGTTCTTGGATGTCCAAGAAGTTGTTAACATGTTAGTTTTTTGTAGGTATGTTTCTATGTATGCAAATTTTCTAACTCTTTAGTGTTGCTAATCACCACCGCTTCATGCAGGGCCCACGGAAGTACATGAAGAATAATAATGGACCAAAACAAAAGTCCAAACCGAAACTCACACGTAAGACTGATTTTCCGTTAGTTCTAGCAAAGGAATGAAGGATTCCATTTTCAATACAATATCACGTTAATTTATGCCATTTAATATAGCATAACATTTTTGTGTATTGTAGTACGATCAACAACCACCAGGGACCAATCTATGTGGTTTCTACGTTGCAAACAACATGCTGAACTTAGTGTTTGACGGAAAACCTACAAAAAACCTACTGTATGTACTCTTCATAGCATGTTTATGCATTAACGACTTGTTTTATTTATTTACTGTTTGTCAGTGTACTTTTAATTGAGCATGGTGTTATGCAGAATCATAAAGCTCCTCCCGCCCCTGGGAGATGCTATGCGAGTTCATTGTAGAGGAGGCCATCCAACTGGGCGGCGAGTTCTACTACGGTCCACTTTGAAACTTTGAAAACTTGTGATTATGAGATGTGTAGAAAATTTAAAATTAATGTACAGGTGTATATTTAAGTGTGGTTACACTATTAATTTGTGATGATATGTGATGCTGCACTGCAAACTTGTGTTCCGGTTGCATCTCTAAACATGCTGATGTGGAGTTTCTGCATTGTAAATTTGTGTTTCTATTGCATCAGAAAACCTGTGCTTGCTGTGGAGTTCTATTGCTTGCAGGTTCAAGATTGCTGCCAATACTTGGTTGGTTCCAGGATGCAGCCAGGAAACAGGCTAGCCCAATTGGGTTGGTGCAGCTATAGGTAACGGGTATCATGTTAAGCCCATTACCTTTGACAGTAGCCCGTTACCTTCCATAGATCAATGGTAACGGGCATCACTTGATGCCCGTCACCTTTGATGTGTCAGTGGTAACGGGTCTTAAATGACGTTTACCTTTGATATGTTAATGGTAACGGGCGTCATATGATGTCCGTTACCTTTGAGGTGTCAATGGTAGCAGGCATCCCATGAGGCCCATTACCTGACAATGGGCCCAAAGGGAGCAGCCGCATGGGGTCATTGGTAACAGTCTTTAGTAACGGACATTGCTTAAAGCCGGTTACCATTCTAAGAAATAGGTAACGGCTTATGCCCGTTACCAATGACCACTCTAGTAACCCAATAATGGTGGCTAGGCCCATTACCAATGTTAGTCTTCACCCGTTACCAATAACCCTGTTCTCATGTAGTGTATAAAATATTGGCAAAAACACCATCTAGGACATTGTCCTTCCGCAGAAGTCCATCTAGTCATTCGTAGTACAAATATCTACTAACAACATTAATATTTCACCTCTTATATTTCATACTCTGCCTCTACTTAAATAAATCATCATTAATGGAACATACAAGCCGCGCACCATAACAATGGCGGGCAAACGTTATCATTGTAGTATTACTTCATATTTATTCATGTGCAAATGTCCTGATGTACTATTATTTGTAACAAAAGAGAGTAACTCCGTGAGAGTCATACTGTTGTTTAGTCTGGCCCTTCTTTGTATTCTTTTTCTGAGCTCAATTGAATTTTGAAGCTAACATTAGCTTTAATTCCATTTTCTATTTAGTCTTGCACAATGCACATATCAGTTTGCTTGTGTTTATCCTCAGCATGAATCTTTTTCACTAGTGAGCAGCCAAGAGGGAGGAGGCGCGAGGCATGGCTGCTGACTGGAGCTGGAGGAAGGCGTGTCGGAGCACCACGAGATCGGAGGAGGGCTGCGGAAGGCAACGACCGGAGCTAGGGTTCGGACCCTAACATGTGGCGCGCTCTCAGGATCCCATCCCTAGAGGCGGGGTGTGAGCAGGATCCCATCTCACCGGCAGTGCGAACGGAAGGTTCCTTCCCTACAGCAGCGCCGAGGAGAATGCCTCGGCAACGGTGCACGGGGAATGCCTTGGCGGCGGCGGCAGGCTGCCAGATGTGCACAGCTGGAGAAAAGAGCATACGTACCGGGGAACCCCGGTTAGTACCGGTTTCCCGCCCGGTACAGCCCAGGCGGTACTAACCCGCCAGCATTTTAGTACCGGACGCTGCGCCAAGTACTAAATGGCGCAGTTAGCTGCTTGCCACGCCAGGCGCCGTGTGCGGCAGTTTAGTACTAGCCGGTACTAACTTATTTTTTTATTTGTTCGCTTTTGAATTGTTTTTTTTCTTTTAATTCGAATTCGTATTCGTATTCGTATCTATAGCCCGTTTGTGTGTAGCTAGCATTCGTATTTATACTTGTATTCGTATCTATATAACATATATATATACACACAATTGATATACAATTTCATAATACAAGAATATGCACACAAGTTTTTCCGTACAATTCAACCATCACTGCCGTCTTCTTCTCTGTTTGGATCTAATCTAGCCACGATTATCCTACGATCTGCATAAAATTCTCCTTTGGAATTTATGACCTCATCAAGAAAGAATCCACGTATTTCTTCTTCAACCGCCCTAACTCTTTCCGATTCGATGAGGTCCTCTTTCATTCTGAAGATCTGTCACGCACAATTATTATTTATTTAAATCAATACTTGTACGAAATTAAAAGAAAGGAATCATTCTTAATTTTTTTACTTACTTCAAATGCTCTTCGCGTCATTTTCATTGGGCCTCAAAAGTTGCGGATGAACTCACAAACTTAGTACCCGCATAAGTTATTTCCGGGTGCCTGTCTCATACACTATATATATGTACACAAAGGGTTATTAAATATTAATGGTGATTAAAGAAATGGATCTAGATGTGCGAGAATTATATTCATACTGGAAAGTCTTTTTTGAAAGAAAGTTCAGCCGGGTTATCTGATATTCCTATGTTCTTTTTAGGAAGTGAGCCCATGCTATTTGGAGGAGATTTATGAGGTCTTGATATTTAGTTGTCAATATTTTCTTAGAGTCAAACGCCACCACCCGGCATTTATCAATCTCGATACATAGCAAGATCCAGTGAAAGCTGTTGGGACACATATACATATCAAATGTCCGATATACATATTATCAAATGGAAGGCATGGAAAAGATATATAGTTGAAGTGCTTACTCGAAGTTGTACGGAAACAGAATGAATTCACAAGTATTCTACCCATCCAAGGCCATGCATATATTTTTCATGGTTGTATTTGGCAATTTGCGTATGCTATTCTCGTTTATATTATCCGGGTCCATGAAGCCGACATTGTAGTAACCCCTTCTCCGGCATTCTTGCACCTTCGACCTATACATGATACAAAATAAAAGAGGGGATGAGAAAGCCTAGAACCAGTTCAGCTACAATATAGAAATGAGAGGAGATATACTGACATACAAAATACGCTGAGGAGGAACTTGTCTAGAGCGTCTTGATGGTATAGAAACCAAAGACTCTCAAACTCGATCCATCTGTCATCGGGCCCCCGATGGAAATCGTTATTTTTAATTCGAGCTGCGAACATTATGGTTCCATCTCTAGATTCCTTCATGTACCATCTATGCAGCTCCCGCATCCTCGTTGGTAGCATCTCGATCAACTCCGGCCACATAAGAGGTTCACCCATTTCAAATTTTTTTTCTTTCTGAACCTTGGTGCTTTGGAATATCAGCCTGCCCTAGGAGTTGGGCTTTCGTGAGACTCGATTCCACCACAAACTCAGCCATACCTATATTCTCCTTTGAAAGAACTACAAGTGGAGGTATTGATTGGTTCAACTGTTCTCTGAGCTGGGGAACTTGGTTGTAGCGATGATTGCTCTTCTTCTCATAAGACTTTGTGATCGAGCATTCGTAGTCCAATAGTCTTTCTTTCTGCTTTAGTTGGCACATGGCTATGAAGTGCTTTTTCCTGGCTGGATAGACCGGTTGTTTCGGCTCAGGCTTCTTTGGCGCGAGTTGTTCTTTAACATGTTTTTTCACGCTAGCATCCAATTCCTCTTGTGTCATATCGTATGGTAACTTCTCGGGTGGAGGCTTCTCTTTCTTCTTAGGTTGGGTCTTCTTCTTCCTAGGAGGTGGCGGTGGCGGGACCCAAGCCTTTTTCGCATTCTTCTTGACCTTAGGAGGCGACAGACTCGTGGTAGGTTCCCTTTGACTGGCTGGTGACGGCGGATCCATGCCGTGGTCCATTTGAGCGGCTGGTGATGACGGCGGATCCATGCCGGGGCCCATTTGAGCGGATGGTGATGGGAGATCCATGCTGGGGCCCCTTTGAGCAGCTGGTGACGGCAGACCCATGTCGGTTTGTGGCGTTGGCGATCATGGCCTTGCCATATCCTTAGGCGATGCTGCAGGATCTGTGGTTCCTCCCAAAAATCTTATGTACTGCTTGTTCTAGCAGATCCATGTGTGGAGGGCTTGTTGTAGTTCCTGTTGTCCATCGCCCCCGGGGATCTCGAGGTCGAGATCTTCCCATCCTTTCTCGACTCGATCAACCATGACTCTAGAATATCCTTCAGGAATCGACGCGCCATTTTCTACAAATTTCTCTAATTTTCTGCAATTTTTCTACAATTTTCTGCAATTTTCCTCTAATTTTCTAAATTTTTCCTAAAAATAAACAAGCTGACGTCACCACATAGCGTGCTAACGTCAGCACAGGGGCTTACGTCAAGCCCTTGCGTGGCGGCCGGGACGGGAGCGGGGCGGTGCGGCCAATGCGGGCGCGGAGCGAGGCCCGGGACGGCGGAGCGAGGCAGGGGCGGAGCGAGGCCGGCCCTGAGTGAGAGGCCGGCGGCGGTGGAGCGAGGCCGGCTGCGGCGTACCGGTTGGGGCGCGGCGTGCGTCGGGGAGGGTCGGGGTCTAGGGCGCCCCGGCGCCGAGGGAGGATGGGGACGCGGCGCGCGAGGCGTGGAGGGCGCGTCGGCGTCGAGGGAGGATAGGGAGGCGGCGGAGCGGCGGCGGCCGGTGTTGGAGACGAGGAAGGGCCGGGACTTGGCGTCGATTGAGATCAACGCCAAGTCGTATGCCCTATATAGGAGGACCAAGTTAGTACCGGGCGAAGCCACGGCCCGGTACTAACCTGCTTCCTGCGCAGGTTAGTAGTGGGCGGTGGCTTCGCCCGGTACTAATTTGCGCAGTTTAGTACCGGGCTGTTCCTCCGCCCACTACTAACCTGCCTCCACTGGCGGGAAATTTTGGTGGAGGCAGTCCCGGTACTAAACTGCCAATTCATATTGTATCATAATGGATGTTTTAGGTCTTTTTTATTTGTACCAAATTACCTAAAGGCAATAAAATTATAAATATATAATATTTTTGACATGCAAAATTATAGTATTGTATAGTTTTAATCAATTTGTCAGATGATATATAATTCTATGTACTTAATTCAACAAATTGATTCCAAATTACATTTTATAATTTTTTAATAGGTTTTTTTGTAATAAATTAGATATATAATATTTGTAACATGAAAAATTTTAGTATCGTATAGTTTTTCATCAATTTGTTAGATGATATATAATTCTATGCACTTAATTCAACAAATTTATTCCAAATTACCTTTTATAATTTTGAAATAGTTTTTATTTGTAATAAACTAAATATATAATATTTTTAACATCCAAAATTATAGTATTGTATAGTTTTCATCACTTTGTTAGATGACATATAATTCTATGCACTTAATTCAATAAATTGATTCAAAAAAGGAAAATATATAACATTGGTATCTGACTTCATAAATTACATAATGGTTACACAAATTACATAACTAAATCACAAAATACTACATAATGGTTACACAAATTACATAACTAAATCACAAAATACTACATAATGGTTACACAAAACTACTCATTAATTAATGGAACATTGATAATCTTCCGTTTGACAAAGGTCCATTGGTTGTGATCGCGACGTAAGTAAGGAGCGTCCTCTTTGGATAGTAGGATGCTGGGGTCAACATTGACTGAGAATGGAGGAAGATTATCAAACTGATCAAAATCTTCTAACTTATCTGAAATATCCTCAATACCAATGATTTTTCTTTTTTCTGGAAGAACTATGTGGCGTTTTGGCTCATTGTTCTTGGATTTCCTTGACATGTCCTTCACATAGAACACCTGTGTCACATCCTTGGCTAGGACGAATGGTTCATCTTTATATCCAATCTTTTTGAAGTCCACTATTGTCATCGGTCTATCGTCACGCCTCCTCCAACTCAATTCACCCATTGGCAGCGAAACAGAGGAATCTTCAAAGGTCCATAGTCTAGTTCCCATATCTCCTCTATGACACTAAAGTAGCTGTCCTTTTTTCCATCATTGCCTATAGCGTCTATACACACGCCACTATTTTGGTTTGTGCTCTTTTCATCTTGGGCTCTGGTGTAAAATGTATAGCCATTTATCTCATACCCTTGGTATTGCATGAATGTGATTGATGGTCCCCTAGCCAACCATTGAAGTTGTTCATTAATTGTGCCGTCACCCATGAATTTTCGTCTGAGCCAAATAGTAAAGGTATCTATGTGATGACGTGTGATCCAGGTCTCAGACTTGCCCGAATTTTTAGACCGTACAATATTCATGTGCTCCTCGATATATGGAGCCACCAGGGATGAATTTTGTAGAACCGTGAAGTTTGCTTTGCGGATTTCCTTGCCAGGGATGTTAACATTAGATTTCTTCCCTAGTGTGCCCTTTCCCTTTAGTCTCCCTTCGTGGCGTGACATGGGAACCCCGATCGGACTAAGCTCATCAATAAAGTCAACACAAAACTCAATGACCTCCTCTGTTCCATAGCCCTTAGCAATACAACCTTCTGCACGAGAATGACTGCGAACGTACTTCTTTAGGACTGCCATGTACCTCTCGAAAGGGAACATATTGTGTAGGAATACAGGGCCCAAAATGTTTATCTCTTTCACAATATGCACGAGAAGATGTGTCATAATATTAAAGAATGACGGTGGAAACACCATCTTAAAGTTGACAAGACATTGGACCACATCATTCTGTAAATTTATGAGCTTATTTGGATCGATTGCCTTCTGCGAAATTTCATTCAGGAAGGCACATAGCTTCAGGATTTCCAATCTTACATTCTCCGGTAGAAATTGTGTCATCAGGACATGACAGTCATGCGACTTTAAGTTTGTGAACTTCTTCTCTTTCATATTTATTCTTCCCTGTATATTTGAGGAGTATCCGGATGGTACCTTCATATTGTTCAAACAATCGAACATGATTTGCTTCTCATCTTTGCTGAGAGTGTAGCTAGCAGGACGCAAGTAGTGTTGTCTATTGTCTCTCTTTTCAGGACGTAGGTCTTCCCTTTGTTTCATTTCTTTCAGATCATGCCTTGCTTCCGGTGTATCTTTTCCTTGCCCATACGTGCCTACAAAACCTAGCACGTTCACGCAAAGATTCTTCATCAGGTGCATCACGTCAATTGCGTTGCAGACCTCTAAGGATTCCCAATATGGTAGGTCCCACAATATAGACTTCTTCTTCCACATTGGTGCATGCCCGTTTTCGTCATTCGGAACTTGTTGGCTGCCACGACCCTTTCCAAACACTACACACACATACTTTATCATTGAGAAAACACGCTTTCCGTCACGGAACATTGGTTTAGCACGAGTTTCTGGCTCCCCTTTAAAATGTTTGCATTCCCTCTTAAGGGCTGGTTGAGGGGAAGCAATCGATGATGGCCCATATAAACGACCTTTCGACAACGTTACAAATAAAAACTGCCGGTTTCATCTAAACAGTGGGTGCATGCCTAGTATCCCTTGTTCGACTGTCCCGACAGGTTGCTATGTGCAGGCCAATCATTGATGGTTATGAAAATCAATGCTCGGAGGTTGAAAGTCTCCTATTTATACTCATCCCACACACGTACACCATCTTCCTTCCACAACAGTAGTAACTCATCAATCAACGGTCGAAGGTACACGTCAATACGTTGCCAGGTTGTTTTGGGCTTTGGATAAGCATAGGCATCATGATGTACTTCCGCTTCAAGCATAACCAAGAAGGAAGGTTGTACATACATAGGCCATGTCCTGTGACTGCTCCCCCACTCGCGGAATGGATTCATTCCATCTGTACTCAAACCAAACCTTATATTCCTTGCGTTCTTGTTAAACTCTAGGAATTCTCTGTTCATGTTTCTCCACTGGAACCCATCTGCGGGGTGTCTCAGCATCTGATCCTGCTTACGGTCTTCTTGGTGCCACCGCATCAACTTAGCGTGTGACTTGTTTCTGAACAAGCACTTCAAACATGGTATTATAGGAAAATACCACATAACTTTAGTGGGAATTTTTTTACTGTCATCATCAGTATCATTTTGCCTAATCTTATACCGTTTTGCGTCGCAAACAGGACAAGCATCCAGATTCTCATATTCACCGCGATAGAGGATACAGTCGTTTGGACATGCGTGAATCTTCTATACATCCAATCCAAGAGGGCAAACAACCTTTTTTGCTTCGTATGTTGACGAGGGTAATTCGTTGCCATCGGGAAGCATGTTCTTTACGATTCCCAGTAGCTCCTCAAAGCCCTTATCGGTAACACCATTTGTTGCCTTTCACTGCAGCAATTCCAGTGTGCTACCCAACTTCTTGTGCCCTTGTTTGCATCCTGGATACAATAACTTTTTGAGATCCTCTAACATCTTCTAAAACTTCTTTGACTCCTTCACAGTTTCACTATCTTTCTGTTCATCTAGCAAAACCTGACCTAGATCGTCATGTGGTACCTCTTCTGTGGCATTCTCTTCAGCCTCGTCCATTAGTTCATCATTAAAAGCACCCGCTTCATATAAGTGAGCTAGGTCCAGAATGTTGTTGTCATCATCATTATCTTCATCGTCTTCTGCTTGGTCCAAAGAGTATAGTTATCCATGAAACCCCTTTCGTAAAGATGGGCGTGTAGAGTGTTTATTTTAAAAAATTTCTTGTTATTTCTGCAAAAATGGCATGGACAACACATGAAACCTTTCGAGGGCCTGTGAGCCTCAGCCGCATCGAGAAAATACTTTAGGCCGTTAATCCACGCCATGGTGCACCAGTCGTCGTACATCGATTGTCGTTCCATCTGCAATAATATTATTCCATTTAGGGACATTATAGATTCACGATTTAGGTTAATGTGAAAGGGCTTCACAATTCTTTCATAATGACCTATAATAAAGGTCGCACATCTTTATTAATATGACAAAATCGTATTACAAATACATTCAAATTAAAGTACATAATTAAATGACATTCAAATTAAATTACATAATTAAATTATATTCAAATTAAACAAACACAAATAATATGAATAATTAAGAAAAATTAAGAGATCTACTTATCATTACATTATCCATTACACAACATGACACCATGACTAAATAAAAAGGTCTACATTAATAGTACACATCATCCATTACGCAACGACGAATACGACCGCTAACAAGTCCAAGACGTTCTTCAGGGTGGAACTCAAGTGAATGGCCGGTGCGGCTCAAATGGTTGCGTACCGATGCCCAAGCAAAAGCACGACGCTCCAATACATCCAGTTGCAAAGTCATTTCTACGGATAAAACAAAAAATAACATAATAAAGTCTTTGGATTCACATTCACTAATTATAAATTTCACAAGCTTCATAGCATAAAAAAATTTCTTTTAGTCATCGCTTCTAGCTATATATCATAAAAAAAGTAAAAATATCAAGAAAATCATTATTTTTAAACCCTAATTATTTTGACACTCTTCAGTTTACGAACACTCGTCATCCAACACCATATGTGGGATGCAATCATGGTTCAGAACATGTATTCAGGATCCTTATGCAAAAACCATCGAAAAGAAAAAAAATCTTTGTTTAGGATATATGTATGTCGTCAACCTTGATCCTACGGTGTTGGCACTATCATTCGGGGCCAACATCGATATCCGCGACACCGTGCGGTACAAGGCCGTGATGAAAGAGTACGACCTTGGTCCTGACGGTGCCATCCTCACCTTGCTAAAAGGTGAGGATTTCTACATTGGGACAAAGACCGTACCCCTTCATCATGTCCCTGCACCGCACGGTATCGCGGACATCGATATTGGCCCCAAATGTCACTATTAACACTGTAGGATCAAGGCTGACTTCATATACATATCTGAAACAAAGATTTTTTTTAACTTCGCGATGGTTTCAATGGGAGCCTGAATAAATACATCATTAGAGTGTCAAAATAATTCTTTATTTTAATACAAAATAAATACCAAGTATATACATTTTTCACTTCAAAAAATTTGCTATTTCACAGTCACTAGCTTCAAATCATAACAATAATAATTATACAATATTAAATGAAAACAATATTGCTATATAGATATATACATACATATATCACTTGAAATCAACACATATTTCTCTAAGTATAAAGCATGAAACAAAGTATAAAGATCACCAAAGAAGAGAGGATGAAGTTGCTAACCTTTTGAGAACCTGGATGAGTGAAATCCCCTAAAAACTTGACTAAAATGGGTAGCAAATCTCTAGAACGCTATGAGGAAGAAGAGAGCCCGGGCTCGGGTGAAATGAATGCCTCGGGCTCGGAGAGGAAGAAAGCTGTCTGGAGCCAAGTTAGTACCGGCTGGAGGCTCCAGCCGGTACTAGCTCTCACCATTTAGTACCGGCTGGTGGCTCCAGCCGGTATTAAGCTTCCTCGGCTCTATTTAATACCGGCTGGAGGCTCCAGCCGGTGCTAAAGTGCCACCGGAGGGAATGTAGCCGTTGCCCCCTGGTGTCGGTGGAGCAGTTTAGTACCGGCTGGAGCCTCCAGCCGGTATTAAAGGGCTCCCAGGGGCACCGTAGTTCTGGTCCGGTACTAAATGAGTCCCTAAGTACCGGCTGAAAGACAGCTAGTACTAAGGGCCGCGGATGAATGTGAAGTTTTCTAGCATTGGTGGATGCGAAAGAGAAAGGAAGGGAGGAGAGTTGGGTGCTCCATGTCTGAGACGTGGATCAAGGACACACGTCACCAATACGATACGATATATTAGGAGTGACGTGTTTAGTCGAGAACCGTCACCTATATATTCATACTGGGGTATGTCTTGCTCGCAATGAACATATTAGTGACGTGTTACAACTTTATCCGTCACTAATCTGATATTAGAGACACGTTATGTTTTTACGTCATTGATTTGGGTGTCTTCTTTGTGAGTTTTTGACGTAGTGACTTCAATTTCTCGTATGTCTTTAGCATTCTACGTAAGTGTATCTGCTCATTCGCTTATGAAAAATATGTAAATACAGGCAAATATAGTAAAATAGGTACAAAATGTTATTCAACGTTCATAATCTGTCACTATATCTATTCGCTAAGATCTGCACTATGGATTTTTTTTACCCCTGCTAGTAATCCTAGCAAAGAAGCATTTCACTGCTCAACTATTTCGAGGTGGTTTGGTCCTTGATAGAGTGATATAATTTGCATTGTGGGAAATTGTAGTTATTATTAATTTTCAAATGTGCACAGTTATGTAAATCGAACTTCTTTGATCGATATATTCCATAATTTGTTTGACAAAACAGAGGTGACGTACATAGCATGATAAGATGATGAGTTTCGGAGAGAAAATATATAGAACTCCAAAATAACTTCCACTTAACGACAGTTTTATAATAATCTATTCAATGATTTCGATTGGTGTAAATACTAAGAGCAATGGCCTAAGGTCTAAATCATGGATAAACATCGTGTTTGGCAGTTGGCAGTGAGGACTGTGAGAGTCAAATAAAAATGCAGATATATGAATGTGTCATTTGTTTTTGCTGAGGCATAAAATTCACAGTGGCAGCAAAAAAATAGTTCTATTTTATTTTAAACTAAAGAAGATTATATGATTCTTGTTGTGGCAATTGTTCTATGTAATTCAGTGCTTCTTACTTATTATATTAACAATGGCAAGTGCAGACATAATTTATTGGACAAAAGATGTACCATACTTATGGTTGATATTTTACCTAGTGATCTCATCTATATGGATCAATTACAGAAGCCTTTCTTCCTGCAAATCACCAACAATTGAAATAGAATAAGCTTGTCTTTGTCAGTTTGGAAATGTTTCCCCAATATCCCAATATACAATAGGGATAAAGAAACAACACGATAAAGGTCATCTGTGTAGCAAAATTGTGGCCTAAAAATAGTGATGGCCTGAAAAGAGTTGGGGCCTGTTAACACAAGGAATCGAATCAATAACATTTAATCTTGAATTACAAAGCAAACAAAATACAATCGCATTTCAAACATATCATGAAGGATCTCGTGAGCAGCAGGCTAGCAGCTGTTGGAGGTAGAGCACCGTAGAGTAAGGAATAGAAAACTTACATCTGACTGTCTCCTTTTCACCCGTGGCCATCTTGTCCCCGTCGGACTCTTGGGGCAGTGTCGTCCTTCAGAAGCACCGTCTTGAACATTGCTGCCATCTGGAATGTATCTCGGGGTGGTATGCGGCCGCTCAGCATGGCATTCCGTCGGACAGCTCGTGCGCGCGCGAAGTGCTATGCCTAATGCCTTCGTATGTACAGGGCACTTGTGGACCCTCTCCACCTTCTGCCCGGGGTTGCCCGCGCCGAGGGGGCGAGCGAATATGGCACGGGACCGGCTCCTGACAGAGCACTTGCAGCACGCGGTGGAGGAGAAGGGGCATCAACAGTGATGAGGGAGGTAGCAGAGGTGTACAGATAAATGGGGAGAGGCAACCACATCTGGTGCTCACCATCCACGGGCTTCACGCTGGCTGGAGGTCGACGGTTGGCGAGCGAGTCGGGTTCAGGCCGACGGTAAGGCAGCCAAATGCTGCAGCTCAGTTAGGGAAAGCGTGGCGGAGGCCGAGCCCACGCCCGCACCGTCGGCCGCGCCGGGGTCGCAGGGGCCGCTAGGCCCCCGCACTAGCCGGGATGGCCGGGACTGAAGCAGCCGGGTTCGCCGCGCCCGCACTCCGCCTGCGCCGGGTCGCTGGACCGTCACCCGCACCCCGCCTACGTCGGGGTTATCGGGGCCGCTGGGGCCGTCGCCCGTGCCGGGATGGCCGGGAACGCAGCGCCCGCGGCAGCAACGCCCGCGGTGGGAGGAGGGAGGTGCGGGCGTCGCCCACGAGCGGGTTCGCGAGGATTCGCGATCCTTGACGGCTTAACGAGTGAGACACCAGCTACGACCCCGATCGGACGGTCCATATCGTGTCTTGGTCCGGATCAGACGGTTATCAGGTTAGCGGGTGACGTGGCCCTATCGGACGTCTGCGGTTTGGTCCAGGATCTGTATATAGAGATTGACGGACTAAGGAATCATTGATTGCTTTAGAAATTGTAGAGATAGAGATAGAGATAGAGATATTTGTATCTCTACGTCTATGGTTCCAGTTTCTACAAGTTGTTAACCAGGTTTCTATGCTGCTGCTGAGGCTGAAGTTTTCATGTAGGTAGTTTTAAATGTCTCAGATACGATTCAACAGAAACAGGGGATGCCTGTTATGCCACGGTTGCTCCATTTGTTCGTAGCATTATTTGCATAGCACATACATTGGCCCCAAGAGCAAGTGGCTTAATATTTTTACAAATGTTGCTCAACTTGGAGAGCAGAGTGACAAGTTCCAATCCCAACTGCTACTGTTAACAAGCTACTGCAAATTGAAAAGTGGAATGTGTTCTTTTCGCAAATTAACCCCTCACGCGGCGAAAGGGTATGTAGCCTAGTGGTTACAGGAACCTTAGTAGCACCTGAGGTCCTGGTTCGACTCTCCGTAGGAGCAAATTTTCTAGAATTTAACGGCGTTGTGCTTTCAGTGGTAGACGACGTTCCCGTCGACAACGAGGTGTCTGTGGTGACTTCGTCAATAACAAAGATTTGTCGGCTCACTCTCTCGGATGTGCTCATATGGGTAGGATTGTTTACCTAGATTCATAGCGGTGAGTGTGCGTGCGTGTTGTGAGCGTTATTTCTGTACTGTGTTTAAACAAACCCCCTCGCGCGGCTTCCGGCATGAGCTGCAGCAACGCGGAATCTCACGGCGGGACGCGTGATTGCACAGTTGTCCAAACAGATCCAAGGGTGGTGCTTCTCAGCTGTTGGAGTTGGACGTCCGTGCAGGCGAGAAAAAAAAAAAGCGTTGCTTGTTCGACTCACGTGACAGCGCGTAGTTGCTCGAGTTCTTGGTTTTTCGCTGGGTTTGGAAACAAGGCTCTGGCCGCTCTGCTGACTCTGTACGCTGGCTCTGTCGTTTTAGACTTTTTTTTTTTGAAACAAGTCGTTTTAGAGTTTATAGTTTAGGTCTTATATCTGGTAATAAATGGCTACAGGTCATGAGATAACGTTGGCACGTTGCCTAGTTGGGGGTGATTGCATCGTCACCCAGACAACCTCGATCACAACCAGTAAGTTATCTATCACAAGTTCACCAGTCTTTCAAGTAGTATTTGACTGTTACAAAACACTACTGGCCGGAGAACTAGCCATTGATCCAGAGCATTCGTACCGGCTAGATCCGCTCAGACTGTTTGAGATTTTTTTCTTACACACGCGCCATACCATTGAACAAAGTAGATGCAGTTTTACTGAAGCGAGGAACATCAAGGTTGCTGCTTCTGAAACTAAGGTCTCATTTGGGAGGGTTCTATGGTGTCTATTGATGGAGCCGGTGGAGCTACTTTTTCCGGTTCCACCTCTTCCCTAGTTCATTTAAACCTCGATTTAGGGTTTACGTTCTCGATCTATGCTACAACGTAGAATAATGCAAAATAGTATCTATACAATGGTGTTTACTGTAGCGCAGAGCTGAAACCATTTCTGGTAGAGCCATGCCAAAGAGGCTCTAAATCATTTGGAGATCCTGCTTCTGCACGCGTGTTGCCATCTGATTGGCCAAACTGTCACTGGGCGCACCATGCTGCAAGCTAGCATACAGTAGACTTTGCACTGCACGAACGTCGGAGCACATACAAATAGAGCTAAAAGCTTTCTACCGGATAAACCTTGCTGCATCGTCATTTTGAAAAACCCTCCAAGGCGGGCAGAAATTTCAACCGTCTCGGTTAATATCTGGTATTAACCGAGGCGGTCATTTTTTATTAATCGCGATGGTTACAACAACCTCCTACCATAATAGATTAACCGAAGCGGGCACTCTTAAAATGCCCGTCTTGGTAAATACTCGTACGGACGGGCATATTACAACGCCTGCCTCGCAAAATACAAGCCCAGAGTATAGCCCATAATCGGCCCAATATCGCGCTTAGTATATAAATAGCAGAGTTAGGGTTTCCACTCCTCACCCTCACTCCATCTCTCCCAACTAGCATCGCACTCCCTCCCCCTCTCCCTCCCTCCCTCTCCCTCCAACAGTGCCCCTCCTCACCTCCAATGGCGCATGGCCGAGGCGCCATCCTTCCCCAGTGCCACACGCCCTCTCTCTGCAGTAGCGGCCCACACCTCCCCAAGTAGCGGCGCATCTCCCACTAGTGGCGGCGCAGGGAGGTCATATCCGGCCGGTGGCGGCGCAGGGAAGCCGGATCCGACGGCCACGGTGGTAGCACACCTCTCCCCTTCGCCAGCGTCGGCCTCACCTCTCCCCTTCACTGGTGGTAGCGCAGGGCGGCAGGATCTGGCCAGTGGCGGCGCAAGGAGGCCAAATCCGGCGGCCATGGCAGCGGCGCACCTTTCCACCTCGTGAGCGTTGACCTCACCTCTCCCCTTCATTGGTGGCGCGCGTAGGGCGGCTGGATCCGGCTAGTGGCGGCTCAAGGAGGCCAAATCCGGCGGCCACGGCAGCGGCGCACCTCTCCACCTCGTGAGCGTTGGCCTCACCTCTCCCCTTCACTGGTGGTGGCGCAGGGAGGCCGGATACAGCAGCCACGACGGCGGCGCACCTCTCCCCTTCACCAGCAGCAGCCCGGCGGTCCTGGTGGATCCGATGAGCGGCGGCACTTGGATAGGCTTGGCAGGCCTCGTCGATGGGGCCTGCTGAGCCCATCGACGGGCTCGCTGGATTTTTTTATTTTTTATTTTATTAACAAAGACGGGTATTTAAAATGCCTCGGAACCGAAGCATTTTGAATGCCCGCCTCGATTAATCTAAAATGCCCACCTCAGTCAAGGTTATTGTAGTAGTGGGAAGTGTTAACCACATGCACAAGACACTAGTTGGGGGTGGTTGCATCGTCACCCAGACAACCTCAATCACAACCAGTAAGTAATTATCTATCACCAGTTCACCGGTCTTTCAAGTAGTATTTGGCTGTTACAAAACACTACTGGCCGGAGAACTAGCCATTGATCCAGAGCATTAGTACCGGTTAGATCCGCTAACAGCCTGTTTGATTTCTCGTACCTAACTTTAGTCCCGTCATATCAGATGTTTAGACACGAATTAGAAGTATTAATTATAATCTAATTACAAAATCAATTGCATAAATGGAGTCTAATTCACAAGACGAATCCATTAAGCCTAATTAGTCCATAATTTGACCATATTGTGCTATAGTAAACATGTGCTAATGGTGGATTAATTAGACTTAATAGATTCATCTCGTGAATTAGCACCAGCTTATGCAATTAGTTTTTTAGTTAGCTCATGTATAATCCCTCTATTTTGTATCCAAACATCCGATGTGACCCGAAATAAAAATTAGTCCTTGCATCCAAACACCCCCTCGGACCGTTTGAGATTTTTTTTCTTACACATGCACCATACCATTGAACAAAGTATGCATTTTTACCGAAGAGAAGAACATCAAGGTCGCAGCTTCTGAAACTAAGGCCTCGTTTGGGAGGGCTCCATGGTGCTCCGGCTCCATCTTAGGGCCCCTTTGGTAGGGCTTCTGGAGCGGCTCCAAAGCCGGCTCCAGCAGGAGCCCTGCCAAACGGCTAAAAATGAAGCAGCTCCGGGTGTGGAGCCGTACTTGGAGCCCCTTGCGACTTCCATTGAAGAGGTGGAGCCACGAAAACGTGGTTCCACGCGGCTCCAGCGTCTAGTCGCCCGTCCTTCAACTTTGATCGTAATGACAGCGAATTTGCCACTCCTCTCTTCCCTTCAGTCTGGCACACGAGCGTGTATCTATGATTATATGGTTTATGTGAGGATTGACTCCCTTTTAAAATTTACTATTATGAGAAGACAATTATTATTAGCTAACCAATATTTCTATTTATTTATTTATTTTCATATGAATTAAAATTTTAAACTCAGTGCAAATATAAAAGTCAGCACGCAAACATCTCAAATAGCTAAGGACATAATGGACATTTCACCTCTTCAATTCATTCATAGAAACAGGATGGAGCTGTTTTGCCAAACACTTTTCAAAACGGCTCCAGCTCCACCAGAGAAGCCGCTCCACCAGAGGAGCTGGAGCTGGAGCTATTTTTGGAGCCGGAGCCATGCTAAACAGGCTCTTACTAGAGCTGGTGGAGCTACGTTTTCGGGTTCCACCTCTTCCGTACTTCATTTTGAACCTCGATTTACATTCCGGATCAATGCTACAGCGCAAAACAGTGCAAAATAGTGTCCCCCACAATGGCGTTTACTGTAGCACGGAGCTGAAACCGTTTCTCACGGAGCCATGCCAAAGAGGCTCTGGATCATTCAGAGATCCTGCGTCTGCACGCGTGTCGCCATACCAATGGCCAAACTGTCACTGGACACGAACGAACCTTGCTGCAAGCAGAGAGTAGACTTCTGTACGGCACGAACGTCGGTGCACATACAACACTACCGGAAACAGGAAATTCGCCGAGTGTAAACATTTTACCGAGTGCTTTATTTCGGGTACTCGGCAAACAGACTATTTGCCGAGTGTATTCAACCAGGCACTCGGCAAACATAGTACACTCGGCAATAAGGTTGTTTGCCGAGTGCCATAAATAAGACACTCGGCAAAACGCTCATAGACACTCGGCAAAGATACGACACTCGGTAAATAAACGGCGTGTGCATCGCATATGCACCGTCCGTCACCGGACTGGGCCGGCCGTTAGTCCTTTGCCGAGTGTTGGACGCCGACACTCGGCAAAGAGGTAGTTCGCCGAGTACCACTGCAAGACACTCGGCACACTTATTACTTCGCCGAGTGCCTCACCCTGCACACTCGGCAAACAAAAAAAAAAATTTCGTCATTTTGGCCTCCACACTTTTTCTACTCCCCACGTAGGAGATTTTGTAATCTATAATAAAAGTTGGTATATTTTGTGGTCTGTTTGCTATTTTTAATGAAATGATTGCATTAATAGGAATTTTTTTATTCATGTCAAATTTTAACTGCAGGTACATGAAATGGTGGATTATAATCAGTGGAAAAATTATATCCATATTATGGAGTCCGGATTGAGGTCTCAACCAGGAAATGAAAAAAAAATTTGAACATTGTTTTTAAAAAACACGACCACGAACGTGTGGTTGAATGGTTGTTTAATTCTAAAAAAATCAAACGAAATCTGAAAATCACAAGATTTGTCAAGATGTCATGATATTATGTGTGGAGGCTGTGGTAAAAAATTGAGAAGGTTTCGCCCAATTTCTGACATATGATACTTAGAAACCGACTCATCTCCTGGAAGGATTCATAGAAGTTAGAGAGGACACAATAAGATTTGGAGTCCAAGTGACACTTGAGTTAAGGTTTGGCTTCAAATCTTTTTGTATAGGCAACATACAACATAGATTGGTTCGTGTCAAAATTTGGAAATTTTTCGGATGCGTTTACTATTTTTTATTGATTAAATGCAATTATAGATTTTTAGTAGATATAAATGCAATTTGCGCTATAACTGCATGAAATAATAGAACATTATCAGTAGAAAAATAATTTAACCATTGTTGAGTGGTGGTGACACGATTTTGCCCAAGTGTATTGTAAAAAGTTATGTAAAACATGAAATATTAGTGTATTTTGCCGAGTGTGTAAAGAAAACACTCGGCAAAAGTACCGTTTGCCGAGTGTTTTTCACAGACACTCGGCAAACAAAGAAGATTTGCCGAGTGCCAGATCCCAGGCACTCGGCAATGTACCTGGCAGGTTTAAAAAAAATTGAATCTTTGCTTTGCCGAGTGTCGGATCTCTGGCACTCGGCAAAGAACAGGACTTTAAAAAATTGAATCTTTACTTTGCCGAGTGCCAGATCGAGGGCACTCGGCAAAGAACCGGACTTACGTTTTTAGCAGAACCCTGCGCGCGGCCCGGCCTCTATCCAAAACCCTGCCCCGCCCCGCCGCCCCGCCGCCCCGCCGCCGCGCCGCCCCGCCCCGCCGCCCCGCCGCCCCGCCGCGCCGCCCCGCCCCGCCGCCGCGCCGCCCCGCCGCCCCGCCCCGCCGCCCCCGCCGCCCCGGCCCGCCACCGCGCCGCCCCGGCGCCCCGCCTCGCCGCCCCACCGCCCCGCCGCCCCGGCCCGCCGCCGCGCCGCCCCGCCGCAGCGCCGCGCCGGTTGAAGTGAGTGCTACAACATTGCAACTACGCAAGTTACTTAGTTGCTAAGACATAAGTTCCATCACAACTGTGAAAAAGCAACATCCGTATAATAGATCAGTTTTGCCCTTTGACTCGCACTAAGTCTGATAAATTTTTTTTCAAGAATATAAAGCTTGCCGCCCCGCCGCCGCGCCGCCCCGGACCCCCGGCGCCCCGGCACCCCGCGGCCCCACCGCCCCGCCCCGGAGCCCCGCTGCCCCGCCGCCCCGGCGGCCCGTCCTCGAGTCGTCACTTTGTACGATAGCAAGGTGAGTCATCCTACACCTCTATTTTCGTACGATGTTCGTATATCACGTAACCTAGTTAGGCGTCTCCCGTTCGAAAGAGATACGGTTGGAAATATGTAGATGTTTGCATATTTATAACCGTATCTGTTTCGAATTGTCCATGTCACTTTGGACAGCACGAGGATGTGTAGGTGGGTAAGTATTCGAAGCACTAGATTGCTTAATACACCAGCTTCGCTAGACATTCTTGAAAAAATACTTGTTTGCAATGTGTCTATACGCAGGACTTTTATAGATGCCAGGAGGGATTCGAGGCTAGGGCGGCCTCCGTCATTGAACAAGCCGCCAAGAAGCTCGTTAAGGACATGCACTACGAGGCGCGGGTTCAGGCCATCATTGACTTCTATGCTGAATACAGAAGGATGAGGGTCAAAAAAGAAGAGGCCAGGACAATGAACCTGACCAAGGAAGAATTCATGATGGTACGTACAGAAAGTTAATATTTACTATTTCTGAGATTAATTACGCTTCACTTCTTTTGTTACATGTCACACACTTAATGATGTAGGTGCCTCCGTGGTGGTGCCGATCCTTTACCCGGTGCTGGGAACAAATGGTGGACGTGTGGTTGCAGCCCGGGTGGTTGGAGAACCACGTTGCTTGCCGGGAGCGGCGTCTGCAGATGCCATATGCAGCACACCATCAAGGCAGCCTAAGCCTTGATGAATACAAGGAAAAATGGGTACGTGAATTCGTTTCTTTATTCTCACACATAATACACATAATACTGCATATTTTGTAATCCTTTTGTATTTTTGGCGCAGATGTCATCACATGAAGGCCAGGAGTGCTCCCAGTTCAAGGCATGGGTTATGTCAAAAAAGGGCAAGGCCACGGCAGACATCGACTTCAACCTGGAGGACCCGCCCGAGGCATACAGCCATCCCAGCATCCACAGCCGCATCACCGCGTACACAGCAATGGCGAGGGAGGTTCATGGGCCAGAGTTCGATCCGAGCTCTCAGGATATTGATCCTGAAATTGTGATGAGGGTGGGAGGAGGGAAGAAGCATGGCAGGTATTGGATTGGAGATAGCGTGATCGACACTGCCAGTACTCCCACCCTCTCCCAGATCCGAGCAAGGAGCACGGACTCGAGCCCCGCGATACGGGCACGGCCTACCGCTGCACAGTTACAGATGCAGGCTCTGCAGGTTACTCCTGTTTCTTAAATTTTTCATTCATTTTGTACATATCTTTTGCTTGGCAATAAGACATTGGGATGAAATATTGTAGGCCCAGGTGGAGGTAGAACGGAAGCGCCGGGAGGAACTAGAGGCGAGGATCGAGGCGAGGATCGAGGCGGAACGGCAGCTAGAAAGGCAGAGGACGGAGCAGATGTTGCAATACATGCAGAGTGTCTTTCACACTTTAGGTCAGACTCCACCACCTATGCCACCGAACCTTTTCCCGTCACCTCGACCACCTCCTGCAGCTACTCCTGTGAGTCACTCTCAACCTTACAATCAACCTAGAGTTAAACTAGAAACTACAGGCACTACAGACTTACAGTAGAAAAGTGACTAATACAATCTCTATAACTTTGTGCAGAATCAATCGGCGGCGTCCAATGCGGATTCTTCTTGGGGGCAGTGTTAACCGTATGCACAAGACACTAGTGAAGATACATCCGCGTTGGCACTTGGCATAATGCATCTGGGTAAATTTTGAGCAGTAGATAAACTGGTCGGCTGTGACTACCAGTGTGTCAAACATTTTTCACTAAATTATGGGGCAATCATCACGTACCCAACAATCATGCAATCCAAAACTCAATAATGCTGCACCAGGAGAGTCTGATTATAAATCACAAACACAAATGCTACTCCATTTCCCTGACTTGTACTTTTACGGGTGTTGTAACAGAGTTTTCATTGGTTCATACTCCTGCTCATGAAAAGCACTCCTTATTGGAACCCCATGTGCTTTGAAGGATTTAAGCAACTGCCACTTTGTACTTTCACACTTAACTTGTGGTATTTTAATTCTTAGCTTATGGTGTTGTCTCCATCACATAGTCCCTGTTGCTAATAGCTGACCATGCATTATATTAGAGTTGTGGAGGCCTTTAATTAAGAAGATACTAACGTAGCGAGTAGGCTAGTCGCTTAGAACGCCATGACCATCTGAAGAACCTCCTATTGAAAGGGAACATCGAACATTTAGAAACATTGGCGAAGAAAGAAATTTTCCATGGTGATGCTCTCCTTGGTAAAAGCTGAAAAGCTCTGTTTAGGGCTATATATGATGCTATATGCAAGACTAACTCCATTGAAGCACCTTGTTATACCAGCATATATATGGAATCACGCATTACTAGCACACAAATAGATCGATGAGCACAATATATAAGAGCTTTTGTTTCACTTTGTCTCTGTTGTAGGAGATAATTTCTGCTTGCTAGCCTCATAGCTGTCCATCTATTACCATCTTAATATATATAAAGCACGCCGCCTTCTTTGTAACTTGTTATTTTTTTATTAATCCGACAGTATTCTATCAGAAACTGGAGCTATCTGTCTTGGACGGTACATTAGTTTAAAGAGGTTATCATCAAAGTTGTTACTATCACTACCACAAATTACCGTCCCAGAAGCAAACAAATGACGCCACCCGAATGGCAGCCTAATAAGCCAAGTGAGAAGCGTCCAAACCCAAGATATGAAGCTGTCCTGGCTCACGTGTGTCCACCTTGAAGCATGCAATTTAGCAATTTGGGCTCCCCAGTGGGCCCCACCTGAAAGGGACTCCCATAAAAAAATGGCCGGAAAAGAACTCCCCCATGCATTGGTGTATTTTGTACAGAATAATGCAGGTCACCTTTTGTAGAGGTAGAGAGAGATACGTATGCCATACAAAATTTTCTTTGTCGTGTGCATGGGATACAATTTATACAAAAGTCCAAAAGAGGTATATGTAATATTCCATGTTGCCATAGGTTATAGAAAGGGGACATGGTAGAAGAACACAAGGGAACTTGAGCTGGTTAGGATGCTTCCCGGGAGAACCCACCTAGGGGGACAGCTCCAACCACTCTGGGCCTTTGGGAAATCCAAGGCCTAGGCGGACGACATTGTCAATGCCCATACGCATACGGACGAGCCCTAGCAAAAGTTTCTCGTCCACAAACAACGAAATATATACCGTGTATATTAATCTCAAAACAGTAACATCAGAGTATTCAATATTTTGTTAGAAGGATTCTTAGTTTGTTACGTGTATAAACCAATGCACTTTTTGTGTTTTTTTTTTGTGATAGAGAAAAAACATATGTAGCTTATACAACTTGTACTAAGCCTTGTACTAAGTTGTCCTGCATATTAGGAGTTTAGTAGGGGAAGAAATTAAACAAACTAAGTACTAGCATGCACCTAGTATCTAACAACACTTGCTAGAAGAAATTGAAGGAGAGAACAGTATCGAAAAGAAAAGGAGAGAACAAGTACTCATCACACCAGCCGGGTCTTCATGTGTTCAGTTAACTGTAACTTAGATATATATGTGGCACGCATACTACTTGATTCCTTGAGAACTCTTCTCATGCGGTAGATATATAGGAATACTGTCTCTCCTCGCATCTCTTCATCAATGGTGCCCTAGGGTTTCCTCCCAAGTGTGCCCGTTGTCCCTTGTACCTTGGAACACCTAGGTTTCTTGTGCAATCTTCTTTATCGTTTTGTTGGAAGGTGCCCTCGACCAATAGACAATAGCCAGATCCAGAGGTTACAAAAGGGAATTGGCAAAGAACATTTACCTGACCAACCGACCAAAACGCTATTTTGACATGTTGTGCAGAGGCCAAGGCAATGGCTCCAAGAATGTCTCTATTCATGGCACGCTCCTCCTTCCCTCTTTATCCCTCCCTCCACAACTGCAATCAAGCTGGCCAAAGAGAAGCCAGACACACTGCGAGCTTTCTTCTCACTTTCCTCTTCTCTCATAAACTTGTGTTGAATCCATAGGAATCTGTAGTTTTGCCATTGGCAGCCTGAGTAGTGCTGTGTCCAACTTCAGAGGTGTTCTTGTTATATATGCATCCTTATTCTCCTGTGGTAGGGGAGAGGTGACGACCATTGGTTGATCTCTCATGTGTTCAAGCATGGGCATGCTCAACTGCGTGGACACAAGCTCCGGCGCAAAACTACAGCAGCAACAAGCACCGACATCGCCCACCACCTCGGTCTCGGAGTCTAACATCGTTGTGTCATCGACGGATCCCGATGCCAACGACGCCCTAGCCGGCCTACAAGCCCTCAAGTTCGATGGGGACATCGACGTCGAGATCCAGTCGCCTGACATTGCCATGTGGGAGTCGCTCTTCGCCGAGCAAATGGGCGCCTCAGGTGGCGACTTCTTGATGTTCTCTCCTAGGAGAGACTTCATGGCCACCGGAAGCCCTAGGAGAGACTTCATGGTCTCCTCTCCTAAGAGAGACTACATGGTGTCCTCCCCCAAGAGAGACTACATGATGTCTTCGCCAAAGAGGGACTACATGATGTCCTCCCCCAAGAGGGAGTACATGGTGACGTCACCTCGGAGAGACTCTTCCCCAAGGAGATCAACCTTCTCCGGCCTCTACAGCGCCGGCAGCCACCAGCAGGCCTATGTCCATGGCGTGCACGGAGCGGAGGGAGGTAGCGGCGGCGCAAGCCAGTCGCTGTACGGCGGCCTTGCCAACCACGGCAAGGGCAAGTCGCAGAGCCCGCTGCACAAGGTGTACATCAACAACGCCCACAGCAACGGCGGCAGGAGCAACGGCCCGTCCTCCCTCTCGTGCTCGTCGTCCTACGGCCACGGCGAGAACTTGCCGTTGCCATCCATGGACCCCTTCCTCAACGACGGCGGGTACCTAGCCGGGTACCAGCTGCCGGGGAAGCCCGGCATGGAGAGGGGCGCCGCCTCGGCCACGGTCACCACGGTGGCTCCCTCGTCGTCGCAGCTGCCAACGCTGTCGGAGTGCCTGGCCATGCCGGAGCCCGTGTATGGAGGCGGGGAGGAAGCGGCTGCGGCGGCCGCCGGAGGGCTGCAGATGGGCGGTGGCTTGCCGGCGGAGTTGTACTACGGAGGGCAGTTTGCAGGCGATGGCTTGACGCTGCAGCACCAGATGGCCAAGTCCGATCAGTGGGCGGCGGACTCGTCACTGCACAGCATGCTGGGCTCAGTGATCCAGACAGAGGCCGAGCAGCAGGTAATTTTCATCTAACCACAGTTAAACTTTCAACAAATTAAGACTAGTTCTTTCGTTCACGCATGTAAAGTTTCTAGATCGGGTAAAAGCTTCCTGGATTGGCCAAACGGTCGCAGTCCCATGCATGCAAATGTCCTCTCTGCAGCTAGCTAGCTAGAGGAAGAAGACGACCGTACGTGTCAGATAAATGCGTGGAGCTAGATCCATCTCCATATATACACGATTGCTGTTTTGTCGTAGGTGTTAACCCAACATGCCTCAGTGAACTGTTCTTGATGCTAGCTTTCTGATTGGCATCTGCGAAGAGACCTCGGCGAGGATATTGATAGGAGCCACAACGATCTAGGTGCTTCAGATAGATATTTCTCGGTCAAGATCCGAACCTGCGTACGTGACAATAGTGAAAGCCAAAGTTAGCGCGTCAGTTTCTCATGGACATGTGTCGTTCAGCCGATGGATAACCAGCGGATCATGGTTTCAATGAACTTTTTGGGGACTTTTTATTTGGTAGAAGTACTTTCTTGAATAATCACGATCAATTTTAGAGTTCTTCTGTAGTGTTCCATCACATGTCATATTTTTTTAGGGAAGTTCTAAGTATCACGAACGATTTTTGTAGAATCATCTGAACATCCATGTATCTGGATTGCTCGATCTTGATCTAACATGGTAAAACAATGAGTTAACTTAGGAATTAGGATAAAACGTCATGTGATAGATAACTAAGATAATTTGAATTTATTAATTTGAAAAATATGCAGGAAAATCATGAAAACTGTAATGAGCAATGCTAAGAGCGACTCCAAGAGACTCTCTAAATTATTCCTAATTGCTAATTTTAGAGATTTTAATTAAAAAGATACCTTCCAATAGCTTCTCTATTTGGTTATTCAAACATAGCCACTCTCTATTCCGAATTTCTCGCTAGCCAAATATAGAAAAGAGAATAGTTTTCCAGAGTGTACACAAGATATAGAAAAACTGTTAGAAAATAGAAAGATATAGAAAACAATTTTTATGCAAATGACTCTCTAAATAATGATTTAGAGAGTGAGGTTTAGAGAGACTCTTGGAGAGATACTCTAAGTACTCCCACGATGATTGATGATGCATGCAGGAACAAGACAGCGGTCTTCAGCTGGTGCACCTCCTGCTGGCCTGCGCCGACTTCGTCTCCAAGGGCGACCAGCCGTCAGCGCTACGCCACCTCCACCTCCTCCGCCGCGTCGCCTCCCCGCTTGGCGACTCCATGCAGCGCGTCGCCTCCTACTTCGCTGACGCCCTGGCGGCCCGCCTCTCGCTCTCCTCCAACCCCTCGTCCTCCTCCTCCTCCTCGGGCGCCGCCACGCCGCGCGGGGGCGCGGGCGCCGGCGTCGCCCCCTACACGTTCCCTCCCTCGCCGGACACGCTCAAGATCTACCAGATCCTCTACCAGGCCTGCCCCTACGTCAAGTTCGCGCACTTCACCGCCAACCAGGCCATCTTCGAGGCCTTCCACGGCGAGGACCGCGTCCACGTCGTCGACCTCGACATCCTGCAGGGCTACCAGTGGCCGGCCTTCCTCCAGGCGCTGGCGGCGCGCCCCGGCGGCCCGCCGACGCTGCGGCTCACGGGCGTCGGGCACCCCGCGGCCGCCGTCAGGGAGACCGGGCGCCACCTCGCCTCCCTGGCCGCGTCGCTGCGCGTGCCTTTCGAGTTCCACGCCGCCGTCGCCGACCGCCTCGAGCGGCTCCGCCCCGCCGCGCTGCAGCGCCGCGTGGGCGAGGCGCTCGCCGTGAACGCCGTGAATAGGCTGCACCGCGTCCCCGGCGTGCACCTCGGCCCGCTGCTCTCCATGATCCGCGACCAGGCGCCCAAGATCATGACGCTCGTCGAGCAGGAGGCCGGCCACAACGGCCCCTACTTCCTGGGCAGGTAATTCAAATCTTCTTTCAAATGATTTACTCCTACGATTAACCAATTGTGAGGAAGTTTATAAAGAATTCTGTATCAACAATTCATCGCTAAAGATTTGATTTTGCACCAAATAAATTTAAAATGATGTCAAAATGTTCAAATGATGAAGGTTCTTGGAGGCGCTGCACTACTACTCGGCGATCTTCGACTCGCTGGACGCGACGTTCCCAGCGGACTCGGCGCCGCGGATGAAGGTGGAGCAGTGCCTTCTGGCGCCGGAGATCCGGAACGTGGTGGCGTGCGAGGGTGCCGAGCGGGTGGCGCGGCACGAGCGGCTGGACCGGTGGCGCCGCCTCATGGAGGGCCGCGGCTTCGAGCCCGTGCCCCTCAGCCCGGCCGCCGTCGGCCAGAGCCAGGTCCTGCTGGGGCTCTACGGCGCCGGCGACGGGTACAGGCTCACCGAGGACAAGGGATGCCTCCTGCTCGGGTGGCAGGACCGCGCCATCATCGCCGCCTCGGCGTGGCGGTGCTGACCAGCAGTGCTCCTCGTCGATCGGCTGCCCGACCTGCTGGGCATTCTGTTAGGTTTATTTCTCTCTTGCACAGGATGCATGTGTGGTTATACTTGCATTGGTTGTTCAGTTTCTTATATGATTGTGCAATTAATTTTACAAGTGAAATATTACATGGAGAAAAATACTCTAATTAAGGGGAGGAGCAACATATGTGAGATATATGTTGAGGTACTGATGAAATTAAGTTTGATTTTCCTGTTTGACATATATGTATGGCTGAAATTAAACAAAAAGTCCATGGAGAGAAACAGAGGTTGTATACTACATTGAAAAGGACAAATTACCATATTCTTTTGTCTTTGCTCTTAAGGAAGAGCATTGGCAATATGATATTACATTATCCTCATGTTGCAATAAAGATTTCATAGTCGGTTCCAATTTGGCAAAATTTACTAGCATTTGCCATTTCACACTGAACTTTTAATGATTGGTCTTAGTACCAAAACAATTTTTTTCGAGAACTTGCCTGGACAAGCATTCCACTAACAAAGAAGAAGTCTGATTACAACACACACCCAACCTCTAACCGATAGAGTTAAGCAACTATTAGAGGACTATGAAAGAGAAAAACGACCTAGGACTAAAGACAAAGAAAAGCTAGCCATGTGGTAAAATAAAAAACGCCAGGTCCACCACGCCGGCCGAAATCCAGCATCTCGGCTCCTCAATGATTTTCTCGGTCACGCTTGGAGCAAGTTCCGCCTTGCCGTCGAAGACCATTTCATTCCTTTGCAGTCAAAGCTTCCGAATGGTGAGCATCACCAGGATATCGAACCCCTTGCGGCTTGCTTTGGTCACCAACTTCCTATAAGCCAGCCACCAGTCTAAGAGCTCCCCATGCGGAGGGGGCAGAAGTGCCTAGTGCCCTCAGATCCATGACACTTTGAACCAGCACTACCTACCGAAAGTGCAACCAAGCAAGAGGTGGTCAACCAGTTCCAGCTCCTGGGCGCAAAGGGTGCAGTTCCCATGGTTGGGTAGGCTATGGCATAACAGACGCTCTGATGTCTAACAACGCTTAAGGATTGCTAACCAAAAGAAGAATTTGCATTTTGCCAGGGCGCATGTCTTCCAAAGAGTCTTGCCCCCCAGTAGATAAGTGCGACCGTGAAAGAAGGCGCGATAAGTACAACTAGCCGAGTACTTCTAGAGCCCGACCATTTCCAAAGATCACGCTCCTCGTCGTTAAAGTGCACCTGACCATTACGAATTTATGGTTCTTTGTCACAACACACCCGCAGCTATTAGAGTAACGTTTCCTTTGATGATTTCAGGTATGAGAGCGTTAATGAATACTAGACTATTTTTCCTTTTGGTTTAGGTAGATTTTAAATTTAGGTAGCCATAACCTCCGTATACTGGGTGAAAATGTTGTCATTGAATTGCATGTCTATAAGAGCATTGTAAGCCCTCGATTTATGAATCACACTAGAACATTAGGCGCACTTCGCACGCCATTTCAGAACTGCAATAATATAATCGTAGAAATGGATGTACATTTTCAACAAAGATATGGCCAAAAAGATATGTACATGATTTTAAATCCAAAAGGGAAAGAGGAAATGATGTAGATACAACCTATTCCATTTCAGTACTAAAACCTAAAAGCAGTCATACCATGTACGAAGAGTACATTCGACTTCGTAGCATGTTGCATTAGCCAACGCTTCAATTGTTGTCGATTTATTTACTAATAAACATTTGTCATTCTTCAAAATTGGCATCCCACCCTTTTCCCATCCATTTCTATATTTTTTCCATAAATACGGAAAAGAAAGGGACAAATATAGAAATACGAGCGGCATGGGATTTTTTTTCCGTCCGTTTTCATTCGAATCAATACAGAAATTAATCATAGGTTAGTTGCATATTGCGAAAATATAGTGGTAAACTTGGTGCTTAAAATTTGATTTACACAAGATTTAGGTACTATATACTATTTTGTTCATCAATGGCGAGTCTTAAATTAAGGTATGTTGTTGTTGGCCAATGCTCACTTAAATATTTGTGCATTAGTATACAAATTTTAAAAGGATAAGAGACATATCGGTGCCATTGTCGTCATTGGGAGTGCACGCCATGCTTGTCAATGATTTTAGCTATATAAGTTTATATTGTTTGGGAAGATCCTACCTGCTGATGAATACCGGAAGCACAATATCACGAAGCTAAAATTCTTCCATCAACACAACTAATAAGTCATATATGTGAACATTTTGAATTTTAACAAAAATCAAAGAGAATGATATGAAATTTCTTTCATCAATACAAGCTTATTTTGCTAGTGATTAAAAAACCTTGTAAAGATTCAACTGTGAATCTTAGTGAGAAATTACATACTACTGGAGGCTAAAAGGTTAAAATTCTATAAACAAGTTCATGCCGAGTTGAGAATATGGAACCATATATTATTTATAATTGCTGCGATGAGGCGTAGTAATTGTAATGCAATTTAAGAATGCCTTGTTCAGCATTCCATGGATCTCATCTTTACTCTCAACACATCATGCTCTTTGATGTTGTCTATCACAAAAGTAACGTCCTGTGTGTTCGATGCAGTGCTTCCCACCTCCCAGCAGTATAGCGATAGAGAAGACAGGGGAGTGTTCGTTCAAAAAAAAAAAGAGATAGGAGAGAGATAGCGAGCTAGAGAGGGCAGTGACGAGGTGGGCCAGCGTTGGGGGCCACCATGAAGCAAAACTGGAGGCCGGGAGCCCCATAACACCATACGTCGGCACGCGGAGTGCACAGTGAGTCCGGAAACGCGGACGGAGCGGTAAAGAGCAGTAGGTTTTAATTAACCTGACTAGAACGTAAGGCGCTCTTTGCGCGCCCTATCATAGGAACATCATATACGAAGTATGGCCAACAGTTTTACGTTTGAGGATACTTGTTCTCAAAGGATCCCACTCCGTTCATACCACCGCTATCAGGTAAATTAAAAGGTCACAAAGAACAAACTGATCTTGCTGCTGAGAGAGTTCACTGCATAAGGAAAAGGAATGACATTGAGAAATAAACAGTACGATATACTATATGCTTTGCAGTGAGGTATACTATATACAGTAATCATTTCTGAACAGCCATCTGGTTTCCTGCCTCAAGAGCTTATCACTTGATATCTGAAAAATAAACAGTAAGGTGTAAACAATAAGAAATAAAGAGCAACAAAGAGAGCCCTGTGACTGCAGATCCCCTCTGTACAAGGCAAAGGAAAAGGATAGGATTGTTGGCCGAAGCAAAGAATTATGTAGCTTATGCAAATATATTCTGTGAATTCTATTCTTTGTATACCATACACAGATGTAGTCTAGTCACAGAAATAGACGAGTTGACTTGGAGAAGATAATGAGCTACCTCTCATACCTTTGCAATATGTCAGGTTATACTGAAGAAAATATAAGACTGGTTTACTCTCATAGCTCAATTACTTCATTGAGAACACCACTACCCAAGTTCCTTGGAACAAATCCTGCCCAATTCCTTGGATATTATGTGGACCTAAAATAGATAACAATTGTAAGGAAAGGCCCAACGTTTGAGAGGGACATTAGGAAGTATGGCAGCAGCTCACATGCATACCAGGTTTTCCACCGGAGAGTATGTTAATTTCAAAGGCTAAATTCCAATAAGGTAATAACCTAAATGCAGGTAGTCGTTTAAAGGACTATAAAGCGCATACAACATAGCCGATTCTGTAAAGCACATCCAGGTTTTAGAATTTTTATTTTCATGATTTTATACTGAATAGTTATGAGAAGCATCTCTAGGGCACCTGTGGCTCCCTCAGACACATGTAATCACATTTGGATGAGGCATACAGAAAATAGCAAAGGGCATCTCCAAAAGATTATGAGGATCCTATGTTGACATTCAGGTTCAGAGCTAAACCCCTGCCCTAGGTAGCCAACTACTGCAGCAGGACATGTAGAGAGGGTAGGAGCACCCAAAATCACCCTTCTTGCAAGGTCAACTTAACCACTTGATAATTGCATTCTGCAATGAGTTACCAATTTGGAGCAGATAGAGAGCTAAGTTGCACGGATACGGATACGCGTATCGGTATCGGAAGGATACGGATACGCGGATATGGCAATTTCCTAAAAACACGATAAGCGGATACATTTTACTTTTTTTTTAAATAAATAAATAACATAACAGCAGGTCTCAAATTTGCAAAACAATAAAATTACCAATCTACTTAACTACTTAAGCTCTATTACAACATAGCAGCAGGTCTCAAATTCTCAAACACAACAGTCTAAAGCAAACCATCAAGTTCCTGTTCCTCATTTGTTTCAATGTCATCAACTTGTGGAGCATCAGCATCCAAACCAAAAGTAATAGATTGCAATTCAGGTTCATCAAGGGACAGGTCAGCCACTTCCAGAATGCCAATACCACCAAGTGAATCAAATAAATCCCCTCCTACATCCCACATCCTTGTCTCTCCTGTCTTTTATGCATCTGATCCTCTTGATAGATGCCTCAGATTTCAGTGCACAAAGACCAAATCTTAAGCAAGCTCTGGAGTTAAGGCATTTCTCTTGACACTATGGACAAAGCTATAGGTGCTGATTGAGTCAGGATCATTAAATTCTTCTGAACAACTAGAGAACCTTGAGTACTCTTCTTTTACTTTAGCCAACTCGTCTAGCATGGGAAAGAACTTCTTAAAGCAAACCATCCTCATTTTCAATACCTCTTTATCCTTGTGGGGTGGTTCATGGCTAACACCTTCTTCAAGCCACCTTTGCTATAATATCTGCAATTTGGCATTATGATTTTATATATATAGGGCTGGTCTATTCAGCAGCCTGGGAGCTGAATAACAATTCAGCGCCCACGGTGACGCACCACCAGGCTGCTCTGGTGAGAGGGATAATTACTTTGTGTCAGCGTCAAGGTAGTAATATCCAGCTCCCCCTGCCCTTTAATGCAGTTTTGACCATATAGCATCGGTTTTTATCGTTCGTGGTCTATTTTAATGCACATTTGACTGGCTCCCATGGTCATAAACAATCATTGATTAGTAAAAAAATGGTAGGGACGATTTGGCGTAGGGGTTTTGGGTCGTTGGCTGTGTACCCGGAAGATCTCCGGTGAGGTGGGTATTTACTACCTGGCGTTGATGGCGGAGTAAAAACTGTTGTTACACATCTGACACCATACCCAATCATAAATTGCGCTTTTGATTCGATGGCGTAGTCTGGATTGACTTTGAATGGGTCCTGCTAATATGATTCGCTCCCAATTCTCACAATTAATCACCTTGATGTAGGGGCATAAAAATCGTCTCTCTCAACCATTTTTGAACTGCCTTGGTCTATTCAACCCATTTTTGAATTGATCAGCGCTTGCCGATAAACCTTTATAATCGTAAAACCATTTTCGAATTGATAAACGCTTGCCGATAAACCTCTATAACCGTAAAATTCATATTTTTTGTTTCGCAACCATAGAAATTGACAACAGTCTGGTTCCCGGAACTCAGAGGAAATCCTGCCGTCAGCAAATCCATCCCACAGTCATCAATAAGTTCCGATGAGGAATACTTAGCGTGCACTGCCGCTTTGGGCTAAAGCGCCAACGAGCCCTCTAGATGACTTTTCACTCTGTTTTCTTCACGGATAGTAAAATTGCGCAGCATCCTAGTTATGATTCCAGTTTAACGCTCGTTTTAGTGCCAGGTTGTTATTGACAACGACGTTTGTCACCTCACTGTTGATATAAAGTGGATAGGCATGATCACCGCCTCCATCCTCATGCTTGTTGAAGGATTGATGACCAATTAAACCATAATGACTCATGCATGATTTTTTTTTCCTTTGCATGCAGCGTATGCGGCCTTCATGGAGGTTCATTATAGTTAATGAAATTTTGGAGCATGGATTCGAGGCGCACTTAAGGCTTATTTGTGCATGGGCAGTGTGGACGACATTTTAGGGGAGCCATTAGCCTTGTATGCATGCAACACTCAAACATAATTCTAGGGTGTACTTCGTGATACATGAGTGAGACTGAGACATACACACAAATAACGCTACTTATGTGCAACAGTAAAAGTTGAACATGATATATAAGTGAGACATACACACAAATAATACTACATATGTGCAATAGTAAAAGAGAGAGATAGGCATGCATGCAAGTTGAACATGATTTCAGGATGCTAAACAATTGTTATTAATTGTGAGGAGATCACGAGCAGCAATAAACATTCTTTCATGAAAATTAAATTTCAAATTAACTAATGGTAATTATCCCTCCTAATTTAAACTCTTCTAAACCATCTCTCCTAATTTAAACTCGTAATTTCGAAATAATTATTAAAGAATAAAATTATTACTCTAAATTATGAAAAAACTACTAAACAATGGACGAAAATACTGCTCTAATATGGGATAAACTGAGAGGACAATATTCACATGTTAGAACACATGCATAGTTATTAGGAGTAATTTTCCATGTTGACTAAAGGAGTATTTCAATTGTCAGATTTTTTTAAAATGTTAGGAGTATTTTAAATTGACTAGAGTAGTATTTTCAAATCATAGGAGTATTTTATTCCTGTTAGGAGTATTTTTTCAATTCACAAGAGTAGTTTTCCCAAATGTGCGGAGTAGTTCTCAAATTTCAAGAGTATTTTTCAATTTACAAGAGTAATATTTTCGAATTGTCAGGAGTATTTTCATCCGAGGTGGAGGTGTATTTTTAGAAATCCTATGAGCTTTTCTTTCAAATGTTAGGAGTTTTTTTAGTTGACTGGAGTATTATTGCACGTTGCTTTTAAGTACTATCAACCACCATTACGAAAAGTTACTCTATTCGTATTGGGAAATTATTCCTAGTCATACAAGATTACTCTTCTAATTTTTAAAATAGTATTCCTTGTTTATATTATCATTTACTCTGTTCATATATGAAAAGTCAATAAACATATCTTGTTGGGTATTTACTTCTCGATAATATAAAGATTCCATACATAGTAGTAAAGTTTTACACATAGACCTGATACATTGAGCACCATTGTCGTCCGCATTACTAGGAGATAATACGAGAAAGGTAGGAAAACATTACTAGAAAATATCAAAATAGAAAAATGGCACGCGTCGAGTACAGTGATAGAAAAAACTACAGGATCAACTGTAGCTTGAATCATAAACTAGGGATGTAGCTTCTCCGCCACCACATCTGCAATAGAAGATCAATTTTTAAATCTGCTGAACTACATGATGGGTGTGCAATCAGAGAATACAGTTTTATGATATACTCAGTAGTGCTGGACTGCCCCCAACAGAGTCTGCAGGAGCGGGTGACAAACATGATTTAGATAGGAATAAAATTGTTCAGATTGAGGGGTACCTGACCTGTGTCATAGCAAATCAGTACGTTGTCAGCAAAGACATCCTAAAGGGAGAGGAGATTCGAGGTTGCAGGCATGGAAGTAGCGGTAGTCGCTGGACAGCAAGCCGCGCCGCCGCAGGACCACGTCGCTAGCATCTTCAAGAGGAGGAAGGCTGCTGGAGAGGACATTCGCCGCGCTTGTGATGCCTACACACGCCATGGCTGGGGAGGTCGGGATGCCACCTCTTCATGCTCCACCACCGGTGCTCCTGTTGAACGGTGATGCCGTCGTGGAGGAGTGGCTCATGAAAAGATGAAGGACAAGGATGGTGGCGGTGAATGTGGAATAAAACACAGGTTGATTGCCCTCTTCCTATATAACCTTCACCATTGTCATTTTATGGTTCCGCTGAAGTTTTTACGGTTGCTGCTCTAATCCATGCATTGTTGCTTATCAGTTTTGATGGTATTTGTAGGATCAAAGATACCGACTAGAGGGTGGGTGAATAGGCGGTTTCAACTAAAAATACAAACACTAGACAAATTTAATTAGAACCACAAGAGAGCCCTATTCCTTCTAAGACCTAGCACTAGTGGGGTTTTGCAACCTAGGGTGACAAGATGCAATTCAAGCTCTTAGTAAAGTAAATTGCTCAAAGTAAATTACAAGAATGAAATGGGCAAAGAAATAACCGAGCACGTGACAAGAAATTTTTTCCCGTGGTGTCGATGACTTGCCGGTCACCCTTAATCCACGTTGAGGTGGACTCAAAGCTTTCAACCGCTCTATCAAAAACCACTCTTAATATTGAACCTGCTTGAAACAATGAGCCTCTGCAAACCTCGATTCCACTAGAGTTGCTCTTCACCACTCTGGCAAGGCGAGCACAAGAACCTCTCACAATCAATCCGGGGCTCCTTCACAACCTTCTTGAAGGGCTCAATGGATCCACCTTCTCCAAGCCGTCTAGGAGGCGGCAACCTCCAAGAGTAACAAGTCGATTACGCTTGCTTGAAGACTCCCTAGTGCGACAAAGCTCAAACACTTGATGCAATACACTAGAATTCTCTCACACTCTCAAGAATGCAACCTCTAAGCAAAGTGAGTGAGAGAGAGGAGGGAGCTGGCTCAAATATGTCAAGAAAGCTTTTCAAAATGCCAAGAGCCCTCACCCACTGCCGGGCATGAGGTATATATTGCCAAACCCTCGAAATCTAGCTGTTACCTCCAAAACACGTGAAAACAGAGGAATCGCAGACCGTCTGCCTCACAAGAACCGGACTGTCCGCTATTCAAAACCAATGGCTAGAACAGCAGTCAGAGTGTGTCAGAGGTGACCGTTAGCCCTGGCGGACCGTCCGCCCCACAGCAGCAGAATGTCCGCGGTACAAAGTCTCTAAACACACATAACACCCCAAGTTCTGTCTGGTTTCTAAATTTAGCAGGCGGACCGTCCGCGTTACAGGGGCAGACCGTCCGTCGTTCATTCTCAGCGCACCACCAGAAACCACAAAGGTTCTGACTAAAAACTCACATTAGCTGGCGGACCGTCCGCCCACGGGGGCGGACTGTCCGCCCTTGACTTTCAGCACACAACCAGAGAACACAAGGTTCTTGTGCCTCTTAGCAAAGAATGTTGGACCGTCTGCCACACCAGGCCGGACTGTCTGCACTGGCGTGTTAGCTCACAACCAAGTCACCATCTCTCAAACAAAGTTAGTCCTCATTGATGCATTGCAATTGTTTGAGCAAAATGGCACTATAGAATCGTCATGCAAAGGCACATTGACCCCTCTTGATAGTACGGCTATCTATCCTATTAATCCGGTCATATCTCATCCACTAATCACCTTATGACCAGCAAAAATAGAAAAGCCCTATCAATATACCTTTGCCTTGAGCGTATTTCCTTGACATCATCTTCAAGTACTCCATGATGCTCTCTTGGCTCATTTCTCATGGACCAACCTATACTCATTCTTTTCTCAAGAAATTTGTTAGTCCACACACGTTATCATTAATTAGCAAAACTTAATTTAGGGGCCTAGATGCTTTCAATCTCCCCCTTTTTGGCAATTGATGACAACACTTCAAGGAGTGATATGAATAAAATTCAAGCCAACTTTACACACAAGGTATAAGGTAGACTTGAGATTGAACTTAGAATTAACTTACCCATTTTCTTGAAAAATTCAGAATAATGTATGGATAAATTTCACCAAAGTTCAATGAGTAGAAGAAACTCCCCCTTGATATGTGCATATTAGATTTGAAGAAAACCCTGAGCACACATATATGATATGAAAAATCAACGGAGTTTCCCCTACAAAGTGGAAATTAAGGCATACACGATATACAACATAATATGGAGTTTAAGTTCAACAAGGTTAGCATATCCTCAAAAACCACAAAGAACTAGAACAAGCACATAAGATTAATCAAGCCAACGTAGTTCTCCACATATTACAAACCAAGTTCTAGCTCAAACAGAAGTTTATGCAAGAGGAATAAAACATGCAAGGTTCATATAAGAAGTTCATCACGCATAAAGTTCAATTCAAAAGCATTAAATAGACATGAGCTCCCCCTAAATCACTCCTTCATGATCTCCAAGATTCATCCTCTCCCCCTTTGGCATCAAGTACCAAAAAGAAAAGGATTTAATCATCCATAGGCGGCGGAGGCGGTGGCGGTGGGTAGAACAGCTGCTGCGGATAAAACAGAGGAGGAAGCACTTGAGCTGGATACACATAGTAGAAATGATATGCGAAGCCCGTGAATGCTGCATTGAAGGTGTCAAAGTCCAGCTGGACCTTCTCCTACCTCTCAACAAGCCCCTGATGCTGCTCATTTGTGGGCAAATCCTCAAACCTGGAGTCAAATGCTGCAACATCATCATGCAAACCTTGCTGAATATTCTGCATGCGAACCATGAGTGGCTGATACATTTAATTATGAATTTGCTGCCCAAACGCTTGAAAACCAGCATTCATTTGACCCTAAAACTGTTGATTGATATTCTGAAAGCCCAAGTTCAATTGCTGGTTCATCTGAGCTGCCAAGCCATCAAACTGAGTGCCAATGCCCTGTTGCATGGTGGCAAAATATGGATCAAAGTAACCAGCTGGAGGCACCCACTAAGGTTGCACAGGGGGTGGAGGTGGCATGGCTTGCTGATCAACATTCTGAGCTGCATTCCCTAAATTTTCATTACCTTCCTCATCAACCTCAACATCAGGGACGGGAGTCAAAGGCCTCTTAAGAAATTCTGTGTCATTCTTGAATGGCCTAAAAGGAAGGTGCTTGCACTCACAAAACCCTCAGAATCTGGTCTTAACTTTGATCAGTGACATGATATATGGTGCAAAGTACAAGTTCATCTCAAGATTTAACCTCAAATTAGCTAACTAATCCAAAATAAGCCCAATGACGTCTACTTTATTTCCATGCATCACATGAGAGATCAGATTCCAATAAAGTCCACGAACTCTATCTTTGTTTCTACTCTTAGGCATGAAAGTGATTCTAGCAATCTTATTAATGACAGCAGGATGATGCTTATGACCTTGAGTACCACCAAGAATATGAGGAATTCCAAGACGAGCATGCTCATAATACATAGGATAATCATTCTCATCAAGTGGGTTTTCATTCACAGTATTAATGGTCTGATGATCTTTGAGAAAATTATAGTCTAATTCATTTACTACAACAAACTCAGCAAAAGTAGCATGAAATCTTCTTTTTCCAGTCATCCAAACTAATATTTCCTCTTCCATGTCAATTTCTAGAGTAGCATAGAATTGTCTAATAACAGTTTCATTCCAATCACATCCATGCTGAAAGAAGTTGGATATGCCCATGTTTTCAAATCTATCCACTAATCCAGTCATGACAGCCTGACTTCACTACTAAAAATCAGCGCATCCATGATGAAATTCCGCGTGACATTTCCAACTTCATCACAGAACATGCCCCTTTTATGACAAACCCCGAGTTTTGTCACATTTCATCGGCGGCAGCCCTCATCCCCTACTCAACTATGATGAAAGTAAAACGAGCATCGCAGAACAGCATGTCGTATTGTCAAAGAAAGGGTGCGCCATCAAGTCCAAGTATCTGTGTCAACTCGGGTCCACTCTAGAGGTGTGACCCGGGCGTCCAAGTGTACGAGGGCGGGCCTAGTTGACCCACAGATACACGTGTACTTGGAGGCCCACGTGTCAGGGTTGAGGGTCAAATATGTGAACGCGGGGTCCACTGCGGAGGTGGGACCCGGACGTCCACGTGTATGTGTGCAGACCCAGTTGGCCGACGTGGCTAACACGTGTATCTGTGGGTCCCGGTTGACAGGTCCAGGATGTCTACCAGGCAGCCATATGTGCCGAGTGGGACCCGAAGGCCCACGTGTCAGGGTTGTGGGTCAAATATGTGAACACGGGGTCCACTGCAGAGGTGGGACTAGGCCATCCACGTGTACGTGTGCAGGCCCAGCTGGCCGACGTGGATAACATATGTATCTGTGGGTCCCGGTTGACAGGTCCAGCATATCTACCCGGCAGCCACGTGTGCTGGGTTGGACCCGAAGGCCCACGTGTCAGGGTTGCGGGTCAAATATGTGAATGCGGGGTCCACTGCAGAGGTGGGACCAGGCTGTCCACGTGTACATGTGTGGCAGAACCACCTGAATTAATCCGGCTCAAGTGTATTAACCATCACCATTAGGGCAATCTCGGTTAACCTTACACTTCAAACGGAGTAATCCATTGGTCTGTCGGGTAACCTCCCGATACAACCACGGTAAAGCGGATCGAATGCCACACATACAAATGCTCATGCGAAGATGAGCCCAGAGAATACCACATTCCAGCAGACATTACAAAAATTATCATAAGTGGATATTACAAACCATGTTTGAGATTAGTAACCAAGTACTTCAGTGATCATAACCAATAAGTTCTTCAGAGTTAAGTTGCAGCGGAAATAAAATAACGAAAGCTACTCGACGATACAGGATGTCTCGGTGAAGCCCGTACGAGACATCACTCGGCATTATCTCCATTGGCCGGGGACGTATCCCATTCCACCGACCAACCAGGGGGAAGAGTACACGGCCAGGTCAAGCTAGCAATCATATCTTCGAAGGTCTCACCTGAAAACGAGCCACAAGCAAGGCTGAGTATACTAATACTCAGCAAGACTTACCCGTGTAGTGGACTCTACTCCACCGACTCTAGACATGCAAGGCTTTTTGGCTCAGGGGTTTGTTTTGCCGAAAAGCATCTACGAGTGGGTCCTTACTTTCAACTTTTAGCTCAAGATTCTAGTTTCATTAACCATTCTAGATAAGCAGCTATCCAATATCATTCATGGTGAAGCATTAAATTTCATCCAACAAGTTTTTTCATCATCATTGTTCCTCTTCTTACTCTGTGGGTAAAAGTGATTAAGCAGTCTCAATAGCCGTGAGAAACGGACGATTCGAATCGAATTTCTTAACCTTGCAAGGGAAACGTAAACACACGTCACGTGGTTACTCCCAGAGTCACACGTGCAACTTTTCCCCTTTCTTTCCGGGTCGTGGATCAGGGCTACCCTCCGAGAGTACAAGAGTCCCACGCCACGGTTCGCCGCCGGGTCGTGACCACTCGTGCACTCGCCATATAGTGGGACCGAAGTTCAAAGGGTATGATGCCGTCCACTTGCCGGGCCAATCAGGTACTTAAGCTTACCGATTACCATATTCTCGACATGTGGTTAGTACGTTCAAAGACTTAACCACCAATACCACACACTGCGGCCTTAGCATTTTTCACTAAACAAACGGGCCTTAATCGTAAACATCGTACCATAGCCTGTCCGTTGACCTTATGATTGCAGCGTGTAGTAAACATTCAACTCCTAATTTCTCGTGAGTGACAGGAAATCACTCGGCTTTTACCGGAGTCCTATTAGCACAGCATTCTATCGAACCTTACATCTAATTTTCAAGCATGGGTTCCTACATCATGCAACTAAGTTTTCATTCAACTCCTATAAACTTAATGCACAAGCAAGAGAGTAGTGAGTTGCATAATTTAGGAAAGAAAATGGGTTATGCTCCGGGGCTTGCCTTCTTGTGCAAAGTTAGTCCGGGGATCGTCTGAACGTTGACCCGGGTCTTCAACTGCTTCAGTTAAATTTGCCTGGGCTTCTCGCTGCTCACTCTCGGACTCGGGCACCAGCTCGTAAGTCCCGTCGGCGAGAGTAGTCGTTTCTACATGAATGCACAAGTTTAAGTAGTGGTGATGGTAAACGACATGATTTCCTTCACGATAAAGTTGCAGTTTGTAAAACATGAGTTTGTTGTGAAGTGAGTTACTTTATCAGTCGTGGGTAATCGTTAATAGAGTAGAATAGTATAATGAGTAACTTCGTTAAGCAAGGTGGGGTGGGTGTTCATGGGAACTTATGTTCCTCATGGAAACATGATTTAAGTGTAACTACTACAAAGAGTAGTTTCTGGTCATGAAATCTTGGATCTAGGCACATCAGGGAAAGATATGCTTACTGTAAAATTTTCAGATATTTTCATGCAGCAGATTAATTATGAAAAATATAATATATGGTTGCTGCTAGACTCTTGTTCTTTTTGTACAGAACAAATGGTGCAAAAACTGAGACTAAGATTTTTACAGGGCTTTCATTTAATCATGCAGGAGCTACTGTAATTTTTATAGGATTTATTATGCAGTTTTCAGAGCATAGTAAATATGACATTACACACCTAGATTATTCGAGAATTTATTTTTACAGGAGCCTGCACAGGGTTTCTGTCCACGAAACTTTTTACGCAGCACCTTCTAACACTGAGTATCTCCTAGTAAAAATATGAGAATTTTCCAAGCTAAGATACTATTTTCTTAATTTAATGTATTTTATTAGCACCTAAAACAAATAAATAGGTTCCTGCAAGATAAAAAGTCTCTAAATTTTTCTATGGCATCTAGGTACCATTACACCGATATAGAAAAAGTTTCATTAGGTGAATCACAACCTAACTGCAGGGATAAATAATTCTATCCAAACATGGTATGAAACTAAGTTTAATAAACAGTGTAGATAGATATGGAATTTGGGCCTGATCTTTTTACACAGGCCTAAACATCAAGCAACTAACTCACTGCCCAAAATTTAGGGTCAGCATTGATCTACAACAGTGGGTACAAAAGAAGTCCATTAAAACTTCCATTTAATGTAGAGCAAAATATATTGAGAATCTGAGAAACTTTACGTAACAAAAGTTGTAGAGTTTCTTCTAAGGACTCCAGAACAGTTTAGTTTGCATTTTTTTGATTTTTCTATGATTTTATACAAATTTACAAGGTCACTGATTTGGTTAAAACTTTCTTTACAGAGGGGTCCCTGAAAACTAGCAGAAAACCCCCTGGGAAGATTTGGGCGATTGCAATGTGGTCCCTGGTCGCGATTCATGGCGGGGAACATCCTGTCCGGCCGAAATCTGGCGGGCTCAGTCGCCGGCGGCGAGGGCAAGGTGGGGGAGGAGCAAGAGGAGGTTGGGGGCTACCTTTGAGTGGGTTTTGTGCGAGTTGAGGCGGCCGGGAAGGGGTGCCGCGGCGTGGAGCAGCGGTACGGACAGCAATGGTGGCGCTGTTCTGTGTGCGAGCACCAGTGCGCGGGTGGCCTTTTAGAGAGACACGAAGGAGGGAGGAGAGGTCCAGGCAGAGCTGGGCCGGGCGGCACGACGGGGGCATGGCGTTGGGTGCCGGGGCGGCGGCCAGCGACTGGGCGGCGAGCAGAAGCACAACTGGCCGTCGTGCCCGTGGCGTGCGGGGGGGGGGGGGGGGGGGGGGAGAAGAAGACGCGGCCGCGGTTGGGCGAGCGGGGGCGGTGCTGCAGGGCGCCGGGGGTTGGCTTGGCGCCTATTGCCGCGCAGGCATCGATGGCCAGGTGGCCGGCGGCGGTCGGGCAAGGGAGGCGGTGCAGCAGAGGAGGGGCGAAGGGCCTGAATGCGAGAATTTGAAAATTTCCAGGGGGCTGGTTGCAAACAGGATGTTTTCTCCACTTTCTAATTTGAATTTCAAAAACTTTTGAACATGAAAGTTGTTCAGAATAAAAATTTCTACAAGTTTGGTTTCAGGGAACACCTCATTTGGCTTATGGTTTGAAAGTTAATTTAATAATTCGAAGGTATTCATATAGGCCCAATTTAAATTTGAATTTCAACTTACTTGTTTTAATTCTTTTCACCCTTTTATTGGTTGGTTAAGCATAGGGTTGGGCTAATGATACTGCTTTAGAAGTGTAATTTATCAGGGTTGTTACAACATGTGCAGGCCCAGCTGGCCAACGTGGCTAACACTTGTATCTATGGGTCCCGGTTGACAGGTCCAGCATGTCTGCCAGGCAGCCACGTGTGCTAGGTGGGACCCGAAGGCCCACGTGTCAAGGTTGTGGGTCAAATATGTGAATGCGGGGTCCATTGCAGAGGTGGGACCAGGTCGTCCACGTGTACGTGTGCGGGGCCAGCTAATAAGGCCTGGGCCTGTTTCAAAGTCGGGCCATCTGGCCTAGGTTTGAGTGAGGAACTAGGATCCATTCGATCCAGCCCAGGAAGAGAAAATGCCCACTATGAAAATAGGTGTGCCGAAGGAGTCATAAAAAGGAAGGCCCAGCTGGCCGACCTGGCTAACACGTGTATCTGTGGGTCCCGGTTGACAGGTCCAACATGTTTGCCAGGCAGCCACGTGTGCTGAGTGGGACCCTAAGCCCCACGTGTCACGGTTGTGGGTCAAATGTGTGAACGCGGGGTACACGGCAGAGGTAGGACCAGGTCGTCCACGTGTACTTGTGCGGGGCCAACTATTAAGGCCTGGGCCTATTTCAAAATCGGGCCATCTGGCCCAGGTTTGAGTGTGGAACCAGGATCCACTCGATCCGGCCTAGGAAGAGAAAAAGGCCCGCTGTGAAAAAGGGAAGCCCCAGACGGTTACTGTTCCCGTGCACCTTCCCGAGACGGTTGCCATCCCCAAGAGAGGAATTGAAGAAATATCGAAGATAGGATTTTAAGATCAAACTTCTAACTTCCCCTTGATCTACTGTAGCCCTACTCGATCTACAGTGATCCACCACCTCCACTTTGATCACCGGCTCCGCGGAGTCCACGCGCCGCAACTCCGATCCATCCACGTCGGCACGCACGCGATCCCTCGGCCTCGTCTCGCGCTCCTCGTTCCGTGACGTTGTCGACGCGCGCCGGCACTCATGGCGGCAAGGCGGCGTCCGTCGTCGCTGATGGATCTCCCTCCCAATGTGGCTGTTAAGATAGTGCGCGATCTCGCTACGACCTCGGTGTGGCCAATGGACCAACTCCGCGCGCTTCGGGTGACCTGCCGCTTCATGCGCCGCGTGTGCAGCAACCCCGAAGTCAGCCGGCGCATATCCGTACAACGGTTGTCCGACGATGACGACCCCATTGGCTATATGACACTACTTCATCGCCTAGCCAAAGTCTGCAATCCAGAGGCATGCTTCATTGTCGGGATGCATGATGTCTTCAGTGGACCTTTGATCACACCCTGCCAATCCTCAACGAGAATCTCGAGCGCGCTGCCACGGGCGGCCACAAAGTGGCGGCCTATGTGGCCGCCATTCTCCTGTACTTGGCCAATGGCGGCACCAGCATCGATGATACTGCTAAGCAGTACATGATACAGGCCGTGGTCGTTGAAGAATCAGTACTGGTGGCACCGGCGGGAGGTGGCGGCACAATGTTAAGTAGTGTAGTATATATATATATCTATTGCTTTTCTGTTGTTTTTGCTTCCTGATGTCCAGGGACCTTGTGGGCAATATGATTAATGAACATGTTATGTTACCCTAAAAAAATAAAACAAACTTTCTCAATTTTCCCCAACTATATAAATAGTCTTTGATAAGGGACCAAACTGATCACACCATAAACCAATTCAATCAGCAAATGACACGAGAGCATATATAAGTTAACATAATTAACAAGGTAGCATATACATACACATCTAGCTACTTGCATTGTTCTTAACATACCATAATACTACCATAGATCTGGTTGTTCATTACACAAAATAAAAGCAAAAGATCAAAGCTAAAGTCTTCGTCATTGTCGTTTTCGCTATCGGTGTACCACTCTTGCTCGATCAGCTTCTGCTTGACAGCAACGCGAAGCTCCTCGGCCTTCTTTCAGATCTGATATATATTTTAGAAGGGGTTCGATCAGTTAGCGTGTGTGGAAAAGATAAACTGCATTGTTCATGCCAATGGCAGTACATACTTAAAGGGTAGGAAAATCACCTGTTTATTAGACAGGGTAGGAACATCGTCGTCGTCATCGCTGGCAAGACTGATGATCATCGAACATGCCCTCCTTGGGAAAACAATGTTATACTTCTCCCCTGCATGCTTCATTATTACAAGGAAAACAGGGTCATAATGCAATTACATAGAACATATCCACCATGACGGTTACATATTTCTATATATATAGCACATTTTACTCCATTGCATTTATATTACACACACACACACACAGATATATATATATATATATCCTTGTGCACATAATATCTTCATTTATCATTACTTATCTCAAATTGTGAACCCCAATATGTTGTGGTAGCATTGCTCACCTTCTTCCCGTGAAAGCCGGCGAAATCGATTTTTTCAGAGCTTGCTGGAAAGTCTACCGAGTTGTACTGCACGTCTGGCTCAGTCTCGGTGGGCGAATCATCGGTGAAGATATTGTAACACCCCAGGTGTTTAAATTACGAAATAAGCCTCATTAGCGTAATATGATGCTTAACTAACTAAGAAAAGTTTAAAAGAAATGAATTATAAATTGGTTTTGCTTTGAATTAAAATTAGTTGTGTACATGTGCATAACTACATGTAGTTTGATCAAACAAATTAAATAACTTTCACATCGATGCAAACATTGCCGCAAAATTTAATAGGCACATCGTTATTTACATGATAAACAAAAATCTAGTTGAAGCCTAGGAGAGAATGCAAAGTTTTGCCCAGGAAATGACGTGCCCTCCGAATCATACCTTTTTCAGTTTTAAAATAACTTCTAAACTAGAACTCAAATGAACTTTGGCCTGAAGCAAAACTTGTGTAACTTTTAAATTTGAACAACTTTCATGTTCAGAGATTTTTGAGTTGCCACACAAAAATTTGAGAAACATTTGAATTTGCAAATCAGCCCCTGCCTTTTATTCTATTTCCACTGCAGACCCTTCTTTCTACGCGTCGCCCGACCCTCCGACACGCATTCGCTTCGCCCGACCCTTTCACTTCGCCCGACCCTTTCGTTTCGCCCGACCCTCGGCTTCTCCCGACCCATCGCCGCCGCGCAGTCGCCGCAGGCCACTTTGCCGGCGATGCCTGACCGGCGCTAGGCGCCAAGCCAATGCCTGGCCGTGCCCGCAAGCAGCGCACGCACGCCACGCTCCCCTCCACACGCCGCGCTCCTCCCCAGTCCGCGCATGCCACGCGCACGCCACCGCACGCGCGCCTCTACTCGATGCCCGCCGCACCCAATGGACGAGCCGCGCCATGCCCGTGTCCCCGCCGCGTCCCGCCAGTCGCCGCGCTCGCCGCACGGCAAGCCAGCTGCTGCAGCTCCTCGCCCAACCCGCGCGCCGCGTGATCTCCCGCTCCCCACGCCAAATCCTCAGCGCCCAATCCCCTGCCTGCACCCGCCGCACGCCGCGCCGGCTCTGCTCGCCGCCCGCTGCGGCCACTAACGCGCCCCCGTCATGCTGCCCGCGCCCACGCCTCGCAGTCCAGTCCCGCCCCTCCTCCCGCTTCTCTGCTGTCTACATAAGACCGCACTGAGCCCCCCCGCCTCGCGCGCCCAGACACCAGAACGCCGCCGCCGCCACCATTACCGCCGTCGTGCCCAGCTCACCGTGGAGCTCACCTCCCCTCTGCTTCGCGCCGACGAGCCACCTCCGGCCACCCCCAACCCCCACCAAGGCCATCCCAAGGTAGCTCTCACCTCCCTGGATCTCCACGACCCTTTTCCGCTCGCCGCCGACGAGATCCCTCGCCGGAATCTAGCCGGCCGCCATGCCAGCGCCGCCAGGGACCACATTGCTTTGATTGCAATCTTCCCAGGGGCCTGCACGCAAGTTTCCAGGGGCATATCTGTAAACCTATGTTTAAACTTTGAATTCAAAAACAGCGAACTTGTAAACTTCATATAAAATCGTAGAAAAATCGTAAAAATACAAACTCAACTGTTCTGAAATCTTTAGATGAAAATCTAGAACTTTTGTTACATGAATTTCCTCAGTTGCTGGCTAAATCTTGCTATAAATTAAATGGAAGGTTTAATAGACTTTAATTGTACCCACGGTTGTGGACAAAGGCTAAACCTGAAAATTTAACAGTAGACTGGTTGCTTGATTTTTAAGCCAGTGTAAAAATATTAGGACCAGAACCCATTTCTAGCTAAACTTTTTAATAAAACTTATTTATGCCATGAAATAATAAAACTAAATTGTAACTGTTGTTATATTGTGATTCATGTGGTGAAACTTTTCCAGAGCTGTTATAATGATGCCTAAATACTACAGAAAAAGTTTAGAACCTTCTTCCTCCCTGTAACTTATTTATATAATTTTGAGGTAGGAAAAATACACTAATTCAAATAATTCGTTTTTGTGCTTGGAAAATGTTCATTTTTACTGTGGAACAAATTAATGTAGTTTATGCTGTATAAAAAGTTTCATATATAGAAACCCTGTAGAACATCCTCTAGAATTTAATCTTTACTAAAATAGGTGTATATTGTACTATTTATTATGCTTTGTATCTTGCACAGTAAAATCTGAAAAATTTACAGTAACACATTTATGGATAGGTTAATACCCTGTAAAATTTTTGGCATCAATGATTGTATGGTTTGTCCTGTATAAAAATAACTATGTTCTAGTGGTAGTTGTGTGTTACATTTTTTCATAATTATTCTGCTACATGAAAATGCCTGAAATTTTTACAGTGCTTTTGTCTCTATATAATGTGCTCTAAATAAAAATTTCATCACCAGAAGTTATCTAGATCAGTGTTTATGCTTAATCCATGCTTATACTGCGAAAATTAAATTTTCAATACAACACAACCCCCTCTATTAACGATTGCCCAAGAAAATCGTAACTAAGTAACTTCACAACTATATTTTGTGGACTGCAACCTTATCGTAAAAGAAAATAATCGTCATATACCATCACTATAACTTACGCTTGTGCATTCATATAGAATCGACTACTCTCGCCGACGTAACGTACGAACTGGTGCCCGCGTCCGAGAGTGAGCAGCGTGAAGCTCAAGTAAATCTAACTGAAGCTTTCGAAGACCCGAGCCCAAGTTCGGACGAGCCCCAAGCTAACTTTACCCAAGAAGGCAAGCCCCAGAGCATGAACCCTATTTTTCTAAACTTATGCAACTTATTACTCTACTTTACTTGTGCATTAAGTTTGTAGGAGTTGATTGAAAACTTAGTCGCATGATCCTAGGTACCCATGCTCTGAACACTAGATATAAGGTTCGATAGAATGCTATGCTAATAGGACTCCGTTAAAGTCGAGTGATTTCCTGTCACTCGCGAGAATATAGGAGTTGAATGTTTACTACATGCTGCAATCATAAGGTCGACGGACGGGGCTATGGTACGATGTTTATGTTGATGATTGAGGCTCCGTCTGTGTAGTGAAAAATTCTAAGACCGCAGTGTGTGGTAGTGGTGGTTAAGCGTTTGAACGTACTAACCACATGCCGAGAATATGGTAATCGGTAACCTTAAGTACCTAATTGGACCGGCAAGTGGACAGCATCCCACCATCTCAACTTTGGTTCCATGCGCGCACAATGATGATGATTAATCTTGTTGGATGCAAATTAATTCTTCCACCATGTATGATGTTGGATAGGTGCTTACCTAGAATGGTTACAGAAAAGTAGAACTTGGAGCTAAAATTTGAAAGTAAGGACCTACTTGTATATGCTTTTCGGCAAAACAAACCCCTCAAGCCAAAAGCCTTGCATGTCTAGGAGTCGGCTAAGTATATTCCACTAGTCGGGTAAGCCTTGCTGAGTATTAGTATACTCAGCCTTGCTTGTGGCTTGTTTTCAGGTGAAACTTTTGAAGATATGATTGCTAGTTTGACTTGGCCGTGTACCCTTCCTCCTGGTTGGTCGGTGGAATGGGATACGCCCCCGGCCAACAGTGATAAGGCCGAGTGATGTCTCGTAAGGGCTTCATCGAGGCATCATGTATCGTCGAGTAGTTTGTCGTTATTTTTCCGCTGCATTGAACTCTGAAGAACTCAATTATTTTGAACTCTTAAGTACTTGTTTTACGAATTTGAACTCCGTTGTAATAATACTTTGTGATGAACCTGTGGTGTAAAATTTGTGGAATGTTGTATCCTCTGGGCTCACCTTCATGTGAGTACATGTATGTGTGGTTTCGATCGGCAAAAACCGTGGTTGTATCGGGAGGTTACCCGACAGACCAATGGATTATTCCGTTTGAAGTGCGAGTTAGCCCAGATTGCCCTCGTGGTGACGATTAGCGCGTTTGAGCCGGATTAATTCAGGTCGTTTTGCCACAGCTGGTATCAGAGCCGAAATGCATATGCAGAGAATGCAACAAGCCTTAAAAACTTGTTTTCATAAAACTTATTTTCGTAAAGCCCTAAGTGATTATGGGAAAGTTACTAGGTGGCTATCTAACTTACGAATATTATCAACTAACTTCCAGCACATTACTTTCTGTCAAAACTTACCTTTATGCACAATCGACCCTTAATTTCTGTAACGACGCACTCATCGCTAAGGTAAGAAGGTAAGAATCCTCAGCCAACTGAGAGAGCTTGGCCTTCCTGTCGGTGATGCGAGCCGAACGTTGCTCTCAAGCAGTGGCTTACTTGAGGTGCTGCCAGTATACCAACTAACAGTTGATTATATTGGTAGTAGAATGTTTGGCGCAGGTTATGGCGATCGCTGTTCATACCCCCGTCCCAAGACGGTACCCCCCGTGAATACGCTATCTTGATAGCGTATGTTAACGTCGTCTGTACGGCGGGAATTGTACGGATGCCGTTTCTATAGTGAACGGTAATGAATACGGACGCTTATATATATATATATAAATATATATATATATATGCTGTATTAATCTTCTGCAGGTACACTAACCGCGATTACGATAAGTTAAAGAACGGTTAGAGAATTTTCGACTAGCTATTATAATGAGAGACGTATTGTGTATGCCACCGAAACTAACTTCGTAAGACCAAAGCTATTTAGCAATTATTTTGTTTTGTGAGGACGAATAGGACGTGCATGCATCATGACTATATAAATCTAAAATTAAAAATGCGATGCGTGAGAGCGGTAAGGTTTATGCGCCCACACAATTGTCTTTGCATAAGGATTATCTAGCAAATCTGTCACATTTCTGACTTATCTGAAAAGAGAGATTTATTAAGCTTAGAAAATGACCCTTTCTGTAGAAACTCATGCTGAAAGTTTTGTTCCAAAATTTGTATTCTAGCTCCTGTCTAAATATGAAAAATTCTGGACATATAGTTAATGAGAAACAATAAAGACCTTGAGATGTCAGTTTTCTGTCCAAAATGAGCAGTTCTGCCACATAAATTTTTATCCCCCCTTACTACAGTTTTCTGCAAAAGTGTTCAACACAAAAATTGTTGTAAATTTACTCAGGCAGCTACTGTTAAAATTTGGTAATTTTTGGCGGGGTAGAGTTTCCCCTGGTGCAAGAAAAATTGGCTCACTGTTCACTGAAATTTCTGGGTAGACAGTAAAGTCAAACCTTAAGAGAAAGACCATCTTAGAGCCAGATCTAGCTCTGGAGTTGACTAGCAAAGTTTTTCACAAATACCTTAGGAATGTTCTGGTAAAAGTTGAGAATTTTTGGGCAAGAACTGTTGAAGTTATGGCTATTTTAGTGCACTGTCCAGAACCTGTTCGCTATGCTATTCACAGTTTTATTTCGCTATCTCACCCATTTGATCTTTTGTTCAGATGGCCGAGCCTGTTGCCATGATGGTGGATGAGGATGGATGCGTTCACTCGCAGTGTCTCTACTGGGAGGGCTTTCCCTCTATCTTGTGGGATGTTCTGCACACCGCGGGCTATCCAATTCCCCCACGTTACACCGGGCTGGAGTTTGCAGAAAATGGAGTTACCCAGTGCCGTGTTAACGTGACCATCTTTCCGCACCCACTACACCCGGAGTGGCCCGCCTTGGAGATTTAGGCTGTTGGTCGCTGTTTGGCCGATACTTGGGAGCTTGCTGCCATGAGGGCGCTCAACACTTTCTGTTCGCAGTGCCCCGAGGCTGTCACGCTCACTCCTATTGGTTTGTTTCCTGCTGCCCAGGACAACGACCCCTTTTGGCTCAACAGGTTGCAGCACTCACAGTACTTGGTGGACTTTCATGCCCAGGAGACCATCGAGACCTCCGTGCGGTGCATGAACGCACTGTACCGACTTCAGACTCTCCAGAGTCAGGCGCTTGTGTAGCTCACTGATCTTGCACAGGCCTACCACATGATGGCAGATACCAGAGATGAGCAGATTAAGGAGCTCAGTGAGGAACTTGAGGACAGAGACACCCGGATAGGCCAACTTGAGGGCCAAGTTCAGGAGCACGACACACTCTCATGGGTGAGAGAGATGACATGATAGCGCACTTGGTGGAGCAGCTCCATGATCTGAACCTTGAGTTGGAGGATGCTAATGAGCATATTCAGTGGCACCATGATCAGAATGCCCCTCCCGACGTGGTGGCTATGGAGGAAGATGAGGAGGAGCCACAGGAGATTGATGGTGATTTAGGAATGGACTTTGAGGGTGAGGCACCGCAGCCACCTCCGATGGGAGCTTACTTTCCTACTCACAGCGAGTCGTCCGTCAACAACCTCGACGACTTCTAGACGATGACCTAGGAGGACTTTTGCATATACTCCTCGATAGTGTAGCCTAACTTTTGGCAAGTGTTGTAATAGGCTAACTAAGAGTTGAGTACCTCTTTTGTGATGGGTACCACTTGACCATTGGATAGTCTAATCATGTAGGCCATGGTTAAAAACTTGGTGGTTTGATTGTGATGTTGGAAAGCAGTTGAATCTGCGATTGCAGAAACTTGTCGGAATTTTTACCCATGTCTCCTTACATTTCTGGAATGAGTGTTGAATACCAAAATTGTCCTAAATTTTGTGATCTAGGTTATCACAAAATTTCAGCAGTATTAGATCTTGCTAGTTTGAGTTATAGGCAAGATACTATAACTCGTCCTGCTGAAAAACAGCCAAACCAGCGAAGCAAAGAGTGAATCTTTCGACCATCTTGGCCGTCGATTTAGCATCTAAGCTGAATACCAAAGTTGTACATCTCTAAATGCCCTACCCACTGCCAAAATATGAGCAAATTTGGATGAACCTACCAGGAGTTATAAGTTTCTTATGGCAGACAGTATTATGTCCACGATTCTATACATGATCTTTCGGAAGTCTACTTTTCCGCGCTAATCCTTTTGAATCATGGAAGCAATATGGATCACGTTGCTAATGATAAACCTTCACATTTCAGATGGTTGGAGCAACCCGTGGTAACTCGGATGGTTTCGGTGCTAGTGCTAGTGGATCCCAGCCACAGCCACCACCACTACCCAGTTTGGTGGAAGTAATGGCCGCTCAAACCGAGTTGCTTCGCCAGCTCGTGCAAGGACAGCACCAACAGCGGGGTGGACACAATGTCCAGCAACCTCAAGCTGCCGGTTACACGGATTTCCTTGGGACCCAGCCTCCATTGTTTCACAAGATGGAGGAACCCTTGGATGCGGACGCTTGGATTCGCACAATCGAGTTCAAGTTTTCTCTACTCGTGGCCCCATGTTCGGATGCAAACAAGGCTCGCTTTGCCGCGCAGCAGCTTCGCGGTACAGCTCGTCTTTGGTGGGACTACTACTTTGCTATGCTCCATGCTGATCACGTTGTCACCTGGGATGAATTCAAAACTGCATTCCAGGCACACCATATCCCCGAAGGTCTTATAGAAAGAAAGCTAAATGAGTTTTTGGCACTCACTCAGGGTACCCGCACTGTACTTCAATATGCTCAGGCCTACAACAACCTGCGCCAGTATGTGGGCTATCACGCAGACACGGATGCTAAGAAGCGTGATCGTTTCCGCAGAGGTCTGAGTACCAAACTCAAGGAACGACTGAACCTTGTCAAGGCCGATACATATAATGAGCTGGTTAACATGGCAATTACCCAAGAGGATTGTATTATGGCTCACCGTGCCGAGAAGAAGAGAAAGGCGCCCGTTGGACCCTCGGGAGCTCAGCCACCAAGGTATTGATTAGTGCAAATGTTGCGCCTACAGCTCCACAGAAGGCCCCTCAGCCAGGGCGTTGGATTATCAGGCCCCCACAACAGCAAGGTGTTGTACGACCCCCCGTGCCTCAACAAACTGGACCAAGGCCCGCTACTCAGCAGTTTCTTCGACCGAGCATCACCAATCGTTGTTTGAAGTGCGGGAGTTCTAGTCATTTTGCTTGCGAATGCCCTCAGCCCAGGCAGCCAAATCAGGGTCAGGACTCTAACCAGAACAATAAGGACAAAGGCAAGAGGCAGACCCTTCAGGTCAAACAAGGACGGATCAATTTTACCACCCTTGCAGAACTTCCTCAAGGAGCACCAGTGATGACGGGTACATTCTCTATCCATAACAAGCCTGCAGTTATATTGTTTGATTCTGGTGCATCACATAGTTTCATTACTGCAAAGTTTGGGGCAAAAGTAGGCTTGGATGTTTGTCACACAAAAGGGTCGTATATGATATCAACACCGGGTGGTAAAATTGCTTCAAATCAAATGATAAGGCAAGTACCAATCAAGTTGGGTAGTAAAACCATCAACACGGACCTTGTTCTTTTACCCCTTGACGGCATGGATGTTATTTTGGGTATGAATTGGATGGCTCTACACGGAGTCACACTGGACCTTTCTTCCCGAGCTGTTGAAATAAATTCACCTAGTCACAAAGTCACTACCCTTTACCTACCATTCCGGGAGTGCACGAATTCTTGTGCTTTCGTGATGGAAGGAATCAAACTAGAAGACATTCCAGTGGTATGCGAGTATGCCGATGTTTTTCCGGATGACTTACCAGGAATGCCGCCCGATAGGGATATTAAGTTCGTTATTGAACTGCAACCAGGCACCGCACCTATCTCCAAAAGACCCTATAGGATGCCACCTAAGGAATTGGCCGAACTGAAAACACAACTCCAAGAACTACTAGACAAAGGTTTCATTCGTCCTAGCGCATCACCTTGGGGATGTCCAGCCGTTTTTGTAAAGAAAAAGGATGACAGTTTAAGACTATGTGTGGACTACCGACCTCTCAATGCGGTAACCCTTAAGAATAAATACCCACTTCCCCGCATCGACGTTCTCTTTGACCAATTATCTAGAGCTAGAGTTTAATCAAAGATTGATCTTTGATCTGGATATCATCAGATAAAGATTCGTCCATGCGATATTCCTAAGACCGCCTTTTCCACACGATATGGACTATATGAATTCTTGGTCATGTCTTTTGGTCTCACCAATGCCCCTGCCTACTTCATGTATCTCATGAATTCAGTATTCATGCCCGAGCTCGACAAATTCGTCGTAGTTTTCATTGACGACATCCTTATCTATTCCAAGAATGAGAAAGAGCACGCTAAGCACCTGCACATTGTTCTTCAGCGTCTCAGAGACCATCAGCTCTATGATAAATTTTCTAAGTGCGAATTCTGGTTGGATAGTGTGAAGTTCTTGGGTCACACTATTTCCAGCGAGGGCATAGCCGTTGACCCCAGCAAGGTACAAGAAGTGATGGATTGGAAACCTCCTACCTCTGTTCATCAGATTCACAGTTTTCTTGGTTTAGCCGGTTACTATCGCCGTTTCATTCCGGATTTCTCCAGAATTGCTAAGCCTATGACTGAACTATTGAAAAAGGGAGTAAAGTTTGTGTGGGATGAGAAGTGTGAAGAAGCTTTCCACACTCTCAGAGAACGTTTGACTACAGCCCCTGTGTTAGCTCAACCCGATAACACCAAGGCGTTCGATGTTTACTGTGACACATCTGGCATTGGTCTTGGTTGTGTGCTTATGCAAGAAAATCGAGTTATCGCTTATGCTTCACGAGCCCTTCGGCCCCATGAGCAGAATTATCCGACCCATGATCTCGAGTTAGCAGCAGTCATTCATGCTCTAAAAATATGGAGACATTATCTCATGGGCACCCATTGTAATATCTACACCGATCACAAGAGTCTCAAATATATCTTCACCCAAGCCAATCTGAATATGAGACAAAGAAGATGGCTAGAATTAATCAAGGATTATGATCTCGAGGTGCACTATCACCCCGGCAAGGCTAATGTAGTAGCGGATGCGCTCAGCTGTAAGGCCCATTGCCATTGCCTATCAGTGGAAACCTATAATGAGACATTATGTTCGGAAATGAGAAAGCTTAGTTTGGAAATGATTTCCCAAGGCACTCTGAATCACATCTCAGTCGAGCCCACTCTTCATGACCAGATCATCATGGCACAACTATACGATGAAGGAGTTAAGATCATCAAACAAAAACTCTCTCTAGGAGAAGAGAAATACAAATGTTTCCGCCAGGACCATAAGGGAGTTCTATGGTTCGAAAGTCGCATAGTCGTTCCAAAGAATCATGAGCTCCGTAAGCAAATCCTTGATGAGGCACACCTTTCAAAATTTTCTATTCACCCCGGCAGTAACAAAATGTATCAAGACCTTAGGCAAAATTTCTGGTGGACTAGAATGAAAAGAGAAATCGCTAAATATATCTCAGAATGCGACACATGCCAGAGAGTAAAAGCCAGCCACTTGAAAGTGGCCGGTAAACTTCAACCTTTGCCTATACCCTCATGGAAATGGGAAGACATAAGTATGGATTTCATTGTTGGATTGCCAAGTACCGCGCAGAAACAAGATTCCATATGGGTTATCGTTGATAGACTCACAAAGACGGCACATTTTCTTCCGGTACACACCACCTATACGGCCAAGAAATATGCCGAGATTTATCTCGACCGCATTGTTTGTCTACATGGAGTACCGAAGACTATTATTTCCGATCGTGGTACTCAGTTTGTAGCGCGCTTTTGGGAACAATTTCAAGCTTCTCTTGGTACTAAATTGATTCGAAGCTCAGCATATCATCCTCAAACTGACGGACAAACTGAAAGAGTGAACCAAATTCTTGAAGACATGCTTTGAGCTTGCGTCATTCACTATGGCAAGAATTGGGACAAATGCCTATCCCTAGCAGAGTTCTCATATAATAATAGCTACCAAGCGAGTATGAAAATGGCACCATTTGAGGCCTTATACGGAAGAAGCTGTCGAACTCCTTTGAGTTGGTCACAGACCGGAGAACGCAAAATATTTGGACCAGAGTTGGTAATCGAGGTAGAAGAAAAAGTGAGAGTAATACAAGAAAACCTTAGAGCCGCACAATCCAGGCAAAAGAGTTATTTCGATGGAAGGAGAAAGCCACTAAAATTTGAAGTTGGTGACCACGTCTACCTTCGAGTTTCACCAACCAAGGGTGTGCAACGATTCGGAGTCAAAGGAAAACTATCTCCCCGTTATGTTGGTCCCTACGAAATCATCGAGAGCTGTGGATCCGTAGCCTATAGAATACGACTGCCCCCTCAGCTTGCAGATATCCATGATGTCTTTCACGTGTCTCAACTCAAGAAGTGTGTCCGAGTCCCTACCGAGGTTGTCGAGCAACAGGAAATATTAGTAGAGCCCGACCTCTCATATGCTGAGTATCCTATCAAAATCATGGATCAAAAAGAAAGAAGCACTAGGAGGAAAGTGATTAAAATGTACAAAATTCAATGGAATCATCACACTGAGGAAGAAGCCACATGGGAAACCAAAAGCTATCTAAACCAAAATTTCCCGGATTTTCTCAACTCTACCGAAGGTACACACACTACCCACACTATGCCTATTGTCCGAATCTCGGGGCGAGATTCTTTTTAAGGCGGGAAGGCTGTAACACCTCAGGTGTTTTAATTACGAAATAAGCCTCATTAGCGTAACATGATGCTTAAACAACTAAGAAAAGTTTAAAAGAAATGAATTATAAATTGGTTTTGCTTTGAATTAAAATTAGTTGTGTACATGTGCATAACTACATGTAGTTTGATCAAACAAATTAAATAACTTTCACATCGATGCAAACATGGCCGCAAAATTTCATAGGCACATCGTTATTGACATGATAAACAAAAGTCTAGTTGAAGCCTAGGAGAGAATGCAAAGTTTTGCCCAGGAAATGACGTGCCCTCCGAATCATACCTTTTTGAGTTTTAAAATAACTTCTAAACTAGTTATCAAATGAACTTTGGCCTGAAGCAAAACTTGTGTAACTTTTAAATTTGAACAACTTTCATGTTCAGAGATTTTTGAGTTGTAACACAAAAATTTGAGAAACACTTGGATTTGCAAACCAGCCCCTGCCTTTTGTTCTATTTCCACTGTAGACCCTTCGTTCTACGCGTCGCCCGATCCTCCGACACGCATTCGTTTCGCCCGACCCTTTTGCTTCGCCGACACTTTCGCTTCGCCCGACCCATCGCCGCCGCGCAGTCGCCGCAGGCCACTTGGCCGGCGATGCCTGACCGGCGCTAGGCGCCAAGCCAATGCCTGGCCGCGCTTGCACGCCGCTCCGCACGCCGCGCTCCCGTCCGCACGCCGCGCTCCTCCCCAGTCCGCGCACGCCACGCGCACGCCGCCGCACGCGAGCCTCTGCTCGCCGCCCGCCGTGCCATGCCCGTGTCCCCGCCGCGTCCCGCCAGTCGCCGTGCTCGCCGCCCGGCAAGCCAGCTGCTGCAGCTCCTCGCCCAACCCGCGCGCCGCGTGATCTCCCGCTCCCCACGCCAAATCCTCAGCGCCCAATCCCCTTCCCGCGCCCGCCGCACGCCGTGCCGGCTCTGCTCGCCGCCCGCCGCGGCCAGTAACACGCCCCTGTCGTGCTGCCTGCGCCCGCGCCTCGCAGTCCAGTCCCGCCCCTATTCCCGCCTCTCTGCTGTCTACAAAAGACCGCACTGAGCCCGCCCCCCCTCGCGCGCCCAGATACCAGAACGCCGTCGCCGCCACCATTACCGCCGTCGTGCCCAGCTCACCGTGGAGCTCACCTCTCCGGCCACCCATTGCCAGAGCTGAGTCTCCAACCACCACCACAGCATCCCACCACAGCTCACTACCCCACCCATCGTCGCCCAGAACCGCCGGCGCTCGTTGCCAGCGCCGCCTCCACTGCCGCCGCCCCTGACCTCCGTGGACGGCCCACTCTGAAGCTCCTCCGTCCAAGCCAAGCCTCGAAACGGGTTCCCCTCGATGCCGCGAAGCTCATCAACCAGCCCACACCCTCCCCTCCTCGCCGGAGCACCGTCGCCGACGCTCCGCCCCACCACCGCCCCTTTGCTCCGCGCTGACGAGTCACCTCCAGCCACCCCCAACCCCGACCCAGGCCATCCCAAGGTAGCTCTCACCTCCCTGGATCTCCACGACCCTTTTCCCCTCGCCGCCGACGAGCCCCCCGCCGGAATCTGGCCGGCTGCCATGCCAACGCCACCAGGGACCACATTGCTTTGATTGCAATCTTCCCAGGGGCCTGCACGCAAGTTTCCAAGGGCATATCTGTAAACCTGTGTTTAAACTTTGAATTCAAAAACAGCGAACTTGTAAAATTCATATAAAATCGTAGAAAAATCGTAAAAATACAAACTCAACTGTTCTGGAATCTTTAGATGGACATCTACAACTTTTGGTACATGCATTTCCTTAGTTGCTGGCTAAATCTTGCTATAAATTAAATGTAAGGTTTAAAAGACTTTAATTGTACACATGGTGTTAGACAAAGGCTAAACCTAAAAATTTAACAGTAGACTGGTTGCTTGATTTGTAGGCCAGTGTAAAAATATTAGGACCAGAACCCATCTCTAGCTAAACTTTTTGATAAAACTTTTTTATGCCATGAAATAATAAAACTAAATTGTAACTGTTGTTATATTGTGATTCATGTGGTGATTCTTTTCCAGAGCTGTTATATTGATGCCTAAATACCACAGAAAAGGTTTAGAACCTTCTTCCTCCCTGTAACTTATTTATATAATTTCGTGGTCAGAAAAATGCACTAATTCAAATAATTAGTTTTTATGCTTGGAAAATGTTCATCTTTTTACTGTGGAACACATTAATGTAGTTTATGCCGTATAAAAAGTTTCATACACAGAAACCCTGTAGAACATCCTGTAGAAATTAATATTTACTAAAATATGTGTATATTGTCCTATTTATTATGCTTCGTATCTAGCACAGTAAAATCTAACAAATTTACAGTAACACATTTATTGATAGATTAATACCCTGTAAAATGTTTGGCATCAATGCTTGCATGGTTTGTCCTGTATAAAAATAACTAGGTTCTAGTGGTAGCTGTGTATAACATTTTTTCATAATTATTCTGCTACATGAAAATGTCTGAAATTTTTACAGTGCTTTTGTCTCTGCATAATGTGCTCTAAATAAACATTTCATCACCAGAAGTTATCTAGATCAGTGTTTATGCTTAATCCATGCTTATACTGCGAAAATTAAATTTCCAATACAACACAACACCCTCTATTAACGATTGCCCAAGAAAATCGTAACTAAGTAACTTCACAACTATCTTTTGTGGACTGCAACCTTATCGTAAAATAAAATAATCAACATATACCATCACTATAACTTACGCTTGTGCATTCATATAGAATCGACTACTCTCGCCGACGGAACGTAAGAACTGGTGCCTGCGTCCAAGAGTGAGCAGTGTGAAGCTCAAGTAAATCTAACTGAAGCTTTCGAAGACCTGAGCCCAAGTTCGGACGAGCCCCAAGCTAACTTTACCCAAGAAGGCAAGCCCCGGAGCATGAACCCTATTTTTCTAAACTTACGCAACTTATTACTCTACTTTACTTGTGCATTAAGTTTGTAGGAGTTGATTGAAAACTTAGTCACATGATCCTAGGTACCCATGCTCTGAATACAAGATATAAGGTTCGATAGAATGCTCTGCTAATAGGACTCCGGTAAAAGTCGAGTGATTTCCTGTCACTCGCAAGAATATAGGAGTTGAATGTTTACTATATGCTGCAATCATGAAATTATAAAACTAAATTGTAACTGCTGTTATATTGTGATTCATGTGGTGATTCTTTTCCAGAGCTGTTATATTGATGCCTAAATACCAGAGAAAAAGTTTAGAACCTTCTTCCTCCCTGTAACTTATTTATATAATTTTGTGGTCGGAAAAATGCACTAAGTCAAATAATTAGTTTTTGTGCTTGGAAAATGTTCATCCTTTTACTGTGGAACACATTAATGTAGTTTATGCTGTATAAAAAGTTTCATACACAGAAACCCTGTAGAACATCCTGTAGAAATTAATATTTATTAAAATATGTGTATATTGTCCTATTTATTATGCTTCGTATCTAGCACAGTAAAATCTAACAAATTTACAGTAAAATCTGAACACTAGATATAAGGTTCGATAGAATGCTATGCTAATAGGACTCCGGTAAAAGTTGAGTGATTTCCTGTCACTCGCGAGAATATAGGAGTTGAATGTTTACTACATGCTGCAATCATAAGGTCGACGGACGGGGCTATGGTACGATGTTTATGTTGATGATTGAGGCTCCGTCTGTGTAGTGAAAAATGCTGAGGCCGTAGTGTGTGGTAGTGGTGGTTAAGCATTTGAATGTACTAACCACATGCCGAGAATATGGTAATCGGTAAGCTTAAGTACCTAATCGGACCGTCAAGTGGACAGCATCCCACCATCTCAACTTCGGTTCCATGTGCGCACATGGTGGGTACAGAGCCGGGCTCTGTAGTCTCGGATGGTGGCCCTGATCCACAACCCAGGAAGAAAGGAGAAAAGTTGCAGGTGTGACTCTGTGAGTAACCACGTGACGTGTGTTTAGGTTTCCCTTGCAAGGTTAAGAAATTTGATTCGAATCGTCCGTTTCTCGCGGTTATTGAGACTGCTTGACCCTTTTACCACATAGAGTAAGGAGAGGAACAATGATGATGATTAATCTTGTTGGATGCAAATTAATTCTTCCACCATGTATGATATTGGATAGCTGCTTACCTAGAATGGTTAAAGAAAACTAGAACTTGGAGCTAAAATTTGAAAGTAAGGACCTACTTGTATATGCTTTTCATCAAAACAAACCCCTCAAGCCAAAAGCCTTGCATGTCTAGGAGTCAGCTAAGTATATTCCACTAGTCGGGTAAGCCTTGCTGAGTATTAGTATACTCAGCCTTGGTTGTGACTTGTTTTCAGGTGAAACTTTCGAAGATATGATTGCTAGTTTGACTTGGCCGTGTACCCTTCCTCCTGGTTGGTCGGTGGAATGGGATATGCCCCCGGCCAACGGTGATAAGGCCGAGTGATGTCTCGTATGGGCTTCATCGAGGCATCGTGTATCGTCGAGTAGTTTATCGTTATTTTTCCGCTGCATTGAACTCTGAAGAACTCAATTATTTTGAACTCTGAAGTACTTGTTTTAAGAATTTGAACTCCGTTGTAATAATACTTTGTGATGAACCCTGTGGTGTAAAATTTGTGGAATGTTGTATCCTCTGGGCTCACCTTCGTGTGAGTACATGTATGTGTGGTTTCGATCGGCAAAAACCGTGGTTGTATCGGGAGGTTACCCGACAGACCAATGGATTATTCCATTGAAGTGCGAGTTAGCCCAGATTGCCCTCGTGGTGATGGTTACCGCGCTTGAGCAGGATTAATTTAGGTGGTTCTGCCACAGATATGGCAGCTCCGGCGGCACCGGCGCCGGCGGTTGAATGGTGGCCCCTATATATCATGAAATTGTTATATTTGGGACAAATTTTGAACGCTTAGGATAGATATAGTTCGGGACGGAGGGAGTATATGATTATATGCTTCTATCATTAATGTGTACCAAAATATGGACTGAACCTTTCTACATTTAGTTGGAATCTGATTTCAACAGCAAATTAAATGTCAATCTAATAAAAGTGAATCTTTATCTACTTGAAGAATCTGGCTCAGCGAGTCATTGCCGTGTGATGCTGATGAGGTGGCGGCACCTTTGAGCTTGACGTTCACGTTGACCATGGCGGGCGCAGCATCGATGGCTGGCACTGCATCATCCCGTTGGTTCCTGCGGGCGGCGGCGAATTTTTCAAAGGCCAATGGCACGTCTTCTACACCGAGCTTGTCGGTCATGTCGTCGATGAGCGAGGCGGGCGGCACATTGATGACTGGCGGGCTGCTCCCCGTGGTGGATGATGGGTCGTGCTGCCTCACCGACGGCCTAGAGGTCGTCCACTGGGCTTTGCGACAACTCATCTTGTGCATCACGCGCCTGTTTACAGCTCGCCATTATCGCAATGAAGGTGGGCAAAAAGGAGGCGGGCGGCGATGGGAGGTTGAAGAAGGCGATGCGGGCGGCGATGGAAGAAAACCCCACCTTTGATGGGATAGTTTGGGGGAAGAAGGCAAAAAGGCACTGGTGCGGTTCTGCTTCTCAAGGAAGAAAGAGGGGACTCGGTAGTTGTTTCCAGCCAGCAGCCACTAACATATCGGGCCAACAAGCCATGGCCCACAAGCAAGTGACAAGACGCGCCGACCATGAGGCGCGCCTTCCCTTCGCGTGGGCCGACGCGCTGACCAGGAGGCGCCTTCTCCTCGGGTGTCTTCTGTGAGATTGACATGCGGGTCCCACATGACGGGGCCCGGCGCACCTCCCGGGATGCGACGCCGCCTAAACCTCCTGGCGACAAGAGAGGCAATGGAGAAAAACCCCGAGGCAAAGGGGTGGTTCCGCCCAACAGCCTCTGACATATCGGGCCAACAAGCAATGGCCCACAAGCAAGTGATGCGACGCATTGACTATGCCGCTGGATCCGGCCAAGGAAGAGGAAAAGGCCCGCTGGATCTTCCGCGATCTTCTTCCTCTCCTATCGCTGGAAAGGCTGCGACGGTTCCTGTACCGAGCACCTTCCCAATGAGGTTGCCATCCCCCCGAGACACGGCATTGCCTGAACTTTATAGCAAGTGGCAATGCACTCAAGTGGCAACGCATTCAAGATCTCGACCAAGAACTTGAACTGTAGCTCTGCTCTATGCGCCGCTCTACCTATCCACCGCCCCGGCTCGCCGTCGTCCACACGCCGCTACGCCTATCCCGCTCTCCGGCTCGCCGCCATCCACGTGCTGCAGCTCCATCCACACCCTCGGGCGTGACCTTGTCTCTTGCTCCTGCTTCCGCGATGTCGTCGACGCCGCCGGCACTCATTGTGGCAAGGCAGCCCTGGCTGTCGCTGATGGCGGATCTCCCTACCGATGTGGCCATTCAGATTGCAGGCCACCTCGCTGCGACCTCGGAGCGACCAATGGACGACCTCCACGCGCTTCGAGCAACCTTCCGCCGCATGCACCTCATGTGCCGCAACCCTGAAGTCGACCGGCGCATCAACGTAGCGGGGTTTACCGACATGGCGTTGCACACCCCCGATGCCTACCACACCTTTGTTGCTCGCCTGGCCCAACTCGGCAATCTGGAGGCTAGCTTCATTCATGGGGTGAATGTCGTCTTCCGTGGACCTGTGATAACGCCCCTAGCAGTCCTCAATGAGAATATCGAGCGCGCCGCCGCGGGCGGGCATGAAGTGGCGGCCTATGTGGCCGCCGTCCTCCTGTACATGGCCAATGGCGGCACCAGCGTTGACACTACTGCTAGGCAGTACATGAGACAGGCGGCCATGGCCGTGGACTACACATGACCGCGGCCGGCAGGGGTCCGCGAGGACATGTTCAAGGAGTGTTTCAGGATTCGCCGGAGTGTCGCGCATGTGGTCTGGAGAAGGTGGCGACGTAGGTCCATTTGTGTGGCGCCGGCACCACCGCAAGTCGATTTTCCGTGCACAGGCGAGGATTGCGGAGTGGCTTTCGAATGGTCATGGAGATAGTATTGCAGCGAGGATTGCCGGATGCATGGCGAAATGAAGTGGTTCTTGTGGCTAATTTTAGATTGAAGAAGTGTAGTGTATGTATTGCTTTAATTTTCTGCTGCTTTTGCTTCATGAGGTCCAAGGATCTTGTGGCCAATGTAAATATATATGTATGATTAATGAAAATCTTATGCTACTTTAATTAGTACTGTAACTTGCTATTGCTTCAGGCATTGCCAATGGGAGAAAAATCCCGATTTTGATGGGACGGATTGGGGGAAATGCGCCGCGTCTCCTCAAGGATGAAATTGGGGACACAACACTTGTTTCCACCGTACAGCCACTGACATATGTGGCCCACAAACCATGGCCCACTTGTCGGCGAGAACACATCGACTAGGTATTTCATTTATATAAGTTGAGGTACGACATGGATGACATCGACAAACTCCACTCGCCACTCTCCACTCAATCTTTTTGAGCAAAAATCTCACGGGTGAGCACACCGTGCAATCCCTTGGCACAAAGATGATTGCTGTTCCCGCGCACCTCCCGCTTCGTCTCGCCAACGCCCATGCGCCCGGCGTTCCGCGACGTTGATGATGACGCCGGCACGCTAATGGAGGCGAGGCGGAGGCACCAGTCGTCGCTGGCGGAGCTCCCGACCGACCTAGCCATTATGATCGCGGGCCACCTCATGGCCACCTCGGAGCGGCCATTGGACGACATCCCCGAGCTTCGGGCCACTTGCCGCCGCATGCTCCGCACGTGCGGCGAACCCGAAATCGGCCGACGCGTCGCACTAGGGCGATTCGCCGACGACATGTCGTGGGATGACCCCGTTGGCTATGCCACACTCGTTGGTCGCCTGACCAAAGTCGGCAACCCAGAGGCATGCTTCCTAACTGGGATAGAAGTCTCATTCCGTAAAGGCACGCCCTTGGCCCCGGTGCCGCCATCCTCCTCTACAGGGCCAATGACGGTGCCGTGAGCGACGACGCTGCAAGGCGGTACATGAGACAGGTCGAGGGCGAGGAAGAAGCAGTGGCAGTGTTGGCGGCAGGCCAAGGGGATGGCGGACCTCAGTTTCGCAACAACGGGTGTTTGCTCTGGCGCGATGAGGCCACGGAGCGCATTTGGCGAACACATTGGCGCAGGATCTTGGACCCGCCGGAGCCGGTGGCGGTGCTGGTGCCGCGCGGCGATCTTCCTTGCGCAGGCGGCATGTGCGGCAGTCCTGTCAATCCATGGGAGCCTCAAGGATTGACCAAGTATTGCAGCGAGGACTGTAGGATTCAAGGTGAAGTCAAAATTCTCCGCAGGGGATTTCGCTCCTACTAGGTTGCTAGGACTGGCTGCGCATGCGCCTCTGATTTTGGTTGCTTTTGTGTTCATTTAGCTCTAGAGTGAGCGAGTGTAGTACTCCTAGTTGGTATTGCTTTTCTCTTGCTTTTGCTTCAGGAGGTCCTTGTTGCAATGTGTTGGCGCTAAAATCGGCTGGATAGGAATCAGCCGATGGGTCTTCAGCGTCGGACACACGACCTGGGAGAATCTGCTTAGCTCCTGTTCGGGTTATCGCCCTGGTGCGGTTCGCGCGGCGTGCCAGTCAATCTGACCTGTTGATTGACAAGGAAATAGAGTGTTAAATTCCAGGCGCGTCGATCGGCTGGGGTTCCGATCTATCCTGAGGAGCGCGTCGACGGCGAATCGGCCGATTTGCTATAGAGATGATCGGCTATGGATCAGCCGATGATCGTATAGTAATCGTAAAGAAGGCTGCTGGAGCGATCTAAACGATTACTACAGGGGCAACACTTGAAATAGATCTAATCGGCTGTATAATGATAAATCAAAGGAGAACAATGACGAAGCCGATTACTCTGATCTCAAGCTGGATAACTGGTGATAATACTAGAATAACAGGTAAAACTTGCAATTCTACTAAATATCGATAACTGGTGAATAAATCCAAACGAAACCACAGCGATGCGCCCGTAGTTAAAGCTCGGATATTACTCGGTAAGCGGAACCTACCAATTGGCCGGAGATCAAGTTGATGCAGCCCTGCCAATCCGTACGAACTCGTGAAAGAAAAAAAGGTATTGGCGAAGTCGCCGACTTGAAAGTAAATTGCTGGAAAAGTAGAAGTATTGTTGTTGATTCATGTGTTGATATTTTTGCAAAGCCCTGACGACTCCTATTTATACCCTAAAACTAGGACTCCTGGTCGATTACGACTCGTTACAACCTTATTTAAAAACGGGAAAACTACTATATCAATAATAACTTTTAAAGGAAACGGACTACCACAGAATCTTCCGCCGCTGTTCCCTAATCCAATCAGGATTCCCTTCAATTGCTCCTTGACCGACTTGGCGTGCCCTGTTGACCAGCTTTTGACCAGGATCTTCTGGAATAACCCCATCCTGTTGGCATAGGCTGCGCCACCAATCGGCCGATTTCCAATTGTTACCTCAATCGGCCGATTCCTTTCTGTAGCTTTCAGATCTGCCGCATCGGCCGATCTTCTCCTCCTGACGCCGATTCAACACGTGTCAAAATCTGGCGTCAACACATGCCCCCCAGTTTCGGAGTAAAATATAACTTTTCCTTCGAAACTCTTTTCTTTTAATCCTCCTCTTTAACCTTCCCAAGAGTAAAGCTCAAAGTCAATTGCGCTACTTTTTCCTCTGCATCTGATCCTTTCTCTAGAATCGGCTCAATGACATGAAATCCGGTAACAGGATAAACATCATGTTGGCGTGTAGACCCAAACTTTGACCATCTCCCCTGGCAGCTTTTATCAATGCCTTCACTTCATTAATGTTCTTTCTGCAAGCGTGGCATCTCTCGTGGCAGCTTTATATTTACTGATGTCCTTTCTATAAATACGATTCTTCGTACTATTTCCAAAAATACTCACCTCGTTCGTCTTCTTTTCCTTCTGAATCCCGACCTTCGCCTTCTTCGGTCAGACATTAAAATGTCTTCTCGATCCTCTTCTTCTATTAACCAGGTATTAATCTTCCCTCTATCCCTTCCTGAGATATCTTACTTTGTTCCGACATGTTTGTCTGTTCTTTCTTTCAGCCAAACCATCTTAACCCTAGTTTGGAAAGAGCGATCGAAATCGTACATTCAGACAAACCATTATCGCAAGCTGATATAGATCTGATAAAAGCTCATTCTGAAGAACTCAAAGATCATGCTCCTGCCAATATCCGACCAATCTTGGATTATATGGAGCTCGCCTGCTTTGAACAAATGCCAACCTCTGACGAGAATTCCTCATCTTCACATCGACTTGCTGAAGCTGAAACTGAAGTCGCCATGAAAGATCCTCATGATAAAACTAGGTCGCATCGAAAGAGAAATCCAGCGCAGGCGTAGTCAGTAGACACACCAGTATTTTCTATTGTAAGGGCGACTTATACCATGTCGGCCATGTAATCCGTAATTTCCATTCAATAATGAATCCCAATGCTTCCTTCACCAGATGTGTAGCCAGAAAACCGATGAGAAATCGGCCATGTTACCTTGATATACTTTGCTGTAAGTTATGCGTCTACCCAAATGCTTGGATAGTACCTCTTCAGATATCGTCCATTTAAAGCTCTTGGGAATTCCTCCCCTTCTATTGTCTCCAGAATATATGCATTTCCAGGAGCACATCGGCCGATTCTATACGGCCCTTCCCACGTGGGTGACCATTTACCGAATTTGGGATCCTTAGATCCTATTAGCAGCACCAGCTTCCATACCAAATCTCCCTGAGAGAACTGTTTAACTTTGACCTTTTTGTCATACCATCTGGCCACCCTTTTCTTGTTTTCTTCTATGCTAATCAGGGCTCTTAACCGTAAACCCGCCGAATCGTCAAGTTCATCTTTCATGAGAAAGGAATAGTCATCGGCCGTTAACTGATCCTGTAGCGATATACGTCTCGACCCTGTCCTTATCTCCCATGGCAAGACCGCTTCATGACCATAAACCAAATGATAGGGGGATATTTTAGTGGCCCCATGACAAGCCATCCTGTATGCCCATAAAGATTCAGCCAAAGACATATGCCACTTCTTGGGTTGCTCTTCTATCTTCCTCTTGATTAGCTTGATTATCCCCTTGTTAGACGACTCTGCTTGGCCGTTGGCTTGAGCATAGTATAGAGAAGAATTTAGCAATTTAATCCCCATATCGGCGGTGAACTTTCCGAATTCTCCAGAAGTGAACATTGTCCCTTGATCAGTTGTGATGGTTTGAGGAACGCCAAATCGATATATAATATGGCTTTTAACAAATTCAATCATATCGGCCGACGTCACATTCCTCAAAGGGACTGCCTCCACCCACTTAGTAAAATAATCTGTAGCCACCAATATGAACTTATGCCCTTTGCTGGATGGAGGATGAATCTGTCCGATGAGATCTATTCCCCACCCTCTGAACGGCCGCGGCTTAATTATTGGATTCATAGCCGATGCTGGTGCGCGCTGCACATTGCCAAACCTCTGACAGTCTTGGCATCCTTTGTAGTACTTGAAACAATCTTCAAGGATGGTCGGCCAGTAATATCCATTGTTCCTGATCATCCATTTCATTTTGTGAGCCGATTGATGAGCTCCACACACGCCTTCATGGATTTCTCCCATCAGAACCTTTGCCTCTTCTGTTCCCAGGTATTTGAGAAGAACTCCATCAATCGTCCGATAAAATAAATCATCCTCAAGCAACACATACTTTGTAGCCTGAAAACGTGTTCGCCGATCCACCTTTTGGGATGGATTTTTCAAATAATCGGCGATCTCCTTTCGCCAGTCATCGGCCGCAAGTTCTAGCGTCATCGCCCCCTGAATCGGCCGATACCCAGAAGCATGTTGAGCCAGTCTGTTGGCTTCCTCATTATAATTTCTGGGGATATGCTCAATTATTGCAGATTTGAATTCTTTCAAAAGATGAAGACACTCCTCATAATAGATCCTCAAGATGTCATCTTTGCACTCAGACCGTCCCGTTAACTGATCCACAATGAGCATGGAGTCCCCAAAGATTTCGACTGCATCAGCTCTGACTTCCCTTAATAATTGGATGCCTTTCAGAACAGCTCGATATTCCGCCTGGTAATTAGTTGCAGAGGCTTCTATCGGCAGAGAGAAATCATAAGTTGACCCCCGAGGCGACACAAGAACGATGCCGATTCCTGATCCGACCCCACATGAAGAACCATCAAAATATAGAGTCCATGGAACTGGTTCAACGGTGGCAATTTCTGGTCCGCAATGTTGAACTATGAAATCGGCCATCACTTGTCCTTTGACGGCTTTGGCCGATTCGTACCTTAGATCGAATTCTGACAAAGCCAGGATCCATTTTCCAATCCGCCCTTTCAAAATCGGCAATGATAGCATGTACTTCACCACATCATCCTTGCACACGACTATGCATTCTGCCGATAGCAAATAGTGCCTGAGCTTAGTACATGAAAAGTACAAGCACAAGCATAATCGCTCCACCGAGGAATATCTTGTTTCGGTGTCTAGAAGTCTTCTGCTGACGTAGTATACCACTCGTTCTTTTCCCTCAAACTCCTGTACCAACGCCGATCCAATAGCCTGTTCATCAGCCGATAAATATAACTTGAACGGCTAACCAGGCTGTGGCGGGGCTAACAACGGAGGTGAAACCAGATACTGCTTGATATTCCCCAGTGCCTTGCGCTGTTCTTCTCCCCATGTGAATCCCTGGTCGGGCTTTAATTTCAACAGAGGGGTAAAAGCCTGAATACGTCCCGATAGATTGGATATGAACCTTCTGATGAAATTGACCTTGCCGATGAGGGACTGCAGTTCAGTTTTATTTTGTGGGGGCACCACTTTGCTGATGGTGTCTATGGTCTTGCGGTTGACTTCTATCCCACGCTCATGGACCATAAATCCTAGGAATTGTCCGGCCGATACACCAAATGCACACTTGTTTGGGTTCATCTTCAGCCCATGTTTCCTTGTGCACTTCAGCACTTCCCGCAAATCGGCCAGATGATCTTGGTGACCTTTTGACTTGACCACGACGTCATCTATATAAATCTCCACTGATGAACCAATGAGCTTGTGGAAGATGTAGTTCATGGCCCGTTGATATGTAGCGCCGGCGTTCTTCAAGCCGAAAGTCATAACCACCCATTCAAATAAACCAAGATGGCCTGGGCACCTAAAAGCCGTTTTCGAAATATCTTCGTCGGCCATTAATATCTGATTGTATCCAGCATTCCCATCCATGAAGCTTATGACTTTGTGGCCCGCGGCAGCATCCACCAAGATATCGGCCGTTGGCATCGGATACCCATCCATGGGCGTAGCCTGATTTAAGTTCCTGAAATCGATGCACACACGCAATTTTCCATTCTTTTTGTATACAGGCACAATGTTAGAAATCCATTCGGCGTAGCGGCACTGCCGAATAAATCCTGCCTCAATCAACTTTGTAATCTCGGCCTTTATGTCAGGTAGAATCTTGGGGTTACACCGTCGTGCAGGTTGCTGATACGGCCGATATCCTGATTTTATAGGTAACCGGTGTTCAACAATAGACCGGTCTAGCCCTGGCATCTCGTGGTATTCACAAGCAAAGCAATCCCTGAACTCCTTCAATAAACTTATCAATTTACATTTGTATTCAGAATCCAAATTGGCACTAATGTACGTCGGCCTTGATTTGTTGCTATCTCCCAAATCTACCATCTCCAATAAATCGGCCGACATGAATCCATGCCCCAGCTTCCCATCTTCTCGGACGAGCTGATCCATTTATTCTGAATCTTCAGAGCCGACTGCTTGGATCGGCTGTAGACCGAAATCGGACACTTTCAGGAAGTCAGTGTCCCAAGTCCTGCCAGATATACACTTGACGTGCTCGCAGCTCCACTGTTGTGTGTCGGCCGCTGCAACGCTGTAGACGGAATCGGCAGCGACTATCTCTGTACTGTCGCCGACCCATTGCACAAGGCATTGATGCATAGTAGATGGGACACAACAGTTTGCGTGTATCCAGTCGCGGCCAAGTAGCATATTATAGGACCCCTTGCCATTAATGGCGAAGAAAGTAGTAGTGAGGGTCTTACTGCCGATGGTGACGTCGACGCAGAATGCTCCGTGGGCGGGTGACACGTTGCCTTCGAAATCCTTCAGCATCATGTCCGTCTTGGTGAGGTTGTCGTCGCCCTTGCCCAGCTTGCGGAACATGGCATACGGCATGATGTTGACTGCTGCGCCTCCATCTACCACTAATCTGGTGACGGGTCTTCCGTTGACATAGCCCTTGAGAAAGAGCGCTTTGAGATGCTGTCGTTTTTCTTCCTCCAGTTTCTCAAACGTAACCATCATCGGCTCTAACACTAGTTGTGCCATTTGTTCCTCCTCTGTTTTTGTTACTTTATCTCGATCGTTGGGCGCCATGAATTCCATCGGCAGTATGAACACCATGTCAATTTTGGCTGCCGATTCTTGGTTGCTTGTTTCTTGATCATTTTTCTTTGGGCGCCAAACTCGAGATTTGACATTCCTTCTCTCTGGCACGTGTCTTTGTTCTTCTTCTTGATGCTCCCACTGGCGTAGGCGTTGGATCCTTCGCTTCTTGGATCTGGATAGGCCATCGGGGCACCACCTGGGATTCACTGGATTGGCCGATGATCTGGCGTGTTCCCAATCTGGTTCCCTCCCTAGGGGATCTTCGTCTGATACCCTGTCATCGGCCATCTCTTCGAGCCGATCGTGTGCGCTGATTCTGCCCCCCAGTCCATCTCGCTGGCCAATCTTGCTTTTTGACCTGCCGTACTGGTCAACTCTGCCCCCCAGCCGATCATGTACCGAAACACGCCGTTCTTCACGCCGATTTCTGCTGATCGGCTCTGATCCTTTGTCCCTAGAGTGTGGCCTCGGGCGATCGTTGCGGCTTGATCCGTTACACTCCGGACAGTTATCGGCAGATGGCAACCTGATATCGTTCTCCCAACAGTGGATAAAGAACGGACATTGCCAGTGATTTTCATGCCGACGTATCACCTCTTCCTGATATTGTGCTTGTTCTTGCTGCTGCCGATATTTACTTAGTAAGAATTGGGAGGTGAAGGGTTTGCGTGGTCGTCCTGGCCCTCGCCTATTTCTTCTGATCTCCTCCGTTGTGATCTGCCTCCTGGGGTCGACAATGCCACCTCTTCTCGCCGATTCTGACGTCAGCACCTTGGTTTGACTTGAGTCTCCTTCAGCGTTAACCGTGTTGGCCGGGAAGGGATGCTGATCTATCTTCATCGGCTTTGCCGATTTGTTTGGGGTCTCGAACTTAAGCCGCCCCTGCTCGATGGCCGATTGTATCTGCTGGCGGAAGACTTTACATTCATTTATGTCATGAGAAGTAGCGTTGTGCCACTTGCAGAACTTCATCTTCTTAAGCTGATCGGCCGTAGGGATGGTGTGATGTTGAGACATCTTAATCTGCCCCTCCTGAAGTAGTAGATCAAAAATTTTATCGGCCTTTGAAGTGTCAAAGCCGAATGTTTCTGGCTCCTTCTTGCCAAAGGGGCAAGATATTGGTTTTTTCCCTTGTACCCACTCTGCCAGGCCAATTTCTTCTTTCGCATCGGATTCAGATCCCTCCAAGTATGCCACCTTCTTTTGGAAGTTCCTCCGCTGTTCGAACGGTCGGACCTCCTGCCCTGATAATCGGTGCACGATCTGGCTCAGGCTCTCAAACTCTTGGGCAGCATATCTCTCTCTGATTTGTGGCAAGAGACCTTGGAAAGCGATGCCGGCCAACTGTGCATCGGTCAGAGCCAGACTGTAGCATTTGTTCCTGATTTCTCTGAACCTCTGTATATACCCTGTCACTGGTTCATCGCTCCTCTGTCTGAGGCTGGTCAGATCCGAAATCTTCATCTCGTGTACTCCTGCATAGAAGTACTTGTGGAATTGTTTCTCCAGATCGGCCCACGTGACGATAGAATTTGGCGGTAAAGTGGTGAACCACTGGAAGGCCGATCCGGATAGAGATGATGAAAATAAACGCACCCTCAGAGCATCTTGCGAGGCAGCTTCTCCGCACTGGATGATGAATCGGCTGACATGCTCCACAGTGGATGTGTCGTCCGTCCCTAAGAACTTGGTGAAATCAGGAACTTTGTAGCGGTGTGGGAACGGCAGCGAGTCATAGGCTGATGGATACGGCGTCTTGTAAGTATAAGTTTAAACTTTTGGCTTCAGTCCAAACTGATCCAGGATTACTTCTGCTATTCTTGCCGTCCAGTCCACCTGCTGCTGATGAACAGTTGTTCGCGGCGCGGGCATATGCTGAAGGGCTGGTATGGCCGGGTGATGAATCGGCGAGTTTTGCTGAGCGGCCGATAGTTGATGACGAAACGAGCCCGCACCCCCTTCGTACGTCACTGCTGGCGCCGCGCCTCTGATTGTTTCCACAATGTTTGCCCCCCTGCCGATTTCTGATAAGATCGGCTGGTACTTGGAGACCGTCGGCCGGGCGGCCGATTGGTATGGTACCTGAACCGAATAACTGCCATGCCCGTTCGCTGGCTCGGGAAAATACGCCATGGCTAACGTCCCCCAAGGCGCTGAGCTCGTAGGTAGTGTTTGCACAGAAGCCATCTGAACGGGTTGCAATGGCGCTGGCGATGGGATACATGGCACACCGCTGTATCTTGGAGACGCCGGAAGTGGTGGAGAGCTGTACCCCTCGCGTCGCGTCAATATGGGCTGAGGAGCCGATTGGGATGTGTATGGTAGGCTTCTGGCTGGCAGAGTAGCTGGAGGGGCATATGCCGGTCCCTGATAGCCTTGAATGGCTCCGCTGGCCAGAGAGTTGACAACGGCGTTATACACCGTGTTGCTCATCACCGTGGATTGGTCGATGAATGCTTGATACACGGACTGTTGAATCATCTCTGACATCTTACCCGAGTCCTCAGCAATGGTGATTTGGTGAGGTGCTAGAATAGGGGCTTTCTTGACTGCCTCCCCGCTTCTGGTACGACTGAATGACTGGAGGTACATCTTCTTATAGTCTTCTAGATGTTTGGCCAGTTCTTCCCTCTGGTCGTCCTTGAGATCAGCTTCTGTGACCTCAATGATGTTGCTGTCGGAGATTTCTGCGTTCTTCGACATATCAGATCTTGGATGGTCCCACCGGGCGTGCCAAAAGTGTGTTGGCGCTAAAATCGGCCGGATAGGAATCGGCCGATGGGTCTTCAGCGTCGGACACACGACCCGGGAGAATCTGCTTAGCTCCTGTTCGGGTTATCGCCCTGGTGCGGTTCGCGCGGCGTGCCAGTCAATCTGACCTGTTGATTGACAAGGAAATAGAGTGTTAAATTCCAGGCGCGTCGATCGGCTAGGGTTCCGATCTGTCCTGAGGAGCGCGTCGGCGGCGAATCGGCCGATTTGCTGTAGAGATGATCGGCTATGGATCAGCCGATGATCGTATAGTAATCGTAAAGAAGACTGCTGGAGCGATCTAAACGATTACTACAGGGGCAACACTTGAAATAGATCTAATCGGTTGTATAATGATAAATCGAAGGAGAACAATGACGAAGCCGATTACTCTGATCTCAAGCTGGATAACTGGTGATAATACTAGAATAACAGGTAAAACTTGCAATTCTAGTAAATATCGATAACTGGTGAATAAATCCAAACGAAACCACAGCGATGCGCCCGTAGTTAAAGCTCGGATATTACTCGGTAAGAGGAACCTACCAATTGGCCGGAGATCAAGTTGATGCAGCCCTGCCAATCCGTACGAACTCATGAAAGAAGAAAAGGTATTGGCGAAGTTGCCGACTTGAAAGTAAATTGCTGGAAAAGTAGAAGTATTGTTGTTGATTGATGTGTTGATATTTTTGCAAAGCCCTGACGACTCCTATTTATACCCTAAAACTAGGACTCCTGGTCGATTACGACTCGTTACAACCTTATTTAAAAACGGGAAAACTACTATATCTATAATAACTTTTAAAGGAAACGGACTCCCACAGAATCTTCCGCTGCCGTTCCCTAATCCAATCAGGATTCCCTTCAATTGCTCCTTGACCGACTTGGCGTGCCCTGTTGACCAGCTTTTGACCGGGATCTTCTGGAATAACCCTATCCTGTTGGCATAGGCTGCACCACCAATTGGCCGATTTCCAATTGTTACCTCAATCGACCGATTCCTTTCTGTAGCTTTCAGATCTGCCGCATCGGCCGATCTTCTCCTCCTGACGCCGATTCAACACGTGTCAAAATCTGGCGTCAACACAATGTAAATACAAGCATGGTTAATGAAGATCTTATGTTTCCCTCAAATTACAGCACAAACTCCGATTATTACATGAATTCAGCATTATTATGACATGAATTAATCCAATAACACAACAGTAATCATCATAATAAATTCAGCATTATTATTACATGAATTTATCCAATAACAGGCAATCAACAACACCACACACATGGCTAGAGGCAATGCAAACTCCTATAGATCATCGTCGTCGTTTTCGGCTACATCATGTACACCGTTCACATTGTCGTCACTTTCACTATAGTACTCTAGGATAGTGTCATCTTCATCCTCATCTTCTGCCTGACTGTCAGTCCTATCTCTTACAAGTTCTGCTAAATTAGCTTCAATGAATGTGTCTACTGCATCATGCTCTTCCTGGTGCACATCCTCAGCCTCTGCATCACCTTCACACACTACACGCTCCGTATCAGAATAGTAATCATCTTGAAGTACGTCAGCATCCATTTCAGGCACGTTATATGTTGACGTTTTCTAGCGTCACAAAAATAGATCCACAAGCGCACGGATGACATTGTAGCTTTCACCCAGGAATATCCAAGGGGATCGTATCCACTGAGGAACGTGTGTATATTCTCTAAGGTTCAGGTTCGTCCAAGGACACTGCACTAGTTAGAGGCAAGGGGTAGAGAGGATTCCTAAAGCTAAGAGTCAAAGGTAAGATAGAACTAGCCTAGTCGTTCACGTTGGGCTACTGGCTTCCCCCAGAATAAGACTGGTGAGCACCAGTACTGCGACATTGGGATATACCTGAACTAGGAGGGTTCAGCTAGATAGACAGGACTGTCACCACCTGCTATCTACCTCATCTAACCATGGGATATACCACAACCAACACGTAAGTCTAGTCTAGACACCACGTCTACACTATCATTACTAATTCTAGCCTTAGATACAAACTAGAGTTACCCACTAAACTAGTGAACTATTGATCCGGCAAACAACTAGGGAGAGCTAGGTCTAACTTAACTAAGAAACTAAAGCACAAAAGAAGTCACGAATACTTACTATGATTAATAAGCATCCATCGAGGTACAAGCTGGAGAACAGCACTGAGGGCCGACAACCCCGGCACCTCCCCGACTCCCCCTCACTCTCTCCCTAACTCCTAAGCGCTACCTAGGTAGCACTAAGCCTCTAAGGAGAGCTCCAACTCCAAAAGTGAGAGAGGAGAGAATGGAATGGTTTGTCTCTATTCTTACCCCCTCCCCTTGTATTTATAGGGGTGAACAGGGGGTGTCTCGGCCAGCAATCTCACGAACTCAGGCAGAACTGACCTTGGGAAGGCTTTAGGAGGCGTCACGTGGAAGCTGGTAAGTCGGTTCGCCTTTACTGGGTCGGCCGACCTAGGGGGGTCGGCCGACTTGGGCCTGGCCCAGATCGGGTCCAGCTTCGCCTGGGTGACTGGTAAGTGGGCCCTATGGTCCCTGGTTGATGAGTTGTCATGGCCCTATGTCGGTTGCATGCTTTGGTGGGCCCTTTGATCCGTGTGGCTCCGAACAGTGCGTTCTGATTGATCGGAATGGTGTTGCCTTGGATTGAGGGTATGTTGCTTTGCTCTTGAGGTGTGTTTCTTGATTTGCTTGAGTTGCATACACATATCCACCAACATATACGAAATTTGGTAATTAAACACCTACTCTTTGTTGGTCGGTGCGCTCCAGTCTGTCTGTCAGCATTTTATGGCATGGATTCTTGAGCTTGTTTTACCTGAATTTATTGCCCAAATCCCTACATTGCCAAATCTCCAAGGGAAATGTGGAAATGATATTATTAGGGTTAAATATGCAGGTTAAGTATGCCAGTCATCCCAAATTTCGGGTCAAATTTACGCTCAAAATTGGTCCGCAGCGAGCGTCAACAAGATCCCCCAGACTTCCACTTTGCTCATCCTCGAGCAAAGCTTAGGACTTAAGTGGGACACCACTTCCTTTTGGTATGATACCTGCATATAGATTATTCCAAACTTCACCCTTACCTGTGAATCTTGATGTGTCTACCATAATAGTTTGGGAAGTTGAAGAGTGGAATGGTATGACTGGGTGTTTTGAAAGATTTTCGAAAGGACCATCCGTAGCTTTACTCCTCCATAAGATCTCTCATTTCACTCAATGTGTATGTAGCCTCACCAAGGCATTGCCTCTTTTCAGCCTACTTCTAAAGATAGCTTATTTGGAGCTCATGGTAGGAGATTGGAAGCATGCACTTATTTCACATATATTGCAAAAATCAAAAATTGGATCCACGGAGAGACACATCATACAAGCTGATCAAGATTGTGCAAGTGTATGGAAGGTGGATGATGAAAATGAAAGACTCCTTTTTATGAGACTCTCTCTCCTTTATTTGTAGGACTTGAGGACATGGCTATCATTTTTTTCTTGGACCTTCACGTGTCCATTTTTTTCAACTCTTGGACCATCATGTGTCCAGATCTTTTTTTCTCTTTTTTTTCATAAAGCCCATGCCTCTTTTGTAACATTGCTAAGGAGAGAGATCATCACATATGGAGTTTTATTTTGTGGATGGATGGGATGGAATGGCTAACTTCCGGTGTAGAAGTTTAGCATGTGGAGTGTATGTGATCTTGATCAGGCAAGTATGTGGCTAACTTACTTTGATTAATAAGCATCCATCGAGGTACAAGCTGGAGAACAGCACTGGGGGCCGACAACCCCGGCACCTCCCCGACTCCCCCTCACGCTCTCCCTAACTCCTAAGCACTACCTAGGCAGCACTAAGCCTCTAAGGAGAGCTCCAACTCCAAAAGTGAGAGAGGAGAGAATGAAATGGTTTGTCTCTATTCTTACCCCCCTCCCCTTGTATTTATAAGGGTGAACAGGGGGTGTCTCGGCCAGCAATCTCACGAACTCAGGTAGAACCGACCTTGGGAAGGCTTTAGGAGGCGCCACGTGGAAGCTGGTAAGTCGGCTTGCCTTTACTAGGTCAGCCGACCTAGGGGGTTCGGCCGACTTGGGCCTGGCCCACATCAGGTCCAGCTTCACCTGGGTGACTGGTAAGTGGGCCCTATGGACCCTGGTTGATGAGTTGGTGTGGCTCTATGTCGGTTGCATGCTCTGGTGGGCTCTTTGATCCGTGTGGCTCAGTGTTAACCTCTGCAGTTGCTTCTTGCTTGTAGCATTTTGAATAGTCTTAAAACTATTACTAGTTATATTGTTCTGCTTAGTAGCCTCTACTGTTTATGTTAATACATGAAGATGGTAGTTAATGGCTAGGCTAATATCGAAGCATCGCCAAGATCTCTGTGCTGAGTTAAATGGCTACCCGATCGATCTGCATTGTTTTTTTCTACAAATAAGTACGAAGATGCAATTGCTTGGTTTGTTAACTGTAAATGGGTACAAATAGAAGGCAGTTATCTGGAGATGGAATGGGGAAATGAGATAGCCGGTGTTGTCTTTTGTGCAGTCGGAAACTAAGTGATATATTTATGGTGCAGAAGGCTAAAGAGGAGAGAGCGATGCAGAAGCCAAATGTGTAATTTGCTAGATGGTTAACATCTCCATGGCCACACAATAAATAAGAGAGATACAAAATAAGCAATTTTGATTAGCCATGCATGGATCCCACATTTTTCTGTGAATTTATAATAATTACCTCTTAAAATTAAGAGCTCCTTTACGAATACGGTTTGACCAAACTACACTCTGTTTACTCACAACTCCATCCACTCAAAAATATAAGGCGTTCTTTGACTCCAACTAGCTTTTTTGAACTTTGAAGGCTAATTAGAATTTGTCCATTTATCTCTTATTACGACACTGCAATGTTTGTACAAACAATCTTGTAATCATAAGACAGTGTTTCTTTGTTTTCAAATGTGAATCTAATAATGCTATTTTTGCATAGTACGCGAAGAATTTACATTTTGGCACTGCGGTGGTGTGTTCAAGCTTTCCAAAGAGAATTTTTCATTCGGTCCTGTTGAGCTGAGGTATTTCTGTTAGTTGCACCATGTTCCAAAGTAGGGTGAGTCATTTTAGGCTACTCCCTCCATCCTGAAATATAAGGTATTGAAGGGTTCAAAATTTGTACTCGAATATAGGCATTCTAGAACTTTTGGATGAGTATTAAATGAAATCATTTAATTTTTCTTGGCTCCTAGCTGAATACTTACATTTTCTATTACTTCCTTCTCTGCTTAATCTTAGAAACAACTGGTAAACGAAGAGCTCTCAGAGGGTACATGCATCTTTTGTTTTCTCTCTTAATCTGTCTTAGAATGGCTAGAATGCCTTATATTACAGTTCAGAGTAATCTCTTAGAATGGCCCAGCCAGGCAAGCGCACGGCTGGGACGGGCCGGTTGGCAAAAGCGAACCCGGCGGCCCAGCAGCAAGCCAGGTCCAGGGCACAGGGTGTCCTCTCGACCCATGATGAAACGGAAAGGGGCGGGGGAGCCAACCCAGCCCTAGGGATCGACTCAGCTCCAAGGCGACCTGGGCAAGACGCGGGGTGGCATTAAACACACTGGCCTCGATAAGACGTGCATGCACGCCCCCTGCCCGACAGCTAGGGCATGGGCGCCACCCACAAACAGGAGGACCGAGCGTCGCCCCCGGTCAGTTAGGCCATCATGACGCCGTGGCCGGTGCTCACGCTGGCCACGCTCCCTCCACATGGCGATGGGATAGCCCGTACCGGGTCATCCTCCGCTGCCAAGCGTAGGGTGAGGGGGCACGCCGCACTAGCAAGCCCCACCTTGGACCATGCAGCAAAGAGAGGAGCGAAGCGCCCGACCTCCCGAGTCCGGCTCGTGAGGCCTGGCATGCCGACCAAGTAGGAAGCCCGCCCCGGTGCATCAGGATGTGGGCGTGCTGCAAGGACGACGGCACCATCCCCTGCCACGGGAAGGGCGCGCGGACCTAAGGACTTGTCAGGCGGCGCCGCGATCCGGACGGACATGATTCGATATGCGAAGCGGCGGAGCACGTTCAACCGAAGCCCCCCCCCCCCCCCCCCAAACGGACATGTGTAGGATAGCCCACCTCACTCCGGGGGCGAGGCACCCCCTCCCTCACGCAATGTAGCCCAACCCACCACATATATAAGGTGGAGCTGGGCTTTCTCTGACTCTCTCTCTCGACCGATTCACACACACACGCACACTGCTTGCAAGCACCCCGTGTTAAGCACTCAACACTCGATCGTAAGGAACACGAAGAACACCACCCCCCCACTGGACGTAGGGCCGTTGCTCGAACCAGTATAAATCTTTACCTTCGATTATTAGTCATTGAGCCACGGAGAAGTGCAGCTCTAAATTTACTAGCCATGATCAAAACACCGACAGATGGACCCTTATAAATTGAACAGAAATTAATAGATCTTTTGGCATGCATGTCAGATTGTCGGTCTCTTAAATTTAGTAGTGCCCAGTTGTTGCTCCAACAAGCTGCGGATTGTTGATTGGTAGAGAACAAGGACGGTGCATTTTTTCCATGAAACTTCAGAGGTCAATCGATATGTGTCACTGAACAGAAGTATATTTGCTACCAAGTTCTGAGCAACTACCTGAAGAGTGATATTTCATAAATGATGCTTGATGCTACGATTCAAGACAAGAACAAGGCCAAGGATAAACGTAAGAGCATAAGTTAACTTTATTTGTTCCACGAGACAAAGATTAGATGCTAGGTGTGCTACATATTAGTCGTTATCTATTATCTTAGATTAGCTTGTTTTTTATATAAGGCTATTTTTTCTTCTTTCGAAGGTGTTTCTAATATAAGTGTTTACTATCAAATTTGCCCTTCTATTTAATAAAAAAAACCTTGTGCATTGATATTGGTGAAGACCATATATAGGTATATATTACCACATTATAATCCTAAACATGATTTTGTAAAAGTTTAAAATATTAGGAAAAAGTTCATTTTACTTCATTCACCAATTCACTTTATCCACTTAACCCCCTGAGCAAAATTTAGGCTCAATTTACTCCACCAACAATTCTATTTAGTCCAATCTACCCCCTAATAATATTTCTCTTTTTGGTTTCTCCGTGTACAAATTGAATTTTAAGTTCAAACTTCGTGAGTGGATAGAGAACATGATGCCCTATGTTCAAAAGATACATTAAGAAATTTTCATGGTTATTTTCATGAGTTGGAAATATTTAACACAAAATTTGTCACAGAGCAATTCTACATGAAAAATATTCATGAACAAATTATAATATATTTTTGTAGCATAGGGCATCATATTATAAGTTATATTGCAAAATTTGAAGTTAAAATTTCACTTGTACACGGAGAAATAAAAAATAAATCTCAGTAGGGGTACATTTACCAATTAAAATAGTTTTAAGAAATAAATTAAGCCTAAATTTTGTTCAGGGGTTAAGTGAATAAAGTAAATTGTTGAGCGGAGTAAAATGGACTTTTTTCCAAAATATTATACACTATATCAATATTTTTATGCTGCATAATCAAAAGAATGGAAAATATAATTAACTTTTTATATTGGAATATGATATGGGCGAATCTATGATGATATGACTAAGACGGCTAAAATAATCTCTAAATTTAGTTCTTGTACGTAAGCCATTTGAAAAAATTACTATACAAATTTATATCAAAAGAAAATACCTAGGCTTGATTTGGAAAATACAAATGAGATAGAGTACAGAGACACGTCTAGTTTGGAGAGTAGTGCCAAACAAAGTGGCATGGTATTTTATTTTCTTGAAACTTCAGTAGATCTAGGATCTAACAGCTAGGCATAGCTGTGCTGCTATTCAAGAAGAAAGATTTCACAACAGCTCTCTTTACCATGGAATTTATTTATTTCCTTGGTTATATTTCTTATATTACTTAGTGGATCTCTACAAATTTAATAGAAAAATTATAAAATTTTGACTTAATATGTACATTTCCATCTACGCAAGTAGTATTTGTTATACCTAATCTACATTTTTTTCTTATTTTAGCCAGAGTACAACATGGCCTAATTCTAATATTTGATCTGAGTGGTGAGGATTTCATTTCACAAATAAATGGCTACAGGATGGAATGAGGTTTTGGGACTAAGATCATGGACAGGAACATGCTCAAGGTTGCCAAACAAAACATTAATTCGGCCTATGAAATACTAAATTATACGGAGGTGACAGTGTGCCAAGGCACAATGGTGGAGCAATTATAGGAGAATTTTACCCATAGTTGAGCAATTATAAAAGTAGGAGAAGTTTTTACCCATAGTTGTAATTATACTAGCACAAATAGTTGAGCAACTGGCCCCCTCTTGCTTACGCGTCGTCGCGCTCCGCCACGGCTGTAATTTCGTTGCTCTCGAGCAATGAAAGAAATTCCGGCAACAGCCTAGGTTGGAAAAAATGTCCAAGTCATGGCATGCATGTTCGTACACGTCGTGTGTGAAACTTGGCAACTTTACAACATTGTTGTGCTCGTACGAACCATGCAATTGGCGATGGATGCGTTCCAGTGGTGCATGCAGCAGGCGCAGGAGTGGCCAAGACACCACGAGATGTCGTTTGGCGCGAAGGCAGTGCGGGTAGCAACCAGCGTACGACACGTGTGGGTTGTGCCTCTCGATGCGCCATGCCCTTGTGGCCATGTAGCTACACAACTTGGTAACTCGGTCGACAATATAAGATCAATATACATACAACTTTTTCCCTCAAAAATGAATATACACAACTTGGTCACCAAGTTACTAATTACTTGTGCTTTCATGGGAACTATGCACAAGTAATGCATAATAAAATGTATAATGGATTATTGGCGTTTGACATATGTACCTATGTAAGTTGCCATCCTATGTATACTAAGATAAAGTGGAACTGTAATGTATAATATGAAATATGCTATTTAGTGAAAATTTTATTATTTATTTTGTTCAATCTGGACGGAAGGGACAAACTAGAAATTAAGGGTGACCAGCATACTTAAAATGTAGTAGGGGCAATTTGGTCTATTTGTAAGCCAAAAGAATTGACCAGAAGTAAATAAAAGAGTGGAAAACACTAGATGGAGTGTGCTTTTAAGATTCATTTATTTGGCGAAACCAATTCTATTCCATGGAGTGTGTTTTAGGGATGAAATTCAGCTTAAGTTTGAGGATGAAACCGACTATTCCGTACTTCTTTCTAATGCTATTTCTTGAGCACGTAGAGAAACTAGTAGATCTCCCTGCCGAACGAATGTCATGGATTAATAAAAGCAAGATCCAGAAGGAGACGCAAAGCCTGCCGATCTTGAAGGGAGGGAGGGAGGATGGTCTCTGCCCAGCCATTGGCCATCCGGCCTGCAGCCTGCTCATGCATGGCTCAAGGGAAGATGGTGGTGGATGGGATGGGATGGGATGATGGGATGTGCAGCGGTCTGAGTTCAAAAAAAAAAAAGATGTGGAGCCAGTCAATGCGTAGCTGACACCATGGCAACCAATGGAAGCAAGAAGAATCTTCCAAGTAATCCGATCGACATGATCATGATATGGGATTATTCAGTAAACGGTAGATGGTGCTTTTTTTTTTACCGTGTGTACTTGGTTTTTGATACCCCTTCAAAAAAATGGTTTTTGATAGATAGTTTGTATATGTTTGACTTAAATTTGTTGTTTTTCTTTTCCAACTGCATCGCTGGCACTGCCCCTAGCTAATCTAAAGTCTCTATCTACAAAGTAGTAAATTTGTTGGTGTTCGGTCTGTACTCAAATGATCCTGGGGATGTCCATCCCCTGTAAAAAGATTTGCATGCATGGACGTGCCTGCTGCAGCTGTGCGGAGGAAAGGAAAAGCAGCAGTAAAAGCTAAAACCACAAGGGCAAGCAAAGCCTATGCACATTATCTGCCGAGAGGGGGGTAGAGAGAGAGAGACTGTTTACTTTTTATGGAGAAGAATGGCTTGCCGTTTGCCCTTTACCAGGATGACTTTACCCGAACCGGCAAAGAGCACAATCAAACAAATCCTGCGGCCAGAGTGGGTGGGGTGTGTAGGACAGGAGGGAGGGATGGGGCAGCAGCCTAGCTGCTCGATAGGATGGAGGAGGAGGATTGGGACCCTACTTGGGAGTTCTCCTCTCATCTCGAGGACAGGGAGGGACATCAAGATCGACAGGAGATGGGCAGCCTCGGCTCGCCGGCTCAGCCCCATTGCTGCCCTGCCCTGCCCTGCTCTGCAATGCATGCGTGCACAGCCGAAATGAAATGAACACGCTCTATATGGGATTAGGGTGTTTACAAGACAGCAAAAGGAGGCCCAACCAAAATGTTGGCTATATATGGCCAATTCTAAGTAGCGACAAAATTTGTCTAAAAGAGGATGTTTGGTTCATGGCCAAGCCAAAACTAGCTAGGATACTATTAAAACGGTGACTATTACACGTGGACCGATCCATCGTAGATGTTATCATATTTTTTTCTATGTCAAAAACATAGGTAGTAAATTGGGCCTTGTTTTGTAGATTTAATTATAAGAAATATAATACTTTAAACTGATCGCCAAATAAGATGCACAGTTTAGAGATTTATTTACTAGACAACGCATCAACAAGACAAGTAAGACCCTAATACAGTGGAGAGATGAATAATTATATTGAACTGTGGTCTAACTTGGCCGGTCCGGTTTTTCGTGTTCCTTTTCCTCATGTCTTCCCCTTCGGTGAAAAGACGCATACAGAAAAATTAAAGCTGCAAGCCACAGGACAGGCGGACAGGCAGGAGGAGCGAGGAGCTTGCACAGACAAAGAGGGAGAGTAGCATGCAGGGATCGGAGAACTCCACCATTAAAAAACTAACTTAAGGGACAAATGCATATGTGCGTGTGTCATCACTGATATTATATATATGTATATTGGACGCGATGGTAATACATATATTTCTACATCAAACACATAATTTGATGGGCTTGCTAGTATGCGTAATTATTAAAATTTATCAGAGATTCACTGACCACAACAATCTAAGACCTTGTTTAAATGCAATGCTATAAAATTTAGAATGTCGGCACACATTTAAAGTATTAAATATAGACTAATTAAAAATTAATTACATAACACACCTGTAAACTGTGAGATAAATCTATTAATCCTAATTAATCTATCATTAGCACATGTTTACTATAGCATAACATTATCTAATTACATACTAATTAGGCTTATTAGATTCATCTCGCAAAATACACCCAATCTGTGATAGATTTATTTTTCATTTCCATTTAATATGCCATGCATGTGCGAAAATATTCGATGTGATATTTTTGGACGTGTTTTTGCATATGATTTGTGTTGTGTTATATATTGGCTGAAGCGGATAGCTCGTTTAAGCAAAATATTAAACCAGTGGCCAGAAGGTGCATGGTTTTAATGTCCTGCAGAAAAGCTGCCGGTCTCCTGCATTGGGCGACTGGTCACCGAGCAGAGACAAAAGAAAAGAAAAGCAGCAGAAGCAAGCTGTACTTTGCATTGTCCTTCCTTCCCTTCCACCTCTCTCTCATTGGTTCATAGCTAGTTGAGCAGTGTAGTGTTGGGAGTGGGGGGAGCCAAGAAAGGATTGGAACGGCCGGAGATGGCGTGCGATTCTGGGGGCGAGGTGAGGCCTCAAGAACAGCTGCCAGCCGTGGATGAGATGCTGGAGCAGCACCGTCGCCCGCTCCTAGTCGACGCCCCGGTCCTGCAGGCACACGCACCGCAGCGTCATCGTCTTCGTGCCGCCTCCCGCGGCGGCGGAGCGGTGGTTCCGGGGACTGCAGCTCGCCCCGCGCCCGCCCAGCTCGGTGCGGTGGTCATGCTCCAACGACGAGCCCCGACTAGTGAAGAAGAACAAGTCGATGCCGTCCACCATGGCATCGCCGAAAAAGACGCCCTAACCGCCGAGGTACCCGGCCCCTTCGTTCTGCTTGCCTCTTCGATCAACTACATATTTTGTCTGTTGGCCTTATTCGTGAATCCGTGATCTTGGTCTTGGAATGCTGCCGTTTCATCGGTGGCTTGGTTTTACGCCTGCGATTTAATTTCTTCCTTGGTTGGTTCCGCCACCATGATCGATCCACCCTTGTAGTTCGTGGGTGTCCTTGGCATGCTATAGATCTCACTCGTGGCGATCTACTTGTTTGAGCAAGTTTATTTTCCTTGGCTTCCCTCTTTTTGTTCTTGTTCCATCACCTTTTCCTCAAGAACTAACAGAAAGCTTGCACTGATTCATCTTTCTTTGTTAGGTTCGAGACATGAATACCACAGGGATGCTTCTGAGGGGGGATGCTGATGTCAACCAAGTTAACGCCATAGGGAGCGCAGGGCTTTACTGGTACCTGTTAAGTTCTCTGCCACTGCTCTGGCAACCAAAGAGTGAACTTTCAGACTCAGATTATCAGTACCCAGTGTTTCCTCTTAATGCCAACATCACTGGGGACTCTCATGATATTGAGTGCCGGCAGCTTGATCCATGCAATGAGAGCAATAATGTTGAGAGCCAGAAGGGCAATGATTGCAGACTAAGCAATGTTGACAGTTACGAGGATGGTGATTCCGCTAAAAATGATAACCCGGTGATACCTATTTTTGTGAGGCATGTTTCTACGGAGTTGGTCTTAACAGTTAGTCTGGATCAACCTTTACAGCATCTGATGAACCTGTATGCACAAAAGACGAAGACGAAACTTGAGTACCAATATTTTGTCCATGGGAGGAAAACACTTCAACCTGATCATACCTTTCTGTTTTATGGGGTAGAACGGCACACTACGATCCATGTCTGTACCAGGCTACTTGGAGGAATGTGAGTTCAAAACATTATTAGTGTGTCCCTTTTTTCTTGTACCCCTTCATTTATGTTTTTCTGATCGATTGTTACATCGTATATATTTCAGAGTGACAATTGAAGAATATCTCATTCATAACAAAGAGAGATTTTTAATAGAGGTTACTTTACTAGATAGAAGGGTTTCATTGAATATGACAAAGGAAGGATGTTTATTTCTTTCAACTTGGTTAAAATGCTTTACAAGCGCATTTGCTGATTTCAAGAGCTGGGACGGGAATTTCACTCTGAAAGATTTTAAAGTTGTCAATGGACATGTTCGGCCTATAACCAATGCTAAATATAGGCTTACCAGTAGCTCAATGCAAGCTGATTTGTTAAGCTGGTTCAATATATAAGAACAATCTTCTTCAAGAACAAGTCAAATTTGGTTTCAAAATTTCCTCCCTATCTAGAAAACTTAACGACTTTCCTACGATCACATCAATATCCATTCTTATCTGCTAATGACAAGTTGTTCATTGAGACACATATGTGCTGTGTGGAATCAGCTTCTAGGGGTATGTTATTAGTTTTGTTGCGAAGAAAGTACAAGAGCTTGAGAATAGAAGTTCAGCGTAAATGGGATTCGGCAATGCGAGACCGAATTGGTAGTATAAAATTTGCCAAATTCAGTGATCTCTCCGAAGTTGCAGTGTTTGAGGATATTTTAGCGCACGTTCAGCAGTCTGAACCATATACAGATTCGAAGAATAGCACGTTCAGACTGATGAGAGATGGATTCATGCATGGCCCATCGAAGCGATTCGTGAGTTCAAACTCTCTTTTAAGTTCAAGTCTGCAAACTAATAGTGGAGTATTTATTTATTAATTGTCCTGGTCTCCTGGATTTTTACATGTTGGCAAATCTTGTCCTTTTTTATTGCCCCTGTGATCCACTTCGTTATCCTAATTTGGTTTTCTTTTCAGGACAAGTCTACTGAGCCGTGGACAGAAAAATTCAAGAATGATGATGGTATTGAACTGATGATACCTGCATACAATGAGGATTTGATTCGTAACATCCTTCACAACTGGATCAAGAGTAAAACAGTTGACATCAATCCTGAGTTTGTTTTCAAACCTTTAGCTTACTTTATCCCATCGTTCCATCGTTTAAAATAAAAGTTTAACTTGCATAACTTGTAGGCTACTTGCAGCTCAGGTACGGTGTACCTGCACCATGTGCCATCATCCTTCACATTCAGGTATTTATCTGAACCTTTTCCAATTTGTTGAAAAACAATTCAAGAAATCCTTTGATACCATGCAAACCATTCCTAATATCAGGCTTAGATAAGGATAGTTCAAAATAGTATTTAGTTTACAACGTGGAGCATGCTAGACAAACCACCAATTTATACTGTGCAAAATATTGTTGGAACACTACAAACGTGAAAGCCTCACTAACTTTACAAGAGGCTCAAGTGTCAGGTCAGCACATAACTTTTGGAGTGACAACTTAGATAACATATATTCCCACTTGATCAACACTTTATATACAAATGCAATTTTTTATTCTTCGTTGCATGGACCTCATACGTTACTCCTTAAAATTGCATTTCGAGCGGTTTCATTGTTTCTTCAAGTGATTGGCTGCGGTTATAAAGTTAGAGTGGATGAGTCCTTTGACAGCTACCTTGTATTGTTGAAGTCCGACTGAAACTATCAAACAACTTTGATAAAATTTATTAGTCCATGTTTACTTGTCCAAAGGCAATAGTTTCACCTGGTAGCAGAGACTTTTATATCGGGCTACCTGGTGGAGCAGAGCGGCAGCCTAGGTTCCTGATGTTTTGCACCCTTTAACTTTTGAGTGAATCGACTAATCGAAACAGTGGTGATCCATGCCAATGCACTTTTTCTGTAATATGAGATTAGCTCTAATTATGGTTACCGATGATTAGTTATGTAGTTCAAAATTTCCAAAGACATCATCTACTCATTTATATAGATCCCCTCTATCCGGTGTTCCCAAGTACTTGTATTTTCTTTCTATGATTAAGATCGTAGACCAAGACATTGAAACACATTGAAATAAATGTCATAGTTCAGAATTCAGATCACAACCTAACTTTGCCTAGGGCTCATGCTTATTGTTGTTTTTCAAGCATTCTTGCTTATTGTTTTTCTTCATATTACTTGGGAAATGGAGTTTGCTCTCACCCTCTGTTTTGTTTCCTTTTTTCTTATAGAGGCCTTATTAGATCCTTTTTAATTTTCCTCTTGTTTGCATGTTGTCTTGTACTGATCCTGCATCCAACCCAAGTCTCCTTGCATTAACACATGTTTTTCTTAATCAATAATTTACCGTGTACATTACTATAGTATGCATGTATATCCTCATCGGCCTCCGATGAACCACAGATTTGAGTTGCATATCATCATGATTTCTATCAAATAGTTGTCGAACCTGCTTGTTCTATCTCATTATCACTACCTGTTAATTCGCTTATCTGTATCTGTTAGATTTGCACTTGCACCTGATGACGGTGATGATGATGTATATTTGTTTTCTTGGCCATATATAGGCTCCAAGGGTGGAGGAGAATCTTCAACGGCGGGGAAGGGGAAACAGCCTGCCTAAGCAGCCGCAAGTACAGAGATCGTTGCTAGACGCGGCCAAATCTGCTTCTCCTAGACCGCAGTCGTCATCACGATTCAGTTCGCCAGCGTCATCACAAGACACCAAGGGCAAAGGGAAGCAGCGCAAGTGAGGGTTGACTAGTTGTCGTTTTTGATTTCTCCGAGGTTGACATTGCTACCTAACCTCGATCTTGGACTTATTTGACAGCCACGGCGGCTTGCTTGTTAGGCACTTGACCAACTCATCAGACTACTTGGGACTTATTTGACAGCCACAGTGGCTTGCTAAGCATTTGACGAACTCTTCAGATTATGCATTTGAGCGTCCTTGGATTATATTGCCAATGCCAAGCTAGCATTTGGATGTTATTTGTCAGTTTAAATTTTAGGCCCTTGATACGGTATGGAAAAGTGTTTGCTGCACAACGAAATCTTGGAATCCTCCCCTCCATGGTCCATCCACATGACTGGTGGTTCTAAGATTGGGCACCCCTACCTTTATCCTACTTTGATTTGCTATTCGCATGCTAGTAGTACCTCATTCACTTACTCTGGTCCCTTACAAAAATCTTGAAGCACCAGGAATGGTTGGGCAAGTGCATTCGCATAGAAACATCACAGAGGTTTTTCAAAAAAATAGAAACATCACATATGCATATAGCATATTGCTTTTCTCCGGTTAGGTTAGCCTTCCGAGAATTCTCCAGGAAAACAAGGGTTATATGTTACGACACAAACACAACCAAAAGCGCTCTCATGTCACAGCAGAGTATCGAATAAGGGTTTCTCAAACACATGGCAAAAAGGCACAGGCATGACTGTGGAGATGTTTAAAGTATCATCATCGATCCCCCGTAATGCCAAATTAGATCAATTCTCCAAAAGGCTGTTTTAGTTAACCATCCTGGAAATCACTTCGATTGTACTTTTGATCCACCCTTCTGCATCGCTCTCCGTTCCTCTGCCTTCTGCATGGCTCTCCGTTCCTTTACCTTCTGCATCACTATACATTCCTTAGCCTTCTGCATCTTTTCACTTAGTTTCCGACTGCACGGAAGAAATCAGAGTCACAAGGTAATCCATGTTCCCAACTTGAGTATATGAAAAGAAGCATGAGTAGAAAACAAAGACTAGTTAACTCGTTTCATTCTCCATTCCATCACCTGATAACTGCCATCTATTTTTTTTACACATGTACAATTACAAATCAAGCAAGTGCATCATCATGTTTATTTGAGGAAAAACATTGCGACTATAAATTACTTAGGTGTTATTGAGATGCAACCATATTACTTCGACATTAGTTAGATGCTTCAGTTTCCAATAATAACTGCAGGCTTCACCAACTGAACATGGATGCTCAGTCGGTGAAGGCATCTACACACACCATCCTGTTCAAGATAAATGGACGCAGCAATCCAACAATAAGAAGCTGCCTATCATGAACACCATTATTTAATTTGGAGCATGGCTGACTGTTTTTCAGTGCAATGGTCAATCTCAAGATTACTGACAAGGTTTCTTCTGTATCTAGACATTCCTGATCCCTGATTACCAGGAGCTGGCATAGGCTCCCTAATCCCTACTGTAGTAAATTGATTTGTGTGATCATAGGTATATGCAAATGTTTATGTGACTGTAACTACACAAATGAATTAGCTAAAAGAAGAAACAAATGTATTTTTTATCAGAAACGGTATGCAAATCAAGTTGGTCTGTTCATAAAAGAAATTGTAAGGTGCTACTAAGGTGAGGGTCGCAAATTGTTTTTTTATAGGTTGCTCTGGTTTTGGTTTGGATCCCAAACAACTCGAATAGACCTACTAACTGGTCCAGAACACATAAATTGGAGTCATGGTGCAACAAAGTACGAACAGCACTTCTGTTGGCCTTTTTACAGCATAATGTTGCACTGTTGCATTGGCTTTAAACCAAGATAAGACTGGGTTACAGTTTGACAATGCAATTTAGCTGATAAATCTATTCATCGTCAAAGCACTGTTATGATATTGGCTAGTCATTCAACTTAGAAGGGAAATCATGGCGATGCTTCAATATGCTAAATACCTAGCCACTTAACAATCATAATGTTCTCTTCATGTTTCGGGATGTACCCTAGATGCTCTCTCAATATATGAAGTGCTGCTACAAGCAAGAAGCAACTGCAGAGGTAAACAGCGAATAAAAAGGAGACTGTGCAAAGTGCTAGGTAATAAACACTGAATGAACACGAGATGCAGTAGTACCTTGTGATGGCATCCTCACTCAAGTAAGAGGAGAACTTTGTGGGGATAAAGTAGTGACCATAGAATCTGCACCTGAAGTCCATTTCAGAGGGAGGTCCTTCTTCTTCTTCTTCATTGATATAGAGGGCACTAGACTGCAGCACCTTGCTCCTCATGTTGACCTCGACCATCCAATAAAGTTTGCAGTCCTCTTCCTTGAGCAGGAAACATATGACATCAGGGTTTACCAAGCTCACAACAGGAAAAGTTGGCTTCACTCGTGGAAGGCAACTCTGGGTAGCACTGTAAAGACCGAAGAACTGATCTTCTCCCATAATGGTGTCCATATCTTTCGTCCAGCTGCCTTTCTTGATGTCAACCAAAGTCCATGTAATGATGGTGAAGTCAGGAGGAGAAGGAAGATCCTTGACAAAAATACAGACGAGCTTGATGCTGCCATTGTCAGTGACACATACACACCGGAACGGGTCAGGATCGCCTGCGTTGTTATAGATGCGGCGAGACTTGAGAGCCTGAGCAGGTAGCCGGATGCCGTGGGGCTGCTGCTGATCTGGGGTGTCAGCAAGGACATCAACGAGCAGCATGCCCTGGTAGTAGTCAACCCAGCACAAGCATCTGTTAGTGGGGACGGCAACAACATCGGTCCTGCACGAGTGGAGATTGATCTTGTTGTCCGGAGGGAGCTGCAGCGTGCCAAGACTCCATCTCGTTGGAGCGCCAGCAGGAGGTGGATGGTGCAGCAAGCAGAGCTCGAGCCCATCGCTACTGTGCGCGAGATGTGCCACCGTAAACTCGCCATTGTCGCCGTGGCAGAGGATGCGCATCTCTTCGTCGAACATGATACACTGCTGCTGCCTCCGGTGTGGCTGGAAGAAGTTGTCAGACTTGGGGTCAGTGACGCCGCCGTGGAAGCAAGGGGGAGCGCAGTCAGAGACGGTGGCGAGGTGGTGGTGGTGGTGGTGTTGGTGGTGGAGGCGGAGGAGGCGGAGGAGCAGGAGTAGACCATGTAGTCGGCGGGGAAGGAGAAGATGTCATGCCAGTACATAGGGTCCTAGAAGGGGACAGTCATCCGGAAGAGGATGGAGTTGCGGTGGGCGGTGATGGCGTCGAGCTCCGATAAGCCACGGATCTGCGGCCTGCCCGCCCAGTATAGGTAGAGACGGGACACCGCTGGGGGGTCGGCGATCCTGAGGGAGACACGGATGTGCCGGCCGGCGCAGTCCTCGGCCAGCGACGAGGCGGTGGCGTCCCCTTTGACGACCCCACGCCGCCTCCTGCTGAGGTGGACGAAGCGGTCCAGGATCAGCCACCCTGGGGGCGGACGAGGTGAGGCAGAGGGCTTGCTCTGCTCCAGGCCGGGGGATCACGTCGAAGAAGAGGGTAGCTTCCTCCTCTCTTCGTGGCCTTCTGGCCTCATCCGGGAGGGCTTCCTCCGGCTCCGGGTGCCTTGCACCATGGCTCCGCAGGAGGAAGGAGAAATCGGCGCAGTGCCGCCGATGGTTAGGGTTTTGCGATGTGATGCGATGCGATGCAGCGGCGGGACGAAGGGGATGGTTGGACGAGGAAAGTGGGTGGGATCACGAGGAGCGTAGCGTCGCCTCCTCCACCGCACACGAAATGACGTCTTTGTCCTCTGCAACTATAGTACTTGGTCAGAAAAGTCAAAAGCACTATTTTTCTTTCAAATACGGAGTAGGAATACTCCGCAGACATTATTAGGGGCATAACGGGCACCACTTTTAATATGAAATGAATGTCCTAGTAGAAAAAGTTTTGTGTACAAATGATGATCTTCACAATAAATATGTCCCTTGATCTATATTTTTATTTAAAAAAGGTAAAGTCTATTAAACGACTGGTCGCGCCAGAAACCGAACGCGCGATCCCACGGTCCAGCAGGCCTAGATCGCCAACCCGGCCAGATTGTTCTGCACGTGGCCCACGCCCCATGCATCCTTCGCGTGCCCTCCTCCTTCACCTTGCATATTTTTTCTCTTTTAATATTACTTGCCTAAAAAAAGTTTTATCTCCTTCATATTATCTCTGTTTCGAGAACCGATTAGACAGTTGTGTTCTACGCGACGAGACGAACAAAACTAGATCCCACTTGCATATGTTTTGACGATATTTTACACTAATAGCAACTTATGTGATGACTTGCTCTCTTTCTGTAGCAACTTATGTGTACATTGGCGAAAACTTACGTGTATTGCAACTTTCGTTTTGTGTCAACTTATGTATATGAGTGTATGATAGATTCTGTTTGTAGAAACTTATAGCTTATATGTGTTGCAACTTATGTGTATAATAGATTCTATTTTGACAACTCATATTTTACATATGTCACAACTTTTATTCTATGATAATTTATTTAAAAACTCATATGTATGACAACTTACTCTTTTTTTACTACTTATGTGTGTGACATCTTGTACTTGTGACAACTTATATATGGCAGATTCTATTTTTGTGCTACACCCCTTTGTACAGGATTTGTTTTGTGGCAACTTATATTTATGAGTGTATGATATATTTTATATGTGTGGCAACTGGTAACTCATGTGTATAATAGGTTCTACTTTTTAGCAATTTTTGTTTAAATGTGTGACATCTTGTGTTTTACTATTTATAAACTTTTATGACAATTTGTATATAAACTTATGAGTATGATATTACCCTTTTTCACTACTTATGTATATGATACCCTGTGTTTGTGACAACTTATAATTATGTATGTGATATCTTGTGTTTGTGTCAACTTATGTATACGACAGATTCGGTTCGTGACAACTTATGTTTGTAACATATTATGCTTTTTTATTGCAACTTATATATGTATATTGCAGCAACTCTTTCAATAATATTAAACTCAAATTTACACATAAGTTGCTACTAGCGTAAAATATTTTCAAAATGTATGCAAGTGAGATCTAGTTTTGTTCGTCTCATCACGTAGAACACAAGGGTGCAATCAGTTTTCAAAATGGATATCATATGAAGAAGATATAATATTTATTCGAAGGAGTTGCATGTTTAAAAACGAATTTGGATGGGAGGTGCGCTCCCCTTCCCTCAGGCCAGCCCGTGCGGGAGTTCCTTGATTTTGGCTGACAAGGAAGGTCGCGCGCTGGGCTATTGCGTGATAGGTCGCGCGTTAACCCGGTCCTTAAAATAATATGAAGTACTCAGGTAGGCTTGACATTATAAAAGTAATTTTTGAAGTAAAATCTATAAAAATATATTTTTTTAATATAACAAGAACTACTCCCTCCATCACAAATAAATTTTAAAGTAAAATCTACTACATGTAAAATCTACTACATGATACATAGATTTTGCTATATATTTACATACAGTATCTAAATTTGTTAACGAAGAGAGTATTATTTTAAGAGTTACAATTACTTGTGACACACACAATGGATCGGAATGGCATATAGTTAGTATTGGTGTCTAAAATCTAAACTAGAGCTGCAACAATCTCCAGAACAAAAGGATACAATATCCATGTGTGTTTATTGTGAAGAAAACTAACAGAATAGAACTTTCTGAGGGTTAGAAATTATTACGCTAATTAATAGGAAACTGACGAACTTGATCATCTAGTTTTACTTGGGCCATGAAATAATCTTACCGGTAAAAGAATATATTCCTCTTCTATTTTACTTAAGGTTGAAAATACTAGTTTTCATATTGAATATATAGCTCAAACTAAGGGTGTATAACTAGTGAAAAATCAAACATATATGGAGGTGCGGCATGAATTTGAAAGAGTAAATTGCACCCTAGATCCTTAAACTTGCAATTGTACCAAGATTTCACCTAGGTCTCTAAACTCTCAAATTGTCCATTTGGGTCCCCGAACCGTGCTAAGTGGCGTCACGTTGCATGCCATGTCGGCTTCGGATTCTCGTGTGGCGTGTTTGGGACCTGTGATGAACCACTTAACACGGTTTGAGGACTTAGATGGACAATTTTAGAGTTTAGGGACCTAGGGTACAATTTACTCAATTGGAAAAAACTATGTGTTGGCGCTAAAATCGGCCGGATAGGAATCGGCCGATGGGTCTTCAGCGTCGGACACACGACCCGGGAGAATCTGCTTAGCTCCTGTTCGGGTTATCGCCCTGGTGCGGTTCGCGCGGCGTGCCAGTCAATCTGACCTGTTGATTGACAAGGAAATAGAGTATTAAATTCCAGGCGCGTCGATCGGCTGGATTTCCGATCTGTCCTGAGGAGCGCGTCGGCGGTAAATCGGCCGATTTGCTGTAGAGATGATCGGCTATGAGTCAGCCGATGATCGTATGGTAATTGTAAAAACTGCTGGAGCAATCTAAACAATTACTATAGAGGCAACACTTGAAACAGATCTAATCGGCTATATGGCGATGAATCGAAGGAGAACGATGACGAAGCCGATTACCCTGATCTCAAGCTGGATAACTAGTGATAATACTAGAATAACAGGTAGAACTTGCAATTCTAGTAAATATCGATAACTTGTGAATAAATCCAAACGAAACCACAGTGATGCGCCCGTAGTTAAAGCTCGAATATTACTCGATAATCGGAACCTACCAATTGGCCGGAGATCAGGTTGATGCAGCCCTGCCAATCCGTACGAACTCGTAAAAGAAGAAAATATTGGCGAAGTCGCCGACTTGAAAGGTAAAGTACTGGTAAAAAGTAGAAGTATTTTGTTGATTGATGTTGGTTGTTTTTTTGCAAAACCCTAGCGACTCCTATTTATACCCTGAAACTAGGACTCCTGGTCGATTACGACTTGTTACAACCTTATTTAAAACAGGAAAACTACTACATCTATAATAACTTTAAAAAGGAAACGGACTCCCGCAGAATCTTCCGCCGCCGCTTCCTAATCCAATCAGGACCTCTTCAATTGCTTTCCGGCCGTCTTAGCATACCTCGTTGACTAGCTTTTGACCAGGATCTTCTGGAATAATTCTATCCTGTCGGTGTGGGCTGCGCCACCAATCGGCCGAGTTTCAACTATTACCCCGATCGGCCGATTCCTTACTGTAGCTCTCAGATCTTCTACATCGGCCAACCTTCTTCTCCTGACGCCGATTCAATACGTGTCAAAATCTGGCGTCAACACTATGAATGTGGACATAAAAATATATGAAATAATCACTAATTGAAGCATATGGAATAATCAATAGCAAACTGAGCGTAGCTCAATTGGTAAGGTTCTAGTGGTGGAATCTACCCACCCAAGTTCGAGCCGTCAACTTAGCATGGGTGCTCACATTTTTATAGATTTTTACAGCATTTAATCAGCGTTATTTTTTCAATGGTAGGCGACGCGCCCGTCAATAACAGAACGCATGAGGTGAGTGTGTGTATATGAGCATCTGTGTTTGTACTGTATTTAAAAAATATTTATATTAGGATACTTAACAAATGAGCAAGACCACAACATAAATAGTTTTGATTATTAGCTACGAGCTTATATTTTCTTAATAAACTTTTAATACTTATGCCTTTCAAAATTATTAGCCGTGCGAAGCAAGAGTTGATGGACTACCGACACAAATCAAGAGAATAGATCAACATAGATGCATGGGACACACATTGATTCATGGATGATCCCAAGCGGATTTGTGGATACGTACAGAGCCACGTTTCATGTTGATTTGTGGTAGCCTAACCTTGAGTGGGTTAAAAGAAATTGCCAAAGTTACTCGGGTGCAAGTACCAGACTAGCTTGGACCGAATAGAGAATCACGGATACAATACATTATACATGGATGGGTCTACCATTGATCTAGGAATGTAACATAAAGTTGATTAAATTACACGATTCTAATAAAGAACGAACATGGTTAATTTGCCCAACAAGAGCCATACATAAATCGGCAATAGAGCAATGATGGCAGCATCTCTCCATGGACAGAACCCATACGTCGCTGCTGTGTCAAGTCAATTGGATCTCTCTGCAATGATAAAAGCAGTGCCTCAGGAAGCGGCCATCTGTAAATCTTATCAACATCATGATACCTTCATAGATGATGAAACTGAGGCATTATAAGGCATCAGACTTAACGCCTGGCATATGCATTTCAAGTCTCATTGTTTATGCAAGTTCGGTTTACCAGCTCAATTTTGTTCTTACATGAGTGAAACAAGAAATGCTCTTTCACTCATTTTTCTAGTAATATAAAGCTTCCTTTATCAAAAATTGTGAGTGAAATAAGAAATGTTTGTTTCATTAGTCGAATTGTTCCCTTGCATCATCTCTATATTCAGTTCTTAGTTAGAAAAGTAGGAATCCATACAAAGATAAACCATCAAAAATATTATAATCTTGTTGAAGCAAAATCCGATAAGTTTCGCTGCTAACAGATCTATTTCTACATCGATTAACAAACACACCTGAATATTCTCAGAAATCCCATGTTCTCTAGACGCAGACTCCAAATTGAATGTGAATAAAAAAACAAAGTAATGAATCCATATGTGCCTTGTGTTAGACAGATAGGATTATGCCCATGTGGGCCCTACTTGTCAGGCCGGCTGCACCAGTTCAGGTCATGAGCCTGATGTGCGCCATGTAGATTGATTGGCGGCAGGGAACCCAAACGGTGGTGCTGTTCCATAAACCAACCTAGGGTTCCCAGCCTATATAGGTCTTGTACTCCTCTATCGATAATCAATCTACTATTGTTAGCCTACTTTCATGGTATCAAGAGACCGGGTTCCTCCCGGTTCACCCCTTTCCGCTGCCTAAACCCTAGCGCGCCGTCCCGGCGCTGCTCCCCGCGCGGGTGCGCTCTCCCGCGCCGCTGCCCCCTTGCACCGATCGCTCGCCGATCGTCGCTGCCTCGAGATGGCCGGCACTCCGCCCCTGTCACTCATAATAACCCCAACCTTATTCAGTAGATTTGCCAGAGAAAAAGAAGGCCAAACTAGCCCTTAAAAAAAAGAAGAAGAAGAAGGCCAAACTAATGGGTGAAGAACATCCAACAGAGGGGCAAATTTGATAAACTATTCTGGTGCTAAATCAAGCGTGACTAGTTTCTGTTCAACTCAGATTCAATTTCTATAAACAAATTTGATAGGACATAACCATGTTTGGTATAAAACCTGGTTGTTTGATAGGACATAACCATGTTTGGTATAACTCCAAGGATCTCTTCTTTAATACCTGGTTTTCCTAAGCATAAGAAATAAAAGCCTCATGCCTGGTATAAACAACAACAATCGGACTGATCAATAATATTGCTCACCATGTTTGGTTGGAGTGGACCACTAGAGTCCTTAACAACTATTTCAAGCATTTTTCACAGGTTGTCACTGCAGCCAATGAGGAATGTCCACTTAGGAAACTAACGGGGGTAGCTGCCTTGAAAAATTGTTCCTATAGTTCGTGTTTTGTTGGTAGAAGTTATTGGTCCTGCTGTTACAAGAACTGTTGAGGAAGCAGTCCTCTTTTTTTGTTGTGTTGTTTGTTTCTGGATTCAGTTACTCCTCTTCTATTAATTCAATGATAAGCATTGAGAAGGTTTCCAGCAAATCCTCGAGAAATAAAAACTATAGCGTTTTTCTCATTGCATATCAGAATTGCTGAAGCGAAAGGAAAGAAAAACTCAAATCCACAAAGGACAAGAAAGCAACTTTCAATTCTAAGATAGAACTTTACCGCTCCGATCGCTATCCATCTCATAGGTGTTTGTGGAAAGCAATAGAATAGCAAAGAGATGGAGGGGTAACTGCATCCCCTTGCACCTGCATTGCGAGAGCAAAGGCCACACATGGGCGTGTGCCACTGCACCTGGTGGACTAGGTTGAGAGAGGGACAGGACAGGAATGGAGTGGAAACTAGCATTGAGGCAATCAAGATCGGGGCAGGACCAGACATCTAAACATAGGCAAGCTGCATCAGCCATACCTGACCCAAGTTTCACACAAGAAACTAACAGTCCCATATTGCACTTGCGCTTTAACATACCATTTTTAGATAATGGATTGAAAATTCCAGCCTTTGCTTCTTATGAAGCATTGCATCGTTCACTCATTTAAAAAAAGTTCAGCATAAAGCTCCTCGCATCACACATCTGTGATGAAGATTGGAAGTAACAAATAAAAAAATGACTATGTTTATCCAAGACTACGCATATTACTTCACTAAAAGGCTCTGTGTTTATTCTATCCTTTCTCGCTTATCATCATCCCATCAACGCAGAAAATGATCAGAAAATTGACGATGTTAAACAAAGATGGTGGGTTATTTCACCAAAAAGTTGGTTGTTAGCTGTTGATGAGTTGTCACAAAGGGTGGGTAAACACCAATCCTTTCAAGACATTTTAATTCCTAATATTTAATCTCCACCTGAGTTGATTGTTGCCTAGGTGCCTACTGCATGCCACATAGGCTCCAGATAGGAAAGCAGTGTCATGCCCAGGAAGGCAGGAAAAAACTCTGCAGACATCTCCTTAACTCATGTTGGAAAAGGAAGAAAAAAAATGCCATTACAGGGCTAGTGTAGCAATAATCAAATTACCCACAACTTGGTGGCAAATCATCAGACCCACCAACTCTGTGCAAAATCTTCATTTTTCCTATTCTGCAAGGAGCAACTTGGTTCACTTAGTCATTATCTTGTGCACCCAAGGAACTCTAGTATGTTGTCAGATTTTATCTAATTGTGGACATACAACTTATTATAATTCTGGAGGCAGGCCCTAAGCTCCACCCATAAGAGCTGATTGCTTTCAAAATGAACCAAGATCCTTTTGCCTCCCTACCTATAGAATGCTAAACCATTTGAAAAAGCAACCCGTTCGATCCATTTCAACCCAATGGGCTAGTAAGCCATTTTGAACAACAGCAAGCACCAAATAGCATTTGATAGAAGATTTGGCAGGGATGTAGCTAAAAGTGTTCCAAGAAAAACCCCAAATTGGTCAAAGCACAGCTGACAAACTCAATCCCTGCAGGAAGGTTGTCAAATAACAACGACACTACCACGTGGAGCAGGATCTAGAAAAGTATTGCTCCCATTATTGTGCTTACAGCTGTTCTGCAAATGTGATCATGTTTATCTAAAGTTCTTATTTAATGTTTGTAATACTTGATTTTAAATCCCAGAATATAAAAATATAATTCAGTATAAACTGAAAAGAGCATAGGGGATACCAAGTGTGAAGAATCACACATCCTGCAGGCACACCTAATAGCTGCTAACAACCTGCAAGTAATAAGATGTTAAGATTTTTCTGCTTAAAATTAGCTAAAAGATGTGAAGTTCAGATCAACATACTCTGCATTGATGTCAACTTTCTTCTTGATCAGATTCAGGATGATGGTTGGAAGAAAATCCTCTAAGTAAGCAGGTATCATTAATTCAATTCCATCACCAAGCTGTGGTACAGTAGCATTTTCCTAAAGACAAATAAAGAAATCAGCAATACGGTTCAAATAAAAATATATTACACTTTAAATCCTAATTGCCTAAACTATTTTAATTTTTTCAGTCGACCCTTAAACTAATGTTTTATACCTAACATAAAGCTGACATGACAATTAACTCAACCCACACGATGTAATAACTATTCCTCAACTCACCTTTCTGTTTTCCTGCTGAGAAATCGACTATTGGGAGGTTTTACTTTGAATTTTGTTTCTGGATACTCGTGGACTGTTGGGGCAGCTGAGCACATGATCTTTAGAATCTACCACATTACAATCATTTTCTTTTCTAGTACTAATAAGAGAGCTAACATGGTAATTAACCGAAGCTATGCCAAGTAGCAACTACTCACCAACTCACATTTGTTTCTTAGAAAAAGGATAATCCGCCTGAAACCTGCCGGGAAGTGATCCTACTACATAAATTTTATTTGGGCCAATAAAACTACCATTATGCTACCACACAATTCCTCCCATTGAGCCCCACATACCCCAATATCTACAGTATGCTGAGCACGATGGAATATATAAAAAAAACTAATTGAAGAAAGTTAGAGATAAAGCTTGACTTACAGTGTCAATATCTGTAGCATGCTAGACCGTGTCCTTAATAAATACAAAGGCTGAAGTCCTAGACTTTGTATAATGTACACCTCTATTTTTCCCCTTCTCAATAACATGCTTAAAAAATGATGATGAGGTGGGCAGCTCTGAGGTACAAGTAACTGAACAGCTAGCACCATTTATTGCCTCCTCCCAATCCGAAGCCTCATTTACATCTAGGCCATCATACTTACGGAACAACTCTATGATCAGTCTTTCTCTAGCATAACAGGTCATGCAACAGACATGTGTCTCAAGAAATAATTTATCCTCACTTGATAAGACATTTGTTACATTCAGATCAGGAATAATACTATTTGCAAAGTGTATAAATTGTTTCAGATATGGTGGATACTTTGAAATCAAATATTGCTTGTGAGAGCATAAGATGTGTTCCACATAACCAAGAAACTTAGTCAAATCATTTGCCATTGAACCAGGTGGGCACTTGGCTTTGGGCAATTTAATGTTCCGAATGTGCCCCTCAACATATTTGAAATCATCCAATGTAAATTCACCATTCATACTCAGGCTCCTAGCAAATGCTGTTGTAAAACAAGTTGTCCATGATGATAGAAATGGGCAACCTTTGGTAGTCATCTGTAGTGAAGTCCGTCCATCTGGGAGAGTAACTTCTCTTGTAAATGTGTTGCTATTATCGTTGACATATTGTGCAAGAGTGGTAACCCTGAAATATTACAACTTAATCATTAGTGAAACAAAAGCACAGAGAGCTCTTTAAATTCAATGCTTTTCCTATTACTCCTATTTTAGGTGAGTGCAACATTTATTTTTAATTCATCGTGAAAAAAGGCAATATCGATTCAATGCAATCCAAGTATTGATTGTATCCACCTATTGAATGCATGCGGCATGAACTTGAGTAAGAAAAGTTCAATTGTGATTATATTGTTGATGAAGCAAGCTACTAATAGAAGTTTATCCATGACTTGCCTGGCTAAGAAACATTGTGCAATCAATCAAAATTAATAAATTTCGAAATGAACACATTCAATTGGGATTGTGCATTTGTATGATTAAAAATGATGGTCTCAATAATTCCTGTTTTCCCAATAAATGACATGGTCCAGAACTTGGGTCCATCCATACTATATACGATTTTACAATCAACAGAAGAACATAAAACAAAAGGTAACAGGTGCACTGACACAAAAGAAAATAATTTAAACTTACTTTCCTCCGAGTAGCCTGGTACATACATGAACCGTAGTGTTCCGCTCCAACCCATAAAACAGAAGGGTGTGATCAGGTTCGAGTGTCTTCCTCCTATAGACAAAATACTGGCACTCAAGTTTCGTCTTCGTCTTTTGTGCATACAGGTGCATCAGATGTTGTGATGATTGATCCAGACTAACAGTTAAGGTCAATTCCCCAGAAACATGCCTCACGAAAATAGGCATCACAGAGTTATCATTGTCAGCGGAATCACCAACCTGGTGGCTGTCAACACTGGTCAGTCTGCACTCATTGCCTTGCCGGCTCTCAACATTATTGCTCTCACTGCATTGATCAAGCTGCTGGTTTTCAGTATCATGAGTCCTCAGATATATTGGCAGTAAGAGGAGATATTGGGTACTGATAATCTGATTTCGATGCTGCAAGTTCACTTTTTGGTTGCAAGGGCAGTGGCAGATGGACAATGTTTGTCGCAGGGCCATTTCTTCCAGGAACTACACGCATCCTGCGAAACCCCGGGAGGTACTGCATTGAGTCTCCAGGCTTATCATAACAATGCACGTCATGACCAAGCTCCACTACATAAGTTGCTCCAGAACCACCCTCTAGATCTTTTAATGGGTACCTTTCTTTAAGTTTTTCAGCTTCACCCACTAAAAATCCTGACAACCACTCCCCGGAGATTAAAAACCAAGATGAGAGGCACTGAACTGGCAAGGGCACCACTTGTGAATGATATGTTTCTCACAGAGTTCACCATCCAACATATTGTGATTTGCTTTTGTCCCGTGATGGATAAATTTCCTCAAAGAAGTATTTCTCTGGAGTTCTGCAGGCAAGTATGGTCTAACAATAGCATCCTTTACATCCATTCTCCTTCCAAGCATTTGGTACCTTGCATTTATTACACCTTCCTCTCTTTCAAACTCCACAAAGATGAAGCTTTCGAGCTGAATTTGGCTTCCTCTCTTTAGCCCAATGAGTATTGCTTTCTCCAAGAGTCCAAATTCAGCAGAGAAGAATTCAGTAAAATACTCTGCCAGGGAAGAAAAACAAAGAAAATTATAGAAGTACATAATATTTTAACTTTGTTTGACACAAGTAGTTTGCAGTTTGTGAGGCATTACCAGAGTGCACAGAAAATGGGAGGCACCCAACGGATATTTTACCCATGTTCTTCAGCAGGAGCCATGCAGTCCTGCAGAATGATGGAAAACTTGTAGAACTTTTCATTTTGAACAACTTTCGTGTTGAAGGATTTTCGAGTTGCAACACAAAAATTTGAGAAACACTTGGATTTGCAAACCAGCCCCTGCCTTTTCTTCTATTTCGCTGCAGACCCTTCTTCTCCTCGCCTCGCCCGACCCTCGCCCGGCAGCCGCTCGCCCGACCCTCGCCGCGCAGCCGCTCGCCCGACCCTCGCGTCGCGTGACCCTTCCGTCTCGCCCGACCCTCGCGTTTGCCCGACCCTCGGCATCGCTGCGGCCCTCGCTTCGCCCGACCCTTGCCGCCGCGCAGTCGCCACAGGCTACTTGGCCGGCGATGCCTGACCGCGCTAGGCACCAAGCCAATGCCTGGCCGCGCCCGTACGCGCGCCCGCATGTCGTGTTCCTCCCCAGTCCGCGCACGCCACGCGCGCGCCGGCTACCCGCGCCCCTGCTCGCCGCCCGCCGTGCCCAATGGACGAGCCGCGCCGTGCCCGTGTCTTCGCCACGTCCCGCCAGTCGCCGCGCTCGCTGCCCGGCAAGGCAGCTGCTGCAGCTCCTCGCCCAACCCGCGCACCGCGTGATCTCCAGCTCCACACGCCAAATCCTCAGCGCCCAGTCCCATGCCCGCGTCCGCCGCAGGCCGCGCCGGCTCTGTTCGCCGCCCGCCACGGCCAGTCACGCGCCCCAGTCGTGTCGCCCGCACCCGCGTCTCACAGTCAAGTCCCGCCCCTCCTCCCGCCTCTCTGCTGCCTACAAAAGGCCGCGCTGAGTCCCCCTCACGCGCCCAGACACCAGAACGCCGCCGCCGCCACCATTAACACTGTCGTGCCCAGCTCACCGTGGAACTCACCTCTCCGGCCACTCCGTGCCAGAGTTGAGTCTTCCACCACCACCACAGCACCCCACCGCAGCTCACTGCCCCACCCATCGTCGCCCAGAGCCGTCGGAGCACCGCCAGTGCCGCCCGCGCCGCTGCCGCTCCTTGCTGCTCCGTGGACAGCCCACGCCGAAGCTCCTCCGTCCCAGCCAAGCTTCAAAAGGGGTTCCCCTCGACGCCGCGAAGCTCCTCGACCAGCCCACGCTGTTCCCTTCTCGCCGGAGCACCGTCGCCGACGTTCCGCCCCGCCGCCGCTCCTTGCTGCTCCGTGGACAGCCCACGCCGAAGCTCCTCCGTCCCAGCCAAGCTTCAAAACGGGTTCCCCTCGACGCCGCGAAGCTCCTCGACCAGCCCACGCTGTTCCCTTCTCGCCGGAGCACCGTCGCCGACGTTCCGCCCCGCCGCCGCCCTTCTGCTCCGCGCTGATGAGCCACCTCCGGCCACTCCCAACCCCGACCAAGGCCAGCCCAAGGTAGCCCTCACCTCCCTGGATCTCCGCGACCCTTTTCCACTCGCCGCCGACGAGCCCCCTCGCCGGAATCTGGACGGCCGCCATGCCAGCGCCGCCTAGGGACCCAATTGCTTTGATTGGAATCTTTAAAAGAGTCTGCACGAAAGTTTCCAGGGGCATATCTGTAAACCTGTGTTTAAACTTTGAATTCAAACACAGCGAACTTGTAAAATTCATATAAAATCGTCGAAAAATCTGAAAAATACAAACTCAACCCTTCTGGAATCTTTAGATAAAAATCTACAACTTTTGTTACATGCATTTCTTCAGTTGCTTGCTAAATCTTACTATAAATTAAATGGAAGGTTTAATAGACTTTATATGTAACCCCTGTTGTAGGCAAAGTCTAAACCTGAAAATTTAACAGTAGATTGGTTGCTTGATTTGTAATCCAGTGTAAAAGTATTAGGGCCAGAACCCATCTCTAGCTAAACTTCTTAATAAAACTTGTTTATGACATGAGATAATAAAACTAATTATAACTGCTGTTCTTTTGTGATTCTTGTAGAGAAACTTTTTCAGAACTGTTGCTTTAAGGCCTAAATACCACAGAAAAAGTTTAGAACCTTCTTCCTTCCTGGAACTTGGTTATATAATTTTGTGGTAGGAAAAATTGCACTAATTCAAATAATTAGTTTCTGTGCTTGGAAAATGTTCAACTTTTTACTGTGGAACACATTAGAGTAACACTTGCTGTGTAAAACGTTTCATATACAGAAACCTTGTAAAACATCCTGTAGAAATTAATCCTTATTAAACTAGGTGTAAATTGTCCCATTTATTATGCTTTGTATCTTGCTCAGTAAAATCTGAAAAATTTACAATAACACACTTATGGATAGATTAACACCCTGTAAAAGTTTTAGCTTCAATACTTGAATGGTTTGTTCTGTATAAAAATAACTAGGTTCTAGCAGTGGCTGTGTAATGCATTTTTTCATAATTAATCTGCTGCGTAAAAATGTCTGAAATTTTTACAGTGCTTTTGTCTTTGCTTTATGTGCTCTAAATAACAATTTCATCACCAGAAGTTACCTAATCCAGAAGTTGTGATTAATCCATGTTGTGCTTGGAAAATTCAGTTTCTAATATTCAGTTTCTAATATAACACAACCCCTTTTTGTTGAATGAAGTTAATGGTTTAAGTTATACTCTTTTAACAATTGCCCATAGAAATCTCAACTAAGTAACTTCACAACCAAATCGATTTTTGGTGAACTGCAACTTTGACGTGAATAAAAATAATCGTCATATATCGTCACTATAACTTATATTGGTGCATTCATATAGAATCGACAACTCTCGCCGACGGAACATACGAGCTGGTGCCCGCGTCCGAGAGTGAGCAGCGTGAAGCTCAAGTAAATCTAACTGAAGCTCTCAAAAACTCGAGCCCAAGTTCGGACGAGCCCCAAGCTAGCTTTTCCCAAGAAGGCAAGCCCCGGAGCATGAACCCTATTTTTCTAAACTTATGCAACTTATTACTCTACTTTACTTGTGCATTAAGTTTATAGGAGTTGGATGAAAACTTAGTTGCGTGATCCTAGGTACCCATGCTCTGAACACTAGATGTAAGGTTCGATAGAATGCTATGCTAATAGGACTCGGTAAAAGTCGAGTGATTTCCTGTCACTCGCGAGAAATTAGGAGTTGATTGTTTACTACATGCTGCAATCATAAGGTCGACGGACGGGGCTATGGTACGATGTTATGTTGATGATTGAGGCCCCATCTGTTTAGTGAAAAATGCTAAGGCCGCAGTGTGTGGTAGTGGTGGTTAAGTCTTTGAACGTACTAACCACATGCCGAGAATATAGTAATCGGTAAGCTTAAGTACTGGATTGAACCGAGGCCGGAATATACTCCCCACCATCTTGAATTCGTTCACATCTAGCTAATGGCGGGTGCATGTGCCGCCATGGCCGGGTCCATGGGGACGTGTAGTCGAGCGCGGTGGGCCTGTTCCGTGAAGCGGGAATTGAAGGGAAAAGTTGCACGTGTGAATCTGGGAGTAACCACGTGACGTGTGTTTAGGTTTCCCTTGCAAGGTTAAGAAATTCGATTCGAATCGTCCGTTTCTCGCGGTTATTGAGACTGCTTGACCCTTTTACCACATAGAGTAAGAAGAGGAACAATGATGATGATCAATCTTGTTGGATGCAAAATAATTCTTCCACCATGTATGATATTGGATAGTTGCTACCTAGAATGGTTAAAGAAAGCTAGAACTTGGAGCTAAAATCTGAAAGTAAGGACCTACTTATATATGCTTTTCGGCAAAACAAACCCCTCAAGCCAAAAGCCTTGCATGTCTAGGAGTCGGCTAAGTATATTCCACTTGTCGGGTAAGCCTTGCTGAGTATTAGTATACTCAGCCTTGCTTGTGGCTTGTTTTCAGGTGAAACTTTCGAGGACATGATTGCTAGTTTGACTTGGCCTTGTACCCTTCCTCCTGGTCGGTCGGTGGAATGGGATACGCCCCCGGCCAACGGTGGTGATGCCGAGTGATGTCTCGTACGGGCTTCATCGAGACATCCTGTATCGTCGAGTAGTATCATTATCTTTTCCGCTGCTTTGAACTCTGAAGAACTCATTTATTTCGAACTCTGAAGTACCTTGTTTTAAGAATTTGAACTCCATTGTAATATTAATTTATGACGAACCTGTGTTGTAAAATTTGTGGAATGTTGTATCCTTGGGGCTCACCTTAGTATGAGTACATGTATGTGTGGTTTCGATCGACAAAAACTGTGGTTGTATCGGGAGGTTACCCGACAGACCAGTGGATTATTCCGTTTGAAGTGCGAGATAGCCCTGATTGCCCTTGTGGTGATGGTTAGCGCGCTTGAACCGGATTAATTCAGGTGGTTCTGCCACACTTGCCTGGCTAAGAAACATTGTGCAATCAATCAAAATTAATAAATTTTGAAATGAACACATTCAATTGGGATTGTGCATTTGTATGATTAAAAATGATGGTCTTAGTAATTCCTGTTTATCACCATTTCTCCAGGGCAGAAGCACTCAAAAGCACGGCGCCGATGACGATGTACGATGGGGCGGCAGATTCGCTTCGCCATCAGCTGTCAGCTGCTCAGACGGCCACGAGGCAACGGAATCCGCCACACGCTTCGATCCATCACCCGGCTGTACTGCCGCCAATCCAACAACATACGCCGGCGCCTCGACCAACTGTTCATCAGCAGCAAGTGGACTGGACAGCGAGAATAGAAGAGGTAATTCAAGACCAATTCGGGTTAAAGCCGAAAGTACAAACTTATACGTACAAGACGCCATACCCATCGGCCTACGATCTACTGCCGTTTCCCCACCGGTACAAAGTTTCGGACTTTACCAAGTTTTCAGGGCTGGATGACACCTCAACCGTGGAGCACATAAATAGGTTCATCATCCAGTGTGGGGAAGCCGCCACACAAGATGCTCTGCGGGTGCGTCTGTTCTCGTCGTCTCTATCTGGGTCGGCCTTCCAGTGGTTCACTACCTTACCACCCAATTCCATCATCACTTGGGCTGATCTGGAAAACCAGTTTCGTAAGTACTTCTATGCGAGAGTCCACGAGATGAAGCTTTCAAATTTGACCAGCCTCAGGCAAAGGAGCGACGAACTAGTAACCGGCTACATATAGAGGTTCAGAGAGGTCAGAAACAAATGCTATACCCTAGCCCTGACCGATGCACAGTTGGCCGATATCGCCTTCCAAGGCCTCCTGCCACATATCAAGGAGAGGTACGCCTCACAAGAATTTGAAAGCTTAAGTCAAATCATTCACCAATTGGCCGGTCAGGAAATACGTCCGTTTGATCAACGGAGGAATTTCCAGAAAAAGGTGGCATATTTGGAAGGGCCTGAATCTGAGGAAGAAGAAGAAATCGGCCTAGCATAATGGGTCAAAGGGAAGAAGCCGATATCGTGTCCTTTTGGGAAGAAAGAACCAGAAGCGTTCGGCTTTGACACGTCAAAGGCCGATAAGATCTTCGACTTACTTCTCCAGGAGTGGCAGATCAAACTTTCACCTTACCATACCATTCCCTCGGCCGATCAGCTCAAAAAGATGAAGTATTGCAAATGGCACAATGCTACATCTCATGACACAAATGAGTGCAAGATCTTCCGTCAGCAGATATAGTCAGCCATTGAGCAAGGCAGACTCAAGTTCGAAGTCCCAGCGAAGCCGTAAAGGTGATGACGATTGATCAGCATACTTTCCCTGCTAACATGGTTGACACGGGAAAAAATTCACTTCAAACCAAGATGCTGACGTCGGAATCGGCCAAAAGAAGCGGCGCCGTGTATCCCAGAAAGCAGGTCACGGTGGACGATGTCAAAGGGAAAAGACGGGTTGAAGACGAGGGCGAAGGATCAGAACGATCGCGTAGACCCGTCACTTCCCAATTCTTACTCAGCAAATATCAGCGGCAGTAGGAAAGGTTGAGACACCACGATGAGATGATACGCCGACACGAAGATCATTGGCGATGTCCGTTCTTCATCCATTGCTGGGAAAATGACCTCAGATTGCCATCAGCCGATAATTGCCCTGAGTGCAGCGGGTCAAGTCGCAACAATTGCTCGCTCAAAAGATCGCGTTCCAGAGATAGAGGATCAGAGCCGATCAGCAGAAACTGGCGCGAACAAGAAGATCGGCGCCTTTCAGTGCATGATCGGCTGGGGGGCAGAGTTGACCGGTATCACCGGTCGGAGGGCAGTTTCAACCAGCAGAAGGGACTGAGGGGCAGAACCAGCGTACACGATCGGCTAGAAGAAATGGCTGGTGCTAGGATGTCAGATGAGAACCCCCTAGGAAGGGAACCAGACTGGGAGCACGCCAAACCGCCGGCCAAACCAGTAAACCCCAGGTGGTGCCCTGATGGACTGTCTAAATCTCAAAAACGAAGGATCCAACGTCTGCGTCAATGGGAACGACAAGGAGAGGCAGGTGCTGGATAAGAAAAACGACAGGTCTCGGGTCTGGCGCCCCAAGAGAAACAACAACAAGGAGGGCGACAAACAACAATCGGCAGCTGATGTCAACATGGTGTTCATATTGCCGATGGAGTTCATGGCGCCCGCCGATCGAGATAAAGCGACAAGGATGGAGGAGCAAATGGCGCAGTTGGTTTTGGAGCCGATGACAGCCACCTTTGAGAAACCGGAAGACAAAAAACGGCAACATCTCAAGGCACTATTTCTCAAAGGACACGTTAACGGACGACCTGTTACCATGCTACTAGTGGACGGAGGTGCTGCAGTCAACATCATGCCATATGCCATGTTCCGGAAGTTAGGCAAAAGCGATGAAGACCTGACCAAGACGGACATGATGCTCAAAGACTTCGAAGGTAATGTGTCTCCCGCCCGCGGAGCGCTCTGCGTCGACCTCACCATCGGCACTAAGACCCTTCCCACTACCTTCTTTAATTGATGGTAAGGGGTCCTACAACATGTTGCTCGGTCGCGATTGGATACACGCGAATTGCTGCGTCCCATCTACAATGCACCAATGCCTCGTACAGTGGGTCGGCGACAGTACAGAGATAGTCACCGCCGATTCCATCTACAATGTTGCGGCGGCCGACACGCAACAGTGGAGCTGTGAACACGTCAAGTGTATATCTGGTAGAACTTGGGACACTTATTTCCTGAAAGTGTCCGATTTTGGTCTACAGCCGATCCAAGCAGTCGGCTCTGAAGATTCAGATTAGATGGATCAGTTCGTCCGAGAAGACGGGAAGCTTGGGCATGGATTTACGTCGGCCGATTCATTGGAGGTGGTGGATTTAGGACATGGTAGCAAGCCAAGGCCAACGTATATTAGTGCTAGTTTAGATCCCGATTACAAATGTGGATTGATAAGTTTGTTAAAAGAATTCAAAGATTGCTTCGCTTGGGAATACCATGAAATGCCTGGCCTAGACCGGTCCATTGTCGAACACCGGTTGCCTATAAAATCAGGATATCGGCCATATCAGCAGCCTGCACGACGGTGCAACCCTAAAATTCTACCTGATATAAAGGCCGAGATCACAAGATTGATTGAAGCAATATTTATTCGGCAGTGCCGTTACGCCGAATGGATTTCTAATATTGTACCCGTATATAAGAAAAATGGAAAGTTGCGCGTATGCATCGACTTCAGGGACCTAAATCAGGCTACACCGATGGACGGGTATCCGATGCCAACAGCCGATGTTTTGATAGATGCTGCCGCAGGACATAAAGTCATCAGTTTCATGGACTGGGTACAATCAAATCTTAATGGCCGAAGAAGATATTTCAAAGACAGCTTTCAGGTGTCCGAGCCACCTCGGTCTATTCGAGTGGGTTGTAATGACCTTTGGGTTAAAGAACGCCGGCACTACATACCAGCGGGCTATGAATTATATCTTTCACAAGCTCATTGGTGTATCGGTGGAAATCTACATCGACGATGTTGTGGTCAAGTCGAAAGGTCATCAGGAACATCTGGCCGATTTACAAGAGGTATTGGAATGCACAAGGAAACATGGGTTGAAAATGAACCCGAACAAGTGTGCATTGGGCGTGTCGGCTGGGCAATTCTTAGGATTCACGGTCCATGAGCGCGGGATAGAGGTTAACCGGAAGACCATAGCTGCCATCAATAAGGTTGTGGCCCCGCAGAATAAAACTGAGCTGCAGTCCCTCATTGGCAAGGTCAATTTTATTAGAAGATTCATATCCAACTTGTCCGGGCGTATTCAAGCTTTCACTCCTTTGTTGAAATTGAAGCACGATCAGGAATTCATGTGGGGAGAAGAACAACGCAAAGTGTTAGAAGATATCAAGCAATATCTAATTTCACCACCGGTTTTAGTCCCACCACAGCCCGATAAGCCGTTCAAATTATACTTATCGGCTGACGAACAGGCTATCGGATCGACGCTGGTACAGGAGTTCGAAGGAAAAGAACGGGTGGTATATTATGTCAGCAGAAGACTCCTGGACGCCGAAACAAGATATTCCCCGGTGGAATGGTTGTGCCTGTGTCTATATTTCTCGTGTACCAAGCTCAGGCACTATTTGTTATCGGCAGAGTGCATAGTCGTATGCAAGGATGATGTGGTAAAATATATGCTTTCACTACCAATTTTGAAACGACGGATTGGAAAGTGGATCCTGGCTCTGTCAGAGTTTGACTTAAGGTACGAATCGGCCAAGGCTGTCAAGGGTCAAGTCATGGCCAATTTCATGGCTCAACATTGTGGACCGGAAATCGCTGTCATTGAACCAGTTCCATGGACTCTATACTTTGATGGTTCTTCGTGTGGAGCCGGATCGGGAATCGGCATTGTTCTTGTATCACCTCGGGGGGCAAGCTATGATTTCTCTCTGCCGATAGAAATTTTTGCGGATTCCATGCTCATTGTAGATCAATTGACGGGGAGATCTGAATGCAAAGACGATATCTTAAGGATTTACTATGAAGATTGCCTCCAGCTGTTAAAAGAATTCAAGTCTGCGGTGATTGAGCACATTCCCAGAAATTACAATGAAGAGGCCAATAGGCTTGCCCAACACGCGTCCGGATATCGGCCGATTCAAGGGGCCAGGATTCTGGAACTTGCGCCGAACTTGATTAAAGGAGATTGCCGATTACTTGAAAGACCTGTCCCAGAAGGTGGATCGGCGAGTGCGTTTTTAGGCCACGAAATATGTGTTACTCGAAGACAATTTGTTTTACCGGACGATTGATGGGTTTCTTCTCAAATGCTTGGGAACGGAAGAAGCGAAGGTCCTGATGGGGGAAATCCATGAAGGTGTATGCGGAGCCCATCAATCAGCTCACAAGATGAAGTGGATGATCAGAAACAATGGGTATTATTGGCCGACGATTCTCGAAGATTGTTTCAAATATTATAAAGGTTGTCAAGACTGTCAGAAGTTTGGCAATGTGCAGCGCGCCAGCTTCGGCTATGAACCCGGTAATCAAGCCATGGCCATTTAGAGGTTGGGGAATAGATCTCATCGGACAGATTCACCCTCCATCAAGCAGAGGACACAAATTTATATTAGTAGCCACTGATTATTTTACCGAATGGGTGGAGGTAGTTTCGTTGAAGACCGTGACATCGGCCGATATGATCGATTTCGTTAAGAACCACATTGTTTATCGGTTTGGTATTCCTCAAACTATCACGACTGATCAAGGAACAATGTTCACCACAGGGGAGTTCGGAGAATTCGCCGCCGATATGGGGATTAAATTGTTAAATTCTTCTCCGTACTATGCTCAAGCCAACGGCCAGGCCGAGTCATCCAATAAGGGGATAATCAAGTTGATCAAGAGAAAGACAGAGGAACAACCCAAGAAGTGGCACATGTCTTTGGCTGAATCTCTATGGGCTTATAGGATGGCTTGCCACGGGGCCACTAAGATATCTCCTTATCAGTTGGTATATGGTCACGAAGCAGTCTTGTCTTGGGAATTAAGGACGGGGTCAAGGCGCATATCGCTTCAAGATCAGTTGACGGCTGATGACTATTCCTTCCTCATGAAGGAAGAGCTCAATGATTCGGCGGGTCAATGATTGAGGGCCCTGATTAGCATCGAAGAAAACAAGAAAAGGGTGGCCAGGTGGTATGACAAGAAGGCCAAGGTTAAACAATTCTCCCAAGGAGATTTGGTATGGAAGTTGGTGCTGCCGATAGGGTCTAAGGATCCCAAATTCGGTAAATGGTCGCCCACTTGGGAGGGGCCGTATAAAATCGGCTGATGTGCTCCGGGAAATGCATATATACTAGAAACTGTTGAAGGGGAAGAATTCACAAGAGCACTAAACTGGAGATATCTAAAGAGGTACTATCCAAGTATATGGGTGGGTGCATAACTTGCGATAGAATGCATCAAGACAACGTGGCGAACTCCCATTGGCTCCTATCTTTATAGCCGATGTAAAAATGACATCGCCTTAAGAAGGAAACATTTTGATTTAGTCTGACCAATTCATTATTTGGTGAAGACAACAGGGTACATGGCCGACATGGTACAAGTCGCCCTTAGAATAAAAGTACCAATATATCTATTGATCACGCTTTTTCTTGATCTCTCTCTCAATCCGGTCTAATTTTATTAAAAGGCGGATGCTCTTCTCCTCCAGATCCTCCATGGTGGCTTCAGCCTCGATTTGACGAGGGAGTGGATGGCTCCTGTCAAGAGGTGGTTGGGATGTTCCCGCCGCAGCATCTTCAAGGGCAACTGAACGAGGGAGTGGATGACTCCTTTCAGTTGGCGGTCGCCTGGAGCAGTTAGCGTCTATATGGTCCCAGACTTTCTGGACGTCAGCAGGAACATGACCTTTGAGTTCTTCAAAATGAGATTTTATCAGATCTATGTCCGCCTGCAACAATGGTTCGTCTGAATGCATAACTTCAATCGCTCGTTCCAGACTGGGACTAAGGCATTTCGGCTAAAGAAAGAGCAAACAACTACCCAGTGTCAGAGCGATTGAGATGTCAAGGGAGGAAATAGAAGAGGGTTCGTACCTGGTTGACAGAGAAGGAGGAAGATGAAGAAGACATCTTGATGTCTAGCCTGGGAGGACAACGATCAAATTTTTTGGAGGGGAAGAAGATGGGTAATACGAACGCCTTCGGAAACGATATGGGATCTCATACTTATAGAAGGAAGGGGGTAAAGAGATGGTAGGATGCGTCCCATCGGAGTAAAAGTGTTAATAAATGAAAAGTTGCCAAAGAAGACGGTCCAAGTTTGAATCTGCGCGTCAATAGTAAGAGTGTGACAACCCTGGTAATTACATTTCCAAAATCAATGTCATTAGCCTAACTCTATGATTAAACCAACTAATGAAAGGGTGGAAAGAATTAAAACGAGTTCAGTTGGAATTCAAATTTAATTTGAGCACATTGGGTTACTTTTGAACTTTTAAATTTAACTTTCAAACCATAAGCCAAATGAGATTTTGCCTGAAACCAAAGTTGTAGAACTTTTTATTTTGAACAACTTTCATATTCAAAAGTTTTTGAAATTCAAATCAGAAAGAGGAGAAAACGCCCTGTTTGCACCCAGCCCCCTGAAACTTTTCGAATTCTTGCATCCAAGCCCCTCGCCCCCCCCCTCTCTCTCCTCCGCGCCCGACCGCCGCGCGCCAGGTGGCCGGCGTCGCCTGACCGGCGCGAGGCGCCAGGCCAGTGGCCGCCGCACCACCCCGCCACGGCCGGCTTTGCCCCGCCCCCACGCCGCGCGGCCAGTAAGCGCCCGCGCGTGCTGCCGCGCCCAGCCGCCGCCCGTCGCGCCCAGTCGCCGCGCTCCGCCGTGCCGCCCCGGCCCCCGCGCCCCGCCAGTTGCCGCGCCCGCCCTCCGCCCGAGCCGCTGCCGCTGCTGCTCCACCACTCCGCGCCCCGCGCTATCCCACCGCGCCCGCGCCGTATCTCGGCCGCCCAGTCGCCGCGCCCGCGTGCCGCACGTCGCGCCGGCGTTCTGCCGCCGCCCGCCGCGCCCAGTGCGCACCGTGCCGTGCCCCCGCCCCGCGCGCTGCCCAGGCCTCTCCGCACCCCCTCCGGCCCCTATAAAAGCCGAGCTCCGACCGCCCCGCGCGAGCCACGCACCGGAACGCACTCGCCGTCGCCATTGTCGCCGCCGAGCACCGCCCGCCTGTGGACAGCCCTCCGCCGCCGCCCACTGTCCAAACTAAGCCCCCAGCCACCACTACATCACCCCACTGAAGCTTGCCGACCCGCCCAACGCCACCCAGAGCCACCGGAGCGCCGCCGCCCGCGCTGCCGTCGCCGCCGCCGCCCCTGCTCGCCGTGGACAGCACGACCCCGACCCCCTCCGTCCAAGCCGAGCCCCTGTGCAGCTTCCCCACGCGTCACTGAAGCTCACCGACCGGACCACACCGCCCCAAGCCCGCCGGAGCACCGCCATCGACGCGTGCCGCGCCGCCGCCGCCTCTGCTCCAACGCCGGCGAGCCCTTCCCGGCCGTCCCCCACCTGAACAACACCCCCACAAGGTAGCCCTTGCACCCCTGAACCTTTCCCGACCCTCGCCCCTCGCCGCCGGCGAGCCCCCTCGCCGGAATTTCGGCCGGCCGCCGTACCCGAGCCGCCGAGGACCCAATTGCAAGAATTTAAATCTTTAGAAGGGTCTGCGCGTAAGATTCAAGGACCTAGTTGTAAAAGAAAGTTTCAAACCTAGATTCAAATTCAGTGAACTTGTAAAATTCGTATAAAATCGTAGCAAATTCAGAAAAATACAAACTCAACTGTTCTGGAATCCTCAGAACAAACTCTACCACTTTTGTTACAAAAGGTTTCTCAGAATCTCAAAATATTTTGCTCTACATTAAATAGAAGCTTTAATGGACTTATTTGTACCCACTGTTCTAGAACAATGCTGACCCTAAATTTTGGGCAGTGAATTAGTTGCTTGATGATTAGGATTGTGTAAAAAGATCAGGCCCAAATTCCATCTCTAGCTTTACTGTTTGTTAAACTTAGTTTTATTTCATGTGTAAGTAGAATGTTTTATCCCTGCAGTTAGGTGGTGAGTCACCCATTGAAACTTTTCCTATGCTAATGTATTGGTACCTAGAAGCCAAAGAAAAATTAGGAGACTTTTTATCTCAAAGTAACATACTTATTTGATTTATGTGCTAATAACATACATTAAATCAAGAAAATAGTATCTTAGCTTGGAAAATTCTCAAATTTTTACTAGGAGTTACACTGTGGTGGAGGTTACTGTGTAACAAGTTCCATGGACAAACACCCTGTGTAGGGTCCTGTAAAAATGAATCTTTGAATAGCCTAGGTGTAGAATGTCATATTTTCTATGCTCTGAATACTGCTTGATAAATCCTACAAAAATTACAGTAGCTTCTGCATGCTTAAGTGAGAGCTCTGTAAAAATCTTAGACTCATTTGTTGCACCAATTGTTCTGTACAAAAAGAACAATGATCTAACAGCAACTATGTAATGTATTTTTCATAATTAATCTGTTACATAAAATTGGCTGAAAATTTTACAGTAAGCACATCTTTCCTTGATGTGCCTAAATCCAAAATTTCATGACCAGAAACTATCCATTGTAGTAATTACTCTTAAATCGTATCAAGTACCATTACCACAACTTAAACTTGTGCATTCATGTAGAATCGACGACTCTCGCCGACGGAACTTACGAACTGGTGCCCGCGTCCGAGAGTGAGCAGCGTGAAGCTCAAGCGAATCTAACTGAAGCTCTTGAAGACCCGAGCACAAGTTCGGAAGATCCCCAAGCGAACTGCGAAGGCAAGCCCCGGAACATAACCCATTCTTTCCGAAATTATGCAACTCATTACTCTTGCTTGTGCAGTAAGTTTATAGGAGTTGGATGAAAACTTAGTTGCATGATGTCAGGAACCCTTGCTTGAAAACTAGATGTAAGGTTCGATCGAATGCTGTGCTAATAGGACTCCGGTAAAAGTCGAGTGATTTCCTGTCACTCGCGAGAAAATAGGAGTTGAATGGCTACTACACGCTGCAATAAAAGGACACGGACGGGCTATGGAACGATGGTTACGATTGAGGCCCGTCTGTCTAGTGAAAAATGCTAAGGCCGCAGGGTGTGGTAGTGATGGTTAAGTCTTTGAACGTACTAAACACATGCCGAGATTATGGGAATCGGTAAGCTTAAGTACCTGATTGGCCCGGCAAGGGGACGGCATCCTACCCTTTGAACTTCGGTCCCATGTGCATATGGCGAGTGCAGAGAGTGGTCACGACCCGGCGCCGAACCGTGGCGTGGGGCTCTTGTACTCTCGGAGGGTAGCCCCGATCCACGACCCGGAAAGAAAGGGGAAAAGTTGCACGTGTGACTCTAGGGAGTAACCACGTGACGTGTGTTTGGGTTTCCCTTGCAAGGTTAAGAAATTCGATTCGAATCGTCCGTTTCTCACGGCTATTGAGACTGCTTAACCATTTTTACCCACAGAGTAAGAAGAGGAACAATGATGATGAATGAACAGGTTGGATGAGAAATTTAATGCTTCACCATGTATGCTTTAGATAGCTGCTTATCTAGAATGGTTAATGAAACTAGAATCTGGAGCTAAAAGTTGAAAGTAAGGACCCACTTGTAGATGCTTTTCGGCAAAACAAACCCCTGAGCCAAAAAGCCTTGCATGTCTAGAGTCGGTGGAGTAGTTTCCACTACACGGGTAAGTCTTGCTGAGTATTAGTATACTCAGTCTTGCTTGTGACTCGTTTTCAGGTGAGACCTTCGAAGACATGATTGCTAGCTTGACTTGGCCCTACACTCTTCCCCCTGGTTGGTCGGTGGAATGGGATGCGCCCCCGTCCAACGGAGATAAGACCGAGTGATGTCTCGTACGGGCTTCATCGAGACATCCTGTATCGTCGAGTAGTTCTCGTTGTTTATTTCCGCTGCAACTTAAAACTCTGAAGAACATATTTGTGATCATTGAAGTACTTGATTTCTAAACTCAAAACTTGGTCTGTAATATTTACTTATGCTAATGTTGTAATATTTGCTGGAATGTGGTATTCTCTGGGCTCATCGTCGCATGAGCATTTGTATGTATGGCGCTCGATCCGTTCACCGTGGTTGTATCGGGAGGTTATACCTGACAGACCAGTGGATTACTCCGTTTGAAGTGTAAGGTTAACCGAGAATGCCTTAATGGTGATGGTTAATACACTTGAGCCGGATTAATTCAGGTGGTTCTGCCACAGCTGGTATCAGAGCCGTAGCTGGTGCCACAGCTGGCAACAGCGGACACCAGAGCCGAAGTACATACGCCAGAGAATGCGACAAGCCTTAAAAACTCATTTTACTAAAACTTGACTAGAAGGATGTGTTGCGAAATGCGTTGGTACGTTAAGGATGGTGCCTAGTTCGTAAAGCCCTAAGGGATTATGGGAAAGTTACTAGGTGGCTATCTAACTTCTATATATATTATCAACTGACTTCCAGCACATTACCTTCTGTCAAAACTTACTTTCATGCACAACCGACCTTAAATTCTGTAACGACGCACTCGTCGCTAAGGTAAGAAGGTAAGGATCCTCAGCCAACTGAGGGAGCTTGGCCTTCCTGTCGGTGATGCGAACCGAACGCTGCCCTCAAGCAGTGGCTTACTTGAGGTGCTGCCAATATGCCAACTGTTAGTTGAATATATTGGGAGTAGAAGGTTTGGCGCAGGGTATGGCGATCGCTGTTCATACCCCCGTCTCATGACGGTACCCCCGTGAATACGCTATCTCGATAGCGTATGTTAACGTCGTCTGTACGGTGGAAATTGTACAGATATCGTTTCTATAAGTAAACGGTAATGGATACGGTCGCTTTCATGAGTGCTGGCATGAAAGGTTCATGAAATATATATGCTTTGTCAATCTTCTGCAGGTACACTAACCGCGATTACGATAAGTTAAGGGACGAGTAGAAAGACTCGACTAGCTATTATAGGAGAGCCGTATTGTGTAAGCCACCGAAACTATCTTCGTAAGACCAAAGCTATTTGGCAATTATTTTATTTTGTGAGGACGAATAGGACGTGCATACATCATAAACATATGTATCTGAAATCAAAAAATGCGTTGTATGAGAGTGGTAAGGTTCTTGCGTATCTAAGCGTGGTTTGCATAAGGACTATCTAGCGAATCTGTCACAAATCTGCCATGACCAAAAAGAGCGATTTATTGACCCAAGAAAATGACCTTTTCTGGAGAAGTTCATGTTGAAAGAATTGTTCCAAATTTCGTGTTCTATCTTCTGTTCAAAAATGAAAAATTCTAAACTTATGGATAGTAAGAAATAACAGAAACCTTGGAATGTCAGAATTCTGTCCAGAATAAGCCCTTCTGCCTCTTAAATTTTTAGGCCCCCTTCCCGCAGTTTTATGCAAAAGAGCACAATACAAAACTTGTTCCAAATTTACCCAGGTAGCTTCTGTTAAAATTTGGTAAATTTTGGCTGGGTAGATTTTCCCTGGTGCACGAAACTCTAGCCCTCTGTTCACTGAAAATTCTGGGTAGACAGTAAGGTAAAACCTGAAAAGAAAGACCATCTTAGAGACCTAATTAGCTCTGGAGTTGACTAGCAAAGTTGTTCACAAATACCTTAGGAGTGATCTGGTGAAATTTGAGAATTTTTGGATGAGAACTGTGGGAGTTATGGTTATTTTTGCACACTATACAGAATCTGTCCTTGTGCTGTTCACAGTTTTTCGCTATCTCACTCCATTTGATCTTTTGTTCAGATGGCCGAGCCTGTTGATATGATGGTGGATGAGGATGGACGCGTACACTCGCAGTGTCTCCACTGGGAGGGCTTTCCCTCTATTTTGTGGGATGTTCTGCGTACCGCGGGCTATCTAATTCCCCACGTTACGCCGGACTGGAGTTTGCAGAAAATGGAGTTACCCAGTGCCGTGTCAACGTGACTATCTTTCCGCACCCGCTACACCCGGAGTGGCCCGCCTCGGAGCTTGAGGCTGTTGGTCGCCGTTTGGCCGATACTTGGGAGCTTGCAGCCATGAGGGCGCTCACCACGTTTTGTGCGCAGCGTCCCGAGGTTGTCACACTCACTCCCATTGGATTGTTTCCTGCTGCCCAGGACAACGACCCCTTTTGGCTCAACAGGGTGCAGCACGCACAGTATTTGGTAGACTTTCATGCCCAGGAAACTATTCATACCTCCGTGCGGTGCATGAGTGCACTCCACCGGCTTCAGACTCTCCAGAGTCAGGCACTTGAGCAGCTCACTGATCTTGCTCAGGCCTACCATATGATGGCAGATACCAGGGATGAGCAGATAAAGGAGCTCAGTCAGGATCTTGAGGACAGAGATGCTCAGATTGGCCAACTTGAGGGCCAAATCCAGGAGCAGGACACTCTCATGGGTGAGAGAGATGCCACGATAGCACAGTTGGAGGAGCAGCTCCATGATCTGAGCCTTGAGTTGGAAGATGCTAATGAGCACATTCAGTGGCATCATGATCAGAATGACCATCCCCATGAGGACGACATGGAGGAGGATGAGGAGGAGCCACAGGAGATTGATGGTATCTCAGGTATGGATTTCGAGGGTGAGGTACCACAGGCACCTCAGATGGGAGCTCACTCTCCTGCTCACAGCGAGTCGTCCGTCAACGACTTGGATGATTTCTAGAGGACGACCTAGGAGGACTTTTGCACATACTCCTCGATAGGGTAGCCTAACTTTTGGCAAGTGTTGTAATAGGCTAACTAGGAGTTGAGTAACTCTTTTGTGTTGGGTACACCTGAACCATGTGGATACCCTCAGCATGTAAGGAACGGCGATAAACTTGGGCGATTTCGTTGTAATTTGGTAAACGATGAAATCCACAATCGCTGAGACTTGTCGGAATTTTTACCCATGTCTCCTTGCATTTCTTGGCTGAGTGTTGAATACCAGACTTGTGCTAAATTTTGTGATCTGGGTGCTCACAAAAATTCAGCATCATTGGACCTCGCTAGTTTAAGATATAGGCGAAACCGTACCGATCAGTCTGCTGAAAAACAGCTAAGACAGTAAGGCAAAGGACGAGCTTTTCGACCACCTTAGCTATAGTTCTAGCACCGAAGTTAAATACCAAAGTGGTGCATTCCTAAATCCGCTGACTACTGCGAAAGTTTGAGATGTTTTGGATGGACCCACAGCAGGCTATGATTTTTCTCGTAGAAAACAGAGATTCTATCCATACTTCTAGCTGTGACGTCGGAAGTCTATGACTACACCAATTATTTATGAATCAAGGAAGTAATATGGATCGCGTTGCTAATGGTAACCTTTCACGTTTCAGATGGTTGGATCAACCCGTGGCAACCCCGAGGGTTTTGGTGCCGGTGGCAGCCGCACGCGACAATCGCCACCACCCCCGCCCAGTTTGGTGGAAGTGATGGCCGCTCAAACCGAGCTGCTGCGTCAGATTGTGCAAGGACAACACCAGCAGAGGGGTGGGCACAATGCTCACCAACCACAAGCTGCAGGATACACGGATTTCCTAGGGACCCAGCCGCCCTTGTTCCATAAGACAGAGGAACCCCTGGACGCAGATGCATGGATTCGCACTATCGAATCCAAGTTCACACTACTTGTGGCCCCATGCTCAGAGGCCAACAAGGCTCGTTTTGCCGCGCAACAGCTTCGCGGTACCGCTCGTCTGTGGTGGGACCACTATTCTGCGATGCTCCCGGCTGACCATGTGGTCGACTGGGATGAATTCAAGACCGCGTTTCGGGCACATCATATCCCCGAGGGTCTCATGGAGAGGAAGTTGAACGAGTTCCTGGCACTCACCCAGGGCACCCGCACCGTGCTGCAGTACGCCCAGGCGTTCAACAACTTATGTCAGTATGCGGGCTATCACGCTGATACGGATGCCAAGAAGCGTGATCGTTTCCGCCGAGGTCTGAATACCAAGCTCAAGGAACGTCTGAACCTAGCCAGGGCTGACACCTACAACGAATTGGTCAATATGGCCATTACCCAGGAAGACTGTATCATGGCACACCGGGCAGAGAAGAAGAGAAAGGCACCCACAGGACCATCAAGTGCCCAACCACCAAAGTATCGCATCGTGCAAAATGCCGCACCCACAGCTCCACCAAGGGCCCCGCAGCCAGGAAGATGGATTGCCAGACCCCCACAGCAGCCAGGCATGGTACGACCCCCGATGCCTCCACAGAATGGTCCGAGGCCCATTCTTCAGCAGTCTCTTCGACCTAGCCCCGCGAATCGCTGTTTCAAATGCGGGAGTTCCAACCATTTCGCACGAGAATGCCCTCAGCCTGGACAGCCCAACCAAGGTCAAGGATCCAACCCGAACACCAAGAACAGGGGCAAGAGACAGACCCTGCAAGTCAAGCAAGGACGGATTAACTTCACCACGCTTGCAGAGCTTCCTGAAGGAGCCCCAGTGATGTCGGGTACATTCTCTATCCATAACAAGCCTGCAGTTATATTATTTGATTCTGGTGCATCGCATAGTTTCATAAGTGCAAAATTCGGTGCAAAAGTAGGCTTGGATGTTTGTCACACCAAAGGGTCGTATATGATATCAACACCGGGTGGTAAAATTGCTTCAAACCAAATGATCAGACAAGTACCAGTCAAATTGGGTAGTAAAACCATCGACACGGACCTTGTCCTTTTACCCCTTGACGGCATGGACATTATTTTGGGAATGAACTGGATGGCTATGCATGGAGTCACACTGGACCTTTCTTCCCGAGCCGTTGAGATAAATTCACCTAGTCACGGACTAGAATGAAAAGAGAAATTGCTACGTATGTCTCAGAATGTGACACGTGCCAGAGAGTAAAAGCTAGCCACTTGAAGGTAGCCGGTACACTACAACCGTTACCTATACCATCCTGGAAATGGGAAGACATAAGTATGGACTTCATCGTTGGACTACCAAACACTTCCTAGAAACATGATTCCATATGGGTTATCGTTGATAGACTCACAAAGACGGCACATTTTCTTCCGGTACACACCACCTATTCTACCAAGAAATATGCCGAGATTTACCTCGATCGTATTGTTTGCCTGCATGGAATACCTAAGACAATTATCTCCGATCGTGGTCCTCAGTTTGTAGCACGCTTTTGGGAACAACTGCAAACGTCTCTTGGCACTAAGCTGATTCGCAGCTCAGCATACCATCCTCAGACCGATGGACAAACGGAAAGAGTAAACCAAATTCTTGAGGACATGCTGAGAGCTTGTGTCATTCATTATGACAAGAATTGGGACAAATGCCTACCCCTGGCAGAGTTCTCGTACAACAACAGCTATCAAACGAGTTTGAAAATGGCACCATTTGAGGCCCTGTACGGACGAAGGTGTCGAACTCCTTTGAGCTGGTCACAAACCGGAGAACATAAAATAATTGGACCCGACCTGGTAATCGAGGCAGAGGAGAAAGTAAAAGTAATACAAGCAAATCTTAAAGCCGCACAAGCCCGACATAAGAGCTATTCTGACAAAAGGAGAAAGCCCCTAAAGTTCGAAGTTGGCGATCATGTCTATCTTCGAGGTGCACCAACCAAGGGAGTGCGAAGATTTGGAATCAAAGGCAAACTAGCTCCCCGTTATATTGGTCCCTACGAAATCATTGAGAGCTGCAGACCCGTAGCCTACAAATTACGACTGCCCCCTCAGCTCACGGCCACCCATGATGTCTTCCACGTGTCTCAACTCAAGAAGTGTATTCGAGTCCCTACCGAGATTGTGGAACAACAAGAAATATCGTTGGAACCCGACCTCTCGTATGTCGAACACCCAGTTAAGATTTTGGATCAAAAAGAAAGAGAGACCAGGAGGAAAGTGATTAGAATGTATAAAATACAATGGAATCACCACACGGAAGAAGAAGCCACCTGGGAAACGGAGAGCTACCTGAACCAACATTTCCCTGGGTTTCTGGTCTCAACCACTGGTATGTGCACCCACGCCCACACTAAGAATTACCGAATCTCGGGGCGAGATTCTTGTTAAGGGGGGAAGGCTGTGACAACCCTGGTAATTACATTTCCAAAATCAATGTCATTAGCCTAACTCTATGATTAAACAAACTAATGAAAGGGTGGAAAGAATTAAAACGAGTTCAGTTGGAATTCAAATTTAATTTGAGCACATTAGGTTACTTTTGAACTTTTAAATTTAACTTTCAAACCATAAGCCAAATGAGATTTTGCCTGAAACCAAAGTTGTAGAACTTTTTATTTTGAACAACTTTCGTGTTCAAAAGTTTTTGAAATTCAAATCAGAAAGAGGAGAAAACGCCCTGTTTGCACCCAGCCCCCTGAAACTTTTCGAATTCTTGCATCCAGGCCCCTCGCCCCCCCCCCCCCCCCCCCCCCTCTCTCTCCTCCGCGCCAGACCGCCGCGCGCCAGGTGGCCGGCGTCGCCTGACCGGCGCGAGGCGCCAGGCCAGTGGCCGCCGCACCACCCCGCCACGGCCGGCTTTGCCCCGCCCCCACGCCGCGCGGCCAGTAAGCGCCCGCGCGTGCTGCCGCGCCCAGCCGCCGCCCGTCGCGCCCAGTCGCCGCGCTCCGCCGTGCCGCCCCGGCCCCCGCGCCCCGCCAGTTGCCGCGCCCGCCCTCCGCCCGAGCTGCTGCCGCTGCTGCTCCAACACTCCGCGCCCCGCGCTATCCCACCGCGCCCGCGCCGTATCTCGGCCGCCCAGTCGCCGCGCCCGCGTGCCGCACGTCGCGCCGGCGTTCTGCCGCCGCCCGCTGCGCCCAGTGCGCACCGTGCCGTGCCCCCGCCCCGCGCGCTGCCCAGGCCTCTCCGCACCCCCTCCGGCCCCTATAAAAGCCGAGCTCCGACCGCCCCGCGCGAGCCACGCACCGGAACGCACTCGCCGTCGCCATTGTCGCCGCCGAGCACCGCCCGCCCGTGGACAGCCCTCCGCCGCCGCCCACTGTCCAAACTAAGCCCCCAGCCACCACTACATCACCCCACTGAAGCTCGCCGACCCGCCCAACGCCACCCAGAGCCACCGGAGCGCCGCCGCCAGCGCTGCCGTCGCCGCCACCGCCCCTGGTCGCCGTGGACAGCACGACCCCGACCCCCTCCGTCCAAGCCGAGCCCCTGTGCAGCTTCCCCACGCGCCACTGAAGCTCACCGACCGGACCACACCGCCCCAAGCCCGCCGGAGCACCGCCGTCGACGCGTGCCGCGCCGCCGCCGCCTCTGCTCCAACGCCGGCGAGCCCTTCCCGGCCGTCCCCCACCTGAACAACACCCCCACAAGGTAGCCCTTGCACCCCTGAACCTTTCCCGACCCTCGCCCCTCACCGCCGGCGAGCCCCCTCGCCGGAATTTCGGCCGGCCACCGTACCCGAGCCGCCGAGGACCCAATTGCAAGAATTTAAATCTTTAGAAGGGTCTGCGCGTAAGATTCAAGGACCTAGTTGTAAAAGAAAGTTTCAAACCTAGATTTAAATTCAGTGAACTTGTAAAATTCGTATAAAATCGTAGAAAATTCAGAAAAATACAAACTCAACTGTTCTGGAATCTCAGAACAAACTCTACCACTTTTGTTACAAAAGGTTTCTCAGAATCTCAAAATATTTTGCTCTACATTAAATAGAAGCTTTAATGGACTTATTTGTACCCACTGTTCTAGAACAATGCTGACCCTAAATTTTGGGCAGTGAATTAGTTGCTTGATGATTAGGACTGTGTAAAAAGATCAGGCCCAAATTCCATCTCTAGCTTTACTGTTTGTTAAACTTAGTTTTATTTCATGTGTAAGTAGAATGTTTTATCCCTGTAGTTAGGTGGTGAGTCACCCATTGAAACTTTTCCTATGCTAATGTATTGGTACCTAGAAGCCAGAGAAAAATTAGGAGACTTTTTATCTCACAGTAACCTACTTATTTGATTTATGTGCTAATAACATACATTAAATCAAGAAAATAGTATCTTAGCTTGGAAAATTCTCAAATTTTTACTAGGAGTTACACTGTGGTGGAGGTTACTGTGTAAAAAGTGCCATGGACAAACACCCTGTGTAGGGTCCTGTAAAAATGAATCTTTGAATAGCCTAGGTGTAGAATGTCATATTTTCTATGCTCTGAATACTGCATGATAAATCCTACAAAAATTACAGTAGCTTCTGCATGCTTAAGTGAGAGCTCTGTAATAATCTTAGACTCATTTGTTGCACCAATTGTTCTGTACAAAAAGAACAAGGATCTAACAGCAACTATGTAATGTATTTTTCATAATTAATCTGTTACATAAAATTGGCTGAAAATTTTACAGTAAGCACATCTTTCCTTGATGTGCCTAAATCAAAAAGTTCATGACCAGAAACTATCCATTGTAGTAATTACTCTTAAATTGTATCAAGTACCATTACCACAACTTAAACTTGTGCATTCATGTAGAATCGACGACTCTCGCCGACGGAACTTACGAACTGGTGCCCGCGTCTGAGAGTGAGCAGCGTGAAGCTCAAGCGAATCTAACTGAAGCTCTTGAAGACCTGAGCACAAGTTCGGAAGATCCCCAAGCGAACTGCGAAGGCAAGCCCCGGAACATAACCCATTCTTTCTGAAATTATGCAACTCATTACTCTTGCTTGTGCAGTAAGTTTATAGGAGTTGGATGAAAACTTAGTTGCATGATGTCAGGAACCCTTGCTTGAAAACTAGATGTAAGGTTCGATAGAATGCTGTGCTAATAGGACTCCGGTAAAAGTCGAGTGATTTCCTGTCACTCGCGAGAAAATAGGAGTTGAATGGCTACTACACGCTGCAATCATAAGGACACGGACGGGCTATGGAACGATGGTTACGATTGAGGCCCGTCTGTCTAGTGAAAAATGCTAAGGCCGCAGGGTGTGGTAGTGATGGTTAAGTCTTTGAACGTACTAAACACATGCCGAGATTATGGGAATCGGTAAGCTTAAGTACCTGATTGGCCCGGCAAGGGGACGGCATCCTACCCTTTGAACTTCGGTCCCATGTGCATATGGCGAGTGCAGAGAGTGGTCACGACCCGGCGCCGAACCGTGGCATGGGGCTCTTGTACTCTCGGAGGGTAGCCCCGATCCACGACCCGGAAAGAAAGGGGAAAAGTTGCACGTGTGACTCTAGGGAGTAACCACGTGACGTGTGTTTGGGTTTCCCTTGCAAGGTTAAGAAATTCGATTCGAATCGTCCGTTTCTCACGGCTATTGAGACTGCTTAACCATTTTTACCCACAGAGTAAGAAGAGGAACAATGATGATGAATGAACAGGTTGGATGAGAAATTTAATGCTTCACCATGTATGCTTTAGATAGCTGCTTATCTAGAATGGTTAATGAAACTAGAATCTGGAGCTAAAAGTTGAAAGTAAGGACCCACTTGTAGATGCTTTTCGGCAAAACAAACCCCTGAGCCAAAAAGCCTTGCATGTCTAGAGTCGGTGGAGTAGTTTCCACTACACGGGTAAGTCTTGCTGAGTATTAGTATACTCAGTCTTGCTTGTGACTCATTTTCAGGTGAGACCTTCGAAGACATGATTGCTAGCTTGACTTGGCCCTGCACTCTTCCCCCTGGTTGGTCGGTGGAATGGGATGCGCCCCCGTCCAACGGAGATAAGACCGAGTGATGTCTCGTACGGGCTTCATCGAGACATCCTGTATCGTCGAGTAGTTCTCGTTGTTTATTTTCGCTGCAACTTAAAACTCTGAAGAACATATTTGTGATCATTGAAGTACTTGATTTCTAAACTCAAAACTTGGTCTGTAATATTTACTTATGCTAATGTTGTAATATTTGCTGGAATGTGGTATTCTCTGGGCTCATCGTCGCATGAGCATTTGTATGTATGGCGCTCAATCCGTTCACCGTGGTTGTATCGGGAGGTTATACCCGACAGACCAGTGGATTACTCCGTTTGAAGTGTAAGGTTAACCGAGAATGCCTTAATGGTGATGGTTAATACACTTGAGCCGGATTAATTCAGGTGGTTCTGCCACAAAGAGGGCATTAAATGTTTACAGGATTTTTTACAATTCACCCAAGGAGGGCATCAATAGTCGCAATCGCTCGTTGCCTAATTTGATCAGCCGAGTCTATGATTCTTTGGTCATCATCAGCCGATCCCGAGACTTCTGGCATATGACGATGGATTTTTATTGCTTCACGGACCAGGTTATGTCTTTCTTGCTTTAGTTCGGCGATGACAGATGGAAGGTCTTGGAGTCTTTTTTCTTCAGCAGCTATGGCCTTGGTCACTTGCTCCATCTCTTTAGCTAGCTCTGCCCTTCGCTGTTTGAGGTGATCTATGGCACCGACGATATCTGGACGAGAGTTCTCAAGGAAGTTGATTCGCTGATGCACCTCTTGGGCTCGGTGTTTGTAAGAGTCTTCTTCCTCGCGGGCTTTCGCTAGCTTGGCGCGATCGGCCATATGGCGCAAGGCCATGAACACTGAAGTCTGCATTGACTCTATATATGCAGCAAGATCCAAAGCCTCTATCGCTTCCTCTGGGATTCGGCCTCTGATTTCATTAAGAAGTCGCCGAATCGACGAGGCATCTCCCACTAATCGGCCGATATCGTCTTGGAAGAGGGTCTGCATACTCTCGAGTTTGGCACGGACGTCATCAAGGATTGAGCTCGGCGTGACTTGATGTGAAGCGACCTCTTCATTGTTAGAAAGGGGAACCGCGAAAGAGAAAAGACTGTTATTGGGAGTGTCCTGCTCCTGCGAAAGAATAAAAGAAGTAAAGATACGGGTTAACAGACAGTAAGGGGGAATCGGCCGATTTGGGTGATAAGTTCCTTACCTCTTTGAAACAGATTTCTCTTGCTTGCGCCGGCGGAAGTACCACCCTCGTCTCGGGAACCGGCACGATCGGCTCATCAGAAGAAGAAGACTCGACGATTATCAGTGCCCTGCTCGGGCCAGCCTCCTGAAAAGGTATGGAAAGAATATTTGATGAGTATACTGCGAATAATTAAGTCTGATGATATATGATTCCTACCATACCTCTGTGAGTCTTTCGGCCGATGTTTGTTGGGGAGGTACAATCGACGTACCCAGATTGGCCTGCATCAAAAATCGGTTAGTTTTTTGTTGAGGATCAAGAAATTGAGTTAAGAAACTCTACCTCGGTGAGGGAAATCATTGGCGTTTCGGCTTCCGCTTGGGACGTAGCCGATTGCTGCGGAGACTGCGCTGAGGTAATTCGTGCAGCCTGGCAGCAGGAAGAGGTTAATATCGATAGAATACTTAGAAGTATGTGAAATGTGCGGAATTACCTGAACAGCTTCTACCAGCAATGATGCAGCGGCCGCTCCAACTTCTATAGCAGTTTGGAGATTGACCTCCTCAGCAGTCGGCAAAGTTGGTGCATTTGAAGGTTCAGCCGATGCCGCCGCCGATTGATCAGCCGGTTCTATGCGGGCACGCACTCGGCGGCTCGTCTTCATTAAAGTGGGCCTCTTCAGTGTTTGCTTCCATCGGCCGCTGGTGATGTCTTTGATGGTTGGGGCGTGATGGTCGATAAGTGGGAATGGTGTATATGGGCGGTTGCTCTCTATCGGCCTACCACTTCGGCTCCGCGTCGGGGGAAGTTGACTTTCGGACTGAAAAGGGAAAATACGAGTTAGCGGCAAGATTGTAGCATGAAAAGGGATAATGTTGAAATCGGATGGGAGAAGGGCAGTACCGCTGCATTTGAGTCGATGTTGTCTGGGTCCAAATTATTACAATATGTTGAAGGAGATGAACAGAAGAGATGCTGCTTCCATTCTGCCCACCATAATTTGAAGTGTTGGACGGCAAAGGGAGCCACTATCCAGTTGTTTAGGTCCGACTGTAGTTGAGGCTCTTGGTGAGTTCATCTCGGAATTTTGCACGGCCGGCAAAATAAAATTGAATCGGCAGCTGACCAAAGCCGAATTGCCGTTCTGCAACTGATGGGTTGTAAAATTCATAAGTTGGAAAGTCTTTTCCAGAAAAGAAGTTTGCCGGCAGGATCCCTGGCTTGATCAGAATATCCATAAGATCACCATCAAAAGAGTTGGATGATGAATCATAACAGACAGGAAGCTCGAAGAGCGGCTCTGTCATCTGATACGGATACTAGCTGGTGGTCTCTTCACTAAAGCCGTTGTAAAAACATCTGAAATAATCGGCCGTTCGGGTGGCAGTGAACTGGCAACCAGGGAAGACTGATGCTGCTTCTCCAAAAGAGGTGCACCGCCGTCGTATGGTGGGATTCTCCTCTGACTCGATATTGGGAAACGTTTTGGTCTCTATCTGCTGCTGGGAGACCTTCCTCATGTACAAGTTAAGCCAGAGGGTGATGAACCACCAAGGACCACCAGGATTACCAATCGGCTCTCCTTTTGATAATTTGACGCCGATTTGGTGCATCATATGATAGGCCGATCCTAACAGATGCTTCCCAAGGGGAATGGCGGATCCTATTGACAGGGCTTCTGCCAGAGCTTGTGTATTGGAGGAAGGGCCAACTGCTCTGCCACAGAAGAAATGCTTCTCTAGCCACATCATTAAGAACGTTGTATGTTTTCTCTCTGAAATTGTCCCGGTCCTCATGTTTTTGCTAATATACCCCTTCCACCCGCTGATTCCTTTTGTCTGTAGCCGATGGGTTGGTTTGGTCAGATAATCAAAGGGTGTATCAGGGGAGGAAATGCCAAGGCCGGTCAGCATCAGGACATCAGCCAGGGTTGGAGTCATAGGTCCGTGCCCAAAGAGAAACGCGTTGAGCGCGTCGAACCAGAAATAAGAGGCCGCTATTACCAAGGGTTTATTTTTCTCCATTTGGGACAAAGAGAGATTGATGCACTAGCCGAATTTTAACTCATCCCACTGAACTCTCTTGGAGTTGGCTAATCTTTGGTACCATTCTTTCCAGCCAGGGGTTTCATTCGGCCAAGATCTAAAAACACCTGACCACTGACCCCAAATCCATAGGTAATTGCTTGAAAGGGAGTCGATGGGTTTCTAAGTTGATCAAACCAGTTGGGTCTGGATTCCCCATAGGACCTAAGCAGATGAGGCTAGGGGTTTCGGAAAGGGGAATAGTGATTTGGTGCCTAAATGCCTAAAAAAGGGGGAAAAGAAAAAAACTGAGAATGGATCTAAAAAGTGCCTGAGCAGTAAAAAGTAAAAGAGGAAAGTTTCGGATGATTACCTCCGGAATGAAACTCATCGTCGCCGATGGAGTCACCGTTGGAGTCGCCGATGGGACAGCCGTCACCGAGGGAGTTGCTGGTAGAACCTCCGCGGTTGGTGGAGTTGCTGATGGCGCCACCATTGGAGGGATGAAGCAGATTGCAGACGTGAGAGAGATCGCCGGAGGATACGGTCGGAGACCGAGAGGGCGCTGGGAGAAGATGAACAGTGATTCGCTGGGGAGGAGATTACTAGGCTCGTGGGGAAGGAGCGGCGGAGAACGCCGGTACATAAAAAACAGTATGAGAGAGAAAGGGTAAAGGCAAGATTTTTGCCGCGCCGTCTACATGAATTCCAGGGGAACAGTTGTCTCAAGCGCCCGGTTCGAGAAGATTGCAATCATCATGTAGAAGACCGCGAAACGAAGGGAGATTTTTGCTGCGTTTGTTTTGGAGGAGAGATTAAAAAAGAATTTTGAAGTAAAAGTCATGTTTTAATCCAAAACTGGGGGGGCATGTGTTGACGCCAGATTTTGACACGTGTTGAATCGGCGTAAGCAAAGGAAGAGACTGGCCGATGCGGCAGATTTAAAGGCTACAGTTGGGAATCGGCCGATTGAGGCTACAGTTAGGGATCGGCCGATTGGTGATACAGCTTGCGCCAACAGATAGGGGGATGAAGCCATTGGAATCCTAACAGAGGGTCCCAGTCAAAAATGACCTGACGTTGGTCAAAAGAACGATGCCGACTCGGTCGTGAAGCAATGGAAAGAATCCGGATTGGACTAAGAGATGGCGGCAGAAGATTCTGCGGGAGCCCATTTCCTTTAGGAAAATATTATAGATATAGTAGTTTTCTATTTAAACCAAGTTTGTAACGGATCGTAATCGATCAGGAATCTTAGTCCTAGGGTATAAATAGGAGTCGTCAGGGTTTTGTAGAATACATCAATCAATCAACAAAAACAATCTACTTTTTCATCGCACTTTACTTTCAAGTTGGCGACTTCGCCAATACTTCTTTTTCTTTCACGAGTTCGTACGGATTGGCAGGGCTGCATCGACACGATCTCCGGCCAATTGGTAGGTTCCGCTTATCGAATAACATCTAAGCTTTAACTTCGGGCGCATCGCCGTTGTTTCGTTTAGATTTATTCACTAGTTATCGATATTTACCAGAGTTATAGGTTTTACCTATCGTTCTAGTTTATATCACCAGTTATCCAACTTGAGATCGAGACTATCGGCTTTATCATTGCTTTCCCTCGTTCGTTATCATACAGCAGATTAGATCTATTTCAAGTGTTGCATCCGTAGCGATTGTTTAAGCTGCTCCAGTAGTTTTCTTTGCAATCGTCACGTGATTATCGGCTAATCTATAGCCGATCCTCTTCGTAGTAAATCGGCCGATTCGCTGATACGCTTTTCGGGACAGATCGGAATCTCAGCCGATCGGAGCACCCGGAATTTAATACGTTTATTTCCTTGTCAATCAACAGGTCAGATTGACTGGCACGCCGCGCAAACCGCACCAGGGAAATCACCCGAACAGGAGTTAAGCAGATTCTCCCGGGTCGTGTGTCCGACGCTGAAGGTAATCGGACGATTCCTGGCCGATTTTTAGCGCCAACACTTTCTCCAAGAGTCCAAATTCAGCAGAGAAGAATTCATTAAAATACTCTGCCAGGGAAGAAAAACAAAGAAAATTATAGAAGTACATAATATTTTAATTTTGTTTGAAGTGCGAGTTAGCCCTGATTGCCCTTGTGGTGATGGTTAGCGCGCTTGAACCGGATTAATTCAGGTGGTTCTGCCACAGCTGGTATCAGAGCCGAAATGCATATACCAGAGAATACAACAAACCTTAAAAACTTGTTTTCCCAAAACTTGACCACAAAAATTGTGTTGGAAAATGCGTTGGTTCGTTAAGGATGGTGCCTAGTTCGTAAAGCCCTAAGGGATTATTGGGAAAGTTACTAGGTGGCTATCTAACTTATGAATATTATCAACTGACTTCCAGCCCATTACTTTCTGTCAAAACTTACTTTTATGCACAATCGACCCTGAAATTCCGTAACGATGCACTCATCGCTAAGGTAAGAAGGTAAGAATCCTCAGGCAACTGAGAGAGCTTGGCCTTCCCGTCGGTGATGCGAGCCGAACACTGCCCTCAAGCAGTGGCTTACTTGAGGTGCTGCCAATATACCAACGTTTAGTTCATTATATTGGGAGTAGAAGGTTCGGCGCAGGGTATGGCGATCGCTATTCATACCCCGTCTCAAGACGGTACCCCCCGTGAATACGCTATTTCGATAGCGTATGTTAACGTCGTCTGTACGGCGGAAATTGTACGGATGCCGTTTCTATAGTGACTGGTAATGAATACGGACGCTTTCATGAGTGCTGGCATGAAAGGTTCAATGGTTATATATATGCTATATCAATCTTCTGCAGGTACACTAACCGTGATTGCGATAAGTTTAAGAACGGTTAGAGTTTTCTCGACTAGCTATTATAGTGAGAGCCGTATTGTGTATGCCACCGAAACTAACTTCGTAAGACCAAAGCTACTTGGCAATTGTTTATTTTGTGAGGACGAATAGGACGTGCATGCATAATGGCCATATAAATCTGAAATTGAAAATGCGATGCGTGAGAGTGGTAAGGTTCATGCGCCCACACGGTTGTCTTGCATAAGGATTATCTAGCAAATCTATCACATTTCTGCCTTATCTGAAAAGATGAATTTATTAAGCTGAGAAATGACCCTTTCTGAAGAAACTCAGGTTGAAAGTTTTGTTCCAAAATTCGTATTCTACCTCCTGTCTAAATATGAAAAATTCTGGACATATGGATAATGAGAAACAACAAAGATCTTGGTGTCTCAGTTTTCTATCCAAAATGAGCAGTTCAGCCACATAAATTTTTATGCCCCCTTACTACAGTTTCTGCAAAAGTGTTCAACACAAAACTTGTTTTAAATTTACTCAGGCAGCTACTGTTAAAATTTGGTAATGTTTGTCTGGGTAGATTTGCCCTGGTGTACGAAACATTTGCCCACTGTTTACTGAAATTTCTGGGTAGACAGTAAAGTAAAATCTGAAAAGAAAGACCATCTTAGAGACTTATCTAGCTCTGGAGTTGACTAGCAAAGTTGTTCACAAATACCTTAGGAAGGTTCTGGTAAAAGTTGAGAATTTTTGGACAAGAACTGTTGAAGTTATGGCTATTTTAGTGCACTATCCAGAACCTATCACTATATTGTTAACGGTTTTTCGCTATCTCACCCATTTGATCTTTTGTTCAGATGGCCTAGCCTGTTGCCATGATGGTGGATGAGGATGGACGCGTTCACTCGCAGTGTCTCCACTGGGAGGGCTTTCCTTCTATCTTGTGGGATGTTCTGCGCACCGCGGGCTATCTAATTCCCCCACATTACACCGGACTGGAGTTTGCAGAGAATGGAGTTACCCAGTGCCATGTCAACGTGACCATCTTTCCGCACCCGCTACATCCGGAGTGGCCCGCCTTGGAGATTGAGGCTGTTGGTCGCCGTTTGGCCGATACTTGGGAGCTTGCTGCCATGAGGGCGCTCACCACTTTCTCTGCGCAGCGCCCCGAGGCTGTCACGCTCACTCCTATCGGTTTGTTTCCTGCTGCCCAGGACAACGACCCCTTTTGGCTCAACAGGGTGCAGCACTCACAGTACTTGGTGGACTTTCATGCCCAGGAGACCATCGAGACCTCCGTGCGGTGCATGAATGCACTCTACCGACTTCAGACTCTCCAGAGTCAGGCACTTGTGCAGCTCACTGATCTCGCACAGGCCTACCACATGATGGCAGATACCAGGGATGAGCAGATTAAGGAACTTAGTGAGGAATTTGAGGACAGAGACACCCGGGTTGGCCAACTTGAGGACCAAGTTCAGGAGCACGACACTCTCATGGGTGAGAGAGATGACATGATAGCACACTTGGAGGAGCAGCTCCATGATTTGAACCTTCAGTTGGAGGATGCTAATGAGCACATCCAGTGGCACCACGATCAGAATGCACCTCCCGACGTGGTGGCTATGGAGGAAGATGAGGAGGAGCCGCAGGAGATTGATGGTGTTTCAGGAATGGACTTTGAGGGTGAGGTACTGCAGCCACCTCCGATGGGTGCTCACTCTCCTACTCACAGCGAGTCGTCTGTCAACAACCGACTTCTAGCTAATGACCTAGGAGGACTTTTGCATATACTCCTCGATAGTGTAGCCTAACTTTTAGCAAGTGTTGTAATAGGCTAACTAGGAGTTGAGTACCTCTTTTGTGATGAGTAAAACTTGACCATTGGATACTCTAATCATGTAGGCCATGGCTAGAAACTTGGTGGTCTGATTGTGATATTGGAAAGCAGTTGAATCTGCGATTGCAGAAACTTGTCGGAATTTTTACCCATGTCTCTTTACATTTCTGGGCTGAGTGTTGAATACCAAACTTGTCTTAAATTTTGTGATCTAGGTTCTCACAAAATTTCAACACTATTGGATCTTGCTAGTTTGAGTTATAGGCAAGATACTATAACTCGTTCTGCTGAAAAACAGCCAAGCCAGCGAATCAAAGAGTGAATCGTTTGGCCATCTTAGCAATCGATGTAGCATCTTGGTTGAATACCAAAGTTGTACATCTCTAAATTCCCTACCCACTGCAAAAATATGAGAAATTTTGGATGAACCTACCAGGAGTTATAAATTTCTTCTAGTAGACATTTTCTGCCCACGAGTCTATCCATGATCTTCGGAAGTCTACTTTTCCGCGTTAATCTTTTTGAATCATGGGAGCAATATGGATCACGTTGCTAATGATAAACCTTCACCTTTTCAGATGGTTGGAGCAACCCGTGGTAACCCGGATGGTTTTGATGCTAGCGCAAGTGGATCACAACCACAGCCACCACCACCACCCAGCTTGGTGGAAGTAATGGCCGCTCAAACCGAGTTGCTTCGCCAGCTCGTGCACGGAAAGCACCAACAGCGGGGTGGACACAATGTTCACCAACCCCAAGTTGCCGGTTACACAGATTTCCTTGGCACCCAGCCTCCCTTGTTTCACAAGACGGAGGAACCCTTGGATACGGACGCTTGGATTCGCACAATCGAGTCCAAGTTTTCTCTACTTGTGGCCCCATGTTCGGATGCAAAACAAGGCCCGCTTTGCCGCGCAACAGCTTCGCGGTACAGCTCGTCTTTGGTGGGACCACAATTTTGCTATGCTCCCCGCGGATCACGTTGTCACCTGGGATGAATTCAAAACTGCGTTCCGGGCACACCATATCCCCGAAGGTCTTATGGAAAGAAAGCTAAATGAGTTTTTGGCTCTCACTCAGGGTACCCGCACTGTACTTCAGTATGCTCAGGCCTTCAACAACCTGTGCCAGTACGCGGGCTATCACGCAGACACGGATGCTAAGAAGCGTGATCGTTTCCGCAGAGGTCTGAGTACTAAACTCAAGGAACGGCTGAATCTTGTCAAAGCCGATACATACAATGAGCTGGTCAATATGGCCATCACTCAAGAGGACTCTATTGAGGCTCATCGTGCTGAAAAGAAGAGGAAGGCGCCAGCTGGACCCTCGGGTGCTCAGCCACCGAGGTATCGCTTGGTGCGAAATGCTGCGCCTACAGCTCCACTGAAAGCCCCTTAGCCAGGGCGTTGGATTATCAGGCCCCCGCAGCAACAAGGTGTTGTACGACCCCCTGTGCCTCAACAAACTGGACCAAGGCCCGCTACTCAGCAGTTTCTTCGACCGAGCATCACCAATCGTTGTTTCAAGTGCGGGAGTTCCAGTCATTTTGCTCACGAATGCCTTTCGCCCAGGCCGCCAAATCAAGGCCAGGACTCTAACCAGAACAATAAGAAAAAAGGCAAGAGGCAGACCCTTCAGGTCAAACAAGGACGAATCAATTTCACCACCCTTGCGGAACTTCCTGAAGGAGCACCAGTGATGACGGATACATTCTCTATCCATAACAAGCCTGCAATTATATTTTTTGATTCTGGTGCATCACATAGTTTCATTAGTGCAAAGTTTGGTGCAAAAGTAGGCTTGAATGTTTGTCACACAAAAGGGTCGTATATGATATCAACACTGGGTGGAAAAATTGCTTCCAACCAAATAATAAGGCTGGTACCGATAAAATTGGGAAGTAAAATCATCAACACGGACCTTGTTCTTTTACCCCTTGACGGCATGGATATTATTTTGGGAATGAACTGGATGACTATGCATGGAGTCACACTGGACCTTTCTTCCCGAGCTGTGAGATAAATTCACCTAGTCACGGAGCCACTACCCTTTACCTACCGTTCTGGGAGTGCACAAATTCTTGTGCTTTCGTGGTGGAAGGGATCAACCTAGAGAATATTCCAGTGGTATGCAAGTATGCCGATGTCTTTCCGGATGACTTACCCGGAATGCCACTAGATAGGGACATTGAGTTCGTTATTGAACTGCACCCAGGCACTGCACCTATCTCCAAAAGACCATATAGGATGCCACCTAAGGAATTGGCCGAACTGAAAACACAATTCCAAGAACTACTGGACAAAGGTTTCATTCGTCCTAGCGCATCACCTTGGGGATGTCCAGCCCTTTTTGTAAAGAAAAAGGATGACAGTTTAAGGTTATGTGTGGACTACCGACCTCTCAATGCGGTAACCGTTAAGAACAAGTACCCACTTCCCCGCATCGACGTTATCAATTATCTGGAGCTAGAGTCTTCTCGAAGATTGATCTTCGCTCTGGATATCATCAGATCAAGATTCGTCCATTCGATATTCCTAAGACCGCCTTTTCCACACGATATGGACTATATGAATTCTTGGTCATGTCCTTCGGACTCACCAATGCCCCTGCCTACTTCATGTATCTCATGAATTCGGTATTTATGCCCGAGCTCGAAAAATTCGTCGTAGTTTTCATTGACGACATCCTGATCTATTCCAAGAATGAGGAAGAGCACGCTAAGCACCTGCACATTGTTCTTCAGCGTCTCAGAGACCATCAGCTCTATGCTAAATTTTCTAAATGCGAATTCTAGTTGGATAGTGTGAAGTTCTTGGGTCACACTATTTCCAGCGAAGGCATAGCCGTTGACCCCAGCAAGGTACAAGAAGTGATGGATTGGAAACCTCCCACCTTTGTTCATCAGATTCGCAGTTTTCTTGGTTTAGCTGGCTACTATCGCCGTTTCATTCCGGATTTCTCCAGGGTTGCTAAGCCTATGACTGAACTATTGAAAAAGGGAGTAAAGTTTGTATGGGATGAGAAGTGTGAAGAAGCTTTCCACACTCTCAGAGAACGTTTGACTACAGCCCCTGTGTTAGCCCAACCCGATAACACCAAGCCATTCGATGTTTACTGTGACGCATCTAGCACTGGTCTTGGTTGTGTGCTTATGCAAGAGAATCGAGTTATCGCATATGCATCACGAGCCCTTCGGCCCCATGAGCAGAATTATCCGACCCATGATCTCGAGTTAGCAGCAGTCATTCATGCTCTAAAAATATGGAGACATTATCTCATGGGCACTCATTGTAACATCTACACCGATCACAAGAGTCTCAAATATATCTTCACCCAAGCCGATCTGAATATGAGACAAAGAAGGTGGCTACAATTAATCAAGGATTATGATCTCGAGGTGCACTATCACCCCGGCAAGGCTAATGTAGTAGCAGATGCGCTAAGCCGCAAGGCCCATTGTCATTGCCTATCAGTGGAAATCTATAATGAGACATTATGTTCGGAAATGAGAAAGCTTAATTTGGAAATGATCTCTCAGGGCACTCTGAATCACATCTCAGTGGAGTCCACTCTTCACGACCAGATCATCATGGCACAACTGCACGATGAAGGAGTTAAGATCATAAAACAGAAACTCTCTCTAGGAGAAGAGAAATACAAATGTTTCCGCCAGGACCATAAGGGAGTTCTATGGTTCGAAAGTCGCCTAGTCGTTCCGAAGAATCATGAGCTCCGTAAGAAAATTTTGGATGAGGCACACCTTTCCAAATTTTCCATTCACCCCGACAGTAACAAAATGTATCAAGACCTTAGGCAAAATTTCTGGTGGACTAGGATGAAAAGAGAAATTGCTAAATATGTCTCAGAATGCGACACATGCCAGAGAGTAAAAGCCAGCCACTTGAAAGTAGCCGGTACACTTCAACCTTTACCTATACCCTCATGGAAATGGGAAGACATAAGTATGGATTTCATTATTGGATTGCCACGTACCGCAAAGAGACACAATTCCATATGGGTTATCGTTGATAGACTCATAAAGACGGCACATTTTCTTCCGGTACACACCACCTATATCACCAAGAAATATGCTGAGATAAATCTCGATCTCATTGTTTGCCTACATGGAGTGCCAACGATTCGGAGTCAAAGGAAAACTATCTCCCCGTTACGTTGGTCCCTACGAAATCATCGAGAGCTGTGGACCCGTAGCCTATAGAATTCGACTGCCCCCTCAACTTGCAGCCATCCATGATGTCTTTCACGTATCTCAACTCAAGAAGTGTGTTCGAGTCCCTACCGAGGTTGTCGAACAACAGGAAATTTTAGTAGAGCCCGACCTCTCATACGTCGAGTACCCTATCAAAATCATGGATCAAAAAAAAGGAGCACTAGGAGGAAAGTGATTAAAATGTACAAAATTCAATGAAATCATCACACTGAGGAAGAAGCCACATGGGAAACTGAAAGTTTTCTAAAATAGAATTTCCCGGGTTTTCTAAACTCCACCGAAGGTACACACCCCCTCCACCCTAAGCCTATTGTCCGAATCTCGGGGCGAGATTCTTTTTAAGGGGGGGAGGCTGTAACACCTCAGGTGTTTAAATTACGAAATAAGCCTCTTTAGCTTAACGCGGGGCATAAATAATTAAGAGCAGTTTCAACTAAATGAGTTTTAAAATAACTTCTAAAACTAGACATCAAATAAACTTTGTCCTGAGATGAGACTTGTAGAACTTTCCATTTTGAACAACTTTCGTGTTGAAGGATTTTCGAGTTGCAACACAAAAATTTGAGAAACACTTAGATTTGCAAACCAGCCCCTACCTTTTCTTTTATTTCGCTGCAGACCCTTCTTCTCCACGCCTCGCCCGACCCTCGCCCGCGCAGCCGCTCGCCCGACCTTCGCGTCGCACGACCCTTCCGTCACGCCCGACCCTCGCGTTCGCCCGACCCAGTCGCGCGCCCCAGTCGTGTCGCCCGCACCCGCATCTCACAGTCAAGTCCCGCCCCTCCTCCCGCCTCTCTGCTGCCTACAAAAGGCCGCGCAGTCCCCCTCGCGCGCCTAGACGCCAGAACGCCGCCGCCGCCACCATTAACGCTATCATGCCCAGCTCACCATGGAACTCACCTCTCCGGCCACCCCGTGCCAGAGTTGAGTCTTCCACCACCACCACAGCACCCCACCGCAGCTCACTACCCCACCCATCGTCGCCCAGAGCCGCCGGAGCACCGCCAGCGCCGCCCGCGCCGCCGCCGCTCCTTGATGCTCCGTGGACAGCCCACGCCGAAGCTCCTCCGTCCCAGCCAAGCTTCGAAACGGGATCCCCTCGACGCCGCGAAGCTCCTCGACCAGCCCACGTTGTTCCCTTCTCGCCGGAGCACCGTCGCCGACGTTCCGCCCCGCCGCCGCCCCTCTGCTCCGCGCCGACGAGCCACCTCCGGCCACTCCCAACCCCGACCAAGGCCACCCCAAGGTAGCCCTCACCTCCCTGGATCTCCCCGACCCCTTTCCCCTCGCCGCCGACGAACCCCCTCGCCGGAATCTGGACGTCCGCCATGCCAGCGCCGCCCAGGGACCCAATTGCTTTGATTGGAATCTTTAAAAGAGTCTGCACGAAGGTTTCCAGGGGCATATCTGTAAACATGTGTTTAAACTTTGAATTCAAACACAGCGAATTTGTAAAATTCATATAAAATCGTAGAAAAATCTGAAAAATACAAACTCAACTGTTCTGGAATCTTTAGATAAAAATGTACAACTTTTGTTACATGCATTTCTTCAGTTGCTTGCTAAATACTTTTACACAACAAGTTTAATAGACTTTAAATGTACCCCCTATTGTAGCCAAAGTCTAAACCTGAAAATTTAACAGTAGATTGGTTGCTTGATTTGTAATTCAGTGTAAAAGTATTAGGGCCAGAACCCATCTCTAGCCAAACTTCTTAATAAAACTTATTTATGACATGAGATAATAAAACTAATTATAACTGTTGTTCTGTTGTGATTCTTGTAGAGAAACTTTTTCAGAACTTTTTTTAAGGCCTAAATACCACAGAAAAAGTTTAGAACCTTCTTCCTTCCTGGAACTTGGTTATATAATTTTGTGGTAGGAAAAATTGCACTAATTCAAATAATTAGTTTCTGTGCTTGGCAAATGTTCAACTTTTTACTGTGGAACACATTAGAGTAACACTTGCTGTGTAAAACGTTTCATATACAGAAACCTTGTAAAACATCCTGTAGAAATTAATCCTTATTAAACTAGGTGTAAATTATCCCATTTATTATGCCTTGTATCTTGCTCAGTAAAATCTGAAAAATTTACAGTAACACACTTATGGATAGATTAACACCCTGTAAAAGTTTGAGCTTCAATACTTGAATGGTTTGTTCTGTATAAAAATAACTAGATTCTAGCAGTGGCTGTGTAATGCATTTTTTCATAATTAATCTGCTGCATAAAAATGTCTGAAATTTTTACACTGCTTTTATCTCTGCTTAATGTGCTCTAAATAAAAATTCCATCACCAGAAGTTACCTAATCCAGAAGTTGTGATTAATCCATGTTGTGCTTGGAAAATTCAGTTTCTAATATTCAGTTTCTAATATAACACAACCCCTTTTTGTTTAATGAAGTTAATGGTTTAAGTTATACTCTTTTAACAATTGCCCACAAAAATCTCAACTAAGTAACTTCACAACCAAATCGATGTTTGGTGAACTACAACTTTGACGTGAATAAAAATAATCGTCATATATCGTCACTATAACTTATATTGGTGCATTCATATAGAATCAACGACTCTCGCCGACTGAACATACGAGCTGGTGCCCGCGTCCGAGAGTGAGCAGCGTGAAGCTCAAGTAAATCTAACTGAATCTCTCAAAGATCTCTCGAAGACCCGAGCCCAACTTCGGACGAGCCCCAAGCTAGCTTTTCCTAAGAAGGCAAGCCCCGGAGTATGAACCCTATTTTTCTAAACTTATGCAACTTATTACTCTACTTTACTTGTGCATTAAGTTTATAGGAGTTGGATGAAAACTTAGTTGCATGATCCTAGGTACCCATGCTCTGAACACTAGATGTAAGGTTCGATAGAATGCTATGCTAATAGGACTCGGTAAAAATCGAGTGATTTCCTGTCACTCGCGAGAAATTAGGAGTTGATTGTTTACTACATGCTGCAATCATAAGGTCGACGGACGGGGCTATGGTACGATGTTATGTTGATGATTGAGGCCCCGTCTGTTTAGTGAAAAATGCTAAGGCCGCAGTGTGTGGTAGTGGTGGTTAAGTCTTCGAACGTACTAACCACATGCCGAGAATATGGTAATCGGTAAACTTAAGTACTGGATTGAACCGAGGACGGAATATACTCCCCACCGTCTTGAATTCGTTCACATCTAGCTAATGGCGAGTGCATGTGCCGCCATGGCCGGGTCCATGGGGACGTGTAGTCGAGGGCGGTGGGCCTGTTCTATGAAGCAGGAATTGAAGGAAAAAGTTGCACATGTGACTCTGGGAGTAACCACGTGACGTGTGTTTAGATTTCCCTTGCAAGGTTAAGAAATTCGATTCGAATCGTCCGTTTCTCGCGGTTATTGAGACTGCTTGACCCTTTTACCATATAGAGTAAGAAGAGGAACAATGATGATGATCAATCTTGTTGGATGCAAAATAATTCTTCCACCATGTATGATATTGGATAGTTGCTACCTAGAATGGTTAAAAAAAGCTAGAACTTGGAGCTAAAATCTGAAAGTAAGGACCTACTTATATATATGCTTTTCGGCAAAACAAACCCCTCAAGCCAAAAGCCTTGCATGTCTAGGAGTCGGCTAAGTATATTCCACTAGTCAGGTAAGCCTTGCTAAGTATTAGTATACTCAGCCTTGCTTGTGGCTTGTTTTCAGGTGAAACTTTCGAGGACATGATTGCTAGTTTGACTTAACCTTGTACCCTTCCTCCTGGTTGGTCGGTGGAATGGGATACGCCCCCGGCTAACGGTGGTGATGCCGAGTGATGTCTCGTACGGGCTTCGTCGAGACATCCTGTATCGTCGAGTAATATCGTTATCTTTTCCGCTGCTTTGAACTCTGGAAAACTCATTTATTTCGAACTCTGAAGTACCTTTTTTTAAGAATTTAAACTCCATTGTAATATCAATTTATGATGAACCTGTGTTGTAAAATTTGTGGAATGTTGTATCCTCTGGGCTCACCTTCGTGTGAGTACATGTATGTGTGGTTTCGATCGGCAAAAACCGTGGTTGTATCGGGAGGTTACCCGACAGACCAGTGGATTATTCCGTTTGAAGTGCGAGTTAGCCCTGATTGCCCTTGTGGTGATGGTTAGCGTGCTTGAACCGGATTAGTTCAGGTGGTTCTGCCACACTTGCCTGGCTAAGAAACATTGTGCAATCAATCAAAATTAATAAATTTCGAAATGAACACATTCAATTGGGATTGTGCATTTGTATGATTAAAAATGATGGTCTCAATAATTCCTGTTTTCCCAATAAATGACATGGTCCAGAACTTGGATCCATCCATACTATATACGATTTTTACAATCAACAGAAGAACATAAAACAAAAGGTAACAGGTGCACTGACACAAAAGAAAATAATTTAAACTTACTTTCCTCCGAGTAGCCTGGTACATACATGAACCGTAGTGTTCCGCTCCAACCCATAAAACAGAAGGGTGTTGATCAGGTTCGAATGTCTTCCTCCTATAGACAAAATACTGGCACTCAAGTTTCGTCTTCGTCTTTTGTGCATACAGGTGCATCAGATGTTGTGATGATTGATCCAGACTAACAGTTAAGGTCAATTCCCCAGAAACATGCCTCACGAAAATAGGCATCACAGAGCTATCATTGTCAGCGGAATCACCAACCTGGTGGCTGTCAACACTGGTCAGTCTGCACTCATTGCCTTGCCGGCTCTTGCTCTCACTGCATTGATCAAGCTGCTGGTTTTCAGTATCATGAGAGTCCTCAGATATATTGGCGGTAAGAGGAGATATTGGGTACTGATAATCTGATTTCGATGCTGCAAGTTCACTTTTTGGTTGCAAGGGCAGTGGCAGATGGACAATGTTTGTCGTAGGGCCATTTCTTCCAGGAACTACACGCATCCTGCGAACCCCCGGGAGGTACTGCATTGAGTGTCCAGGCTTATCATAAAAATGCACGTCATGACCAAGCTCCACTACATAAGTTGCTCCAGAACCACCCTCTAGATCTTTTAATGGGTACCTTTCTTTAAGTTTTTCAGCTTCACCCACTAAAAATCCTGACAACCACTTCCCGGAGATTAAAAACCAAGATGAGAGGCACTGAACTGGCAAGGGCACCACTTGTGAATGATATGTTTCTCACAGAGTTCACCATCCAACATATTGTGATTTGCTTTTGTCCTGTGATGGATAAATTGCCTCAAAGAAGTATTTCTCTGGAGTTCTGCAGGCAAGTATGGTCTAACAATAGCATCCTTTGCATCCATTCTCCTTCCAAGCATTTGGTACCTTGCATTTATTACACATTCCTCTCTTTCAAACTCCACAAAGATGAAGCTTTCGAGCTGAATTTGGCTTCCTCTCTTTAGCCCAATGAGTATTGCTTTCCCCAAGAGTCCAAATTCAGCAGAGAAGAATTCAGTAAAATACTCTGCCAGGGAAGAAAAACAAAGAAAATTATAGAAGTACATAATATTTTAACTTTGTTTGACACAAGTAGTTTGCAGTTTGTGAGGCATTACCAGACTGCACAGAAAATGGGAGGCACCCAACGGATATTTTACCCATGTTCTTCAGCAGGAGCCATGCAGTCCTGCAGAATGATGGAAGACAGCAGCTAAGGAAAAAGAAAGAAACAAGCAAGAAGAACAACATTATAATATAATGGTAATCGGAAAAGATATTTGAACCACACCTTAAGCTACCACTGAGTTGTAACATGACTGTAACATGATAGCATGATCTCTTTGTGCTAATGCCCTCTACCACACCAGTCACTGGCGCTGATATCTTCTCTTCAACCACCGGAAGCAGCATTGCTAATGCAGTAACACATTCCTCCACGCCATCTTCACAGGGCGCCTCCCAAATCTCTCTGTTCTTCTCTTCCAGAAGCCTTACTGCCTTGGGATCCTGGACATAGATGGTGGCGATTTCGTGTCAAAAGATGCACTCTATCATAAAAGATCAGCTATCAAAACAACGGATGAGTATAGTGACGAACCCTTACTTGCAGATAAGACAGAAGATCTACAGTTGAGTTGTCCATCGACGATATAACTACTTGACCTCTGAATTAAAAGAAGAGAAGATAATACAATTAGATTGAAGGAAACATTTGAATGATTTGAATAGAAATGAACTCATCATTAGCAATTGAGGACACAGACAGTACAGCCTGTGCTCACTGGAGCAATCTCAAGCGACAGAAAGAAGTCAGATTGAGCATTCTTTCAGTGCTAAGAATTACAGATTATAGCTTAGAAAAGACATGGAACAAGAAAGAAGGAGCGCAGTATAATTCTTTCAGGCAAAAGGAGACCTTTGCCTCTTTTGTGCTTGAGGTCCTCTTGTTGAAGTTCCCTGTAGCTGCTGCTGATGCTGGGAGGAGCAGGGCAATGTCAGGCACGGTCGTTTCTTCACTTGATCCCTGAAAATTGAAATGTTGGTGAACAACGGGTGATGGAACATGAACAAGAAACGAAGGAAATGCTTGCTCAAAGATAGGATGAACGGCAAGGCAAATCGTAAGAGCTAAGGCAAAGCTAGGGTGCTGTACGCCTGTACATGGCGGCGGTTGTGGGATATAACCAAAGCAAAGGAGGAAATCGCCCTCATGGAAATAAAGGCATTCCCAGAACAAGATCACCAAGGCCAGGCCAGCAGACGAAATAATCGAAGAGGCTGACGCCAATGTGCAAGGCAGCAAGGGGCGTGCGTACGTCGGGGGTTCGCTCAAGGGCGTCTTGGGCGACGCCGTGGACTTGTTCTTCATCGTCGGCCAGGGCTCGTCGTCGGAGCCGGAGCATGGCCACTGCGCCGACGTGGGCGGGCGCGCGGCGAGTTGCTACAGCAACCAGCACCACCGCGCCGCGGGAGGCGACATGAAGGCGCCGCCGCGATGCGCGTTCCCGGCCCGGGGCGTCCAGAATGAGCCGGAGACGGGGTTGCTCCAGTGCTCCAACGGCGGCGGCGGCTCTTGCTGCCCCAAGTCGCACGCCATCGACCTCCGGCCCCTCAGCTCGGTCGCCTTCAACCACCAACACGGCACCGAAGTAACTGGAGCCGGGGCGGAGTAAAAGGTACTGCTCTCGTCCGTCTCGGTGTGGTGCTCGCCCGTCCTCGATATTCGACGAGTCTCTCTCTATCTCTCTCTCCTCGGCAGCTTTTCGTACGGTACGGGCGTCTGTGGTGTGGGGCTCTCTGTTTGTCTGTTCTGGTGCGGTCCTGGCCACGGACACGGCAAGTCTTTTCCTTTTGGTCCAAAAGAAACAAGGGGGCTCAAGCAGAGAGCAGGGAAACTGGATTAGGGAGAATAATCATCGTAAATATTGATGTCAAGGCCGGGATGTTCACAAGCAAGCAAATTAAGAAGAAGAATACCAACTCCGTATGGTATGCAGTGCCAGACTGCCAGTGCCCGTGATGAAGAAGAGAGGCTTTGACGAGAATCAGCATGCATTTCTTTCAAAAAAAAAAGAATGAGCATGCATCACATTGATTGGAGACTACAGGGAGAGGAGAGGGTTGGATAGGATCGTCGCACGGCTCGAGAATGAGATGATGATGATGCCACTCTGCCAGCACAGAGAAGGCCGTTGCCATCGCACCAACACACTGCTCCCTCCCTATCATACTGCCATGCATGCATAGGCTCGTTTTGCTTGCCCTTGTGGTTTTAGCATTTACTGCTGCTTGCTTGCCCTTTTGGTTTTAGCATTTACTTCCTTTCCTTTGCACAGCTGCCTGCAGCAGCCACCAGGCACACTCAGGCATTGTTTAGTTCTCAAAAAAATTTCAAACGCTACAGTAACTTCGAACATTTGATCATAAATTAGTACTATTAGATGTGGATAATTGACAAAAAAATTTCAAACACTATAGTAACTTTGAACGTTTGACCACTAATTAGTAGTATTAGACGTGGATAATTAACAAAATCCATTCCATAACCCCTGGGTGAAATTGCAAAATAAATCTATTAAGCCTATTTGTACCATAATTAGACGATATCATGCTACAGTAAATAACCTCTAATGACGGATTAATTAGATTTAATAGATTCATCTCGCGATTTCCCGTCCATCCGTGTAATTAGTTTTATAATTAATCTATATTTAATACTCGTAACTAGTGTTGAAAAAGTTGCCAAAAAAAATTTTGGCAACTAAACGGGCCCTCATGCAAATCTTTTTACATGGGATCGACCATGATCTTTTGAGCACATTTACTACTTTATAGATGGTCTTGTTTAAATGCACCGTGCAAAGTTTTTGAAAGTGAATCTTTTCACATTTGAAGTATTAAATATAGACTAATAACAGAACTCGTTTATAAATTACGAGACGAATCTAATGAGACTAATTAATCTGTCATTAGCATATGTTTACTGTAGTTTTAATGTAGCAATTTAATGTCTAATTATATCCTAATTAGGTTCATTAGATTCGTCTCGTAATTTACAGGCAAACTGTGCAATTAGTTTTTTATTTCGTTTGGATTTAATTCTCCATGCAGGTGCCGTAATATTTTTTTAGAATTTTGAATTTTGCATCTAAACAAGGTTAGAGTAGCTAGGGTCAGTGCCAGCGATCAGTTGGAAAAGAAAAACAACAAATTTAAGTCAAACATATACAAACGGTCTATCAAAAACCATTTTTTTAAAAAAAATAAAAACCATTTTCTTAAGGGATCTATCAAGAACCATTGAATAACCAATTAACTCCCTCGTGAGTCGTGAATGAATTAATATACGAGGGGTCCAGTAAATCCAAATCCGATCCAAAGATATTAAAAATAGAGTCAGTAACAAGTATAGCAAGCATTTCCTGCAAAACAGCTCAATGCACGGATGCTTAGGGTGTGTTTAGATTCCACAATTTTTTCAACGCTACAGTAACTTCAAACGTTTGACCACTAATTAGTAGTATTAAATATGGATAATTGACAAACCTCATTCCATAACTCCCTAGTGTAATTGCAAGATGAATTTTTTATATCTATTTGAACTATGATTAGACAATATCGTGCTATATGTAATTGCAAGATGGAACTTGGGACTGGGTGGTCGTTTCAGCATTCAAAGAAATCTAGAGCTCTTTTCAGAAAAATAATAAAAGAAATCTAGGTAGAGCAATACAAGTAATCATCCTGGCAAACGGCAAGCTATCCTTCTCCATGAAAAAGAAAAGAGTATGTCTCTCTCTCTACATGTCATACTGCCATGCATGCATAGGCTTTGCTTGCCCTTGTGGTTTTAGCTTTTACTGCTGCTTTTCCTTTCCTCCGCTGCAGGAGGCACACCCATGCATGCAAATCTTTTTACAGGGTATGGACATCCCCATGATCTTTTGAGTACAGACTGAACACCAACAAATTTACTACTTTGTAGATAGAGACATAGATAGCTAGAGGCAGTGCCAGCGATTGAGTTGGAAAAGAAAAACAACAAATTTAAGTCAAACATATACAAACTATCTATCAAAAATCATTTTCTTGAAGGGGTATCAAAAACCAAATACGCACGGTAAAATAAAGCACCATCTAATAATCTCATATCATGATATCGATAGGACTACTTGGAAGATTCTTCTTTTGCTTCCATTAGTTGCCATGGTGTCAGCTACGCATTGACTGGCTCCACATCTTTTTATTGAACTCAGACGGCTGCACATCCCATCATCCCATCCCATCCAACACCATCTTCCCTTGAGCCATGCATGAGCAGGCTGCAAGCCGAATGGCCAATGGCTGGCTGGGCAGAGACCAACAGGCTTTGCGTCTGCTTATGTTTCTTGCTTTTACGATTCAGGTCTAGCGTGGATTTAAAAATTTTACACCCAAAAATGTCACATCAAATATGTGCGACACATGTATGGTGTATTAAATCTAGACGAACGAAATAAAAAACTAATTGCATAGTTTGCTTGTAAATTACGAGACGAATCTAACGAGCCTAATTAGACCATTATTAGACACTAAATTACTAATGAGATTTGGCAGCTCTTTTCGTCAGCTCTTTGTTCTGCCTTTGATCGACTTTGGCAGATTAATATAATTGCACTCTGAAAATTACAACCGAGATGCAGGCCTTGTTTAGATCAGGTTCCACGCAGCTGCGTATATATGCGCCTCAACGTAGGAGACCGTGGCTAGCGCTGCAGCCTGCCGCGGCCCCTATAGTGCGTGTTAGTACTAGCTGTGCGCACGGAGAAGGTTAGGTGACGGCAGCGGCGCGAGCACAAGAAGGCCCACGAAACTGCTTCTACGATTTTGCCCAACTAATCAAGCCACTAGCTAGGTATTTCACATGAACATAACAAGGGGCAATTTGGTCCTTTCAGGTCCAAGTAAATGGAAAAAGGAATTATAGATGAATAAAGGAGAGAAAATGGTAATAATATCAATGTGTCAATATTATAACACGTCATGTTTGTGGTGGTAATTTTGGGAAGCCCATCGTTCGCGAGGGTAAAAATCCAAATTTCTTTCTGGAGTTGGTGCCTCAAGCTATGGCGGCTCACTGGTACATTCAGCTATTACTTGTGGCAAGCAGCCAAACAACGGCATGATGAGCTGTGGCAAATCCATCTTTTTTATTATTTGAAGCAGAGCAGGTCCATGAATTTGATAAATTGCAGGCATGTTTTCATATTTTAGTGTTAAATTGAATATCAAGCATGTTCAATGAGCAAAACACTTGGACAAAGGGTATACAAAATTCATGTCTGTAATGGATTATTCTGTTCATGACCAACTGGTCTTGGTGACGAGTAGTAGAATATGCGGTCATGGAGCGGTGCCCAAAGATCCACACGCTCTTACGTCCACATTCATAGGTTTTTTTTCAATTCATGCCGCGCGTCCATATATGTTTACATATTTTGATGTCTTTATTTACACCCTTAGTTTGAGCTAATATATCTAATATGAAAGTTGGTATTCTCAACCTTAACTAAAATAGAAGAAGAATAAATTCTTTTACCTCTAAGATTGTTACATGAGCCAGGCAAACTAGACGACCAAGTTCGTCAGTTTCCTATTAATTAGCATAGTGATTTCTAAATCTTACAGAGTTGTATCCTGTTATTTTTTTCCCACAATATATGCACATATGGATATTGTGTCCATCAAAATAAATATTATTCTGAAAATTGGCAACCCCGGTTTAGATTTTAGACACCAACAATATAACTATATGCCACTCTGATGGATTGTGTGTGTCACAAGTAATTGCAACTCTTAAAACATTAGTTCTTGTTATATTAAAAAAATCATATATGTAGATTTTACATCAAAAAAGTACTTGTATAATAATAAGTCTATCTTACTTAATTTTTAGAAAATATTAATCAAAGGACTCATTGAAGATCATCATCTGTACACAAAACTTGGAGGGAGCGGCAACACATATAATCCCTATGCAATTTAATAGTGCAAATATTGTTTGGATATGGCCTTTTTCAGGTTTGAGGGCTGTATGGTTCAGGCTTTGTTCAGTTCGGATTTGGTCTAACGTTTTTCTTTTCGCAAGGATAAAGATTACAATATTTTGCTATAGTGTACAACATTTAGAATGGGTTTGTGAATCACACTGTTCATAGCTGTATGTTTTATCATATCTCTATGGAATGACACTTGATTTCGCTTCTTCATTTCACATAGTTTCTGGAATTCTATGCAGCTTCTTGCACTGTGTTAGGCTTAGGGTTTACGGTTGTACACTGCTCAGTTTTTTATAATGCACTTAATTAATGCACTGTACCAAGAACAAGTGACCACATTGGCATCTTCGCAGAGGCAATGATCGAGCTCAAGCCTGAGCGAATAGATGCATAACCATCAATGAGGATTGAGATATCTTAATAATATACAAACTTAGACATCCCATGTTATTTACAATTGCATTAGAGTTACCTTTGCTTTTGCTACCTTTACTTTATTGTCCACGATTTATTTTATGGTATTGATGATGCTTTATTGATTGTGAAATAATTCATTTAGCTCCTGATGAATGTCTGAAATAGAAGAAGGTTACTAGGGACAAACACGGCATAAGAAAGAGATTATAGATGGCTTGTGCAAAACCTGATCTACATATTCTGACATACAGTTCTTATATTTAGATGCTCTTCTACCTTTTGATCTGTGTTGGAATTTATTGAATAACTTCAATCAAGTTTATGTCGTAACTTATTATCACAATAAAAAATGTTCTCTGCTTCTTTTTTGTAATTAGAGCTGTTTCATCAATTAAATATCTCACTTTTCTAGCAGGAGTCCAAGTGAACGAGAACATGGTGATTCAGACAAACATTCTGATCGATTAAATTGCTTTGCTGACAGTTGGAGGCAGACAGGCAGTGGGCCTTGTAGAAGGTGATTTGAAGGAAGTTGATCTAAACCTTATATGAGATAAGAAGCAGAGCATGGATAAATATGTAGAGCTATGAGTTGATGAATGCGCATGGATATTAACCTTTTAAGCTCAGGCCTATAAATTAGTTCATAGCAAAGTGTGTACTTTTCGATCTTTACATGACAATGCATTTTACATGTGCTCTATAAATTCTTTTTTGCTCTTGTTCAGTTATCAAAATATTTCTTTGTTGCTCAATAGCATGCAGGTTGAAACAAACCATCTGATTGTTTCTGGAGCAAACCATTGATGCCAAAAATAAATTGTTCTTTAAATTGCAACGATTACCTAACAAACTAGACTGGATTGAAATTGTTCTATAGGTGAAATTGTGCAGTAGCACTAGGTGTTGTATCAATGGATATACCCTGCAGGATAATCTCCACATATCATTAAACTCCTAAGTGGATGTCGTACACCTGATTTGAACCTTTTGTTGTTATGGAGTGCTATAGTTTAAGCAAAGAAGTTTCTAAAATACTTTAGTACTGGAATTTGTTTCACCTGTAGCAATGCACGGGAGCAAACCTAGTAGTGTTAAAAGAAGTCACCAAGTTCGTCGAAAGGATCTAAAAATTCTCACATTAATCTAAAAAATAGAAGGATTTGCACCGTCGGATCCACTGCCTGGCCCCCTTGGACTGCTTCAAGCTATAGCAGTACCAGTACTGGACTCTGGCATGTCATATAGATGAGGTGACATGCTCCGGTTGTGGCCAGGATAAAAAAAAATAAGGAAACAAACACATATCCGTTTACGAAAACATCAAAGTTTGGTTGCTCGGGTCCCAGGCCCGACTCCAACACATATTCTCACGTTTAATATATAATTAGAGCACAATTACAATCGGTACAATCACCTCTCAGCCAGATCATCAGAGATTCATCAACTCAATTGTCATTCACAGATTTTTCTAGCGGAAAGGATTAGTCCATCTTCTCTCGGCCGGATCGCCTTCTCTCAATCGGATCGCTAGGGACGCCTTCTCTCGACCAGATATCAAGGATTCGTCAACCAAATCACAAATATTTGGAGAGCGTCAATTAACTAGCACATAAAGTTTGGACCAAGACTAGCGCATCAGATTTGTTACCTGGATCCAACACGCCAAATACAATTATAAAGTAGCTGAATTTGGATTAAAAATTGAAGATAAACTAGCAATCCTATTAAAATTCTACAAAAGATATGAAAGGAGTTAGATGTATCGGGGGTTCACAATTCAATTTACCATACCAAAACATGTTTACTGGCCAAAATATATCCCAACCCTTAGTGCATAAAAATAGAAAGGAAAATATACCGTCTATGGATTCCTAGCTAGGAGCTGGAAGTGTGCGAGTAAAAAAAAATTCAATTTTATGAGAGCACCAAAAAAGTGAATGAATTTGTGAGACCATTGGAAGATGATTTTTTTTGTTGAACCAACCAAGAGTCAAAGAAGACAAGTTTGATTTTCTCTCTGTAGAAAATTATTTCAGAATCAATGCATGGGAGTAGACTTGATGATGAGCCGTCCGACCCGACGAACTAAACCCGACCCGACGGACCCAAACTAGACCCGGTCCGGTTAATTTATTGCACGGATTTGGACTGAGATTTGCAGCCTGCCATAAAAACCGAGTCAAGCTCGGGCCAACTTTTTCGAACCCAAAAGATGAAAAAAAAACTCGAGGCAAGCTAGAAAATGTGCATAAAAGTTGGATTTTACCTGACTCACCCAAACCTGGTCCGACCGGACCACATGTTGCACCAGACTCATGCCAAATATCTAGCTCGATGGTCGGGTTAAATTTGGGGTAAAGGAAAAGGGAGGTGTACTTTTCTAGGCCGATTTGACCCGACCAACGATCATGATTATATGGGAGTGGGAAGATAAAACCAAAAGAGAAGATGTGAAATGATTTATGGTAAGGAGGTGGTCAATACTCCTGTGTTCATTCAATCGATCATTTGATGTAGTACTGCAGATGGTGTGCATGGCGACTGAGCCTGAGAGGGGGAGCAATAACGATGGGAGAAGCCCATGGGCATAAGTTATTACTATTAGGTACAGACCAAAACGTGTTAAAGGCCGAGGCAAATTTGAGCGGTGTAGGAGCCAACACATCTGGTAGCACACACAAAAAGGGAAGCCCGTCGACAATAGATACAGATTTCAGTTTTCTAACATATTTTGTTTAAGAGAATTTTCCGGTGAAAAACTGAAAAGATTAGATAAATGCTTATGATACTAGGAACTCAAGAAAAATAACAAGTGGACAAAAATGATCAAGTAAATACAACAAATATTTTTTTATATAAAGTAAATAAAACATTGATGTTACAAGAGGATAGACCATTAGCCTGAATAGTGTGCCATGTATAAACGTCATTGTTAATCGGTTCCGTATGAACAACTAATGAAGGAGGAGGTGAAGCACCTAGACGAAGGTAGAGGCTCAGGTGCATAAACAAGGTAAGTGGCAACGTTGCACGCTGTCGTTGAGATGGAAAGAAAGACCAAAATGAAGGAACTAGCCTAGATAGAGATTGTGGTGTGCCCTGAGGACAAATTCCCTATACTTTTATTTAAATAGTTTTAGAAGTTAAGAAACAATAAAGTAAGTAAAATTGAGTATCCATATTAACTCCAAGGAGATAATAAGATTAAGTCAAATTATCAATTTGCATTCAAATGGCTTTAAAATAAGCAAATAATAGTTTATGTAAAATAAATGTAAATAGGTATAAATAAATACCTAAGCTTTTAGCAGAAATAGTTAAATAAATTGACAGGTAGTTGGATTTTCATATGTATTGAGAAGAAAATCACATGAAAAAAGAGCACATATAAACTATTTTGTAAGAAGATAATTTAATATTAAAAATAGAATAAAAGAGTCTGCATCAAATTTATCTCCACGTTCCGTGGTTTCCTCTTAATTACACCATTTGTAAAAACTAAAGGACACTAATAATGACTGATCACATGAACTCTAAAACATTGTATATCGATCGATTATAAGTATAATATGAATTGAATAGAGAATTCTAAAAAGATAAATTATAAAATTTAACTGTATCATTTGCATGGGCCATTATAAAAATAAGAAGCATAGTTGGATTATCTATTGATCCATATTAACCCAAAACAATCTATGTTGAGCACAATTGATAATAACTAAATTCAGAATTGAAAAATAAGAAAATTAGTAGTCGACAAAAAGTCCATGTCCAATATGATCAATACATATTTCTTATTCATTGAGATTGGGAAGCAAATTATTACTTATGTAATTGTAGCTATAATGAAACTAAATTAATAGGAAAATTAGTAGTATTCTTTATGAATTTGAAAAAAATAGCCAAATAAGGAGAATATCTAATTTAGAAATAAAAATAATGAGAAAATTTCCATTGCTATTGAGAATCAAATTACGTAAATAAAGAGCCCACGTAGAATATGATTAGATAGTAGATAAATTTCATAATTCAAAAAAGTATATTTTTGTTCCTATGTCAATCTATTTAGTAGTTAGATTCTAAAATAAAACTAATAAGATACCATGTTTGTCTAGAGAAAATAGAAATTATCTGAACAGTGAATAAATAGAAAAATCTACACCATTGACTAACGTAGGTTTGTGTTATAAGTTATAACAGCAGGATACATCGAATAGAGCAGAAGAAACCCTAATTTGTATGGAAACAAAAGGAGAAACCAAGTAAAGTTAAAGACAAAGTTATATTACGTTCCGTTAATATTAAAAACTACGATTCTACATAAGTAAATCCCTTTTATCATGAAAATAATTTAATGTTAAAACCATATAATATGATGATATGAAGAGACAATGTCTTGATCTCGATTACTTGACAACAAAAATAATGAAACAACTAAACAAAACTATTTGAATTGATGTACTTTCAATAATAATGAAACAACTAAACAAGCCAAATGTTAGCATTCAAAAAACTAGGTATCCGTGCTATTTGCGTGGGGCGACCTGCTCGCTAGTTGCACTAAAGTGAAAGATCGAGAGTTTGTAGATGTAGTTTAGAAACCTTTTGATGTTTAAGAAACTAAGCTGCTGCTTTTCATCGTTCGGCAAAAGTATTAGTAAATTAAAGCAACGACAGCTGCTATTTTTCTTTCAACAAAAACCATTACAGCTGATAACGAATTCTCATATATCCATTAAACACCAACATAGAGTGAATATTAACACACACGCACCACAATTAACACAACCGTACTGTAAACCCCGTGCAATTTAAGCATAAAAGCACCATGCATTATATATGTATATATAGCACCCATGTCTCTGTCCCAGCCGCCGTTGCGGCCGGGGCCACCGCTCGCCGCTCCATCATATCTCGTCCATGAGCTCTTGGAAGGCGTCCATGGCGGTGGCCGGCAGGCCGAGCAGCACGTTGATGCTCTTCCTCTCCTTTCCGTGCGCGAGGAAGAGGATGACCTCCTTCTCCGGCAGCGTGACGGGGCCGGACATGACGGGCTCGCCCCACCCGAAGTCGGCGCCGTGGAACTCGAGCCTGGACCACGTGGTGATGAGCAGCGTGGACGCCAGCGACGGCCGCGCCCGCGTCGCCTCGAAGTAGTCCACCGCCGACCGCATGTACCCGTCGGTGACCATCTGCACGGCGTCCTGCACCAGCCCCGCCGCGCGCGACACGGGCGCCGACAGCAGCTCGCCGGCGGTGGCGATCGCGTTGGTCAGCACGATGCCGTTCCCGAAGTAGCCCCGGGGCAGCGGCGGCACGAACCGGCGCCGCCCGTCGACGGCGAAGAGCAGCTTGGTGCGCTGCTCGGGCGCGAGCCCCAGAGCCTTGGTGCGCGCGCGCCACACGAGGCCCGAGAGCGCCTCGAAGGTGGTGCAGCGGCCCAGGTCGCCGCCGGCGAGCGCCAGCGCCCGGACGCGCTCCAGCCGGTCCGGGTCGAAGCAGAAGGAGTGGTAGAGGAGCTCCTGGGAGCCGTAGAGCGCCGCCGTGTCGGAGACGTCGGGGATCTCGGCGAACTCGTGGTGCGGGAAGGTGTGCACGGGCGGGTCGCGCGCCCGGAGCACGGTGCGGTCGAGGAACGGCGGCACGGTGAGCTCGGCGGCGCCGCGCGCCGTCTCGGCCCACGAGTTGACGAACTCCATGGCGCCGATGCCGTCGAACATGCAGTGGTTCATGGCCAGGCCCAGCGCGAAGCCGCCGCACCGGAACCTCGTCACCTGCGGGCAGATCAATTGTCAGCCCATGGTAAAAACCTTGTAGAGGAGTAAATTGGCATCACTTGTTAGTTGTTACTGACAAATTTGAGTGAAATTTGGAACAGACGTGCTATGATTGGAAGCAAGCTATTTTTGTCGTCTTGAGTCGTCTCGTCTCTGAGTCTGACACATGAGTTGTTGATGAAAGTAGTCATGTGTGACTTATTTTCCATGTCACCTGGCCCCACATGTCGGAGGTCAACATTGGTCGTGCCATGCATGTTGTGTCATGGGTGGCATGGGCACATGGCAGGACATGGGTACGCATAGGAAACAAATTAAAAGTTGAAGGCGATGTGGTTTGGTTGATTTGTAGGTACAGGTTGGTGATCTAACGTTTCACCAAGAAAACATTTAGTGCTTGAGCTCCCTCATTCCATCAGGGAAAACCAAACAGATGCTACTAATATATGCAACCATCAGATACCCTGCGTTTGGCTGGTACTCTGCTGTAACCACCCCACCTTCAAATCACCAAACTATGGACAAAATATTCCTTTTTTTGAAAGGGATGATGGACAAAACCTTTAAACAAACACTAATAATACATCTAAACAAGTACAGTAGTACTGTTGTCAAGGAGAACAAATAGCTGTTTTCTATCGAAAACCCAATCTTTTTCTAAAACTGTTTGTTCAAACAAACAAATCAATACAGAGGGAAAAAAAACTGCGAAACAGTTATCCACCGGTTGTTCTATTTTCGCAAACCGTTAAGAAAAAGAAACATGCTTATTTTCGTGAAAGAATCAAAACACACTTGTAGCCGTTCCAATTTTTTGCAAGACCACAGTACGATTTATCACCAGTTTGGAACGCAGTAAATTCACCGAGACAAATCGAGAATCTTGCCCGTGTTGCGGACGAGGCCAAGTCCCAACGCTGGACCAGAAAATTTCCCATTTCCGCTCTGAGTTTCAAGAAAAAATGAAATGAAAAAATAGCATAATTGCTGAAAAACCAAATAGAAACCCCATTTTGATAAATGGCAATCAGCGCAATAGACGCTTAATAAAAAAAGGGGCTTTTTCACTTTTTTCTAAAGGAAAAAAACATATGCTAATGGAATAAAAAAATAAAAAGAAAAATAGGAAATAAATTTGGATTCCCTGAAGATAGAGACTACTTTCCATGCTGCAAAATAACATTAAAAGACAGAGGTGCCTTTGCCGGACATCCCCTCCTTTATTATAAAAAAATAAAAAGAAAAAGCACGATAGTTGTGCTATAACCTGAAGTGGATTAGGTAGGATCCGTGGATCCTTCCCGGGAAACATGGTCAAATAGATTAGAACAAAAGAAAAATAGAAGGCTAAAATGAACCCAATCGAAATAAAAAACAAGAAATTTGGAGAAATTGGAAAGAGATCGAATTTGAACTCTTTCAGATTTAGGATTCTTCGACTTCTAAAATGCCCCCTATCATTCGGACGCTTCCTATGCTAGCCATGCCATTGAATTCATCTCCTCAACCTCCCAACCCATTCCTGAACTCTCACGCGGCCCCAGTAAAAAGGTTACACTCGTCGATACGTGCACGGGGTCACCTTTCCACTCCATCCCTCCCAACCCCATCCCCGCCATTAACGCGACGGCTTCGTCAAAGGTGCTGGCAGGGCGTCTCGGCCGCCGGGTGCCCAACCGGAAGCGTGCAAGAGAGCAATTAATCGGCCTGGCGTTGGCGTACGTACCTGCGCGGTCATGGGGGGCATCTCGAGGATGTGCTTGGCGCCGGGGACGGAGTAGACGAGCTGGCCGAGCGCGGCGGGGTCGGGCTTGGTGAGGTCGCCGACGTCGGCGAGGTCGCAGCAGGCGTCGGCCTCCACGAACACGGCGCCCTCGCCGGTCAGCTCCACCGTCAGCTTCATCTCCGGGCTGATGCCCAGCCGCCCCGCCAGCGGGTGGTAGTGCACCAGCACCCGCGCCAGCGCGTCGCGGAGCGATGCCGCCACGTCGTCCTTTCCGTCGCCGGCGGAGGGCTTGTAGCAGTACACCGTCTGCACGATCACGGCGATGTTCTGGTCCAGGTTCGAGAGGTAGTACTGCTCCCCCGTCGGCGTCGGCTCCGCCGGCGGCACCAGCGTCGGCTCGCCGCGCTTCACGCTCAGCTGCGGCGCCGCCTTCTCGCCCGCGCCAGCCGCCGCCGCCGCCACGCCGTTCTCCTTCATCTCGACAACCTGCGTCGACACGCAACAGATGAGGATACCTGATCAGCAACTGCATTTGAACCGCAAGCATCATCGATCTTGAGCAACTAAGCTGATCATGAATTAGCATTTCACTCACCATGGTCGACGATGTGCTCGGAGAGAGAGGACTGGTGATGGTTTTAGAGAGAGGGAGCGAGAGAGAGAGTGAGAGAGAGGGTGTCAGAGGGTTTGTGATTTGAGCATAGGGTTTGTGGAGGCAGTGTTTATATAGCAAGGGGAACGGTGGCTTAGTAGCTTGCTTGAAGGAGTCAAGGGCTGATGCAAAACAGTTGGGGTTGGAGGGGTTGCATAACTACCAATCTGGCTCTATCTGGCATTTGATTTGATTTTATTATACTAAATATGCAGCAATTTATTATCTAATCACGGCCTAATTAGACTCATTAGATTCGCCTCGCGATTTACGGACCATTTGTGTAATGTGATTTTTTTCAACTACATTTAATACGCCATGCATGTGTGCAAATATTTATTTGAAATTTAGAATTTTGCATCTAAACAATGCCGTAAAATTTTGGATGTAAAGATTTGAAAAGTTTTGGGTGTAAAATTTACAGCCATTTACACATGTAAAATTTTTGCATTTAAACAATACCTGAATTAATATTTAGGTGGAGACAATTGCGCACATCACTCAATTGAAGATCCTATCGATGAGGCTGCTACTCAGAACAGTCCACGCAGCTACCACTAGCAGTGCCACGACAGCGCGTGGCCGGTGGGTCCACCAGCTAGCGAGCGTGCGCGCCCCGGCCGTGCGTCACGCGTGGCTGCGTCTCCGTGGCCGGCGAGAGAGGCAAAAAAAGAAGAAAAAAAACACTGGCCCGTCCGACCATCCGCCGCGACGACGATGTCGGTTGGGAGGTCGCGGGGCTTCTGTTGGGGTTGGCCACCGCCGCCCCGCCCCGCGCCGCCGGCGTCCAGTTTGTTGGGGAGCGTTGGCCAAACCCAGCTGACCGCAATTTAAGTGAGCTGGTCTGGCGTGCAAGATATGCAAAGGCTGACGATGCTGAGACGTACGAGCGCTGATTGCCTGATTCTTCCGTGGATCCTACTGGCTACTACCCTCATTGTCATGGTAGTGTATTGTGACTGTTTAAGCAAGAGCTGAACTCGGCAAGAACACGTGCGGCCAAACACATGGCGCATCACTTGGTTGAAGAGGAGTATCAAGTTCCACGCGGCTTTTATCTCTATATCTATCTCCACTATGTTTAAAGCAAACAATGATTACTTAGTCTGTCAATCGAAGTTCTAATCGAATCCGGACAAATCAATCAGAATTCTAATCGGAACTTGGACGAATCAATTGGAATTCCAATTAAAATCCGGACAATCAATATCTCGCGCGGTCACAGGTTGATCACAGAGTAAAAGAATATAAATTTGGTAGTCTCATCTAGATCCCAATAAAATTTATATTACCCGTAACAACGCACGGGTACTGTGCTAGTCCTTTGTAAAACAAAATTGCATAGGACGTTTGCTTGTAAAACACAATTGATCTTTCAAAAGTAAACTGATCGTAACTCAGCTAGTAATCTGAGTCCTTGACTCGGCACGGGTACTCGCTCTCGTCACATTTTTCCTTTTCAAAAAATTCCTTAGGACGTTTCATTTGTTGGTGTTGTTCCTCTTTTTTATGCGAGAACACAATGGCCTTTTAAAAGCGAACCGAGCTTAGCTTAGATGGTAAAATTCCTACGGTGGAACCTATTCATCTGGACTCAAGTTCTCGACTCGACATGAGTGCTCACATTATTTTACTGAATTTATTTTAGAATTTAACCGGCGCTATTATTTTAATGGTAAACATCATACTTGTTGATAGAGAGGCACCTGTAGTGACTTCGTCAATTTCAAAATCTGTTTGTCAGTTCAGTCTTTCGAAGATGCTTATAGGATAGCGTTGCGTGCGTATATTTATAGACATGAGAGAGTGTGTGTAAGCGTTTGTACTATTTCAGTTGATCCAATCTACCCCTACTAAAATTTGAACTTAAAATTTCATTTGTACATTTGCCTTCCGAAGTTAAACGGAAGAAGTGAATTGGCGATGTAAGTAAAATAAAAATTTTCCCCGGAAAATTGATCGTGCAAAAGAAAAAAAAAGACATGACCACATTTCACAGCAGAGTAGCTGATGGTGACAGCATTTCACAGCCCTAACAAGCCCACGAGAAAAGGCCTTAATGGCCCACCAAAGGAAAGGCCGACGGCCCCACGTGAGACACGAAGTGCTGTCTCTTTATTTTTTTCCCTTTATGTTTTTATTTCGTATCTTTGCTTATTTGTCCTACCTTCTCAAATTACCTAAACTGAACTTTTCAAAATTTGAGGGTAATAATCTAAATACATGGGTGTGTCGAGATGTGAAAATTATTTCTTGAGAAGTAGATCACGCTCTGAGCCTTCTATTTTGGATACAATTGGCTCCAAGATGGGGGGCTACTCGCAACCACGTGATCCCAAGCTGCCCCGTCGCAGAAGCGCGGGAGGCTGGGCCGGGTGAGCGAGGGGGAGCAGGGCCGGGGAGCGCGGAGAGCTGGGCCGTCCCTCGTAAGACCATAACTTGAAAAAATTATTCCGATGCAACAAATTATTCCAACAAAAATATTCCACTAAAAAAAATCCATTAGAGAAAAAAATATTCGGTTGAAAATGAAAAAATATTCCATTGAAAACAAAAAAAGTTCCGTTAAAAAAAGTTCCATAAAAAAAATAAAATTTATTCGCTTCGATCCAAATCTTATCCTTAAAAAGAAAAAAATATTCCGTGGGAACAAATATTCTGTTGGAAAAAAAATAAAAAAAATATTTTGTTGGAATTTTCAGAAAAAAAAAGATAAAAAACAAATTGGGCGGACCACCAGTGGGCCTTAAACACCCCTAGTGGGCCGGTGGACCCCAGATGCTAGTGGGCCCCGCGTGGGGACCCGCCTGCGACGGATCGGCACGCGCCCGCGCGCGACCTGTAGTATCGGCGCCAAGATCCACCTTCCTTAATGGTGTGGCAACATGATGGTTGTTGCTATCGGTTTGAGTGGCATTGAGGTCTTAATTTCGCAAGCTAACTGATTATCCTTTCGGTAGGGATCAGAAGTTGCGTGCTCAAAACAAGCTGAAACACTCCTGTGTGAAAATTTTTTCCTTGCCACTACTACTATTAATAAACAAAATAGAAAACTTAAGCACTAGCTTTTGATGTCGACGAGGCTAGCCCTGCTCCTGGAGCTCGCGCTTATACTTGGCGAACATGTCGTCATCGACCTCGACGTAGCCGTGCTCCTCGAACTGGGCCCTCACGAACCCCTGCAACTCCCCCCTATCGCGGCGGATCTTCTCCATGAGGGCGACGGATTGGAGCTTGATGGCGCGGTACCTCGCCTTGGTCTCCTCCGAGGCCGGGGTGTTGTCGATGTTGTCGGGGGCGCGGGAGACGTAGCGGGAGACGTCCCAGGAGGATGAAGTCCACCGACTCCTGCGGCATCACCCGCCGCTTCCGGATCCGCCGCTCCTTCGCCGCCTCCGCCGGCGCCGCAGCCATCGCCCTCATTATCCGATCCTCTTCGATCTTGTACGTCCTTGTTGATCGATGAAGCCTCCTCCTGGACGGTGCGATATATAATTATGCAAAGCACAGGCACGTTCGCCGTAGTATATATGGAGCCTCGGGATGGTAGGGACGGCCAGGGATTGTTCTTCAATTCCCTCTCGAACACGGAGACCTTTCGTTTCGTGTGTGTTGCTGATACGGCTTAATTATTAGTTTCTAGATGAATCAGGACGGCGTTGATCGAAGAGAACGCGCTTCAGATTCGGGGAACTTCTACTTATATACGAGATCCATCGCTAATAAGAGAAGGGCTAGTATATTTTTTCACGTCGTTGCGGAGGCCCGACGGCCGGCGTCCTCCGGCGCGGCTCCCCGTGGCGGGGCCCCGGCGGTCGCTGGCGCAGCTCTCCGTGGCGGGGGTTCGGCGGCCGGCGGCCTGCGGCGCGGGGAGGTCGCCGGATCTGCGTAGCGGCCACCGCCTCGGCCGACTCCGGCGTTCCCGCGACAAGACATGGCCGGGGCGGGCTCCGGTTGTCGATGACGGTTCTGCAGGATGTCGATGGGCGATGGCTAGATCCATCCCCTGCTAGGCCAAATCTGGTGCTCGTCACCTCCTCTCTCGTACCCCGTGCCGGCAGCTAATAGCTCCTAGTGGGAGCGTGTTTCGTGTGAGCAGTTGGTGCTGTGAGCGAAAGCTCTACTCGATCCTGTATCGATCGACGACGGTGGTGGTTGTGCATCGCTCCTCTTCTTCAAGGTGTTGTTGGAAAAATCTTGCCGTCTATTCTTCTCCGGGTGAAAACCTTGAACTACCATGTTGGTTCTGACGATGGCGGCGTTATTAGTGTCGTTTCTCCCTTGGGAGCATCGCCATGGAGTTGTTTGAGCCCTGCGGTGCCATGGTCGTGATCCGTCATCAACCGTCTCTAAGTGGACAAGAGGGGTGAAGGATTGTCACTGAGAGTAGACGATACAAGCTGGAAGAAGATATGGAAGAAGATCGAAGCTTAGTCTTTATTTTCTCGCTTGGTCTTTAGCTTTCTTTGTTAGTCTCTTTCTTATTTCTTGTGTTCCTTAGTTTGAAGCTTGGAGTCTAAGTACTCATGTATCGTCTGACTTTGTGGTCAGATTTTATTTATAGTCGTAGACAATCACTTGTGATTGTTCAAGATCAGAATTTTTTCTTAATCTAAAAAAATATTTTTCACGTGACTCTGCCTAGTACGGCCCTACCACGCAAGCACACATTTCTTCTTCTTTATTTTATTATTACTCTTTCTTAGGTTGCCTGTCTTTCTGAATTATCAGTGATACGCCCTTATGTAAACTGTTGTGGTGGCACAGTCCAACCTGGGAAACACAATTCAAATCATATTACTCAGTATTCACAATAAGAAAAATAGCTTGAATTATATTGTATATGGTTTGTACATGTAGCACTAGGTACTTACTTCCACATTTTCATGCTTGCTTTTCTTTCATTTCAGACCTGATTAAAGACTTTAAAAGGCAAAGCAATTATTGACAACAATGCTTCCAAGTCTCAAGTACAAGGAAGCAAAGCTACCACAAGTCACAACAGACAAGATCCTCCTAGTGTAAGTCACAGCCAAGCACCAGCAAGTCACCAAGTCTACATTTACATGATCATGTGAGCTGAACTATTTTAGTATTTACCAATTCTTTACAATTCTGATATTATTTTTATTACCTACTTACCTGTTTCAAATTCAGTTTCAGGCTTGCTGCTGGCCGCTGCTATTGGAATGGAGAGCTGAAGGGATGGCTGCTACATGCAGATGCGTGATGTGCGCATATGTGCTGGATGCTACTGCTTCCTTGCTGAATGCATGCTATCATGAACTTTGATTAGTAGACTTCTGAAATCTGAAACTATTAATCTGTTATGGACCGTGCCACTGTGGCCCTGCTTGTGTTCTGTAATTCTGGGTTGTGTTGTGTGGACTATAATGGACTATGGTGGATTGGTAGACTATTGTACTGCCTACTGGAAATCTGGAACTGGAACTTGACTGGTATATTGGTCATGTTGAACCCTTATGTTTGCACGAATCTGAACTGTTATTTGCGTCATCTGTTTGTCTCTCTGTTAGCTTGTGATTTGTGCCTTGAACAAGGCAAAATGCTGCTAAAATTTCCTACTGGTTCTGTTATTTATTGGCTCTGTAAACTGGTTGCTGAAAGGGTTCGGTTAGATCGATAAAAACTGTAACCGGACCGAAAAAAAACCTGAATTGGCTGTCTTAGGTGTTGCTAGGAACCAATCGATTCCAGTATTCTGATGGCCAAATCTCTACCACTCTAATAAATGAATAGATAGTAGAAGGAATACTGTGAGAAATATGGTATAAATCAGTTCTTCTAAGAAGCTGATAAATGGATATTGTCGGCAATGGGCGAATTCCATATGATCAGCACCAAAATAGGAGAGCCAAAAATTGATGTCCATCTAATATTCGGGTGTGGCAGATATATAACATCAGAGACAATTAATCAATCTATACGGTGTTGTCAATTATTTGGGCGTGGCAGATCCATCCCAGAACAGGTACAAAAATGTCAGTTACATAAGCTGTCATCCATCCGTCACACTCTTTCTGCTGGTTGTTGCAAAAAAAGTTATAGGTACAGACTCAGCACTTTGCCAATATTCGGCCCTGCATGCATCCAAGAATGAGCCAAACATTGAAGTTTCTGAAGAGCATGCATGAGTAATCCAAGAGGTGGTGTTTAGAGATATTCCATAATTCGTGCAAGACTGCAAGTAGTACAAGCCAAGTACTGCATGCAAGAGACAATAATAGCTGGTGTTTAGTAGGCATTCCTCTACGCCATGCCAGAAGGAACCAAGCCCTGGAGTTTAGAGATTCCCAGCTATTCCTATCTCTCTCTCAGATGTACAGAAAATAAAAAGATGGCAGGACTCCCTCGTGCAACTATAAAAGGAGAAGCCTGGAACTCAGACTAAGGGGGTGTAGCGCAAGAGCAGTGTATGTAAGAGAGACCGAGCCTCGAGAGCATCTGTGCGACTGTGCCATCGCAGCCCCCATGTCTTGCGTGATCAGATTGCCGCCTTGACCGGCAACCACCTGCGCCTTCGTTCGTTTCATTAGGCGCCCACGACTTATTCCACGCGATCGTGTGTGATCACTCAGGTCTCCCAACACGTTGCCTTTCGCATGTTCGCACGCTCGATCATCGCAAGTGGAGAGGGGTTTCAGCGGGCGATCACCAGTACACGCCTTCCTCCAGGCGAGTGCCGATCTGGCGCGCAGCAGACTGCCACAGTGCCACACCTCACTCGCTACCTGGTAAGGTCGCACGCCACTCAATCAGCCTCCCAGAAATGTGGTAGAGTCCACGACATCCGAAGAACAACGACCACTCGCTGCTTCTACAGAGCAATCTGGGGGTCCCTGAACAGCATTGCACACCAACTACACAAGGTGATGACCCTCACAAATCATCCTAATTTAACTGCAAATATAAGCTTTCGTGGTTCTAGTGCAGCACAGTTAATTTTTTGGTTGTTCAGTTTTAGAGGGATTACCCAGCAACAAGGAGGGAATATGGCTCTTGATGGAAGTACTACAAATGACACGTACCAGAGGCCAAAAGTTCCTATACCATGTCAAGGCCAAGAAAGCATTGTGATCGGTACTCGCACAACAAATTCCTCTATTCAGTTGCTATGTATACTTGTTAACATATTTGAACCCAATCTAATGTGAGATTAAAAAAATAATGCACCGGCAATGATACTCTGGTGACATCATTACGTTCACACAATCCTCTCAACATGATGCAGGTGACCCCACACCACCATCCACAGGTATTAATGGCCAAGAAAACATAATGGTGTGCACTCATCAGACCCCAAGTTGCTCTATTCCAGGTACATTGAGAAATTTTATGTAGGTATCTTATTATATATTTGTATTCATAATGGCAATGACAACTGGAAGCACAACAGCTTGTATTGTATAAATACTTTTTGAAGCTACAAGCAAGTAGTTATTATCAAGGGTGAAACTTTGTAGCCCATCAGATGGCGTGATTTATTTCACTTCACATGAACAAAATGTCTTGCATTTTTCTTTAAGACTCTTACTTGAACTTGAGTGTACTAGTTCGGTCACTGTAATTATTTTACTTGCAAGATTATTCTTTCTTAACCGACCACTTGCGAGAAGATTTCATTGTAGCTTTCATATTTCTTTCTTTATAGATGCCATTATACTTTTATTCATTAGCCATTCATAATTTAAATTTTCATCCAATGATCATTGGATGATTTGCTTTCTACTTTATTAGAGAAACCGATGATACGATTAATTTATATGAGCTAGGGAGCCAGTCCCTAATTCAGCTTCGATATATATGCAGTAACTACATATAGGCTTCTGTTATTTCTTTTTCAGTCCCACTTATAAGCCAACTTTCAAGTTATATTACAATTCTGATAATGGATTGTGAATTTATTATAGGAAGGAAGTGTATTCATGATGCTGCGAACACTAGCATTTCAGAGAAGCAGTGTCAACCACGAGTTGCTCGTAGAAAAGAATTAACTGCCGCGCAAATTGAAGCAAAGCGTGCATATGAAAAAGTACGTTATGCAAAAATGACAGCTGACCAGAAGCAAGCAAGACGTGATCGACGAAATGCACGATATGTATCGCGACGTAAAGTTACTATACCATGTCAAGGCCAAGAAGAAAGCGTCAAAATCGGTAATCACACAATAAATACCTCTATTCAATTTCTATGTACTTGTTGCCTTGTACGAATCTAATCTAATGAGACAAAAAAAATCTAGTGCAGTAGCAATCATACTACTCTCATCATTATTTCCACCTTCCAAAGCTCAGAATGTTCTGCACATGATGCAGGTGAATTCACACCACCATGCAGAGGTATTCATGGCCAAGAAAACATCATAGCCTGCACTCAAACCCCAAGTTGCTCTATTCCAGGTAAATTGAAGAACTTTACGTAGTTATATTATTACATATTTCTATTCGTAATTGCAATGAAAATTGAAAGCAGGTGCTTGTACTTTATAAATACTTTTTGTAGTTATAATCGTGCAGTCAATATCTAGAACGAAATGTATGTATCTACCATCATATGGAGCGATTTGTTCATTTCACGTTCACATAGGTATTGCATTTATATTTAGGACTCTTGGGTAGAACTTGAGTGCACACTAGTTTGTTGCACTGTCCTTACTTTACTTTGCAAGATCTTTCTACCTTAACTGACCACTGGTGAGCAGATTTCATTGTATCTTTGACGTTTCATACTTTGTAGAAGCCATTGAGATTTTGTTCATTAATTAGCCATTCAAAATTCACCGTTTCATGAAATGATAACCAAATCATTTGTTTTCTACTTTGCTAGAGAGACCGATGATATGAATGATTTTTATGGACCTAGGACATTCATACATGAATTGAATTGGAGATCTATTCCCTAATTCTGGTTACATATGCAGTACCTACATATAAGATTCTGTTATCTCTATTTCAATCCCACTTATAAGCCAACTTTCAAGTTCTTACATTTCTGATAATGGATTGCAATTTTATTCCAGGAAGTAAGTGTGCACGTGATGCTGAAAATACTAGCAAATCAGAGAAGCAATGCCAATCACAAGTTTCTCGTAGAAAAGAATTAACTGCTGAGCAAATTGAAACAAAATGTGCAAATGACAAAGCACGTTATGCAAATATGACACCTGACCAAAAGCAAGCAAGACGTGATCGTCAAAATGCACAATATGCATCACGATGTAAAGTTCCTATACCATGTGAAGGCAAAGAAAGCGTCAAAATTGGTAATCGCACAACAAATTCCTCTATTTGATTACTATGTACTTTTTCCATATTTGATCCATATGAGAGATAAAAAATTCTCTTGCACTGGCAGTGATACTGTTGTTATCATGATGTCCCCCTTCCAAAGCTCACAATTCTTTGCACATCATGCAGGTGAATTCACACCACCATCCAGAGGTATTCCTGTCCAAGAAAACATCGTAGCCTACACTCCGACCCCAAGTTACTCTACTTCAGGTACATTGGAGAACTTTATGTAGGTATATTATTATATAGAGTAAAGTCCATCACAGGTCTCTAAACTTGTTAGGTTGTATTATCCCGGCCCCTAAACTCGCAAATCGACCGTTTAGATCCTCAAACTTGTTCGGCTGTGTCACCCCAGTCCCTAAACTTAGAAGTCACCCGTTCAGATCCTCAAACTAATTCAGTTGTGTCATCACAGTCCCTAAAGTTGATTTTGACTCTCATCTCAGAGCGATCTAAAAACTCTATACGAAAAAATAATTCATAATTTTTTTATATGAACTCGAATGAATATAAACTTTATGTCAAAATTATAGCCCTCGACATGATCTACAACTTTGTAGATGAAAAGTTTTTTATTTGAAGTCGTTTAGTGTCCCAAAATTTAGTTTTAAATTTTAAATTTCAAAATATATAGACTTACAGCAATATTTTGGGACTCTAAACAGTTTCAATTCAGAAACTTTTCAACTACAAAGTTATATATCGCGTCGAGGGCTACAATTTTGATATAAAGTTTGTCCTCATTCGGCTTTATATGAAAAAGTTATGAATTATTTTTTAATATAGAGTTTTTAGATAGTATTGTTTTAACCTAGATGAGACTCAAAATCAAGTTTAGGGACCAGGATGATACAACTGAACAAGTTTGAGGATCTAAACGGGTGATTTCTAAGTTTAGGGACCGAGATGACACAACCGAACAAGTTTGAGGACCGAGATAACCCAGATGAATAACTTTGAGGACCTAAACGGTCGATTTGCAAATTTAGGGACCGGGATGACACAACGGTACAAGTTTAGAGACCGATGATAGACTTTACTCTATTATATATTTCTATTCATAATGGCACTGAAAATTGAAAGCAGGAGCTTGTACTTTACAAATAGTTTTTGAAGTTATAATCATGCAGTCAATATCTAAGATGAAACATGCATCTATCATAAAATGGCATGATTTGTTTCATTTCATGTTCACATTAGGTCTTGCATTTGTATTTAGGACTCTTGGGTAGAACTTGAGTGCCCACTAGTTTTTGTTGCATTGTCCTTGTTTTACTTCGCAAAATCTTTCTACCTTAACCGACCGCCAGTGAGCAGATTTCATTATAGCTTTGATGTTTTATGCTTTGTAGAAGCTGTTGAGATTTTGTTCAATAGCCATTCAAAATTTACAATTTCATGCAATGATAACCACATTATTCATTTTTTCACTTTACTAGAGAGACCCATGATATGATTGATTTTTATGGAGCTAGGGCATTCATACATGAACTGAATTGGAGATCCAGTCCCGAATTCAACTTGCATAAGCAATACTTACATATATGCTTATGTTATCTCTATTTGAATTACAGTTATAAGCCACTACAAGAAATATGACCTGTGACGATTTACTCATGACAACTAATCAAAACGTCATAAATTGTATAATTTATGACGTTTTCTACAGACTGGTATGGTTTAGTGATGAAAATAGGATGTCCGTCACTAAGGCAACTCACAAATCGTCATAAATTGTTACAATGGCATATTAGTGACGAATGCTATCATTTTTCTATGACAACTAGCAAGTGTCACAAATTTATAACAGGTTTACATAAATAAATTGTGCTAAGTCTTTGTTTGAATTCACATAGGATTAAAGCAAATAAGTTGTAAAACATGCTGAGCTAAAATGGAAAAAAAATCACAGCGTGATTTGAACCCATGCCACGCAAGTTACATTCAGATGCCTTACCACTAAACCAAGTCTTTGTTTAAGACTACATTCAGTATTACCTTTTTATACATTCACATCTGTTAGCTCGTCAATAAATTTGGCAAAAATTATAGCTAATGGAGGTGTCGAACCTAGGGTATTAGGGAAAACACTGAACCGACTTACCACGTATTAGCAGCTTGAATATAAATTCGGCAAAAATAATGGCCTAAGTAAAATAATGGCCTAAGTGGGATCGAACCAGCGTCATAGGGAAAACAGTCAACCACCTTACCAGTGGTAAAACGAAAAAAATTAGGGTTCAGGCAGAGTTGAACTCAAGACCCGCTGCCACCTGAGAGGAGTCGTCTTACCAACGCACTAATCGTCTTGTTCCGTTCTGGTTGCAGCTGACATGTTTCATATTCATGTTAGGAACCACATCGCAGAATAAAACGAGAAATGAGGAGGTGGGGAATCGAAAACGTGACTTCGCCCTTGAGTAAAGGATGACTACCCACTACAGTACTGGTTCGCTTTTGATGACTTCGAGAATTAAACTTATTTTTAATATGAAGCCACGTGAAGTGAGATGAGAACCTATATCTTTCACTTTTTAATCCGGAATCCAAATTTGTAATTGGTATTTTTCCCGCATAAGGCCTCCAAATTCAATGATTCTTGTTCCCGAGTTTTTCTAAAATCATGATATGTCATTTAATGCCATTTTTAAATGTTAATGAATATTTCTTAGATCTTTTTCATGTTTGTGTTGACGCCAGATTTTGACACGTGTTGAATCGGCGTCAGGAGAGGAAGAGATTGGCTGATGCGGCAGATTTAAAGGCTACAGTTGGGAACCGGCCGATTGACGCTACAGTTAGGAATCGGCCGATTGGCGCTACAGTGTTTCGTGCGATTGGCGATTGGAGTTGGTGGGGGTCGGCCGATTGAAAGACTAGAGCGTTTGGGCCAATGTGGGCTTGCGCCAACAGATAGAGGATGAAGCCAATGGAATCCCAACAGAGGATCCCAGTCAAAGATGACCTGACGATAGTCAAAGAACGATGCCGACTTGGTCGAGGAGCAATGGAAGGAGTCCGGATTGGACTAGGAGATGGCAGCAGAAGATTCTGCGGAAGCCCGTTTACTTTAGGAAAGTTTTATAGATATAGTAGTTTTTATTTAAATCAAGTTTGTAACGGATCGTAATAGATCAGGAGTCTTAGTCCTAGGGTATAAATAGAAGCAGTCAGGATTTTGTAGAGGATATACATCAATCAATACAAACAATCTACTTTTTCATCGTACTTTACTTTCAAGTCGGCGACTTCGCCAATACTTCTTTTTCTTTCACGAGTTCGTACGGATTGGCAGGGCTGCATCGAGACGATCTCCGGCCAATTGGTAGGTTCCGTTTATCGAATAACATCTAAGCTTTAACTTCGGGCGCATCGCCGTTGTATCGTTTAGATTTATTCATCAGTTATCGATATTTACTAGAATTATAGGTTTTACCTATTGTTCTAGTTTTATCACCAGTTATCCAGCTTGAGATCGAACTGTCGGCTTTATCATTATTTTTCCTTGTTTATTATCATATAGCCGATTAGATCTATTTCGAGTGTTGCACCTGTAGCGATTGTTTAAGTTACCCCAGTAGTTTCTCTGCAATCGCCATGTGATTATCGGCTAATTTATAGCCGGTCATCTTCATAGCAAATCGACCAATTCGCTGATACGCTTTTCGGGACAGATCGGAACTTTAGCCGATCAGAACCCCGGAATTTAATATGTTTCTTTCCTTATCAATCAACAGGTCAGATTGACTGGCACGCCGCGCGAACCGCACCAGGGCAATCACCCGAACAGGAGTTAAGCCGATTCTCCCGGGTCGTGTGTCCGACGCTGAAGGTCATCGGCAGATTCCCGGCCGATTTTTAGCGCCAACACACTTTTGGCACGCCCAGTGGGACAACCTCAATATGCAACATGTCAAAGACCACCGAAATCTCTGAAAACAACATCATTGAGGTTACGGAGGCAGATCTCAAGGACGACCAGAAAGAAGAACCGGCAAGACACCTAGGACTACAAGAAGGTATATCTGCAATCTTTCAGTCATACCAGAAGCGGGGAGACCGTCAAGAAAGCTCCTCTTCCAATTCCCCGCCAGATCACCATCGCTGAGGACTCGGGCAAGATGTCCGATATGATTCAACAGTCCGTTTATCAGGCTTTCATCGACCAATCCTCAGTAATGACCAACACGGTATACAATGCCGTCATCAGTTCTTTGGTCAGCGGAGTAGCTCAGGGATATCAAGGGCCAGCATATGCCCCACCTATTGTAGCTCCAGTCAGAAGCTTACCAGGCACGTCTCACTCGGCTCCTCAGCCGATATCGACACAACACGGAGGATACAACATTTCATTGCCTTCAATGCCTCTAGGATATAACGGTGCGCCATGCTTTCGATCACAAGCGCCGCCTCAGCCTGCCCAGATTTCTTCCGTGCAATCACTGCCCTCAAACTCAGTACCTTGGGGGGGTACCAGCAACAACGGCTGTTCTGGACCAGTCAGCCGATCATGGAGGCTCTCCGACCCGGGCACCGTTCCAATCAGCTGTCCAGCCGACGGTCCCTCAGTATCAACCGGCCACGTCAGAAATCGGCAGGGGGGCAGATGCTGCGGAAACACTCAGAAGCGCGGCGCCGATGATGCTGTACGATTTGACGGCAGATTCTCTACGCCACCAGCTGTCAACCGCTCAGCCGGCCACACTGCAGCAAAATCCGCCACACGCTTTGATCCATCACCCGGCCGTCCCACCGCCGATCCACCAACAAGTGTCGATCCCCCAACCAGTTGTTCATGAGCAGCAAGTGGATTGGACAACAAGGTAGCAGAAGTGATTCAAGACCAATTCGGGTTGAAGCCGAAGGTACAAACCTATACGTACAAAACGCCATACCCAACTGCCTACGATCTACTGCCGTTTCCCCATTGGTATAAAGTTTCTGACTTCACCAAGATCTCGGGGCTGGATGACACCTCAACTGTGGAACATGTGAATAGATTCATCATCCAGTGCGGGGAGGCCGCCACACAAGATGCTCTGCGGGTGCGTCTATTCTCGTCGTCTCTATCTGGGTCGGTCTTGCAGTGGTACACTACCCTACCACCCAACTCCATCGTTACTTGGGCCGATCTGGAAAAGAAATTCCATAAGTACTTCTACGGGGAGTCCACGAGATGAAGCTTTTAGATCTAACCAGCCTCAGGCAAAGGAGCGATGAACCAGTAACTAATTACGTACAGAGGTTCAGAGAGGTCAGAAACAAATGCTATACCCTAGCCCTGACCGACGCTCAGCTGGCCGATATCGCCTTCCAAGGTCTCCTGCCACACATCAAGGAGAGGTACGCCTCACAAGAGTTTGAAAGTTTAAGTTAGATCGTTCACCGATTGACCGGTCAAGAAGTACGCCCGTTTGATCAGCGGAGGAATTTCCAGAAAAAGGTGGCATATTTAGAAGGATTTGAATCTGAAGAACAAGAGGAAATCAGCCTAGCAGAATGGGTCAAAGGGAAGAAGCCGATATCGTGCGCTTTCGGGAAGAAAGAACCAGAGGTGTTCGGTTTTGACACGTCAAAGGCCGACAAGATCTTCGACTTACTTCTCCAAGAGGGGCAGATCAAGCTCTCACCTTACCACACCATTCCATCGGCCGAACAGCTCAAAAAGATGAAATATTGCAAGTGGCACAATGCCACGTCTCATGACACAAATGAGTGCAAAATCTTCCATCAGCAGATACAGTCGGCCATTGAGCAAGGCAGACTCAAATTCGAAGTCCCGGCGAAGCCAGTAAAGCCGATGAAAATTGATCAGCATCCTTTCCCTGCTAACATGGTTGACACGGGAAAAAACTCGCTTCAAACCAAGGTGCTAACGTTGGAGTCGGCTAAAAGAAGCGGCACCGTAGATCCCAGAAATCAGGCTACGATGGACGATGTCAAAGAGAAAAGGCAGCTTGAAGACGAGGGTGAAGGATCAGAGCGATCGCGTAGACCCGTCACCTCCCAATTCTTACTCAACAAATATCAGCGGCAGCAGGAAAGATCGAGACACCGCGAAGAGATGATACGCTGACACGAAGATCATTGGCGATGCCCGTTCTTCATCCACTGCTGGGAAAATAACCTCAGATTACCATCAGCTGATAATTGCCCCGAGTGCAGCAGACCATATCGCAACGATCGCCCGCTCAAGAGGTCGCGCTCTAGAGACAGAGGATCAGAGCCGATCAGCAGGAACTAGCGCGAACAAGAGGATCGACGCCTTTCAGTGCATGATCGGCTGGGGGCAGAGTTGACCGGTATGACCGGCCAAGGGACAGGTTCGAACAGTATGACCGGCCGAGGGGCAGGATCAACTAGCAGAAGCGACTAGGGGGCAGAACTAGCGTACACGATCGGCTAGAAGAAATGGCCGACGCTAGGGTGTCAAATGAGAACCCCCTAGGAAGGGAACCAGACTGGGAGTACGCCAAACCACCGGCCAAACCAGTGAACCCCAGGTGGTGCCCTGATGGACTGTCCAAATCTCAAAAACGAAGGATCCAATGTCTGCGCCAATGGGAACAACAAGAGGAAGAGCAGAGGTAGGTGGTGGATAAGAAAAACGATAGGTCTCGAGTATGGCGCCCCAAAAGAAACAACAACGAGGAGGGCGACAATCAAGAATCGGCAGCTGACGTCAACATGGTTATTATCTTGCCGATGGAGTTCATGGCGCCCGCCGATCGAGACAACGCAACAAGGATGTAGGAGCAGATGGCTCAATTGGTTTTGGAGCCAATGACTGCCACTTTTGAGAAACCGGAAGACGAAAAATGGCAACATCTCAATGCTCTATTCCTCAAAGGACACGTTAACGAACGACCTGTTACCAGGCTACTACTGGACGGAGGCGCTGCAGTCAATATCATGCCATATGCCATGTTCCGGAAGTTGGGCAAAAGCGACGAAGATCTGACCAAGACGGACGTGATGCTCAAAGACTTCGAAGGCAACGTGTCTCCTGCCCGCGGAGCGCTCTGCGTCGACCTCACCATCGGTAGTAAGACCCTTCCCACTACCTTCTTTATTATGTATGGCAAGGGGTCCTACAACATGTTGCTCGGTCGCGATTGGATACACGCGAATTGCTGCGTTCCGTCTACAATGCACCAATGCCTCGTACAGTGGGTTAGCGACAGTACCGAGATAGTCACCGCCGATTCCGCCTACAGTGTTGCGGCGGCCGATACGCAACAGTGGAGCTGTGAACACGTCAAGTGTATATCCGGTAGGACTTGGGACACTGATTTCCTGAAAGTGTCCGATTTTGGCCTACAGCCGATCCGAGCAGTCGGCTCTGAAGATTCAGATTAGATGGATCAGTTCGTCCGAGAAGACGGGAAGCTTGGGCATGGATTTATGTCGGCCGATTCATTGGAGATGGTGGATTTAGGAGATGGTAGCAAGCCAAGGCCGACGTATATTAGTGCTAGTTTGGATCCCGACTACAAATGTAGATTGACAAGTTTATTAAAAGAATTCAAAGATTGCTTTGCTTGGGAATACCATGAGATGCCTGGTCTAGACCGGTCCATTGTCGAAGACCGGTTGCCTATAAAACCAGGATATCAGCCATATCAGTAGCCTGCACGATGATGCAACCCTAAAATTCTACCTGATATAAAGGCCGAGATTACAAGATTGATTGAAGCAAGATTTATTCGGCAGTGCCGTTACGCTGAATGGATTTCTAATATTGTACCTGTATACAAGAAAAACGGAAAGTTGCGCATATGCATCGACTTCAGGAACCTAAATCAGGCTACACCATTGGACGGGTATCCAATGTCGACAACCGACGTTTTGATAGATGCTATCGCAGGACATAAAGTCATCAGTTTCATGGACGGTAATGCTGGGTACAATCAAATATTAATGGCCGAAGAAGATATTTCAAAAATGGCTTTCAGGTGTCCAGGCCACCTCGGTTTATTCGAGTGGGTGGTAATGACCTTTGGATTAAAGAACGCCGGCGCTACATACCAACGGGCTATGAATTATATCTTTCACAAGCTTATTGGTGTATCGGTGGAAATCTACATTGACGATATTGTGGTCAAGTCAAAAGGTCATCAGGAACATCTGGCCGATTTACAAGAGGTGTTGGAGTGCACAAGAAAGCATGGGTTGAAAATGAACCCGAACAAGTGTGCATTCGGTGTGTCGGCCGGGCAATTCTTAGGATTCATGGTCCATGAGCGCGGGATAGAAGTCAATCGGAAGACCATAGCTGCCATCAATAAGGTTGTGGCCCCACAGAATAAGACTGAGCTGCAGTCCCTAATCGGCAAGGTCAACTTTATCAGAAGATTCATATCCAACTTGTCTGGGCGTATTCAAGCTTCCACTCCTTTGTTGAAATTGAAGCCCAATCAGGAATTCATGTGGGGAGAAGAACAACGCAAAGCGTTAGAAGACATCAAGCAATATCTAATTTCACCACCTGTATTAGTCCCGCCACAGGCTGACAAGCCGTTCAAACTATACTTATGGCCGATGAGTGGGCTATCGGATCGGCGCTGGCACATGAGTTCGAAGGAAAAGAATGGGTGGTATATTATGTCAGCAGAAGACTTCTGGACGCCGAAACAAGATATTCCCCGGTGGAACGGCTGTGCCTGTGTCTATATTTCTCGTGTACCAAGCTCAGGCACTATTTGTTATCGGCAGAGTGCATAGTCGTATGCAAGGATGACGTGGTGAAATACATGCTATCACTGCCAATTTTGAAAGGATGGATTGGAAAGTGGATCCTGGCTCTGTCAGAGTTTGACCTAAGGTACGAATCGGCCAAAGCTGTCAAGGGTCAAGTTATGGCCGATTTCGTGGCTCAGCATTGTGGACCGGAAATCGCTGTTGTTGAACCAGTTCCATGGACTCTATAGTTCGATGGTTCCTCGTGTGGAGCCGGATCGGGAATCGGCATCGTTCTCGTATCGCCTCGGGGGGCAAGCTATGATTTCTCTCTGCCGATAGAGGCATCCGCGACCAACAACCAGGCGGAATACCGAGCCATCCTAAAAGGTATGCAATTCTTAAGAGAAATCAAAGCCGATGCGGTGGAAATTTTTGGAGATTCCATGCTCATTGTGGATCAATTAACGGGGAGATCTGAATGCAAAGATGATGTCTTAAGGATTTACTACGAAGATTGCCTCCAACTGTTAAAGGAATTCAAGTCTGTGGTTATTGAGCACATTCCCAGAAATTACAATGAAGAGGCCAATAGACTTGCCCAACACGCGTCCGGGTATCGGCCGATTCAAGGGGCCATGATTCTGGAACTTGCGGCTGACGATTGGCGAAAGGAGATTGCCGATTACTCGAAAGATCCGTCCAAGAAAGTGGATCGGCGAGTGCGTTTTCAGGCCACGAAATATGTGTTGCTCGAAGACGATTTGTTTTACCGGACGATTGATGGGGTTCTTCTCAAATGCCTGGGAATGGAAGAAGGTCCTGATGGGAGAAATCCATGAGGGCGTATGTGGAGCTCATCAATCGGCTCACAAGATGAAGTGGATGATCAGAAACAACGGGTATTATTGGCCGATGATTCTCGAAGGTTGTTTTAAATATTATAAAGGTTGTCAAGACTGTTAGAAGTTTGGCAATGTGCAGCGCGCACCAGCCTCGACTATGAATCCGATAGTCAAACCATGGCCGTTTAGAGGTTGGGGGATAGACCTCATCGGACAGATTTACCCTCCATCAAGCAAAGGGCACAAGTTTATATTAGTAGCCACTGATTATTTTACCAAATGGGTAGAGGCAGTTCCGTTAAAGACCGTGACATCGGCCGCTATTATCGATTTTGTGAAGAACCACATTGTTTATCGGTTCGGCATCCCTCAAACCATCACAACTGATCAAGGAACGATGTTCACCTCAGGGGAGTTCGAAGAATTCACTGCCGATATGGGGATTAAATTGTTGAATTCTTCTCCGTATTATGCTCAAGCCAACGGCCAGGACGAATCATCCAATAAGGGGATAATCAAGTTGATCAAGAGGATGATAGAGGAATGATCCAAGAAGTGGCACATGTCTTTAACCGAATCTCTATGGGCTTACAGGATGGCTTGCCACGGGGCCACTAAGATATCTCCTTATCAGTTGGTATATGGTCATGAGGCAGTATTGCCTTGGGAATTAAGGACGGGGTCAAGGCGCACATCGCTTCAAGATCAGTTGACGGCCGATGACTATTCCCTCCTCATGAAGGGAGAGCTCGACGATTTGGCGGGTCAGCGATTAAGGGCCCTGATTAGCATCGAAGAAAATAAGAAAAGGGTGGCCAGGTGATACGACAAGAAGGTCAAAGTTAAACAATTCTCCCAAGGAGATTTGGTATCGAAGTTGGTGCTGCCGATAGGGTCTAAGGATCCCAAATTCGGTAAATGGTCGCCCACTTGGGAAGGGCCGTATAAAATCGGCCGATGTGCTCCGGGAAATGCATATATACTAGAAACTATCGAAGGAGAAGAATTCACAAGAGCCTTAAACGGGAGATATCTGAAGAGGTACTATCCAAGTATATGGGTGGGTGCATAACTTACGATAGGGTACATCAAGACAACGTGGCCAACTCCTATTGGCTCCTGTCTATTTTGCCGATGTAAAGATGACATCGCCTTAAGGATGAAACATTCGATTTAGTCTGACCGATTCATTATTCGGTAAGAACAGCACGGTACATGGCCGACACGGTACAAGTCGCCCTTAGAACAATAGTACCAACATATTTATTGACCATGCTTTTTCTTAATCTCCCTCTCGATCCGGCCTAATTCTATCAAGAAGCAGATGCTCTTTTCCTCCAGATCCTCCATGGCGACTTCAACCTCGACTTGACGAGGGATGTCACACCCGATTCTAGAAAGAACCAGATGCATCTCATATGTGCGCCAGGATCTCGTTCACACACATATGGTAGACAGAAAGTGTAATTTATCAAAGACAATGCTCGAAAAGTATCTAAATAAAGTATTTAACAATATTACACTCCATTTAAAAGAGACATAAATGTCTTTAAACGATAAACCGTTATACCCTATACGAAGTCTGCGACAACTCCGTCCTCCACAGGCGATGACTGGTGAACGCAGGACCTAGAACTCCTCGAAGTCGTCGAAGATCTCCTCTTCAAAGTTCTCTTCTGAACAGCAGGGGGCAAGGGTGAGTACTCTTATGGTTGGTACTCAGCAAGTGGGGTGAATATGCAAGGCCATCAAGGATAGGCTAGGGTTTGCAGCAGTGGTTGCTTTTAGTTGGTCAAATATTTATTAACAAGCATCTATTAACTAGGTTTAGGTTTATACCATCCTACTTTAGTAGAATCATAAAGATACCATCAACAATAACATAAACCACGAACCACAATTTAATTAATCTTCAAGTTTCATTATCATGTGAGGGTCCAAGCCACTCTTAACCGTGAGTACGGCTGTTATAACAGTTTTACACTCTGCAGAGGTTGTACACTTTACCCACAAATCGTGTTTCCCTGAGTTGCCCGGGTTTGCAAGGCCCTTAAACACTTCCGAGGTGAGTGGCGAGGGTACACTACGAAGCCTTTACAAAGACATGTCGAGAGCTAGGCAGCCCGCTAGAGTTTCAGTAGCGGCGTGGTCCATAAACCTCCTTAATGGTCAGCTCCTTAGCAAAGGCAGCTACCCCAAGAGGACCGGGCTATGACCCCTATCACCGACCCCCTCCTTGCCCTTTCGGTAAGGCCACCAGCAAACTACACATCTAATTAATCGGCTAAGGTCAGAGCCATATGACTTTGTGGTTGCACTGTTTACTTGGGTGGTTCTCCATGTTCCCATTAAACAAAGTTGATCTTTGAACTTACACGATAAAACCACAATATGAAATGTGATCAACATTGCCAAAAGAGTAATTCAATACCAATCCCAAAGTTGGCAACTAAGCGTAACTACCCAACAAAATAGTAAACCCAGGTGTTTCAAGGTTTGGGGTAAAAGGCTAGGTATGTCCTTAGCATAGGTAACCCATCAAATTTATGCAAGCAACAGTAAAGTAAAGTGAATTATCATGCTGTTGTTGGGTTCAAACAGAATATGCAGAGGGGGAAATCCACTTGCCTTCTTCAAGCAACTGCTGATTCTCTTCCTCGTAAACTTGCTCTTGATTTGGCTCGAACGTGACGTTGTCTACGCAATCACACAAACAAGCATACACAAACAAATAAGAAACAATACAACAAACAATACAAACAGAAAGTGAGAAGATGCTAAAGTTGTAGTTCATGATGCAAAGATCGTGTGGGCTCAAGAATCGCTGAAATCGGAGTTGAAATGATGAAGATATGGCTAAAATAGTGGTCTAGGGGCCTAACTGCGAGAGTTTTGAACTTCCAGGGCTATATCTGAAGAAATTAGGGGCTAAAACATAATTAAACCTTATACAAAGGGTCGGGGTGCAAAACTAGAAGTTCTGGACGGCGGGTACTATTTCTGGAAAAGTCAGGGGTCGGGACAAAAGAAGAAAGGGCTCAACTCTAATTATTTTTCTACTGATCTGGACTGCCGTGTTGCAACTGATGGGTTGTAAAACTCATAAGTTGGGGAGTCTTTCCCAGAGAAGAAGATCGTCGGTAAAATCCCTGGTTTGATCAAGATGTCCATGAGATCATTATCAAAGGAGTTGGACGACGAATCATAGCAGAAGGGAAGCTCAAAAAGTGGCTCTGTCCTCTGGTACGGATACCAACTGGTGGTTTTTTCACTAAAGCCGTTGTAAAAATATCTGAAATACTCGGCTGTTTGGGTGGCGGTGAACTGGCAACCAGGAAAAACTGATGCCGCTTCGCCGAAAGAGGTGCACCGTCGTCGTATGGTGGGGTTCTCCTCTAACTCGATGTTGGAGAATGTCTTGGTCTCTATCTGCTGCTGGGAGATTTTACTCATGTACAAGTTGAGCCAGAGGGTGATGAACGACTAGGGACCACCAGGGTTACCAATCGGCTCTCCCTTTGATAGTTTGACGCTGATCTGGTGCATCATGTGGTAGGCCAATCCTAGCAGATGCTTCCCGAGGGGCATGGTGGATCCTCTTGACAGGGCTTCGGCCAGAGCTTGTGTATTGGAAGAAGGGCCAACCGCCCTGCCGTAGAAGAAGTGCTTCTCTAGCCACATCATCAAGAACACTGTATGTTCTCTCTCCAAAATCGTCCCGGTCCTCATATTTCTGTTGATATACCCTGTCCACCCGCCGATTCCTTTCGTCTCTAGCCAATGGGTTGGTTTGATCAGATAATCAAAGGGTGTATCGGGGGAGGAAATGTCAAGGCTGGTCAACATCAGGACATCGGCCAGAGTTGGTAATGTGAACGAGGGTTCCCGATCTTCCGAAAGGTTCTGATAACTCTCGATTTGGTGAGTCGCGACACGAATCAATCCGGCTTCCGGCAACACGTCCCGAAACCCCGCAATCGTAGCACCACGTCTCCTCAGGTTATCGACCGGCGAATACACGGTCGACCTCGCCAAGAAGGCTAATCCCTGCCTGCGAATCGAAGAACACAAGCAAGAACAAGGAAGATTGCAAACCAATTGCAGATGTATGATTAGCTCACGAGTTGGGGTCTCACAAGCCGAGTACGGCGAAACTGTTCTTGACAGAATAATCTAAGTAAAACCTGAATCCTAACGAGGGCGGCGGCTACTGATATATAGGGTTTAGGGTCGTGTCCAAGTACCTGGACGCAACCCTAAAGGACTCGACGACGATACACGGCCCAAAGGCCAAAATACGGTGACGCAGCACCGGGACAGATTCTGGACGTTAACTTCCTCGGACGATTCCTGACGACTCATAATGAATTTGGGCCTCAAACCAACGCCATTGGAAGCTCTATCAAATTGTCTTTCCAACCATATGTAGATTGTCGAAATCGGACTTCGGATGCGACCTGGGCGTCCAATTCAAGTCAAACTGCTTCTGGACTCCGAGGTGGACTCGAAGTTGAGTTGTATTGGGCCTCCACGTAGCTTGGACGTCCCTTGCTCTCCCTCCACGACTCCATGCTCCTCTCCATGTGTCATCTTATCTTCTCCTTGGTTTCTAATCATATTATAAACATTAGGTAGCAAACTATTCTTGAAACTATTAAGAGAAACACTTAGGAGCGAGCTCACCTCTAAATTTAATTGTCGCGCGCGAGCTCTTGTGATTGGACCTTGAATGGTTTGCATGTCCAGCGAAGAAGCCTCGTGTATATCCGTAGGAGTGATGTCCTCATCATCCTCCCCCGCTTGAATTTGAGTCGTCCTCGACTCAAGCGCATCATCTTCTCCCAAGTAAGGCTTCAAATCTGAAACGTTAAAGGTGGGACTAACCCCGAACTCGGGAGGCAACTCAAGTTTGTATGCATTATCATTAATTTTCTTAATTATTTTGAAAGGACCATCAGCTCTAGGCATTAACTTGAACTTCCTCAATTCTGGAAAACGTTCTTTTCTCAAATGTAACCACACTAGATCACCTTGTTCAAGTTTGAACTCTCTTTTACCTTTGCTACCAGCAACTCTATATTTTTCAGTCATTTTTTCAATGTTGTGCTTAGTTGTTTCATGCATTTTCAATATAAATTCAGCACATTTCTTAGCATCACTATGAATTCTCTTAGTAGTAGGTAAAGGTAAGATATCAATAGGAGCACGGGGGTTGAAACCATACACTACCTGAAAAGGACTTACCTTTGTGGTAGAATGTGTTGCCCGATTGTATGCAAACTCCACGTGAGGCAAGCATTCTTCCCACATCTTCAAATTCTTCTTCAAAACAGTCCTCAACATGGTGCCCAAGGTACGGTTCACCACCTCTGTTTGTCCATCGGTTTGCGGATGACAAGTGGTAGAAAATAATAATTTTGTCCCCAACTTGTACCACAAAGTACGCCAAAAGTGACTCAAAAATTTCGCATCACGATCTGAAACAATAGTAGAAGGCATACCATGCAAGCGTACAATCTCGTGAAAAAAAAAGGTTAGCAATATGAACAGCATCATCACTTTTATGACATGGTATAAAATGAGCCATCTTAGAAAATCGATCCACCACAACAAAAATGCTATCCCTCCCCCTCTTAGTCCTAGGCAACCCCAAAACAAAATCCATAGAAATATCGGCCCAAGGAATAGAAGGAACAGGAAGAGGCATGTACAACCCATGTGGATTCAAATAAGACTTAGCTTTCTGACATGTAGTGCAGCGAGCAACGAACCTCTCAACGTCGGTCCTCATCTTTGGCCAAAAGAAATGTGTGATCAAAACATCCTCCGTCTTCTTTGCGCCAAAATGTCCCATCAAACCTCCTCCATGTGCTTCCTGTATCAACAAAAGACGAACGGAACCAACTGGAATGCACAGGCGGTTAGCTCTAAAAACAAATCCATCATTGACCACAAACTTGTTCCATGTACGTCCCTCTTTACAATTAAGCAACACTTCTGTAAAATAAGGATCAAGCGCATATTGTTCTTTAATTGATTCAAGCCCAAAAATCCGACAATCAAGTTGGGACAGTAAGGTATATCGTCTAGACAAAGCATCAGCAATCACATTATCCTTCCCTTTCTTATGCTTAATAATGTAAGGAAAAGATTCAATGAACTCAACCCATTTAGCATGTCTACGGTTCAGATTATTTTGAGAACGAAGATACTTAAGCGCTTCATGATCAGAGTGTATAACAAATTCTTTAGGCCACAAATAATGACGCCACGTCTCCAAAGAACGTACGAGAGCATACAATTCTTTGTCATACGTAGAATAATTCAGAACAGGGCCATTTATTTTTTCACTAAAGTATGCAACGGGTTTACCATCCTGCATCAAAACACCACCAATACCAACTCCACTAGCATCACAAGCGAGTTCGAAAGTCTTACCAAAATGCGGAAGGTGCAGCAATGGCGCATGCGTAAGCTTGTCCTTCAAAGTGACAAATGACTCCTCTTGTGCTTTTCCCCAACGAAACACCACACCCTTCCTCGTCAACTCATGCAGCGGTGCAGCAATGGTGCTGAAATCTTTGACGAAGCGGCGGTAGAAACCTGCAGGACCAAGAAAACTCCTCACCTGTGTGATGTTTTGGGGCAACGGCCAACTCGCAATGGCTTCAATTTTTGTCTCATCCACCTCAATGCCCTGTGGAGTAACAACATAGCCAAGGAAAGAAACTCGATCGGTGCAAAAGGTGCACTTCTCAAGGTTAGCAAACAATTGCGCTACTCTCAACGCATCAAAAACAGCACGTAAGTGATCCATATGTTCATCCAAAGACTTGCTATAAATCAATATATCATCAAAGTAAACCACCACAAATCGACCAATAAAAGCCCTCAGAACCTCATTCATCAAGCGCATGAAGGTACTAGGTGCATTGGTTAAACCAAAAGGCATCACTAACCACTCATACAACCCAAATTTAGTTTTAAAAGCAGTTTTCCATTCATCTCCAAGCTTCATTCTTATTTGGTGGTAACCACTACGCAAATCAATCTTTGTGAAAATTATAGAACCACACAACTCATCAAGCATGTCGTCCAACCTAGGAATAGGATGACGATATCGAATAGTAATATTATTAATGGCTATACAATCAACACACATACGCCATAAACCATCTTTCTTAGGAACCAAAAGCACAGGAACAACACAAGGACTAAGGCTCTCACGTACATACCCACGGTCCAAAAGGTCTTGGACTTGTCGCTGAATTTCCTTAGTCTCCTCGGGGTTGGTTCTATAGGCAACGCGGTTTGGCAGAGCGGCGCCGGGGATCAAATCAATTTGATGTTCTATTCCTCTCAAAGGTGGCAGCCCCGGAGGTATCTCAGCTGGAAAAACGTCCGCGTACTCCTGCAAAATGTTAGTAACCACAGGAGGCAAAGAGCTAGCAATATCATGAAGTGAAAATAAGGTTCGTTTGCAAAACAAGACATAGCAAATATCATCATCAGAAATTTCAGCGAGGTCACATTTTGTTGCAAGCATAACTTGACCCCCTAATTTAATTCCCTCGGCCTCAGATTTATGAGTGTGTTTCTCCTTTTTAGGTGGGAACATAGAATTAGCAACTTGCTGATTTTCAGATTTATCATTACTCAAACTAGCAGCTCTTTCTTGATCGGCTTGTGCAATTTCAGAAGGAGTCAAAGGAACCAAAGTAATTTTCTTCCCTTTATGCATGAAGGTATAATTATTACTTCTACCATGGTGTGTAGCATCATTATCATGTTCCCATGGACGACCCAACAAAAGTGAACAAGCTTGCATAGGTACCACATCGCAATCAGCAAAATCAGCATATGCACCAATAGAAAAAGAAACTCGGCAAGTTTGTGTTACCTTAGCTTTACCGGAGTCATTTAACCACTGAACATAGTATGGATGTGGATGTGGTCGTGTGGTCAAGCCAAGCTTCTTGACCAGATCTAAACTCACCAAGTTGTTGCAGCTTCCTCCATCAATAATCACACGAGCACGTCGCTGCTGGATGACGAAAAAGGTCTGGAACAAATTGTGTCGCTGCAACCTCTCAGGCTGCTGTATTTGCGAGCTGAGTACATGCTGAACAATAATGTTCAAGAAGCCCGCAGTCTGTCCACCATGAATGACCAGGTTGTCGACGTCCTCAGCAGCGACCGCTTCATCATCATCTTCTATGTCGGAGGTGCTGATGTAACCTCCATCTTCTGTCGCCAAATATGCCCGCTGACTTGGGCAATCCTTCTTCACGTGTCCAATCCCATGGCAGCGATAGCATTGAATGCCGGAGGTGCGTCCCGTCGATGCAGCGGATGAAGAACTCTGAGCCGGGGCCTGCACAACATTGTTACCGGAATCTGCAGCACGTGAAGAAGATTTGTTTGGTGTAGTCGAAACACCACTCGTCGTTGTTTTCTTGCCCGCTGGTGGAGGTGCTTGAAAACTCGAAGGCTTGGGCACCCCTGAAAGCACCGGTGTGCGTGAGGCAAAGGACGTCCGGGCGCTGGTCCTGTCCTGTAGCTGACGACCCTGCAATTCCTTCTCTGCAAGCATAGCAAACTGGAACAACTGGTTGATAGTAGTGAAATCCTTATAATCAACTATGTCCTGAATCTCGCGTCTCAGACCCGAATAAAAATGAACAAGAGCATCCTCGGGTCCCTCAACTATCCCGCAACGCATCAAACCCTTCTGAAGCTCACCATAGTAGTCCTGCACAGATTTAGTACCCTGATCTAAACGCATCAAACTGGCACGCAGTTCTCTATGATAAGAAGGAGGAACAAACCTATCACGCATAGCAACCTTGAGGTGTTCCCAAGTAGTAGGTGCAAGACCTGAAGCAACTAAACCAGTCCACCAAATGATAGCAAAATCTTTAAATTCACTAGTGGCTTGTCGAACTCTATGATGCTCAGGCACTAGGTGGGCACTAAATTTTTGGTCAACCGTCATCTCCCAATCAAGATATCCCTCAGCATCATAATGTCCAGGAAAAGACGGTATAGTAAATTTAACCTTAGCATAAGGATCAGCGGGGGCACGGTTACCTCCTGCGTTGTTCACGCGAACACGTGCTCGTATGCGGGCCTCTCGTGTAGCTGCCTCGTCAACGTTGCCATGGACGTCATACACCACGTCTTGAGGATCGGCTGGCTGAGGTGGTGGACAGTTTTCCAACGCAGCAACTCTGTTAGTTAGCGTGGCTATCCGTCCGTTCAACTCCCCAACGAGGTCAGCAAGTCGGAGTCCGTTGATGTGCTCGGTGACGGTCCTGGTGACTGCCTCGCGTATCTCATTTCGTGTGTCCTCCATGAAAGTATGCAGCTGAGCTTGGATAACACACTCGTTTAAGTCCTTGGGAGTGTCTCCATCGTTGCCTGCCATTGTAGACACAAAAAAAAATAGGAACAAACAAACAGTGAAGGTTATCCCTAAAAATCTCCTACGCAGGTGTGGTGGTGCCTCTCAATTCAATCTACACAGCAAAGGAAACACCTTACCAAGCTCTTACAAAGTTCTTACCAGCAAGGCAAAGGATACCTGGAAGGCGTAGGCCACGATTGCAAGGGTTAAGAACCGGTGCTGCACAGAAGTAGTATGTGGAGTTCTAGGAAGGCCAAAAATATGTAAGTGGAACACAATTCACTAGCAGATAGCAATGCTGAATAAATGTCCAAAGGTACTTGTCCTTAGGTGCTGGTCTAACCGAGTCCTTAGACAGTAGTGCCAACAAACAAGGAGGTAAGATGAAAAGGATGATCAGCAATGAGAGAAAATCAGCAATTGTAAAACAGCAATTGTACCCTCTCTATGTGCTTCCCTGTTTTGTCTTTTAGCACTAGTAGAAATTAATTTTTTGTTTTTTTGCTTTTATTTTTCTTCTATTTTTTTTCACAACCAGGGGCACAAAAATAGGTACACCACAAAGGATCAACTCAATCAGAAGTAAGACGTGATCTGGAGAAAATCACGATTGTTCCCAAAAACTGTAGATGGAACTTCAGAGCTCGAATCAAGGACCTTCTGAATTTTTTTTGAGTTTTTTGAATTTTTCGTGACCGGCAAAGTGGTGAATCGTATGTGCAAAATTTCGAGATCTTTCTGGGAAAAAAAAGAACACCTCAATCGGAGGACCGAGCCGAAAGTTATGCCCGTTTTAAGGAGGACCCTCCGAATTAGGTTTTTGTGATGGCGTTGGTGAAACGGATGCGAATCGGTGGGAAACTTTTTGTGGGATGTTAGCCGGGGAAAGTGGATGCACAAAACCGAACCAAAGACACGGACTCAACCAGCACAAAAAGACGAGTATAGGACACAAACTCAACACTGCGGACTCTGAAAGAGAATTATGCAAAAGGCTAAACACGGTCTAGGACGGGAAAAACCTAACTACAAATTTTTTTGTTTTGCGGCTGTTCTGTGGACTATAGGACAAAGGCGAAAATAAAGGTAAGAGCGAACCTGACGGTAAACCTATCTCTGATACCACTTAATGTGAACGAGGGTTCCCGATCTTCCGAAAGGTTCTGATAACTCTCGATTTGGTGGAGTCGCGACACGAATCAATCCGGCTTCCGGCAACACGTCCTAAAACCCCGCAATCGTAGCACCACGTCTCCTCAGGTTATCGACCGGCGAATACACGGTCGACCTCACCAAGAAGGCTAATCCCTGCCTGCGAATCGAAGAACACAAGCAAGAACAAGGAAGATTGCAAACCAATTGCAGATGTATGATTAGCTCACGAGTTGGGGTCTCACAAGCTGAGTACGGCGAAACTGTTCTTGACAGAATAATCTAAGTAAAACCCGAATCCTAACGAGGGCGGCGGCTACTGATATATAGGGTTTAGGGTCGTGTCCAAGTACCTGGACGCAACCCTAAAGGACTCGACGACGATACACGGCCCAAAGGCCAAAATACGGTGACGCAGCACCGGGACAGATTCTGGATGCCAACTTCCTCGGACGATTCCCGACGACTCATAATGAATTTGGGCCTCAAACCAACGCCATTGGAAGCTCTATCAAATTGTCTTTCCAACCATATGTAGATTGTCGAAATCGGACTTCGGATGCGGCCTGGGCGTCCAATTCAAGTCAAACTGCTCCTAGACTCCGAGGTGGACTCGAAGTTGAGTTGTATTGGGCCTCCACGTAGCTTGGACGTCCCTTGCTGTCCCTCCACGACTCCATGCTCCTCTCCATGTGTCATCTTATCTTCTCCTTGGTTTCTAATCACATTATAAACATTAGGTAGCAAACTATTCTCGAAACTATTAAGAGAAACACTTAGGAGCGAGCTCACCTCTAAATTTAATTGTTGCGCGCGAGCTCTTGTGATTGGACCTTGAATGGTTTGGATGTCCAGCAAAGAAGCCTCGTGTATATCCGTAGGAGTGATGTCCTCATCAGTTGGGGTCATGGGTCCGTGCCCAAAGAGAAACGCGTTAAGCGCGTCAGACCAGAAATAGGAGGCTGCTATTACCAGGGGTTCATTCTTCTCTATCTGGGACAAAGAGAGATTGATGCACTGGCTGATTTTTAATTCATCCCATTGAACTCTCTTAGAGTTGGCCAATCTTTGGTACCACTCTTTCCAGCCGGGGGTTTCATTCGGCCAAGATCTAAAAGCGCCTGACCACTGACCCAAATCCATAGGTGATTGCTTGAAAGGGATTCTATGGGTTTCTAAGTTAATCAGATCAGTCGGGTTTGGATTCCCCATAGGGCCTAAGCCGATGAGACCAGGAGCTTCGGAAAGGGGAATAGTGATTTGGTGTCTAAATGCCTAAAAAAAGTAAAAAAGGGAGGAACTAGGAATAGATCTAAAAGGTGCCTGGGTGGTAAAAAGTAAAAGAGGAAAGTTTTGGATGTTTACCTCCGGGATGAAGCTCATCGTCGCCGATGGAGTCGCTGATGGAACCGCCGTCGCCGATGGAGTTGCTGACGGAGCCTCCGTGGTTGGTGGAATTGCTGATGGTGCCGCCATTGAAGGAATGAAGCGGATTGTAGACAAAAGAAGGATCGCCGGAGAATGCGGTTGGAAACCAAGAGGGCGCTGGGAGAAGATAGAAAGTGATTCGCTGGGGAGGAAATTACTGAGCTCGTGGAGAAGAAGCGGCGGAGAACGCCAGTACTTAAAGACAGTCCAAGAGAGAAAGGGTAAAGGCGGGATTTTTGCCGCGCCGTCTACACGAATTCCAGGGGAACAGTTATCTCAGGCGCCCAGTTCGAAAAGATTGCAATCATCATGTAGAAGACCGCGAAACGGAAGGAGATTTTTGCCGCGTTTGTTTTGGAGGATAGATTAAAAAAGAATTTTGAAGTAAAAGTCATGTTTTACTCCGAAACTGGGGGGCATGTGTTGACGCCAGATTCTGACACGTGTTGAATCGGCGTTAGGAGAGGAAGAGATTGGCCGATGTGGCAGATTTAAAGGCTACAGTTGGGAATCGGCCGATTGACGCTACAGTTAGGAATCAGCCGATTGACGTTGCAGTGTTTCGTGCGATTGGCGAATAGAGTTGGTAGGGGTCGGCCGATTGAAAGGCTAGAGCGTTTGGGCCAATGTGGGCTTGCGCCAACAGATAGGGGATGAAGCCAATGGAATCTCAACAGAGGATCCCAGTCAAAGATGACCTGACGATAGTCAAAGAACGACGCTGACTCGGTCGAGGAGCAATGGAAGTAGTCCGGATTGGACAAGGAGATGGCAGCAGAAGATTCTGCGGAAGCCCGTTTCCTTTAGGAAAGTTTTATAGATATAGTAGTTTTTATTTAAATTAAGTTTGTAACGGATCGTAATAGATCAGGAGTCTTAGTCCTAGGGTATAAATAGAAGCAGTCAGAGTTTTGTAGAGGATAACATCAATCAATACAAACAATCTACTTTTTCATCGTACTTTACTTTCAAGTCGGTGACTTCGTCAATACTTCTTTTTCTTTCACGAGTTCGTACGGATTGGCAGGGCTGCATCGACACGATCTCCGGCCAATTGGTAGGTACCGTTTATCGAATAATATCTAAGCTTTAACTTCGGGCGCATCGCTTTTCGTTTAGATTTATTCATCAGTTATCGATATTTACTAGAATTATAGGTTTTACCTATTGTTCTAGTTTTATCACCAGTTATCCAGCTTGAGATCGAACTGTCGGCTTTATCATTATTTTTCCTTGTTTATTATCATATAGCCGATTAGATCTATTTCGAGTGTTGCACCTGTAGCGATTGTTTAAGTTACCCCAGTAGTTTCTCTGCAATCATCACGTGATTATCGGCTAATCTATAGCCGGTCATCTTCATAGCAAATCAGCCGATTTGCTGATACGCTTTTCGGGACAGATCAGAACTTTAGCCGATGTGAACCCCGGAATTTAATACGTTTCTTTCCTTGTCAATCAACAGGTCAGATTGACTAGCACGCCGCGCGAACCGCACCAGGGCAATCACCCGAACAAGAGTTAAGCAGATTCTCCCAGGTCGTGTGTCCGACGCTGAAGGTCATCGGCCGATTCCCGGCCGATTTTTTGCGCCAACAGTTTGACATGAGTTATAAGTAACTAGGTGAGAGATGTATGAATTTATAAACAATGTATGGTCTCACTTTATTGAAATCATTTAAAGTTTTTATGGCGAGTTTATAGACCAAAAATATAACATTATGTCAGTTCTTAGAATTTTATGACCAAATTTGAAGGTAAAGGTTTGAATTATTCATAGAAGATAATTTAATTTTTGATCTATTTCCAGGATATGGGTTAGAATGGAACATATGAGCCTAAATAAATTTTATTGTAACTTTTTGTATCTTATTAGATGCACACGTAGTTCAATTTGGAATTGATTTCGATAACTATGTAGAAATTCATTTAACATATAGAAAAAAAGTAAATCGGTTCCAATTTTTTTGAAACTTCTACAATACACCTTATATGTATTCTATTACATATAAAAAGTATATTAGTGTACATAAAGATAACTATTTTCATATGTCCCTTCACATTGGTGGCATAAAATAAAAAAAAGAAAAAAGAAAAGCGTTAAACGGGCCGAGAAATCTAGTCAGGGCCGTTTTCTGCTAAAGCCCGGTTTCTGCTGACCGTCCATTTCTGATCCAACGATTTGTATCGATCCTTAGATGGATAAAAAGGCCAGCTGAGTGGAAACCCTAGCTCCCTCCGACCTCCGCTTCCTCCGCATCCCCTCCAGCCGCGCCAGTTCCCGGCTGCCTCTTCCTCACCCTAGCGCCGCCGGCTCTCGCTCCCACCCACCCCCTCCCCTCATGCTCCTGGCTGCTAACCACCCACACACCCTCCGCCTCCCACCGTCGCCGCAGTTTCTCTCCTGAGCGTGCGCCGCGCCTGCCACCCCCTGCTCCACGGCATGGTCAAATTGGGGCTCCGACTCCATGCCGAGGGCGGCGGCGGCGAAGCACCGGAGCACGGGAAGCGCAGAATCGAGCAGATCGAGGCCGTCCGCGAGGAGCACGACCTTGAAGACACCGAGCCACACGAGGAAGAAGCGGCGACGGCCCGGGTGGTGGGAAGGAGGAGAAGGCCTAGAGTGCCGCGGCAAGGAGCGTGAGCACCGGGAGCAGCTTGAGCAGCGGCGGGCTGCGCGAGCTGCTGCAGCTCTGCGCAAGGCGTGACTCGCTCGGGCTTCAGGATGAGGCTTTGGCTTAGCAGTCTCGCCTGTGAGCCCAAGACTAGTATCTTGGTTAACTTCTCCGATCCCTACTATTTGCAGGATGTCATGGAGAATCGTTGTTCGTTTGCTTCTCCTTCATCACCAGCTAGTTCGTCTGCATAATTTTTCACAATGGCAACATTCAAATCTGTAACAGAAGCTGACGAGAGCAAGGTAGTATTGTTTCCTAGATCTTCTAGTGGAGTAGTAGCAGGGCTTCTCGTATTTTAATTCTTGATCTGTGTAGTTGGATTCTCCTAGTCGCATAGGATTACTATGAAATCAATGCTCTGTGTGCTTGAATCCTTGTTCTGCTAGTGAGCTACTTGCTTCCCGCATCTTGTTTTTATATATGTCAACTATACAGATGTGTTGCCTAGAATTACTTATTTGCTCGCCTGGAATGTAACTACGTTGCCTAGAATTACTGGTTTCCTATGTTCTTTCTTGTCTTCTTTGTTTACCTTTAGTAGCAGTTCCTGTAGCTCTAGCAGTAAGTGAGATTGTAGTTAGTTTCAGTAGTGCCCTGCTGCTCATTCAGTGGTGTTGTCTAGATTGTTAGTCTTGTAAACAGTGCATGGGTTTTTATTTTCATGTTTTCAAACAGATTATAATCCTTATTTATTCGTATTTGCTCTGTCCCTGAACTAAAACCGGTTCAATAGCAAGCGGTAATTAACTTGGTGGAATGTTAATAGCTAAAGATTGAACTTATTTTCATCCATCAATTTATGCCTGCTTATTTCTGTTTTTAATTTTCCTATCATGCTTGCGACATCTTCGTGGAGCTGTGTCCTTCAACATTCTATTGGCAGAAGGCTGACGTGTTCAAGTGGTCACGATCAAGAGCTTAAGTTGCCAAGGTATAATTCTAGATGCTCTAAATGTTGTTTTATCCTTGTATGTCAGCTCTGAACATGAAAGTATGCTTCTCTAAGTAGCTATCATTGTTTCTAGTTTAATTTGAGTGCATATGAAAGAAATATGGTTTTTGTGACTTGTGAGCTGCTAGATAGCTAGCTTTCTTCTTTACTGCACTCTACAAATTTTACACCAGAATTTGCATCTTAAATTTCTATGTTCCTATTTGCAGTGTCCCCGCAAATTGGACGAAAAGGATGGACGGAAAGACAAGGATGGGCACTACATGGGTGTGATGGCTCTCTGTAGGTTAAAGATGCTGAAATATTTCTTTTCTGTTGGAGATTGTTGTATGTATGGAAGTGTGTAATGAATATCTTTTCTTATCGCTAATATATTGTAATACATAGAAATAATGCCTATTATTTGTGATAAAAAAAATGACGTGGGTGAAATCTGGGCCGTGCTAAATTAAATGGGAAAATATATTGGGCTTGAAATGGGCCATGGCATTGAGCATTATGGGGCAATAACGTTGTGTTTATATTGGCCATAACATTGGGCTCTAATTTGCCAGATCTGCAAATGAATCCAGTTTGAATTGTAATGGGCCACAAAATGGGTCAATTGTAATGGGCCACAAAATGGGTCAGATAGAAAATAAATATGGAAGCCCAAATTGGATTGGGCCTAGCCCACAAATAGGTTTTCATTTATATAGACCAGGCCAGCATGTATTTTATGATGATTTCTAGACTTGATAGTGACGAACAACAAGTGTCATAGATTAGTGACGATATAGGAACCGTCATAAAATTTATGACGAAAAAATATGTTTTTGTCACAGAATACCTTTTATTACGGGGTTTAGTCGACGAACGAATTTTCGTCATATAAGTGTCACAAATTGAGAAATGTGATATAATTTCTATTTTCTGTGACATAAATGAAACGTCATAGAAGGCTACATGTGTTGTAGTGAGCCAACTTCTAATAAGTTCTTGCAATTCTAGTAATTAATGGAATGTAATTTTTTTATTGTAAGAAAGTTTTCTCATGATGCTACACAAATTAGCATATCAGGGAAGCAAAGTGAACTAGGAGTTGCTCGTAGAAAAGAAATAACTGCCGAGCAAATTGAGGCAAGACGTGCAAATAATAGGGCACGTTACGCTAATATGACACCTGAGCAGAAGCAAGCAAGACGTGCAAATGATAGGGCACATTACGCCAATATGACACCTAAGCAGAAGCAAGCAAGATGTGCAAATGATAGGGCACGTTCCGCAAATATGACACCTGAAGCAAGCAAGACGTACATGTAAGCACATGTAAGCGAGAGTTTACACCTGAGCAAATTGAAGCAAGGCACAAACGTCAGAGGGTGCGCTATGCAAATAAGACATCTAAAAGGAAGCAAGCAAAGAAATACAGTGTAAAAGCACGTCGTGCATTGCGGCACAACACTCTGGGTGCAAATTCCATTGCAATGGAAAATCCTATGTTTAACACAATGCATGTGGTTCTTCCTTATAGCACATCTATTCTTGTTGGATCCTCAGTCACTGCTGATTTACCCATTCCTATCAATGATGCAGAACATCCTACAAATTCTTTCATCACCGATGATGGTAACTTTCAAAACTTTGCATAGTATATAACTACTGCACCATTTCATTATTTTCATAGCAAACATGAAATCCTTATTTGTAACACTATCCTATCTATTTGACTATTTTCTAGATGAGGACATTCATGTAAGTAATGGATGTACAAGGAAAAACAGAAAGAGTATAACACCCGAACAAAGGAATGCATGGATAGAACACGTAATGCAAGATTTACATCTAGGATTTATATGCAGTGTTCAAAGGATTCCATAACAAATGCTCATGATCGTTTCTCATACACACAAGGCACACAACCAAGAATTCCAACTGAGGGTAATTTTCTCAATTATGTAGCAATCCACTACAACCTTCTTTTACTTACACGTACTATTGTTGCATGCTAGAAAATCCCTCTTTGTTGTCAAAAACTCCTAATATTAATGTGCCTCCAACACAATAATATGTCATTGATGAACGTGATTATGAAATCATATTTGAAGACGATCCAAATGAGGACTACATGTTCAACGAACAAGGTACTTTGGCTCTCTATTATATCGCCTAATAGTACCATGTTAAGCCTCCTCTGATCCTTGAAGCTAAAACTTTTTAGAAGAGGAAATTGATGAGAAGGACGAAATGAATGATGTTGATGTTACTGAGGCTACTGGAACTAGCACACCGGATCCTTACGACCATGTTTATAGTAACATACCCCATAGCACACATATGCTAAAGAAAGTGCCAAATTGTAATCATTGTGGTGCAAAGAGGTTTGAGGCAGAGCCGAAGGGGTTCTGTTGTTGTAACGGAAAGATTCTTCTATCAAACCAAGATACGTCACCTGAACTCATGAGGCTCTGGTCAAGCACAGATTCAGATGCCAGGCATTTTCGTGACAACATTAGGTTTTTCAATAGTCCTTTTTCCTTCATGTCCCTTTTCTATCAGCTTGACAATACTACCATAGACATCAGAAAAAGTGGTGTGTACACATTCCGGGCCCATGGACAAATGTACCACAACATATATTCCTTTGCTGGGTGTCGCAAGGACCCTCAACATTTAGAAATGTACTTCTATTATGATGATCCCAATTTAGAGCACTGTTACCATCACTGTCAGGAAAAGAAGTGGCAGGAAGACCAGGAAGTCATCAAACAACTGGTTCAGATACTTCGTGACAACCCATACTCTCAACATTTTAGGAAAATGGGACAATTTGATGACCTCACAGACTATCGTGTTACATTAAACCTTGATCATAGGATGGACCAAAGGGTGTATAATGTGCCTGACACTTCGGAGGTGGCCGTTGTTTGGGTTGAGGGAAATGAACAATGTAGGAACTTCGATTGCAGCATAGATCTATATGGTAATAACTATCATGCATCCTATGATCCCTTGTCTTACCCTCTCTTCTTCCCTAGAGGTGAAATCGGTTGGCATCCTAATATTCCGAAATATGGTGTTTCCATGGATGAGGTTATGGCTGCTCGTGCTATTCGTGATAATACTCAAAGAAACTCAGGTGAATGTTCTCATACACTAATGTTTAAATTGTCACCCTTTATTCTATTGTACTCATTTGGAACCTACTCTAACTTTGATTGTCGCATATGCTACTCACGGATTCCCAAAATCGACTATGTGTGTCTGTGACGACTACTACTACTACAAGTTCCCAATACGGCCAGGGATATTCAACCCAATCTTGTTTGGCAAGCGTCTTTTCCAACAATTCACAGTTGATACATACATAAAGATCGAGAACTCACAGTTAGACTACATTTGGGCTCATCAGAAGGAGATAAGGGCAGACCTATACCAGGGCTTGATTGATAGCCTTCATGAAGGACAGACCACAACAGATGCAGTTGGTAGACGAACCATTTTATCGGGGTCATTTGTTGGGGGACCTTGAGATATGAGGCTTTGATATCTCGATGCCATAGCTTTGTGCAAAGGTATGGGAAGCCGGATGTCTTTCTCACGATGACATGCAACCCCAACTAGGAGGAGATTAAGCGTGAGTTGTAGGTTGGTTAGATACCCCAGGATCGACCAGATCTCATGGTGCGTGTTTTTAAGGCAAAATTGGAGGAGCTAAAGAATCAAGTGCTAGAGGAGGGAATTCTTGGCATAGTGAAGGCCTATGTTTATGTAGTGCAGTTCCAAAAAAGGGGTCTACCACATGCCCACTTCTTGTTGATCATGCAGGGATGGTACAAGCTCACGTGTATAGAACAGTATGACTCTATCATCTCTGCAGAGCTCCCAGACAAGTGCAAGTACCCGGAGCTATACAAGATGGTTGTCAAGCATATGATGCATGGCCCATGCGGTGCATTGAACTATGAGTGCCCGTGCACAAAGAAACATGGCACATGCAAGAATCAATATCCGCGTCCTTTCAATATGGCTACCTCACAAGGCAAGGATTCTTATCCATTGTATAGGAGACGCGAAGGTGGTAGAAAACCGACGGTTCTAAATCACAAACTAGACAATAGGTGGGTTGTCCCTTACAACCCTTTTCTTTTGCGACATTTCAACTGCCACATCAATGTCGAGGTTTGCTCAAGCATTGAGGCTATTAAGTACCTCTACAAGTGCCTATACAAGGGCCATGATTGTTCGTTCGTACCTATGAATGAGCCCGACAAAGATCAGAACATTGATGAGGTCAAGCTGTACAAGGAAGCAAGGTGGGTGACTCCTTCAAAAGCATTGTGGAGGATATATGGCTTTGAGCTAAGCAAGATCAACCGACCTATCATACAACTACAACTCCATCTCCCACACATGCACATGGTTTCATTCCAACGGGGACATGATATACAAGAGATCCTTGACCAAGAAGGTGTTGAGAAATCAATGCTTACAGAGTACTTAGAGGCGAACAAGAAATATGAAGATGCTAGGGGCATCCTTATCGTGATTTTCCAGAGTTCTATACTTGGCAAATAGACAAAAATAGGAAATTTTGGCAAAAAAGGGTACGAGTAAATCTGAAACAGGTTGGTAGAATCGTCTTAGTCCATCCAGCAACGGGAGAACGATACTATCTTAGGATTCTCCTAAACCACGTGACAGGGGCCACCTCCTATGAGGACCTTAGGACGGTTGGTGGTGAAATCTTACCTACCTTCCGTGAAGCCACAGAAAGAAGGGGACCAATAAAGAAAGACAATACGTTGGATGATTGCCTCACTGAGGCTGAGACATTTCAGATGCCATCAGCACTCAGAAGGCTCTTTGAAACAATACGGGTGTTCTGTGAGCCTACTAATGTGCGAGACCTCTGGAACAATCACCTAGAAGCAGTGTCAGAGGACTACCAACGCACAAAGCAATGCACACATATTGTCCAGCAAATGGTTCTCATAGATATCAGGAACATGTTGCAATCAAATGGTAAGGAGATTACATCGTACCCTCTTCCTAAGATTGATGAAGCACATGACATAGAAAATGGTGTCCCTAGGGAGATATTTGAGGAATCAACTATCAAGGTGGAGCATGACCATGAAAAATTATGTACCTTCCTCAACAGTGAGCAGAGGGCCGCCTATGATGAGATTTTAGCTACTGTGGAAAACGATGAAGGAGGCATATTCTTTGTTGATGGCCCCGGAGGAACAGGCAAAACTTTTCTATATAAGGCATTACCCGCCACAGTACGTGGCTAGGGTAAGATTGCGGTGGCAACAGCTACATCCGGAGTTGCCGCTTCCATAATGCCTAGAGGAAGGACTGCACACTCACGATTCAAGATACCAGTAAGTATTTATGATGGTGCATCATGTAGTTTCACAAAATAGAGTGGGACTGCCAAACTTCTGCATATAACATCATTAATTATTTGGGATGAAGCCTCCATGACTAAGAGACAGGCAATTGAGCCATTAGACAATAGCATGCGAGACATTATGAACCAACCAAGTCTATTGTTCGGTGGGAAGGTTATAGTGTTTGGAGGAGATTTTAGGCAGATCCTCCCAGTTGTTCGAAAGGGGTCAAGGGAATAGATAATTAATGCATCGCTGCGCAGGTCATACCTTTGGGAGTGCATGTGTCACCTAAAATTGGTTCATAACATGAGGGCACAAAATGACCCATGGTTCACAGAATATCTATTGCGCATCAGTGATGGCGAAGAGGAGCTCGATGATGATGGGTATGTACGACTTCCGAATGATATATGTGTTCCTTATACAGGAGATGGCAAGGACCTTAATACACTTGTAGATAGTGTGTTTCCGATGTTGGATGATAACACTACAGAACCAAACTATATCACTTCGAGAGCCATCTTATCCACAAGGAATGACTATGTGGACAATATCAATACTAAAATTATTCGTCGTTTCCGAGGAGAAGAGATGGTGTACCTGTCGGTGTTTTACCGGCAAGCCTACCTAGGGATACCCTAAGGTAGTAGACTTGTGGTCAGGGTGTCGTTGAGACCAGAAACTCGATGGTTCAAGGAACACAAGGGTTTAGACAGGTTCGGGACACAGTATGTGTAATACCCTACGTCCATATAGTTTGTATTGCCTTGGAGGTTATGCGTATGCACGATGTGTTTTGGAGGGGTCCCTGCCCGCCCTTATATATCCTAGGGGGACAGGGTTACATGGAAATCCTAGTCTGGTACGAGCTTAGTAGTCCTAACCGAGTACTTTCGGGTAGTTTCCTTCTGTACCGACTAGTTGTACTTGCTTACGAGTACTTTACACTATGGATAAGGTATGGGACATGCCTCACCACTTACTCTAAAATGTTCTACGCCACACGTGCAGTCTCGTTGCCCCGGGTCTGACAAGCCCCCGAGCTCTTCATAGCCGAGTACTGCAGGCTTCGAGTACTTCTTGAAGTCATCCTTTGATTTCTGCTGAAACTCCATCTTGAAGATGTCTTCCGAGTACTTTCCTTGGCTGCTCGAGGCTGTGAGCTGCTCTAGCCCCGAGTACTTTCAAGTCTTTTCTTTCTATGGGGTGCAATGCAAATCGCGCGAGATAATTATTTTTATTAGATGTACAGAAAAAATTGAAGATCTTTTTCATCATTATGCATGGGAGAAAACTCTTGGGTCTTACTGCTGGGTTTCACTTAGCATGCTTTGTTATTTTAATTGAAACATATATCATGCCTTGCAAAATGCCTAATAGTGGTAGGGAGTCCTTATTGGTGATCTTCTGTTATTTCAGACCCCAAGTCTATTTGAGTCGATGATATTTTAAATTTATTTCAAAAAATGAAACGCTCATATAATGCTTGGGTACCCTCAAATAGCTAAGTTTTGCTGTTTCCTCAAATGGTCTGATTGTTTAATCATTCGTTGGAGCATAATTATTATTGATCCTTTCTTTATTTAACTTCACAGAATTTTCTTGACTTTCTCTTGATGCTTAGTTTAACCATATTTGGAGAGCCGGTTACTATATACATTTCAGATTAACTAGAACCAGCTACTGCAAACTTTTGGCTATTTCACTGTTTCATGTCTCCTAATCAAATACATCTTTTAGATACCCATGGTAATGTGGTAAGCCACATTTAGAAAGTATCAACTTGCTTCATCGTCTTTGTGTGATACTCTTGCTTAAAGCTATATCGCTGCGGCAAATCAAAGTTTCTACGCAGAAACTGGAGCTGAAGTCTATATATAGGGAGAGTAGAGCCACAGTCCTATCTCAAGCATGAGTCTTGTGTATAATATTTATAAAATTTATAATGTTGACGATGTTACACTGGTGCTTTACTTGGAGGGAGTCTGTTTGACTCATTTGTGGTCCTGCAGGATTGTCCATAAATCCAACTCTGTTGGGACTTGGGAGCAGCGTACTACTCCATTAGTCGGAGAATCATGTAATGGACAAATGTGGTAAATAATTTGTGATTATCTCACTTTGCCAGAAAAAGAATGTACTTTGCCATTCAAAAGGATCAGGTAATTAGATGATGTTCAGTGCCACGACATCCAGCACTATAGCTAATATATGATGATATTTCTTTTCGAGTTCTCAAATTTCATATATCTCCCAGCTCTATGGCTAATATATGTTAATATGATTGGGTAATGGATACTCCTTCATGTTTCGCTATTTTATTGTTCCTGACCTACTGAATTATAGCACCAATTATCTTTCTGCTTTAGGATGGATTCCTTTTTACGTAAATCAACATATACGCTATATCTCAAGTTCAGTTAAGAATTCCTAGTCAAACTTTTTTGGGCATCGATGAATGGCAATATCTCTACCTATTTCTAAATCACGCTGCATTTTCAAAATACATTCTTATAGGAAAAATTAAAATATTTCATGGAAATTTATCATTTTAGAAAAAAAATTTGCTCGTAACACAGTGCATTATACTATCACGTCAGTAGAGCAAAGACAAGAATTAACGGATGGGCAAATCGCAACAAGACATGCAAAAGAAAAGGCATGGTATGCGAAAATGACACTTAAATAGAGGCAAGCAATACGTGATATCTAAATACGCGTAATATAAAGATCGAACAGAAGCATGCAAAAAAGACCAGTACAAAATTATACCCTGTCGAGAATTAAGTCGCAACACTCTACATAAAAATTTCACTGCAATGATGAATCCTTTTTATAACCTAATGAATAACTCCTCATGGGCTTCCACTTCTTTTGCACCCATAATATGAGTGAATATGAGATGTATTGTATGGTTCATAATCAAAATTAGATGTATTGTATATATGGCATATTTACATTGTCTAATGAATTGATTAATTTTCATTAAGCTTGTAATGTTATTTATGCATGATATGTAGTATTGCCGTAGTACACGAAGCTAGTAGGTAAAAAAAAAAGCATGCGAGGGGAGCCATCCTCACAGAAAGAAAGCGGAAGCAGCCCTTTTCATATCCTGATCGTCCAGTCAGACTACCAACGGCGCTGATCCATCGTCCTTGCCATCCTGAGGCCCCAAGCAAAACTCTCCGGTCGCAGCCTCGCCGCCGCCCGCCATGGCGCCGCATATCCCTGTCGCCGCCGGCGGATCCGCCGTGCGCTCCGCCGCGGTACGCCTCCTCTGCACCGCCGCGGCCCCTGCTGATACCGCCTCGCTGCCTCACCTCCTCGCGCTCCCGCCCGTCACCCCGTCCCCCGCCGCCGACGAGCTCGCACGCCTCCTCCTGGCGCACCACAACCCCTTCCATCCGGCCGAGTCCCCGCTCCAGCTACTCTCCGGCGGCGGCGTCTCCCTCTCGGGGGACCTCCTCGTCCAGCTCCTCCTCCGCCTCCGCGGCGCCTCCAAGCTCGCGCTCTCGCTCCTCCACTCCGCGCGCCTCCACCCGTCCTTCGCCCCCACGCGGCCCCCCGCCGACGCCTACGACGCCGTCGTCGACGCGCTCGGCCGCGCGCGCCAGTTCGATGCCGCGTGGCGGGTCGTCGTCGACGCCGCGGCCGACGGCGCCGCCTCGCCACGCACGTTCGCGGTGCTGGCGCGGAGGCTCGTCGCCGCAGGCATGACACGGCAGGCAATCCGGGCGTTCGACGACATGGAGGCGTTCGTCGGGAGGGAGCCCGACGCCGTCGAGTTCGCCACGCTGCTCGACACGCTCTGCAAATACAAGTACCCCAAGGTTCGGGATCCCGAAACCAGTAGTTGCATGCTTGGTGATAACATTGTTGCCTGATTGATTGATTGGCACTGGCCTTCTGAGTTTTCGATGATGATTTGCTCGGATCTGCTGAGCATTGCACATTCAGATGCTAACTTGATGGGATTCATCTGTCGTCTGTCTCCTCCAAGACGGACTTCTCTCCCCCGCGTCGCCCCTCTCGGGCGGCACGGGCGGAACCCCGCCGCCGCAGCCCAGGCCCCATCCACCCTCTCTCCTACCGCGCCGCCACCGGAGCCGGCCGCCGGAAGCCCGTTTGGCGGCGAGGATGGTGGCGGCGGGGCACTATTCCCCTTTCTTCCTTCTCTTCTCTCACCCCCAACCCGATCTGCTCATGGTGGAGGCGGCAGTCTCCGGCGGAGGCTTCCTTGCGGGCGGTGGAGGTTGTGGTGGCCGGATCCGCTTTCCCCTGGCCGGGGGGGGGGGGGGGGGGGGGGGGGGGGCGTCGCCGCCGCGGGCGCGCGCCCAGATTCATGCAGTGGCCGCGCACGGATGCGGCCATGCCCTCGTCGCGAGTCCTCGCCGCTGCCCCCCTCCATGCATTGGTGCTGCGGAGCCATTGGTATGCCCCCCGGGGGTGGCAGCGCCGGATCCTGGACTGGTGAGGCCGGATTCGGCTTCGCTCCGTGGTGCCGGTGTGATGGTGGAGTAACTACGGCTCGCTGGTGGAGGCTGGTTTCGTCGACTCCGGTTGCAGCATAGCTCATGAGTAGGTGGTACGGCCGGAAGGCGCTCCGGGCGAAAGTCCTTCTAGACCTTTGTCTGTGTCGACAACGGTGGCACTTTAGGCGTCATTTTCCCGATGAAGCGTTGTCGTGGTGGCGTCTGCAAATATTGATGGATCTCCGGGTGAAAACCCAATTCTAGCTTGGCGTCTGCAAATATTGATGGATCTCCGGGTGAAAACCCAATTCTAGCTTGCTGGATGAGGAGGCGACAACATCTTTGATGTCGTTTTCTTCTTGGAGCGTCGTCTAGGAGGTCCTTCGATCCGGCTTGGATACCTTAGCGGCAGCAGGCGGTTTGGACATCAAGTTTCTAAGAAAACAAGTGATGTGATTGTGTGGTGCTGCGTAACGGTTTTGCAAGGATGAAACGTGGACGAAGAGAAGGATTGAAGCTTAGTCTTCTTGATTTCTTTCTTTGTTTTAAGTTTTCTTTCTTGTATTTTTAGATCCTCGTTTGAGGTTTAGAGTCTAAGAACTCTTGTAACGATTGGCTGTAGACATTCACTTTTGAATGTTCAAGGCCGGAATTTTTCTTTATCTAAAAAAAAGATGCTAACTTGATTGCTAATTGTTTAACCCCCCGATGCTCTGCTCTTGAGCTGGATTTGGTAGATATTCTATCATGGCTTGTTGGATATTTGTACTGTTCGCTTCTCCAGACTTCAGCGATAGTTCAATGCAGTGAAGTATTTGCTGCTTGTGAGGTGTTATTCTCATTTATCTGTTGCAAATTGTTGAGGATAAGATGACAATATTATGTACTTGGTGTAGTTGTGTTTTGGCTGTCTGTATGATAAGCTTTTTGTCCAACACTCTTTAGCTCTTTGTGGCTTAGCTTAAAGCTCTTAGCTTCTCATTGTATTTTGGTGTCTGTTTTATGCAGTTTGGTAGGTCCGAGTGAACATGGGTAATATAGTTCTATGATTGTTGTTTTTTGTTGATCCATATGTAGTAATTTCTAAAGAATCTGTTGGCAGACACTATTCGGTTGGTTCCTTCTGGAATTTCTGGGCTTATTTTTTTTGTGACCTTCTGGTACATGCAATTGGTTACTCAGAGATTATTTTATTTTGCATAATTTTTTTATGAAATTTGCACACTTGTTGTATGACATGGACTTTGGTTTTGGGCTTACTGTGAATCTTGTTATTCATATTTTCATATGAATTATTTCTTATCATGGTAAGCAACAGCAGGTGGAGTATTTTCAGTAATGGGTTACTGAAGCATAGGATTGTCTTTGCTTTCTGCATATGATCAGTTTTCCATAGGATTGTCTTTGCTTTCTGCATATGATCTGTTTTCCAAGGCATAGAAAAATGACAATCCACCATTGTGAAATGGAATGATGTAGGGGTAAAAGGTGGTGTGTTTGAGCAAATTAATACATAGAGTATCTTTGTCAGGCTTACTGAGTTGAATAAGGGTGCTAGAGGAAATAATTTGCCCTTCTGTAGACCTGGTTGCTTTGCTTGATGCCTGTCATCGTAGCAAATGGCTAATTAGTGCTTAAATTACTTAGTAGATTTGCTTCTCTAGATTCAATTGCTGACAACTGAAGACCAGGTATCAGTCTACTGATAAATACTGCTGCAGTCTTATCGCACACTTTAATGCTTTATATTTCTGATTTGGGAAGATGATTTCAGCGACTTCCTAAAAAGAACATGATTTCAATGAAGTTGTCTTTTTATGTGTCAACAGTGTGCATACAAGCTTATGATCAAATTAATATACTACTGCTATAGCTACTTTAGTAAGGGGGCAAATTCTAGAATTTATAACTTCAGTTACTGCATGTGTACCAAGGTCTGTATGGAAGCCCATGCTTCTGAACTGATAATCAGAGAAGGTAAATTAGAAAGTTATTAAAACACTCCGCTCAACTAGGGTTTGAACTGCATTGGTCAGCTCTCACTTATATATCTTTGGTTAGCTTATAGTTTTTTGCTTTGGCCTTTTGAGTTACTGATTAGATTCATTTACTGTTTTTTCCATTGGCATTTTTATCACCATTACAGGTTGCTACAGAGATATTTAATAAAAGGAAATACAAGTACGAGCCAAATGAGAAGATGTACACTATTTTAATTTACGGATGGTGCAAGGTAAATCGGAGTGACATGGCTCAGAAGTTCCTAAAAGACATGATTGACCATGGAATAGAACCAAATGTAGTCACATACAACATTCTCCTGAATAGTATCTGCAGGCATGCAAGTTTGCACCCTGATAACCGATTTGATAGAACAGTTCATGCAGCTGAGGATCTGTTGAAGGAGATGCGTGACAAGCAAATTGAACCGGACGTGACCAGCTACTCAATCATCTTGCATGTTTACAGTCGTGCACATAAACCTGAGTTGTGTCTCTGTATGTTCCGCTCGATGAAAGAGAGAGGCATTTGCCCCACAGTAGCAACCTACACTTCTGTGATCAAGTGCCTTGCCTCCTGTGGGAGATTGGAAGATGCTGAGAACTTGTTTGATGAGATGGTTGCAGAGGGAGTATGTCCCTCTCCAGCTACTTACAATTGTTTCTTCAAGGAGTATCGGGGGAGAAAGGATGTGAGTCGTGCCCTACAATTGTACAATAAAATGAAGGCACCTGGTTCACCGACAGCACCTGATATTCACACATACAACATTCTGCTAGGAATGTTCATCAAACTGGACCGACATGGAACTGTCACAGAAATTTGGAGTGATATGTGCGAGAGCACAGTGGGTCCTGATCTTGATTCGTACACCTTGCTGATCCATGGTTTTTGCGACAGCCAGAAATGGAGGGAGGCGTGCCAGTTCTTCATGGAAATGATAGAGAAGGGTTTTCTTCCCCAGAAGATCACCTTTGAAACGCTGTATCGTGGACTGATACAGGCAGATATGCTGAGGACCTGGAGAAGGCTGAAGCGCAGGGTTGATGAAGAAGCAGCGAAATTTGGTGATGAGTTCAAACTTTATCACATCAAGCCTTACAAGAGGTGAACATGTGCAAAAGTTGTATGCTGGCCTTGTGACTCGAATATGAAATTCCTGACCAAAGATGAGCTAGCCACTCTATGTGGAAGCTGGGAACTGGTGAGAAGGATGAACAAAGTGGTACTGTAACAATGACTCTGCTTGTTGTGAACAACCGGTTGAGCATGGACATGGTATTAGAACAGTTAACAAAAGGCAGCTATTCATTGTTATGTCTGGAAAAACTTAAAGGTAAACTACTCTTGTTTACTTGTTTAAATATTTTGAGAAGTTTTGCAAGATCAGCTCTGAACCATTTCATCAGCCTTTTGCAGAAATAAGTTTGCTTGCTTGGGAGGCTTTGATTTTACTGACCAGGTGAAGACTATTCGGCAGTGCTGCTAGGGACGGCCTCCAAGCAATCTCATAAGTCGCTATTCCAGTCCTGCAACATAAACCTTTGGTGTTTCCCACTTTGACATGGCAATGAAGCTTTGTAAAGGCAACGCAGGATCACAGATGTCCAAAGGTCAATGCTGTGTTTTCAATAGTTGATATGTAGGCCATTGGTTATGATGCCTATTGTTGGATAATCGAGGAAAGCACTAGAATTTGTTTACGGGAGGATTCATTCCCTTCAGACAGGACATTTGCCCCTCTATACCCTCAAACATGTATGCATTGGTACAGCAAACAGAGACAGCTCTACCTCAATTACTGCAAACAGAGCAACAATAGATTTGTCAGATTGGCATCGCCCGTTATTACCAGGGTCATCAGATTGCCACTGGGCTTGTTTTTTGCGGCCGTGAGCTGGTTGGTTTGGCCGTATAGGTTTGGCTTCTGTTGTGGTCATGTTTTGATTATGTCTTGGTATTCTCTATCTGCAGCTTGCTAAGAAAAGGGCAGTGCTTGCACTCGCAGGCTTCCGATGTGCACAGGCACACGGGAACCAACTGAAAGCACATGGTGGATCCTCAAGCAGAGCACTGAGCACGTGAGAAGAAAGTATTTTTTGAAAACTGTGAGAAGAAAGTATAATTGCAATTGCGATGGAGTTCATCTCTGGATGGTACTACCTCTGTCCCAAAATATAAACAGTTATAGGTTCGATCAAAATCAAATTTGTTGTACTTTGACCATTAATATTCTTATGAATAATTATTTTAAATATAAATACTTATATATTATGAAAAAAAATTTCATAATGAAATCTAATAATATTATTTTTATCTTACAGATCTTTATAAATTATTTACTATTTATAGTTAAAATTGAACAAATTTGATTTTTATCAAATCTATAAATGCTTATATTCTGGGATGGAGACGGAGGGAGTAGTTAATTAACTGTCAACTTTAGAGTTCCAGTGGTTCAGTTTTCTGTTTTGGGTAAAGTTATGAAATGCTACATTTGTTTCACTGACATGTGGGTCCAGAAGCGCCAGTGACAGGGAAGATTCTGAACTGCATGTCCCAACGGCCAACGAGGTGTTGTACAACTTCCATCTCGTCCCTGTGCTCCCTCTCCAGGAGCACGGAAAAAAATAATCTCTCGAAGAGACTCGTTGCTGGTTGCGTCACTGTCTAGCTATGCACAGCATGCTTCAGGCTGTTTGCACTCCTCGTACTCTAAATTTATCCTCTAAAAGGAATATTTCATTATGATCATCGAGATTCTCTCCTCTATATTTAGTTCTTCCGCACTCATCCATCCTCTATATCTTCCCTCTATACCAACTACCAGCCGCAGGATCCACACGTTAGATTTTTTTCCCTTCCCCCCCCCCTCCCCGACGGGCCTGCGCCCGTCCTCCCCCTCCCCGCCCGTGCTGCCACATCCCCTGCCTCCATCCTCCGCCTCCTCCTTCTGTGGCGCGGCCTCCGCCGGCTCCCTCCACCCTCCTCCCTCTGGCACGGCGGGTGGCCAGATCCGCCCCGAGCCGGTTGGGGCTGCACACAGCTGCCGCAGCTCGAGGTCCTAGTGCCGGCGATCAGCGGCGCTCGTTCCCCGCCGCCAGCACCTCCCGCTCTGCGCACCCTTCTTGCTCCTTCCTCCCTCCCTTGGATCCACCGCCATTTCGCCACCCTCAGGGCAGCTGCTCCGCATCCGGCGCCTCCTCGCCAATCGCGCCGCCGTGGGGGTTGCCGCCCCTGGACCAGCCGCCGCCGCCGCGAGAGGTAGCCGCCCCTGGACCGGCTACCGCCGCGGGGGTTAGCCGCACCCTCCGCGCCCTTCCTCCCCTGCGAGGGCTGCGAGGGCACGACGAGGGCGAGGGGCCGCGGCGGCCTCCAGCAGCGGCGGCGAGGACGAGGAGGCGGCACGGCTCCCTCCTCCGGCCCGACAGCGCGCGGGAGGAGCAGCAGCAGCCCGCCTCGCTTCCTCCACCTCGCCGGCCGGCGACTCCCTCTCGCGACAGCCCGGCCTGGAGGCGCACCGGCGGCGGCGTCGGGCCCGCGGCAAGGAGGAGCAGGCCGCGAAGGAGGAGCAGCGGCGGCGGTCTGCGCCTGCTCCCTTCGCTCCCTGTCCCGAGGAGGAGGACCCCGCTCGCGAGGAGGAGCAACCCCGGCGGCGACGGTGGAGCTCCGGCCTCCTCTTCCTCGACGCCGCCGCCGCCGCCGCGAGCGGAGCAGGGGCGGGCAGAGCAAAGGGCACGGCGGGCGAGCTCTGGCGGCGGCAGCAGCATATCCAGCACAGCACGAGGTCTAGGGCTGGACAAAAAATTAGTAGCTCGTTAGCTCACTCAGCTCGACTCAGCTCGACTCGCCTCGTTACGCTAATGAGCCAGCTCGAGCACGTATTTTCGCTCGTTAGTATAACGAGCGAGTTCGAGCCGGCTCGCAAGCAGCTCACGAACTTAACAAGCTACGTCAAATTTTAACTTGTTGAATAGCTCAGGCCGGTATTCTCAAAGGGGCCAACGCCCAGTAGTATTTCTTCCCTACGGAGCCATCATATCGCTTCTCTTTTCTAACTCGATATGGCCTCTGTACTGTACATCTGCTGCTGCTGCAACCGCCCATCCACGGGTCACGCAGGCGTCGCCGCCGGAGCGACGCCACCTATCTCCACCTGGCCGCTTCCGTCCTTGCTCGTCCCTGTCTGCTCGGCGCGCTGCGCGCGCCATTCGCGAGTGGCCCAGCGCCCTGCCGCTCCGCATCTGCTCACTGCCTCTGCATGCTTAGTTCGATCCATCCGTTTAGTTGCCAGCACTAGCCAGAGAAAGAAGAGCAATATAGCATAGAAGCAAGAGGAGTTGGACGCCATGCACAGCAACGTGGATCTTGATTTCGCATGCTTTGCTCTAGCTTGATTCCCCCATCTTGATTTTTCTGGGCTGCAGATTTTGAGGATTTTTTATTTATACGTTTCATCAATACAGATTGATTTCATCTTCTAGTTTGCTAAGAGATTGATTCCCAATCTTTGTTTTGGTTTCAATTGCAACATTCAGTTTTTGCCGTGAGATTCAATACATTTTTGTTGGCCACTGCCTCTGCCGTACCATGGCCAGCTCTTCGCAGGATCGCATCCTCTCTGGCTCGCGAGCCAAAACAAGCTGGCTCGAACTACTAACGAGCCGAGCCAAGCTGCATTTTGTGCTCGTTTAGATAATAGGTCCTCCGCGAAGAGCTCCGCCGCCGGCGGCAGCATCTTCGGCGCGGCGCGGCGAGCAACGGCCGAGACGGGCGAGGTGGGGCCGGTGCAGGGTACCTTTCCTCCTCTCCGCTAGGAATAGCGGACCCGGAGGCAACGCTAAGATAGCGTGTGCTTTAGAATCTCCCGGTGCAGCGGCGAAAACGGCAAACGCACGGCATGGAGCCAATCGTGGCGCATAGCGTGCGGGATGACGTGCCCCAGTGCGGGCAGCCTCAGGCCCGTTTGGATTCTGAACCCACCTCATGGCTGACCCCACCACCGCGTCCGTCGTCACACGTGACCACCAGACGGCACGTGGGCCCACGCGTCATCCACCGTTGACCGTGCCCCTCGTCCTTCCCCAACCTTCCGGAAACTTCCCAACCCCTCTCCCCCACCCCGTTCCATAGCAATCCGCCGCTCCAGAACCTTCCGAAGACACCGCGCCCCTTCTCGAACCTTCCCCCTTGTCCCCATATATACCACACCACGGAATCCTCCATCCCATCGAAACAAAACTCAAATCCCAAAGGACACCAAAACATCACCGAATCCAAGAAAAGCTTGAGACAGCAACGGCCATGGCGTCCCGCCGGTTCTTCGCCTACGACCCCTACGACTACTACTACACCACCCCGTACCACTACTCCTACCCGTACTACCATCAGCAGCAGCCCGCTGCCCCCGCCCGCATAACCAGCGGCTTCTTCCCGGTCGCCGCGGACGCCGAGCCCGCGGCGGTGAGGAGGGCGGCCGTGGACCCTGCGCCCAGGGCGAGGTCGGTCTCGATCCCCGTCCATTTCGTCGGGTCCGACCCGGAGGCGGTGCCGGAGAGGAAGGCGGCGGGGCTGCGCGCGGATCCGGTGGCCAGGATGGCGGCCGCTCCGGCGGTCGTGCCTGTGAAGCGGGCGCCGTCGGCGGAGGAGGCCGCGGTGAGGGTGCAGGCGGCGGCGCGCGGGTTCATGGCGCGGAGGTCGGTGCTGGCGGTGCGCGAGGTGGAGCGGGAGGCGGAGGAGGTTCGGAAGAAGGTAGAGCGCGAGGCGGAGGCGCTGCGCGGGAACGCCATGGCGCGGATCGCCATCGGGGAGGCGCTGATGAAACTTCTGCTGCGGCTCGACGCGGTGCGCGGTGCTCGGGAGTACCGGCGGAGGGTCATCAGGCGGGTGCTCGCGCTGCAGGACGCCGTCGACGCCCTCGAGCCCAAGATGGCGCCGGCTCAGGAGCCCGAAGCGGTGGCGGAGGAGATGGCCGAGGCCGAGGCCGAGGCCGACACCGTGGCCGTCGAAATTGCGGAGGAGCGCGCCGTGGTCCCGAGGCTGCTGGACGCCGCGGACCGCAGAGTTGAGGAAGACGCGAAGGCGGCGGCTGAGACGACCGAGGAGATGGAAGTGGATGGAGAAATCGCCAGCGGCGAGCCGGAAAAGAACAGAGAGGAGGTGGAACCGACTCCGCGCGACGCCAATCTTCTTGGTGCCGACGACAAGCCAGATGATGATTCGGACGCGGAGGGCGGCGAATGGGAGATGGTGGAGGAGGAGCCGGCGCCTGCCGCGACGGCGGCGGCGACGCACGAAGCGCCGACGCAGCAAGAAGCGGCGGCGCGGAAGGAGACCCGGATGGCGGCGGAGACCGGCGCAGCCAGCGGCGGCCCGGACGCGATGAGGCTGATGGAAATGGTGGCGGCGTTGTGCGAGCGGAGCGCGCAGCAGTGCGCGGTGATCGGGGCGCTGGCGGAGCGCGTGGACGCGCTGGAGCGCGCCGTGCGGCGGGTGGAGGACGCCGAGCGCCGCCGCCGGCGGGCCAAGAAGCTCCGGAAGGAGGGCAAAGGGAGCAACCGCATCAAGTGCTACTCCGATTGAGGATTAGCGCAGCGATTAGCAGGAATTTAAAAATTCTATAGTAATCCAGCGCTGAATTCGATTTGTTCCTTGTACTGATATATATCTGCAGTAATTGAGGATTGAAATTTTGGTTGCACGACTGCTCCCGGCTCGTACCACATTTGCACACACTTGCTATTCCTCGGATGGCTGAAATTTGTTTGGATCTCAGTAGGCGCCGAAAGCTAAGCTGAAACGATGAAGCCATGAACGGCAATGGCGTCGATTTCTTTCCAGATAGAGTGTGTGGGAGAGAGAGAACACAATCCATCCGATCTCTATTAAGGGTGCAATAAATTGTCAATGTAAACTATGAAAGCTGAAGATTCAGTCACATTTTTGCATCAGTTCCCGTTTAATATCATCAGCCCAGTGAGGGGTTACGTGGCCTTCAACCACATTCAGAATTCAGATAGTCACCAAGTAAAAACTCAGAAAAAGAAAACATTGATAATGTAGGATATGATATCTCAAGCCTCTCATAAATTTTTAAGCGAAAAAAGGTGCAAGTTTAGATATCATGATGATGAAGTTGAGGAAAATGTCAAGGATAATAAAAACATAAAGCATAATTTGATATATTTTGTTGATTATGGTTATCCTAACCTATCCATAATCTCTTCCTTTTTTCCGAGAACTTGACCCAACAAGCAAAAGAAGAGATTTGATGGGTGTTCGTACCACGGTACCTATGCTTGCAAGACTCCATTGTAAGCATCCAACACTAGAGCGCAAGCAACGTAAAAATATTTCCGCACTGAATGTAAGGCATTCGCCAGAACATGTATACATTCTTATACTAATTCTTATACTAGTGCTTGGCGCGCGCGCGATAATTGAACATGATGTGAAAGGCAGTAGTTCTAAAGAGTAATATTAATATATTACATACGTCGATTACCATGTTTATAGGATAAGAATTGACGCGGAAAAATAAAGGAAGTTTTAAAAACCGACGGATAGAAAAATTTTCTGTTAGTCCAGTGATCAAAACAAAAACAGTGTCTAGTACGGGCTAGTACTCCTACTGTCCTGCATCGAGCACCCTCCACCTACCATGGGAGCAAGCTACAAAGGGCGGTACAGTCACACCTATCCAGCTCAGTCGTTTGTCAGCCAGCCAGAGTTCACAAACGCACTCATCAGTCATCGCCCCTCTCCTTCCCTCTCCCACCTCTCACGCTAGTGCTAGCAGCTAGCGAGAGCTCAGCTCACTTCTATACGAGCGCTTTAGGAGCTCACCGAGGCATGGGATTGCCGTTCCCGGGCACGCCAACGGCAATGCTGGCACGGGTGCTGCTCGTGCACCTCCTCCTCTTCGTCGACGCGGTGGACCAGCACCATCATACTGGAGCAGGAGGGCACTGCGCGAGCTCCTGTTCCATCTGGATCGGAGAGCACGCCCGTGCTGCCGCCGCCGCCCGCGCTGTTCTTCCCGTTCTTGCCGGGCGCCGGCGCTGATGCCGGAGGCCGGTTCCGCCTCCACCCAGGCCGACGCCGGCGCGGGCGACGCGTCGTCGTCGCCGCGTCCGACGGCGCCGGCCACCATCTCATCCCTAGCCGCGCTGCCCGTATCCCACTCCAAGATGCTCCGATCCTTCCTCAGCTCCTCTCCTCTCACCGCCTCCTCGCCGTTGTACGTCGTCGTTATCGCCGCGGCGGGATTAGATGCACAAGGGACAACGGAAGCTCAATCCGATGGATTTGACGAAGCGGATGTGGCGATGGCCTCCCGTCGGCAGCTGGCAGCAGCAGCGGTGGGGATGGTGGGACCGAACTGCGGCGGCTCGGATGGAGGGCATGCCTGCTGTGGTGTGGCGGCGCTAGGCGGCAACGGTCGGGCGTGACGGAGGGCCGTTGGCGGCGCGGATGGAGGGTTGGGCTGCGGCGGCGCGGCTGGCTGGGCAGGCCCGCGGCAGTGCCGTGACGTGACGGGGGCGGGGTCCCATGAGGAGGAGGCGCCCGCCGTCGTCCTTCTCTTCCCCCCCGGCGGCGGCGGTGGCGTCCAAGCGGACGAGCCTGATGCGGCGGCGGCGCCGTGCGGGCCGGATGAAGGCGCGACGGTCGTCGGCGGCGGACCACAAGGCGAGAAGAAGGCAGGAAGCTGCGTAGCCGGGCACATGCGGCGGTGAAAGGATAAGGTGGGATGGGAACTGGGAAGAAGGCAGATAGCTGCGTGGTCGGCGGGCCCGCGGCGCTACACGCGACGAGCGACGAACATCGCAGGAAGCAGGTAGGCAGCAGCGTGGCCGGCGAGCAAATGGCGGGGCCACCGCAAGGGCCGCATGCTCTAGGCCGCCGCCATCCAACCGATTCGCATCGCAGGGCCGCCGTTTTTCCGGGCGACGCGGCCTGGCTGCGCGGCCACCGACGCGACCCGGTTTGTTATTGTTACGTAGTATTTTGAGTGTGAGGTACAAAGAATCGCGAAGGATTTTACTAGCCGAGATTGATATAGGAAACTAAACAAAGTTACCTACTGCCTACATTCCAAAAAGAATACAACTATAAGTTTGAATAGAATCAAACTTCCTCAAATTTAACTAAATTTATAGAAAATATTATTAACATTTATGAATCCAAATAATTATATTATAAAAATATATTTCATGGTAAATTTAGTTATAATTATTTAGTGATATAAATAATATTAGTTTTCTATATATAATTTGGTCAAAGTTGAGATAGATTGATTTGGTAGAAAGCTAGAATTGTATTCTTTCTAGAACAGAGGAAGTCATACCTGAAGCAAAATTACAAAACACGAAAGCCGAGAAAACAATCTACAACAAACAATACATAAGAACAAACTAGTCATGAGAAACACGACGTAGCAACGAAAGTGTGCTATTGCCCCGTGGTGAGATCCATCGATATGCAATCCATACGCTGAATTAGGCTACTCTTAATGAAAGTGTCACGAGCCTTAAATTTGCTGAGATGGTAGGACAGAAGGAGAGGGAGTTTTATGAGATATGAGAGGAGTGTCATCACTATGACACTCCTCCGGCTCAGTTCACGGTCTTGGTAACCGTGACATCCCAACTTTTACTGAAATATTATTAGTACAAAAATGCAAAATTTTTAAAATTTTTTATGTGTGGAGTGTATTAGCTAGAAAATCCTAAGAATGACTCTTATTCTCTCTCTATTCCTAGAAAATAAAAGAATTGAAATGTAAGTTACTTAACATTAGTATGAATTCTTTTGGATCTTATTTGAAATTTATTGAATCCCTTCTGTTTATTATTGTTGGAATTTAAATTGGGATTTTGTTTGAGTGAATTGTGTGGAATTCAAATCAAATGGGCCAATTTGATTTGAATTCAAACTAAACTAAACTAACTACCTAACCTACCCTAGCCTACTAGGCCTAAACCCACCTAACATCTAACCCAGCCCAGCTAACTACCCGATCAGACCCGCCTAACCTAACCAGCCCGGCAGCCTGCTAACCAAAACCCGACAGCCTGCCCCCAGCTCGCCCGCACGGCCCATGGCCGGCCCAACCCAGCACGCCGCTCGCCCAACACTATGCACCGCCCTCCCCTCTACCCTCTTTCACCCGAGCCACTGACAGGTGGGACCCTCCTGTCAGCTTTTTCTTCCACCTCCAACCACCCGCGCCTCTCTTTCTCTCGGCCTCGCCCTACCCCGCGTCGTCCGCCGCCCCCTCTATGTGACAAAGCGGGCAACGGCCGCCACGCACCCCGCCGCGAATCGTGCCGGCCGCCTTGACCCTCGAGAGCCCTAGCCGCGCCTCGCCAAGCCGTGCGATGGCCGCCACGTACGCCCCGCACCCGGACCAAGCCCTGCTGCTGTCGATTCTCGGCGTGCGTGCCCAATCCCTAGCCGCCACCCCTTTTAAGAGCGCTAGCCGCTGACCCGGGCAAACCCTAGACCCCCTAATTAGGGTTTCCCCCATGCCGCTGCCGTACCCCCGACCCTCGCCGCTGCACCGCTGCCGTGGGCCCAGGCTGCTGGTGCCCCGCGCGCACGGGCGGCCATGCTGCTATCCTAGAACGCTAGGGCACCGCGCACACGTGCGAGCCCCGCCACACCGAGGCCTCGCCGCCGTTTGGCACGCCAGTGACACGCCGCGGCGCCGGAATGCCAAAACGCCGAACGCACGGGCGCACACACGAGCACGAACCTGGCCGCGCCTTGCTCGCTTGCCCTGTCCCCTCGCCAGCCGCGCCTCGCCGCGACCGCGCCATGGCCGCGGTGACCACGCACAGCCCCAGGACGTCGCGTCGTGACGCACGCGGGCGCCACTACAGCATTTCACCGAGCACCTAGCGTGCGTCCGCACACACACGCACACCTCTCTGGGAACACACACGCTCCAAGACCCCACCGGATCCGGCGGAGCCACACCGGATCCGGAGGTACTGATCGCTGGGTTCCGCCTGTCAGCCAGAGATGGACGCCGATAGGTGGGCTAGGCTCGTCAGCTGAAGGGGAGGAGAGAAGGAAAACCAGTCCGAGATTGGGCCGTGACCGGGGAGGAAGCCAGCCCAAGAAGAAGAGGAGGGACCGTCGTCCGTGGGCCGTCGCCAAGCCGAAGACCCGAGCCGGCCTGCTAACTTCAAGCCGAGCCAGCAAGCCAGCCTGCGAACCCGAGCTTGGCCGAGCCGGCCCATGAGCCACAGACCCAAGCCGCCCAGTTAGAAGCCAGCCGAGCATTGTGGGCCAATCGAGCCGGCCTAAATAAAATCAGCCCGTTAACCCTGAGATCATTTTCTTTTTGACGGACCCAGGGGCCCCACGCGTCAGCCTCTAGTTGACCCTGACAGGTGGACCCCACTGACCGTGGACCCCGTGGACTTTGACCTTTGACCGCTGAGAGGTCAACGTTGACCAGTCAACGATGACGTCAGCAGGGCCCATGCTGACGTCAGCCTGGCCGGAACTCCAGCGACGTCATCCTGACGTTAGCATGCCACGTTGCACGCTCCGGTGGCGCCACGTGTCACAGCCGTGTGATTTTCTTTGAAATTCATTTAATATTTTTAGAAATACTTTTAACCTTTAAAAATTCATAATAAATTAACTGGACCTCCGAAAATTATGAAACAAGTTTCATAATTCATCTAAAATCATGATCTACCCATTAGAATAGGAATTGAGTGATTTGGAGCTTCTTTTGGATACTTTTTGTGCACTTTTGCACTTTAGCCCCTATACTTATACGTATTTACGAATAGGAACCAACTTTGGGGAGCTGAACGATGCTTAGGACTACCAAGAGGAGCAGGAGTACTACGAAGACACGCCAGTTTCACGACCATCTATGATCTGAATGCCTATTGGACATTATTTACTAGAATGCTATTGCTTCTAAGATGATTTTGAGAGATAAACCTGCATAGCCCTTGTTTATCCTGATTCCTTGTACCCAACTTGATTATATTTATGAGATGAACCCTTGATGTGCATGTGTTTGTGTGGGATGGTGTGATTATAGCTTGGTGTGAGTGGAGACTCTTCTCAGGAGTTGGGGGATAGGAATCTATCTTGGGCGGGTTAAACTTAACTCGATCTTATGATAAAGGGCTTGGGTTGTGCGTTGGGCACTTCCTACGGAGTACCTGTGGCGGGTACATATCCTTCGGGACGTTGGTCCTTGGGGATGTTTGGAGGAGTTTGGAGGGCTATGCCTGTAATGGGTGCCGATGACGGACCATTGCACCGGACACGTCTTTGTGAAAGATACTCGCCTTGGCAATTAAGGCCCGAGTTGGTGGACCTAGAGATGAAACTATGTCAAACGTGCACACCACTTCTCTGTTATGAGGGCAGATCTGATCCGAGCTAGTGACACACAGCACCATGCCTGCAGGAGGATAGGGCATCAGTGTAAGGGGAGGAGGTGCTGACCTCACATCCCCTGAATTGCAGGGTCTTGCGTGGCCCGGTGTAGAAGGCATCACAGTTCCGGGGCGACGTCTTGCAGGAGGAAGTATCGCAAACCCGGTAAGGCAGGATGGGGGCCGTTGCAGCTAGTTTCGTTGACCAGTGTCTCGGAGTCAGACGGCTGCTCCCGGTTGGCTTGGAGTCGAGTGGGTACAGGTGTACAACCCCTACAGGGTAAAAACTATACGTATAGCCGCGTACTCAGTCATGTACAACTCTTGATCCGGCTTCACCTTCATAGCTAGTGTTACTTGACTTCTACCTCCCTCTAGACTTGTTTTCCTGCCTGGGGTAGTTGAGGTGCGAGGAGTGGGAGTTCTCGCACCGACTTGGTGGGTTTTGGAGGTGTGAGTGACTCGGGAACCTGGAGTGCCAGAACGGCCCGTGTCGAGGAGATGTGGATGATTTAAATGGTATACTTCATTGCTTAGGAAACCCTTGCCTACATCCTTGTTATTGATTGAATACCATTAGAATAGACCACTTAAAGCTTGCATATGGATGGTGACGTGGACCTATCCCATTCCTTGGGGATAGATTGGTACAATGCAGGGTGTGACCAGGAGTACGACCCCAACAACGACGGATGGTATGACGATTGAGGTTGGTGCTACGCTCAAGATGCCTGTGCAGGAAGAATCATCCGAGATGAAGGATGGCCCGAAGCTCAGTTATCGCTTTTCGCTTTCGTTTTGATCGATTTAGCCCAAGAGGCTTGTAAGGGATCCGTACTACAAATCCTATGGATTTATGTAATAATTAAACCCTTGAATGCTTTTATTCGAAGAATGACTTGGTTTACTGCCTGAAATGAGTTGTGTATGTGATAGCTACTGATCTAGAGATTATCACGACGATACAGGGAGTCGGGTTTTCATTTCGAAAACTCGGTTCATTTCAGTTGGTATCAGAGCCATACTTAACCATAGCACGAGCCCTAGATATGGCCGTTAGAAATAGGAAGTCTATACGACTCCATCTATTTTATATATACGGCATCAACCCAGACTGCGTCAAGCTGTTAGTGAGAGCGACTGAGTGGCGCTCTTACCTCTGTCACACCGCCACTCTCATCATACTCCCTGTCCCAGAGGTGCCAGAGTTCGAGGGAGAGATGACCCACAGCACGTCGACACTCGATGAAGCCGCCGCACAGTCAACAATAAGGAAGATGATGAAGATCCTACTGACCAAGTTCCGGAGAAGTACCTTCTACACCCCCTACAGACTGTTCCCCTACACCGTCTCGCCAGATGAGGACCCAGGAGCACTAGACCAGGAGGGTCTGACCGTGACTCGAGCCACCGGCTCGTACCTCGGTGACTTGGACCACCTGATCGAGAGCCGAGATTGTGAGATCGAGGTGATCCACGACGGGTACCACACCTATGCCTGGCTCGCCGAGGAGTACGAGAAGGACACTCGCTACTGGAGAGTGTTCAGCGTCACCACCACGAGGAGAGCCAAGAACGATATCCACACTCGAGTGCACGCACAGCTGAGTGAGGAGGCACACCGACAGATCCGGATCCAGGCTGAGGAGGAGCTACAGAAGGCCGAGAAGGAGTTCCAGATCCTTCGTGACGAGAAGGTTGAGTAAGAGAGGAAAGAGAAGGGCTACATCACCATTATCAACAAGTTGATAGACAGAGTGACGGACCGAGAGGCAGAGTGTCACAGCCTTTAGGGTGAGGTCGACGACCTACAGGACTACGCCAACTTCTGGAGCTACCTCGAGAGGAGGAACAACGCCAAGGACTTGGAGTACCGCTCTGAGTGTAACAAGTGGAACATAGCTATGCTCACTCGCACCGCAATCTTCTACCGCGACAAGACTGCTCGCGCCTTGCAGACGAGGGAGTTGTCAGACTCCATCCGCGTCAGAGAGCTGCACGAGCTTCGAGACCGACTACCTGAGAAGGACCGTCCACCGCTGAGGAACAAGAACTTCAAGCTGATCCCCATCGAGCTTCGCCTACACGAGTGCCCCCACGAGAAAATGCCAGCACCCGTGGAGACCGAGGAGGTGACCGAGGCCATCGACTCGATCGACGCCGTCTTTCCCCAGGGCTACCCCGAGGAGTTCAAGCGTGTACTTCCCTACAAGAAGCGACATATCCTTCAGCAGTGAGAGTAGTGAGGTAGTTTCATGAGTCTTGTGGTAGAGCCGATGTCATGTACCGGCGGAGTTGTTAGAGTTCCCATGAGAGTCTAGTTTGTTGTACTAGGAGTTCACCCTTTTGTACCAGTCACGTTGTACCTTAGAGCGTGTGTTGGGTGCGAGATTTTCATGGCTTAGGAGTTGCCTAGAGATAACACCAGTGTTTCTCTTGTACTGTATGCATGAGTGATTGGATCTTATGATGATATTTTAATCTAAATTTCATGGATTTTCTCATTGGGTGTCTGTATATCTATTTTCCTATGTTTGTATTATACTCCTGTGTGGTGAGAGCCGTACCGAGTCTAAACCGTCTAAACCCTCACCTCTTCTGTTCAGAAGATGTCTCTCAGAAGATCCAACCGCCTAATGGCCCACTTTGAGGAAGCCGCACGTGAGGAAGCCGCTAATGCCGGACGCGCACATGGACGCCCTACTGGCCGTGGACGTGGCCGCGCACCTCAAGCCCCCACGCCTGCTGCGGGTCGAGGAAGGGGACAAGCTCATGCCCTTGGCGCCGCACCACAACAAGAGGAGCAGAACGCCCACGGGGAGAAGAGGAAGAGGAGGTTGACGGGGAGATTGATGCTGAGGCAAGAGCACGACCACTGCATGGGTGCAATGGGAACGTCAACCAGCAGCAGATGCCGCCACCACCACCGAACCTCACCGAAGTCATGGCCGTGCAGACCCAGCTGCTACAATGCCTGGCTGAGGTGGCCGAGCACCGCCACAACGGAGGCAACCGCAATGGCCCACCTCAAGAAGATCTCAAGAGGAAGATCGAGCGATTCATCCGCTTGAAGGCCCCAACCTTCACCTACTCTGATGATCCTATGGATGGAGATGATTGGCTGAGGGTGATCGAGACAAAGCTCGACCTCACCAACTGCACATATGAAGAGTGCGTTGCCCTAGCTGTGCACCAGCTTGAGGGCCCAGCAAAGTCTTGGTGGCATAGCTACTGCGGCTCCCACGAGGACCCTGCTCACATTACCTGGGATGACTTCGCCAAGGCCTTTTGCGATCAGCATGTGCCAAGGTAGGTTGTCATCTAGAAGGCCCAAGAACTCCGTACGATGACACAGGGCAGAATGAAGGTGGAGGAGTACGAGTGCCATTTCATGAAGATGATGAGGTATGCGCCAGACGACACCAACACCGAAGAAAAGAAGCAGTTCTGGTTCCTCGGAGGCCTACAACATGGCATCCGTCAAATCGTGACGGGATGCGAGTACCCTACGCTCCGCGGCTTGGTGAATCATGCCATAGCCATGGAACGTGAGAGGATGACCTGGGAGGATCGCCAACACACCAAGAAGAGAAGGAATGAGCAGCCGCACTGGGATAGGAACAACCTGAGGCCCCGGAGCGCACTACCCCTTCCACCCAGAGGCAACTTCCGTTGGGGCCCCAGTCAGCCAAACCGGAGCTTTGGTGGAGGAGGAGGTGGCTAGTACCCAAGCCACAGGACCTCTGGAGGACAAGGCCAGGGAGGAGGAGTAGGCTATCAGCGCCTGCAACCACTGCAAAGGACCAACAGTGGCCTCACGCCGCTTGTGTGCTACTCTTGCCACAAGCCGGGTCACAAGTCCTTCGAGTGCCCTGACAAGAAGATGCAGACGCCAGCACGTGCACCAGGCTCCGCCAGCAAGCCAGCTCAGGCACCGCGCACCGCCGACCGCGGCCGCCTGAACAACCTGACCAAAGAGGAGGCACGTGATGCACCGGACGTGGTGACAGGTGAGTACCTCATAAACGGTACTAAAGCTTTAGTATTATTTGACTCTGAAGCCACTTGTTATTATGTTTCTACAAGATGTGTTGCACTAAAATCCCTCCCGATGACCTTAAGAAATCGTCCCGTAATAACTAGTTCTCCGCTAGGAGATATCAGCTGCACCCAGATGTGTAAGGGAGTAAAAATCATGATCCAGGGTTTACCCTTCATAGCTGACCTAACTGTGCTGAAATCAGACGGGATAGATGTAATCTTGGGTATGGACTGGTTGACCAAACACATGGGAGTCATATCCTGTTCACCTAGATTAGTGACCCTAGTACACCCCAGTGGGAAGAAAGTGGAAGTTGAGCCCCTGAAGTCCAGTAAGGTGCCACAAGCCTACAACCTGAACAACCTAGAGAGCAAAACTCTAGAGGAAGTACCTATAGTCTATGAGTACCTGGCACCGCACCGATTGCAAAGCCACCCTACCGCATGTCTGCTAAAGAACTTGCAGAACTGAAGACACAGTTGAAGGAGCTGCTAGACAAACAGTACATCAGACCCAGTGCTTCCCCATGGGGATTACCGGTATTATTTGTACAGAAGAAAGACTGATCCATGAGGCTGTGTATCGACTACCGATCCTTGAACGCAGTGACCATCAAGAACAAGTACCCCCTGCCCAGAATAGATGATCTGCTTGATCAGTTGAAGAAGGCCAAGTACTTCAGCAAGATTGATCTGAGATCCGGTTATCACCAGATGAAGATAAGGGAGAGTGTTATCCCGAAGACTGCTTTTGTGACTAGATATGGCCAGTTTGAGTTCAATGTGGTGTCCTTCGGACTCACTAACGCACCAGCTTACTTCATGAACATGCTGAACAAGGTCTTCATGGAGGAATTGGACAAGTTTGTCATAGTCTTCATCGACGACATCTTGATCTATTCCAAGACTGCCGAAGAGCATGCTGAGCACCTGAGGATTGTGTTAGAAAGGTTGAGACAGAATCAGCTGTATGCCAAGTTCCGCAAGTGTGAGTTCTGGTTAGAGAAAGTGGCTTTCCTAGGTCACGTATTGACCGCAGTAGCTGTAGACCCAGAAAAGATCGTAGTAGTGTCAGAATGGAAGCAACCCAAGAATGTCACCGATATCAGAAGTTTTCTGGGATTGGCCAGTTATTATAGAAGATTCATCGAGAACTTCTCCAAGATTGCCAAGCCGATGACAGAATTGCTCAAGAACAACATGCCGTTCGTCTAGTCACCCAAGTGTGAAGCCAATTTTTAAGAGCTTAAGTCTAGACCCACTACCACCCCCATTCTTACCCTTCCTAATATCCGGAAGGAATTCATAGTGTATTGTGATGCCTCGCGCCAAGGACTCGGCTGTGTTTTGATCCAAGAAGGCAAAGTTGTAGCTTATGCCTCGCGATAGTTGAGGAAACATGAAGAGAACTACCCTACTCATGACCTCGAGCTTGCAGCAGTTGTGCATGTCCTGAAGATATGGAGACACTACTTGATTAGCAACAAGTGTGATATCTACACCGACCACAAGAGCCCAAAATACTTCTTCAGCCAGGCAAAGCTGAACATGAGGCAAAGAAGATGGTTACAATTGATCAAAGACTATGACCTGAACATTCAGTACCACCCTGGCAAGGCCAATGTTAGCAGATGCACTGAGCAGGAAGAGCTACTGCAACAACCTGGTGGTTCGCGAAGAACAACCCGATCTGTGTGAAGAACTAGAGAAGCTGAGACTCGAGATCGTAGAACATGGACGGTTGAATGAACTAGTCGTCAAGTACGATCTAGAGGACCGAATCAGGCAAGCCCAGAAGAAATGTCCGGAAATCGAGAAACTCATGAAGCTGATGCGAGAAGGAAAAGCAACCGATTACAGAATCGACGACCAAGGTACGATATGGCTGCATGACCGTATTTGTGTGCCCAGTGGCCAAGGAATTCGAGCGGAAATTTTGAACGAAGCTCACAATTCCAAATACTCGATACACCCTGGGTGTACCAAGATGTATCAAGACCTGAAGGGTCGATTCTGGTGGAATGACATGAAGACTGAGATAGCAAAGTATGTGGCCAAATGTGACATTTGTAGGAGGATCAAGGCAGAACATCAGCATCTAGCCGGATTGCTCAAACCCCTAGAAGTACCAATGTGGAAATGGGATGACATTAGCATGGACTTTGTCGTTGGATTACCTCGTACACAGAAGGGACATGATGCGATATGGGTAATCATTGATAGACTGACCGAAGTAGCACACTTCATACCGGTGAAAGAGGATTGCCGAGTAGACAAACTAGCAGAGCTGTATATCGACACTATCCTGAGATTGCATGGAGCACCGAGGAGCATTGTGTCTGATAGAGGACCTCAGTTTACCGCTCGATTCTGGCAGAAACTGCATGAGTCGATTGGGACATCTCTAGAGTACAACACAGCTTGTCACCCGCAGACTGATGGCCAGACTGAGAGAGTGAATCAGATTCTAGAAGATCTCTTGAGAGCGTGTGTTCTGTCCTATGGAACTGATTGGGAGAAGAGTTTGCCTTATGCTGAGTTCACATACAACAACTGCCACCAGGCCAGCATCCAAATGTCACCATTTGAAGCTTTGTATGGCAGAAAGTGTAGAATGCCATTGATGTGGTCAAAAACTGGAGAAAGTCCATTTTTCGGCCCCGACACGATTGATGAAGCTGAAGAGAATGTGACCAAGATCAGAGAGAGCTTGAAGACAGCCCAGAGCAAGCAGAAGAGTTATGCAGACAAGAGAAGAAGGGAACTAACCTTTGAAGTTGGTGATTACGTATACCTAATGGTATCACCGCTTCGAGGCACCAAGAGGTTTCACATAAAAGGGAAGCTTGCTCCTAGATACATTGGGCCATACCAGATCATTCAGAGAATCGGGGAATTAGCATACAAGCTGCAACTACCAGAAGAGCTCACCGGAGTACATCTAGTTTTCCATGTATCTCAGCTACGCAAGTGTTTGCGAGTGCCAGAAGCAGAAGAAATATCACCAGAGGTAGTTGACCTACAAGGAACCTTGGAGTACTTGGAGTACCCTTTTCAGATACTAGCCAGAGCTGAGAAGTAGACAAGGCGAACTACCATTCCCTACTGCAAGACACTGAGCGAGAGGCCACATGGGAGAAAAAATCAGACCTAAGGAAGCTATACCCACACCGCTTCGAGGACCAGGTGGACCTTTAATCTCGGGGACGAGATTCTTGTGAGGGGGGGAGTCTGTAACATCCCAGATTTTACTGGAATATTATTAGTACAAAAATGGGAAAATTTTAAAACTTTTTATGTGTGGAGTGTATTAGCTAGAAAATCCTATGAATGACTCTTATTCTCTCTCTCTATATTCCTTGAAAATAAAAGAATTGAAATGTAAGTTACTTAATGTTAGTATGAATTCTTTTGGATCTTATTTGAAATTTATTGAATCCCTTCTGTTTATTATTGTTGGAATTTAAATTGGGTTTTTATTTGAGTGAATTGTGTGGAATTCAAATCAAATGGGCCAATTTGATTTGAATTCAAACTAAACTAAACTAACTACCTAACCTACCCTAGCCTACTAGGCCTAAACCCGCCTAACATCTAACCCAGACCAGCTAACTACCCGATCAGACCCGCCTAACCTAACCAGCCCGGCAGCCTGCTAACCAAAACCCGACGGCCTGCCCCCAGCTCGCCCGCACGGCCCATGGCCGGCCCAACCCAGCACGCCGCTCGCCCAACACTGTGCTCCGCCCTCCCCTCTACCCTCTCTTTCACCCGAGCCACTGACAGGCGGGACCTGCCTGTCAGCTTTTTCTTCCACCTCCAACCACCCGCGCCTCTCTTTCTCTCGGCCTCGCCCTACCCCGCGTGGCCCGCCGCCCCCTCTACGTGACAAAGCGGGCAACGGCCGCCGCGCACCCCGCCGCGAATCGTGCCGGCCGCCTTGACCCTCGAGAGCCCTAGCAGAGCCCTGCCAAGCCGTGCGATGGCCGCCACGTACGCCCCGCGCCCGGACCAGGCCCTGCTGCTGTCGATTCTCGGCGTGCGTGCCCAATCCCTAGCCGCGACCCCTTTTAAAAGCGCTAGCCGCCGACCCGGGCAAACCCAAGACCCCTAATTAGGGTTTCCCCCACGCCGCCGCCACGGAATCGGGGTGAGGAGGGAGCTAAGGGAGGAGGAGAAGCCGGAGCTACCGCCACCAGGAGGACGCTAGGACGTTGACGACCACGAGGGAGAGGAGTCGCCCGAGCACCGTGACCCTGCCACTACATCGCCGCCTGCCTGCGTCGCGTTCCACGTCGTCACGCCCGCCGGTGAGCCGTGCCACCCCTCCGTCACCCTCCTGCTGCCGGCCGCCGCGCCGATGAGCCCACCGTAGCAAACCCTAGGAGACCCCCTTGCCCTTGAGTGCTTCGCCCGCAGGGACCCGTCGCGCCGCCTTGCACCGCTGCCACCCGCCGTCATCGTACCCCCGACCCTCGTCGTTGCTCCGCTGCCGCAGGCCCAGGCTGCTGATGCTGATGCCCCGCGCGCACGGGCGGCCGCGCAACAGTCCTGGAATGCCAGGGCACCGCGCACGCGTGCGAGCCCCGCCACACTGAGGCCTCGCCGCTGTTTGGCACGCAGGCGACACACCGCGGTGCCGGAATGCCAGAACGCTGCGCGCACGGGCGCACACACACGCGCACAAGCACGAACCTGGCCGTTCCTTGCTCGCTTGCCCTGTCCCCTCGCCAGCCGCGCCTCGCCGCGACCGCGCCGTGGCCGCGGTGACCACGCACAGCCCCACGATGTCGCGTCGTGACGCATGCGGGCGCTACTATGGCATTTCACCGAGCGCCTCGCGTGCGTCCGCACACACACGCACACCTCTCTGGGCACACGCATGCACACACGCGCCAAGACCACACCGGATCCGGCCGAGCCACACCGGATCCGGGAGGGATTGACCGTTGGGTCCCACCCATCAGCTAGAGGAGGACGCCGACAGGTGGGGCAGGCTCGTTAGCTGAAGGGGAGGAGAGAAGGCAAACCAGTCCAAGATTGGGCCATGACCGGGGAGGAAGCCAGCCCAAGAAGAAGAGGTGGGACCGCCGTCCGTGGGCCGTCGCCGAGCCGAAGACCCGAGCCGGCTTGCTAACTTCAAGCCAAGCCAGCAAGCCAGCCTGCGAACCCGAGCTAGGCTGAGCCGGCCCGTGAGCTACAGACCCGACCCGCCTAGTTAGAACCCAGCCATGCCTTGTGGGCCAATCGAGCCGGCCCAAATAAAATCAGCCCGTTAACCCTGAGATGTTTTTCTTTTTCTTTTTGACCGACCCAGGGGCACCACGCGCCAGCCTCTGGTTGAGGCTGACGGGTGGACCCCACTTACCATGGACCCCGTGGACTTTGACCTTTGACCGTTGACCGTTGACCAGACAACGATGACATCAGCCTGGCCCATGCTGACGTCAGCCTGGCCAGACCCTCTAGTGACGTCATGCTGATGTCAGCATGCCACATGGCACGCTCTGGTGGCGCCACGTGTCACTGTTGTGTGATTTTCTTTTTCGAAATTCTTTTAATATTTTCATAAATTCTTTTAACCTTTAAAAATTCATAATAAATCAACCGGGCCTCCGAAGATTATGAAATTTTTTTCATAATTCATCTAAAATCATGATCTACCTGTTAGAATAGTAATTGAGTGATTTGGACCTTCTTTTGGATACTTTTTGTGCACTTTTGCACTTGTCCCCTATACTTATACGTATTTATGAATAGGACCCAACTCTAGGGAGCTGAACAACGCCCGGGACTACCAAGAGGAGCAGGAGTACTACGAAGACATGCCAGGTTCACGCCCATCTATGATGTGAATGCCTATTAGACATTGCTTACTAGAATGCTATTGCTTCTGAGATGATTTTGCGAGATAAACCTGCATAGCCCTTGTTTATCCTGATTCCTTGTACCCAACTTGATTATATTTATGAGATGAACCCTTGATGTGCATGTGTTTGTGTGAGATGATGTGATTATAGTCTTGGTGTGAGTGGAGACTCTTCTAAGGAGTTGGGGGATAGGAATCTATCTTGGGCGAGTTAAACTTAACTCGATCTTCTGATAAAGGGCTTGGGTTGTGCGTTGAGCACTTCCTACGGAGTACCTGTGGCGGGTACATGTCCTCCGGGACGTTGGTCCTTCGGGACGTTTGGAGGAGTTTGGAGGGCTATACATGTAATGGGTGTCGATGACGGACCGTTGCGCCGGACACGTCTTTGTGGAAGATACTCACCTTGGCAATTAAGGCCCGAGTTGGTGGACTTGGAGATGGAACTATGTCAAACATGCACACCACTTCTCTGTTATGAGGGCAGATCCGATCCGAGCTAGTGACGCACGGCACCATGCCTATAGGAGGATAGGGCATCAGTGTAAGGGGAGGAGGTGCTGACCTCACGTCCCCCAAATTGTAGGGTCTTGCGTGGCCCGGTGTAGAAGGCATCACAGTTCCGGGGTGACCTCTTGCGGGAAGAAGCATCCCAAACCTTGGAAGGCAGGATGGGGGCTGTTGCAGCTAGTTTTGTTGACCGGTGTCTCGGAGTTAGACGGCTTGCTCCCGGTTGGCTTCGAGTCGAGTGGGTACAGGTGTACAACCCCTGCAGGGTAAAAACTATACGTATAGCCGCGTACTTGGTCATGTACAACTCTTGATCTGGCTTCGCCTTCATAGCTAGTGTTACTTGACTTCTACCTCCCTCTAGACTTCTTTTCCTGCCTGAGGTAGTTGAGGTGCGAGGAGTGGGAGTTCTCGCACCGACTTGGTGGGTTTTGGAGGTGTGAGTGACCCGGGAACCTGGAGTGCCAGGACGGCCCGTGTCGAGGAGATGTGGATGATTTAAATGGTGTACTTCATTGCTTAGGAAACCCTTGCCTACATCCTTGTTATTGATTGAATACCATTAGAATAGACCACTTAAAGCTTGCATATGGATGGTAACGCGGACCTATCCCATTCCTTGGGGATAGATTGGTACGATGCAGGGTGTGACCAGGAGTACAACCCCAATGACGACGGATGGTATGACAATTGAGGTTGGTGCTACGCTCAAGATGCCTGTGGAGGAAGAATCATCCGAGATGAAGGATGGCCCGAAGCTTAGTTATCACATTTCGCTTTCAGTTTGATCGATTTAGCCCAAGAGGCTTGTAAGGGATCCGTACTACAAATCCTATGGATTTATGTAATAGTTAAACCCTTGAATGCTTTTATCCAAAGAATGGCTTGGTTTACTGCCTGAAATGAGTTGTGTATGTGATAGCTACTTATCCTGGGACTATCACGACGATACAGGGAGTCGGGTTTTCATTTCAGTAACTGTGCGATAACACTCCCCACTAAAATTGGCCTTAGCATCGAAGTCTAGAGTTCATGAACTTTTTGAAAATAGTGATATGATATACAATAAACAGGTAATGAGAATACACTCATGGTAAATAAATATTCTCTCACAAACTGAGCGTAGGTTGGTAAGACTTCTTGTATGAAAGAGCATCTAGACCCCTAATTGATTTGGCGATTAATGACAACATGATCATTGCGACTAATATGTGTTTTGCAGCGCCAATCTTAACTTAGTGCAATGATGGGCTTTCATGGTTTTCTTGGCTCCCATCTTTGTGGTTCTCATTGTATGGGTGCAAAGAATATGCGTAAAGATTAAGGATAAATTAGTTATATAGTGTTGAGAGACACTTAGAGTAGTTTAGGACTTTATTTTTCCTTTGGTCGTACTATAATGAGGGGGCAAGAAGTAGTAGCTTGACCTAGATAAGCCTAGAGTTAGGTGTGGTGCACACTTGTGAAAGTCTAGTGCTCGGTAGCTCAAAAAAAGTCATGAGAAGCAAAGAAACAAATTAGAAACTCAAAGGAATTGAATTAGATAAGTTCGATCAAGTCAGAACAGCTGATTTCAACTGACAGACTAATTCGGTTAAGGAGAAGAGGGGTCACCGAATCAGTCAGTGGTCCATGGCTCTAACTCAATATATATGGTACTGGAATGACAGATTAATTTGGTGCTTAGTAAAGTGATAGTGACGGAATCAATCTGTGGACCTGGCTCAAACTCAATATGGTACTAGAATGACAGATTAATTCGGTGCTCAGTGAAGTGACAATGACCGAATTAATCCATGGGCGTGGCTTAATATCAAATTTGGTACTAGAATGACAAATTAATTTGGTGCTTAGTTTTCAGCACTGACCGAATTAATCTATCGGTAATTAGTGACCGTTGCCCAAGTGGTAAAAGAGGTGACCGATCAATTCGGTCATGGTTTTCAGCAGTGACCGAATTAATTTGTCAATGCTGTGTTTGCAGCATAAGGAGCAACGGCTAGTTCTTCGGAGGTGGGCTATTTCTATGTTCTCTACTGTTCCAAAGGGGCTCTCTTGGCAGGAAGCATTCATACTCACATTTGGTAGTCAAGGGCAAGTGAAGCACTAAAGTGATTTGCAAAGTTCTTAATTGAATATTAAGGACATCATTAGTGTTTAGAGAGTAGCAAGTGTGCATCTACCCTTTCCCTTGGTCTTGTGCAGGTCAAGTGAAGTCTTTGCTTGTTACTCTTGGTGATCGGCATCACCCGGACGGCTTGGTGGTGGTGTTCTTGGTGAGCTCTCAAGAAGAGTCTTGTGAGAATCCCCAAGAAGATTGTGCTCGGTTTGGAATCCGCCGATTCAGAGTTGGAGAATGGATATCTATTGGTATTTCTAATGCTCCAATAGAATATGTATTCCGCAAACGCAAAGAATCCACCATTGTAGCACTTCACCTTGGAGTATTCCAGGGTATCATAGATTTCCACGGGGAAGCACTATGGTCTAAATAGTATCAAAGAATCGAATGACAAACTTTACTAGAGATATCGACTGACTAACTAGCAGGGGTAAGCCAGATATGATAGATAGGATAAATGGTCAGGCGATGGCCGTTTGACATAGGAGACTCTAATCCTTAGAGAGGAGCAGCTGGGAGGACAACGAGCGAGAAAGACTCCTAACACACTTCTAAACTAACGAGCTAGCCTCACCAGACTAAACCTTGCTCCTAACTAGCTATCGGGAACCTAGAGCTTCCTTCGGTGGCTGGCGAGGAAGGACTTCGGAAAGGGATGAGAGGGGAGTTCAATGGCACCAACAACTACTGCTATCAAAGCACCCGAACGTGATGGACTACAACAGACTGACAGGACTATCACCACCTGCCGCCTACCACACCGTTCCGTGGGGTGGAACACACTTTCTAGCTAACACTAAGTCATACACTGCGTCTGCACTTGGTGTTAGGATTTCTCTAGCCGCGAACAAGAGAAATCCTCCTCAACTTAGGGAACTGACTTGAGCCCCCTAGTCTGGGCGAGAAAACCCGTAAGGTAAGATCCCGACTAACAAGATAGAAAACAAAGCCTAACTAGAGGAAAGAACTTCCGCACACAAGTTGGATAACTTGGAAAGATAAATAAATGCAGAAAGTAAAGCTGACTCAAAAGATAAATAAGATAACTATATTGATAAATATCAACGGAAAGATACAAGAGCTATACCAGACTTCCGATAACGACTCCGGAATCCCAAGACAAGCTCGACTCGACTCTAACTCCCAGACTACTAAATCTACTCTAGGAAATGAAAACAGAGAAGAGAACTCCTTTCGGTGTGTGTGTGTGTGTGTGTGTGTGTGTGTGTGTGTGTGTGTGTGTGTGTGTGTGTTGCAAGTGAGGGGAGGTGGTCTATTTATACTACTTCAAGGTCGGTAATTGGACAAAGGCTTCATTTGCACGTGACCTTGGCAGTTATCGTAACTTCCATGCGAAGTTGGGCTCGAGACGCTGCAAAGTGGGGCCGGCCAGCCTCCCCCATTACGGCCTGTGATCTACATCGCCTTCAATTGTGCGGCATGGATTGAGTCCTGGAGGCGGTGGAGATAACTGCCAATGCTGGGTCTTTGTCTTGGCGTGAAATTGTAGGCCAGCCGGCCTAGGACTTTGTCCTCAGGCGCTCGATCAACCGTCATTGCTTCTGGACGTCTTGGATTGCTCGCCAAGAGGCGGTTTTGTGAAAGTTGCACATGCAGCATCCGCGTGTGGGCCTTTCAATCCATGTACGAGGCCTTTCAGCCTATTTGATCAAACCAACTTGAAGTGCACCACTCAGAGGCATGTTGGGCGCTTTTCCTTACCCCTGGTAAAGTTTGGGCACAAAAGCTTGAAGTGCCAGGCCGGCCGGCCTCCCCGTTTTGGCTCAATTTTGTACCATGTGTTCCTGCAATCACAACTCACCCAAAACTTGTGGAATTTGTGAGAGATAAGTAAAATATGTATGGAACATAGTGTAAAGCTCCAATTTATTCTCGAGAAGTTGACGGACATAGTGTGAATCAATGGTCGTCAACAATATCCACCAGAGAGCACTTGATCCTTACGCGGATCAAGGGGGAGCGATACCCTTGCGCAGGTGCTCCAACAAGGACTAGGGGAGAATGCCGACTCTTCGATACCTCGGGAAAAATCAGCGTTCTAACCCTCTCTTTACTTTCCGCAATTTACTTTCCGCAATTTCAATTCCTAGAATTATGATGCTAGTATAAGGTCAGAATTAGGTTGCAAACCTTTGGAACGACTAGAATAGTCACACTTTGTAAGGTTTAGGCACATAGGGTGATTAGGCTTAGTTGTAGGTTTTAATTTCCCTAAGAAAATTTAGTTAGAGCCTAATTCATCTCTCACTTAGGCATCTTGATCCTTTCACTTGTAGTTGAACCTACCCGTTCAGATTCAAATATCAACTCGGCACGGATATTCTAGTGGTAATTATAAGTAACTTTAGATATAATACAATAACAGAGATAGCTAAAACACATCATAGTTGTTGTGTTCTGCTTCGTACCATCATTGCCCTATGTCTTCAGTGAATTTTGAGTGGACCTATTTTAACAATCGTGAACAAACCGCCAGAATCCTCTTGGTTTATGACATACATGTTCGTACGTTGCTACATATAAAGTTGGTATAAGTATCGGATACGTATGGTTGTCTGTACGTTAATTTGTAATGATCTACGTGATCGAGTCATGGGCGGAGGGCTGGTCCGACTCGCATGCAGGATGGACTAAGGTCCACCTATCAATAACATAAGATGGACCGAACTAAACATTTAGATAGAAACGTTACTTATTTCAGAAATAGACTAGCAAATATGTCCGTGCATTGCTACGGGCGAAAGCTGCATACATATATTAGCATCTAGTAAAAGTGTAATGCTATTTTTTAATATTGTATTTATCAATATGCTATATTAATCTATTCATTACTTAAATTGTAACATTGGAGAACATGCGCCCCCGCGTCGCCCTCAGGGGCGGCTCGAGCGGAAACCCTAGCTGTTGGCACGGCCCCTCTCCTCCTCCTTCTCCCGCCCTCGCCGTCGCCCGAGCGCATTGCTGGAAGTCCAGGCCGTGCCAGGGAGGTGGCGGCGGGGCTCTCTCCCTCTCCGGGTGTCCTCTCTTTCCTATTGAGACCTCTTGGTGGTGGCGGACGTCCGGCTTTGGAGAGGCAGATCCGGCCCCTCCGTGCCGTCCCCGATGTCCCGTGGCCAGATTTGACCGTCGGTGGTCCGCTTCAGGGGACGGCGGCAGCGAGCGCGCGGGTGCTGCGGCCGGTCACAGATCTACACCGGGCGCACGGGCCTCGTCGGAGCGCCGCGGCCGGAGGCCGGCGCGCGGGCAGCAGCGAGGCAGGGCGGCTGGAGGCGGGCGCGCGGACAGAGCGCCACGACCAAATCCGATGGTGTCCTTGACCAAGGAAGGCGCCAGCGTCCCCTCCCTGTCACGCACCCCCGTCCTACCTCCTGGATTTCGGCAAGGACAGCGGCTCTCGCCCTTGCTCCACCAAATCTGGCACCCCCGTGCATGGATCCATGAGGAGCTGGCCTGCCTCCGGAGCATGACTGGCGCGCTCGGCGATTTGGTCCCGCATTTGGTAGTGGCGGCGCTCGCCACCGGCCACGGGCTGGGCTGTGTTGCTAACCGTGTAGGGCCAAACAACGTCGCAGACGGCGTCGCACGCGTGCTGCCGGCGCCTGATCTGTTTCGTGGACGCCGATGCAACAGGCAACGACTCCTGCGGCGGCCATGGGCGTCGGCTGCTTGTGCAGTTCTGACGTCGGCGCTCGCTCGAGCTGCTGTGGGCTCAAGCAGCGGGACGCGATGGCCGGGCTTTGGTCAGGCGTGCTACTCCTCGCCGTCAAGAAGAAGGTGTGTCTCTCTGCTAGCTCAAGCAGTGGGATGTGTGGCGCCTGGTCGGGTTCCGGCAAGGAAGGTTGGGCCGACATGGACGCCGGATGCCTGACGTCTGCGGGTTGTGGGAGTCACCGGTGAAAGCCTGCTTGTTGCCAACGAACGACGACATCGACGCCCGAGGGTGCCGATTTTCTCGATGGAGACGTTGTCCTTTTGACTCCCACACCACCACCATCCGGATTCTGTGGCAAAGCACAAGGGAAGTGCAGCGAAAGCATTGCGCTCGGCGGTGAGGAGGTGACCATTGTCCACCTTCGCACAACATGTGAACCGCAGCTGCAACCTCCAGGTGGTCGCTACCAGTGGTTGTGCCACAATTTCGCCCCTATGCCAGGGTGTGGTGTTTTTCCATTCGTGGTTATGCCACAAAATTGCCCTTGTGTCTGGGCTTGGCACTGGTTTAGACCTAGTTTAGCTAGGTTGGTGTCAAGATTTTAGCCCGGTTTCCCCTAATTAACTGAGGAATGTAGGGTTTTATCTCATTTTGCCTAAAAATGAGGCCTTCAATCTGTGGTATGCCACACCTTTTAAATACAATTCAGGTGGGATACTCTCCTCCCGTGACCATTCAAAAAAAATTGTGACATTGGAGGAAATATACAGGGTGATTACAATGGGACTATATACATTTATTTCATTTCATTATGCCATCAAGCCCGAACCAAAAGCTACAGAAAAAGGCAATTTCAAATGTGATTGTTGGTTAAAGAAACTTATGTGCTTACTTGAGTCTAGACTGGAAATACCAAATTATGCTGCAAATCACCCATATAACCCAAAAAAATGGAACACTTTTGCTTTAGGAAATGTTTTCAAAATTTAGTGGACCTGTAGTGTAGGAGTAATTTTTTTCTATCCATAAGCAACAGGATTAGAGAAATCCTTAGGAATAAAATAGTGGCAAATCAGCGTGAGTCCACAAATGGTGAAAACTATAACTATTATAACTTTTGGCTATAGCAACAAAACTAGTGCGTCCAAGTACATGTAGCCGAATGCGAGTACACTTTTGCATATATCATGGAATCTTATAAAAGATTACTTGCATAAGCCTAGAGTCCAAAGCGACCAAAATGGTGCTACCCGACTCACATCTTTTTTTTTAAAACTTATTACCGTGAAACTTATTACCACAGTACCTCCATATAATATAATAGACTAAAATTGATGTACGCACTAATCCGTGATAGAAAAGGGATTGGACGGAAAGAACTAATAGATACTAAAATGGATTTAGCCTTACCTTTGAAAAATAAGTGGATATCAAGAAGTGATAGCAAGGTGGTATGTTAGCCTTAAATATTAGTTGAATCCTGAATATATTTCAACCATAGCAATACACCATTGGGAATAATTGTTCTGTGCATTTTCTTATGATCCAAAATTATTTTTAGTTTACGAATTGAAACATATTTTATTAATTTAATATTATATTAGAATATTATATGGGCAAATCGAGACATGCGTTCCTTCCACTCATAATGATCATGCCAGGCAAATAGAAAGAACATAAAGAATAGAACTATCAATAGTACATTGGTCAAAATCTAAAACATATTAAAAGATATTTGACGCTATGATCGTAAGAGTGCTAGAATTATTAAAAAATAGAGCTAAATCGTGAAAGATACCACTCTAAATGTTACAGGGTTTTAAATATAATAAATATACAGTATGTTTCAGTGGGTTATGGGGATGTTCCTATAAAAGGACTGCACGCTAATTCACATAAAGGCCAAGGATTTCATTAAAATATTTGCACGACGTGGCTAGAAATGCAAAAGAGGACTGCGGGTTTATTTATATAAATCCCAGGGTTGTTTTTGCAAAATGTCCGCGACGTGGCTGTTTACCGGTTTTCCCTGGTTTTTCTGCTCGGATCGCTGATATCCCCGGTTTGTCTCCGGTCTCTGTGCGTGGGGGCGTGGTTGTGCCTTTTCGCGTCGGTTTTCATCTCAATTTGGCTTGTTTTTTTTGAAGGAATCATTATTTGCTTTAATAATAGATACAAACTAGCACAGTATCTTAATATAAATTTTATTCGGACTTATATGAGATCACTACATTTGTCCTCTCTCACTTCGTGTATAAGTTGTGCCATAATTACGTAAGATTTCGATCGAGATTTCGATTAATATGTGCAAAATAGATATAGATAAAATCGGCTTAGAATCAAATCTAACACGGACTCGTCTGTCTCACGTGTCCCAACCAAATCTAATATTCTCCCGCGGTTGCAACAAAGTTCACTAATTTATACTTAGTTTAATTAAATCACATCGAAGGACTCAGATCACGCCCGTTCGACGGGGATCTCGCCGCCGTCGTTTCTCAATCGCACGCCCCGAGCCGGAGGCGCTCCTCTCGTAACCCACCTCGTCAATTACCTAGGGGCCCACGCGTCATCCACCTTTTAACTCCTTCCCCCGACTCTTCTCGTCCTCGATATAAACCCACCGCGAAACCATCCTTGATCCTTCCCTTCCCTTCCCCACCAGCAACCGCAACCTCATCTCGAATAGCAAACCCTAGGCCAACCCAGCAGCGGCGATGGCGTCGCGCGGGTTCTTCTCCTTCGACCCCTTCGACTCCTTAGACCCCTTCGACTACTTCACCGCCCCGCAGCGTAGCCACCGCAGCAGCCCGCCGCCGGAGGTAGGTCCATTCGATCTCGCTGGATCGACGACCTCTTCCCGTTCGCCTGGAACACCGAGCCTCCCATCGTGGAGCTGAAGCCGCGGGTCCCAGCGAGCTCCAAGAGCCGTGAGCCCGCGGAGAGGCCGGTCTCGATCCCCATCCGCGTCGACGGCCCCGACGCGGCGCCGAAGCCGGAGCGGAAGCCGCGCGCCGAGCCGGCTGCAAGGGCGGAGGCGGCGCCTGCGCCGGCGCGGGCGCCAGGGAAGCGGGAGGCGCCGTCGGCGGTGGCGGCGGCCGTGAGGGTGCAGGCGGCGGCGCGCGGGTTCCTGGCGAGGAGGTGGGTGCGGGCGGTGCGCCAGGTGGAGCGGGAGGCGGAGGCCGTGGGGAGGATCGTGGGCGAGAAGGAGGAGGCGCTGCGCCGGAGCGGCAGGGAGAGGGCCGCCGCCGCGGACGTGCTGATGAAGATGCTGCTGCGTCTCGACGCGGTGCGCGGTGCAAGGGAGTACCGGAGGAGAGTCACCAGGAGGGTGCTCGCGCTGCAGGACGCCGTCGACGCACTCGAGCAGCCCCCCAAGGCGGCGGCGGAGCCGGAGGAGCCTCAGGCTGTGGCGGCGGCGGCCGACGACAACGAGATTGCGCAGGAGAGCGAGGTGGCCTCGGTGCTCGCACCGCAGGACTCAGTCGACGCCCTCGAGAACAAGGCCACGGAGGAGGCGGCGGTGAGGGTGCAGGCGGCGGCGCGCGGGTTCCTGGCGAGGCGGTCGGTGCGGGCGATTGGCGAGGTGGGAGGTGGAGGAGGCTGGGGGAAAGATCGCCCGCGAGGCGGAGGCGGTGCGCGGCGCGCGGGAGTACCGGAGGAGGGTCACCAGGCGGGTGCTCGCGCTTCAGGACGCCGTCGACGCACTCGAGCATCCGCTCAAGGCGGCGCCGGCGCCGGAGGAGGCACATGCTGCTGCGGCGGCCGGCGAGGTGGCCACGGTGCTCGCGCCGCAGGATGCCATCGACGCCATCGAGACCAAAGCAGCCACGGAGCCGGAAGTGGTGGCAGAGGAGGCGCAGGCCGCGGAGGCTGAGGCAACCGTCGTCGAGATCGCGGAGGAGACGGAGGAGCCGACGGAGCGCTCTGACGCCGACGCCGCGGAAGACACCGGCGTGATCGACCTGAAGGCTGCCGCTGAGATGGAGGCGGACGGAGGCAGCGCGGACGGCGAACCAGGAGCGACGGAGGAGGCTGAACCGGCGTCGGACGCTGCGAATCTTGACGGCAAGACTGATTGTTCCGATGCCGAGTGGGAGATCGTGGCGGAGGAACCCGCAGAGGCAGAGCCCACGGCAGTCGCGTCCTCCGACGAGGCGGCGCCGCGCCAAGAACTGGCTGGCCAGGAGATGACGAGAGCTGCCGATGCCGGCTCCGCCGGCGTCGTAGACACAGGGAAGGTAATGCAGATGGTGGCGGCGCTGTGCGAGCGGAACGCGCAGCAGTGCGCGGTGATCGCCGCGCTGGCGGAGCGCGTGGACGCGCTGGAGCGCACCGTGCGGCGGATGGAGGACGCCGAGCGTCGGGCCGAGAAGCCGAGCTGAGAGGCCGCTGACGCAACCACAGCAAGTGGATTAACTTAGGGTTTGCTTTTAGTTCGGGCCTTTTTCCGTGCCAAGACTCTCTTAAGATATTTTTTGTTTAGCTAGTTTCTAATGGAATTCTGTGAAATTCATTCATTTTTGCTTTTGAGGCTTTTGAGCTCTTGATATCCGCAAGTAATAATGAGGTTTATCAGTTTGTGCTTTAACATTACATTTGGCAAATTTTTAGCTGAGACGGTTTGTTTCCGAATTCGATTTCATGGATGTCGAATGTCGATTTAGCAGTGGTAGTGCTGTCAAACGATGATTATCAAATTTAGGAAAATTTGTTGAAGAGATATTGAAAGCATCCAATATTGGTGGTTAGTTACTGAAATTCTTAGCATATTTCTTGGATTGACAACTATTCCCGTCCTGAACCATTATATTTGCACGCTTCCTAACTCGTTTCTGAATGGAATTTCATTTGATATCGATTCAGATTTCAGAGACTGTTAGGGCCAGTCGTGGTTTGTTTCTGAATGGAACTAATATCTGATGTCGATTCAGATTTCAGAGACGGATGTTGGACGCCAATGCAACGGTGGCGTTTGCAGCCTGCCACTCGTCCTTTTTATTTGTTTCCTACTGGTATACTACTAGTTACATTACATTTCCTAAAACTAAAACATATCCCATGGGAACACAAATATAAGCACTTTAAGATATTGATTGATGACTGCTTATATAAATATATATTATTTAAAATATGAAATAAATGTATACTATATAAATTTCTTCTTTACGATTAGAAACATCAACCTTGTAAACTATTGTATTTAGCAATTGATGGTCAGAGCTAAACAAGTTGGATTAGGACAAATATAAAACTTGTCAAGGTTATCAGGTTATGACCACATGGAGTACATTTTTCCTCTCACGCCATCATTTCCCATTTATCAAAAGCATAAATTCTTTTTCGACATCGACACAACCCATAAGATAGACTCTTAATTATAAGTTCTACGAGATATAGTATTTGGAATATAATGCATGCATTAGAAGATAAAACAACTAATATTTTTTATTTTTTATTATAGGAGTAGAGGCTAATCAAAAATTTTGATTATCATTTCTTCTATAAACATATTTTTGAGTGGACATGTTAGTGAATATTTCCTTCTTTCAAAATAATAGTTCACACTAACTTCATTCGACTAAGTTTAAAAAAATATTATGACATACCTACCAAATAAATGCACTACCCCGACGTGAATTTAGTGAAACTAAGTTGATATTTTGGACGTTGATACAATTTTCTTTAAATTTGGTTAAATTTAGAGAAAATTGATTTATGATAAAGATAAAGTCAACTATAATTTGGGATATTAGAGGGAGACGTGAACTCGATTTTTGTTGGAGTATAATATCTAACTAATACAAGTAACTAAAATACTAGAAATGATCAAACACAAAAAAGCAGATGTTCGATGCGCCGCACGACTATATATATCACCTATGCTGCAATGTTCGATTTGTCATCTGAAGGCGCCTCAGCAGGCTGTCAAGGAGTCAATCAGCCCAAGCGCCAGCCCAATTGCTTAACTTATCAACGTTAGCTGGAGCTGATCGAGAATGGATCATAATTTTGACGCGCTACATACGGCTGGCGGCCGGCCGGCAGCAGCAACCTTGCCACGTGTTTTTTCCCGTACAAGGCAGCCAGGGGTTGAGTATATGATTCATCTTTTAGCCTTGCTTTTTTTTGTTATTTTATTTTTCTTTTCCCTATTTCATTCCTATTTATTTTTTTAATCCTACTAAAGATATTTTTGTCATGTATGCAATTCATCTTTTTTATTTTCATAATTTGTAGCGTTCATCATGATCTCTTTAAATGAATATTAGCAAATACTTCATTCCTTCCAAATTATAGGTCATTTTAGTTTTCTAGGTATATAATTTTTTCTATATATTTAGACATAGCATATATCTTGCATAATAAATATTATATATTTAAAAAGTTAAATAACCTATAATTTAGAGTCTATAATTTCGAGCGGAGGGACTATATTCAATTTTCTCTTATAGTGAAAAATCATTGATATGCCCATTCTTTTCATTTTAAATTTCGGGTGATGACTATGTATCACACATGCTGCAAAACCATCCATTATAACTCGAATGGAAGGATAAATGGGCCAGCTCATGTGGATCGGCCCATAAAGTATTTGGATGGTTGCTCTGGTGCATCAGAAGACAAGAGCCATCACACTCACGTGAGTAACTCCAAATACATGCTGCTATATAGTTTTCTTCCTATTTTTGATCCTACTATTCTTTCACAAGCATGCATGGCACACATGCATAGAGCATTTCGTTTCCCATTTTCATTATGTAATTTTACTTTTCTTCCTTTTCCATTTTTTCTTATTGTAATCCACTTGCAGATATTGTTTTTGGTATGTAATTCGTCTTTGTTTTTCTCTTCTCCTTTGATTTTTCCTTTCTCTGTTCTTTTATTTATTTTATTTTTATTTTCCTTATATAATTCTGAGGATATTTCTTTCAAAATATATAATTCTGATAAATTTTATTATTATCTAGTATATTTCTCTTTTTTAAATGTAACATCTTTTCATTCTCTAAATATAATCAAGCATAGTTTTTTCTCTCATTCTCTTTCTTTTCTTCTTATTTTTTCTTTTCCATTAAGTGATACTATTTTTCCCCTTCTCTTTTCTTACTTTGTTTCCTTTTTGAACTAACTTAATTGCCATATTTACATATTTTGTTTGTCTATAAAATATTAATTTGTTAGTGATATGCACACATCTTATAGACTTATTTGTTCGCGTACAGACTTATCTGTTTGTTTTATTATTGTTCATCTATAAAAATAATTTATTTGTTATGTGATATTTTTTGTTCGGATGTAAAAATAATTTGTTCAAGATATGGATAGATTTGTTCTCTATTTAAAGTTATTTATTTCATGTACACAATCATATATTATTCTATTTGTGATAATCAATTTCTTGTTCTATTTGTGATGCTACATTTCTTATGCTTGTCCAATTCAGGTGAATGTTCGTAATGTTCAATTTTTTGTTCATGGTGTACTTCTTTTTGTTCGTCATGTGTAATCTTGTGTTCGGAGAGATGAATTATTTGTTCCTCTTGCTTAAGTATTTCTTGCTTAAGTATTTGTTCGCAGTTGTTGTAATTTTACAGCTTGATAAAAAAATATTTTTTTTAAAAAAAATAAAATATGGTCAGGTGTGATCTTGTTTTAAAGATTTTATATAGTAGTGCAATCGAAATTTAATTTGGATGCATTGTTTAAGATTTATAATTTTTTTTAAATTTAAAATATCCCTTGCATATGGGTGATGTCATCCATCTTGTTTTCATTTGCATGCAATCATGTATATCTTTCTCTCACCGAAAGAACTTCTCGTTGCACTACCCAATCTAGTTGGACCTGATGACTAATTCCGGCCCATATAAGAAGATCTTGTGGCGATAATTCACTTGAAGTGATATATAATCGTACCCGAGGTATAGCCATATCGTCAAGGAGATTATAGCACTCAAAGCTCAGTTCCAATTAGCTAAGATTGTTCATGAAGGATGTATGGGCATCGACTATATGTCGCTTATGATTGCATGTTCTATCACCTGAAGCGCAAAAACAGATGATATAGTCATTAGGGCCAATATAGTCCTCAGATATGTGCTAGCGCAATAGTCCAGCATAGACCAACAACAGCCAATAGGCATGTGGGTTGTGGCCATGCATGTTTGAGCGGGTCATGAAACTGCAAGCCTTGGCCCACGTGAGAAACAAGCAGGAAGCCACAAACCGGCCCACCCCATTCACGTCTTCACGGACCAATTGGAGGTTTTCTTTTTTATTTATTTTTCTTCTCATTTTGATTCATTTTTCGTTTTTTGCCCATTTTCTTTTTGGCCGAGGCTTAAAGCTAGTTTCAGCATTAACGTTGTTTTTCTATTTCTTTAATTCTCCTTTTTTATTTATTTCTTCTGATTTTTGTTTACATTTTCTCCTCTAATTCTCTCTACCTTTTGTTTGTTAAATATCCTTCAGAAGTGAGCGCTTTGGGCAAAAAAAACAAATTTCGTTGCTTTGGCGACATATAAGCGCTCTATATATCCCGCACGACAAATTCAGAATTTGTCGCGTGCGCAGATAGTGGAGGAAACCAACCTATTTATATTGTTCCGGCCTGCACTCGGCCCATGAGCGATGTTGAAAGAGGTGTAAAATCTAAAAATAATATATGATGAGAGCTTCTAACTTGCAACCTAGATCTTTTGTTTTGCTTGCCTTTTCTTCTCTTTTATTTTATATTTATTCCTTTTGTCTTTTTTTCCTTTTTATCTTTCAAATGCTAATGTAGGTATTCTTTGCTTCAGTAATTTATATGTTTTTATAATTCATACTATTTTTTCCTAATTAATCAGATATTAACAAATATATATTTGATGGTTCATAAAATACAACTTTTTTTGGCTTTTTAAGACTATATTGTTAACTTATAAAATAATTTGGTCCATCATATGCAAACGTTTGTTCTTTATGTAGAAGAATTTGTTCACGTATGGAGCCCTATTGTTCACTTTGTAGATGAATTTGTTCATAGAGCTCAATTATATGTTAGTTTTGTAGATAAAATTATTCGAAGAGGTGGACACATTTATTCATGATGTTCAACATCTTTTGTTTGTCCTCTCCAATCAAATGTTCGCGATACTCAACCTTTTGTATGCAATATACCATTATTTATTTGTGATGTTTACTTTTTTTTTAAAAAAATAATATTTTCTTGTTGTATACTCGGTGTTAATTTAATTGTTCACTTTTGTAGACTAAATTATTTGTCTATGAGAATAATATGTTCATGACATGAACAAATTTGTTCTAACAATCTATTTGAGCATGTGGCCATTTCGATTATTTTATATACTAATTATATGTAACATAAAATTATTTATTTACTCTATAGACTAAATTATTTGTCTGTAACAATAATTGTTATGCTACTAAAGGATCATGCATGTGTCATCATTTGAACATGTGGGATCCATAATTAGAGAGAGGTATGTGAACTAAGGCAACCATGTAAATTCTAAGTGAAACTTTTATAAAATTTTATTAGATAAACATAGTCAAGTGTGATCTTAGTTTGAAGATTTTATTATAAAAATTATAATAATCAAAATTCAAATTGAATGGTTAATCTAAAATTTATGATATAAGCAACTTGTGTTTTCTAGCATACACTTAATTTGAGATAAATTTTCTTTATAAGCGGTCGCTCTACGCATTATAAAGCTGTAATAGTTCTTTTTGTATTATAAGTTTACTAATTGCTATTTTTCTTTTTTATTATAAATTATTTCTTCTGTTATAATCTATATTGGTTATTATTAGGTTAAAGGCTTAAGAAAAAAATTCTGTAAAAATTACTCGTAAATCTAGTGGGATAATATGGATTTCGCTTCTAACATTAACATATTTGTCTGTAGTATTTCACAATATTAATTTTATAGTAATTATTTTGAATAGATGCTTTGCGTGGCATGTACAATTGATAGATGTTTAAATAGACTCTTACGGAAGGAGATTAAATAAACAGTTACATAAGAGTATCAATCGGCGGGCGGACAGTTCCTTCAGTTGACGACGGATCGATTTGTTATCGCGTGGTGGTCAACGCGACGATAAAAACAAAACTTAGGCCCACACGTCAGCGTTGACCCCTGCTCCCCTGTTTTCTCCCCCACCCTTCCAGAGCCTTCCCGAATCCCCACGAGGATCACTCCGGTCTCCGGCCCCGTCCTCCAAGCAATTCGAAGCTCCCGAACATTCCCAAGCTCATATATACGCGCCGCGAAAACACCCCCTTCTCACCACAGAGCAACTCGAACAGCATCAGCTCGGAGGACGCAATCTCACTTCCAAGAAAAGCTCAAAGGAGGCCGCCGCCGCAGAAGCAGCAGCAATGGCATCTCGCCGGTTCTTCGCCTACGACCCCTACGACTACTACTACGCTGCCCCGTACCACTACCCCTACCCGTACTACCCGTACCAGCAGCAGCCCGCCCCGTCCCGCGGCGCCGGCGGGTTCTTCGCGGACGCCGCGCCGGAGCCGGTGAGCGTGGCTCCGCGGCCCCGGGTCGAGTCGTCGAAGCCAGTCTCCATCCCCGTCCACTTCGTCGGGTCCGACCCGGATCCCGAGCACGGGACGGCTGGAGTGGCAGCGGCGATGGCGCCGTGGAAGCGGGCGCCGTCGGCGGAGGAGGCGGCGGTGAGGGTGCAGGCGGCGGCGCGCGGGTTGCTGGCGAGGAGGTCGGTGCGGGCGGTGCGCGAGGTGGAGCGGGAGGCGGAGGAGGCTGGGGCGAAGATCGCGCGTGAGGCGGAGGCGCTGCGCGGGGACGCGAGGGCGCGGATCGCCGTCGGTGAGGCGCTGATGAGGATGCTGCTGCGGCTCGACGCGGTGCGCGGCGCGCGGGAGTACCGGAGAAGGGTCACCAAGCGGGTGCTCGCGCTGCAGGACGCCGTCGACGCCCTCGAGCCCAAGAAGGCGCCGGAGCCGGCACCGGAGGCGGTCGTGGAGGAGAACGAGTCCGAGGTGACGGCGGAGACGGCCGACGGGAACGCGGGTTCGGAGCTCCCGGATGTGGAGGAGCGCAGCGGCGCGATCGAAGCGAAGGCGGTTGCCGAGACGGCTGCCGATATGGAGGTGGACGGAGGCAGAGCTGACGGCGAGCCGGACGAGGGGGAGGAAACGGAACAGGCGCACGACGCGGGAAATCTCGACGGCGTGAAGCCGGAAGGTTCGGACGCGGAGGGCGAGTGGGAGATGGTGACGGAGGAACCCGAGCACGCGGCGGCGCCGGCTTGCCGCTCCGATGCGCCGCGGCCCCAGGAACCGGCGGGAGCAGAGATCATCACGACGGGAACGGATGCCGGCGCCGGCGGCCTGGACACGCTGAAGGTGATGGAGATGGTGGCGGCGCTGTGCGAGCGGAGCGCGCAGCAGTGCGCGGTGATCGGCGCGCTGGCGGAGCGCGTGGACGCGCTGGAGCGCGCCGTGCGGCGGGCCGAGGACGCCGAGCGCCGGCGGCGGCGTGCCAAGAAGCTGAGGAAGGAGGGGGAAGGGGAGCAGCCACGCCTAGTGCTACAGCGACTGAAGGAGATTCAGCGCTAATAACAGCTTTATGTTTTTGAGCTTTTTTGCCCCCCTGTAGTTTGGTATAAATCGGCGCTGTTTTGTAAATTTGTTTCATTTGGTTTGTACAATTCAGTTCTCCCGGCCCATTGTGATTTGCATGTCTTGGCTTGGAGAATCATGTCCTCCCTTCCTTCAGTGGCATCAACCTTGGAAAGTTTCTGGTTTTTTTTGTCAAGAGCTGAAAATTACGAGTGGCAAATTGGCAATGCGGCATACGGGATCAGAACCAGAACAATGTTGGTGCTGCAGGGCAAGCCTCTTGCATCATCGAGCTACCTGGCTCATAGCGCACAAAATTCAAACAAGTCGACTGCTACCAGCGAGCCTCTTGCATCTCTGATGCCTCCGGCTGCCCTTCTCGGAGCAGCAAGGAGGCGTACCGACGGGTCATGTGGGAGACGGAGCAATCGGGTTAGGGGCCGGCTCGACAAGCACACGGCCAAGTAATCGTCGACGACAAGCAGAAGCTGGACCTGGTCTCTTACCTGGCTCGATCCGGAAGCAGCAGCTAACTGAGGGCCTAGGTGTTTGTGTACTTGGTAACTTATGTGCCGTCCTTTTCAATTTCCCTTGTGACGGTCAAGATCCACGTCAACTACGTTTCGACGTTGTCGGCTTCATGATTAAATAGGAAACAAATAGTAATCAAGGTAGTATCTCGTATCTCAAACCCATAATGTAGCTCAACCATACCTGAAATCGACAAGGCTGGCTCAACGACAGAGGCGAAAATCAACAGCACCACACCGTCCCTAGGATGGCCTATCATGTTCAGGACGGCTAGACTTAGACTACAACATAACAACCAACAACAAAGCTATGTAGTACTGAGCACTTGTCTCAGCATGTAACCTTAAACTCTGCAATCGATCTATGGCCGGCATGGTAAGCTCTGGCCCTTTTTTTTCTCAATCAAGTAAGTTTCTTCTGTTCAGGATTGGATGACGAGCTCCTAGATTGTCAGGACTTATGCCTGTCCACACTTCCTTAGGCACGCTACGCCTTCTTCCTGGTACTCCTGCCTGGTGATCCAGAACTCAGGCGCGTCCTGCATGTTCCGCGAAAGAGAGGCAGCAAAGCATGTAAATAGCACAGGACAATGATATAATGACAGTGATACATGAGAAAACGACAGTGTTTATTGCGTTCCTTTCCTACGCTTGTTTTCTCTATCCTAAACTGACTTGCATACCGCTCTGCATGAGTGCATATAACAGAATTACCTTCATGATTCCAGCAAGTACTGCACCTCCCAGGTAGACCATGTGCTTTCTCCTAGGAGGATCCTCTATCCGCAGCCGTAATTTCTTTGCACAGTAAGATGGAACTCATCACCATAGGAAACACAAAGCAGATGCTAATACGGTAATATCAGGATGAAGGCATATCCTTTTGGAAAATGTATAGGGGTTGTTCTGTCTATGAATTCGATAAGCTTATGCATTTATATCTCTTATTTGTAGAAAAGAAGTGTAAATACTTTGACAGAAAGGATTTGTCATAAATTTCAAATTTCAATAAAAGGATAATAACTGTAGACCAATAACTACAACAATGCAAGGGAAGAACAACAACAATACAACTATTTCGACAAGAAAAAGTCTATATATTACCTTCAGGCCATCTTTGTTTCCCTTCAAAACTACATCAAGATAGCGATCAAGAATTTCCTTCTCCAACCTTGTCAAAGGTAGTAATTTGTTAGGCATATGCAACCTAGAGTCCTATACTCGGCTAGAAGCTTATATGAAGCAGGAAAACAATCACTATAAGAAACATGACCGGAAGTTATATCCATATCCATATCCACTTATATGACAATACAAAGAACGCTATTAAAAAACATTAAATAATCAATATGCATAATGTTGTTTCCACTCATGATATTTCCATGCTGGTATGTAACGTAAAATAGACAAATGAAGACGAACAAATCTTCATAATTACAGAGTTAAAAATTAAAGAATTATAGTCTTACCGACTTGGCAGACCAGGGTACATGGTGCTTCCTCCACTCAGGACGATATGTTGATAAAGCTGCAAAACAAGACCATATATTCTAATAAGGAAAAAAAGATATACAACACGACCAATCTATTAAAGAAACTATGCAATCAAAAGCAAGTAGGAACTAATGTAGTTGATATTCCATATGGTCTCAACCTCTATTGAATTTGACTTAAGAACATCAAATAAATATTAAATTAAATTCAACATTCTAATTAAATTCCGTATGGTCTCAGTATCTAAATAGCTAAGCTTGTTGAGTTGCCATATTCATGATGCAATATCACAGCCTCTGTATAAATATATCAAACCGAAAATATTACAACAAAGCATATAATTATATATGACTGTGTGTTGACAGATATTGTCCCAGAAAGTTCGAATCCACTAGTATCCTAACTCATAAAAACTAGATCAGTAAAATATTAACCCATCATTTCTTCTAATCCATGTTTCATTTGAACAAGTGAAAAGGTTAGACAGACAATGTACTGTACTGGTAAGGTATGTATACCGTCATCCGGTTGTCGATATCCATTTCTTGAATGCAACGAAATGCCATATCTGCCATCCCATCACCTTCAACATCTATCAATTCCTGTTCAGTAAATGTTTCATTATTACTACCTCATTGCTGATCTTGCCAACACAATTACATACCGCAATCAGCAATACTGTGAAGGAATAGAAATGGGATAGTCTTACAGGAGTGAAAAGCGCTTCAGGAGCTTGAAATCGTTCAGTGCCCACTTTAATAACTCTTCCATCTGGAAGCTGATAACAAGAACTGAACTTACAATAAGAAAAGGAACAGGGAAGAAACAAAAGCAGGACAATATACTTACAGTGTAAGTTTTCACAAGGATTGTGGTCTCAAGTCCAAGCTGGTATTCTCGTTTGTAATCATAACTGCACATCATTTAACTGTCACGAATTACATATATAACAGCAAGGTAGTAATAATAATTAAGAATAATAAAACACTGACCTTATATAGCATAGCTTCTCTTTTATTTCTCTGACCGTCTCAAAGTCAGCAGCTTTGTTCATAGCATACCTTAAAAGTGGGAGAATTAATTGATTAAAAACTGTAATGGAGCAGCAACTGCAGAAGAAAATATCTTCAGAGAAGGATAGGTATTACCCTCTTCTTGAGAGTAGATCAACAAGATAAGATGTTATATGCCTTCCAGCTACATTCATTCTTTTTGTCAGATGTGGATAAGAGTATCCATCAACTACAGGCACCTGATGCATAAGAAAGATGATAGGTATAAAATTAAGGATGGAAAAATGAAATAAATGTAAAAACTAGAAGCTTCACAGTATTTGCTCAATAAGTCAGAATGTAGCAGGGGGAATTAGGCAACTGCTCATGCCTCGAAACTAAATACCATAAATTGGAAGTAGGTTTTGTGATAACATGTGCAAAAACATATTCTGGTTGAAATAAATGATTAGGAAATAACATATAATATCAAAAGAGCTTGTTGAAAGGAGCGGCTTGAGCACAGAGGACTGACATGCTTTGTAAAACCTAATAATGTGCACGGTCAATTACATCATTTTTATGTTTTTTACTATTCATCAGTGATTACTGATTTATAAGTTTAGACTTTAATGTTGCCAGATTCTTAAACCCTTTCATATAGCGTACTGAATTCAGTGACTGGCGCACTACTTAACTTGACATCATACAATGTCCTGGATTAAATGTTGCTGATTACCATGATATTTGAGTTGGTTACACAGAGATGATTAGAAATGGAATGTAACACTTCAAGCTTATTAGTTAGTACAATTTAGGGAAGAATGTTATTCTCATACCACATGAGTAACACCATCACCAGAATCTATCACAAGTCCTGTTAGCAAGCCTGAAATGTACACATACACGTAAAAGTGGAGCTTTAACACAATCTTGTATGTGCTTGTGTGAAAGCCCAGACAGTATCATGTAGTAGGGAGGGAGAGAGATGACCTTGAGCATATAGTGAAAGAACTGCTTGGATCTGGATGAAGACCCCAGCAAAGTTATATTTCTCGAACATTGTCTCGATCTGTACATCATGGGATTTAATTTGTTTGTCATTGATGTTAGGAACAGCAATGGGATAGTATATGACAACTTGACAAAAGGAAATGACATACCATTTGTTCACGGTTTTTCACAGGATTGAGTGGTGGATCTGTCAGTAGGATTTTACACTCAGATGGATCAACCTAAATGGAGAAAAATAGAAAGGTGTTGCTTTACCTAGAGCTAGGAGACTTTGAGAATTATAAAGAAGGATATAGGGATTTTGTTTCCAATAGAAACTGTATGATGTTACAAGAAGATGTAAGCAAAGCATATCAGTATAAACATACCTTCAGCTCACTGTAGAAGGCATGATCCCAAATATGGCCCATATCATCCCAATTTTGAACAATCCCATTGGTAACAGGATACGATATATCAAGTTGATGTCTCAAGTCAGCACAAGCTGCTCCAACTACAATGTCCTGCAATAAACACAAGCGCCAATTATAAGGTTTAATCAAGAAGTAAGTCCCAGAAAGGTGATAAGAGAAAGGTTCAGACCGTCAATTCTTGTTCCTGGAGCGACTCCTCATAGCGAAGCAGTGGTCTTCCAACAACACAAGGGAACACAGATGTAGGGAAGTTTTCGCCGGCAAAGCCACACTTTACATACTGCAGCCAAAGGTTTCAAAAAATTAGAGAATGGAACCATTCACACTGAAATCTGGTGTATTGTTATTTAATCATAATCAATCAGACATTCAATAAGTGACAAATCTGTCTATACAATGCAGCAAATGCAGAAAAGCAGATTGGGCTCACTAGATTACGGCAGGATGTCACAAGAATACTGCAAAGTAGCAAAACAGGAATTAGTTGTGATAGAAACCCCAGGATGAATTAACATTTCTTCTGCTAATGAAATCAATCTTATCGCACGATTAAATGGTTGTACAGGTCCGGCATGCGTGAATCCCTTTCTTACTATCCATTTACAAAAAGTAATAGTTCAACAAATAAGAGAAAGGTAGCCCGGACACATTGTAAAACGCAAGTTCACTGACAAGTTTAATATGATTAGCAGCTAATGTCCTTGAGGATCATCAAAAGCCCAACAGTTTAGGTGAAACCTCAGCTGTGCGTTCTAAACATTTGGCAACAGTTGAACACGCCATTATTTGTGATTTAACAGTTTGTCGCGGCAGGAAACGATATCTCAACCAAAAATTCTATTTATTGGGAGTTTCAACGAAGAGATGATAGGCATGGCAACTAAGAATGCATCGCAGAATACATTCCGACAGGCAAGGAATTTCCTATCAGGAATGGGGCGGCCGCCTTCTCCAACGCTCTTGAACTACCTACCTACGGCGACCCAAGCCCCCAAACCTCGTGTCTCGATTCCAATCCTCCATCCAGCTGCGGCAGGACTGACCCAGAGTTTCTCAATCCCTCAAGACCCTGGCCGCCAACCGGACACCCCGCCGGCGGCCGAATCAGCGGCGACAACACCGGGGACGGAGAAATTCGGTCCGAGATTCGGAGCATGAATGAGCAGGTCGGGAAGCGGATCTAGGAAGGGAATGGAGCGGAGAGAGGGTGGATGAAGGGATGGGCGAGGGCTTACCCCGGTGCCGTTGTCGCAGACCACAACGTTCCTGCTCTCCATTGGCGCCCCCCTTCCTCCTCGCCCTCCTCCCCACCTTTCTGTTTCTCTGGGCGTGGAAGCTACGGCAGGGATTCGCAAAAAAAAAAAAGGAAAAAAAAAGAGCTACGGCAGGGGGAGGAGGGAAGAGGGGAGACAAGGCGAGCAGGCAGCAACTGCGAATGGCACGCTCGCCGTCGGATGTCCACGTGGACGGCCCCTGATCAACAGCTCGGTAGAAGAAAAACACCGTTTAAAAAAAAGAGGCTCTTTTTTTTTTAAACGGTCTTCCCTCTTTTTTATTGCACAGATGAATTAGTTCAGTCTTACTCGTAGCTGAGGAGCTTTCTTACTCGTAGCTGAGGAGCTTTTCTGAGTACTAGTAATATTTTAGTGAGTTGTCCTTTTTGTTAACAGACAGACAAACTATTTCATGTTTTTGAAACAGAAGCAACGATTATTTGGGGGGTGAAGTGGGGCATGCTATTTTGTGATGCACCACTACTTAGCTAAGTAGTATTCACTCTAAAAAGGAAAACATATTTGTAAAATATTAGATTACTAAAACTGTTGGGTAAAAATTTGAAAAAAGATTACCTCAATAAGAAAAATGTTGATTCGACGTTTCTTGTAAAAATAGTTGTATCAACACATCTCACACAAAAAAGTTGAATCACTAAAAATATGTCCATGGGACGGCTTCTAATCAAAAGTTCGGTCGAAGAATTTGGATGGCAATGAAAGAAATGAAGGGTTACGGAAACGCTACGCTAGCGCAAAATAAAAATTTTCTAGCCCATAAACAGGAACGCTGCTGTTATAGATCACGGAATTACCACTAGATGTGCGGGTCTGGAACTTCTGTAGTGCGTCGGTGTAGTTTGTACGGTAGCCGGCAATGCAGTTGCGAGACCTTCTCACGTGCGGCTCGTCCTCGTGCAGCAGATGCATCACCTCCAAGGTATCCACACGTACGGCGGCGGAAGCGTCATGATCCGGACTGCTAGGTCCGCGAGGGCGATGAAGGCGCGGGCGTGGGAAACAGGCGGCAGCAGCAGGTGTGGAGAGTTAGGGTTTCCATGCGCCCCGCCCCTGTTTATATAGACCCCCTTAGGCGCCCATTATTAGGCTCAACCGAGGCCCATTAGTGTACCTAAGCCGAGACTAATTTGGATCAAATCCGCATTAGGCTTCCAGCCCCTTAAGTGTGTGACCCTAAGGGCTGACGCGTGAATAGACATGGCCCGAATACTCCTACTCGACCAATAATTGATAGCGGCATCTAGCAAAACGTGTCAACTCTTATGCGTGCGCAAAGATCAAATCAGACGAGCCATCACAATCTCATATACATGCTATTCCCTTTGCCTCATGATATTTGGTCTAGCTTGAAGCTGACCTCTATTTCTCGATATCGTGATCCGGAATCCTTGCTTACTCACTCTTTCAATAGCTAATCCTAGAACTAAGTCTCACAAAGCTTATGCTAACCTAAGGATGTGATCAATATGCTCTTAGGTGGCTTGGAGGTGTTCTGCAATATTTCTAGTGCTTCTCCCGAGCTCCAGCAACCTCAAATGACCCGGGGTGAGGTCTTATATAGGCTAGGAATCCAATACTAGTCGTTACATACTTTTCTCAAAAAAGTACGTAGCATCGGTTCATCTGACCAATTGCATCGGTTCAACCGTGTTGACACCATTTTTTGACACGTGTCAATCTGTTGGGCAGAAGACCGATAGAAATTGGGCCGACATTTTTTGACACGTGTCAATCTGTTGGGCAGAAGGCCAATAGAAATTGGGCCGACGCTGGATCGAGAGCAAAGAATGAAGCATGATGGGCTTTTTGGTCCAAAAGGAGCGTCGTAGGCGATGAAGCATGGAAAGAGCTGGCAAAGCTACGTCAGCAAGTTATCTTTTAGGTTTTTGTTTAGGAAAGTTTATTTTCTTTGTCGTCAAGTTTGTACGTCGTAATCGACTAGGGTTTGTAGCTTAGACTATAAATAGCTGCCCTCGGGCATATACCAAAACATCCAATGATCAATACACAAACCTTTTTTTTCCTTTTTTCTCTTTTCGGCGGCTTCGCCTTAGTTGTAGTAGATTTTTCTTTTACGAGTTCTTTCCTGCACATGGGGCTGTATCGACTTCGATCTCCGACTTGCTGGTAAGTTCCGCGTCGAACGAGGCAGATAGGCTCAAGGTTGACGGCGCATCGCTTCTTCCTCTATCTTGTATTAGTTCAAGTTATCGAGCAGATTGGATCTAGGTCTGGTCTGTTCACCAAGTTATCGATATCAGCTTGTTCCAGTTAGATTAATCTGCTTAGTCTAGCTTGTTTCTTGCTGTTATCACAAGTTATCGGTATTTGCTAGATTTGACAGGGTTAGATTCATTTAATCTTATTTCTATTTAGTTCTTACCACAATTTATCTAGCCTAGATCTAAATACCATTGGCCGACGCGCAGCTTGCCTATTGCTCATCACCAGGCCGATCGGGTTCGGATCTAGGTGTTGTCTACCGAGGCTTCGCTAACCCGCTTGGCACTGCCTTATCTGCACAATCAGCCGGAGTTTTGGCCGATTGATATGTTGCTGCATCGGACGCTTGGCCGATGCCCGTGGCGGAACGATTCAGAACACTAGCCGATACGTTCTGATAATTTAACATTTTACTTGTCCCTTGTCAATTGTAGGTCAAATTGACTAGCACGCCCTGCACCACCATGCAACCAATTTGGATGCCGCGCAGGAGCAAAGCAATAGGCTCCCGGGTCCTCGCGTGTGCCGGCGCTGAAGGCCGACCCACGGCTTTTTGCGTCAACAAACCGGTCACTCCGTTCATGCCTGCTAGCCGTTGAACTCCCAACATCTCTCTGGTGCTGACATCATTGCACCGATGCCTTCTCATGAACCGTGGGCTCAACCAGTCCTGAAGTGTTTCTCTGCTGCAACTCCAATATTGGTACTGAGTGATAGTACCACAATGCACCGACGCCTCTGCTAGGCCCGTTGGTTCAACCCGTCCTTAAGGCCTGGCTTACAACCCTTCGGCAGTGGTACTTAGTAATGTACATACGTATGCACCAATGCTTCTCTTTTCACCGTCGGTTCATCCGATGCTTCTAACACTTCTTCACTTGATTGTCATGCCATCAGTTCAATGCACCGACGCTTCTCTTCATGTAGCGTCGGTTCAACCGGTGCTACTAACTTTGATCCCCATTGCATTGCCGATGCACCGACCTGTTCAAATACCAAGGCGTGTGTTCAACCGGTCGCCTGTTCCCAGCTGAACCTTGTCCAAACCATTACTACGACCATTTGGACCCCTCGAATATATTCTATCTCTGCGGTTTTATTGCGATTTGGGTATCTTGGAGATGATTTGGGCACCTTGGATATGATTTGGATTCCATTCATGGGACCTTGTTGACATTTCGCAGCGCAATCACCAATTATGGATATAGAATCCATTCCCCGACAACGGTGCCAAAACTGATCGTTGGTATTTCTTACGTTACAGAAGGATCCGCAAGCGCGCGGAATACCGTTGTAGCAATTTACCCGTGAGTACGGGGTCGTATTTATATTTCCGCAGGAAAGGCGGCGGTTATTGGAATAGATTAGTAGGTTGATTAGTTCTTGCATGGATATTCAGTTGAATAAACAGGGGAAAGATAATATATGGTAGAGAGGTAGTGTGACACACAAGTTACTCAAGATCTAACTCTATGCAAAGCTTACAGGAAGGGAGAAAGGAAGAAGAAAGCTAATCTAGGGACTTATGTGCTCCTAACTAAGCATATAGTCTATACTAAGCACTCATATATATACACATGATTAGGAACGGGCTCTAGGCCCCCAGGCATCACTGAGTGAGCGCACAAGAAATGGCTAGGTGGCCACTAGTTCTTTACGGCTATTTTATACACCTCCTACAGTTACTACACGAATGGGGAGGGTTACATTGGACGGACAGGGCTGTCACCACCTGCCGCCTACCTCATCTAACCATGGTATAGAGCCACATCCAGCAACACTAATTAGCCCAGACACCACGTCTATGCTAATGAGCGATACTCTAATGCCCCGTGTGGAGCCCCCACCCTTCGGATGGACAGACATCACACTAGAGCAAACATACTTATACTAGAACTAATGTCGTAGCCTAGATGTCTTACCACGTCTAATCATGCAAGATACAAGACCTAGATATAAACTAAGCATAGCACACATATCTGAATACACAGAACATATACCATATGAATACACTAAACTAGAAGATAACTCTATTAAGGAATTCCGAATATTACAAAGGAGAGGAAGAGTAAAACCCATATCGAATACTCCTAGGCAAGACTCGGGAACCGAAGAAGAGCTACTTCACCTAAACTCCACTATCCTAAAGGCTAAGCAAGAGAGGAACTTGAGAGAGAGCAACTTGAGGTGTGTCTTCATTAGTAGCACCCCCCTTATATTTATATGGGTGAGTGACGGAGGTGTGCAACAACTTCTTGGCGCCCCTTCACCCCCTAGCATTTGGAACCGACATGGAGGACCAATGAGGGAGCTACACGTGAAACAAGTAAGGCGGTGGAGCTCGGCCTAGTTCGGCCGACCCACCTGGTTCGGCCGAACCAGGTTGGCCTCCAACCTCCTCCAGCTTCGCCTGTGAGGCTGCCACGTGGGCCTTGGTCACCCCTGTGGGTGAGTCGAGACTGTCCTAAGTCGGTTGTGCCTGTTGGTGGGCCCTTTGATCCATGGAAGGCTGAACGACGTGCTCTGATCGGTCGACACCATTTGCCTTGGATTGAAGTGCTTGTTAACACTTGATTTCTGCTCAATTTCCCTGCATTGCAAATTCTCCAAGGGGAATGTGGAAATGATATTATTCTAGGCCAATATGCCAGTTAAGTATGCTAGTCATCCCGATTTTCTGATCAAATTGACGCTTGAAATTGGTCCGTAGCGAGCGTCAACAAGAATACCCAAGTTGTCCTTTGCTCATCCCGAGCAAAATAGGACAAATCAGGTTGTAGATCAGAAAATCGTTACACTCGTTACCTGCTGTCGTATCCAGTCTTGAGGCATAGATGATCTCCTTGAGATTGAGTAATGTTGGCATGAGTACTCGGCCCTTGTTACCTTCATCATCTATGGGGCTTATGAGCTGCCCCTCGTCTTGAGCTGTTGAGAGTTAGAACAGTCGACAGAGAAATACTTACCTTCCCCTTGCTCAACAATCCATCTGGAGGTTTTCTTTTTGGAAATAGTAAAACAAGACTAAGTTCCTCGAATGATTCACTCGGATCGCTCAATGGTGTATGAATCCTTACTAAGGCACTTCTCCCTTCTCATAACGAAAGCTTTTGTGGAGCTCAAGGTATGGAATGAATGAAGCATACGTGCATTTCATGTATTGCCAAGACAAAGAGTGGATCCATGGAGAAAACAAGTCATATCCCAAGATCAAGAGGTGCATGTGTGTGGATGGATGAGATGTATGATTACTCTTTTGGCTTGCGATCTTCCTCCTCTTTATTTGTTTTTTATTTTTCTTTAGACATGGCTATCCCCCTTTTATTCTTTCTTTTGTTTTTCTTTTATTTTTTTGGGTCATGCTTCTTGGGCATGCCATCTTTTCTCCTTTTTTTTTCCGTGGATGACCAAGCCTAATTTCTTTTTAGGGATAAGAAGAGGAGAGATCACAAACTTCATGGAGCATTTATTTGGTGGATGGATGGATTTGCTAATTCCCAGTGTAGGAATGTCGCATTGGATGTAACGTGTACGTGATCTTGATCAAGAGGATATGAAAAGCATCTCACTAGGGTCGCAACAATTTGATAAAGCTTAATGAAATAGCAAGCATCATATGTATAGGTTTTTTTCAATGTATATAACATATGGCTCTGGTAGGACTTGGAACATCATTGAGGAACTTGTCTTTCCCTTTCTAAATTTTGAAAACAAAAACTCCAGATATCATGTTTCACTCAGGAGAAGATTATAAAGCTCCATCTTCCATATCTAAACTCACAACAACCTAGACTTGGATGAAGCATGTGCAACACACGAGACATTCGGGTTCATGGCACAAAGGTTTAAACAGCCAGCAAACTCAAACTTAGAAAACACCATGCTTTAGGACTAAGCAAGACAGACAAGCAAGAGCATAACAATTATTAATCCTTTCAACATAGGAAGACTAAGCATTCTTACGATGCATATGGAAAAAGGGAAATTAAAGCAGGAAATATTTGTTTGGTTTTTAGAGATTTTATATCTTTATTGAAAGCAGTAAGAGAATACAATTCACTTGGCGGAGGAACTCCCCCAAGCTAGCTCTTGGTTTAATGTCCGATGAGCCAGACCTTCTCCATACCTGTTTAACTTGAGGTCGAATCGTCCATACCTAGAGAGGATGTCGAGGACAATGACGTCTTCTTCTTTCTCCACACCCTTTTGGATTTCTTCTTTGTTGATGTCGGTGGTGTGGGAGTTGGATCCTTGTTCTTTGGAGCAAGGGCACCGCTTTCCGGCCCCTTCTTGTGTGTCCTCCTTTGTTCTCCCCTCATGAATTTCTTCACAAAGGTGACAATATCGTCTTCTTTCGGAGATGGCACTTCGACTTCGATGATCTTTCGGGGTTTGGTTCATACTTGATTCTGATCATCAAACATTGCTCCCGTCTTGTGCGGAAATCAAACCTTTCCTCCTTGCAATTGATGTTAAGTTGGATTTCTCCAGCCCCAACATCGATATGAGCTTCCGCCATACTAAGAAACGGCCGATTGAGAATAAGTGTTGCTTCTTTTTGATCATCCATGTCCAGCACTACGAAGTCGACGGGAATGAAACAATCCCGCACTCTTACTGGAGTATCTTCTGCGATTCCTTCTGGGTACCGGACGGATGAATCAGCCAGCTGCATTTGCATGGGTGTCGGAGTCAAGCTTGAGTAGTTCAGTTGATCGAACACCGCCTTGGGCATGACACTAACACTGGCACCCAAGTCACAAAGAGCCTTGTCGAAGTTCTGTGGTCCTATTGAACAGCTGATAGCGGGATAACCCGGATCCTTCTTTTTCTAAGGCAGCTGTGGGAGTATAGCTGCACTAATGCCTCGGAGAGCTTGACCACTTCAGTAGTGGGTAGCGGCCTCTTGTTGGAGAGTATGTCCTTGAGGTAGCGAGCATAAGATGGTACTCTCATAGCTTCCAGCAGAGGCACATTGATGTTAACCCACTGAATCATATCCATAAAGCGGTTGAACTACTCATCCGTGCCCAGCTTCCTAATCTTGGTGGGGAATGGCAACAGTTGGGTGTCGTAGAATTCGTGAGGAGCTGTTTTTCCTTCATGCACCTTGTCGGTGTCATCGCTGCTAGGCCGTTCTTCGGTTGCCTTATCCTCCTTTTTCCTGCTGACATGGTTAGGATTAGGGGATCACGAGTGGTTTTACCTCCTCTCGTGGTCACTGCGTGGATATTCTCCGTGGTCCCTTTGGGGTACCCTGGACCCTTCCCTAATTCAGCAGGAGGAATAGCAGCGGCGAGCTGAGCTAGTTGAGTTTCAAGAATCTTGTTAAAGCTCAGCTGGTTCTTGAGTGCAGAGGAGATGCCATCCATCTTCGCTTGGACGGTCTCCAAGATCTTGTCGTTAGCAGCCAGCTTCTTTTGGATTGCTTCGTTGGTCTTTGTTTGGCTTAAGACAAGATCCTTCAAGGATGGTTGGTTAGGATTAAATGAGTTTGAGTTACCATTACCTCCTTGGTAGTAGGGGCACGACTCATTCCATCCCTGACCTCCTTGTGGACGAAACCCTTATTGTTGTTCATGTACATGACTTTTTCTTGGGTTTCGGGGTAGTCGTTCCACGAATGTCTGACGTTCCCACAGACCTCGCAAGTCATACGACAGTCTAAGGCTTGAAATACCTGCATTGGAGCCTTTTCTTGGGGTTGTTCATCAATCTTCTTGATGAGGAGGTCGAGCTTTGCGGTGATCATGTCCATCTCCTTGACGGAGTGCATGCCCCGCTGGCGAGGTTGGAGACCTTCATCATTCCAACCTTGGTTGGACACCATCTTCTCGATTAAAGTCTTGGCCCTGTCAGCGGTTAGCGAGAAGAAAGCACCATCTGCAGCAGCGTCATGTGATCACAGGCTGTTGGAGTCAGCTCGTTGTAGAAGTTCCGCAAAATGAGCCAAGCGTCCATCCCATGGTGAGGACACGCCAGGATGTACTCCTGAATCCGTTCCCAAGCTTCAGTTATCGACTCATTGGACGCCTGCTGGAAACTTGAAATCCTTCCCTGAAGAGCGTTGGTTTTACCCGACGGGAAGAACTTCGCAAGGAACACCTTGGCACACTCATCCCAAGTAGTTACTGCACTTCTGTTGGTGTAGAACCACTGTTTTGCCTTCCCCAAAAGAAAAACGGAAACAGACGGAGTTGGATTGCATCTTTAGTGACTCCCTTGATGACAAAAGTGCTGCAAAGTTCCAGGAACTGTTGGAGATGTGCATTGGCATCCTCATTGGCCTTTCCACAGAATGGGCTGGCCTGCATCATCGTAATGAGACCCATCTTGATCTCAAAATTTTCAACTTCAGCATTAACATTTGGCCCGACGGAGACATTGTTGGCCGAGGGAGCTGAGAATTCATGGAGAGTCTTATGAGCCATAGCCTTGGAGGTTGATGGCGCGATATTGACTGCTTCGCCTATCGAGAGTGAAATTTGAGGGGGAAACACTCCGGGTTGAACTCTTCTCAAAAGTATCTCCGGATTCTGAGTGAAATTTTGTGGCAGATCAAAAACAAAGCCAAGTTACCCTATTTAGACAATTAAACAACATTTTAAAGTTTCATCAACTACTTGATCTATTCTTTTAACCAGTGCCTTCCCCGTTAATGACACCAAAAATGCTTGTTGACATTTCATAGCGCAATCACCAACTATGGATATAGAATCCATTCCCCGACAACGGCGCCAAAACTGATCGTTGGTATTTCTTACATTACAGAAGGATCCGCAAGCGCGCGGAATATCGTTGTAGCATTTTACCCGTGAGTATGGGGTCGTATTTATATTTCCGCAGGAAAGGCGGCGGTTATTGGAATAGATTAGTAGGTTGATTAGTTCTTGCATGGATATTCAGTTGAATAAACAGGGGAAAGATAATATATGGTAGAGAGGTAGTGTGACACACAAGTTACTCAAGATCTAACTCTATGCAAAGCTTACAGGAAGGGAGAAAGGAAGAAGAAAGCTAATCTAGGGACTTATGTGCTCCTAACTAAGCATATAGTCTATACTAAGCACTCATATATATACACATGATTAGGAACGGGCTCTAGGCCCCCAGGCATCACTGAGTGAGCGCACAAGAAATGGCTAGGTGGCCACTAGTTCTTTACGGCTATTTTATACACCTCCTACAGTTACTACACGAATGGGGAGGGTTACATTGGACGGACAGGGCTGTCACCACCTGCCGCCTACCTCATCTAACCATGGTATAGAGCCGCATCCAGCAACACTAATTAGCCTAGACACCACGTCTACCTCATCTAACAATTGATGTGTATCTTCATTAGTAGCACCCCCCTTATATTTATAGGGGTGAGTGACAGAGGTGTGCAACAGCTTCTCGACACCCCTTCACACCCTAGCACTTGGAACCGACATGAAGGACCAATGAGGGAGCTATACATGGAAGAAGTAAGGCGGTGGAGCTCGGCCTGGTTTGGCCGACCCACCTGGTTCGGCCGAACCAGGTTGGCCTCCAACCGCCTCCAGCTTCGCCTGTGAGGCTGCCACGTGGGCCCTGGTCACTCCTGTGGATGAGTCGAGTCTATCCTAAGTCGGTTGTGCCTGTTGGTGGGCCCTTTAATCCATGGAAGGCTGAACGGCGTGCTCTGATTGGTCGACGCCATTTGCCTTGGATTGAAGTGCTTGTTAACACTTAATTTCCGCTCAATTTCCCTGCATTGCAAATTCTCCAAGCGGAATGTGGAAACTATATTATTCTAGGCCTATATGCCAGTTAAGTATGCTAGTTATCCCAATTTTCTGATCAAATTGACGCTCGAAATTGGTCCGTAGCGAGCGTCAACAGACCAAGAAATTCTACAAATATATTCTCACAAACTTGTTAGTTCCATGGATCATGTTGTCACTCAATATCCAAAATCACAATATGGCCTAATAGGGCCATTTTTCTTACAAAGTGATTATTTTTCAATAGTACTGGGGGAATTCTCTTGAAGAGTAATTACAACGGATGAATCAATTGAATATTTTTTCTTGTAGCGGTGGAGTTTTTGTGCATATTAATATTTTATTAATCAACTGTCCTTTTTATTGACAGACAAACTATTTCATTTTTTTTACAAAATATGAATATTTGGCGGTGAAGTGGGTATAGGCAGACAATGAAAATGGTATGCTGACTATATATCAGGGTAAGAATGTCCAGTTTTTAGATGAGACTAAGATGGGTTGGGGATTAATTAGCACTTTGCACAGATTTCTCACAACGTCAGCTCCACAGCCACGATGCTTGCCGGCGGCGCCGGGGACGGGACGGAGTGAATTGATGGGAGCTCCAAATGGGCTGTGAGTAGCTAGTGCGAAATTTGATTTATTTGGCAGAAAATTGGCTTGGTTTGCTAATGTAGGCTTCCTTCCTTTAGTTTGTTAGTTGGGCTTTTAGGTTCTTCAGATTCTCTTAGTTTCTTTTTCAATGTAACAGAAAAAAAGGATGAAAAATAGATTTGTATTCATCACAGATGTCGAATGGGTGATGACTCTGAATAATATTGCTCAATTGGATTGTCTTTTTTTTTATAGTTTTTTGGTGGCTGCAAAGTGAATCTTTGCCCAAAGAATACGGATCGTTTCCATTGTGATTTATTTATTGTCCATCTAATCCAAATTTTGGTCAAGTAATAGACCTCTTTCACCGTCAAAGACTCGGAGTAACTAAAGCTTTGACGAGCAAGATCTTTTGTCTTTCGTAGTGTTTTAAAAAAGTTTTAGCTCATGTAGCAACGCACGAGCATAATAATATAATGTTAAATAACACAACCCAAATCGCTGGAAGCCACACTAGTACGGCTGGAAGCAACACAAGTATGATCACGTCCATTTCTATCTTTATTTGTGAGATGAACCGAAGCACAAATGCTCAGATATATACACGCACTTGTCAATTCGCATTATATAAACATAACACATCGTTTGTTACACAAATACGTACTCTTCTTTTAAATAAGGCATATTAGTGTTTAGCAAAGTCTTTCAATAAATACTTTGACAATCAGTTTCACTTATAATCGATTTTACAAAAATCATATCATATTAAAATATTTGCAGAATATATTAATAAGTTGATATAATTTTCATAGACGGGTCATGCATATAATTTGATTGATCATCAGTCAAAGTTTTTGTAGTTTGAATTTTCCAAATTATAGTGTCCTCAATAAAAGGAACGGAGGGAACAATAGGAGTTGGCTCTTGTACGTACGACAACCGTGGCATAGACAAAAGTGACAGGTCACTATTGAAGAAGTGGGCTTCACTTCCCGTTCGTAAGCATCCTTCACTCCTAAAATTTGAACCGGGAGTATGCATAACGGAGTGATGCCCTTACAGTTTTTGAAAGCGGGAATGAAAGTGTTTTATTGCGGTTTTTCTCATAAGCTGTTGTGACACCAGGACCATCACTAGCATGGACCGAAACTAATGGTTTTTACCCCTACTAGTCTCCACCACTCATCCCTAGTCCAACAAATATATGTTCTCTAAAATAACTAATTCATTTTGGGTATAAATGGCTGTCATTTTTGAAGTTCTTAAATTTGTTGAACTAAAGAAGGGCAGTGGAGACTCTTCGCATATGAGCATTCGAATATAACTTTAGATTCAACCACCATTCAAATATTTGAATCATCTCTTACACTTGCTTGTTGCATGAGATAGTATCCACGATTTAAATTTACAATATCGAGTCCAAGGATTCTATCCACAATATCTAGTGCATATATGAATGCACTATACCCAGCCTCGTAGATTAGCTCCAAATTCTTAAATAGTTCATATATATGTGAGGTAAAACAAATATGGGCCTGAGACAAGCCTTCTGCAATTGGATGGTTGTGTGAATGTATGTGTACCCCGTCAGTTTCATGACTTGCTCTAAGACATCTTTCAAACTATTATTGGTGTGCAAGAACATATGGTAGAGTAAGTCATATAGGTAAAAAGCAACAACACACGGTAAGAAACCATGTTTTCAATGCTATTAACAATGCAACAAAACTAAGGTAACACACTGTGTCTTGCATATCCATCCAGTAGGTGCCTCTTCAGGAGTATAAAAGGATCCTAATCGAGGCAATGGCTCTAGAAGAAGAGTGCGACGTGGATCCCTTAGAGATTTAAGGAGCAGCTATTAATTGTCTGGAGGAGATTGAGCAACAGTGCGAGGGTCCGCTGGAGAATGAGGAAGCTGATTATGAGGTACCGGAGGAGGCAGAGGAGAAGGGGGTTGGTGGTGAGGTGAATGAGCATGGATACTACGATGATGATGAGGTGGACAGTGGCAGCAACACCACCCGACATCAAAGAGGAGGAAGCTCTACTAGAAATGTACAGAGCTCCAGACCACTGATGCATTTTGGGCCCATCTTCGGTCGGTGCACTCCTTGTGGGCTCCTTATGTGGGATCTTGGGTGCTTCCCTGAAGTTAACTTGGTTAAGCATGTCATATGGCCCATTGGATCGTTGTGCTGGCTTCTGGTTTTGCGTTTTCTCTTGGTCTTGGGCTGAATTGCTTTGGGATGTGGGCCCTCCAATTCTCATGCTCGCGTAGAGTGCTCTGAAATGTACTTTTCCCTTTGTTTGAGTATGGTTTTCCTTTGTATGCAGACATGGCTTCCTGTAAATAGTGATTCACCAAAACTCGTGGAAATGATTAGTATCAAACTCCTATTTCTAGTTTGGTGTTTACTATCACAATATTCTTTACAGGAGTTGACGGTCAGATTTGGCACTTAAGGACCGTCAACAACACCCCCACACTTAGCCCTTTGCTCGTCCTCGAGAAAAGGTTTGAGGACTAAGGTGGTCCATCTCCTCAACTGGTTTGATACCTGCATATAAGTTATTCCAAGCCTCACCCTTACTTATGAACTTTGAAGTGTCTACCATGCTATCTTGGGTAGTTGAGGAATAGAACAGATTATAATCAAGTCCTCCTTACTTCACCTGCTTAGATAACTTGTTTTTTTGGAATATTTTTGAAATAAACATAGACTTGCTCCTCGAATGATTCTCTCGAATTGCTCAATGTGTTTGGTTCCTCACCAAGGCATTGATTTGCCTCTTTTCATCCTACTTCTAAAAAGGCTTTTGTGGAGCTCAGGGTAGGTAATGAAAAGGAGGCGTACTTGTATTGCATATGTTGCAAAGTCAAAAACCGGACGCAAGGAGAAGCAAATCAAATCATACACTTTGATCAAGATGTGGAAAATATGTGGATGGAAGATGAAAGCTCCTTTTTACATGATCTCTCTCCCTTTTGAAATTGTTTTTTTAGAACATGGCTATCTTCATGTTTCACATATTTGGACCTTCATGTGTCCAATTCTTTCTTTTTTTTCATGTTTGGACATTCATGTGTCCAAATTTTTTTCTTTCTTTTTTTTGATATTCCATGTCTCTTTTGCAACAATAGATGGAGAAAGAGAGAGAGAGAGAGAGAGAGAGAGAGAGAGAGAGAGAGAGAGAGAGAGAGAGAGATCAACACGTATCATGGAGTTTTTATTTTGTGAAATGAAATGGATGGATGGGTGATATCATTTTGTGCAACTTCCAGTGCACAAGTCAGCATATATGAGTGGAGTGTACGTGATCTTGATCATGAGAGTATGAAAAGATTCTCACAAGGGCCACAAACAATTTGACAAAGCTCAATGCAAAATCAAGTAGCATATGTGTGTTGACGCCAGATTTTGACACGTGTTAAACCGGCGTCGGGAAAAGAAGGTCGGCCGATGCGGCAGATCTAAAGGCTACGGTAAGAAATCGGCCGATTGAGGTAACAGCTGGAAATCAGCCGATTGGTGATACAGCTTGCGCCAACAGGATGGGACTATTTTGGAGGGTCCTGGTCAAAAGTTGGTCAACAGGGCAATGCTAAGTCGGTTAAGGAGCAATTGAAAAGAATCCTGATTGGATTAGGGGACGGCGGCGGAAGATTCTGCGGGAGTCCGTTTCCTTTAAAAGTTATTATAGATATAGTAGTTTTCCTATTTTTTAAATAAGGTTGTAACAAGTCGTGATCGACCAGGAGTCCTAGTTTTAGGGTATAAATAGGAGTCGTCAGGGTCTTGCAGAAAAATGAATACATCAATCAACAACAATACTTTTACTTTTTCAGCAATTTACTTTCAAGTCGGCGACTTCGCCAATACTTTTCTTCTTTCACGAGTTCGTACGGGTTGGCAGGGCTGCATCAACTTGATCTCCGGCCAATTGGTAGGTTTCGCTTATCGAGTAATATCCGAGCTTTAACTACGGGCGCATCACTGTGGTTTCGTTTGGATTTATTCACCAGTTATCAATATTTACTAGAATCGCAAGTTTTACCTGTTATTCTAGTATTATCACCAGTTATCCAGCTTGAAATCAGAGTAATCGGCTTCATTATCGTTCTTCTTCGATTTACCATCTTACAGCCGATTAGATCTATTTCGAGTGTTGCATCCGTACTAATTGTTTAGATCGCTCCAGCAGTTTTCTTTACAATTATTACGCGATTATCGGCTGATCCATAGCCGATCATCTTTACAGCAAATCGGCCGATTCGCCGCCGACGCGCTCTTCAGGACAGATCGGAACTCCAGCCGATCGGAGCGCCTGGAATTTAATACTTTATTTCCTTGTCAATCAACAGGTCAGATTGACTGGCACGCCGCGCGAACCGCACCAGGGCGATAACCCGAACAGGAGCTAAGCAGATTCTCCCGGGTCGTGTGTCCGACGCTGAAGACCATCGGCCGATTCCTGTCTGGCCGATTTTAGCGCCAACAATGTGTAAGATTTTCAAAAAGATCAACATATGGCTTTGGTAGGAATTCAACATCATCAAGGAGTCAAGCTATTGATTTTTTTGAAAGATAAAGCCCCAAGTACTTTGTAGAGAGAAGCAAGGTTCCTTTCATCATACTAGTTGGCGGCCGATTTTGATGATTTTTACCGCCAACATTTCTCCGATTTTCATGATTTATAAGTCAAAACTGAGTTAGGACTAACCACACTAACAAGTTCCACAAGTTTTGTCATATTTACCATTTCAGGAACTTAGTGTGCAAAATTGGGCTGAACTGGGAGAACTCCCAGGCCGGCCGGCCTGGCTCCCCCTCTTCTGGCCATGTCATCGATCCTGGAACAAAGAAACACAACCAGGATGATCAGGGATCGTGCACTTGAAGTTGGTTTGATCCGAGGACCCGAAAGGCTTCACACATGGATCAAAGGGGCCGCATGCATGTCGAAAACGGTTGCTTATGTGGCAGAACCACCTGAATTAATCCGGCTCAAGTGTATTAACCATCACCATTAGGGCGACCTTGGTTAACCTTACACTTCAAACGGAGTAATCCACTGGTCTGTCGGGTATAAACTCCCGATACAACTACGGTAGAGCGGATCGAATGCCGTACATACAAATGCTCATGCGACGATGAGCCCAGAGAATACCACATTCCAGCAATTATTACAGAATTAACATAAGTGAATATTACAAACCAAGTTTGAGTTTAGAAACTAAGTACTTCAGTGACTTTTTGTAACAAAAGTTGTAGAGTTTCTTCTAAGGATTCCAGAATAGTTGAGTTTGCATTTTTCTGAGTTTTCTACGATTTTATACGAATTTTACAAGTTCACTGATTTGGTTAAAACTTTCTTTATAGAGGGGTCCCTGAAAACTAGCAGAAAACCCCCTAGGAAGATTTGGGCGTTTGCAATGTAGTCCCTGGTCGCAAATGACGGCGGGGGAACATCCTGTCCGGCCGAATTTCGGCGAGCTGGGTCGCCGGCGGCGAGGGCAAGGTGGGGGAGCACGGAGAGGGAACCAGGGCGCACCTATTGGTGGTCTTGGAGTGGCTCGGGGTGGCTGGTGGCGGGCTGGCCGCGGAGAGCAGGGGCGGCGGCGGTGGGGCGGCGCGGACGGCGGCGCTCCGGCGATGAGGGCGGCGGGGCTCGGGCAGGGAAGCTTGAGCGCATTGAGGAGGATCCGCTTCAGCGCTTGTCTCGGGTCGAGGAGGGGCGGAGGAGGGAGTTCCACGGCGGCGGCGTGGGGCGGAGCTCGGCTCTGCTCTGTGCTCTGTTCTGGCGGGGAAGAAGGGGGAACAGGGAGAGGAGGGAGGGGCGCTGCGCCGGGCTTTATAGCCGGTGGAGCTCATGGGGGCAGGCTTGGCATGGCCGGGGCGCTGGGTGGAGGGGCGGCGAGGCTGGGCGCCATTGGGTGCGGGGCGGCGGCCAGAGGCGTGCGGCGTGCGGCACGCCATTGGGCGTCGGGGCGATGGCGTTGTACTGGCCGTGCGGGCTGCTGCGTGAGGAAGAAGGAGGATACGGCCGCGGGTTGGGCGAGCTGGGCGGCGAGCAGAGGCATTGGGCGCTGCCGGCGGTGGGTAGAGGTGCGCTATTGGGCAGGCGGCGGCGGCCAGCGACTGGGCAGCACGGTGGCGCACCGGGGATTGGGCAGAGGCACGGCGTGGGGGGGGGGGGGGGGGGGGAGGGAGAAGAAGGCGCGACCGCGGTTGGGCGAGCGGGGGCGGTGCAGCAGGGCGCCAGGGGTTGGCTCGGCGCCTGGTGCCGCGCAAGCGTTGAGGGCCAGGTGGCCGGCGGTGGTCGGGCGAGGGAACGGTGCAGCAGAGGAGGGGCAAGGGCCTAAATGCGAAAATTCGAAAATTTCCAGGGAGCTGGTTGCAAACAGGACTTTTTCTCCACTTTCTAGTTTGAATTTCAAAATCTTTTGAACATGAAAGTTGTTCAGAATAAAAAGTTCTACAAGTTTCGTTTCAGGCCAAAGTTCATTTGAGCTTTAGTTCCAAAGTTATTTTAAAAACTTAAAGGAAACTCTATTCGGAGGGCGCGTCATTTTATTTCAAAATTTCATTTTCTTCTCTAGGCTTCCACTAAACTTTTATTGGTCATGCTAATACTGGTGTGCTCATTTAATTTCATAGCCATGTTTGCTTTGATGTGAAAGTTATCCAATTTGTTTCACTAAAGTACATGCATTTATGCACATACAAACTTTTAAAGGTAAAAGTAAAACCAAACTTAATCCATTCCTTTTATTTTCTTAGTTAGTGATGCATTTTATTATGCTAATAAGACTTGTTTAACAATTAAAACACCTGAGGTGTTACAGCTTAACTAAAAAGCAACAGTTATCGACTTCAGGAAGCTATCAAAGACGTCCATGTGAAGGTCGGTGCCAAGTGGCACCATCCCCAGGCCGACCGATTTCGGGGAGGCTGACTGGCCCCACATGGCAGCCACTAGGGCTCAACTTCGCGTGGAAGTTACGTTAACTGCCAAGGTCGCGTGGTCTTGACGCCCTTCACCCGTTACCGACCTCTAGCTACTATAAATAGACCTCAACTTCCCACTTGTAAGACACACCATTCTAAAGAGAAGTGAGATAGTTACTTCAGTTTAGTTGTAGAATAGGGAGAGTGTGAGGTGAGAGCTTGTGCAAGAGCCGAGCTAGGAAAGGAGCCGGGGTTTTCTCTTGGTCCTTCTCGACTTTGTCTCCAACTCAGGGGAATATTATCAAAGTAAGTTCCTCATTTATCTTCAGTATCTCGCTAATTTTTCTCTTTACTTTCAGTATCTAGTTAGTTTACTTTCTTTGATCTGCGGGATCCCTTGTCTGCGTGGTTCAGCTAGCGTGGCCATTTGGGGTTTCTTCTTGCCTTAACATGAGGCGGAAGTCAGTAACTTGATAGTTGAAGCATGGTGCTTAGGCTTGATAGTTATCTTGGGTTGTGTTCCACCCCACGGAACTGATGTGGTAGGCGGCAGGTGGTGACAGCCCTGTCCGTCCCTTGTAGTCCACCACGTTTGGGTGTTTTCATAGCAGTAGATCGTTGGCCAAGTTGGACCCCCCATTTCTCCCTCATTCCGAGGTCCTTCCGCCCCAGCCGCCGAAGCAGATCAAGTTAGTGTAACAGCTAGTTATCTGGGTAACGAGTTGGCTAACTGAAGTTAAGCCCTCTACCCTCCTACCTCGTCTCTCTAGGTGGGTCCGGTTGAATAGTTCTAGGTCTGGTTGCGTCTGCCGTTCCTTTGATTCGACATCCCATGTAAACTCCCTGGTGAAAGCTACATTGGTTGCGCTTGCGGATCAGTTCGTAAAGGCTAAGAAGTGCCAACAAGCTTTCTGGCGCCGTTGCCGGGGATGGTAGCAATACTTGTTTTAGAGCTTTTTCAGCTATACACCTTTTTGCCCATACCACCTGTCCCATGGAGTTCGCTCCTAGTTATCCGGTAGTTTTATACCACGAGTACTTGGAACCGCCACCATCCTGCCACCCCGTATTGTCTGATGGCTCCGAGATCCATCCCAGTCTCGTAGCCATGGTTCGTGCTCAGTCCTTCTCTGGTAGAAAGGATGAATGTCCCTACACTCACCTGCAGGATTTTGAGAAGAATTGTTCTCTCCTCATTATACCCGATATGTCAACACACACTACGGTGGAAGCTATTTCCGTTTTCTCTGACGGGAGCAGCCAAGAGTTGGTACCACCGGAGAGCAGGGAGAGTTGGAGGAGATTGGATTGCATTGAAGGATGAGTTTTGCTTGTTCTTCTATCCTATCTCCAAAGTGGTGCCACATCGCCTCCAACTTCTGTCATTCCGACAAGTTTCGTTTCAGGCCAAAGTTCATTTGAGCTTTAGTTCCAAAGTTATTTTAAAAACTTAAAGGAAACTCTATTCGGAGGGCGCGTCATTTTATTTCAAAATTTCATTTTCTTCCCTAGGCTTCCACTAAACTTTTATTGGTCATGCTAATACTGGTGTGCTCATTTAATTTCATAGCCATGTTTGCTTTGATGTGAAAGTTATCCAATTTGTTTCACTAAAGTACATGCATTTATGCACATACAAACTTTTAAAGGTAAAAGCAAAACCAAACTTAATCCATTCCTTTTATTTTCTTAGTTAGTGATGCATTTTATTATGCTAATAAGACTTGTTTAAGAATTAAAACACCTGAGGTGTTATAGCCTTCCCCCCTTAAAAAGAATCTCGCCCCGAGATTCGGACAATAAGCTTAGCGTGGGCAGTGTGGGTACATACCCGTGGTTGAGGTCAGAAAACCAGGGAAATTTTGGTTTAGGTAACTCTCGGTTTCCCAGGTGGCTTCTTCTTCAGTGTGATGGTTCCATTGAACTTTATACATTTTAATCACTTTCCTCCTGGTCTCTCTTTCTTTTCGATCCAAAATTTTAACCGGGTGTTCGACATACGAGAGGTCGGGTTCTAACAATATTTCTTGTTGTTCCACAATCTCGGTAGGGACTCGAATACACTTCTTGAGTTGAGATACGTGGAAGACATCATGGGTGGCCGTGAGCTGAGGGGGCAGTCGTAGTTTGTAGGCTACGGGTCCGCAGCTCTCAATGATTTCGTAAGGACCAATATAACGGGGAGCTAGTTTGCCTTTGATTCCGAATCTTTGCACTCCCTTGGTCGGCGAAACTCGAAGATAGACATGATCGCCAACTTCGAATTTTAGGGGCTTTCTCCTTTTGTCAGAATAGCTCTTTTATCGTGCTTGTGCGGCTTTAAGATTTGCTTGTATTACCTTTACTTTCTCCTCTGCCTCGATTACCAGGTCGGGTCCAATTATTTTACGTTCTCCGGTTTGTGACCAGCTCAAAGGAGTTCGACACCTTCGTCCGTACAGGGCCTCAAATGGTGCCATTTTCAAACTCGTTTGATAGCTATTGTTGTACGAGAACTCTTCTAGGGCTAGGCATTTGTCCCAATTCTTGTCATAGTGAATGACGCAAGCTCTCAGCATGTCTTCAAGAATTTGGTTTACTCTTTCCGTTTGTCCGTCAGTCTGAGGATGGTAAGCTGAGCTGCGAATCAGCTTAGTACCAAGAGACGTTTGTAGTTGTTCCCAAAAGCGTGCTACAAACTGAGGACCACGATCAGAAATAATTGTCTTAGGTATACCATGTAAGCAAACAATACGATCGAGGTAAATCTCGGCATATTTCTTGGCAGTATAGGTGGTGTGTACCGGAAGAAAATGTGCCGTCTTTGTGAGTCTATCCACGATAACCCATATGGAATCATGTTTCTGGGAAGTGTTTGGTAGTCCAACGATGAAGTCCATACTTATGTCTTCCCATTTCCAGGATGGTATAGGTAACGGTTGAAGTGTACCGGCTACCTTCAAGTGGCTAGCTTTCACTCTCTGGCACGTGTCACATTCTGAGACATACGTAGCAATTTCTCTTTTCATTCTAGTCCACCAGAAGTTTTGCCTTAGGTCTTGATACATTTCGCTACTGCCGGGGTGGATAGAGAATTTGGAAAGGTGTGCTTCATCGAGAATTTGCTTGCGGAGTTCACGATTCTTCGGAACGACTATACGACTTTCGAACCATAGAACTCCCTTATGGTCCTGGCGGAAACATTTATACTTCTCCTCACCTAGAGAGAGTTTTTGTTTGATGATCTTAATTCCTTCATCATGCAGTTGTGCCATGACGATTTGATCGTGAAGAGTGGGCTCAACTGAGATGTGATCTAGAGTGCCTTGGGAAACCATTTCCAGGTTAAGCTTCCTCATTTCTGCACACAATGTCTCATTGTAGGATTCCATGGATAAGCAATGGCAATGGGACTTGCGGCTTAGTGCATCTGCGACTACATTAGCCTTGCCGGGGTGATAGTGCACTTCAAGGTCATAATCCTTGATTAATTCTAGCCATCTCCGTTGTCTCATATTCAGATCGGCTTGTGTGAAGATATACTTGAGACTCTTATGATCAGTGTAGATATTGCACTGTGTACCCATGAAATAGTGCCTCCATATTTTCAGAGCGTGAATGACAGCTGCGAGCTCAAGATCATGGGTGGGGTAATTCTGTTCGTGGGGCCGAAGGGCTCGTGAGGCATATGCAATTACTCGATTCTCTTGCATAAGCACACATCCTAGACCAGTACCCGATGCGTCACAATACACATCGAATGACTTGGTGTTATCGGGTTGAGCTAACACAGGTGCAGTAGTCAGATGCTCTCTGAGAGTGTGGAAAGCTTCTTCACATTTCTCATTCCATACAAACTTTACTTCCTTCTTTAGCAGTTCGGTCATGGGCTTAGCAATTCGAGAGAAATCCGGGATGAAGCGACGGTAGTAACCGGCTAAGCCGAGAAAACTGCAAATCTGATGAACAGAGGTAGGGGGTTTCCAATCCATCACCTCTTGTACCTTGCTGGGGTCAACAGCTATGCCTTCGCTGGAGATCGTGTGACCTAAGAACTTTACAGTATCCAACCAGAACTCACACTTAGAAAACTTAGCATAGAGCTGATGGTCTCTGAGTCACTGAAGAACAATGCGAAGGTGCTTGGCATGCTCTTCCTCATCCTTGGAATAGATAAGGATGTCGTCGATGAACACTACGACGAATTTGTCCAGTTCGGGCATGAATACCGAATTCATGAGATACATGAAGTAGGCAGGGGCATTGGTGAGTCCAAAGGACATAACCAAGAATTCATATAGTCCATAGCGTGTGGAGAAGGCAGTCTTAGGAATATCGCATGGGCGAATCTTGATCTGATGATATCCCGAACGAAGATCAATCTTGGAGAAGACTCTGGCTCCAGCTAATTGATCGAAGAGTACATTGATACGGGGAAGTGGGTATTTATTTTTAACCGTTACCGCATTGAGAGGTCGGTAGTCCACACATAATCTTAAACTGTCATCCTTCTTCTTTACGAATAGGGCTGGACATCCCCAAGGTGACGCGCTAGGGCGAATGAAACCTTTGTCCAGCAGTTCTTGGAGTTGAATTTTCAGCTCTGCCAATTCTTTAGGGGGCATCCTATATGGTCCTTTGGATATAGGTGCAGTGCCTGGTTGCAGTTCAATGATGAACTCAATGTCCCTATCCGGTGGCATTCCCGGTAAGTCATCCGGAAAAACATCGGCATACTCGTTTACCACAGGAATATCATCTAGCTTAAGTCCTTCCATCTGGTAAGCACAGGAATTCGTGCAATCTAGGAATGGTAGGTAAAGGGTAGTGGCTCCGTGACTAGGTGAATTTATCTCAACGGCTCGGGAAGAAAGGTCCAGTGTGACTCCATGCATAGTCATCCAGTTCATTCCCAAAATAATATCCATGCCGTCAAGGGGTAAAAGGACAAGGTCTGTGTCGATGGTTTTACTACCCAATTTGACTGGTACTTGTCTGACCATTTGGTTTGAAGCAATTTTACCACCCGGTGTTGATATCATATATGACCCTTTCGTGTGACAAACATCCAAGCCTACTTTTGCACCGAATTTTGCACTTATGAAACTATGCGATGCACCAGAGTCAAATAATATAACTGCAGGCTTGTTATGGATAGAGAATGTACCCGTCATCACTGGTGCTCCTTCAGAAAGTTCTGCAAGGGTGGTGAAGTTGATCCGTCCTTGTTTGACCTGGAGGGTCTGCTTCTTGCCTTTGTTCTCATTGTTCTGGTTAGAGTCCTGGCCCTGATTTGGCAGCCTGGGTTGAGGGCATTCGCGAGCGAAATGACCGGAACTCCCGCATTTGAAACAACGATTGGTGATGCTTGGTCGAAGAAACTACTGAGTAGCGGGCCGGGGTCCAGTTTGTTGAGGCATAGGGGGTCGTACAACACCTTGTTGCGGGGGCCTAATAATCCAACGTCCTGGCTGAGGGGCCTTCGGTGGAGCTGTAGGCGCAGCATTTCGCACCAAGCGATACCTCGGTGGCTGAGCACCCGAGGGTCCAACTAGCGCCTTTCTCTTCTTTTCAGCACGATGAGCCTCAATACAGTCCTCTTGAGTGATGGCCATGTTGACTAGCTCATTATAGGTATCGGCTTTGACAAGATTCAGTCGTTCCTTGAGTTTAGTACTCAGACCTCGGCGGAAACGATCACGCTTCTTGGCATCTGTGTCTGCGTGATAGCCCGCATATTGGCACAGGTTGTTGAAGGCCTGAGCTTATTGAAGTACTGTGCGGTTACCCTGAGTGAGAGCTAAAAACTCATTTAGCTTTCTTTCTATGAGACCTTCGGGAATATGGTGCGCCCGGAACGCAGTCTTGAATTCATCCCAGGTGACAATGTGATCAGCGGGGAGCATAGAAAAATAGTGGTCCCACCATAGACGAGCTGTACCGCGAAGCTGCTGCACGGCAAAGCGGGCCTTGTTGGCCTCTGAGCATGGGGCCACAAGTAGTGTGAACTTGGATTCGATGGTGCGAATCCACGCGTCTGCGTCCAAGGGTTCCTCTGTCTTATGGAACAAGGGAGGCTGGGTCCCTAGGAAATCCGTGTGTCCTGCAGTTTGGGGGTGGGGGACATTTTGCCCACCCCGCTGGTGGTGTTGCTGTCCTTGCACCAGCTGACGAAGCAACTCGGTTTGAGTGGCAATTACTTCAACCAAGCTGGGTGGTGGCGGCGGCTGTGGTTGTGATCCACTTGCGCTAGCACCAAAACCTTCCGGGTTACCACGGGTTGCTCGAACCATCTGAAAAGGTGAAGGTTCTTCATTAGCAACGTGATCCATGTTGCTTCCATGACTCAAAAAAAATCTAACGCAGAATAGTAGACTTCCAAAAGGTCTTGGATGGAATCACGGGCATAAAACTGTCTGCCATAAGAATCTTATAACTCCTGGTAGGTTCATCCAAAGTTCCTCATATTTTGGCAGTGGATAGGGAATTTAGGGATGTACAACTTTGATATTCAGCCAAGATGCTAAATCGACGGATAAGATGGTCAAACGATTCACTCTTTGCTTCGCTGGTTGGCTGTTTTTCAGCAGAACGAGTTATAGTATCTGGCCTATAACTCAAACTAGTAAGATCCAATAGGGCTGAAATTTTAGGAGAACCTAGATCACAGAATTTAGGACAAGTTTGGTATTCAACACTTTGGCTGGATTAGGCTCTAAGATGGCTGTTTCCTTAAGGTCTCACTTCTCTGTCTACCCAGAAATTTTCAGTGAACAGGGGGCCAATATTTCATGCACCAGGGAAAATCTACCCAGCCAAAATTTACCAAATTTTAACAGCAGCTACTTGGGTAAATTTGGAACAAGTTTTGTGTTGTACCCTTTTGCAGAAAACCGCAGGAAGGGGGCATAAAAATTTAAGGGGTAGAAGTGCTTATTCTGGACAGAATTCTGACATTCCATGTTTTTCTGTTATTTCTTATTATCCATAAGTTCAGAATTTTTCATTTTTGAACAGGAGATAGAACACGAAATTTGGAACAATTCTTTCAACATGAACTTTTCCAGAAAAGGTCATTTTCTTGGATCAATAAATCTCTCTTTTCGGTCATGGCAGATTTGCGACAGATTCGCTAGATAGTCCTTATGCAAACCACGCTTAGATACGCAAGAACCTTACCACTCTCATACAACGCATTTCGATTTCAGATATATGTGGTCATGATGCATGCACGTCCTATTCGTCCTCACAAAATAAAATAACTGCCAAATACTTTTGGTCTTACGAAGATAGTTTCGGTGGCATACACAATACAGCTCTCGCTATAATAGCTAGTCGAGTCTTTCTAACCGTTCTTTAACTTATCGAAATCGCGGTTAGTGTACCTGCAGAAGATTGACAAAGCATATATATATTTCATGAACCTTTCATGCCAGCACTCATGAAAGCATCCGTATTCATTACCGTTTACTTATAGAAACGATATCTGTACAATTTCCGCCGTACAGACGACGTTAACATACGCTATCGAGATAGCGTATTCACGGGGGTACCGTCATGAGACGGGGGTATGAACAGCGATCGCCATACCCTGCGCCAAACCTTCTACTCCCAATATGTTCAACTAACAGTTGGCATATTGGCAGCACCTCAAGTAAGCCACTGCTTGAGGGCAGCGTTCGGTTCGCATCACCGACAGGAAGGCCAAGCTCTCTCAGTTGGCTGAGGATTCTTACCTTCTTACCTTAGCGATGAGTGCGTCGTTACAGAATTTAGGGTTGGTTGTACATGAAAATAAGTTTTGACAGAAAGAAATGTGCTGGAAGTCAGTTGATAATATTTCATAAGTTAGATAGCCACCTAGTAACTTTCCCATAATCCCTTAGGGCTTTACGAACTAGGCACCATCCTTAGCGCACCAACGTATTTCGCAACACATCCTTCTAGTCAGGTTTTATGAAAATGAGTTTTTAAGGCTTGTCGCATTCTCTGGCGTATGTATTTTGGCTCTGGCGCCAGCTGTTACCAGCTGTGGCACCAGCTACGGCTCTGATGCCAGCTGTGGCAGAACCACCTGAATTAATCCGGCTCAAGTGTATTAACCATCACCATTAGGGCGATCTTGGTTAACCTTACACTTCAAACGGAGTAATCCACTGGTTTGTCGGGTATAACCTCCCGATACAACCACGGTAGAGCGGATCGAATGCCGTACATACAAATGCTCATGCGACGATGAGCCCAGAGAATACCACATTCCAGCAATTATTACAGAATTAACATAAGTGAATATTACAAACCAAGTTTGAGTTTAGAAACCAAGTACTTCAGTGATCATAACTAAGAAGTTTTTCAGAGTTTAAGTTGCAGCGGAAAATAAACAACGAAAGCTACTCGACGATACAGGATGTCTCGATGAAGCCCGTACGAGACATCACTCGGCATTATCTCCGTTGGACGGGGGCGCATCCCATTCCACCGACCAACCAGGGGGAAGAGTACAAGGCCAAGTCAAACTAGCAATCATATCTTCGAAGGTCTCACCTGAAAACAAGCCACAAGCAAGGCTGAGTATACTAATACTCAGCAAGGCATACCCGACTAGTGGGGTATACTTAGCCGACTCCTAGACATGCGAGGCTTTTGGCTTGAGGGGTTTGGTTTGCCAAAAAGCATCTACGAGTGGGTCCTTACTTTCAACTTTTAGCTCAAGATTCTTGTTTCATTAACCATTCTAGGTAAGGAACTATCCAATATCATACATGGTGAAGCATTAAATTTTCATCCAACAAGTTTATTCATCATCATTGTTCCTCTTCTTACTCTGTGGGTAAAAGTGGTTAAGCAGTCTCAATAGCCGTGAGAAACGGACGATTCGAATCGAATTTCTTAACCTTGCAAGGGAAACCTAAACACACGTCACGTGGTTACTCACAGAGTCACACGTGCAACTTTTCCCTTCAATTCCCGCTTCACGGAACAGGCCCACCGCCCTCGACTACACGTCCCCATGGACCACGGACGCAGCCGGGCCATGGCGGCACATGCACCCGCCATTAGCTAGATGTGAACGAATTCAAGACAGTGGGGAGTATATTCCGGCCTCGGTTCAATCCAGTACTTAAGCTTACCGATTACCATATTCTCGGCATGTGGTTAGTACGTTCAAAGACTTAACCACCACTACCACACACTACGGCCTTAGCATTTTTCACTATACAGACGGGCCTCAATCGTAAACATCTTACCATAGCCCGTCCGTTGTCCTTATGATTGCAGCGTGTAGTAAACAGTCAACTCCTAATTTCTCGCGAGTGATAGGAAATCACTCGACTTTTACCGAGTCCTATTAGCATAGCATTCTATCGAACCTTGCATCTAGTGTTCAGAGCATGGGTACCTGGGATCATGCAACTAAGTTTTCATCCAACTCCTATAAACTTAATGCACAAGTCAAGTAGAGTAATAAGTTGCATAAGTTTAGAAAATAGGGTTCATGCTCCGGGGCTTGCCTTCTTGCGAAAAGTTAGTCCGGGGCTCTTCCGAACTTGGGCTCGGGTCTTCAAGAGCTTCAGTTAGATTTACTTGAGCTTCACGCTGCTCACTCTCGGACGCGGGCACCAACTCGTACTTTCCGTCGGCGAGAGTCGTCGTTTCTACATGAATTCACAAGTTTAAGTAGTGGTGATGGTAAATGACATGATTTCCTTCACGATAAAGTTGCAGTTTGTGAATCATGAGTTTTGTTGTGAAGTGAGTTACTTTAACATTTCCTGGGCAATCGTTAATAGAGTTTATCTTAATCTATTTAACTTCATTAAAGAAGAAGGGGTTGTGTTATATTGAAAACTTAGTTTCTTTTTAAACACAAACATGAGTTGAACACAATTACTAATCTAGTTAGTTTCTGGTAATGAAATCTTGGATCTAGGCACATCAGGGAAAGATATGCTTACTGTAAAATTTTTAGATGTTTTCATGCAGCAGATTAATTATGAAAAATATAACACATGGTGGCTGCTAGATTCTTGTTCTTTTTGTACAGAACAAATGGTGCAAAAACTGAGTCTAAGATTTTTACAGGGCTTTCATTTCATCAAGCAGGAGCTACTGTAATTTGTATAGGATTTATTATGCAGTTTTCAGAGCATAGTAAATATGACATTACACACCTAGGTTAATCAAGGATTTATTTTTACAGGATCCTACACAGGGTTTTTGTCCAAGAAACTTTTTACACAGTAACCTCTACCACTGAGTATCTCCTAGTAGAAATATGAGAATTTTCCAAGCTAAGATACTATTTTCTTGATTTAATGCATGTTATAAGCACATAAATCAAATGAATAGGTTCCTTTGAGATAAAAAGTCTCCCAATTTTTCTCTGGCATCTAGGTACCATTAAACCAGTATAGAAAAAGTTTCATTAGGTGATTCCTAACCTAACTGCAGGGATAAAAATATTTAGCCACTTATGGTATGAAAATAAGTTTAATAAACAGTGTAGCTAGAGATGGAATTTGGGCCTGATCTTTTTACACAGTCCTAAACATCAAGCAACTAACTCACTTTCCGAATTTTAGGGTCAGCATTGATCTACAACAGTGGGTACAAAAGAGGTCCATTAATCCTTCCATTTAATCTAGAGCAAAATATATTGCGAATCTGAGAAACTTTTTGTAACAAAAGTTGTAGAGTTTCTTCTAAGGACTCCAGAACAGTTGAGTTTGCATTTTTCTGAGTTTTCTACGATTTTATACGAATTTTACAAGTTCACTGATTTGGTTAAAACTTTCTTTACAGAGGGGTCCCTGAAAACTAGCAGAAAACTCCCTAGGAAGATTTGGGCGTTTGCAATGTAGTCCCTGGTTGCAAATCACGGCGGGGGAACATCCTGTCCGGCCGAATTTCGGCGAGCTGGGTCGCCGGCGGCGAGGGCAAGGTGGGGGAGCACGGAGAGGGAACCAGGGCGCACCTATTGGTGGTCTTGGAGTGGCTCGGGGTGGCTGGTGGCGGGCTGGCTGCGGAGAGCAGGGGCGGCAGCGGTGGGGCGGCGCGGACGGCGGCGCTCCGGCGATGAGGGCGGCGGGGCTCGGGCGGGGAAGCTTCAGCGCATTGAGGAGGATCCGTTTCAGCGCTTGTCTCGGGTCGAGGAGGGGCGGAGGAGGAAGTTCCACGGCGGCGGCGTGGGGCAGAGCTCGGCTCTGCTCTGTGCTCTGTTCTGGCGGGGAAGAAGGGGGAACAGGGAGAGGAGGGAGAGGCGCTGCGCCGGGCTTTATAGCCGGTGGAGCTCATGGGGGCGGGCTTGGCACGGCCGGGGCGCTGGGTGGTGGGGGCGGCGAGGCTGGGCGCCATTGGGTGCGGGGCGGCGGCCAGAGGCGTGCGGCGTGCGGCACGCCATTGGGCGTCGGGGCGGTGGCGTTGTACTAGCCGTGCGGGCTGCTGCGTGAGGAAGAAGGAGGATACGACCGCGGGTTGGGCGAGCTGGGCGGCGAGCAGAGGCATTGGGCGCTGCCGGCGGTGGGTAGAGGTGCGCTATTGGGCAGGCGGCGGCGGCCAGTGACTGGGCAGCACGGTGGCGCACCGGGGATTGGGCAGAGGCACGGCGTGGGGGGGGGGGGGGGAGGGGGGGGGGGGGGGCGGGGAGGGAGAAGAAGGCGCGGCCGCGGTTGGGCGAGCGGGGGTGGTGCAGCAGGGCGCCGGGGGTTGGCTCGGTGCTTGGTGCCGCGCAGGCGTCGAGGGCCAGGTGGCCGGCGGTGGTCGGGCGAGGGAACGGTGCAGCAGAGGAGGGGCAAGGGCCTAAATGCGAAAATTCGAAAATTTCCAGGGAGCTGGTTGCAAACAGGACTTTTTCTCCACTTTCTAGTTTGAATTTCAAAATCTTTTGAACATGAAAGTTGTTCAGAATAAAAAGTTCTACAAGTTTCGTTTCAGGCCAAAGTTCATTTGAGCTTTAGTTCCAAAGTTATTTTAAAAACTTAAAGGAAACTCTATTCGGAGGGCGCGTCATTTTATTTCAAAATTTCATTTTCTTCTCTAGGCTTCCACTAAACTTTTATTGGTCATGCTAATACTGGTGTGCTCATTTAATTTCATAGCCATGTTTGCTTTGATGTGAAAGTTATCCAATTTGTTTCACTAAAGTACATGCATTTATGCACATACAAACTTTTAAAGGTAAAAGCAAAACCAAACTTAATCCATTCCTTTTATTTTCTTAGTTAGTGATGCATTTTATTATGCTAATAAGACTTGTTTAACAATTAAAACACCTGAGGTGTTACAGCTTAACTAAAAAGCAACAGTTATCGACTTCAGGAAGCTATCAAAGACGTCCATGTGAAGGTCGGTGCCAAGTGGCACCATCCCCAGGCCGACCGATTTCGGGGAGGCTGACTGGCCCCACATGGCAGCCACTAGGGCTCAACTTCGCGTGGAAGTTACGTTAACTGCCAAGGTCGCGTGGTCTTGACGCCCTTCACCCGTTACCGACCTCTAGCTACTATAAATAGACCTCAACTTCCCACTTGTAAGACACACCATTCTAAAGAGAAGTGAGATAGTTACTTCAGTTTAGTTGTAGAATAGGGAGAGTGTGAGGTGAGAGCTTGTGCAAGAGCCGAGCTAGGAAAGGAGCCGGGGTTTTCTCTTGGTCCTTCTCGACTTTGTCTCCAACTCAGGGGAATATTATCAAAGTAAGTTCCTCATTTATCTTCAGTATCTCGCTAATTTTTCTCTTTACTTTCAGTATCTAGTTAGTTTACTTTCTTTGATCTGCGGGATCCCTTGTCTGCGTGGTTCAGCTAGCGTGGCCATTTGGGGTTTCTTCTTGCCTTAACATGAGGCGGAAGTCAGTAACTTGATAGTTGAAGCATGGTGCTTAGGCTTGATAGTTATCTTGGGTTGTGTTCCACCCCACGGAACTGATGTGGTAGGCGGCAGGTGGTGACAGCCCTGTCCGTCCCTTGTAGTCCACCACGTTTGGGTGTTTTCATAGCAGTAGATCGTTGGCCAAGTTGGACCCCCCATTTCTCCCTCATTCCGAGGTCCTTCCGCCCCAGCCGCCGAAGCAGATCAAGTTAGTGTAACAGCTAGTTATCTGGGTAACGAGTTGGCTAACTGAAGTTAAGCCCTCTACCCTCCTACCTCGTCTCTCTAGGTGGGTCCGGTTGAATAGTTCTAGGTCTGGTTGCGTCTGCCGTTCCTTTGATTCGACATCCCATGTAAACTCCCTGGTGAAAGCTACATTGGTTGCGCTTGCGGATCAGTTCGTAAAGGCTAAGAAGTGCCAACAAGCTTTCTGGCGCCGTTGCCGGGGATGGTAGCAATACTTGTTTTAGAGCTTTTTCAGCTATACACCTTTTTGCCCATACCACCTGTCCCATGGAGTTCGCTCCTAGTTATCCGGTAGTTTTATACCACGAGTACTTGGAACCGCCACCATCCTGCCACCCCGTATTGTCTGATGGCTCCGAGATCCATCCCAGTCTCGTAGCCATGGTTCGTGCTCAGTCCTTCTCTGGTAGAAAGGATGAATGTCCCTACACTCACCTGCAGGATTTTGAGAAGAATTGTTCTCTCCTCATTATACCCGATATGTCAACACACACTACGGTGGAAGCTATTTCCGTTTTCTCTGACGGGAGCAGCCAAGAGTTGGTACCACCGGAGAGCAGGGAGAGTTGGAGGAGATTGGATTGCATTGAAGGATGAGTTTTGCTTGTTCTTCTATCCTATCTCCAAAGTGGTGCCACATCGCCTCCAACTTCTGTCATTCCGACAAGGCGATGAGTCACTCGGAGCAGCCTGGGCAAGATTCCTCAGATGGCTACCTCTGGTCCACCACACAATATTCCAGAGGAAATGCTTATGCAACACTTCGTTGAAGGGTTGAAGCCGGAGAGTGCACATTTCCTAAATGGCGCCTCTGATGGATTGATCATGTACAAGACCGTGTCTGAGGCAAAGGATATTCTGGTAAGAGTCCTCAACAGTACTCAGTACACGGGAGTCTTCCACGATCTACCCGAACCAAGTGATCAGCCCAGAGAGAAGCAGCAGATAAACCATATTTCAGCTGCATCCTATCCACCTCCATTATATATAGAGGGAACCACCGAACCACCCTAGACCTTTAATCCAGAGCCACTCATTGAAGATATGTCTATGTTCGTCCCTGATCTCTTCATAGAAGAAGAGTATATGGAGTTGGGCAATTCAACAAAGTTGCCCAAAGAACATAAGTGTATATGCTCAGGATTTGAGGCGTTCATTCCGGAAGCCACCCCGCAGATTGAGGGCCTTACTACGGTCATGAGCAAGGAATGGACAGAGGAAGCATAATCAAGTAGCAGCATCATGTGACTCTACGAAGATTTCAGAGTGCTCCTCTATGCTATTGGGGACACTGTTCCAAGAGAAGTTCCTTACGACCCGAAAGTCGGGGTGAATGTGATGTCCAAAGCCATGGCACGTCACATTGCACCAGAAGGACCCCTGGCTTTCTCGTGTAAGCACCTGAAAGTGGATCGACGGCCAGATCATGGAAAGTATAGGTATTTACCGAGTTATTCCCGTTCGCATGGGGGTCAACAAGGTATACCTGGACTTCCATATCTTCGATATCCTGAAAAGTGAAGAGTTCGTCTTGATTGGACAGCCAAGAGCCACTTGTCAACCCAAACAGAGACCGAGCACGGCTCGAGGTTAAGGTTGGCAAAGATATCATCCCAGTCAGCCTAGTGCGTTCGTGCAACATATTTGCCGAAGATAGGCCGGAGAAAGACCCAGTGGAAGAATCAGTGAAGATCATTCAAGAAGGGATTACTCAGCCCATTATTGAAGAAGATGTCACACACATTACCAAGGAAACAGAACTGGACGGCCAGAGTAAGCTCAGTATAGAGGAGAAACCGCAACCTTCACTGTCTGAGTTGAAGCTGCTGCCTTCTGGGTTGATGTACGCATTCGTCCACAACAATTGAGCCACGCCAGTTGTCATCAGTGATAAGCTGATAGAGAGTGAAACTCGGCGGCTCTAACAGTCCTGGTGAAGTACCGATCTGTCATTGGGTACTCTCTGCAGGACTTGAAGGGGATAAGCCCCAACCTATGCACCCAGCGCATCCCTATGGAACCGAACCATAAGTCTTCATGGATGATTCCTTAGTCTATGGCAAGAGCTTCGAAGAATGCCTTGAGAATTTGGATAAAGTTCTCAAGAGGTGCCAAGAAACGCACTTAGTCCTTAATTGGGAGAAGTGCCATTTCATGGTCAGAGAAGGAATTGTCCTTGGACATAAAATGTCAGAAAATGGGATAGAAGTGGATCGAGCTAAGATCGAAATCATCGAGCAGTTACCACCCCCGATAAATATCATGGGAGTTCGGAGTTTTCTATGTCATGCTGGCTTCTATAGGAGATCCATCAAGGATTTCTCCCATATTGCCAGGCCTCTGACAAGTCTCCTGGCCAAGGAGACCCCATTCAACTTCGATGAAGACTGCCTCGTAGCCTTCAATACCTTCAAAAAGGTGTTGACGACTCTTAAGTCTAAAATTTATGCCGTCAACTCCAACAGTAACACATAAGAATGATCATCAACAGTAGTGGTAGGACTTATCACTAACCTAGTTCCACATGTATTGTTCAATAAGCCATTTCAGGAACACAAGTCGGGAAACAAAAGGAAACACGAAGAATATGCAGCACACAATGCTCAGAAGATCATCCACTGCATCACACGAATAAAGAAGGGCCCACATGACATGCTAAACCAACATAACTTCTGGCCAGCACCCACAAACCCACATAAGGAGCCCACGAGGAGTGCACCGACCAAAGATTGGGCCAAAAGGCCTCAGCAAGGGTGTGGCCGACCCCCCACTGGGCCCAATCAGGCGCAACTTTCTCGAGGTGATTCCCACGACTTCCCATACATAAGTTCCAGGGTGCTTGGCGCGAAGGGGATGAACAGAATCTTCACAAGAGGAGGAAATAAATGTGAATACTCCCTAGCATCTCCACTACCCCAAGGCACCTCCTCCACTATAAAAGGGGGCCTCCCCCTCCTTGAGACACCACCACCAAGCCCTCCAACGTATCCACTTGAAGATGTAGTACTCCACTCCATGGCGAAGCTCTTCCTAGGTTAGTCCATAGAATAGGGAGAGAAGAGAGAGAGGGAATAGCTCGGAGGAGTGCTGAGTTCCTCAGCACTCTACTCCAGATATGTACCTCTACGGATGTTGGCTTCCTCTTGTTTGAGTAGTAAGTATTCGTGATTCCTTCTGGTATAGTTCTTATGTATAAGTGAGATCAATTATCTTACTCCCGGGTTCGTCGCTCCGTATTTATACGGAGTGCTGTAGTTTGCTACGGGACATCAAACGTAGTTAGACTGCAGTAGTAACCAGTAGCACAGACGTGGTGTCTGGGCTAAGGGTTATCCTTCATTTGCCTTATACCCCACGAATTGTTAGAGGTAGGCCGCAGGTGGTGACAGCCCTGTTGGTCCTTCGTAATCCTCCACATTCGGATATAGCATAGAGCCGTTTGCTGGAGTCTCCTGACCATTTTAGGGGTAAGCCGGTGCTCGAAGCGAGTCTTACCCGAGAGATCAACTTTAACTTATCTGAGTGCTATCCTTAGGAATCCTCTCTACTCTTCGCCTACCTTATCAGGTTGGTTGTCCTTGGATAACTAGAGTCGTAGGTATGCACACTCGTTCCCTTGGATTTGATACCCTTGGAATACTCTTCTCTAAGGGTTAAGCTACAACGGTATTCCGTTCGCTTGCGGAGTCACTTTCGCATACGTTAAAATAGCCAACAAGCTTTCTGGCGCTGTTGCCGGGGAACGGTTGCTGTTTATCTACGAACCTAGTTGTCCTCGTATCTTCTGCTTTTCTTCATCTCTACCTTTACCCCTGCTATCCATGGAAGGTCATCTTCGTACAAACCTTTCGACTCTATCTTTTTCTTTTCTTTATCTCTACCTTTACCCCCACTACCCAAGAAAGGTTATCCTCGTACACACCTTTCTACCCTTCGGGGTGAGTCTTTAGGGCCATACTTTCTGGGACCGTTCTTCCTCATCCGGCTACAATATTCACCCTCATGCCATATCGATCGAATTGAGTGAAACAAACTCATGCCCTTTTCCTCGATTATCGATCAATGCCAATCAAATCAAGTGATTTGAATCTTATATCTTATTCCATGATTTTGATTGATGCCCAATAGAAGTTTTTATCACCCTTCTTATCAAATGAATTTCTATTGGAAGCTTGGGATAGATTGCTTTGCACCACATTCATCTTTGATGAAAATGTGGGGCTTTCTACCTAAGGAGGGGACAAGTTGAAAGAAACTCATTTCCCTCGTGGCCTGAACTCGGAATCGTTCATATGGTCCAGAGAGTTGCACATCCTTTTTCACTATGGGGTCATGAACATTCTTGAGTTACTCTATCCGGAGATCAAACCACTCATTCCATGAGCATGAAAATTCATCCCGATTCATTACAAAAGTCATGCTCAACCTCGATATCTCCGAGACCTACCGTCCGTTGTGCTAAGGCACTACGAGTCTTATGATCATCTTAGGGAGTCCTTCTCCCGATACTCTTTAGATGGTTGTACTTTGGTTCTACTTTATCATAATATCAATGCAGGGCTCGTAGTTGTATTATTCACTAACCTTGCAGCTGAGACATTTTTTTTTGATCTACTTCAAATGACAAGCAAGGTGGACATACATGTGGTTGAGCAAGGTATTACCATGGGATGCCCATGATCATAAGCTTCCATTTGATTTAAATGAACCATTTTATAAGGAAAGATGCCTTATTTTTTTCAATTCAATAAAATTAGACTCACCGGTCATCTAACCCGGTATAGGCCTTGTGTCACTTCCTTGTCTTTTGGAAGAAGCACCCAGGTGCAAGATAAGTGTGGGGGAGAGCCAAGACTGAAATGATGCACAAGCACCCACAAACAGAGCACACTACACTGCAGAAGCACATACACGAAAGGAGAGGTAGAGCTGGGCCTACAGGGGTTTTGCCGAACCCAGGGAATGACCCATTCAGGCCCATCTTCATCCACAACGTCAGTTTGTGTCTCTAAACCCCTTGATCTTCCCGATTTTCATGAGTTTTGATGAATTTTAAATCTGATCCTTTAAATCAAACTCAAATAAACTAAACCAACATGCCCCACCTTCTCTACATACTTTCTATGGTTGGCTTGCATATGTTCTATTCCATGCTTATCATCTTGATGCTTGTGAACAAATATCTTTAGGACAACATGCTGATCTAAGTAGTTGATGTATGTGATATGGTTCGATTATCCGATCTTCACTCTTAATACTTAAGTGCTTGGGAAAATCTATCTGAAAAACTTAAAAATCCTTTGCAAGCTCCTCTTTGATATGCCAAAGTCCTACCAAAGCCATATGATGAGTTACCGTGAAAACCTTATGCTTTTGCTTCTTGTCTTTGCATTGAGCATTGTCAAATTGTTGTGACCCTTGGAAGAACTCTTTTCATACTTTCATGATCAAGATCCACGTGCACATCTTATACCCCCTTGCTATGCTTCTACGGGAAGTTAGCATTGTACCATCATTTTACATCCCACAAAATAAAGGCTCCACAATATGTGTTGGTCTCTCTCTCCATCTTTTGTTACAAAAGAGGCATGAGCTATCAAAAAAATATATATGGACACATGAAGGTCCAAGCATTCTAAAAAAATATATGGACACGTGAAGGTCCAAGGATTCAAAAAAATAAGAAGAAAAGAAAAAAAAAGAAAAGAAAGATAGCCATGTTCTCAAAAGAATTTACAAAGGGAGAGAGATCATACAAAAGGAGTTCCCATCCACCTTTTGCCATCCACTATATCATTGCACATGCACATCTTGATCTGATTGTATGACTAGTTTTCCTCCTTGGATCCAGTTTTTGACTTTGCAATATATGTGATACAAGTATGGCTTATCCTTCATACCTACCTTGAGCTCCACATATAGCCACCATTAGAAGTAGGATGAACAAAAGGCAAGTCAAATGCCTTGGTGAGGACATATACACATTGAGTGATTTGAGAGAATCAAATGAGGAGCTAAGCAAGGTTTGTTTTGAAAACTCATTGAAAAATCCCAAGCTACTTGGCATAAGGAGTTGAGGTGACTTGATTCAAAACCATTCCATTCCTCAACTACCCAAGATGGCATGATAGACACCTCAAAGTCCACAAGTGAAAGATGAGGTATGGAATATCTCCTATGCTCGCTTCATACCATTGGAAGTTTTGTTTAACCTTAGTCCTTTCTCCTTCACTCGAGGACGAGCAAAGGCTAAGTGAGGGGGTGTTGTTGATGGCTCTTAAGTCTGAAATTTATGCCATCGACTCCTACAGTAACACATAAGAATGATCATCAACAGTAGTGGTAGGACTTATCACTAACCTAGTTCCACATGTATTGTTCAATAAGACATTTTAGGAACACAAGTCGGGAAACGAAAGGAAACACGAAGAATATGCAGAACACAATGCTCAGAAGATCATCCACTACATCACACAAATAAAGAAGGTCCCACATGACATGCTAAACCAACATAACTTCTAGCCAACACCCACAAACCCACATAAGGAGCCCAGATGGAGTGCACCGACCAAAGATTGGGCCAAAAGGCCTCAGCAATGGGGTGGCCGACCCCCCACTAGGCCCAATCAGGCCCAACTTTCTCGAGGCGGTTCCCACGACTTCCCATACATCGTTCTAGGGTGCTTGGCGCGAAGGGGATGAACTTAGACACATAATCTTCACAAGAGGAGGGAATAAATGAGAATATTCCCTAGCATCTCCACACCCCCAAGGCACCTCCTCCACTATAAAAGGGGGCCTACCCCTCCTCATTTGAGACACCACCGCCAAGCCCTCCAACATCTCCACTTGAAGATGTAGTACTCCACTCCATGGCGAAGCTCTTCCTAGGCTAGTCCTTAGAATAGGGAGAGAAGAGAGAGAGGGAGTAGCTCGGAGGAGTGCTGAGTTCCTCAGCACTCTACTCTAGATATGTACCTCTACGGATGCTGGCTTCCTCTTGTTTGAGTAGTAAGTATTCATGATTCCTTCTGGTATAGTTCTTATGTATAAGTGAGATCAGTTCTCTTACTCGCGGGTTCATCGCTCCGTATTTATACGAAGTGCTCTAGTTTTCTATGGGACGTCAAACGTAGTTAGACTGCAGTAGTAACCAGTAGCGCAGACGTGGTGTCTGGGCTAAGTGTTATCCTTCGTTTGCCTTATATCCCACAGATTGTTAGAGGTAGGCCGCAGGTGGTGACAACCCTGTTGGTCCTTTGTAATCCTACGTTGTTGGTTGGAGTCTCTTAACCATTTCAGGGGTAAGCCGGTGCCCGAAGCGAGTCTTACCCATGAGATCGACCTTTAACTTGTCCGAGTGCTATCCTTAGGAATCCTCTCTACCCTTCGCCTACCTTATCAGGTTGGCTGTCCTTGGATAACTAGAGTCGTAGGTATGCACACTCGTTCCCTTGGATTCGATACCCTTGGAATACTCTTCTCTAAGGGGAAAGCTACAACGGTATACTTTACGCTTGCGGAGTCACTTTCGCATAGTTAAAATACCCAACAAAAGGCACTGGTGTTCGCACCCATCATACAACCTCTGAATTGGAGTCTTCCATTCGAGATCATGTGTGATGCAAGTGACTACGCTGTCGGCGCAGTGCTCAGTCAATGCAAGGATAAGCAGCATTATGCCATATCTTATGCAAGCAAGACATTGACTGGACCTCAGTTGAACTATGCAACAACGGAGAAGGAACTTTTGGCAGTGCTGTTCGCCATTGACAAGTTCAGATCCTACTTGGTCGGTGCCAAGGTGATAGTATACACAGATCATGCTGCACTGAAGTACCTCCTTACCAAGAAAGATGCAAAGCCACGACTCATCCGTTGGATTCTGCTTCTATAAGAATTTGATCTAAAAATCAGAGATAAGAAAGGAGTAGATAATTGTGTGGCAGACCATCTCTCAAGAATGCAATTCAAGGGATCAGATCTACCGATCGATGATTACTTGGGAGATGACACTTTCCTAAAGGTCTCTACATACAGCCCATGGTATGCCAACTTAGTAAATTTCATGGTGGCCGGATATATACATCCAGGAGAAGACAGAAAAAGATTGATCCACCTCAGCAAGTATCACCTATGGGATGACCCCTATCTCTTCAAGGTATGTGCTGATGGTTTACTCCGTCGCTGCATCCCGCTATGTGAGACTTGCAAGATTCTTAAGCGTTGCCACTCCTCACCCTATGGAGGGCATTACAAAGCATTCCGGACCCATGCTAAGGTGTGGCAGAGTGGATTCTATTGGCTAACCATGTATGGAGATGCAAAGGAATTTGTGCGGCGATGCCCAAGATGTCAGAAGCACGGGAACATCAATTCTCGAGATGCTATGCCACTGAAGAGCAACCTTCAAGTGGAGATATTCGATTTCTGGGGAATAGACTTCATGGGTCCTTTCCCGATATCAGAGCAGTGCGAATACATCTTGGTGGCCGTGGACTATGTGTCCAAATGGGTTGAAGCACTTCCCTGCGTTGCGGACGACTCAAAGAACTCAAAGAAAATGTTCCAGGAAATTATATTTCCTCATTTTGGAGTTCCAAGATGTGGCAGAACTACCTGAATTAATCTGGCTCAAGTGTATTAACCATCACCATTAAGGCATTCTCGGTTAACCTTACACTTCAAACGGAGTAATCCACTGGTCTGTCGGGTATAACCTCCCGATGCAACCACGGTAATCGGATCGAGCGCCATACATACAAACGCTCACGCGACGATGAGCCCAGAGAATACCACATTCCATCAAATATTACGACATTAACATAAGTAAATGTTACAGACCAAATTCTGAGCTTAGAAACCAAATACTCCAATTAACATAAATAAGTTCTTCAGAGTTAAGTTGCAGCGGAGATAAACAACGGAAGCTACTCGACGATACAGGATGTCTCGATGAAGCCCGTACGAGACATCACTCGGCCTTATCTCCAACCAGGGGGAAGAGTGCAGGGCCAAGTCAAGCTAGCAATCATGTCTTCGAAGGGCTCACCTGAAAACGAGTCACAAGCAAGGCTGAGTATACTAATACTCAGCAAGACTTACCCGAGTAGTGGAATCTACTCCACCTACTCTAGACATGCTAGGCTTTTTGGCTCAGGGGTTTGTTTTGCCGAAAAACATCTACAAGTGGGTCCTTACTTTCAACTTTTAGCTCCAGATTCTAGTTTCATTAACCATTCTAGATAAGCAGCTATCTAAAGCATACATGGTGAAGCATTAAATTTTTCATCCAACCAGTTCATTCATCATCATTGTTCCTCTTCTTACTCTGTGGGTAAAAATGGTTAAGCAGTCTCAATAGCCGTGAGAAACGGACGATTCGAATCGAATTTCTTAACCTTGCAAGGGAAACCCAAACACACGTCACGTGGTTACTCCCTAGAGTCACACGTGCAACTTTTCCCCTTTCTTTCCGGGTCGTGGATCGGGGCTACCCTCCGAGAGTACAAGAGCCCCACGCCACGGTTCGGCGCCGGGTCGTGACCACTCTCTGCACTCGCCATATGCACATGGGACCGAAGTTCAAAGGGTAGGATGCCGTCCCCTTGCCGGGCCAATCAGGTACTTAAGCTTACCGATTCCCATAATCTCGGCATGTGTTTAGTACGTTCAAAGACTTAACCATCACTACCACACCCTGCGGCCTTAACATTTTTCACTAGACAGACGGGCCTCAATCGTAACCATCGTTACATAACCCGTCCGTGTCCTTATGATTGCAGCGTGTAGTAGACATTCAACTCCTATTTTCTCGCGAGTGACAGGGAATCACTCGACTTTTACCGGAGTCCTATTAGCACAGCATTCTATCGAACCTTACGTCTAGTTTTCAAGCAAGGGTTCCTGATATCATGCATCTAAGTTTTCATCCAACTCCTATAAACTTAATGCACAAGCAAGAGTAATGAGTTGCATAATTTCGGAAAGGATGGGTTATGCTCCGGGGCTTGCCTTCGCAGTTCGCTTGGGGACCTTCCGAACTTGGGCTCGGGTCTTCAAGAGCTTCAGTTAGATTCGCTTGAGCTTCACGCTGCTCACTCTCAGACGCGGGCACCAGCTCGTAAGTTCCGTCGGCGAGAGTCGTCGATTCTACATGAGTGCACAAGTTTAAGTCGTGGCAATGGTACTCGATACGATTTAAGGGTAATTACTACAATGGATAGTTTCTGGTCATGAACTTTTGGATTTAGGCACATCAGGGAAAGATGTGCTTACTGTAAAATTTTCAGCCAATTTTATGTAACAGATTAATTATGAAAAATATATTACATAGTTGCTGTTAGATCCTTGTTCTTTTTGTACAGAACAATTGGTGCAACAAATGAGTCTAAGATTTTTACAGAGCTTTCACTTAAGCATGCAGAAGCTACTGTAAGTTTTGTAGGATTTATCATGCAGTATTCAGAGCATAGAAAATATGACATTCTACACCTAGGCTATTCAAGGATTCATTTTTATAGGACCCTACACAGGGTGTTTGTCCCTGGAACTTTTTACACAGCAACCCCTACCATAGGGTAACTCCTAGTAATAATTTGGGAATTTTCCAAACTAAGATACTATTTTCTTGATTTAATGTATGTTATTAGCACATAAATCAAATAAGTAGGTTACTGTGAGATAAAAAGTCTCCTAATTTTTCTCTGGCTTCTAGGAACAAATACATTGGCATAGAAAAAGTTTCATTGGGTGATTCACCAGCTAACTGCAGGGATAAAACATTCTTCTTACACCTCATATAAAACTAAGTTTAACAAACAGTAAATCTAGAGATGGAATTTGGGCCTGATCTTTTTACACAGTCCTAATCATCAAGCAACTAACACACTGCCCAAAATTTAGGGTCAGCATTGTTCTAGAACAGTGGGTACAAAATAAGTCCATTAAAGCTTCTATTTAATGTAGAGCAAAATATGTTGAGATTCTGAGAAACCTTTTGTAACAAAAGTGGTAGAGTTTGTTCTGAGGATTCCATAACAGTTGAGTTTGCATTTTTCTGAGTTTGCTACGATTTTATACGAATTTTACAAGTTCTCTAAATTTGAATCTAGGTTTGAAACTTTCTTTTACAACTAGGTCCTTGAATCTTACGCGCAGACCCTTCTAAAGATTTAAATTCTTGCAATTGGGTCCACGGGCGGCTCGGGTACGGCGGCCGGCCGAAATTCCGGCGAGGGGGCCGGCGGCGAGGGGCGAGGGTCGGGGAAGGTTCAGGGGTGCGAGGGCTACCTTGTGGGGGTGTTGTTCAGGTGGGGGACGGCCGGGAAGGGCTCGCTGGTGTTGGAGCAGAGGCGGCGGCGGCGCGGCACGCGTCGACGGCGGTGCTCCGGCGGGCTTGGGGCGGTGTGGTCCGGTCGGCGAGCTTCAGTGGCGCGTGGGGAAGCTGCTCAGGGGCTCGGCTTGGACGGAGGGGGTCGGGGTCGTGCTGTCCACGGCGAGCAGGGGCGGCGGCGGCGGCGACAGCGCGGGCGGCGGCGCTCCGGTGGCTCTGGGCGGCGTTGGGCGGGTCGGCGAGCTTCAGTGGGGTGATGTAGTGGTGGCTGGGGGCTTAGTTTGGGCAGTGGGCGGCGGCGGTGGGCTGTCCACGGGCGGGCGGCGCTCGGCGGCGGCAATGGCGATGGCGAGCGCGTTCTGGTGCGTGGCTCGCGCGGGGCGGTCAGAGCTTGGCTTTTATAGCGGCCGGAGGGGGTGCGGAGAGGCCTGGGCAGCGTGCGGGGCGGGGGCACGGCACGGTGCGCACTGGGCGCGGCGGGCGGCGGCAGAACGCCGGCGCGACGTGCGGCAGCGCGGGCGCGGTGACTGGGCGGCCGAGATACGGCGCGGGCGCGGAGGGATAGCGCGGGGCGCGGAGTGGTGGAGCAGCAACGGCAGCGGCTCGGGCGGAGGGCGGGGCGCGGCGACTGGCGGGGCGCGGGGGCCGGGGCGGCATGGCGGAGCGCGGGGACTGGGCGGCCGGGCGGGGGGCTGGGCGCGGCAGCACGCGCGGGCGCTTACTGGCCGCGCGGCGTGGGGGCGGGGCAAAGCCGGCCGTGGCGGGGTGGTGCGGCGGCCACTGGCCTGGCGCCTCGCGCCGGTTAGGCGACGCCGGCCACCTGGCGCGCGGCGGTCGGGCGCGGAGGAGAGAGGGGGGGGGGGGGGGGGGGGGGGGGCGAGGGGCCTGGATGCAAGAATTCGAAAAGTTTCAGGGGGCTGGGTGCAAACAGGGCGTTTTCTCCTCTTTCTGATTTGAATTTCAAAAACTTTTGAACACGAAAGTTGTTCAAAATAAAAAGTTCTACAACTTTGGTTTCAGGCAAAATCTCATTTGGCTTCTGGTTTGAAAGTTAAATTTAAAAGTTCAAAAATAACCAAATGTGCTCAATTTAAATTTGAATTCCAACTGAACTCGTTCAAATTCTTTCCACCCTTTTATTAGTTGGTTTAAACATAGAGTTAGGCTAATGACATTGATTTTGGGAAATGTAATTACCAGGGTTGTCACAGCCTTCCCCCCTTAACAAGAATCTCGCCCCGAGATTCGGTAATTCTTAGTGTGGGCGTGGGTGCACATACCAGTGGTTGAGACAAGAAACCCAGGGAAATGTTGGTTCAGGTAGCTCTCCGTTTCCCAGGTGGCTTCTTCTTCCGTGTGGTGATTCCATTGTATTTTATACATTCTAATCACTTTCCTCCTGGTCTCTCTTTCTTTTTGATCCAAAATCTTAACTGGGTGTTCGACATACGAGAGGTCGGGCTCCAACGATATTTCTCGTTGTTCCACAATCTCGGTAGGGACTCGAATACACTTCTTGAGTTGAGATACGTGGAAGACATCATGGGTGGCCGTGAGCTGAGGGGGCAGTCGTAATTTGTAGGCTACGGGTCCGCAGCTCTCAATGATTTCGTAAGGACCAATATAACGGGGAGCTAGTTTGCCTTTGATTCCAAATCTTCGCACTCCCTTGGTTGGTGAAACTCGAAGATAGACATGATCGCCAACTTCGAACTTTAGGGGCTTTCTCCTTTTGTCAGAATAGCTCTTTTGTCGGGCTTGTGCGGCTCTAAGATTTGCTTGTATTACTTTTACTTTCTCCTCTACCTCGATTACCAGGTTGGGTCCAATTATTTTACGTTCTCCGGTTTGTGACCAGCTCAAAGGAGTTCGACACCTTCGTCCGTACAGGGCCTCAAATGGTGCCATTTTCAAACTCGTTTGATAGCTGTTGTTGTACGAGAACTCTGCTAGGGGTAGGCATTTGTCCCAATACTTATCATAGTGAATGACACAAGCCCTCAGCATGTCTTCAAGAATTTGGTTTACTCTTTCCGTTTGTCCCTCAGTCTGAGGATGGTATGCTGAGCTGCGAATCAGCTTAGTGCCAAGAGACGTTTGCAGTTTTTCCCAAAAGCGTGCTACAAACTGAGGACCACGATCGGAGATAATTGTCTTAGGTATTCCATGCAGGCAAACAATACGATCGAGGTAAATCTCGGCATATTTCTTGGTAGAATAGGTGGTGTGTACCGAAAGAAAATGTGCCGTCTTCGTGAGTCTGTCCACGATAACCCATATGGAATCATGTTTCTGGGAAGTGTTTGGTAGTCCAACGATGAAGTCCATACTTATGTCTTCCCATTTCCAGGATGGTATAGGTAACGGTTGAAGTGTACCGGCTACTTTTAAGTGGCTAGCTTTTACTCTCTGGCACGTGTCACATTCCGAGACATACGTAGCAATTTCTCTTTTCATTCTAGTCCACCAGAAGTTTTGCCTTAGGTCTTGATACATTTTGCTACTGCCGGGGTGGATAGAGAATTTGGAAAGGTGTGCCTCATCGAGAATTTGCTTGCGGAGTTCACGATCCTTCGGAACGACTATACGACTTTCGAACCATAGAACTCCCTTATGGTCCTGGCGGAAACATTTATACTTCTCCTCACCTAGAGAGAGTTTTTGTTTGATGATCTTGATTCCTTCATCATGTAGTTGTGCCATGACGATTTGGTCGTGAAGAGTGGGCTCAACTGAGATGTGATCTAGAGTGCCTTGGGAAACCATTTCCATGTTAAGCTTCCTCATTTCTGCACACAATGTCTCATGGTAGGACTCCATGGATAAGCAATGGCAATGGGACTTGCGGCTTAGTGCATCCGCGACTACATTAGCCTTACCGGGGTGATAGTGCACTTCAAGGTCATAATCTTTGATTAATTCTAGCCATCTTCGTTGTCTCATATTCAGATCGGCTTGTGTGAAGATGTACTTGAGACTCTTATGATCCGTGTAGATATTGCACTGTGTACCCATGAGATAGTGCCTCCATATCTTCAGCGCGTGAATGACGGCTGCAAGCTCAAGATCATGAGTGGGATAATTCTGTTCGTGGGGCCGAAGGGCTCGTGAGGCATATGCAATCACTCGATTCTCTTGCATAAGCACACATCCTAGACCAGTACCTGATGCGTCACAATACACATCGAATGACTTGGTATTATCGGGTTGAGCTAACACAGGTGCAGTAGTCAGATGCTCTCTGAGAGTGTGGAAAGCTTCTTCACATTTCCCATCCCATACAAACTTTACTTCCTTCTTTAACAGTTCAGTCATGGGCTTAGCAATTCGAGAGAAATCCGGGATGAAGCGACGGTAGTAACCGGCTAAGCCGAGAAAACTGCGAATCTGATGAACAGAGGTAGGGGGTTTCCAATCCATCACCTCTTGTACCTTGCTGGGGTCAACAGCTATGCCTTCGTTGGAGATCGTGTGACCTAAGAACTTTACAGTATCCAACCAAAATTCACACTTAGAAAACTTAGCATAGAGCTGATGGTCTCTGAGTCGCTGAAGAACAATGCGAAGGTGCTGGGCATGCTCTTCCTCATCCTTGGAATAGATAAGAATGTCGTCGATGAACACTATGAGGAATTTGTCCAGTTCGGGCATGAATACCGAATTCATGAGATACATGAAGTAGGCAGGGGCATTGGTGAGTCCAAAGGACATGACCAAGAATTCATATAGTCCATATCGTGTGGAGAAGGCAGTCTTAGGAATATCGCACGGGCGAATCTTGATTTGATGGTATCCCGAACGAAGATCGATCTTTGAGAAGACTCTGGCTCCAGCTAATTGATCGAAGAGTACATCGATGCGAGGAAGGGGGTATTTATTTTTAACAGTTACCGCATTGAGAGGTCGGTAGTCCACACATAATCTTAAACTGTCATCCTTCTTCTTTACGAATAGGGCTGGACATCCCCAAGGTGACGCGCTAGGGCGAATAAAACCTTTGTCCAGTAGTTCTTGGAGTTGAATTTTCAGCTCTGCCAATTCTTTAGGGGGCATCCTATATGGTCTCTTGGATATAGGTGCAGTGCCTGGCTGTAGTTCAATAACGAACTCCATACCCCTATCCGGGGGCATTCCTGGTAAGTCATCCGGGAAAACATCGGCATACTCGTTTACCACAGGAATATTATTTGGCTTAAGTCCTTCCATCTTATAAGCACAGGAATTCGTACAATCTAGGGACGGTAGGTAAAGGGTAGTGGCTCCGTGACTAGGTGAATTTATCTCAACGGCTCGGGAAGAAAGGTCCAGTGTGACTCCATGCATAGCCATCCAGTTCATTCCCAAAATAATGTCCATGCCGTCAAGAGGTAAAAGGACAAGGTCCGTGTCAATGGTTTTACTACCCAATTTGACTGGTACTTGCCTGATCATTTGGTTTGAAGCAATTTTACCACCCGGTGTTGATATCATATATGACCCTTTGGTGTGACGAACATCCAAGCCTACTTTTGCACCGAATTTTGCACTTATGAAACTATGCGATGCACCAGAATCAAATAATATAACTGCAGGCTTGTTATGGATAGAGAATGTACCCAACATCACTGGGGCTCCTTCAGGAAGCTCTGCAAGCATGGTGAAGTTAATCCGTCCTTGCTTGACTTGCAGGGTCTGTCTCTTGCCCCTGTTCTTGGTGTTAGGGTTGGATCCTTGACCTTGGTTGGGCTGTCCAGGCTGAGGGCATTCTCGTGCGAAGTGGCTGGAACTCCCGCATTTGAAACAGCGATTCGCGGGGCTAGGTCGAAGGGACTGCTGAAGAATGGGCCTCGGACCATTCTGTGGAGGCATCGGGGGTCGTACCATGCCTGCCTGCTGTGGGGGTTTGGCAATCCATCTTCCTGGCTGCGGGGCCCTTGGTGGAGCTGTGGGTGCGGCATTCTGCACGATGCGATATCTTGGGGGTTGGATACTTGATGGTCCTGCGGGTGCCTTTCTCTTCTTCTCTGCCCGGTGCGCCATGATACAGTCTTCCTGGGTAATGGCCATATTGACCAGCTCGTTGTAGGTGTCAGCCCTGGCTAGGTTCAGACGTTCCTTGAGCTTGGTATTCAGACCTCGGCGGAAACGATCACGCTTCTTGGCATCCGTATCAGCGTGATAGCCCGCATACTGGCATAGGTTGTTGAATGCTTGGGCGTACTGCAGCACGGTGCGGGTGCCCTGGGTGAGTGCCAGGAACTCATTCAACTTCCTCTCCATGAGACCCTCGGGGATATGATGTGCCCGGAACGCGGTCTTGAACTCATCCCAGTCGACCACATGATCAGCCGGGAGCATTGCAAAGTAGTGATCCCACCACAGACGAGCGGTACCGCGAAGCTGTTGCGCGGCAAAACGAGCTTTGTTGGCCTCTGAGCATGGGGCCACAAGTAATGTGAACTTGGATTTGATAGTGCGAATCCATGCATCGGCGTCCAGGGGTTCCTCTGTCTTATGGAACAAGGGCGGCTGGGTCCCTAGGAAATCCGTGTATCCTGCAGCTTGGGGTTGGTGAGCATTGTGCCCACCCCTCTGCTGGTGTTGTCCTTGCACAATCTGACGCAGCAGCTCGGTTTGAGCGGCCATCACTTCCACCAAACTGGGCGGGGGTGGTGGCGATTGTCGCGTGCGGCTGCTTCCGGCACCAAAACCCTCGGGGTTGCCACGTGTTGATCCAACCATCTGAAACGTGAAAGGTTACCATTAGTAACGCGATCCATATTACTTCCTTGGCTCATAAATAGTTGGGTGTAGTCATGGACTTCTTGAAGTCACGGCTAGAAGTATGGACAGAATCTCTGTTTGCTACGAGAAAAATCATAGCCTGCTGTGGGTCCATCCAAAACATCTCAAACTTTCGCAGTAGTCAGAGGATTTAGGAATGCACCACCTTGGTATTTAACTTCGGTGCTAGAACTGTAGCTAAGGTGGTCGAAAAGCTCGTCCTTTGCCTTACTGTCTTGGCTGTTTTTCAGCAGATTGATCGGTACGGTTTCGCCTATATCTCAAACTAGCGAGGTCCAATGATGCTGAATTTTGGTGAGAACCTAGATCACAAAATTTAGCACAAGTCTGGTATTCAACACTCAGCCAAGAAATGCAAGGAGACATGGATAAAAATTCCGACAAGTCTCAGCGATTGTGGATTCCGTCGTTTACCAAGTTACAACGAAATCACCCAAGTTTATCGCCGTTCCTTACATGCTGAGGGTATCCACATGGTTCAGGTGTACCCAACACAAAAGAGTTACTCAACTCCTAGTTAGCCTATTACAACACTTGCCAAAAGTTAGGCTACCCTATCGAGGAGTATGTGCAAAAAGTCCTCCTAGGTCGTCATCTAGAAATCATCCAAGTCGTTGACGGACGACTCGCTGTGAGCAGGGGAGTGAGTTCCCATCTGAGGTGCCTGTGGTACCTCACCCTCGAAATCCATACCGGAGATACCATCAATCTCCTGTGGCTCCTCCTCATCCTCCTCCATGTCCTCCTCATGGGGATGGTCATTCTGATCATGGTGCCACTGAATGTGCTCATTAGCATCCTCCAACTCAAGGCTCAGATCATGGAGCTGCTCCTCCAAGTGTGCTATCGTGGTATCTCTCTCACCCATGAGAGTGTCCTGCTCCTGAATTTGGCCCTCAAGTTGGCCAATCTGAGCATCTCTGTCCTCAAGATCCTGACTGAGCTCCTTAATCTGCTCATCCCTGGTATCTGCCATCATGTGGTAGGCCTGAGCAAGATCAGTGAGCTGCTCGAGTGCCTGACTCTGGAGAGTCTGAAGCCGGTAGAGTGCACTCATGCACCGCACGGAGGTATGGATAGTCTCCTGGGCATGAAAGTCTACCAAGTACTGTGCGTGCTGCACCCTGTTGAGCCAAAAGGGGTCGTTGTCCTGGGCAGCAGGAAACAATCCAATGGGAGTGAGTGTGACAACCTCGGGACGCTGCGCACAAAACGTGGTGAGCGCCCTCATGGCTGCAAGCTCCCAAGTATCGGCCAAACGGCGACCAACAGCCTCAAGCTCCAAGGCGGGCCATTCCGGGTGTAGCGGGTGCGGAAAGATAGTCACGTTGACACGGCACTGGGTAACTCCATTTTCTGCAAACTCCAGTCCGGCGTAACGTGGGGGAACTAGATAGCCCGCGGTACGCAGATCATCCCACAAAATAGAGGGAAAGCCCTCCCAGTGGAGACACTGCGAGTGAACGCGTCCATCCTCATCCACCATCATAGCAACAAGCTCGGCCATCTGAACAAAAGATCAAATGGAGTGAGATAGTGAAAAAAACTGTGAACAGCACAAGGACAGATTCTGTATAGTGTGCAAAAATAACCATAACTTCCACAGTTCTAATCCAAAAATTCTCAATTTTCACCAGATCACTCCTAAGGTATTTGTGAACAACTTTGCTAGTCAACTCCAGAGCTGAATAGGTCTCTAAGATGGTCGTTCCTTTCAGGTTTTACCTTACTGTCTACCCAGAATTTTCAGTGAACAGAGGACTAGAGTTTCGTGCACCAGGGAAAATATACCCAGCCAAAATTTACCAAATTTTAACAGCAGCCACCTGGGTAAATTTGGAACAAGTTTTGTGTTGTGCTCTTTTGCAGAAAACTGCGGGAAGGGGGCCTAAAAATTTAAGAGGCAGAAGGGCTTATTCTTGGCAGAATTCTGACATTCCAAGGTTTCTGTTATTTCTCGCTATCCATAAGTTCAGAATTTTTCATTTTTGAACAGAAGATAGAACACAAAATTTGGAACAATTTCTTCAACATGAACTTTATCAGAAAAGGTCATTTTCTTTGGCCAATAAATCGCTCTTTTCGATCACGGCAGATTTCGGACAGTTTCGCTAGATGGTCCTTAGGCTAACCATGCTTAGATGCGCAAGAACCGTACCACTTTCATACATCGTATTTTCAATTTCCGATATATATGGTTATGATGCATGCACGTCCTATTCGTCCTCACAAAATAAAATAATCGCCAAATACTTTTGGTCTTACGAAGATAGTTTCGGTGGCATACACAATACGGCTCTCGCTATAATAGCTAGTCGAGTCTTCCTAATCATCCCTTAACTTATCGTAATCGCGGTTAGTGTACCTGCAGAAGATGATAGAGTATATATATTTCATGAACCTTTCATGCCAGCACTCATGAAAGCATTCGTATTCATTACCGTTTACTTATAGAAACGATATCTGTACAATTTCCGCCGTACAGACGACGTTAACATACGCTATCGAGATAGCGTATTCACGGGGGTACCGTCATGAGACGGGGGTATGAACAGCGATCGCCATACCCTGCGCCAAACCTTCTACTCCCAATATGATCAACTAACAGTTGGCATATTGGCAGCACCTCAAGTAAGCCACTGCTTGAGGGCAGCGTTCGGTTCGCATCACCGACAGGAAGGCCAAGCTCTCTCAGTTGGCTGAGGATCCTTACCTTCTTACCTTAGCGATGAGTGCGTCGTTACAGAATTTAAGGTCGGTTGTGCATGAAAGTAAGTTTTGACAGAAAGTAATGTGCTGGAAGTCAGTTGATAATATATATAGAATTAGATAGCCACCTAGTAAACTTTCCCATAATCCCTTAGGGCTTTACGAACTAGGCACCATCCTTAACGTACCAACGCATTTCGCAACACATCCTTCTAGTCAAGTCTTAGTAAAATGAGTTTTTAAGGCTTGTCGCATTCTCTGGCGAATGTATTTTGGCTCTGGCGCCAGCTGTTGCCAGCTGTGGCACCAGCTACGGCTCTGATACCAGCTGTGGCAGAACCACCTGAATTAATCCGGCTCAAGTGTATTAACCATCACCATTAAGGCATTCTCGGTTAACCTTACACTTCAAACGGAGTAATCCACTGGTCTGTCGGGTATAACCTCCCGATGCAACCACGGTAATCGGATCGAGCGCCATACATACAAACGCTCACGCGACGATGAGCCCAGAGAATACCACATTCCATCAAATATTACGACATTAACATAAGTAAATGTTACAGACCAAGTTCTGAGCTTAGAAACCAAATACTCCAATTAACATAAATAAGTTCTTCAGAGTTAAGTTGCAGCGGAGATAAACAACGGAAGCTACTCGACGATATAGGATGTCTCGATGAAGCCCGTACGAGACATCACTCGGCCTTATCTCCGTTGGACGGGGGCGTATCCCATTCCACCGACCAACCAGGGGGAAGAGTGCAGGGCCAAGTCAAGCTAGCAATCATGTCTTCGAAGGGCTCACCTGAAAACGAGTCACAAGCAAGGCTGAGTATACTAATACTCAGCAAGACTTACCCGAGTAGTGGAATCTACTCCACCTACTCTAGACATGCTAGGCTTTTTGGCTCAGGGGTTTGTTTTGCCGAAAAACATCTACAAGTGGGTCCTTACTTTCAACTTTTAGCTCCAGATTCTAGTTTCATTAACCATTCTAGATAAGCAGCTATCTAAAGCATACATGGTGAAGCATTAAATTTTTCATCCAACCAGTTCATTCATCATCATTGTTCCTCTTCTTACTCTGTGGGTAAAAATGGTTAAGCAGTCTCAATAGCCGTGAGAAACGGACGATTCGAATCGAATTTCTTAACCTTGCAAGGGAAACCCAAACACACGTCACGTGGTTACTCCCTAGAGTCACACGTGCAACTTTTCCCCTTTCTTTCCGGGTCGTGGATCGGGGCTACCCTCCGAGAGTACAAGAGCCCCACGCCACGGTTCGGCGCCGGGTCGTGACCACTCTCTGCACTCGCCATATGCACATGGGACCGAAGTTCAAAGGGTAGGATGCCGTCCCCTTGCCGGGCCAATCAGGTACTTAAGCTTACCGATTCCCATAATCTCGGCATGTGTTTAGTACGTTCAAAGACTTAACCATCACTACCACACCCTGCGGCCTTAACATTTTTCACTAGATAGACGGGCCTCAATCGTAACCATCGTTACATAACCCGTCCGTGTCCTTATGATTGCAGCGTGTAGTAGACATTCAACTCCTATTTTCTCGCGAGTGACATGGAATCACTCGACTTTTACCGGAGTCCTATTAGCACAACATTCTATCGAACCTTACGTCTAGTTTTCAAGCAAGGGTTCCTGATATCATGCATCTAAGTTTTCATCCAACTCCTATAAACTTAATGCACAAGCAAGAGTAATGAGTTGCATAATTTCGGAAAGGATGGGTTATGCTCCGGGGCTTGCCTTCGCAGTTCGCTTGGGGACCTTCCGAACTTGGGCTCGGGTCTTCAAGAGCTTCAGTTAGATTCGCTTGAGCTTCACGCTGCTCACTCTCGGACGCGGGCACCAGCTCGTAAGTTCCGTCGGCGAGAGTCGTCGATTCTACATGAGTGCACAAGTTTAAGTCGTGGCAATGGTACTCGATACGATTTAAGGGTAATTACTACAATGGATAGTTTCTGGTCATGAACTTTTGGATTTAGGCACATCAGGGAAAGATGTGCTTACTGTAAAATTTTTAGCCAATTTTATGTAACAGATTAATTATGAAAAATATATTACATAGTTGCTGTTAGATCCTTGTTCTTTTTTTACAGAACAATTGGTGCAACAAATGAGTCTAAGATTTTTACAGAGCTTTCACTTAAGCATGCAGAAGCTACTGTAATTTTTGTAGGATTTATCATGCAGTATTCAGAGCATAGAAAATATGACATTCTACACCTAGGCTATTCAAGGATTCATTTTTATAGGACCCTACACAGGGTGTTTGTCCCTGGAACTTTTTACACAGCAACCCCTACCATAGTGTAACTCCTAGTAATAATTTGGGAATTTTCCAAACTAAGATACTATTTTCTTGATTTAATGTATGTTATTAGCACATGAATCAAATAAGTAGGTTACTTTGAGATAAAAAGTCTCCTAATTTTTCTCTGGCTTCTAGGTACAAATACATTAGCATAGAAAAAGTTTCATTGGGTGATTCACCAGCTAACTGCAGGGATAAAACATTCTTCTTACACCTGATATAAAACTAAGTTTAACAAACAGTAAATCTAGAGATGGAATTTGGGCCTGATATTTTTACACAGTCCTAATCATTAAGCAACTAACACACTGCCCAAAATTTAGGGTCAGCATTTTTCTAGAACAGTGGGTACAAAATAAGTCTATTAAAGCTTCTATTTAATGTAGAGCAAAATATGTTGAGATTCTGAGAAACCTTTTGTAACAAAAGTGGTAGAGTTTGTTCTGAGGATTCCAGAGCAGTTGAGTTTGCATTTTTCTGAATGTTCTACGATTTTATACGAATTTTACAAGTTCACTGAATTTGAATCTAGGTTTGAAACTTTCTTTTACAACTAGGTCCTTGAATCTTACGCGCAGACCCTTCTAAAGATTTAAATTCTTGCAATTGGGTCCTCGGGCGGCTCGGGTACGGCGGCCGGCCGAAATTCCGGCGAGGGGGCTCGCCGGCGGCGAGGGGCGAGGGTCGGGGAAGGTTCAGGGGTGCGAGGGCTACCTTGTGGGGGTGTTGTTCAGGTGGGGGACGGCCGGGAAGGGCTCGCCGGCATTGGAGCAGAGGCAGCGGCGGCGCGGCACGCGTCGACGGTGGTGCTCCGGCGGGCTTGGGGCGGTGTGGTCCGGTCGGCGAGCTTCAGTGGCGCGTGGGGAAGCTGCTCAGGGGCTCGGCTTGGACGGAGGGGGTCGGGGTCGTGCTGTCCACGGCGAGCAGGGGCGGCGGCGGCGGCGACAGCGCGGGCGGCGGCGCTCCGGTGGCTCTGGGCGGCGTTGGGCGGGTCGGCGAGCTTCAGTGGGGTGATGTAGTGGTGGCTGGGGGCTTAGTTTGGGCAGTGGGCGGCGGCGGTGGGCTGTCCACGGGCGGGCGGCGCTCGGCGGCGGCAATGGCGACGGCGAGCGCGTTCTGGTGCGTGGCTCGCGCGGGGCGGTCGGAGCTCGGCTTTTATAGCGGCCAGAGGGGGTGCGGAGAGGCCTGGGCAGCGTGCGGGGCGGGGGCACGGCACGGTGCGCACTGGGCACGGCGGGCGGCGGCAGAACGCCGGCGCGACGTGCGGCAGCGCGGGCGCGGTGACTGGGCGGCCGAGATACGGCGCGGGCGCGGAGGGATAGCGCGGGGCGCGGAGTGGTGGAGCAGCAACGACAGCGGCTCGGGCGGAGGGCGGGCGCGGCGACTGGCGGGGCGCGGGGGCCGGGGCGGCACGGCGGAGCACGGGGACTGGGCGGCCGGGCTGGGCGCGGCAGCACGCGCGGGAGCTTACTGGCCGCGCGGCGTGGGGGCGGGGCAAAGCCGGCCGTGGCGGGGTGGTGCGGCGGCCACTGGCCTGGCGCCTCGCGCCGGTCAGGCGACGCCGGCCACCTGGCGCGCGGCGGTCGGGCGCGGAGGAGAGAGGGGGGGGGGGGGGGCGAGGGGCCTGGATGCAAGAATTCGAAAAGTTTCAGGGGGCTGGGTGCAAACAGGGCGTTTTCTCGTCTTTCTGATTTGAATTTCAAAAACTTTTGAACATGAAAGTTGTTCAAAATAAAAAGTTCTACAACTTTGGTTTCAGGCAAAATCTCATTTGGCTTCTGGTTTGAAAGTTAAATTTAAAAGTTCAAAAATAACCAAATGTGCTCAATTTAAATTTGAATTCCAACTGAACTCGTTCAAATTCTTTCCACCCTTTTATTAGTTGGTTTAAACATAGAGTTAGGCTAATGACATTGATTTTGGGAAATGTAATTACCAGGGTTGTCACACAAGAGTCGTGATTAGTGATGGAGGCTCACACTTCATTGATAAGACATTCATGAAGTGTCTCATCGAGTTGGGAGTAGACCACCTGGTTGCGACCCCGTACCACCCCCAGACAAGCGGTCAAGCAGAAACATCAAACAAGCAAATCAAGATCATTCTACAAAAGACAGTAAATGCTATGGGGAAGGGATGGAGGAGCAAACTGCCCGAGGCACTATGGGCTTATCGAACAGCTTTCAAGACCGTGATAGGTATGACACTGTACCATCTGGTTTATGGCAAAACTTGCCATTTACCGGTTGAGCTGGAATTCAAATCCCATTGGGCGATCAAGAAGTGGAACATGGATCTCCAATCAGCTGGAGTGAAATGACAAATCCAATTAGCTGAATTGGACGAATGGAGGGAGAATGCCTACCACAGCTCCAAGTTGTACAAGGAGCAGACAAAACGATGGCATGACAAGCGAATCAAGATCAAGCAATTCAAGGCGGGAGATAAGGTACTACTCTTTAACTCTCATGTTCGACTATTTGGTCATGGTAAGCTTAGGAGTAAGTGGGAAGGCCCTTATCTAGTTATTAACGCTGCCGATCACGGCGCTATAACCCTCCAGGACGATGACGGAAATATTTTCAAGGCCAATGGCCAAAGATTGAAAATATTTGTTGAGCCCGAAATATAGGAACTCGAAGAAATAGACGTCTATGAGTTATCCGAGCTATAAACCTTGTCTATGGTCATCGCCAGACCTTAAAGAGGCCGTATCTTAGTTTAGATTTTTTCTTTCCACCTTTTCTAGCTAAAACCCTCAGAAAATTAGGAGTACCCGAGGAGAGGAGAAACTTCACGAAGCCCGGAACCCACACCTGCCTGGTTCCGATCCGTTTTGCGGTGTTTCAGATTTTGAAATCTCTTATCCGCTCTCCTCGTTGGGAATATTGGGAGATCCGATCTTGAAACTCCTTTCTTATACCAAAAGGCTTCAGTTCACCATCATTCCAAAAACCTTCACCATTATCCACCTCCTGAAACCTGACCTTTCTCAAGATTGCATCCATGGCCTCGCCCTCTTATCCCAAGACACCGAAGGCGGTGGCCAAACCCATCACTTCACCCTCGGCACCATCATAATCTACCCACAACCGAGGCCCTCCGAGTGGCGCCCGAATCATCGAACCGGTGATGCTGGCAGAGTTGCTCTCCCCGCAGCCTGCTGGCCAGGGGAATCAACCCTAGGCCGGCTAGCCTAGGGGAGTCTGGCTGGCCCTGCCTCTGCTCCGGACGCCACCTCATCTCGTGGGGACCTTCCCTAAGGTCCTAGGGTCAGATCCCCTCGTGCATTCCGGTGCGCGCACGCCATCCACAAGGGGTGCACCCCGAAACAAGATGGTGGGCACGCACATCGTTCTTTCATCATCGAATGAACACGGAGTGCAGGTTGAGTGCCTGCAGATGGTGGAGCCAAGGACCCCTCGTCATAGCCCCAACTGCGAGGACTACTTTGGGGATGATGAGAGCAGTGGCGAGAAGGAAGAGTGCTTGGAGGTTCGAGCACTAAGGGAGCAGCTCGCAGCGCTCGAGCTGAAACTTAAGGACTAGGCTGGATTAGGGTTTTTAGTTCTAGGTGCTGCATTCATTTTCCTTTCTTAATTTTATTTCAAACAATTGTATTCTTGCAGCACCCCAATTTGAATTCAATAAAGAGGAATTTAATTTTGAATCATGCTTTGTCTCGTGCGGTTGGTGCACACTTGTGTGCCAACCACACACCCCTGGACTAAATTCTTGTCGAAGTGCATCAAGATTCGTAGGTTACAGAACGTCATGAACTCACTGCGTAAAAACGAGCATGATTCGACCCGAACCCGAGCCGGGCGGCCTGAACCAGGCCGGCCGGCCTGAGAGTGTAACAAACATGCCAAAAGGGCATGATGCACTGTCATGATGTAACCGAGCCTGTGCCTGTGGGTCTTGCCCTTCGGGGAAGGGCCACAGACCCAGGCCGGTCGGCCCCACCTGGCAGCCGCCAGCGTGGCGCCTTCTCGCCATGACAGTTTGCACCCTTTTTACCTCGGTCCTTCCTGCCTTTGGTTCAAATTCATATCTTTAGCTAAACAAATTAAAATTCGATTAAATCAAACTGGAGGAGATGAATTCCTTGCATGTGAATTAAAGAATAATTGAGTTATATCTCATTTGCAAAGTACTCTAACCCTTGGAACTTTATGATAGGATCGCCTGATCTTCTGCCTATTGATTTTTATGATATAACGACTTGTAAACGCTGATCTTTCTGATTTCGAAGTCTTGGAGAATTCATAAGAACAAAAAGGCAACTCTCGGCTTTGTCAAATCCTATCCAAAGCCATAGTATGATAAAATCTCTAAGCCCCACATAACCTTTCTATGCCCTTGAGCTTGATCAAATCTCTTCGCCTCATGAGAACTATATGTTTTGTGCCCAGGTACTCTTAGTCACTCATGTACATGTTCAAAGTCTGAAAGTCCAGAAGAGTGTGGACCTCAAGCAGCTCACCATCCCATGAAAGAAAAAGAAATCGAGTCAGGAAAGCCATCCGACTCGAGTCAAAAAAAAGAGAGAAAAGGGAAATGGATGATGCTCGAGTACTTACCACCAAAGGACAATCTCTTTACACATGCATGTGACTAAGTTTCTCAGGACACATTGTTTCTCTGAGATGGAATATTTGAGCTCGCAACAAAGGAGATATAGAATGTGCCACAAAATCATGCCCGAGCTCCTCATATAATCCTTTAGAAGTAGGAGGAATCATGGGAAGCCCCAGAAGATTCATACCTCGCACCGAGTGAGTGAGTGCCTTGAGCAAATGAGAGTATGCCTTGAAGTTCCAAAAGAATTTCTCCAAGTACTAAGAATAAGAAGAATCAGGTTTCGCGATGACTTGTGTTGACGCCAGATTTTAACACGTTTTGAATCAGCGTCAGGGAAGGAGGAAATTGGCCGATGCGGCAGACTCAAAGGCTACAATTGGGAATCGGCCGATTGGCGCTACAGTTAGGAATCGGCCGATTGGTGCTGCAGTGTTTTGGGCGATTGGCGAATGGAGTTGGTGGGGGTCGGCCGATTGAAAGGCTGGAGCGTTTTGGCCAATATGGGCTTGCGCCAACAGATAAATTATTTATAGAAGGGGATGAAGCCAATGGAATCCCAAGAGGGGATGTTGAGTCAAGATGACAGAGGATCCCAGTCAAAGATGACATGACGTTGGTCAAAGAGTGACGCCGACTCGGTCGAGGAGCAATGGAAGGAGTTCGGATTGAATTAGGAGATGGCAGCAGAAGATCCTGCGGGAGTCCATTTCCTTTAGGAGAGTCTTATAGATATAGTAGTTTTTATGTTGAAGTCAAGTTTGTAATGGATCGTGACAGATCAGGAGTCTTGGTCCTAGGGTATAAATAGAAGCAGTCGGGGTTTTGTAAAGGATACACATCAATCAATACAAACAATCTACTTTTTCATCGTACTTTACTTTCAAGTCGGCGACTTCGCCAATACATCTTTTTCTTTCACGAGTTCGTACGGGTTGGCAGGGCTGCATCGACACGATCTCCGGCCAATTAGTAAGTTTCGTTTATCGAGTAATATCTAAGCTTTAACTTCGGGCGCATCACCGTTGTTTCGTTTAGATTTATTCACCAGTTATCGATATTTACTAGAATTATAGGTTTTACCTATTGTTCTAGTTTTATCACCAATTATCCAGCTTGGGATCGAACTGTCGGCTTTATCATTATTTTTTCTTATTTATCATCATATAGCCGATTAGATCTATTTCGAGTGTTGCATCTGTGGCGATTGTTTAAGTTGCTCTAGTAGTTTCTTTGCAATCGCTACGTGATTATCGGCTCATCTATAGCCGGTCATCTTCATAGCAAATCGGCCGATTCGCTGATACGCTTTTCGGGACAGATCGGAACTTTAGCCGATCGAGACCCCCGGAATTTAATACGTTTCTTTCCTTGTCAATGAACATGTCAGATTGACTGGCACGCTGCGCGAACCGTACCAGGGCGATTACCCGAACAGGAGTTAAGCAGATTCTCCCGGGTCGTGTGTCCGACGTTGAAGGTCATCGGCTGATTTTTTGCACCAACACACTTTTGGCACGCCCAGTGGGACCACCTCAAAATCCAACATGTCAAAGACCGCCGAAATCTCTGAAGACAACGTCATCGAGGTTACGGAGGCAGATCTCAAGGACGACCAGAAAGAAGAACTGGCAAGACACCTCGAAGACTACAAGAAGGTATATCTGCAATCTTTCAGTCGTACTAGAAGCGGGGAGACCATCAAGAAAGCTCCTCTTCCAACTCCTCGCCAGATCACCATCGCTGAGGACTCGGGCAAGATGTCCGATATGATTCAACAGTCCATTTATCAGGCTTTTATCAACCAATCCTCAGTGATGACCAACATGGTATACAATGCCATCATCAGTTCTCTGGTCAGCGGAGTAGCTCAGGGATATCAGGGGCCAGCATACGCCCCGCCTATTGTAGCTCTAGTCAGAAGCTTACCAGGCACGTCTCACTCGGCTCCTCAGCCGATATCAACACAACACGGAGGATACAACACTTCATTGCCTTCAATGCCTCCAGGATACAACGGTGCGCCATGCTTTCGATCACAAGCGCCGCCTCAGCCTGCCTAGATTTCTTTCGTGCAATCACTGCCCTCAAACTCAGTGCCTTAGGGGGCACCAGCAACGGCGGCTGTTCTGGACCAATCAGCTGGTCATGGAGGCTCTCCAATCTAGGCACCATTCCAATCGGCTATCTGGCCGACGGTCCCTCAATATCAACCGGCCACGTCAGAAATCGGCAGGGGGGTAGATGCTGTGGAAACACTCAGAAGCGCGGCGCTGATGATGCTGTACGATGGGACGGCAGATTCGCTACGCCACCAGCTGTCAACCGCTCAGCCGGCCACGCTGCCGCAAAATCCGCCACACGCTTTGATCCATCACCCGGCCGTCCCACCGCCGATCCATCAACATGTGCCGATCCCCCAACCAGTTGTTCATCAGCAGCAAGTGGATTGGACACAAGGATAGCGGAGGTGATTCAAGACCAATTCGGGTTGAAGCCGAAGGTACAAACCTATACGTACAAAACGCCATACCCACCTACCTACGATCTACTGCCGTTTCCCCATCGGTACAAAGTTCCTGACTTCACCAAGTTTTCAGGGCTGGATGACACCTCAACTGTGGAGCATGTAAATAGATTCATCATCTAGTGCGGGGAGGCCGCCACACAAGATGCTCTGCGGGTGCGTCTGTTCTCGTCGTCTCTATCTGGGTTGGCTTTCCAGTGGTTCACTACGCTACCACCCAATTCCATTGTTACTTGGGCCGATCTAGAGAAGCAATTCCACAAGTACTTCTACGCGGGAGTCCACGAGATGAAGCTTTCAAATCTAACCAGCGTCAGGCAGAGGAGCGATGAATCAGTAACTAATTATGTACAGAGGTTCAGAGAGGTCAGAAACAAATGCTATACCTTAGCCCTGACTGACGCTCAGCTGGCCGATATTGCCTTCCAAGGTCTCCTGCCGCACATCAAGGAGAAGTACGCCTCACAGGAGTTTGAAAGTTTAAGTCAAATCATTCACCTATTGACCGGTCAAGAAGTACGTCCGTTTGATCAGCGTATTTGGAGGGATCTGAATCTGAAGAGGAAGCGGAAATCGGCCTAGCAGAATGGGTCAAAGGGAAGAAGCCGATATCATGCCCTTTCGGGAAGAAAGAATCAGAAGCGTTCGGTTTCGACACATCAAAGGCCGACAAAATCTTCGACTTACTTCTCCAAGTAGGGCAGATCAAGCTCTCACCTTACCACACCATTCCGTCGGCCGTGCAGATCAAAAAGATGAAATATTGCAAGTGGCACAATGCCAAGTCTCACGACACAAATGAGTGCAAAATCTTCCGTCAGCAGATATAGTCGGCCATTGAGCAAGGTAGACTCAAATTCGAAGTCCCGGTGAAGCCAGTAAAGCCGATGAAAATTGATCAGCATCCTTCCCTACTAACATGGTTGACACGGGAAGAAACACGCTTCAAACTAAGGTGCTAACGTTGGAACCGGCTAAAAGAAGCGGCACCGTGGACCCCAGAAATCAGGCTACGATGGACGATTTCAAAGGGAAAAGACGGGTTGAAGAAGAGGGCGAAGGATCAGAGTGATCGCGTAGACCCATCACCTCCCAATTCTTGCTCAACAAATATCAGCGGCAGCAGGAAAGATCGAGACACCGCGAAGAGATGATACGCCGACACGAAGATCATTGGCGATGCCCGTTCTTTATCCACTGCTGGGAAAATAACCTCATATTACCATAAGCTGATAATTGCCCTAAGTGCAGCGGACCATATCGCAATGATCGCCCGCTCAAGAGGTCACGCTCCAGAGACAGAGGATCAGAGCCGATCAGTAGAAACTGGTGCGAACATGAGGATTGGCGTCTTTAAGTGCATGATCGGCCAAGGGGGGCAGAGTTGACCGGTATGATCGGCCAAGGGGCAGGCTCGAACAGTATGATCGGCCGGGGCGGAGGATCAACCAGCATAAGTGACTGGGGGGCAGAGCCAGCGCACACGATCGGCCGATGCTAGGGTGTCGGATGAAAACCCCCTAGGACGGGAACCAGAGTGGAAGCATGCCAAACCGCCGGCCAAACCAGTGAACCCCAGGTGGTGCCCTGATAGACTGTCCAAATCTCAAAAATGAAGGATCCAATGTCTGCGCCAATTGGAACAACAAGAGGAAGAGCAGAAGCAGATGGTGGATAAGAAAGACGACAGGTCTCGAGTCTGGCGCCCCAAAAGAAACCACAATAAGGAAGGCGACAATCAAGAATCGGCAGCTGACATCAGCATGGTGTTCATCTTGCCGATGGAGTTCATGGCACCCGCCGATCGAGACGACGCGACAAGGATGGAGGAGCAGATGGCGCAATTGGTTTTGGAGCCAATGACAGGCACTTTTGAGAAACCGAAAGACGAAAAATGACAACATCTCAAGGCTCTCTTTCTCAAAGGACACGTTAACGGACGACCTGTCACCAGGCTACTAGTAGACAGAGGCGCTGCAGTCAATATCATGCCGTATGCCATGTTCCGGAAGTTGGGCAAAAGCGACGAAGATCTGACCAAGACGGACATGATGCTCAAAGACTTTGAAGGCAACGTGTCTCCCGCCCGCGGAGCGTTTTGCGTCGACCTCACCATCGGCAGTAAGACCCTTCCCACTACTTTCTTTATTATTAATGGCAAAGGGTCCTACAATATGTTGCTCGGTCGCGGTTGGATACACGCAAATTGCTGCGTCCCGTCTACAATGCACCAATGCCTCGTATAGTGGGTCGACGACAATACCGAGATAGTCACCCCCGATTCCGCCTACAGTGTTGCTGGGGCCGATATGCAACAGTGGAGCTGCGAACACGTCAAGTGTATATCCGGTAGAACTTGGGACACCGATTTCCTTAAAGTGTCCGATTTTGTCCTACAGCCGATCCGAGCAGTCGGCTCTGAAGATTCAGACTAGATGGATCAGTTCGTCCGAGAAGACGGGAAGCTTGGGCACGGATTTACCTCGGCCGATTCATAGGAGATGGTGGATTTAGGAGATGGTAGCAAGCCAAGGCCGACGTATAGTGCTAGCTTGGATCCCGAGTACAAGTGCAAACTGACAAGTTTATTAAAAGAATTTAAAGATTGTTTTGCTTGGGAATACCATGAGAGGCCTAGTCTAGACTGGTCCATTGTCGAACACCGGTTGCCTATAAACCAGGATATCGGCCGTATCAGCAGCCTGCACGATGATGCGACCCTAAAATTCTCCATGATATAAAGGCCGAGATTACACGATTGACTGAAGGGAGATTTATTCGGCAGTGCCGTTACGCCGAGTGGATTTCTAATATTGTACCCGTATACAAGAAAAATGGAAAGTTGCGCGTATGCATCGACTTCAGGAACCTAAATCAGGCTACACTGATGGACGGGTATCCAATGCCGACAGCCGACGTTTTGGTATATGCCGCCGTAGGACATAAAGTCATCAGTTTCATGGACGGTAATTCTGGGTACAATCAAATATTAATGGCCGAAGATGATATTTCGAAAACGGCTTTAATGTGTCCGAGCCACCTTGGTTTATTCGAGTGGGTGGTAATGACCTTTGGATTAAAGAATGCCGGCGCTACATACCAACGGGCTATGAATTATATCTTTCACAAGCTTATTGGTGTATTGGTGGAAATCTACATCGACGATGTTGTGGTCAAGTCAAAAGGTCATCAGGAACATCTGGCCAATTTATGAGAGGTGTTGGAGGGCACAAGAAAGCACGGGTTGAAAATGAACCCGGACAAGTGTGCATTCGGTGTGTCGGCCGGACAATTCCTAGGATTCATGGTCCATGAGAGCGGGATAGAAGTCAACCGAAAGACCATAGCTGCCATCAACAAGGTTGTGGCCTCGCAGAATAAAACTGAGCTGCAGTCCCTAATCGGCAAGGTCAACTTTATCAGAAGATTCATATCCAACTTGTCCGGGCGTATTCAAGCTTTCACTCCTTTGTTGAAATTGAAACCCGATCAGGAATTCATGTGAGGAGAAGAACAACGCAAAGCATTAGAAGACATCAAGCAATAGCTAATTTCGCCACCTGTATTAGTCCCGCCAAAGGCTGACAAGCCGTTCGAACTATACTTATCGGCCAACGAACGGGCTATCGGATCGGCGCTGGCACAGGAGTTCGAAGGGAAAGAAGGGGTAATATATTATGTCAGCAGAAGACTCCTGGACGCTGAAACGAGATATTCCCCGGTGGAACGGCTGTGCCTGTGTCTATATTTCTCGTGTACCAAGCTCAGGCACTATTTGTTATCGGCAGAGTGCATAGTCGTATGGAAGGATGACGTGGTGAAATACATGCTATCATTGCCAATTTTGAAAGGACGGATTGGAAAGTGGATCCTGGCTCTGTCAAAGTTTGACCTAAGGAACGAATCGGCCAAAGCTGTCAAGGGTCAAGTCATGGCCGATTTCGTGGCTCAGCATTGTGGACCGGAAACCGCTGTCGTCGAACCAATTCCATGGACTCTATACTTCGATGGTTCCTCGTGTGGGGCCGGATCGGGAATCGGCATCGTTCTCATATCGCCTCGGGGGGCAAGTTATGATTTCTCTCCGCCGATAGAGGCATCCGCGACCAACAACTAGGCGGAATACCGAGCCGTCCTAAAAGGTATCCAATTATTAAGAGAAATCAAAGCCGATGCGGTGGAAATTTTTGGAGATTCCATGCTCATTGTGGATCAATTAACGGGGAGATCTGAATGCAAAGATGATGTCTTAAGGATTTATTACGAAGATTGCCTCCAACTGTTAAAGGAATTCAAGTCTGCGGTTATTGAGCACATTCCTAGAAATTACAATGAAGAGGCCAATAGGCTTGCCCAACACACGTCCGTGTATCGGCCGATTTAAGGCACCATGACTTTGGAACTTGCGGCCGACGATTGGCGAAAGGAGATTGCCGACTACTTAAAAGATCCGTCCAAGAAAGTGGATCGGCGAGTGCGTTTTCAGGCCACGAAATATGAGTTGCTCGAAGACGATTTGTTTTACTGGATGATTGATGGGGTTCTACTCAAATGCCTGGGAACGGAAGAAGCAAAGGTCCTGATGGAAGAAATCCACGAGGGCGTATGCGGAGCTCATCAATCGGCTCACAAGATGAAGTGGATGATCAGAAACAACGGGTATTATTGGCCGACGATTCTCGAAGATTGTTTTAAATATTATAAAGGTTGTTAAGACTATCAGAAGTTTGGCAATGTGCAGGGCGCACCAGCCTCGGCTATGAATCCGATAATCAAACCATGGTCGTTTAGAGGTTGGGGGATAGACCTCATCAGACGGATTTACCCTCCATCAAGCATAGGGCACAAGTTTATATTAGTAGCCACTGATTATTTTACCAAATGGGTGGAGGCAATTCCGTTAAAAACCGTGACATCGGCCGCTATGATCGATTTCGTGAGGGACCATATTGTTTATCGGTTCGGCATCCCTCAAACCATCACAACTGATCAAGGAACGATGTTGTGACGACCCTGGTTTTTGCAATTCCAAAAAAAATAAAAAAATAAAATAATAATCAAGGACATTAGCCTAACTCCATGTTTTGAACCAACTAATGAGAGGGTGGAAAGAATTAAAACGGGTACAGTTGGAATTCAAACTTAATTTGGGCACATTTGGGCACATTTGAAACTTTTAAAATAACTTTAAAACCATAAGCCAAATGAGATTTTGCCTGAAACCAAAGTTGTAGAACTTTTTATTTTGAACAACTTTCGTGTTCAAAAGTTTTTGAAATTCAAATCAGAAAGAGGAGAAAACGCCCTGTTTGCACCCAGCCCCCTGAACTTTTTCGAATTTTTGCATTTCGGTCCCTGGCGTCTCCCCCTCTGCTCTGCCGCGCCGCGCGCGCTCGCCCGCCCGCCGCGCGCCAGGTGGCCGGCGTCGCCTGACCGGCGCGAAGCGCCAGGCCAGTGGCCGCCGCACCACCCCGCCACGGCCGGCTTTGCCCCGCCCCGACGCCGCGCGGCCAGTCCCCGCCCGCGCGTGCGCTGCCGCGCCCAGGCCGCCGCCCGCCCGGCCAGTCTCCGCGCTCCGCCGTGCCGCCCCGGCCCCCGCGCCCCGCCAGCTGCCGCGCCTGCCCTCCGCCCGAGCCGCTGCAGCAGCTGCTCCCCACTCCGCGCCCGGCACTATCTCCTCGCGCCCACGCCACAATCGCGGCCGCCCAGTCGCCCGCGCCCGCTCGCCGCACGCCGCGCCGGCGTTCTGCCGCCGCCCGCCGCGCCCAGTGCACGCCGTTGCCGTGCCCCGCCCCGCGCGTCGCCCAGGCACCTCCACGCCCCCTCCTGTCCCTATAAAACCCCCGCCCCGACCGCCCGCGCGAAGCCCCGCCACCAGAACGCCCCGCCGCCGCCATCGCCGCCGCTGAGCACCGCCCCGCCGTGGACAGCCCACTGCCGCCGCCCACTGCCCAAACTGAGCACCCAGCCACCACTACATCACCTCACCGCAGCTCACCGACCCACCCAACGCCACCCCGAGCCACCGGAGCGCCGCCGCCCGCACTGCCGCCGCCGCCGCCGCCCCTGCTCGCCGTGGACAGCACGACCCCGACCCCCTCCGTCCAAGCCGAGCTCCGGAGTAGCTTCCCCATGCGCCACTGAAGCTCACCGACCGGACCACGCCGCCCCAAGCCCGCCGGAGCACCGCCGTCGACGCGAGCCGCGCCGCCGCCGCCTCTGCTCCAACGCCGGCGAGCCCTTCCCGGCCGTCCCCCACCTGAACAACACCCCCACAAGGTAGCCCCCGCACCCCTGAACCTTCCCCGACCCTCACCCCTCGCCGCCGGCGAGCCCCCTCGCCGGAATTTCGGCCGGCCGCCGCACCCGAGCCGCCGAGGACCCAATTGCAAGGATTTAAATCTTTAGAAGGGTCTGAACGCAAGATTCAAGGACCTAGTTGTAAAAGAAAATTTCAAACCTAGATTCAAATTCAGTGAACTTGTAAAATTCGTATAAAATCGTAGAAAATTCAGAAAAATGCAAACTCAACTGTTCTGGAATCCTCAGAACAAACTCTACCACTTTTGTTACAAAAATTTTCTCAGAATCTCAAAATATTTTGCTCTACATTAAATAGAAGCTTTAATGGACATATTTTATACCCACTGTTCTAGAACGATGCTGACCCTGAATTTTGGGCAGTGAATTAGTTGCTGGATGATTAGGACTGTGTAAAAAGATCAGACCCAAATTCCATCTCTAGCTCTGCTGTTTGTTAAACTTAGTTTTAATTCATGTGTAAATGGAATGTTTTATCCCTGTAGTTAGGTGGTGAGTCACCCATTGAAATTTTTCCTATGCTAATGTATTGGTACCTAGAAGCCAGAGAAAAACTAGGAGAATTTTTATCTTACAGTAACCCACTTATTTGATTTATGTGCTAATAACATACATTAAATCAAGAAAATAGTATCTTAGCTTGGAAAATTCTCAAACTTTTACTGGGAGATAAACTATGGTAGAGGTTGCTGTGTAAAACGTTCCATGGACAAAAACCCTGTGTAGGGTCCTGAAAAAATGAATCTTTAAAAAGCCTAGGTGTAGAATGTCATATTTTCTATGCTCTGAATACTGCATAATAAATCCTACAAAAATTACAGTAGCTTCTGCATGCTTAAGTGAGAGCTCTGTAAAAATCTTAGACTCAGTTGTTGCACCAATTGTCCTGTACAAAAAGAACAAGTATCTAACAGCAACAATGAAATATATTTTTCAGAATTACTCTGTTACATAAAATTGGCTGAAATTTTTACAGTAAGCACATCTTTCCTTGATGTGCCAAAATCCAAAATTTCATAACCAGAAACTATCCCTTGAAGTAATTACTCTTAAATCGTAATCAAGTGCTATTTCCACAACTTAAACTTGTGCACTCATGTAGAATCGACGACTCTCGCCGACGGAACCTACGAGCTGGTGCCCGCGTCTGAGAGTGAGCAGCGTGAAGCTCAAGCAAATCTAACTGAAGCTTTTGAAGACCCGAGCCCAAGTTCGGAAGATCCCCAAGCGAACTGCGAAGGCAAGCCCCGGAGCATAACCCATCCTTTCCGAAATTATGCAACTCATTACCCTTTTGCTTGTGCATTAAGTCTATAGGAGTTGGATGAAAACTTAGTTGCATGATGTCAGGAACCCTTGCTTGAAAACTAGATGTAAGGTTCGATAGAATGCTGTGCTAATAGGACTCCGGTAAAAGTCGAGTGATTTCCTGTCACTCGCGAGAAAATAGGAGTTGAATGACTACTACACGCTGCAATCATAAGGACACGGACGGGTCATGTAACGATGGTTATGACTGAGGCCCGTCTGTCTAGTGAAAAATGCTAAGGCCGCAGGGTGTGGTAGTGATGGTTAAGTCTTTGAACGTACTAAACACATGCCGAGATTATGGGAATCGGTAAGCTTAAGTACCTGATTGGCCCGGCAAGGGGACGGCATCCTACCCTTTGAACTTCGGTCCCATGTGCATATGGCGAGTGCAGAGAGTGGCCACGACCCGGCGCCGAACCGTGGCGTGGGGCTCTTGTACTCTCGGAGGGTAGCCCCGATCCACGACCCGGAAAGAAAGGGGAAAAGTTGCACGTGTGACTCTAGGGAGTAACCACGTGACGTGTGTTTGGGTTTTCCCTTGCAAGGTTAAGAAATTCGATTCGAATCGTCCGTTTCTCACGGCTATTGAGACTGCTTAACCATTTTTACCCACAGAGTAAGAAGAGGAACAATGATGATGAATGAACTGGTTGGATGAAAATTTAATGCTTCACCATGTATGCTTTTGGATAGCTGCTTATCTAGAATGGTTATTGAAACTAGAATCTTGAGCTAAAAGTTGAAAGTAAGGACCCACTTGTAGACGCTTTTCGGCAAAACAAACCCCTGAGCCAAAAAGCCTGGCATGTCTAGAGTCGGTGGAGTAGTTTCCACTACACGGGTAAGTCTTGCTGAGTATTAGTATACTCAGTCTTGCTTGTGACTCGTTTCAGGTGAGCCCTTCGAAGACATGATTGCTAGCTTGACTTGGCCCTGCACTCTTCCCCCTGGTTGGTCGGTGGAATGGGATGCGCCCCCGTCCAACGGAGATAAGGCCGAGTGATGTCTCGTACGGGCTTCATCGAGACATCCTGTATCGTCGAGTAGTTTCCGTTGTTTATTTCCGCTGCAATTTAACTCTGAAGAACTTATTTATGTTAATTGAAGTACTTGTTTTCTAAACTCAGAACTAGGTCTGTAATAATTACTTATGCTAATGATGTAATATTTGCTGGAATGTGGTATTCTCTGGGCTCATCGTCGCATGAGCATTTGTATGTACGGCGCTCGATCCGTTCACCGTGGTTGTATCGGGAGGTTATACCCGACAGACCAGTGGATTACTCCGTTTGAAGTGTAAGGTTAACCGAGGATGCCTTAATGGTGATGGTTAATACACTTGAGCCGGATTAATTCAGGTGGTTCTGCCACAGCTGGTATCAGAGCCGTAGCTGGTGCCACAGCTGGCAACAGCTGACACCAGAGCCGAAATACATACGCCAGAGAATGCTACAAGCCTTAAAAACTCATTTTACTGAAACTTGACTAGAAGGTTGTGTTGCGAAATGCGTTGGTACGTTAAGGATGGTGCCTAGTTCGTAAAGCCCTAAGGGATTATGGGGAAGTTACTAGGTGGCTGTCTAACTTCTATATATATTATCAACTGACTTCCAGCACATTACTTTCTGTCAAAACTTACTTTCATGTACAACCGACCTTAAATTCTGTAACGACGCACTCGTCGCTAAGGTAAGAAGGTAAGGATCCTCAGCCAACTGAGGGAGCTTGGCCTTCCTGTCGGTGATGCGAACCGAACGCTGCCCTCAAGCAGTGGCTTACTTGAGGTGCTGCCAATATGCCAACTGTTAGTTGAACATATTGGGAGTAGAAGGTTCGGCGCAGGGTATGGCGATCGCTGTTCATACCCCCGTCTCATGACGGTACCCCCGTGAATACGCTATCTCGATAGCGTATGTTAACGTCGTCTGTACGGCGGAAATTGTACAGATATCGTTTCTATAAGCAAACGGTAATGAATACGGACGCTTTCATGAGTGCTGGCATGAAAGGTTCATGATATATATATGCTTGTCGATTTTCTGCAGGTACACTAACCGCGATTACGATAAGTTAAGGAACGATTAGAAAGACTCGACTAGCTATTATAGTGAGAGTCGTATTGTGTATGCCACCGAAACTATCTTCGTAAGACCAAAGCTATTTGGCGATTATTTTATTTTGTGAGGACGAATAGGACGTGCATACATCGTAAACATATGTATCTGAAATCAAAAATGCGTTGTATGAGAGTGGTAAGGTTCTTGCGAGTATAAAGCATGGTTTGCATAAGGACCATCTAGCTAAACTGTCCGAAATCTGCCGTGATCGAAAAGAGCGATTTATTGGCCAAAGAAAATGACCTTTTCTGATAAAGTTCATGTTGAAGAAATTGTCCCAAATTTTGTGTTCTATCTTCTGTTCAAAAATGAAAAATTCTGAACTTATGGGTAGTGAGAAATAACGGAAACCTTGGAGCGTCAGATTTCTGTCCGGAATAAGCACTTCTGCCCCCTTAAATTTTTAGGCCCCCTTCCTGCGGTTTTCTGCAAAAGAGCACAACACGAAACTTGTTCCAAATTCACCCAGGAAGCTTCTGTTAAAATTTGGTAAATTTTGGCTGGGTAGATTTTCCCTGGTGCACGAAACTCTAGCCCTCTGTTCACTAAAAATTCTGGGTAGACAGAGAGGTAAAACCTGAAAGGGACGACCATCTTAGAGACCCAATTAGCTCTGGAGTTGACTAGAAAAGTTGTTCACAAATACCTTAGGAGTGATCTGGTGAAATCTGAGAATTTTTGGATGAGAACTGTGGGAGTTATGATTATTTTTGCACACGATACAGAATCTGTCCTTGTGCTGTTCACAGTTTTTCGCTCTCTCACTCCATTTGATCTTTTGTTCAGATGGCCGAGCCTGATGATATGATGGTGGATGAGGATGGACGCGTACACTCGCAGTGTCTCCACTGGGAGGGCTTTCCCTCTATTTTGTGGGATGTTCTGCGTACCGCGGGCTATCTAATTCCCCCACGTTACGCCGGACTGGAGTTTGCAGAAAACGGAGTTACCCAGTGCCGTGTCAACGTGACTATCTTTCCACACCCGCTACACCCGGAGTGGCCCGCCTTGGAGCTTGAGGCTGTTGGTCGCCGTTTGGCCGATACTTGGGAGCTTGCAGCCATGAGGGCGCTCACCACATTTTGTGCGCAGCGTCCCGAGGTTGTCACGCTCACTCCCATTGGATTGTTTCCTGCTGCCCAGGACAACGACCCCTTTTGGCTCAACAGGGTGCAGCACGCACAGTATTTGGTAGACTTCCATGCCCAGGAGACTATCCATACCTCCATACGGTGCATGAGTGCACTCTACCGGCTTCAGACTCTCCAGAGTCAGGCACTCGAGCAGCTCACCGATCTTGCTCAGGCCTACCATATGATGGCAGATACCAGGGATGAGCAGATAAAGGAGCTCAGTCAGGATCTTGAGGACAGAGATGCTCAGATTGGCCAACTTGAGGGCCAAATCCAGGAGCAGGACACTCTCATGGGTGAGAGAGATACCACGATAGCACAGTTGGAGGAGCAGCTCCATGATCTGAGCCTTGAGTTGGAGGACGCTAATGAGCACATTCAGTGGCATCATGATCAGAATGACCATCCCCATGAGGACGACATGGAGGAGGATGAGGAGGAGCCACAGGAAATTGATGGTATCTCAGGTATGGATTTCGAGGGTGAGGTACCACAGGCACCTCAGATGGGAGCCCACTCTCCGGCTCACAGCGAGTCGTCCGTCAACGACTTGGATGATTTCTAGAGGACGACCTAGGAGGACTTTTGCACATACTCCTCGATAGGGTAGCCTAACTTTTGGCAAGTGTTGTAATAGGCTAACTAGGAGTTGAGTAACTCTTTTGTGTTGGGTATACCTGAACCATGTGGATACCCACAACATGTAAGGAACGGCGATAAACTTGGGTGATTTCGTTGTAATGTGGTAAACGATGAAATCCACAATCGCTGAGACTTGTCGGAATTTTTACCCATGTCTCCTTGCATTTGTTGGCTGAGTGTTGAATACCAGACTTGTGCTAAATTTTGTGATCTGGGTGCTCACAAAAATTCAGCATCGTTGGACCTCGCTAGTTTAAGATATAGGCGAAACAGTACCGATCAATCTGCTGAAAAACAGCGAAGACAGTAAGGCAAAGGACGAGCTTTTCGACCACCTTAGCTATAGTTCTAGCACCGAAGTTAAATACCAAAGTGGTGCATTCCTAAATCCGCTGACTACTGCAAAAGTTTGAGATGTTTTGGATGGACCCACAGCAGGCTGTGATTTTTTTTCTCGTAGCAAACAGAGATTCTGTCCATACTTCTAGCTGTGATTTCGGAAGTCTTTGACTACACCAATCATTTAGGAATCAAGGAAGTGATATGGATCGCGTTGCTAATGGTAACCTTTCACGTTTCAGATGGTTGGATCAACACGTGGCAACCCCGAGGGTTTTGGTGCCGGAAGCAGCCGCTCGCGACAATCGCCACCACCCCCGCCCAGTTTGGTGGAAGTGATGGCCGCTCAAACCGAGCTGCTACGTCAGATTGTGCAAGGACAACACCAGCAGAGGGGTGGGCACAATGCTCACCAACCACAAGCCGCAGGGTACACGGATTTCCTAGGGACCCAGCCCCCCTTGTTCCATAAGACCGAGGAACCCCTGGACGCAGATGCATGGATTCGCACCATAGAATCCAAGTTCACACTACTTGTGGCCCCATGCTCAGAAGCCAACAAAGCTCGTTTTGCCGCGCAACAGCTTCGCGGTACCGCTCGTCTGTGGTGGGACCACTATTTTGCGATGCTCCCGGCTGATTATGTGGTCGACTGGGATGAGTTCAAGACCGCGTTCCGGGCACATCATATCCCCGATGGTCTTATGGAGAGGAAGTTGAACGAGTTCCTGGCACTCACCCAGGGCACCCGCACCGTGTTGCAGTACGCCCAGGCGTTCAACAACCTATGCCAGTATGCGGGCTATCACGCTGACACGGATGCCAAGAAGCGTGATCGTTTCCGCCGAGGTCTGAATACCAAGCTTAAGGAACGTCTGAACCTAGCCAGGGCTGACACCTACAACGAGTTGGTCAATATGGCCATTACCCAGGAGGACTGTATCATGGCACACCGGGCAGAGAAGAAGAGAAAGGCACCCGCAGGACCATCAAGTGCCCAACCACCAAGGTATCGTATCGTGCAAATTACCGCACCTACAGCTCCACCAAAGGCCCCGCAGCCAGGAAGATGGATTGCCAGACCCCCACAGCAGCCAGGCATGGTACGACCCCCGATGCCTCCACAGAATGGTCCGAGGCCCATTCTTCAGCAGTCTCTTCGACCTAGCCCCGCAAATCGCTGTTTCAAATGCGGGAGTTCCAGCCACTTCGCACGCGAATGCCCTCAGCCTGGACAGCCCAACCAAGGTCAAGGATCCAACCCGAACACCAAGAACAGGGGCAAGAGACAGACCCTGCAAGTCAAGCAAGGACGGATTAACTTCACCACGCTTGCAGAGCTTCCTGAAGGAGCCCCAGTGATGTCGGGTACATTCTCTATCCATAACAAGCCTGCCGTTATATTGTTTGATTCTGGTGCATCGCATAGTTTTATAAGTGCAAAATTCGGTGCAAAAGTAGGCTTGGATGCTTGTCACACAAAAGGGTCATATATGATATCAACACCGGGTGGTAAAATTGCTTCAAACCAAATGGTCAGACAAGTACCAGTCAAATTGGGTAGTAAAACCATTGACACGGACCTTGTCCTTTTACCCCTTGACGGCATGGACATTATTTTGGGAATGAACTGGATGGCTATGCATGGAGTCACACTGGACCTTTCTTCCCGAGCCGTTGAGATAAATTCACCTAGTCACGGAGCCACTACCCTTTACCTACCATTCATAGATTGCACGAATTCCTGTGCTTATAAGATGGAAGGACTTAAGCTAAATGAGATTCTTGTGGTGAACGAGTATGCCGATGTTTTCCCGGATGACTTACCAGGAATGCCACCGGATAGGGATATTGAGTTCGTTATTGAATTACAACCAGGCACTGCACCTATATCCAAAAGACCATATAGGATGCCCCCTAAAGAATTGGCCGAGCTGAAACTTCAACTCCAAGAACTACTGGACAAAGGTTTTATTCGCCCTAGCGCGTCACCTTGGGGATGTCCAGCCCTATTCGTAAAGAAGAAGGATGACAGTTTAAGGTTATGTGTGGACTACCGACCTCTCAATGCGGTAACTGTTAAAAACAAATACCCCCTTCCCCGTATCGACGTACTCTTCGATCAATTAGCTGGAGCCAGAGTCTTCTCAAAGATTGATCTTCGTTCGGGATATCATCAGATCAAGATTCGCCCGTGCGATATTCCTAAGACTGCCTTCTCCACACGATATGGACTATATGAATTCTTGGTCATGTCCTTTGGACTCACCAATGCCCCTGCCTACTTCATGTATCTCATGAATTCGGTATTCATGCCCGAACTTGACAAATTCGTCGTAGTGTTCATCGACGACATTCTTATCTATTCCAAGGATAAGGAAGAGCATGCCAAGCACCTTCGCATTGTTCTTCAGCGACTCAGAGACCATCAGCTCTATGCTAAGTTTTCTAAGTGTGAATTCTGGTTGGATACTGTAAAGTTCTTAGGTCACACGATCTCCAGCGAAGGCATAGCTGTTGACCCCAGCAAGGTACAAGAGGTGATGGATTGGAAACCCCCTACCTCTGTTCATCAGATTCGCAGTTTTCTCGGCTTAGCCGGTTACTACCGTCGCTTCATCCCGGATTTCTCTCGAATTGCTAAGCCCATGACGGAACTATTGAAGAAGGAAGTAAAGTTTGTATGGAATGAGAAGTGTGAGGAAGCCTTCCACACTCTCAGAGAGCATCTGACTACTGCACCTGTGTTAGCTCAACCCGATAATACCAAGTCATTCGATGTGTATTGTGACGCATCAGGTACTGGTCTAGGATGTGTGCTTATGCAAGAGAATCGAGTGATTGCATATGCCTCACGAGCCCTTCGGCCCCACGAACAGAATTATCCCACGCATGACCTTGAGCTCGCAGCCGTCATTCACGCTCTGAAGATATGGAGGCACTATCTCATGGGTACACAGTGCAATATCTACACGGATCATAAGAGTCTCAAGTACATCTTCACACAAGCCGATCTGAATATGAGACAACGGAGATGGCTAGAATTAATCAAAGATTATGACCTTGAAGTGCACTATCACCCCGGTAAGGCTAATGTAGTCGCGGATGCACTAAGCCGCAAGTCCCATTGCCATTGCTTATCCATGGAGTCCTACCATGAGACATTGTGTGCAGACATGAGGAAGCTTAACTTGGAAATGGTTTCCCAAGGCACTCTAAATCACATCTCAGTTGAGCCCACTCTTCACGACCAAATCGTCATGGCACAACTACATGATGAAGGAATCAAGATCATCAAACAAAAACTCTCTCTAGGTGAGGAGAAGTATAAGTGTTTCCGCCAGGACCATAAGGGAGTTCTATGGTTCGAAAGTCGTATAGTCGTTCCGAAGAATCGTGAACTCCGCAAGCAAATTCTTGATGAGGCACACCTCTCCAAATTCTCTATCCACCCCGGTAGTAGCAAAATGTATCAGGACCTAAGGCAAAACTTCTGGTGGACTAGAATGAAAAGGGAAATTGCTACGTATGTCTCGGAATGTGACACGTGCCAGAGAGTAAAAGCTAGCCACTTAAAGGTAGCCGGTACACTTCAACCGTTACCTATACCATCATGGAAATGGGAAGACATAAGTATGGACTTCATCGTTGGACTACCAAACACGTCCCAGAGACATGATTCCATATGGGTTATCGTGGATAGACTCACAAAGACGGCACATTTTCTTCCGGTACACACCACCTATTCTACCAAGAAATATGCCGAGATTTACCTCGATCGTATTGTTTGCCTACATGGAATACCTAAGACAATTATATCCGATCGTGGTCCTCAGTTTGTAGCACGCTTTTGGGAACAACTGCAAACGTCTCTTGGTACCAAACTGATTCGCAGCTCAGCATACCATCCTCAGACTGATGGACAAACGGAAAGAGTAAACCAAATCCTTGAAGACATGCTGAGAGCCTGTGTCATTCATTATGACAAGAATTGGGACAAATGCCTACCCCTAGCAGAGTTCTCGTACAACAACAGCTACCAAACGAGTTTGAAAATGGCACCATTTGAGGCACTGTACGGACGAAGGTGTCGAACCCCTTTGAGCTGGTCACAAACCGGAGAACGTAAAATAATTGGACCCGACCTGGTAATCGAGGCAGAGGAGAAAGTAAAAGTAATACAAGCGAATCTTAAAGCCGCACAAGCCCGACAAAAGAGCTATGCTGACAAAAGGAGAAAGCCTCTAAAGTTCGAAGTTGGCGATCAGGTCTATCTTCGAGTTTCACCAACTAAAGGAGTGCAAAGATTTGGGATCAAAGGCAAACTAGCTCCCCGTTATATTGGTCCTTACGAAATCATGGAGAGCTGCGGACCCGTAGCCTACAAATTACGACTGCCCCCTCAGCTCACGGCCACCCATGATGTCTTCCACGTATCTCAACTCAAGAAGTGTATTCGAGTCCCTACCGAGATTGTGGAACCACAAGAAATATCGTTGGAACCCGATCTCTCGTATGTCGAACACCCAATTAAGATTCTGGATCAAAAAGAAAGAGAGACCAGGAGGAAAGTGATTAGAATGTATAAAATACAATGGAATCGCCACACGGAAGAAGAGGCCACCTGGGAAACGGAAAGCTACCTGAACCAACATTTCCCTGGGTTTCTTGTCTCAACCACTGGTATGTGCACCCACGCCCACACTAAGAATTACCGAATCTCGGGGCGAGATTCTTGTTAAGGGGGGAAGGCTGTGACGACCCTGGTTTTTGCAATTCCAAAAAAAATAAAAAAATAAAATAATAATCAAGGACATTAGCCTAACTCCATGTTTTGAACCAACTAATGAGAGGGTGGAAAGAATTAAAACGGGTACAGTTGGAATTCAAACTTAATTTGGGCACATTTGGGCACATTTGAAACTTTTAAAATAACTTTAAAACCATAAGCCAAATGAGATTTTGCCTGAAACCAAAGTTGTAGAACTTTTTATTTTGAACAACTTTCGTGTTCAAAAGTTTTTGAAATTCAAATCAGAAAGAGGAGAAAACGCCCTGTTTGCACCCAGCCCCCTGAACTTTTTCGAATTTTTGCATTTCGGTCCCTGGCGTCTCCCCCTCTGCTCTGCCGCGCCGCGCGCGCTCGCCCGCCCGCCGCGCGCCAGGTGGCCGGCGTCGCCTGACCGGCGCGAAGCGCCAGGCCAGTGGCCGCCGCACCACCCCGCCACGGCCGGCTTTGCCCCGCCCCGACGCCGCGCGGCCAGTCCCCGCCCGCGCGTGCGCTGCCGCGCCCAGGCCGCCGCCCGCCCGGCCAGTCTCCGCGCTCCGCCGTGCCGCCCCGGCCCCCGCGCCCCGCCAGCTGCCGCGCCTGCCCTCCGCCCGAGCCGCTGCAGCAGCTGCTCCCCACTCCGCGCCCGGCACTATCTCCTCGCGCCCACGCCACAATCGCGGCCGCCCAGTCGCCCGCGCCCGCTCGCCGCACGCCGCGCCGGCGTTCTGCCGCCGCCCGCCGCGCCCAGTGCACGCCGTTGCCGTGCCCCGCCCCGCGCGTCGCCCAGGCACCTCCACGCCCCCTCCTGTCCCTATAAAACCCCCGCCCCGACCGCCCGCGCGAAGCCCCGCCACCAGAACGCCCCGCCGCCGCCATCGCCGCCGCTGAGCACCGCCCCGCCGTGGACAGCCCACTGCCGCCGCCCACTGCCCAAACTGAGCACCCAGCCACCACTACATCACCTCACCGCAGCTCACCGACCCACCCAACGCCACCCCGAGCCACCGGAGCGCCGCCGCCCGCACTGCCGCCGCCGCCGCCGCCCCTGCTCGCCGTGGACAGCACGACCCCGACCCCCTCCGTCCAAGCCGAGCTCCGGAGTAGCTTCCCCATGCGCCACTGAAGCTCACCGACCGGACCACGCCGCCCCAAGCCCGCCGGAGCACCGCCGTCGACGCGAGCCGCGCCGCCGCCGCCTCTGCTCCAACGCCGGCGAGCCCTTCCCGGCCGTCCCCCACCTGAACAACACCCCCACAAGGTAGCCCCCGCACCCCTGAACCTTCCCCGACCCTCACCCCTCGCCGCCGGCGAGCCCCCTCGCCGGAATTTCGGCCGGCCGCCGCACCCGAGCCGCCGAGGACCCAATTGCAAGGATTTAAATCTTTAGAAGGGTCTGAACGCAAGATTCAAGGACCTAGTTGTAAAAGAAAATTTCAAACCTAGATTCAAATTCAGTGAACTTGTAAAATTCGTATAAAATCGTAGAAAATTCAGAAAAATGCAAACTTAACTGTTCTGGAATCCTCAGAACAAACTCTACCACTTTTGTTACAAAAATTTTCTCAGAATCTCAAAATATTTTGCTCTACATTAAATAGAAGCTTTAATGGACATATTTTATACCCACTGTTCTAGAACGATGCTGACCCTGAATTTTGGGCAGTGAATTAGTTGCTGGATGATTAGGACTGTGTAAAAAGATCAGACCCAAATTCCATCTCTAGCTCTGCTGTTTGTTAAACTTAGTTTTAATTCATGTGTAAATGGAATGTTTTATCCCTGTAGTTAGGTGGTGAGTCACCCATTGAAATTTTTCCTATGCTAATGTATTGGTACCTAGAAGCCAGAGAAAAACTAGGAGAATTTTTATCTTACAGTAACCCACTTATTTGATTTATGTGCTAATAACATACATTAAATCAAGAAAATAGTATCTTAGCTTGGAAAATTCTCAAACTTTTACTGGGAGATAAACTATGGTAGAGGTTGCTGTGTAAAACGTTCCATGGACAAAAACCCTGTGTAGGGTCCTGCAAAAATGAATCTTTAAAAAGCCTAGGTGTAGAATGTCATATTTTCTATGCTCTGAATACTGCATAATAAATCCTACAAAAATTACAGTAGCTTCTGCATGCTTAAGTGAGAGCTCTGTAAAAATCTTAGACTCAGTTGTTGCACCAATTGTCCTGTACAAAAAGAACAAGTATCTAACAGCAACAATGAAATATATTTTTCAGAATTACTCTGTTACATAAAATTGGCTGAAATTTTTACAGTAAGCACATCTTTCCTTGATGTGCCAAAATCCAAAATTTCATAACCAGAAACTATCCCTTGAAGTAATTACTCTTAAATCGTAATCAAGTGCTATTTCCACAACTTAAACTTGTGCACTCATGTAGAATCGACGACTCTCGCCGACGGAACCTACGAGCTGGTGCCCGCGTCTGAGAGTGAGCAGCGTGAAGCTCAAGCAAATCTAACTGAAGCTTTTGAAGACCCGAGCCCAAGTTCGGAAGGTCCCCAAGCGAACTGCGAAGGCAAGCCCCGGAGCATAACCCATCCTTTCCGAAATTATGCAACTCATTACCCTTTTGCTTGTGCATTAAGTCTATAGGAGTTGGATGAAAACTTAGTTGCATGATGTCAGGAACCCTTGCTTGAAAACTAGATGTAAGGTTCGATAGAATGCTGTGCTAATAGGACTCCGGTAAAAGTCGAGTGATTTCCTGTCACTCGCGAGAAAATAGGAGTTGAATGACTACTACACGCTGCAATCATAAGGACACGGACGGGTCATGTAACGATGGTTATGACTGAGGCCCGTCTGTCTAGTGAAAAATGCTAAGGCCGCAGGGTGTGGTAGTGATGGTTAAGTCTTTGAACGTACTAAACACATGCCGAGATTATGGGAATCGGTAAGCTTAAGTACCTGATTGGCCCGGCAAGGGGACGGCATCCTACCCTTTGAACTTCGGTCCCATGTGCATATGGCGAGTGCAGAGAGTGGCCACGACCCGGCGCCGAACCGTGGCGTGGGGCTCTTGTACTCTCGGAGGGTAGCCCCGATCCACGACCCGGAAAGAAAGGGGAAAAGTTGCACGTGTGACTCTAGGGAGTAACCACGTGACGTGTGTTTGGGTTTTCCCTTGCAAGGTTAAGAAATTCGATTCGAATCGTCCGTTTCTCACGGCTATTGAGACTGCTTAACCATTTTTACCCACAGAGTAAGAAGAGGAACAATGATGATGAATGAACTGGTTGGATGAAAATTTAATGCTTCACCATGTATGCTTTTGGATAGCTGCTTATCTAGAATGGTTATTGAAACTAGAATCTTGAGCTAAAAGTTGAAAGTAAGGACCCACTTGTAGACGCTTTTCGGCAAAACAAACCCCTGAGCCAAAAAGCCTGGCATGTCTAGAGTCGGTGGAGTAGTTTCCACTACACGGGTAAGTCTTGCTGAGTATTAGTATACTCAGTCTTGCTTGTGACTCGTTTCAGGTGAGCCCTTCGAAGACATGATTGCTAGCTTGACTTGGCCCTGCACTCTTCCCCCTGGTTGGTCGGTGGAATGGGATGCGCCCCCGTCCAACGGAGATAAGGCCGAGTGATGTCTCGTACGGGCTTCATCGAGACATCCTGTATCGTCGAGTAGTTTCCGTTGTTTATTTCCGCTGCAATTTAACTCTGAAGAACTTATTTATGTTAATTGAAGTACTTGTTTTCTAAACTCAGAACTAGGTCTGTAATAATTACTTATGCTAATGATGTAATATTTGCTGGAATGTGGTATTCTCTGGGCTCATCGTCGCATGAGCATTTGTATGTACGGCGCTCGATCCGTTCACCGTGGTTGTATCGGGAGGTTATACCCGACAGACCAGTGGATTACTCCGTTTGAAGTGTAAGGTTAACCGAGGATGCCTTAATGGTGATGGTTAATACACTTGAGCCGGATTAATTCAGGTGGTTCTGCCACAGCTGTTCACCTCAGGGGAGTTCGAAGAATTCACCGCCAATATGGGGATTAAATTGTTGAATTCTTCTCCATATTATGCTCAAGCCAACGGCCAAGCCGAATCGTCCAATAAGGGGATAATCAAGTTGATCAAAAGGAAGATAGAGGAACAATCCAAGAAGTGGCACCTGTCTTTAACTGAATCTCTATGGGCTTACAGGATGGCCTGCCACGAGGCCACTAAGATATCTCCTTATCAGTTGGTATATGGTCACGAGGCAGTATTGCCTTGGGAATTAAGGACGGGGTCAAGGCGCACATCGCTTCAAGATTAGTTGACGGCCGATGACTATTCCCTCCTCGTGAAAGGAGAGCTCGACGATTTGGCAAGTCAGCGATTAAGGGCCCTGATCAGCATTGAAGAAAACAAGAAAAGGGTGGCCAGGTGGTAAGGCAAGAAGGTCAAGTTCAAACAATTCTCCCAAGGAGATTTGGTATGGAAGTTGGTACTGCCGATAGGGTCTAAGGATCCCAAATTCGGTAAATGGTCGCCCACTTGGGAAGGGCCGTATAAAATCAGCTGATATGCTCCGGGAAATGCATATATACTAGAAACTATCGAAGGGGAAGAATTCACAAGAGCCTTAAACGGAAGATATCTGAAGAGGTACTATCCTAGTATATGGGTGGATGCATAACTTACGATAGAGTGTATCAAGACAACGTGGCCAACTCCTATTGGCTCCTGTCTATATAGCCGATGCAAAGATAACATCGTCTTAATGATGAAACATTCAATTAGTCTGACCGATTTGTTATTCGGTAAGAACAGCAGGGTACATGGCCGGCACGGTACAAGTCGCCCTTAGAACAAAAGTACCAACATATTTATTGACCACGCTTTTTCTTAATCTCCCTCTCGATCCGGCCTAATTCTATCAAGAGGCGGATGCTCTTTTCTTTCAGATCCTCCATGGCGACTTCAACCTCGACTTGACGAGGGAGTGGGTGGCTCCAGTTGAGAGGTGGTTGGGATGTCCCCGCCGTAGCATCTTCAAGGGCGACTGGGCGAGGGAGTGGATGACTCCTTTCAGTTGGCGGCCGCCTGGAGCAGTTGGCGTCTATATGGTCACATATCTTCTAGACGTCAGCGGGGACATAATCTTTGAGTTCTTCGCGATGAGCCCTAATCAGTTCTCTGTCCGCCTGCGACAATGGTCTATCTGAATGCATAACTTCAATCGCTCGTTCCAGACTGGGGCTAAGGCGTTTCGGCTAAAAGGGGAGCAAACAACCACCCAGCGTCAGATTGATTGAAATGTCAAGAGAGGGAACAAAGGAAGATTTTGTACCAGGTTGACGGAGAAGGAAGAAGACGAAGAAGACATCCTAGGGTCTAGTCTGGGAGGATGGATATCAAGTCGTTAGAGGAAAAGAAGATGGGCGATGCGAATGCCTTTGGAAATGATACGGGGCCTCATACTTATAGAAGGAAGAGGGTGAAGGAATGGTAGGATGCGTCCCATCGGAGTAAAAGGGTTAATAAATGAAAGATGCCGAAGAGGACGGTCCAAGTTTGAATCCGCACATCAACGGCAAGAAGACATTGAATGTTTACAGAGCATTCAGTACTTTTACATTTCACCCGAGGAGGGCATTAATAGCCGCAATCACTCGTTGCCTAACTTGATCGGCCGAGTCTAAGGTTCTCTGGTCGTCATCAGCTGATCCAGGGACTTCTAGCATATGACGATGGATTTTTATTGCTTCATGGGCCAGGTTCCACCTCTCCTGCTTCAGCTCGACGATGACGGATGGGAGGTCTTGGAGTCTTTTCTCTTTAGCAGCTATGGTCTTGGTCACCTGCTCCATCTCCTTGGCTAGCTCTGCCCTTTGCCGTTTAAGGTGGTCTGTGGCGCTGACGATATCTGGACGAGAGCTTTCAAGGAAGCTGATTCGTCGATGCACCTCTTGAGTTCGATGTTTGTAGGAGTCTTCCTCCTCGCGGGCTTTCGCTAGTTTGGGTTGATCGGCCATATGGCGCAAGGCCTGAATACTGGAATCCGCATTGACTCTATGTATGTGGCGGGTACCAAAGCCTCTTCCGCTTCCTCTGGAACTCGGCCTCTAATTTCACTAAGAAGTTGCCAAATCGGCGAGGCGTCTTCCACTAGTCGGCCGATGTCGTCTTAGAGGAGGATCCGTATGCTCTCAAGCTTGGCACGGACGTCATCAGGGATCGAGCTCAGTGTTACTTGGTGCGAGGCAACCTCTTCATCGTCAGAAAGTGCAACCGCAAAGGAAAAAAGACTGTTGTTGGGAGTGTCCTGCTCCTGCGAAAGAATAAAAAATAAAAATACGGATTAGCTGACGGTAAGGGGAAATAGGCTGATTTGGGTGACAAATTTCTTACCTCTTTGAAGCGGATTTCTTCTGCTTGCGTCGGCGGGAGTGCTACCCTCATCTTGGGAACTAGTGTGATTGGTTCATCGGAAGAAGAAGATTTGACGATTATCAGTGCCCTGCTCGGGCCAGCCTCCTGGAAAGGTATGGGAAGAGGATGTTTATAAGTATAATGCAAATGATTAAGTCTGATGATATATAATGACTGCCATACCTCTGTGAGTCGTCCGGCCGATGGTTTTTGGAAAGGTACAATCGATGCGCCCAGGGTAGCCTGCATCAAAAATCGGTTAGTTTTTGGTTAAGTATCAAAAAATTGAGTTAAGAGACTCTCTACCTCGGTGGGAGGAATTGCTGGCATTCCGGTTTCCACCTGGAATGTAGCCGATTGCTGCGGAGATTGCACTGGGGCGATTTGCGCAGCCTGATAGAAAGAAGAAGTTAATATCGACAGAATACTTAGAAGGATGTGAGGTATGTGAAATTACCTGAATAGCTTCTACTAGCAATGATGCAGCAGCCGCTCCAGCTTCTGTAGCAGCCTGAGGATCGACTTCCTCAATAATCGGCAAAGTCGGCGCAGCTAAAGGTTCAGCCGATGCCGCCGCCGACTGATCGGCCGGTTCTATACGGGCACGCACTCGGCGGCTTGTCTTCTTTAAAGAGGGTTTCTTCGGCGTTTGTTTCGATCGGCCGGTGGTGATGTCTTTGATGGTTGGGGCATGGTAGCCGATGAGTGGGAATGGTGTGTATGGGTAGCTATTCTTTATCGGCCTACCACTTCGGCTCCGCGTCGGAGGAAGTCGACTTTCGGACTGAAAAACAAAATAGGAGTTAGCGGCAAATTTGTAGCATAAAATGAAATAACATCAAAATCGGCCAGGAAAAGGGCTGTACCGCTGCGTTTGGGTCGATGTTGTCAGGATCCAGATCATTGCAATATGTTGCAGGAGATACACAAAAGAGATGTTGCTTCCATTCTGCCCACCATAACTTGAATTGTTGGACAGCAAAAGGAGCCACTATCCAATTTCTTAGATCAATGGTACTGGAGTCCAGCACTAAATTGCCTAGCCAATTGTAGTCAACGCCCTTAGTGAGCTCATCTCGGAATTTTGCGTGGCCGGCAAAATAAACTTGAATCGGCAGCTGACAAAGGCCGAATTGCCGTGCTGCGACTGATGGGTTGTAAAATTCATAAGTTGGGGAGTCTTTCCCAGAGAAGAAGTTTGCCGGTAAAATCCCTGGTTTGATCAAGACGTCCATAAGATCATTATCAAAGGAGTTGGACGACGAGTCATAGCAGTAGGGAAGCTCAAAAGGTGGCTCTGTCCTCTGGTACGGGTACCAACTGGTGGTTTCTTCACTAAAGCCGTTGTAAAAACATCTGAAATACTCGGCTGTTTGGGTGGCGGTGAACTGGCAACCAGGAAAAGCTGATGCCGCTTCGCCGAAAGAGGTACACCATCGTCGTATCGTGGTGTTCTCTTCTGACTCAATGTTGGGGAATGTCTTGGTCCCTATCTACTACTGGGAGACTTTGCTCATGTACAAGTTAAGCCAGAGGGTGATGAACCACCAGGGGCCACCAGGGTTACCAATCGGCTCTCCCTTTGATAGTTTGACGCCGATCTGGTGCATCATGTGGTAGGCTGATCCTAGCAGATGCTTCCCGAGGGGGATGGTGGATCCTCTTAACAGGGCTTCGGCCAGAGCTTGTGTATTGGAAGAAGGACCAACCGCTCTGCCGCAGAAGAGGTGCTTCTCTAGACACATCATCAAGAATGTTGTATGTTCTCTCTCCAAAATCGTCCCGGTCCTTATGTTTCTGTTGATGTACCCTTTCCACCCGCCGATTCCTTTCGTCTCTAGCCGATGGGTTGGTTTGATCAGATAATCAAAGGGTGTATCGGGGAAGAAATGTCAAGGCCGGTCAGCATCAGAACATCGGCCAGAGTTGGGGTCATGGGTCCGTGCCCAAAGAGAAACGCGTTGAGCGCGTCAGACCAGAAATAGGAGGCTGCCATTACCAGGGGTTCAGTCTTCTCCATCTGGGATAAAGAGAGATTGATGCACTGGCCAATTTTTAATTCATCCCATTGAACTCTCTTAGAGTTGGCCATTCTTTGTTACCACTCTTTCCAGCCGGGGGTTTCATTCGGCCAAGATCTAAAAACGCCTGACCATTGACCCAAATCCATAGGTGATTGCTTGAAAGGGATTCTATGGGTTTCTAAGTTAATCAGATCAGTCGGGTCTGGATTCCCCATAGGGCCTAAGCAGATGAGACCAGGAGTTTCGGGAAGGCGGATAGTGATTTGGTGTCTGATTGTCTAAAAAAGGTAAAAAGGGAAGGACTAAGAATAGATCTAAAAGATGCATGGGCGGTAAAAAGAAAAAAGAAAAAGTTTCAGATGTTTACCTTCAGGATGAAGCTCATCGTCGTTGATGGAGTTGCTGGCGGAGCCTCCGTCGCTGGTGGAGTTGCTGATGGTGCCACCATTGAAGGAATGAAGCGGAATGCAGACGAAAGAAGGATCGCCGGAGAATGCGGTTGGAGGCCAAAAGGGGGCTGGGAGAAGATAGAAAGTGATTCGCCGAGGAGGAAGTTACTGAGCTCGTGGAGAAGAAGCGGTAGGGAACGCCATTATTTAAAGATGGTCCGAGAGAAGGGGTAAAGGCAGGATTTTACCGCGACGTCTACATGAATTCCTGGGGAACAGTTGTCTCAGGCGCCCAGTTTGAAAAGATTGCAATCATCAGGTAGAAGACCGCGAAACAGAAGGAGATTTTTGCCGCATTTGTTTTGGAGGAAAGATTAAAAAAAGAAGAATTTCGAAGTAAAAGTCATGTTTTACTCCAAAACTAGGGGGCATGTGTTGACGCCAGATTTTGACATGTTTTGAATCGGCGTCAGGGAAGGAGAAAATTGGCCAATGCGGCAGACTTAAAGGCTACAATTGGGAATCGGCCGATTGGCGCTACAGTTATGAATCAGCCGATTGGTGCTGCAGTGTTTCGGGCGATTGGCGAATGGAGTTGGTGGGGGTCGGCCGATTGAAAGGCTGGAGCGTTTGGGTCAATATGGGCTTGCGCCAACAAATAAATTATTTATAGAAGGGGGATGAAGCCAATGGAATCCCAATAGGGGATGTTGAGTCAAGATGACAGAGGATCCCAGTCAAAGATGACATGATGTTGGTCAAAGAGCGACGCCGACTCGGTCGAGGAGCAATGGAAGGAGTTCGGATTGAATTAGGAGATGGCAGCAGAAGATCCTGCGGGAGTCTGTTTCCTTTAGGAGAGTCTTACAGATATAATAGTTTTTATATTTAAGTCAAGTTTGTAACGGATCGTGACAGATCAAGAGTCTTAGTCCTAGGGTATAAATAGAAGGAGTCGGGGTTTTGTAAAGGATACACATCAATCAATACAAACAATCTACTTTTTCATCGTACTTTACTTTCAAGTCGGCAACTTCGCCAATACATCTTTTTCTTTCACGAGTTCGTACGGGTTGGCAGGGCTGCATCGACACGATCTCCGGCCAATTAGTAAGTTCCGTTTATCGAGTAATATCTAAGCTTTAACTTCAGGCGCATCGCCGTTGTTTCTTTTAGATTTATTCACCAGTTATCGATATTTATTAGAATTATAGGCTTTACCTATTGTTCTAGTTTTATCACCAGTTATCCAGCTTGAGATCGAACTGTCGGCTTTATCATTATTTTTCTTATTTATCATCATATAGCCGATTAGATCTATTTCGAGTGTTGCATCTGTGGCGATTGTTTAAGTTGCTCCAGTAATTTCTTTGCAATCGCTACGTGATTATCGGCTCATCTATAGCCGGTCATCTTCATAGCAAATTGGCCGATTCGCTGATACGCTTTTCGGGACAGATCGGAACTTTAGCCGATCGAGACCCCCGGAATTTAATACGTTTCTTTCCTTGTCAATCAATAGGTCAGATTGACTAGCACACCGCGCAAACCGTACCAGGGCGATCACCCGAACAGGAGTTAAGCAGATTCTCCTGGGTCGTGTGTCCGACGCTGATGGTCATCGGCCGATTTTTAGCGCCAACAACTTGTTTTGGAAATCAATAGGTGAAAGAAAAGGCGTTAGCCACCTGGAATCCAAGGTATGAGGAATAGCTTCAAAATATATACTCAGAATTCTTTGAGGATCATGACCCTAGATTTGCTTAGTCCCCGGGATCTATCTCAATCACTGTGCTCAGGACGAGCAAATATCTAGGTGTGGGGGTGTGTTGGCGGTCGATTTCGATGATTTTTACCACCAACATTTCTCCGGTTATCATGATTTATAAGTCAAAATTGAGTTAAAACTAACCACACAAACAAGTTCCACAAGTTTTGTCACATTTATCATTTCAGGAACTTAGTGTGCAAAATTGGGCCGAATTGGCTCCGCCTTTCTGGCCACGTCATCGATCCTAGAACAAAGAAACACAACAAGGATGATCAGGGATTGTGTACTTGAAGTCGGTTTGCTCCAAGGACCAGAAAGGCTTCACACATGGATCAAAAGGCCCACATGCATGTCCAAAACGGTTGCTTAACTAAAAAGCAACAGACTTCAGGAGGCTATCAGAGACGTCCACGCGAAGGTCGGTGCCAAGTCATGCTCAACTTCACATGGAAGTTACGTTAACTGCCAAGGTCGCGTGGCCTTGACGCCCTTCACCAGTTACCGACCTCTAGCTGCTATAAATAGACCTCAACTTCCCACTTGTAAGACACACCATTCTAGAGAGAAGTAAGATTCTTAGTTACTTCAGTTCAGTTGTAGAATGGGGAGATTGTGAGGTGAGAGCTTGTGCAAGAGCCGAGCTAGGAAAGGAGCCGGGGTTTTCTCTTGGTCCTTCTCCACCTTGTATCCACCTCAGGGGAATATTATCAAAGTAAGTTCCTCATTTATCTTCAGTATCTCACTAGTTTTTCTCTTTACTTTCAGTATCTAGTTAGTTTACTTTCTTTGATCTGCGGGATCCCTTGTCTGCATGGTTCAGCAAGCCTGGCCATTTGGGGTTTCTTCTTGCCTTAACGTGAGGCGGAAGTCAGTAACTTGATACTTGAAGCGTGGTGCTTAGGCTTGATAGTTATCTTGGGTTGTGTTCCACCCCATGGAACTGATGTGGTAGACGGCAGGTGGTTACAGCCCTATCTGTCCCTAGTAGTCCACCATGTTCGGGTGTTTTCATAGCAGTAGATCGTTGGCCGAGTTGGACCCCCCATTTCTCCCTCATTCTGAGGTCCTTCCGCCCCAGCCGCCGAAGCAGATCAAGTTAGTGTAACAGCTAGTTATCTGGGTAACGAGTTGGCTAACTGAAGTTAAGCCCTCTATCCTCTTACCTTGTCTCTCTAGGTGTCCGGTTGAATAGTTCTAGGTCTGGTTGCGTCTGCCGTTCCTTGGATTCGATATCCCAGGTAAACTCACTGGTGAAAGCTACATCAGTATCCGTGCGCTTGTGGATTAGTTCGTAAAGGCTAAGGAGTGCCAATGATACCATATCTCATTCACCAACTACTCAGATGACATGCTTTCCCGATGATAAATTGCTCACAAGTAGAAGGCATATTGGCGAGGAATAAAGAATATGCAAGCCAACCAAGGAAAGGCATGTTTAGCATGAGGAGATTTGTCAAGGTTCGTCGAGTTTAATTTTTGAGATCTTTATAAAATTTGTTTGAACTTAAGAATAAGGGAGTTTAAGGGAGTGTTGCGCAAACCATCATTAAGGAGGAAAAAGAGGAATCTAAGGGGGGTAAGAGGCGGTTTGGCCAACCTAGAGGTTCGGTCGTCCCTCTCTAGATCCCATCTGTCCTATTCTTTAGTGTGTTGGACTGTCTGATGTTGCACGAAATGTTGGGGGAGATCTCGAATGTGTGGTTGTTGAGCTTGAGAGCTCTCCCCCACACTTATTCTTGTACCTATTTTTATTTGACAAAGAAAACAAAAAAGGGTGGAAACAAAAACTCTACCTGTTTGAATACTAGGGAGTTCAGATCTTTATTGAAATAACTTTTGGGGCATGAAATGCTTGAAGAGCCTAACTTTCTTTTTATTCTATTTGTTAATGTTTGTTTATTTATTTATTATTTTTTACTTTTTATGGCAAGATGGCATGATGGGTAACTTAGCAGGGTAAAAACATGGATCGAGGATGCACAAGGTCTTTGGGATACTTACTAACGGATCTCTCCAAGCATAGAACAAAATGCAAAGTTAAGATGAATGAAACAAAGTCTTGCATTTGTTCTTCTTGGTTCCTCGGGCATCTTTCTTTTTGTTGAATCAAGGAGTGTTTGCAGAAGTGTTGCAGTTATTGTACGCTGCTCCTTAGTTACCATCTTATTCCCTGCAAAAGGTTAGTGGACAACTGTAACAACCCTGATAAATTACAATTCTAAAGCAATGTCATTAGCCCAACCCTATGCTTAACCAACTAATAAAAGGGTGAAAAGAATTAGAACAAGTTGAGTTGAAATTCAACTTGAAATTAGGCACATATGAATACTTTTGAATTTTTAAATTAACTTTCAAACCACAAGCCAAATGAGGTGTTGCCTGAAACCAAACTTGTAGAACTTTTTATTCTGAACAACTTTCATGTTCAAAAGTTTTTGAAATTCAAATTAGAAAATGGAGAAAACATCCTGTTTGCAACCAGCCCCTTGGAACTTTTCAAATTCTCGCAAATAGGCCCTTCTTCCCTCCTCTCTCTCCCCTCCCCGCCCGACACACCGGCCAGGTGGCCGGCGATGCCTGACCGGCGCAAGCCGCCAGGCCAGTGGCCACCGGCCCTCGCCCCCAAGCCCGGCTTTGCCCCCCCCCCCCACCGCCGCGCTGCCCAGTCCGCGCTCGCCGCGCGCGCCACGCCAGCCCCGCCTCTGCTCGCCGCCCGCCGCGCCCAACGGTCGCGCCGCGCCGTGCTGCACCGCCCGCCGCGACCCGCCCGTCGCTGAGCTCACCTCCTGCCCGAGCCGCTGCTGCAGCTGTCCCCCAATCCCGTGCCGCGCTATCTCCTCGCTCCCCCACGCAAAATCTCTGGTGCCCAGTCGCGCGCTCCGCCCTCCGCACGCTGCGCCGGTGAACCGAGCCGCCCACCGCGGCCAACCCCGCGCCATTGCCGTGCCTCCACCCCCGCGCGTCGCCCGGCACCCCTCCCTCCCTCCTGCCCCTATAAAAGGCGCTCTAGGCCGCCCGCGCGAGCCACCAGAAAGCAGAGCACTCGCCGCCGCCATTGTCGCCGCCGAGCTCCACCCGCTCGTGGACAGCCCTCTACAGCCATCCACTACCCAAATTGAAGTTCCAGCCACCACCACATCAACCCACCGGAGCTCACCGACCCGCTCAACGCCGCCCAGGACCGCCGGAGCACCGCCGCCCGCGCTGTCACCGCCGCCGCCGCCCCTGGTCACCGCGGACAGCTCGACTCCGACCTCCTCCGCCCAAGCCAAGTACCGGAGCAGCTTCCCCACGCGCCACTGAAGCTCCCCGTTCAGACCATACCGCCCCAAGCCCGCCGGAGCACCGCCGTCGACGCGTACCGCCGCCGCCGCCGCCCTTGCTCCAACGCCGGCGAGCTACTCCCGGCCGTCCCCCACCCGACCAAGACCCCCACGAGGTAGCCCTCGCACCCCTGATCCTTCCCCGGCCCTCACCCCTCGCCGCCGGCGAGCCCCTCGCCGGAATTTTGGCCGGCCACCGTACCCGAGCCGCCCAAGGACCCAATTGCAGTAATTGAAATCTTTAGAAGGGTCTGCACGTAAGATTCCAAGGACCCAGATGTAAGAGAAAGATTCAAACCTAGATTCAAAATCAGTGAACTTGTAAAATTCGTATAAAATCGTAGAAAATTCAGAAAAATGCAAACTCTACTGTTCTGGAACCTTTAGGATAAACTCCACAACTTTTGTTACATGCATCTCCTCAGATTCTAGCTAATTTATGCTCTAATTTAAATAGGCTGTTTAATGACCTTTATTCACAACCATTGTTGTAGACAAGTACTGGTCCTGAAACTGTTACAGTAGGAGATATACTTGTTATATCAGCCAATGTAAAAAGATCAGGCCCAAATTCCATCTCTATCTACACTGTTTATTAAACTTAGTTTCATACCATGTTTGGATAGAATTAATTGTCCCTGCGGTTAGGTTATGAATCACCTAATGGAACTTTTGTTGTACTTGTATAATGGTACCTAGATGCCATAGAAAAATTTAGAGACTTTTTATCTCAAAGGAACCTATTTATTTGATTTAGGTGCTAATAACATACATTAAATCGAGAAAATAGTATCTTAGCTTGGAAAATTCTCATATTTTTACTAGAAGATACTGAGTGGTAGAGGTTGCTGTGTAAAAATTTTCATGGACAAAAACCCTGTGTAGTGTCCTGTAAAAAAATAAATCCTTGAATAACCTAGGTGTGTAATGTCATATTTACTATGCTCAGAAAACTGCATAATAAATCCTATAAAAATTATAGTAGCTCCTGCATGATTAAATGAAAGCCCTGTAAAAATCTTAGTCTCAGTTTTTGCACCATTTGTTCTGTACAAAAAGAACAAGAATCTAGCAGCAACCATGTATTATATTTTTCATAATTAATCTGCTGCATGAAAATATCTGAAAATTTTACAGTAAACTTATCTTTCCCTGATGTGCCAAGATCCAAGATTTCATAACCAGAAACTACTCCCTGTAGTAGTTACACTTAAATCATGTTTCCATAAGGAACATAAGTTCCCATGAACACCCACCCCACCTTGCTTAACGAAGTTACTTATTATACTTTTCTACTCTATTAACAATTGCCCACAGAAATCTCAACTAAGCAACATCACAACCCAATCACTATTTTTGTGAACTACAACTTTGACGTGAGTGAACATGATCGTCATATACCCTCACTATAACTTATATTGGTGCATTCATATAGAATCGACGACTCTCGCCGACGGAACGTACGAGCTGGTACCCGCGTCCGAGAGTGAGCCACGTGAAGCTCAAGTAAATCTAACTGAAGCTCTTGAAGACCCGAGCCCAAGTTCGGAAGAGCCCCAAGCTAACTGTTCACAAGAAGGCAAGCCCCGGAGCATGAACCCTATTTTTCTAAACTTATGCAACTTATTACTCTACCTTACTTGTGCATTAAGTTTATAAGAGTTGGATGAAAACTTAGTTGCATGATCCTAGGTGCCCATGCTCTGAACACTAGATGCAAGGTTCGATAGAATGCTATGCTAATAGGACTCGGTAAAAGTCGAGTGATTTCCTGTCACTCGCGAGAAATTAGGAGTTGATTGTTTACTACACGCTGCAATCATAAGGACAACGGACGGGCTATGGTACGATGTTTACGATTGAGGCCCGTCTGTTTAGTGAAAAATGCTAAGGCCGCAGTGTGTGGTAGTGGTGGTTAAGTCTTTGAACGTACTAACCACATGCCGAGAATATGGTAATCGGTAAGCTTAAGTACTGGATTGAACCGAGGCCGGAATATACTCCCCACTGTCTTTAATTCGTTCACATCTAGCTAATGGCGGGTGCATCGGCCGCCACGGCCCGACGTACCGAGGTCTGTGGGGAGGTGTAGTCGAGGGCGGTGGGCCTGTTCCGTGAAGCGGGAATTGAAGGGAAAAGTTGCACGTGTGACTCTGTGAGTAACCACGTGACGTGTGTTTAGGTTTCCCTTGCAAGGTTAAAGAAATTCGATTCGAATCGTCCGTTTCTCACGGCTATTGAGACTGCTTAACCCCTTTTACCCACAGAGTAAGAAGAGGAACAATGATGATGAATAAACTTGTTGGATGAAATTTAATGCTTCACCATGAATGATATTGGATAGTTGCTTACCTAGAATGGTTAAAGAAAGCTAGAACCTGGAGCTAAAATCTGAAAGTAAGGAACTACTATATATGCTTTTCGGCAAAACAAACCCCTGAGCCAAAAAGCCTCGCATGTCTAGGAGTTGGCTAAGTATACCCCACTAGTCGGGTAAGCCTTGCTGAGTATTAGTATACTCAGCCTTGCTTGTGGCTCATTTTCAGGTAAAACCTTCGAAGATATGATTGCTAGCTTGACCTGGCCTTGTACCCTTCCTCCTGGTTGGTCGGTGGAATGGGATACGCCCCCGGCCAATGGAGATAATGCCAAGAGATGTCTCGTACGGGCTTCACCGAGACATCCTGTATCGTCGAGTAGCTTTCGTTATTTTATTTCCGCTACAACTTAAACTCTGAAGAACTTATTGGTTATGATCAATGAAGTACTTGGTTACTAAACTCAAACTTGGTTTGTGATATTCACTTATGATAATTTTTGTAATATCTGCTGGAATGTGGTATTCTCTGGGCTCATCTTCGCATGAGCATTTGTATGTATGGCTTCGATCCGCTTTACCGTGGTTGTATCGGGAGGTTACCCGACAGACCAGTGGATTACTCCGTTTGAAGTGTAAGGTTAACCTTGATTGCCCTAATGGTGATGGTTAATACACTTGAGCCGGATTAATTCAGGTGGTTCTGCCACAGCTGGTATCAGAGCCGTAGCTGGTGCCACAGCTGGTAACAGCTGGCACCAGAGCCGAAATGCATACGCCAGAGAATGTGACAAGCCTTAAAAACTCATTTTCCTAAAACTTGACTAGAAAGATGTGTTGCGAAATACGTTGGTGCGTTAAGGATGGTGCCTAGTTCGTAAAGCCCTAAGGGATTATGGGAAAGTTACTAGGTGGCTATCTAACTTCTATATATTATCAACTGACTTCCAGCACATTACTTTCTATCAAAACTTACTTTCATGCACAACCGACCTTAAATTCTGTAACGACGCACTCATCGCTAAGGTAAGAAGGTAAGAACCCTCAGCCAACTGAGAGAGCTTGGCCTTCCTGTCGGTGATGCGAACCGAACGCTGCCCTCAAGCAGTGGCTTACTTGAGGTGCTGCCAATATGCCAACTGTTAGTTGAATATATTGGGAGTAGAAGGTTTGACGTAGGGTATGGCGATCGCTGTTCATACCCCCGTCTCATGACGGTACCCCCGTGAATACGCTATCTCGATAGCGTATGTTAACGTCGTCTGTACGGCGGAAATTGTACAGATATCGTTTCTATAAGTAAACGGTAATGAATACGGACGCTTTCATGAGTGCTGGCATGAAAGGTTCATGATATATATATGCTTTATCAATCTTCTGCAGGTACACTAACCGCGATTACGATAAGTTAAGGAACGGTTAGAAAATCTCGACTAGCTATTATAGTGAGAGGCGTATCATGTATGCCACCGAAACTATCTTCGTAAGATCAAAAGTTATTTGGCAATTATTTTATTTTGTGAGGACGAATAGGACGTGCATGCATCATAACCATATATATCTGAAATTGAAAATGCGTTGAATGAGAGTGGTAAGGTTCTTGCGTATCTAAGCGTGATTTTGCATAAGGACTATCTAGCGAATCTGTCACAAATCTGCCATGACCGAAAAGAGAGATTTATTGATCAGAGAAAATGGTCTTTTCTGGTAAAGTTCATGTTGAAAGAATTGTTCCAAATTTTGTGTTCTATCTCCTGTTCAAAAATGAAAAATTCTGAACTTATGGATAGTAAGAACTAACAGAAACCATGGAATGTCAGAATTCTGTCCAGAATAAGCACTTCTGCCCCTTAAATTTTTAGGCCCCCCTTCCTACAGTTTTCTGCAAAAGAGTACAACACAAAACTTGTTCCAAATTTACCCAGGTAGCTGCTGTTAAAATTTGGTAAATTTTGGCTGGGTAGATTTTCCCTGGTGCACGAAACATTAGCCCTCTGTTCACTGAAAATTCTGGGTAGACAGAGAAGTGAGACCTTAAGGGAACAGCCATCTTAGAGCCTAATCCAGCCAAAGTGTTGAATAGAAAAGTGGTGCACAAATACCTTAGGAGTGTTCTGGTGAAATTTGAGAATTTTTGGATATGAACTGTGAAAGTTACGGTTATTTTGCACTCTATACAGAATCTGTCCCTGTGCTTTTCACACTTTTTCTTGGCCTCACCCATTTGATCTTTTGTTCAGATGGCCGAGACAGCTGCCATGATGGTGGATGAGGATGGACGTGTTCACTCACAGTGTCTCCACTGGGAGGGTTTTCCCTCTATTTTGTGGGATGTGTTGAGCACCGTGGGCTATCCAATTCCCCCACGTTACGCCGGACTGGAGTTTGCAGAGAATGGAGTTACCCAGTGCCGTGTCAACGTGACCATTTTTCCGCACCCGCTACACCCGGAGTGGCCCGCCTTGGAGATTGAGGCTGTTGGTCGCCGTTTGGCCGATACTTGGGAGCTTGCAGCCATGAGGGCGCTCACCACTTTTTGTGCGCAGTGCTCCGAGGTTGTCACACTCACTCCCATTGGTTTGTTTCCTGCTGCCCAGGACAACGACCCTTTTTCGCTCAACAGGGTGCAGCACTCACAGTACTTGGTGGACTTTCATGCCCAGGAGACCATCGATACCTCCGTGCGGTGCATGAATGCACTCTACCGACTTCTGGCTCTCCAGAGTCAGGCGCTTGTGCAGCTCACTGATCTTGCACAGGCCTACCACATGATGGCAGATACCAGGGATGAGCAGATTAAGGAACTCAGTGAGGAACTCGAGGATAGAGACACCCGGATTGGCCAACTTGAGGGCCAAGTACAGGAGCACGACACTCTCATGGGTGAGAGAGATGACATGATAGTACACTTGGAGGAGCAGCTCCATGATCTGAACCTTGAGTTGGAGGATGCTAATGAGCACATTCAGTGGCACCATGATCATAATGCCCCTCCTAGCCCCTTGCTAGTTGAGTTATAGGCAAGATACTATAACTTCTTCTGCTGAAAAACAACCAAAATAGGGAAGCAAAGAGTGAATCATTTGACCATCCTAGCCATCGATTTAGCATCTTGGCTGAATACCAAAGTGGTACATCTCTAAATTCCCTATCCACAGCCAAAATATGAGAAACTTTGGATGAGCCTACCAGAAGATATAAATTTCTTATGGCAGGCAGTTTTATGCCCACGATTCTATCCATGACCTTTTGGAAGTCTACTATTCCGTGTTAGATCATTTTGAGTCATGGAAGCAATATGGATCACGTTGCTAATGAAGAACATTCGCCTTTTCAGATGGTTGGAGCAACCCGTGGTAACCCGGATGGTTTTGGTGCTAGCGCAAGTGGATCACAACCACAGCCGCAGCCACCACCTAGTTTAGTGGAAGTAATGGCCGCTCAAACCGAGTTGCTTCATCAGCTTGTCAAGGGGCAGGAAGCGATTTTTCAATGCCTGCAGCAACAACACCATCAAGGGGATGGGTGCAATGTCCACCATCCTCAGGTTGCTGGCTATCCAGAGCTCAATAACAAGCTGATGGACACAAGAGACGTTTACTCAGACTCCTTATTGCCCCCATCACAACTTCCGATGAAACTTAAGGATCACCAAGTAAAGTGTCGGACTCTCAAGCTTGACCCATGCGGCATAGACTTGACTAGATGGGAAATTACCTGCACAGAATTCATCCCACGGGGCCGACGTCAAGTTAGCAAAACTACTGACGCCGGCACAGTCCTTCGAACACAAACTCGCTCACCTGTTCCGGAAAAGATAGACCCTGCCAAATGCACCACACCCAAGGGAGGTTCATTAGGTATGCCAGTAGCGATATCTTCAGATAACAAACAACCCGGTCGCCCAAGTGACAAAAACCGTTGCTTCATTTGTAGCAGTGCTAACCATTTTGCTCGAGAATGCCCTCAGCCTAGGCAGCCAAATCAGGGCCAAGGTTCTAGCCAAACCCATCAGAACAAGCGTAAAAGACAGAGGAACAAGAGCAAAGGACAGATCGATCAGCTTGAAGCACTCCCTAAAGGTGCACCCTTAATGACACGCACATCCTCTATTTAACAACAAGCCTGCAGATATATTATTTGATTCTGGTGCATCACATAGTTTCATTCGTGCAAAGGTTTGGTGCAAAAGTAGGCTTGAATGTTTGTCACACAAAAGGGTCGTATATGATCTCAACACCGGGTGGAAAAATTGCTCCCAACCAAATAATAAGGCTGGTACCGATAAAATTGGGAAGTAAAGTCATCAACACAGACCTTGTTCTTTTACCCCTTGACGGTATGGATATTATTTTGGGAATGAACTGGATGACTATGCATGGAGTCACACTGGACCTTTCTTCCCGAGGCGTTGAGATAAATTTACCTAGTCACGGAGCCACTACCCTTTACCTAACGTTACGGGAGTGCACAAATTCTTGTGCTTTCGTGATGGAAGGGATCAACCTAGAGAATATTCCAGCGGTATGCGAGTATGCCGATGTCTTCCCGGATGACTTACCCGGAATGCCACCAGATAGGGACATTGAGTTCGTTATTGAACTGCAGCCAGGCACTGCACCTATATCCAAAAGACCATATAGGATGCCCCCTAAAGAATTGGCAGAGCTGAAAATTCAACTCCAAGAACTACTGGACAAAGGTTTCATTCGCCCTAGGGCGTCACCTTGGGGATGTCCAGCCCTATTCGTAAAGAAGAAGGATGACAGTTTAAGATTATGTGTGGACTACCGACCTCTCAATGCGGTAACTGTTAAAAATAAGTACCCCCTTCCTCGTATCGATGTACTCTTCGATCAATTAGCTGGAGCCAGAGTCTTCTCAAAAATTGACCTTCGTTCGGGATATCATCAGATCAAGATTCGCCCGTGCGATATTCCTAAGACTGCCTTCTCCACACGATATGGACTATATGAATTCTTGGTCATGTCCTTTGGACTCACAAATGCCCCTGCCTACTTCATGTATCTCATGAATTCGATATTCATGCCCGAACTGGACAAATTCGTCGTAGTGTTCATCGACGACATCCTTATCTATTCCAAGGATGAGGAAGAGCATGCCAAGCACCTTCGCATTGTTCTTCAGCGACTCAGAGACCATCAGCTCTATGCTAAGTTTTCTAAGTGTGAATTCTGGTTGGATACTGTAAAGTTCTTGGGTCACACGATATCCAGCGAAGGCATAGCTGTTGACCCCAGCAAGGCACAAGAGGTGATGGATTGGAAACCCCCTACCTCTGTTCATCAGATTCGCAGTTTTCTCGGCTTAGCCGGTTACTACCGTCGCTTCATCCCGGATTTCTCTCGAATTGCTAAGCCCATGACTGAACTGTTAAAGAAGGAAGTAAAGTTTGTATGGAATGCGAAATGTGAAGAAGCTTTCCACACTCTCAGAGAGCATCTGACTACTGCACCTGTGTTAGCTCAACCCGATAATACCAAGTCATTCGATGTGTATTGTGACGCATCGGGTACTGGTCTGGGATGTGTGCTTATGCAAGAGAATCGAGTGATTGCATATGCCTCACGAGCCCTTCGGCCCCACGAGCAGAATTATCCCACTCATGATCTTGAGCTTGCAGCTGTCATTCACGCTCTGAAAATATGGAGGCACTATCTCATGGGTACACAGTGCAATATCTACACTGATCATAAGAGTCTCAAGTATATCTTCACACAAGCCGATCTGAATATGAGACAACGAAGATGGCTAGAATTAATCAAGGATTATGACCTTGAAGTGCACTACCACCCCGGCAAGGCTAATGTAGTCGCGGATGCACTAAGCCGCAAGTCCCACTGCCATTGCTTATCCATGGAATCCTACAATGAGACCTTGTGTGCAGAAATGAGGAAGCTTAACATGGAAATGGTTTTTCAAGGTACTCTAAATCACATCTCAGTTGAGCCCACTCTTCACGACCAAATCGTCATGGCACAACTACATGATGAAGGAATTAAGATCATCAAACAAAAACTCTCTCTAGGTGAGGAGAAGTATAAATGTTTCCGCCAGGACCGTAAGGGAGTTCTATGGTTCGAAAGTCGTATAGTCGTTCCGAAGAATCATGAACTCCGCAAGCAAATTCTCGATGAGGCACATCTTTCCAAGTTCTCTATCCACCCCGGCAGTAGCAAAATGTGTCAAGACCTAAGGCAAAACTTCTGGTGGACTAGAATGAAAAGAGAAATTGCTACGTATGTCTCAGAATGTGACACGTGCCAGAGAGTAAAAGCTAGCCACTTGAAAGTAGCCGGTACACTTCAACCGTTACCTATACCATCCTGGAAATGGGAAGACATAAGTATGGACTTCATCGTTGGACTACCAAACACTTCCCAGAAACATGATTCCATATGGGTTATTGTTGATAGACTCACAAAGACGGCACATTTCCTTCCGGTACACACCACCTATTCTGCCAAGAAATATGCCGAGATTTACCTCGACCGTATTGTTTGCCTACATGGAATACCTAAGACAATTATTTCTGATCGTGGTACTCAGTTTGTAGCACGCTTTTGGGAACAACTGCAAACGTCTCTTGGTACTAAACTGATTCACAGCTCAGCATACCATCCTCAGACTGACGGACAAATAGAAAGAGTAAACCAAATTCTTGAAGACATGCTGAGAGCTTGCGTCATTCACTATGACAAGAATTGGGACAAATGCCTACCCCTAGCAGAGTTCTCGTACAACAATAGCTATCAAATGAGTTTGAAAATGGCACCATTTGAGGCCCTGTACGGACGAAGGTGTAGAACTCCTTTGAGCTGGTCACAAACCGGAGAACGTAAAGTAATTGGACCCGACCTGGTAATCGAGGCAGAGGAGAAAGTAAAAGTAATACAAGCAAATCTTAAAACCGCACAAGCCCGGCAAAAGAGCTATTCCGACAAAAGAAGAAAGCCCCTAAAATTCGAAGTTGGCGATCATGTCTATCTTCGAGTTTCACCAACCAAGGGAGTGCAAAGATTCGGAATCAAAGGCAAACTAGCTCCCAGTTATGTTGGTCCTTACGAAATCATTGAGAGCTGCGGACCCGTAGCCTGCAAATTACGACTGCCCCCTCAGCTCACGGCCACCCATGATGTCTTCCACGTATCCCAAATTATGAAACATGGAACTTTTGCTGTACTTGTATAATGGTACCTAGATGCCATAGAAAAATTTAGAGACTTTTTATCTCACAGGAACCTATTTATTTGATTTATATGCTAATAACATACATTAAATCGAGAAAATAGTATCTTAGCTTGGAAAATTCTCATATTTTTACTAGAAGATACTCAGTGGTAGAGGTTGCTGTGTAAAAAGTTTCATGGACAAAAACCCTGTGTAGGGTCCTGTAAAAAAATAAATCCTTGAATAACCTAGGTGTGTAATGTCATATTTACTATGCTCTGAAAACTGCATAATAAATCCTATAAAAATTACAGTAGCTCCTGCATGATTAAATGAAAGCCCTGTAAAAATCTTAGTCTCAGTTTTTGCACCATTTGTTCTGTACAAAAAGAACAAGAATCTAGCAGCAACCATGTATTATATTTTTCATAATTAATCTGCTGCATCAAAATATCTGAAAATTTTACAGTAAACTTATCTTTCCCTGATGTGCCTAGATCCAAGATTTCATGACCAGAAACTACTCCCTGTAGTAGTTACACTTAAATCATGTTTCCATAAGGAACATAAGTTCCCATGAACACCCACCCCACCTTGCTTAACGAAGTTACTTATTGTACTTTTCTACTCTATTAACAATTGCCCACAGAAATCTCAACTAAGCAACATCACAACCCAATCGCTATTTTTGTGAACTACAACTTTGACGTGAGTGAACATGATCGTCATATACCCTCACTATAACTTATATTGGTGCATTCATATAGAATCGACGACTCTCGCCGACGGAACGTACGAGCTGGTACCCGCGTCCGAGAGTGAGCCACGTGAAGCTCAAGTAAATCTAACTGAAGCTCCTGAAGACCCGAGCCCAAGTTCGGAAGAGCCCCAAGCTAACTGTTCACAAGAAGGCAAGCCCCGGAGCATGAACCCTATTTTTCTAAACTTATGCAACTTATTACTCTACCTTACTTGTGCATTAAGTTTATAAGAGTTGGATGAAAACTTAGTTGCATGATCCTAGGTGCCCATGCTCTGAACACTAGATGCAAGGTTCGATAGAATGCTATGCTAATAGGACTCGGTAAAAGTCAAGTGATTTCCTGTCACTCGCGAGAAATTAAGAGTTGATTGTTTACTAGACGCTGCAATCATAAGGACAACGGACGGGCTATGGTACGATGTTTACGATTGAGGCCCGTCTGTTTAGTGAAAAATGCTAAGGCCGCAGTGTGTGGTAGTGGTGGTTAAGTCTTTGAACGTACTAACCACATGCCGAGAATATGGTAATCGGTAAGCTTAAGTACTGGATTGAACCGAGGCCGGAATATACTCCCCACTGTCTTGAATTCGTTCACATCTAGCTAATGGTGGGTGCATCGGCCGCCACGGCCCGACGTACCGAGGTCTGTGGGGAGGTGTAGTCGAGGGCGGTGGGCGTGTTCCGTGAAGCGGGAATTGAAGGGAAAAGTTGCACGTGTGACTCTGTGAGTAACCACGTGACGTGTGTTTAGGTTTCCCTTGCAAGGTTAAGAAATTCGATTCGAATCGTCCGTTTCTCACGGCTATTGAGACTGCTTAACCCCTTTTACCCACAGAGTAAGAAGAGGAACAATGATGATGAATAAACTTGTTGGATGAAATTTAATGCTTCACCATGAATGATATTGGATAGTTGCTTACCTAGAATGGTTAAAGAAAGCTAGAACCTGGAGCTAAAATCTGAAAGTAAGGACCTACTATATATGCTTTTAGGCAAAACAAACCCCTGAGCCAAAAAGCCTCGCATGTCTAGGAGTCGGCTAAGTATACCCCACTAGTCGGGTAAGCCTTGCTGAGTATTAGTATACTCAGCCTTGCTTGTGGCTTGTTTTCAGGTAAAACTTTCGAGGACATGATTGCTAGTTTGACTTGGCCTTGTACGCTTCCTCCTGGTTGGTCGGTGGAATGGGATACGCCCCCGGCCAATGGAGATAATGCCGAGAGATGTCTCGTACGGGCTTCATCGAGACATCCTGTATCGTCGAGTAGCTTTCGTTATTTTATTTCCGCTACAACTTAAACTCTGAAGAACTTATTGGTTATGATCACTGAAGTACTTGGTTACTAAACTCAAACTTGGTTTGTGATATTCACTTATGATAATTTTTGTAATATCTGCTGGAATGTGGTATTCTCTGGGCTCATCTTCGCATGAGCATTTGTATGTATGGCTTCGATCCGCTTTACCGTGGTTGTATCGGGAGGTTACCCGACAGACCAGTGGATTACTCCATTTGAAGTGTAAGGTTAACCGAGATTGCCCTAATGGTGATGGTTAATACACTTGAGCCGGATTAATTCAGGTGGTTCTGCCACAACAACGAATACTCGAGATGATTTTGAAAGGTTTTCATTTTTACGTTGAGATTGTTGTTCACATCCATGATTTATGAAGATGAAAGTCAAAGATTAACTAGCATGGATCCCAAATTGTTTGCCATCATTTTTATTTCTTCATAAAATATATATTTTTTAATTAAGAGTTTCTTTTATTTTGAAAATGTTGTTTTTATTATTATTCACCAATTTTATTTTTTCAGCAAAAACTCAACAAGGTTGAGATAAGAATTGCATGAACATAACAAAGGGGAGTTTAGCACTATACTCACATTGACTCTTGATAGGTGATCTATGCCTCCCTTGCATACTGTGCAATCTTTGTTGAAGTATGTCCCGGGCCTTGGTTTATCTCACATATGAACTGAACTTGTGGACTTACCCATCGATTTTAAAAATTCTCCTGCAGGGGTTAATCCACAAAAGATATGCTTCCAAAGTCTAAGAAAGTATTAACTTGATGGTTCATTAATCAAACTCGACACCATGTCTAATTTGGCTAAAGAAGGCCATTTAACCTAAGCACCATGCTTAATTTAAAAAGTCTATGGATGTACCTTAAGAATATATCCAAACCTGAGCATACGAACGTAAACTAAGGAAGCAAGGTTTTGCATAATCAAGCCATGTTCAAATGGAGATAATTATGAGTAAGGAATTGGTGAATCTTACCTTTGCATACCTGAGTATACTTACCGGCAGCGTATGATGATGGATGATCCGAAATTGCTGGAATGATGGCGTGGTCACACATGGTGGTCGGTTGCTTCTCCATTTTGATGTGGACTATTAGTGGAGGAAGGCTCTCTGATCACACCAACTCAGGCGCGTGGTACTCATGCCTCGTGTGTGGGAACTATATTCCTTGGAGGCATGATCCGTAGGCACATTGTTGTAAGATTGAAGATGCAGAGTACGTCTCCTTTTTGTGCATCCAAACAAGTGGCAATAGGAGTGGAGCATCAAATGCGTAGAAAGGAAGACGAGCATTCCTCTTGCATGTATGTGCGTACGGGAGGCTCGAGCAAAGGTAAGCAAAGCTGGGAACGGGTGAGGATTTGCTAGCGTAAGCGAGAGCAAGGCTGGGTGGAGCTAGGCGACAAAATGATATCAATCAAGGTGCAACGCCATGGCGTGGAGGTTCGGGTAAAGTCGCCTCTGATCCATGTGGAGCATGCTGGCTCGCTCTCACTCTCGTCTCGTTCATCTTATTCTTTTTAAGATTCTTTCTCTCTCTTTATTCTCTCTTTTTTTCATTTATCATTTTTTCTTTCATTTTTTTCATCTCTCTTTTTTTTTCTCTTCTTTTTTTCATCTCTCTATTTTTTTTAACTTCCCTCTTTTCCTTTTTTTCCAATCCTTTTCTTTTTATCTTTTCTCTTCTTTTTTTTCATAAGCAAGCTAGAGCTGACATCTTCTATAAACCAGGATTCTTCTTGGTATGACTAGAAGCAGCAAGATGCTCACCCACACTTGTACTTTTGTGTGTTGGAACATCAAGAGTCAAGTGGGCGTTGTTGGTGTTTCCTTGAGTGTGTTTCATCGCGAAAGAGGACCAAGTGTACAGTTGCAGCAGCTCCCATGTCTTGAGCGTCGTATGCTGCTCGTTCTTTAATCTCAACCTGAAATGGTTAGCGACCAAAAATACCCGAAGGTGCATACTATCCTAAAAACATGTTTTTGCTTTTATTTAATAAAGGGAACTTTATTGCAAAGGGAAATGAAAGTCCGGGCCATCTCCTGGCAGTGCTTTGTTTATGGTCACAAGCTCGACCATCGAGAACTTCTTCTTTCTTGCAGCTGTGATGGTGATGTGCATTCCCCTCTTACCACAAATTGATGATTTCTCATTATCGTTGAAGCTGCAAGGTTAGTGCCACAAGTGCCCATGAAATCTGCAATGCTTATGATAGACATATGCATCTACAACCATCCGTCTAAAATTTTGCAGAGGACATTAGGGTGGTTGTAGTCCTCTTGCGTTCTTACGACACAAAGCGTGGCTGACACTAGAAAGGCATTATGCGAGCATGATTCTTGGGGTGCTTCAAGAATGATGTTCCCATGCTCATCTAGGAAATTCTTTTCTCTGGATTTTAGAGTTAGTTCCTCACAAAGTTTCATGTCCCATGAGCTCTCCATCTCAAGAGAATCACCGTGAAAGACTGAAGTCAGGCCAGTGGAAAGAGGCTCAAACCTGATCGAGGATGATGATGGTCGTTCATTTTCAGAAAGGTCTTCCGAGTTGTCCACTTTGGGGGCAAAAGGTTCTGGACCCTCAAATGAAGCTAGCTCGAATGATGTGAAAGGAGATACACACATTACCGTCTCGTGCGGATTTTGCTTAGGATGAGGCTTCGCCATGGGATTTTTGAAAGAACAGGTGGCAGAAGCAGTTTCCCTAAGCTTTTCATCTAGGCTCCCTTGGGATGTAAAAAGGAGGTTTGCCAACGGGAAGCCTAGCAGAAGATCAAAATCGATGATAGAATAGATATGGATATCTAAGCGCACCTTGCTTCCGTCTATGAAAATCGGCATGGTTGTTGCGATCCTCTGACACTCAAAGATGTGTTCTGAGGGACTTGTGAAGAGTATGTTGGTCGGGGCTAGCGGTATGTCGCCCAAGAGAGTTTCTGCTAGAATTTGGGACATGATACTAGCCTCGGCAGTGGGATCATGAAGGGCTTCTACGACATTTCTCTTTATGGAACATGGTATGGTCGTGGAAAGAGAACGAATCCAAATTGCTTCGGAAGAGCGTTTTACCTCCATTAACAATTATTTTGGTGGTTCCTTTCTAGGGACAACCTTCTCAGGAAGATGGAAAGGATGAGATAGAGGAGGTGTCATAGCCTTCTTGTGCCAAGAGTGGTTTGAGGTGTTCCCGAAATCATCAAATTCGATAGGGAATTCCAAAGGATAGAGTACTACTCCTTCCTTCGGTGTTCGAGGTTTGGGTGAGGGCTTAAGAGGCAAATCTATGGGTGGAGAAGGTATGGGGTTGGATTCGGCTGATAAGGTCTCCTTGATGCATGACATGGCTTTTTCCTAGAGGGGTTTGGGTACTGCGATGGAGGAATCATGTTTTTCTAGGATGTGATCTAGGATTTTCTTTGCCTCCATCGGAATTTTATATGCAAAAGAACCTCCAGCGGCGATGTCAAGATCAAGAGCAGAGGTCATGTCTAAACCCGCACAGAAGAGGTGCAAAGATGCATCATCGGGTAAAGGCATGCTTGAGCTAATCGCTAAAAGGCATGAAAATCTAGCCTATGCTGCTCCAAGGGGCTCCTTCTCGTATTGTTCAAATGCGAGAATGTCACTCCATGGAAAAGCTGTGGGGGATAAAGGAGAGAACGAGTGACGAAAGTCATCTCGGAGCTTTCCCCAATCACCGTTCACTCTTCCCACATTGTGGGTGTACCACTGCTCCGCCCTCTGTGTGAGAGAGAAAGGAAACAACTTCCACCTCAAGGTTTTCTGTGTTATGCCTAGAATTACCAACCATGAACACAGTTCCTCGAATACTCACAAATGACCATCAGGATCTTCATCTTCGGCTCCGGAGAAGGGTTGTTCCCGAACCAAGGCAATATGATAAGGATGGAGTTCAACGCTAAAAGCTGTGGTGGGCTTAAAAGAGGTTTGTGGCGGTAAGAACTCGTCCTGGGTGGTTGAAAGGTATGGACAAGGATAACCTTTCATGGATAGCGGGGGTGAAGGTAGAAGTAAGAAAGAACAAAGCTTTTTTTTGAAGATACGAAGACCAACTAGGATTGAAGGCAATACAACAACCATTCCCCAGCAACGGTGCTAGAAATGCTCGTTGATATTTCTTAACTCTTACAGAATAATTCGCAAGCGCACGGAGATACCGCTGTAGCACTTCACCCGTGAGTATTCAAGGGTATCATATTTCCACGAGGAATGGAGGTATTAGCCTTCTAACTGGTTCGTCCAAGGACAAACAAGAGATAAGTTGGCGAGGATAGAGAGGATTCCTGTGGCTTTAGAGTTCCTAGTAAAGATAAGCTCAACCTCTACTTGCTTACTTCGGGCACCGGTCTGACCCTGGTCTGTCAGGACCCTCCGGCTATTAGCTGTACTCCGAACCCGAACGTGGGGGGCTTCACTAACCACGAAGAGGCTTCGTAGCGGACCAACAAGGCTGTCACCACCTGCGGTCCACCCCTGCAATACCGTGGGGCTCGCAGCATATAAAGGTAAACTAGAGCCTAGATACTACATCTATGCTTTCGTCTACTACTCTAGCATCGATCAGGGTTACCCGTCTTCATTAGGGGCCCTCTACTAGAGCATCCGTTACAAGAACCGATGATGATCCCGTAAGCAAATAAAGAAAAGAACTTACTTAACTAAAAGACTCACCACCAAAGGAGATCGCGAATACATACTTAGAAAGGAAGCATCCGTCGAGGTACAAGTTGGAGAAGAGCGCCAACAGGTCAGTGCCCCTCGGAACTATCCTTCACTCTCTCCCTATTTTCTAAGCACTACGGAGGTAGGGCTTCGCCTTGGAGTGGAGCTTTGCTCTTCTTGTTGTGTGCTGAATGGGGGGGTTCTCCTCCTCCTTGTATAGCCCTCCAAGGATGGGTCTTTTGGTTGAACTTCTGAGGTGGAACAACCCAGCACCATCGTAGGGAACGCGGTAGGAGACTCCAAGAGAATGCTGGGCCTGTTTGGGCTCAGTAGGGGGTCGGCCACACCAGGGGTGCGGTCACACCCCCACTGAGGCCTTTTGGGCCCATCTTCGGTCGGTGCACTCCTTGTGTGGGATCTTGGGTGCTTCCCTGAAGTTAAGTTGGTTAAGCATGTCATATGGCCCATTGGATCCTTGTTCTGGCTTCTGGTTTTGTGTTTTCTCTTGGTCTTGGGCTGAATTGCTTTGGGATGTGGGCCCTCCAATTCTCATGCTTGCGTAGAGTGCTCTGAAAATGTACTTTTCCCTTTGTTTGAGCATAGTTTTCCTTCGTATGCAGACATGGCTTTCTGTAAACAGTGATTCACCAAAACTCATGGAAATGATTAGTATCAAACTCCTATTTCTAGTTTGGTGTTTGCTTTGACAATATTCTTTACAGGAGTTGACGGACAGATTTGGCACTTAAGGACCGTCAACATGCTCCCGAAATGATCTTCTGAATCTAGTTTCTGAGGGTCTTCTTCAAGGCCAAGATGTTGTTCAGTGGCGCCCTGCCTTTGGCAAACTTTTTCCTAAGCCAGAGATAGAAGAAATTGTTCTTTTCTATAGTTTTATCGAAAGGGGATTTTCCCTCCCTGCTTCCAACTTCTTGCGTGGCCTGCTTTACACCTTCGGTCTAGAACTCCATCATCTCAATCCCAATTCCATCGCTCACTTGTCTATCTTCACCCATTTCTTCGAAGCTTTCGTTGGGAATGAACCCCACTGGAATCTTTTTCTCCATCTTTTCCGTGTGACACCACAACCCAAACATGATGACACTTCTGTAGTCGGAGGAGCCGAGATCCAGTTGAAGCAAAAGATGAAGAATAAATACATCTCCTATATACTTCCCAGCAATGTCCCCGGGTGGAAAGATCATTGGTTTTATATTGGAAACCACAAACCTTCCCTTCCTGCTATGATCGGAAAAGCGCCAGTTCCGCGGGCTGAATGGAAGAAAACTCTTAGTTGCGGTGATATGGATCAAGTTAATGAGTTGCTTGAACTAATAGAGGCTCTGAAGTTGATGGGAGTGACCGGAGTATCGGTTATGCATTCTTTCTTTGAGCGCCATATTCAACCACTCTAGAAGAGGTGTCGATTTGGCTTCGACTACCTTGGTCTTCAAGATCCCTCCCACATATGTGCAGAGGAGCCGGAGGCGGGTGAAGCATTGAAGCTGACAAGACGAGTGCTGCTCGAAGTTGAGTCTGTGCCACACGTCCCCCAACTCTTCTTCGCAAAGAATCAACCTAAGAAAGTTAGTATCTGTCACCTTCGACTAGTTTCGTTGATGTTGGGAGTTGTTTCCTAATAATCTTGCTAATCTTGTAGGGGCACACAAACTTGTAGTGGAGTTCGCATTTGCTGCCTGAGGTGCCGATGCTGGATCATCTTATGCCGAGTGCATATTTGAAGCCTTGAGGATCTGACTCCAATTTTGATGAGGAACAAACTAATACTGATGATGATGATGTTCTCGTGACAGGACCACCGCAAACATTTGGCAAGGGTGCCAACCTGACCACTTCGAGTGCGTCTGGTGGCGATCCTTTGGCCAACAATCCTAGGCAGCCGCGCGTGGGTGCCCGGAACCGAAGGGCCGCCGTAATTTTCCTTGATGATGATGCCATGTGAGTTTGTGTTTGACTACTTGGAGTACTATTTTCCTTACTCTATTTTCGCGATTTGAGTTGTTTCTCTTGTTGGTTTTTGTAGTCCTGCTGCCTCCTCTGACCCAAAGCGTTCAAAGGTGGGAGAGGACAAGCAATCTGTTGGGGATGATACTACATTTTCATCAGCTATATTGGACTCACATGAAAGATGTTGAAGATGCGCCATCGCCGCCCACAGAATTGGCGAAGACGGCTGTGACACCTCAGATGTTTAAATTACGAAACAAGCCTCATTAGCTTAACAAGATGAAATGGCGTGCCGTCCGAATCATACTTTTTGAGTTTTTAAAATAACTTCTAAACTAGAACTCAAATGAACTTTTGCCTGAAACAAAACTTGTGTAACTTTTTATTTTGGACAACTTTCATGTTCAGAGATTTTTGAGTTACAACACAAAAATTTGAGAAACACTTAACTTTTCAAACCAGCCCCTGCCTTTTCTTCTATTTCCACTTCTAGTCCCTCCCCTCTCCTCTCCTTCGCCCGACGCCCGCCGCCAGTCGCCACTGGCCACCTGGCCGGCGATGCCTGCCGCCCATGCCGCGACAAGCCAATGGCCGGCCAAGCCCCGCCCGACCAGCTGCGCTGCTCCCCACGCCGCGTCCCTGCCCGGCCCATGCGTGCCACGCGCGCGACGCCGTCGCTGCCTCTGCTCGCCGCCGCCGCGCCCAATGGCCAGGCTGCAACGTGCTCGAGCCCCCGCCGCGTCCCGCCAGTCGCCGTGCTCGCCGCCCGACCAAGCCGCTGCTGCAGCTGCAAGCCCAACCGTGAGCCGCGTAATCTTCCGCTCCCCCACGCCAAATCCTGCACGCCCAATCGGCCGTCCCCGCCCGCCGCTCGCCGCGCCGAGCCTCTGGCCGCAGCCCCGACGCCCAATGGCACACCCCCGTCGTGCCACCCGCGCTTGAGCCTCGCAGTCCAGCCCCGCCCCTCCTCCCGCCTCTCTGCAGCCTACAAAAGGCCGCACTGAGCCTCCTCGCGCGCATAGACACCAGAGCGCCGCCGCCGCCACCATTACCGCCGCCGCGCCCAGCTCACCGTGGAGCTCACCCCTCCGGTCATCCACCCCCCAAGCTGAACCCCCAACCACCACCACAGCATCCCACTGACGCTCACTGCCTCGCCCATCGTCGCCCAGAACCGCCGGAGCGCCGTGCCAGCGCTGCCTCCACCGCCGCCGCCCCTGACCGCCGTGGACACCCCACCCCCAGCCCTCCTCCGCCCGAACCAAGGCCGGAACGGGACTACATCACCCCACCGGAGCTTCCTGACCCGCCAGCGCTGCCCCAACCCCGCCAGAGCACCGTCGCCGACGCGCCGCACTGCCGCTGTCCCCTGCTCCACGTCGACGAGCCCTTTCCGGCCACTCCCAACCCCGACCAAGGCCCCACAAGGTAGCTCTCACCTCCCTGGATATCCCCGACCCTTTTCCCCTCGCCGCCGATGAGCCCCCTCGCCGGAATTCGGTCGGCCGCCGTGCCAGCGCCGCCCAGGGACCCAATTGCAACGATTGAAATCTTTAGAAGGGTCTGCACGCAAGTTTCCAGGGGCATAACTGTAAACCTGTGTTTAAACTTTGAATTCAAAAACAGTGAACTTGTAAAATTCATATAAAATGGTAGAAAAATCTGAAAAATACAAACTCAACTGTTCAGGAATCGTTAGAAGAAAATCTACGACTTTTGTTACATGCTTTTCTTCAGTTGCTTGCTAAATCTTGCTCTAAATTAAATGTTTTCATAGGCTTTAATTGTACCCACTGTTGTAGACCAGTTCTGAATCTGATTTTTGGATAGTAGATTAGTTGCTTGATGTGTAGTTTAGTGTAAAAAGTTTAGGACCAGAAGCCACTTGTAGCTAAACTTTTTGTTAAACTTTGTTTATGCCATGAAATAATATAACTGATTTGTACCTACTGTTATATTGCAGTTCATGTTGTGAAACTTTTCCAGAGCTGTTATAGTGATGCCTAAATACCACAGAAAAAGTTTAGAACCTTTTTCCTTTCTGTAACCTACTTATGTAATTTTGTAGTAGGAAAAATGCACTAATTCAAATAATTAGTTTCTGTGCTTGGAAAATGTTCAACTTTTTACTGTGGGACACTTTAGAGTAGCTCATGCTGTATAAAAAGTTTCATACTAAGAAACCCTGTAAAATATCCTGTAGAAATTAATCCTTAAACAAATAGGTGTATCTTATCCTATTTATTATGCTCTGTATCTTACACAATAAAATCTGAAACATTTACAGTAATACATATATGGATAGATTAACACCCTGTAAAAGTTTTAGCATCAATACATGCATGGTTTGTCCTGTATAAAAATAACTACGTTCTAGTAGTGGTTGTGTATTATATTTTTCAAAATTAATCTGCTACACAGAAATTTCTGAAATTTTTGCAGTGTTGTTGTCTCTACATAATGTACTCTAAATAAACATTTCATCACCAGAAGTTATCTAGTCCAGAAGTTGTGTTTAATCCATGTTGTGCTTAGAAAATTTAGTTTCCAAAAGAACACGACCCCCGCCCCCCCTTCTTGTTTAATGGAGTTAATTAGTTTAAGTTATACTCTATTAACGATTGCCCAAGAAATCTTAACTAAGTAACTTAACAACCAAATCTATGTTTTTGTGGACTGCAACTTTATCGTGAAGAAAATAAATATCATGTATCATCACTACAACTTACACTTGTGCATTCATATAGAATCGACTACTCTCGCCGACGGAACGTACGAGCTGGTGCCCGAGTCCGAGAGTGAGCAACGTGAAGCTCAAGTGAATCTAACTGAGGTTTTCGAAGACCCGAACCCGAGTTTGGACGAGCCCCAAACTAACTTTACCCAAGAAGGCAAGCCCCGGAGCATGAACCCTATTTTTCTGAAAATTATGCAACTTATTACTCTATTTTACTTGTGCATTAAGTTTATAGGAGTTGAATGAAAACTTAGTTGCATGATCCTAGGTACTCATGCTCTGAACACTAGATGTAAGGTTAGATAGGATGCTATGCTAATAGGACTCTGGTAAAAGTCGAGTGATTTCCTGTCACTCGCGAGAATATAGGAGTTGAATGTTTACTATATGCTGCAATCATAAGGTCGACAGACGGGGCAATGGTGCGATGTTTATGTTGATGATTGAGGCCCCGTCTGTTTAGTGAAAAGTGCTAAGGCCGCAGTGTGTGGTAGCGGTGGTTAAGTCTTTGAACGTACTAACCACATGCGGAGAATATGGTAATTGGTAAGCTTAAGTACTGGATTGAACCGAGGCCAAAATATACTCCCTACCATCTTGAATTCATTCACATCTAGCTAATGGCGGGTGCATGTGCCGCCATGGCCCGGCCGGGTCCGTGGTCCATGGGGACGTGTAGTCGAGGGCGGTGGGCCTGTTCCGTGAAGCGGGAATTGAAGGAAAAAGTTGCACGTGTGACTCTAGGAGTAACCACGTGACGTGTGTTTAGGTTTCCCTTGCAAGGTTAAGAAATTTGATTCGAATCATCCATTTCTCACGGTTATTGAGACTGCTTGACCCTTTTACCACATAGAGTAAGAAGAGGAACAATGATGATGATTAATCTTGTTGGATGCAAATTAATTCTTCCACCATGTATGATATTGGATAGTTGCTTACCTAGAATGGTTAAAGAAATCTAGAACTTGGAGCTAAAATTTAAAAGTAAGGACCTACTTGTATATGCTTTTCGGCAAAACAAACCCCTCAAGACAAAAAGCCTTGCATGTCTAGGAGTCGGCTAAATATATTCCACTAGTCGGGTAAGCCTTGCTGAGTATTAGTATACTTAGCATTGCTTGTGGCTTGTTTTCATGTGAGACTTTCGAAGATATGATCGCTAGTTTGACTTGGCCATGTACCCTTCCTCCTGGTTGGTCGGTGGAATGGGATGCGCCCCCGGCCAACGATGATAATGCCGAGTGATGTCTTGTACGGGCTTCATCGAGACATCATGTATCATCGAGTAGTTTATCGTTATTTTTCCGCTGCATTGAACTCTGAAGAACTCAATTACTTTGAACTCTGAAGTACCTTGTTTTATGAATTCGAACTCACGGCCAGTGTTGGAGCTGCTCTAGAAGCCGCACAAGGGCAGATGGTGCCCTTTGCTGCGAAGAAGCCGAGTACTCTTGGGATTATCAAACCCAAAGTGCTCAAGCTAAGGAAAACCAACATAAAGAAGTCCTCCTTGTAAGTATTCGAGTTGTTTTGCCCTTGTAATATAGTCTTGTGGATTTGAATCTGACTATTCGTTTGTAGCTCCGCCTCCACTTCGGGTCTAGATGAGTTGGAAATCGCCTCTCCTCCTCCAGTCCCCGAGCTGGAGAAGACGCCGGGGGAGGCGAGGGTGGAGTCCGCCACCACTACCGATCAATCCCTTCATGAGATAGCTGTTGACGACCGTTATCCGACCATCGTCCGTCAACATCTCGGGATTAATTTAGAGTTTTACATTATGTTCCATACATATTTTATTTAAACTAATAAAATTCCAGAAGTTTAGGATCAGTTGTCTATGCAGGAGCAAGTGTTAAGCAAGCATCTCAATCCAAGGCAAGTGACGTCGACCAATCAGAGTGCGCCATTTGGACATCCATGGATTGAATGGCCCACCAAAGCATGCAACTGACCTTTGACAGTGCTCACTCATGCACAGGAGCGACCAGGGCCCACATGGCAGCCACCCAGAAGAAGCTGGACCCGATCTGGGCCAGGCCCAGGTCGGCCGACCCAGCCAAGGCAAACCGCCTTACCTCCTTCGATGTGGCAGCTCCCCATTGGTCCCTTATGTCGGTTTGGTAAGGCTTCGGGCATTTGGACGCCGAGGAGCTGCTGCACACCCCTCTCACTCACCTCTATAAATATGAGGGGGGGTGCTACAGTAGAAGACACCACAAGTTGAAGCCTCTCTCAAGTTTCTCTCTTGCTTAGTCTTTAGGATAGAGGAGTTTAGGTGAAGTAGCTCTTCTTCGGTTCCCGAGTCTTGCCTAGGAGTGTTCGATATGAGTTTTACTCTTCCTCTCCTTTGTAATATTCGGAATTCCTTAATAGAGTTATCTTCTAGTTTAGTGTACTCGTATAGTATATGTTCCATGTATTCAGATGTGTGTGCTATGCTTAGTTTATATCTAGGACTTATATCTTGCATGATTAGACGTGGTAAGACATCTAGGCTAGGCATTGGTTCAAGTATTCACATGTTTGCTCTAGTGTGATGTCTGTCCATCCGAAGGGTGGGGGCTCCGCGTGGGGCATTAGAGTATCACTTATTAGCGTAGACGTGGTGTCTGGGCTAATCAGTATTGCTGGATGCGGCTCTATACCATGTTTAGATGAGGTAGGCGGCAGGTGGTGACAGCCCTGTCCGTCCAGCATAACCCTCCCCGTTCGTGTAGTAGATGTAGGAGGTGCATAAAATAGCCGTGAGGATCTAGTGGCCACCTAGCCATATCCTGTGCGGTCTCCCGGTGATGCCTGAGAGCCTAGATCCCGTTCCAAATCATGTGTATGTGTATGGTGCTTAGTATAGACTGTATGCTTAGTTAGGAGTACATAAGTCCTTATATTAGTTTTCTTCTTCCTTTCTCCATTCCTGCAAGCTTTGCATAGAGATAGAACTTGAGTAACTTGTGTGTCACACTACCTCTCTACCATATATTATCTTACCCCTATTTATTCAATCGAATATCCATGCTAGAACTAATCAACATACTAATCTATTCCAACAACCGCCGCCTTCCCTGCGGAAATATAAATACGACCCCATACTCACGGGTAAAATGCTACAACGGTATCCCGTGCGCTTGCGGATCCGTCTGTAACGTAAGAAATACCCCATGGCATTTCTAGCGCTGTTGCTGGGAAACACCTATCCTAGTGATGACGCTACGAAATGCCAATAAGCATTTTTGGCGCCGTTGCCTGGGAAGGCAATGGTTAAAAGAATAGATCAAGTGGTTGATAAAATTCTAAAATGGTATTCAATTGTCTAAACAGACTAACTTGCCTTTGTCTTCCCTCTTTTATGTGAAGATAGGGTAGTGTATGACTGGTTTCGATCTGCCGCAAAATTTCACTCAGAATCCGGAGTCACTTTTGAGAAGAGTTCGACCAGCGCGCCGTTCCTCCTCATATTACTCTCTCGACAGGCGAAACAGTCAATATCGCACCATCAACTTCCAAGACTATGGCTCAGAAGACTCTCCGTGATTACTCAGCTCCTTCGGTCGACAATGTCCCAATCGGTCCAAATGTTAATGCCGAAGCTGAGAATTTTGAGATCAAAACGGGTCTCATTACGATGGTGCAGGCCAGCCCATTCTGTGGCACGGCAATGAGGATGCCAATGCACATCTCCAACAGTTCCTGAAACTGTGCAGCATTTTTGTCATCAAGGGAGTCACAAAGGATGCAATCAGACTCCGTCTATTTCCATTTTCCCTTCTGGGGAAGGCAAAGCAGTGGTTCTACACCAACAAAAGTGCGGTGACTACGTGGGATGAGTGCGCCAAGGCGTTCCTCGCGAAGTTCTTCCCGTTGGGTAAAACCAACGCTCTTCAGGGAAGGATTTCCATTTTCCAGCAGGCGTCAAATGAGTCAATAACTGAAGCTTGGGAGCGGCTTCAGGAGTACATCCTAGCGTGTCCTCACCATGGAATGGATGCTTGGCTCATTCTACAGAACTTCTACAATGAGCTGACTCCAACTGCCTGCAATCATATAGACGCTGCTGCAGGTGGTGCTTTCTTCTCACTAACCAGGCCAAAACTTTGATCGAGAAGATGGTGTCCAACCAAGGTTGGAACAGCGAACGTCTCCAACCTCGCCAGCGGGGCATGCACTCTGTCAAGGAGACGGACATGACTGCCGCTAAGCTCGACCTCCTCATCAAGAAGATTGATGAACGCCCCCAAGAAAAGGCTCAAACTCAGGTACTTCAAGCCTTAGACTCTCGTATGACTTGCAAGGTCTGTGGGAACGTCGGACATTCGGGGAACGACTGCCTCGAAACCGAGGAAGAAATCATGTACATGAACAACAACAACGGGTTTCATCCACAAGGAGGTCAGGGGTTTCAAATCAACATGATTCGAACCCTGCAATCGCTACACCACTGCTCCATTGGTTATCAACCAAGCGACAACTTGATTGACCTCGCCGAGAAGGCTTTTCCTACAGACGAATCGAGAATGCAAGCAAGAAAGTATAAGCGCGCAATCTAAAAATTGCAAGTATGAGTGAAGCGAATCACAAAGAGAGGTTCAAGTGCTTAGTTCAAAAGGACTAATCGACACAGTTGAGGAGAGCAAGAACAGGGGCCCTGGATCAATGTATAAGGACTTGTCGCCACAGATACAACGATGCAATCTCTATTTCTCGAAAGAAAACACAAGAACTAAACAAAACCCCAGTCTAATTGAGGCAGCTACTAAGTTTATGAAGAGACTCACAACCTAGGGTTAGGGGCGACGTCGAGGGGGCGCCCACAACTTGGGCTGAAGGCCCGAAAGGCCCAAAATAGGTGACGCAGCACATTATTGTGGTCACACAGAACGATCCACGAACCTTCTGGAGCCAGGACCAGAAGCAAACGAAGCGTCTTGTCATCACGAATCCAACGCTTTGAAGAACACCTTATTTGGACACCGGATGAGGGAGATATCACCGTTTTGGTGCAAGGTGGTCGGATGAATCCGAACCGAACTTGCGGTCCATGTTGGCGACGACTTGTAGCTTGGAGATGAGGCCGGCTCGTGCATGTCCAGCATGGTGATGTCCTCATCATCCTCTCCTTTTTGAAATGGAGTCGTCCTCAACTCCGTCCCATCATCAAACTCCTGCAAAAGGTTAGTGACAGCAGGATGCAATGTACAAGATATAGTATCATTGGAAGCAACACACATATCTCGACAAAGCATAGTATAGCAAGGTGCATCAGGATTATCACATAACTCAGTAGTAGCAGATGTAGTAGCAAGGAAAACACCTTCTTTTAATTTACTATCCTTATGCTTATCATCATAAGGTGCATTACTAGCAGCTATATGCTTATCATGTTCAGCAAGCTCTTTGAAATGTTTCCTAATATCATCTGGCGATAAAGGAAGTAAGGAGATTTTCTTGTTCTTATGCATGAAAGTATATGTATTAGTTCTACCATGGTGTGCAGCATCTGTCAGACCCGGGGCAGCGGGACTGCACATTTGGCGTACATATTCTTGCAGTAGGGGATGGAGCATGGGCCATACCTTATTCTCATTGTAACTAGTCGTATAGAACTAGGACTAGTCGGACGTAAGGAAACTACCCGACTACTCGGGTAGGACTCCTCAAACCGTTCCCGCCTAGGACTTCCATGTAACCCTGTCCCCCTAGACTATATAAGGGCGGGCAGGGAACCATCCAAAGCACATCGTGCATACGCATAACCTTTAAGCCAATACAAACCACACATGATGTAGGGTATTACGCTCTCGGCGGCCCGAACCTGTCTAAACTTTGTGTTCCTTGCACCTTCGAGTTCCTGATCTCGGTGACACCCTACCTACAACCTACCACATCGGGGGTATCCCTCGGTGGGCTTGGCGGTAAAACACTGACAACTGGCACGCCAGGTAGTGGTGATCATCGAGCATCCACCAGAGAACTTGATGGCATCATTCAGCTTCACCAGCGCCATGCTCGACAGGGCACGACTTTCATCTCCTTCGGCTCCTGGATCTGCGTCGCCAACGGCTTGGGCGGCTTTGACAGCCACCTAGCCAACGCCATGGAGCCCAAAGCATTGAGCTGCTCAAGCAGACTCAACGAGTTTATCGACAGTCTCGACGAGATGCACCCGCTTCTCACCCTAGAGACCAAGGAGAATTCCATCACCGATGCGATTTTGACTCCTGTCCCGACACGACTCTCCGGCTCAGATCTGATTCGATCTGGGGAAGAGCGTACCTGATTCTACTTCGGGCTACACAACGCAGCTTCCACCTTCGGGGAGGCCCTACGATCTAAGTCCCTCTCCGACCTGGAAGCGGATTTAGATCTCCTACTCGTGCTCGGAGACGAAGTTGCCAGCGCTAGCTGGGAGGCTCCCGTTTTCAATGCCTACTTGGATTCAGATGATGATCCTAACTCCTCCGCAGTCAGTTATCTGGGTTTGAGTATTACTTCTACCACGCAGGACAGATTCATGTACTGGAAGGGCATGGAGCCCTCCGAACTACTCGATGATGACGCCCATCTAGTAGCCACCATTTAGGAACTGCCTTTTCAAAGGGGCAGACCTCTCTCTCCTATCCAAGAAGAGACATCCAGGACTACCACCTCGACGGTCCTGGCCACCGACTACTCTGGTGACTACTCGCCAGAGCGAGAACTCTACATGGCTTCAATCCACAACCTCGAAGACGATGAGCCGGGCATCGAGTTCGACAACGAGCTCGAAGACGAGATCTCCACTAACCAAGACACCACTGACGCCCCCAGGACAAAACTGAGGAGAAGAGGCGGGCACGAAGGTGGAAGAACGCCCGGAGGAACAAGCGCTGGTGCAACGCTCAGGAGCGCTCCCGCAACCCGAACGGGCGAAGAAACCTACGAGGGGATTTTGACGCAGCGGCGGACGAAGAATTTGTTACTCCCATGGGTAACATCGATGAAGCATCCCTACTCCTGCAGCAAATCTCACAAATGGACGCAAGCCAGTGGATCATGCGACTTGTCAAACAAGCCGCAGTCCAACTCGATAAGTTGGACCCGCTGAAATCCGTCCAAAACACATGTTCCAGATCGGAACGCCATGGCAGCTCTATACCCCAGGGCAGTCATACTACCGGAGGTCATCCCAACCCCTGCAACAATTGACAAGTCGAGCAGGAGGTACAGCAGCAAGGCCCTAGACCCAGGGAAGGGGGACAACCCGCGGGAGGCCAAGGCCACCAGGGTAACTAGCTACCCCCACCTTTTAGTGACCTAAGGCAGCACATTAACAGCAACCGCGACGCGCGCACCGTCATCACCAATCAGCAACGTGAGCGGTTTGAGAACACTGCTCGCGATGACAGTGATCGTTTCCCAGCCTTCACAGAAAACATCACTAGTCGCGAGTACCCAAGGGACTTCAAGCCCACTAACATCCCGAAATACGACGGGAAACAGGATCCGCGGCAGTGGCTGCGATGCTAATGCGTGGCCATTGAGGTGTGCGGGGGCTCTAATTTGACTAAAGCCCTTTACTTCCTGATGGCCCTAGAAATAGCACCACTCACATGGCTGGAAACCCTCCGCCAAACTCCATCGACTCCTGGGAGACTCTGTGATGAGGACATCACTCCTTCGGATGCACACAACACTCCTCCGCTGGAATTCTAGGTCCAATCACTAGAGCTCGTGCACGACAATTGAATTTAGAGGTGAGCTCGTTCCTAAGTACTTCATCTTATGATTTTGAGAACAGATTGCTACCTATTGATTATATTGTGATTAGGAACCAAGGACAGGACCAAGAGATGCATGGAGAAGGGCTTGGAGGCGTGGAGGACCACCGAGGGAGTGCAAATCAAAGTGGAGGCCCAATCCATCCTGACTTCGAGTCTGCCTCGGAGTCCAGGAGCAGCGTGCACTAAAACCGACGCCCAGGTCACATGCGGAGTTCTATATATGTATGGAAAGCTAAGGAGATAAGCTTTTCAATGCCACTGGTCCCACCTCATTATTAGGTCTAAGTCAACGGAAATCGTCGAAACAAGTGGACGTCCAGAATCTATCAGGGTGCTGCGCCACCATCTTTTGGGCCGTTGGACCGTGTATCGTGTTGGAGCCCATTAGGGGTGCGTCCAGGGGTCTTGCACGCCCCTAAACACTTTATGTTCAGTAGAGTCGCCCAAGCTAGGGTTTGGGTTTTGCTTAGATTATTCTATCAAGAACAGTTTCGCCGTTCATCGGTTTGTGAGACTCCAACTCGTGAGATTAATCATGCATCTGCAATTCGGTTGCATTCTTCCTTGTTCTTGCTTATGTTCTTCGATTTGCAGGCAAGGATTAGCCTTCTGGGCGAGGTCGACCGAGCATCACCGGTCGATAACTTGAGGAGATGTTGTGCTCCGATTGCGGGTTTTGGAGTGTGTTGTTCAGAAGCCGGATCGATTTGTGTAGCGACTCCACCAAATCAAGAGTTATCAGAACCTTTCGGAAGATCGGGAACCCTAGTCTACATCAAGTGGTATCCAGAGATAGGTTTACCGTCAGGTTATCCTTACCCTTGTTAGATTTATTTTCGCCATCATCCTAGAGTCCACAGAAAAGCCAAAAAAATTTCCCCGTCCTAGACCGTGTTTAGCCTTTGCATAATTCTCTTTCAGAGTCCGTAGTGTTGAGTTTGTGTCTTTGTTGCTGGTTTAGTTTGTGTTTTAGTTTGGTTGTGTGTTTCCCTTTTCTGCTACCATCATCCCACACCTTGTCCCCCACTTTTCCCCCACCCAATTCGCTTCCGCCTCCGTTTCAGCTTCACCAAAACCTAATTCGGAGGGTCCTCCTTAAAATGGGCATAACTTTTCACTCGGAACTCCGATTGAGGCGTTATTTTTTTCCCGGAAAGCTTGCAAAATTTTTCACATACAATTCACCGGCTTTGCCGGTTTCGCTGAATTCAAAAAAATCAAAAAAATCAGAAGGTTTTCAATTCGAGCTCCGAAGTTCCAGCATTAGTTTTTTGAAACGCTCATAATTTTCTACCGATCACATCTTACATCAGATTGAGCTGATACTTCGTGGTGTTCCTATTCTTGTGCTCTTGGTTGAGAAAAAAATATCAAAAAAATATAATAAAAAAGAAAAAAAAATTCTGATTTCTACTAGTGCTAAAAGACGAAACAGGAGGCACATAGAGACGATACACTTGCTGACTTGTGTGTGCTGCTGGATACTTGCTAATTTTTGTGTCTTTGCTGCTCATCCTTTACATCCTTGTTCCTTCCTTGTTGACACTTCTATTCTAAGGACACGAGTAGACCGGCAATTAAGGACTAGTAGCTTTGGATATTTATTCAGCATTACTATTTGTTATTGAATTGTGTTCCACTCACATATTTGGCCTTGCCTTCCTATAGCTCCACATACTACTTCTGGACAGCAGGTTTTTTGATTCTTGCAATCGCAGAGCACGCCTCCTAGGTATTCTTTGCCTTGCTGGTAAGAACCTTGTAAGAGCTTGGTAAGTTGTTTTCCTTTTGCGGTGTTGATTGAGAGGCACTACTGTCCCTGCGTAGTAGATTATTAGGGATACTATTTGTTCCTGTGTTTATGTCTACAATGACAGGTGACGATGGAAGTGGCACCCCCAAGGATTTCAACGAGTGTGTGAGCCAAGAGCAACTACTGGCTGCCATTGATCAAGGGAAGAAGGAGATGACAGAGGTGGCCACTCGGGCCATCACCACTGCCGTTTGGGACCTCAAGCTCTCGGCCAGCATTGAGAGGTTGGACAAATGGATATCCACGTTAACTGATAGGGTGATTGCATTGGAAACTCATCCCCCGCCCCCCGCCCCACCCCATGAAGATGAGGACGTGGCGTATGATGTCCATGGTAAGAAAGATGAAGTAGCTACGCGAGAAGCACGACTACGACGTCACCTTCGCACAAACACCACAGGTATGGGTGGTATTCATACCGTGCTTCTAATGACCCTTATGCTAAAGTCAAATTTACTATACCTTCATTTTTTGAACATTATGATGCTGAGGGATATCTTGATTGGGAGATGACAGTTGAGCAAAAATTTAGTGCCCACCTTGTGCCTGATCAACATAGAGTTAGACAAGCCACTAGTGAATTTAAGGATTTTGCTATCATTTGGTGGACTGGCTTAATTGCAGCGGGTGTTGCACCTACTACCTGGGAAGAACTTAAGGTGGCTATGCGTGATAGATTTGTTCCACCTTCTTATCATAGAGACCTGCGTAAGAGTTTGATGCGCCTAGAATAGGGAGATAAATCTGTGCAGGATTATTATGGTGACCTTCAAAAGGGTTTGATGCATTGTGGCATAGTGGAGGGAACCGAGAATTCTATTTGTCATTTTTACTCAGGTTTGCGGCGCGATATTTAGGACATAGTGGATTATAAGGAATTTAACACTGTCAACCAGTTGTTTCAGTTTGCTATGCTTGCAGAAAAGGAGTTGCAGGGCCGTGATTTGAAAGGCAAGAGCAAGGTTGGCGCCACATACCAGCTCTTGGTGCCATCTTCGGGGCTGACCAAGCCCTCCTCTTTTCACGTGGCTCCACCAGCGAGCACGCAATCAGCAGATTCCGGAGTTACTGCACCGCCAAAACCACCTCCTGCACGACCTTCAGTTTCAGGTAAAAAACCTTTGCAGGTTCCCGCCCAAAGTGCCTCCTCCGTTGCCTCGACGGGCCGCACGACTGGCATTCAGTGCCACCGGTGCCAAGGATTTGGCCATGTGCAGAAGGATTGCCCAAGTCAACGGGCATACGTTGCTATAGAAGATGGAGGCTACATCAGCACCTCCGACATTGAAGATAAAGTTGATGAAGAAAATGATGCTGAGGTTGCCGAGGGTCATGTCCTTTGTGGTGAAGATACTTCAGCCTTCATGAACATTATTGTCCAGCATGTGCTCAGCACGCAAATTCAGCAGCCTAAGAACATACAGCGCCACAACTTGTTCCAGACTTTCTTCGTCATCGAGAACCATCGCGCACGTGTGATTATTGATGGGGGAACTTGCAAAAACTTGGTGAGTTCAGATCTGGTCAAGAAGCTTGGCTTGACCACACGACCGCATCCACAACAATATCATGTTCTGTGGTTAAATGACTCTAGAAAAGCTAAGGTAACACAAACTTGCATAGTTTCTTTTTCCATTGGTGCATATGCTGATTTTGTAGATTGTGATGTGGTACCTATGCAAGCTTGTTCACTTTTGTTGGGTCGTTCTTGGGAACATGATAATGATGCTACACACCATGGTAAAAATAATAAATACACTTTTATGCATAAAGGACAGAAAATTACTTTGGTACCTTTGACCCCTGCTGAAATTGTGCAAGCTGATAAGGAACGAGCTGCTAGTTTGAATCATGATAAGTCTGAAAATCAACAAGTCGCTAGTTCTATTTTCCCACCTAAAAAGGAGAAGCCCACACCTAATTCTAAGGCCGAGGGGATTAAATTAAAGGGGGGAGTTATGCTTGCAACAAAATGTGACTTTGCTGAAATGTCTGATGATGATCTGTGCTATGCTTTGATATGCAAACGAGCTTTTTTTTCGCTTGATGATATTGCTAGCTCTTTGCCTCCTGCTGTCACTAATATTTTGCAGGAGTATGAGGATGTTTTTCCAGCTGAGATACCTCCAGGGCTGCCACCTACGAGAAGGATAGAGCATCAAATTGATTTGATCCCGGGAGCCACTTTGCCAAACCGTGCTGCTTATAGAACCAATCCCGAGGAGACTAAGGAAATTCAGCGGCAAGTCCAAGACCTTTTGGACTGTTAGTCCTTGTGCTGTTCCTGTGCTTTTGGTTCCTAAGAAAGATGGCAGTTGGCATATGTGTGTTGATTGTAGAGCCATCAATAATATTACCATTCCATATCATCATCCTATTCCTAGGTTAGACGACATGCTTGATGAGTTGTGTGGGTCTATAATTTTAACAAAGATTGACTTGCGTAGTGGTTACCACTAAATAAGAATGAACCTTGGAGATGAATGGAAAACAGCTTTCAGAACCAAATTCGGGTTGTATGAGTGGTTAGTCATGCCTTTCGGTTTAACTAATGCACCAAGTACTTTCATGCGCTTGATGAATGAGGTTTTGAGGGCTTTCAATGGTCAATTTGTGGTGGTTTACTTTGATGATATATTAATTTACAACAAGTCTTTGGAGGAACATATGGATCATTTACGTGCTGTTTTTGATGCTTTGAGAGATGCACGTTTGTTTGCTAACCTTGAGAAGTGCATCTTTTGCACCGATAGAGTTTCTTTCCTTGGCTATGTTGTTACTCCACAGGGAATTGAGGTGGATGATACCAAAATTGAAGCCATTGAGAGCTGGCCGCTGCCCCAAACCATCATACAGGTGAGAAGTTTTCTTGGTCTTGCAGGTTTCTATCGCCACTTCATCAAAGATTTCAGCACCATTGCTGCGCCGTTGCACGAGTTGATGAAGAAAGGTGTGGTGTTTCATTGGGGAAAAGCACAAGAGGAGTCCTTTGCTACTTTGAAGGACAAGCTTACGCACTCGCCATTGCTGCAGCTTCCAAACTTTGGTAAGACTTTTGAGCTTGAATGTGATGCTAGTGGAGTTGGCGTTAGTGGTGCTTTGATGCAAGATGGTAAACCCGTTGCATACTTTAAAGAAAAATTGCGTGGTCATGTTCTGAATTACTCTACGTATGATAAGGAATTGTATGCTCTTGTACGTTCTTTACAGACGTGGCATCATTATTTGTGGCCTAAGGAATTTTTTATACATTCTGATCATGAATCGCTTAGGTATCTTCGTTCTCAAAATAATCTGTAGACATGCTAAATGGGTTCAATTTATTGAATCTTTTCCTTACATCATCAAACATAAGGAAGGGAAGGATAATGTGATTGCCGATGCTTTGTCTAAACGATATACTTTGCTGTCACAACTTGATTGTCGGATTTTTGGACTTGAATCAATAAAAGAACAATATGCGCTTGATCCTGAATTTAAAGATGTGTTGCTGAATTGTAAAGAGGGACGTACTTGGAACAAGTTTGTGATCAATGATGGATATGTGTTTAGAGCTAACCGCCTATGCATTCCAGTTGCTTCCGTTCGTCTTTTGTTGATGGAGGAAGCGCATGGAGGAGGATTGATGGGATATTTTGGTGCTAAGAAGACGGTGGATGTTTTGGCCTCACAATTCTTTTGGTCAAAGATGAGGAGAGACGTTGAGCGGTTCGTTGGTCGCTGCGCTACGTGTCAAAAAGCTAAGTCTCGTTTGAATCCACATGGTTTATACATGCCTCTTTCTGTTCCTTCTATTCCTTGGGCAGATATTTCAATGGACTTTGTGTGGGGATTGCCTAGGACTAAGAGGGGGAGGGATAGCATTTTTGTTGTGGTGGATCAATTTTCTAAGATGGCACATTTTATACCATGTCATAAAAGTGATGCTGCTATTCATATTGCTGACCTCTTTTTCAAAGAGATTGTACGTTTGCATGGTATGCCTTCTACTATTGTTTCAGATCGTGATGCAAAATTGTTGAGTCACTTTTGGCGTACTTTGTGGAACAAGTTGGGTACCAAATTATTATTTTCTACCACTTGTCACCCACAAACTGATGGACAAACGGAGGTGGTGAATCGCACTTTAGGCACCATGTTGAGGGCTGTTTTGAAGAAGAATTTGAAAATGTGGGAAGAATGTTTGCCTCCTGTGGAGTTTGCATACAATCGGGCAATACATTCTACCACCAATGTAAGTCCTTTTCAGGTAGTGTATGGTTTCAACCCCCGTGCTCCTATTGATATTTTGCCTTTGCCTACTAGTGAAAGGATTCATAGTGATGCAAAAGAACGTGCTGATTTTATTTCGCAAATGCATGAAACAACTAAACACAACATTGAAAAGATGAATGAAAAGTACAGAATTGCTGGTAGTAAAGGTAGAAAGGAAGTTAAGCTTGAACCGGGTGATTTAGTTTGGTTGCACCTGAGAAAGGATAGATTTCCAGATTTGAGAAAGTCTAAGTTGATGCCTAGAGCTGATGGTCCTATTAAAATAGTTGAGAAGATTAATGATAATGAATATAAACTTGAGTTGCCTTCCGAGTTCGGGATTAGTCCTACATGGGAGAAGAAGATACGCTAGAGTCGAGAACGACTCCGATTCAAGAGGGGGAGGATGATGAGGACATCACTCCTTCGGATGCGGACAACACTCCTCCGCTGGACATTCAAGGTCCAATCACTAGAGCTCGTGCACGACAAGTGAATTTAGATGTGAGCTCGTTCCTAAGTACTTCATCTTATGATTTTGAGAATAGATTGCTACCTATTGATTATATTGTGATTAGGAACCAAGGAGAGGACTAAGAGATGCATGGGGAAGGGCTTGGAGGCGAGGAGGACTAGCGAGGGAGTGCAAATCAAGGTGGAGGCCCAATCCATCCCGACTTCGAGTCTGCCTCGGAGTCCAGGAGACCGGTCCCACCTAATTATCAGTTTGGAGTCAATGGGAATCGTCGAAACAAGTGGATGTCCAGAATCTATAAGGGTGCTGCGCTGCCATCTTTAGGGCCGTTGGCCCATGTATCGTGTTGGAGCCCATTAGGGGTGCGTCCAGGGGTCTTGCACGCCCCTAAACACTTTATATTCAGTAGAGTCGCCCAAGCTAGGGTTTGGGTTTTGCTTAGATTTGTGTAGCGACTCCACCAAATCGAGAGTTATAAGAACCTTTTGGAAGATCGGGAACCCTAGTCTACATCACCCTGAAGTAGGTCTTCGTCGACAACTTCCAGGGATCCATGATCCCGGCAGGTACTCATCATGACTTGTCGCAGGTCAAGCAGGAGGAGAATGAGACCCTGAGGTTGTACACGCGCCGCTTCTTCGACACCCGCACAACCATCGCCAACATTGCCGACGAGGAGGTCATCCGCTGCTTCCGCAATGGACTGGCAACGAAGCAAACGTATAGGGAATTTGGGAGGAACCTTCCGACTACCGTACTCGAGGTTCGAGACATGTGTGGCAGAACCACCTGAATTAATCCGGCTCAAGTGTATTAACCATCACCATTAAGGCATTCTCGGTTAACCTTACACTTCAAACGGAGTAATCCACTGGTCTGTCGGGTATAACCTCCCGATGCAACCACGGTAATCGGATTGAGCGCCATACATACAAACGCTCACGCGACGATGAGCCCAGAGAATACCACATTCCATCAAATATTACGACATTAACATAAGTAAATGTTACAGACCAAGTTCTGAGCTTAGAAACCAAATACTCCAATTAACATAAATAAGTTCTTCAGAGTTAAGTTGCAGCGGAGATAAACAACGGAAGCTACTCGACGATACAGGATGTCTCGATGAAGCCCGTACGAGACATCACTCGGCCTTATCTCCGTTGGACGGGGGCGTATCCCATTCCACCGACCAACCAGGGGGAAGAGTGCAGGGCCTCAAATGGTGCCATTTTCAAACTCGTTTGATAGCTGTTGTTGTACGAGAACTCTGCTAGGGGTAGGCATTTGTCCCAATACTTATCATAGTGAATGACACAAGCCCTCAGCATGTCTTCAAGAATTTGGTTTACTCTTTCCGTTTGTCCATCGGTCTGAGGATGGTATGCTGAGCTGCGAATCAGCTTAGTGCCAAGAGACGTTTGCAGTTGTTCCCAAAAGCGTGCTACAAACTGAGGACCACGATCGGAGATAATTGTCTTAGGTATTCCATGCAGGCAAACAATACGATCGAGGTAAATCTCGGCATATTTCTTGGTAGAATAGGTGGTGTGTACCGGAAGAAAATGTGCCGTCTTCGTGAGTCTGTCCACGATAACCCATATGGAATCATGTTTCTGGGAAGTGTTTGGTAGTCCAACGATGAAGTCCATACTTATGTCTTCCATTTCCAGGATGGTATAGGTAACGGTTGAAGTGTACCGGCTACTTTTAAGTGGCTAGCTTTTACTCTCTGGCACGTGTCACATTCCGAGACATACATAGCAATTTCTCTTTTCATTCTAGTCCACCAGAAGTTTTGCCTTAGGTCTTGATACATTTTGCTACTGCCGGGGTGGATAGAGAATTTGGAAAGGTGTGCCTCATCGAGAATTTGCTTGCGGAGTTCACGATCCTTCGGAACGACTATACGACTTTCGAACCATAGAACTCCCTTATGGTCCTGGCGGAAACATTTATACTTCTCCTCACCTAGAGAGAGTTTTGTTTGATGATCTTGATTCCTTCATCATGTAGTTGTGCCATGACGATTTGGTCGTGAAGAGTGGGCTCAACTGAGATGTGATCTAGAGTGCCTTGGGAAACCATTTCCATGTTAAGCTTCCTCATTTCTGCACACAATGTCTCATGGTAGGACTCCATGGATAAGCAATGGCAATGGGACTTGCGGCTTAGTGCATCCGCGACTACATTAGCCTTACCGGGGTGATAGTGCACTTCAAGGTCATAATCTTTGATTAATTCTAGCCATCTTCATTGTCTCATATTCAGATCGGCTTGTGTGAAGATGTACTTGAGACTCTTATGATCCGTGTAGATATTGCACTGTGTACCCATGAGATAGTGCCTCCATATCTTCAGCGCGTGAATGACGGCTGCAAGCTCAAGATCATGAGTGGGATAATTCTGTTCGTGGGGCCGAAGGGCTCGTGAGGCATATGCAATCACTCGATTCTCTTGCATAAGCACACATCCTAGACCAGTACCTAATGCGTCACAATACACATCGAATGACTTGGTATTATCGGGTTGAGCTAACACAGGTGCAGTAGTCAGATGCTCTCTGAGAGTGTGGAAAGCTTCTTCACATTTCCCATCCCATACAAACTTTACTTCCTTCTTTAACAGTTCAGTCATGGGCTTAGCAATTCGAGAGAAATCCGGGATGAAGCGACGGTAGTAACCGGCTAAGCCGAGAAAACTGCGAATCTGATGAACAGAGGTAGGGGGTTTCCAATCCATCACCTCTTGTACCTTGCTGGGGTCAACAGCTATGCCTTCGCTGGAGATCGTGTGACCTAAGAACTTTACAGTATCCAACCAAAATTCACACTTAGAAAACTTAGCATAGAGCTGATGGTCTCTGAGTCACTGAAGAACAATGCGAAGGTGCTTGGCATGCTCTTCCTCATCCTTGGAATAGATAAGGATGTCGTCGATAAACACTACGACGAATTTGTCAAGTTCGGGCATGAATACTGAATTCATGAGATACATGAAGTAGGCAGGGGCATTGGTGAGTCCAAAGGACATGACCAAGAATTCATATAGTCCATATCGTGTGGAGAAGGCAGTCTTAGGAATATCGCACGGGCGAATCTTGATTTGATGGTATCCCGAACGAAGATCGATCTTTGAGAAGACTCTGGCTCCAGCTAATTGATCGAAGAGTACATCGATGCGAGGAAGGGGGTATTTATTTTTAACAGTTACCGCATTGAGAGGTCGGTAGTCCACACATAATCTTAAACTGTCATCCTTCTTCTTTACGAATAGGGCTGGACATCCCCAAGGTGACGCGCTAGGGCGAATAAAACCTTTGTCCAGTAGTTCTTGGAGTTGAATTTTCAGCTCTGCCAATTCTTTAGGGGGCATCCTATATGGTCTCTTGGATATAGGTGCAGTGCCTGGCTGTAGTTCAATAACGAACTCCATACCCCTATCCGGGGGCATTCCTGGTAAGTCATCCGGGAAAACATCGGCATACTCGTTTACCACAGGAATATTATTTGGCTTAAGTCCTTCCATCTTATAAGCACAGGAATTCGTACAATCTAGGGACGGTAGGTAAAGGGTAGTGGCTCCGTGACTAGGTGAATTTATCTCAACGGCTCGGGAAGAAAGGTCCAGTGTGACTCCATGCATAGCCATCCAGTTCATTCCCAAAATAATGTCCATGCCGTCAAGAGGTAAAAGGACAAGGTCCGTGTCAATGGTTTTACTACCCAATTTGACTGGTACTTGCCTGATCATTTGGTTTGAAGCAATTTTACCACCCGGTGTTGATATCATATATGACCCTTTGGTGTGACGAACATCCAAGCCTACTTTTGCACCGAATTTTGCACTTATGAAACTATGCGATGCACCAGAATCAAATAATATAACTGCAGGCTTGTTATGGATAGAGAATGTACCCGACATCACTGGGGCTCCTTCAGGAAGCTCTGCAAGCGTGGTGAAGTTAATCCGTCCTTGCTTGACTTGCAGGGTCTGTCTCTTGCCCCTGTTCTTGGTGTTAGGGTTGGATCCTTGACCTTGGTTGGGCTGTCCAGGCTGAGGGCATTCTCGTGCGAAGTGGCTGGAACTCCCGCATTTGAAACAGCGATTTGCGGGGCTAGGTCGAAGGGACTGCTGAAGAATGGGCCTCGGACCATTCTGTGGAGGCATCGGGGGTCGTACCATGCCTGCCTGCTGTGGGGGTTTGGCAATCCATCTTCCTGGCTGCGGGGCCCTTGGTGGAGCTGTGGGTGCGGCATTCTGCACGATGCGATATCTTGGGGGTTGGATACTTGATGGTCCTGCGGGTGCCTTTCTCTTCTTCTCTGCCCGGTGCGCCATGATACAGTCTTCCTGGGTAATGGCCATATTGACCAGCTCGTTGTAGGTGTCAGCCCTGGCTAGGTTCAGACGTTCCTTGAGCTTGGTATTCAGACCTCGGCGGAAACGATCACGCTTCTTGGCATCCGTATCAGCGTGATAGCCCGCATACTGGCATAGGTTGTTGAATGCTTGGGCGTACTGCAGCACGGTGCGGGTGCCCTGGGTGAGTGCCAGGAACTCATTCAACTTCCTCTCCATGAGACCCTCGGGGATATGATGTGCCCGGAACGCGGTCTTGAACTCATCCCAGTCGACCACATGATCAGCCGGGAGCATCGCAAAGTAGTGATCCCACCACAGAAGAGCGGTACCGCGAAGCTATTGCGCGGCAAAACGAGCTTTGTTGGCCTCTGAGCATGGGGCCACAAGTAATGTGAACTTGGATTCGATAGTGCGAATCCATGCATCGGCGTCCAGGGGTTCCTCTGTCTTATGGAACAAGGGCGGCTGGGTCCCTAGGAAATCCGTGTATCCTGCAGCTTGGGGTTGGTGAGCATTGTGCCCACCCCTCTGCTGGTGTTGTCCTTGCACAATCTGACGCAGCAGCTCGGTTTGAGCGGCCATCACTTCCACCAAACTGGGCGGGGGTGGTGGCGATTGTCGCGTGCGGCTGCTTCCGGCACCAAAACCCTCGGGGTTGCCACATGTTGATCCAACCATCTGAAACGTGAAAGGTTACCATTAGTAACGCGATCCATATTACTTCCTTGGCTCATAAATAATTGGGTGTAGTCATGGACTTCTTGAAGTCACGGCTAGAAGTATGGACAGAATCTCTGTTTGCTACGAGAAAAATCATAGCCTGCTGTGGGTCCATCCAAAACATCTCAAACTTTCGCAGTAGTCAGAGGATTTAGGAATGCACCACCTTGGTATTTAACTTCGGTGCTAGAACTGTAGCTAAGGTGGTCGAAAAGCTCGTCCTTTGCCTTACTGTCTTGGCTGTTTTTCAGCAGATTGATCGGTACGGTTTCGCCTATATCTCAAACTAGCGAGGTCCAATGATGCTGAATTTTGGTGAGAACCTAGATCACAAAATTTAGCACAAGTCTGGTATTCAACACTCGGCCAAGAAATGCAAGGAGACATGGATAAAAATTCCGACAAGTCTCAGCGATTGTGGATTCCGTCGTTTACCAAGTTACAACGAAATCACCCAAGTTTATCGCCGTTCCTTACATGCTGAGGGTATCCACATGGTTCAGGTGTATCCAACACAAAAGAGTTACTCAACTCCTAGTTAGCCTATTACAACACTTGCCAAAAGTTAGGCTACCCTATCGAGGAGTATGTGCAAAAAGTCCTCCTAGGTCGTCATCTAGAAATCATCCAAGTCGTTGACGGACGACTCGCTGTGAGCAGGGGAGTGAGTTCCCATCTGAGGTGCCTGTGGTACCTCACCCTCGAAATCCATACCGGAGATACCATCAATCTCCTGTGGCTCCTCCTCATCCTCCTCCATGTCCTCCTCATGGGGATGGTCATTCTGATCATGGTGCCACTGAATGTGCTCATTAGCATCCTCCAACTCAAGGCTCAGATCATGGAGCTGCTCCTCCAAGTGTGCTATCGTGGTATCACTCTCACCCATGAGAGTGTCCTGCTCCTAAATTTGGCCCTCAAGTTGGCCAATCTGAGCATCTCTGTCCTCAAGATCCTGACTGAGCTCCTTAATCTGCTCATCCCTGGTATCTGCCATCATGTGGTAGGCCTGAGCAAGATCAGTGAGCTGCTCGAGTGCCTGACTCTGGAGAGTCTGAAGCCGGTAGAGTGCACTCATGCACCGCACGGAGGTATGGATAGTCTCCTGGGCATGAAAGTCTACCAAGTACTGTGCGTGCTGCACCCTATTGAGCCAAAAGGGGTTGTTGTCCTGGGCAGCAGGAAACAATCCAATGGGAGTGAGTGTGACAACCTCGGGACGCTGCGCACAAAACGTGGTGAGCGCCCTCATGGCTCCAAGCTCCCAAGTATCGGCCAAACGGCGACCAACAGCCTCAAGCTCCAAGGCGGGCCATTCCGGGTGTAGCGGGTGCGGAAAGATAGTCACGTTGACACGGCACTGGGTAACTCCATTTTCTGCAAACTCCAGTCCGGCGTAACGTGGGGGAACTAGATAGCCCGCGGTACGCAGATCATCCCACAAAATAGAGGGAAAGCCCTCCCAGTGGAGACACTGCGAGTGAACGCGTCCATCCTCATCCACCATCATAGCAACAAGCTCGGCCATCTGAACAAAAGATCAAATGGAGTGAGAAGTGAAAAAAAAACTGTGAACAGCACAAGGACAGATTCTGTATAGTGTGCAAAAATAACCATAACTTCCACAGTTCTAATCCAAAAATTCTCAATTTTCACCAGATCACTCCTAAGGTATTTGTGAACAACTTTGCTAGTCAACTCCAGAGCTGAATAGGTCTCTAAGATTGTCGTTCCTTTCAGGTTTTACCTTACTGTCTACCCAGAATTTTCAGTGAACAGAGGACTAGAGTTTCGTGCACCAGGGAAAATCTACCCAGCCAAAATTTACCAAATTTTAACAGCAGCCACCTGGGTAAATTTGGAACAAGTTTTGTGTTGTGCTCTTTTGCAGAAAACTGCGGGAAGGGGGCCTAAAAATTTAAGAGGCAGAAGGGCTTATTCTTGGCAGAATTCCGACATTCCAAGGTTTCTGTTATTTCTCGCTATCCATAAGTTCAGAATTTTTCATTTTTGAACAGAAGATAGAACACAAAATTTGGAACAATTTCTTCAACATGAACTTTATCAGAAAAGGTCATTTTCTTTGGCCAATAAATCGCTCTTTTCGATCACGGCAGATTTCGGACAGTTTCGCTAGATGGTCCTTAGGCTAACCATGCTTAGATGCGCAAGAACCGTACCACTTTCATACATCGTATTTTCAATTTCCGATATATATGGTTATGATGCATGCACGTCCTATTCGTCCTCACAACTTTTGGTCTTACGAAGATAGTTTCGGTGGCATACACAATACGGCTCTCGCTATAATAGCTAGTCGAGTCTTCCTAATCGTCCCTTAACTTATCGTAATCGCGGTTAGTGTACCTGCAGAAGATGATAGAGTATATATATTTCATGAACCTTTCATGCCAGCACTCATGAAAGCGTTCGTATTCATTACCGTTTACTTATAGAAACGATATCTGTACAATTTCCGCCGTACAGACGACGTTAACAGACGGCGTCGCCTGACCGGCGCGAGGCGCCAGGCCAGTGGCCGCCGCACCACCCCGCCACGGCCGGCTTTGCCCCGCTCCCACGCCGCGCGGCCAGTAAGCGCCCGCGCGTGCTGCCGCGCCCAGCCCGCCGCCCGGCCGCCCAGTCCCCGCGCTCCGCCGTGCCGCCCCGGCCCCCGCGCCCCGCCAGTCGCCGCGCCCGCCCTCCGCCCGAGCCGCTGCCGTTGCTGCTCCACCACTCCGCGCCCCGCGCTATCCCTCCGCGCCCGCGCCGTATCTCGGCCGCCCAGTCACCGCGCCCGCGCTGCCGCACGTCGCGCCGGCGTTCTGCCGCCGCCCGCCGCGCCCAGTGCGCACCGTGCCGTGCCCCCACCCCGCACGCTGCCCAGGCGTCTCCGCACCCCCTCCGGCCGCTATAAAAGCCGAGCTCCGACCGCCCCGCGCGAGCCATGCACCAGAACGCGCTCGCCGTCGCCATTGCCGCCGCCGAGCGCCGCCCGCCCGTGGACAGCCCACCGCCGCCGCCCACTGCCCAAACTAAGCCCCCAGCCACCACTACATCACCCCACTGAAGCTCGCCGACCCACCCAACGCCGCCCAGAGCCACCGGAGCGCCGCCGCCCGCGCTGTCGCCGCCGCTGCCCGCCCCTGCTCGCCGTGGACAGCACGACCCCGACCCCCTCCGTCCAAGCCGAGCCCCTGAGCAGCTTCCCCACGCGCCACTGAAGCTCGCCGACCGGACCACACCGCCCCAAGCCCGCCGGAGCACCGCCGTCGACGCGTGCCGCGCCGCCGCCGCCTCTGCTACAACGCCGGCGAGCCCTTCCCGGCCGTCCCCCACCTGAACCACACCCCCACAAGGTAGCCCTCGCACCCCTGAACCTTCCCCGACCCTCGCCCCCTCGCCGCCGGCGAGCCCCCTCGCCGGAATTTCGGCCGGCCGCCGTACCCGAGCCGCCCGAGGACCCAATTGCAAGAATTTAAATCTTTAGAAGGGTCTGCGCGTAAGATTCAAGGACCTAGTTGTAAAAGAAAGTTTCAAACCTAGATTCAAATTCAGTGAACTTGTAACATTCGTATAAAATCGTAGAAAATTCAGGAAAATGCAAACTCAACTGTTCTGGAATCCTCAGAACAAACCCTACCACTTTTGTTACAAAAGGTTTCTCAGAATCTCAACATATTTTGCTCTACATTAAATAGAAGCTTTAATGGACTTATTTTGTACCCACTGTTCTAGAACAATGCTGACCCTAAATTTTGGGCAGTGTGTTAGTTGCTTGATGATTAGGACTGTGTAAAAAGATCAGGCCCAAATTCCATCTCTAGATTTACTGTTTGTTAAACTTAGTTTTATATCATGTGTAAGAAGAATGTTTTATCCCTGCAGTTAGCTGGTGAATCACCCAATGAAACTTTTTCTATGCTAATGTATTTGTACCTAGAAGCCAGAGAAAAATTAGGAGACTTTTTATCTCACAGTAACCTACTTATTTGATTTATGTGCTAATAACATACATTAAATCAAGAAAATAGTATCTTAGTTTGGAAAATTCCCAAATTATTACTAGGAGTTACACTATGGTAGAGGTTGCTGTGTAAAAATAAATACCCCCTTCCTCGCATCGATGTACTCTACGATCAATTAGCTGGAGCCAGAGTCTTCTCAAAGATCGATGTTCGTTCGGGATACCATCAAATCAAGATTCGCCCGTGCGATATTCCTAAGACTGCCTTCTCCACACGATATGGACTATATGAATTCTTGGTCATGTCCTTTGGACTCACCAATGCCCCTGCCTACTTCATGTATCTCATGAATTCGGTATTCATGATATGTTTCATTGGGTGATTCACCAGCTAACTGCAGGGATATAACATTCTTCTTACACATGATATAAAACTAAGTTTAACAAACAGTAAATCTAGAGATGGAATTTGGGCCTGATCATTTTACACAGTCCTAATCATCAAGCAACTAACACACTGCCCAAAATTTAGGGTCAGCATTGTTCTAGAACAGTGGGTACAAAATAAGTCCATTAAAGCTTCTATTTAATGTAGAGCAAAATATGTTGAGTTTCTGAGAAACCTTTTGTAACAAAAGTGGTAGGGTTTGTTCTGAGGATTCCAGAACAGTTGAGTTTGCATTTTTCTGAATTTTCTACGATTTTATACGAATTTTACAAGTTCGCTGAATTTGAATCTAGGTTTGAAACTTTCTTTTACAACTAGGTCCTTGAATCTTACGCGCAGACCCTTCTAAAGATTTAAATTCTTGCAATTGGGTCCTCGGGCGGCTCGGGTACGGCGGCCGGCCGAAATTCCGGCGAGGGGGCTCGCCGGCGGCGAGGGGCGAGGGTCGGGGAAGGTTCAGGGGTGCGAGGGCTACCTTGTGGGGGTGTTGTTCAGGTGGGGGACGGCCGGGAAGGGCTCGCCGGCGTTGTAGCAGAGGCGGCGACGGCGCGGCACGCGTCGACGGCGGTGCTCCGGCGGGCTTGGGGCGGTGTGGTCCGGTCGGCGAGCTTCAGTGGCGCGTGGGGAAGCTGCTCAGGGGCTCGGCTTGGACGGAGGGGGTCGGGGTCGTGCTGTCCACGGCGAGCAGGGGCGGCGGCGGCGGCGACAGCGCGGGCGGCGGCACTCCGGTGGCTCTGGGCGGCGTTGGGCGGGTCGGCGAGCTTCAGTGGGGTGATGTAGTGGTGGCTGGGGGCTTAGTTTGGGCAGTGGGCGGCGGCGGTGGGCTGTCCACGGGCGGGCGGCGCTCGGCGGCGGCAATGGCGACGGCGAGCGCGTTCTGGTGCGTGGCTCGCGCGGGGCGGTCGGAGCTCGGCTTTTATAGCGGCCGGAGGGGGTGCGGAGAGGCCTGGGTAGCGTGCGGGGCGGGGGCACGGCACGGTGCGCACTGGGCGCGGCGGGCGGCGGCAGAACGCCGGCGCGACGTGCGGCAGCGCGGGCGCGGTGACTGGGCGGCCGAGATACGGCGCGGGCGCGGAGGGATAGCGCGGGGCGCGGAGTGGTGGAGCAGCAACGGCAGCGGCTCGGGCGGAGGGCGGGCGCGGCGACTGGCGGGGCGCGGGGGCCGGGGCGGCACGGCGGAGCGCGGGGACTGGGCGGCCGGGCGGCGGGCTGGGCGCGGCAGCACGCGCGGGCGCTTACTGGCCGCGCGGCGTGGGGGCGGGGCAAAGCCGGCCGTGGCGGGGTGGTGCGGCGGCCACTGGCCTGGCGCCTCGCGCCGGTCAGGCGACGCCGGCCACCTGGCGCGCGGCGGTCGGGCGCGGAGGAGAGAGGGGGGGGGGGGCGAGGGGCCTGGATGCAAGAATTCGAAAAGTTTCAGGGGGCTGGGTGCAAACAGGGCGTTTTCTCCTCTTTCTGATTTGAATTTCAAAAGCTTTTGAACACGAAAGTTGTTCAAAATAAAAAGTTCTACAACTTTGGTTTCAGGCAAAATCTCATTTGGCTTCTGGTTTGAAAGTTAAATTTAAAAGTTCAAAAATAACCAAATGTGCTCAATTTAAATTTGAATTCCAACTGAACTCGTTCAAATTCTTTCCACCCTTTTATTAGTTGGTTTAAACATAGAGTTAGGCTAATGACATTGATTTTGGGAAATGTAATTACCAGGGTTGTCACAACATGATGCAGCGATGGGTGGACCAAGAAGACGAGGAGAACGAACGCTTCCCCAAGCGCAAGAACGACAAGGGCAACAATAACAACCGCTCCGACAAAGGCCAATACTCGGGCACCGCCTGCAAGCGGAAGCCTGAAGATCAAGTGGCCAATGTCGAGCGTAATCCACGCAGCAAGAAGTCAGGCAGGCTACAGGATTAGTACGAGAAGATCCTCCACAAGCAATGCCCGATGCAGCCGAAGGCCAAGCACACAATGTTCCAGTGCACGGTCCTCCGCAAAAGCCTCAATGCACCCCCTCCTCCTAACGACGAGGAGGACAAGGACAAGGCGGATGAGGACAACAACAAGTCAGGCCCTCCGGGTTTCCAGCACCCGACTATGCCGGTCTTTTACCGGCAAGCCTACCTAGGGATACCCTAAGGTAGTAGACTTGTGGTTAAGGTGTCGCCGAGATCAGAACACGATGGTGCAAGGAACACAAGGGTTTAGACAGGTTTGGGCCGCAGTATGTGTAATACCCTACGTCTTGTATGGTTTGTATTGCCTTGGGGTTATGCGTATGCACGATGTGCTTTGGAGGGGTCCCTGCCCGCCCTTATATATCCTGGGGGGAAATGGTTACATGGAAATCCTAGTCTGGTACGAGCTTAGGAGTCCTAACCGAGTACTTTCGGGTAGTTTCCTTCTGTACCTACTAGTTGTACTTACATACGAGTACTGTACAGTATGGATAAGGTATGGGACATGCCACACCCCTTACTCTAGAATGTTCTACGCCACGCGTGCAGTCCCATTGCCCCGGGTCTGACAAGCCCCCGAGCTCTTCATAGCCGAGTACTGCAGGCTCCGAGTACTTCTTGGAAGTCATCCTTTGGTTTCTGCTGAAACTCCGTCTTGAAGATGTCTTCCGAGTTCTTTCCTTGGCTGCTCGAGGCTGTGAGGTGCTCTAGCCCCGAGTACTTTCAAGTCTTTTCTTTCTATGGGGTGTGATGCAAATCGCACTCCATATGGAGTAGCCCCCGAGCCTTAGGTTGAATCGAAGAATCAGGCTGAGGGTCCCACTAGTCTTGAATCTTGTTATCTTCCAAATATTTTTTGAAAAATAAGCCATCGATGACACGTGTCCCGCAGTCCCCGAGCCTTGAATCCAAATCCTAAGGTTTGGAAAAAAGGATAAAAAAGAACGTGGCATACTGAACAGTGTTATGTACAAAATGTGTGTAGAAACTGTGTGATCTGACTTGATGGTTTGATTTGGAAATCAATTGGTTCAAAATTCAAAAAATCCCTTTTTTCGGCATAAGGTCCCTGAAAAAATGGTCAATCAAATAAACTCCCCAAAACTTTTCCCAAATAATCTCTCAAAACAAATAACGCATTTTTTTAGGGGAGAAAACTCTTCGTCTTCCGAACAGTAAATCTGGGCCTATCCACTGGCTATTTAACCACGCGGTGACTCTACGGTTTTTAGCCTTTCACTTTTTGCCTTAGCCATTTCACTCTCTCACTCTCTTACACCGCCAGTCACTATTAGATCTAGGGTTTGAGAGCCCCATTGAGCCCGTCCTCCATCCCCAGCCAAACTAGTCAGAGAATCCATCCGCTCCATCAGTGAGTCCTTGCTCCCCTCTCCCGAAGCCCCCGAGCATATGCGAGTGAAGCAGCTTGTGACATTCAATATGGGCAACAAGAAACCGGCGTCTAAGGGGAAGAAGGAGGAGTCGACCACCAACGATTGGGAGAGAAGTAAGTGCACCCGTGCTGACCTTCTTAACTAAGTTGCTCAAGGTCTTTTTCAATCGGAGGACATGGTTCAGTGGAAACCTTCCTTCCGCCAATTCGTTCCGCAAGAAGATGTAGATCAGATTGTCATCTTCGAGCATTTTGTCGAAAGGGGATTGGCCCTCCCCACATCTGATTTCTTCCATGGCCTCCTTTATCATTGGGGTATTCAGATCCATCATCTGAACCCTAACTCTATCGTCCACCTCTCCATTTTTGTTCATTTTTGCGAAGCTTTTCTTGGCATCGAGCCACATTTCGATCTTTTTCGCTACTTCTTCCATCTCCACCAACAACCATCTGAGGAGAAGCAGTACCATGTTGGTGGAGCCAGAATCCAGTTCAAGCAGGGGAAGGGGAAGGAGTATATTGAGTACTCACTCCCCACGAACCACTCGGGTTGGAGATCCCTGTGGTTCTACATTGGAAACCATCCACCCACACTACACGAGAGAACTCCAGGGAAGGCAGTGTGGAGGCCCGAGTGGAACGAGAAGTTGAATCCCACCTAACTGCTGCAAGTCAATGAATTCCTCGAACTGATTAGCAAGCAGAAGGAATCAGGTGTAACCGGCGTGTCCGTCTTGGCCTCCGTGTACAAGAGGCATATCATGCCACTGTAGAAGAGCTGTAGATTTGGATTCGAGTACTTAGGAAGTAACGATCCATCTCGCCTTTCCGCAGAAGTGTCAGGATTCGTCTCCAAAAGGACTCACACAGGATTCGTCTCCAAAACGATCTATCTTCTGGAACAAGAAGATTTCCAAAGCGCACAAAGGTAACTTGTCGCCTTGTCTTGTTGTCTTTGATTAGTTGTTTGTTCGAGTAGTTTCTGAAACTTGTCTAATACTGCTTCTTTTCTCTTGCGTGCAGAACTGAAATCCACTTTGCAAAGGAAAGAAAATATGATTATAGATCTGAAGAACCTTGTTTACAGTGGCGCAGATGATGTCCTGCGCCTTGAGAAGATCCTCCAGGATACAAGCGTCCAATTCCATGATGCCATGCAGCAGATCAAGAATATGCTTGAGGAAAAGGATGTTATCCAAAAGGAACTCGAAGAATTCAAGACTGCTGCACAGGCTGTCGTGGAGATGGTGGAGTTTCCGGCCGAAGGTGATGCTGGCGAGCTGTCTTTGTTGGAGAAGCTTCGTGCGACTCCTCAAAAGGTTGCCAGCTACATCTCGGAGGCCACCAGGACCTACATAGCTCAGGCACTCGCGTTAGTGAAGTCATACTGGCCCATGGCGAAGTTTGAACCACTCGGTGAAGGCATGGCGGCTGACTGCTCTGTTGAGCGATTCACGAAGTTCCGTGAAGATGTCAAGCGCCTTGCTGACAAGATAGCTCAGAGCTTGGAGCAAGATGGTTAGTAGCAAAAAAAATGTGTACTTATGCCACTTGTTGATATGTATATAAATTTGCCTAATTGATCTTTCTTTAGCGTATATCTTTGTATGATGTTTGCAGGTACGATCGTAGGACTTAGAGTAGTTGGAGACGTTTGGGTTAAGCTACTCCAAGAGCATCGTCTTGGATTTAGTCAGTAACTTGACGTTCCGTAAAAGTGCTCATAGAGCAAAAGGACTTAACCTGGATTTACCCGATTGTGCTGTACGCTAGGTTAGCCTGTCAGTTTGAGAGGCTGAACGGTTAAGTTGTTAACATACCGCTTATAGCAGGGAAATAACATGGCCGTGTGATGGGCTTGGTGACCCCTACGGTGGGTGCCTTAACGCTCTCTTCCGAGTAGTCGTAGCAGCAGCCGGAATTGTGAGAGTACATCGAGTGCTCTGCCTTATAGGCTGTACTAGTCGTAAGTACTCGTGGCGAAGCCCCCGAGTTTAATGTAGGCAAAAAAAATGTAAGAACTCGTGGCGGAGCCCCCGAGTTAAAACATGCAGAAAGTAGTCGAATTACGGCGAAATCCACTCTTTATTTATAAATGATGCTGACATGCAGCTGCCGAATTGCTTTTACAGCTTCTACTAGGCGTAGAATTTCCGGAGATTCTCTATGTTCCAGGAGTTGGGAACTTCCTGGCCATCAGGGTACTGCAGGCGATAGGACCCTGGTCTTCGGACTTCTGACACGATGAAAGGACCTTCCCACTGTGAATTAAGCTTGTGTAGCCCAGTTTCATCATAGATACGGCAAAGGACCAAGTCACCGATATTGAACGACCGCTCTCGCACATTGCAATCGTGATAGCGCCGGACGCCTTGCGGATAACGGGCTAACTGAACGAGGGCACTGCATCTGGCTTCATCAATAGTATCCAGTTCTAGTTGTCGCGCTTCGTCCGCTTCCCCTTCGTCATACATCTCAACTCTGGGAGAGAGCCACATAAGATCTGCTGGTAGTATAGCTTCGGACCCGTAGACAAGGAAAAAAGGGGTATGTCCTGTGGCTTTTGATGGTTGAGTTTGAAGCCCCCAGACAACATGAGGCAACTCGTATATCCACTTGCCATCCTTTTTGCTGTTCTCATCGTAGAGTCTCTTCTTTAGGCCATCTAGAATCAAGCCATTGGCCCGCTTGACTTGTCCATTGGCCCTTGGGTGTGCGACTGACACGTACTTCACTTCAATTGTGTTGTTTTTGCAGAATTCCCAGAACTGGTTTTCCGTGAAGTTTGAGGCCAGATCTGATGGTGTTGGGGTAGCCGAAACGGTACATAATGTCCGAGATGAAGTCGACTGCCCTGTCTGGAGTGAGCTTGGTAATCGGCTTGTACTCGATCCACTTGGTAAACTTGTCGATGGCCACCAATACATGTGTAAAGCTTTCTGGAGCTGTAGTCAGAGGTCCAATCATGTCGAGGCTCCAGCATGCGAAGGGCCATGAGGGCGGTATGGTGATGAGGTTGTGCGCCGGGACGTGAGACTGTTTGCCAAAAAATTGGCACTTCTGGCACTTTCGAATGAGATCCTCGACGTCGGAAATTGCTGTTGGCCACCAATAGCCTGCCCTGTAGGCCTTCCCGACTAATGTCTTGGACACTGCATGGTTTCCGCTTGTACCCTCGTGTATCTCGAGTAGTATATTGCGGCCCCATGCCCTGGGAACACATTTCATGAGTACTCCTATGTTTGCTCCATGCTTGTAGTGCTTATCTCCGACGATGACAAGCCCCTTGTTGTGCCTCATGATGCGTATTGCTTCTTGGCTTTTCTTTGTCACCCCAGGGGGTAGCTTCTTTTCCTTGATGAATTCGATGAAAGTCCCCCGCCAATCGACCTCCGACATCATGACCTCTCGGTTGGGGTCTGAGGATCCCAGACCGGTGGTTGCTTGTTTCATGGTCTTGATCGATGATTTTTTGAGTTCCTGGACAAATACTCCTACTGGGACTTGTGCTCGAGTGGATCCAAGCTTGGAGAGTACATCTGCTCCAACATTGTTGTCCCGGACGACATGATGAATCTCCAGGCCAGCAAATTTATTCTGCAGCTTGCGTACTTCTATAACATATGCGTCCATCTCCTCCTTTCTGCAGTCCCATTCTTTGTTGACTTGTTGCATGACTAGCAGCGAGTCGCCGTACACGAGTAGTCATTTGATACCCAGTGAGACTGCCAGGCAGAGACCATGTAGTAGCACTTCATACTCGGCCTCGTTGTTGGACACCTTGCAAAGGATTTGTAAGACGTACTTGAGATGTTCACCCTTTAGAGAGATGAAAAGTACTCCTGCCCCGCCACCCTTGAGCTTGAGTGAGCCATCAAAGTACATCATCCAATGCTCTGGGCGGCTGGCTGGGATTGGTAGTTGATTTTCCCGCCACTCAGCCATGAAATCAACTAATGCTTGGGATTTGATGGTTGTCCTTGGCTTGAAGTTGATTGAAAGAGCCCCCAGTTCTACTGCCCACTTGGATATACGACCAGTGGCATCCCGGTTGTGGAGTATATCCGCCAATGGGAAATCAGTAACAACTGAGATATTATACTCGTCGAAGTAGTGGCGGAGCTTCCTTGATGTTATGAGTATTGCGTAGAGTAGTTTCTGAATTTGAAGGATAGCGTACCTTCCTCGTTTCGCTCCACCACAAATGTTGTGCTGATCACATCAGTAGTTGCTGCGATGTACATCAGCAGGTTCTCCCCAGAACATGGAGCTGTGAGAATAGGTGACTGCAGGTGTTCCTTGAGGTCCTGCAAAGCCTGCTCAGCTTCCTCCGTCCGGTGGAACTTGTCTTTCTGCTTCAAGAGCTTGAAGAAGGGAAGGCCCCGTTCTCCAAGTCGTGAGATGAATCTGTTTAAGGTTGCCATGCACCCTGTCGATGATGGCTGGAATCTGTTTAAGGCCCCGTTCTGCACGTCCTTGATCATTGCTGGAGCCTTCATGTCGGTGATGGCGGTAATCTTCTCCGGGTTAGCTTCAATCCCTCTATGACTGATAATGAATCCGAGTAGTTTCCCGGATGGTACACCGAAAACGCATTTGGTCGGGTTGAGTTTCCATTGGAACTTCCGGAGGCTACTGAACGTTTCCTCCAGGTCCGCAATTAGGTCCTCAGGAATTATGGTCTTGACGACCACATCATCCACATAGGCCTCGACATTGCGGTGTAGTTGGTCTGCAAAGCACATTTGGATTGCTCGCTGGTATGTAGCCCCCGCGTTCTTTAGCGCGAAGGACATAGGCATAAGTCCCAAAGGCCGTGATGAAGGGGGTCTTGATTTGATCTTCTTCCTTGAGGGCAATCAGATGGTAGCTGTTGACGGTGCTTAAGTCTAAAATTTATGCCATCAACTCCTACAGTAACACATAAGAATGATCATCAGCAGTAGTGGTAGGAGTTATCACTAACCTAGTTCCACATGTATTGTTCAATAAGCCATTTCAGGAACACATGTCAGGAAATGAAAGGAAACACGAAGAATACGCAGCACACAATTCACTGAAGATCATCCACCGCATGACACGAATAAAGAAGGGCACATGACATGCTAAACCAACATAACTTTAGGCCAACACCCACAAACCCACATAAGGAGCCCACAAGGAGTGCACCGACCAAAGATTGGTCCAAGAGGCCTCAGCAAGGGTGTGGCCGCACCCCTAGTGTGGCCAACCCCCTAGTGGGCCCAAACAGGCCCAGCTTTCTCCTGGAGTCTCCCATCGTGTTCCCTACGTCAGTTCTGGGTTGTTCGACCTCGGAAGTTCTACCTAAAGACCCATCCTTGGAGGGCTATATAAGGAGGAGGAGAGCCCCCCATTCAAACACACCACCAATTGGATCAACATCTTCACTTGAATGGTTGTTGTTTATCTACAATCCTAGTTGTCCTCGTATCTTTTGCATTTTTTTTATCTCTAGCTTTACCCCTGCTATCCATGGAAGGTTATCCTAGTACAAACCTTTCGACTCTATCTTTTTCTTTTCTTTATCTCTACCTTTATCCCCGCTACCCAAGATAGGTTATCCTCGTACACACCTTCCTACCCTTCGGTGTGAGTCTTTACAGCCATGCTTTCTAGGACCCTTTTTCTCATCCGGCTGCAAGGTTCACCCTCACGCCATACCGATCGAATCAAGTAAAACAAACTCACACCGTTTCCTTGATTACCGATCGATGCCAATCAAACCAAGTGATTCAAAACTCACATCTTATTCATTGGTTTTGATTGATGCCCAATAGAAGTTTTGTTCACCCTTCATATCAAATAAACTTCTGTTGGAAGCTTAGGATGGTTTGCTTCGCCACAATAATCTCCTTTGAAATGCGAAGCTCTCCAACCTAAGAAGGGGATGAGTTGAAAGAAACTCATTTCCCTCGTGACCAGGACTCGGAATCGTTCCTATGGCCCACAAAGTTACACATCCTCTTTCATTATGGGGCCATGAACATTCTTGACTTGCTTTATATGGAGATCAAACCACTCCCTCCATGAGCTTGAAGTTTCATCCCGATTCATCACAAAAGTCATGCTCATCTCCGAGATCTACCGTCCTTTGTGCTAAGGCACAACGAGTCTTATGATCATCTTAGGGAGTCCTTACGATGCCCTTTAGATGGTTGTACTTTGGTTCTTCTTTATCATAATATCTATGCAGGGGCTCGTTGTTGCATTTGTGCACTAACCTTGCAGCCGAGACATTATTCAATCTACTTCAATTAGCAAGCAAGGTGGACATACACGTGGTTGAGCAAGGGATTGCCATGAAATGCCCACAATCATAAGCTACCTTTGATTCAAATAAACCATTTTATCAGGAAAGAAACATCATTGTTTTCAGTTTCATAAAATTAGACTCGCCGGTCATCTAACCCGGTAGAGTCCTTGTGTCACTTCCTTGTCTTTTGGAAGAAGAACCCAGGTACAAGATAAGTGTGGGGGAGAGCCACAACTGAAATGATGCACAGGCACCCAAAAAAAAAGCACACTACGCTGCACTAGCACATACACAAAAGGAGAGATAGAGCCAGGCCTACAAGGGTTTTGCCGAACCCAGGAAATGGCCCATTCAGGCTCATCTTCATCCACAACATCAGTTTGTGTCTCTAAACCCCCTGATCTTCCTGATTTTCATGAGTTTTGATGAATTTTAAATCTGATCCTTTAAATTAAACTCAAATAAACTGAACCAACATGCCCCACGTGCTCTACATACTTTCTATGGTTGGCTTGCATATGTTCTATTCCATGCTTATCATCCTGATGCTTGTGAACAAATATCTTTAGGACAATATGCTCATCTAAGTAGTTGATGTCTTTGATACGGTTTGATGATCTGATCTTCGCTCTTAATGCTTAAGTTCTTGGGAAAATTTATTTGAAAAATTCAAAAAAAAAATCCTTTGCAAGCTCCTCTTTGAAAAATTTATGCATATGCTGCTTGTCTTTACATTGAGCTTTGTCGAATTGTTGTGACCCTTGGAAGAATTCTTTTCATGATTTCATGATCAAGATTCACGTGCACACCATATACCCCCTTGCTTTGCTTTTACAAGAAGTTAGCATTGTACCATCCACTACATCCCACAATATAAAGGCTCCACAGTATGTGTTGGTCTCTCTCTCCATCTATTGTTACAAAAAAGACATGAGCTATCAAGAAAAAAAATATGGACACATGAAGGTCCAAGCAATAAAAAAATATATATGGACACATGAAGGTCCAAGCATTAAAAAAAAGTTGGACACATGAAGGTCCAAGAAAAGAAAGAAGAAAAAGAAGAAGAAAAGAAAGATAGCCATGTTCTCAAAAGAATTTATAATGGGAGAGAGATCATACAAAAGTAGTTTCCATCCACCTTTTACCATCCACTATATCCATGCACATGCACATCTTGATCTGATTGTATGACTAGTTTTCCTCCTTGGATCCGGTTTTTGACTTTGCAATATATGTGATGCAAGTATGCCTTATCCTTCATACCTACCTTGAGCTCCACATATAGCCACCATTAGAAGTAGGATGAAGAAAAGGCAAGTCAAATGCCTTGGTGAGGGCATACACACTTTGAGGGATATGAGAGAATCAAATTAGGAGCTAAGCAAGGTTTGTTTTAAAAACTCTTTGAAAATCCCAAGCTACTTGACATAAGGAGTTGAGGTGACTTGATTCAAAACCGTTCCATTCCTCAACTACCCAAGATGGCATGATAGACACCTCAAAGTTCCCAAGTGCAAGATGAGGTATGGAATATCTCTTATGCTCGCTTCATACCATTGGAAGTTGTGTTTCACCTTAGTTCTTTCACTTTCACTCGAGGACGAGCAAAGGCTAAGTGTGGGGGTGTTGTTGACGGCACTTAAGTCATCAACTCCTACAATAACACATAAGAATGATCATCAACAGTAGTGGTAGGAGTTATCACTAACCTAGTTCCACATGTATTGTTCAATAAGCCATTTCAGGAACACATGTCAGGAAACGAAAGGAAACATGAAGAATACGCAGCACACAATTCACAGAAGATCATTCGCCGCATGACAGGAATAGAGAAGGGCGCACATGACATGCTAAACCAACATAACTTCAGGCCAACACCTACAAACCCACATAAGGAGCCCACAAGGAGTGCACGACCAAAGATTGGTCCAAAAGGCCTCAGCAAGGGTGTGGCCGACCCCCTAGTGGGCCCAAATGGGCTCAGCTTTCTCCTGGAGTCTCCCACTGTGTTCCCTACGTCAGTTCTGGGTTGTTCCACCTCAGAAGTTCTACCTAAAGACCCATCCTTAGAGGGCTATATAAGGAGGAGGAGAGCCCCCCATTCAAACACACCACCAATTGGATCAACGTCTTCACTTGAAGATGTAGTCCTCAACTCCAAGGCGAAGCACTGCCTAGGCTAGTGCGTAGAATAGGGGGAGAGAAAGGGAGAGAGAGAGTCGCTCGGAGGAGTGCTGAGTTCCTCAGCACTCCGCTCCGCTTTTGTACCTCTACGGATGCTGGCTTCCTTCTGAGTAAAGTAAGTTAGTATTTGTGATTCCTATCTTGCATAGTACTTTCATTTGAGTGAGATCAGTTCTCTTACTCGCAGGTTCATCGCTCTGTATTTATACAAAGTGTCATAGGTTGCTACAGGAATTCAGACATAGTCAGGCTACAGTAGTAATCAGTACCGTAGACGTGGTGTCTGGGCTAAGGGTTACCTTTGTTTGCCTTATATCCTACGGTTTGTAGAGGTAGGCCGCAGGTGGTGACAGCCCTGTCGGTCCTTCGTAATCCTCCACGTTCGGATATAGCGTAGAGCTGTTGGCTGGAGTCTCCTGACCATTTCAGGGGTAAGCCGGTGCCTGAAGCAAGTAATCTACCCGAGAGTTTGACCTTTAACTCATCTTTAGTACTACCTCAGGAATCCTCTCTACCCTTTGCCTACCTCATCCGGTTGGTTGTCCTTGGATAACTAGAGTCGCAGGTACACAAACTCGTTCCCTCGGATTCGATACCGTTGGAATACTCTTCTCTGAGGGGAAAGCTACAACGGTATTCCATGCGCTTGCGGAGTCACTTTTGCATACGTTAAAATACCCAACAGTAGCCCAAGTAGCAGTCAAGGAAATAGAGGAGCACACAACCAGCAGTGGAGTCAATTACTTGATCAATGCGCGGTAGCCCAAAGTGGTCCTTCGGGTAGTGCTTGTTGAGATCGGTATAATCAACACACATTCTCCATTCATTATTATTCTTCTTCTTTACAAGGACGGGGCTGGCAACCCACTCTGGGTGGTACACCTCTATGATGAGGAATCTACGGAGACGCTACTTTCTAGGGGTAGCATCAGGATCCACTTTCAAACTATGCTTGATTAGTTCGTTGGGCACCCCTGGCATATCTGCTGCCACGCGAATATGTCTCGGTTGGCCCTAAGGAAATTGATGAGCGCGCTTTCCTATTTGGGGTCAAGCTGTGACCCGATCGGGGCTGTCTTGGACGAGTCTCCTTCCTGCAGCTGGATGGACTTCGAAACAAGTTCTCTGATGGGCTGCAGCTTCGAGTAGTTCGCCTTCTTTGTGGAAATTTCTAGCCCTATTTTGGAGAGCTGTTGCGCAACTGCGAGTACTTCACCCGAAGTATCTGGTACACGCGTGGTCGTGGTGTACTCGATGGCCTTCTGGTCGCATTCGTAGGACTTCTACAGGTCACCACGGAAGGTGAGAACCCCACTCTTTCCTGGCATCTTCAGGAGTAAGTAAATGTAGTGCAGTACGGCCATGAATTTGGCCATTGCAGGTCTGCCCAGAATGGCGTTGTAGGAGGTTTTGAAGTTGGCCACTTCAAACATGATGTACTCGGTACGGTAGTTTTCCCTCATCCCAAAGGTGACGTGAAGAACCACCATGCCAAGCGGCGTAGCTGCGTTCCCAGGTACGATGCTATAGAAGGGAACCTTGCTGGGGGTGAGCATGTCGATGAAATTTGCCCCCATCTTCCTTAGAGCACTCGCAAAGATGATGTTGAGGCTGCTACCTCCGTCGATGAGTACTTTTGCGAGCCTGACATCCGCCACCACCGGATCTAGGACGAGGGAGTTTGCCTGGCTCAGAAAAGCTCATCCACTGATCACCACTTAGAACGAGATGGGGACCTCCGACCACCGGAGGGGTCGTGGTATCGCCGGCTTGATGGACATGATCTCAAGGCGGTGCAGCTTCTAAGTCCTTTTGGAGACAAATCCTGACTCGCAATCGAAGATGATGTTGATCACCTTGGATACATCCGGGAATACGCTGACATCTGTCTTGTTCTCCCGATCTTCGTCGTCCTTGTCCTTCTTCTTCTTCTTGTCGCCCTTCTCCAAGGGCGGGGTGTTGAGGGACTTCCAGAGCTGGTAGCATTCGAAAGCAGAGTGCTTTGAGTATGGGTGCCATGGGCATTGTTTCTGCATGAGTTTGTCGAACTCCTCTTGCAGTTGGTTGGCTTCTTGCCTCGCGGGGCGCGATTGGTAGCCGCGAAGAGATCGTCTGTCTTGGGCTTTCGGGAGGATCCCGAGTAGTCCTGCTGGCTCCTGTCATTGCGGTGGTCGTTGTTGCGCTTGCTGTAGTGGTTGCCGCGTTTCGAGAACTGATCATGCTCCTGCTCCTCTTAGTCTGCCCAGGTCTTCATCATGTCGCGGAGGGCAGCAAAAGTCTTGGGGCGGTTGCGGCTGAAGTCACGGAACAGAGCCTGGTCGGTGAGGCCATTGTGGAAGCAGTCGATGACGTCGCTTTCTGAGATGTTGGCGATCGTAGCTCGGGTGTCGAAGAAGCGGCGAGTGTATGAGCGCAGGAGCTTGTTTCTTTCTTGCTTGCATTGGGACAGGTGGTGTCGAGTACGTGCCCGAGCAATCGCGCCCTAGAAGTTATCGATGATGACGTTCCGCAGTTGCTCCCAGGAGTCGATGGAGTTGTTGGTTAGGCTCTCCAGCCAAGTGACTAGGGCGGTCTCCAGGGCCATCGGGAAGTAGACGACCTTGGTGGTGTTGGTGCCGCCTGCGACTTCAATGGCCGTGGAGTAGCATCGTATCCACTATTGAGGAGATTGCTTACCATCATACTTGGTGATGCTGATGGGTTTGAATCCCTTTGGGTACTTGTAATTGTCGAAGCGGGAGGAGAAAGCGGGGAAGCAATCGTTGTCGTCCCGTGTAGTGTTTCCCTCGACACCGGTGCGTTCCTTCCTCCGATTGTTGATGATGGAGTGAGCATCACGCCCCATGTTGATCTTGTCGCGGAGGTCGCCCGTTGGAAGCTTTTCGAGCTCTGAGCGGCGATAGTTGTGGACAGAGCCTTCCGAATGTGGTGCGTGGGTCGTTGGTCGGCTTCCTTGCGGACCGCGGCTTCCCTGATGGTTGTTGGAGGGAGCAGCTTGTCGCCTGGGGTGGCCCCCTAGTGTTCTGATGACTTGGCTTTCTCCCTTGCCCTCGCCCCTTCCACGGGAAACTGAGGGCATTGGGTTCTGCTAGTTGATCTGCAGCAATGCCCGCTGCACCGCGGGAACGACGGTCTGGACTTGCGGGTCAGGGTTGCCAACTAGCACTGCGGTTATACCGGCAATGTTGGTGGCAGGAGTGTTGAACCTATCGTCCTGTGCTGCTGCGAACTCAGCGTCGAGGTCGCGTTGAATCCACGCGCGCCGATCGTCGGCGTCCCTTCTGCGCTTGGCACGCATCCTGTTGCGCAGCCTGCGGGCCTCATAGTCCTGAGCGGACTCGTTGCCGGCATCTGCAATGTGCTCATCCTCAGAGATCTGCTCAGGCTCTTCATTGCGGTGCCTATCGCTTTATTCGTTGGATTCCGCCATGAAGACGTGGCGGTGTGTTGATGGATCATCGGATCTGTAGTCTACGAGTACAGTTCCGCCGGGGGTGGTCTCACTGAGTGGTCTGCCCTCTTGGAAAGGCATGGAGTAAAGGTGAGCGACCAATCTTTCGTCATCTCCGAGTAGTTCGAAGGGTTTCATGCCCTTCCAGTATACGAAGCGACCCTCCGGTGTGGAGGTTATAACCAAACCCTAGCCACCCAAGTAGGGTTCGGCCTCAGGATCATAGGCTGAGTTGTGGTCGTCAAAGATACTGGCCTCCCGGCATGCGGTGGCGTCCTTATCCCCGAACTCGAGTAGTTCATCCAGATCCTTCTCCAATGCGGAGTAGAATTCGAACTTCATGGCCTCCTGGTAAATAGTGGTCGTATTACGCAAACCGAAGGGGAATCGGTCACGCTGCTCCTCAGGTGGAGTTGAGTCCGATCCATGGAAGCTTGATGCAGCACGAGTTGGAGTCGCGTCAGAAACGGACAGCTTCTCGATCTCCCTGGCTAGGTTAGGGAGCAGCATCTCGTCGAGGTTGTCAACGAACTCATCGAGAATATTGCTTGGTGTTGCTGCAGATGTCTCCAGCTTGTTGTCAACGAGGTGCCAACAGAAGTCGCCTGTGCCATCAGAGACACAGACCCAGGAGCCGAAGACGAAAGTAGTGCCCGCAGGGGGCACGGTGATGGTGAAGCTGAAAGTTGCCATCGAATTCGCCGGTGGATCTTCAATGGGCTCCCCTACTTGGCGCGCCAGCTGTCAGTGTTTTACCGGCAGGCCTACCTAGGGAAACCCTAAGGTAGTAGACTTGTGGTCAGGGTGTCGTCGAGATCAGGAACTCGATGGTGCAAGAAACACAAGAGTTTAGACAGGTTCGGGCCGCAGTATGCATAATACCCAACATCCTGTATGGTTTGTATTGCCTTTGGGTTATGAGTATGCATGATGTCCTTTGGAGGGGTCCCTGCCCGCCCTTATATATCCTGGGGGGACAGGGTTACATGGAAATCCTAGTTTGGTACGAGCTTAGGAGTCCTAATTGAGTACTTTCGGGTAGTTTCCTTCTGTACCGACTAGTTGTACTTACATACGAGTACTTTACAGTATGGATAAGGTATGGGACATACCCCACCACTTACTCTAGAATGCTCTACACCACGTGTGCAGTCCTGTTGCCGCGGGTCTGACAAACTAACACTGTCAACGTCATCTTCGGAGGCGAAGACGGTATCCTCACCAAGCGCGCGCAGAAGCTATTTTGGCGCGAGATCATGTCAATCGAGCCAGCCGTGTCGTGTCCCCTAAGACACAACGAGGTCCCGATCTCCTTCTCCAGGGACGATCAATGGACCAGCTTCTCCGAGCCGGGAAAACTTCCGCTCGTATTGGACCCAGCAGTCGCGGGCTCTACCCTGACCCGAGTACTCATCGATGGGGGAAGCGGATTAAACTTGCTCTTCCCGAGTACTCTAAAGAAAATGAGGTTGGACATCGGCAAGATGCTCACCCCCAGCAAGGCTTCATTCTACGGGATTGTCTCGGGTAATGTGGCTATGCTGATTGGTTCGATCACACTGCCAGTTACCTTCGGGATAGGTGACAACTTCCATACGGAGTACATAAAATTCTAAGTCGTGAACTTCGAATCTTCGTACCACGCCATCCTTGGCAGACCCTCCCTGGCCAAATTCTTGGCGGTATCCCATTACATCTACTTGGTCTTGAAAATGCCAGGTAACAACGGTGTACTCTCCCTCCACGACGACATCGAGAAGTCCTACAACTGCGACCAGGAGGCGATCAAGTACGCTGCATCAGCACGCGTGCCAGAGCCTTCATCCGAAGTACTCGCGGCTGCACAACAACTCTCCGAGACAGAGCTGGAGGTAGCAAACAAGAGGCCAAGCCAGTTGAGGGTAAAGCCTAACTCCGACGTTGGCATCTAGACCATCCAGCTCCAGGAGGGTGACTCGTCCAAGACCGCCCTGATTGGCGGCCACTTGGACAGAAAATAGGAACTCGCGCTCATCAGCATTCTTAGGGCCAACCGAGACATTTTCGCATGGAAACCAGCGGATATGCCAGGTGAGCCCAAGGAGCTGATCGAGCATGCTTTGAAAGTCGACCCCAAGGCCACTCCGAGGAAGCAACGACTATGTCGTTTCTCTCCAGAAAAGAGGCATGCCATCAAAAAAGAGCTAGCTAAACTACTCGCGGCTGGTTTCACCAAAGAGGTGTACCACACAGAGTGGCTAGCCAACCCTGTACTTGTTCTCAAAGAGAATAATAACGAATGGAGGATGTGTGTCGATTACACCGATCTCAGTAGGCACTGCCCAAAAGATCCTTTCGCGCTTCCCCGTATCGATCAGATTATTGCCTCCACTGCCGGCTGCATCCTACTCTCCTTCCTTGATTGCTACTCGGGTTATCATCAGATTTCCCTCACGAAAGAAGACCAGATCAAGACTGCATTTATCACCCCGTTCGGTGCCTACGCATACACAACTATGTTGTTTGTGCTAAAGAACGCGGGTTCGACTTACCAGTGAGCCATACAACTATGCCTCGCTGACCAACTACATCACAACGTTGAAGCTTATGTGGATGACGTGGTTGTCAAAACCAGAAATCCCGACGAGTTCATCTCCGATCTCGAGTAAACTTTCAACAGTCTGCGCAGATTTCAGTGGAAACTCAACCCGACTAAGTGCATCTTCGGCGTACTCCAAGGGAAACTCCTCGGTTTCATTGTCAGTCATCAAAGAATTGAGGCTAACCCTGAAAAGATTACCGTCATCACAAACATGGGGGCTCCACAGAAGCTCAAAGGTGTGCAGAAGCTCACCGGTTGCATGGTGGCATTAAACAAATTTATCTCCCAACTTGGAGAATGGGGCCTACCTTTCTTCAAGCTCCTCAAGTGGCCGGACAACTTTGTTTGGACCGAGGAAGCGGCGTAGGCATTGGAGGACCTTAAGACTCACCTCCAATCGCCCCCCATCCTCATAGCTCCGAACCCAGGTGAGAATTTGCTACTTTACATTGCTGCGACTACTCATGTAGTCACCACGGCAATCGTGGTGGAGCCAAACGAGGAGGGCCATGCATTTGGCATGCAACGGCCAGTGTATTTCATCAGCGAAGTCCTTTCTGAGTCAAAGGTTCATTATCCTTCGATTCAAAAACTTCTCTACGCTATACTCATCACCTACAGGAAGTTTCACCACTACTTCAACGAGTACAAGATCTCAGTTGTCACCAATTTCCCATTGGCGGACATACTCCACAATCGGGATGCCACCGGACGAATCTCCAAGTGGGCTGTGGAACTGGGAGCTCTTAACATTGACTTCAAGTCACGCACCGCCATCAAGTCACAAGCTCTAGTCGATTTTTTGGCAGAGTGGCAAGAAAACCAAGTACCAACTCCAGCTGACCAGCCAGAGCATTGGGTCATGTACTTCGATGGGTCCCTCAAGCTCGAAGGCGGTGGCGTAGGAGTACTCTTCGTCAGCCCGACATGTGAGCAACTTAAATATGTATTTCAGATACTATTTAAGGTCCCCAACAACAAAGCCGAGTACGAGGCACTACTGCACGGGTTACCTCAGGTGTTTAAATTATGAAATAAGCCTAGTTAGCTTGACACGATGCATAAATAACTAAGAAAAGTTTAAAAGAAATGAATTATAAATTGGTTTTGCTTTGAATTGAAAATAGTCATGTATATGTTCATAAGTACATGTACTTTAATCAAACAAATTAAATAACTTTCACATCGATGCAAACATGGCTACAAAATTGAATAGGCACATCATTTTTGACATGATAAACAAAAATCTAGTTGAAGCCTAGGAGAGAATGCAAAGTTTTGCCCAGGAAATGACGTACCCTCTGAACTATACTTTTGAGTTTTTAAAATAACTTCTAAACAGGAACTCCAATGAACTTTGGCCTGAAACAAAACTTGTGTAACTTTTTATTTTGAACAACTTTCATGTTCAAGGATTTTTGAGTTGCAACACGAAAATTTGAGAAACACTTGGATTTTCAAAAGAGCCCCTGCCTTTTCCTTCTATTTACACTGCAGACCCTTTCGTTCCGCCCGACCCTACGATGCGCAGCCGTTCACACGACCCTCCGACGCGCAGCCGCTCGCCCTATACTCCGACGCGCAGTCGCTCGCCCGACCCTCCGACGCGCAGCCGCTCGCCCGACCCTCGGCTTCGCCCGACACATTGCCTCACCCGGCCCTCCGCCGACGCGCAGTCGCCGCAGGCCACTTGGCCGGTGATGCCTGACCGGCGCTAGGCGCCAAGCCAATGCCTGGCCGCGCCCGCACGCCGCGCTCCTCTGCTCGCCTCCAACGACGCGCGCCTCTGCTCGCCGCCCGCCGCGCCCAATGGACAAGCCGCGCCGTGCCCGTGCCTCCGCCGCGTCCCGCCAGTCGCCGCGTTCGCCGCCCGGCCAGACAGCTGCTGCAGCTCCTCGCCCAACCCGCGCGCCGCGTGATCTCCCGCTCCACATGCCAAATCTTCAGCGCCCAATCCCCTGCCCGCGCCCGCCGCACGCCACGCCGGCTCTGCTCGCCGCCCACCGCGGCCAGTAGCGCGCCCCCGTCGTGCCGCCCGTGGTCGTGCCTCGCAGTCCAGTCCCGCCCTCCTCCCGCCTCTCTGCTGCCTACAAAAGGCCGCACTAAGCCCCTCCTCGCGCGCCCAAACACCAGAACACCGCCGCCACCACCATTACCGCCGTCGTGCTCAGCTCACCGTGGAGCTCACCTCTCCGGCCACCCATTGCCAGAGCTGAGTCTCCAACCGCCACCACAGCACCCCACCACAGCTCACTGCCCCACCCATCGTCGCCCAGAACCGCCGACGCTCGTTGCCAGCGCCGCCTCCACTGCCGCCGCCCTGACCTCGTGGACGGCCCACTCTGAAGCTCCTCCGTCCCGGCCAAGCCTCGAAACGGGTTTCCCTCGACGCCGCGAAGCTCATCGACCAGCCCACGCTCTCCCCTCCTCGCCGGAGCACCGTCGCCGACGTTCCACCCCGCCGCCGCCCCTCTGCTCCGCGCCGACAAGCCACCTCCGGCCACCCCAACCCCGACCAAGCCCGTCCCAAGGTAGCTCTCACTTCCCTGGATCTCCACGAACCTTTTCCCCTCACCGCCGACGAGCCCCCTAGCCAGGGACCACATTGCTTTGATTGCAATCTTCCCAGGGGCCTGCACGCAAGTTTCCAGGGGCATATCTGTAAACCTGTGTTTAAACTTTGAATTCAAAAACAGCGAACTTGTAAAATTCGTATAAAATCGTAGAAAAATTGGAAAAATACAAACTCAACTGTTCTGGAATCGAAAGATGAAAATATACAACTTTTGCTACATGCATTTCTTTAGTTGCTTGCTAAATCGTGCTATAAATTAAATGGAAGGTTTAATAGACTTTAATTGTACCCACTGTTGTAGGCAAAGTCTAAACCTAAAATTTTAATAGTAGATTGGTTGCTTATTTTGTAGGCTAGTGTAAAAATATTAGGACCAGAACCCATCTCTAATTAAAGTTTTTGCCAAACTTTGTTTTATGCCATGAAATAATAAAACTAAATTATAACTACTGCTATATTGTGATTCATGTGGTGAAACTTTTCCAGAGCTGTTATATTGATGCCTAAATACCACACAAAAAGTTTAGAACAATTTTCCTTTGTGTAACCTACTTATATAATTTTGTGGTGGAAAAATACACTAATTCAAATAATTAGTTTCTCTCCTTGGAAAATGTTCAACTTTTTACCGTGGAACGCATTAGAGTAGCTATTGCTGTATAAAAAGTTTCATACACAGAAACATTGTAAAACATCCTGTAGAAATTAATCTTTATTAAAGTAGGTGTCTATTGTGCTATTTATAATGCTTTGTATCTTGCATAGTAAAATCTAAAAAATTTACAGTAACACCTTTATGAACGGATTAATCCCCTGTAAAATTTTTGGTATCAATACTTGCATGGTTTGTCCTGCATAAAAATAACTAGGTTCTAGTAGTGGCTGTTTATTACTTTTTTTCCTAATTTTTCTGCTGCGTGAAAATGTCTGAAATTGTTATAGTGCTTTTGTCTCTACAGAATGTGCTATAAATAAAAATTTCATCATCAGAAGCTACCTAGTCCAGAAGTTGTGTTAAATCCATGTTGTGCTTAGAAAATTTAGTTTCCAATATAACACAACCCCTTCTTGTTTAATGAAGTTAACAGTTTAAGTTATACTCTATTAATAATTGCCCAAAAAAATCTTAACTAAGTAAATTCATAACCAAATCAATGTTTTGTGGACTGCAACTTTATTGTAAAAGAAAATAATCGTCATATCATCACTATAACTTACACTTGTGCATTCATATATAATTGACTACTCTCGCTGACGGAACGTACGAGCTAGTGCCCACGTCCGAGAGTAAGCAGCGTGAAGCTCAAGTGAATCTAACTGAAGCTTTCGAAGATCCGAACTCGAGTTCGGATGAGCCCTAAACTAACTTTACCCAAGAAGGCAAGCCCCGGAGCATGAACCCTATTTTCCAAAACTTATGCAACTTATTACTCTACTTTACTTGTGCATTAAGTTTATAGGAGTTCAATGAAAGCTTAGTTGCATGAACTTAGGTTCCTATGATCTGAACACTAGATATAAGGTTCGATAGAATGCTATGCTAATAGGACTCGGTAAAAGTCGAGTGATTTCCTGTCACTCGCGAGAATACAGGAGTTGAATGTTTACTACATGCTGCAATCATAAGGTCGACGGACAAGGCAATGGTACGATGTTTATGTTGATGATTAAGGCCCCATCTGTTTAGTGAAAAATGCTAAGGCCGCAGTGTGTGGTAGTGGTGGTTAAGTCTTTGAACGTACTAACCACATGCCTAGAATATGGTAATCGGTAAGCTTAAGTACCGGATTGAACTGAGGCCGGAATATACTCCCCACCGTTTTGAATTTGTTCACATCTAGCTAATGGCGGGTTTTTGCCTGAAACCAAACTTGTAGAACTTTTTATTCTGAACAACTTTCGTGTTCAAAAGTTTTTGAAATTCAAATTAGAAAGAGGAGAAAACGCCCGGTTTGCACCCAGCCCCCTGAAGTTTTTCAAATTCTCGCAATCAGGCTCCTCGCGCCCCCCCCCCCCTCTCTCTCCTCCCCGCCCGACCGCCGCGCGCCAGGTGGCCGGCGACGCCTGACCGGCGCGAGGCGCCAGGCTAGTGGCCGCCGCGCCACTCCGCCACGCCCGGCTTTGCCCCCTTCCCACGTCGCGCGGCCCAGTAACCGCCCGCGCGTGCGCATGTTGCGGCCGCGTCCCGCCTCGCCGCCCGCCGCGCCCAACCACCGCACCCCGCCGTGCCGCCCCGGCTCCCGCGCCCCGCCCGTCGCTGCGCCTGCCCTCCGCCCGAGCCGCTGCAGCAGCTGCTCCACCACTCCGCGCGCCACACTATCCCCTCGCGCCCCCCGCCAAATCTCCGGCCGCCAGTCACCCGCGCCCGCTCGCCGCACGCCGCGCCAGCGTTCTGCTGCCGCCCGCCGTGTCCAGTGCCGCTCCGTGCCGTGCCTCCGCCCCGCGCATCGCCCAGGCCCCTCCGCACCCCCTCCTGCCCCTATAAAAGCCGAGCCCCAACCGCCCGCGCGAGCCACGCACCAAGAACGCCCTCGCCGCCGCCATTGCCGCCGCCGAGCGCCGCCCGCCGTGGACAGCCCTCCACCGCCGCCCACCGCCCAAATTGAAGCTTCAGCCACCACTACATCATCCCCCTGAAGCTCGCCGACCCGCCCAACGCCGCCCAGAACCACCGGAGCGCCGCCACCCGCGCTGCCGCCGCCGCCGCCGCCCCTGCTCGCCGTGGACAGCTCGACCCCGACCTCCTCCGTCCAAGCCAAGCCACTGAGCAGCTTCCCCACGCGCCACTGAAGCTCGCTGACCGGACCAGGCCGCCCCAAGCCTGCCGGAGCACCGCCGTCGATGCGCGCCACCGCCGCCGCCGCCTCTGCCCCAATGCCGGCGAGCCCTTCCCGGCCGTCCCCCACCTGAACAACACCCCCAAGAGGTAGCCCTCGCACCCCTGAACCTTCCCCGACCCTCACCCCTCGCCGCCGGCCGCCGTACCCGAGCCGCCTGAGGACCCAATTGTAAGAATTTAAATCTTTAGAAGGGTCTGCGCGTAAGATTCAAGGACCCAGTTGTAAAAGAAAGTTTCAAATCTAGATTCAAATTCAGTGAAATTGTAAAATTCGTATAAAATCGTAGAAAATTCAGAAAAAAGCAAACTCAACTGTTCTAGAATCCTTAGAATAAACTCTACAACTTTTCTTATAAAAAGTTTCTCAGATTCTCCACATATTTTGCTCTACCTTAAATGGAAGCTTTAATGAACTTATTTTGTACCCACTGTTGTAGATCAATGCTGACCCTAAACATTGGACAGTGAGTTCGTTGTTTAATGTTTAGGGCTGTGTAAAAAGACCAGGCCAAAATTCCATCTCTAGCTTTACTGTTTATTAAACTTAGTTTCATACCATGTTTAAGTAGAATGTTTTATCCCTGCAGTTAGGTGATGAATCACCTAATGAAACTTTTTCTCTGCTAGCATATTGGAACCCAGATGCCAGAGAAAAATTAGGAGACTTTATATCTCACAGGAACCTAATTATTGGATTTATGTGCTAATAACATACATTAAATCAAGAAAATAGTATCTTAGCTTGGAAAATTCTCAAATTTTACTAAGAGATACACTGTGGTAGAGGTTGCTGTGTAAAAAGTTCCATGGACAAAAACCCTGTGTAGGGTCCTGTAAAAAAATGAATCCTTGAATAACCTAGGTGTGTAATGTCATATTTTCTATGCTCTGAATACTGCATAATAAATCCTACAAACATTACAGTAGCTCCTGCATGCTTAAATGAAAGCTCTGTAAAAATCTCAGACTCAGTTGTTGCACCATTTGTCCTGTACAAAAAGAACAAAAGTCTAACAGCAACTATGTAATATATTTTTCATAATTAATCTGTTACATAAAATTGTCTGAAAATTTTACAGTAAGCACATCTTTCCCTGGTGTGCCTAAATCCAAAGTTTCATAACCAGAAACTATCCACTGTATTAATTACACTTAAATCATGTCGATTACCATTGCCACGACTTAAACTTGTGCATTCATGTAGAATCGACGACTCTCGCCGATGGAACTTACAAGCTGGTGCCCGCGTCCGAGAGTGAGCAGCGTGAAGCTCAAGTGAATCTAACTGAAGCTCTTGAAGACCCGAGCCCAAGTTCGGAAGAGCCCCAAGCTAACTGTGAAGGCAAGCCCCGGAGCATAACCCATCTCTTTCCTAAATTATGCAACTCACTACACTTTTGCTTCTGCATTAAGTTTATAGGAGTTGAATGAAAACTTAGTTGCATGATGTTAGGAACCCATGCTTGAAAACTAGACGTAAGGTTCGGTAGAATGCTGTGCTAATAGGACTCCGGTAAAAGCCGAGTGATTTCCTGTCACTCGCGAGAAAATAGAAGTTGAATGTCTACTACACGCTGCAATCATAAGGACACGGACGGGCTATGGAACGATGGTTACGATTGAGGCCCGTCTATCTAGTGAAAAATGCTAAGGCCGTAGGGTGTGGTAGTGATGGTTAAGTCTTTGAACGTACTAAACACATGCCGAGATTATGGGAATCGGTAAGCTTAAGTACCTGATTGGCCCGGCAAGGGGACGGCATCCTACCCTTTGAACTTCGGTCCCATGTGCATATGGCGAGTGCAGAGAGTGGTCACGACCCGGCGCCAAACCGTGGCGTGGGGCTCTTGTACTCTCGGAGGGTAGCCCCGATCCACGACCCGGAAAGAAAGGAGAAAAGTTGCACGTGTGACTCTAGGGAGTAACCACGTGACGTGTGTTTGGGTTTCCCTTGCAAGGTTAAGAAATTCGATTCGAATCGTCCGTTTCTCACGGCTATTGAGACTGCTTAACCATTTTTACCCACAGAGTAAGAAGAGGAACAATGATGATGAATGAACTGGTTGGATGAAAATTTAATGCTTCACCATGTATGCTTTTGGATAGCTGCTTATCTAGAATGGTTAACGAAACTAGAATCTTGAGCTAAAAGTTGAAAGTAAGGACCCACTTGTAGATGCTTTTCGGCAAAACAAACCCCTGAGCCAAAAAGCCTTGCATGTCTAGAGTCGGTGGAGTAGATTCCACTACACGGGTAAGTCTTGCTGAGTATTAGTATACTCAGTCTTGCTTGTGGCTCGTTTTCAGGTGAGACCTTCGAAGATATGATTGCTAGCTTGACTTGGCCCTGCACTCTTCCCCCTGGTTGGTCGGTGGAATGGGATACGCCCCCGTCCAACGGAGATAAGGCCGAGTGATGTCTCGTACGGGCTTCATCGAGACATCCTGTATAGTCGAGTAGCTTCCGTTGTTTTATTTCCGCTGCAACTTAAAAGAACTTATTTATGATCATTGAAGTACTTGGTTTCTAAACCCGAAACTTGGTCTGTAATATTTACTTATGCTAATGTGGTAATATTTGCTGGAATGTGGTATTCTCTGGGCTCATCTTCGCGTGAGCATTTGTATGTATGGCTTTCGATCCGCTCTACCGTGGTTGTATCGGGAGGTTATACCCGACAGACCAGTGGATTACTCCGTTTGAAGTGTAAGGTTAACCGAGATTGCCTTAATGGTGATGGTTAATACACTTGAGCCGGATTAATTCAGGTGGTTCTGCCACAGCTGGTATCAGAGCCGTAGCTGGTGCCACAGCTGGCAACAGCTGGCGCCAGAGCCAAAATACATACGCCAGAGAATGCGACAAGCCTTAAAAACTCATTTTACTAAAACTTGACTAGAAGGATGTGTTGTGAAATACGTTGGTGCGTTAAGGATGGTGCCTAGTTCGTAAAGCCCTAAGGGATTATGGGAAGGTTTACTAGGTGGCTATCTAACTTCTGTATATATTATCAACTGACTTCCAGCACATTACTTTCTGTCAAAACTTACTTTCATGCACAACCGACCCTAAATTCTGTAACGACGCACTCATCGCTAAGGTAAGAAGGTAAGGATCCTCAGCCAACTGAGAGAGCTTGGCCTTCCGGTCGGTGATGCGAACCGAACGCTGCCCTCAAGCAGTGGCTTACTTGAGGTGCTGCCAATATGCCAACTGTTAGTTAAACATATTAGTTGTAGAAGGTTTGGCGCAGGGTATGGCGATCGCTGTTCATACCCCCATCTCATGACGGTACCCCCGTGAATACGCCATCTCGATAGCGTATGTTAACGTCGTCTGTACGGCGGAAATTGTACAGATATCGTTTCTATAAGTAAACGGTAATGAATACGGACGCTTTCATGAGTGCTGGCATGAAAGGTTCATGAAATGTATATGCTTGTCAATCTTCTGCAGGTACACTAACCGCGACTACGATAAAGTTAAGGAACGGTTAGAAAAACTCGACTAGCTATTATAGCGAGAGCCGTATTGTGTATGCCACCGAAACTATCTTCGTATGACCAAAAGTATTTGGCAATTATTTTATTTTGTGAGGACGAATAGGACGTGCATGCATCATGAACATATATATCCGAAATTGAACATGCGTTGTATGAGAGTGGTAAGGTTCTTGCGTATCTAAGCGTGGTTTGCGTAAGGACTATCTAGCGAATCTGTCACAAATCTGCCATGACCGAAAAGAGAGATTTATTGACCAAAGAAAATGACCTTTTCTGGTAAAGTTCATGTTGAAAGAATTGTTCCAAATTTTGTGTTCTGTCTCCTATTCAAAAATGAAAAATTCTGAACTTATGGATAGTAAGAAATAACAGAAACCTTGGAATGTCAGAATTCTGTCCAGAATAACCACTTCTGCCTCTTAAATTTTTAGGCCCCCTTCCTGCGGTTTTCTGCAAAAGAGTACAACACAAAACTTGTTCCAAATTTACCCAGGTAGCTGCTGTTAAAATTTGGTAAATTTTTGCTGGGTAGATTTTCCCTGGTGCATGAAACTCCAGCCCTCTGTTCACTGAAAATTCTGGGTAGACAGTAAGGTAAAACCTGAAAAGAAAGACCATCTTAGAAACCTATTTAGCTCTGGAGTTGACTAGTAAAGTTGTTCACAAATACCTTAGGAGTGATCTGGTGAAATTTGAGAATTTTTGGATTAGAACTGTGGAAGTTATGGTTATTTTTGCACACTATACAGAATCTGCCCTTGTGCTGTTCACAGTTTTTCGCTATCTCACTCCATTTGATCTTTTGTTCAGATGGCCGAGCCTGTTGCTATGATGGTGGATGAGGATGGACGCGTACACTCGCAGTGTCTCCACTGGGAGGGCTTCCCCTCTATTTTGTGGGATGTTCTGCGTACCGCGGGCTATCTAATTCCCCCACGTTACGCCGGACTGGAGTTTGCAGAAAATGGAGTTACCCAGTGCCGTGTCAACGTGACTATCTTTCCGCACCCGCTACACCCGGAGTGGCCCGCCTTGGAGCTTGAGGCTGTTGGTCGCCGTTTGGCCGATACTTGGGAGCTTGCAGCCATGAAGGCGCTCACCACTTTTTGTGCGCAGCGTCCCGAGGTTGTCACACTCGCTCCCATTGGATTGTTTCCTGCTGCCCAGGACAACGACCCCTTTTGGCTCAACAGGGTGCAGCACGCACAGTACTTGGTAGACTTCCACGCCCAAGAAACTATTCATACCTCCGTGCGGTGCATGAGTGCACTCTACCGACTTCTGACTCTCCAGAGTCAGGCGCTTGAGCAGCTCACTGATCTTGCTCAGGCCTACCACATGATGGCAGATACCAGGGATGAGCGGATTAAGGAGCTCAGTCAGGATCTTGAGGACAGAGATGCTCAGATTGGCCAACTTGAGGGCCAAATTCAGGAGCAAGACACTCTCATGGGTGAGAGAGATGCCACGATAGCACAGTTGGAGGAGCAGCTCCATGATCTGAGCCTTGAGTTGGAGGATGCTAATGAGCACATTCAGTGGCACCATGATCAGAATGACCATGAGGAGGACATGGAGGAAGATGAGGAGGAGCCACAGGAGATTGATGGTATTTCAGGTATGGATTTCGAGGGTGAGGTACCACAGGCACCTCAGATGGGAGCTCACTCTCCTGCTCACAGCGAGTCGTCCGTCAATGACTTGGATGACTTCTAGATGACGACCTAGAAGGACTTTTGCACATACTCCTCGATAAGGTAGCCTAACTTTTGGCAAGTGTTGTAATAGGCTAACTAGGAGTTGAGTAACTCTTTTGTGATGGGTACACCTGAACCATGTGGATACCCTCAACTTGTAAGGAACGGCGATAAACTTGGGTGGTTTTGTTGTAAGTTGGTAAACGATGAAATCCACAATCGCTGAGACTTGTCGGAATTTTTATCCATGTCTCCTTGCATTTCTTGGCTGAGTGTTGAATACCAAACTTGTGCTAAATTTTGTGATCGTGGTTCTCACAAAAATTAAGCATCATTGGACCTTGCTAGTTTAAGTTATAGGCGAAACAGTACCGATCAATCTGCTGAAAAACAGCTAAGACAGTAAGGCAAAGGACGAGCCTTTCGACCACCTTAGCTATAGTTCTAGCGCCGGAATTAAATACCAAAGTGGTGCATTCCTAAATTCTCTGACTACTGCCAAAGTATGAGATATTTTGGATGGACCCACAGCAAGCTATGATTTTTCTCGTAGCAAACAGAGATTCTGTCCATACTCCTAGCTGTGATTTTAGAAGTCTATGACTACACCAATCATTTATGAATCAAGGAAGTAATATGGATCGCGTTGCTAATGGTAACCTTTCACGTTTCAGATGGTTGGATCAACACGTGGCAACCCCGAGGGTTTCGGTGCCGGTGGCAGCCGCTCGCGACAATCGCCACCACCCCCGCCCAGTTTGGTGGAAGTGATGGCCGCTCAAACCGAACTGCTGCGTCAGATCGTGCAAGGACAGCACCAGCAGAGGGGTGGGCACAATGCTCACCAACCCCAAGCTGCAGGATACACGAATTTCCTAGGGACCCAGCCGCCCTTATTCCATAAGACCGAGGAACCCCTGGACGCAGATGCATGGATTCGCACCATCGAATCCAAGTTCACACTACTTGTGGCCCCATGCTCAGAGGCCAACAAGGCTCGTTTTGCTGCGCAACAGCTTCGCGGTACCGCTCGACTGTGGTGGGACCTCTATTCTGCGATGCTCCCGGCTGACCATGTGGTCGACTGGGATGAATTCAAGACCGCATTCCGGGCACATCATATCCCCGAGGGTCTCATGGAGAGGAAGTTGAATGAGTTCCTGGCACTTACCCAGGGCACCCGCACCGTGCTGCAGTACGCCCAGGCATTCAACAACCTATGCCAGTATGCGGGCTATCACGCTGATACGGATGCCAAGAAGCGTGATCGTTTCCACCGAGGTCTGAATACCAAGCTCAAGGAATGTCTGAACCTAGCCAGGGCTGACACCTACAACGAGTTGGTCAATATGGCCATAACCCAGGAAGACTGTATCATGGCACACCGGGCAGAGAAGAAGAGAAAGGCACCCGCTGGACCATCAAGTGCCCAACCACCAAGGTATCGCATCGTGCAAAATGCCGCACCCACAGCTCCACCTAGGGCCCCTCAGCCAGGGAGATGGATTGCCAGACCCCCACAGCAGCTAGGCATGGTACGACCCCCGATGCCTCCACAGAATGGTCCGAGGCCCATTCTTCAGCAGTCTCTTCGACCTAGCCCCGCAAATCGCTGTTTCAAATGCGGGAGTTCCAGCCACTTCGCACGCGAATGCCCTCAGCCTGGACAGCCCAACCAAGGTCAAGGATCCAACCCGAACACCAAGAACAGGGGCAAGAGACAGACCCTGCAAGTCAAGCAAGGACGGATTAACTTCACCACGCTTGCAGAGCTTCCTGAAGGAGCCCCAGTGATGTCGGGTACATTCTCTATCCATAACAAGCCTGCCGTTATATTGTTTGATTCTGGTGCATCGCATAGTTTTATAAGTGCAAAATTCGGTGCAAAAGTAGGCTTGGATGCTTGTCACACAAAAGGGTCATATATGATATCAACACCGGGTGGTAAAATTGCTTCAAACCAAATGGTCAGACAAGTACCAGTCAAGTTGGGTAGTAAAACTATCAACACAAACTTGATTCTTTTACCCCTTGACGGCATGGATCTTATTTTGGGCATAAATTGGATGGTTTTGCACAAAGTCACACTAGACCCCTCGTCCCGAGTTGTGGAAATAAATTCACCTAGTCACGGAGCCACCACCCTTTACCTACCATTCCTAGATTGTACGAATTCCTGTGCTTATAAGATGGAAGGACTTAAGCTAGATGATATTCCTGTGGTAAACGAGTATGCTGACGTTTTTCCGGATGACTTACCAGGAATGCCACCGGATAGGGACATTGAGTTCATCATTGAACTTCAACCAGGCACTGCACCTATATCCAAAAGACCATATAGGATGCCCCCTAAAGAATTGGCAGAACTGAAAATTCAACTCCAAGAACTACTGGACAAAGGTTTCATTCGCCCTAGCGCGTCACCTTGGGGATGTCCAGCCCTATTCGTAAAGAAGAAGGATGACAGTTTAAGATTATGTGTGGACTACCGACCTCTCAATGCGGTAACGGTTAAAAATAAATACCCACTTCCCCGTATCGATGTACTCTTCGATCAATTAGCTGGAGCCAGAGTCTTCTCCAAGATTGATCTTCGTTCGGGATACCATCAGATCAAGATTCGCCCATGCGATATTCCTAAGACTGCCTTGTCCACACAATATGGACTATATGAATTCTTAGTCATGTCCTTTGGACTCACCAATGCCCCTGCCTACTTCATGTATCTCATGAATTCGGTATTCATGCCCAAACTTGACAAATTCGTCGTAGTGTTCATCGACGACATCCTTATCTATTCCAAGGATGAGGAAGAGCATGCCAAGCACCTTCGCATTGTTCTTCAGCGACTCAGAGACCATCAACTCTATGCTAAATTTTCTAAGTGTGAATTCTGGTTGGATACTGTAAAGTTCTTAGGTCACACGATCTCCAGCGAAGGCATAGCTGTTGACCCCAGCAAGGTACAAGAGGTGATGGATTGGAAACCCCCTACCTCCGTTCATCAGATTCGCAGTTTTCTCGGATTAGCTGGATACTACCGTCGCTTCATCCCGGATTTCTCTCGAATTGCTAAGCCCATGACTGAGCTGTTAAAGAAGGAAGTAAAGTTTGTATGGAATGAGAAATGTGAAGAAGCTTTCCACACTCTCAGAGAGCATCTGACTACTGCACCTGTGTTAGCTCAACCCGATAATACCAAGTCGTTCGATGTATATTGTGATGCATCAGGTACTGGTCTAGGATGTGTGCTTACGCAAGAGAATCGAGTAATTGCATATGCCTCACGAGCCCTTCGGCCCCACGAACAGAATTATCCCACTCATGATCTTGAGCTTGCAGCTGTCATTCACGCCCTGAAAATATGGAGGCACTATCTCATGGGTACACAATGCAATATCTACACGGATCATAAGAGTCTCAAGTATATCTTCACCCAAGCCGACCTGAATATGAGACAACGGAGATGGCTAGAATTAATCAAGGACTATGACCTTGAAGTGCACTATCACCCCGGCAAGGCTAACGTAGTCGCGGATGCCCTAAGCCGCAAGTCCCATTGCCATTGCTTATCCATGGAGTCCTACCATGAGACATTGTGTGCAGACATGAGGAAGCTTAACTTGGAAATGGTTTCCCAAGGCACTCTAAATCACATCTCAGTTGAGCCCACTCTTCACGACCAAATCGTCATGGCACAACTACATGATGAAGGAATTAAGATCATCAAACAAAAACTCTCTCTAGGTGAGGAGAAGTATAAATATTTCCGGCAGGACCATAAGGGAGTTCTATGGTTCGAAAGTCGTATAGTCGTTCCGAAGAATCGTGAACTCCGCAAGCAAATTCTCGATGAGGCACACCTTTCCAAATTCTCTATCCACCCCGGCAGTAGCAAAATGTATCAAGCGTCATTCATTATGACAAGAATTAGGACAAATGCCTACCCCTAGCAGAGTTCTCGTACAACAACAGCTATCAAACGAGTTTGAAAATGGCACCATTTGAGGCCCTGTACGGACGAAGGTGTCGAACTCCTTTGAGCTGGTCACAAACCGGAGAACGTAAAATAATTGGACCCGACCTGGTAATCGAGGCAGAGGAGAAAGTAAAAATAATACAAGCAAATCTTAAAGCCGCACAAGCCCGACAAAAGAGCTATTCTGACAAAAGGAGAAATCATTGAGAGCTGCGGACCCGTAGCCTACAAATTACGACTGCCCCCTTAGCTCACGGCCACCCATGATGTCTTCCACGTATCTCAACTCAAGAAGTGTATTCGAGTCCCTACCGAGATTGTGGAACAACAAGAAATATCGTTGGAACCCGACCTCTCGTATGTTGAACACCCAGTTAAGATTTTGGATCAAAAAGAAAGAGAGACCAGGAGGAAAGTGATTAGAATGTATAAAGTACAATGGAATCACCACACGGAAGAAGAAGCCACCTGGGAAACCGAGAGCTACCTAAACCAATATTTCCCTGGGTTTCTTACCTCAACCACTGGTATGTGCACCCACGCCCACACTAAGAATTACCGAATCTCGGGGCGAGATTCTTGTTAAGGGGGGAAGGCTGTAACAACCCTGATAAATTACATTTCTAAAGCAATGTCATTAGCCCAACCCTATGCTTAACCAACAAATAAAAGGGTGAAAAGAATTAGAGCAAGTTAAGTTGAAATTCAAATTTAAATTGGGCACATTTGAATACCTTTGAATTTTTAAAATTAACTTTCAAACCATAAGCCAAACGAGATGTTGCCTGAAACCAAACTTGTAGAACTTTTTATTCTAAACAACTTTCATGTTCAAAAGTTTTTGAAATTCAAATTAGAAAGTGGGGAAAATGTCCTGTTTGCAACCAGCCCCTGGAAATTTTCAAATTCTCGCATTTAGGCCCTTCGCCCCTCCTCTCTCTCCCCTCCCCGCCCGACAGCCCGGCCAGGTGGCCGGCGATGCCTGACCGGCGCGAGCTGCCAAGCCAGTCGCCACCGTTCCTCGCCCCCAAACCCGGCTTTGCCCCCCCCACCGCCGCGCTGCCCAGTCCGCGCTCGCCGCGCGCGCCACGCCAGCCCCGCCGCTGCTCGCCGCCCGCCGCGCCCAACGAACGCGCCGCGCCGTGCCGCACCGCCCGCCGCGACCCGCCCGTCGCTGCGCTTGCCGCCCGCCTGAGCCGCTGCTGCAGCTGTCCCCCAACCCCCGTGCCGCGATATCTCCACTCCCCCACGCAAATCTCTGGCGCCCAGTCGCGCGCTCCCGCCCGCCGCACGCCGCGCCGGTGTCCTGATGCCACCCACCGTGGCCAGTGGCACGCCATCGCCGTGCCTCCACCCCTGCGCGTCGCCTGGCACCCCTACCTCCCTCCTGCCCCTATAAAAGTCGCCCCAGGCCGCCCGCGCGAGCCACCAGCAACCAGAGCACCCCGCCGCTGCCATTGTCGCCGCCGAGCTCCACCCGCTCGTGGACAGCCTTCCACAGCCGCCTCCTGCCCAAATTGAAGTGCCAGCCACCACTACATCATCCCACCGGAGCTCGCCGACCTGCTCAACGCCGCCCAGGACCACCGGAGACCCGCCGCCCGCGCTGTCACCGCCGCCGCCGCCTCTGGCCATCGCGGACAGCTCGACTCCGATCCCCTCCGCCCAAGACAAGCATCAGAGCAGCTTATCCACGCGCCACTGAAGCTTCCCGTCCAGACCAGACCGCCCCAAGCCGCCGGAGCACCGCCGTCGACGAGTACCGCCGCCGCCGCCGCCCCTGCTCCAACGCCGGCGAGCTATTCCCGGCCGTCCCCCACCCGAACAAGACCCCCACGAGGTAGCCTGGTAAAAATTTCATTTCTAAAATCAATGTCAGTAGCCTAACCCTATGCTTAACCAACTAATAAAAGGGTGAAAAGGATTAGAACGAGAGAAGTTGAAATCCAAATTTAAATTGGGCACATTTGGTTACTTTTGAACTTTTAAATTTAACTTTCAAACCATAAGCCAAATGAGTTTTTGCCTGAAACCAAACTTGTAGAACTTTTTATTCTGAACAACTTTCATGTTCAAAAGTTTTTGAAATTCAAATTAGAAAGAGGAGAAAACGCCCGGTTTGCACCCAGCCCCCTAAAGTTTTTCAAATTCTCGCAATCAGGCCCCTCGCGCCCCCCCCCCCCCCCCCCCCCCCTCTCTCTCCTCCCCGCCCGACCGCCGCGCGCCAGGTGGCCGGCGACGCCTGACCGGCGCGAGGCGCCAGGCCAGTGGCCGCCGCACCACTCCGCCACGCCCGGCTTTGCCCCCTCCCCACGCCGCGCGGCCCAGTAACCGCCCGCGCGTGCGCACGCCGCGGCCGCGTCCCGCCTCGCCGCCCGCCGCGCCCAACCACCGCACCCCGCCGTGCCGCCCCGGCTCCCGCGCCCCGCCCGTTGCTGCGCCTGCCCTCCGCCCGAGCCGCTGCAGCAGCTGCTCCACCACTCCGCGCGCCACACTATCCCCTCGCGCCCCCGCCAAATCTCCGGCCGCCAGTCACCCGCGCCCGCTCGCCGCACGCCACGCCGGCGTTCTGCTGCCGCCCGCCGTGCCCAGTGCCGCGCCGTGCCGTGCCTCCGCCCCGCGCATCGCCCAGGCCCCTCCGCACCCCCTCCTGCCCTTATAAAAGCCGAGCCCCGACCGCCCGCGCGAGCCACGCACCCAGAACGCCCTCGCCGCCGCCATTGCCGCCGCCGAGCGCCGCCCGCCGTGGACAGCCCTCCACCGCCGCCCACCGTCCAAATTGAAGTTTCAGCCACCACTACATCATCCCCCTGAAGCTCGCCGACCCGCCCAACGCCGCCCAGAACCACCGGAGCGCCACCACCCGCGCTGCCGCCGCCGCCGCCGCCCCTGCTCGCCGTGGACAGCTCGACCCCGACCTCCTCCGTCCAAGCCAAGCCCTTGAGCAGCTTCCCCACGCGCCACTGAAGCTCGCTGACTGGACCAGGCCGCCCCAAGCCCGCCGGAGCACCGCCATCGACGCGCGCCACCGCCGCCGCCGCCTCTGCTCCAACGCCGGCGAGCCCTTCCCGGCCGTCCCCCACCTGAACAACACCCCCACGAGGTAACCCTCGCACCCCTGAACCTTCCCCGACCATCACCCCTCACCGCCGGCGAGCCCCTCGCCGGAATTTCGGCCGGCCGCCGTACCCGAGCCGCCCGAGGACCCAATTGCAAGAATTTAAATCTTTAGAAGGGTCTGCGCGTAAGATTCAAGGACCCAGTTGTAAAAGAAAGTTTCAAATCTAGATTCAAATTCAGTGAAATTGTAAAATTCGTATAAAATCGTAGAAAATTCAGAAAAATGCAAACTCAACTGTTCTGGAATCCATAGAATAAACTCTACAACTTTTGTTACAAAAAGTTTCTCAGATTCTCCACATATTTTGCACTACCTTAAATGGAAGCTTTAATGAACTTATTTTGTACTCACTGTTGTAGATCAATGCTGACCCTACAAATTGGACAGTGAGGTAGTTGTTTAATTTTTAGGGCTGTGTAAGATGACCAGGCCCAAATTCCAGCTCTAGCTTTACTGTTTATTAAACTTAGTTTCATACCATGTTTAAGTAGAATGTTTTATCCCTGCAGTTAGGTGATGAATCACTTAATGAAACTTTTTCTCTGCTAGCGTATTGGAACCCAGATGCCAGAGAAAAATTGGGAAACTTTATATCTCACAGGAACTTAATTATTGGATTTATGTTCTAATAACATACATTAAATCAAGAAAATAGTATCTTAGCTTGGAAAATTCTCAAATTTTTACTAAGAGATATACTGTGGTAGGGTTGCTGTGTAAAAAGTTCCATGGACAAAAACCCTGTGTAGGGTCCTGTAAAAAAATGAATCCTTGAATAACCTAGGTGTGTAATGTCATATTTTCTATGCTCTGAATACTGCATAATAAATCCTACAAAAATTACAGTAGCTCCTGCATGCTTAAATGAAAGCTCTGTAGAAATCTCAGACTCAGTTGTTGCACCATTTGTCCTGTACAAAAAGAACAAAAGTCTAACAGCAACTATGTAATATATTTTTCATAATTAATCTGTTACATAAAATTGTCTGAAAATTTTACAGTAAGCACATCTTTCCCTGGTGTGCCTAAATTTAAAGTTTCATAACCAGAAACTATCCACTGTATTAATTACACTTAAATCATGTCGATTACCATTGCCACGACTTAAACTTGTGCATTCATGTAGAATCGACGACTCTCACCGACGGAACTTACGAGCTGGTGCCCGCGTCCGAGAGTGAGCAGCGTGAAGCTCAAGTGAATCTAACTGAAGCTCTTGAAGACCCGAGCCCAAGTTCAGAAGAGCCCCAAGCTAACTGTGAAGGCAAGCCCCGGAGCATAACCCATCTCTTTCCTAAATTATGCAACTCACTACACTTTTGCTTCTGCATTAAGTTTATAGGAGTTGAATGAAAACTTAGTTGCATGATGTTAGGAACCCATGCTTGAAAACTAGACGTAAGGTTCGGTAGAATGCTGTGCTAATAGGACTCCGGTAAAAGCCGAGTGATTTCCTGTCACTCGCGAGAAAATAGGAGTTGAATGTCTACTACACGCTGCAATCATAAGGACACGGACGGGCTATGGAACGATGGTTACGATTGAGGCCCGTCTGTCTAGTGAAAAATGCTAAGGCCGCAGGGTGTGGTAGTGATGGTTAAGTCTTTGAACGTACTAAACACATGCCGAGATTATGGGAATCGGTAAGCTTATGTACCTGATTGGCCCGGCAAGGGGACGGCATCCTACCCTTTGAACTTCGGTCCCATGTGCATATGGCGAGTGCAGAGAGTGGTCACGACCCGGCGCCGAACCGTGGCGTGGGGCTCTTGTACTCTCGGAGGGTAGCCCCGATCCACGACCCGGAAAGAAAGGGGAAAAGTTGCACGTGTGACTCTAGGGAGTAACCACGTGACGTGTGTTTGGGTTTCCCTTGCAAGGTTAAGAAATTCGATTCGAATCGTCCATTTCTCACGGCTATTGAGACTGCTTAACCATTTTTACCCACAGAGTAAGAAGAGGAACAATGATGATGAATGAACTGGTTGGATGAAAATTTAATGCTTCACCATGTATGCTTTTGGATAGCTGCTTATCTAGAATGGTTAACAAAACTAGAATCTTGAGCTAAAAGTTGAAAGTAAGGACCCACTTGTAGATGCTTTTCGGCAAAACAAACCCCTGAGCCAAAAAGCCTTGCATGTCTAGAGTCGGTGGAGTAGATTCCACTACACGGGTAAGTCTTGCTGAGTATTAGTATACTCAGTCTTGCTTGTGGCTCGTTTTCAGGTGAGATCTTCGAAGATATGATTGCTAGCTTGACTTGGCCCTGCACTCTTCCTCCTGGTTGGTCGGTGGAATGGGATACGCCCCCGTGCAACGGAGATAAGGCCGAGTGATGTCTCGTACGGGCTTCATCGAGACATCCTGTATCGTCGAGTAGCTTCCGTTGTTTTATTTCCGCTGCAACTTAAAAGAACTTATTTATGATCATTGAAGTACTTGGTTTCTAAACCCGAAACTTGGTCTGTAATATTTACTTATGCTAATGTGGTAATATTTGCTGGAATGTGGTATTCTCTGGGCTCATCTTCGCGTGAGCATTTGTATGTATGGCTTTCGATCCACTCTACCGTGGTTGTATCGGGAGGTTATACCCGACAGACCAGTGGATTACTCCGTTTGAAGTGTAAGGTTAACCGAGATTGCCTTAATGGTGATGGTTAATACACTTGAGCCGGATTAATTCAGGTGGTTCTGCCACAGCGGGTGCATGTGCCGCCATGGCCGGGTCCATGGGGATGTGTAGTCGAGGGCGGTGGGCCTGTTCCGTGAAGCGGGAATTGAAGGGAAAAGTTGCACGTGTGACTCTGGGAATAACCACGTGACGTGTGTTTAGGTTTCCCTTGCAAGGTTAAGAAATTCGATTCAAATCATCCGTTTCGATTCAGGTGAAACTTTCAAGGATATGATCGCTAGTTTAACTTGGCCATGTACCCTTCGTCCTGGTTGGTCGGTGGAATAGGATACGCCCCCGGCAAACGATGATAAGGCCGAGTGATGTCTCGTACGGGCTTCATCGAGACATCGTGTATCATCGAGTAGTTTATCGTTAATTTTTTTCCGCTGCATTTAACTCTGAAGAACTCAATTATTTTGAACTCTGAAGTACCTTGTTTTACAAATTCAAACTCAGTGTAATAATAATTTATGGTGAACCCTGTGGTGTAAAATTTGTGGAATGTTGTATCCTCTGGGCTCACCTTCGTGTGAGTACATGTATGTGTGATTTCGATCAGCAAAAATTGTGGTTGTATCAGGAGGTTACCCGACAGACCAGTGGGTTATTCCGTTTGAAGTGCGAGTTAGCCCGGATTGCCCTTGTGGTGATGGTTAGCGTGCTTGAACCGGATTAATTCAGGTGGTTCTGCCACAGCTGGTATCAGAGCCAAAATGCATACGCCAGAGAATGCAACAAGCCTTAAAAACTTGTTTTCATAAAACTTGACCAGAAAAATGCGTTTGCAAAATGCGTTGGTTCTTAAGGATGGTACCTAGTTCGTAAAGCCCTAAGGGATTATGGGAAAGTTACTAGGTGGCTATCTAACTTATGAATTTTATCAATTGACTTTCAGCACATTACTTTCTGTCAAAACTTACTTTTATGCACAATCGACCCTTAATTTCTGTAACGACGCACTCATCGCTAAGTGTTGACGCCAGATTTTGACACGTCTTGAATCGGCGTCAGGTGAAGAAGATTGGCCGATGCGGCAGATCTGGGAACTACAGTAAGGAATCGGCCGATCAGGATAACAGTTGAAAATCGGCCGATTGGTGGCGCCGCCTATGCCAACAGGATAGGATTATTCCAGAAGATCCTAGTCAAAAGATGGTCAACGCGGCGTGCTAAGTCGGCCGGAAAGTAATTGAAGAGGTCCCGATTGGATTAGGAAACGGCGGTGGAAGATTCTGCGGGAGTCCGTTTCCTTTTTGAAGTTATTATAGATATAGTAGTTTTCCTGTTTTAAATAAGGTTGTAACAAGTCGTAATCGACCAGGAGTCTTAGTTTCAGGGTATAAATAGGAGTCGCTAGGGCTTTGCGAAAACCAACATCAATCAACAAACACAACTTCTACTTTTTACCAGTACTTTACCTTTCAAGTCGGCGACTTCGCCAATATTTTCTTCTTTCACGAGTTCGTACGGATTGGCAGGGCTGCATCAACCTGATCTCCGGCCAATTGGTAGGTTCCGCTTATTGAGTAATATCCGAGCTTTAACTACGGGCGCATCGCTGTGGTTTCGTTTGGATTTATTCACAAGTTATCGATATTTACTAGAATTGCAAGTTTTACCTGTTATTCTAGTATTATCACCAGTTATCCAGCTTGAGATCAGGGTAATCGGCTTCGTCATCATTCTCCTTCGATCCATCGCCATACAGCCGATTAGATCTGTTTCAAGTGTTGCTTCTATAGTAATTGTTTAGATTGCTCCAGCAGTTCTCTTTACAATTACCATACGATCATCGGCTGACTCATAGCCGATCGTCTCTACAGCAAATCGGCCGATTTACCGCCGACGCGCTCCTCAGGGCAGATCGGAACTCCAGCCGATCGACGCGCCTGGAATTTAATACTCTATTTCCTTGTCAATCAACAGGTCAGATTGACTGGCACGCCGCGCGAACCGCACCAGGGCGATAACCCGAACAGGAGCTAAGCAGATTCTCCCGGGTCGTGTGTCCGACGCTGAAGACCCATCGGCCGATTCCTACCCGGCCGATTTTTAGCGCCAACACACTTTTGGCACGCCCGGTGGGACCATCCAAGACCTGATATGTCGAACAACGCAGAAATCTCTGACAGCAACATCATTGGGGTCACAGAAGCTGATCTCGAGGACGACCAGAGGGAGGAATTGGCCAAACATCTAGAAGATTACAAGAAGGTATACCTCCAGTCGTTCAGTCGTACCAGAAGCGGGGAAGCAATTAGGAAGGCCCCTATTCCAGCACCTCGCCACATCACCAATGCTGAAGACTCGGGCAAGATGTCAGAGATGATTCAGCAGTCCGTATATCAAGCGTTCATTGACCAATCCTCGGTGATGAGCAACACGGTGTACAACGCCGTCGTGAACTCTCTGGCCAGCGGAGCCGTTCAAGGTTATCAGGGACCGGCATATGCCCCTCCAACTACCCTGCCGGCCAGAAGCTTACCCTACACATCCCAATCGGCTTCTCAGCCGATGTTGACGCAGCGCGAGGGGTACAACTCTCCACCACTTCCGGCGTCTCCAAGATATAGCGGTGCACCATGTCTCCCGTCACGAGCGCCGCTTCAACCCGTCCAGATAGCTTCGGTGCAAACACTGCCTACAAGCTCAGTGCCTTGGGGGGCATCAGCCACGACGTATTTCCCCGAGCCAGCGGACGGGCATCGCACTTACCCGTTCCAGGTGCCGTACCAATCGGCAGCCCGGCCAACGGTCTCCCAGTACCAGCCGATTTTACCAGAAATCGGCAGGGGGGCATCAGCCATGACGCATTTTCCCGAGCCAGCAAACGGGCATGGCACTTATCCGTTTCAGGTGTCGTACCAATCGGCCGTCCGGCCGACGGTCTCTCAGGTGCCGTACCAATCGGCCGCCCAGCCGACGGTTTCCCAGTACCAGCCGATTTTACCAGAAGTCGGCAGGGGGTCAAGCACTGTGCAGGCATTCAGAAGCGCGGCGCCAGCAGCAACGTACGAAGGGGGTACGGACGCGTTTCGCCAGCAGTTATCGGCCGTTCAGCAAACTTCGCCGATTCATCACCTGGCTGAACCAGCCCTTCAACACGTGCCCGCACCGCGAACAACTGTTCATCAGCAGCAGGTGGATTGGACGGCAAGGATAGCAGAAGTAATTCAAGATCAGTTTGGGCTGAAGCCGAAAGTTCAAACTTATACTTACAAGACGCCGTATCCATCGGCCTATGACTCGTTGCCGTTCCCACACCGCTACAAGGTTCCTGATTTCACCAAGTTCTCAGGGACGGATGACACATCCACTGTGGAACACATCAACAGATTCATCATCCAGTGCGGTGAAGCTGCCACACAAGACGCTCTGAGGGTACGGTTATTTTCATCATCTCTATCCGGATCGGCCTTCCAGTGGTTCACCACTTTACCGCCAAATTCTATCGTCACGTGGGCCGATCTGGAGAGACAATTCCACAAGTACTTCTATGCAGGGGTACACGAGATGAAGATTTCGGACTTAACCAGCCTCAGGCAGAGAAGCGATGAGCCGGTGACAGGGTATATACAGAGATTCAGAGAGATCAAAAACAAGTGCTACAGCCTGGCCCTGACCGATGCACAGTTGGCCGATATCGCTTTCCAGGGCCTCTTACCGCAGATCAGAGAAAGATATGCCGCCCAAGAGTTTGAAAGCCTGAGTCAAATCATCCAACGATTGTCAGGGCAAGAGATCCGACCGCTTGAGCAGCGGAGGAACTTTCAGAAGAAGGTGGCGTACTTGGAGGGATCTGAATCGGATGCGGAGGAAGAAATCGGCCTGGCGGAATGGGTAAAAGGGAAAAAACCAATATCCTGCCCCTTTGGCAAGAAGGAGCCAGAGACATTCGGCTTTGACACCTCAAAAGCCGATAAAATTTTTGATCTACTGCTTCAGGAGGGACAGATCAAGCTGTCGCAACATCACACCATCCCTACGGCCGATCAGCTGAAGAAGATGAAATACTGCGAGTGGCACAACGCTACTTCTCACGACACCAATGGATGTAAAGTCTTCCGCCAGCAGATACAATCGGCCATTGAACAAGGGCGGCTCAAGTTTGAGACTCCAACCAAACCGGCAATGCCGATGAAGATAGATCAGCATCCCTTCCCGGCCAACACGGTCAACGCTGGAGAAGAATCAAGTCAAACCAAGGTGCTGACGTCAGAATCCGCGAGAAGAGGTGGCGCTGTCGATCCCAAGAGGCAGATCACGATGGAAGAAACCAGAAGGAACAGGCGAGGACCAGAACGACCACACAGGCCTGTCACCTCCCGATTTCTACTCAGTAAATATCGGTGGCAGCAAGAACAAGCACAACACCAAGAAGAGATGACACGCCGGCGTGAAGATCACTGGCAGTGTCCCTTCTTCATCCACTGCTGGGAAAATGATATCAGACTGCCCTCTGCCGATAACTGTCCGGAGTGCAACGGATCAAACCGCAACGATCGCCCGAAGCCACACTCTAGGGACAGAGGATCAGAGCCGATCAACAGAAATCGGTGCGAAGAACGGCGCGTTTCAGTGCATGATCGGCTGCGGGGCAGAGTTGACCAGTGCAACAGGCCAGAGGGCAAGATCGGCCAGCAAGATGGACTGGGGGGCAGGATCAGCGCACACGATCGGCTGGAAGAGGTGGCCGATGATAGGGTATCAGACGAAGATCCCCTAGGGAAGGAACCAAAGTGGGAACACGCCAGATCATCGGCCAAACCAGCGAACCCCAGGTGGTGTCCCGATGGCCTATCCAGATCCCAAAAGAGGAGAATCCAACGCCTACACCAGTTAGAACATCAAGAAGGAGAACAAAGACATGTGCCAGAAAGAAGGAATGTGAAATCTCGAATTTGGCGCCCAAAGAAAAATGATCAGGAAGCAAACAGCCAAGAATCGGCGGCCGAAATCGATATGGTTTTCATACTGCCGATGGAGTTCATGGCGCCAAGCGATCGGGACAAAGTGACAAATACAGAGGAAGAGCAAATGGCACAACTGGTATTAGAGCCGATGACGGCTATGTTTGAGAAGCCAGAAGAAGAAAAACGACAGCACCTCAAAGCGCTGTTTCTCAAGGGCTATGTCAACGGAAGACCCGTCACCAGGCTACTAGTAGATGGAGGCGCGGCAGTCAACATCATGCCGTATGCCATGTTCCGCAAGCTGGGCAAGGGCGATGACGACCTCACCAAGACGGACATGACGCTGAAGGATTTCGAAGGCAACGTGTCGCCTGCCCGCGGGGCATTCTGCGTCGACCTCACCATCGGCAGTAAGACCCTCCCCACTACTTTCTTCGTTATTAATGGCAAAGGGTCCTATAATATGCTGCTCGGTCGCGACTGGATACATGCAAACTGCTGTGTTCCATCTACTATGCATCAATGCCTTGTGCAATGGATCGGCGACAGTACCGAGATAGTCGCAGCCGATTCTGTCTACAGCGTTGCAGCGGCCGATACGCAACAGTGGAGCTGCGAGCACGTCAAGTATATATCTGGCAGGACTTGGGACACTGACTTTCTGAGAGTGTCCGATTTCGGTCTACAGCCGATCCAAGCAGTCGGCTCCGAAGATTCAGAATAAATGGATCAGCTCATCCGAGAAGATGGGAAGCTGAGGCACGGATTCACGTCGGCCGATCTGTTAGAAATGGTAGATTTGGGAGATGGCAGCAAACCGAGGCCGACGTACATTAGTGCCAATTTGGATTCTGAGTACAAATGTAAATTGATAAGTTTATTGAAAGAGTTCAGGGATTGCTTTGCTTGGGAATACCACGAGATGCCAGGGCTAGACCGGTCTATTGTTGAACACCGGTTACCTATAAAATCAGGATATCGGCCGTATCAGCAGCCCGCACGACGGTGTAACCCCAAAATTCTACCTGACATAAAGGCCGAGATTACAAAGTTGATTGAGGCAGGATTTATTCGGCAGTGCCGCTACGCCGAATGGATTTCTAACATTGTGCCTGTATACAAGAAGAATGGAAAGTTGCGTGTGTGCATCGATTTCAGGAACTTAAATCAGGCGACGCCAATGGATGGTTATCCGATGCCAACGGACGATATCTTGGTGGATGCTGCCGCAAGCCACAAAGTCATAAGTTTCATGAATGGGAATGCCGGGTACAATCAGATATTAATGGCCGAAGAAGATATTTCGAAAACGGCTTTTAGGTGCCCAGGCCATCTTGGTTTATTTGAATGGGTAGTTATGACTTTTGGTTTGAAAAACGCCGGTGCTACATATCAACGGGCCATGAACTACATCTTCCACAAACTCATCGGTTCATCAGTGGAAATTTATATAGATGACGTCGTGGTCAAGTCAAAAGGTCACCAGGATCATCTGGCCGATTTACAGGAAGTGCTGAAGTGCACAAGGAAGCATGGGCTGAAGATGAACCCAAACAAGTGTGCGTTTGGTGTATCAGCCGGACAATTCTTGGGATTTATGGTCCATGAGCGTGGGATAGAAGTCAGCTGCAAGACTATAGACGCCATCAATAAAGTAGTGGCCCCACAGAATAAAACTGAACTGCAGTCCCTCATCGGCAAGGTCAATTTCATTAGAAGATTCATATCCAATCTATCGGGACGTATTCAGGCTTTTACTCCTCTGTTGAAATTAAAGCCTGACCAAGAGTTCACATGGGGAGAAGAGCAACGCAAGGCACTGGAGAGTATCAAGCAGTATCTGGTCTCACCTCCGGTGTTAATCGGCCGATGTGCTCCCGGAAATGCATACATTCTGGAGACGATAGAAGGGGAGGAATTCCCAAGAGCTCTGAATGGCCGATATTTGAAAAGGTACTATCCGAGCATTTGGGTAGATGCATAACTTACAGCAAGATATATCAAGGTAACGTGGCCGATTTCTCGTCGGTTTTCTGGTTATACATCTGGTGAAGGAAACATTGGGATTCATTATCGGATGGAAATCACATATTACATGGCCGACATGGTGTAAGTCGCCCTTAGAATAAAAACACTACTGGTTACGCCTGCGTTGGATTTCTCTTTCGACGCGACCTAATCTTATCATGAGGGAGAGCCTTTCATCTTTCAAGTCCTTTGCAGTGGCTCCAGCTTCAGCTTGATCGCAGAGTTCTTTCAGCAGGCGGGCCTTCTCCTCTTCCAAATCTTTCATGGTGGCTTCAGTCTTAGCTTCCACAAGTCGGTGTGAAGATGAAGAACTCTTGTCAGAAGATGGCATTTGTTCAAAGCAGACGAGATCCATATGATCCAAGATTGATCGAACATTGGCAGAAACATGATCTTTGAGTTCTTCAGAATGAGCTTTTATCAGATCTATGTCAGCTTGCGACAATGGCTTGCCTGAATGCATGATTTTGATCGCTCTTTCCAAACCAGGGCTGAGACGGTTCGGCTGAAAAAAGGAATAGACAAATATGTTGGAACAAATTGAGATATCTCAGGAAGGGATGGAGAGAAAATTGATACCTGGTTAACGGAAGAGGAGGACCGAGAAGACATTTTAATGCTTGACCAAAAATGGCGAGGGGCGGGTTTTCAGAAGCAAAAGAAGACGAGCCAGATGAGCATTTTTGGAAATAATACGAAGAATCGTATTTATAGAAAGAAAGAGACAAAGGGTTGGCGAGACGTATGCCGTCGGACTAAAGGCGTCAGTAAATGTGAAGCTGCCAGGGGAGATAGTCAAAGTCTGAGTCTACACGCCAACATGGTGTTCGTCCTGTTGCCAGATTCCATGTCATAGAGCTGATTCTTGAGAAAGGATCAGATGCAGAGGAAAAAGTAACGCAACTGATTCCGAGGTTTACTCCGGTCACAATGGGGGAGCTCAGAGAGAAGGGTTAAAGAAAGAGTTTCGAAGAAAAAGTCATATTTTGCTCCGAAACTGGGGGGCATGTGTTGACGCCAGATTTTGACACGTCTTGAATCGGCGTCAGGTGAAGAAGATTGGCCGATGCGGCAGATCTGGGAACTACAGTAAGGAATCGGCCGATCAGGGTAACAGTTGAAAATCGGCCGATTGGTGGCGTCGCCTATGCCAACAGGATAGGATTATTCCAGAAGATCCTAGTCAAAAGATGGTCAACACAGCGTGCTAAGTCGGCCGGAAAGTAATTGAAGAGGTCCCGATTGGATTAGGAAACGGCGGCGGAAGATTCTGCGGGAGTCCGTTTCCTTTTTGAAGTTATTATAGATATAGTAGTTTTCCTATTTTAAATAATGTTGTAACAAGTCGTAATCGACCAGGAGTCTTAGTTTCAGGGTATAAATAGGAGTCACTAGGGCTTTGCGAAAACCAACATCAATCAACAAACACAACTTCTACTTTTTACCAGTACTTTACCTTTCAAGTCGGCGACTTCGCCAATATTTTCTTCTTTCACGAGTTCGTACGGATTGGCAGGGCTGCATCAACCTGATCTCCGGCCAATTGGTAGGTTCCGCTTATCGAGTAATATCCGAGCTTTAACTACGGGCGCATCGCTGTGGTTTCGTTTGGATTTATTCACAAGTTATCGATATTTACTAGAATTGCAAGTTTTACCTGTTATTCTAGTATTATCACCAGTTATCCAGCTTGAGATCAGGGTAATCGGCTTCGTCATCATTCTCCTTCGATCCATCGCCATACAGCCGATTAGATCTGTTTCAAGTGTTGCTTCTATAGTAATTGTTTAGATTGCTCCAGTAGTTCTCTTTACAATTACTATACGATCATCGGCTGACTCATAGCCGATCGTCTCTACAGCAAATCGGCCTATTTACCGCCGACGCGCTCCTCAGGGCAGATCGGAACTCCAGCCGATCGACGCGCCTGGAATTTAATACTCTATTTCCTTGTCAATCAACAGGTCAGATTGACTGGCACGCCGCGCGAACCGCACCAGGGCGATAACCCGAACAGGAGCTAAGCAGATTCTCCCGGGTCGTGTGTCCGACGCTGAAGACCCATCGGCCGATTCCTACCCGGCCGATTTTTAGCGCCAACACTAAGGTAAGAAGGTAAGAATCCTCAGCCAACTGAGAGAGCTTGGCCTTCCTGTCGGTGATGCGAGCCGAACGCTGCCCTCAAGCAGTGACTTACTTGAGGTGCTGCCAATATACCAACTTTTAGTTGATTATATTGGGAGTAGAAGGTTTGGCGCAGGGTATGGCGATCGCTGTTCATACCCCTATCTCAAGACAGTACCCCCGTGAATACGCTATCTCGATAGCGTATGTTAACGTCGTCTGTACGGCAGGAATTGTACGGATGCCGTTTCTATAGTGAACGGTAATGAATACGGACGCTTTCATGAGTGCTGGCATGAAAGGTTCAATGGATATATATATATATATATATGCTATATCAATCTTCTGCATGTACACTAACCGCGATTGCGACAAGTTTAAGAACGGTTAGAGAATTTTCGACTAGCTATTATAGCGAGAGACGTATTGTGTATGCCACCAAAACTAACTTCGTAAGACCAAAGCTATTTGGCAATTATTTTATTTTGTGAGGACGAATAGGACATGCATGTATCATGACTATATAAATCTGAAATTGAAAATGCGATGCTTGAGAGTGGTAAGGTTCATGCGCCCACACATTTGTCTTTGCATAAGGATTATCTAGCAAATCTGTCATATTCTGCCTTATCTGAAAATATGGATTTATTAAGCTTAGAAAATTATCCTTTATGGAGAAGTTCATGTTGAAAGTTTTGCTCCAAAACTTGTATTCTACCTCCTGTCTAAATGTGAAAAATTCTGGACATATGGATAATGAGAAACAACAAAGACCTTGAGATGTCAGTTTTCTGCCCAAAATGAGCAGTTCTGCCACATAACTTTTTATGCCCCCTTACTACAGTTTTCTGCAAAAGTGTTAAACACAAAACTTGTTGTAAATTTACTCAGGCAGCTACTGTTAAAATTTGGTAATTTTTAGCTGGGTATATTTTCTCTGGTGTACGAAATCTTGGCGTCGTATTCACTGAAATTTCTGGGTAGACAGTAAGGTAAAACCTTAAGAAAAAGACCATCTTAGAGCCTGATCTAGCTCTGGAGTTGACTAGCAAAATTGTTCACAAATACCTTAGGAATGATCTGGTAAAAGTTGAGAATTTTTGGACAAGAACTGTTGAAGATATGGCTATTTTAGTGCACTGTCCAGAACCTGTTCGCTATGCTATTCACAGTTTTTCGCTATCTCACCCATTTGAACTTTTGTTCAGATGGCCGAGCCTGTTACCATGTTGGTGGATGAGGACGGACGCGTTCACTCACAGTGTCTCCACTGGGAGGGCTTTCCCTCTATCTTGTGGGATGTTCTGCGCACCGGGGGCTATCCAATTCCCCCACGTTACACCGGGCTGGAGTTTGCAGAAAATGGAGTTACCCAGTGTCGTGTTAGCGTGACCATCTTTCCGCACCCACTACACCCGGAGTTGCCCGCCTTGGAGATTGAGGCTGTTGGTCGCCGTTTGGCCGATACTTGGGAGCTTGCTGCCATGAGGGCGCTCACCACTTTCTGTGCGCAGTGCCCCGAGGCCGTCACGCTCACTCCTATTGGTTTGTTTCCTGCTGGCCAGGACAACGACCCCTTTTGGATCAAAAGGGTGCAGCACTCACAGTACTTGGTGGACTTTCATGCCCAGGAGACCATCGAGACCTCCGTGCGGTGCATGAATGCACTGTACCGACTTCAGACTCTCCAGAGTCAGGCGCTTGAGCAGCCTGCCGATCTTGCACAGGCCTACCACATGATGGCAGATACCAGAGATGAGCAGATTAAGGAGCTCAGTGATGAACTTGAGAACAGAGATACCCGGATTGGCCAACTTGAGGGCCAAGTTCAGGAGCACGACACTCTCATGGGTGAGAGAGATGACATGATAGCACACTTGGAGGAGGAGCTCCATGATCTGAACCTTGAGTTGAAGGATGCTAATGAGCACATTCAGAGGCACCATGATCAGAATGCCCCTCCCGACGTGGTGGCTATGGAGGAAGATGAGGAGGAGCCACAGGAGATTGATGGTGTCTCAGGTATGGACTTTGAGGGTGAGGCACCGCAGCCACCTCCGATGGGAGCTCACTCTCCTACTCACAGCGAGTCGTCCGTCAACAACCTCGACGACTTCTAGACGATGACCTAGGAAGATAGTGTAGCCTAACCTTTGGCAAGTGTTGTAATAGGCTAACTAAGAGTTGAGTACCTCTTTTGTGATGGGTACAACTTGACCATTGGATACTATAATCATGTAGGCCATGGCTAAAAACTTGGTGGGTTGATTGTGATATTGGAAAGCAGTCGAATCTGCGATTGCAGAAACTTATCGGAATTTTTACCCATGTCTCCTTACATTTCTGGACTGAGTGTTGAATACCAAAATTGTCCTAAATTTTGTGATCTAGGTTCTCACAAAATTTCAGCACTATTGGATGTTGCTAGTTTGAGTTATAGGCAAGATACTATAACTCGTCCCGCTGAAAAACAGCCAAACCAGCGACACAAAGAGTGAATCTTTCGACCATCTTGGCCGTCGATTTAGCGTCGAGGCTGAATACCAAAGTTGTACATCTCTAAATTCCCTACCCACTGCCAAAATATGAGAAATTTTGGATGAACCTACCAGGAGTTATAAGTTTCTTATGGCAGAAAGTATTTTGTCCACGATTCTATCCATGATCTTTTGGAAGTCTACTTTTCCACGCTAATCCTTTTGAATCATGGAAGCAATATGGATCACGTTGCTAATGATAAACATTCACCTTTCAGATGGTTGGAGCAACCCGTGGTAACCCGAAAGATTTTGGTGCTAGCGCAAGTGGATCCCAACCACAGGCACCACCACCACCCAGTTTGGTGGAAGTAATGGCCGCTCAAACCAAGTTGCTTCGCCAGCTCGTGCAAGGACAGCACCAACAACGGGGTGGACACAATGTTCACCAACCTCAAGCTGCCGGTTACACGGATTTCTTTGGGACCCAGCCTCCCTTGTTTCAAAAGACGGAGGAACCCTTGGATGCGGATGCTTGGATTCGCACAATCGAGTCCAAGTTTTCTCTACTCGTGGCCCCATGCTCAAATGCAAACAAGGCTCGCTATGCCGCTCAGCAACTTCGCGGTACAGCTCGTCTTTGGTGGGATAATTACTTTGCTATGCTCCCGGCTGATCACATCTTCACTTGGGACAAATTCAAAACTGCGTTCCGAGCACACCATATCCCAGAAGGTCTTATGGAAAGAAAGCTAAATGAGTTTTTGGCTCTCACTCAGGGTACCCGCACTGTACTTCAGTATGCTCAGGCCTTCAACAACCTGTGCCAGTACGCGGGCTATCACGCAGACACGGATGCTAAGAAGCGGGATCGTTTCCGCAGAGGACTGAGTACCAAACTCAAGGAGCGACTGAACCTTGTCAAGGCCGATACATATAATGAGTTGGTAAACATGGCAATTACCCAAGAGGATTGTATTATGGCTCACCGTGCCGAGAAGAAGAGAAAGGTGCCAACTGGACCCTCGGGAGCTCAGCCACCGAGGTATCTCTTAGTGCCAAATGCTGCGCCTACAGCTCCACCGAAAGCCCCTCAGCCAGGACATTGGATTGTCAGGCCCCCGCAGCAAAAAGGTGTTGTACGACCCCCTGTGCCTCAGCAAACTGGACCAAGGCTCGTTGCTCAGCAATTCCTTCGTCCAAACATAGCCAGCCGTTGTTTCAATTTTGGAAGTTCCAGTCATTTTGTCCGAGAATGCCCTCGGCCTAGGCAGCCAATTCAGGGCCAAGGCTCTAACCAGAATAATAAGAACAAAGGCAAGAGGCAGACCATTCAGGTCAAACAAGGACGAATCAATTTCACCACTCTTGCAGAACTTCCTGAAGGAGCACCAGTAATGACGGGTACATTCTCTATCCATAACAAGCCTGCAGTTATATTGTTTGATTCTGGTGCATCACATAGTTTCATTAGTGCAAAGTTTGGTGCCAAAGTAGGCTTGGACGTTTGTCACACAAAAGGGTCATATATGATATCAACACCGGGTGGAAAAATTGCTTCCAACCAAATAATAAGGCTGGTACCAATAAAATTGGGTAGTAAAATCATCAACACGGACCTTGTTCTCTTACCCCTTGAAGGCATGGATATTATTTTGGGAATGAATTGGATGACTATGCATTGAGTCATACTGGACCTTTCTTCCCGTGCTGTTGAAATAAATTCACCTAGTCACGAAGCTACTACCCTTTACCTACCGTTCTGAGAGTGCATGAGTTCTTGTGCTTTCATGATGGAAGGAATCAACCTAGAGTATATTCCAATGGTATGCGAGTATGCCGATGTTTTTCCGGACGACTTACCAGGAATGCCGTCCGATAGGGATATTGAGTTCGTTATTGAACTGCAACCAGGCACTACACCTATCTCCAAAAGACCCTATAGGATGCCACCTAAGGAATTTGCTGAACTGAAAACACAACTCCAAGAACTACTGGACAAAGGTTTCATTCATCCTAGCGCATCACCTTGGGGATGTCCAGCCCTTTTTGTAAAGAAAAAGATGACAGTTTAAGATTATGTGTGGACTACCGACCTCTCAATGCGGTAACCGTTAAGAATAAATACCCACCTCCCCGCATCGACGTTCTCTTTGATCAATTAACTGGAGCTAGAGTCTTCTCAAAGATTGATCTCTGATCTGGATATCATCAAATAAAGATTCTTCCATGCGATATTCCTAAGACCGCCTTTTCCACACGATATGGACTGTATGAATTCTTGGTCATGTCCTTTGGTCTCACCAATGCCCCTGCTTACTTCATGTATCTCATGAATTCGGTATTCATGCCCGAGCTCGACAAATTCGTCGTAGTTTTCATTGACGACATCCTTATCTATTCCAAGAATGAGGAAGAGCACGCTAAGCACATGCACATTGTTCTTCAGCGTCTCAGAGACCATTAGCTCTATGCTAAATTTTCTAAGTGCGAATTCTGGCTGGATAGTGTGAAATTCTTGGGTCACACTATTTCCAGCGAAAGCATAGCCGTTGACCCCAGCAAGGTACAAGAAGTGATGGATTGGAAATCTCGTACCTCTGTTCATCAGATTCGCAGTTTTCTTGGCTTAGCCGGTTACTATCGCCGTTTCATTCCGGATTTCTCCAGGATTGCTAAGCCTATGACCGAACTATTAAAAAAAGGGAGTAAAGTTTGTGTGGGATGAGAAGTGTGAAGAAGCTTTCCACACTCTCAGAGAACATTTGACTACAGCCCCTGTGTTAGCTCAACCCGATAACACCAAGCCGTTCGATGTTTACTGTGACACATCTGGAACTGGTCTTGGTTGTGTGCTTATGCAAGAAAATCGAGTTATCGCCTATGCCTCGCAAGCCCTTCGGCCCCATGAGCAGAATTATCCGACCCATGATCTCGAGTTAGCAGCAGTCATTCATGCTCTAAAAATATGGAGACATTATCTCATGGGCACTCATTGTAATATCTACACCGATCACAAGAGTCTCAAATATATCTTCACCCAAGCCGATCTGAATATGAGACAAAGAAGATGGCTAGAATTAATCAAGGATTATGATCTCGAGGTGCACTATCACCCCGGCAAGGCCAATGTAGTCGCGGATGCACTCAGCCGTAAGGCCCATTGCCATTGCCTATTAGTGGAAATCTATAATGAGACATTATGTTCGGAAATGAGGAAGCTTAATTTGGAAATGATTTCCCAAGGCACTTTGAATCCCATCTCAGTCGAGCCCACTCTTCACGACCAGATCATCATGGCACAACTATACGATGAAGGAGTTAAGATCATCAAACAAAAACTCTCTCTAGGAGAAGAGAAATACAAATGTTTCCGCCAGGACCATAAGGGAGTTCTATGGTTCGAAAGTCGCATAGTCGTTCCGAAGAATCATGAGCTCCGTAAGCAAATCCTTGATGAGGCACACCTTTCAAAATTTTCTATTCACCCCGGCAGTAACAAAATGTATCAAGACCTTAGGCAAAATTTCTGGTGGACTAGAATGAAAAGAGAAATCGCTAAATATATCTCAGAATGCGACACATGCCAGAGAGTAAAAGCCAGCCACTTGAAAGTAGCCGGTACACTTCAACCTTTGCCTATACCCTCATGGAAATGGGAAGACATAAGTATGGATTTCATTGTTGGATTGCCAAGTACCACACAGAAACATGATTACATATGGGTTATCGTTGATAGGCTCACAAAGACGGCACATTTTCTTCCGGTACACACCACCTATACTGCCAAGAAATATGCCGAGATTTATCTTGACCGCATTGTTTGCCTACATGGAGTACCGAAGACTATTATTTACGATCGTGGTACTTAGTTTGTAGCGCGCTTTTGGGAACAATTGCAAGCTTCTCTTGGTACTAAATTGATTCGAAGCTCAGCATATCATCCTCAAACTGACCGACAAACTAAAAGAGTGAACCAAATTCTTGAAGACATGCTTAGAGCTTGCGTCATTCACTATGACAAGAGTTGGGACAAATGTCTATCCCTAGAAGAGCTCTCATATAACAATAGCTATCAAGCGAGTTTGAAAATGGCACCATTTGAGGCCTTATACGGACGAAGGTGTCGAACCCCTTTGAGTTGGTCCCAGACCGGAGAACGCAAAATATTTGGACCAGACTTGGTAATCGAGGCAGAAGAAAAAGTGAGAGTAATACAAGAAGACCTTAGAGCCGCACAATCCAGGCAAAAGAGCAATTTCGATAGAAGGAGAAAGCCACTAAAATTTGAAGTTGGTGACCACGTCTACCTTCGAGTTTCACCAACCAAGGGTGTGCAACATTTCGGAGTCAAAGGAAAATTAGCTCCCCGTTATGTTGGTCCCTACGAAATCATCGAGAGCTGTGGACCCGTAGCCTATAGAATTCGACTGCCCCCTCAACTTGCAGCCATCCATGATGTCTTTCACGTATCTCAACTCAAGAAGTGTGTTCGAGTCCCTACCGAGGTTGTCGAACAACAGGAAATTTTAGTAGAGCCCGACCTCTCATACGTCGAGTATCCTATCAAAATCATGGATAAAAAAGAAAGGAGCACTAGAAGGAAAGTGATTAAAATGTACAAAATTCAATGGAATCATCACACTGAGGAAGAAGCCACATGGGAAACTGAAAGTTTTCTAAAACAGAATTTCCCGGGTTTTCTAAACTCTACCGAAGGTACACACACTGTCCACACTAAGCTTATTGTCCAAATCTCGGGGCGAGATTCTTTTTAAGGGGGGAAGGCTGTAACACCTCAGGTGTTTAAATTACGAAACAAGCCTCATTATCTTGACACGATGCATAAATAACTAAGAAAAGTTTAAAAGAAATGAATTATAAATTGGTTTTGCTTTGAATTGAAAATAGTCGTGTATATGTGTCCGAGTCCCTACTTTTGAGTTTTTAAAATAACTTCTAAACAGGAACTCAAATAAACTTTGGCCTAAAACAAAACTTGTGTAACTTTTCATTTTGAACAACTTTCATGTTCAAGGATTTTTGAGTTGCAACACGAAAACAAAACTTGTGTAACTTTTCATTTTGAACAACCCTCCACCGACGCGCAGTCGCCACAGGCCACTTGGCCGGCGATGCCTAACCGGCGCTAGGCACCAAGCCAATGCCTGGTCGCGCCCGCACGCCGTGCTCCTCCCCAGTCCGTGCACGCCACACGCACGCCGGCGACGCGCGCCTCTGCTCGCCGCCCGCCACGCCCAATGGACAAGCCGCGCCGTGCCCGTTCCTCCGCCGCGTCCCGCCAGTCGCCGCGTTCGCCGCCCGGCAAGACAGCTGCTGCAGCTCCTCGCCCAACCCGCGCGCCCCGTGATCTCCCGCTCCACACGCCAAATCTTCAGCGCCCAATGCCCTGCCCGCGCCCGCCGCACATCGCGCCGGCTCTGCTCGCCGCCCACCGCGGCCAGTAGCGCGCCCCTGTCGTGCCGCCCGCGCCCGCGCCTCGCAGTCCAGTCCCGCCCTCCTCCTGCCTCTCTGCTGCCTACAAAAGACCGCACTGAGCCCCTCCTCGCGCGCCCAGACACCAGAACGCCGCCGCCGCCACCATTACCGCCATCGTGCCCAGCTCACCGCGAAGCTCATCGACCAGCCCACGCTCTACCCTCCTCACCGGAGCACCGTCGCCGACGTTCCGCCCCGCCGCCGCCCCTCTGCTCAGCGCCAACGAGCCACCTCCGGCCACCCCAACCCCGACCAAGCCCTTCCCAAGGTAGCTCTCACTTCCCTGGATCTCCACGAACCTTTTCCCCTCGCCGCCGACGAGCCCCATCGCCAGAATCTGGCCGGCCGCCATGCCAGCGCCGCGAGGGACCACATTGCTTTGATTGTAATCTTTCCAGGGGCCTGAACGCAAGTTTCCAGGGGCATATCTATAAACCTGTGTTTAAACTTTGAATTCAAAAATAGAAAAATTGTAAAATTCGTATAAAATCGTAGAAAAATCAGAAAAAGTACAACTTTTGTTACATGCATTTCTTCAGTTGCTCGCTAAATCTTGCTATAAATTAAATGGTAGGTTTGACAGACTTTAATTGTACCCACTATTGTAGGCAAAGGCTAACCCTAAAAATTTAACAGTAGATTTGTTGCTTGTTTTGTAGGCCAGTGTAAAAATATTAGGACCAGAACCCATATCTAACTAAACTTTTTGCTAAACTTTGTTTTATACCATGAAATAATAAAACTAAATAGTAACTGCTGCTATATTGTGATTCATGTGGTGAAAGTTTTCCAGAGCTGTTATATTGATGCCTAAATACCACAGAAAAAGTTTAGAACCTTTTTCCTTTCTGTAACATACTTATATAGTTTTATGGTGGGAAAAATACACTAATTTAAATAATTAGTTTCTTTGCTTAGAAAATGTTCAACATTTTACTGTGGAACACTTTATAGTAGCTATTGCTGTATAAAAAGTATCATATACAGAAACCTTGTAAAACATCATGTAGAAATTAATCTTTATGAAAGTAGGTGTATATTGTCCTATTTATTATGCTTTGTATCTTCCATAGTAAAATCTGAAACATTTACAGTAACACCTTTATGAATGGATTAATCCCTTGTAAAATTTTTGGTGTCAATACTTGCATGGTTAGTCCTGCATAAAAATAACTATGTTCTAGCAGTGGCTGTGTATTAGTTTTTTCATAATTTTTCTACTGTGTGAAAATATCTAAAATTTTTACAGTGCTTTTGTCTCTGCATAATGTGCTCTAAATAAAAATTTCATCACCAGAAGTTACCTAGTCCAGAAGTTGTGTTAAATCCATGTTGTGCTTAGAAAATTTAGTTTCCAATATAACACAACCCCTTCTTGTTTAATGAAGTTAATAGTTTAAGTTATACTCTATTAACAATTGCCTAAAGAAATCTTAACTAAGTAAATTCATAACCAAATCAATGTTTTGTGGACTGCAACTTTATCGTAAAAGAAAATAATCGTCATATCATCACTATAACTTACACTTGTGCATTTATATAGAATCGACTACTCTCGCTGACGGAACGTACGAGCTAGTGCCCACGTCCGAGAGTGAGCAGCGTGAAGCTCAAGTGAATCTAACTGAAGCTTTCGAAGACCCGAACCCGAGTTCGGACGAGCCCCAAACTAACTTTACCCAAGAAGGCAAGCCCCTGAGTATGAACCCTATTTTCCTAAACTTATGCAACTTATTACTCTACTTTACTTGCGCATTAAGTTTATATGAGTTGAATGAAAGTTTAGTTGCATGAACTTAGGTTCCTATGATCTGAACACTAGATATAAGGTTCGATATAATGCTATGCTAATAGGACTCGGTAAAAGTCGAGTGATTTCCTGTCACTCGTGAGAATACAGGAGTTGAATGTTTACTACATGCTGCAATCATAAGGTCGACGGACGGGGCTATGGTACGATGATTATGTTGATGATTGAGGCCCCGCCTGTTTAGTGAAAAATGCTAAGGTCGCAGTGTGTGGTAGTGGTGGTTAAGTCTTTGAACGTACTAACCACATGCCGAGAATATGGTAATCGGTAAGCTTAAGTACCAGATTGAACTGAGGCTGGAATATACTCCCCACCGTCTTGAATTCGTTCACATCTAGCTAATGGCGGGTGCATGTGCCGCCATGGCCGGGTCCATGGGGACGTGTAGTCGAGGGTGGTGGGCCTGTTTCGTGAAGCGGGAATTGAAGAGAAAAGTTGCACGTGTGACTCCGGGAGTAACCACGTGACGTGTGATTAGGTTTCCCTTGCAAGGTTAAGAAATTCGATTCAAATCGTCCATTTCTCGCGGTTATTGAGACTGCTTGACCCTTTTACCACATAGAGTAAGAAGAGGAACAATGATGATGATTAATCTTGTTGGATGCAAATTAATTCTTCCACCATGTATGTTGTTGGATAGTTGCTTACCTAGAATGGTTAAAGAAAACTAGAACTTGGAGCTAAAATTTGAAAGTAAGGACCTACTTATATATGCTTTTCGGCAAAACAAACCCTCAAGCCAAAAGCCTTGCATGTCTAGGAGTCGGCTAAGTATATTCCACTAGTCGGGTAAGCCTTGCTGAGTATTAGTATACTCAGGATTGCTTGTGGCTTGTTTTCAGGTGAAACTTTCGAGGATATGATCGCTAGTTTAACTTGGCCATGTACCCTTCGTCCTGGTTGGTCGGTGGAATGGGATACGCCCCCGGCAAACGATGATAAGGCCGAGTGATGTCTCGTACGGGCTTCATCGAGACATCGTGTATCATCGAGTAGTTTATCGTTAATTTTTTTCCGCTGCATTGAACTCTGAAGAACTCAATTATTTTGAACTCCGAAGTACCTTGTTTTACAAATTCGAACTCAGTGTAATAATAATTTATGGTGAACCTTGTGGTGTAAAATTTGTGGAATGTTGTATCCTCTGGGCTCACCTTCGTGTGAGTACATGTATGTGTGGTTTCCATCGGCAAAAACCGTGGTTGTATCGGGAGGTTACCCGACAGACCAGTGGGTTATTCCGTTTGAAGTGCGAGTTAGCTCGGATTGCCCTTGTGGTGATGGTTAGCGCGCTTGAACCGGATTAATTCAGGTGGTTCTGCCACACAGGCACCATCGACCAAGGCCTTGCGGAGCCTAGTCGAGAGGTCCTGATGATTGATGTGGACTGGCATTCCCAGTTCATCGACTTGATCAAGGAAAAGAAGTAACCTCCCAATGTCGACCCCAAGAGCGCCGAGGCTATGCGACTACTCAAGCGAAGCAAGGGGTACGTCCTGGTGGGAGATAAGCTCCATAAGCATGGATCAGCAACAGAGATACTCATGAAGTGCGTGACTACTGTAGAAGGGCGAGAAATCCTGGAAGAAATTGATGAGGGCGCTTGTGGCAATCATGCAGCCTCCCGCACACTAGTTGGGAAGGCTTTCAGGTCCGTGTTCCATTGGCCTACGGCTTTGGTTGACGCCGAAGATGTCGTTCGCTGATGCACGAACTGCCAATTCTTCGGTAAACAAGCTCACGTCCCTGCCCACAAGCTGATCACCATACCAACTTCTTGGTCATTCGCTTGCTGGGGCCTGGACATGATCGGTCCATTAACAACAACGCCAGGAAGTTTTACTCATGTGTTGGCGGCAATCGACAAATTCACAAAGTGGATCGAGTACAAGCCAATCACAACACTGACGGCGGATCGAGTAGTCACTTTCATCTGTGACATCCTCCACCGCTTTGGTTTTCCTCATACAATCATCACTAATCTGGGGTCCAATTTCACATCACATGAGTTCTGGGAGTTCTGCGAAAGAAGCTCTTGACGCCAAATTTTGACACGTATTGAATCGGCGTCAGGAGGAGAAGATTGGCCGATGAAGCAGATCTGAAAGCTACAGTAAGGAATCGGTCGATTGAGGTAACAGTTGAAAATCGGCCGATTAGTGGCGCAGCCTATGCCAACAGGATGGGATTATTCCAGAAGATCCTGGTCAAAAGCTGGTCAACAAGGCATGCTAAGTCGGTCGGGAAGCAATTGAAGAGGTCCTGATTGGATTAGGAAACGGCGGCGGAAGATTCTGCGGGAGTCTGTTTCCTTTTTAAAAGTTATTATAGATATAGTAGTTTTCCTGTTTTTTAAATAAGGTTGTAACAAGTCGTAATCGACCAGGAGTCCTAGTTTCAGGGTATAAATAGGAGTTGCTAGGGCTTTGCGAAAGATGAACACATCAATCAACAAAATACTTCTACTTTTTACCAGTACTTTACTTTCAAGTCGGCGACTTCGCCAATATTTTCTTCTTCCACGAGTTCGTACGGATTGGCAGGGCTGCATCAACCTAATCTCCGGCCAATTGGTAGGTTCCGCTTATCGAGTTATATCCGAGCTTTAACTACGGGCGCATCGCTGTGGTTTCGTTTGGATTTATTCACAAGTTATCGATATTTACTAGAATTGCAAGTTTTACCAGTTATTCTAGTATTATCACCAGTTATCCAGCTTGAGATCAGAGTAATCGGCTTCGTCATTGTTCTCCTTCGATTCATCGCCATACAGCCGATTAGATCTGTTTCAAGTGTTGCTTCTATAGTAATTGTTTAGATTGCTCTAGCAGTTCTCTTTACAATTACTATACGATCATCGGCTGACCCATAGCCGATCATCTCTACAGCAAATCGGCCGATTTGCCGCCGACGCGCTCCTCAGGACAGATCGGAAATCCAGCCGATCGACGCGCCTAGAATTTAATACTCTATTTCCTTGTCAATCAACAGGTCAGATTGACTGGCACGCCGCGCGAACCGCACCAGGGCGATAACCCGAACAGGAGCTAAGCAGATTCTCCCGGGTCGTGTGTCCGACGCTGAAGACCCATCGGCCGATTCCTATCCGGCCGATTTTAGTGCCAACACACTTTTGGCACGCCCGGTGGGACCATCCAAGATCTGATATGTCGAACAACGCAGAAATCTCTGACAGCAACATCATTGGGGTCACAGAAGCTGATCTCAAGGATGACCAGAGGGAGGAATTGGCCAAACATCTGGAAGATTACAAGAAGATGTACCTCCAGTCGTTCAGTCGTACCAGAAGCGGGAAAGCGGTCAAGAAGGCTCCTATTCCAGCACCTCGCCACATCACCATTGCTGAAGACTCGGGCAAGATGTCAGAGATGATTCAACAGTCCGTGTATCAAGCATTCATTGACCAATCCTCGGTGATGAGCAACACGGTGTACAACACCGTCGTCAACTCTCTGGCCAGCGGAGCCGTTCAAGGTTATCAGGGACCGGCATATGCCCCTCCGACTACTCTGCCAGCCAGAAACTTACCGTACACATCCCAATCGGCTTCTCAGCCGATATTGACGCAGCGCGAGGGATACAGCTCTCCACCACTTCCGGCGTCTCCAAGATACAGCGGTGCACCATGTCTCCCATCGCGAGCGTCGTTTCAACCCATTCAGGTGGCTTCTGTGCAAACACTACCTACGAGTTTAGTGCCTTGGGGGACGTTAGCCGTGACGTATTTTCCCGAGCCAGCGAACGGGCATGGTACTTATCCGTTTCAGGTGCCATACCAATCGGCCGCCCGGCCGACGGTCTCCCAGTATCAGCCGATTTTACCAGAAATCGGCAGGGGGGCAAGCACTGTGGAAGTACTCAGAAGCACGGCGCCAGCAGTGACGTACGAAGGGGGTGCGGACTCATTTCGCCATCAACCATCGGCCGCTCAGCAAAGTTCGCCGATTCATCACCCGGCCATACCAGCCCTTCAGCATATGCCCGCGCCTCGAACAACTGTTCATCAGCAGCAGGTGGACTAGACAGCAAAGATAGCAGAAGTAATCCAAGATCAGTTTGGGCTGAAGCCGAAAGTTCAAACTTATACTTACAAGACGCCGTATCCATCGGCCTATGACTCGTTGCCGTTCCCACACCGCTACAAAGTTCCTGATTTCACCAAGTTCTCAGGGACGGACAACACATCCACGGTGGAGCACATTAACAGATTCATCATCCAGTGCGGAGAAGCTGCCACGCAAGATGCTCTGAGGGTGCGATTATTTTCATCATCTCTGTCCGGATCGGTCTTCCAGTGGTTCACCACTTTACCGCCAAATTCTATCGTCACGTGGGCCGATCTGGAGAAACAATTCCGCAAGTACTTCTACACCGGGGTACACGAGATGAAGATCTCAGATTTAACCAGCCTCAGACAGAGGAGCGATGAACCAGTGATAGGGTATATACAGAGGTTCAGAGAAATCAAGAACAAGTGCTACAGTCTGGCTCTGACCGATGCACAGTTGGCCGATATCGCTTTCCAAGGTCTCTTGCCGCAAATCAGAGAGAGATATGCCGCCCAAGAGTTTGAAACCCTGAGTCAAATCGTCCACCGATTGTCAGGGCAGGAGGTCCGACCGTTTGAACAGCGGAGGAGCTTCCAGAAGAAGGTGGCATACTTGGAGGGATCTGAATCCGATGCGGAGGAAGAGATCGGCCTGGCAGAATGGGTGAAAGGGAAAAAACTGATATCTTGCCCCTTTGGCAAGAAGGAGCCAGAGATATTCGGCTTTGACACGTCGAAGGCCGATAAAATTTTTGATCTACTGCTTCAGGAGGGACAGATTAAGCTGTCGCAACATCACACCATCCCTACGGCCGATCAACTTAAGAAGATGAAATACTGCAAGTGGCACAACGCTACTTCTCACGACACAAATGAGTGTAAAGTCTTCCGCCAGCAGATACAATCGGCCATTGAACAGGGGCGGCTCATGTTTGAAACTTTAAGCCAATCGGCAAAGCCGATGAAGATAGATCAGCATCCCTTCCCGGCCAACACGGTCAACGCTGAAGGAACCTCAAGTCAAACCAAGGTGCTGACGTCAGAATCGGCGAGAAGAGGCGGCGCTGTTGACCCCAGGAGGCAGATCACGACGGAAGAAATCAGAAGGAACAGGCGAGGGCCAGAACGACCACACAGGCCTGTCACCTCCCGATTTCTACTCAGTAAATATCGGCGGCAGCAAGAACAAGCACAACACCAGGAAGAGATGATACGCCGGCGTGAAGATCACTGGCAGTGTCCCTTCTTCATCCACTGCTGGGAGAACGATATCAGGTTGCCATCTGCCGATAACTGTCCGGAGTGTAACGGATCAAACCACAACGATCGCCTGAGGCTACACTCTAGGGACAAAGGATCAGAGCCGATCAACAGAAATCGGCGCGAAGAACGGCGCGTTTCGGTGCATGATCGGCTGGGGGGCAGAGTTGACCAGTGCAACAGGTCAAAAAGCAAGATCGGCCAGCAAGATGGACTGGGGGGCAGGATCAGCGCACACGATCGGCTGGAAGAGATGGCCGATGATAGGGTGTCAGACGAAGATCCCCTAGGAAGGGAACCAGATTGGGAACACGCCAGATCATCGGCCAAACCAATGAATCCCAGGTGGTGTCCTGATGGCCTATCCAGATCCCAGAAGCGAAGGATCCAACGCCTACGCCAGTGGGAGCATCAAGAAGACGAACAAAGATGCGTGCCAGAAAGAAGGAATGTTAAATCTCGAGTTTGGCGCCCAAAGAAAAGCGATCAAGAAACGGATAACCAAGAATCGGCAGCCGAGATTGATATGGTTTTCATACTGCCGATGGAGTTCATGGCGCCAAGCGATCGGGACAAAGTGACAAAAACAGAGGAAGAGCAAATGGCACAACTGGTATTAGAGCCGATGACGGCTACGTTTGAGAAACCGGAAGAGGAAAAACGACAGCATCTTAAGGCGTTGTTTCTCAAAGGGTATGTCAACGGAAGACCCGTCACCAGATTACTGGTAGATGGAGGCGCGGCAGTCTACATCATGCCGTATGCCATGTTCCGCAAGCTGGGCAAGGGCGACGACGACCTCACCAAGACGGACATGATGCTGAAGGATTTCGAAGGCAACGTGTCACCCGCCCGCGGAGCGTTCTGCGTCGACCTCACCATCGGCAGTAAGACCCTCCCTACTACTTTCTTCGTCATTAATGGCAAGGGGTCCTATAATATGCTACTTGGTCGCGACTGGATACACGCAAATTGCTGTGTCCCATCTACTATGCATCAATGCCTTGTGCAATGGGTCGGCGACAGTATAGAGATAGTCGCTGCCGATTCCGTCTACAGCGTCGCAGCGGCCGACACACAACAGTGGAGCTGCGAGCACATCAAGTGTATATCTGGCAGGACTTGGGACACTGACTTCCTGAAAGTGTCCGATTTCGGTCTACGGCCGATCCAAGCAGTCGGCTTTGAAGATTCAGAATAAATGGACCAGCTCGTCCGAGAAGATGGGAAGCTGGGGCACGGGTTCACGCCGGCCGATTTATTAGAGATAGTAGATTTGGGAGACAGCAACCAATCAAGGCCGACGTGCATTAGTGCCAATTTGGATTCTGAGTACAAAAAGAAAATATGTCAAGTTAACATGACCGATTTCTCATCGGTTTTCTGGCTACACATCTGGTGAAAGAAATGTTGGGATTCATTATTGAGTGGAAATTACGGATTACATGAAGCAGTTCAAAACCAAATCGGCGCAGTGGCATTAAAGGAGCAATAATGTTTAACATATTGTTTACAGCCCAAGGAAAGCATCTATGGCTACAATCGCTCGTCGTCTAATTTGATCGGCCGATTCTACTATCCTCTGATCATTTTCGGCCGATCCTGGTACTTCTGACATGCGGCGATGGAGTCTTATTGTTTCACGGGCCAGATGTTGTCTTTTTTGCTTCAGCTCGCTGATCATGGTTGGGAGTTCTTGGAGCTTTTTCTCCTCAGCGGCCATCTCTTTGGTTATCTGTTCCATCTCCTTGGCTAGTTCTGCTCTCCTCCGTTTCAGCCAATCTATTGTGCCAACGATGTCCGGACGGCAGTTCTCGAGGAAGTTGATTTTGTGATGTACTTCCTGGGTCTGGTGCTTGTACGAGTCAACCTCCTCCTGAGTTTTGGCCATCTGAGCGCGATCAGCCATACGTTGCAGCGCCCGCGAGACCGGAATCCGCATGCCCTCTATATAGGCAGCATACCCAAGTCCTCCGACACTTCATCCGAGATGTGATCTACGACCTCATTGAAAAGTTGTCGGATCGGCGATGCATCTTCCACCAGTCGGCCGATGTCACCTTGGAGGAGAGTACGAATGCTTTCGAGCTTAGAGCGGACATCATCGGAGGCAGAGCTCGATGGAGCTGCATGTGAGGCGATTTCTTCTTCATCGGCCAAGGAGACAGCGAAAGAAAAGATGCTATTGTTAGGAGTATCTTGCTCCTGTAAGGGAACGAAGCAAAGGGTAAGCAAGCGGTGAAAGGAAATCGGCCGATTCTGATGGTAAGATTGTTACCTCTTTGAAACGAATCTCTCTTGCCTGCGCCGGTGGAAGTATTTCCGTTGTTTCAGGGATTGGTGCACTGGGTTCGCCAGAAGAAGAAGATTCGATCATTATTGGTGCTCTGCTTGGGCCAGCTTCCTGAGAAAGGTATAAATGCTCGTGAAAATACTATGGGAAAATGAAATAAGATGGTAATGGGAATTTGCCATGCCTCTGCGGGTTCCCCGGCCGATTCCTGTTGTGGAGTTACAATCGGCGTACACAAGTCGACCTGCATCAAAATTGGTTAAGTTTCCTGAATATTAAGGATGCAGGGTAAGAGATCATATACCTCGGCAACAGGAGCTGCTGTAATCTCAGTCCCTACTTGAGACGTGGCCGACAGTCGCGGAGACTGTGGTGGGACAACTTGTGCAGCCTGGCAAAGGGATGGAATTGATGTCAGCAGAAGATTTGGGGAATACATGAGATAAATAAAGTTACCTGGACGGCTTCTACTAAGAGCGATGCTACAGCAGCCCCGACTTCGGCGGTGACTTGGGGATCGGCCGTCTCGACAGCTGGTAAGGGTGAAGGACCTGAGGTCTCGGCGAGTATCATTTCCACCTGATCGGCCGATCCAACACGGGGAGTCTCGGCCGATGCTGCTGCCATCTGGCTAGCCGATCCGATACGGGAGATTTCAGCTGATGCTATTGTCGCCTGATCGGCCGATTCAATGCGAGCCCGCATCCGACGGCTGGATATCTTCGGTGTTGGTCTTTTGGGCGCTCGTCTTGATCGGCCGGTGGAGATATCTCTGATAGATGGAGCATGGAAGCCGATGAGTGGATACGCTGTGTATTGGTGATGGCTATCGATCGGCCGACCGCTTCGGCTCCGCATCGGGGGGACATGGCTTTCAGACTGAAGGGATAAACATAAGTTAACAGCGAGATGATAATGCAACATTGAAATCGGCTAAGGAGAAAAGGACATACCGCAGCATTTGGGTCGATGTTCTCTGGGTCCAGAATGTTGCAGTAAATTGATGGGGATTTACAGAAAAGATGTTGCTTCCATTCTGCCCACCATAATTTATACTGTTGGGTGGCGAAAGAGGCAACTGACGAGCCGTTCAAATCAATGGTGCTGGAGTCAGGTACTAAATCGCACAATCGGCTGTAGTCAAGACTTGAAGTTAATCCATCTCTGAATTTTGTTTGGCCGGCGAAATAGAATCGAATCGGCAATTGGCCAAAACCTAGTTGCCTTGCTGCAGCCGACGGGCAGTAGAACTCATAAGTGGGTGAGTCCTTTCCTGAGAAGAAGTTAGCCGGCAGAATTCCCGGTTTAATCAAGACATCCATCAATTCTCTGTCAAATGTGTGGGTGGAGAAGTCGAAGCATACAGGCAATTCAAAAATCGGCTCTGCGGTTTGATATGGATACCAGATGATCATCTCCTCGCTAAGTCCATTATAGAAGCATCTGAAATATTCAGCTACGCGGGTAGCGGTGAACTGGCAGCCAGGAAAGGCCGATACCGCTTCTCCAACAGATCTGCAGCGGCGACGGACCGATGGATTCTCCTCTGACTCGATGTTGGGAAAGGTCTTTGTCTCTATCCTCTGCTGAGAGACCTTGCTCATGTGTAGATTGAGCCAGAGGGTGATGAACCACCAAGGACCGCCTGGATTCCCTATCGGCTCTCCTTTCGACAGCTTGACGCCGATTTGATGCATCATATGGTATGCCGATCCCAGCAAATGTTTACCGAGGGGGACGGCCGATCCTTGTGCAAGAGACTCTGCCAAAGCTTGAGTGTTGGAAGAGGGGCCGACCGCTTTGCCACAGAAGAAGTGTTTCTCCAGCCACATCATCAAGAAGGCGGTGTGCTCCCTCTATGAGACTGTTCCTGTCTTCATGTTTTTACTGATGTATCCTTTCCACCCGCCGATTCCTTTGGTGTCTAGCCGATGAGATGGCTTGAACAGATAATTGAAGGGGGTATCGGCGGAGCAAACATCTAGGCCGGTCAGCAGCAGGACATCGGCCAAGGTCGGGGTCATGGGTCTGTGTCCAAAAAGGAATGCGTTAAGTGCATCGGACAAGAAGTAAGAGGCTGCCATAACCAAAGGTTCGTTCTTTTCCATCTGAGACAGGGACAAATCTATGCATTGGCCGATTTTAAGTTCTTCCCATTGGACTTTCCAAGACCCGGCTACCCTCTGGTACCATTCTCTCCACCCGGGTGTTTCATTCGGCCAGGATCTGAATGTGCCTACCCAGTGATCTAAATCCATGGGTGACTGCTTAAAGGGGATTCTGTGAGTTTCTAAACTGATTAGATCCGTTGGATCAGGACTCCCCATAGGGCCTAGACAGATGAGGTCAGGAGACTCTGAGAGAGGAATGGTGATCCTGTGCCTAAGGGCCTAAAAAGAAAGGGAAAAAGGGAAGAAACTAAGAAAGGGACCAGAAAATACTGAAGCAGCAAGGCGAAAAGGAAAAAAATTTTGGGCATTTACCTCTGGGATGGAAGCCATCGTCGCCGATGACGCTGCTGGAGAAGCCGCCGATTGGGCCGCCGCCGCCAAAGGAGCAGCCGATGGAGCCTCTGTAGATGGGGTGGTCGCCGATGGAGACGCCATTGGGGGTCTGAGCAGGCTGCGGATGAGATCGCCGGAGAAGGGGGAGCGCTTGGAAATCGAAAGAACTTGGAGGAAGATGAACAGTAATACGGCAGAAAGGATGCTGGATTCGTGGAGGAGGAGTGGCGGAGAAAACCAGTACTTAAGAGAGATAAAGGGGGCAAGGGCAAAGATGGTATTTTTACCGCGCCGTCTACGCGAGTTCCAGGGGAGCGGTCGTTTCGTGCGCTCGGTACGAGGAAATTGCAATCATTGTGCCGCAGAACGGAAGGAGATTTTTACTGCGCCCGTTTCGGAGAAGAGGATTAAAGAAAAGAGTTTCGAAGGAAAAGTTATATTTTACTCCGAAACTGGGGGGCATGTGTTGACGCCAAATTTTGACACGTATTGAATCGGCGTCAGGAGGAGAAGATTGGCCGATGAAGCAGATCTGAAAGCTACAGTAAGGAATCGGCCGATTGAGGTAACAGTTGAAAATCGGCCGATTAGTGGCGCAGCCTATGCCAACAGGATGGGATTATTCCAGAAGATCCTGGTCAAAAGCTGGTCAACAAGGCATGCTAAGTCGGTCGGGAAGCAATTGAAGAGGTCCTGATTGGATTAGGAAACGGCGGCGGAAGATTCTGCGGGAGTCCGTTTCCTTTTTAAAAGTTATTATAGATATAGTAGTTTTCCTGTTTTTTAAATAAGGTTGTAACAAGTCGTAATCGACCAGGAGTCCTAGTTTCAGGGTATAAATAGGAGTTGCTAGGGCTTTGCGAAAGATGAACACATCAATCAACAAAATACTTCTACTTTTTACCAGTACTTTACTTTCAAGTCGGCGACTTCGCCAATATTTTCTTCTTCCACGAGTTCGTACGGATTGGCAGGGCTGCATCAACCTGATCTCCGGCCAATTGGTAGGTTCCGCTTATCGAGTAATATCCGAGCTTTAACTACGGGCGCATCGCTGTGGTTTCGTTTGGATTTATTCACAAGTTATCGATATTTACTAGAATTGCAAGTTTTACCAGTTATTCTAGTATTATCACCAGTTCTCCAGCTTGAGATCAGGGTAATCGGCTTCGTCATTGTTCTCCTTCGATTCATCGCCATACAGCCGATTAGATCTGTTTCAAGTGTTGCTTCTATAGTAATTGTTTAGATTGCTCTAGCAGTTCTCTTTACAATTACTATACGATCATCGGCTGACCCATAGCCGATCATCTCTACAGCAAATCGGCCGATTTGCCGCCGACGCGCTCCTCAGGACAGATCGGAAATCCAGCCGATCGACGCGCCTGGAATTTAATACTCTATTTCCTTGTCAATCAACAGGTCAGATTGACTGGCACGCCGCGCGAACCGCACCAGGGCGATAACCCGAACAGGAGCTAAGCAGATTCTCCCGGGTTGTGTGTCCGACGCTGAAGACCCATCGGCCGATTCCTATCCAGCCGATTTTAGCGCCAACAGAAGCGACATCGAGGTCAAGTACGTGTTGGTCGCTCACCCGAGGGCCAATGGCCAGATGGAGCATGCCAACGACTTGATCCTCGATGGACTCAAGAAAAGACTCTACGACGAGGCAAGTGGATTCATGAGTTACCCACTGTCGTCCTGGGGCTTCGTACTCAACCGAGTAAAGCCACACGACAAACACCTTTCTTTCTCGTTTATGGGTCAGAGGCAATTCTTCCAGCCGATATCATGTGGGAATCGCCCAGATTGGAGATGTATGAGGAAGGAGAAGCTGACGAGGCAAGGCATCTGAACTCGACTATGCTGTAGAAGTCAGATGCAATGCCTTGCTTCGATCAACCCGATATCTACAAGGCGTTCGCCGGTACCATGACTGCAACATCCAGGAAAGATCCTTCAACGTTGGAGACTTGGTCCTACGCCGCATCCAAGACGAGACAGGGCTCCATAAGCTCAACTCTAGATGGGAGGAACCCTTCATCGTCATGAAGGTCACAAGGCCAGGGTCCCATCGACTACAGTACCCTGATGGCCAGGAAGTTCCAAGCTCTTGGAACATCGAGCACCTACGCTATTTCTTTGCTTAAGAAACTTGTACAAAACCTGTCAGCTGCAGTGTAGCACAATATAATAATACATGGTCAGTTCCCCAAACGACTATTGTGTGATTATTTTTCCCTTAGCAACATTGAGTAAACTCAGGGGCTGTCGCCATGAGTTATGTCAATACACTACCTTACTCTAATCTTCGGAAAATACTCGGGGGCTATGCCACGAGTACCTTTCCGTCATGATTAAGCAACAGCCTCTAAGGCTACCCCTTTGATCATGTTAGACGTTCTTTCCGACTACCTCCCTTTAGAGCTTAGTCAAGCTACAGGGCAAGGTCTTACAGGGTAAAGTCGAAGAGGCTCTCACGCCTACTAACAGAGTTTCTACGAACACAACTCTATATAAAAGTACAATCTAGTACACAATTCACCAACTGAAGCGTTGCCTTCAGGGTAACTCTACACTAGAACTAATGTACTCAAATGCTTTAACGATTAAGTTTCAACACACCACTCCACGAGTCGAGCGTAGCAAACAACAATCAAACAAGCATTAATATATTACATAAACAACTATTGCTTTCTTCAAAACATACACAGTTCTAAAAAGCTCGTAAGAGTGGAAGGTCATCAACAATCCGGTGAGCAACATCTTGTACCTCGTTATGGTATTCGTTGAACTGCTCTTCAGTGCACTCTCCGGAGATGCCTTCTGCAAATGGACAAACATCCATGCCCAGGAAGTACGACTTCACCACAGCTAAAGCATGAGTAAGCACGAGCTTGGCGGTGCTAGATGCGTACCCTGCAATGCTTGTGGGAGCATCAACAAGGCGCTGCACTAGCGAGCGACCATCCGGCGTTGGGTCGACAAACTCACACAGCTGGTGAGCAGCCGTGGCGAGTTGGTTCATTTCCTTCTCTTGGCGCTCCTTGTCCCGGGCCATGGACTAGATCCGCTGCATATCCATCCTGAGTTGCTTGTCAGCATCCTTCAGCTGGCGGACTAGAGTCTTGTACTCCTCGTCCAGGTCTGAGTACTTGAGCTGGAGGTCTTCCAGTGCCTTCTTCAGCTGCTCTTTCTCCTCTGTAAGTTCGTATATGTCACATTTCCATTCAGTTAAGGCTCTTCCAATTCGAGCAGACTCTAGGAAAAAAGTACACGTACGCAACTCAAAAGAAAAGCATATGGAAAACACTACTCGGGTGTGAGGAACAGACTACTTACTCTCTTTCTGGGCAGTCAAGTCTTTGACTTTCCTGATCGCCAGATCGCGCTTCCACTGCTCATCGATAATTGCGTCCCGATGAGAGGCCTTCAGGGCCGCGAATTCTTCCTGGAGCTTGTTATTCTTAGCTTTTTCGGCCTCCAGGTTGTCCACTGCCTCATGGGTATGCGGCAGCATGTCTCCAATCTTGTACAACAGGGCTGACTTCTCCCTTGAGCAGTGTGGCAGAAGCACCTGAATTAATCCGGCTCAAGTGCGCTAACCATCACCACGAGGGCAATCAGGGCTAACTCGCACTTCAAACGGAGTAATCCATAGGTCTGTCGGGTAACCTCCCGATACAACCACGGGTTTGCCGATCGAAACAACACATACAAAGTACTCACACGAAGGTGAGCCCAGAGAATACAACATTCCACAAATTTTACATCACAGGGTTCAACATAAATTTATTATTACAAACCAAGTTCGAATTCATAAAACAAGTACTTCAGAGTTTAAAAGTAAACGAGTTCTTCAGAGTTCAATGCAGTGGAAAAACAACGATAAACTATTCGATGATACATGATGTCTCGATGAAGCCCGTACGATACATCACTCGGCATTATCATCATTGGCCGGAGACGCATCCCATTCCACCGACCAACCAGGAGGAAGAGTACACGGCCAAATCGAACTAGCAACCATGTTCTCGAAGGTATCACCTGAAACGAGCCACAACCAAGGCTGAGTATACTAATACTCAGCAAGGCTTACCCGACTAGTGGAATATACTTAGCCGACTCCTAGACATGCAAGGCTTTTTGGCTTGAGGGGTTTGTTTTGCCGAAAAGCATATACAAGTAGGTCCTTACTTTCAAATTTTAGCTCCAAATTCTAGTTTTCTTTAACCATTCTAGGTAAGCAACTATCCAATATCATACATGGTGAAAGAATTAATTTGCATCCAACAAGTTTAATCATCATCATTGTTCCATTTCTTACTCTATATGGTAAAAGGGTCAAGTAGTCTCAATATCACGAGAAACGGACAATTCGAATCGAATTTCTTAACCTTGCAAGGCAGACCTAAACACACGTCACGTGGTTACTCCCAAAGTCACACGTGCAACTTTTCCCCTTTCTTCCCGAGTTGTGGATCAGGGCAAGCATCTGAGACTACAGAGCCCGGCTCTGCACCCACCATGTGCGCGCATGGAACCAAAGTTCGCAGGGTGAGGTGTTGTCCACTTGCCGGTCCAATTAGGTACTTAAGCTTACCGATTACCATATTCTCGGAATGTGGTTAGTACGTTCAAAGACTTAACCACCACTACCACACACTGTGGCCTTAGCATTTTTCACTAAACAGACGGGGCCTCAATCACCAACATGAACATCGCACCATAGCCCCGTCAGTCGACCTTATGATTACAGCATGTAGTAAACATTCAACTCCTATATTCTCGCGAGTGTCTGGAAATCACTCGACTTTTACCGGGTCCTATTAGCATAGCATTCTATCAAAACTTACATCTAGTATTCAGAGCATGGGTACATAGGATCATGCAACTAAGTTTTTATTCAACTCCTATAAACTTAATGCACAAGTAAAATAGAGTAATAAGTCGCATAATTTAGAAAAATAGGGTTCATGCTCCGGGGCTTGCCCCCTTGAGCAAAGCTAGCCTTAGGCTCTTCCGAACTCGGGTTCGGGTCTTCTAAAACTTCAGTTAGATTCACTTGAGCTTCACGCTACTTACTCTCGGACTCGGGCACCAGCTCGTACGTTCCGTCAGCGAGAGTAGTCGATTCTATATGAATGCACAAGTATGAGTTGTAGTGATGGTATATGACATTTATTTTCTTCACTATAAAGTTGCAGTCCACAAAAACATAGATTTGGTTGTAAAGTTGCTTATTTAAGATTTCTTGGGCAATCGTTAATAGAGTATAACTCGAACTAATTAACTTCATTAAACAAGGGGTTGTGTTATATTGGAAACTTTATTTTTTTTTCCAAGCACAAGCATGGATTAAACACAACTACTGTTCTAGGTAACTTCTGGTGATGACAGTTTTATTCAGAGTATAACATGCAGAGACAAAAGCACTGTAAAAAATTTCAGACATTTTCATGCAACAGAATAATCATGAAAAATGTAATACACAGCCACTACTAAAACCTAGTTATTTTTATACCGGACAAACCATGCAAGTATTGACACTACAAATTTTACAGAGTGTTAATATATCCAAGTATGTGTTACTGTAAATGTTTCAGATTTTATTGGGTATGATATAGAGCATAATAAATAGGACAATATACACCTATTTTAATAAAGATCAATTCCTACAGGATGTTATACAGAGTTTCTGAGTATGAAACTTTTTATACAGTATGTTCTAACCCATAGTAAAAAGAAAAACATTTTTAAAGCACAAAAACTAATTACTTTGATTTAATGCATTTTTCCACCACAAAAATTATATAAGTAGCTTACAGAGAGGTAAAAAGTCCCTAAATTTTTCTGTGGCATCTAGGTATCACTGTAAAATCACAGAAAAATTTTCATAACATGAATCACTATAGAACAATAGGAAAAATTAGTTCTATCCCTTCATGGCATAAAACAAAGTCTAACAAAAAGTTTAGCTAGAAATGGGTTCTGGTCCTGAACTTTTTACATTGGTCTACACATCAAGAAACTAAACTACTGTCCAAAACTCAGGTTCAGCCTTTATCTACAACAATGGGGAAAAATAAAAGCTATTAAACATTCCATTTAATCTAGAGCAAAATATAGCAAGCAACTGAAGAAAAGCATGTAACAAAAGTTGTAGATCTTCTTCTAAGGATTATAGAACAGTTGAGCTTGTAGTTTTCTGATTATTTTTACGATTTTTAAATCATTTTCAAATTTCGCTGTTTTTGAATCTAGGGTCAAAACACTGGTTCACAGATATGCCCTTGGAAACTTGCGTGCAGACCCTTTTAAAGATTCAATCGAAGCAATTGGGTCCTTGGACGGCATGGCGGCCGGCCAAATTCCGGCAAGCGTGCTAGCCGACTGCGAGGGGACAGGGTCGGGGGAGTACCAGGGAGGCGAGAGCTACCTTGTGGTGGCCTTGGTTGGGGTCGGGGACGGCCGGAGGTGGGTCTCCCACGGCGGACAGGGGGCGGCGGCGTTGGTGGCTAGCAGCGGTGACGCTCCGGCTAGGGTGGGATGGCGTGGTCGGGTCGAGAAGCTTCACTGCGGCAAGGTGGACCCGTTACAATGCTTGTCTCGGGCGGAGGAGGACCGGAGCAAGGGGTCCCGCGGCAAGGTGGGGGCGGCGGCGGCGCAGGCAGTGCCGGCGGCGCTCTGGCTGGGGTGGGCGGCGAGGGCCCGATTGGGGAGCTGCGGTGGGGTGGTGTGGTGGGGGTTGGGGGGTCCGCTTGGGCCGAGAAGAGGCGGAGCGGCGAGGTGGCGTGCGGCCGGGCTCGCCGGCAATGGTGGGCGGCAATGGAGCTTGGACGCGCGAGCAGGGGCTTCAGCCTCGCCTTTTAAAGGCTGCAGGAGGGAAGGAGAGGGCTGGGGCGAGGCTGGGGAGGCCAGCACGGCACGGGCTCGCCATTGGGCGTACTGGGCGGTGGCAACGCCGCGGCGTCACGTGCCAGCGACGCGGGCACGGGGTTGGGCGCCAGGGATTTGGCGTGGGGGAGGTGGGGGGATCGCGCGGCACGCGATTGGGCGGGCTGGGGCGGTTGCAGAGGCACGCGCGGGTTGGCTTGGCGCGGTGCGGGCGGCAGGCATCGCCGGCGATGTGGCGGCCGGCTCTGCTGGGCTGTCGAGGCAGAGTAGGGGAAGGGAGGGACTGAAAGGGAAAAATAGAAGAAAAGCGAGGGGCTGAAATGAAAAATACTCTTTTTCTCCCATTTTTATGTTGCAACTCAAAAATCTCTGAACATGAAAGTTGTTCAAAATGAAAAGTTCTTCAAGTTTTGTTTCAGGCCAAAGTTCATGTGAGTTATAGTTCAAAAGTTATTTTAAAAATTCTAAAAGCATGATTCAGATGACACCTCATTTTATGGGCAAAACTTCATATTCTTCCCTAGGCTTCAACTAGATTTTTGTTTATCATGTCAATAATGATGTGCCTATTCAATTTCGTAGCCATATTTGCATCGATGTGAAAGCTATTTAATTTGTTTTATTAAAGTACATGTACTTATGCACATATACACATACTTTCAAAATAAATGCAAAACCAAATTATAATACATCTCTTTTAAACTTTTCTTAGTTATTTATGCATATTATTATGCTAATGAGACTTGTTTAGAAATTTAAACACCTGAGGTGTCATAGCCTTCCCCCCTTAAAAAGAATCTCATCCCGAGATTCGGACAATAAGCTTAGCGTGGATAGTGTGTGAACCTTTGGTAGAGTCGAGAAAACCAGGGAAATTTTGGTTTAGATAGCTTTCAGTTTCCACGTGGCTTCTTCTTCAGTGTGATGATTCCATTGAATTTTGTACATTTTAATCACTTTCCTTCTAGTGCTTCTTTCTTTTTGATCAAGAATTTTGATAGGATACTCAACATATGAGAGGTCGGGTTCTACCAATATTTCTTGTTGTTCCACAACCTCGGTAGGAACTCGAACACACTTCTTGAGTTGAGACACGTGAAAGACATCATGGATGGCTGTAAGCTGAGGGGGCAGTCGTACTCTATAGGCTACGGGTCCACAACTCTCGATGATTTCATAGGGACCAACATATCGGGGAGCTAGTTTTCCTTTGACTCCGAATCGTTGTACACCCTTGGTTGGTGAAACCCGAAGGTAGACTTGATCACCAACTTCAAATTTCAGTGGCTTTCTCCTTCTGTCGAAATAGCTCTTTTGTCTGGATTGTGCGGCTCTATGATTTTCTTGTATTACTCTCACTTTTTCCTCTGCCTCGATTACCAAGTCTGGTCCAAATATTTTGTGTTCTCCGGTTTGTGACCAGCTCAAAGGAGTTCGACACCTTCGACCGTACAAGGCCTCAAATGGTGCCATTTTCAAACTTGCTAGATAGCTATTGTTGTATGAGAACTCTACTAGGGATAGGCATTTGTCCCAACTCTTGTCATAGTGAATGACGCAAGCTCTAAGCATGTCTTCAAGAATTTGGTTCACTCTTTCAGTTTGTCCGTCAGTTTGAGGATGATAGGCTGAGCTTCGAATTAATTTAGTACCAAGGGATGCTTGCAATTGTTCCCAAAAGCGTGCTACAAATTGAGTACCACGATCGGAAATAATTGTCTTAGGTATTCCATGTAGGCAAACAATACGGTCGAGATAAATCTCGGCATATTTCTTGGTAGTATAGGTGGTGTGCACCGGAAGAAAATGTGCTGTCTTTGTGAGCCTATCGACGATAACCCATATGGAATCATGTTTCAGTGAGGTGCTTGGCAACCCAACAATGAAATCCATACTAATGTCTTCCCATTTCCAGGAGGGTATAGGCAAAGGTTGAAGTGTACCGACTACTTTCAAGTGGCTAGCTTTTACTCTCTGACATGTGTCACATTCTGAGACATATTTAGCAATTTCCCTTTTCATTCTAGTCCACTAGAAGTTTTGCCTAAGATCTTGATACATTTTGCTACTGCCGGGGTGAATAGAAAATTTGGAAAGATGTGCCTCATCAAGAATTTGTTTGTGAAGCTCATGATTCTTCGGAATGACTATGCGACTTTCGAACCATAGAACTCCCTTATGGTCTTGGCGGAAACATTTATACTTCTCTTCTTCTAGAGAGAGTTTTTGTATGATGATCTTGACACCTTCATCATGTAATTGTGCCATGATGATTTGATCATGGAGAGTGGGCTCAACCGAGATGTGATTCAGAGTGCCTTGGGGACTCATTTCCAAACTAAGCTTTCTCATTTCTGAACATAATGTTTCATTATAGAATTCCACTGATAGGCAATGGCAATGAGCCTTGCGGCTTAGTGCATCCGCGACTACATTAGCCTTGCCTGGGTGATAGTGCACCTCGAGGTCATAATCCTTGATTAATTCTAGCCATGTTCTTTGTCTCATATTCAGATCGGCTTGGGTGAAGATATATTTGAGACTTTTATGATTGGTGTAGATATTACAATGAGTACCCATGAGATAATGTCTCCATATTTTTAGAGCATGAATGACAACTGCTAATTCGAGATCATGGGTCGGATAATTCTGCTCATAGGGCCGAAGGGCTCGTGAGGCATAAGCAATAACTCGATTTTCTTGCATAAGCACACATCCAAGACCAGTGCCAGATGCTCACAGTAAACATCGAACGACTTGGTGTTATCGGGTTGAGCTAACATAGGGGCTGTAGTCAAATGTTCTCTAAGAGTGTGGAAAGCTTCTTCACATTTCTCATCCCACACAAACTTTACTCCCTTTTTCAATAGTTCAGTCATAGGCTTAGAAATTCTGAAGAAATCCGGAATGAAGCGGCGATAGTAACTGGCTAAACCAAGAAAACTGCGAATCTGATGAACCAAGGTAGGAGGCTTCCAATCCATAACCTCTTGTACCTTGCTGGGGTCAACAGCTATGCCTTCGCTGGAAATTGTGTGACCCAAGAATTTCACACTATTCAACCAGAATTCGCACTTAGAAAATTTAGAATAGAGCTGATGGTCCCTGAGATGTTGAAGAACAATGTGCAAGTGCTTAGCATGCTCTTCCTCATTCTTGGAATAAATAAGGATGTCGTCAATGAAAATCATGACGAATTTGTCAAGATCGGGCTTGAATACCGAATTCATGAGATACATGAAGTAGGCAGGAGCATTTGTGAGGCCAAAATACATGACCAAAAATTCATACAGTCCATATCATGTGGAAAAGGCAGTCTTAGGAATATCGCATGGACGAATCTTTATCTAATGATATCCAGAATGAAGATCAATCTATGAGAAAACCTTAGCTCCAGATAATTGATCAAAGAGAACATCAATGCGGGGAAGTGGGTATTTATTTTTAATGGTCACCGCATTGAGAGGTCGGTAGTCAACACATAACCTCAAATTGTCATCCTTTTTCTTTACAAAGAGGGCTGGACAACCCCAAGGTGATGCGCTAGGACGAATGAAGCCTTTGTCTAGCAGTTCTTGGAGTTGTATTTTTAGTTCGGCCAATTCCTTAGGTGGCATTCTATAGGGTCTTTTTGAGATAGGTGCAGTGACTGGTTGCAGTTCAATAACGAACTCAATATCCCTATCTGGTGGCATTCCTGGCAAGTCCTCCGGAAAAACATCGGCATACTTGCATACAACGGGGATATCTTCTAGTTTGATTCCTTCCATCACGAAAGCACAAGAATTCGTGCACTCCCAGAATGGTAGGTAAAGGGTAGTGGCTCCGTGACTATGTGAATTTATTTCAACAACTCGGGAAGAAAGGTCCAGTGTGACGCCATGCAGAACCATCCAATTCATACCCAAAATAATATCCATGCCGTCAAGTGGTAAGAGAACAAGGTCCGTGTTTATGGTTTTACTACCCAACTTGATTGGTATGTGCCTTATCATTTGATTTGAAGCAATTTTACCACCCGGTGTTGATATCATATACGACCCTTTTGTGTGACAAAAATCCAAGCCTACTTTTGCACCAAATTTCGTACTAATGAAACTATGTGATGCACGAGAATCAAACAATATAACTGCAGGCTTGTTATGGATAGAGAATGTACCCGTCATCACTGGTGCTCCTTCAGGAAGTTCTGCAAGAGTGGTGAAATTGATCCGTCCTTGTTTGACCTGAAGGGTCTGCCTCTTGTCTTTGTTCTTATTGTTTTGGTTAGAGCTTTGGCCCTGACTTGGCTGCCTAGGCTGAGGGCATTCTCGAGCAAAATGACTGGAACTCCCACACTTGAAATAACGATTGGTGATGCTCGGTCGAAGAAACTGCTGATTAGCGGGCCTTGGGCCAGTTTGCTGAGGCACAGGGGGTCGTACAACACCTTGCTGCTGCGGGGGCCTGACAATCCAACGCCCTGGCTGAGGGGCCTTCTGTGGAGCTATAGGCGCAGTATTTTGCACTAAGCGATACCTCGGTGGCTGAGCACCCGAGGGTCCAGCTGGCACCTTCCTCTTCTTTTCAGCACGATGAGCCACAATACAATCCTCCTGAGTGATTGCCATATTGACCAGCTCATTTTATGTATCAGCCTTGACAAGGTTCAGCCGTTCCTTGAGTTTGGTACTCAAACCTCTGCGGAAGCGGTCACGCTTCTTAGCATCCGTGTCAGCATGATAGCCCGCGTACTGGCACAGATTGTTGAAGGCCTGAGCATACTAAAGTACAGTGTGGGTACCCTGAGTGAGTGCCAGAAACTCATTTAGCTTTCTTTCCATAAGACCTTCTGGAATATGGTGTGCCCAGAACGCAGTTTTGAATTCGTCCCAAGTGACATCGTAATCAGCTGGGAGCATGGCAAATTAGTTTTCCCACCAAAGACGAGTCGTACCGCGAAGCTACTACGCGGCAAAGCGAGCCTTGTTTGCATCCGAACATGGGGCCACGAGTAGAGAAAACTTGGACTCGATTGTGCGAATCCAAGCGTCCGCATCCAAGGGTTCCTCCGTCTTGTGAAACAAGGGAGGCTGAGTCCCAAGGAAATCCGTGTAACCGGCAGCTTTAGGTTGGTGGACATTGTGCCCACCCCATTGCTGGTGTTGTTGCCCTTGCACAAGTTGACGAAGCAACTCGGTTTGGGCGGCCATTACGTCCACCAAACTGGGTGGTGGCGGTGGCGGCTGTTGCGATCCGCTACCACTAGCACCAAAACCATCCGGGTTACCACGGGTTGCTCCAACCATCTGAAACGTGAAGGTTTATCATTAGCAACATGATCCATATTGCTTACACGATTCAAAAGGGATGGCGCGGAAAATGTAGAATTTCAAAAGATCATGGATAGAATCGTGGACAGAATACTGTTTGCTATAAGAAAACTCATAGCCCTCAGTAGGTTCATCCAAAATAGCTCATATTTTGGCAGTGGGTAGGGAATTTAGAGGTGTACAACTTTGGTATTCAGCTCAGATGCTAAATCGATGGCCAAGATGGTCGAAGAATTCATTCTTTCTTTCTCTGTTTTGTCTGTTTTTCAGCAGAATGAGTTATAGTATTTTGCCTATAACTCAAACTAGCAAGGTCCAATAGTGCTGAAATTTTGTGAGCTTTCAGGACATGAAATTATTGACAACTTTGGTATTTAACTTGCCACCCAGAAGGATCATCTTCAAAGAGTAAAAGTTTCGACAAGATCATGCCATAGGATATGAACTGGAGGATGAAAGTTTAATATTTCTGGAAGCAACTTCAAAACTCCATAACTCCAATTTGAGTAATCCAGAAATTCTCAATCTTCACTAAAGTGTTCCTAGGATAATTGTGCACAACTTTTCTAGTCAACATTTTGGCTAGATCAGGCTCTAAGATGGTTTTTCTCTTAATGTTTTACTTTACTGTCTACCCAGAAATTTTAGTGAACAGGGAGCCAAAGTTTTATGCACCAAAGAAAATCTACCTAGACAAAAATTACTAAATTTTAACAGTATCTGCCTGAGTAAATTTACAACGAGTTTTGTGTTCAACACTTTTGTAGAAAACTGTAGTAAGCAGGCATAAAAATTTATGTGGCAGAAGTGCTCATTCTAGACAGAAAATTGACATATCAAGGTTTCTGTTGTTTCTCACTATCTACACATCCAGAATTTTTCAAATTTAAACAGGAGGTAGAATATAAATTTTGGAACAAAACTTTCAACATGAACTTCTACAGAATGGATCATTTTCTATGCTCAATAAATTCATCTTTCCAGATATGACAGAAATATGACAGATTTGCTAGATAATCCTTATGTAAGACAATCTTGTGCACGCATGAACCTTACCACTCTCAATCAATGCATTTTCAATTTCAGATATATATGGTCATGATGCATGCATGCCCTATTCGTCCTTACAAAAAAAATAATTGCCAAATAGCTTTGGTCTTACGAGGTTAGTTTCGGTGGCATACATTTTCAGAATCACGATCAAGATGATTAGAAGATGGTACCTTTGCATTCTGTCAACTTCCTAGGGTCCCACATCGACCGCGCTTGCTAGGGAGGGGTGTTCGTGGATCTTCATTGGCCTGTCGAACTTGATTCTTCCCTGCTTGATGGCCGTCTGGATCTCCTTCCTGAATGTCTTGCAGTCGTTAGTATTATGAGTGACAGAGTGATACCACTTACAATACCTGCATCCTTTTATTTCGTTGGCCGATGGGATCACATGGTTGGAGGGCAACTTGAGCTGTCCCTCTTGCAGTAGCAAATCAAAGATCCTATCGGCCTTTATGATGTCGAACCCGTAGCTTTCAGCTTCCTTTTGGCGAACGGGCATGAGATCGGCTTCTTGGACTTGACCCATTCAGCAACGCCGATTTCAGCCTTGCTTTCTAATTCAGAAGAATCCCCAACATAGTTGACCTTCTTTTGGAACATGTTTTCCCTGGCATCGTGGGCTCGAACATCAACATTAGCAAGCCTGGATGCTAGATGGCTTAGGCTCTCGAACTCCTGGGATGAGAACTTCTCCCTGATGTGTGGCAGGAGTCCCTGAATGGCCAATTCAGCTAACTGGCCGTCGCTGAGAGACAGGTTGAAACAACGGCTTCTGACGTCCCTGAATCTCTAAATGTAGTCCAGGACGGGCTCGCCATTCCTTTGTCGCACCGCAGTTAAGTCGGTGATCTTCATTTGTTGTACCCCTGTAAAGAAGTACATGTGGAACTACTTCTCGAGATCAGCCCAAGTGATTACGGAGTTGGCTGGTAGTGATGCAAACCAGGCAAAGGCCGATCCAGAGAGAGATAGCGGGAACAGGCGGATCTTCAAGGCATCTGTCACTGTAGCTTCCCCGCATTGTACCAGGAACCTGCTGACATGCTCAACGGTCGACGTGTCGCCCTGTCCAGAGAATTTGGTGAAGTCTGGTAATTTGTACCGATGAGGCAGTGGAATCTGATCGTAGGCTTCTGGGTAAGGCTTCTTGTACATGAATGCTGGCTCCTTTGGCTTCAAGCCGAACTGATTCTTCATCACATTGGCTATCTTGCTGGCCCAATCAACTTCAGGCTGCTATACTGTGAGGCTCGGCATCTGGAAGCTTGCATCCTGAAGGGCTCTCTGAATTTGGGGACTCGTTGGCTATCCCACAGTATCATCCATCGGCCGAAAAGCCGATGCATCTGCGCGATGCCCCCCAGTCTGAGTTGGTGCCGACGGAGTCTGCGGTGGATGCTGAATTATCGGAGCAGACGGTACCAACGGCAATGTAGTAGTAGGGAAGTTCGCCTCATTGCCACTTTTTCCAAACACTTATGGATAGATGTACGGCCAGAACTCCATTGGCATGCCCAACGTAGAAGGTACAAATCCAGTTGGAGTGTTGAGCATGCCTTTGTTTGGTGTTGATGTGTTCATCGTAGGATGGGCAGTGAATGCTATCGTCGGTGGCGATGAAGCATGTGCTGCCGAAGGTCCTGGGCACCTCAACACATAAGGCGATGAGCTTGTCCTAGCGCCGACCATCAACACACTTGTTGTACTAGGCAGAGCACCATCGGCCATCGTTGCTGATATTGTGACATCAGCTGCGGCCAATGATCCCTCGTTGGAGTATGATGGTCATGTGTTACCCCCTTGAGTGCCTTCTGCTATGACGTTCTTGATAGCATCCTTGATGGTCTCAATCAGAACCCCTAACTGATTAATCAGTGCGTGGCTTATGGACTGATCGAACATCTCCTTGAAGTTGGCCGAGTCTTAGGTGATGGAGGTGCCCCTTGGCCCCGGTAGCGGCTGCTTGTGTATCGACTGTCCTCTTCTGGTCAAGGCGAACGACCTGAGGCAGAAATCTTGAGACCGCTTCATAGCTTACGACTAGCCGCTTTTGATCTTCGTTGAGATCTTCCATGGTAGGATGTGAGATCTCACTATTATCTGCTCCTTTATTCCCGGTCATCGTGGTGTCGTTGTTGTGTCCCACCGGGCGTGCCAAAAGTGTGTTGACGCAAAAAATCATAGGTCGGCCTTCAGCGTCGGCACACGCGAGGACCCAGGAGCCTCTTGCTTCGCTCCTGCGCGGCGTCTAAATTGGCTGCATGGTGGTGCAGGGCGTGCCAGTCAATTTGACCTACAATTGACAAGGGACAAGTAAAATATTAAATTACCAGAACGTATCAGCTGGTGTTCCGAATCGTTCCATCACGAGCATCGGCCAGTCGTCTGTTCCTGCAATAGATCAATCGGATAAAGCTTCGGCCGATTGTGCAGGTAAGGCAGCGCTAAACGGGTTAGCGAGGTCTCGGTAGACAACACCTAGATCCGAACCCAATCGACCTTGCGATGAGCAACAGGCGAGCTGCGCATCGGCCGATGGTATTTATATCTAAGCTGGATAAATTATGGTAAGAACTAAATAAAAACAAGATCAAGATCAAACGAATCTAATCCTGTCAAATCTAACAAATACCGAAAACTTGGATAAAGCAAGGAAAAGTTAGACTATGCAGATTAATCTAACATGAACAAGCTGATATCGAAAACTTGGTGAACAGACCAGACCTAGATCCAATCTGTTCAATAACTTGAACTAATACAGGATAGAGGAAGAAGCGATGTGCCGTCAACCTTGAACCTATCTGCCTCATTCAATGCGGAACTTACCAGCAAGTCGGAGATCGAAGTCGATGCAGCCCCACGTGCAGGAAAGAACTCGTAAAAGAAAAATCTACTACAACTAAGACGAAGCCGCCGAAAAGAGAGAAAAGAAAAAAAGGGTTTATGTATTGATCATTGGATGATCTATTGCATACCCGAGGGTAGCTATTTATAGCCTAAACTACAAACCCTAGGTTGATCACGATTTACATTAATTGATAACCAAGAAAATAAAACTTTCTTAAATAACACAAAACATTTTTATCTACAAGATAACTTGCTGATGTCATCCGTCATCGCTGGTTTGGCTCCATGGGCTCTTGATACTGCATCGGTCGATCCTTCCTTATCGGCTTCTTCACCCGCGTCGGTAAAACACGTATCATTGTCAACAGAGTTCCCGCCCGGTACATATGTTGATAATTCGAGCGGTGGTGAGCGCGTGGCGGCGGGGATCCCGGCGGCGGGGCGAGCTCGAGCGGTCCTGCGCCTCAGTAGCAGCGGCTCTGGTGCGTGAGCGCGTGGCGGAGGGGCGAGCTTGCTCGGCTCCAGCATCACGGCAGCGGCGGCTCCTGCGCGTGAGCGCGTGGCGGCGCGGATTCTGGCGGCGGGACGACGGAGCAAGCAGCGCACGGAGGCGGCGGATCCCGGCAGCGGCGTGCGGCGTGCGGCCACCAGCGCACAGGAAGCACGCGGCCCCAGGCCGGCAACTCGAGCAGGCGGCTCGCGCGGCGGCGCAGCACCAGGCGCTCGAGCACGCCCAGCCAGAGTACGCATCCTTCTCCTTCCCTCCCTCCCTCTCGCATGATTTGGTCGGTTGGTCGATCTGTGCAAGCTGCCGGCTATTGTTTAGAATGCACGATTCGCCTCTGTGTTTCATAAGATTCACGATGGGTTTCAAGGCCTGTGTTAGGAATTGCGATGGGGTTACCTAATAGGCAGGCTAGCAGTCCGTTGCCACTACTTATCTGAATCTCTTGGTTACTATTTCGTACCATGCACCTTTAACATCAGTTTTCGTTGCTGCACATTGAAGCACTAATCCTTGCACTTACACTGCTATATAATTAACACATCAATCAGTGAACAAAACTTAAGTATATATGCGCTTCCTTGCAGGCATTTGTGTTTTGTACTACATATTACCTTACACTGCTAGAACTGGAGTTGTTATATAGTAGAAACACAAAATGCGAGTAGATACTTGCACTGCTAGAACTGTCAATTTTATCTACTATATATTACCTTCTGAGATTTTGTGCTCTCTATAGTGTATATGACAGGTTTGATTGTGCTTAGAAAAGACCCCTTGCAACATTTATGCAATGAACAAACTCAAGATTTGGTGGCTGTTGGCAGTAAAAACCCCATGCTGTTCGGGGCACTCAAGTCTTCCCGGTCCCCAAAGGTTTGTGCCATCAGATTGATACCTGCGAAAACCCCATCTTGTCGTTCAAGTATATTTTACTATCTGCTAATGCAAAAGTCTGTATCTGTTAAGCTCACAAGTGGTTTTGCCAATGGGACTTATACTGAAAAAAATAATGGAACAGCCTGTTTGGTGGATGTGAATAGTCTGCTACTACTTCGACATGTTGGTTGTTCAACCCACACTGCTCGTTGTCCTATAAAAATCTCTTGAAGAGTCTAATTATTTTAAAACTACCTCTAGGAGTTGAATTAATTATGTTCTAAAACCAAACTTATGCTCTCTGCATTTCAGAGCTCGACGAATTCTGTGTTGTTCAATTGTTCTTATAATTCCCTTTAAACATTCAGGATTCAGATGAACATCGAACTTAACTGATTTTTTTTTCTTACACAAATGACAGCAAGTTCAGTGTTTTTCTTGGTTCGCTACTTTTATGCAGAATCGAGGGCGAGTTCAGTGCTGGGCAATCCTGAAGGAGCTGTAAATATCCCCTACATGAACAAGACCGGCTCAGGTAATTAGCCAAACTTCTGATCAAGAGGGCGCCTGTTGTTTTGTCTAGTCTTGTGCGACCTGTTTTAGTTGAATTTCTGACAGTGATCATCTCATTGACCTGTCAGCATTGATTGTCAAAGCTAGCTTGGCATGGTGTATTTCTTACTGCTACTGATAACTTTGAGCATGCAACACTCTGATCGTGTTCCCTTTGTGCTGTGTGACCTAGGTTGCCATGTCAGCATCCATGCTGACCTAGTAGTGATGTGGTGTTTCAATCTGTGACGGATATCTATCCTACGTGGCGATGATTTGTGATGTTTTTTTTGTCACTAATTTTATGCTGGGTTAGCGGGCTTGGGCTGGGCTAGTGGGCTTGACACGTCACTTGACAGCGTGGATGGCGTGCTATGTCAGCTGCCAGCGTGGGCCAGAACACGTGGAATCGGCTTTTCGTGACGTTTTGCGACTCGTCACCGAACCAAAATATGCTTCCGTGACGAAAGTTTCTTCGTCGCAGAAAAAACAGTTCTGTGACGGTTTTCGAAAGTTCGTCACGGTAGACCTAACACGACGCTCATTCTAAGATGAACGCAAATTCATCACAAATTTGTCGGAAATCCTTCTGTGACGTATTTTGCGTTTACAGTGATGAAAATCGTTCGTCACAGATGCCTTAATTTTCAGTAGTGGATAGAACTATCCTAGTTGCTCGCGTCGGGCTACTGGCTTCCCACAGGATAAAACTGGTGAGTTCCAGTAATACGACACTGGGATATACCCGAACAGGGAGGGTTTCGCTGGATAGACAAGCTATCACCACCTGCTACCTACCTTATCTAACCATGGGATATACCACAACCAACAGGTAAAGACTGGTCTAGACACCACGTCTACACAGTTCCTTACTAACTCTAGAATTTTTCCTATTCTAGAGGCATCCACTACACTAGCAAACTATTGATCTGACAAACAACTAGGGGGAGCTAGGTCTAACTTAACTAAGAAACTAAAATACAAAAGAAGTCATGAACACTTACTATGATTGATAAGCATCCGTCGAGGTACAAGATGGAGAAGAGCACCGATGGGTCCACCGGCTCCTCCCTGACTACCCCTCACTCTCTCCCTAATTCCTAAGCACTACCTAGGCACCACTACACATCTAAAGGGGAGCTCCAGACTCCAAAAGTGAGAGAGGAGATGAATATGAGTTGTGACTCCTTTAGAAACCCCTCCCCTCGTATTTATAGGGGTCAACCGGGGCGCTCTTGGAACCGACATTGGGAGCCAATGAGGAGACGCCACGTCGAAGGGGAAAGGTGGTGGCTTCCTTCCTGGGCTGGGTTCAGCCCCAACCAACTTCAACTTCACACAGGAGGCTGACACGTGGATCCTATGGGTACTGGTGGGTGAGTTGGCGCTATCCTAAGTCGGTTTCCTGCGTTGGTGGGGCCTTTGATCCGTGGGATGCTAAATGCTTGTGCCTGATTGATCGGAAGGTTATTGCCTTGGATTGAGGGTGTGTTGCCTTGATCTTGAGGTGTGTTTCATCCTTTGCTTGAGCTGCATACACATATTCATCAACACAAGTGGAATTTTGTACTTAAACGCTTGATCCTTGTTGGTCGGCACACTCCGATCGGTCGGCCTTTTGTAGCTTGAATCCTAGAGCTTGTTTTACCGGCATTTCTTGTCCAATTTCCTATATTGCAAAATCTCCAAGGGAAATATGGAAATAATAGTATTCGGGGTAAATACGCTGCAGGCCAATTTATTTAGGGGCTCAGCCCATGATAGGAACTTTATTTTATTTTTATGCAGCCCATAATAAATTTAGAGGCCAATCCAAATTTTCATCCCATGTATCAAAATTACAGCATATATTAAAGAATCGCAGAGTCAATATCTCAGGTTACATCGTGTCATAAAAAAAATCTCAAATTACATTCAGAAGCACATCAAAATAGCTGGGTATATTCATATTCATGTTTTCATCTTGCATCCACGGACCTTGTCGTCAATAGTCTGCAGCCAAAATTAAAATATGCATCAGCACAAATATATATAGTACTCTGCCTGTACTGTCCACATGAGCAAGCAGAAAAAAAGCCAGCTACTGTTTACTACTAACACCGGCCACAAAACCATTAAGTAACACAACTAATCTCAAAGGTACTGAAACATAAGTATGCTGTTTGCAGAACTCGATGACAAGAATGAGCTCCTACTCAAGATCACAATAAAATTAAACGACCAGGCTCGCAAAAGATAGGTGCTTAGTTACCGCAACTTACTGAGATTAGATGATAACTAAATCAAGCAGCAAAGCCAGGTAACTAAAAAGTACTAATATCTTCCCATGCTGACAAGACTAGTATGGAATAAGTACTAATATCTTACCATGCTGACAAAACTAGTATGTAATAAGATAAATCTAGCATGCATACAGGTTAAGACTATTTTTATCTAATCATAGCTTATACAATCAAGTTCTTGTGAACCAACAAGTTGTAGCACGGGAATTATAAAGCTACAGCAACACTAATCCTCACCACATGCTGCTGCTCATCAAGTCATTACCTGACAGGCTGAGACTTGCATAGCTTACCTGCTTAACTAAGCTGCCCTTGAAGAAAAATAACTGCTGTTGCAGAGCTACTGGAGACTGAACTGTTGCTCCCTGAAATTGCTGCTTCTGCCAAAGTTAACAAGCTGGTTAGATTATATATAAAATGAGGGGGGAATCCATGGTAGCACCGGAGTTGTTGTCCGTACCGAGCATGCTGCAGGGATGCTGCTATGCGGTGCTCTTCAGCCGTGTTGATGTCGAGGCGCCGAGTGGTTTCGGCCTCGCCTTCCTTGTAGTTCTGGATGCGTGGGGCACTGAAGGTAACGTCACTCAAAAGGACGGCCTCAGAACCGTAGACCATGAAGAAGGGAGTATAGCCTGTGGCTTGGCTTTTTTGTGTGCGTAGGCCCCAAATTGCTTAGTGTAGTTCTTGGAGCCATTTGTAGTCGTACTTTTCGATTGGGTTGAAGATGCGAGCCTTGAGTCCTTGGAGGATCATACCGTTGGCACGCTCAACTTGGCCATTGCCCCCCGGGATGCACCACGGAGACGGAGTAGACGTCGATGCAGTAGTACTAGCAGTGGTCCCAGAACTCACTTCCAGTGAAGGATGTTCCCAGGTCGGTGATGATGCGGTTGGGGACCCCGAACCGGCACGATATCTCTTGGATGAACTCGGCTACCTTAGTAGCCATAGTCGACGTTATTGGCTTTACCTTGATCCATTTGGTGAACTTGTCGATGGTGATGTAGAAGTGGGTGAATCCACCAATGGCGGTTTTGAGGGCGGCGACCGAGTTGAGGCTCCAGCACGTGAAGGGCCATGAGGGAGGTATGGTGTGCAGGGTTTGAGCCGGGACATGATGTTGTTTGGCAAAGAACTGGCATCCCGTACACTTTTCGATGATGTCATGGGCATCTACAAGGGTTGTGGGCAAGTAGAAGCCTAACCGAAAAGCCTTGCCCACGAGTGTGGAGGCTTCGGCGTGGTTGCCCCCGTTGCCCGAGTGGATTTCACTGAGAAGATCCACTCCATCTTGCTGGGAGATGCATTTGCACAAGGTCCCGGAGGATGCTGACTGCTTGAATAGCTCGCTGAAGATGACGACATAGCTTGCTGCTCATCCCGAGAGTTTTTCATGCTCCTTTTTGTCAGGGTATGACTTGTTGTTGGTGATGAACTTGATGAGCGGGGTTGTCCAGTCCGCCTCGATGACGAGTACTTCCTGCCCAGAGCTGGTACTAGGTCTGGCTTGGCTGGGGGTTCTTCCTCAATCTTCACCATAGGGTTCTTGAGGTCTTGGACGAAGATGCCCGGAGGCACGAGAGCTTGCTTGGAACCGAGCTTGGAGAGGACATCAGCATCGACGTTGTAGTCTCTTATGATGTGGAGGAACTCGTGGCCGTAGAATTTGGCCTCGAGCTTCCTGACTTTCTTGCAGTATGCATCCATCTTCTCCTTAGAGCAGTCCCAGTCTTTGTTCACTTGTTGGATGACCACCTTGGAGTCGCCATAAGCAAGGATGCGCTTGATGCTGAGTGAAGCAGCGATCCGGAGACTGTGGATGAGGGCTTCGTATTCAGTGACGTTGTTTGTAGCTTTGAAGAGTAGCTGGAGGATGTACTTTAACTGCTCGCCTTTTGGAGATATGAGGAGGTCTCTAGCACCGACGCCGTCGTGGTTGAGGGCAGTCGAAGTACATCTTCCAATGCTCGGGTCATTGCTTGGGGGGCGGATCTTGTATCTTGGTCCACTCGGTGATGAAGTCGGCCAGGGCCTATGACTTGATTGTGGGCCGAGCGATGAACTCGATCGAGAGTGTGCCGAGCTCGACCGACCATTTGACGACTCGGCTGTTCACGTCCCGGTTTTGGAGGATGTCGCCGAGTGGGAAGGAGGACACGATCTTGATGCAGTGTGCTTGGAAGTAGTAGTGGAGCTTTCTCGACATGATGAGGGTCGCATAGAGGAGCTTCTGGACTTGTGGGTAGCGGGCATTGGACTCGCTGAGTACTTCACTAATGAAGTATACTGGTCATTGCACCTTGTAGGCATGCCCAGATTCTTCTCGCTCGACGACAATGACTATGCTGACCACATGAGTTGTAGCGGTGACGTACATGAGCAGGGTTTCTCCTGGATTTGGTGTTGTGAGCACTGGTAGGGTGGTGAGGAACTCTTTGAGGTTGTGGAATGCCTTGGAGGCTTCGTCATTACACTTGAACTTGTTGGCCTTCCAAAGAAGTTTGAAGAAGGGTAGGCCCTTATCACCGATTCGACTGATGAACCGGATCAGGGGCTGCCATGCACCCGGTGAGCCTCATCAGGTCCTTTTTGCAGCGTGGTGCCTTCATGTTCCTGATGGTGCTAACTTTGACAGGGTTCGCCTCGATTCCTCGGTTGCTGACGATGAAGTCGAGTAGTTTCCCGGAGGGTACTCAAAAATGCACTTTGTGGGGTTCAACTTCCATTCGGATTTCTAGAGATTTTCAAATGTTTTAGTTAAATTAGCGATGAACTGGTCATCTGTCCTGGTTTTTACCCCCACATCATCGACGTAGGCCTCGATGTTGCGCCTGATCTGCCCCTGGAGGCATCTCTGAATGGCCTTTTGGTAAGTAGCACCAGTGTTCTTTAGGCCGAACGTCATGGTGTTGTAGCAGTATGCACCGAAGGGTGTGATGAATGAAGTATCTCTAGATCCGACTCCTTAAGGGTGATCTGGTGATAGCCGGAGTAGCAATCAAGAAAAGAGAGGAGGACGCAGCCGGCCGTAGAGTCGACGACCTGGTCGATGTGTGGAAGAGGTTAGGGTTCCTTTGGGCTATGCTTGTTGAGATCAGTATAGTCAACACACATTCTCCATTTGCCATTTTTCTTCTTTACAAGGACCGGGTTCGCCAGCCATTCGTGGTGTGTGACTTCTCTAATGAATCCTACGGCTACGAGTCGAGTGACTTCTACCCTAATAGCCTCCTTCCGATCTTGAGCGAAGTGCCAGAGCCGCTGCTTGATGGGTCGGGCCTTCTCGTCGAGATCCAAGGAGTGCTCAGCCTCCTCCCTTAGAACGCCTGGCATGTCAGAGGGCTTCCATGCAAAGATATCCCAATTGGCGTGGAGGAAGGAGGTGAGCGTGTCTTCCTATGCCGGGTCGAGCCTGGTGCCGATCAGGGCGGTCTTGTCCGGGTCGTTCTCCCTGAGGAGGATGGTCTTCGTCTCGTGGCCGGGTTGAAGCTGTGACTCCATGGCAGAGTCATTTTGCGGAATGGAGAGCTCCTCTGGGGAGATCTTCTTGGCGGACTCGACCACAAGGAGGGCGTTCCTGGAGAGCTCCAGGGTGGCCGAGATGTTAATGTTTTCCGTCTCATATAAGTGAGAAGTCTTCACGTCCCTGAAGATGGAGAGGACTCCATTCGGGGTAGGCATCTTGAGGACAAGATACGTGTGATTCGGTACGGCCATGAATTTGGCGAGGTCGGGCCTCCCCAAGATGGCATGGTAAGAGGTCTTGAACGAAGCCACCTCGAAGAGTCACCTGGCCGATCGGAGTCGAGCCGGAACTCGGGATGGTGCTGTAGAAGGCTTGGTCGGTGGGGACCAGGGTCGTCATGTCATGCCTCATACTCTCCAATGTCTTGGAGAAGATGATTTTGAGGACGCTACCCCCGTCGATGAGAACCCTGGCCAGGCGGAGCTGGCTGACCACCGGGCTGACCACGACTGGGTAGGAGCCAGGTTTAGGTAGCTGCACCCAGTGGTCGCTCTTGTCGAAGGTGATCGGCACTTCGGACCAGCGGAGTGACTCCACTGGGTGCTGGAACACCGAGTTGACCTCGCTCTGCTCAAGCTTGAGTTGACGCTAGCATTTGGGGCCTTTGGACCCTCCGTAGATGAAGTTGACCACTCTATTCGCATCTTGGAAGCCTGTTGGAGACTTGTCAGATGGTTCTTCCTGATCTCGCCTGAGCGAGTCGTTTCGGCGTCCTCGGCCACGGGAGCCTTTGGAGCTGCTGGCTTTGTCATCATAGCGTGGGCGCTTGGAGTCCAATGACGCTCGATACGGACCTATTTGGGCGTCAATTTGATCAGAAAATTGGGATGACTAGCATACTTAACTTGCATATTTATCTAGAATAATGTCATTTCCACATTCCTCTTGGAGAATTCGCAATGCAGGGAAATAGAGCAGAAATCAAGTGTAAACCAGCACTTCAATCCAAGGCAAATGGCGTTGACCAATCAGAGCGCGCCATTCAGTCTCCCACGGATCAAAGGGCCCACAAACAGGCACAACCGACATAGGACAAACTCGACTCACCTATAGAAGTGACCCGGGCCCATGTGTCAGCACCACAGAAGAAGCTGGAGGCGGTGGGCGCCCAACCTGGTTCGGCTGAACCAAGTGGGTCGGTCGAACCAGGCCAGGCCCCACCGACCTTCCCCTTCCATGTGGAGCTCTCCCATCGGTCCTCCATGTCGGTTTCAGCTGCCAGGGGGTGAAGAGCCGCCGAGAAGCTGCTGCACACCCCCCTCACTCACCCCTATAAATATAAAGGGGGGTGCTACTAAGAGAGACACCTCAAGTAGAAGCTCATTCTCAAGTTTCTCTCTTGCTTAGTCTTTAGAATAGTGGAGTCTAGGTGAAGTAGCTCTTCTTCAGTTCCCGAGTCTTCATAGGAGTATTCGGTATGGGTTTTGCTCTTCCTCTCCTTTGTAATATTCGGAATTCTCTAGTTGAGTTATCTCCTAGTGTAATGTACTCTTATAGTATCTTTCCTGTTTATTCAGATGTGCATGCTATGCTTAGCTTACTCCTAGGACCTATATCTTGCATGATTAGACGTGGTAGTATATCTAGGCTAAGGCATTGGCTCCAGTATTCATACGTTTGCTCTGATGTGATGTCTGTCCATCCGAAGGGTGGGGGCTCCGCGTGGGGCATTACATTATCGCTCATTAGCGTAGACGTGGTGTCTGGGCTAATCAGTATTGCTGGATGCGGCTCTATACCATGGTTAGTTGAGGTAGGCGACAGGTGGTGACAGCTCTGTCCGTCCTTTGTAACCCTCCCCGTTCGTGTAGTTGCTGTAGGAGGTGCATAAAATAGCCGTGAAGATCTAGTGGCCACCTTGCCATATCTTGTGCGGTCTCCCGACGATGCCTAGATGCCTAGTACCTGTTTGTATTCATGTGCATGTATGTGTGCTCCTAGTATAGATTGTTTGCTTAGCCAAGAGTACATAAGTCCTTAGATTAGCTTTCTTCTTCGTTTCTCTCTTCTTGTAAGCTTCGCATAGAGTAGAACTTGAGCAACTTGTGTGTCGCACTACCTCATTACCAATTATTATCTTACCCCTGTTTATTCAATAGAATATCCATGCTAGAATCAATCAACACACTAATCTATTCCAATAACCACTGCCCTCCCTGCGAAAATATAAATACGACCCTGTACTCACGGGTAAAATGCTACGATGATATTCCGTGCGCTTGCAGATCTTTCTGTAACGTAAGAAATACCCCACAAGCATTTCTGGCGCCATTGCTGGAAAGCACTTATCCTAGTGATGACGCTATGAAATGCCATTATGGATTTTAGGCGCTATCGCCAAAGATTGGATTTTATGTCCATACTTGGTGACTGCGTTATAAAATGTCAACAAGCATTTTTTGCGCCGTTGTCGGGGAAGGCACGGGTTAAAGTAATAGACCAAGTGGTTGATGAAATTCTAAAATGGTGTTCAATTGTCTAAACAGGCTAACTTGGTTTTGTCTTCTCTCTTTTTGTGTGAAGAAAGGGTAGTGTATGACTGGTTTTGACCTGCCGCAAAATTTCATTCAGAATCCGGAGTCACTCTTGAGACGAGTCCGACCTCGCGTCGTTCCTCCTTAGATTACTCTCTCGATAGGCGAAACAATCACTACCGCGCCATCAACTTCCAGGATTATGGCTCAGAAGACTCTCCGTGATTACTCAGCTCCGTCGGCCGATAATGTCCCAATCGGGCCAAATGTCAGTGCTGAAGCTGAAAATTTTGAGATCAAGACGGGTCTAATCACGATGGTGCAGGCCAGCCCATTCTGTGGCAAGGCCAACGAGGATGCCAATGCATATCTCCAACAATTCTCATCTTCGTGGGTTTCAGGGCAGTCGTTGCCCGAGTGTCTGACGTTCCCACAGACCTCACAAGTCATGCGAGAATCTAAGGCTTGGAGTGCCTGACTTTGAGCCTTTTCTTGGGGTCGTTCATCAATCTTCTTGATGAGGAGGTTGAGCTTAGCGGCGATCATGTCCATCTCCTTGGCGGAGTACATGCCCCGCTGGTGAGGTTGGAGATGTTCGTCGTTCCACCCTTGGTTGGACACCATCTTTTCGATCAAGGTTTTGGCCCTGTCAATGGTTAGCGAGAAGAAAGCACCACCTGCAGCAGCGTCGATGTGATCACAGGCTGTTGGAGTCAGCCCGTTGTAAAAATTCTGAAGAATGAGCCAAGCGTCCATCCCATGGTGCGGACACGAAAGGATGCACTCCTGAAGCTGCTCCCAAGCTTTATTAATTGACTCATTTGACGCCTGTTGAAAACTGGAAATCCTTCCCCGAAGAGCATTGGTTTTACCCAACGGGAAGAACTTCGCGAGGAACGCCTTAGCACACTCATCCCAAGTAGTGACTGCACTTCTGTTGGTGTAGAACCACTACTTCATCTTTCCCAGAAGAGAAAATGGAAACAGACGGAGTCGGATTGCATCCTTTGTGACTCCCTTGATGACAAAAGTGCTGCACAGTTCCAAGTACATGAACAACAGTACTGAGTTTTGTCCGCAAGGAGGTCAGGGATGGAGCCAGTCGCGCCCCTACTATCAAGGAGGTAATGGGAATTCAAATTAGTTTAATCCTAACCAACCTTCCTTGAGGGATCTTGTCTTAAGCCAAGCAAAGACCAACGAAGCAATCCAGAAGAAGCTTGCTGGCAACGACAAGACCTTGGAGACTATCCAAGCGAAGATGGATGGCATCTCCTCAACACTCAAGAACCAGCTGAGCCTCAACAAAATGTTTCAAACTCAACTCGCTCAGCTGGCCGCCGCTATTCCTTCTGCAGAAACATGGAAGATTTTGGGGCAACCCGAGGCTCCCCTAGAGAGTGTTAATGCAGTAACCACAAAATGGGGTAAGCCATCACGTGGTAAATTCTTTACTAACTATGCAGAAAGACTCGAACGCCCTCGGAAGAGTTCTTAGGGCGATCTAGCAGTGACTATAAAAGAGGATCCCGGAACCCCGATGATCAACTGCTCGATATACGAATGTTATTATGAGAATGCCCTTTGCGACCTTGGAGCAAGTGTCAACATCATGCCCAAGATAACCTTCGAAGAACTAGCCAATCTTGCTCTTTCCCCTACTTGCATGTGTGTGCAGCTGGCCGACTCCACGATATGATATCCCGAGGGAATCGTGAAGAATCTTCTGGTGCGAGTCCAGAATTCATTTATCCTCGCGACTTCGTAGTCCTTGACATGGAGGGTGATTTGGGAATCTCGCTCATCCTTGGGCAACCGTTCCTAAGAGACGCCAAGGCTAGAATAGATGTAGGGACCGGAAGAATCAGTTTTCGGATTGGGAAGAGGACCATGAAGTTCAGGTTTTGCAACAGACGTGAACAAATATACCTGCTTCATGAGGATAGCACAGAACAAGGGCTGGGGACAGAACCGGAATGGTTCGAAGATTGGGAAATACACAGTCTCACACCCGAGGATCCAACTTCCACACCACCAACAACACCAAAGAAGAAAACCGAGAAGGTGTGGAGAAAGAAGAAGACGTCGTCGTCCTCTACATCCTCTCCAGGTATGGACGATTCGACCTCGTGCTAAACAGGTATGGAGAGGGTCCTGCTCATCGGACCTTAAACCAAGAGCTAGCTTGGGGGAGTTCTTCCACAAAGTCAATTGTATCCTTTACTGCTTTCAATAAAATTATAAAAAAACTCTAAAAACAAAACAAATATTTCCTGCTTTAATTTCCCTTATCCATATGCTTGCTAAGGATGTTTAGTCTTCCTAAGTTGAAAGGATGAATAATTGTTATGCTCTTGCTTGTTTGTCTTGCTTAGTCCAAATGCATGATGTTTCTTAAGTTTGAGTTTGTTGGCTGTTTAAACCTTTGTGCCATGAACCCGAACGTCCCGTGGGTTGCACATGCTTTATCCAAGTCTAGGTTGTTGTGAGTTTAGATATGGAAGATGGAGCTTTATGATCTTATCCTAAGTGAAGCATGATATCTGGAGTATTTTGTTTTCAAAATTTAAAAAGGAAAAGACAAGTTCCTCAATGATGTTCCAAGTCCTACCAAGACCATATGTCATTTACATTGAAAAAGAAAAACCTATACATATGTTGCTTGCTATTTCATTGAGCTTTGTCAAATTGTTGTGACCCTAGTGAGATGCTTTTCATATCCTCTTGATCAAGATCACGCACACATTACACCCATTGCGACATTCCTACACTGAGAATTAGCAATTCCATCCATCCACCAAATAAATGCTCCATGACGTTTGTGGTCTCTCCTCATGTTATTCCTGAAAAAAAAAGAACTAGACTTGGTTATCCCTGAAAAAAGAAGAAGAAAAGATGGCATGCCAAAGAAGAATGACCCAAAAAAAAGAGAGAAAAAAAGAGAAGAAAGATAGAATAAAAAGGGGGATAGCCATGTCTAAAGAAAAAACACAAATATAAAATAAAAGGGAGAGAGATCACAAACCAAAAAGGAGTAATCATACCCCCATCCATCCACACACATGCACCTCTTGATCATGGGATATGACTGGTTTTCTCCATGGATCCACTCTTTGTCTTGGCAAAATATGAAATGCAGGTATGCTTCATTCATCACGTACCTTGAGCTCCACAAAAGCTTTTGTTATGAGAAAGGTGAAGTGCCTTGGTAAGGCTTCATACACCATTGAGCGATCCGAGTGAATCATTCGAGGAACTTAGTCTTGTTTTAATACTTCCAAAACGAAGACCTCCAGATGGATTGCCAACCAAAGGTAAGGTAAGTACTGCTCTATCGACCGTTCTAACTTTCACTAGCTCAAGACGAGGAGAAGCACATAAGCCCCATGGATGATGAAGGTAACAAGGGCCAGGTAATCATGCCAACATTACTCATCCTCAAGGAGATCATCTATGCCTTAGACTTAACACGACAGCAGGTAACGAGTCTAACAGTTTTCTGATCAACATCCTGATTTGTCCTGATTTGCTCAGGACGAGCAAAGGACAGCTTGGGGGTTCTTATTGACGCTCGATACTGACCTATTTTGAGCGTCAATTTGATCAAAAAATTGGGATGACTAGCATACTTAACTTGCATATTTATCTAGAATAATGTCGTTTCCACATTCCTCTTAGAGAATTCGCAATGCAGGGAAATAGAGCAGAAATCAAGTGTAAACCAGCACTTCAATCCAAGGCAATTGGCGTTGACCAATCAGAGCGCACCGATCAGTCTCCCACGGATCAAAGGGCCCACAAACAGGCACAACCGACATAGGACAGACTCGACTCACTTACAGGAGTGACCCGGGCCCATGTGTCAGCACCATAGAAGAAGCTGGAGGCAGTGGGCACCCAACCTGGTTCGGCCGAACCAGGTGGGTCAGCCAAACCAGGCCAGGCCCCACCGACCTTCCCCTTCCACGTGGAGCTCTCCCATTTGTCCTCCATGTCGGTTTCAGCTGCCAGGGGGTGAAGAGGCACCGAGAAGCTGCTGCACACCCCCCTCACTCACCCCTATAAATATAAGGGAGGGTGCTACTAAGAGAGACACCTCAAGTTGAAGCTCATTCTCAAGTTTCTCTCTTGCTTAGTCTTTAGGATAGTGGAGTCTAGGTGAAGTAGCTCTTCCTCGGTTACCGAGTCTTCATAGGAGTATTCGGTATGGGTTTTGCTCTTCCTCTCCTCTGTAATATTCGGAATTCTCTAGTTGAGTTATCTCCTAGTGTAATGTACTCTTATAGTATCTTTCCTGTTTATTCAGATGTGCATGCTATGCTTAGCTTACTCCTAGGACCTATATCTTGCATGATTAGACGTGGTAGTATATCTAGGCTAAGGCATTGGCTCCAGTATTCGTACGTTTGCTCTGATGTGATGTCTGTCCATCCGAAGGGTGGGGGCTCCGCGTGGGGCATTACAGTATCGCTCATTAGCGTAGACGTGGTGTCTGGGCTAATCAGTATTGCTGGATGCGGCTCTATACCATGGTTAGTTGAGGTAGGCGACAGGTGGTGACAGCTCTGTCCGTCCTTTGTAACCCTCCCCATTCGTGTAGTTGCTGTAGGAGGTGCATAAAATAGCCGTGAATATCTAGTGGCCACCTTGCCATATCATATGCGGTCTCCCGACGATGCCTAGATGCCTAGTACCTGTCTGTATTCATGTGCATGTATGTGTGCTCCTAGTATAGATTGTTTGCTTAGCCAAGAGTACATAAGTCCTTAGATTAGCTTTCTTCTTCCTTTCTCCCTTCCTGTAAGCTTCGCATAGAGTAGAACTTGAGCAACATGTGTGTCGCACTACCTCATTACCAATTATTATCTTACCCCTGTTTATTCAATAGAATATCCATGCTAGAATCAATCAACACACTAACCTATTCTAATAACCACCGCCTTCACTGCGGAAATATAAATACGACCCCGTACACGGGTAAAATGCTACGACAGTATTCTGTGCGCTTGCGGATCTTTCTGTAACGTAAGAAATACCCCACAAGCATTTCTAGCGCCATTGCTGGGAAGCACTTATCCTAGTGATGACGCTATGAAATGCCATTATGAATTTTAGGCGTTGTCGCCGGGGACTGGATATTATGTCCATACTTGGTGGCTGCGTTTTAGAATGTCAACAGAGTCATCGGAGACCACACTGTTGCAAAGTGCGTTACACTCATGCGCGGAGCGGTTCACGTCCTTGTGCAAGGGGCATCTGCCGTTGAGGAGGCGATCCAAGTCCTCCTGGTTGAGGGAGGGATTGTTGTCGGGGTCGATCTGCTACGGCAACGGTGTTCTCAGGGCCGCGCTTGCGGTCCTGGTTTTTGGATGACTTGGGGGTCGTCGTGGTACTTGTTGTGCCGAGGGGGGGGGGCAGGCGTTGTTGCGATGGCCGGGACGATCGTCAGAGCGAGGCTTGGGATGATCGTCGAAGTGCCGCCAGTCTTTGTGGTGCCGGTGGGCTTTCTCAGCGTCCTCCATGTCGACATGCTTGTTGACGACCGTCATCATTTGAGACATCATCCTAGGGTTACTCTCAAACATCTTGCACTAAAGTTCGATGTTGTGCAACCCTTGGTGGAAGTAGTGGATGACGTCCCTATCATCAACCTCTGTTATCGTGTTACAGTTAGTAAAGTACTTTTTTATTGGATTTGCACTCCGGCAAGTCTGCCTTGGGTATGCCCAAGCAGTAGATTTGTAGGCAGGGTAGATCGGAGAGCCAAGATCTTGATAGTAACATAAGGACTCAAGAACTTAGACAGGTTTGGGCCGCATGGAGCGTAATACCCTACGTTCTATGTTCGGGGGTTTGTATTAGGGTTTGTGGAATGAGTAGCAATGATTCAAAGATCTCTATGGGTACCCCCACGACTCCCTTATATAGTCGGATAGCCGTGGGTTACAAGTTAGGGTAAATCTACTCGGGTTGTTTACAAGGAATTTGATCGGTTAAGATATACAACATCGTGCCTTATTTGATTCGTCCCAGATCCTGATCCCAAAGGACCCTTCCCGTCATCCAGCTGAGTACCTGTATGCCGGGTCATTGTTGTCGAGTCGTCCAGCAGAGTAACCATCTCCGCTCGGCAGGGAGGTACCTGGGTCTAACTCCATCAAGCCCCCGAGCGCCGAGTCGCTGAATAAGCCTACGCCGAAGTCATGAGGCCAGTCGGTGATCATTAAGTTAAAATATCTCTTTGAACCCTTAGGCTCCTGTTGTTACATGACTTGCAGTAGACTCCTGCCTTCTTGTTTTGTCTTCAATGGAATGCGCCCCTGGGCGCACCCGTTGGGTGTAGCCCCCGAGCCTCGAAAGTTCGCAGAAGCATCCTGAGGGTCAAAATGAAAAGCAATCTCTTATCTCCTTTATTTCAGATTATCCTACAATGTCTAGCTTCCATGCTAGAGCCATCGCATCCATGTACCCACGCCTCATATCACGGGGGCCCCCGATGAACGTCGGCGACAGCACAGTACGCTTCCCAACATCTTTCGCGTCTTCCACACCTGTACGCCAGCTGTCGACCAAACCTTGGTACAGGTCAGCCCTCACAGTGTCCTGGTTGTTGCGGATGAAGTCTAGACGCGAGCTTTCAATCTTCACGTAGGTGTCAACGGCAAACTGTTGGATTAGACGATTGCCGTATAGTATTGGATTAAAAATCCCAGGCCGCATCTGTAACTTGTAGCAATAGTAATCACGCACCGAGACACATTTATTACCGGCGGAACCTACACACAAAAATATTGTCCCCGTTAGTATCGTGATTTGTTTAGCCTTTGCAATACACTTTCAAGAACTATGAAGTTACCTGCATCATCATCGCCACCACCCTGAGCACGCGCCTTGCGGATCGCTCTCGCTTTGTTAACCTCAGCCTCAGTCACACCAACTTTTGGAATGCAGTTGTGCCACCCGAGCTCACCTCTTGGAAAGAATAACGGGTATGAGAGGGCGTCGTAGCACCCATGATAGGACCGGATACCATGATATGACCTATCCTTCCCTTGGAGGATAACACTGTTATTGAATTAGCCCCGGCACTCGCTCCCCTCGATCCAAATGGCAGGAACCTCTGATGTTAAAGGCACGTTATATGTTCGCTGGTCCATGTGTTGGTCTAGGTTAAACTTGACGTGGTAGTCCTCAAGGTTATCAACATGCCCCATAGACCTAAGATGCTCGGAGTAAGGATTAACCCAATGAAATATGTCCTGCAGCACCTGAATGACTTCCATATCCTTTTGTCTAGTCTTCTCACGGCACTTGCTAAGTCTATGATCAAGAGACGGATCGTCGTCGTAAAAGTAAAGCTCGAGGTGCGTAGGTTCGTGTTTATCCTCTCTACCAAGGTTACGTACGTTGTGGTAAATCTGGCCATGTGCACGAAATGTGTAAATACCACACTGTCGAGTGTCGGTGGTCGCACTATTAAGCTGACGGTAGAGTGAAGTGAAGGAGAAGTGCCCATTGAAATATCGGATGTTCTCACGGAAGTGCCTAGCATCAACGTCTGAGCTAGACCACAATCGCATGAGTTCTGGTGGCGCGTCAGGGGTGGAGAGATGAATATCTCCACTACGACAGCAGAATCCGGGTGGTTCGGACTCGAACTTCTTTGCGTTGCAGTGGTCGCAATTCTCCACCGGCTTTAGCATGTGCGTCTCATCAGGGACATTGGCGTAAACCGCAGCGTATGGATCCAGTACAGCAGGTTCATTGTCATTGTGATCGCCAACCTCAAGGTCGTCTTCCACGTCGGCATCATCATCATCACATAGTAATATTCGGCACGCATAAATGGTGTTGTATGTTGGAAAATTGATACGTGCACTCAGTTAAATGCGGCGACATGTACCTTGGCCCACAAAAAGGTACCCCTCATCCTCTTCCTCGTCCTCATCAAATATGATATTCTCATCACCATCTGATGCAACACAGGCACATCAGATATGCGACTGACAAATTCACGTAGGAATAATAAAGGCGGACAGAAAGCACGTGAAACATATACCGTCATCTGGTATGTCATCCTCCATGTCTCTGTGTGGGGGTGGAGTCATAGAATGAGGCTCAGCAACAACGAATGGTTGTGTCTGAGTGCCCCCCTCGGTATGTGTTGCATGCCTAGTGGATTCTGCGGAAGATGAATGGTGGGTGAGACACAGAAAATATGTTGTTAACTAAATAAAGTGGTTGTTCACTCCAAAAATATAAAGTGATTTTTCTCTTTACCGACTCCAAACATATTAGATGTAGTGACGAGATGGGTGTCTGTGGCGTCCGTCTAGGTGCCACCTTTAGCCAAAGAATAGTGCAATGATGAATGCAGATTAATTTATCGATCATAATAATATGATATATTAACAGTAAGATGGCCAATGATTGTGGGATAATTACCATTGTCAATGACACACGACTGTGTCGGCTGGCCAGTACAATTGTCATTAGGGTCAGCACGACGTTTGGAATTTTTGCCAATGGTTGCTTCAAACATTTGATTACGCTGTTTTAGGCGTGAACTCCTGATCCCAGGAGTTACAGACTGCCTATGGATGGTGTGGTTTGCAGGTATCAGGGGCGTCTCGATTGTAGGGGATTGCTCAACAGGTGAGTGTATGTAAATAAGACGGTTATTTAGTGTATGTAAATAAGACGGTTATTTACTTCCGTGATCTCCATCTGCTCTGATACTCTTAACGTCTTCTCACCATGAGGGAATACCAATTCGGGTATAAAGTGAGGGCTTGCCATTGCGATAGAGTCAGGGTGCAAGTTGTTGGCTTTGAGTTCTTTCAGCCTACGATTATATTCTCTTTTGGACCTTTTAACATTAGCCTTCTTCTGTTCTGCAGACAATTGGGGCCTATTCACTTTTTGTGCATGGTATGCGTCTCGACGATGTTTATTAATTAGTTCCCTTTGTTTGGTTTATTAATTAGTTCCCTTTGTTTGGCAGTCATTGCCTCCCTCCGGGCTCTAGCCCTCTCACGTCGGCGTTCGATAGGACAAACTCGATGAGTTTCAGCTGTTGCAATCTGAGAACCTACCACAACAAAATGCATACAAATCTAATATATTATTATCGCACCAACATAGGTTGCTTAGAAAACAATAAAACTACAAACATAGTTATACCAATGTTGTTCTGTACTATGGGCAACAACTATAAAAATTAATTATACTTGACATAGATACATGCCTATGGTCATCTATACCAAGTACAACATTATAATATCACGCACCTGTCCTATCGTCCTTGCTGGAAATGCTATCATCTAAGGGCATATTATCAATAGTACCCGGACAGACATTTGTATATGCAAAAATAAATCTTTAAATTCGTGAAATAGTGGCACAAACTGGTACCATATCAACATGTGGACCAGCTGTAGCAAATGTACCTGAAATATGACTCGCGCTGGTAGTATTGATTGTCATGTCTCCAAGTATGGCAGTGCCCCGATACCCTTCTGCCCGTGCACAAAACGACCGGCACATGAACCTTTTATAATTGCAGCAGGACCCCAAACGACTGTCACGACACATTTGCCTCATAATTACTCGAACAAATAAAACACTACCTGGCACCTCTATCGAATGGCTGAATTCTTGGGCATAGGAGTCATTGCGATGGAGCCAATCAGCATTTTCATCAACCATCCATGGATATCTTACATCTATTCCTACACATTCAGATTGTAAGATCACAAAAGCAACTAATTGATTGTGTATACAATTAACCTGTAATAAACGAATCAGTGACTGTTGAAGGCAAACCTGTTGCCAATATTTCATCTTGTACACCTGGATGCTTGTTTTCATTACACTGGGCTTGTTGGTTTTTTTTCATCAAACGTGCTTCTCAGCGCTTCTTGTTCTTTTCATCTTTTTGTTCAGCAGACATCCCAGCATACCGCTCCCTTTATTGTTGCCTCTTCCGTTCAATTTGGTGAAGGGCAACCGGAGTTGTATTGGGAGTGTCTTGAGTACCTGCAAGAGCAACCATAAGTCACGGGACAAAGACATTGCACAGAGCATGGAAAATACAATTTTAGAAATACGATTCACCTGTACCAATAGCGTTTGATATATCAGCAAAGGGAGTTCTTCCTGACTGTGCCATTGTTGTATAGAAAAATACTCAGTGCCAACCAATCACGTTTCTACAATGATAACACCCTCAGTTAGGAAACCCAACCTAATCCAGAACGGTGTACATATATGAAATGTACTCAAAGCATGGATAAGAAGATGCACAAGATCTTATGAAGATTACACCCTCATGTGTTGATCAAAGTAACCAGGTAAAACAATTATGCATCTGATTCATTGACATTGACACATTACCTTACAGTAAGTAACTATAATTGGACTGTAAGGACATGAATTCAGACCGATCTGACCAGTGCAATAGGACAATTATGGTACGCATCTAAATTTTAATAGCTCCCACTAAGGTAGCTCCTACCTTCAATGTTTTCTATGACTTAATGGGCAGAAGCATGAAAAGCTCTTAATCATACATATACATCAGTGATCACAACACTTCAGACTCGATTTATAGTCTACATATTATACTCTACACTACGCACCAGCTAACCACATGCATTTACTTGAACTTCTTTCACTATGACCAAATTGCCAAGCTACCTCCTCCCTCCCTATTGGATGCACTAATAATCTTAGGTAGGCAACATAATAAATGACAGGACAAAGTAACCTACCACTAAAACACCCTGAATTTATCCACATGTGGTGCATAGGTAAGTTTGTCTATTTGTGACACCACTCACCCAAGCACCTATTACATGGACAGTTTATCTCAAAACATGTCTTTTTTTTGTAATGAATTCATCTTTGCATGTGAAAACAGAGAATCCTAACCTGACCCTTCGCATCAAATACACATCTAAATTGGTTCTTCTCGGAGCTGCAGGTGCTTCCTGGCTTCCTGCACATATCAAGAAGGAAACAACCATAAGTGCTAGGTTCACAATTTAAGTAAAAAGACACTGTAAGGTGCAAAAAATACATGTTCCTCATATAGTTTCCACGCAAACAGCAAATATACTTCAGTAGTTTAGGCCATTTGCACACAAAGGTTTTAGCTTCTAAACTTTAGGCCATTTGCAGCTCAGTCAAAGAAATGAGTCAACAGGTATAGTCCACCCCCACTAAAGGAATAAAAGCTCTCTTATTCGGCCATTCATGTTCTCAAAATAATCAATGGTCCACTGTGCAATGTTACAGTGACATGAAAAATCATACCAGGCAGTTCCACTCAAACAAAAAGAAAAAGAAAAAGAAAAAGAAATCACAATCTTCAATCTGACATCAAATTTAGGCAAAATGGGTAATGTAAAAGAGCTTGTACTGATGGTTTGTCTAAGACTGTCCCTCTTACTTCCATCGTTCCAACATAATTCAGATTCGAATAGAAATCAAGAACCGAAATATGAACAGAAATCAAGAACCGAAATATCTAGACCAGAATTTGGGAGATCCCCTGATCATATTGAGTTTGGCACTCTTGCTTAGCTTAACATAAATCAGTCAGGAGCCTTAGTAAGTAACTATAATTGGACTGTAACTATAATTGGAAACTTGCATTCTGAAGTGCTATTGGTCTTAGAAGAAACCATAGACATACGTGATATCAAAGAAAAGAAAAACAATTACAGCACATACGTCACTGGATTGATAAACCAATCTGAATTCCAGCCTAGTCATTTCCCAATACAGCATGTGCTATCCTTTACTCATTATTTATTCAAGCAATTGTTTGCCCACTAAAAAGCTGAGATGAATCTCTACAGCAAAAATAAAAATGATGCCATGCCATGGCTTGCTGATGCAGCCTCGACACATAGAAAGTCAATCTTTCCTATTCTAACAGCTACACCGCTCCAATGCTCAGGATTGGAGCTGCTTGCCTGCTTCCTATCCATCTGGTTATTTTTGCAGATGTATACTCTATGCAATATTTGGGGATGGACTGGAGGAGGTTTAGCAAGGATTAAATCAATCGCACTGCAATAATTTTGGTACTGTGCCAATGAGGAATCGGTAGGTCAAGTGATCTCCATGTAGCTAGACATAGTAAAGGTTGGCAACCATGGACACAATCCTTAAATCTGAGCTGAATAAAGAAAAGGGTGTACCAGAGCTGAAAGCTTGGAGAAGGGAATTCCTAGACAGCCTTACCCTTACAAAATTCCTTTAAAATTCTGCAAAGAGGCTGGTTAGTACCCAGGACCTCCAGGCCACAATGGAATTTTAGCTAAATGCAAGTTCAACTACCTCAAAGGAGTAACAATCTCAACCATCAAAGTATTGATCTATCTTACGATATTGGCCTCCTTGATGCTTGGTTATGTCTGAAATAATTTTCTGAACACTGAATGTTTTTTGTTTATGTCCAGGCTATTGACCCAAGAGCACGCATGGTTTTATTCAAGATGATAAACCGTGGTACTTTTTACAATATTGGCCTCCTTTATGCTTGGTTATGTCTGATGAAGGATATTGTACTGAAATAATTTTCTGAACACTGAATGTTTTTTGTTTATGTCCAGTTTATTGACCCAAGAGCACGCATGGTTTTATTCAAGATGTTAAACCGTGGTGCTTTCAGTAACATAAATGGCTGCATTTCTACAGGGGAGGTAACTTAAGATTGTAGAGATACATTGTGACAGTGTCTTTTATTTGCTTACCTACGGAAACATTGTGATAAACAGAGAATAAACAATGGAATATGAATGCAACTTGACCTGCTAGTTACCTCTGTCTACAGGGAAGGAGGTGCCAAGGGCGTTCGACGGGGAGCTGTAAAACGGACTCGTCTCCTCCAGGGATTCATCGTAGTGGCGCTGGGTTGGTGTGGCGGACAACGCGGGTGACGAATCGAAGGGCGGAACGCCGGCGGCGGCGCTCTATTCGACCGCGCGGAGGTGCCGGCTGCCTCGGCGTTGGCGGCGGAGGAGCGGCAGCGCGGGCGACGCAACTCCGCGGATCGGAGGGAGAGAGGTACCTCGACGTGAAGAGGATCTGCAACGGGCACGGATGTGGATGCAGGAGGCGCCCGACGTGATCGAGGTTCCGGCCGCCTCGTCAAGGGCGGATGCAGGCCAACGACCTCACGCGGAGGAAGGCCGGCGACCACACGCAGACGCGGAGCGAGGGGCCGGTGCCAGCGACATCCTCCGTGGCCGCTGGTGCCCGGAACTGCTCGCGCGTGAGCGAAGGATCGGAGCGAGGCGAGTTCGAGCAGGGCGTCGAGGAGATTGAGCAGATCGTCGGGGAGGCAGCCGGCTCGGGGGAGGGGGCGTCGCGCGCAGGGCTAGCGACCGGGGCGATTGTGGCGGCGCGGCGCACGGAGGACGGATCGGGGAAGGGCAAGAGAGACGGCGACGGCGTGCGGTTCGCGGGGAAGGAGGGATCGTTGATCGGGCGGCTCAGATTTTGATGGGACGGGTCAGATAGATTGTCGTACGGCAGAGCCACGGGTGGGAAGTCGCAGTCCCACCAAAGTTTTTTCCACTTTTTCATCTTTTTAGTTGTAGAGATAGAGATATTGGTTGAAGGACGCAAAATTAGTTTCTCTTAAATACTATTAGAGCCAATGTACATAAATATACAGTGATTATGAAGTATTCGGTGAAGAGTTGTTGGTGAAGCATGTCAATCTGTCGACAGCTCTTGCTCTTCAATGAGATTTCATCGTCTCCCTGATGATCGGCACAACCAACTTTTGATGCGTCTTTGTTGAAGAATCTTGCCGAGGCTATTAAATTACTAGCAATCATCATTTCCTTACTGCCGAACTTTTCAGAAGCTAATAGCCGGCAAAGAAGCTGCTATGTTGATGGGAGGTTGACGATCAATGAAAGCGACAAGGATAGCATCATGAGCCATCCCAGCACAGGTACATTGGCCGATGGAATATTTTAATTATGAAGGGAGTCTACCTGTAATAATGATGAAAGGAGATTTCGTTCCATGCTCGTTTAATCAAGTCGGCCGCACGTTGACCACACAGTTGCATGCATACGTGCGTTCAAGTTCTAGCATATTTTGCCTGCTGTTTTCACATATAAGAGACAAAGGAAGCGCAGAGTTAATGGATGGAAGGCAGCAGTTATGTCAGAGATTAGCGGCTATTAAAATATTTAGAAAGCTTGCATGCAGAGGGGCAAGAATATATCGGCTACTTGTGTGGTTCAGGAGATTGTTTTCATCATGGAAAAACTATAGCCGATAGAGCATGTGTCTAAAGAAGGCGTCAGCTGATAGTCATCCGGGCAAAATACGAAAGCCGATGAACTGTATAAAAAGTATCGGCTGCTATTAAATGGGTCTCCCGAATAGGAGCAAAGGGCATCGGCGTTGAAACTAATTATCTAATGCAATATTTGGCTGATGGTACTATTTCACCGCCAGGAGTGTAAGCGGCCGATATGTTTGAAATTATTTCTATCGGCTAGGTGACGTCGGTACTCTCAAGGATAGAACCGAACATTCAGGAGTTCGGGCCAATTAAATTCAAATTGCATGGATGAAATAGTTGGCTGATACTTTGCCGAATAACGTGCTATGGCTGATCACTTACCTGGGTAGCCGATGGAGTTGATGTTATCAAACACTGGACGCTTCAAATATTTACATTAGTCATATGAAGTTGGTAACCGATGATGTGGTTGATCCTGCCAAACACACCTCACCTCAGCTAGCGCGTCAAGCTCGGCAATCAGCACATCGCCGTCTATATTGTTCACGCTCATGATTGCCGAGATGCTGAAGAAAACCGTAGACCCAGCTGGCGTCAGTCGCAGCGGCATCCACAGGCACATGACGGTGTAGCTGAGATAAGAAGCTCAGCTTAGGAAGCACATGCATCGGCAAAGGATGCCATTTTCATTTTCAGCATGGCTGATGGACTTAGTGGTCGGCATTTATGTGTCAGCCCACGCAGCCGATGAAGAAGAGCTAGCAGGTACATGCATTAGCCGATGGAAGGTACATGTCTCTACTACTAAGTAAGACTTTTTTTGGTTCGTCTTACCGCCTCGTGCGATCCTTCGTTTGGTTTTGTATCGTATCGCCCGCCAGTCCGCCCGCCTACTTTTCTTTTTTTTTCCGCCCCGCACTCCGCGTCTCCGCCCTTGCCGCCGTCGTCCACCGCCGGCTGCCCCAACGTCGCTCCCACGGGAGGGGCGACACGGGCGGCTCAGCCCTAGCCACCACCGCCACCCCATCTCTCTTCTCTCCCTGACCTCACCGCCGCCGGAGCGGACCACCGGACGAGCGCGCGGCCACGAGGATGGCGGCGCCAGGGCGCTCGCACTCAGTGTGGCGGTGGTTGGGGCGCCCCCCCCCCCCCCCCCCAACCATGCTCCTCTTCCAGATCCGCGCATGGGGAGGTGGCGGCCGGCCGGATCTGTGGGGAGGCACGCGGGGAGGCGGCGGCCCCGGCGCCCACGTCGCCCTCGCTGCGGTCTAGGGACCCGCCGCCCGCCGCAAGTGCAGGAGACCGCCGCTAGGGTGCGAGTGCAGGGGGTCGCCTCCACGGGACGTCGCAGCAGGTCCAGGGGCCGCCCCCGCATCCCTCCCCAGCGATGAGGCGAGAGCGACGCTGCCCCGGGCACCGACCCCAGCGTCGGCTGGCCGCCCTCCTCTCCCACTAGTACCGAACATCAAATAGATCCACCCTCTTTAGTCCCGGATGGGTTGGGCCGCTATTAGTCCCGGGTCAAATGGTGAGGGGGCGGCGGGGAGCTTTAGTCCCGGTTGGAGCCACCAATCGGGACTAAAAGTCACTATTTAGTCCCAGTTGTTGGCTCCAACTGGGACTAAAAGTCCTGAACATTTAGTCCCGGGTGGTAACATTAACGGGACTAAAGGGTCCCTTTAGTCCCGGTTAGAGCCACCAACTGAGACTAAAGGATCTTCCACGGGTTAGTTTAAAAGGAAAGCATTTCAACTAGAGTCACATGTGCTATGTAGATGGGGTGGCAAGATAGTTATGTGTGAAGTAAGAGATCTCGGGTCCTAAGTCCCAACCGGAACCAAAGGTCATCTCCCGCCATGGCTGTCGAGCTCAGGGCGCGTTGGAGGCAGCCACCCTACGGTCCCAACTTCAGCTGGCCTCCCATCGATGCCGCCGCCGCTCCAGGTCCCATCCAAACTCAGGTACGTGCGACCCTCCCACGGCCAGATCCGGTCAGCGGAGGCGGCGGCGCTGGACCTGCAAGAGTCCTGGTGAGAGGAGCCACGGGTGGGAGGCACGGCGCGCCTGCCCACGCACTTCTCCACCTCCGCCTCGGGCGCTGCCAGCCGTTCCTCCTGGAAGTCCCTGGAGTTTGAGATCCAATCGTTGCTCGGGAATGCTGCAGAACATCAACGCAGCCATGGGCCGCTGCGCCGCCCTAACCGCGTGTCCCCACCGTCCCCGCCATGTCCGTCTCCCAGAAGTTCGCGCGCCACTGCGACATACTCCACGAGTTCACGCAGGTCTCCTCTGGTCCGCTCCATGCACTACTCTTATTCCGTTGAACAACGGGCTATTCGGTTCAAGTGGTGGTTCATTCATTGAGGCAGGCCTTCAGGAAGGCAAGGGTGAACTTTGGCTCCATGAGGGAGCATGCCTATCTCCTCAGCTCGATGCGTGATGATATTATCGAGTCCAAGGATCACTTGTTGTCACAATCTCTTCAGATGCTGTTATGTGCTATCTTCGTTGTACGTGTTATAAAAAACTTGACAAACGGGGGGAAGATTGCTCCCACAGCATTGTATTAAGAAGAATTTTTCACACAGGTCAAGAAGCCCCCACGACATTGTATTAAGAAGAAGATCTTCTCACACAGGTCAAGAAAATCCCCAAACCCCTGCCCCACCCATACACAGTGGCCTGTTACTCGTGAGAAGGCCGGTCCACAACTATAGCCAGAGCCGGACCCCAACTGTGCTTTGGACGTGGAACGAGCGAGGAGGGTTTTTTTTGCGCGAAGCGGGAGTCGAACCCCCGAGCGGTAGTTTCCCATCACGGCGTGCTACCAACCGGGCTAGCGCCCCTTCATATGTGTTATCATGTTCCAATCTCTTCATCGAAGTGCAATTAACATGGAATCCTTGTCAGGCCACCGGTGGGATGTCTCCAAGAGTGCATTTGCTCAGGGACATGGCATCTATTCATGGCAGCATCAACCAGGTATTCCTTGAGTTAGACAAGGCTGCGCTGCTTTACAGTTTGTTAACTTGTGCGAGCCTGGTTTCAGTATGCTACACTTAGCATTATGTGGAGGAATTTAGTTAATTATGCCATTTCATGAATTCTGAAATTACAATGAAAAAGAATAGGTGCTATGAATTTCTATACCTTCCAAATAATGTGCTATGTTGTCCGCTTACACAGCTATGAATATTTCTTCTTTTTCCAGGTACGTAAACCGGCCGGTGTATGCAGTGAATCCTTAGAGCCCATCTCATCTCTCCTCCTCTGCCGTCCTGCTGCTTCAGTCTATAAATATGCTCAACTCCATCGCATCCATCAACACAAACCACAATTCGCATCTGTTTGTCTCCCTCCGCGTTTCGTTTCGTTTCCTTCCACACAGTAGGCTAGCTAGATGCCTTGCCAAGGTTCTCCCTCACCTAGTCACCTACCTAAATTCAATCCTCGTTTTCTTTTCTCTATTTTTATCTGCACATGCGTTCTTCATTGGTAGACCCATCCCATCCCACCTTCTTGTTGTTTACCTGCTCTTGTTCTGGAGCAGGAAGGATGGCGGACTGCAACACCAACTCATCATCGGCGTCGGCGACATGGGAGAAGAGGTACCCCTACTACTTACTATGTCAGTCTGCCATGATTTCTCTAAGTTAGGAATCTCTTGACTGAATTTTATGAGGTCCTGAAGAAAATCCATGCTCGTGCATTTTGTGGATGATAGACCACAACCTGCCTCTTTTTCACCAATGAGACAAACTTGGAATGGAATTTCTCTGACCATTGGGGCCCCGTCGGCATGGAAGCACTGAACCACATTTCCCTGCGAACCTCAATCATTTAAGAACATTTACTAGCATGCTTGCACTATTTCTTTTGCAACAATTAATGATATCTGGAAAAAGGTGGGTTTTGAATGCAGATATCATGAACCTGTCTGTGTTAGTTGCAAGAACAAACACCAGGTTTAATCTGATGTGGGTTTTCTAGCTAGGTAGCGCTCAGTATGATGTTTACTGTACTGCATTCTGCGCCTACCAGGGCGGGTAGGAACTCTGATCCTGATTTTTTTTCTATTTTTGTCGCAGCTGGCTTCCGTTGAGAAGAAGTACGGAGGAATGGCACCTAAGAATCCTCTGATTTCAAAGGTACATATATAATCCCAAAAAGGATGTGACACCAATCAGCATGGAATTTCTTTACAGCAACATCTGATCTGATAATCTATTGATGCTGTCTCCTTTATCTGGCCTGGTCGTTTTCTTGTGCAGGATCACGAGCGCTCCTATTTTGATTCTGCGGACTGGGTCCTTGGCAAGGTATCCAATCCTTTTTCATCCAGAAATATAAAGGGCATCTCTGCCTGAGCAAGTTTCTGTATGCTATAGACCTACATACAGATGTTGGGTGCTGTCTGAAACCTTTTCTTTGTTATGCTGCTTTGCTTCAGCAAGCTGCAAACAGCACCGGCCCACGGGCTGCTATCGAATCCTTGAAGCCAAAGTTAAAGGTGAGTAGTATGGAGCCATGTGCATGCCTTTCATTTCAGCTGCACGTTTTATCAAGTTGCATTGTATTGTTTGTGATGAAAGCAAGCGAATGCCACAGCTGGGTCCGCGCAGGAGGTCAAGGATGCCTTGAAGAATGTATTCCCCAGCGAGAAAGAGGTGAGGACGCCACAGCTTCCTTATCTTCTGTTATTTCATCTTATTCACTTCGTGGATGCAAAATGCCAGCCGCCCATGGATAGGGTCTGTCGATCTGACAGTCCTTCTTATGCATTTTTTTTTGTTGATATGTATGATAGTGGCTTCTGTGTTCTATGCTTTTGTCCCCTGTGCAAGGTGTCCATGGTGCTAAAAGGAGGCGTAGGATCCCGACAACTGGTTCCCCTGCCCTCGCCAAGCTCTGTGTGCTGCCCCAGCCTTAAAATGCTTCCATTCCATTCCTATTTCTACTAACATGTCATAAAGCATGGTTGCTTAATTAGTGACTATTTTGCAGTTTAAACATTGGAAATAACAATGTTTACATGAAGTAGTTGGCGTCCAAAATTAAACTATACATTAGTGTGAATGATCCTTAAGCTATATAATGTCCCAGTTCTCTCTCATATCCAACTTCATTCTATTTGGTGAACCATAGTGTTATTCTGAGTTTTAATGTCTTAAAAATTGCAGTGGCTTATGTTTACCTACTTATTTTGCTAGAAGAACAAGAAGCATCGATCTGCCTCTGTGGAATTCAAGTATGCCGAGGCAACCATTTAAATTTTTCTGGTGAGGGGGCTTTTGAGGAGGTGAACTTTTGGAAGCATTCTGATCTTATGTGTGCATTTTTCTTAATGACAGGAATATCATGATATCAGGGCACAACATCATTGGTTCTTGCAGGTTTAATTTGGTAGCAGCAGTCAAGCCGATTGCTTGGGCCCTAGCAGAGCACATCTATGTGTTCTTTGGATCTGGGGAGGTTACTCATAGCTTATCTTGTTTGACTTCTTTTTTCTTTGCACTTGAACTGTGGAAGCATAATATTGTTCTTTTGAACCGAAAGTTTTGTACCCATGAATGAGATTTTTTATTTTAGCTTGAGCTATCATTCTTTATTTTAGCTTGAGCTATCATTGCTCGGATATTCCAAAACAAGTAACCCTGTTAGTATTGTTTCATACTAATGTTTTTTTATTTTCTCCAGTCCATCAAACCTACATTTCTGATTTTTTTAAAAAGGATTACATTGGCATTTTTGGGTGGGAAGAAATAGGTATTCCCAGTATTCGTATTCTAAAGATAAAGTTTGCATAATGATATAGTTGAGTATACTTAGAAGACAATACCTTTTTTCTTTTTGCAGGATGACTAAATGGGTGCAAACTTAGGCTTACATTTTCGGCATTTTAGAGAATGTATAATGGGATGAATGCATTAGCCTGTAGGTTGTTTGCTAGGGATTATGTTGTCAACGAGATTGATTCTTTTTAGTCCATGTAATTGAAATTTTCTTATTAATGATATAATATTATTTGAGCTTTGATATATGCTTTTGGAGCAATTTTGCTTGAAATTTATTTTTCCAGAATGTGCAATGGTTAAAACAGCTTAATTATAAATATTTTAAAAATTAGTTGTGTGGAGAATTCGAAAATTTCAGTATGGGTCACATATATGACTATATCTTAGTCGCATCATAGGTAAGATATAAAATAGAGTTGGTTGGACTTGAATGCCATGATATACCTAACTTTGTTTAATTCATAACTAAGAATTTGAATTAACTATTTTTTCGGTGACATGTTCGTGGTTGTTTTCACACTATTATGCTTTGTTGATACTCTCTGTATTGAACTATGGATATTTTACTGACCGAAGCAACGCAGATATGTAGGTAGCTGAACTTGACATAAGACTGGCGTAGGAACATATCCAAGGTATTTATGCTTGTTAAACTTATCTATACTATAAAAGTTGAAACTTTCAAATACAATTTCCACCATGATTAATTCACCCATCCCTTTCACAAAACACCTCCTAATGGCCCACAGGTAAAGCCATTTTGTTTGACAGGGGCTGGTGGACCGAAAAAACCGAACGGAGGAAAATGATTCCACCAGTTCTGAAAATATTTGGTCACCGCGCCGATTGTTTACCCGCCCGCGTGTACCCTCACGCCCGCTCAGGACTCGGTTGGTTTTGGATGGAAAGCATCGGCGACAAATCAGGAGATTGGTTTTGTATGGAAAGCATCCGTGATTGCCTTCCCTTTTTCCTTCTCCCGGTCCCGGTCTTCTCTGCGGTAGACGCGAGCGTCGGGGTTGTTGCTTGGCCGTGGCGACTGTCTACGCCACTACGCCGCCGGACGGGACCACGCCGGACGACGCGACCACGCCGGACGCCGCGGCCACAGCGACGGACGCCGCGGCCTCGACGATCTACGCGACCACGATCGGCATTGCGTGCCGACCGCCTCGGCCGGATCTGGGGCGCCGCCTCGGGTACCAGATCAATGGAGCAGCAGGCATTTGAGCCGACCAGACTCAGGGAGAAGTGGGCGAGGGAGCAGAGGGAGGAGGCCCAGAGCTTGTCGGAGCTCGGGACGCCCGTCATGAGGCTTGGGCTACGGAAGCCGCCCTTGCCATGGTGAGTACTGATGAGTGGTGGCGTGGGGGGAGGATTTGTGTGGGTCGGGACTTGGGGATTGATTTCTGGTCGTGCGATTCCTGGTTTTTTTTTTCCCGCTCTCCTTTAAAATTTCTGTAGGTATTTGATGACTTGTATCCCAATGGAATACAGGTTCAGATAGCATCTCCAGCAAGACCTCAGCTCCTGCTAATAAAGTAGGGACCAAGAAAAAAAAAATCCCCTCGAGCAGATCCTCTACTCGGGTCCCGGAGGCACCCAAATCCCTCCTCCCAACCCCATCTCCCACGGGTCCATACGAGGCCCCTACTTTTTCTCCGTCTCCTCCCTCCTCTCCTGTAGCACCCGCGCCGCGTGATGTCGCTGGCCCGCCGCCGCGCCCGCGTCGCCGCAGAGCCCCGCGCGCTGTCGCTGAGCCCGCGCTCGCTCCGCCTCCCTCCGCCGCGCCACCGGCTTGCCGCTTGATTCGCTCCGTCCCAAGACCATCACTTCCCGCCGGCGAGCACCCGCGGGGCGCAGTTGCACCGCTCGTGCCCAAGGTCGTGGCGGATCCGGACTCCTCCGCGCGCGCCGTGCTCGTCGATGCAGCCCACGTCGCGGCGGGGGCCGCGCAGTCCACGAGCAGCTGCCCTCCGCCCTCGCCGCGGCCGTCGAGGCCTCCGAGCCCACCGAGGACCTCGCCGCCTACCTCCTGGCGCTTCTCCCCTAGCCTTCTCAAGCTCCTCTCCGCCCCTTGCTCTATCCTCTCTGTGCCATCACCGCGGGCCGGGCCGGCAGTGCCGCCGTGCGCCGGCCGAGGCCGACAGCGCCCGCCTGCTCCATTTCGCGCCGCCGCCGCGGGCCGGGGCTGGCAGCGCCGCCCCGCTCCTCTCCGCGCCACCGCCGCGGGCTGGGGCCAGCAGCACCGCCGCGCGGGCCGTCGAGGGTGAGAGAGAGGGCAGAGAAATAGAGGAGATAGAAGAAGAAGAAAGGAGGAGGGAGAGAGAATGGGTAGGTCCCACCTGTCATGTAAGAAATAAAAAATAGACACTGATGTATGGGTCCTGCTTGTCATCGTAAAAGAAGGGGCTGCAAGTATGGGCTATTGTTGGACTTGAACACAAAATTAGAGCCCCACAAAGTTAGGGCCAACCCCTACTCAGCAAAGTAGGGTCTAAAGTAGGGGCTATTGTTGGAGATGCTCTTAGGCTTTACTTCTACAAGTTTTTTTTTTGAGCTGAGCTGTTGTGATTAATCGTCAATGTTTCGGAGCAAGTTGGTTTACCAGTATGATGTATGCACCTCTCTAGCACAGGTGCAACGCATGAGCCACATTGATGTGTTCCAGTTTTGAAGGAAAAGTAGGATACTACTCTAAGTGTGGGGTTACTTCAATTGACTCCATGTCAATGCAGTTTTTGTGCTATGGAAAATTTCAGGGCCTACAACCTATAAAGTAGCTAAATTAGAGATGCTACCCTTTTTTTCCTGAAATTGCATCTTCTACTTGTTGGCGCTAAAAATCGGTCAGGAATCGGCCGATGACCTTCAGCGTCGGACACACGATCCGGGAGAATTTGCTTAACTCCTGTTCGGGTGATTGCCCTGGTGCGGTTCGCGCGGCGTGCCAGTCAATCTGACATGTTGATTGACAAGGAAAAAAATGTATTAAATTCCGGGGTTCCGATCGGCTAAAATTCCCAAATGTCCCGAAAAGCGTATTAGCGAATCAACCGATTTGCTATGGAGATGACCGGCTATTGATTAGCCGATAATCACGTGGCGATTGCAGAGAAACTACTAAAGTAACTCAAACAATCGCTACAGGTGCAACACTCGAAATAGATCTAATCGGCTATATGATAATAAACAAGGAAAAATAATAATAAAGCCGACAGTTCGATCTCAAGCTGGATAACTGGTGATAAAACTAGAACAATAGGTAAAACCTATAATTCTAGTAAATATCGATAACTGGTGAATAAATCTAAACGAAACAACGGCGATGCGCCTGAAGTTAAAGCTTAGATGTTATTCGATAAACGGAACCTACCAATTGGCCGGAGATCGTGTCGATGCAGCCCTGCCAATCCGTACGAACTCGTGAAAGAAAAAGAAGTATTGGCGAAGTCGCCGACTTGAAAGTAAAGTACGATGAAAAAGTAGATTGTTTGTATTGATTGATATGTATATGTTACAAAACCCTGACTGCTCCTATTTATACCCTCGGACTAAGACTCCTGATCTATTACGATCCGTTGCAACCTTGATTTAAATAAAAACTACTATATCTATAAGACTTTCCTAAATGAAACGGGCTCCCGCAGAATCTTCTGCCGCCATCTCACAGCCCAATCCAGACTCCTTCCAATGCTCCTCGACCGAGTCGGCGTCATTCTTTGACCAATGTCAGATCATCTTTGACTGGGATCCTCCGTTGGGATTCCATTGGCTTCATCCGCTATCTGCTAGCGCAAGCCCACATTGGCCCAAATGCTCTAGTCTTTCAATCGGCCGACCCCTACCAACTCCATTCGCCAATCGCACAAAACACTGCAGCGCCAATCGGCCGACTTCTAACTATAGCGTCAATCGGCCGATTTCCAACTGTAGCCCTTAAATCTATTGCATCGGCCAATCTCTTCCTCTCCTGACGCCGATTCAACACATGTCAAAATCTGGCGTCAACACATGCCCCCCAGTTTCGGAGTAAAACATGACTTTTACTTTGAAATTCTTTTTTAATCTCTCCTCCAACAAAATTCTCCTTCCGTTTCGCGGTCTTCTACATGATGATTGCAATCTTTTCGAACTGGGCACCTGAGACAACTGTTCCCCTGGAATTCGTGTAGACGGCGCGACAAAAATCCCGCTTTTACCCTTTCTCTCTCGAACTGTCTTTAAGTACTGGCGTTCTCCGCCGCTTCTTCTCCACGAGCTTAGTAATTTCCTCCCCAGCGAATCACTTTCTATCTTCTCCCAGCGCCCTCTTGGTTTCCAACCGCATTCTCCGGCGATCCTTCTTTCGTCTACAATCCGCTTCATTCCTTCAATGGCGGCACCATCAGCAATTCCACCAACCACGGAGGCTCCGCCAGTAACTCCATCGGCGACGGTGGTTCCATCAGCGACTCCATCGGCGACGATGAGCTTCATCCCGGAGGTAAACATCCGAAACTTTCCTCTTTTACTTTTTACCATCCAGGCACCTTTCAGATCTATTCTTAGTTCCTCCCTTTTTTACCTTTTTTAGGCATTTAGACACCAAATCACTATTCCCCTTTCCGAAGCTCCTGGTCTCATCTGCTTAGGCCCTATGGGGAATCCAGACCCGACTGATCTGATTAACTTAGAAACCCATAGAATCCCTTTCAAGCAATCACCTATGGATTTGGGTCAGTGGTCAGGTGTTTTTAGATCTTGGCCGAATGAAACCCCCGGCTAGAAAGAGTGGTAACAAAGAATGGCCAACTCTAAGAGAGTTCAATGGGATGAATTAAAAATTGGCCAGTGCATCAATCTCTCTTTATCCCAGATGGAGAAGAATGAACCCCTGGTAATGGCAGCCTCCTATTTCTGGTCTGATGCGCTCAACGCGTTTCTCTTTGGGCACGGACCCATGACCCCAACTCTGGCCGATGTCCTGATGCTGACCGGCCTTGACATTTTTTCCCCCGATACACCCTTTGATTATCTGATCAAACCAACCCATCGGCTAGAGACGAAAGGAATCGGCGGGTGGAAAGGGTACATCAACAGAAACATAAGGACCGAGACGATTTTGGAGAGAGAACATACAACATTCTTGATGATGTGTCTAGAGAAGCACCTCTTCTGCGGCAGAGCGGTTGGTCCTTCTTCCAATACACAAGCTCTGGCCGAAGCCCTGTCAAGAGGATCCACCATCCCCCTCGGGAAGCATCTGCTAGGATCAGCCTACCACATGATGCACCAGATCGGCGTCAAACTATCAAAGGGAGAGCCGATTGGTAACCCTGGTGGCCCCTGGTGGTTCATCACCCTCTGGCTTAACTTGTACATGAGCAAAGTCTCCCAGCAGCAGATAGGGACCAAGACATTCCCCAACATTGAGTCAGAGGAGAACACCACCATACGACGACGGTGTACCTCTTTCGGTGAAGCGGCATCAGCTTTTCCTGGTTGCCAGTTCACCGCCACCCAAACAGCCGAGTATTTCAGATGTTTTTACAATGGCTTTAGTGAAGAAACCACCAGTTGGTACCCGTACCAGAGGACAGAGCCACTTTTTGAGCTTCCCTACTGCTATGACTCGTCGTCCAACTCCTTTGATAATGATCTTATGGACGTCTTGATCAAACCAGGGATTTTACCGGCAAACTTCTTCTCTGGGAAAGACTCCCCAACTTATGAATTTTACAACCCATCAGTCGCAGCACGGCAATTCGGCCTTTGTCAGCTGCCGATTCAAGTTTATTTTGCCGGCCACGCAAAATTCCGAGATGAGCTCACTAAGGGCCTCGACTATAGTCGGCTGTGCAATTTAGTGCCGGACTCCAGTACCATTGATCTAAGCAATTGGATAGTGGCTCCTTTTGCTGTCCAACAATTCAAGTTATGGTGGGCAGAATGGAAGCAACATCTCTTCTGTGCATCTCCTTCAACATATTGCAATAATCTGGATCCTGACAACATGGACTCAAATGCAGCGGTACTGCCCTTCTCCCGGCTGATTTCGATGTTATTCCTTTTTATGCTACAAATTTGCCGCTAACTCTTATTTCCCTTTTCAGTCCGAAAGTCGACTTTCTCCGACGCGGAGCCGAAGTGGTAGGCCGATAGAGAATAGCCGCCCATACACACCATTCCCACTCATCGGCTACCATGCCCCATCCATCAAAGACATCACCACCGGCCGATTGAAGCAAACACCGAAGAGACCTTCTTTAAAGAAGACGAGCCGCCGAGTGCGTGCCCGTATAGAACCGGCTGATCAATCAGCGGCGGCATCGGCTGAACCTTTAGCTGCACCAACTTTGCCGATTATTGAGGAAGTCGATCTACAGGCTGCTACAGAAGTTGGAGCGGCTGCTGCATCGTTACTAGTACAAGCTGTTTAGGTAATTTCGCACACCTCACATACTTCTAAGTATTCTATCGATATTAACTTCTTCTTTCTGCCAGGCTGCGCAAATCGCCCCAGTGCAGTCTCCGCAGCAATCGGCTACATCCCAGGCAGAAACCGGAATGCCAGCAATTCCCTCCACCGAGGTAGAGAGTCTCTTAACTCAATTTCTTGATACTCAACCCAAAACTAACTGATTCTTGATGCAGGCTACTCTGGGTGCATCGATTGTACCTTTCCAACAAACATCGTCCGGAAGACTCACAAAGGTACGGCAGACATCATATATCATCAGACTTAATCATTTGCATTATACTTATAAAATCCGTTTGCCATACCTTTCCAGGAGGCTGGTCCGAGCAGGGCACTGATAGTCGTCGAATCTTCTTCTTCTGACGAGCCAATCACGCCAGTTCCCGAGATGAGGGTGGCACTTCCACCGGCGCAGGCAAAAGAAATCCGTTTCAAAGAGGTAAGGAACTTGTCACCCAAATCAGCCGATTTCCCCATACCGTCTGCTAATCCGTATTTTTATTTCTTTTATTCTTTCGCAGGAGCAGGACACTCCCAACAATAGTCTTTTTTCTTTCGCGGTTGCCCTTTCTAACGATGAAGAGGTTGCTTCACGCCAAGTCACACTGAGCTCGATCCTTGATAACGTTTGTGCCAAGCTCGAGAGTATACGGACCCTCCTCCAAGATGACATCGGCCGATTAGTGGAAGACGCCTCGCCGATTCGGCAACTTTTTAGTGAAATCAGAGGCCGAATTCCAGAGGAAGCGACAGAGGCTCTGGAACCTGCCGCATACATAGAGTCAATGTAGACTCCAGTGCTCAGAGCCTTGCACCATATGGCCGATCGCGCCAAACTAGCGAAAGCCCGCGAGGAGGAAGACTCCTACAAACATCAAGCTCAAGAGCTTCCTTAAAAACTCTCGTCCAGATATCGTCGGTGCCATAGACCGCCTTAAACGGCGAAGGGCAGAGCTAGCCAAGGAGATGGATCAGGTGACCCAGGCCATAGCTGCTGAAGAAAAAAGACTCCAAGATCTCCCATCCATCATCGCCGAGTTGAAGCAGGAGAGGCAGAACCTGGCCCACGAAGCAATAAAAATCCATCGTCAAATGCCAGAAGTCCCTGGATCGGTTGATGACGACCAGAGAATCGTAGACTCGGCCGATCAAGTTAGGCAACGAGCGATTGCGGCTATTGATGCCCTCCTCGGGTGAACTGTAAAAGTTCTGTAAACATTTAATGTCCTCTTGCCATTGACGTGTAGATTCCAACCTTGACCGTCCTCTTTGGCAGCTTTTCATTTATTTACCCTTTTATTCCGATGGGACGCATCCCGCCATTCCTTCACCCTCTTTCTTCCATAAGTATGAGATCCCGTATCATTTCCAAAGGTTTGTAATGGTTGGAGCAGCAAACTCGGATTCGGCAAGAATCTCATTTTTTGGTAGTACGAAGGGGGAATTGGCCCAAAAATTGGATAGGGGTAAAGACGCAGCCGGGTGCCGGCGGCTTATTCAAGTGCCCCCCGAACCGCGCGAAATGGTCGCCTATTACACGGCTCACAAACTCTGCCTGGGGTGGGGCTACCTATTATTCGTAGGCGGTACGTACGGCGCACACAGGGCCTCGGTTTGCTGCGTGGACTGTCGTATTGCCCGTCTTCTTTCCCTCTAACAACCTGATCTCCATCCTCCCAGACTAGACGTCAAGATGTCCTCTTCGTCTTCTTCTTTCTCCATCAACCAGGTGCGAAATCCTCCTCTATTTCCTCTCTTGATATTTCAATCATTCTTACGCTAGGTGGTTGTTTGCTCTCCTTTTAGCCGAAATGGCTTAGTCCCAGTTTGGAACGAGCGATTGAAGTCATGCATTCAGACAAACCATTGTCGCAGGCGGACAGAGATCTGATCAAAGCTCATTTCGAAGAACTCAAAGGTCATGTCCCTGCTGAAGTCCAGAAGGTCTGGGACCATGTAGACGCTAACTGCTCCAGGCGGCCGCCAATTGAAAGGAGTCATCCACTCCCTCGCTCAGTCGCCCTTGAAGATGCTGCGGCGGGGAAATCCCAACCACCTCTCGACAGGAGCCACCCACTCCCTCGTCAAGTCGAGGTTGAAGTCGCCATGGAGGATCTGGAGGAAAAGAGCATCTGCTTCTTGATAGAATTAGGCCGGATCGAGAGGGAGATTAAGAAAAAGCACGATCAATAGATATGTTGGTACTTTTGTTCTAAGGGCGACTTGTACCGTGTCGGCCATGTACCCTGCTGGTTCTTACCGAATAATGAATCGGCCAGACTAAATCGAATGTTTCACCCTTAAGGCGATGTCATCTTTACATCGGCTATATAGACAGGAGCCAATAGGAGTTGGCCACGTTGTCCTGATGCACCCTATCGTAAGTTATGCACCCACCCATATACTTGGATAGTACCTCTTCAGATATCTCCCGTTTAAGACTCTTGTGCATTCTTCCCCTTTGATAGTTTCTAGTATATATGCATTTCCCGGAGCACATCGGCCGATTTTATATGGCCCTTCCCAAGTGGGCGACCATTTACCGAATTTGGCATCCTTAGACCCTATCGGCAGCATCAACATCCATACTAAATCTCCTTGGGAGAATTGTTTAACTTTGACCTTCTTGTCGTACCACCTGGCCACCCTTTTCTTGTTTTCTTCGATGCTAATCAGGGCCCTTAATCGCTAACCCGCCAAATCGTCGAGCTCTCCCTTCATGAGGAAATAGTCATCGGCCGTCAACTGATTTTGAAGCGATGTGCGCCTTGACCCTGTCCTTAATTCCCAAGGCAATACTGCCTCGTGACCATATACCAACTGATAAGGAGATATCTTAGTGGCCCCGTGGAAAGCCATCCTGTAAGCCCATAGAGATTCGGTTAAAGACATGTGCCACTTCTTGGGTCGTTCCTCTATCTTCCTCTTGATCAACTTGATTATCCCCTTATTGGATGATTCGGCGTGGCCGTTGGCTTGAGCATAATACGGAGAAGAATTCAACAATTTAATCCCCATATCGGCGGCGAATTCTTCGAACTCCCCTGAGGTGAACATCGTTCCTTGATCAGTTGTGATGGTTTGAGGGATGCCGAACCGATAAACAATGTGATTCTTCACGAAATCGATCATAGCGGCCGATGTCACGGTCTTTAACGGAACTGCCTCCACCCATTTGGTAAAATAATCAGTGGCTACTAATATAAACTTGTGCCCTTTGCTTGATGGAGGGTAAATCTGTCCGATCAGGTCTATCCCGCAACCTCCAAACGGCCATGGTTTGATTATCGGATTCATAGCCGAGGCTGGTCCGCGCTGCACATTGCCAAACTTCTGACAGTCTTAACAACCTTTATAATATTTAAAACAATCTTCGAGAATCATCGGCCAATAATACCCGTTGTTTCTGATCATCCACTTCATCTTGTGAGCCGATTGATGAGCTCCGCATACGCCCTCGTGGATTTCTCCCATCAGGACCTTTGCTTCTTCCATTCCCAGGCATTTGAGAAGAACCCCATCAATCATCCGGTAAAACAAATCATCTTCGAGCAACACATATTTCGTGGCCTGAAAACGCACTCGCCGATCCACTTTCTTGGATGGATCTTTCAAGTAATCGGCAATCTCCTTTCGCCAATCGTCGGCCGCAAGTTCCAGAATCATGGCCCCTTGAATCGGCCGATACCCGGATGTGTGTTGGGCAAGTCTATTGGCCTCTTCATTGTAATTTCTGGGAATGTGCTCAATAACCGCAGACTTGAATTCCTATAACAGTTGGAGGCAATCTTCGTCGTAAATCCTTAAGACATCATCTTTGCATTCAGATCTCCCCGTTAATTGATCCACAATGAGCATGGAATCTCCAAAAATTTCCACCGCATCGGCTTTGATTTCTCTTAACAATTGGATACCTTTTAGGACGGCTCGGTATTCCGCCTGGTTGTTGGTCGCGGATGCCTCTATCGGTAGAGAGAAATCATAGCTTACCCCCCTGAGGCGATATGAGAACGATGCCGATTCCCGATCCGGCTCCACACGAGGAACCATCAAAGTATAGAGTCCATGGAACTGGTTCAACGACAGCGATTTCCGGTCCACAATGCTGAGCCACGAAATCGGCCATAACTTGACCCTTGACAGGTTTGGCCGATTCGTACCTTAGGTCAAACTCTGACAGAGCCAGGATCCACTTTCCAATCCGTCCTTTCAAAATTGGAAGTTATAGCATGTATTTCACCACGTCATCCTTGCATACGACTATGCACTCTGCCGATAACAAATAGTGCTTGAGCTTGGTACACGAGAAATATAGACACAGGCACAGTCGTTCGACCGGGGAATATCTCGTTTCAGCGTCCAGGAGTCTTCTGCTGACATAATATACCACCTGTTCTTTTTCCTTCGAACTCCTGTGCCAGTGCCGATCCGATAGCCCGCTCGTCGGCCGATAAGTATAGTTTGAATGGCTTGTCAGCCTGTGGCGGGACTAATACAGGTGGTGAAATTAGATATTGCTTGATGTCTTCTAACACTTTGCGTTGTTCTTCTCCCCACACGATTCCTGATCGGGCTTCAATTTCAACAAAGGAGTGAAAGCTTGAATACACCCGGACAAGTTGGATATGAATCTTCTAATAAACTTGACCTTGCCGATTAGGGACCGCAGTTCAGTTTTATTCTGCGGGGCCACAACCTTATTGATGATAGCTATGGTCTTCCGGTTGACTTCTATCCCGCGCTCATAGACCATGAATCCTAAGAATTGCTCGGCCGACACACCGAATGCACACTTGTTCGGGTTCATTTTCAACCCATGGTTCCTTGTGCACTCCAACACCTCTTGTAAATCGGCCAGATGTTCCTGATGACCTTTTGACTTGACCACAACATCGTCGATGTAGATTTCCACCGATACACCAATAAGCTTGTGAAAGATATAATTCATAGCCCGTTGGTATGTGGCGCCGACGTTCTTTAATCCAAAGGTCATTACCACCCACTCGAATAAACTGAGGTGGCCCGGACACCTGAAAGCCGTTTTCAAAATATCTTCTTCGGCTATTAATATTTGATTGTACCCAGCATTACCGTCCATGAAACTGATCACTTTATGTCCTGCGGCAACATCTATCAAAACGTCAGCTGTCGGCATTGGATACCCGTCCATCGGTGTAGCTTGATTTAGGTTCCTGAAGTCGATGCATACGCGCAACTTTCCGTTTTTCTTGTATACGGGTACAATATTAGAAATCCATTCGGCGTAACGGCACTGCCGAATAAATCTTGCTTCAATCAATCTTGTAATCTCGGCCTTTATATCAGGTAGAATTTTGGGGTTGCATCGTCGTGCAGGCTGCTGATATGGCCGATATCCTGATTTTATAGGCAACCGGTGTTCGACAATAGACCGGTCTAGACCAGGCATCTCATGGTATTTCCAAGCAAAGCAATCTTTGAATTCTTTTAATAAATTTGTCAATCTACATTTGTAGTCGGGATTCAAGCTAGCACTAATATACGTCGGCCTTGTCTTGCTACCATCTCCTAAATCCACCATCTCCAGTGAATCGGCCGACGTAAATCCGTGTCCAAGCTTCCCGTCTTCTCGGACGAACTGATCCATCTAATCTCAATCTTCAGAGCCGACTGCTCGGATCAGCTGTAGGCCAAAATCGGACACTTTCAGGAAATCAGTGTCCTAAGTCCTACCGGATATACACTTGACGTGTTCACAACTCCACTGTTGCGTGTCGGCCGCCGCAACACTGTAGGCGGAATCGGCGGTGACTATCTCGGTACTGTCGCCGACCCACTGTACGAGGCATTGGTGCATTGTAGACGGGACGCAGCAATTCGCGTGTACCCAATCGCGACCGAGCAACATGTTGTAGGACCCCTTGCCATTAATAATAAAGAAGGTAGTGGGAAGGGTCTTACTGCCGATGGTGAGGTCGACGCAGAGCGCTCCGTGGGTGGGAGACACGTTGCCTTCGAAGTCTTTGAGCATCATGTCTGTCTTGGTCAGATCTTCGTCGCTTTTGCCCAACTTCCAGAACATGGCATATGGCATGATCAATTTTCATCGGCTTTGCTGGCTTCGTCGGGACTTCGAATTTGAGTCTACCTTGCTCAATTGCCGATTGTATCTGCTGACGGAAGATTTTGCACTCATTTGTGTCGTGAGACGTGGCATTGTGCCACTTGCAATATTTCATCTTTTTGAGCTGTTCGGTCGATGGAACGGTGTGGTAAGGTGAGAGCTTGATCTGCTCCTCTTGGAGAAGTAAGTCGAAGATTTTATCGGCCTTTGACGTGTCAAAGCCGAATGCCTCTGGTTCTTTCTTCCCGAAAGGGCACGATATCGGCTTCTTCCCTTTGACCCATTCTGCTAGGCCGATTTCCTCTTCTTCTTCAGATTCAGATCCTTCTAAATAGGCCACCTTTTTCTGGAAATTCCTCCGCTGATCAAACCGACGTACTTTTTGACTGGCCAATCGGTGAACGATCTGACTTAAACTTTCAAACTCTTGTGAGGCGTACCTCTCTTTGATGTGTGGCAGAAGACCTTGGAAGGCGATATCGGCCAGCTGAGCGTCGGTCAGGGCTAGGGTATAGCATTTGTTTCTGACCTCTCTGAACCTCTGTACGTAATTAGTTACTGGTTCGTCGCTCCTCTGCCTGAGGCTGGTCAGATGTGAAAGCTTCATCTCGTGGACTCCCGCGTAAAAGTACTTATGGAATTGTTTTTCCAGATCGGCCCAAGCAACGATGGAGTTGGGTGGTAGGGTAGTGAACCACTGGAAGGCCGATCCAGATAGAGACGACGAGAACAAACACACCCGCAGAGCATCTTGTGTGGCGGCCTCCCCGTACTGGATGATGAATCTATTTACGTGCTCCACGGTTGAAGTGTCATCCAGCCCCGAAAATTTGGTGAAGTCAAGAACTTTGTACCGATGGGGAAACGGCAGTAGATCGTAGGCAGGTGGGTATGGCATTTTGTACGTATAGGTTTGTACCTTCGACTTTAACCCGAATTGGTCTTGAATCACCTCCGCTATCCTTGCTGTCCAATCCACTTGCTGCTGAGGAACAACTGGATGGGGGATCGGCACATGTTGATGGATCGGCGGTGGGACGGCCGGGTGGTGGATCAAAGCGTGTGGCGGATTTTGCGGCATCGTGGCCGGCTGAGCAGTTGACAGCTGGTGGCGTAACGAATCTGCCGTCCCATCGTACAGCATCATCGGCGCCGCGCTTCTGAGTGTTTCCTCAGCATCTGCTCCCCTGCCGATTTCTGACGTGGCCGGTTGAGATTGGGGGGCCGTCGGCCGGATAGCCGAATGGAATGGTGCCTGGATCGGAGAGCTCCCATGACCGGTTGATTGGTCCAGAACAGCCGCCGTTGCTGGTGCCCCCCAAGGTACTGAGTTTGAGGGCAGTGATTGCACGGAAGAAATCTGGGCAGGCTGAGGCGGCGCTTGTGATCGAAAGCATGGCGCACCGTTATATCCTGGAGGCATTGAAGGCAATGAAGTGTTGTATCCTCCGTGTTGTGTCGATATCGGCTGAGGAGCCGAGTGAGACGTGCCTGGTAAGCTTCTGACTGGAGCTATAATAGGTGGGGCGTATGCTGGCCCCTGATATCCCTGAGCTACTCCGCTAACCAGAGAACTGATGACGGCATTGTATACCGTGTTGGTCATTACTGAGGATTGGTCGATGAAAGCCTGATAAACGGACAGTTGAATCATATCGGACATCTTGCCCGAGTTCTCAGCGATGGTGATCTGGCGGGGAATTGGAAGAGGAGCTGTCTTGATGGTCTCCCCGGTTCTAGTACGACTGAAAGATTGCAGATATACCTTCTTGTAGTCTTCTAGGTGTCTTGCTAGTTCTTCTTTCTGGTCGTCCTTGAGATCTGTCTCCGTAACCTCAATGATGTTGTTTTCAGAGATTTCGGTGGTCTTTGACATGTTTGATATTGAGGTGGTCCCACCGGGCGTGCCAAAAGTGTGTTGGCGCTAAAAATCGGCCAGGAATCGGCCGATGACCTTCAGCGTCGGACACACGACCCGGGAGAATCTGCTTAACTCCTGTTCGGGTGATTGCCCTGGTGCGGTTCGCGCGGCGTACCAGTCAATCTGACCTGTTGATTGACAAGGAAAGAAACATATTAAATTCCGGGGTTCCGATCGGCTAAAATTCCGATCTGTCCCGAAAAGCGTATCAGCAAATCGGCCGATTTGCTATGGAGATGACCGGCTATAGATTAGCCGATAATCACGTGGCGATTGCAGAGAAACTACTGAAGTAACTCAAACAATCGCTACAGGTGCAACACTCGAAATAGATCTAATCGGCTATATGATAATAAACAAGGAAAAATAATGATAAAGCCGACAGTTCGATCTCAAGCTGGATAATTGGTGATAAAACTAGAACAATAGGTAAAACCTATAATTCTAGTAAATATCGATAACTGGTGAATAAATCTAACGAAACAACGGCGATGCGCCCGAAGTTAAAGTTTAGATGTTATTCGATAAACGGAACCTACCAATTGGCCGGAGATCGTGTCGATGCAGCCCTGCCAATCCGTACGAACTCGTGAAAGAAAAAGAAGTATTGGGCGAAGTCGCCGACTTGAAAGTAAAGTACGATGAAAAAGTAGATTGTTTGTGTTGATTGATATGTATATGTTACAAAACCCTGACTGCTCTTATTTATACTCTAGGACTAAGACTCCTGATCTATTACGATCCGTTGCAAACTTGATTGAAATAAAAACTACTATATCTATAAGACTTTTCTAAAGCAAACGGGCTCCCGCAGAATCTTCTGCCGCCATCTCCTAGTCCAATCCAGGCTCCTTCCACTACTCCTCGACCGAGTCGGCGCCATTCTTTGACCAACGTCAGGTCATCTTTGACTAGGATCCTCCGTTGGGATTCCATTGGCTTCATCCCCTATCTGCTAGCGCAAGCCCACATTGGCCCAAACGCTCTAGTCTTTCAATCGGCCGACCCCTACCAATTCCATTCGCCAATCGCACAAAATACTGCAGCGCCAATCGACCGATTTCTAACTGTAGCGTCAATCGGTCGATTTCCAACTGTAGCCTTTAAATCTGCAGCATCGGCCAATCTCTTCCTCTCCTGACGCCGATTCAACACGTGTCAAAATCTGACGTCAACACTACTATACTTTATCCTGAAAGTTTGTTGCTAGAGCATCGCAGCATATCAGTATGTACAACAGCTGCTGTTCGATCCATGCCCCATGCAACCAGTTTGAATTTTCTTTTGCTTGAGTACACTTATGTTATACGATAGTTCAATAAATATAAGCTTAACTGATTTCACACTTTTACAATTGGCTATTATGCACATAGATGGCTGGTTTTGATTGTATGATCAAGAACCAAAGTTGCACATTTTGAAAGCAGAACTTCCAAGACCACACATGCACGCACGCGCTGCTGCTGGATATCACTAATTTTTGTGAGAAGGCAGCTGCTGAATATCACATGAGTGCCTGTGCTTTCAGACTGCTTTTCATTTTGTCTATGTGATTTGATGTCCCAGTCATAATGCTTAATCACAATCTTTTTATAGAATTGATGAAAGTTGACATACCCCATACCAGAGTAACTTGCTAGACAAATTTCCAAATTAACATGTAAAAATAAAACTGGATATGATATTATGCTTAGATTATTTTCTTGTAATGTGGATATGATATTATGGTGTTTAGGTCCACATTGACAGTGGTGGTTACAAAGGAGCAGATGATATCGGCGTCAAAGGAAGAGAAGGCTGCGTTCAGCACACCGGGAAGCGGCTTTCAGAAAGTGCAGATTTCCGATAGATTTATTGAAGTGAGGGGCTCAAGTTCTTTGGATCATTGGCATCAGCAGTCCATGACATCAGTCATGAGAGGGAAATATCTCGCTGTCTGGTTTGTATGTATATTGATTTAATTTTGTTTGGAAATCAAAACATGACATGGAAAAATAGTTCGCCTAAGAGGGTAATAGGTGCTGCTTGTTCCATGCTACCATATAATGCTCCCAAGATATTTTTTTTGAATCATTAGGGTTGTTTGTTTCCATCGCATAGGACTCTACAAATATTTGTGCTAGATACTATCTTCTCATGTCAGGCAATATATTTTCAAGGGCTTAATGGATTTATAATGGGAAGGTGGGAAGTGGTAGAGATCAATATTTTGGGCAGTATGCCATTCTGTTATCCAGTCAGGTGGGTGCTAAAGGTAATTACACAGAAAGTATGTCACACTTTTCAGTTATGAAATTTAAGTTAATTGGTGATACAGTTTCTTTCTGCCCAAATTTAAGTTCTCCTGTCTTACAGTTACATATATAATATATACCTTTCTTTTTACTGACCTGGTGACAGATAACCTTTGCATCATGAAATTATCTCAATTAACAATGCATCCTTTTGTCCTCCATGGTTACTACTCTTTCCTCTCTATAATTGTAACATATAATCTTTTTGTCTATGACAACAGAACCACATATCTTGCTCTCTATGGTTAACGCTAACACATCGCGTTTTGATGCCTATTAATTTATTCTGCTGACTTTGGCTATGACAAGCTCTCCAATTTCCAGGCTCTAACGCCGGAGATGACCGCCAGTAGAATTAACGCGGCACAAATCTGATCCAGTTATTCATGAAAGCCGAAGTGACAAGCACTCCAATGGCTACTCTTATTCAGTTATTCAGTATACATGCAAATCTCGATTCTTTTTCATATTTGGTGGATACCAGTATGTTTCAATATATTTTGTAGTTAAGTTCCTACAACTGTCCAGTTAGGGAAATAGATTTTGTAATGTTTCAGAACAGAAGAAGCTGACTGGATGCACGATTCCAGTCAATGAAAGGCTTTTATATGTTCAATAAGATATTTATGTGAAGAAGCCGATCTTAAAAATGCACATAGTCCGTATTAAGAATTAATTGACTATTCGTGATCCTCATGCAGCCACAGTGGAATTGGATGAGTTGGTCTGTTTTGGCAAAGCAACAAGGGAAGCGATGGATCCCTCTGACTTTTAAGTAAGATCCACCTTTGCTTTGCCCTTCCTCTCTCATGTGATCTAATTGCCAAGTAATTATCATTGATTTGGTTCAAGTTTTTGAGCACTCTGGTGATCTAGAAACATAAGGAAATGAGGTTGATCTATTTAAATCGTAGTAAAGGAAATCTGAATCCGAGGCCTCTTGGTTTCTGACAATAAATGGGGTCATAATTTGATATATGATCTCATTTTTATGGCTGTGCAAATATTGGATGATATATCTTTTTTTCCTGCAAGAAGGCATTAACTTTGGACTATTCATGGATTATGGCATATGGCACTGAATTACCAGTGCAAAATGACAAAACTCTTTTGCTTTAGTTCTCTGCTTGCCAAATGACAAACCCTTTTGTTTAAGAAAAAAGTTGCTTGCAAAACAGGTTTTCAGAAACCATTGATTCTGTTTGAATATGAGCACGATAAGGGGTACAGAGGAAGTGTGCATCTTACTCCATTAGAGAGTTTGGGAACGGGTAATTTAGTGCGCATTGTGTTTAAGGGAATCTGTAACACTCTGGTTTTGAAGGAAAAATAATGGAAAGAGAAAACCCCAGTCGGCCCACATCTCTCCCTCTCTTTCAAGCCGGCCCATCTCCCTGCCCCGGCCCAACCCGCCTCCCCCTCCTCTCTTCTCTCCCATCCACCGACAGGTGGGGCCCACCTGTCGGGCCCTTCTTCCACCTCCAGCTGCACCGCCTCCCCTGCCCCACGCGCCCGCCGCCTCCAACGCCCGCTCGCGCCTCCCCTCCTTTCGGCCGCCTTGAATGCGCACATCAGTGCCGCCGCCACCTTCTCGCCTTCCCTCCTTCCATGCCTGTAACGGCCGCCCGCCACCACGCCTTCATGGCCTTAATGGCCACCTCGGCCAACCGAGCGCCGCCCCTCCGCCCCTTCTCCTCCTTCCCTCCCTCTATAAAAGGCACGCCCAAGCCCTCCTCCTCGCTCTTCCAGCTCCCTCGCGCCCTGCACCACCACCCCTGCGTGGCACGGCCGCACAATCGGAGCGCCGCCGAACCCGAGCTCTCGGGTTCGCCGCCGATCTGCCGCCCTCCTGCCCTTTCGCTGCTGCCGACCGTCGCCGGAGCTTCCCCACGCGGTGAGAATCGTCGCCAACCTCTTCCCGCCTTCTCCTGCGTCGCCATGCCGCGGCAATCGCACGCCGGAGTCCGGCCTCGCCGCCTCGCCGTCGTGCGCCCCGCTCTACCCGCTGCCTTGCCTTGCCGACACCGCCATCGCCTTTATCGTCGCCCCCTCGTCCTCACCGGCCTCTCCGTGCGTGAAACCGAGGCCGGGCGCTCGTTTCGAGCAGCTCCGGCGAGATCCGCCGCCGCGCGCCTCCTTTCGCTGTCCGCCCAAGCCGCCAGTGGCGCTGAGCCACACAGCTGAGCCGAGCCGCCGCCGCAGAGCCGAGCCCAGCAGCCGAGCCGTAGCGCCGCCAAGCCCGCAGCTGAGCTGCCCGCCCGCACAGCCGCCGAGCCGAGCCGACCCGTCCATCCTCCACCGCCCGATCTGGATCCTACGGCCTAGATTAGATATAGATCAACCTTGGTCTTTTTGCATAAAGGCCCTTCAGTTTTTAAGAAATCAACCCTCAATCCATCCTGCTCAAAAGTATTTACATAATGATCCTTTTTCTTCTGTTTTAACCTCTATGGTTTCTGAAAATTAAACCCGCAGTCCAACCCTTGAGGTTTTTCAATCTAACCCTTGGATCTTTAGTTTATTTAAGTTTTAGTCCTCATTTTTCTTCTGTTAGCCCTTGTATCTTTCAAAATCCTCGCAGATAAGCCCCTAAAACCTTGTTTTAGCCATATCTTTATCTTCTAACCCCGATTTCATCGATTCTTGCGCTCACGTGATCCTTGCATCATGCTCTATAACTTTATCACCTTATTTTTCCCTGTTAGTACTGTTTGTTGTACTGTTTCTTATTTTGCGTATGTTTTGCTTGTGATCGCGTAGACAACACGCCGTTCGAGGGAAATCAAGAGCAACAGTACAAGGAAGAAACACAACAGTTTGTCGAGGAAGGCAAGTGGATTTTCCCCTCTGCATATTCTATTTGGTCCTAATAATAGTTTGATTAACAACTTTACTTTATTTGTCGAAATGCATAAACTTGACGGGAATGCCTACTAAGGATTTATCTAGTCTTTTCACCCAAACCTTGAAACACCTGGTTTTAGTTATCTTTTTGGGTAGCTGTGCTTACTTGTTTAACTTTAGGGAAATGGTGTTGTTTTAATATTTTAAAAATGATAATCATGGTTTTATACTGTTGTTTTATCTGCATAATTTGCAAGATATATTTAAATGGAACATAGAGAACCACCCAAGAAAGTACAACCACAATACTACATGGCTTTGGTCTTCTAAATAATTAGAAACTCTAGCCTGTGACAGTCTTACCGAAAGGGCAAGAGGGGAATGCATCGACGGGGTATAGCTCGGCCCTCTTGAGGCTTTGAGACAGGGTCCTTTGCTAAGGTACATCCTCATTAAGGAGAGTTATGACCGCTTTGACTTGAAACCTTAGTGGGCTGTCATAGGTTAGAGAATCTATATAAAGGCCTCGTAGTGAACCCCTCGCCACTCACCTCGGAAGTGTTTAAGGGCCTTGCAAATCCGGGCGACTAAGGGAAACACGAATTATGGTGAAAGTGTACAACCTCGGCAGAGTGTAAAACTGATATATCAGCCGTGCTCACGGTTACGAGCGGCTTGGACCCTCACATGATAATTGAACTTAAAAATTTGTTAACTTGTGGTTCTTTGACTTTGTTTTAATGTTGTTGTTGTTCCTTTTTGCTTAAGTGGGTTGGTATAAACTTACATCTAGTTAATAGGTTGCATGCTAATAAAATTTGACCAACTAAAATGCTAACTGCTTAGAAACATCAGCCTTTCCTTGATGGCCTTACATATTTTCACCCACTTGCTGAGTACCAACCATAAGAGTACTCACCGTTGCCCACCTGCTGTTCAAAAGGAAATTTTGGAGAAGAGAACTTCGACGAGTTCAAGGAGTTCTAAGCGAGCGTTCACCAGTTGACTGCCTGTGGAAGAAGACATTGCCTATGGTAACAGTGGAACGTCTATATGTTATTCGGAGTGTAATAATGTTGATACTATCTTTTATTTATGTTTCGAACATTGTCTTTTGATATATTCACTTATGACGTCTATCATGTGTGTGTAAACTGATCCCCACGCACATATGAGATGCATTCGATTTTGCCATAAAAATCTGGTGTGACAGAATCTGAGGTCCAGTGAATTTGAAGCTGCAAACAGTGCCATGTGCAACACTATTGGTCTCTTAGCAGATAAGTTTGGTTTGGAAATCATAGACACAAGTTCTTCTATGTTGGGGGATCTGGGACAGCTCCAACAAGCTATTAAAGCAGAATTTCATTTGATACCCCAGGGGGTGTGCTGGTTTCAGAATTTTTCAAAGGGATGCTCTTCATGAAATAAGGAAGCATCTTTTGTTCCTGCTAGCAAGATGAGGTAACATATGCTAGCTACTTGTTTGTTGAAATGCTTAGCTACATGTTTGTTGAAATGCTTCTTCTTTCTAATGATTCGTAGTGATATGAAAGTAGTCTTGAATTAGCGGTTGCTACTAACAGGTGCAAAACTAGGAAAGCTAGCTGTTCTCAGAATCCTTGTTAGCTGTAAGGTGCTCTATACTATTCCACATTTAAATTTTCTGTTTGTTTGGTCTTGAATTAGTAGTTATGTTCTATTGACATCCATCGAAGCAGTGGTGGAGAACATCAAGAAGAATTTTTTTTGGGCTACCATACAAGGACAACAAGCTACATAATTAACATTACTGGAATAGTGAGTTTGATGTTTTTTTCTTCTATTTGTATTCTGGGACTCTGAGTAGTTGACAATATGATATCCGGCTTCTATTCCATTTAATTAGACTAAATTAGGCTCTATGCAATATCACAACATGGGGGTTTTGCTGCGGAACTTATTTGTTTGCTCACTTATTTTAGAAAGAAGCCTCTGGTTTTCTATTGGAATAAAAATCTTAAGAACTATTAAGTACCAGCAAGTCATGGCTTATTTAAGAATGGTGTTATGTCACTGAAAGTTAGCTGTTTTTAGCAAATTGGCTGTGTTGGAAGAAAAAGGGGTACGACTGTACAAGCTGCATGCACGGGATGGAGAATTGAACCAGATGGGATGGGAGGAAGTATGCTTTTTTCATTGTGATCACTGACATTTTTTAGCCTGACGCGTTTGATTCAACTTTTCATTCCAAGCATACATGAGCACATATAAGCTTATAATATGAAGTACATAGAATTAGAAAAAAAATGTTTATTTCACCTCTACACCCTGCTTTGGAGCTGCAAATTGTACTCTAATATGATGTTGTTTGCAGTGCAGTTATGCTTCCAATACTCATTGTTCTAACATGAATTTGGTTCCATCTTCAACCTAAGCACCCGATTAAATGATTAATTGCTCTGCTCTAACTGCTCGGCAGTGGCAGCGGAAGCAGCTCTGGGACCTATTGGCTTTCAGGTTATGTACCATTATAATTGCATCAGCAGCTTGGCATTCTCTCTGATTTCTAGCATGTATCTAGGGGAGCCTCCAATATTTTTGTGAGCACCCTCTGGCCATCACCATGGAAAAAAAAAGTTCCGTGTAGACGGGCTGCAAACTGCGGCATTTGCAGGCCCCTCTGGATGGACGATGCATGGCAGACGCTGCGATCCGACGCTCGCGAAGAGAAGGTGCTGCGGCTCTGCGTGATTCGGCAATCGCTTGGCACCCGGCTCTAAGACGCGCTCGGCTCCGACTCCCCGTTGCATGCTGCCTGTGCCGCTCGCCTCAAGCTGTATGTAACTGTCATATCTTTCTCTCCGTGCCGTCGACCATGGCCTCATGCCCTCATCTGGGACTCCTACAAATTTTACCACTTGAATATTCCTACATTGTTTGCTCAATGGATGTACTGTGTCAGTATAACTGCAATTAGTTTTTGCTCATTGCTTCTAAGAGGATACAAATAGACCAACTCTTAAAACTTGCTTAACAGATTGTTTCGAAACTTTCTTGGCCACAAGCTTGAGAAATAGCTGACAAGAAGGATTTGAGATAAGTGTGGTTAAAACCAGCTTTGCTAATTAAGGACGATATATCTTAGAAACAAGAAAATAACCAGATCGACCAGGAAAATAACCAGCTTTGCTGCTCAAGACGGAAACAAAAGACTATATTCTTCGCGGGGAGGGGGTCGGCTTCAAGCTGGGCGCTCCGACCACTGGCAGTGAGGAAGACCGGGAGGAGATTACCAGGACTTGATGTAATTTCTTTTCTATTGAGGGTGTTCTTGTAAGTTGGGCTTTAATCACCAAAATTTATCAATGAAATATAAACTCAGTTTCTCTCAAAAAAAATGCATGCCGGTGAGTTGCATGCAGATGTGGGGGGTTTTGTCCCACCTCGCCAATGCAAGGCGAGCGTGGCTATCTTATAAGCGCGGGTTTTTCGAAATTCTAAAACATGCACACTTGAGAAGCCGTTTGAACCTTTGTCGTGTTGTCGGTGTGGGTCTTGGCCCGTCAGGATCCTTGCAGGTCGAGTCCGTTCCTAGGTTTCTCGCGGGTCGTGCCCGATGAAGCCTTACCCCTCCATAGGCACCTTTATTTTTTTTTGCAATTTTCTAAGGATTTTCTTTTGCAGCAACAATATCTTCCTTCCTTGTGGCTATCACAATTATTGATCATGCCTGTGTGGAGATGTAAAAAAAATAGAAACTAATTTTGCTCCCCATACTTATTGCGTGTAAGTACATACATTCAAAAACCATATAAACAAGTTATGAAAATATTTATGATTGTAACTAGGATGGAGATATTTGAATTAATGAATTCCCTAAGAATCAAAACATACCCAGATGAATTAACGGGCCGTATTTTTAATGTAAAGAATGTTTCATATTTTAAGCATGCCAAATTTATTTATGATAATTTTTAGTAGTCGTTTGATGTAATCTAATTATTTTTAAGTAATTTTACTTTTTAAACACATGCACGTGGCACATGCATCTCAACTATTACTTTGAAAGAACTGGAAGATGTACACAACCTCGTGATTGACCATGATATACAAAGACAAAGAAGAATAATAAATCAATCATGCGATGTCTGTTTACATAATATCATATCAAACCACAGTAACTATTGTGAGAGGAAAATAATTCTTCTCTTCTCTTCCAATATTATTTGTGATTTTCTCATATATGTGTATGGTATTATTGAATGATTTTTTGCTTGATTTTATTGACTAAATTTTTATAAATATAAAGGTTTTTAAAACGCGTGCCTGTGGCACGTGCCTCTCCACTAGTTGCTTCAGAAAATAAGATTCATATCCTACCTATAATCTTTACCTTAGACAAGGCAAGTATCCTGAATGTGTCTTCTTGTTTTCATATGAGTGTATGACTTCTCTTGTCAGCTGCATATGTTATCACTTTTATTCTTATCTCTGCAGAAATCTGGGCATTGTAAATTAGTCAGTTGGTGGTGGGGGCAAACCATCAAACATATGGCGTGCACCTCCATGGATGAGATCACACGTTAGTTCTGCACGGGCATATCATCAAACACTTGGTGTGCCTCCTCCATCGAAGAGGCGCTTGTGGACAGCAGGAGACCAAATTGGAGCGGACGCAGTTGCAGGCCTTGCCGCAGCTAGGTAGAAGAACTTGAGGTAGCTGAGCAGGGCCCTGCGTGGTCCATCTCTTCCAAGGACTACAACGTGGTGGTGGTGGTGGACGACTCCTGCGCATCCCTCACCTCCACCCACACCGAGCTCGAGTTGAGCACATCCGCACTCTGACGCTGGGATCCTCTGGCAGCGGCCCAAGGAAGGACGAAGGACCCCGCCTCGCCGTCGACGAAGAGCGGCTTGTGCCAGTACCCATTTCTCCGCTATTTCCTAGCTCTGTCCAGCCCCCTCTCGCCGTGCCCGTTGACTCTGCGGCGACGAGCAAGAACTCCAGCTCCTCCTTAACGTCGCAGCCCCAGCGCCCCTCAAGGCTAAAGCTGAGCAGCAAGACCTCGTCTATCTCCTACCTGAGGTACGCCGGCTTCTCCCTCAGCGACGCGGGCACCCCGAACTACCCTTTTAGGTTATAGCGTGGGAATTGGGGATCGGAGAAGAGATTGGTAGAACAGAGAGAAGAACAGATACGAGCAGAGGGCAGGTTGGGATTAAGTTGATAATTATGTGATACATTTGTTGCCTCTCCTCACGCACTCCACAGGTTAAGTAGCACATTACATGGGCTTAGCCCGTTACTCGCATGTAAGCGGATTAACCCACGACGGCCCAAAGACTTTGCTGCTTGGCTTCCTGGGCCGAGAAGATACTCGAGGCCCATTCTCCGGATGCTGACCCGATGTAGCGTCCCTAACATTCTCCCCCTTGCGAAGCGGCTTGACCCCAAACCGGAGCACGGGGAAATTGCTGCTGAAGGTCCTGCAGATTCTCCCATGTAGCAAGCGACGCATGCAAGGAAGACCATTGAACAAGTACCTGAGGTGTAGAACGTAGTCCACGAGTAGACATCCACCTTTGGAGAATTTTTTCCAGAACACTCCACTGAATATTGGAACCAGGAATATCCTGTGTCACCATCATGCCTTTACCCACTGCCTTCTTAAGTTGCGAGACGTGAAAAACTGGGCGAACAGATGATGAAGGAGGTAGTTGCAGTTTATATGCCACAGCTCCAACACGCTCGAGCACTTGAAAGGGGCCAAAATACTTGAAAGCTAACTTCTGACAGGAACGGTGAGCCAAAGAAGACCACACATACGGCTGCATCTTCAAGAAGACCATCTCTCCCACATCAAAAGTCCTGTCAGAACGATTTTTATCAGCCATCATCTTCATTTGTTGCTTGGAGCGCAACAGATGTTGTTGGATCAATTCATTCATCAATTTCCTTTCTTGCAACCATACTGATAGCTCAGGAAGAACAACATTATCGAGGGAGATGCCAAAATGGCGAGGCTGCTGCCCATAAAGAACCTCAAAGGGTGAACGCCCAAGAGCAGAATGACTACTAGTGTTATACCAGTATTCAGACACAGAGAGTCATTTACTCCACTTCGCTGGGCATGCGTGTACAAAGCATCGGAGGAAAGTCTCAAGGCACTGGTTAACCCTCTCGGTCTGACCATCTGATTGGGGGTGGTAAGTTGTTGAATTACGCAGCTGAACATCAGCAAGTTTGAACAATTCTTTCCACATCTTGCTGGTGAAAATGCGGTCCCGATCAGACACTATAGCTAATGGCAGACCATGTAAATGATACACTTCAGCCAAAAACTTCTGAGCTACCACCTCTGCTGAAAATGGATGTTTGAGAGGTATAAAATGAGCGTATTTGGAGAAGGTATCCACCACCACCATGATGCAGTTACTGCCCCCTGACATTGGTAAAGCTTCCACAAAATCCATTGAAATAACCTGCCAAGCAGCTGTTGGTTTAGCCTGCTGAGAAACCAAACACTCCTTGACAAACTTGTGAATGGCTGCCTTCATACCCTGCCAAGCAAACAAGTGCTTAAATCTGCTATGTGTAGCCGGAGTACCAGAATAACCACCAATTGCACTAGTATGAAGAGTTGTCATGATCTTAGTTTGTAAATTGGAGTCATTTCCTATCCACACCCTTCCCTTATACTTCAACAACCCATTGTGTAATGAGAAAAAGGGAACTGCAGCAGGGTCAATACTCAATTTGGTCAACATTTCTTTAGCTTTCTCATCATTGGCATAAGAATCGACCACCTCTTCCAGCCACTGAGGAGTGCAGATTGAAATAGCAGCACACTGAGATGTAGAGTTTATCTTCCTAGAGAGAGCATCTGCCACTCTATTATCCACCCCTTCCTTATAGATGATTTTGTAGTTTAAACCCAGCAGTTTGGTGAATACTTTCTGCTGCCAAGAAGTATGAAGTCTCTGTTCCGTGAGGTGAGAAAAACTCCTATGGTCAGTATAGATGTGAAATTCCCCCAACTGCAAGTATGATACAGCCACCAAAATTGCCAAGTATTCTTTTTCATATGTTGACAGCCCTTGTGATCTTGGACTCAAGGTCTTGCTCAAATAAGCCAAAGGGTGTCCAGCCTGCATCAACACAGCCCCTATGCCCACTCCACTTGCATCAGTCTCAATACAAAATGGCTTAGAGAAATCTGGGAGGGCTAGAACAGGAGCACTGCTTAGAGATTTTTTTAAGGTTTGAAATGCCAACTCATGGTCTTTTGTCCAACAGAAAATCACCCCCTTTTTAAGAAGCTCTGTCAAAGGCTTGCTAATAATACCAAAGTGCCTAACAAACTTCCTGTAATATCCAGCTAAGCCCAAAAAACTTCTGAGTTCCTTAACATTTGATGGAACAAGCCATTCTACTACAATAGAGATTTTGCTAGGATCGGTAGCAACTAGCAACCCCTTGTTCACTGATGATATGACCCAAATAAGAAATCTGCCTTTGTGCAAATGAACACTTAGATAGCTTCACGTTCCATTGATCCTTGACCAATAACTCCAACACCAACCTGATATGCAACAAGTGCTCTTCAAAAGTTTTGCTATAGATTAGAATATCATCAAAAAACACCTACACACATTTCCTTAGCAAGGGATGCAAGGTTGTATTCATTGCTTTTTGAAAGGTTGCAGGACCCCCAGACAAACCAAAAGCCATCATCCTGAACTCATAATGACCCGAGTGGGTTTGAAACGCAGTTTTATATTCCTCACCAGGCTTGAACTTCACTTGATTATAACCAGCAGTCAAATCCAAGCTGGTAAACCAGCTAGCATGGCCTAATTCATCCAAAAATTCATCTATCATCGGAATAGGGTACTTACTCTTGGCAGTTATAGCATTCAAGTGTCGAAAATCCATACAAAACCTCCATGTGGAGTCCTTCTTCTTGACCAGTAACACCGAGAAAGAAAAGGGGCTGATACTATGTTGAATTATGCCAGCCTTAAGCATCTCAGCCACCTGCCTCTCTATCTCATCTTTTAGTGCTGGAGGGTATCTATACTGCCTGACATTCACCGGAGTTGCTCCTTCAATGAGAGGTATAGTATGGTCACAGTTTCTAGATGGTGGCAAACCAGTTCGGGCTTCAAACATAGCTGCAAATTCTTCCAGTAATGCCCTTAGTTCAGGTGGTACATTCAATTCCACAGGCTTAGACTCAGTCACCAACACAGCACAAACCTGCACCATAGATCCCACTGGCACATCAGCAATTATACCTTGTAGCAGAGAGAATGAACCTTCATAAGGAATAAGCATCCATTTCTGTTTCCAATGAATTTGTATAGGGATGAAACTTTCTAACCAGTCCATGCCCACAATCATATCATAATGAACCAGTGGTAACACCCTTGCTGTAGAAGTGAAATGGCATCCTTGAGAAGACCACTGTAAATTACAGAACTGAGAATTGCACTGAATAGCCGAACCATCAGCCACTGCAACCTGCACTGGTTGTTGAAGAAGGGAACTGCCAGACAGTAATTTACTCAACTGCTCACTAACAAAGGTGTGTGAACTTCCTGAGTCCACCAGAATAGTCACTTCCCTATTCTGAATCTGGCCTATCATCTTCAGAGTTTTAGGGCCCCTGCCACCCTGCGCAGCTGCCAAGGACAATGCACATAATTCTCCTTCCACAATACTTCCCGCAGGTGCCTCTTGTTCAGCTGATTGTTCCTCATCATTAATCTGCAACAACTCCCACACTTCCTGAAGAGCAAGAAGCTGGACTGACTCAGCACACTTGTGATCACGGGACCAGCGTTCAACACACTTCTCACACAGCCCCTTAGCACGTCTGTACGCACGTAGAGCCGCCAATTTCTCATCAACTGGCTTGAACCGAGCAGCATCCATGCCTCTGCGGTCTTGAGCATAAGTTGATGTGCCTGAACGATCGCCACAAGGAGGTAGAGGCAGCGGCATTGGCCCACGAGAACGTGGCCGGAATGAAGACGAGAACTCTGGCTTCCTGAACTCCTTCTTGTTCTGGTCAGCAACCTCCTCCTGCAATTTAGCCAACACACAAGCAGTATCGAGGTCCGATGGACGCTGAACAGTAATTGCAGACTTGATATCATCACGCAGACCCTCAACAAAACGCGTTGTGAAGCAAAGGGGATCAGGCTTAGTTTCATAAGCTGCCAAACTATCCAACCTACTCAAAAAATTTCTCTAAATACTCTGTCACCGAACCAGTCTGTTTGATGCAGAATAGTTGGTGAATCAGTAATTCATGCTGATCCTTGCCAAAGCGTTCTAACACCATCCTACAAAACTGATCCCACGATGACACCTTCACTTTCTCGTCTATAGACTGCAACCATCAGGCAGCCGCATCAGAGAAGTTCATGGATCCCAGCTTAACCCACATGGAAGGTTCAATACTGAACAATTCAAAATACATCTCACTACGACTGATCCATAGTTTAGGATTCTCACCAACAAACACTGGAAAATTCATCTTAGGCAGCTTACTGGAACCAGATCCCGACCCACTATAACGCGAAGCAGACTCAAACATATTCTTACCCTTATCCCCCCCAATCTCAAATCGCGAATGCGAAACAGATCGAGGAAACTTAGGGTTAGGTGGATTGGGCGGATTAGGCATACCCGTGACCTGGAGATGCGTGTGGGTATACACCGACCCAAACACATGCTCCCGGTGAGAAGGATCGACGCGGTGCCCATTAGGACCGTCGGCCGGGTTACCGGCAGCAGGAAACGCCGCGGCCGACCCAGGCTTGGGGAAGATGCCTGGTGAAGACAGCGAGGGGAATCGAGCACCAGTCGATTGACGGTCTTGCGGAGGGCGCCCACCTCCAAGCGCAAGTCCTCGATCGTCGCCTCCACCGGTGGCTTCCAGTCATCGAACTGGAGCGCCGCCTGCTCAAGCGCCCCTAAGCGGTCGCTCAAGGACTTCTCGACCCCATCAACGCGCTGGACGAGCGACGTCTTGAGATCCTCCATGGACCCTGACATGGTCTTCATTTCATCGAAAATCAGCTTCAAATTTGGATCCATGGCCCCCAATTGCTTGCGGAATCGCGTGAAGTGCTCGTGATCGATGGAATGACGCTCCAGACCCACGTCTCTGATACCAATTTATTAGAGTATAGCATGGGAATTGGGGATCGGAGAAGAGATTGGTAGAACAGAGAGAAAAACAGATACGAGCAGAGGGCAGGTTGGGATTCAGTTGATAATCGTGTGATACATTTGTTGCCCTCTCCTCACGCACTCCACGGGTTAAGTAGCACATTACATGGGCTCAGCTCGTTACTCGCATGCAAGCGGATTAACCCAAGACGGTCCAAAGACTCTGCTGCTTGGCTTCCTAGGCCGAGAAGATGCTGACCCGATGTAGCGTCCCCAACATACCCGCGTGAAGACGGACGGCGCCTCGCTGCTGTCTTCGCTTGCCGCCCGTCGCGCGATGTTGCTCTGCAGCCGCATGCCAGGAGCCGGCCCGCAGCAGCACGGAGCATCGTCACGTGTCTCGTAAGGGAGAAGAGAAGTGGGATGAAGGGATAAGGCGGGGATAAGAAGGCAGGCAGGCAGCTGCGTGCCCGGCGAGCAAGCGTCGGGGCCACCACAGGGGCCGCATGCTCCAGGCCGCCGCCAGCTAGCCGATGCGCATCGCAAGGCCACCGTTTTCAGGGCGACGTGGCCAGGCTGCGGCCGCACCGACGCCGCCCGGTTTGTTATCGTAGATATGTTAGTTGGATATACTTCAGTTTGTGCAACTGCAGGATTTCGGTCCTGTTTGGATTACTTCCGCACCTCACCTGGCCAAAACGTAGGTTGCGGCACGCAAAGAATGCGGCGGAGCATTTGTCCACCAAACATTTGGCAAATAATGCTGCAGAAAATTAAAAAGAAAAGGAGCGTTTCAATTACAAGGAGGACCAAACACAAAAGAAAAATTAGAGAACCAAACCATGGGCTGTGCAAGCCAAGGAATTTCTGCATTTGGCAGATGCTGCTGTAGGGCAACGTCTCCTGGTCCTCAGCTCCTTAATTTATGTGACTTGTGTCTCGAGATCCTCCAATCCAGGGTTATTTCTTCCCGCCTTTTAAGCTGAATGAATGTTGAGTTGTTCTCTATTTTGGAGTTTAGCAGCTGGAGAAGGGCGCAAGGGTCATTCATCTCTCAGCTTAAGTATCTCCAAGAGACTCTGCGTTTAGACTCGGTTCGGTAAAAATAGCAGAAACCGGAGAAAACCTCTATCCAAAAGCCTCGCTATCCTCGTCCTCTCGCCATCCTGCTCGCCATCCAGACCCCACCGCTCGGCAATTTTCGCGAGGGACTCCGCCTCGTCATCTCGCTCGGCGCCCTCTCCCGACATCCTCCTCCTTCATATCTCCCTCTTCCTCCCTTCGTTTTGCCTGCCTGCATCCCTGCTCTGCTCCGCTGTGCAAAGTTCGCCGCGCCGCGCGAAATCCAGGCACGGTCGCGCAGCTTCGTCACCGGTGAGCCTCCTCGCCATCTCCTATCGACTCTAGCCACCCCCAAGCCCCTAACCCTTCCTCTGCCCTTCTCTTTTCCGGTATCCAGGGAGTAGTCCGCCATGACCGCCATGGGTGAGAGCTCCGCTCAGCGGCTCGATTAGCCCAGCTCGAGGCATTTCAGTTTGATTCCTTCCGTGAGAAGCTCCGCCAAGACCTCCCCTACGAGCTCCCCCAACCGGCCGGCCTTGCATCTCGCTGAGGTGGTCGACGGCGGCGGCCGGCCTTGCATCTGCCGGTTGGCATTGTTGCCTTAGCCCGGCCCCATCCTCCGCTGTCGAGGCCGCGCTGCACCCACCGTCGTTGAGGCTGCGCCGCGCTCGCCGTTGAGCGCTCCCAGCCGCCTCCCGCCCTCGCAGCCGCCGTCGAGCCCCTCGACAGTCAGTGGAAGGAAGGGGATGACGCGTGGGACCCACATGTCAGTGTGTGTGGAGGGGAAGAGTTGAATAAATGGATAGCTAGTCCGTTGGATAGTACCACGAAATAGAGAGACAATCTTAGCTAAATGAATAGATAAATGGAAATTTGACTAGATTCATTTGAGAGATGTTCTTGTTGGCATGTCTGACTCATAAACAATTCGCTGTCACAATTTCCTAAACACAACTGCACTTGCATGCGCTCCCTTGAGCATGTCGCTGGCCAATTACGCAAAATCCCTTTATCTTTTGGCAAAGGGAAGAGAGAGAGAGAGAGAAATTGTTTAAAGCAAGTCTCCGTTTAGCTATTTCATGCTAACAAGATCCACAAGTTGTTACCTTTGTATCAGCGAGCAAACAACATCCACAAGCTTGAACAAAAAAAGCTACAAAAGTTCCAAATTCGGAAAAGCAGGTTTTGGAAAAGTTACATCAGAAAAAGAAATTATGATGGGGCCACGGTCTCGCTCGCCGCGGACGCCAACCACACGCCAGGCCCGTGCCGGCCTCCGCCTCCCACCGCTCGACCGCCGCCGCCGCCACTGGCGCCACACGGGGAGTCACGCGCGCTGCCTTCACTTCACCGCCGGCGCAACTCATCCTGGCCACCGCTGCAGCCGCCGCGCGCGGCGGCGGTGCCCTCAAGCACACGCTGCTCCCGCCCCCGCGCTCACGGACGACCTGACCGGCGCCCACATGCCCGTCTTGGCCGTTGGATGCGCCACGCTGGGTTGCTGATCTCCATCCATGCCGAGCAACACCTTCTTGCGATTTGCAGCTCCGAATCCGATAGACTGTTCTTGCTTGCCGGTAACAAATAGTGCTTTGTCTTTCAACAATCTCGCAGCATCTCTTTACCTCAAGATCATCCAACAGTAGGTCTGTACTTTGTCACAAGTGATCGCTGCTTTTTGAGCGAACACAAATGTACTTACTCTATATAATTAGATGACCAGTCAGCATAAGGACTTGGCAGGCAATTGTGCAGGAATAACGCATGCCTTAGCGACTAAGCTCCTTCGCTGTTAAGTACTGGCAGGCGACCAGCCAATCATTCCCAGCTCCTGAAAATCTCTGCAACGAAAAGCAAGCTGGATCATCACGCTTTATGCTTTCTGTTCCTCAGATGCTTGGACACATGCCATTTAGGATCTAAACATTGTTATTACTGGCAGCATGCGCATACTACTTTTTATGATTATAAAATGATGAACACCTTAATAAGCACAAAAATTTTCTTTTTGGGAATTAACAAACAGTAAACATGTGTATAAGAAAGTGAGCTCACTGTCACGACAACGACGATGAGTAGTTCCCAAATACCCCCAAAAAAAAAAGAAAGCTCTCGTTACAGGTGCTACTGGCTACTGCGCTTCACTCGGTGAAGGCTCCTCTGCTCTGGCAGGACGAAATCCGACGACCCCGCCGGTAGGAATCCCTTTGGACTGGCAGCCAACTTGATCAGCTCGCTTTAGCCGGAGATCGATCGATCGAGCAGCTCGCCGTCGCTCATCAGGAGCAGTCGTCGTGGACGGCGGCGGCCGTCATCCGGAACGCGCGGTCCCAGGCGTAGCGGAAGCGCACGGCGGACGCGGGCTCGATCTGGCGCCCGTCGCCGACGAGGTAGTCGCGGCTGTCGCGCCGGAACAGGCGTGGGTCGACGGCGACGGAGCTCGCGAAGCCCTCGGAGCGGAGGTACACGCCGCGGACGGCGCAGCCGCATGTGTTGCGCACCACCACCTCGAACACCGGGTCGTACCCGGCCTTCTCCCCCGTGTTGGCCTGCTCCACCGTCACGCTCGACGCCGCGCAATTCTTGGGGCTCGCCGCCGGACGCGCCCCTGATGACCGCCATGAACGACCGCAAAGAAAGAACAGAAATGAGTTTCGATCAGCATTTCTTCAGAAACAATCAAGAAAAGAAGGGATTCGTACCTTGCACTGGAAGGAGGAGGAGGAGAAGGGCAGGGAGGAGAATCAGAAGCTTCGTGGACGGTGCCATGGCGGTGGGTGTTCTGTTCAGTTCAGCTGGGTCCTTGATCTTTGCTTGTGGCATGGAACGGTGATTGTGATGCCATGCCCCTCTATTTATAGAGGGAATGGGGGTGCAGGAGAGTTGTGTGTGTGAGAGAGATACAGAGTCCAGACAATCAAACGGGTGCTGTGGCCTGTGGATGCATCTCTAGTCTGAAACCTGCCGCTGCTCGTGCTCTACTTTTGGTTGGTTTGGTCCGCAGATTAGCATCAGCATGCGCAGCCTCAGGACACGTCAGTAAACAATGTTGGCAAGTGCAGGGGCCTTTGGAAACTTATCACTTCCGCTTGCTTTTTCACTTCACTTTATGCTGAAAGTGCGAAGAAAAAATGGCCAGTGAGCAAGTACATTGGTGCGAGCTTGGATCTTGTGAGTGGTGGATAAAGGAGTTGTTAGCTTTTGGAACTTGGTTGCTGGTTTGGTGTAAAAAGCCCTTAGTTTTTTTTATCTATATATAGTGTTTTGCAGGAGCTGTAACTCAAGAGTAGCACTGTCCAGTTCCGAGTAGAGAATTTGGCTTCATTGTTATGGCACACATGAACAGCACATGGTGGCATGCTGCAAATAGGATTCCTTTGTGATTCAGTTCTTCATGTTTAGAGCAGAGAAATGCCTATAGCCTTTACAACCTTAGCAAGCTGTTTTTCAGTGGATAATCAACACTGATCTCCGTTGCTTGAAACATCTAACCATATCAAGAGGTGTCGCTTAATCAGTGTGAAACAATCCAAAGAAGTGTATTGAATGTGACGAGAAGCTCAGGTCAAATAGTCAATGGGACTCACGGCTAACACTGAAGTGTCATTTCAGATGGGGCACTGCACTCCTCTAGAAGGAGACACGCATCACGAAGTCTTCCAGGAAACTTCCATGCATGTGATCCGTGAAGATGTGGTCACAGTCTTCTCCCATAGGAACAAAAATCCGAGGTCGACATGTCACAGACACTTGTACACGTCCAAACAGCTACGTCCGTGTCCTCGCACACTGCATATATCAACTAAGGAAGTCCTGTCCAATGAGAAGCAAACAGATCTGGTCAGTCAACTGGTGAGTCTTCGGAGTGTATTCGTGTTTGGATGTATCCCATGTCCAATGAGAAGTAAACATATGTAGAAACCTGAATAGAAGCATAATCAACAGCAAATTCTGTGGCAATTTCACATATCATGATAACTTTAATGTAAAATTAAAGACAGAACAATAACATTTATAGAGTCAACGAAGGAAATATGAAGCTTGAGGTGGTCAATTTTCCAAACCAAATAAAAATTTGAGGACCGAAAAAGTGATAAACCACCCACTCCTCAAACCAAAGACCTTATAACCGTGCACCTGCGGCGTAATCAGCTACGAAAATTAATAGTTCAAAAAGTTTAAGACACCATATCAATTCCTACTATAAACAATTCATGGGCAAATAAATGTTCTTCATCCTTTATGATGATTCATATAGAAAACACATGGATTTGGAGTGGTCATTGACAAGCAGAGGATCTTTAAATAAAAAATTACTAAAACCGAGAAACTTCAATAATAAAACAAAACATCGGGAAAAAATGGACGAGATGCAAATGATTTATCAGTTCCGCTTACTTTGTCACTTGCCTTTATGCTGAAACTATAAAGAAAAAAGGGCGAATAATGAGCAAGTAGTACATTAATTGGTCCGAACTTGGATCTTCCGATGGCCAAACGTGAGTGGTGGATAAAGGGGCTAGCTTTTGAAACTTGGTTGCTGCTTTGCTGTAAAGGGCCTTGTATTTTATCTATTTGGTTTTCCAGGATTTTAACTCAAGATTGCAAGCACTATCTTTTTCAAAGTTGAGAATGTGGCTTCATTGTCATGACATACATGAAATACACATGCTGCAAATAGGATACCGGGTGTTTTTTTTTCCGACTTAAACGCATGCATAGAAATGCCTACAACCTTTACAACATGAGCAAGGTGTAAAGAGCGCAAGATATTCCTCATTGGATGATCAGCATTGATCTATTCCTTAATTTTTTTTTCAACGGAAGAGGAGGTCGCTTAAATTTTTTTGAAAGAAATTGTGGTTCCTTAATTAATGTGAAACAAGCCTATGATGTGTATTAAAGCAGATAAGAAGCTCAGGTGACATATAGTCGTCGATGGCATTCACTGCTAACACTAAAGGATCATTTCGCACTGATGCACTGTCCTTGCTAGGAAGGACTCACAGCACGAAGTCCTCCAGGAAATTTCCATGTAGCCATGCCCATGTGATCTGTGAAGCCGGGGCCGTCAAGGTCGATCACTATCGTCTTCTCCCACAGGAACAGAAATCCGTGGCAGACATGCGCCGCCGGTGACACTTGTACAGGTAAGAGCCGTTTGCATCTGTGTCGGCACACTGCATTTATCAACTACAGAAGTCCTGTCCAATGCGAAGCAAACATAGATATATATTTATTGTATATCTGGTCAGTCAACTGCTGGTTAATCATGAGAGTGTATCCGTGTGTTTCGATCTGTCGACCGGCCATGCTCATGCTCGTCAGAGCCTTCGCCGAATCTGCCAGAAGGGACAAGATAAACTCTGATAATGTAGACACAATCCTGAGCTGGATAAGAAGTTGGTTCATCCGTGGTGTGGTGCATTATTTCTATTGGAGAAGATCAGATAGGGTTCGTGTTTCTGCCTAAGATGATGGGCAAAGACGCTGAGGATAAAGAAATGACATCATTAGTAACAGCGACAACGAAAAAGGGAGTGGACTAGAAGTCGTCCTTCTATATCAGCTACGAAAAAAAATAATATGTGCCAGATATTCTTCAAAATAGAAACATTGCATCCTTCGCGGCGTTGGATACTTTTTGTTATGAAGAAAAAGAGACCTGGTTGCAACTATTTCGCCAGACACTATTTAGAATTGGTTGCAACTAACAGACCAAAACAGACATGGACCAACTTTTTTTTTTGGCACAACAGGCAGTGACCAAGTCTCGCTCACCAACAACTAACTTGTGCACACTTCAAGAAAAGCGTGATTGGGGTTTAAATTTCTTCAAGAAAATATTGCCTGTCGTTCTAAAAAAATTCTTCAAGAAAGTGCTTAGAATATGTGGAAAACTGACAAGAATTGTAATCAATGGAAGCTTTTGTTGCTATTTTACATATAGTAAGACTGTAATGCAAAATAAAAGAGAAAACGAACATTTACAGAGTCAATGAGACCACTATGAAAAAATCTGATGGACTTTGGTGGTATAAAACCATTCCTCACTTTTAAGCTAAACAAGTACTTCGGAGGGATAAGGTACTGACAGATCCATATATTTTGAATTTTCCAAAATAAACATTGAGGAGCCAGAATATGTGTGGAACCACTAATTCCTTGACCAAATACCTTATAGTTGTGCAACTTTGCTGAGTAATCAGCTAGAAGTATTATTTTGATCAAAATTTTAATGCATCATATCAATTCATACTTAGAAAATATTTACGAGACAAAATAATCATATAAAAGACATGGATAGGAATTGGTCACTGACCAGTATAGAATATTTAAATAAAAATACTAAGAGTCCTTTTACGGTGGTTGGAAGGTACCTCTAGGTACCTCTCTGAATTAATTTCTTTAGGTAATTTTAATCCCGCAATGGTAGTATGGTCATTTGTCCACCCCAAAACCCCACCCCACATACCCCAAACTGCACGCATTGCCTAGCTGCCCGCGCGTCCTCCGTGCCTAGCCCCGGCCGGCGCCGCCGCTGCCAGGTCGCTGTCGCCCTCGTCCCCACCCACGCCTCCTCCGTGACCTATCCGCCGCCGGCTCCGCCGCTGCCCTCGCCCTCGCTTGTTGCCGACCGCCCTACACTCGCCAGCCGCCACCAGAGGACGTCGCCCCACTCCGCCGCCACCGCCTCCCTGCCGGTTGTGTTCCCTAGTTCCCCAAAGGATCCCATTACGACCTCATCGTGCCCTTGCAGCCGCCTGCATCATATTCGTCCACCGCCATCCGTCCACAGGTTGGACTCCGTCTTCTCCTCAATTTTTTGTTTATTGATATATTGGTGTTCATCACCCTGTTTCTTGATTCAATCTCCTCCTAGAACTGTACGTATAGTAATTCATGATAGGTGTTTGTTGATGGCACTTAATGTCAAACATATGCCAGTGACACTAAGTGATGGCATAATGAAACTAGAAAATATTTGTGTTGAGTATCATAGCGCAGACATGATGGCATAACGAAACTAGAAAATATTTGTGTTGAGTAAATAAACAAATTTGTATGATTGATCACATTGTAAACATGGAAAATAATCAAATGAGATCAATAAGTACAACAGAGATTGCATACTTCGGTGATTGTTGGTTCCACACTCTCCTAATGATACTAGAGATAGATCGCCCAAGAAGCATGGACATAGAAATGTCCAAATATTAGCAAACCTCGGCTCAATCCAGCTAGCATGTAGGCCTGCAAAAAAATGAATTAGACTAAGCATGAAATATCTAGGCCCATTGAAACTAATTGGTTCAAAATAGGGCATTAAAATTGAAAAAGAACAGAGCTTTTGTACCACCAACTACTTGAAAAAAGTATTGTCTCTTTGTGATAGTAGGGATTGTTGCTTCCTGTATATTGATTTTGTTCCATGGGTCCTTATCAGTCGTATACTTCCACTGCCCCTCCCCCACCAAATAAACACTACCTAGTAAAAGCAAGTAGCTATCATTAGTTCATATCCAAGCTGGTGTAAATTTGTTATGTGGATATCTAATTTGTATAACACTATTGATGGATGCAGGAGGCAATGGAAGATCTTGAGTCTTTGCTGGAGTACAATCAAATTGTTAGGAAGATGTTCGCTAGTGAAGATGAAGAATTTCAGTTTTATAATGCATACGGTCTTGAGAAAGGATTTAGTGTGAGGAGGAGCTATGTTGGGTGGGACGCTGCGACGAGAGTGTTCTGTTGAAGCAACACTGGAGCAGGGTGATCGACAATCGTGTGTGTGCGGCTTGAGGGTGATAGTCCCATGGTGAAGGAGTTCAGATAGCCGCTGGGGCTTGCAGCGGGCTGCGGCTTTGGGCGTGGCACAGCGTTGGAGACGACGGCGCAGTTTTCGGCGGCTTGCTTTCAGCTCCTCTCCCAGGTGGAGGTGGTGTAGCGTTATGTTGTGTGCATTTGTTTGTGTGGTGTTGGTGTACGCTTCGGCGCGTTATGTACGGATGCTTCTTCTTCTTATATGATAGAGCAGTACTCCTGCTATCTTTTTTAAAAAAACCTTGACAAAGTCTAGGGTTGATTACTCACGAAATCAATTAAACCTACCCAAAACACCGATCAATTAAAGGGAAGCGTAAGCCTGAGACTCCTCCATCCAGGACAAAGCCGGTGGCAGCTCGAGGGATGTTGCTATCCTGCTGCGCCTTCCTATATATACCAATCAAGAAACATTCCTGCTCTTAAGTCGGCATTCTGCATCACGTCATCTACATCTGCACCGACATCGTCATTAAATCAGCAAACTCTCATAGCTACTCCTAATGCTGGTATAAAATCCAACTCTCACCAAATTCCGCATTAGTAGATTGGTTTTGATCTAGGCTTTGAGATCCTGTATTAGTAAGAAAGTGCTCATATTTTAACAGTACCAACAGATGACTTGTTGGATTTCTACCTGCATACAACTTTGCTCCGTCATACTTTCACTCACTGCGGAAAGTTCCCCAGCTGCCTCCAATGTGGCTGATCATCCTCTTGGACCAACGACTATTGACTACCGTCTTACTAAGCTATTGCCTCACAAGCTAGTTAATTAGACGAGAGAGCCCCTCATTGATCGAATTTTTCCTTTTTCTCGTGAGCCTCTAAATTGTTTGCACAAAAAGTTTCTTTCCTTATTCGGTTGTTCCGAATTTGACTTCACATAAAAGTACACTGCATTGTTTGTGGTCTGTTCGATGCCACTGATACCGTTTTCCTTCTTCAAGGTGTCATTGATTGCCCAAATTGTTTCTCATACAACCCCCCCCCCACCCCACCCATAATACTATTGGAAATGTCACATGCTATTAAAAATATATTTAAAAATAATATGATTACACGAAACAACTACTAAAGAAATTAACCTTCTTTATTAATATTGTAGCAATTCACTCAAATCTAAACTAAACTAAACTAAATGGACTCTTACAAACATTCTTCAGTTTTTATATTCCTAAAAGACTAGAGCCACTGGTTAGTACTCATACACATATTTCACTGCAGAATTTTGGTTTTCAGAACTTGAGCGTGGTACATCATTAACACTTTTTAGCTCCTAAGGTTGAGTTGCAACTGCAAATTTGATGCCATCATGCAACACAAGGTATGTACTAATGCAACACAAGGTATGTACTAATGCAACACAAGGTATGTGCGTGAAAGGAGACTTTTTGAGACCTTGTCACTCTATTTATAGAGCGAAGGCTCCATTTAAAAAATGGTGGTGTGCACGTGTAAACCAGACCACTGCTTATGATTTTGGTTGGCATATTCAGAGCCTCATAGGACCTATAATTGAACCAAGCTAATCTATTTTTGGAGCTCTGGTTTATGTCGGAGCCAATTTCTTGTCGATGTGAGTTTGATTTCCAAAAACGGTTCAGTTATGTCTGGTCAAACTTGCCCAAGAAATCTCACCAAAACAGAGAAAAACTTTGATACAAATGAAAAAGAAACTCGTTTTGCAAAATTTACAACCCAACGAAACCTCCTCGGTTGTGGAACTTTATGCAAAGGGAAGTGGAGCTAACAATGTCAACAAAAATGAGAAGGTGATTCTAAGTGTACTTTCTGTTGGCTCAGCTTGTTTCCAGGGAACCGTCTTCTTGTTAGTTTCTTGCAAGCAGTTCTGTTTCTCTCTTTGAGCTTCAGGAAGAATGCGCAGCTCAGAAATGCAACAACTATGCGACAATATACTTTTTTTTTTGAAACGAGGCGGCAGAAGAACTGCCGGTTGTATTTAATAGAAGAAAGGCTAGAACGCCAAGAGATACATGTACAGCTTTAGAGAATGCTTTAGACAGAAGAGGCGAGGACACTCAAAGCACTGGACCAAACTGCGCCAGAATATATTAGGGAGCTGAGAAGATCCGTACAGTGTCATGCCTTACTGTGCATATTTTTGGGAGCTGAGAATGCGTACAGTGTTACCGTACATATTTACGGGAGCGGAGAATATACGTAAGTATTAAACGAACGAAGAGTATATTTACGGTGTTAGATACTACGGATCATCTAGGAATAGATCAGCGGGTTTTCTTCTTTAATTCGGGATAAACAAAGTGGTCTTAGGTTACAACCGAGAGAGAGAGAGGAAGAGGAGTGCACATACCGCCTGAGGAGGAGCCTGACGTTTCGGCGTTGTTGGCCATGTCGTCGTCGGCGAAGTCGGGTCGAGGTGGCCGAAGCGAGCCGGAGTCGTGGACGGAGTGGTCGTGGAGGCGCGGTGCAGGGGCGCCGGCAGCCAGAGTCGTGGACGACGGAGTTGTAGCAGTGGCAGCGGCGTGGTGCAGAGGCGGTGGGCTTTCTGTCGCTTCAGCGTCTCCCGGATCGGATCGGGCTAGAGTTTGTTGGTGGATTTAGAGAGCACGGTGAATCTCAGCGTGCGTGCCCCTGCGGCTCCCACCTCTATTTTATATGGCATTGCGCGATGGGGCCCACAACCATCGGTTGGTTGGCGCCCCTGATCAGGGCGCTTCAAGGGGCTCCGACATGGTCGTTGGACCGAGCCCGAGATCAATCTAACATACAGGTGACCCTCAAAACAAGGGACATGATGATGTTTGCGCCTATTCGTACATACTTTTCCCCACATCTACACCATAAAGAATAAAAATAATTGAAAATATTTTTTACGTAAATTAATTAGGTCTGTCGTGCCATTCATATTGGATCACGTGGCAAATATAAGGATTTGACAGGAGAAGGAGAATGTAAAAAATGAATGAAGGAAAATATTTCCACCAAAACTTAAGGTTTTGTTTCCATGCCTCCCCACTTATCCGACATTGCCCATGGAGACAGACTTCATTAAACAAATAATTTTGTATGCAGTAGTCTCAAACTCTCATCGTCATGTGTCAACCTACTTCGTAACTTTGGCACTGGTACCAAGAGCAAGCACAAGAGGCCTCATACATATCCGGCCAAATAATTGCCTTTTAATCTCCAAGATAGCCCGGACATAAGATACCTGGCTGCTTCTGCACATGAGCACATTACAGACGAAACTCCCGTAACTGCTGGAAAGTGCAGACAAAACATGGAATGGATGCTCAAAATCCTGTGGAACGAGCAGACAGCCGGCTGAGACTCAAAACTATGTGGAAAGGACACATATACATGTTTGGGCTACTCTGAAATATGTAGTCATCAGAAATTTGCTGATCACCACGCACCTATTGTTCCTATATACACTGCTAGCTTCTCTTCGTTACCTGCGTTGGTAGAATTAACCTTCTCTCTTTTTGCTTAGTTGATCTTGCAACTAACAAAACAGCCACATTAATACATCATTACTTTAGCTCTGGCAACAGCTGAGTTAGTAGGCCGATCGTCCATGAAACGAAATAGTGAACCGAATCAGATAAACATAAGAATATTCACTCATTCGGTTATTTATTTAATTTTAATTCTATTCAAAATGGCTTGATAGATTTAACTTTAATTAAATCAGGTAGTCACTAGTTTTGGCATTTGTTGACTGTCAACAGATGGCAACCAACCTTTTGTTGTATTCAGCGGTGAGATGGAGCAGAGTAACTTCGGCCTTCCACAATGTGCTTACCCTGTGAAAATTCTTAAAGGTTATGCAAGTTCATGGGATTAGCTGTCATGATCGCCAACAATGGTTTATCGATCTCTACCATGAAGATTGCAAACTAGAGAAATAACAGAGGTTCTGAAGATGGATAAAGAGAAGGATGAAATGAGGAAGACTAAATCAGCAGAGAGAGATAATAAGCAAGAGTTGTTGGGGTGACGCACCGACTGCAAATAGTTCATTCATTTGAGCATCTCCAGCAGTCTGCTAATGAACATTTCCAATAAAGTGTTATTGGAATACCAAAACCACATTCATAGGTTACTGCAAAAGATGCTTTTACAGTTTCTAATAATTTTACCTCAGTCCAACTTTCATATTGGGAGAGCATGAACTCTTCGTTTATTATTTGAGATGAGTTGGGATGAAATATTGGAATGAACCAATATATTGGGAAAATAAAGAGGTACTCCCTCGTTCCCATGAAAAGTGCAATCATGCATTTCAAAAAAAAATCCTACAAAAAGTGCAATTCTAGAGATTGATCTTAACTACCTGCCTAATTAAGCAGTTAGATTTGATTTACATACTAAAACTAACCGCATGTGGAAATAAACGAGGGTATGAAGATCTTTTTCACGCTACCATTAATCTGTCGGAGGGAGTATTAGATAACTATCGGGGCACATGTTGTCCCAATAGTAATAGTTTATTAGGGAAAGGAGATTGCGGAAGATGATTATGTCCCTCTGTGAATCAAATTCTTGTTTACTAGATTCTCTAAAAGTATGTGTGACCTTTGCTAGTTAAAAAAAGAATAATGAATCATATTTGAGAATATCACGACCTATCCGTGCCACAGTTTGCACTATTGGGCTGCCTTGGCCAGAATTAAATCCCAACAATCTCATGGCGCACCAATTGATTAATAATAAGAACAGATCTCCCTACCAAAATAAAAGAAGAAGAATGGATGTGCTTTTAAAAGTAGCCCGCATTACACACTTAACCTTGCCAAAAATAAGGACAAATTATTTAGGATTACAATTTTAATATAAAAGGCATGTTTTTATGTGCTTGGCTGATTCAGGAAATCAATAAAGAGATGCCATAATGTGCATACAGCGCTATGTACGGGATTAAAATATATTAAGGCATGTATTTATCTCGTACTTATTTCCTGCCAAAACCCAAATCCCTCTCTGCTTATATAAAGTCCTACAGGACACCCATCTCCGTCCACTGCAACATCAATCCGCTACCTCGATCAAGAAAGGATCAAACAAATAGAATCGAAGAGAGATCCATGGCTGCCACCAAGGCCGGTGTCCTGCTGGTCCTCGCCGCCCTAATCTCCTGCCATGCTCTCACGGGCAGCGCGCAGCAGATAGGTGGCACCTGTCACCTGTCGGACATCAAGGTCTCGCAGGAGAAGACGGGGAAGGTCGTGCAGGGGCAGCCGGAGTACCGGGTGACCTTCGAGAACCTGTGCGAGTGCCCGCAGGACTACGTCGACGTGCGCTGCAACCGCCTACCCAGCCTCGAGCCCATCGACAGCAAGCAGATCAAGGTGATGGATGAGCTCTGCATGCTGGCCACGACCCTGTTCAAGGGGTCCAACGTCTCCTTCACCTACGCCTGGAAGACGCCGCAGGACTTCGCCGTCGTCAGCGCAACTTCGCGGTGCGGCGAGGGGATGGGTCGAAGGGTCTAGTGCCTTGGAAAGGAACAATTAGCTATTGTTGACGTTCCTTGTATGATTTCAATCCTGCTTGTTATTCTCCTAGCGTGATTTTTCTTAATAAAATCGTTACACAATCACAAGGGAATGGAAAGAGTAGCTTGGGTAACTGTATCGGCCATGTCAATTCTCCAGACTTATACCGACAGTTCATGACATGGGTGCGCCAATTATGCCACAACTAGCGCAATGTTGCAGGGCTGTTTGTTGATCTTGGTAGTTCCAACCATGACTCAGAATATGCAGGAAAATGAAGAGCTATTTCGACTTTCGAGCTAACGCCTCGGTTCTCATTTGTCCAGACATCATCTTAACCTCATTCTAGCGGATCGATGTTTTTCTTAACCTCCGCGTGACCCATAACTGTCGCCTTGGCGGGTCTCTTATTGTATTTTTAGCGAAATGACACATGCATTTATATTGTTTAAATTATTTTATATTTATTATATGATTTCTATTTGATTGCGTCAAGCATTAGATGTTTATAACCTTTTTTCACGTTTCAAGAAGTCATTTCCTTGCAAGAACAGCAAGGAATCAGTGTCGGTGGCAATGGGGATGTTGCGTGTCAAGAGGTTTGCCTTTTTCTCTTCCTGACTCCTACAACTGTTTATCGTGATACTCGTCCACTCGATAGATGGCTTTAATTGTTTATATACTCCATTGCTACAAATGATTTAAATATAGATCAGTACAGTAGTGTCGTTGTCAAGATTGGTGGATCAAGATTTAGACTAGTAAATTTCTTTTATGCGCGTACGGCTCCAGATGGTTGCGCGGGTGACACGGGATTTAGACTGGTTCGGGCAGGAAGAAGCCCTACGTCCAGTATGGGGAGCTGCTCGTGTTGCCCACGCGGGGTCTGTAGTAGGGATTACAGAAAGACGAGAGAGGGAACCGGTCCCAAGTCTCTTGGGTGTGCCCTGGAGCTCTAATGGTGGGAGTGTGTTCTTCTCACCGGGGAAGAAGGATCCCGTGCGGAAGAGAGTGAGTGTATTGGAGAGAACCTAAGTTTTTTTCTCCCCCCCGTCTCTCGGCCCCCGGCCTTCCCTTTATAGTACAAGAGGGGCGACCGGGCTACAGGTGAGACGGGCGAAGGGAGAGAGAGAGAGAGAGAGAGAGCAGAGTCCAAAGGGAAGATTCGAGCCCCCTGATCGCCATGGCTGGCCCCTGCTTTCGGCTCTGTCAGTGCATCCGCCAGGGAAGGACGGCTTCCTCCGATCTTGTCGCTGATCTCCTCGGGGGCTGGTGCCGGCGGGCGTGCGTGATGATGGCGTCGGTTGTGGCCTCCGTCCCGTCGGGGCAGGCGGTTGCCCCTGTTATCCTGCTGACAGCCTGTGCGGCGCGGACGTCCCATCCCTGTCGCCGGATTTGCGGGGCGCGAGGATGGGCAGGTGGGCGCGAGGACGGTCGGGCGTGCTCCTGTGCCAGGCGATGCAGGTCATGAGTGCCTGGCGGCGAATCAGGGAAGACTGCGCCACTGTGGCGTGCGCTGCGCGGTCGTGTGTGGGTAGGTGTGACGGGTCACGTCTGGGGCGCGGGTGCCTTTCTGCGCGCTAGAGCCGTGGCGCATTTATGGCAAGGCTGGCGGGGGGCCCACGAGATCAGCGCTCATACCTTCTAGCCTGCGCTCGAGGCTGACACTTGCCTGGTGGGCCCGGGTGAGTCCGACCCTCTACGCCCTGGGTCGGGCGAGGCGGAGCCTTGTGGCGAGGGGTCGGGAGCGTCCGACCCCGAGGCACGTGGTCGGGCGAGGCTGAGTCCTGCCGTAGAGGGATCGGGCGCATCCGACCCCGAGGGGTTTGGCCGGGCGAGGCGGAGCGCTTCTCTCCCACGTTGGTCTGACGGCGGTCGCTGTCGCCGCAGGTGGGCCCGGGCCCTCATGATCGTCGCTGCGATGGTTATCAGGAGGTCGTTAACTTTTCCTCCTGACAAGTAGTTATCTGCACTCCCTGGAAAACTGTTTTTTCAAGGAATTTTGGTGCTGCAAAATGAATTCTCCTCTTGGGAAGATCACTGAGGGAAGGGATGCGCAGCTGCGCCGCACCCTCCCGCACTACTAGAAAAAAAGCCTAAAAATGGTCTTATAGTACATGGTAAAAATGGTCTTAGGTAACGGTTTCCCAACCGGTACTACGAAGCTGAGACTAGCCGATAAAAAAACCGGTGCTTAAAGCTCCTCTGTACCGGGTGATGCTTCCACCCGGTACGCTCCAAAAAATATATTAAACCTGGGAAGTCACGCGAAATACGCGCGTGACCGGGATTCGAACCCGCGCGTGTGCGGTTGCCGGGATTCGAACCCGCAACCTCTTGCCTCGTGCATACCTCCCTTACCATCTCACCTACACAATAATTGTGATAGAGAGGAAGATATTCTAGGTACTGGGTGGTCTAAACAAAAGTACCAGATGTGAGTGGAACTTTTTGTACTGGGTGGTAACACCACCCGGTACCTTTGTCTAGCCTTAGGTACCGGGGTGGCTACTAAATGGTCCATGAATTTTTGTCCCACGTCAAAAGTACCGGCACGAAGATGACTTGGTACTACTAGGGTCATCTTGCGCTGGTACTTTTGGGTGGATCCTTGGCATGTTTTTTAGTAGCGCGGCGTCCGCCCGGACCACCGTATCAAGCTAGCCGCAAAACAACTCTTCTCTCACCATTGCTCGCTAGCTGTGCAAAGACATGGATCTCGGAGGCGGCAGCGGCCATGGGCTGCTGTGCCCAGGGAGATTTGTCTTCTTGTTGCCCGAGATTGATTCTTTATCTTCTTTTTTTTGTTCTTGTTTCACTCGCAAGATCCGATGAAAGGTTTTTGTCAGATTTAGCTCGTGTGGCGCAACATCATCTCTTCTCAGACTGGGAATTTCATTCTTTTGGTTGTTGTATATCTGAATTTTGCTAAAATTTGTGCTTCACCGTGGGCATCCTCGCTCGTAGTGCGGCCTGCTGGCCTTACCCACCCTGGCAGCGCGAGCTCACGCCCACCCCCCTCCAGCTCGTCAGCTAAAACGAAGTGGCTTCAGCTACTTACAAGCCGCGTCGAGCCGTGCTTTCTGCTTGTTTAGACAACGAGCCAACCGAGCTAGCTCGTTATCTAAACGAGCTGGAGCGAGCCGAGCTGAGCCGAGCCATATCCGCCTCTAGGTCCGTGTATACTAAAACTTCTTTTCCTAAAGGGTCTTTTGCCGGTGGTCATCAGGTTGCCGGACCCGACAACCGACTATAGCTCCACCCCTGTTGCTCGCTCCAGCTTGTTTAGATACTAGCTTGCTCGGCTCGTTATCTAAACAAGAAAAAACACAGCTCGTCTTGTCTCGCGACTAGGTCGAGCCAACTCGTTTTGGATCGCGAGCTGGAGAGGGAGCGGGCGCGAGGCTGCGATGGCTGGCGAGTAAGGGCAGCAGGTTCAGCTGCAAGAGACGGCGCGAGGGTGAATGCTGGTAAGCTGCGCTGCAAGCGACGATGTGTTGAAGCACAAGTTTTAGCACGGTAGCCATCAATATCCAAAACAAATTCACCGCCCAAGTTTTAATCTTGCAATTAAATCAACTGCTAGATAACTTCACATTTGTCTGCGGCCCTTAGTACCGGATGACACATTTAGTACCGGGCCAGGGCTACAGTGCCCCTGGGAGTCTTTTAGTACCGGCTGGAGGCTCCAGCCGGTACTAAACTGCTCCACTGACACCGGGGGGCAACGGCTATATCCCCCCGGCGGCACTTTAGCACCGGCTGGAGCCTCCAGCCGGTACTAAATGAAGCCGATGAGGCTTAGTACGGCTGGTGGCTCCAGCTGGTACTAAATGGTGAGAGCTAGTCCAGCTGGTACTAACTTGGCTCCTCAGTATATCAGCCAGCTTTCTTCCTCCCCGAGCCCGAGCCATTCATTTAACCCGAACTCGGGCTCTGTTCTTCCCCGTAGCGTTCTAGAGATTTGCTACCCATTTTAGTCAAGTTTTTAGGGGATTTCACTCATTCAGATGCTCAAAAGTTTAGCAACTTCATCCTCTCTTCTTTGGTGGTCTTTATACTTCGTTTCATGCTTTATACTTAGAGAAATTTGTGTTGATTGGAAGAGTAAGAATCAGCACGATTTTCTTGATATTTTCACGTTTATTTGGGATATATAGCTAGAAATGATGACTAGAATTAGAATGTGGTTAGTTTGAATGTGGAAAATGTGTAGAGTAATTTTTTCCAATATATTTCAAGTGATATATATGTATGTATATATCTTCGTAGCAATATTGTTTTCATTTAATACTGTATAGCCATTATTGTTATGATTTGAAGCTAGTGATTGTGAAATAGCAAATTTTTTGAAGTGAAAAATGTATATACTTGGTATTTATTTTGTATTAAAAAGGAATTATTTTGACACTATAATGATGTATTTATTCAGGCTCCCATTGAAACCATCGCGAAGTTAAAAAGAAATCTTTGTTTCGGATATGTATATGTCGTCAGCCTTGATCCTGCGGTGTTAATACTGACCCTCGGGGCCAATATCGATGTCCGTGATACCGTGCGGTGCAGGGACGTGATGAAGGGGTACGGTCTTGGTCCCAATGTAGAAATTCTCACCTTTTAGCGAGGTGAGGATGACACCATTAGGACCAAGGCCGTACTCTTTCATCACGTCCTTGTACCGCACGGTGTCGCGAATATCGATGTTGGCTCCGAATGATAGTGTCAACACCGCTGGATCAAGGTTGACGACATACATATATCCTAGACAAAGATTTTTTTTCTTTTCGATGGTTTTTGCATAAGGAGCCTGAATAAATGTTGTGAACCATGATTGCATCCCACATATGGTGTTGGATGAGTGTTCGCAAACCGAAGAGTGTCAAAATAATTAGGGTTTAAAAATAACGATTTTCTTGATATTTTCATTTTTTTTGAAGATATATAGCTAGAAGCGATGACTAAAAGCAATTTTTTATGCTATGAAACTTGTGAAATTTGTAATTAGTGAATGTGAATCCAAAGACTTTATTATGTTATTTTTTTGTTTTATCCATCGAAATGACTTTGCAACAGGATGTATTGGAGCGTCGTGCTTTTGCTCGGGTATCGGTACGCAACCATTTGAGCCGCACCGGCCATTCACTTGAGGTCCGCCCTGAAGAACGTCTTGGACTTGTTACTGGTCGTATTCGTCGTTGGATTAAGAAAGCATTTGATTGTCTCACACTATGTAATGCAAGACGCAAATTTAAGCGTGAATTTAATGTCGACTTGCATGGTACGAATGATGATCGCGAGTTGATGGCTCGATGTAATGCTAGGGATGGCAGAAATCGACCGTTCAGTGTCAAGAGTGCGTGAGACGGTTCACAAGGCATCAGTCAATAGGTTTCATGAGTAGTTTGTATTAGCATTGATGGTTATTTTGGTTTTTATGCATTTTAAGTAATCATGTTGCGTAATGGATGATGTGTCTAATAATGTAGACCTTTTTAATTAGTCATGGTGTCATGTTTTGTAATGGATAATGTAATGATAAGTAGATCTCTTAATCTTTCTTAATTATTCATATTATTTGTGTTTGTTTAATTTGAATGTAATTTAATTTGAATGTCATTTAATTATGTAATTTAATTTGAATGTATCTGTAATATGATTTTGTCATATTAATAAAGATGTGCGACCTTGATTATAGACCATTATTAAAGAATTGTGAAACCCTATCACATTAACCTAAATAGTTCATCTATAGTGTTCCTAAATGGAAAAATATGATTGCAGATGGAGCGATAATGGATGTACGGCGACCGGTGCACCATGGCGTGGATTAATGTCCTAAAGTATTTTCTTGATGCGGTTGAGGCTCACAGGTCCTCGAAAGGTTTCATGTATTATCGATGCCGCTTTTGCAGAAATAACAAGGAATTTTCTAAAAGAAACACTCTACACGCCCATCTTTACGAAAGGGGTTTCATGGATAACTATACTCTTTGGACCAAGCACGGTGAGCCTGGAGTTCTGATGGAAGACGATGAAGATAATGATGATGATAACAACATTCCGGACCTGGCTCACTTACATGAAGCGGGTGCTTTTAATGATGAACCAATGGACGAGGCTGAAGAGAATGCCGCAGAAGAGGTACCACATGACGATCTAGGTCAGATTTTGCTAGATGCACAGAAAGATAGTGAAACTGTGAAGGAGTCAAAGAAGTTTGAGAAGATGTTAGAGGATCACAAAAAGTTATTGTATCCAGGATGCAAATAAGGGCATAAGAAGTTGGGTAGCACACTGGACTTGCTGCAGCGGAAGGCAACAAATAGTGTTACCGATAAGGGCTTTGAGGAGCTACTAGGAATCGTAAAGAACATGCTTCCCGAGGGCTACGAATTGCCCTCATCAACATACGAAGCAAAAAAGGTTGTTTGCCCTCTTGGATTGGATGTATAGAAGATTCATGCATGTCCAAATGGTTGTATCCTCTATCACGGTGAATATGAGAATCTGGAAGCTTGTCCTGTTTGCGACGCAAAGCGGTATAAGATCAGGCAAACTGATAGTGATGATGGCAGAAAAAAAATTCCCACTAAAGTTATGTGGTATTTTCCTATAATACCACGTTTGAAGCGCTTGTTCAGAAACAAGTCACACGCTAAGTTGATGCGGTGGCACCAAGAAGACCATAAGCAGGATCAGATGCTGAGACACCCCGCAGATGGGTCCTAGTGGAGAAATGTGAACAGATTCCCAGAGTTTAACAAGGATGCAAGGATTATAAGGTTTGGTTTGAGTACGGATGGAATGAATCCATTCGGCGAGTGGGGGAGCAGTCACAGTACATGGCTTGTGACTCTATGAATGTACAACCTTCCTTCTTGGTTATGCATGAAGCGTAAGTCCATCATGATGCTTGTGCTTATCCAAGGCCCAAAACAACCTGGCAACAACATTGACGTGTACCTTCGACCGTTGATTGATGAGTTACTACTGTTGTAGAAGGAAGAAGGTGTACGTGTGTGGGATGAGTATAACAAAGAGACTTTCAACCTCCGAGCATTGCTTTTCGTAACCATCAATGATTGGCCTGCACTTAGCAACCTGTCGGGACAGTCGAAAGAGATACCAGGCATGCACCCACTGTTTAGATGAAACCGACAATTTTTATTTGAAACATTGTCGAAAGGTCGTTTATATGGGCCATCGTCGATTTCTCCCCTCAACCACCCCGTAAGAAGGAAATGCAAACATTTTAAAGGGGAGCCAGAAACTCGTGCTAAACCAATGTTCCATGACGGAAAGCGTGTTTTCTCAATGATAAAGGATGTGTGTGTAGTGTTTGGAAAGGGTCGTGGTAGCCAACAAGTTTCAAATGACGAAAACGGGCATGGACCAATGTGGAAGAAGAAGTCTATATTGTGGGACCTACCATATTGGGAATCCTTAGAGATCCGCAACGCAATTGACGTGATGCACCTGACGAAGAATCTTTGCGTGAATGTGCTAGGTTTGCTAGGCAGGTATGGGCAAGGAAAAGATACACTCGAAGTGGCGTGATATGAAAGAAATGAAACAAAGGAAAGACCTACGTCCTGAAAAGAGAGGCAATGGACAACACTACTTGCATCCTGCTAGCTACACTCTTAGCAAAGAGGAGAAGCAAAGCATGTTCGATTGTTTGAACAGTATGAAGGCACCATGCGGATACTCCTCAAATATAGAAGGAAGAATAAATATAAAAGAGAAGAAGTTCACAAACTTAAAGTCGCATGACTATCATGTCCTGATGACGCAATTGCTCCCGGTTGCATTGAGGGGTATTATACCGGAGAATGTAAGATTGGCAATCGTGAAGCTATGTGCCTTGCTAAATAAAATTTCGCAGAAGGCAATCGATCCAAATAAGCTCATAAATTTACAGAATGATGTGGTCCAATATCTTGTCAGCTTTGAGATGGTGTTTCCACCGTTATTCTTTAATATTATGACACATCTTCTCGTGCACATTGTGAAAGAGATAAGCATTTTGGGCCCTGTATTCCTACACAATATGTTCCTTTTCAAGAGGTACATGGTAGTCCTAAAGAAGTACGTTCGCAATCGTTCTCATCCAGAAGGTTATATTGCTAAGGGCTACAGAACAGAGGAGGTCATTAAGTTTTGTGTTGACTTTATTGATGAGCTTAGTCTGATCGGGGTTCCCATGTCACGCCACGAAGGGAGACTGAAGGGAAAGGGCACACTTGGTAAGAAATCTAATGTTAACATCCGTGACAAGGAAATCCGCAAAGCAAACTTCACGGTTCTACAGAATTCATCCCTGGTGGCTCCATATATCGAGGAGCACATGAATATTGTACGATCTGAAAACCCGGGCAAGTCTGAGACCTGGATCACACGTCATCACATAGATACCTTTGCTATTTGGCTCAGAAGAAAATTCATGGGTGATGGCACAATTGATGAACAACTTCAATGATTGGCTAGGGGACCATCTATCACAATCATGCAATACCAAGGGTTGAGATAAATGGCTATACATTTTACACCAGAGCCCAAGATGAAAAGAGCATGAACCAAAATAGTGGCGTGCGTATAGACGCAATAGGCAATGATGGGAAAAAGGATAGCTACTTTGGTGATATAGAGGAGATATGGGAACTAGACTATGCACCTTTGAAGATTCCTCCGTTTCGCTGCCAATGGGTGAATCGAGTTGGAGGAGGCGTGACGACAGACCGGTATGAGATGACAATAGTGGACTTTAAAAAGATTGGATATAAAGATGAACCATTCGTCCTAGGCAAGGATGTGACATAGGTGTTCTATGTGAAGGACATGTCAAGCAAATCCAAGAACAATGAGCCAAAACGCCACATAGTTCTTCCAGGAAAACAAAATCATTGGTGTTGAGGATATTTCAGATAAGTCAGAAGATTTTGATCAGTTTGATGATCTTCCTCCATTCTCAGTCAATGTTGATCCCAACATCCTATTATCCAAAGAGGACGCTCCTTACTTACGCCGCGATCACAACCAAGGACCTTCGTCAAACGCAAGATTATCAATGTTCCATTAATTAATGAGTAGTTTTGTGTAACCATTATGTACTATTTTGTGATTTAGTTATGTAATTTGTGTAACCATTATGTAATTTATGAAGTGATATCAAAATGTTATATATTTTTCTTTTTTGAACCTATATTTAGTTTATTACAAACAAAAACTATTTAAAAAATTATATAAGGTAATTTGGAATCAATTGTTGAATTAAGTGCATAGAATTATATGTCATCTCACAAAGTGATGAAAACTATACATTACTACCATTTTGCATGTTAAAAAAATTATACATTTAATTTATTGAAAACAAAAACTATTTAGATAATTATAAAAGGTAATATGGATTCAATTTGTTGAATAACCCCTTGTTTAGATGAAAAAACCTTACACCAAAAAATGTCACATCGACTGTTTTCGTAAATGCATGGCATATTAAATGGAGATGAAAAAAAACACTATCACAGATTGGGTGTATTTTGCGAGACGAATCTAATCAGCCTAATTAATTCGTAATTAGACAATGTTGTGCTACAGTAAACATGTGCTAATTAAGGATTAATTAGGCTTAATAGATTCATCTCGCAGTTTGCAGGCGAGTTCGGTACTTAATTTTTTAATTAGTCTATATTTAATACTTCAAATATGTGCCGACATTCTTCAAAAACTTTACAACCCTGCATTTAAACAAGGGGTAAGTGCATAGAATTATATGTCATCTCACAAATTGATGAAAACTATACAATACTATAATTTTGTATGTTAAAAATATTATATATTTATATATTTATTTCCTTTAGTTAATTTAGTACAAATAAAAAAGATCTAAAATTACCATTATGAAATAATGGGAATTGATAGATTAGTATCGGGCCATGGCTCTGCCCGGTACTAACCTGCCTCCATCAAATTTTCCCGCCTGTGAAGGCAGGTTAATACCGGGCAGTGGAACGGCCCGATATTAACCTGCGCAAGTTAGTACCGGTCGTAGCTACCGCCTGGTACTAACCTGCGCAGGAGGCATGTTAGTACCAGGCCGTGCCTACGCCCGGTACTAAGCTGCTCCTCCTATATAGGGTGTGGGACTTGGCGTTGATCTCAATCGACACCAAGTACCCTCCCCAACGCCGGCGCCATTCTCCACCGCGCCTCGCTCCACGCCGCTGCCCCCAGGGCCTCCTCTGCGGCCTCCTTCGCGCGCGCCGGCGTCCCCGCAACGTCCTGCGGCCTCCTCAGCGCCGGCGTCGACCCACTCGCCACCGCCTCGTCCTTCTCATCTCCGGCCGGCCGCGCCTGCCGCCGCCCCGACATCCGCCGCGTCCGGCGCTCCGGCCACGGACTCCAACCGCCCGCGTGCGGCCCGTGCATCTTCCAACACCGACCGGCTAGCTCCTCCGCCGACGAACACTCGAGTGCCATGCCGGCCGTCTGGCCAGCTCCTCCGTGCCGCCGGCACCTTAGGCCGCCGGCCACCGAGTCCCCCGCGCTCCGGGTGCTTCGCCGCCTCCACGCCGCCGTTCTCCGCGCCACCGCAGGAGGCCGCCAGCCCCCCCGCCCCCCGCCCCACCTGGCCGACGCCACACACCGCCGTCTTCGGCCACCAGAGGCTGACGTCAGCATGACTAAGTGCTAACGTCAGCCTTTTTTATTTTTCAGATATTTTAAATAATTGTCAGAAATTGTAGAAAATTGTAGAAAAATTGTAGAAAATTGTAGAAAAATTGTAGAAAATTGTAGAAAATTGAACAAGTTGTTGTATTATAGTGATGAAATATATTTGTACGAAAAATGATTCCATGTATTTATTATTTGATATGATTTGATTTGAACAATTTATTTTATTATAGTCATTATATTTATACAACTCCATGTATTTATACAAGTCATAATATTTCTTTATTATCATTTATACAACTCTATGTACAAAATTATAGAAAATTACAGATATTGTACAATAATTTATGATTTCTTATGATCTGATTAATTTCATTGTAGTCAATATTTGTATGAAAAATGTTTGATTGATTTTTGGAGAAATATTGAACAAGTTATTTGTAAGAAAGTGCTGATCTTTTTGTATGAAAAATGATCTGATTAATTTATTTCTTATGATGCAATTTATTTATACAACTTCATGTATTTACACAAGTTATTATATTTCTTTATCGTCATTTGTTGGATTAAAATGATCGTAGAAATTTGCAGAAAATTGTGAAATGGTATCTAGTGATTATACAAGTCATTAAATTTATATAAATTATATTTTATCTATGTAGTAATCGAAATGGGACCTAGTGATGATGAGCAAGAGTTCCTTCTTCACAATATGATTCGTGAAGGAACCCTAGACCTCCAGACATCCTTTGAAGCTGATGCACAAAATGCGGATGATAGCAGCCAGTATCTTAACGAAACTGGCGATGGTGATTCATAGCATCTACAAATTTCTCAGCAACAGGATGAAGCCGAGGTATATGGATTTCATGTACATATACATATACATATACATATACATATACATATACATATACATATACATATACATATACATATACATATACATATACATATACATATACATATACACATTGGTCGATCTGTACGTATGAAATGCGTGTATTAATATATAATTTTGCAGGCGTCTGGATCGAGGAAGCTAAAATAGAAATGAGGCTCCAAAAGAAAGATGGAGGGGCGTACCACCATCACACAAGTGGACTCTGACGGTGAACCAAAGGCTCCCAAGGGTGTTGATAGGACCGTGATCAACCAATGTGGATATTATATCAGGGAAAACATCCCCATCAGCTACAAGTTATGGAAGAAAGTCAAAAGCACTGATAATGAGGCAGATGTCATCTGTTGACAGCCGTTATTTGACCATCGTCCGTCAACATCTCGGGAATAATTCAAAGTTTTGCACTATGTTTCATACATATTTTATTTAAATTAATAAAGTTCCATAAGTTTTGGATGAGTTGTCTATGCAGGAACAGGTGTGCCAAAATTGAGCCAGCCTGGGAGAAATCCTAGGCCGGCCGGCCTCCCCTAGGCCGGCTGGCCTGGCCCCACCTCTTCTGGCTACGTCACTGATCCAGGTGCAAGGAAACACAGCCAAGTTGATCAAGAGTCGTGCACTTGAAGTCGGTTTGATCTGAGGACCCAAAAGGCTTCAACCACGGATTCAAGGTCCCACCTGCATGCACAAAGGCAGTTAAAACCAAAACAGCAACTATCACCGACCAATTCAGGCGATCCTCAACCATCTAGCAGAAGACGTTGTCACTTGGCACCATCCCCAGGTCGGCCGGCCTGGGGGCGGCCGGGCGACCCCACCTGGCAGCCTCTCGTGCCCCGACTTCACGTGGAAGCTAAGCAACCGACACGTCAGCGTATTCTTGACGCGCTTCACCAGTTACCGACCTTAACTAGCTATAAATAGACCTCCCATCCTCACTTGTAACACACACACTCAGAAGGATTCTCTCTTCACTTCAGTCTAGAGTCAGGTTTAGTAGTCTGGGAGTTAGAGTCGAGTCTAGCTTGTCTCGGGATTCCGGAGTCGTCCTCGGAAGTCTGGTATAAGCTCTTGTATCCTTCCTTTGACATTATCAATATAAAGTTATCTTCTTTATTTATCGAGTTAGCTTTTACCTTCCGCTTTTATTTATTTAGTTCCAAGGTCTTGCTTGTGTGCGGAAGTTCTATCCTTTAGCTTAGGCTTTGTTCTAGCCTTAGTTTGTCGGGACCTTATCTTGCGGGTTTTCTCGCCTGGACTAGGGAAATCTGAGTTAGTTCCCTAGGTTGAGGCGGATTTCTCTTGTAGGCTACAGGGGAAATCCTAACACCGAGTACAAACGTGGTGTTTGGCTTAGTGTTAGCTAGAAAGTGTGTTCTGTGGGACCATAACGCTTCCCCGTGGAAATTCGATACCCTGGAATACTCCAAGGTGAAGTGCTACAGCGGTGTATTCTGTGGGCTTGCGGAATCCTCATTCTATTGGGTATAAAAACGCCAACATGCATTTCTGGCGCCGTTGCCGGGGAAGCAATTTGGTGCTATAGATATCATTGAATTGTTTGGTAAATTTTTGCTGTCTTATTCACCGCTGGTTTTAGTAGGCTTACCATTGCTCTCGTTGTCTTTTTGATATATGCAGAGTAGTGCATGACCGGTATTGACCTACCAAGCAACTTCACTTAGAATCCAGAAAGAATTGGGCGTGTTGTTCTGTAGAGGATTGTCCCACCGCAGAAAAGGCTTACCTTAGGTGGGAGTTCGTCAACATCTGTCTTTCCAATGGCTCAGACGACACTCCGTCAGTACTCAGCCCCATCCAGCAGTCATATCCCTACTGGTTTGGACAATACCCAAGGCACTGATGGCTTCGAGCTGAAGACTAGACTTGTCAACATGGTCCATGCTAGCCCCTTCTGTGGGAAGGCAACCGAAGATGCCAACGCTCACCTCCAAAACTTCATGGAAGTGAGCAGTACAATCAACCCCAAAGGCACTACGTTGGATAATGTTCACCTTCGTTTGTTCCCTTTCTCTTTGCTGGGCAAAGCAAAGACGTGGTTCTACACCAACAAAGCCGACTTCAATACTTGGAATGACTGCTCCAACGCATTCCTAGCCAAGTATTTGCCAGTGGGCAAAACCAACGCCCTCAGGAACAGGATCTCTAGTTTCCAACACCTCCAGGATGAAACCATCCTGGAAGCCTAGGAAAGACTCCAGGATTATATAGCAGCATGTCCACACCACGACATGGAAGAGTGGCTGATCATTCAGAACTTCTTCCATTGCTTGAGTCAGAGAGCGCAAGACCACATCAATGCAGCAGCTGGAGGAGCATTCCTCTCTCTGGATGTTGCACGGGCCAAGACGCTCATAGACAAGATCGCCTCCAACCAGAGTTGGAAGGGGGAAAGGCAACCAGCTCGCCCGAAAGGAGTACACTAGATTAATGGTGTAGATATGCTGGCGGCGAAGATGGATCTTCTTATGAAGAAGCAAGAATCTCCGAACCAGGAGGTCAATCAGATCATGGACTCGAGGATCACATGTGAAACATGTGGCGACACTGGGCATTTGGGCAACAGCTGCCCACTAACAACGGAGGATGCGAACTTCGTTGGGAACAACTTTCCCAACAATTCGGGATATCGTCCTCAACAGCAAGGGTGGAACTCCAAGCCCAAACTCCCCTTCGGTCAGCAGCAAGGTAACAATTTTAATAACAATTTTTAGCCTTCTTTAAAAGACCTAGTGTACGGCCAGAAACAAATAAATGATAATATTAGCAAGAAATTTTAAGCTAATGATAAAATTTTGGAGTCTCTGGCCGCACAACTAGAGGGGTCTAACTCTGTTATTAAAAACCAGTTGAACTTTAATAAAATGATAGAAACTCAAGTAGCTCAACTGGCCTCATCCTGTCCTAACCCTAACACGGGGAAGCTGCCCGGGTAACTGGAAGTTAACCCAAAGGAAAAAGTGAATGCGGTGACTACGCGGGCTGGAAAGTCCCTGCGGGATCCACCTCTAGCACAGGATGCAGGTTCACGGCGGGAGACCGTAACCACCAGGGATACCATTGCTGAAGATGAGGTGCAGGAGGAGGCTAACGGAAGCACCTCTGCTACCCACAGAGAAGATGAGGAAGCCCCAAGGGCTCCTCAAGAATACTATGACACAACCGCCTTACTGTTTCCGGAATAGAGAAGGAGGCCGGTGGCCGACGAACAGTTCGGCAAGTTCATCGAGGTAATCAAGAAGTTGTATGTCAATATACCACTGCTTGATGCAATGCAGGTCCCTACGTATGCCAAGTATATCAAGGATATTCTTGGGAACAAGAAGACCCTGCCAACCACCAAGGTAGTACAGCTCACTGAAGAGTGTAGCGCAGCTATACTCGATCCTCTCCCAGAGAAAAAGAAAGACCTAGGATGTCCCACCATCACATGCTCAATCGGGACTCAGTACTTCAAACACGCACTCTGCGACTTGGGGGCAAGCGTCAGCGTCATGCCTAAGGTAATCTATGAGAAACTTAACCTTCACGCGCTTGCTCCTACTGCCATGTGTTTGCAGCTAGTGGACCAATCGGTTCGCTACCCCGCGGGGATCGTCGAAAATATTCCGGTGAAAATCCGGAACTTTTTCATCCCCGTAGACTTCGTTGTCCTGGACATGGAATTTGTTGGCGCTAAAATCGGCCGGGTAGGAATCGGCCGACGGGTCTTCAGCGTCGGACACACGACCCGGGAGAATCTGCTTAGCTCCTGTTCGGGTTATCGCCCTGGTGCGGTTCGCGTGGCGTGCCAGTCAATCTTCTTGGTGTTGTGCTTGTTCTTGCTGCCGCCGATACTTACTGAGTAGAAATCGGGAGGTGACAGGCCTGTGTGGTCGTTCTGGTCCTCGCCTGTTCCTTCTGATTTCTTCCGTCGTGATTTGCCTCCCGGGATCGACAACGCCGTCTTTTCTCGCCGATTCTGACGTCAGCACCTTGGTTTGACTTGATTCTTCTCCAGCGTTGACCGTGTTGGCCGGGAAGGGATGCTGATCTATCTTCATCGGCATTGCCGGTTTGGTTGGAGTCTCAAACTTGAGCCGCCCTTGTTCAATGGCCGATTGTATCTGCTGGCGGAAGACTTTAAATTCATTGGTGTCGTGAGAAGTAGCGTTGTGCCACTTGCAGTATTTCATCTTCTTTAGCTGATCGGCCGTAGGGATGGTGTGATGTTGCGACAGCTTGATCTGTCCCTCCTGAAGCAGTAGATCAAAAATTTTATCGGCTTTTGATGTGTCAAAGCCGAATGTCTCTGGCTCCTTCTTGCCAAAGGGGCAGGATATTGGTTTTTTCCCTTTTACCCATTCCGCCAGGCCGATTTCTTCCTCCGCGTCCGATTCAGATCCCTCCAAGTACGCCACCTTCTTCTGAAAGCTCCTCCGCTACTCAAGCGGTCGGATCTCTTGCCCTGACAATCGTTGGATGATTTGACTCAGGCTTTCAAACTCTTGGGCGGCATATCTTTCTCTGATCTGCGGTAAGAGGCCCTGGAAAGCGATATCGGCCAACTGTGCATCGGTCAGGGCTAGGCTGTAGCACTTGTTTTTGATCTCTCTGAATCTCTGTATATACCCTGTCACCGGCTCATCGCTTCTCTGCCTGAGGCTGGTTAAGTCCGAAATCTTCATCTCGTGTACCCCTGCATAGAAGTACTTGTGGAATTATCTCTCCAGATCGGCCCACGTGACGATAGAATTTGGCGGTAAAGTGGTGAACCACTGGAAGGCCGATCCGGATAGAGATGATGAAAATAACCGTACCCTCAGAGCGTCTTGTGTGGCAGCTTCACCGCACTGGATGATGAATCTATTGATGTGTTCCACAGTGGATGTGTCATCCGTCCCTGAGAACTTGGTGAAATCAGGAACCTTGTAGCGGTGTGGGAACGGCAACGAGTCATAGGCCGATGGATACGGTGTCTTGTAAGTATAAGTTTGAACTTTCGGCTTCAGCCCAAACTGATCTTGAATTACTTCTGCTATTCTTGCCGTCCAATCCACCTGCTGCTGATGAACAGTTGTTCGCGGTGCGGGCACGTGTTGAAGGGCTGGTTCAGCCAGGTGATGAATCGGCGAAGTTTGCTGAACGGCCGATAACTGCTGGCGAAACGCGTCCGTACCCCCTTCGTACGTTGCTGCTGGCGCCGCGGCTCTGAATGCCTCCACAGTGCTTGACCCCCTGCCGACTTCTGGTAAAATCGGCTGGTACTGGGAAACCGTCGGCTGGGCGGCCGATTGGTACGGCACCTGAGAGACCGTCGGCCGGACGGCCGATTGGTACGGCACCTGAAATGGATAAGTGCCATGCCCGTTCGCTGGCTCGAGAAAATGCGTCATGGCTGATGCCCCCCTGCCGATTTCTGGTAAAATCGGCTGGTACTGGGAGACCGTTGGCCGGGCTGCCGATTGGTACGGCACCTGGAACGGGTAAGTGTGATGCCCGTCCGCTGGCTCGGGGAAATACGTCGTGGCTGATGCCCCCCAAGGCACTGAGCTTGTAGGCAGTGTTTGCACCGAAGCCATCTGGACGGGTTGAAGCGGCGCTCGCGACGGGAGACATGGTGCACCGCTATATCTTGGAGACGCCGGAAGTGGTGGAGAGCTGTACCCCTCGCGCTGCGTCAACATCGGCTGAGAAGCCGGTTGGGATGTGTAGGGTAAGCTTCTGGCCGGCAGGGTAGTTGGAGGGGCATATGCCGGTCCCTGATAACCTTGAACGGCTCCGCTGGCCAGAGAGTTGACGACGGCGTTGTACACCGTGTTGCTCATCACCGAGGATTGGTCAATGAACGCTTGATATACGGACTGCTGAATCATCTCTGACATCTTGCCCGAGTCTTCAGCAATGGTGATGTGGCGAGGTGCTGGAATAGGGGCCTTCCTAACTGCTTCCCCGCTTCTGGTACGACTGAACGACTGGAGGTATACCTTCTTGTAATCTTCTAGATGTTTGGCCAATTCCTCCCTCTGGTCGTCCTTGAGATCAGCTTCTGTGACCCCAATGATGTTGCTGTCAGAGATTTCTGCGTTGTTCGACATATCAGGTCTTGGATGGTCCCACCGGGCGTGCCAAAAGTGTGTTGGCGCTAAAATCGGCTGGGTAGGAATCGGCCGATGGGTCTTCAGCGTCGGACACACGACCCGGGAGAATCTGCTTAGCTCCTGTTCGGGTTATCGCCCTGGTGCGGTTCGCGCGGCGTGCCAGTCAATCTGACCTGTTGATTGACAAGGAAATAGAGTATTAAATTCCAGGCGCGTCGATCGGCTGGAGTTCCGATCTGCCCTGAGGAGCGCGTCGGCGGTAAATCGGCCGATTTGCTGTAGAGACGATCGGCTATGAGTCAGCCGATGATCGTATGGTAATTGTAAAGAGAACTGCTGGAGAATCTAAACAATTACTATAGAAGCAACACTTGAAACAGATCTAATCGGCTGTATGGCGATGGATCGAAGGAGAATGATGACGAAGCCGATTACCCTGATCTCAAGCTGGATAACTGGTGATAATACTAGAATAACAGGTAAAACTTGCAATTCTAGTAAATATCGATAACTTGTGAATAAATCCAAACGAAACCACAGCGATGCGCCCGTAGTTAAAGCTCGGATATTACTCGATAAGCGGAACCTACCAATTGGCCGGAGATCAGGTTGATGCAGCCCTGCCAATCCGTACGAACTTGTGAAAGAAGAAAATATTGGCGAAGTCGCCGACTTGAAAGGTAAAGTACTGGTAAAAAGTAGAAGTTGTGTTTGTTGATTGATGTTGGTTTTTTCGCAAAGCCCTAGCGACTCCTATTTATACCCTGAAACTAAGACTCCTGGTCGATTACGACTTGTTACAACCTTATTTAAAACAGGAAAACTACTATATCTATAATAACTTTAAAAAGGAAACGGACTCCCGCAGAATCTTCCACCGCCGTTTCCTAATCCAATCGGGACCTCTTCAATTACTTTCCGGCCGACTTAGCACGCCGCGTTGACCATCTTTTGACTAGGATCTTCTGGAATAATCCTATCCTGTTGGCATAGGCGGCGCCACCAATCGGCCGATTTTCAACTGTTACCCCGATCGGCCGATTCCTTACTGTAGTCCCCAGATCTGCCGCATCGGCCAATCTTCTTCACCTGACGCCGATTCAAGATGTGTCAAAATCTGGCGTCAACAGAAGTCAACACCAAGACCCCTCTCATCCTAGGGAGGTCGTTCTTGAGCACAGAAAATGCACATATTGATGTGGGGGCCGGAGAAATCTAGCTTAACATCAATGGGCAGAAAGAGAGGTTCTCTTTCAGACCGAAGGTAGAACAATGCTCCCAAGTCAAGACAGTCAACCGGAAACAACAATCCAAGAAGAAGCCTGAAAAAGAGCCCGAGAAAAGATCCAAGAAGAAACCGGAGGATCTAGCTATTTCTGCCATTGAAAGCCTCATCAAACTCGTAGAAAGCATACGGATTCGAGAGAAGGAAATCAAGGTGCACAACCAAAGAAATGCGAAGCGAAGGATCCAACGTAAGAAATTTCTGGACTCAGAGATGAAAGAGGTCGAATCAGCCGTGTCCACAAAGAAAGTGTGGCGTGAGAAAGTGTCACCGTCGACAGCAACTCCAGTAGGTGATGACAATCAAGCTCAAGGAACGGAGAGTCCCGCTCTAGACTCAAAACCCGAGCTCTCGCCATGAGGTACATGGTAGTTATCCATTCTTGCATTTGCATATAGGATAGTTTAATTCCTTCAATTTTTCATTTCAACCATGGCATGTTTAAATTTTCGCAAAATGCATCTTTGTTTTTTGAACTTTGCTTTCATTTTGCATTGCATAAAAAAAATCAAGAAATACCAGCCAGAGTGCAGGCCGGCCAGCCCCACTTTTTATCTCTGGCCCGAGGTGCAGCTCGTGGAAGTCCCACTAACCTGCAAGGGCAGAAATCATGGTGCATTGCACCCATGATCGAGCATGTGGAGGGAAAATTAACCCCATCATGAATGGTTGGCCTCCTTTGCACCGTAAACATCTCATCATGCAGGAAAAACGATGAAAGGCAGCAGAATTATTGAAGCTTGGTCATAAAGTGTCGTGCACGCGAAGGATGGGCACGAGGGGGCACCAAGCCAGGCCATTCGACCCCATGTAGGCCGGCCGGCCTCCCCTCACCGTCCATGTCCCATCAGCCACCAAACACAGCACGATTACCTGCAGGGCTATGCGTAGGATGAAGCGCTGGAGCTCGCTGCGCCGCTCAAGGAGCCGGCCGGCCTGTCTCTACCGTGCGGCTATAAAAGCCATGCGCCTCGATGTCCCTCGGTGCACCAGCAGCTCAGGTATTCCTGCCCTTTCCCTAGCTCGAAATCCCTTCTCTCTCTCCAAGCATTCTTTAGTTAATTTAGCCCTTGTGCTAATTAAGTAAAGAGCTTAAGTGTTGCACCCACCAAAAACAAAATAAAATTAGTGCTAAACCTTCGCTTTAGCCACAGAAAAATACCAAAAAAATATATATTTCCCCTTTTAAATAAAACTCTTGGCGCTTGAACGAGAACGTTTGTGGAGGTTAATCCCCCACAAAGACGATTAACGACTAACTCTTTGTTTAGTCCTTCGGGTATTTTCTTTGTGTGTGCGCTAACATTTTTGCAAGTAATATGTGGACAGCTACGAAGAACAAGCTCAAGAAACTCAGCCCTTCCAGCTCTCAGCGCACGCGCGGTTTGGCATCCTCCAGGGATAATATGTCGGTTGACTCGAGTCACCAGGATACTGACTCCCAGGAGGACGCTACCCCCGCAGTGCCAAGGAGCCGAGTTCAAGGTCGTATCTGCGTCCTCACTTCGGTTGAACAGCTCATGTCGTGGAACGACTACGAACGGGAGGCACTGGACCTACTGAAGAATCATACGTACCACCACGTGAGGATCTTCGAACCCCTCTGTTTCATGAAGACGGGTTTGAAGGCGGACATGACTTGCGCGTTCAGCCACGTGGGGTGGTTCAACTTTGCCAACATGATGGAACCAGGTTCGAAATTTCTCACTATAGAATTCCTCATGACGCTCAGTTTCGAAGAAGAAGGTAACACCACCTACGTTTATTTTCGCTTCTTCGATGAGCAGTTTAAATTAACGGCAAAAGAACTTAGTGTTGCTCTAGGTTTTGATAAAAAAGTGCTTGATAGAACCAAGTGTTATAGCTAAAACTTACAAATATGATCGGACCACTTGGTGGAACGAAATTTATTAGGAACCTGTGAGTAGCAAGAATAGCATAGTTTCTATCCATCACCCTACTCTCAGGATGTTAGCAAAGTGGATTGCTATGGTGGTACACCCGCGCTATGACCTGTGCCTTTGCAGCCTCCCTGAGCTGCAGTATCTCTTTGCAATGGCAAAGAAGATAAAACTTTCGCCAGTCATGAGCATGCTTGCTCACTGGCAGAAAATGATCACCGGAAAAAGCCCCATTGACATAACCACCTTGGTCATGCGTATTGCTATGCATGTCAAGGCACTGGATAATGCCCATGTCACTTCCTTGCCATGGGGGGGGGGGGGGGGGGGGGAATTACCAGCTTCGGGTAGGTGTGGAACATTTTGTGCAGGGACACATGATGCGCGAGGGGCCAGGTAACTCGCTGTTTATGACTTACCCTGGGTACGATGGAGAAGTCGAGCTCCCATGCTCGAGATTCTCTCTCTACTCGGCAAAAAGTTACCTCTTGCAGATGCAGAAAAAGGAGCCAGCTCGTCACAGCGTCGCCAGTACGACAACTCGGTGACAGACACGATCGAGCACCCGACAACAAAAACAAGCAGGGCCTTCCCATCATGCTGGAACCTCCAACATGAGCTTCGAAGAAACATATGAGTACTACACTCAGGGAGGTACAAGCACCGCTGGAGGAACATCTAAACAAGGTGCAGGCCAAGATCCCTACTACCCCCCAGGTATGCAGGATTCTTATGGTCCGCAGGTTGGTCCATCGAGCTCAGCACACTACAGGTTCGAGAACCCGATCATGCGTGAGACCAACGATCTCATAGCTCGGGTCAACACCATGGGGCAGCAGCAGGACCAGCTCGGCATCGACCTTGCGCACAACACCGAGCTAACCCAGCAGAACTGGAGTATGAACACCTCTCTACTGCATGACACCACCAGCATCTTCACCCACTTAGGCCTTGGCCCTTAGTTGCATCCACCACAGCGGCCTCAACATCAACCTCAGCAGCACTACCCATATCCTCCACCATTCTATCCCTATTCTCAGCAACAGAAGCAAGACCCTTAGCAGCAGCCGTGTCCACAACAGTACTATCCATATCCATACCCATACCAGCAGCCACCACAGGACCCAAGCCATCAGAACTGAGCTTCATTGAAGCTTGGGGGAGCACCCAGGACTAAGCTTCATCGAAGCTTGGGGGAGTATCCAGGTAAGTTGTCCAACTTATCCCTTCCGTTCTTAAGTTGCCATGCTTAAAAAAAATAATATAGTAATAAATAAAATGAACTCCCAACTTATATGTGTGGAAATCCGTGCAAACTCTCCCTTCAGAAATGATGAATAGTTGCTCTGTTCATGTTCTGCAAGTGCCTCGTTATAGCTTGTTACTCGCTTAGCACTTGATCTTGCTGGTAAACTTTGTTTTGGATTTGTGGGAGCATGAACATGATTTTCATGCCTAATTTGTTGAGAAAATTTGAGATAGCAAAACTGGAATGAAACTGCATGCTCTAGTAGGGAACCTCTCGGAATTTCTTTGAAATTAAAAACATGGTAAAGAGTTCCCCTTTGGTTTAAATGTCCTATCTAGAGCCACAAAATGTTCATTGCCATTTTAAACCACATATGCTATCTTGAGTTGCTTTGAGCTTTGTCGAACAGTGAGTCCGTCCGAGGAAAGGTACCTGTCATCTACCGATCTTTCTCCTTCGCGTACCCATTGTTTGCTAGCCTCAAAAGTATCTGGCCTGTCGATCACCTACTCCAGGTATCGACATCCACCTTCGCCAGATATCACATCCATACCTCAGCCCAAAATCTCCACTGTGAACCCATTCATGAAATGTCTATGCATTCTGTCACTCCGCTCATGTATCCAGCTACATCATGAGAGTATGGGCTATTCAAAAAAAATGAGTATGAAAAAGAAAAGAAAAGAAGAGATAGAACCCATACTCTCCAAAAATCAAAAGAGCTTAGGAGTGTAAATAAAGACCAAACTATTCCAAGTGTGAGTCCATTCTCTCCCTCTCCCCTGAAAATTACTTATTCCATAAGATCGGAATTTGATCGGGTACCTACCTCCTTCGAACCACTCTTCGGCTCGGCAACAAAGGTAACCAAGGTATGCGACACTCCTCCTACCCTTAAGTTCCACATATCAGCCTTAGAAGTAGGAAGAAAATGGTCAAGTTCCGACCATGGTGAGGATCATACACCTTGAGCGATCTTGAGAGTGCCACTGAGGAATCTCAAAACCATTTTTTTGAAAAAATATCAAAAATCCAAGAAGAAACTTGAATAGGTAGAAGAAGAAATCCGGCGGAACTGTTCAGTTTCTCAATCGCTCAAGGCGAGGGAAGAATTGTGAATAAACCCCACACTCCAAACCAAGGTACAATCAGCATCCTCAGGTACATACGAGTATGAGTAATTTGCTATGCACAAGGTACCTGCAGGGGGTGGATATCGATGCAACTCCTGATCTACCGAGCCTAAGTATTAAGCCTTGCTCGAGGACGAGCAAGAGTTTAAGCTTGGGGGGCGTGTTGATGTCCGTTATTCGACCATTGTTCGTCAACATCTCGGGAATAATTTAGAGTTTTGCACTATGTTCCATACATATTTTATTTAAATTAATAAAGTTCCATAAGTTTTGGATGAGTTGTCTATGCAGGAACAGGTGTGCCAAAATTGAGCTAGCTTGGGAGAAATTCCAGGCCGGCCGGCCTCCCCTAGGCCGGCTGGCCTGGCCCCACCTCTTCTGGCCACGTCACTGATCCAGGTGCAAGGAAACACAGCCAAGTTGATCAAGAGTCATGCACTTGAAGTTGGTTTGATCCGAGGACCCGAAAGGCTTCAACCATGGATTCAAAGGCCCACCTGCATGCACAAAGGCGGTTAAAACCAAAAGAGCAACTGCCACCGACCAATTCAAGCGATCCTCAGCATCTAGCAGAAGACGTTGCCACTTGGCACCATCCCCAGGCCGGCCCCACCTGGCAGCCTCTGGTGCCCTGACTTCACGTGGAAGCTAAGCAACCAACAAGTCAGCGTATTCTTGACGCGCTTCACCGGTTACCGACCTTAACTAGCTATAAATAAACCTCCCATCCTCACTTGTAAGACGCACGCTCAGAAGGATTCTCTCTTCACTTCAGTCTAGAGTTAGGTTTAGTAGTCTGGGAGTTAGAGTCGAGTCGAGCTTGTCTCGGGATTTCGGAGTCGTCCTCGGAAGTCTGGTATAAGCTCTTGTATCCTTCCTTTGACATTATCAATATAAAGTTATCTTCTTTATTTATCGAGTTAGCTTTTACCTTCCACTTTTATTTATTTAGTTCTAATCTCTTGCTTGTGTGTGGAAGTTCTATCCTTTAGCTTAGGCTTTGTTCTAGTCTTAGTTTGTCGGGACCTTATCTTGCGGGTTTTCTCGCCCGGACTAGGTAACTCTGAGTTAGTTCCCTAGGTTGAGGGGGCTTTCTCTTGTAGGCCACAGGGGAAATCCTAACACCGAGTACAAACGTGGTGTTTGGCTTAGTGTTAGATAGAAAGTGTGTTCCACCCCACGGAACCGCTGTGGTAGGCAGCAGGTGGTGACAGCCCTGTCCGTCCTTTGTAGTCCACCACATTCGGGTGTTTTCATAGCAGTAGATCGTTGGCCGAGTTGGACTCCCCTTTTCTCCCTCAGTCTGTAGTCCTTCCGCCCCAGCCCCGAAGCAAGCTTTGTTCTTCCGACAGCTAGGTTAGTTCAGGTTTAAGTTAGAGAGACTAGCTCGCTGGTTTAGAAGTGTTTTAGGAGTCTTTCTCGCTCCTTGTCCTCCCAGCTACTTACCGCTCTAAGGTAGAGTCTCCTGTGTGTCGCTCGGTCATTGCCTGGCCATTTATCCTATCATTTATCTGGCTTACCCCTATTATCTAGCTGGTGATTATTCCCAGTAAAGTTTACCATTCATTCAATCGATAGTCTTTAGACCATAACGCTTCCCCGTGGAAATTCGATACCCTGGAATACTCCAAGGTGAAGTGCTACAGCGGTGTATTCTGTGGGCTTGCGGAATCCTCATTCTATTGGGCATAAGAAATGCCAAGATTGTCCCAGACACAGAGAAGGAAATGTTATGGGGACAAGTCAAAGAACACTTCTATTTTCCACTTAAGAAAGAGGAAGTCTTCAAGAAATGGGTCATGAGGAAGATGGCTATTTCTTTCCAGACGTTCAAGAAAAACTTGAACAAAGACTACGTCAAAAAGGGCCTCACGCTTGACTTTGAGAAAGAGTTCAAGAACCAACGTGCTTTCTGGGATGAATTCGTGCATTACAAGTTGCCCGATGACAGCGAGAGGAAAACAGTACAGGCCAGAACCAATGCGAGCAAGAAGATTCACTTCCATCATCTAGGTCAAGGAGGATATTCGTTGGCCATTCCGAAATGGCAAAAGATGGAAGAAGACCTGATAGCAAAAGGAATCATACCAGTGACATTCAACTGGACATTACGAGCAAAGTATTTCTTCTATGCTCATGGAGGCACAATAGATCTGGAGGATGGATCATTCATGACTACGGATCGACTAAGACAATCGGCTACCCGGCTCGAGACAGCACTTCAAGCCGTTCAATAAGGAACTTTGAAGCCTAATAGAGAAAAAGATGAGCTGACTTACGCTCTTGGGACACCGGAACACACAGGACGTGTCCGAGGCATGGGTGTAGTTCCATGGAAGCATGGCTTCAGTGCAGATATCAATACTTATCGAAGCCGATTCAGAAGGAAGGCCGAAGAGGCTGAAAAGGTGCATGCCCTAGAAGAAAGAGTAGCTACGATTGAAAGTGCATTGGCAGCTTCCAAGGGACAAAAAGATGCTCCATCAGTTCCTAATGTGGAGAGCAGCCCCGGGCTCGGCTCTCAACGCCGTAGCAGCGTCGCTTCCACAGAGCACCCAGTTGCGAACCAAACTGAAATGGTTGGAGACAACCAACAACGACGTTACCCCGTGGATGACATCACCGTCAGCACCCCTGCGAGCTTCTTTCTCAACAAAGAAAAAAGGTCAAAGTTGTGGCTCACGGTGTTGCTGAAGTTCCTGTCAAAGGCGGGACAATTCATGGCGCGCCGATTCCTGAAGGATATGCTAGAGTCATGGTTGACTGAGTCGAGAAAGGATGGGAAGACCTCGACCTCGAGATCCCCGGAGGCGATGGAGAACAGGAACTACAACAAGCCCTCCACACATGGATCTGCTGGAACAAGCAGTACATAAGATTTTCGGGAGGAACCACAGATCCTGCAGCATCGCCTAAGGACATGGCAAGGCCAAGATCGCCAACGCCACAAACCGACATGGGTCTGCCGTCACCAGCCGCTCAAAGGGGCCCCAGCATGGATCTCCCATCACCAACCACTCAAGTGGGCCCCCGCATGGATCCGTCGTCATCACCAGCCGCTCAAATGGACCATGGCATGGATCCGCCGTCACCAGCCAGTCAAAGGGAACCTAGCACGAGTCTGTCGCCTCCTAAGCTCAAGAAGAATGCAAAAAAGGCTTGGGTCCCGCCACCGCCACCTCCTAGGACGAAGAAGACCCAACCTAAGAAGAAAGAGAAGCCTCCACCCGAGAAGTTACCATACGATATGACACAAGAGGAATTGGATGCTAGCGTGAAAAAATATGTTAAAGAACAACTTGCACCAAAGAAGCCTGAGCCGAAACAACCGGTCGATCCAGCCGGAAAAAGCACTTCACAGCCATGTGCCAACCAAGGCAGGAAGAAAGACTATCGGACTACGAATGCTCGATCACAAAGTCTTATGAGAAGAAGAGCAATCGCCGTTACAACCAATGTCCCCAGCTCGGAGAACAGCCGAACCAATCAATACCTCCACTTGTAGTTCTTTCAAAGGAGAATGAAGCTACGGCTGAGTTTGTGGTGGAATCGAGTCTCACAAAAGCCCAACCCCAAAGGCAGGCTGATATTCCGAAGCACCAAGGATCAGAAAGAAAAAAAATTTGAAATGGGTGAACCTCTTATGTGGCCGGAGTTGATCGATATGCTACCAACGAGGATGCGGGAGTTGCATAGATGGTACATGAAGGAATCCTTAGATGGAACCATAATGTTCGCAGCTCGAATTAAAAATAACTATTTCCATCAGGGGCCCGATGATGTATGGATCGAGTTTGAGAGTCTTTGGTTTCTATACCATCAAGACGCTCTAGACAAGTCCCTCCTCAGTGTATTTTGTATGTAAGTATCTCCTCTCGTATTTTGTATGTAAGTATCTCCTCTCATTTCTATATTGTAGCTCAACTAGTTCTAAGCTTTCTCATCCCCTCTTTTATTTTGTATCATGTATAGGTCGAAGGTGCAAGAATGCTGGAGAAGGGGTTACTACAACGTCGGCTTCATGGACCGGATGTTATACACGAGAAAAGCATACGCAAATGGCCAAATAGGACCATAAAAAATATATTCATGGCCTTGGATGGGCAGAATACTTGTGAATTCATTCTATTACCGTACAACTTCGAGTAAGCACTTCAACTATATATCTTTTCCATGCCTTGTATATGTGTCTCATCAGCTTTCACTGGATCTTGCTATGTATCGAGATTGATAAATGCCGGGTGGTGGTGTTTGACTCTAAGAAAACATCGACGGCTAAATATCAAGACCTCATAAATCTCCTCCAAATAGCATGGCTCACTTCCTAAAAAAGCACATAGGAATATCAGATAAACCGGGTGAACTTTATTTCAAAACAGACTATCCGGTATGAATACAACTCTCGCACATCTAGTTCCATTTGTTTAATCACCATTAATATTTAATAACCCTTTGTGTGTGTGTGTATAGTGTATGAGACAGGCGCCCAGAAATAACTTATGCGGGTACTACGTTTGTGAGTTCATCCGCAACTTTTGCAGCACGAAGAAAATGATGCGAAGAGCATTTGAAGTAAGTAAAAAATTAAGAAGGATTCCTTTCTTTTAATTTCGTACAAGTATTGATTTAAATAAATAATATTTGTGCGTGACAGATCTTCAGAATGAAAGGGGACCTCATCGATTCGGAAAGAGTTAGGACGGTTCAAGAAGAAATATGCGGATTCTTGCTTGATGAGGTCATAAATCCCAAAGGAGAATTTTATGCAGATCATAGGATAGATCCAAACAGAGAAGAAGACGACAGTGATGGTTGAATTGTACGGAAAAACTTGTGTGCATATTCTTGTATTATAGAATTGTATATATATATATAGCTACATATGTCTTTATGCGATATATGCTATATAGATACAAATACAAGTATAAATACGAATGCTAGTTACACACAAACGGGCTATAGATATGAATACCAATACGCATACGAATTCGAATTAAAATAAAAAACAGAATTCAAAAGCAAATAAATAAAAAAAGAAGTTAGTACCGGCTGCCAGCCGGTACTAAACTGCCGCGCACGGAGCCTGGCGTGGCAAGCAACTTAGTACCGGCTGGTAACACCAGCTGGTACTAACACCAGCCGGTACTGTCTGCGCCATTTAGTATCGGGCGTAGCGCCCGGTACTAAAATGCTGGCGGATTAGTACCGCCTAGGCTGTACCGGACAGGAAACCGGTACTAACCGGGGGTTCCCGCGTGGTACGTATACTCTTTTCTCCAGCTGTGCACAAAAGAAACTGAATCAGTACCTAGCTATTGAATCAGTAACAAAGGAAATATCATATGTCGGTAAGAAACAAACAAAATACTTTTTCTTGGCCCGGAAACCGGTTGGTTCCTCGGTTGAGGCCTCATACTCCATCCTATCGAGTTTTTGGTCAAAAAAAAAATAAACAAAATACATGAATACATGATGAATACGAAGAATCAAATTCTCACATTGCAGGCTCTTCGGTTGTACTCATCGGTTGGCATGGAATCCACGAGCGCGGCCGAGACACCAATACCCACACCAAACCGCAATGAGGCCACCATGTTGCAAAAGCCTCGGCCATGTCTGCCTCATCCTCCAAAATCAAAGTCCCCGCGCAATGATCAAAGAAACGGGAAGATAAGGGACAAACGCCGCAGCGTTTGATTGAACCACATCAGTCACGCAAAAAAACCCGTCACTAATGATGGTAATCAGAGACGGTTCCAGCCAAAATGTATCTTTGTTTTGGGTTATCAAAGATGGATCCAAATTAAACACATCTCAAATTTGAATTATCGGAGAATGGTCTTTAGGGAAGTAAATGGATTGAATACAGACGGATATTACTGATGTTGTATTTATTTTCACATTTTCTGACGGATAGACTCCGATACATATACGAATATGGATTGCTTCCGTTACGAATACGAATAGATGTGTATCGAATACGGAGCGAACTGGATGCGGTTCAGGTACGGATATTTCTTCGGATCGAGTAAAGGCAATATTTATTCATATCACACGTGTTGTAATATTTGAACAGCCTACGAGTCCAAATTTTAACTACATTATGCTTAACGAGAGAAATTAACAAATAGTTGCATGATATTTCTAACTTACTAAGTAGATGAGAGAGATTTGATTGCATTACATTCTGACTTGCAATATAGTTTAGATTGGAGACACTCAATTCACCGCATTATAACTTATTACATTGATGATACTTCACAAGCACTCGAATTAATTCATATGTTCAAGAAAGCCATATTCAAATTAAAATCATGCTTGATTAACCAAATTAACAAAAGATAACATACCCTTTTGGGCACTCAATCACACGATATTGACATTCTAAATTATTACATGCATAAATATGTAGAAGTAGTCAAATTATTACTAGAATACATTGAGTTTTTTCTGAAAAAGATGGAACAAGTCTATTTTTTGTTGTTTAATTATTGCCAAAGTTCGAGTTCAATTCTCGAACTAGGAATAAATAGGATTCAACTCCAATATAGTACCAATAGATAGATTATATTTTTAGAAAAATTTTGGTACTAATTCTATATTTTTATTATTAGAAGTGAATTGGTTATAAATTTTTAGAGATTAAATTAGATTTTTTTAATGCATATATTTAGAATATAACTAATCGAATTAAGTATCTGAATTGACTATCCGGAGTATCCGACCGGATATCCGAAATCCACCGAATATTGGTCATATTATTTCCGAATCTGATATCCAATTTAAATATCCGATCCGATATCCGGAACAGTACACGAATATCGAAAAAACCTATCCGAATTGATATCAGCCCCTCTCAATCAGACGGCCGGTCAGTAAATATCCGTACCATTTACGTCCCTAATGGTCTTGGTAAAGCGTTTCCAATTTGGGTCATTAGAGATGTGTCCAATTAAAATGCATGTCTGATTTCACACTCATTAGAGATACATGTTAGCTAGACTAATGTGTATAAAAATCTAAAAAAGGGTGCCCTGTTAGTAGTTGCCAACTTGGATCGCGTCATGATCAGGATCACATTACTATTTGTTACTTTACACAATAACAAAGTAACAAGCCTCAGCTTAATGTTAGTAGCATAGCACCAACCATTTTATAACATTTCTAAATGTGTACAGAAGCAAGCATCTCAGCCTATTTATTATCAAAGAAATTAACCCTAGTATGACATATCCACCGATCCAATGTTAGCACTCTTCTAGAAAACTGTGTGGCGAGGAAAATGAGATTCTTCAGGTACTGTTTGCCAGGAAAATGACCGTGTATCAGTGATCACAGCTGAACATGATTAGCAGAAAATATCCATAATAAATTGCTATCAATGTTTTCTAGGAAAACCTATTTAATTCAATATTTCTAAAAAAGGGTATGAAGATATTGATTTTTGGACAATTGGTGCAAATGGTTACAGAAGTCAAATAACGAAAAGTTTGAAGGAGCGTAAGAACTGTCCTTGGCAGTTTTATTTGAATTACTGTATGCAAATACATGCATTCTTGTGTGTGGTTATGACAAAGAGGGTTAATTAGGAAACAGTGCATGCAGTACTGCTGCAGCAGCAGCATGCAACGGCCATTTCGTCAGGCCAAGAAGAGCTAGCTGCTCTGGTTCGGTGTATGGAGTCCCAACGTCAGTTTCTTTTCTTCTGTTTTACGTTTATTTTTTACTTTTTTTCTAAATATTATTCCTTGATCACCTAAAAAAAATTATTGATTTTATAGAATACATGTATTTGAGCTAATTTATTAAAGATAAAATATTAATAAAATAACTTGTTAAAAAGATACACATATTTCCCAGGTAGTTTTATGCTATCTACTATGCACTTGATAGTTGGTCGTATGGTAATTGTATCTTTTGTTTTGAGTTTCATATTTAAAGTATGCATGTTGTCGGTTGTTCCCGTTTTTAATTATTGGTTACCGATCGTTATCGACATATTTCCTATTAAATTGTTTTGTTTCCGATATCCCGTATATCCAATTTAGTATTTCCGACCAAGCTTTCCCCATTAAGTTTTCGTTCCCGTAGGAAAATACGGAATCGAAAGTGGTTAGACCCTTTTGCCCACCGTGCCCGACTGATTTCATCCTAAGTATCAGAAATTAACCATACATAATATTTATGACAATCCGTTTAACTATGTCATGATATCATTGTATCTTATCACTTTAGACTTTACTACATCCCTCAATCTTTACGAAAGGTATGTCGCAAAGTTGCCACAAAAGTTAAATATTTAGGGATGTTTGGATCCAAATGCTAACTCCCAAAGTGCTAAATTCTAGCACTAGTCCATATAAACAGAAGTGATAATAAAGTGGACTAAACTTTAGCCAAGACTAAAAACATTAAAAAGGATCTGAGTACTCTTTTTTAGATAAAGGATATATCCACATGCTGGATCTATATAGCCAAAAGTTATAAGAGTTCTTAGACTCTAAACCTCAAATGAGGATTTCGAAAACACATGAGAAAAACTGTAAAACAAGGGAAGAAAATTAAAAAACTACGCTTTAATCTTCTTCTTCGTTCATATTTCATTCTTGCAAAGTCTTATCGCAGCACCAAACCATCACATCAGTCGTTTCTTAGAAACTTGATGTTTGAATTATCTCAAAGCGACGCTTCAGAAAGAATACGGCATCAAAGACGCCGTCGCCGCCTTATCCGGTAAGCCGGATTGGATTTTCATCCGGAGATCCCTCAGTCATTATAGGAGACATCGGGGGTTTGAAAACACCGTGACAACGCCTTCAGGAAGAAAAACGGCGCAAAAGAGCGTCGCGTCATCGTGGCCAGCTTGCCATCCTTGGGTTTCGCCTGCATTTCCAGAATCCCACGTACGGCTGGTCCCTCGCTGAGCGCAGTCACCGGCACCAGCAGATACACAAGTCCGAGCACATGCCCGCAGCGCACCATCCGCAGCCGACGAGACCCTGCAGCTCCTCCACCACCGCGGGCCACAGGAAATGCAGGAACCCCAGCAAGCCCTGCCCAGATCCCAATGGGGGCAGTGAGAGCGAGCGCTGGTGGCAGCCGAGCGCCCGCCCCCCCGGTGGCGGCACGGTCCTAGGCGAGCGCCCGTGGTATCGTATTATATCAGTTAAATAGTTATCCTGAGGGAACCAGGTACAACTTACAAATATGAACGGAGAAAGATTTAGCAAGACAGTGGTGGCACATCAAGACAGCAAAGAAACGTAGTGTTGCTGGGTTTGCCAGGTTACAGTTTACAGTAAAAGGAAAATGTTTTCGAGGGAACGATTCTATTGCTACAGCTCTAAGAAGCAGTTTCTTGTAACAAATGGAAAACCTATTACAGTAAAGATCACAAACTAAACATCTTGTAATGCCCTAATGGCCACCAAGGAACAACACCATATCAAGTTCAACCCAGTTGCTTCACTGCTCCATCATATCAATCTTCGTCACCAGTCTGATGCTGTGAGCCTCTGACCCACAGTATGAAATACAAGAGGGCCAGCCTAATAGTCTTTGTAGTAGATCCCCCAGTCGAGATAGTGAAATTAATCACAAGGATCGACAGGACACCTGCAGTTCTCAAGGATAACCATGATCTATATTATTTTAGCATCTCTCTTAATAATTTTCTCATTTCGAACAACTTCATTTGCCCAACTTTTTTTTCCTCACTCCATGTCCTCACAGAGAAGACAGGAATGTCACTCCTCTACCACAATAATCCTGTTCACCAAGATTCAAGAGCAAGGAAATTAGCAAGAGAAAGAATATCCACATTTATCATCTACGTAGTTCATAAATGATAACTCACTCAGGTAAGCAAGAGCATCAGATGCTTTTACAGAGAACACTTTAATTAGTAGAAAAAGCTATTGATCTATCTATACAAAGGAAAAGCATGTAAGCAAGTTTTGCATATAGAAAGGTGTGCTAAATCTTCAAAATAGTGGTGCCACCAATAGCTTTGCAGCAAAATGTGAGGTCATACGAAAATTGAGCCGTCAAAACCTTTGCAACTGCCGCAAGCTTTTGGTTTTAATGGGGGCGACTTCTAATATATTGAGATTATCTTAAAACTGATTGCAAATGCAAGTGTAAAAGAGCGGCTACATCCACGAGACAGTGATGACATCATGAATACAGGATGCTTGGAACCCCCTCTAAAAGAATCACATTGAAACTGAAGTGACTTTTGCACAGTACCTCCACACTGGTCATGTTTCAGTTGTACACTATGATGCTAAATCAAGTTATCCCTCTAAAAGAATCACATTGAAAGCGAAGTAGGTCCTCGGCGCCTAGGACTCCTAGGCGACTCGGGGTGGGTTGGGCGGCGCTAGGGTTTCCCGTCTTCTCCATTGATCTTCTCCTTCCCCTGCTAGGTGTCTCGATCCTAGCAGTCGCCTCCGGTGTCCACGTCCCTGATCTCATCTGTGTCCACGTTCATATTCTCCGTTTCGGAGCCAACCACGATCTGCTAGCCTGCAAAACCCTAAGTCGCAAAAAACCTCCCTGATCTGATCTCTTCGGTCAAGATCGGGGAAACATGGAGCCGGTGGAGGATCTGATGAAGCGCATGCAACTCACGGAGGCTGAAAAGAAGGGCATCAAGGTGAGAAGGCCTGAGGAGTCGGGGGTGAAGTCTGGGGATCCGATGGCAGTAGGGAAGGTGTTGGCGGAGAGGCTGGTTAATGCAGAGGGTTTGGGCCAGGCGCTAGGGAGAATTTGGTGTCCTATAAAGGGTGTTGGCTGTAAGGATATGGGAGAAAATCACTTTCTCTTCACGTTCCATCAACACTCGGGGAAGAGGAGAGCATTGGAGGAGGGGCCATGGATGTTCGGGAAAGACTTAATTGTGATGATCGACTATGATGAGAGGAAGACCATTGAGGAGATGGAGTTCGTGCATGTACCGATCTGGATCAGAGCTAAAAAGATGCCGCTGGGGCTGATGAACAAGGAGATAGGGGAGGCAATCGAAGGAGAAGTGGGAGAGTTCATGGAGATGGATCAAGATGAGGATGGTACGGCGGTGGGAAGACATTTGAGGATCAAAGTGAAGCTGGACATTCGCAAGCCACTCATGAGGGGGGTTACCTTGTGTGTGGGAGAGGAAGACAAAACGGTATGGTGTCCTCTTGTCTATGAATTCCTGCCAGACTTCTGTTGCACTTGTGGTCGAATTGGCCACATTGATAAAAACTGTGGAGAAACGGTGCTGAAGGGTGAGATGCAATAGTTTAGCAAAATGCTTCGGTACATTCCGGAAAGGAGAAAGGGAGATGAAAACTTTGCAGAAAAACTGGCTGGGAATCATTCACAAGGTGCTTGGAGAGGAGGAAGTGCTGGGAGTAGGGGGAGCTTTGGGGGCTCGGGGGGTAAGATGCGGTCAAAGGGAGCAGGAAGCGATGTCCCATCGTGGAGGAAATCTGATGAAGAGAAGGGAGAAAAGGAGGGAAGGTGTCATGGAGAAGAAGAAGTCACAAGTCCGGTAAAAAAAGGGAGTTTGGTGAAGGGGACAACTGCGTCGAAGGTCCTGTTTAATGGCAGTGAGCATTCTGATGAACCCAAGAATGGGAAGGAATTGGCTGATCATGATGTCAGTAAAGGGGCGTGTGGGGGCAAATCAACAGGGGGAAACCTCTTGATCGACATGAACAGTACCATGCAAGTGGAGGGGAGCACGGAGAAGCCTATGCAGGAAAAGAGTGGGGAAAAGCTGAGTGAGAAGGGGGAGGCGGTGGAAAAAAAAGGAAAAATAAAAAGCACATATAAGAAGGTGCGCAGATCGAATGAGAGGAGTGCGAGTGAGAAAAATGACAGTTTGGTGGGGAGGAAGAGGGCATCGGATAATGTACTTATGGAGGAAGCGGAGGGGATAAAGGGGGGTGATATGACGGTGGTCGAGACGGAGGGTAGTAAGCGGCAAAAGATGGCGGGACTGGCGAACCAGTCCTGCGAGAAGCAATGAAGATTATAGCCTGGAACTGCCGGGGTCTGGGCAACCGCCCGGCAGTTAGAGGACTTTTGAATCTTCAGAAGTCGAAAGATGCGGACATTTTGTTTCTATCAGAGACAAGACTGGAACAGCGACGGATGGAAAAATTTCGGTGGATGCTTGGCCTCACAAATATGTTGGTCAAGAAGGGGGAAGGAAGAGGGGGGGGGGGGGGGGGGGGGGAATTGTTGTGTTTTGGCTGAGTGGAATCAAAGTTTCTTTGCGGAACTTATCCCAATATTACATTGATATGGATGTGGCTGAAAAGGGTGGAGCCGTGTGGCGGTTCACTAGAGTGTATGGGGAAGCAAGTAGTGATCTGAAGCATCATACATGGCAGCAACTGCGGAATCTGCATGTACAGCTGGAGATACCATGGCTCTGTGCGGGCGACTTTAATGAGATTCTTTATTCTCATGAAAAGGAGGGTGGGAGAGTAAGAAGTCAGAGGTGTATGGATCAATTCCGGGAAACATTGGAGCATTGCTGTCTTCATGACTTGGGATATGAAGGAGATATATTTACTTGGAGAAACCATAATCATGATGAGCAGGGTTATATCAGGGAGAGGCTGGACCGAGCTGTGGCGAATGATCTATGGCGGGGGCGGTTTCCGACTGTGCGTGTCATTAACGGTGATCCACGTCACTCGGATCATCGACCGGTAATTATTTCAACGGAGAATCAGGTGACAAGAGGAAGGAGAGGTGGGGGAACTTTCCATTTTGAGGCGAGTTGGTTGGAGGAGGGTGTGAAAAGGTGGTTGGTGAAGCGTGGAAAAATGCCATGGAGGGCACGGCTCAATCAGCACATGAAGCACTGAAAGTGGTGGCTAGTGGGCTCATGGATTGGAGTACAAATATTTTAGGAGATCTGGAGAAGAGGGTGAAAAAAGTGAAGAAGGAGCTGGAGTCATGCAGACGGTTGCCGATAGGGAGAGATCAAATTACAAAAGAAGAAATTTTACGGTTCAAGCTAGAATGGTTAGAGGATCAAATTGATACCTGCTGGAAACAGCGTGCTCATGTGAAGTGGATGGCGCAGGGGGACAGAAACACGGCCTTTTTTCATGCGGCCTGTTCTGAAAGGAGAAGGAGAAATCATATAGGCGATCTGAGGAGGGAGGATGGAGGGTGGGTGAAGGAGGAGGAAAAGAGGAGGTTTATTTCTAACTATTTCTCTGAACTTTTCAGGTCAAGTGGTGGTCATGCCTCGCAGCAAATACTCCAAGCTGTTGAGGGCAGGGTCACTGAAGAAATGAACAGCTCTCTTCTGGCTGAATTCACAGTTGAAGAAGTGAAAGCAGCTTTAGAAGCGATTGGGGACTTTAAGGCACCTGGGCCAGATGGGATGCCATCAGTGTTCTACAAGAACTACTGGGAGGTGGTGGGTGATCAGATTGTGAAGGAGGTGCTCAATGTATTACAGGGTGGAGAAATGCCTGCTGGATGGAATGAGACAACCATTGTACTGATCCCAAAGGTAGCCAAACCTGAAAAGGTAAAGGACCTGAGACAAATTAGCTTATGCAATGTCTTATATAAACTCGTGTCAAAGGTGCTTGCAAACCGTCTAAAAAAGGTTCTGCCAGAGTTGATATCGCCGGCTCAAAGTGCACTCGTTCCGGGGAGGTTAATTTCCGATAATATTCTTGTAGCATATGAGCTGACACATTTTATGAAAAATAAAAGAAAAGGCAAAAGGGGGTATGTGGCAGTAAAACTTGACATGAGTAAAGCATATGATAGAGTGGAATGGCAATTCCTAAGTGATATGATGGAAAAGATGGGATTTCAGAGGGAGTGGATCGATCTGATTATGAAGTGTGTTAGCACGGTCACCTACAAAATCAGAGTCAATGGTGTATTGGGTGACACTCTGGTTCCGGAGAGGGGCTTACGGCAGGGAGATGCTTTGTCGCCCTATCTTTTCTTATTGTGTGCAGAGGGGTTTTCATCACTGCTAGCAAAAGCTGAAAGGGAAGGAAGGATGTGTGGAGTTAAAGTGTGCAGGGGGGCTCCAAGTGTCTCCCACTTACTATTTGCCGACGACTCACTGATTCTATGTCGAGCAAATGGAGTGGAAGCACAGCAGTTACAAAGTATTCTACAACTTTATGAGGAGTGCTCAGGCCAAGTGATAAACAAGGACAAATCAGCAGTGATGTTCAGTTCTAACACAAGCATTACCGATAGAGAAGCAGTGAAGGGTGTCCTGCAGATTCAGAAAGAGACGATGAACGAACGTTACTTGGGGCTGCCTGTCTACATTGGACAAGCTAGAACCAAGGTGTTTGCTTATCTGAAAGAAAGAATTTGGTCTCGGATACAGGGGTGGAAGGAAAAGTTGTTGTCTTGGGCTGGCAAGGAGATTATGATCAAGGCAGTGGCGCAGGCGATCCCAACATTTGCTATGGGGTGCTTTGACATCACAAAAGAGATGTGTGATCAGATAAGCTCTATGATTGGTCGCTACTGGTGGAGTAACCAGGGAAATGAGAATAAAATGCACTGGATTAGATGGGATAAGCTAACTGAATCAAAGAGTGAACGAGGGCTGGGATTCAGAGATATACACTCTTTCAATTTGGCTATGTTGTCGAAGCAAGGATGGAGGCTCATACAGTGCCCTGATTCTCTATGTGCTAGGGTACTGAAGGCAAAGTACTTCCCTGATGGAAATATTTTCGGAAGCAGAACTCGTGGCAGTACATCGTATACATGGCAAAGTATAAAAAAAGGACTTGAGGTCCTGAAAAATGGCTACATTTGGCGAGTTGGCAACGGTAATAATATCAGAATCTGGGAGGATCCTTGGCTACCGAGGGACTGGTCCAGAAAGCCAATAACACCAAAAGGGAGAAATATGATGACAAGAGTAAACGAGCTGATTGATCCAGGGACAGGGAACTGGGATGAAGATTTGGTCAGACAGACCTTTTGGCCACAGGATGTTGATATCATTCTAAGAACGCCTGTGCACTATGATCTGGAGGACTTGGTGGCATGGCACTATGATAAGCGGGGGATTTTCTCCATTTGATCAGCTTACAAAGTTCAGAGAGCCTGTGACAAACGCGAGAGCAGAAGAGGAGCATCATCATCATCAAGCGGCAGTACATTGGAGGAGAAACACTGGAAGCATTTGTGGAAGATGAATTGCCCCGGGAAGATAAAACACTTTATATGGAGAATGGCCCATGATAGTATTGCTGTCCGAATGACACTTGAGAGGAGAGGAATGAATCTGGATGATACTCGATGTGTTATGTGCAGTAGACTGAACGAGTGTGGGGGGCATGTTTTCTTCAAGTGCAAACATGTGAAACATGTATGGAGAGCGTGTAATATGGATGAAATCCGCAGCAGATTGGCAGAATAAGAGTCTGCTAGGGAGGTAGTCAAATCCATCCTAGAATTGGAGGATAATGAGCAGATCAAGGTGGTCAGCATTCTATGGCAATGGTGGAGAGAAAGAAATGGTGTCCGGGAGGGAGAAAAGAGAAGATCACCTGAGGATCTGGCATTCATTGCAACAAACAGCGCGGAGGAATATGCACGTACTACAATGCCAGAGAGGCCGAGTGGAGAAAGGAGGAAAAAACACTGGGAGAGGCCGATCGGCGATCAGATGAAAATAAACTCTGATGGAGCTTTCTCCCAGTCAGCAGGAGATGGTGGATGGGGATTCGTGATCAGGGATGCTGCAGGGGATGTCCTGAAAGCTGGTGCAGGAAGAATTTCTCATGTGTCTGATGCATTTCATGCAGAAATTATTGCATGCTTGGAAGGGGTGAAAATGGCAGCTGAATCTGGTATGGGGCAGGTCGTGAACAAGACAGACTCTGTGATGCTGAAGCAGGCTCTGATTTCAAATGACTACCGTCTAGCTGCATCAGGTGGCTTGATCTTCGAGTTGAAACACATTATCAACACGAGTTTTATTTCTAGTTCCATTGTTTATGCTCCGCGATCTTGTAATCAGGTAGCTCATGCCCTAGCGGCAAAAGGTTGTAAGTGTGCTCCAAATAATCCCGTTCTGTGGGATTGTACGCCAGATGGCATGGAGGACCTGGTGGCCAGTGATTTAGCTGAGCCTTTAAGTTAATGGAAAGCACTTTTCCACTCAAAAAAAAAAGTTATCCCCCGGTAGATTTTGGCATCACAAAGATTCATATTGATAAGTTCACCTTTGAAAAGGTAAATAAGTTCCTAATGATGAAAAGGGAGAGTGGGATGCTCCAGGTTAGACAAGGGATCATAATTATGCTAAAGGTTTCTAAGCTCACATACAATAAGTTTTTAAGGGGTTTATTCTTCCCTCAATCATTTTGTCTTTGCTGCTCTTGAAATTAATAAGGGTAGCATATAGAAGTAGGACACGCTGAAAGGAATACTTTTTAGTTTAGCTAGGTACTGAACGAGCTTGTCGCAAGCAGGTCAGTTTGTGGGCAGATTGCCACAGGAGGCCTAGCAGTGGTCAGCTACCGTACCAACAAAGGCAGGGATAGAGGGAAACTGGGAGACTAGATAGATTGTTTAGTTCAAGCAGCAGCTAAATGCGCTTGATATAGAGTTTAGTCTGGCCCTAACAAACTCAACCAATTGATCTCTCTATCGTATCTCTATCCTCCTGGGTTGTTGCCATAGTTGCCAAAGCCCCGGGCCACCTGTGGTATATTTGGCCCGACAATAGCTACGACTGAAAATTCCATGGTTAAGTAGTCCTATTTGAAAACCATTTCTTAAATGAGAGAAGTCAACTGTGAATCGAAACCGTATGGGAACCAGCTGCCACCCCAGTATATCAAAAAAGTTTCACATGATATCTTAATCATTTGCAATTGATAGGATTTTATGCACTTTTATCTTCCTTTTTCTTTGTTCATTATATCTTAACTAAGAGTATGGTGATGGAAAAACAACAACAAAGTCATTTTAGTCCCAAGCAAGTTGTGGTTGCCTGGTTGGCTAGAGATGAAACCTAACATGAGCTGCCCAACAAGGAAAAGAGGAAAAACAAAAAACAGAAAACTTGTATAAAAATAGGCAAGCCTCCAAGTACAATTGTTTCTTCCATGCTAGTAATAGACAAGAACAATCATTGGAACATAGATGCAGAAGTAGTAAAATCATTGGAATACTATCAAATAATAACAGGGTAGGATATCAGTTTCAGAAAACATGTAGTGATGCAAGGCCTCAAAGAATATATATGTTGCTTCTGATAGGTGATAAAAAACAACCGTTTAAACAACATAAGCATACTACCAAACAGTACCTTATATGACTCAACACAAAAGCTGTATAAATAGCACTTGTAAGTTAGGACATAACATACCAAATCATATAGAAGGCAGCAATAGTGATGGAGGAAAACCACAATACAGGTAGGCTTCGCTGACAGTAAGAAGGGTTGTCCGACAGAAACTCCCAAGCTGCATGGTCTTGACATCAAGCGAAAAATATTCAACATGTCGCTCACTCTGATCATTCAGGTTCTCCTTAGGGTGATCTAGTTTTACAAATAAGTATCCCTCAGCAGAACCTATAATGCCTCTAAATCGATATCCCCATTCCTCAGGCAAGGTGACTCTGTTCAGGAGCTGCCACCGGTCCCTGAAATACATGAATGCATAAAAGTACAGCACACATCTTTTATCTGGTCGGAAAACATCAGAGACCACAACAGTAGTCCTGCCATCACTTGACTCCAGAGTGGTAATTTGATTACTGAACATCATCACACAGCCTGACAGGACAGGCGAGATGTCTATGACGAAGAACTCCATTTTGCGGGTGTCCAACACAAGCCACCTATGCGTGAGAGTTACCATCCAGTAGAAGCAACCATGAGCATGGTTGCGCTGTCCTAGACGAACACCCATGACTCTTCTGGTGCTCAGAGCGTAGTGTTCTGGAGGTGAAAGCACACACCATTGCTGTGACTCTGACGAGTAGAAGAACGCGACCAGCTTCCCTCGACAGCATGCCATCCAAATCACAATGAACGCCGGGTCTTCCTCATTGACACTGTCATGACTACCAGAAGCCAGGAATATTTCGCTGCTGCGTGATTGCGAGTCACCATCCCCGCCGCGCTGGACGTAGGGGTTTCCCACGGAGGCGGCGAGGGCGTCGGGGATGGGGGGGAGCAGACGGTACCTCCGGAACAGAGGGTCGCATATGGCAACCTCGGTGAAGGCGGTGGAGCCGTCCCGCGTGCGGTCCAGGAGGAAGCGGCCGTCACGGCTGTCGCGGACGAGCCAGTCGGCGGCGGGCGGCGGGAGGAAGGCGAAGGAGAAGTCGGCTGAACGGGCGACCGCGCGGGCGAGGGGCGCCGAGGGGTGAGGCGACAGGGCTGCGTGGAACTGGGATCCAGCCGTGCCGCCGCGACCGGCAGGGTAGCAGCAGAAGACGCCGAGCGGGGGCGGTGCGTGGAGGCGGCGGAAGCGGCGGAGGAAGGACGAGGAGGAGGCGACCCGCCGGAAGGAGGCGCACGACGCGGAGGCGCGCGCGAGGTCCCGCAGCGAAGGTACGCGGAGGAGAATCTCCGCTAGGACGTCGTCCGTGAGCGCCGCTAGGTCAGCCATCGACGGCGGCGGCGGCGGCGGAGGAACACCCCGGAGGCAGGTCAGGCTCTGTTTTTTTTTTCTTCTTCTTCTTTTGATCCTACTAGGTCAGGCTCTGTCGGGTTGGGTTCAGGCTCTGTTGGGTTGGGTTCAATCTTTTGTTTGGGCGAGGTCGGGTCAGTTCAATGCCCAGCCTGCCAGCCCAAACTCCTCCGGAGAAAGTGTGCTGTGACCCAGCCCAGCTACGGCCATCACAAAACAAGACCCAAGACCTATGCTGGACCAAACTTCAGAAACTTCTCGCGAAACTGATGAAAACAGCGGGTCCGATTTTGAAAATTGTATGAAACCTGTTTTTTTTTAACACAGAAACTCATTAGCAAAGGCGTGGCGCGGCAGGCACATGTTTTCCAAAAATTCATGGAACAAGAACTTTTTATTTACAGCAAGGCTTGGCATGTGGTAATGATATATTTTCAAAAAGAACCTAGTAAACAAGATTTTGGTTTCATTAAGCAACAATTTAGCATAAATAAAAAATCATACCGTAATTATTTTTATCTATAAATTATATTATCATCAGTGATAAATATGTTAAGATCAACAATTCAAAACTGCCATCCATCTTTAATAAGCTTGTGTGTTGTGTCCACATGACAAACCAAATTGATGCATAGAAATTAGCAAACATTTGAGCGATGGAAAAGAGGAACCTTGTTCAACTTGGCCGTTTGGTTTCTCAGAAAGTGACATAATAAATTTCTTACGGACAAATAGTTTATTATGCAGGCCAATGACATCATATTATTCCAAGTAAACATGGACAATACAAGGGAAAATATTTTGATAAGCCCATGCCTAACATCTTTTAGTAGGTTCACCAAATCATGCAGGCATATTCAAAAAGAATCGGTGCTCGTAGCCTAAGAGTAGGAGGGGGTGAATTAAGCAAACTTAAAAACTTAACCTACGGATCAATCTAGTTTGCACAAAATATAAACTAGAACATGCTATCTAGATATGCAACTATAGTTCTTCTATTGTGAAACCCTCATCCCAAAAAGTTTTGCAACCTATAGCCTATCCTAGCAAGATACTACGCTAAGAATGTAAAAGCACTCAAGATTGCAATATAAAATGCAGAAGCTTAAAGATCGGAGATGAAGTGAAGCAAACTCTCGACACGAAGATTTATCCCATGGTTCGATTAGGCACAAAGTTAATCCTAATCCACGTTGTTGAAGCACTCACAAAGAGTATTGCTTTCCGACAAAGTCTCTTCTGGGACTCTTCTTGACTTGCCACCAAGGCTATGCCAAGTCACCACGGTCGTCTTGATCCCGCTTTCCACTAAGGAGCTTCTCCACCAAGAAAGGGGGTCTCCACGTCCCCCGCACAAAGTCGTCGACGCCACTCCACATCAAATCGGAGGATCGTTGACTTGCCGGCGAGCCACCAAAGCTCCAAGGGGCTGGCACACTGAGATACACTTGTGGTTCACCTCTAAAACCAGCACACAAGGTTCACACCTTACTTCTCTCACTCTTACAAGAGCTAATTCTAGCATTAACTCTCACAAAACTTGTGCTAAACCTAAGGATGTGATCAATGTGCTCTTGGGTGTCTTGGAGAACTTCTTCAAGGTTTCTAGGGCTTTCCATGGACTCCAGCAACCTCAAATGACCCGGGGTGAGGTCTTATATAGGCTAGGAATCTAAAACTAGCCGTTACATGCTTTTTCCCTGAAAAGTTGTGAGCGTAGTACTATCCGGTTATAGGCGTCGGATTATCCGGTTACTCATATGGTAGGTAATCCAAAACTAGCTGTTACATGCTTTTCCCTGAAAAGCTGTGAGCGTAGTGCTATCCGGTCATAGGCGTCGGATTATCCGGTCACTCACATGGCTAGCTTCATGGTGCTTCGTATTTTGGTCATAACTCTCTACTCCGAACTTCGATTTCGATGATCTTGTACTCTATGGAAAGCTTGTAAGATGCTCTACAAGATCCACTTGAAGTCCACCTCATTAGACGACATTTTGAGTACCGGATAAATGCCAAAATACCGACACTTCATCCGGTCAACCTCTTTTCTCTCTTTGCTGTCTTCGTGTTTTGATCATAACTTTTTACTCAGGACTCCGATTTTGATGATCTTGGACTCTATGGAAAGTTTGTGAAATTCTCTACAAGATTCTCCAGAAATATAATCTATTTGATCAGTCAAAATATAAATATCCATAGGATATTTCCAATTCATTCCTCTCATTGTCCCGGCTTTGCGGATCTTTGTGTTGCATCTTTAACCTACAAATCCTACAAATATTCATTTTAAAAACTTGTTAGTCTCATTGATTATGTTGTCACATAATTACCAAAATTACAACCATGACCTAATGGGACCATGTTCCTTACAATATTGTATAGCCTGATGAAACTGATCCTTAGCGTTCAGCTTGAACTCTGCATCGAATGCAGAGTTTGAGACGAAGTCAATGGATCAGCCTCGATAAATAGTACATAAACGGTAAACTGAATAGTTTTATCACAAGCAACTGAATCGCAATCAGAAGAATAATTCCACACTCTCGAAGCACAGCTGATTCTTCTCTGCAGTTCAGTAGGTTCTGTTTTCAATGTCTTTAACAATATCTGCCAAGGTTTGATTCCACACAACACCCCGTCGATGAATATGACGGAAGATCGTCCAGCTATCGACACCTGACATGATGTTGGATGCCTCAATCAGTGAGTCGACAATCCCCTTCTCCCTTATTTGCTGCACTAACTCGGTTTTTCTCTGTATCATCAAATCAACTATCATTGCGGCCCACTTTACGATCTCTATAGGGTAAGCAGTGGTTCCCCTTTTATTCCTGTCTACCAACTCCTTGAGAAGCCCCACATAACCAGATTTGTATGAAACAGAACCAACCACGTCAACTAAATCCTTTGCTGTGATGTATCGACTACGATGTATTACGCAAATTATGCGCAGCAAGGCTGCCTGCAGTCTTTTAACATAATTCTGCGGATTACACTTTGCGTCAGGATGCTTACTAGAATCAGGATAAACTGGCAGATCACCATTGCCTAATGTTTCTGATTCCATACTGGTCTGAAGTAGATCGAGCACCTGCGCGAGCATAAACATCTCAGTGAATTAATAAACAGATTAATGGATTTTTGGCTCAGTTAATGCGCACAGAAATCTATTATATTAATAAGGGAGTGTTAAAAGAAGTCACCACGTTACTGAGAGGGTCTAGAAATTTCCACATTAATAAAAAAAGGATCTACACCATTGGATTTTATGAAGATCTAACTAATGGCGACCCGCTAGGGTTTGATTCCCGATCTTTCGATGAGAGGCGTGGATAACTCGATTGGTCGATGGAGGCGACGTTCACGGCCCGACTACAGCCTTCCAAGCTGCGCCTTAGCAACCGATACACCCCCTCCAATGGCTGTCGCGATCTTGTGGAGCGCGGCACCCGGCCACTAGGGCACTCGTCCTGCAAGCAATCGAAGAACTAGCAAGAACAAGTATGACAAGTACTGAATTTACTAGATGTAAATGAAGGTTTCACACGCAATCTCAATAATGGTGGGGTTCCGAAGACAAGAAGACGGGCGGCTGATCCAGCACACGCGCTTGCAAGCAAGTAGCGAAGGCTAAACTTGATCTAAACAAAACCCAAGCATCCTTGGTGGTGGCTAAGGGGTATAAGTACGTGGGAGGACGACCACAGGGGTGCTGGGGTCGTACTCCAAACCTAGGACGCGTCCGTAATGGACTCAACTTGATACACGGCCCATTGGGCCAAAATAGGGTGACGCAGCACCATATGCAGAAAAGGACTCTGTATTAATTTTACAATTGCGGCCGACTCGTAACAGATATGGATATGAGGCCGGATCCGTTTGAAAGAAGACTTCATAAGCTTTCCACGAAGTACTTGAACGCCCCAATCCGAGTTCATATGCGACCGTGGTGTCCGTCACAAGTTGGTACTGTTCTGCAGTCCGAATCCAGCCTGCGCGAATCCGTTTTCCTTTCGGTCGCCTCCTTGGTTCCTAAGGAAAACAAGAGTACACGGGTCTCCATGGTCTAAACATGATGTACATGAGCTTAGATTTGAACTCACCTGATAATTAAGTTGATGCGCACGAGTACGAGTAATAGGACCAGCAATAGGTACTTGTGTCGGAGTGGATGTATCGTTGGTGTTGATGTCCTCATCATCCTCCCCTTCTTGCATTTGAGTCGTCCTCGACTCAAGCTCATCTTCCTCTCCCAAATATGGCTTCAAATCTGCAATGTTAAATGTGGGACTAACCCTAAAATCCGCAGGCAGATCGAGCTTATATGCATTATCATTGACTTTCTCTAACAATTTAAATGGTCCATCAGCCCGAGGTAGCAATTTAGATTTTCTCAATTCAGGAAACCTTTCCTTTCTCAAATGCAGCCAAACTAAATCTCCAGGTTCAAACTTTAGTTCCTTCCTACCTTTATCACCAGCAATCTTGTATTTAGCATTCATGCGCTCTATGTTTTCTTTAGTTGTTTCATGCAGTTTTAACATCAATTCGGCACGCTTAGTAGCATCAAAATTCGTTTTTTCAGAAAATGGCAAAGGCATTAAATCAATAGGAGCACGAGGCAAGAAACCATATACAATCTTAAATGGGCACATCTTTGTAGTAGAATGCAGCGATCGATTATAAGCGAATTCAATATGAGGCAAACAATCTTCCCACATCTTAATGTTCTTCTTTAAAACAGCCCTTAACATAGTAGACAAAGTCCTATTAACCACTTCAGTTTGACCATCAGTTTGCGGATGACATGTAGTAGAAAACAACAATTTAGTTCCCAATTTAGACCATAAAGTCTTCCAAAAATAACTAAGAAATTTAGCATCACGATCAGAAACAATTGTGTTGGGCACACCATGCAAACGAACAATTTCCCGAAAGAACAAATCAGCAATGTGAGAAGCATCATCAGTTTTATGACATGGTATGAAATGGGCCATCTTAGAAAATCTATCAACAACCACAAACACACTATCACGTCCCTTCCTAGTCCTAGGCAATTCTAACACAAAATCTATAGAAATATCTTCCCAAGGAGCACTAGGAACAGGTAGAGGCAAATACAAACCGTGTGGATTCAATCGTTATTTAGCCTTTTGACATGTCGTGCAGCGAGCAACAAATCTCTCCACATCTCTTCTCATCTTTGGCCAAAAGAAATGACCAGCAAGTATATCTTCCGTTTTCTTTGCTCCAAAATGCCCCATTAAGCCACCTCGATGCGCTTCCTGCAACAATAACAAGCGAACGGAGCTAGCTGGAATGCATAGCTTGTTAGCTCTAAAGACAAACCCATCACTAACGATGAATTTGTTCCATCCCTTCCCCTCTTTATAATGCAGCAACACATCTTTAAAATCAGCATCATTAACATATTGATCTTTAATCGTTTCCAATCCAAATATTTTGTAATCAAGTTGGTTCAACAAGGTGTATCTCCTAGACAATGCATCAGCAATTATATTCTCTTTCCCTTTCTTGTGCTTAATAATATAAGGAAAAGATTCAATAAATTCAACCCACTTAGCATGTCTACGGTTCAATTTTTCTTGACTACGAATATATTTTAAAGATTCATGATCTGAATGAATAACAAACTCTTTGGGCCATAGATAATGCTGCCATGTTTCTAATGTGCGAACAAGAGCATATAATTCCTTATCATAAGTAGAATAATTCAGAACAGGCCCGCTCAATTTTTCACTGAAATAAGCAACAGGTTTGCCTTCTTGTAACAAAACACCACCCAAACCAATGCCACTAGCATCACATTCAAGCTCAAAGGTTTTATTAAAATCAGGGAGTTGGAGGAGAGGTGCATGTGTCAACTTATCTTTCAGCGTGTTGAAGGAGTTCTCTTATGTTTTACCCCAACTAAAAGGCACTCCCTTCTTTGTAAGCTCATTCAAATGCGCGGCAATAGTGCTGAAGTCCTTCACAAAACGACGATAGAAACCAGCAAGTCCTAGGAAACTCCGCACTTGCGTGATAGTCTTCGGTATAGGCCATCCATGTATAGCTTCCACCTTGGCTTGATCAACCTCGATTCCCTGTGGAGTCACGATATAGCCAAGAAAAGACACTCGATCGGTGCAAAAGGTGCACTTTTCAAGGTTACCAAATAAACGTGCATCTCGTAAAGTATTAAAAACAGCACGTAAGTGATCAAGATGTTCATCGAAAGATTTGCTGTAAATCAATATATCATCAAAGTAGACAACAACAAATTTCCCAATGAAAGCACGCAGAACCTCGTTCATTAATCTCATGAAAGTACTCGGTGCATTAGTTAACCCAAAAGGCATGACTAACCACTCATATAACCCGAACTTAGTTTTGAAAGCAGTTTTCCATTCATCTCCCAATTTCATACGAATCTGGTGGTACCCACTACGCAAATCAATTTTGGAAAACACAATAGCACCACTCAATTCATCAAGCATATCATCCAAACGAGGGATAGGGTGTCGATTTCGAATTGTGATATTATTAATAGCCCTACAATCAACACACATACGCCATGTTCCATCCTTTTTAGGCACTAAAATAACCGGAACAACACAAGGACTAAGAGACTCACGCACGTAACCTTTGTCGAGTAGTTCGTGCACTTGTCGCTGAATTTCCTTAGTTTCTTCCGGATTTGTCCTGTATGGCGCACGGTTTGGCAACGGTGCACCAGGAATAAGGTCAATTTGGTGCTCAATCCCTCGTATTGGTGGCAGCCCCGCTGGTATCTCACTTGGGAATACATCAGAATACTCCTGCAAAAGGTTAGCAACAGCTGGGGGCAAAGAATGCTGCATATCGTGAACTGAAATCAAAGCATTCTTGCACACCAAAGCATAGGCAACAGAAGTGGAAGCAATCAATTCATTAATATCAGACTTAGTAGCAAGCAAGCAATGTCCTTTCAATCTTATCTCATCTTCCCTACTACTAACAGATTTTGCATTCTTATCGATCTCAGCTTTAGTTCTCTTAGCTTTAGCAACATCATCACGCACAATAGATTCAAGTGACATAGGAAGCAAAACGACTTTCTTATCATGATGTATAAGAGAATATTGATTTGATCTACCATGATGCATGCTATCGGTATCAAATTGCCATGGTCTACCTAGCAGAATATGACAAGCTTCCATAGGCACAACATCGCATTCAACAACATCATGATATGAACCAATAGCGAAATTAATTCATACCAATCTCGTTACCTTGACCTTACCACTATTGTTGAGCCACCGAATGTGATATGGATGTGGGTGCGGTTTTGTTGTAAGTGCAAGCTTCTCGACCATATCGCTGCTAGCCAAGTTGTTGCAGCTACCTCCATCAATTATCAAACGGCATGAACGCTCTTTAATAACACATTTTGTTTGGAACAGTGTATGCCATTGATTTTGCTCCGTCTTTTCCATTTGTGCACTAAGTACACGCTGCACAATGAGGCTCTCATAATGATCTGCATCCTCTGCACCAATCTGCTCTTCTGGTTGTTCCTTAGTACCTGCATGGTCAGCAGCAAGCAAAGCAAGTGTATCTTCATCAAAATCACTAGCAGAGGAATACCCACCATCTCCTTTGACCACCAAAACGCGCTTGTTAGGGCAGTCACGTTGCACGTGGCCAAAGCCCTTGCATCGATGGTACTGAATATCTCTTGTCCTTCCCGTGGAGGCAACCGAAGATGCACTCGTGGCTGGTTTCTGGACAGTCGTGGTTGCTGAATTTGTCGGGGGAGCACGTGTCTTATCGTTGGATGGAGCGGGTATTGTCGACCGACTCGGAAATGTAGAAGGTGCAGGAGCTCGTCCGGTCAATGAGGTAGATGTGCGCGGCTGCCATGATGAAGGTTTTCCTGCAGAAATATTAGTTCTTGTACTAGCACGCCGTCCTAGCACTTCCCTTTCAGCTTTACAAGCAAGATGGAACAAACGGGTTATGTTAGTATAATCTTTATAAGCAAGAATGTCCTGAATTTCTCGATTCAAACCTCCTAAAAATCTAGCCATAGCAGGTCGTATTACTGATAGTATTCTTCTACACTTTTATTACCCTGTCTCAATTGTTGCAATCTATGTAACAGATCACGCGCATAGTAAGAAGGAACAAATCTAGCCCGCATGACCCGTTTCAAGGCATCCCAGGTTTGTGGAATATTATTAGGATTTTTCTTAGCATGTTCTATCCACCAAACAGAGGCAAAATCAGTAAATTCACTAGTAGCAGCCCTAACACGTATATTCTCAGAAAATTCATGACATGCAAACTTTTGATCAACAACAATTTGCCAAGTAATGTATGCATCAAGATCGTATTTTCCATCGAAAGAAGGTATCTTAAATTTTATTTTACTGAAAGCATCATCATTATTATGTACCTCACGTCGTCGATGTCCACCCATACCTCTCCGATTAGTTCGCAGTCGTCGGCGACTAGGAGCATCTTGGTCATCTAGTTCAGTATCAGCGACATAATCATCCCAATTATCCTCGACACGCTCATCCTTCTTGTTTTATCCCTCATGCCCATTTGCAGTTCTGGCATGCATCTCATCAAAATGCCTCAAAAGAGCAGCAAGGCTTTGGTCAATATGAGCGACCAACGTCTCCAGCCTTGTAAGCTTGGTGTGGTGGCAAGCTGCGTGGCCTCCAACTGCCCAATCTTATCATTTGACACCAGCATATCTTCAGCAAGCCCATCTACATGCCTCCTCATCTTATTTTCAAAATATTGTATGATTCCCTTTGTACGAGGAGAGTGACCTAAACTCCCATCACCCTCTGATCCTGTCATGGTTAGATGAACAAAGGAAACACGAAAATAGGTGAAGAAATAAGATCCTACAACTAATGGGATGTAGCTACTGCAAGGCACTCACACTCAACCTGTTACACATGCTCTTACCAATTCTTACCTTGCTCAACAGGAGGGGACGGCAACCAACAAGTCTGCAACCGTGGGATGAAGTGTATCGGTGCCGCAACAACAGGACCTGTCAAGCTGTAGTCGGATATGTGGAGCTATAGGTGGGCTGAAAGCAAAGATGAACTAGCACCACGTTAGTTACAAAAGCAAGCTGAAAAATCGTTCAACGGCGGTACTATGCTGGTCCCAGCCTAGACCGTGCTAGAAACGTGAGCCTGGACACAAATGAAGTCACGAGACACCACCGAAGAACAAAAAAGATGCACAAAGAACAACCCCTTTTTCTTCCCTTCTTTTTCTTCTTCTTCTTTTTTTTTCTTTTTTTTCCTTCCTTTTTTTTCTTCTTTTTTTTCTTTTTTTTTCTTTTTTTTAGGGGACCCTCAAAACTGATTATATAACCTAAAAGACTTCAAAAGAGCCACACAACACACAAACTTTTCCCAAAAGGGTAGGGGTATTCTCTCTCTCTCTCTGAAGTAATCCGAGACTATATGTATTCGTGCAAAATTGTGGTTTGAGTAAGCCGAGACTACTTCTGCCTTTCTGGAGCGCTACAAAATATGCAGTACAAGTGCGAATAGCAATAGAATTTTATAACACGGCGCAATAACCAATTCGAACTAGGAAACTGATCCCTACTCGAATCACAGCACTGCGTGCGATTCGGTCACAAACCAACACAGAATCTAACTCGGACTTGAACACGAATATGGACTCGGATTCCGCCAACACGGAGTATGTATGGTAGCGCACGGTTGTGACTAGAACGTGACAAGAACTCGAAACTTTAAAGGACTAAAACTAAGACCAGCAACTCGACGCAAACGATGCAACCGATAAATTCAACAAGTCCTAACTAAGCAGTGCTAGCAAAGGCTCGAACGAGTTTATAGGATTGAAGGTAAACTAATCTACTATTTTTTTTGGCTTTTCTGGACTATAGGAAAAATAAAACAGCGAAGAATTAGAAGTCTCTCACCGATAAACCTTGCTCTGATTACCAACTAATGGCGACCTGCTAGGGTTTGATTCCTGATCTTTCGATGAGAGGCGTGGATAACTCGATTGGTTGATGGAGGCGACGTTCACGGCCCGACTACAGCCTTCCAAGCTGCGCCTTAGCAACCGATACACCCCCTCCAATGGCTGTCGCGATCTTGTGGAGCGCGGCACCCGGCCACTAGGGCACTCGTCCTGCAAGCAATCGAAGAACTAGCAAGAACAAGTATGACAAGTACTGAATTTACTAGATGTAAATGAAGGTTTCACACGCAATCTTAATAATGGTGGGGTTCTGAAGACAAGAAGACGGGCGGCTGATCCATCACGCGCGCTTGCAAGCAAGTAGCGAAGGCTAAACTTGATCTAAACAAAACCCAAGCATCCTTGGTGGTGGCTAAGGGGTATAAGTACGTGGGAGGACGACCACAGGGGTGCTGGGGTCGTACTCCAACCCTAGGACGCGTCCGTAATGGACTCAACTTGATACACGGCCCATTGGGCCAAAACAGGGTGACGCAGCACCATGTGCAGAAAAGGACTCTGTATTAATTTTACGATTGCGGCCGACTCGTAATAGATATGGATATGAGGCCGGATCCGTTTGAAAGAAGACTTCATAAGCTTTCCACGAAGTACTTGAACGCCCCAATCCGAGTTCATATGCAACCATGGTGTCCGTCACAAGTTGGTACTGTTCTGCAGTCCGAATCCAGCCTGCGCGAATCCGTTTCCCTTTCGGTCGCCTCCTTGGTTCCTAAGGAAAACAAGAGTACACGGGTCTCCATGGTCTAAACATGATGTACATGAGCTTAGATTTGAACTCACCTGATGATTAAGTTGATGCGCACGAGTATGAGTAATAGGACCAGCAATAGGTACTTGTGTCGGAGTGGATGTATCGTTGGTGTTGATGTCCTCATCACTAACGGTCTACAATAATCACCAATGAGTTTGTACCAAATACAAGTATAGTAATTAAATTCGGAATTGAAATATGGAAGACTAATAGTTGGATTGACATATATGCATCGCTGGATTTTTCTTTATGATTGATCTAGATTAAAGAGTCATGTCAAGATAAAACTCTATACTTATACCTTTTCACCTCATCCATATCTCATGCGCAGCATATTTTTCCATAAAAAGTAAGTCGTGCCTTCTTCTCAAAGGAGGAAAAAATCAAGCACATGGGGAATGGAAAGTAAAGAAATCTGGTATGTACTGCCAGCAGATCGACATGCTGTTGCAGCTTCTCGGTATCATATCACTTCTTGAAGCTTATGGCTGATCTGGTAACCATGCATCCCAAATAATTGCTAAGCAGTAAGGACGTCAACGCACGTCTGAGTGCTTGGTACTCGACCAGAAACAACAACAATCTCAAAACGGCGCAGCGCGATTTGATAATGCAAACTCTGAGATTATAAAGGTTTAGAATGAACAATGCTATGTAGCTGCTTGATATGGTCAAATTTTACTCCCATTAGCAGCATGTTCAACAATACTATGGCTTGACTGCGGAAAGGTCAGGAGCTATGCGTCTTTCCTGGACGGCCGGTCATGGCAACCATCGTGAGCATCAGTTTGTGAGGCTGCAACAAGCATGATTGTGCAAAGGGAAGGCAAAGCAGCAGGAGCAATAGGCAGGTGAGGCCACACGCCAACAGAGTATAAATATTTCGAGACAACCAATATTAGAATGTGCGTTAAACCTGTATGCAATATTTTTGTTTGGATTTTCTCCGAAAAATAAACTGGCTAGGGAAAGTGACGCAAATGTGGATATGGCGACGATTCAATCACAAACTTAGCTATTTTTTGTTAGCATATTTCTCTTTTCATAGATAATACAATCATTGATTCTATGATCCTGTAAGTTTTGGAGTTCCCCAGCAGTGCGGCGTATGCAAGCGCGTTTTCGGAAAGCGTTGCTTCATCCACGTTCCGCTTCTCGCATTTCTATGTTGAAAAACAGTGCAAGCAACACGTGGCGTTCGGTGGTATTATTCCTGTGTCTGGAATAAACACGCCGCAAATGCCGAGACAAACATTGTCTATGCAAGCTTGATTGAATAAATATCTAATCATGGTAAGAACCCCACTTCTATTCAAAAGGAACATTTTCCACAAACAAATAAATTTTGCTCCTGTTAACAATTACCGATCTCTTTACCAAGACATCCCAGTGAGATAATGCTTCCAACATTTAGAGATCCAAAGGAAAATAAAAACATACAACACATGCAGTGATTTTAGAAAAAAATAATGTGGATATATATGAAATGGTGCCTTTAGCAACCCAACTTGAAGACGTCGAAGACAATTTCATTCAAATATATGGTGCCACGAAGAAGGTCGATGGCCAGATCTCCTGCTAGACAAGAATGCTGTCAACAAAGTGATGACATACTAGACCTTGGTAGCAAAACATGCCGAGTAGATTATACCAAAGGCTTTGGAGGAGATAGTGTTAAAAGTATCTCAGAGAATAGCAAACGGCAAGGTATGAATGGCATGACAAACAAACTAAGGAAAGTACAAAAGGTTGAGAACTCGATCTAGACCTCCTCTGGGACTACAAAGAGGATGGATAAAGTTTTGATTTAGACCAGTGGGCCAAAATAACTACGTTAGACCAACTCCTTGCAACATATTTGACTATTCATTTAAAATAAATATATTATACTACCTCAATCTTTCATATAATAATATAGTACTATTACATTTCTACTATAAGAAAATTACTTTATAATAATATATTAGTTTTAATAAAACAAAGCATACTATCATTACAAAAAATGTCTAAATAATCCTCAAAACTATTAATTGCCATTATTGTTATTAAAACAAAAAAAATCCTCAGAAGAGAGCGCATGATGATAAAATTTATCAATGGAAGTGCTATGTCCATCAGGGAGCAAAGCAGTCGTGCACAAAATTTGGTAAAGTCAATAGATAAACGGTAAGGTTGGTGAAGTTGAAGAGGGGATGAAACTCAATAACATCAACTTCCCGACACTACACCACCTAAAAAAAAGTGAGGACATAATAATACTGCCCTAACTGAATGGTAGATTAGTCAACTTACAATGAATGCTTTCGCCAATTCAAGATGGAAGAGCCATACCAAGAATATGTACGATATGTACGTGTGTGCATCTGTCTATATTATATTTCACAAAAAAGTATAGTAAGAATTAACCCAAATGAACATTATTGGGCAGAGTAGGGCATACCTGCATTTCCTGGCTCCTCAACAACAGACTATATAAAAACTGTTAACCCACCCATATCATTGTAAACCCTAAGATAATATGTCATCACAAATAAAAGTATATAACGGATATTAACGTTAGGAAGCAAAGAAAATTGCATTTAATTTAATAATTATAAAAGACTATATCATAAATAAGGTATCATTTTTATCACTAGGGCACGTTTCATGCCATAGAATAACTGATAAAAAAAGATGATACCTTCATCTAGACCTTTTAGACAAAACAATGACAAAAAAATCAAAAAAATTATTTAAATAAATTATTTTTTAGAATAATAAATCCAAGTGTTAATATGATAAAAAGCTAGCTACCCGTGCTATTTGCACGGGCCACCTTGCTAGTTAGAATTATATAACAGAAGTGCACAATAAGATAATTTTTCAATTAGACAAGGGAAAGGCGATCCATGAACGTTAGAGTACCTGTATATATTGTATATGATCACCATGGTGTATGCAAAAGCTTTATACATCTTCACTAATGGATATGCAAAGTATATGTAATGAATACAAATATATTCACAATAAATAGTTTGATTACCTTTTGAAGTACTTCCTTAGGTTCCCTAACAGCGTTTGAGTAAAAACGCTTAAATATATCTGCCGCCATGGCTCTGAATTCTATTTCAATCTCCGAACAAATTATATTGTAAAGTTCTCTAACAATATCTCCATTCACCTTCAACATAGCTTTGTAATTCTTTTCTTCTGCCGAGACCATTGCAATTGCTTCCCCAGCTTTCACTTGAACCTTCCGTGAGGCAACTGAACCTATTGCCTCGTTTTCCATGTTTTTACAGGAGAGGAAGATGTTCAAAATTACCATAAGGAAGTTCTCCCTTTTGTCAGACTTCGAGCTGGGTTTGTTTTGTTTGTGTTTATCAGAGTTCGAATTGTTAATTATGAATTCTTGAGGCTCCTCGAAATGCTTGAGGAAAACCTGCGTGTGAAGGTCTATGGCTAGCATTTGTATCTCAGGGTGACTCCCATAGCCATTGATCCATGATGGTTCCAATTCGAACTTGACTTTTTTACGCACCTCATTTCCAGCCTGCCCACGAACACTTGTGAGCTGGGTTAACACTTTGAAGCACCATGTCAGTATGTCTATCCACTCTGCCTGCTCATTGACTGGGATGAATGGTTTGGAACAGATCCACGCCAAGATATGCATGAGCAGAACATCAGATCTACACATTTCTATGCAATTGTTTGTGTCAAGGGTGAACTTGTGTAGGATAATGAGGCCATGCTCGATCAGTTGGCACTCCTGCCTGCCGTGTGCAACAATATTGATTTGCACGGTGTGATCAGCATCATTTCCCCTTCTGTCTGGTGATGAAGAGCGGAATAAGATATGGTTGTTCTCAGATGGATGGAGCAGGGAAGAGACGCTTTCCAGAGTCCCTGGAAACTGAGCAATACTGACGTGCCCAGCAACATGTGCCACGATCTTTGAGGCTAGCAGTCTGGTCTCTTGGTAATGTTGGTCTGTCCACGACAGCATCATGATCAGTTTCTGAATCCTTTGCCTGAACGAGCGGATCAGATCTTGCATGGGAAGCATCTCTCTCTCGATAAAGTAGACCAGAATCCTCTCTCCGGACAGGTAGTCCTCCATGATGTCTGAATCTAGCAAGCCGGACGCATATGTGATCAGATTACATCCTTTGATAGCAGACAGGTTGTTGAGGCACTTGAATTTGTTGTCAATAAGGTATCGGAGGACATATTGTGTGCCCCAGGTGTCGTGAAACCCATATTTCTTGACCACTAGTCTCACTGGCAGCACTTTCCCGACATCAAGGATGAGCCAGAGCAGGTAGAGCACACCCTGACTGAAAGCTAGAGAATAGAAGATCACCACTGCTGGTTTCAGGTTAGCTTCCTGGCCGTAGTCCTTGCGCCAGAGGCGCACGAACGAGGCCACTATGTTGAACAAGACAAACACCGGCCGGGTGAAGTACAACGAGAACCAATGGGATCGGTAACCCTATCTTGATCAGCATCGTGGTTGCATCCTTCATGCCAAGGGATGGAAACCGATTGCAGCAGGCACGAGGTTCCTCATTTGATTCTTCATAGCTACGCTGTGGTGTGGTAGCTGATTGCTTCTTGTTTCTGCAACATACTTGGTTCAGCATTCGCTTAGCAGTTCCTATGATGGGACGAGACAAAAGTTCAACCAAATATAGGTACTGCTCGTCCGCCACAGCGCCGAAGATCCGTCGTATTACAGTGCAGTTAGAGTTCCAGAGAAGCACAGCGTCGTAGGACGTAGTTTATGTTCGTTAAACGATAAATAATAAAGTGCATGGTTGGCCCTTAGATTTGTTTGATTGTGTCACTTAAATCGCTAAGCTCCTAAATTGCAGATGTGGCTTCCTAAACGTAGCCTCAGGTGTTCTAGATCCCTATACTCTGAAATGCAGTACCATCCACCAACAAAGCAAGCTAGGATCAAATCTTGTGCTTTGAAGCACACTATTACTTTCATTACCTCGTTTTCTCACTGGTTTGGCACTACTACAAAACATAGATATTATAATATATTCTGCAAAATTAAGGTTGTAAGACATGACACTTATTCTGTAAAATTATGTTCCTTGAAATGATTATAATAACACAAAATTAATGTTACACCTAAAATATTACAAAGATAGTAGTATATTGTAACACATATTTGGAAGCTGTAAAATGCACAAATAAATATTGCATAGTAACGCAATATAATGTTACAACTTAAGTATTACAAAGAAACTCATACATATATATAGGTGTCATTTAAAAGTTAATGCTTCACTCATAAAATATCTTTTCTACGGATTCATAGGGATAAATACATAAGTGAACTCTTCGTTATAATGAGGCCAGTCATTCTAGTTCCCGGATGTGCAACTAGGTCTAGTTCCGGAATGTGCAACTACAACAATCTTCCAAGTACTCATGAATATTCTTTTACACGTGGTGAGATTAAATTCACTTTATTTCACAATAATCAAATCACAACTGCAAAAATTATAAGTTTTATCAATTTGGGATGACACTGCATTTTGAGAGTACAGGGATATAGATGACACCGAAAGCCAAGTTTAGAGGGCAATTTCCGCATTTTCAGAATATAGAGACCTAAATGCATGATAACATAGACTAAGTTTTGCTAGCTAGATCTACAATTTAAGAGTATAGGGTTCTAAGTGACATACTCGAACGAGTTTAAATACCAGCTATAGACTTCACTTCAAAAGAACAAAAGACAAAAAGATTAAGTATAATCTGTATCGTGCAAAGAACTGGGCATAGCATGGATAGAAAACCGAAAGCAATTACCAACATACCTGGCTGACTGGGCGAAGCTAATCAACGTGATGAACCAGAAATCCAGCCTTCGCAGCAATGAGTCTGTTTGGAGAAATAGCCAAGGGTTATTTTGAGAGCTAAAATTTATCCCAAGAAAATAGTCCTTTAAAGAAATAGCTCTTGAGGTGTTTGTATTAAAGAGCTATTTAGCTTCTAAAGTACTTTTCCAATCATTTGACCATCACTTTAACAAGAGAGAGAAAGAGAGAATCAGTGGTCCCACCCGAAAAAGCTCCAAATAGCACCTCTTGGAGGGGATAGTTTTTTGGGGTGAGCTATTTGCAAATAACGCAGAAATAGCTCTCTTATTTGGTTCATCTAGAGCTATTTGATCTATTTAAGTGGGGGGCTAAAAAATAGCCTAGGGATCCAAATAGGACCAACGTGACGAAGCCACCAAGGAGGACGACTGTAGACCACGCGAACGCCAAGACACCCAGGCCTCTGACAGTCGTGAGTGTGATTGTCAGCACGAGAACGTAGTGGTTAATGAACCGTTCTGGTAACTCATCGAGCTGCTTCCTGCCGGAAGCGTGGCCATCTTCTCCGCCTCCGGCAGCCAGCCATCCCTGATTCATGGTCATCTTCCGGTGCCGCTCTGCTCCTCCGCCATCCATTCTCTATGTTATACTAATAACAATGGAAAGGTGCCGACCTTTATTTGACCCACTTGCTTTTTTAATTAGGCACTGACGAAACTTTGGCAGAGCAGGTGGGAGAGAGAGAGCCCTTGGTCATTTAAATTTCTCCACCACAGTTCCTTTCCCCTTTTCTTTCTCCATTTTCTCTTTCTACCCTTTCTTTCCTAGCCGCCGGCCATTCTTCTTCTGCCACCAGCTTTTCTTCTTCTCTCACCGCCGGCCCAACACGTCTCATTTCCTCCCTCTTTCCCTTTCTCTCTTTTGCCAACAGGTGGGGGCCACCTGTCATCCCCACCTCCGCCTGAACCTGACCCGGGTCCAATCAGAGCGTGCGCAAGGCCGACTTGGCCTCTCCATCCCCCGCATCCCTTTTTCTTTGACCCCACGGGTCCTGGACCCATTGCCCCCAACCCGCGCCGCCTTTTTCCTCCCGTGTGCTACATGAGCACACGCCCTAACCACAACGCCACCCTCGATCTCCGTCTTTGATATGCTTTTGCCCACGCCGACACTCTCTCGAGCACCGCAGTGAGCTCATAACCCGCCCCCCCCCCCCCCCCCCCCGCCCCCAATTTTCTAGGTTTTCCAGGCACCTTAGGGGCCTCCACTGCTCGCCGGACCTCCCGCTGCCGTTCGCTTCCATGGCCACATGGCCCTATCAAATCGAGTTCCCTCCTAGGTCAGGCTGGCAGCACGGTGAGGAGATGGATGGCGCGGCAGGGGTGGAGATTGGCGCCCGACTGCATATGGAGCAGGGGTGAGCTTGGGAGAGGGAGAGGAGGGATTGGGTGGCAAATTGCCATTATTTCCTAGAATGTGCATGGGCAAAATGATAATTTTGCACTCAGTAGCTGCTGGAAGCTCCCCTGCTCCAGCTTCCAGGATTTTGCAAATCCGAAAATTTGGATTCTAGAATCCGCCCCAGAATTCATCCCGTTTGGAACCTTGACAGCTTCTAGGATTCTGGATTACTACCATCTACCTCAGTCCAAACAGGACCTTATAAATCAACCTGGTTTACCCACAAATAAATGTTAATTAGCATTTGCCCGACTATTGATGGTAAGATAATCTATGCTAGAAAACGAGAAAAGTTAGAAATATCTTGAGCAAACTGAACCTGGAGTCTATGCAGTGCGGGAATCTTAAAAGGTAGATGATCGACAGCTCGCACCCACAATAATCCAGGTACATGGCGGCAGAACAATTTGTCATAATCAAAGTGATTAGATGGCACAAACTAATAGATGAGCCAAATCTTTTTCGCCCAGTAAACAAGCATTGATGCATCTTCTGTTGAAGTAGTTGTTCTAACATCCATGTTTAAGTAATTTAACAATACTTTTCTCCGTCCATCGTCAAGTTAATAGCTTTAGTGAATCAATAAGACCAGTTAGCCAGTATTGCTCACATTCGTCAAATGGGGTTTTGGTGAAATGGCAGGACATAAAGTAATAAGAACACAAGAGACACTATGGGAAATGCTTAAAGCTGTATTTATAGTTCGAATTTATGAGGATCGGTAGCTGGTTAAAGTATAAGTCACTAGAGTCAAAGACTTGTACCCACCCACTCCACAAGTTGATCAACAGTATTAATATATAATTCGATGGAAAGCGACGTAGGCTTCAAGCACTATCTTAATACAAACACATATATCGGGACTTCCCTTGACGATGTCATTATAAAGAAAATAGCGCAAAAGTTAGAAACCATCACTGCCCCAATATGGAGCATTTGTCTGCGGCTACTAGTACCGGCTGTCTTTCCACTGGTACTAACGTGCACATTTAGTACCGAGCCGAAAGAACATTGCCCCGAGGAGCCATTTAGTGCCAGTTGTAGCCACCAGCTAGCACTAAAGTGCCCCACAGTCGCCGGGTACAACGGCTAGATCCCCCGGTGGCAACTTAGTACCGGCTGGTGGCTCCGGTCGGTACTAAATGGCGCCAAGGATATTTAGTACAGGTTAGTGGTTCCAGCTGGTACTAACTAGAGAGAACTAGTACCGGCTGGAGCCATCAGCCAGTGTACTAACGTGCCTTCTATATATCAGCAACTTCTTCCTTTTCGAGCCCGAGCCAACCATTTGACTGAGCTCGGGCTTCTTCTTTTACATGGAATTTTAGAGAGGAGGTGCTGCCCATTTTTCTCAAGATTTGTGGGGATTTCACTCATCCAAGTGCTCAATAGGTTAGCAACTTTATACTCTCTTCTTTGATGGTCTTTATGCTTCATTTCATGCTTTATAGTTAGAGAAATTTGTGATTTTTAGAAAGAGTGAGAATGAACATGATTTTTAATTTATACATTCATTTGAGATATATAGAAGCGATGACTTGAATTCGAGAGAAGGTTATCGGATAGTTTGCATGTGGGAAATTTAGAGTGATTTCTTTTCAATTATTTTCATGTGATGTGTATATATCATTATGCTAATATTGTTCAAGTGGTTTTATTTTCCGCATGTATTTCCAAGTGTGCCATTACTGTTGATTCTTAATTTTTTTAATCAGTAGAAATGGTTTTGCAACTACATCCACGACTTTTTTTTGATCATGCTAATATTTTATTATCAAATTTCATCCTTCATATTATAGATAGTATAGAATATGATCATAGAAATGAAATTTTGTCCTTCATAATACTAGTAATGTTTCACCGTTTTTTAAAAAATAAAAATGTTTTCCAATCAATATGGCTTCTGCTGGAGGGAGTGGAGCTGGTGGCGGTGATCGTCATTCATCTCGAGGGGAGGGCAAAACTCCAGTAGGCACTCTTGAGAAGTCAAAGAAACTAGGAGCTTTTGAGAGAGCAATGCTCTGTTATTTAGAAAAAGAACATGAAGAATATTTTGCAAGGGGTGAGGAACCTCCTTTTGATCTTGAGGATCTGTTGCGGCGTTATGCTCTATCACCACCAAACCCGGAGGTTCCAGCTCCGCCATCTTCTTCTACGCCAGTGTTGGCGTTTTGTAGCGTCATCACTAGGATAGGTGTTCCCAGCAACGGCGCCAAAAATGTAGCTCCGGAGCGGTAAGGCCATATTTCGACATTTAGTCAGGCATTTCACTCAGTAACGTTTCTATACCGTTGGAAACGGCTCCGCATATTGTTATGAGCATTTTTTTATTCTTAGCCACTTTTCTTCGCAATTAGCGAGTTCAACTTTCGAGGTGGTGGTTTCGGCCTGGGCTTTCGACGGCTCTTCTTCCAGACTCCTTGACTTCTGCGTAGCAGCAGCAAGCTGGGTCTTCTCACGATTCACCTCAGTTGTGAGGGCAGCCTTTTCCTCCTCCAGCTTCGCTACTTGTTCTATCAATGAAGCCACTTCGGCCGTAGCAGCCGACTGGTTCTCCAACTGATGCGAAGCGCAGCGGCCGGCGATGAAGGTCTTCAGGGCAAGCTCTTCGGTGCAATGGAGCACGTTAGCAGCACCAGTAGTCATCAAATCATTCTCGATCACCGGAAGACAGAATGAAGAGCCAGCTTCAGAAAGAATGCGGCATTCACGCTTCCCACTATCAAACAGCACGCATCCCCGGAAGCGGCCGCCAATGAGCTTCACGTCAGAAGCATGCAACTCTTCGGCAATGGAAGCAGGGTCTTCGGTGCTCACAAAGACAGCTTCATTGTCAGATTTGCTACTGTCGTGCTCATTGGTGCCATGCCTCGACGAAGATACGTGGGCCCCAGTGGAGCCAGCTGGTCGCTGCCCCGAACCTCCGGTCTTCGACGACGGGGAAGAATCGGAGGACCTGAACGACTGGGCGATAAGGGCAACAGCCTCATGAGGCTACGCCGCAGCCGGAGCAGATTCCACAACGTTAACAATATCAACTTCATCATCAATTTCAGGTTGCATCGCACTCAGCTCAATAGTGACAACCTTTCGAGGGGCCGGGGGCGGTGCCATCGAAGTAGGTTCTGCCACAATGGGGTCCTCCGCGTCTTCTCCGTGGTCTTCTGAATCCCCCTTCGATTGTAGCAGGGAGCCCGAGAACCAAGCTTCGGCGGAGCGCACTCACTTCCGACCACGAGCCGGTGCAGCTGCAACCTTCCATTTCTTCTCCTTCTCGAGCGCCAGAGTGGCGCCAGAAGCGACTCGAAGGGGCTTCTCAACCCCCGAAGCACCCGCTTTGCTTTTCTGTTTCTCTTCAACAGCTTTATGTTTCAGAGACGCCGCGCGCATCGGCACCTGGATTTCGAAGGTGTGAAACACGTGGTTCGAGCGGCTCCACCAAGTTTCGACTTGATGGCCTTGAACTCGATCAAAGTCTTTGAGCCAAAAATAACATCCGCCCGGTGCTCAACTGAAGCAGGGTCGATCCCTGAGCAAGCGAAGGGAAAAGTCAGTAAAAAAATGCCGAAGCACGTACTTTTTTTGGCGAGGTTGAAGCACACACTGAAGTCAGGCACGAGTATTTTCCTGAGGTGTTCTTTCCAGGCCCCAATAGAACAACCCTCCCTCAAGGGCCAGCAGCAGCAGGCGACGAACTCCTCGGTGATGTCCCGAGTTCCGAACACCTTCGACACTTCCCGAAGCATAGATTCGAAAGCTTCGGACTCAGGAGTGTTCTCCACGACAGCGTTCGGGCAGGTTGAAGTCAGGTTCCCGAAGATGTTCACCACAAGAGGATGAGTTCCGGACTCATAATCCAAGGGAACCTTATGGTAGAACCAGAACGAAGTCCAATCCTCCCACTTGTTCCGGTATCCTGTCCCTGATACACGAAGTTGTAGCAGCCGTATTGGGCTTCATACTCGGTTCCAGGACCACCTTCGGCTGACAACGCCTTCGGCTGAAAGTGAATCTTGTGAATCGCGGCGAAGCCGGCAGCAGAAGGTTCGAAGCCACAGGTTTTTGTCAGCCAAATGTACAAGTTCAAGTGGATGAAGGCTTTGGGCGTCAATTGATGAGTGTATATCTTAAACTGACGCAAGATTTCAACAAAAACGGGGTCCATAGGGAATCGAAGGCCGGTGGCAAAGAAATCACGGAAGACGACAACCTCGTCAGTGTGAGGGTAAGCCGAAGTCTCTTCTGAAGGGGGGGGGGGGGGGGGGGTGGGGCCACCCCAGCGCGAAGCGACCCCTGGCTCACCATGCTTGCAATCAGCTCATCAGTGACACGGCTAGCTCCATGTTCGGTCGTCGGAGGGAGCCTCATGCGTTCTGCCTTCGGGGCCATCTGCATCGGCGAATCAAAGCTTCGGGGTTATGAAGCGAGGTTCTCAAAGGCGTCAAGCAGAAGCAAAGAGGGCGCGAGAAGCGAGAACTACGAAGGTCAACTTAGCGCGGAAAACAAGAGCTATGAAGACCAACTGAGTGCAGAGCGCAGGCTAAAAACAAGCGCAAAGGGGGCTTATATATGGCCCAGGGAAGTCACACCCTCAAAAGATGATTGTGCCCCTGATGGTTCACCTTTCGCACAACACGCAACGGTCGATCCGAGGGGGTTATTATAGTAATTGTACTAGTCGCATCGGAATCTGTAAATTAAATAATCCTGTGTCACTATTTTTAACAAAATTCCAGACAAATACGGTATGTCGTCTGACCTTTTTTGCAGCAAAGATCAAGAAAGAATCGTCTGGCCAAAGCCTTCGTCTGCCCCCTGACAGATCCCTGGGGTGGCGCTTCGTGGCTGCACAGAGTGCACCCAAGGTCGAGGACTCGAGCCAACCTTGAAGACCATAAGAGGAAGGCCCATCGTCCTCGAGGGGCTGCTGTTGGGGACGCCACCTTCGGGATTGTGACCGAAGGTCTCCGAAGGCTTCGGGACACAACTAGAGGATGAAGCACCAGGAGCATCTCCTGATGGGGGGAGGTCCGAAGGGTCCTGAAGAGTCGACACCCAGAAGCCCGAAGGTAGAAGTGAACCAGGAGCTCCGAAGGACGCCGCTTGGGGAGCGAAGGCGCCTTGATCGCGGCTTCACACGAGGCCTCGGGGCTCATCGACAATCATGGGAGAGGAGTCAGTGGGGGCCTAGTGATCCAGTCCAGGAGCGGGCCCCGGTTGTAAGGCGTAGGCAAGGGAAATTCCCATTTGACCCTGGAATATTCCCGGAATATAGTTGTTGGAGGATAAAAACGTGTAATAATGCAAGGGAGCAGGTGTAACCGCCCCTATAAATACCCGTGTAACTGTAATTGATGGGACAATTTTTCTGGAGGAAATAATATACTTTTCCGCTACTACGAAGGTGTTTGTTTGTGGGTGTCTTGTCCATTCCAGATCCGCGGGCTATTGTGGTGCTTCTTCACTCTGAAGGGTACCCTACACTAATAGGTATCCAATTTGTTATGAACTCCTTTTACAACAATATACGGATGAGAATGTCTTCGATCATTCTTACTAAAATGTTTTTTGTACGAATGACATATATGAGCAATGATGGGTTAGGCACTATTATCTGAAGTTGGCACATGTATAGCAAATAAAAGAAACAAATTAGATGTAACTAGAAAGACCCGCGGCTTTGCCGCGCGAGCTTGTTGGTGGTCAATTTCTGATGATTTTGACCACCAACATTTCTCCAGAATTCATGGTTACAAGGTCTACACCAAGCTAAATTTATTAAACTAATGAAATTCCACTAGTTTTAGTGCATATGTGACTGTAGGAACTCACTTTAGAAATTTGGGCTAGGCCGGCCGGCCTGACACTGTGGCCTTTTAGGCTCAACTTTTGCCAGCACGCAGAGAAACACAAGTGTTTGATCATGGATTGTGCCTTTTACGTCGGTTTGATCAAATGACCCGAAAGGCCTCACACATGGATCTAAGGGCCCACCTGCATGCAAGACACGGACAAACAACTGAAGGGCAGCAGTAACTGCCATAAGGAAGCCATCAGGGACGTCCACGCCAAAGGCGGTGCCAAGTAAGAACAATCCCAGGCCGGCCAGCCTCGGGGAGGCCGGCCGGCCCCACTTTGCAGCCTCTCGAGCCCATCTTCGCATGGAAGTTACACAACTGCCTTAACTGCCCAGAAGTTGAGGATTATTAGCTTTGCTTACAAGTTAAGCGACCTTAGCCTTGCTTACAAGCTAAGCAACCCACCTTGGAGGGCTATAAATAGAGACCTCCCCCATCACTTGTAACACACACTATTTGGAGAGAAGAAGAGTCTCTAGCAAAGAGTTGTTCATCCTTAGAGTAGAATGGGGAGAGTGTGAGGTGAAAGTCCGGAGGCGAGCTGGGTTCTTCGGCTCACCTCCAGCTTGTAGCCTCAGAGGAATGAAGCATCTTTGGAGTGAAGTTCCTCGTCTCTCGTTGGTATCTCGCTAGTCTCTCTCCTTACTTCAGTTACTTGTTTACTTTCTTGCATTGATCTGCGAGATCCCTTGTATGCGTGGTCTAGCAAGCGTGGCCATTTTGGTGTTTCTTCTTACCTTAGCGCGAGGCAGAAGTTAGTAACTTGATAGTTGAAGCATGGTGCTTAGGCTTGATAGTTATCTTGGGTTGTGTTCTACCCCACGGAACTGATGTGGTATGCGGCAGGTGGTGACAACCCTGTCCTCTCTTGTAGTCCACCACGTTCGAGTGTTTTCATAGCAGTAGATCGTTGGCCGAGTTGGACCCCCCATTTCTCCCTCATTCTGAGGTCCTTCCGCCCCAGCCGCCGAAGCAGATCAAGTTAGTTTAGTAGCAAGTCTTCTGGGTAATGAGTTGGCTAACCGTCGTTAGACCCTCTACCCGCGTACCTGTCTTCCTCTGGTGGGTCTGGTTGAATTAGTTCTAGGTCTGGTTGCGCTTATCGTTCCTTGGATTCGATATCCCAGGTAAACTCCCTGGTCAAAGCTACATCGGTATCCGTGTGCTTGCGGATTAGTTCGTATAGGCTAAGTAGTGCCAACAAGCTTTATGGCGCCGTTGCCGGGGAACGGTAGCAATACTAGTCTAGACCTTTTTCAGCCGTACACCTTTCCACCCTACCACATGGAGTTCGTTCCTAGTTATCCGGCAGTTCCATACCGCGAGTACTTGGAACCGCCTCCACCATACCACCCCATTTATCTGATGGTTATGAGACCAGTCCCAGTCTCATAGCCATGGTTTGTGCTTAGTCTTTCTCTAGTAGAAAGGACGAGAGTCCCAATGCTCACTGCAGGCATTCGAGCAAAATTGCTCTTATCTGACCATACCTTGTATGGACCAAGACACCTTATAGTGGAAGCTCTTTCCGTTCTCGGGAGAAGCAATAGTCTGGTACGACCGGAAGGCAGGGAGATTTGGAGGAGATTAGATTAAGCTGAAGGATGAGTTCTGCCTGTTCTTCTTCCCTATTACCAAAATGTTCACACTTCGCATTCAACTGCTATCATTCGAGCAAGGCGAAGAGTGAATTGGAGCAGAGTTGGAAAAATTCAGGCTGATGGCATAAATTTTGGGCCACCCCATGGTATTATGGAAGAAATGCTAATTCAGCACTTCGTTAGTGGACTTAAGCTGGAGAGTGTAGATTTCATGACTCTCACCACTGGAGATCCATCATGAACAAGACAACTGTTGAAGTATAACAATACTTAGCACACTAGAAGTCCTTGACAAGCCAAACAAGCCAATCGATCAGCCCAAAAAGAAGCAGCAAGTTCACATCCTATCAGCTGCATCCTCTCTACCTCCGACACACATAGAGCAAATACCGAACCACCAAAGTCCACAGATCATGCGCCACTCATTGAAGATATGTCAATGTTCGTCCCTAATCTTTTCATAGAAGAAGAGTATATGGAGATTCTGCAACACATCAAACTTGCCGAATGAGCATAAGCGCATATGCTCAAGATCTGAGGCATTCATTTCGGAAGCCACATCGCAGATTGAGGGTCTTACTGCAATTATGAACAAGGAATGGATAGAGGAAGCATCCCAGTGGTAGCATCATACAGATCTATCGCACTACTCCTCTGCACTATTGGGGACGCTGCACTGCAAGAAGTCAGGGTGGATAACAAGATCACAAGAAGAACCCCTGATTTTCCCTCGTAAGCACCTGAAGTGGATCAACGGCCAGATTGTGAAGAGACCGAGAATCTTTCACATTATGTGTTTGAAGATGGGACGTAACAAGGTATTCTTGTATCTTCACATCTTCAATATCCCTGAAGGTGAAGAATTCATCTTGATCAGATAGCCAATAGAGCTACTTGTCAACCCGAACAGAGACCGAGTAAGCCTCGAGGGTAAGGTTGGCAAAGATAGAATCCTGGTCAGCCATGTTCATTACAGAAGCTAGACCAGAGCAAGTCCTAGTGGAGGGAGCAATGAGTATCATTCAAGAAGGGAAAACTCAACCCAATATTGAAGAAGATGTCATTCAAGTTTACCCAGGAAACAGATCCGGGTGGTGTAACAACCCTGATAAATTACATTTCTAAAGCAATGTCATTAGCCCAACCCTATGCTTAACCAACAAATAAAAGGGTGAAAAGAAATAGAGCAAGTTAAGTTGAAATTCAAATTTAAATTGGGCACATTTGAATACCTTTGAATTTTTAAAATTAACTTTCAAACCATAAGCCAAACGAGATGTTGCCTGAAACCAAACTTGTAGAACTTTTTATTCTAAACAACTTTCATGTTCAAAAGTTTTTGAAATTCAAATTAGAAAGTGGGGAAAACATCCTGTTTGCAACCAGCCCCCTGGAAATTTTCAAATTCTCGCATTTAGGCCCTTCACCCCTCCTCTCTCTCCCCTCCCCGCCCGACAGCCCGGCCAGGTGGCCGGCGATGCCTGACCGGCGTGAGTCGCCAGGCCAGTCGCCGCCGTTCCTCGCCCCCAAACCCGGCTTTGCCCCCCCCCCCCACCGCCGCGCTGCCCAGTACGCGCTCGCCGCGCGCGCCACGCCAGCCCCACCGCTGCTCGCCGCCCGCCGCGCCCAACGAACGCGCCGCGCCGTGCCGCACCGCCCGCCGTGACCCGCCCGTCGCTGCGCTTGCCGCCCGCCTGAGCCGCTGCTGCAGCTGTCCCCCAACCCCCGTGCCGCGATATCTCCACTCCCCCACGCAAATCTCCGGCGCCCAGTCGCGCGCTCCCGCCCGCCGCACGCCGCGCCGGTGTCCTGATGCCGCCCACCGTGGCCAGTGGCACGCCATCACCGTGCCTCCACCCCTGCGCGTCGCCCGGCACCCCTACCTCCCTCCTGCCCCTATAAAAGTCGCCCCAGGGCGCCCGCGCGAGCCACCAGCAACCAGAGCACCCCGCCGCCGCCATTGTCGCCGCCAAGCTCCACCCGCTCGTGGACAGCCTTCCACAGCTGCCTCCTGCCCAAATTGAAGTGCCAGCCACCACTACATCATCCTACCGGAGCTCGCCGACCCGCTCAACGCCGCCCAGGACCACCGGAGCCCCACCGCCCGCGCTGTCACCGCCTCTGCCGCCTCTGGCCATCGCGGATAGCTCGACTCCGACCCCCTCCGCCCAAGCCAAGCATCAGAGCAGCTTCCCCATGCGCCACTGAAGCTTCCCGTCCAGACCAGACCGCCCCAAGCCGCCGGAGCACCGCCGTCGACGCGTACCGCCACCGCCGCCGCCCCTGCTCCAACGCCGGCGAGCTATTCCCGGCCGTCCCCCACCCGAACAAGACCCCCACGAGGTAGCCCTCGCACCCTTGATCCTTTCCCGGCCCTCACCCCTCGCCGCCGGCGAGCCCCTCGCCGGAATTTTGGCCAGCCACCGTACCCGAGCCGCGCGAGGACCCAATTGTAGTAATTGAAATCTTTAGAAGGGTCTGCACGTAAGATTCAAGGACCCAGTTGTAAAAGAAAGATTCAAACCTAGATTCAAAATCAGTGAACTTGTAAAATTCGTATAAAATCGTAGAAAATTCAGAAAAATGCAAACTCAACTGTTATAGAACCTTTAGGATAAACTCCACAACTTTTGTTAAAGGCATCTCCTCAGATTCTAGCTAAATCATGCTTTAAATAAAATGGAAAGATTAATGACTTTTATTCATAGACTTGTCTTGAGACAAGTGCTGGTCCTGAAAATTTTGCAGTAGGAGATTTACTTGTTTTATAAGCCAATGTAAAAAGATCAGGCCCAAATTCCATCTCTATCTACACTGTTTATTAAACTTAGTTTCATACCATGATGGGCTAAATATTTTTATCCCTGCAGTTAGGTCATGAATCACCTAATGAAACTTTTTCCATACTGGTGTAATGGTACCTAAATGCCATAGAAAAATTTAGAGACTTTTTACCTCAAAGGAACCTAATTATTTTATTTATTTGCTAATAACATACATTTAAATTAAGAAAATAGTATCGTAGCTTGGAAAAATCTCATATTTTTCCTAGAAGATACTCAGTTGTAGGGAATGTTGTGTAAAAAGTTTCATGGATAAAAACCCTGTGTAGGATCCTGTAAAAAATAAATCATTGAATAACCTAGGTGTGTAATGTCATATTTACTATGCTCTGAAAACTGCATAATAAATCCTATAAAAATTACACTAGCTCCTGCATGATTAAATGGAAGCCCTGTAAAAATCTTAGTCTCAGTTCTTGCACCATTTGTTCTGTACAAAAAGAACAATAATCTAGCAGCAACCATATATTATATTTTTCATAATTAATCTGCTGCATGAAAATATCTGAAAATTTTACAGTAAGCATATCTTTCCCTGATGTGCCTAGATCCAAGGTTTCATGACCAGAAACTACTCTCTGTAGTAGTTACACTTAAATCATGTTTCCATGCGGAACATAAGTTCCCATGAATACCCACCCCACCTTGCTTAACGAAGTTACTCATTGTACTATTCTACTCTATTAACGATTGCCCACGAATGATAAAGTAACTCACTTCACAACAAACTCGTGTTTTACAAACCGCAACTTTATCGTGAAGGAAATCATGTCATTTACTATCACCACTACTTAAACTTGTGCATTCATGTAGAAACGACTACTCTCGCCGACGGGACTTACGAGCTGGTGCCCGAGTCCGAGAGTGAGCAGCGAGAAGCCTAGGCAAATCTAACTGAAGCAGTTGAAGACCCGGGTCAATGTTCAGACGATCCTCGGACTAACTTTGCACAAGAAGGCAAGCCCCGGAGCATAACCCATTTCCTTTCCTAAATTATGCAACTCACTACTCTTTTGCTTGTGCATTAAGTTTATAGGAGTTGAATGAAAACTTAGTTGCATGATGTTAGGAACCCATGCTTGAAAACTAGATGTAAGGTTCGATAGAATGCTGTGCTAATAGGACTTCGGTAAAAGCCGAGTGATTTGCTGTCACTCGTGAGAAAATAGGAGTTGAATGTTTACTACACGCTGCAATCATAAGGACAACGGACGGGCTATGGTACGATGTTTACGATTGAGGCCCATCTGTTTAGTGAAAAATGCTAAGGCCGCAGTGTGTGGTAGTGGTGGTTAAGTCTTTGAACGTACTAACCACATGCCGAGAATATGGTAATCGGTAAGCTTAAGTACCTGATTGGCCCGGCAAGTGGACGGCATCCTACCCTTTGAACTTCGGTCCCACTATATGGCGAGTGCACGAGTGGTCACAACCCGGTGGCGAACCGTGGCGTGGGACTCTTGTACTCTCGGAGGGTAGCCCCGATCCACGACCCGGAAAGAAAGGGGAAAAGTTGCACGTGTGACTCTGTGAGTAACCACGTGACGTGTGTTTAGGTTTCCCTTGCAAGGTTAAGAAATTCGATTCGAATCGTCCATTTCTCACAGCTATTGAGACTGCTTAATCACTTTTACCCACAGAGTAAGAAGAGGAACAATGATGATGAATAAATTTGTTGGATGAAATTTAATGCTTCACCATGAATGATATTGGATAGCTGCTTATCTAGAATGGTTAATGAAACTAGAATCTTGAGCTAAAAGTTGAAAGTAAGGACCCACTCGTAGATGCTTTTCGGCAAAACAATCCCCTGAGCCAAAAAGCCTTGTATGTCTAGAGTCGGTGGAGTAGATTCCACTACACGGGTAAGTCTTGCTGAGTATTAGTATACTCAGCCTTGCTTGTGGCTCGTTTTCAGGTGAGACCTTCGAAGATATGATTGCTAGCTTGACCTGGCCATGTACTCTTCCCCCTGGTTGGTCGGTGGAATGGGATACGCCCCCGGCCAATGGAGATAATGCCGAGTGATGTCTCGTACGGGCTTCACCGAGACATCCTGTATCGTCGAGTAGCTTTCGTTATTTTATTTCCGCTGCAACTTAACTCTGAAGAACTTATTGGTTATGATCACTGAAGTACTTGGTTACTAATCTCAAACATGGGTTGTAATATTCACTTAATGATAATTTTGTAATATCTGCTGGAATGTGGTATTCTCTGGGCTCATCTTCGCACGAGCATTTGTATGTATGGCTTCGATCCGCTCTACCGTGGTTGCATCGGGAGGTTACCGACAGACCAGTGGATTACTCCGTTTGAAGTGTAAGGTTAACTGAGATTGCCCTAATGGTGATGGTTAATACACTTGAGCCGGATTAATTCAGGTGGTTCTGCCACAGCTGGCTACTTCAAGCTCAATGGAAATGAGAAACCGCAACATCCTCTTCCTGAGCTGAAACCGCTGCCTCTTGGGTTGAAGTGTGCTATCCTCCACAAACACCAAAGCCCGCCAGTCTTCATCAGTGATAAACTGATAGAGAGTGAGACTTGGCGATTCGTTGCAGTCCTGGATAAGTATTGGTCCGTCATCAGGTATTCTCTACAGGACTTGAAGGGGACCAGCCCCAACTTGTGCATCCATCGCATCCTATGGAACCGGACCATAAGCCGCCCTGAGAGCACCAGAGATGGCTAAGTGATGCAATGAGTAAGGTAGTTAAGCTACTGCATGTGGGCATCATCTACCCCGTGCAAGACAGTGATTTGGTCAGCCAAGCTCAAGTGGTCCCAAAGAAGGGAGATTGCCCGGAAAGATCATTTCCCCCTTTCCATGGATTGAGGAGATGCTTGAGTGGCTAGCTAAGCACTCATGGATGCTCTGGTTATCACAAAATTCATCCGGATGACTAGAGTCTGACTACCTTCACCTGTCCATACGACACATTTCGCCTATAGGCGGATGCTGTTGGTCCTTGCAACACACCTGCTTCACTTCAAAAAATTGTATGATGGTGATCTTCTCCGACTACTTGAGGACATCATGGAGGTACTCACGTATGATTTCTCAGTCTTGGCAAGAACTTTTGGACAGAGTTTTCAAGAGACGCCAAGAGACACACTCATTGGAAGTAAGTGTCAGTTCATGGTCGGAGAAAGATATTGTCCTCGGACAAAGAGTATCAGCGCCCATCATACAGCCTCCCGATTGCAACCATCCATTCGAGATCAGGTGCGATGCAAGTGATTACATTGTCGGTACAGTTCTGGTTCAATGCAAGGATAAGAAGTAGTATGCCATATCTTATGCAAGTAAGGCATTGATCGGAGTTCAGCAACAACGGAGAAGGAACTTCTGCTAGTGGTATTCACCATTGACAAAGTTCATACCCAACTTGGTCAGTGCTAAAGTGACAGTATACACGGATCGTGCTGCACTGAAGTACCATGTGACCAAGAAGGATGCTAAGCCACGGCTCATCTGTTGGATTCTGCTCCTTCAAGAGTTTGATTTTGAAATCAGTGGTATGAAGGGAACAGATAATCATGTGGCATATCATCACTAGAGGATTCACGGGATCGGACCTCCTGACAATGATTACTTGAGAGATGATACTCTCTTGAAGGTCACTACATCTAGTCCATGGTATGCAAACCTTATGAACTTTACGACGACTGGATATATACCTACGGGAGAAGATTCACCTCAGTAGATTTCACCTTTGGGATGAACCCTATCACTCAAAAGTCAGTGCTACTGGTTTATTCCGCCGTTGAATCCTGCTATGTGAGACCCGCAAGATTCTTGAGCATTACCGCTTCTCATCGTATGAAGGAGACTACGGAGCAATCCGTGCCCATGCTATGGTTTGGCAGAGTGATCTTCTGGTTAACCATGTGTGGAGACGTTGAGGAATTTATGCGGGTCCCAAGATGTCAGAAACATGGGAATATCAATACCCATGTTGCTATGCCACTGAAGAGGAACCTTAAAATGGAGATATTCGACGTATGGGGGATCGACTTCGCGGGTCTTTTCCCTATGTCAGTACATCTGGGAGATGACTATGTGTCCAAATGGGATGAAGCACTTCCTGTGTTGCGGCTGACTAGAAGAATCCAACAAGAATTTTAGGAAATCACATTTCCTAGCTTTGGACTTTTAAGAGTCGAATAGGTGATGAAGGCTCACACTTCATAATACCTTCAGGAAATGTCGCAACGGAAAAGGAGTAGGTCACCTGGTTGCCACTCCATACCATCCCCAGACGAGCGGTCTAGCAGAAACATCCAAGAGATAAATCAAGAATATTCTAAAGAATACAGTTAATGCCATGGGGAAGGGATGGAAGAGTAGAATACCGAGGCACTATAGACTTATCGAACAACTTGCAAGACGTTGGATGAACTCAGGTGAAATCCCACTAAGCGATCAAAAGGTGAATTATGGATCTCCAATCAGCTGAAGTTAAATGACAATTCCAACTCGCTGAATTGGATGGATGGAGGGAGAAGGCCTACAATATAAATGACAAGATGGCAATATAAGTGAATCAACGTCGAGCACTTCAAAGAGGGAGATAAGGTACCACTCTTTAATTCCCGCTTTCAGTTGTTTGGTCGTGGCGTTTTAACCCCTTAGTCTTTGGTGATGGCCGGACCTTAACCGTGCCGTGATCTTAGTTAGGATTAGGGCACAAAATTTATTTCCTCAAATTTGTTTTCCCAAAACTTTGTTTTCAACAGCGCCTAATTGAGTTTAAAAAAAGTAAAATAAAATTAAAAAGACAAAACTGCTTCAAGCTTTGCTTGTTGGTTGGTGCACACTTGTGTGCCAACCGGCCCCTTGTTCAAATCCTTTACCAAGTGTGCAGAGGAACAACATGAGCATCACCGAGATGAACCCTTGGACGAAACCGAGCACAATTGGACCAAGAGTGAGTTGAGAGATATGAGAGTATGCCTCCTATTTTGAAAATCTTGCAAAATCTCCAAGTACCGAGGAAAGAAAATGAATCATGGTCTCCATCAAGTTGTTCTAGGGATCAATATTCAAGGGTGATGGTGTTAGCCACCAGGAATCCAAGGTATGAGGAAAGCTTAGAAATAAATCTTATGCATACTTTGATCTCATGAGCCTGGACTTTTGCTTGAGCCTCTAGATCTAAGTTTACCCTTTGCTCGGGATGAGCAAAGTCCAGCTGTGGGGGCATGTTGGCGGTCGATTTCCGATGATTTTGACCACCAAAATTTCTCTAGAATTCATAGTTACAAGGTCTACACCAAGCTAAATTTATTAAACTAATGAAATTCCACTAGTTTTGGTGCATATGTGACTGCAGGAACTCACAGTAGAAATTTGGCCGATTTGGGAGAAATCCCAGGCCGGCCGGCCTGGCACTGAAGCCTTTCAGGCTCAGCTTTTGCCAGAATGCAGAGAAGCACAAGTACTTAATCATGGATCGTGCCCTTTATGTCGGTTTGATCCAATGACCCGAAAGGCCTCACACATGGATCCAAGGGCCCACCTGCATGCAAGACTCGGACAAACAACCGAAGGACAACAGTAACCGCCATAAGGAAGCCATCAGGGACGTCCACACCAAAGGCGATGCCAAGTGGCAACAATCCTAGGCCGGCCGGCCTGGGGGAGGCCAGCCGGCCCCACTTTGCAGCCTCTCGAGCCCATCTTCGCGTGGAAGTTACACAATCGTCTTACCTGCCCGGAAGTTGAGGCATATTAGCTTTGCTTACAAGTTAAGCGACCTTAGCCTTACTTACAAGCTAAGCAACCCACCTTGAAGTGCTATAAATATAGACCTCCCCCATCACTTGTAACACACACCATTTCGAGAGAAGAAGAGTCTCTAGCAAAGAGTTGTTCATCCTTAGAGTAGAATGGGGAAGTGTGAGGTGCGAGTCCGGAGGCGAGCCGGGTTCTTTGACTCACCTCCAGCTTGTAGCCTCAGAGGAATGAAGCATCTTTGGAGTGAAGTTCCTCGTCCCTCGTCGGTATCTCGCTAGTCTCTCTCCTTACTTCAGTTACTTGTTTACTTTCTTGCATTGATCTGCGGGATCCCTTGTATGTGTGGTCTAGCAAGCTTCAGTAAGTTGATAGTTGAAGCATGGTGCTTAGGCTTGATAATTATCTTGGGTTGTGTTCCACCCCACGGAACTGATGTGGTAGGCGGCAGGTGGTGACAACCCTATCCGTCCCTTGTAGTCCACCATGTTCGAGTGTTTTCATAGCAGTAGAGCATTGGTCGAGTTGGACCCCCCATTTCTCTCTCATTCTAAGGTCCTTCCGCCCCAGCCGCCGAAGCAGATCAAGTTAGTTTAGTAGCAAGTCTTCTAGGTAATGAGTTGGCTAACTGTCGTTAGACCCTCTACCCGCGTACCTCTCTTCCTCTGGTGGGTCCGGTTCAAGGTCTGGTTGCGCTTATCGTTCCTTGGATTCGGTTTCCCAAGTAAACTCCCTGGTTAAAGCTATATCGGTATCCGTGCGCTTGTGGATTAGTTCGTATAGGCTTAGGAGTACCAACAGGGCCCGTATCCCGCGTCATAGTATTGTAGTTGATGCGGACTTTAGTTCATGCATGTAGTAATTATTGTGTACAGGCAAATGTACAATTTTTTAAGCAACGTAGTTAAGATAAATCCGTTGATTCGTTATTTTCGCATAGTTGTCATGGTCTGCGGCCCATTATTGTACTTGGTTTATATTCTGGGCATTATATTATCGTGACGCTATTGTTTAAGTAGTATATTATTTTGGGTATCGAAATGGAGGTATGCCATTTGTTGCTGTATCTATTGTGGTGAATGAAGGGGTAAAATTATTTATTAGGGGAGCGGAGCATAATTAGTCAGATAGATGTGATGTTTTCAATATTATATTTTTCAGCAAAATAAGTGAATTATGAAAATATTTTGAATTTACAATTTTGTCATGCAGCAAAGCTTTAGGTTTTGAAATGTTGAGCAATTTTTGCATTTGAAAATTTTTAGAAGCGTTTAAAATTTTAAATTTTACTATACAGTAAAGATGTAGATTTTAAAATTCTAAGTAACTTTTGTATTGATCATTTTTTGCTTTGAAGATGTTTTAGTATCAAATTTAGGTACAATGGGTCGTATGTAAGTATTTGTGCAAATGATTTGCGGAAGCATTTTGAATTTTAAATTTTACTCTATTATAAAGTTGTAACTTTCAAATTTTAGATCAAGTTTAATATTGAACAATTATTGACTCCAACGCGTTTTGGTGTTCAAATTATACGTATAATATTGCTCGTGTAGAAATAACGAATAGAACGGGTTGCGATTTGATTTAATTGAAATGCGAGGGCTTTCAAAAACATTTGCTGAGAGAGGACCAGGACGGCAGGTTGATTCAATGAAAACTAAAGGTTTTATTTGCATGTTTTCCTGAACCAGGAAGGTTGGACTGCGGTTTGATTTCACTAACGAGTGAGGACTTTTCCGCAAAAAAGCTTGAGAGAGGAGGCCGGATTGTGGGTTTATTTCATGGAAGACTGAGTTCTTTTCCGAAAAAAATCCTGAGAGAGGAGGCCGGACTGCGGGTTGTTTTCGCGGAAGTTTGAAGGTTTTGTTTTGCAAAACGATCGGGAATCGCACGATCTGGGCTGGGCGGGAATAGCCCGCGATGTGGCATGTTGTCTGGCCAGCTTTTGGTGCCCGATTCGTATAGAGGGATACGTAATGCCCCCTATTAGTGCTTCAGATTTAACTATTTCATTAATAATTACTAAATGGTATAAAACTGGTACCCACAACTATGGTATGGCACTATTATGTACCAATGCCCTATGTCCACTGATAATGCTTCAGGTGATTTACCAGTTTCTAATGTATTTGCTAAATACAAATGGTTTCCTTTCCTATGGTTTCACTTAATAGTTTTTTTTGCATATTAAGTCAGTGCTATATTATTTGGTCATGATTGAAGCCCGTAGCAATGCACGGGCACGAACCTAGTATGTTGTAAAATTTCAACTTAAAACACCACCTATATGCATGGAGAAATGAAAAGAACAAAGGGGTTAATTTGATCCTATCATTAATTCAGATCCCTAAGGGCATCCCAACCCTCCATGTAGGATGGTTTCCGTATCATTAATTATACTACTACATAGGACTTTTAGCTTATGTGGCACCATAATAAATGAGAGAGGAAGTGGAGAGAGAAAGAAACTGGGTCTCATGCAAAACCCAGTGTCAACACGTAAACCAGTACATTCGACACTACAAGTTGTGCATTGGGAGTGAGATCGTACCTTCATAATAAATGAAGATGACTGATTGGATCATCAATGCAGATCCCTAAGGGCATCCGCATCCGTCCATGTAGGATGGTTTTCATATCCTTAATTATACCGCCACATAGGACTTTTAGGTTATGTGGCACCATAATAAATGAGAGAGAGTGGAGAAAGGAAGAAACTGGATCTCATGCAAAATCCAGTGTTAACATGTAAAGCAATACATTAGACACTACAAGTTGTGCATTGGGAGTGAAGCGTGGTGTCTTGGTAATAAATTAAGAATGGATATGATAGGTGGACAAAAGAGAATAAGTTTAATAGGAATCCATACCAAGGTATTATAAGTTCTAGAGTGTAGTTTATAAAGGTGGTGTCTTGATGATATGACAACATAGACACTATTTATGGAAATTATGGTTTGGGATTGTCCTGGTACAATACAGCCTCAGTATCTACCGGCCAACCACAATACACACTACTGAATTATTATTTGTTTAAAATGCAGAGAAATGCTTCGGTTGGAATTGTGCAAAGAGTCACCAACGTGGGACCGACGGCTTGCATTGGATGCTAGAGCAAATTAAATGCCACCTATCAGTAGTAGTGACTGTGATTAATTGCTTAAGACGACAGCGACAAATCGATCATTCTCACACGATACGCGTGGAATCTTTTGTTTTTCAGGTTCGACCAGCACAAATCATTTTCGTTATAGGTAGGGGTGCTCAGTTCTCAAAATACAATATTTAGTAGTGTGTGCTCAGTTCTCAAAGTACCGAGTGACGTGGTCGTATTTCAAATGGAACTATGCGCGCACACATCCTGCTTACATCCAGATAATAGTGAGGATTTAAGTATTGTCAGTAAATAAACTACCTGTTCCATTCCAAATTATTAATCATTTTAACTTTTCTAAGTGTATAGTTTTTGTTATGCATCTAGATATAGGAGTATATCATATCTAGGTACATAATAAAAATTATGCACATAGAAAAGTCAAAACGAGTAATAATTTGGTACGGAGGCGGTGGAAATGAGCTAACCATTATTGATACCCCCTCCGCTCCAAATTATAGGCTGTTTTGATATTTTTAGGTGCTTAGTTTTGGCAATGTATCTAGACATAGATACATAACATATATCTATGTGCATAGGAAAAATAATTCATCTAGAAACATTAAAACGATCTATAATTTCGAATGGAAGGAGTATATAGAGTATGGACTATGTCTATATTTGTGCTTGTACTGTGCCTTTTTGTTAGCATTGTTGTTGCCATCTGCCAGCAAAGGAAGGTGCTTGTATTATTATTGGTGTATATATAATCCATTCATTAAAATATATGTGGTTTTAATTTTTTAGATTTATAGACTTTGTTACGTAGGAAGGCGAGGCACATGTTCACAGCAAAGCAAGATAACGTTCTTTAGTGGATTATTGTTGGTCATCCGACCCTCAAGATCCGACCCGGCATGGGCACGCATGCAGCTAGTGTGCTAATGCATGGGCGCTGATATATGGCCTACCAAGCTAGCAGCTAGCATGCTAGATGGATCCATAAGCCAACGCAACGCTGGGTCATGGACGAATGATGACGGATCCTGATTGGTAGATCGTCCCTGCCGGGCCGGGTGACATCCAACAAGTTGGAAATACTGTTTGCTCCGTCCATATAACACGGCAAACAATTAACCGTCTTGCGATTCTTCAAACAAATTAACCACACAAGCATACAATACTACAGAAATCGTCCGCAGGAGCGAGCATCCGGGTTTTTTAGGATGGTTGAGAAGTTCACCCGTGTCTAATATGGGCAAATCTTGTTGTTTGCCAACTCCCCAAATAAGTATAGGGAGGGAAAAAAATATCCATCTCCAAAAGTTCCCTATTTTTATTCCTAAAAAAAATTGTGGCCTCACAAGGTTAATTCTACGAGAAACTTTCATGGCTGACAGACTGGAGCTTGTTGCAAGTCAGATTGCCGGCGATTTAGGGCACGAGAGGGTTTGAAATTTGGGGGAAAAGAAAGAGAACAACGAGGGGGTTCCGTTTTACCTCTTACTTACACCAGTGATGCATCATGGCGGCCGGAATCGGTGCAGGCTCGAAGCAGGTTGCTGCTGCATCTTCCCAGTGCGGCGGCGCTACCCCGCTGCCTGCTAGCTCCGGCAAGCCAAAGCTAGGGCCACACGCGCGAGTGGCAACCTGGTCGCGCGGGGAAGAAGGGCGACAAAGAAACGCCGCAGGAAGGGGGATCGGGAGGAGCGATGGCGTGCATATTTTTACACATAAGAGAGAGAGATTTGCCAATTGTTAGGAGATAGGGAATTAGGATAGGGAACTATTAGAGAGGGTTTTTTTTCTCTTTTTCCAAAAAAATAAAAAAGGAAAAGTGAGATTGGGAACCATTGGAGATGCTCTAACAGCGAGTGAAGGGACCTATAAATCACCATAATTTTTAGGGACCGATAAAAATATGGACCGTACCTAGTACAAAGATTTCCATGGCCAAAACATTGACCGCCATCGAAAACAATTGAGACCTTCTTTTTTAAAGAACTACATACTTTTGCTCATATATTCGTAACATATTATTTACATATAATATACTGCATAAAAATTCTATCCTCAGTGAAAGTAATTCCAATTTGAACTAAATGAATATCAAATCATAAAAGTTGTATCCTCGCCTGCCCCCACATTGTCCCCAAGAGGCGACTCGGCTGGGTCTGAGTCCCACCGCCGCCGCCTCGCCTCTCACCCTCACCGGGACCTTGACGCAGCCGGAGCTGTCGCCGGAAATCCAGGCGAGTGCAAGGATGGCGGCGGCAGGGCTCCTTCCGCCTCCCTCCCCCGGTCTCCCTCCCCGGTCCGGGGGGATCATAGCGTCGAGCAGCCGCCGCCGCTCCCTCTTCTCGTTGAGCGTCCCCAACACCGACGGGTAAGCTGAGCCCCGAGTACAGGCTGTGCGGGTAGGACAAGTGGCAGTCCCCCATCGATATTGTCACCAAAAAGGTCATCGCTAACCCCAACCTCGACCGCACCTACACCGCGGCTCCCTCCGACCGCTGCTGCTGCACCCTACCACACCTTGTCGCGCTACCCTGACTCCTCATCCCGCGTCCCTGCCACTGGCACCAGAGAACAAGCCCATCAGCTGTCCATTCTCCTATGTCATTGTCGTTGATTCCATGATCACCTCTGACCCATGGTCTGACTAGCTTATTACCTCCCCCAAGTACCACTGCATGTTCACCCTTCAAGCGAACTATCCGCCAGTCATCCTAGACTGCCTGGCTTGTGGCCCGCGAACTGTCCAGCCCACTCTATCCATCATAGGTAGACCATTAGTGAGCTGCTCCAACCTTGATCATCCTATCCTGGCACCTATAACTCCGCCACTCCTAAGCTCCCACTCAACTACTACAAAAAATCATTTACCGTGACCTTTTTAAAACACCTCTGAGATGGGCAGGAATTTCAAACGCCTCGGTTAATGGCATTAATTAACCGAGGTGATCATTTTATATTAACCGAGACGGTGACGATAAACCATCTCTAAAAATATATTAACTGAGGCGGCCAAAGTAATATAACCGCCTGGGGATGGGCTCACCGGGCTCGTGATGAGCTCAGCGAGCTTTTTCTTTTTTTTTTAATTTTTTTATTTGATTAACCGAGACGGGCAGTAAACCGCCTCGGAAAATAGGTCATTTAGTGTGACCTTAGGTCCGAGGCGGTTGGGGTTGCCCCCCTGGGGAAATATTTTTTTACCGCCTCCGTTAAGTTTATTGTAGTAGTGTGCTGAACCACTATCAAATTCAGTTGCCTTGCTTGCCACAATTGAATAATGTCGATAGCTTGCCTCTGCTCCTGAGGTCTAGTCCCCTGAACGCTACCTCTCCTCCTTCGCCTGATGCAACTTGCAACTTCTTCAGCTCCTGGGAAAACCTATCATGCCTTTTCGTTCCGTTGTGCGCACAACCCTGACAGAACTCCCGCATGACACACCCCGTTGCCATACATACACTGGTTTGGCCAGCTTGGCTTTGCTAGACGCTAGACTATCCACCTTATCGCGCAGAATGTCTGTTCGGGTTCATCATCTAAGCCATCTTACGTCGCTTTACATACAGCTGAGCCACTGTAATTGCCACATACCTGCTGCCGTTCAGAACCATGCTCCACCGAGAAATTCCAAGCATGTCCTCTGGAACACATCAGTTGCCTTGGTGAGAATACACATGAAGGTCACCGAAATCACCAAAACACACAAAAGAAAAAACAACCTTTTCCTATCCGTGCATTCTCGTGAGCCTCCCTCCACATCCTCCATGCACACGAGTACATGATCAGCCACTCTAATTCAACGTGAGACGTGACCAATGTCCAACGCAAGTACACCTCCTTCGTTGGGCCCACTCTATAACGTGGCACGCATTCAACCAAGACTCCGCTGAGTTCCGGGAACCCGTAAGGACTTCTGATACCGAATCCCAAAGTGAAACACATTTGCGTTACTGTATGAATTATTGAGGCAATGCAAATGCTATCCTATGGATATGATTTTCTTTCCCTGAACAAACGGCTGTAGTATATTATTAGAAGAGAAAATAAAGGTTGGCACAATTTATGAGGAAAATGAGTCTGAAATACCATACAACTAAGGGGTACTCCAGACATCTTCACAATATGCAAGATAAAATTAAAGATCACATAAGAGTGATGATCCAATTAATGATTTCATATTACAACTCGCTCTATATCGCATCTATGGGCAAGACTAAGAAAAATAGACATAACTACAATTAAGTAGCTGTCCACAATTACATAATGGTACCAATAATGAAGGCTGATATAGGACATCATTGTCCACAATATGCGATGCAGCTTCGACTCCGATCCCCACACGAATGCTACCACATTTGTTATCCTGAACTATTCGCATCAGAACCAAGCAATCATGACAAAACCACATGACGATGAAGCACCTCAGATCTCCAAGGCCAAGCTCATCTCAAGGGAAGCACATCACAAAGAAACCCACCACTACCAAAACCATTTTCAAAGGTGGTGGCTGAAGAGGATTTTCATTGGTAGTTCATTCGACTGCATGTATACGCAAGTGCCAATTGAATGGCAAAACGGCTGTAGTATATTATTAGAAGAGAAAATAAAGGTTGGCACAATTTATGAGGAAAATGAGTCTGAAATACCATACAACTAAGGGGTACTCCAGACATCTTCACAATATGCAAGATAAAATTAAAGATCACATAAGAGTGATGATCCAATTAATGATTTCATATTACAACTCGCTCTATATCGCATCTATGGGCAAGACTAAGAAAAATAGACATAACTACAATTAAGTAGCTGTCCACAATTACATAATGGTACCAATAATGAAGGCTGATATAGGACATCATTGTCCACAATATGCGATGCAGCTTCGACTCCGATCCCCACATGAATGCTACCACATTTGTTATCCTGAACTATTCGCATCAGAACCAAGCAATCATGACAAAACCACATGACGATGAAGCACCTCAGATCTCCAAGGCCAAGCTCATCTCAAGGGAAGCACATCACAAAGAAACCCACCACTACCAAAACCATTTTCAAAGGTGGTGGCTGAAGAGGATTTTCATTGGTAGTTCATTCGACTGCATGTATACGCAAGTGCCAATTGAATGGCAATTTCCATAAGGGGCGGGCAACCGGATCTCGGAGTACATCACTCACTACTGGAATCACTAGTACAGACCATCAAATAAAATAGATCAACCCTCTTTACTCCCGGATGGGTTGGACCCGGGACTAATGAAGGCATTAGTCCCGTGTCAAATGGTGAGGGGCGGCACGGAGCTTTAGTCCCAGTTGGAGCCACCAATCGGACTAAAAGGTGATTTTTAGTCCCGGTTGGTGTTACTAACCAGGACTAATTAAAGGACCCTTTAGTCCCGATTAGAGCCACCAACTGGGACTAAAGGGTGTTCCACGGGTTAGTTTAAAAGAAATGCATTCTAGTTAGAGTTACATGTGTTGTGTAGGTGATGTGGCAAGAGAGCAACGTGTGAAGCAATAGGTCTCTAGTTCAAGTCCCACGGGGCACAAATATATTTAGTTTTTGGACCCTTAGTCCTAGACCCGAGACTAAAGGGTGGGGACCTTTAGTCCCGGATTGGTAGTCCCGGTTGGGAAACCGAGACTAGGAAAACCGAGACTAAAGGGGGTTTCCTGACCGGGATGCCTCTAGGAGGACGTGATGCCTGGAGCTAAGTTTTCACCTTGAGAGCTAGTGGATGGAGTCGGGAACGGCATAAGGTCACTTGATTGTAATGTCAGCGTTGATGGTCCTTATTGCTAATGGTCGTCGATTTGCACTGATGCTAACAACAGACAAGAGACAAACTAAACATCTTAGGATTATCATCAACATACAAACTTCAAAACCTTGAATTGAGACACAAAAAACGAAAAAAAGAGAGATAAAAACTAGTAGGTGCTATTGAGAGCAACGGTGAGCAAACAGGACGTGTCTTCTACCTGCTACCTACTTACCTAGCCAAGGGTCACCAGTAGCCTGGAATCTCCATACCATTCGTTGCGGACCCCAATTAAGCAGGCGAAGGGGGCAGATCACGAGCCAAGGGTCACTCTCTCTCTCTCTCTCATATGTTATTCAGATGGACCACTGTGCGAAATTGAGAGCTCATCTCTCCCTGTGTCTATATATACGCAGACACTTGGCACAATAGAGCAAGCAAGCAAGTATCGTAGTGCTAGAGCCATGGCGAACATTGTCTCTTCCCCTGCTAGCACTCTCGCTGCCAATGGCTCTCGTGACGAAGAGGACGAGCTCTGCTTGCAGGCGCAACAACTCATGTTTGCATACAACATCTCCCTGGTCCTCAGGGCGGCGATCCAGCTCGGCCTCATCGACGCGCTGTTCGCGGCCACCGCCGCGGTGACCGCGGACGAGCTCGCCGAGCAAATCAAGGCCGCGGACAGGGCCGAGGTGGCCGCCTCGGTGGACAGGATCCTCGGCTACCTCGCGTGCTACAACGTGGTGAGGTGCTCGGCCGAGACGACGGGCCCCGACGGCGAGGTCCTGCAGCGGTACACGCCGGCACCGTTGTGCCGGTGGATCACCAAGAACGATGGCATTGGGTCGCTGGGCCCCTTCGCCTTGTTCCTCACCGACCGGGACCACATGTTACCCTGGTACAGTAGTCCCCTCATTTACGTGCAACATTTTGGGTGAGAACAAAAAAATTTACATCCACATCCTACGTAAAGGCATCACCTAGCAGACGCGGTGGTTTCCGGCGGGCCGTGTGCATTCGAGAGGATCCAAGGGGCGCCGTTCTACGACTACCTAGGGGAGAATAACCAGCGGCTGGGCAATGTGTTCGACTACGCCATGGCCGAGCACTCGTTGATTCTTGTCAACAAGATGCTCGAGCGTTACAGGGGGTTCGACAGCATTCGGCGGCTCGTTGATGTTGGCGGGGGCACGGGCAACACCCTGCAGATGATCACCAACCGGTACAAGCACATCAAGGGCGTCAACTACGACCTGCCTCATGTTTTAGCTCAGGCACCATCTATTCCAGGTGCGTACCTGATGCTCGTGTTAGCTTTTATTACATGCATATAATACATGGAATTTCAGCTAGAATAAAAGTTCAGAAATTATATAGCTGAATAGTTACACTAGAATTTTTTGTGTTATTACAGGTGTGGAGCATGTAGCTGGAAACATGTATGAGAGCGTACCCTCCGGAGATGCAGCTCTTTTGCAGTGGATTCCGCTTATGCAGACAGACGAGCAGTGCATCACGGTACTGAAGAACTGCTACAAAGCTCTCCCTGATGGCGGGAAGGTGATCATCATTGACGGTATCCGGCCGGAGACCCCAGACCCGACTTCTCTAACTGCACGGGACATCTACTCCTTGGATATCAATATGCTTATCATTTTCAAGGGGAAGGAGAGGACGGAGAGGGAGTTCACCAAGCTTGCCCGGGAATCTGGCTTCACTGGTCCTATCCAGACGACCTACATAGTCTTGAATTTTTACGCGATTGAGATCACCAAGTAGTGGCCATACCAACATACCACCAGCATGGTCTTGAATAAGAGCTGATAGCTCGGGTGAGCGTCCGACGTATGATTTATTTGTATTCCCATTTGTGTCTTCACAGTGGTTTGTGAACAACAAATCAAAACTTCATCATTTTTCACTACCAGAGAACTAGCTCTTAATATATTTTATTTACGAAATAAATAATTGCACACACTGATGCACACGTACAACCATCCTGTAAATACACGCAAGCAAACCCTGCACTTATTATGATCCGGCATATCTTAGACCTGGCTTTTATATATTTATTTTCTTATAAAAAACATTACAGGCATAGATGCTGACATACACCTATCGTTGTAAATATGCGCAGACAACCTAATACCCCTATGAGCGGACAGATTTTGAGATTCCACTACCGGAAATCCCATCTTTGCCGAGTGCTGATGCCTTTACCGAGAGCAATTCATCAGGCACTTGGCAAAGTAGACGCTTTGCCGATCGCCAAAAAGAAGCGCACAACAAACAAATGGCGCTCGGCAAAAGGGTCTTTGCCGAGTGCTAGGAGACAAGGCGCTCGGCAAAACAGGCTTTGCACGTTCCGGTCACGTGCGTCACGGCCATCGCACGGAGTTCACGTCCGTCAACATTTGCTGTCGACATACATATGTATCACTCAGAGAACTCGTTTTTTATTACCAACACATCACCACAAATAATGATGTATTTACTAGTGTAGATCCTATAGAAAATGAGCACCACTACCGGTGTATAAAAATAACAGATACTCCCTATATAAAAATTATTAAAAATTATTAGTCGTTTTGATTTTTCTGGTTTATAAATTTTGCTATGCATCTAGACATAATATATCTGTAGATGCATAGTAAACCAATAAATTTAGAAAAGTTAAAATAACTGGGATAGAAGGAGCAGTGATTGTAGTCCTCTAACTAAGCTCGAGCGCCTCCCACTAGCCCATGTCTGGCCACGCAGCTGCTGCTGAGCTAAGTCGACCTGGTCGATTGTAAACTGATCGTGCGCCATTGCCTGTGGTGCCGATCGAGATGATAGGCCCCGATATAGCATGGGTCACAGTCCACACGTGGATGGGACCTACTGTGAGCAGTGAGACCTGCAGGCTGATATGGCTATGGTAAATTAGTAGGAGCATGCATGCATGTGTGGGTGTGGACTCATGAAGGCTGGCGTGATATTGGCATCACAACCGTAGGGGGGGGAGCTAATTTACCATGGTTACGTAGGAGCTTCCGTTTTAGTTATTCCCTCCATTCCAAATTATTATATCTAAGAACATAGCAAAATCTATGAAAATCTGTTAAAACCAAAATGACTAATATATAATTTGGAACGGAGAATAGGTTCTTTAACGTGACCAGCTAATGTAACTCAAAAACAAATTACAGTAATAACTAGCATGAAGATGGCATTGCAATAGACAATGCCTAGGGGACGCTCAGCCAGTTTTTATAGACACCTAAAGGTCTGATTTGTTAGAACTAGGGATAATTAGTGATTAATATAGCGTCATTTAGTAGTTTTTAACGATCAGCATCTGATCTGTTTGACAGACACGTTTGGGACGGACATGTCATCTGGAACAGGAACGATCTGTTCTCTTGGATTTGCATAAATACGTAACACCAACACCATAGGTCAGAACGAATCAATGAAATCTGGCGAGATTCTCTCTCATTCTCCACAGAGTTCAGCCAACCACACCAAGAAAAGGAGCACCAGAGCCAAACTTCACACAGCATGATCATAGGCTCACGCGGCAGGGGTTGGAATTTTAAATGCACGATTAGAAGTTACTGCGTAAGGTGGATCAACATTTGTATAGTGACATAGTGAGTTAATTTAGTAGAAAATTAGAACAAATTGCTATTATTTTCAATAAAGATTTAGATTACCATCCAATGGTTATATGGGCTTTTACTTTTTGTGGGAATTTTTAGGGTGTCTATTGATAGCAGATGTAATCACGTAATATCAGATGTATTGAATCAAAGGACTTGAGTGTGTGTGTATATATATACATATATATATATATATATATGCTATTGGGGTGTCCCCTAGGCGCCGATTCAATACATATATTGAATGGACACCCCACTCCCCTCACCCGGCGGCAACCGCTCACCTTCCTCGCTCATCCCCGCTGCCGCGCATCGAGGAGCGGAGCGGCGGTTCCAACGGCGCTCCTCACCGGCGGCAACCCCTCAACTTCATCGTCTTCATCGCGTCAACGGGCGGAGCGGCCGATTCAGCGGTGGCCACCGGCAACCCTCACTGGCGGAGTCAGGTTTGACCCTTCATCGCGCTCCCTCGCACCCCTGCGCTCCTCAATCCGACGGCGCCACCTCGCATTTGCCGCACCTAAAGCTTCTTGTTTTAGTGCAGGAGGGGGGTTTTCTCGGCGGCAGTCATGGCGGATTCGCCCTCACCCCCGACGATGGCGCGGGCGTCAACAGATCTGCGGCCCCGCCTGTGGAACCACGAACCCCCCCTCGGATTTGGAGGGCGATCGGTCCGCGACGGTCCCACCTGCGGCGGCCGGCGGGGAATGCGGCTCAAATGCCAGGGTCTCGTCGGGGTCTCGGATGACCGGTGCATTCCTAGCCGCGTTGCAGGCTAAGTGGATGAAGTAACTGGAGGAGGCCGGCCGTGGCAGCGACAACCAAGGTCGTGGCGGTCTTCGGAGGAATTGGAAGGCCCCAGCAAACCGACTGCTGCGTACCGCGACGCCATCGGCCGCGGACTGCTCCGACAATGACGATTTTGTCGAGGCAGCCTTCAAGAAGCGGAAAGTCCCGTTGGACTCCGAAGCTGCTCATGCGGGTGGATCGTCCTCGGCGCAGAGGACGCGCTCCTCGACGCGATTTGCACCCGGGCCACCACCTCCTCGCTCTCCTGCCCCTAAGAAACATGCCAAAGGGAGGAAACTTGAGGCACAGTATACTAGAACTATCAAAGATTCGAACTTTTCACCTCAATTTGTGCATTTATGAATCACTCCTTTTGCAGTTGCCCAAGAGAGCAGAGCAGCGCCATCGAGAGGGCAAGGCACGTCCAGCGGCAAAGAAGACTGTGGAGAAGCTCGTGAAAAAGACTGTGAGTTGTTTTGCCTCTCCATTTTTTTTCAACTGATAGCACCTAAGATCATTATTTAACTACGTGTGATATGTGGTAATTCATATTTCTGTGATATGCTCCATAGATGATTTTTGTGTCAAAGTTTATGACAAACCATAGATGTGTTCTATGATACAACCTACACTCAAATATGACATTTCAGAATATTTTGGGAGCACTCCTGTACTCCCCTATGATAAAAAAGGTTTTGATTATATGATCTAGTATTTTGTATGGTTTGATGATTCTGTAGGCCATATATTATAAATGTTGCTCCATGTGCTATATGCTCCATAGATGATTTTTGTGTCAAGGTTTATGACAACCCATATACTTGTTCTATGATACAACCTGGGCTCAAATGTGACATTACAGAATGTTTTGGGAGCCCTGTTGTTACCCATTTAGATTTTTGGTTTCCTTTTTTGTTGTTACCTAATTGTTTTCATAAATGGTTTCTTCCTTATAACCAAAGCGTATTTGATTATATGATCTGGAGGTGCTTTTTGTAGTGATTGCTGATTTTTGTAGGCCATCATATGAATGTTGTTTATGTGATACATTACTAATTTTATGGACTGCCCATTTGTTTTATCAAATTGTTGGAATGGCCTGCCTATTTTAATGTTGCCCATTTAGTTCGCGTGCTGCTTCATACATGATTTTACGTCAAGGTTTATGACAATCCATGTATTGAACTATGACAATGATTCATGGCATGTATTTCTAACAATCCATGTTGATTAACACCATACTGTATGGTTCTATGGCACAACCTATACTCAAATATGCCATTTTCATAATTGTTGGGATCCCTGCTGTTGCCCATTTAGAATTTGATTTCCTTTTTTTCTGTTACCCACGTGCAAACATAATTGGTCCTGACCGGTCCCATATTTATTCTTTGCAGAAAGCCAATGTCCGCTGCTGTCCGAAGGAGATGCTGGAAACCAACCAGTCTTTGAACAAACAACAGAGGGAATATGTTGTGAGGAAAGGCTTGGAGAGCATACTCAGCATGCAACTTGATGCTGTCGAGGCCCGAAGCCAACTGGCATGGATGTTGGACCACATTGACGTTGAGACAATGACTTTGCGGGCTGGGAGAGGCAAGGAGCTGAAGTTTACTAAAGAGGTCGTGTGGCTTATTCTTGACCTTCCTAGTGCCGGCGCCACACCGCCAACTACTCACCCAGCTGGGAAATCCCACCAGGCTGCAAAGTTGAGACAGAGCATGAATTGGAGAACCGATCATTCAACATTGGAATGATGCAGGAACGTATCAAGTCTGGTCGTGCCGATGATCTGACCATGATGTGTTACTTTATTGTTATTTTCCACAGCTTGCTGTTTCCGTAGGGCAGCTGGGACATCACCAACGACGATGTCATGCTTGCTCAGTTAGCTGTTGACATGGATAAGATTGACTGGTGCCAGCTTATCTACACGGACCTCTGTCATAGTGTTGAGAAGTGGCAAAAGAGGAACAAAGATAATCAGACTGCTACGATGTACGGATGGTGCATTGTTCTTCTCATAAGTACATCCTACACACATCTTTTTTGGTTACATCTATGATCGCATTGTGCTGATTCAGCTTTTTTTTTTGCAGCTATGGTATCTCGACTACTTGAACCACGTAGCGTGCCCCCCCCAGAGAGGTTCAGCACCCTGCGTATCAAGTTCTGGACTAAGGAGAGGATACAGGAGCTGTCAGCGGCTGATCGGATCGGGCTGGGGGAATATGGAAAACTTGATGTGAGTACCCTGTCTTCTTTGCTGCGACATATAACTCCTCACTAACTGGATACATTCACATTTGATACGCGGGGTTACGAATCAGCACAATATTATGAATGATCTAGTGTTTTGTATGGTTTGATGATTGTATAGGTCATATATTATGAATGTTGCTCCATGTGCTATATGTCAAGTATCATCACAATGTTAGAATTGTCTGACCATTTTAATGTTGCCCATGTAGTTCTGTGATATGCTCCATAGATGGTTTTTGTGTCAAGATTTATGACAAACCATAAATGTGTTCTATGGTACAAACTACACTCAAATATGACATTTCAGAATGTCATATTTGGGAGCACCGCTGTACTCCACTATGACCAAAAAGGTTTTGATTATATGATCTAGTGTTTTGTATGGTTTTGTAGGTCATATATTATGAATGTTGCTCCATGTGCTATACGTCAAGTATCATCACAGTGTTAGAATTGTCTGAACATTTTAATGTTGCCCATGTAGTTCTGTGATATGCTCCATAGATGGTTTTTGTGTCAAGGTTTATGACAAACCATAAATGTGTTCTATGATACAACCTACACTCAAATATGACATTTCAGAATGTCACATTTGGAAGCACTGCTGTGCTCCCCTATGACCAAAAAGGTTTTGATTATATGATCTAGTATTTTGTATGGTTTGATGATTTTGTTGGTCATATATTATGAATGTTGCTCCATGTGCTATATGTCAAATATTATCACAATGTTAGAATAGTCTGCCCATTTTATTGTTACCCATGTAGTTCTGTGATATGCTCAATAGATGGTTTTTTTTGTCAAGGTATATGACAAACCATAAATGTGTTCTATGTTACAACCTACACCCAAATATGACATTGAGCACTGATGTACTCCTATATGACCAAAAAACCTATGTCCGTAGCCCGTCTGACACATGTTATGTTGCTGCTGGGTCTGGTTCCTCTGATGGTTCATTCTATGTCCCATGACTGAGCGATCTTTTGGCAGCGAAGATTTGCTCATTACCTTTCCCAGACCGGCGGAACTTCCTAGACCTATTCATAGAGTATGACACTAACATCCAAGAGCAGTCTGATAGGATTGCTAGGGCACACCGTGCAATTGTTGAGTGGCAGTTACATATAAAAGAAACTTTTGGTGATATGATCGACGAGCTCATCCATGTGCGCCGTTATGAGAAAGGCGCTCCTCAAGATCCAGCTCAGGACTGCCCCGTCCAGAGCCACCACCATGATGAAGGTATGCCCAAGCTCAACCATATGACTGCCTTTCATATCATATATGACCATTCACTGTCACATCAAGTCTGATTGAAAGTTCATTGTATATTCTTCTTTTTGCAGTGAATTCACCTGAAGATGTCAATACGGATGGCGACCCCAACAAAATGGCACATGATGAGGGGGCGACAATGAGCACGGTGTGGGAGGTACGATCCAGGGAGGGTTGTATGTTTATATGTCTTAGGTAACACAAAAGGATTTTATTATATGTCATATGCGGTAGTTGATATTGGTGACTCCCTTATGACCGAAAGGATTTTGATTATATGATCTAGTGTTTTGTATGGTTTGATTATTTTGTAGGCCATATATTATGAATGTTGCTCCATGTGTTACATGTCAAGTATTACCACAGTTGTTAGAATTGTCTGTCCATTTAATGTTGCTCATGTAGTTTTGTGCTATGCTCCATAGATGGTTTCTGTGATAAGGTTTATGACAAACCATGCATTGGTTCTATGATACAACATACACTCAAATATGACATTTCAGAATGTTTGGGAGCCCTGCTTTTACCCATTTAGATTTTTGGTTTCCTTTCTTGCTGTTAACAGTTTTGGATTTCATAAATGGTTTCTAACTTATCACCAAAGGATATTTGATTATATGATCTGGAGGTGCTTTTTGTAGTGATTGCTGATTTTTGTAGGCCATCATATGAATGTTGCTCATGTTGTACATGACTAGTTTTATCGATTGCCCATTTGTTTTATCAAAGTGTTCGAATGGCCTGCCTATTTTAATGTTGCCCTCTTAGTTCGCGTGCTGTTTCATACATGATTTTACGACAAGGTTTATGACAAACCATATATTGAACTATGACAATAATTTATGACATGTATTTATTACAATCCATGCTGCTTATATATTGAACTGTATGGTTCTATGACACAACCTATACTCAAATATTCTATTTTCATAATTTTTGGGACTCCTTGCTTATATATGACCATACACTGTCACATCAAGTCTGACAGTTCACTCTATATTTTTCTTTTTGCAGTGAATTTACATGAAGATGTCAATACGGATGGGGTCCGCGATCAGGGGAGCGTCAATGGGGACGGTGTGGGAGGTATGAGACACACTTTTCGCCATGCACGCCTTTTTTTACATGCAGCTTATACTATTGCTGTTTGACATGATATTCCAGGGGGGGTGTTTGTTTATATGACTTGAGTAACACAATTTCTCTGTTGGTAGATACTGTTTGCGTTTCACCATGGCCGACGCTGGGATTGCCCGATGATCAGTTGTCCGACACTCAATTCGCTAGGCGCATAGATCACTTGGTTGGAGATCAGGTTGGGAGGGACGGTTTTGATGATGCCGAAACCTGTGCTGGCCCAGCGGATGGTACAATTCAAGACCAGGAGAAAGATGGGTCACTGGGATGCCCTCGTTAGAGTGAGTCGCCACCACATGGTATTTTCATATGTATTATATGACACGTGATAATGTTATGTTTGACTCTTATTCATCCATGCAGGGGAGGATGACCATGCAGAGATTAATGATAGGGACCAGCCTTTTATCGACAGCTCTGCTGACATTGAAAGTCGTAAGTTCAGCTACCGCTACTACCGTTATGTATCCCCATTTTCTCCTGCACATTTCTCACACAATTACAATACCTGCAGCCTCACAATGGATGAACCTTCAACAGTCTGACCATTCAAGAAGCTCCAACTCGATGTTCCATGGCCCCATTGAGAAGGGAGCTTCCGGATGTAGCATTTCTGGTGAGCCATTGTATGACCAGACACCATTCGTCCCTGCGACCGGTGCTGACGATGGAGCTTCTGAACTGCAGAAAATCAAGGTAAATGTGTTCCCTATGACCATGACTTAGATGTTATATGAAACAACATATTCTGATAAAATAGACAACCCGGATGCGAGTAAATCATTTTTTTCCACTGCAGGAGCTTCCATCTGTGAATCCAGCCTAGGCAATCTTGTTTTTGTTGTGTCATTGCAAAAGGAAAAGGTCATGTCCCAGCCGAAGGTAGTCGGAACATCGGGATCATGACTTAGATGTTATATGAAACAACATATTCTGATAAAATAGACACCCCGGATGTGGGTAAATCATATTTTTTTCCACAGCAGGAGGCTTCCATCTGTGAATCCAGCCAAGGCAATGTGTCATTTGCAAAAGGAAAAGGTCATGTCACAGCCGAAGGTAGTCATAACACCGGGGTCATGTGTTCCCGATATGATGACAGATGAGTTGGAACCATGCGGGCGCCTCCGTGCCATCCTGACCACACCTGATTCCCCACTCGAAAGGCAGGCATTCCTTACCGTATTTCATTTTGTTTTGGAATACTCGCCATCATTTGAGGGCGATTCTTATGCTAATGCTGAGACAATTTGCATTTACTACACAGCGTGCCTGTGATGAATTACGGAGGTGGTTTAGCGTATGGGAAGGATATCATGAAGTCGTTCCGTGATGGCCTAGAGCTTGACGATATGTTTGTTGACTTTGCCAATGAATGCATCATCCATGATGACATACATATTTATTCATTGTCGGAAGGGTCCTGTGTCTTCATCGGCACGTTCGCCATGGTTTGTTTTCTTTGATCATTATTTGCCATACTTGTTCTTTGATCATTATTTGCCACTGCTATGTAAACATCTCACTTCTCCACTTTAATGCAGAGGCTTCTCAACGCCGAACATCTCATGCACCTGGACCAGGCTGCCCCTCCATTCGAATCCGATCCGCTGGTGGATGTACTTAACACAATGCTGCCATTGACCGAGGCCATGAAGAACACACAGTTGGTATGAATCTAGATCATAGCGGAACACTTTTTTCTTGCGCTGATGTGTTTATAGCAGAACACTCAGCTTGTTTTCGTTGATGATTGCTGGTGTTTATGCATACTTAATTGAACATATATGACACGCATATGTCCCATCATAAAAAGTTATGGTAATGCCTATAACTATCTTTTTTACATGCATACGTGTATAGTAGTTGCTACATACCAGTAACTGCACAGGTATATGACGTTGTTGTAGCGGTCATATGACTGCTTATGCATGAGGTTATGACTTTTTTTTTGAACCATTCAATGTCGTTTTATCTCCCGCGAGCTCCCAAACCTGATGTCTGTGGTTCTTTTTCTACAGATCTGCCTCCCATTGCTTCACCATAACCACTGGGTCCTGTATGTGGTTAATAGAGTCACGCAACTTGTGCATATCATGGACTCTAACCTGTACGACACTGAGATGGGCGGGACAACATGGAAAGACTTCCACCACCAAACAGTGTCTATCTGCGGGAAGTCATTCACGTTGAACAAGCTCATCATCAACCGACTGACTACAACATTGCATAGGGCCCGCCGAAAGTGTGGGTTCCCCAAGTTTGGCAACTGGTCATATAAATTTGAGCATGAGGCTCCTTCAATGGAGTACGGCTCCAACAACTGTGGCTTTTACATTATCAAATATCTTCAGGCATTTGAGGCCAGACGTGGACTAGTCGACTGTGTCATAGATCGGGTAATGTACTGTCTCCATTGCTAAGATTTTGGCCTTTTTGCATTTTTGTGGAGTGCTGATTTATCAAGTTTTGGATTCAAGAAGGAAATGATCTGCGTGTGGAAGTCCTCGAATACTTGACTTTCCATGAATGCAATGAAATCCAGACTCTACCGGATGATGTTGCCAGGTGTCGTCCTTGAGATGGTTGAGAGGGGCATAGTCGGTAGGAAGACTAGAGAAGCAAAAAACTTGTTTGTCATGTTTGTTCAGAAATCAGAATATGCGGAGGCTGCTGATCATGAGCCTTTTGGTCATGTTTCATTTTGTTGTGGTGGATGTACAAATCAGATACTTAGCAAATGTGCTAATCATGAGCACGTTCGTTGCGGTGGTTGTACATTTTGGATGTGATGTTGTTGTAATTTTGGGGGTGATGATTAGCTGGTTGCCGCCCCATTAGGACAACGTATGAGAGACTCTGTGTACGCCTATGACAGTATGACTAGCTTTTTAGTCAGGTGAATATGCTGATATATGATATCATGATGGCTAGGAAATGAATTGTGTTACGAACATGTGTACCTGTGTTATGTGACATCATGGCTTCCTGTAAGTTTATCTTAGAAGTGATCTCTATGCTCATCTATGACATCATGAAATATTGTCTATGTGCACCAAGTGATGTATATATGCTAACCTATAATTATTGTCTCAGAAATTTTTTTAGTCAGGTGACCTTGTGAGACTTTGTGTTAGATTATGACAGTATGAATAGCTTTTTAGTCAGGTGAATATGCTGACATATGATATCGTGATTGCTGCGAAATGCATTGTGTTGTGAACATGCGTGCCTATGTTATGCGACCCTCATGGCTTCTTGTAAGTTTATCTTAGAAGTGATGTCTATGCTCATATATGACATCATGAAATATTCTCTATGTGCACCAAGTGATGTATATGTAACCTATGACTATTGTTTCAGAAGTCTTTTTAGTCGGGTGACTTTTGTGAGACTTTGTGTTAGATTATGATAGTATGAATAGCTTTTTAGTCAGGTGAATATGTTGATATATGATATCATGATTGATGGCAAATGCATTGTGTTATGAACATGTGTGCCTGTGTCATATGACATCATGGCTTAGGGTTTACGGTTTAGGGGTTTGGGGTTTAGAGTTTATGGTTTAGGTTTTAGGGTTTAGGGTTCTAGGGTTTATGCGTTTATGCATTTAGGGGTTTAGGGTTTAGGGTTTAAGGGGTTTAGGGTTTGGGGTTTGGGGTTTGGGGTTTAGGGTTTAGGGTTTAGGGTTTTAGGGTTTAGGGTTTAGGTTTAGGGGTTTAGGGTTTTAGGGTTTAGGGTTTAGGGGTTGAGGGTTTAGGGTTTAGGAGTTTGGGGATTAGGGTTTGGGGTTTGGGGTTTAGGGTTTAGGGTTTTAGGGTTTAGGGTTTTAGGGTTTAGAGTGTCGGGTTTGGGGTTTAGGGTTTAGGGTTCAGGGGTTTAGGGTTTTAGGGTTTAGGGTTTTAGGGTTTGGGGTTTTGGGGTTTAGGGTGTTAGGATTTAGGGTTTAAGGTTTAGGGTTTTTAGGGTTTAGGGTCTAGGGTTTAGGGTTTAGGTTTTAGGGTCTATGTCATATGACATCATGCCTTATCTATGACATGCTTGCTTAGGGTTTAGGATTTAGGGTTTAGGGTTAGGGGTTTAGGGTTTATGTAGGTGCTTATCTATGACATCATGTAATATTGTCTCATATGTCCCTGTTTATCTATTACATCATGTAATATTGTCTATGTGCAGAAAGTGATGTATATGCTAACCTATGATTATTGTTTCAGAAGTTTTTTTAAAAATGTAAATGTTTAAAAAAAATTGGCCTTTCAGTGATGTATATGCTATCCTATGATATGCTATTTCGCTTGTGACAGTATGACCAACTTACTCATGTGCATATGCCATCGAATATATTAACTTCTTTGACAAAAAATACCAGATGTTTTTGAGTGTATGAAGTGTTTAACAGGGACAGCTCACAAAAATACCAAACTCTATGACATTGGGCGCACTGGGTGTCACTCTCAAAAAGTATCAAACTCTATGACCAAAAATACCAAACTCTCATGCACAACAAGCATTCCAAATCCAGTTAAACCACCAACAAGATGTTTTTAGTCCGCTTCAACATGGTGATATGCTAGTCCGATTGTGACAGTATGACCAGCTTACTCAGGTGGATATGCCATCAAAAATATTAACCTCTATGACAAAAATACCAGATCTTTTTGAGTGGATGAAGTGTTTAACAGGGACAGCTCACAAAAATATCTAACTCTATGACATTGGACGCACCGGGTGTCACCCTCAAAAAGTATCAAACTCTATGACCAAAAATACCAAACTCTCGTGAACAACAAGCAATCCAAATCCAGTTAAGCCACCAACAAGATCTTTTATTGGGCCATGTTTTATCCATTTAACTTTAGTCACCTACTGCTGCTGCTGTTCATTTGCTGCTAGCAGCTGGCCTCGTAGGAAGGAGGACGAGATCTTGTTCTTGGCGCCTTTTGGTCTGCCCGGCCCACGACGAACTGGTGATGTAGTGGAGCAGGCGCCTGAGCCATCTTCCAAGGCTAACCTCTTAGCAGCGTTGCAATCTCCCATTTCTAGGCTCTTTGTTGTTGTATTCTTGTTCTTTGACCCTGGTGAACATCCTCTTTTCCTTCCGGACGACATCTTCTCCAGACGTTCTTGGTTGTATGGTACAAGCGGACAAGTCCGGATGTCATGCCCCTTCAAGCCGCATGTGTCGCACTTTCGGTTTCCGACCTTTGGTCCAACATGTGCACTCCCAGGTCTTGCACTCACATGTGAATGATCCCGATTCTTGATCAACATGTACCTTGAATTGGTGCTGCCCCCAGACAATCTGTGATGTTGTATTGCTGTGTTGGACGAGCCAGTCATGTGGACCCCCCTCCTCGTCGTGCAACGCCTTGTAGCTTGTTGCAAACCTCAACGTCTTCTCAAACCTATCGAAGACAACTTTGGTGTAGACCATTGCTGCACGGACCTCAAAGCAGCATTTCCCATGCGTTTCCGTGCTGGTCTGTTCAGGAATAGAAACTCCAGTTTTGCATCATAGAAGTTAACAGAAAAAAGCATAGAAATTACAGTTTTGCATCGCAGAAGTTAACAGAAAATAGTTTTGCAAGAATTTTAAAAGCAGCACTAGAACATACCGTGTTATGATATGTAGCAGAGGCCTCTGACATCATCTCATGGTGTAGGTACTTCGCCATTTGTTTTGCAAACTCGTGCATAGGAGTGGATGGACCAACGTGTGCATTTTTCACAACGAAATTCACACTCTCACCACGCTGCGTGGAGACCAGTGTTCCACAATATAGCAGTTTCAGGTATGCTGGAGCCCACTGCTTGCGGGTCTCATACAGGGACTGCATGGCTGGGTCGTCATTAAGATCAAACTCCCCAAGCATCCATGACCACGCCTGTTCAAACTCTTGGACTGTCAGTGGATGATTTATCACTGAATGGAATATGTCCTTGAAGTCTCTCTTCTCCAGCCGTGCATACAACTCTTTGAGAAGTGGCATAAACTTGATCATGACATGCCATCTACATAAACGGTGGATTGTATTGAGGAACACCCTCTTTATAGCTTCAGGCATTGTCGGGTCCTGGTCTGTTGGTGACAAAAAATAAGGAGTCATTGGTCGGCAAACACATTAAAATCTTCAAACATGAGAATCATCCAAACAGCAAGGAATATAGCATATAGAATTGTTGACGCCAGATTTTGACACGTGTTGAATCGGCGTCAGGAGGAGAGGTTGGCCGATGCGGCAGATCTAAAGGCTACAGTAAAGAATCGGCCGATTGAGGTAACAGTTGGAAATCGGCCGATTGGTGATACAGCTTGCGCCAACAGATTGGAGCCACAACAGAGGATCCCGATCAAAAGTGGCCTGATGTTGGTCAACAGAGCGATGCTGATTGGATTAGGAGACGGCGGCGGAAGATTCTGCAGGAGTCCGTTTTCTTTTTAAAAGATATTATAGATATAGTAGTATTCCTGTTTGAAATAAGGTTGTAACAAGTCGTAATCGACCAGGAGTCCTGGTTTTAGGGTATAAATAGGAGTCGCCAGGGCTTTGCAAAAATCAACATATCAATCAACAAAAATACTTCTACTTTTTCCCAGCACTTTACTTTCAAGTTGGCGACTTCGCCAATACTTTTTCTTCTTTCACGAGTTCGTACGGATTGGCAGGACTGCATCAACTTGATCTCCGGCCAATTGGTAGGTTCCGCTTATCGAGTAACATCCGAGCTTTAACTACGGGCGCATCGCTGTGGTTTCGTTTGGATTTATTCACCAGTTATCGATATTTACTACGGCTTGTTGTCTTCAAGGTTGGCCTTTTCGGTGTTCGTTTCAATCGGCCAGTAGCGATGTCCTTGATGGTTGGAGCGTGAAAGCCGATGAGTGGATATGGCGTATATGGATGATTGTTCTCTATCGGCCTGCCGCTTCGGCTCCGCATCGGAGGGACTTGGTGTAGCAACCCTGATAAATTACGTTCCTAAGGCAATGTCATTAAAACAACCCTATGCTTAATCAACTAATAAAAGGATTAAAACAAGTTAAGTTGAAATTCAAATTTAATTTGGGCACATATGAATACCTTCGAATTATTAAATTAACTTTCAAACTATAAGCCAATTGAGATGTTGCCTGAAACAAAACTTGTAGAACTTTTTATTCTGAACAACTTTCATGTTCAAAAGTTTTTGAAATTCAAATTAGAAAGTGGAGAAAACATCCTGTTTGCAACCAGCCCCTAGAACTTTTCAAATTCTCGCAAATAGGCCCTTACTCCTCTCTCTCTCCCCTCCCCGCCCGACATCCCGGCCAGGTGGCCGGCGATGCCTGACCGGCGCGAGCCGCCAGGCCAGTCGCCGCCGGTCCTCGCCCCCAAGCCCGGCTTTGCCCCCCCCCCCCCACCGCCGTGCTGCCCAGTCCGCGCTCGCCGCGCGCGCCACGCCAGCCCCGCCTCTGCTCGCCGCCCGCCGCGCCCAACGAACGCGCCGCGCCGTGCCGCACCGCCCGCCGTGACCCGCCCGTCGCTGCGCTTGCCGCCCGCCCGAGCCGCTGCTGCAGCTGCCCTCCAACCCCCGTGCCGCGTTATCTCCTCGCTCCCCCACGCAAATCTCCGGCCGCCAGTCGCGCGCTCCGCCCTCCGCACGCCGCGCCGGTGTTCAGACGCCGCCCACCGTGGCCAGTGGCACGCCATTGCCGTGTCTCCGCCCCCGCGCGTCGCCCGGCACCCCTCCCTCCCTCCTGCCCCTATAAAAGCCACCCCAGGCCGCCCGCGCGAGCTGCCAGTCACCAGAGGACGCTTGCCGCCGCCATTGTCGCCGCCGAGCTCCACCCGCTCGTGGACAGCCTCCCACAGCCGCCCCCTGCCCAAATTGAACCTCGAGCCACCACCACATCATCCCACCGGAGCTCACCGACCCGCTCAACGCCGCCCAGGACCACCGAAGCGCCGCCGCCCGCGCTGTCACCGCCGCCGCCGCCCCTGGTCACCGCGGACAACTCGACTCCGACCTCCTCCGCCCAAGCCAAGTACCTGAGCAGCTTCCCCACGCGCCACTGAAGCTCCCCGTCCAGACCAGACCGCCCCAAGCCCGCAGGAGCACCGCCGTCGACGCGTACCGCCGCCGCCGCCGCCCCTGCTCCAGCGCCGGCGAGCTACTCCCGGTCGTCCCCCACCCGAACAAGAACCCCACGAGGTAGCCCTCGCACCCCTGATCCTTCCCCGGCCCTCACCCCTCGCCGTCGGCGAGCCCCTCGCTGGAATTTTGGCCGGCCACCGCACCCGAGCCGCCCAAGGACCCAATTGCAATAATTGAAATCTTTAGAAGGGTCTGCACGTAAGATTCCAAGGACCCAGATGTAAGAGAAAGATTCAAACCTAGATTCCAAATCAGTGAAGTTGTAAAATTCGTATAAAATCGTAGAAGATTCAGAAAAATGCAAACACAACTGTTCTGGAACCTTTAGGATAAACTCCACGGCTTTTGTTACATGCATCTCCTCAGATTCTAGCTAATTTATGCTCTAAATAAAATAGGCTGTTTAATGACCTTTATTCACAACCATTGTTGTAGACAAGTGCTGGTCCTAAAAATTTTACAGTAGGAGATTTACTTGTTGTATAAGAAAATGTAAAAAGATCAGGCCCAAATTCCATCTCTATCTACACTGTTTATTAAACTTAGTTTCATACCATGTTTGGATAGAATTATTTATCCCTACAGTTAGGTTGTGATTCACCTAATGAAACTTTTTCTATACTGGTGTAATGGTACCTAAATGCCATAGAAAAATTTAGAGACTTTTTATCTCACTGGAACCTATCTATTTAATTTAGGTGCTAATAACATACATTAAATCAAGAAAATAGTACCTTAGCTTAGAAAATTCTCATATTTTTACTAGAAGGTACTCAGTGGTAGAGGATGCTGTGTAAAACGTTTCATGGACAAAAACTCTGTGCAGGCTCCTGTGAAAATAAATCCTTAAATAACCTAGGTGTGTAATGTCATATTTACTATGCTCTGAAAACTACATAATAAATCTTGTAAAACTTACAGTAGCTCCTGCATGATTAAATGAAAGCCCTGTAAAAATCTTAGTTTCAGTTTTTGCACCATTTGTTCTGTACAAAAAGAACAAGAATCTAGCAGCAACCATGTATTATATTTTTCATAATTAATCTGCTGCATGAAAATATCTGAAAATTTTACAGTAAGCTTATCTTTCCCTGATGTGCCTAGATCCAAGGTTTCATGACCAGAAACTACTCGCTGTAGCAGTTACACTTAAATCATGTGTCCATGAGGAGCATAAGTTCCCCATGAACACCCACCCCACCTTGCTTAACGAAGTTACTCATTGTACTATTCTACTCTATTAACGATTGCCCACGAATGATAAAGTAACTCACTTCACAACAAAACTCATGTTTTACAGACTGCAACTTTATCGTGAAGGAAATCATGTCGTTTACCATCACCACTACTTAAACTTGTGCATTCATGTAGAAACGACTACTCTCGTCGACGGGACGTACGAGCTGGTGCCCGAGTCCGAGAGTGAGCAGCGAGAAGCCCAGGCAAATTTAACTGAAGCAGTTGAAGACCCGGGTCAACGTTCAGACGATCCCCGGACTAACTTTGCACAAGAAGGCAAGCCCCAGAGCATAACCCATTTCCTTTCCTAAATTATGCAACTCACTACTCTTTTGCTTGTGCATTAAGTTTATAGGAGTTGAATGAAAACTTATTTGCATGATGTAGGAACCCATGCTTGAAAATTAGATGTAAGGTTCGATAGAATGCTGTGCTAATAGGACTCCGGTAAAAGCCGAGTGATTTCCTGTCACTCGCGAGAAATTACGAGTTGAATGTTTACTACACGCTGCAATCATAAGGACAACGGACGGGCTATGGTACGATGTTTACGATTGAGGCCCGTCTGTTTAGTGAAAAATGCTAAGGCCGCAGTGTGTGGTAGTGGTGGTTAAGTCCTTGAACGTACTAACCACATGCCGAGAATATGGTAATCGGTAAGCTTAAGTACCTGATTGGCCCGACAAGTGGACGGCATCCTACCCTTTGAACTTCGGTCCCATGTGCATATGGCGAGTGCAGAGAGTGGTCACGACCCGGCGCCGAACCGTGGCGTGGGGCTCTTGTACTCTCGGAGGGTAGCCCCAATCCACGACCCGAAAAGAAAGGGGAAAAGTTGCACGTGTGACTCTGGGAGTAACCACGTGACGTGTGTTTAGGTTTCCCTTGCAAGGTTAAGAAATTCGATTCGAATCGTCCGTTTCTCACGGCTATTGAGACTGCTTAATCTCTTTTACTACACAGAGTAAGAAGAGGAACAATGATGATGAATAAACTTGTTGGATGAAATTTAATGCTTCACCATGAATGATATTGGATAGATGCTTATCTAGAATGGTTAATGAAACTAGAATCTTGAGCTAAAAGTTGAAAGTAAGGACCCACTCGTAGATGCTTTTCGGCAAAACAAACCCCTGAGCCAAAAAGCCTTGCATGTCTAGAGTCGGTGGAGTAGATTCCACTACACGGGTAAGTCTTGCTGAGTATTAGTATACTCAGCCTTGCTTGTGGCTCGTTTTCAGGTGAGACCTTCGAAGATATGATTGCTAGTTTGACTTGGCCCTGCACTCTTCCCCCTGGTTGGTCGGTGGAATGGGATACACCCCCGGCCAATGGAGATAATGCCGAGTGATGTCTCGTACGGGCTTCACCGAGACATCCTGTATCGTCGAGTAGCTTTCGTTATTTTATTTCCGCTGCAACTTAAACTCTGAAGAACTTATTAGTTATGATCACTGAAGTACTTGGTTACTAAACACAAACTTGGTTTGTAATATTCAGTTATGATAATTTTTATAATATCTGCTGGAATGTGGTATTCTCTGGGCTCATCGTCGCATGAGCATTTGTATGTATGGCATTCGATCCGCTTTACCGTGGTTGTATCGGGAGGTTACCCGACAGACCAATGGATTACTCCGTTTGAAGTGTAAGGTTAACCGAGATTGCCCTAATGGTGATGGTTAATACACTTGAGCCGGATTAATTCAGGTGGTTCTGCCACAGCTGGTATCAGAGCCGTAGCTGGTGCCACAGCTGGTAACAGCTGGCACCAGAGCCGAAATGTATACGCCAGAGAATGCGACAAGCCTTAAAAACTCGTTTCACTAAAACTTGACTAGAAGGATGTGTTGCGAAATACGTTGGTGTGCTAAGGATGGTGCCTAGTTCGTAAAGCCCTAAGGGATTATGGGAAGTTACTAGGTGGCTATCTAACTTCTATATATTATCAACTGACTTCCAGCACATTACCTTCTGTCAAAACTTACTTTCATGCACAACCGACCTTAAATCTGTAACGACGCACTCATCGCTAAGGTAAGAAGGTAAGAATCCTCAGCCAACTGAGAGAGCTTGGCCTTCCTGTCGGTGATGCGAACCGAACGCTGCCCTCAAGCAGTGGCTTACTTGAGGTGCTGCCAATATGCCAACTGTTAGTTGAATATATTGGGAGTAGAAGGTTTGGCGCAGGGTATGGCGATCGCTGTTCATACCCCCGTCTCATGACGGTACCCCCGTGAATACGCTATCTCGATAGCGTATGTTAACGTCGTCTGTACGGCGGAAATTGTACAGATATCGTTTCTATAAGTAAACGATAATGAATACGGACGCTTTCATGAGTGCTGGCATGAAAGGTTCATGAAATATATATGCTATATCAATCTTCTGCTGGTACACTAACCGCGATTATGATAAGTTAAAGAACGGTTAGAAAAACTCGACTAGCTATTATAGTGAGAGCCGTATTGTGTATGCCACCGAAACTATCTTCGTAAGACCAAAAGTTATTTGGCAATTCTTTTATTTTTTGAGGATGAATAGGACGTGCATGCATCATGACCATATATATCTGGAATTGAAAATGCGTTGTATGAGAGTGGTAAGGTTCTTGCGTATCTAAGCGTGATTTTGCATAAGGACTATCTAGCGAATCTGTCCCAAATCTGCCATGACCGAGAAGAGAGAATTATTGATCAGAGAAAATGACCTTTTCTGGTAAAGTTCATGTTGAAAGAATTATTCCAAATTTTGTGTTCTATCTCCTGTTCAAAAATGAAAAATTCTGAACTTATGGATAGTAAGAAATAACAGAAACCATGGAATGTCAGATTTCTGTCCAGGATAAGCACTTCTGCCCCTTAAATTTTTAGGCCCCCTTCCTACTATTTTCTGCAAAAGAGTACAACACAAAACTTGTTCCAAATTTACCCAGGTAGCTTCTGTTAAAATTTGGTAAATTTTGGCTGGGTAGATTTTCCCTGGTGCACGAGACTCTAGCCCCCTGTTCACTGAAATTTCTGGGTAGACAGTAAGGTAAAACCTGAAATGAAAAACCATCTTAGAGACTTATCTAGGTCTGAAGTTGACTAGCAAAGTGGTGCACAAATACCTTAGGAGTGTTCTGGTGAAATTTGAGAATTTTTGGATATGAACTTTGGAAGTTATGGCTATTTTTGCACTCTATACAGAATCTGTCTCTGTGCTTTTCACACTTTTTCTTGGCCTCACCCATTTGATCTTTTGTTCAGATGGCCGAGCCTGTTGCTATGATGGTGGATGAGGATGGACGCGTTCACTCGCAGTGTCTCCACTGGGAGGGCTTCCCCTCTATTTTGTGGGACGTGTTGAGCACCGTGGGCTATCCGATTCGCCCACGTTACGCCGGACTGGAGTTTGCAGAGAATGGAGTTACCCAGTGCCATGTCAACGTGACCATTTTTCCGCACCCGCTACACCCGGAGTGGCCCGCCTTGGAGATTGAGGCTGTTGGTCGCCGTTTGGCTGATACTTGGGAACTTGCAGCCATGAGGGCGCTCACCACTTTTTGTGCGCAGCGTCCCGAGGTTGTCACACTCGCTCCCATTGGTTTGTTTCCTGCTGCCCAGGACAACGACCTTTTTTGGCTTGACAGGGTGCAGCATTCACAGTACCTGGTAGACTTTCATGCCCAGGAGACTATCCAGACCTCCGTGCGATGCATGACTGCGCTGTACCGACTTCTGACTCTCCAGAGTCAGGCGCTTGAGCAGCTCACTGATCTTGCACAGGCCTACCACATGATGGCAGATACCAGGGATGAGCAGATTAAGGAGCTCAGTAAGGGTCTTGAGGACAGAGATGCTCAGATTGGCCAACTTGAGGGCCAAATTCAGGAGCAGGACACTCTCATGGGTGAGAGAGATGACATGATAGTACACTTGGAGGAGCAGCTCCATGATCTGAACCTTGAGTTGGAGGATGCTAATGAGCACATTCAGTGGCACCATGATCAGAATGACCATCCCCATGAGGAGGACATGGAGGAAGATGAAGAGGAGCCACAGGAGGTTGACACTGCCTCCGGTATGGATTTCGAGGGTGACGTACCACAGGCACCTCAGATGGGAGCTCACTCTCCTACTCACAGCGAGTCGTCCGTCAACGACCTGGATGACTTCTAGATGATGACCTAGACGGACTTTTGCACATACTCCACGATAGGGTAGCCTAACTTTTGGCAAGTGTTGTAATAGGCTAACTAGGAGTTGAGTAACTCTTTTGTGATGGGTACACCTGAACCATGTGGATACCCTCAGCATGTAAGGAACGGCGATAAACTTGGGTGATTTCGTTGTAAGTTGGTAAACGATGAAATCCACAATCGCTGAAACTTGTCGGAAATTTTATCCATGTCTCCTTACATTTCTGAGCTGTGAGTTGAATACCAAACCTGTCAGGAATTTTGTGACCGTGGTCCTCACAGAAATTCAGCATCATTGGACCTCACTAGTTTGAGTTATAGGCAAAACATCACCTATCGATCTGCTGAAAAACAGCTGAGACAGTAAGGCAAAGGATGAGCCTTTCAACCATCTTAGGTATAGTTCTAGCACCTGAGTTAAATACCAAAGTGGTGCATCCCTAAGTTCTCTAACTACTGCCAAAGTATGAGATGTTTTGGATGGACCCACAACAAGCTATGATTTTTCTCGTAGCAAACAGAAATTCTGTCCATACTCCTAGCTGTGATTTCGGAAGTCTATGACTACACCAATCATTTATGAATCGAGGAAGTAATATAGATCGCGTTGCTAATGGTAACCTTTCACGTTTTAGATGGTTGGATCAACACGTGGCAACCCCGAGGGTTTTGGTGCCGGTGGCAGCAGACCGCGACAATCGCCACCACCCCCGCCCAGTTTGGTGGAAGTGATGGCCGCTCAAACCGAGCTGCTGCGTCAGCTGGTGCAAGGACAGCAACACCACCAGCGGGGTGGGCAAAATGTCCACCACCCCCAAGCTGCAGGATATACGGATTTTCTGGGGACCCAGCCGCCCTTGTTCCATAAGACCGAGGAACCCCTGGACGCAGACGCATGGATTCGCACCATCGAATCCAAGTTCACACTACTTGTGGCCCCATGCTCAGAGGCCAACAAAGATCGTTTTGCCGCGCAACAACTTCGCGGTACCGCTCGTCTGTGGTGGGACCACTATTTTGCGATGCTCCCGGCTGATCATGTGGTCGACTGGGACGAATTCAAGGCCGCATTCCGGGCACATCATATCCCCGAGGGTCTCATGGAGAGGAAGTTGAACGAGTTCCTAGCACTTACCCAGGGCACCCGCACCGTGCTGCAGTACGCCCAGGCGTTCAACAATCTATGCCAGTATGCGGGCTATCACGCTGATACGGATACTAAGAAGCGTGACCGTTTCCGCAGAGGACTAAGCACCAAGCTCAAGGAGCGTCTGAACCTAGTCAGGGCTGACACCTACAACGAATTGGTCAATATGGCCATTACCCAGGAAAACTGTATCATGGCACACCGGGCAGAGAAGAAGAGAAAGGCACCCGCTGGACCTTCAAGTGCTCAGCCACCAAGGTATCGCATTATGCAAAATGCCGCACCCACAGCTCCACCAAGGGCCCCTCAGCCAGGGAGATGGATTGCCAGACCCCCACAGCAGCCAGGCATGGTACGACCCCCGATGCCTCCACAGAATGGTCCGAGGCCCACTCTACAACAGCCTCTTCGACCCAGCCCCGCGAATCGTTGTTTCAAATGCGGGAGTTCCAACCACTTTGCACGAGAATGCCCTCAGCCTGGGCCGCCCAACCAAGGTCAGGGATCCAACCCGAACAACAAGAACAGGGGCAAGAGACAGACCCTGCAGGTCAAGCAAGGACGGATTAACTTCAGAGATTTGGTATGGAAGTTGGTGCTGCCGATAGGATCTAAAGATCCCAAATTCGGTAAATGGTCACCCACTTGGGAGGGGCCGTATAGAATCGGCCGATGTGCCCCTGGGAATGCATATATTCTGGAGACAGTCGAAGGGGAGGAATTCCCAAGAGCTTTAAACGGGCGATATCTGAAGAGGTACTATCCAAGCATTTGGGTAGATACATAAGTTGCAGCAAAATATGTCAAGATAACATGGCCGATTTCTCATCGGTTTCTGTCTACACATCTGGTGAAGGAAACATTGGGATTCATTATTGAATGGAAATTACAGATTACATGGCCGACATGGTACAAGTCACCCTTAGAATAAAAATACTGGTGTGTCTACTGATTAGGTCTACGCTGGATTTCTCTCTCGATGCGACCCAGTTTTATCATAAGGGTGAGCCTTTTCTCTTTCGGGTCCTCTGCAGTGGCTCCAGTTTCAGCTTGGTTGCAGAGTTCTTTCAGCAGGCGAGTCTTCTCCTCTTCCAGATCTTCCATGGTGACTTCAGTTTTGGCTTTACGAGGAAGTGAAGAACTTTTTTCCGAAGATGGTCGCTTGCGGACCAAAAAATGAGCATCTATGAGGTCCGAATATTCCTGGACAGCGGCAGGGACATGATCTCTGAGTTCCTCAGCATGAGCTCTTATCAGATTTCTGTTTGCCTGTGATAGTGGCTCTTCTGAATGCATGATTTCTATCGCTCGTTCTAGACTGGAACTAAGACGTTTCGGCTAAACAGAGATAAAAAGAGTTACCCAGTATTGGAGCGATTGAGATGCTTAAGTGAAAGGCAGAGGGGGAGTTCATACCTGGTTGACAGAGGAAGAAGATGAGGAGGACGAAGAAGACATCTTGCCATTCAATTGGGGACAGTAAAAGAAGGAGAGGAGATAAGTAATGTGTGTGCCTCTGGAGATGGTGAACGGTCTGCTTATGAGTGAAGAGATGGTAGATGGATGGTGAGACACGTCCTATCAGAGTAAATACATACATAAATGCAAAGCAGACTGAAGGAGCAGTTCAGAACCAAATCGGCGCAGTGACATTGAAGGAGCAATAATGTTTAACATATTCTTTACAACCCAAGGAAAGTATCTATGGCTACAATAGCTCGTCGTCTAATTTGATCGGCCGAATCTAGTATTCTTTGATCATCATCGGCCGATCCTGGTACTTCTGACACACGGTGATGGAGCCTTATTGTTTCACGGGCCAGATGCTGCCTTTCTTGCTTCAGCTCGCTGATGATGGATGGGAGTTCTTGGAGCTTCTTCTCTTCAGCGGCTATCTCTTGGGTTATCTGTTCCATCTCCTTGGCCAGTTCTGCCCTCCTCCGTTTCAGCCGATCTATTGCGCCGACGATGTCTGGGCGGCAATTTTCAAGGAAGTTGATCTTGTGGTGTACTTCCTGAGTCCGGTGCTTGTATGAATCGGCCTCCTCCTGAGTTTTGGCCATCTTAGCACGATCGGCCATACGACGCAACGCCCTGGAAACCGGAATCTGCATGCCCTCTATATAGGCAGCATACCCTAAATTTTCTGATATTTCATCCGGGATTCGACCTTTGATCTCGTTGAAAAGTCGTCGAATCGGCGATGCATCTTCCACCAATCGGCCAATGTCATCTTGGAGGAGAGTACGAATGCTTTCGAGCTTGGAGCGGACATCGTCGGAGGTGGAGCTCGATGGAATTGGATGTGAAGCGATTTCTTCGTCATCGGCCAAGGAGACAGCAAAAGAGAAAATGCTGTTGTTGGGGGTATCTTGCTCCTGTAAGGAAATAAAGTAAAGGATAAGCAAGCGGTGAAAGGAAATCGGCCGATTCTAATGGTAAGACTGTTACCTCTTTAAAGCGAATCTCTCTTGCCTGCGCCGGTGGAAGTGTTTCCCTTGTCTCAGGGACTGGTGCATTTGGTTCGTCGGAAGAAGAAGATTCGATGGTTATTAGCGCTCCGCTTGGACCAGCTTCGTGAAAAAGACATAAAGGAAGATTCCTGTGAAAATGCTATGGGAAATTGAAATGAGATAAGTAACGGAAATTTGCCATGCCTCTGTGGGTCTACCGGCCGATGCCTGTTGTGGAGTTATAATCGGCATACCCAAATCGGCCTGCATCAAAATTGGCTAAGTTTTCTGAGTATTAAGGATCCAAGGCAAGAGATCGTTTACCTCGGCGGCAGGAGCTGCTGGAGTCTCGGTTCCCACTTGAGACGTGGCCGATTGTTGCGGAGACTGCGGTGGGATAACTTGTGCAGCCTGGCAGAAGAATAGAGTTGATGTCAGTAGAAGACTTGGAGAATATATGAGATAAGTAAGATTACCTGAACAGCTTCTACTAATAGTGCTGCTGCAGCAGCCCCGACTTCAGCAGCGACTTGGGGATCGGCCATCTCGACAACCGGCAGAGGTGAAGGACCTGGAGTCTCGGCTGGTGTCACTACCACTTGGTCGGCCGATCCGATGCGGGAAGTCTCGGCCGATACCACTGCCATCTGGCTGGCCGATCCGATGCGGGGGACTTCAGCCGATGCTATCGCCGTCTGATCGGCCGATCCAATGCGAGCTCGCACCCGACGGCTGGTTATCTTTGATGTTGGCCTTTTTGGTGCTCGCCTTGATCGGCCAGTGGAGATATCTCTGACAGTTGGAGCATGGAAGCCGATAAGTGGACACGGCGTGTATTGGTGATGACTATCAATCGGCCGGCCGCTTCACCCGCATCGGAGGAACATGGCCTTTAGACTGAAGAGATGAACATGAGTTAACAACAAGATGATAATATAACATTGGAATCGGCTAAGGAAAAAGGACAAACCGCTGCATTTGGATCAATGTTCTCTGGGTCCAGAATGTTGCAGTAAGACGATGGAGATTTACAGAAAAGGTGCTGCTTCCATTCTGCCCACCATAATTTAAACTGCTGGGTGGCGAAAGAGGCAATTGACCAACCATTCAAGTCAATGGTACTGGAGTCGGGTACTAGATCGCACAGCCGGCTGTAATCAAGACTTGAGGTTAGTGCATCTCTGAATTTTGCCTGACCGGCGAAGTAGACCCGAATCGGCAGTTGGCCAAAACCCAGTTGCCTTGCCGCAGCCGATGGACTATAGAACTCGTAGGTGGGTGAGTCCTTTCCTGAGAAGAAATTGGCCGGCAGAATCCCCGGCTTGATCAAGACGTCCATTAACTCTCTGTCAAAGGTATGAGTGGAGAAATCATAGCATACGGGCAATTCGAAAATCGGCTCTACTACCTGATATGGGTGCCAGCTGATCATCTCTTCACTAAGGCCATTGTAAAAGCATCTAAAGTATTCAGCTGTGCGGGTGGCAGTGAATTGGCAGCCGGGAAAGGCCGATACCGCTTCTCCAAAAGATCTGCAGCGGCGACGGACCGATGGATTCTCCTCTGACTCGATATTGGGAAAGGTCTTTGTCTCTATCCGCTGCTGAGAGACCTTGCTCGTGTGTAAATTGAGCCAGAGGGTGATGAACCACCAAGGACCACCTGGGTTCCCTATCGGCTCCCCCTTCGACAGCTTGATGCCGATTTGGTGCATCAGATGGTACGCCGATCCCAGCAAATGTTTTCCAAGGGGGATGGCCGATCCTTGTGAAAGAGCCTCTGCCAAAGCTTGAGTGTTTGAAGAGGGGCCGACTGCTCTGCCACAGAAGAAATGCTTCTCCAGCCACATCATCAAGAAGGCAGTATGCTCCCTCTGCGAGACTGTCCCGGTCTTCATGTTTTTACTAATGTATCCTTTCGACCCGCCGATTCCTTTGGTCTCCAGCCGATGAGATGGCTTGAACAGATAATTGAAAGGGGTATCAGCGGAGGAAACATCGAGGCCGGTCAGCAGCAGAACATCGGCCAAGGTCGGGGTCATGGGTCCGTGTCCGAAAAGGAACGCGTTAAGTGCATGGGACCAAAAATAAGAGGCTGCCATGACCAGAGGTTCGTTCCTTTCCATCTGAGACAAGGATAAGTCTATGCACTGGCTGATTTTCAGTTCTTCCCACTGAACCTTCCAAGATCCGGCTACCCTCTGGTACCATTCTCTCCACCCGGGTGTTTCATTTGGCCAGGATCTGAAAGTGCCTACCCAGTGATCTAAATCCATAGATGATTGCTTAAAAGGGATCCTATGGGTTTCTAAACTGATCAGGTTCGTTGGATCGAGGTTCCCCATAGGGCCCAAACAGATGAGGTCAGGGGATTCTGAGAGAGGAATAGTGATTCGGTGCCTAAGTGCCTAAAAAAAGGGAAAAGGGAAGAAACTGAGAGAGGGTCCGGAAAATACTGAAGCAGTAAAAAGGCGAAAAGGAAAAAATTTCGAGCATTTACCTCTGGGATGGAGGCCATCGTCGCCGATGACACCGCTAGGGAAGCCGCCGATTGGGCCGCCGCCGCCGAAGGAGTAGCCGATGGAGCCTCTGTAGATGGAGTGGTCGCCGATGGAGACGCCATTGGGGGTTGGAGCAGGCCGCGGATGAAATCGCCGGAAAGGGGGAAGCGCTTGGAGATCGAGAGAGCTTGGAGGAAGACGAACAGTGGTGCGATGAAAAAGAATGCTAGATTCGTGGGGAAGGATAGGCGGAGAAAGCCAGTACTTAAGAAAAATCTAGGAAGCGAGGGCAAAGATGGTATTTTTACCGCGCCGTCTACACGAGTTCCAGAGGAGCGGTCATTTCACGTGCTCGGTTCGAGGAAATTGCAATCATTGTGCCGCAGAACGGAAGGAGATTTTACTGCGCCCGTTTCGGAGGAAAGGATTAAAGAAAGAGTTTCGAAGAAAAAGTTATATTTTACTCCGAAACTGGGGGGCATGTGTTGAGGCCAGATTTTGACACGTGTTGAATCGGCGTCAGGAGGAGAAGATTGGCCGATGCGGCAGATCTGAAGGCTACAGAAAGGAATCGGCCGATTGAGGTAACAGTTGGAAATCGGCCGATTGGTGATACAGCCTACGCCAACAGGATGGGACTATTTCACAGGGTCCTGGTCAAATGTTGGTCAAAGGGGGCACGCTAAGTCGGTCGGGGAGCAATTGAAGGAAATCCTGATTGGATTAGGGAACGGCGGCGGGAGATTCTGCGGGAGTCCGTTTCCTTTTAAAGTTCTTATAGATATAGTAGTTTAAATAAGGTTGTAACAAGTCGTGATCGACCAGGAGTCCTAGCTTTAGGGTATAAATAGGAGTCGTCAGGGTCTTGGAAAACACCAACACATCAATCAACAACAATACTTCTACTTTTCCAGCAATTTACTTTCAAGTCGGCGACTTCGCCAATATTTTCTTCTTCCACGAGTTCGTACGGATTGGCAGGGCTGCATCAACCTGATCTCCAGCCAATTGGTAGGTTCCGCTTATCGAGTAATATCCGAGCTTTAACTACGGGCGCATCGCTGTGGTTTCGTTTGGATTTATTCACCAGTTATCGATATTTACTAGAATTGCAAGTTTTACCTGTTATTCTAGTATTATCACCAGTTATCCAGCTTGAGATTGGAGTAATCGGCTTCGACATCGTTCCTCTTCGATTTATCATCTCACAGCCGATTAGATCTATTTCAAGTGTTGCCCCTATAGTAATCGTTTAGATCGCTCCAGCAGTTTTCTTTACAATTACTGCATGATTATCAGCTGATCCATAGCCGATCATCTCTACAGCAAATCGGCCGATTCGCCGCCGACGCGCTCCTCAGGACAGATCGGAACTCCAGCCGATCGACGCGCCTGGAATTTAATACTCTATTTCCTTGTCAATCAACAGGTCAGATTCACTGGCACGCCGCGCGAACCGCACCAGGGCAGTAACCCAAACAGGAGCTAAGCAGATTCTCCCGGGTCTTGTGTCCGACGCTGAAGACCGTCGGCCGATTCCTATCTGGCCGATTTTAGCGCCAACACTAATAATTGACCTTTGAGATATGGTTGGATGAATGGAACCTAGTTCTTCCTTGCAAAGTACTTGGGATTTCTTTTATAAAATTATCTAAAAACTCAATAGCATGGCTCCTCAATTGTTTATGAAATTCCTATCCAAAGCCATATGTTGATCTTATTGCAAACCTTCCACATATGCAACTTGTTTTCTCGTTGAGCTTTGTCAAATTGTTGCGACCCTTTGTGAGATGCATTTCATACTCCCATGATCAAGATCACGTACACGTTTCCACCATATGCTATTCTTCTACACTAGAAGTAAGCAAGCACACCATGCATCCATCCACAAAATAAAACTCCATGTCTTGCCATGACCTTTCTCTCTAAAGTTGCCTTCAAAAGAAAAAGGATATGAGCTATGAATAAAGAAATAAACATGCTCAAGGAAGCATGAAAGAAAAAGAAAACACACATACCCAACGAAGGTATGCCATATGCTCACAAGGCATGTCAAAAAAAAGAGAAGAGATAGCCCATATCCCAAAAAACAAGGAAAAAAAGGAAAAGGGGAGAATTGGTTCATGAAAAAGGAGTTCATACACCATCCACTAAAAATTTCCACACACATGCACATCTTGATCAAGGTTTATGACTTGTTTCTCCTTTGGATCCGGTCCTTGACTTAGAAAAACATAAGAAACAAGTATGCCTTCAACTTTTTATACCTTGAGCTCCATATAAGCCTATTTAGAGGTAGGTAAAAAAATAAGGAAGGCATCACATTGCCTTGGTGAGGAATTCAATCGTAAAGAGAGATCCGAGAGAACAATTTGAGGAGCTAGGCTATACTTGATTTTGAAAATAAACAAAACCCAAGCTTCTAATAGAGGAAGGCTAAGCGACCTGAAGTCTAAACCGTTCCAAACTTCAATTATCAATATTCGTTTGGTAGACACTTAAAAAGTTCACAGGTTCAGGAGAAGCTTGGAATAACTTGTATGCAGGTTACATTCGAAGAAGTTGCATCCACCTTAGTCCTTCAAACTTTACTCGAGGACGAGCAAAGCGCTAAGTGTGGGGGTGTTGTTAACGGTCCATAAGTTGAAAATCAACTGTCAACTTCTGCTTCAATTAACTCTGTATAAACCACCAAAACCTAGAGATAGGGAGTTAACTCTAATCATTTCCACAAGCTTTGGCGAGTCATGATATGCAGGCACCCATGAATAAATACCAACGTTAAGCACGAAAGAACGCAGAAGAATGCACAGAAGATCAGACCATGTGGCACACGGATTCAAGGGCGCATATGGCAGTCAAAGCCTGCTCAACCGACCCCAAGCACCCAGGGAATATTCTAGGGATAAACTCATCAGGAAAATTGGAAAAGGATGGAAGAACAAGTTGCCTGATGCACTTTGGGCATATAGGACAGCATATAAAACCCCCATCGGCATGTCACCATATCAACTCGTCTATGGCAAAACATGTCACTTGCCAGTCGAGTTTGAGCATTGAGCCTATTGGGCCATCCGGCAATGGAACATGGATGTTAGGATGGCCGGAAGAAACAGAAAAATACAGATCACAGAGCTAGAGGAATGGAGAGAGAAGGCTTACAACAGTGCCAAGATCTACAAGGACAGAACCAAAAGATGGCACGACAAGAGGATCAAGCCAAAGAGCTTCGCAGTGGGGGATAAGGTACTAATGTTTAATTCCAGGGTTAAACTCTTCGGACATGGGAAACTACGAAGCAAATGGAAGGGGCCATACACCGTCGTCAACACATCGTCACATGGAGCAATCACACTTCAAGATGACGACGAAAATATCTTCAAGGTAATGGCCATCGCTTAAAAGTATTTCATGAACCCATTGATTCAAATTCAAATTTTGATACGATAAACCTAGTGGATTTCAACACTTATCACCACATGCACAACCAAGTAAAGCCCGAACCCGAAACATCTTAGAACCAAGCCATCACATGGGCCCACAAGAGAAAGATGGGGCCCAGATGAGCCAAGAGGGGTGCGGCCGCACCCAGGGTGCGGCCGACCCATCTGGTCTCCAACAGCCGGAAAATTTTGCACACAAACTCTCTCAACGGCCACTTTTACTTTCCTTTCGTGCTTCACTGAAGAATAGAATGTTTTGCTCGGGTTTGATGCTCTTTTCTCCTTAAAAAGGCTCTCTCTTGCTCCCTTGTTTCTCATCTCCATTCTTGAACCTCCACATCTCCCCTCTCTGCAAATCCCTGCAATCCACCATGGCCAACAACTCCATTGTCCCCTTTGTTGGCTCCACTTCCACCTTTGCGCTTGAAGGAGAACCGACGCCGGCAAACCAGATTGTGGTGACCGATGACATCAATTAGGAGGCCGAGCATGTCGTCACCACGCCTCTTGCAGTACTACCTGCTCCTGGACCGAAGGAGGGGCCGAGGGGCGCCAGCAGGGGGTCGGCCGACCCCCTGGTGCGGCCGCACCCCGAGGGCAGTCTCTCATGTCCCCCTTCTGCACAGCGCTTTGTCAAGACTTCTAGTGCCAAGGTGGGCAGGGGCGGTCGCGGCAACAGCACGCAGAGGCCGACTAAGCGAGCGCTTCGTCTCATGGGAGTCGGCAAGAAACTCTTCGCCGATCCGCTGCCGCCGCTCCCTTTAGAAAAGGGTCAACAATATGTTTATTCTGTAACGACAAAAAGCGGCAATGTAGCTAGTCACAACTACACCACTACAGGCACGTACACGCCCGATAGTCCCCCAGCACACGAACGTTTTCATGTTGTAGAAACCGTACCCCAGGCGGTGGGTACGGCAAGGGGATCATGGCCAGCCCGTCTCCTAAGAGAAAGAGGGATGAGTCCGTCGACTCCTCTCCTCGGGCTAGCAAGGTGAGGAGGCACATCTCGCCGCCTCTGATTACGACCCTAGGAGGACAGTACGAGAGTGATGACGATGACAAGGTCCTCAAGGGACCAAAGGTCGCTCAGCTCTTGCACAACATCATAGAAATGCGCAAAGAGCACAAGAGGCTGAGCGATCAGGTGTCGGAGCTCACTTTAGAGCTCAGGTCCATTAGGGACGATTACGACACGCTCAACCGCGGTCTTTGCTCCAAGGTAAAAACCTTGGCAAAGACCATCGGCAAGAACAACGCTTAAAGGTATACCCTTCACCTTCCCGATATTTCTTTAGGGCACTTTGGTCATTTCCCTTCATGATTTTCTTTCCCAATATTTCCCTTCATTGTAATGTGCCCTTTATATGAATTGAAATGAAAATTCAACTCCCCGGTTTCAAACCGGCAGAGCTTTGTCCATTTCCATGTGTTTTGTGAGGAAGATCACAGGTACAAAGACTAGTGTGGGGGAAGCACATTCCCAAAACGCAACACAGACCCGAGACATGCTGCACGATGAAGGGTGGGACTAGAGGACCCAAAGGGGGGTCCGCCACACCCCTGGTGCGGCAGCACCCAAGTCCGATCCATCTGGCCCTAACTCTTTCCCACGGACTGGTTCGCATCTCAAACTCACACTTATCTCTATTTTAAATAATTTTGCATCTCTATCCAGAGAAAGTAAAAATAAAATGAAGCTTAAATGCCTTATGCTCTCTTGAATAAAATTTGCATGCTCTTTATTCCTTACCCATCTTTTGGTTCATGTGAACAAAACTCTTCCATAGGGACCCCATGCTTTCTAGTTAATTTATTAATGTGATATAATGAGGTAGATGGGACTATGTTCTTCTTTGTAAAGCACTCGAAATTTCTTTTCGAAAATAAAAATACAATAGCTTGCCTCCTCAAATTTAACATTCCCACCAGAGTCAAAGTTCAAAAGTTTCATTAAAACCTTTACATCTTGCTGTTTGCCTTTACTTTGAGCTTTGTCAAACTCTTTGATCCTTGTTTAGAAACCTTTCATGCTCACTTGATCAAAATTCACGTACACTCCACTCCTTTTTGCCAACTTCTACACTTGAAGTTGCGATAAACATGCCATCCATCCAATAAATAAGAGACTTCACTTTATCTTTTGACCACTCTCTCCAAAGTTGTCACTATGAAATAGACATGGGATATACAAAAAAAAGAGAGAGAAAGAGAATAAAAAGAAGCATACCCAAAGGAGGTATGCCACATGTGTTGGCATTTCTTAGCATCACTACTAGGAATGAGGGTGTTAGTCCCACCCCTAGCAGCGGCACCAGGAAATGCCGTGTGGTATGTCTTAACGATTACAGAATGAATCCGCAAGCGCACGGATATACCATTCTAGCATTTCACCCGGAGAGTATTCGAGTATCGTTATTTATATTTTCCCAAAGGAGGGCATGGTGTAAAAGAGTTTACTTGGTACATAACCGAGATGGCATGAATAAGATATAGACTATAGCAATACAGGGTAAGTTATGATAAAGGTATGAATGAGGGTAATGTAACACACACACTCAAGCCAACTCTGGATAAAGAATAAACGAATAAACCTAAGGTTAGTGGGAGCATAGGCATACAACAAAGTCCTCATAGTATCTATTCATGCAAGCAAAGGCTATGCAACATACACATGGTTAGGACTACAAGTGATGGGATATTAGGGATACCAGGAAGAATGTCCCGTCCCGAAGTACATCCGGGCCGTTACATCTTTCAGAACTCCTACACCGTACCCGAACGTCGGGGAGTACGCTAACCACGAAGCTGCTTCGTAGCAGACGAACAGGGCTATCACCACCTGTCGTTTACCCCACTAACACCGAGGAGCACGGTCATATTCGAAGGATCCCGCATACCCGAGCACCACGCTCGTGTATGAGGTCACTACCCCAGCGCCCCCGGGTCTCGCACCCTTCGGATGGACGAGTAAAACGCTAAGGCAAGCCCTAAGGCACGACGAACCGATATCGTTACCCAGATCATCTGTCCTAATCATATGTAAAGTATAACTAACGAAGCACCAAGTCATGATATGATTAACTAGCACAGCAACATAACAATGCAAAGCATGATATACTACTAAGATAGCAAAACAACCAAGGCTCAGCTCTGCATTAAGAATAAAGTACCGACTATTCGAATACAAAGCCATTACCAAGGCCGAGGACTGCTCTTCGGCCCTAAGGACAACTTGCTTCTCTAAGAGATGAGGCACTAGCCTAGCTCCACTACCCTAAGGAGTACAAGTCTTGTGAGAGGGAGAGAGAGGCTTCAAGTGTTGTGTGTGTTGAATGAGGGGGTGAGGGCCCCTTTTATAGCTCCAAGGGTTGGTTCCCGCCATCTCTTCATATGGAAACATTAGCCAGGCGAATCAGGAGACGTGGCGGCGACTCCACCTCCAAGGGCACCTGGACTGGAATCAGTCCAGGTTCCCAGGTGAGCCTCCCCTAGCTCTGCCTTCTCTGGTACACTAAGCAGTGGGCCCTTGTGAGGTTTCCATATGATTGCTTGCTTGGTGCGCTCGTTTGCTCTGACATGTGGGTTCCTCTTGTAAGTGGGTTGCAAAAGATGATCTTTTGTGTTTGTTTTGCCGCGTATTCGTCGTGTTTTCTTCTTATTCCGGACTTGCATCCCTGAAATGGTTAATGTGACAAAACAACTTTGAAACTAGGTTAGTGATAAAATTATGCGAGTAAGAGGTATAGTTTTCCTATGATTGTGAGTATAGTTGATGGTCGGATTTTGCACTTAACGATCGTCAACAACATGCTCGCAAGGCATGTTAAAAAAAAGAGGAGAGAATGAAAAGATGCATAACCCAAAGAAGGTATGCCTCATGCTCACAAGGGCATGACAAAAAATAATGATAGCCCATGTCTTACAAAAAGAGAAGAAAGAGTTGGTTCATACAAAAGTCCATACATTATCCACCAAAAACACCACACACTAGCACTTTTTGATCAAGTTTGCATGACTTGTTTTTTCTTGGATCTTGATTTTTGACTTAGCAAAATAAGCAAAGCAAGAATGCCTCCCTTATCCTACCCAAAGCTCCACATAAGCCTGAGTAGATGATAGGATCAAGGCAGGCAATAACTTTGCCTTGGTGAGGTTTGAAGAATCAAAAAGAGTGACTTGAGAGAAAAATTTGAGGAGCAAGGCTATTTATTTAAAAAAAACAACAAAAACTCGAGTTGCCAAGCATGAAGAGCTGGAACCTGAAATCTTCATTGTTCCATTCCTCAATTATCCAAGAAATACATGGTAGCCACTTTTACAAAGTTCACAGGGACTGGAAGAGGTTTGGAATAAATTGTGTGCAGGTTTCTTCAAGGAGATGCAACCACCTTAGTCCTTAACCTTCACTCGAGGACGAGCAAAGGGCTAAGTGTGGGGGTGTTGTTGACGGTGCTTAAGTCCTGAAAACACCCGTCAACTCCTGCAACATTATTGTTGATTTATCCACCAAATTTAGATATAGGACTTTAGTCTAACCAATTCCACAAGTTTTGGTGAGTTGTGATATGCAGCAACCCATGAATGAAAGACAAGAAGAAAAATATAAAATATACACAAAGAAGTACATAAAAGACAACCTTTTTCATCACACTTACAAGGGAGGCCCACATGACAGCCCAACCGATGTAGAAAGGTGGCAAACACCCAAAGGATCAAGCATAGGCCCACCTACTAGTGCCCCAGCTGAAGGCGGTGGCCAAAGGCGGCAGGAGGGGGTCGGCTGCACCCCCCGTGGAAGCAGTCCAGGTGCATTTCGGCCGGAAGATTGTTCTGATTCTCTCAAGGTCGGTTACAAGTGTTTCCATACAAGGAGATGGCAGGAACCGACTTCAAAGAGCTATATAAAGAGCCTCCCTCACCCTCTCAAGGAGAACACACTTTGGAGAAGAAGAGTAGAGGTCTTTCCACTTGTATCTTTACAGTAGGGAGTGTGTGAGGAAGAAGTGAGAGGAAGAGGCGGGCTTGTCGGCTACTCTTCGTCCTTGTACCTCGGCGGATATGATCCATTTGAGTAAGTATCCGGGTTCATCTGTTGGTAAGATCTTGGTTAAGTTATCCTTTTGCTATTGTTCATTTGCGGGTTCATCATCCGTTCTGGTAGCGGATGCTCTAGTGAGGGCCCCTGATAAAAATGGGATAACCCTGCGCATCTCTAGAGTAGCAGTCGACGGCGTAAACGTGGTGTTTAGGCCCTGCAGTGCCTAGGAGCTGTCAAACCCGGGGTAGCGGGACTGCTCACTTGGCGTACATATACATGCAGTATGGGATGGCACATGGGCAATACATTATCATCATTGTAAGTACTCGTGTAGCACTAGAACTAGTCGGACGTAAGGAAACTACCCGAGTCGTACTCCGGTAGGACTCCTCAGGCCATCCCGACTAGGACTTCCATGTAACCCTGTCTCCCCAAACTATATAAGGGCGGGCAAGGACCCCTCCAAAGCATAACCAACAATCTCATAACCTCTAAGGCAATACAAACCACACAGGACGTAGGGTATTACCCTCTCGGCAGCCCGAACCTGTCTAAACCTTGTGTTCCTTGCACCTTCGAGTTACTGATCTCCGAGACACCCTACCTACAACCTACCACCTCGAGGGTATCCCTTAGTGGGCTTGGCAGTAAAACACTGACATCTGGCGCGCCAGGTAGGGGTGTTCATCGAGCATCCACCGGAGAACTTGATGGCATCCACCAACATCACTAGCGCTGTGCTCGACAAGGGCACAACTTTCATCTTCGGCTTGTGGATTTGCATCGCCAACGGCTCGGGTGGTTTCGACAGCCACCTAGCCAACTCCACGGTGCCCGAAGCTTCGAGCTGCTTGAGCGGACTCGACGAGTTCAAACACAACCTCAACGAGATGCATCCGCTTCTCACCAGCGAGACCGAGGAGAATTCCGTCACCGACGCATTTTTGACTCGTGTCCCAATATGACTCTCCGTGCTAGGCACAAGCCAATCTAGGGGGGAGCGTACCCGATTCCACTTCGGACGCGGTTTCTTCTTACGAGGAGGCCCTACGGTCTAAGTCCCTCTCCGACTTGGAAGCAGACTTAGATCTCCTACTTAAGTTCGGAGATGAGGACACCACCGCTAGCCGGGAGGCTCCCGTTTTCTATGCCTACTCGGATTCAGATGACGAGCCCGACTCCTCTATGGTCAGTCATCTGGGTCTGACCATTACAACTACTGAGCAGGGCAGATTCATATATTGGAAGGGCATGGAGCCCTCCGAACTACTCAACGATGATGCCTGCTTAGTAGCCACTATCCAGCAGCTGCCTTTTCAAGTGGGCAGACCTCTCGCTCCTATCCAGGAGGAGACTACCAGGACGTCCACCACGACGGTCCTGGCCACCGATTATTTAGGCGACTACACGCTAGAGTGCGAAGTCTACATGCCCTCCATCTGCGAGGTCAACGACGACAAGCCTGGCATCGAGTTTGACAATGAACTCGAGGATGCAATCTTCGGCGACGAGTTCACAGCTGACGCCCCTCAAGGTAAAGACAAAGAGCAAAAGCGACGCCATCGCCTGAGCAACTCTAAACGCAACAAACGCAAGCGCAATGCTCAAGAGCGCGCCCGCAACCCGCATTGGCAAAGGGACCTGTGACGGGATTTCGATGCTGCTGCAGAAGACTTATTTGTTACCCCCATGGGCAACATCTATGGAGCTTCACTGCTCCTGCAGCGGATCCCACAAATAGACGAAACTCAGCGGATCATGCGACTTGTTAAGCAAGCCGCAGTCCAACTCGACAAGATGAATCCGCTGTAGTCTATCCAACATACTCGTTCCAGATCAGAACGACACGGTAGCTCTGTTCCCCAGGGTAGTCATGCCGTCGCCAGACACCCCAACCCCCGCAACAACCAACAAGTTGAGCAGGAGGCTCAACAAAACTGCCCCGGGCCCAGGAGTGGAGGACAACTTGCGGGAGGCCAAGGCCACAAGGGCAACCAGTTTCCACCACCCCCTGGCGACCTGAGGCAGCACATCAACAGCAACCGCGACGCGCGTACCATCATCTCCAACAGGCAGCGCGAGTGGTTGGAAAATGGCCCTCACGATGACAGTGATCGCTTCCCGGCTTTTACTGAAAACCTCACCAACCGCGAGATTCCAAGGGACTTCAAGCCCACAAACATCCTGAAGTACGACGGGAAGCAGGATCCGTGGCAATGGCTATGATGCTACTCTGTGGCCATCGAAGTGTGCAGGGGCTCTAACTCAACTAAAGCCCTCTACTTCGCTATGGCCCTAGGGACTATACCGCTCACATGGCTGGAAACCCTCCGGCCGAACTGCATCGACTCCTGGGAGGCCCTGAAGCAAGTCTTCGTTGACAACTTCCAATGTTCCATGATCCCGGGAGGTACCCGCCATGACTTGTCGCAGGTCAAACAGGAGGAGAACGAGACCCTGAGGTCGTACACGCGTCGCTTCTTCGACACCCGCGCCACCATCGCCACCATCATACCACGGGGTTATTTATAACCAGCAGTTCCCCATTTTTCCTATGGAAGCCGAAGAGTTTTTCTCGGGATAACGATTCGATTAAGAATATTTTATGGGTTCTGTGCAACAAATAAGGGAAACTAGCCGTTTTCTCTGGGATAGGCTCCCGAGAGTTCGGACCTTTCCACTTCCAGTGCAATTTAACCCCTAAATTTCGCACAATTGAATTCAAAAACCTACATTCCATGCCATGACTCTTTATATCCTTTTTTACAAAACTAGGGAATTTGGATTAAAGGCTCAGGGGCTGCGGGGTACGTGTCACCAATGGCTTATTTTTCAAAAATTCTTGAAGATAAGTACGGAGGATTCAAGACTAATTTGACCCTCAGCCTGATTCTTGGATTCAACCTAAGGCTCGGGGGCTACTCCATATGGAGTACGAGTTCATCGCACCCCATATAAAAGAAGACTTGAAGACTACTCGGGGCTTGAGCACCTCACAGGCTCGATTCAGCCAAGTAAGTACTCGAAAGACACCTTCTCAAGGGGAATAAGTAGGGACATGAAGACACCTTCCAGAAGTACTCGAAAGCCTACAGTACTTGGCTGCGAAGAGCTCGGGGGCTTGTCAGACCCGGGACAGCGGGACTACTCACTTGTCGTACATATACATTCAGTATGGGATGGCACATGGGCCATACCTTATCCTCATTGTAACTAATCATGTACCACTAGGACTAGTCGAACATAAGGAAACTACCCGAGCCGTACTCGGGTAGAACTCCTCAGGCCGTCCCGACTAGGACTTCCATGTAACCCTATCTCCCTAGACTATATAAGGGCGGGTAGGGACCCCTCCGAAGCATAACCAACAATCTCATAACCTCTAAGGCAATACAAACCACACAGGATGTTGGGTATTACGCTCTTGGCGGCCCGAACCTGTCTAAACCTTGTGTTCCTTGCACCTTCGAGTTCCTAATCTCGGCGACACCCTACCTACAACCTACCACCTCGGGTGTATCCCTCGGTGGGCTTGGTGGTAAAACACCGACAGGAGCCAAGTCCAAACTTGCATCCATGTCCTCACTTCGGTCGACCAGCTCGTGCCACGGAATGACTACGAATGGGAGGCATTGGACCTACTGAAGAACCAGATGTACCATCACGTCAAGATGTTCGAACTCCTCATTTTTATAAAGATGGGTTTGAAAGCGGACATGACCCGCGCATTCAGTTACGCAGGGTGGTACAACTTTGCCGACATGACGGGACCAGGTTTAAAATTTGTCACTATGGAATTCCTCATGTCTCTCAGTTTCGAAGAAACCGGTAACACAAATGAAATTTATGTCCATTTCTTCGATGAGCAATATAAGTCAATGGCAAATGCGCAGTCTAGGTTTCAATAAAAAGTGCTCGCTTGATCCAAGTGCTTTAGCTAAAAGTCATAAATATTATTGAACCACATGTGGAACGAAATTTCTGAGGAACCTGTGAGTAGCAAGAATAGCATAGTTTCTATCCATAACTATACTCTCAGGATGCTAGCAAAGTGGATTTGCATGGTGGTACACCCCCACGCCGACCTACGCCTCTGCAGTCTCCCCGAGCTGCAATATCTCTTTGCAATAGCTCACTGGCAGAAGTTGATCACCGGCAGAAGTCCCATTGACATAACCACTTTGGTTACACGCATTGCTGTGCATGGCAAGGCACTGGACAATGCCCAGGTCACTTACTTGCCATGAGAGGATGATTACCAACCCAAGGTGGGTTTGGAACATTTTGTGCAGCGTCACATGATGCGCGAGGGGACAGGTAACTTGACTCGCTGTTCATGACTTACCCTAGGTACGATAGAGAGGTGGAGCTCCATGCCTGAGACTCTCTCTCTCTACTCAGTGAAGAGTTTGCTCTTGCAGATGCAGAAGAAGGAGCCAGCTCATCAAAGTGTTCCCAGTCCAGCAACTCGGCGACAAAGGCAGTCGAGCACTCAGCAGCAAGAACATGTAGGGCCCTCACAACAAGTCGGAACCTCCCACATGAGCTTCGAGGAAGCATACGAGCATTACACTCAGGGAGGTACGAGCATAGCTGGAGGAACATCGGAGTATGGTGGAGCTCAAGAACCCTACTACCCCCAAGGTATGCAGGATTCTTATGGTCCACAGTTGTTGACGCTCGATACGGACCAATTTCGAGCATCAATTTGATCAGAAAATTGGGATGCCTAGCAGACTTAACTATCAACTACCAACATATTTATCTAGAATAATGTCATTTCCACATTTTCCTCTGAGATTTTGCAAAGCAGGAAATTGAGCAGAAAATGAAGGGAAAACACACCCTTGAATCCAAGGCAAAAACTATCGACCAATTAGAACACACCGTTCGGCCTCACATGGATCAATGGGCCCACAAGGGCATGTAACCGACTTAGGATAGACTCGACTCACCCACGGGAGTGACCAGGGCCCACGTGGCAGCCCCACAGAAGAAGCTGGACGCGGTGGGCGCCTAACCTGGTTCGGCCAAACCAGGTGGGTCGGCCGAACCAGGCTGAGCCCCACCGACTTACCTCTTCTACGTGGCGCTTTTACATTGTCTCCCAAGGTCGGTTTTGGGTGAATCCCGCCGAGAAGCTGCTACACACACCCCTCACTCACCCCTATAAATATGAGGGGGGGTGTTCCATATGAAGACACACCTCAAGTTGCTATCTCTCAAGTTCATCTCTTGCTTAGTCTTTAGGATAGTGGAGTTTAGGTGAAGTAGCTATTCTTTGTTTCCTGAGTCTTGCATAGGAGTGTTCGGTATGGGTTCTACTCTTCCTCTCTTGTGTAATATTCAGAATTCCTTAATAGAGTTATCTTCTAGCTTAGTGTATTCGTATAGTTCATGTTCTGTGTATTCAGATATGTGTGCTATGCTTAGTTTATATCTAGGTCTTATATCTTGCATGATTAGATGTGGTAAGAAATATAGGCTACGGCATTGGTTCCAGTATACGTGTGTTTGCTCTAATGTGATGTTTGTCCATCCGAATGGTCGGGGCTCCGCGTGTGGCATTAGAGTATCGCTCGTTAGTGTAGACATGATGTCTGGGCTAATTAGTGTTGTTGGATGCGGCTCTACACCATGGTTTGATGAGGTAGGCGATAGGTGGTAACAGTCATGTCCGTCCATCGTAACCCTCCCCATTCATGTAGTAGGTGTAGGAGGTTCATAAAGTAGCCGTGAAGAACTAGTGGCCTCCTTGCCATTTCTTGTGCGGTCTTCCGGTGGTGCCTGGGGGCCTACAGCCCGATCCTAATCGTGTGCATGTATACGAGTGCATAGTATAGACTGTATGCTTAGTTAGGAGTACATAAGTCCCTAGATTAGCTTTCTTCTTCCTTTCTCCCTTCCTGTAAGCTTTGCAAAGAGTTAGAGCTTGAGTAACTTGTGTGTCACACTACCTCTCTATCATATATTATCTTACCCCTGTTTATTCAAGTGAACATCCATGCTAGAACTAATCAACCAACTAATCTATTCCAATAACCACCGCCTTCCCTGTGGAAATATAAATATGATCCCGTACTCACGGGTAAAATGCTACAACGGTATTCGGTGCGCTTGCGGATCCTTCTGTAACGTAAGAAATACCCCACATCATTTCTGGCATCGTTGCTAGGAAACACCTATCCTAGTGATGACACTATGAAATGCCAACAACAGGTTGGTCCGTCGAGCTCAGCACGCTAAGGGTATGAGAACCCAATCGTGCGTGGGATCTTCGATCTCACGTCTTGGGTCAACACCGAGCTCACCCAGCAGAACTGGAGTATGAACACCTCTCTACTCCATGACACCACCAGCATCTTTACCTATCTAGGCCTTGGCCAGCATTTACATTCACCGCAGCAGCCACAGAAGCAACCACCATAGCAGCAACACTATCCATATCCTCCACCTCCTTATCTTTATCCACAGCCACAGCAACATGATCCTCAGCAGCAGCAGCACCCACCACGGCAGCTATACTATCCGTACCCGCCGCAGTACTATCCATATCTGCCGCCGCTGTACCCGTATCCACAGCCATCATAGGACCCAAGCCAACAGAACTGAGCTTCATTGAAGCTTGGGGGAGTGCCCAGGACTGTGCTTCATCGAAGCTTGGGGGAGTATCCAAGTAAGTCGTCCAGCCTACCTTCTCTATTCTGAAGTTGTCATTCCAAAAAAAATTGCTTTGAATAAAATGAACTCCCAACTTATATGTATAGAAATCCATGTGAGCTATACCTTCGGAAATGATGAATAGTTGCTCTATTCATGCTCTGCAAGTGCCTCATTTTTGATCTTGCTGGTAAACCTTGTTCATGGTTTGTGGGAGCATGAGCATGATTTTCATGTCTAAGTTGTTGGGAAACTTGAGATAGTGAAACTGGAATAAAACTGCATGCTCTAGTAGGGAGCCTCTCGGAATTTCTTTGGAAAATTGAAAACATGGTAAAGAGATCTCCTTTGGCTTATATGTCCTATCCAGAGCGATCAATATTTTACTATCATTTGAACCTCATATGATATCTTGAGTTGCTTTGAGCTTTGCCGAACGATGAGTCCGTCCGAGGAAAGGTGTCTGTCATCTACCAACCTTTCTCCTCTGCGTACTCATTGTTCTGCTAGCCTCAAAAGTCATCTGGCTTGTCGATCACCCAATCCGGGTATTGACATCCACTATCGCTAGATATTCCATCCATACCATAGCCCAAAATCTCCACAATGAACCCATACTTGAAAGGTCTATCCAATCCAACACTCCGCTCATGTATCCATCAGTTATCATGAGAGTATGGGCTATCCTGGAAAAAAATGATGAGAAAGAGAAAAAGAGAGATAGAACTCATACTCTCCAAAAAGAAATTGAAATAGTTCAGAGTGTGCAAATAAAAGAGCAAAATATTCCAAGTGTGAGTCCATTCTCTCCCTCCCCCTGGAAACTATATCTTCCATAAGATCGAGATTTGATTGGGTACCTACCTCCTTCGAACCACTCTTAAGCTCAACAATAAAGGTAAACCAAGGTATGCAACACCCTTCCTACCCATGAGCTCCATATATCAACTTTAGAAGTAGGAAGAAGTTGGTCAATTTCCAATCATGGTGAGGATCATACACCTTGAGCGACTTTGAGAGCACCACTAGGGATTCTCAAAACCATTCCTTTGAAAAACTAGCAAAATTCTGAGAAGGAACCTGAACAGGTTGCAATATAGATACGTAGTTGAAAATGAAGTTGGTTAATTTCCGTAAAATCAAAGTCATTAGGATAACCTATCAAGCTTAACCAACTTCTCAATACCAAAGGCAGAAAAGGAGTTAGCTAGACTGAATGCTGCCATACATCTAAGTAGCTCTATGTTTAACTCATCAAACCTATTATTCAGCTCCTGAAGTTGCCTATTAATGACACCCAAAAACATATCAGCATGAAACCTGAAATGAACTGAGTTTTCGAACAGAAAACCCGAGTCCCTGTATCATCGTGATAGTCCCTGGATCAGTAGCTATCACGTACAGAACTCATTTCAGGCAGTAAACATAGTCATTCTTCGAATAAAGTCATTTCAGTAGGGATCCCTTACAAGCCACATGGGCTAAATCGAACAAACAAAAAGCAAAAGGCGATAACTAGGCTTCGGGCCATCCTTCATCTCGAGCATCTCCTCCACAAGCGTCTTGAGCGTAGCACCAGCTCTAGTCGTCGTACCATCCGTCGTTAGTGGGGTCGTACTCCTCGTCCATCCCTGCATCGTACCAGTATATCCCCAAGGAATGGGATAGGTGCATATCACCATCCGTATGCAACCTTTTAGTGGACTAGTCTAAAGGTATTCAAATAGATCAAGGATAATGGCAAGGGTTTCCTATGCAATGAATATAACTGTAAGTCATCCAAAACTCCTCAACACGGGCCATCCTGGCACTCCAGGTTCCCGGGTTACTCACACCTCCAAAACCCACCAAGTCGGTGCGAGAACTCCCACTCCTCACACCTCAACAGCCTCCAGCAGGAAAACAAGTCTAGAGGGAGGTAGAAAACATGTAACACTAACTATGAAGGCGAAGCCGGATCAAGAGTTGTAGATGATCGAGTACGCGGCTATACGTATAGTTTTCACCCTGCAGGGGTTGTACACTTGTACCCACTCGACACGAAGCCAACCGGGAGCAAGCCGTCTGACTCCGAGACACCGGTCAATGAAACTAGCTGCAACGGCCCCCATCCAGCCTTCCCGGGTTTGGGATGCTTCCTCCCGCAAAAGGTCGCCCTCGAACTATGATGCCTTCTACACTGGGTCTCGCAAGACATTGCAATTCGGGGGACGTGAGGTCAGCACCTCTTCCCCTTACACTGATGCCCTATCCTCCTACAGGCATGGTGCCACGCATCACTAGCTCGGATCGGATCTGCCCTCATAACAGAGAAGTGGTGTGCATGTCAAGGCGAGTGTCTTCCACAAAGATGTATCCGTCACAACGGTCCGTCAATGGCAGCCATTACAGGTATAGCACTCCAAACTCCTCCAAACATCTCGAAGGACCCCGTCCCGAAGGACCTAACGTCCCGAACGACATGTACCCGCCACAGGTACTCCATAGGAAGTGCCCAACGCACAACCCAAGCCCTCGATCCGAAGATCGAGTTAAGTTTAACTCGCCCAAGCTAGGTTCCTATTCCCCAACTCCTCAAAAGAATTTCCACTCACGCCAAGACTATAATCACATCATCCCACACAAACATATGCACATCAAGGGGTTCATCTCATAAATATAATCAAGTTGGGTACAAGGAATCAGGTCAAACAAGGGCTATGCAGGTTTATCTCGTAAAAACATCTCAGAAGCAATAGCATTCTAGCAAGCATGTCTAATAGGCATTCAGATCATAGATGGGTGTGAACCTGGCGTCTCCTTGTAGTACTCCTGCTCCTCCTGGTAGCCCTGAGTGTCGATCAGCTCCTCGGAGTCGGGTCCTATTCATAAATACATATAAGTATAGCGGCCAAAGTGCAAGAGTGCACAAAAAGTATCCAAAAGAAGGTCCAAATAACTCAATTCCTACTCTAATAGTAGATCATGATTTTAGATGAATTTTGAAACTTGATTCATAATTTTTGGAGGTCCGGTTGATTTATTATGAATTTTTAAAGGTTAAAAGAATTTCTAAAAATAATAAATGAATTTCAGAAAAGAAAATCACACAGCAGTGACACATGGCACCACCAGAGCGTGCCACGTGGCATGCTTACATCAGCATGATGTCACTGTTGGGTCCGGCCAGGCTAACATCAGCATGGGCCCTGCTGACATCAGCATTGACTCGTCAGCATTGACCAGTCAATGGTCAACAGTCAAAGTCCACGGTCAAGGTCAGCGGGGTAGACCTCTCAGCCTGAGCCAGAGGCTGACGAGTGGGTTCCACAGGTCAGGGTAAAAAGGTAAAAGAAAAAGAAAAATAGGACGGTGTAACGGGCCGAAAGTTTATGGGCCGGCTCGCTGGCCCACTTGGCTCGGCTGGGTTCTCACGGGTCTGGTCGGTTTCAACATGCCGGCTCGCTGGCTCAGCTTGATCCATGGCTCTACAGGCCGGCTTGGTCCTCCCCGCGTCGGGCCGGCTCCTTCTCTTCTCCTTCTTGGGCTGGCGCAGCTCGTCTTGGCCCAGTTCGGTCCGCTCCCTCCTCTTCCTTCCTCTTGCAGCTGGCATGCGCGGCCTCCTGTCGGCCGCTACCTCTCACTAACGCGTGGTTCCCGGTGGTCAGCGTCTCCCCGGATTTGGTGTGGCTTTGCCGGATCCGGTGCGGGCTCGGGCTATGTGTGCGTGTGTGCGTCGCGGGCGGGCGTGCGCGGGCGGACGCATGCAGGGCGCTTGGCAAAATGTCATAGTGGCACCTGCGCGCGCCACGCTGCGACATCGTGGTCGCGTTCGCGGTCACCGCGGCTTGGCAAGGCCGCGGCGCGGAATGGCCTGTGACAACCCTGGTAAAACTTTCATTAACATCAGTATCATTAGCCTAACCCTATGCTTAAACCAACTAATAAAAGGGTGGAAAGAAATTGGAACGAGTTCAGTTGGAATTCAAATTTAATTTGAACACATTTGGTTACTTTTGAACTTTTTAAATTTAACTTTCAAACCATAAGCCAAATGAGACTTTGCCTGAAACCAAACTTGTAGAACTTTTTATGCTGAACAACTTTTGTGTTCAAAAGTTTTTGAAATTCAAATCAGAAAGAGGAGAAAACGCTCTGTTTGCACCCAGCCCCCTGAAGTTTTTCAAATTTTTGCACTTAGGTCCCTCCCTCACCTCTCCCTCCTCTGCTGCACCGCCCAGCTCGCCCGACCGCCGCCGGCCACCTGGCCCTTGACGCCTGCGCGGCACCAGACGCCGAGCCAACCCCGACGCCCTGCCTGCTGCCCGCCCCCGCTCGCCCAACCACAGCCGCGCTTTTCTTCTCCCTCCGACACGCCTTGCCTCTGCCCAACCCGCTGCTCCCTGCGGCACCGCCCCGCCGCCCAGTCACTGGCCGCCGCCCCCCTCCACCCAGTGCCCCCGTCGTGCCGCCCGAGCTCCCCAACCGCCCGCCCGCGTCGCCTACACGCGACGTCGCGCCCCAGGCGCGCCCAGCGCACGCACGCCACGCGCACGACGCGCCTCTGGCCGCTGGTCACCGCCGGCCGCCCCCAATGGCGCCCAGCCTCGCCGGCCCCTCCACCCCGCCTTCTGGCCGTGCCAAGCCCGCCCCCCCATGAGCTCCACCAGCTATAAAGCCGGCGCAGTGCCCCTCCCTCCTCTCCTTTCTTCTTCCCCGCCAGAACAGAGTAGAGCAGCGCTCCATTGCCGCCGGCGCCCCCACCTCGCCGTGGAACCCCCTGCTCCGGCCCACCTCCGCCCGAGACAAGCACTGAAACGGGTCCCCCTCAGTGCGCTGAAGCTCCCCAGCCCGAGCCCCGCCGCCCTCATCGCCGGAGCGCCGCCGTTCGCGCCGCCCCACCGCCGCCGCCCCTGCTCGCCGCGGGCAGCCCTGCTCAGACCACCACCGCCCCAACCGTGACCACCCAAAGGTAGCCCCCAACCTCCTCTTGCTCCTCCCCCACCTTGCCCTCGCCGCCGGCGACCCAGCTCGCCGGAATTTGGCCGGACAGGATGACCCCGCCGTGAAATTGCGACCAGGGACCACATTGCAAACGCCCAAATCTTTCTAGGGGGTTTTCTGCTAGTTTTCAGGGATCCTTCTGTAAAGAAAGTTTTAACTAAATTAGTGAACTTGTAAAATTCGTATAAAATCGTAGAAAATTCAGAAAAATGCAAACTCAACTGTTCTGGAATCCATAGAAGAAACTCTACAACTTTTGTTACATAAAGTTTCTCAGATTCTCAATATATTTTGCTCTAGATTAAATGGAAGGTTTAATGGACTTCTTTTGTACCCACTGTTGTAGATCATTGATGACCCTAATTTTTGGGCAGTGAGTTACTTGCTTAATGTTTAGGGCTGTGTAAAAAGATCAGGACCAAAAGCCATCTCTAGATACACTTTTCGTCCAACCTTGTTTTATGCCATAAAGTGATAGAACTAATTTTTCCTGCTGTTCTGTGATGTTTAACGTCATGAAACTTTTTCTGTGTTGCTGTAGTAATACCTAGAGGCCAAAGAAAAATTTAGAAACATTTTTACTATATGTAACCTGTTCATATGAATTTGTGGTAGGAAAAATTCACTAATCCAAAATAATTAGTAAAGCGCTTAGAAAATGTTCATCTTTTTACTATGCAACACAATAGAGTAGCTCAAGCTGTACAAAAAGTTTCATACATAGAAACCCTGTATAACATCCTGTAGAAAATAATCTTTAATAACATGAGTGTAGCTTGTCCCATTTATTATGCTCTAAATCATGTACAATAAAATCTAAAAAATTTACAGTAGCACAAATATGGTTATAGAAACACCCTGTAAAATTTGTAGCATCAATACTTGCATGGGTTGTTCTGTTTAAAAATAACTACATCCTAGCAGTGGCTGTGTATTACATTTTTCATATTTAACATGCTTAACAAAAATGTCTGAAATTTTTACAGTGATCTTATCTCTGCATAATGTACTTTGAATAAAAATTTTATTACCAGAAGCTAACTAGATTAGTAATTGTGTTCAACTCATGTTTGTGTTTAAAAAGAAACTAAGTTTTCAATATAACACAACCCCTTCTTCTTTAATGAAGTTAAATAGATTAAGATAAACTCTATTAACGATTGCCCAGGAAATGTTAAAGTAAATAACTTCACAGCAAAACTTATGCCCTATGAACTGCAACTTTATCGTGAAGGAAATAATGTCTTTTACTATCACCACTACTTAAACTTGTGCATTCATGTAGAAACGACTACTCTCGCCGACGGAACATACGAGTTGGTGCCCGCGTCCGAGAGTGAGCAGCTTGAAGCTCAAGTGAATCTAACTGAAGTTGCCGAAGACCCGAGCCCAAGTTCGGAAGAGCCCCGGACTAACTTTTCGCAAGAAGGCAAGCCCCAGAGCATGAACCCTATTTTCTAAACTTATGCAACTTCTTACTCTACTTTACTTGTGCATTAAGTTTATAGGAGTTGGATGAAAACTTAGTTGCATGATCCTAGGTACCCATGCTCTGAACACTAGATGCAAGGTTCGATAGAATGCTATGCTAATAGGACTCGGTAAAAGTCGAGTGATTTCCTGTCACTCGCGAGAAATTAGGAGTTGATTGTTTACTACACGCTGCAATCATAAGGACGACGGACGGGCTATGGTACGATGTTTATGTTGATGATTGAGGCCCGTCTGTCTAGTGAAAAATGCTAAGGCCGCAGTGTGTGGTAAGTGATGGTTAAGTCTTTGAACGTACTAACCACATGCCGAGAATATGGTAATCGGTAAGCTTAAGTACCGGATTGAACCGAGGCCGGAACATACTCCCCACTGTCTTGAATTCGTTCACATCTAGCTAATGGCGGGTGCATCGGCCGCCATAGCCCGACGTACCGTGGTCTGTGGGGAGGTGTAGTCGAGGGCGGTGGGCCTGTTCCGTGAAGCGGGAATTGAAGGGAAAAGTTGCACGTGTGACTCTAGGGAGTAACCACGTGACGTGTGTTTAGGTTTCCCTTGCAAGGTTAAGAAATTCGATTCGAATCGTCCGTTTCTCACGGCTATTGAGACTGCTTAACCACTTTTACCCACAGAGTAAGAAGAGGAACAATGATGATGAATAAACTTGTTGGATGAAATTTAATGCTTCACCATGCATGATATTGGATAGTCGCTTATCTAGAATGGTTAATGAAACTAGAATCTTGAGCTAAAAGTTGAAAGTAAGGACCCACTTGTAGATGCTTTTCGGCAAAACAAACCCCTGAGCCAAGAAGCCTTGCATGTCTAGGAGTCGGCTAAGTATACACCATTAGTCGGGTAAGCCTTGCTGAGTATTAGTATACTCAGCCTTGCTTGTGGCTCGTTTTCAGGTGAGACTTTCGAAGACATGATTGCTAGGTTGACTTGGCCTTGTACTCTTCCCCCTGGTTGGTCGATGGAATGGGATACGCCCCCGACCAGTGGAGATGATGCCGAATGATGTGTCGTACGGGCTTCATCGAGACATCCTTTATCGTCGAGTAGCTTTCGTTATTTTATTTTCCGCTGCAACTTAAACTCTGAAGAACTTCATAGTTATGATCACTGAAGTACTTGGTTTCTAAACTCAAACTTGGTCTGTAATATTTACTTATGATAATGTTGTAATATTTGCTGAAATGTGGTATTCTCTGGGCTCATCGTCGCGTGAGCTTTTGTATGTATGGCGCTCGATCCGATTACCGTGGTTGTATCGGGAGGTTATACCCGACAGACCAGTGGATTACTCCGTTTGAAGTGTAAGGTTAACCGGAATTGCCCTAATGGTGATGGTTAATACACTTGAGCCGGATTAATTCAGGTGGTTCTGCCACAATTATTATCCATTGCAACAGCCTAAATATGTTGCAATAGGACCTAAATGGGTGCAATAGGTGCAATTGTAACCAAAACATTTGGACCACCGTATTTATTTTGGCATTGCAAAGATGTACCCATTGCAACACAAGATTTGTCATCATAACCAAACTATGGCAGTAGGTATATTAGCAACAAAACAGGATTTTTCAGAAAACTATATTGCCACACATTATAAATATGGCCTCTATTTCCATGCTCGAAGTTTGGTTAATATAGGTGGATCGCGCTATTGCAACTCTATATGTTCGTACAGGTGAGCCCCTATATTGCCACTCTGCATGGTTGGTTGGTATAGGTGAACCCCTCTATTTCCATGATGAAGGTGTGTTGCTAAAGGTGGACACCTCTATTGCAGTGATAAATTTGTTGGTTGGTACATGTGGAACCCTCTATTGCCACGATAAAAAAAATGGTTTCTACAGGGTGAACCCTCTGTTACCTTGAGATGTGTTGGGTTGCGATAGGATGAAGCCTCTATGGCCACATTGAATGTTTCGTTATCTTATAGAGGAGTCTGTATTGCCACAGTTAATATTTGGTTGTATAGTCTTGCAAACTATTGCCACATTATTTTTTTGTTGGTACATGCTGGAAACGATATTGCCACAATGATATTGCCATGCATGATTTGTTGTCCAACCAGTTATTTTAAAATAATATATGATCAATAGTAAAAAATTTACACCCATCAAACAATATTCATTGATGAAACAATCCAATGTCAAATTACAAAACACATGCAGTACTCAATTTGTTTCCAACACACAAATGTTTGAACACATCCAAAGCTAATAAGCTATAAAATGTAGGAGTTCAGCAAAGGTTGCCTTCACATTGATGAACCCAGCACTTGTTGATCCACGCAAACTATTTAGTCCTGAAAAGAATGAATGACAATGGTATTTGCATCAATGAAATTAAAATTTAAAGAAAGGCAACAGCAACAGGGTTTATGTTCAGACTGACAGCATATGACATAACAGTAAACACCTTGACAAGTGAAAATGATACATTCACAACAGGTAGTGGGGGGTTTTCAAAAAATTTCACCTCTGCTTTGCCGACTTGCTACTTGTTTTTGTTCATTGATCGTCTCCTAGCAGCTGCTTGTTCCTTCAGTTGCTGTTAACTAATATAATTCCCTGCTATATTCCCTTCTTTATTCGCAGCATCACTTCAAGTACTACGAGTAGCACCTGAAGGTGGGTTAGCTGCAAGTTGAGGTTGCGACGTGATCCTTTCTGGGTTATGCTGTGAATCAATAAGTTGGAATGAAACAATTAGAACCCAGTATGTGCAGTATCCAATGATAGCATGCTAAACATTAATTTTCTATTTACAAACTACCTGAGGTGAAGAAACTTCATGATGTGTAGTTTGTTCATTTCCTTCAATGACGTTTGTTGCAACAGCCACCTCTGCAATTCCATTCCCATGTTTGTTTGCCTGCATTTATAGTTTGCTTAGAATAGAATACTGAATGGAGTCGGAAAGTTTCAAAAATTGTGTTTTTCACATGTTGAAATTTCATAAGAGATGCCAAATCTGTACACTCAAACTAGAGTGCGACAACTAACTGCTTGTTTTGTAGCCACCTATCTGGGCACATGATTTTGTTAGGATAAACTATGAAAAGATTAAGGAAGGCAGGTATAGGAGCTAAAGAGAGAAATACATTAAATAACTCACTTTGGCGGGTTAGAGCAGCTCCAGCGTATAATTCACGAGGTATTGCTAAGGTTGGACACGTCATGTGGATGCCATGTAGAACAATTCTCTCCAGTGTATAGCCCAGCCATGGAAGTCCTTCCTTGGAAAAAATATTATATCCTGCCTACTTTCTTCACCTCCTGCCTCTTCCTTCTCGTGGAGCACCGGGTGCAAAATGTAGCAGCAGAGCTAAGGTGGTGCTGGGAAGCACCCACCTCTCCAGCGTGTATAGAGGGGGAATCTTTATGTGGAGAGCACCCTCAAAATTGCTACGCTGGAGCTGCTCTTAAGATTTTTGCATTACTAGTGCCTGTTGTAACACTGGTTGTCCTTGTGTTGCTTGCATCAAGGCAAGAATCTCTTGCTTAAGTGCTTCTTTATTATCGGCCTTCTTTGCCTTCATCATTTCTTCCATCTGACGCCGATGTTCTTCCCCTTCCGCTTCCCTTTCAGCACGTTGAGCTTCCATTGTTTCATGTAGCTCTTCAAATGCATCAATGAGCTCTGCATGTTCTCTATGCAGTGCCTCCTCGGAACGGACATGGTCCTGGTAATCCTGAATCATTAGTTGTCATCTTGTTGGATACATTGCCATGTATCCATTACCATGCAACTTGGTTAATTTGCATTGTGTGACTTCCCTGTATGCTTTCTGGAAAATCTGGTTTTTTTCTCCTTTTGTGAAACAAAGTTTTCATCTGCATTTGATTCCCTCTCCAAAATTTGGGTGCTTGTTTTGTCCTAACATAGATAAGGCACAGATGAAGGAGTTAATTCAAGAAGGAATTGCAGTCTTCCTCAATGTACTAATTACTAAGGTATGTACAATTTTTTTATGAAGTCACATTGACATCCCTAGATGCTTGCTTTGCTCATACCCCATTCTTTGTGGGCATAATGAACAAAAGTTCCAAATCATTAGGCTCCTCACCAGTTTTTGGATCTTTCTGAGTTCGCAAGAAAATAACAAACTAATATTTCATTGTGTAAAAAAGTTTGTACATGTGCTTCTCAAATTATTACGTTCTCATACCTACACTAAGAAAAAGGCTTTGAGCCTGTTGTATGTATGTCATGTCTTTTTAAGGCGTCGATTCTCAGAATTCTTTTTGCTAGTGCCATGCACAATACAGCGATACATTTTAATAATTTTTACATTGCTTGAAACATAGCCTTTATTTAGGAAATTTCAATTCGCAAGAACAGAATACATATCATCAAACCTGGAATTTAGTAGTCCCAAAATATTTCACCAGATAGTGCCATTCATCAATATTTAAATCTTCAGGCTTATTTCTCATTCTCTAATTATAGCTGTTGTATGCCCTGTATATAGCACTAAAAGTTGATCTCCATTCATTGTAATGCTCCTTAGCAATGGTCCATATCTTCGTCCTTGTATAATCATTATCCTCAAGGTTCCATTTAGCCTGTTATAAATAATTAATAGAACAGAAAATACTAGGTCATTTGTTACATTATTTGGTAATTAAAATGGCCATGCAATCAACAGGAATAAGAATCTTACCAAGATATCAAACGCTATTGAGTCTTTTACATCTTGGTGGATATCTCTCCAAGTTTTAACTCCAATGAGTGGCACCCTTTTCCATAGTAAACATTACTATTTCATCAGTGAACATGCGTGAGTTCTCACCTACCGGTCCTCCAAGTCTGGAGAATTTAACTTTCAACTTTTGATTGTCAATTTTCATTCTCTTCTTGGTTTCTTTCAATCCATTCAAGGTACCACGTCCTCATTTATTCCTATTTTTAGAGACTTTTCCATTGTGCCAATATACAATGAACAAGATTAAAAAATAATGTACATAGAGATAAATGAACTGAACCTCAAAATGAAAACATATTAAACACTACTTACCATTTCCTTGTTGTTTGGTACGCCGAGCATGAGATGGTCGCTGCATAGGTGGTGTAGTGACGTTGTTGCCTTCACTTGAATTATGTACATATATCTGAGTGCACTACATGGTTTGGTGGCTAGGGCAATGCCCCAAAAGCAATGTAATAAGGGCATTTTTTGTTGCAATAGTTAGCAATCACAATACAACTCAGGCGTTAGCAAGGCGCTGCAAGTATCTCTCTGATGCAATAGGGTATTGCATCACAATTGTATGGTGTTTCCATAAATGTGGCGTATTGCAACATAATGGAGCGTGGCAATGGGTTGCAGAAGCAACGATCATGGGCGTTGCATGAGTGGTGTTGGCAATAACGGACAATGTTGCTATTGTGATTAGTGCAATAATGTAGGCTACTTGCAAGCAATCACTGGTATAATAAAAGACGTTTGTAGAAATACCCTATATTGCCACAATAGATGCTCGTGGTGAAAACGCCTATGATGTTGCAGTATGCTTAGAACATATCTCAACAAAGTATGGGTCATCGCTATATGCTTAAAATCTATCGCAACAAAATATATGTCATCACTATATGCCTAAAGGGTAGCACAACAAAATTTGGATCGTCGTGATATGCCTAAAGAATATCACAACAAAGTGTGTGTTGTCGATATCGCTTAAAGGGTAGTGCAACACAATTAGAGTCATCCCTATTTGCTTAAGGATATCAGAACACAAAGGGAGTTGTTATTATTTTCTTAGAGGATATCGTAACACAATCACGAGTCGTCACCATTTTCTTAAAGGATATCGCAACATAATAAGAGTTGCATCCATATGCTTAAGGCGCGTTTGGATGTCGACTATGGAAGGCTTGGTATTGAATTTGGTCCAATACCAAATCAGCCTAGCTTTGGAAATAGATCATGATTATTGATTGGATCTTGATAAAATTGATCGGAAGAATTCAACAAAGTAGCGAAACCAATTCGTGTTTGGATGTACATACAATGGAATTGACAATTGACCCATCCTCCTCGATCTCCGATCCACTGCACCCAGCCCCCATGGCCGCTCCTCCTCCCGTCCGCTTGCAGCTAGCCACCATCGCCGCTCCTCCTCCCGTCCGCCGCGGAGGCAGAGAGCTCTCCTCACCCCCTCGGCCATGGAGGTGGCCGCTATCTGCCCCACATCTGATCCCCATCCCCTCCTCTCCACCACTAATGCCCACTACCTCCACCCCTAGATCCCGCCCCCTTCCCCACCTCCGGTCCCCCAAACGGTGACCATGGCCGCCATCCCGCACAGCACGAACTCCTTGGTACGTGTGCTGGACAACATCTCGCATGAGCCATTCCCGGCGAGGAGCGACCGGGAGACGAGGCTGCCAGAGAGGAGCATAAAGGCAAAGGCGTCGGAGCACACGGCCGTGGGCCCACGCGGGAGGAAGACCTAGCCGGTGCGGTTGGCGTGGTTGGCAGCGGCGAAGATGTAGGTCCGCGCTGGAGGCCTCGCCGGTACGGGCACGACGGTGCATAGTTTGCAGGGCCAGGCACGACCGCTGCCCGGCCCGCCGCCGTGGCTGAATGGTGGCGCGAATGCGAGAAGAAGGAGGGTGGCGAGGGAGCTCAGGAATAGGGGAGGAAGATAGATGCGGAGCTCAGGGAGCGGGGAGGAAGAGGGAGCACGGAGGAAGAGCGATTCCAGGCAATACGGAGGTGGAGGCCTCGGTATTGTGGGAGAGGCTGCGATAGTACCCTAGATACCGTTTGGTATTGCACCAAGTTTCCAATTCCAATTCCAAAACCACCCAAACAGCTGATATTCGATGTCCCCAATGCCAATTCCGAATTCCAGGTTTCAATGTCTACATCCAAACGGAACCTAAAGGATATCGCAACGTGACATGTATCATTGTAATAGCCAAATATAGCTTCAATTAATAGTTGTGGCAATATGCCCAATGGTGGTGTCACCGAATTACCCACTGTATTTCTTATTCACGCACATTAGGCTTAGGTATCTCAAGTTTTGGCCAAGCAGAATTTGTCCCAATTCTACATCTGCATTACAACCCAAACTAGTATGGATGAAGACCATCTGATAGACCATAAGCCCAAAACATATATTGAAATGATTTAAAAGATCAAAATGTTGACGTCCATTGTCCAATCACATCAAACAACAGACCACACATGTACATCGAACAACACAGTAGCTCTTTACACCACATCATTCAATTATAGCTGCACACTTCCATCAGGAGATGCAATTAGTTTTCTTCCTTGTATCAGCAGGCCAAGGTAGGGCTCTTCGGTTGTTTCAATGCTCATATCATTCCTGCCATAGAAAAGTAGTAAGTTGGCATCTTATCAAGGTAGCAAATATTACAGAAATATCATTTAGTTAGTCCATTGCAAGACATGCAAAATTTCTGAACTAGACCAATTTTGTGAATAGGAATAATAAACTCACACATGTGCTTGCAAGCAAAGAAGACCAGATAGATTCCTAAAATTTAGGTGTTTGCCAGCAATACGAACATGTATCTGGTGATTCATTTTACAAACATGAAAATTGGTGCTGACATCTGAAGCATAATTAACCAAATAACAATTTCTGCCCTTCAAATAATGATATAAAAACGTAGCAGCTAGACCTCTAGGATCAACAGAAAATAACTGCAGGCACAAGACTGTCGAAATGAACATGCCATTCGAGTTATTGTTTCTTCTAACAAGTACAGATAGTGCCTAATTTATAATATGTCATAACACATCAGTAGACTGCAATAATAGGAATTTTTAGAATATTTGCTAGCATGGTGTCCTCTTGGTTGCTGTGATGTTTAATAGCAATCAGATCACAAGAAGAGGAAAGGGCCGAAGGTATGAAAAATCTTACGAAGGCCCTGTTTGGGGTAGCCGGAGCTTTTCCAGAAGCATCTAGTATGAGAAGCTCACTTGCTAGTCTGAAAAGCTGCTGGTCCGAGAATCTGCTGGTCTGATAAGCTGGCCTGTTTGGCAACCTAGCTTTTGGATAGCTAGCTGCTGAGGAGATGATTGGAAAGTCTGAAATACCCTCTGTCATAATGAATGCCTGATTACTTGTGAACTGTAATGATTGGTCTGAACAACCTGGATAATACTATTTTATATTATATTTTGATAGCTTAATATTTAATATTTCATATTAAAGCAAGGGATTAAATAGTAAAATTAGTTTATATAAGCATACTATTTCTGAGCTTACACAAAAGCACTGCCCAAGCATGGCTAGCATTTTCAGGCCATACAAAATACCAACGGGCTACTATTTACATACAAAATGAGTTGTGCACCATCACAACTGTATCTACCCTCTATCTGCCATCAATGAGTTCGCAATGAAATCACGAAATGCACATATATCGACATCATCTGATGATGAACTATTGTTGTGCACTTCTTCCGATGAAACAACCAGTGGGATGTATTCTTCATCATCATCACACATTTGAAACAGCTCGTCACTTAAAGCGCTATCACGAATAAAGTTATGAAGTGCCATGCATGCAATGATGATTTTCTTTTGCTTCTCAACGTCGGGGGTGCTCGGGAGGAGGAGGCGTCGGGGAGGGAGTCCGAGCCGAGGGCGCTCGAGAGGAGTCCGAGCCGAGGGCGCTCGAGAGGAGGTGGCGTGAGAAGGGAAGGAGGTGGGGAACGGGAGATTTTTTTCTATATATACCAGTGGTAAACGCGGGTAATTCTATCAAAGTTTTGTGGGGGGGTTCATAACGCTGAAGAGCACAAGCTCGGGAAGCTCCTCTCGCCTAGCTTTTGGACCCTAGGCAAAATCTGAGCTTTTGGATTTGCACGCTGGTGGGAAAAGCAGGTTTGTTTGGGGGAGCTTGTAGCTTTTCCAACTAGTTGGAGTAGCACAAGCTGCAGGAAGCTACCCCAGACAGGGCCAAAAACAGAAAGCCAACCAATTTAGATTCATATGTTCCTCTTTGTTGCCTGGGCACATCATAAGAAGCCATCCATTTTGAATCAACCCTCGACAGACCTGCCATAAAAGCCAACTGATTAACTTTGTTACTCTATTGGCCTAAGAACTGATAGGCTATTTGAGGCTTTTTCTTCAGTGCGCGTCTGATAATTGTGCGCGTCTGATAATGTGACTCAAGAATAAGCCTGAAATAAGCTAATGCACATTCCTTCTCAAATAAGCTAGCTAGCTTATTGGTGAAAGGTCTGCTCTGTTTTCATCAGGTGCAATGTTCGATTCCTGCAGACGCGCAAAACATTTAATTTTTATTTTGTTGCTGTGCGATGGGCTGAGATAATTTTAAAAACTGAACATTGTCAGAACCAATCAAAATCGCAGGACTAATCCAGCAGTAGGAAATTACCTTTCGATCCAAGAGGTCTCCAGTTCAAGTTTCTCTGGGCTCCCATTTTGTTTCCTTTTCTGGCGCACGGCAGTTGAGTATTTAGTCAGATAGAATAACATTATTCTACCTTCCATTAGTCTATCAGGATCAAGTTTGCTTCCCCCAATATTTTTCTTCCAATTTTTCCAGGTGCACGTGCTAACGGATACGCCGGGTTTAAGGGGTCATGACCCACTTTAGAAGATAGAATAGATAGAGATTGGGCAGCGCCAACGGGCCGTGGGACTACGGCCCATTTCGGATAGAGATCAGGTTTAAGGGGTCTTAGCCCACTTCTGAAGATTGACAGATTGGGCTTCTAGTTGAACTCGTGGCCCACCTCGAAAGATATAGGCTGGGTTTAATGGAAAAGGAGCCTTCCATTAATAAAAGGAATTTGGGCTGAAAAGAACAAAGGAAAAAAAATTTAGTGGGGCCCATTGCCTTGGTGGTGGTGGGATCCACTTGCCTACGTGGCGATGGGAGACTATAAAACCAAAGACTTCTTTTTTAAAAAAATATATCTTTAACAAATTAATATTTTCATAAATGTGTGATGTTACCCGTTGACATTTATGACAAAATAATATTCATCATAATATTTATTAGAATAGATTATGACAATTTGTATTTGGTTTTAATGACCCACATATTCTTTTTGTCACTAAGTGGTAGTGCTCTGTATAGAACATCGTAAAACAGAACATCATGAGGTATTCGTACAGAAGGGCATACATGTTGTTTAATACACGTGATCGATGATACCATAGTGTTAACGCCAGATTTTGACACGTGTTGAATCGGCGTCAGGAGGAGAAGATTGGCCGATGCGGCAGATCTGAAGGCTACAGTAAGGAATCAGCCGATTGAGGTAACAGTTGGAAATCGGCCGATTGGTGATACAGCCTGCGCCAACAGGATGGGACTATTTCGCAGGGTCCTGATCAAAAGTTGGTCAAAGGGGGCACGCTAAGTCGGTCAAGGAGCAATTAAAGGAAATCCTGATTGGATTAGGGAATGGCGGCGAAAGATTCTGCGGGAGTCCGTTTCCTTTTAAAGTTCTTATAGATAAAGTAGTTTTCCTGTTGTTTAAATAAGGTTGTAATAAGTCGTGATCGACCAGGAGTCCTAGCTTTAGGGTATAAATAGGAGTCGTCAGGGTCTTGAAAAAAAAATCAACACATCAATCAACAACAATATTTCTACTTTTCCAGCAATTTACTTTCTAGTTGGCGACTTCGCCAATACTTTTCTTCTTTCACGAGTTCGTACGGATTAGCAAGGCTGCATCAACTTGATCTCCGGCCAATTGGTAGGTTCCGCTTACCGAGTAATATCCGAGCTTTAACTACGGGCGCATCGCTGTGGTTTCGTTTGGATTTATTCACCAGTTATCGATATTTACTAGAATTGCAAGTTTTGCCTGTTATTCTAGTATTATCACCAGTTATCCAGCTTGAGATCAGGATAACCGGCTTCATCATTATTGTTCTTCAATTTATCATCTTACAGCCGATTAGATCTATTTCAAGTGTTGCCTCTGTAGTAATCATTTAGATCACTCCAGCAGTTTTCTTTACAATTACTACACGATTATCGGCTGATCCATAGCTGATCATCTCTACAGCAAATCGGCCGATTCGCCGCCGACGCGCTCCTCAGGACAGATCGGAACTCCAGCCGATCGACGCGCCTGGAATTTAATACTCTATTTCCTTGTCAATCAACAGGTCAGATTGACTGGCACGCCGCGCGAACCGCACCAAGGCGATAACCCGAACAGGAGCTAAGCAGATTCTCCCGGGTCGTGTGTCCGACGCTGAAGACCATCGGCCGATTCCTATCCGGCCGATTTTAGCGCCAACACACTTTTGGCATGCCCGGTGGGACCATCCAAGATCTGATATGTCGAAGAACGCAGAAATCTCCGACAGCAACATCATTGAGGTCACAGAAGCGGATCTCAAGGACGACCAGAGGGAAGAATTGGCCAAACATCTAGAAGATTACAAGAAGATGTACCTCCAGTCGTTCAGTCGTACCAGAAGCGGGGAGGCGGTCAAGAAGGCTCCTATTCTAGTTCCCCGCCACATCACCACTGCTGAGGACTCGGGCAAGATGTCAGAGATGATCCAACAATCCATTTATCAGGCATTCATCGACCAATCCTCAGTGATGACCAACACGGTGTATAACGCCGTCGTCAGCTCTCTGGCTAGCGGAGCAGTTCAAGGCTATCAGGGACCAGCATATGCCCAACCAACCACTCTGCCAGCTAGAAGCTTACCGTGTACGTCCCAATCGGCTCCTCAGCCGATACTGACGCAACGCGAGGGGTACAACTCTCCATTGCCCCCAGCGTCTCCCAAATACAGCGGTGCACCATGTCTCCCATCACAAACACCGCTTCAACCCGTCCAGATTGCTTCTGTGCAGTCGCTGCCCACAAGCTCAGTACCTTGGGGAACATCGGCGGCGACGTATTTTCCCGAGCCAGCGAACGGGTATGGAAGTTATTCAATCCAGGTGCCACACCAATCGGCCGCCCGGCCGACGGTTCCCTAGTATCAACCGATCTCATCAGAAATCGGCAAGGGGGCAAGCACTGTAGAAGCATTCAGAGGCGCGGCGCCAACGACGACATACAATGGAGGTGCAGACTCGCTTCGCCATCAACTATCGGCTGCTCAGCAAAATTCGCCGATTCATCACCCAGCCGTGCCAGCTCTTCAGCATATACCCGCACCGCGAATAGTTGTTCATCAGCAGCAGGTAGACTGGACAGCAAGAATAGCAGAAGTAATCCAGGATCAGTTTGGATTGAAGCCCAAAGTACAAACTTACACCTACAAGACGCCATATCCATCGGCCTATGACTTGCTGCCGTTCCCACACTGCTACAAAGTTCCTGATTTCACCAAGTTTTCAGGGACGGACGATACGTCCACTATGGAGCATATCAACCGATTCATCATCCAGTGCGGGGAGGCTGCCACGCAAGATGCTCTGAGGGTACGTTTGTTCTCATCGTCTCTGTCTGGGTCGGCCTTCCAGTGGTTCACCACCTTGCCACCAAATTCTATTGTTACGTGGGCCGATCTGGAGAAACAGTTCTACAAGTACTTCTACGCAGGAGTACACGAGATGAAGCTCTCAGATTTGACCAGCCTCAGGCAGAGGAGCGATGAACCAGTGATGGGGTATATACAGAGGTTCAGAGAAATCAGGAACAAATACTACAGTCTGGCTCTGACCGATGCACAGTTGGCCGATATCGCTTTCCAAGGCCTCTTGCCACAAATCAAAGAAAGATATGCTGCCCAAGAATTTGAAAGCCTGAGCCAAATCGTCCACCGATTGTCAGGACAAGAGGTCCGACCGTTTGAACAGCGGAGGAACTTCCAGAAGAAGGTGGCATACTTGGAAGGATCTGAATCCGATGGGGAAGAGGAAATCGTCCTGGCAGAGTGGGTTAAAGGGAAAAAACCGATATCATGCCCTTTTGGGAAGAAGGAGCCAGAAACATTCGGCTTTGACACGTCAAAGGCCGATAAAATTTTTGATTTATTGCTTCAGGAAGGACAGATTAAGCTGTCTCAGCATCACACCATCCCTACGGCCGATCAACTTAAGAAGATGAAATACTGCAAGTGGCACAACGCTACTTCTCATGATACAAATGAATGCAAAGTCTTCCGCCAGCAGATACAATCGGCCATCGAGCATGGGCGGCTTAAATTTGAAACTCCAACTAAATCAGCAAAACCGATGAAGATAGATCAGCATCCCTTCCCGGCCAACATGGTTAACGCTGGAGGAAATTCAAGTCAAACCAAGGTGCTGACGTCAGAATCGGCGAGAAGAGGCGGCGCCGTCGATCCCAGGAGGCAGATCACGACGGAAGAAATCAAAAGGAACAGGTGGGGGCCAGAACGACCACGCAAGCCCGTCACCTCCCAATTCTTACTCAGTAAGTATCGGCAGCAGCAAGAACAAGCAAGATACCAGGAAGAGATGATACGCCGGTATGAAGATCATTGGCAATGTCCATTCTTCATCAATTGCTGGGAGAACGACATCAGATTGCCGTCTGCCGATAACTGCCCGGAGTGTAACAGATTGAGCTGCAACGATCGCCCGAAGCCACACTCTAGGGATAGAGGATCAGAGCCGATCAGCAGAAATCTGCGCGGATGAGAGGAACAGCGCGTTTCGGTGCATGATCGGCTGGGGGGCAGAGTTGACCAGTACCACCGGTCAAAAAGCAAGATCGGCCAGCGGGATGGACTGGGGGGCAGGATCAGTGTGCACGATCGGCTGGAAGAGATGGCCGATGACAGGGTGTCGGATGAAAATCCCCTAGGAAGAGAACCAGATTGGGAACAGGCCAGATTATCGGCCAAACCAGCAAATCCCAGGTGGTGTCCCGATGGCTTATCCAGATCCCAGAAGCGGAGGATCCAACGCCTACGCCAGTGGGAGCATCAAGAAGAAGAACAGAGACAGGTGCCAGAAAAAAGAAATGTCAAGTCTCGAATGTGGCGCCCAAAGAAAAACGATCAAGAAGCAAACAACCAAGAATCGGCAGCCGAAATTGATATGGTGTTCATACTGCCGATGGAGTTCATGGCGCCCAACGATCGGGATAAAGTAACAAGAACAGAAGAAGAACAAATGGCACAACTAGTGTTGGAGCCGATGACGGCTACGTTTGAGAAACCAGAAGAGGAAAAACGACAGCATCTTAAAGCGCTGTTTCTCAAAGGCTATATCAACGGAAGACTCGTCACTAAATTACTAGTAGATGGAGGCGCTGCAGTTAACATCATGCCGTATGCCATGTTCCGCAAGCTAGGCAAGGGCGATGAAGACCTCACCAAGACGGACATGATGCTGAAGGATTTCGAAGGCAACGTGTCACCCGCCCGCGGAGCGCTCTGCGTCGACCTCACCATCGGCAGTAAGACCCTCCCTACCACTTTTTTCGTTATTAATGGCAAGGGGTCCTACAATATGCTGCTTGGTCGTGACTGGATACACGCAAACTGCTGTGTCCCATCTACAATGCATCAATGCCTTGTGCAATGGGTCGGCGACAGCACAGAGATAGTTGATGCCAATTCCGTCTACAGCGTTGCAGTGGCTAATGTGAACGAGGGTTCCCGATCTTCCGAAAGGTTCTGATAACTCTCGATTTGGTGGAGTCACGACACGAATCGATCCGGCTTCCGGCAACACGTCCCGAAACCCCGCAATCATAGCACCACGTCTCCTCAGGTTATCGACCGGCGAATACACGGTCGACCTCGCCAAGAAGGCTAATCCCTGCCTGCGAATCGAAGAACACAAGCAAGAACAAGGAAGATTGCAAACCAATTGTAGATGGATGATTAGCTCACGAGTTGGGGTCTCACAAGCCGAGTACGGCGAAACTGTTCTTGACAGAATAATCTAAGTAAAACCCGAATCCTAACGAGGGCAGCGGCTACTGATATATAGGGTTTAGGGTCGTGTCCAAGTACCTGGACGCAACCCTAAAGGACTCAATGACGATACACGGCCCAAAGGCCAAAATACAGTGACGCAGCACCGGGACAGATTCTGGACGCCAACTTCCTCGGACGATTCCCGACGACTCATAATGAATTTGGGCCTCAAACCAACGCCATTGGAAGCTCTATCAAATTGTCTTTCCACCCATATGTAGATTGTCGAAATCGGACTTCGGATGCGGCCTGGGTGTCCAATTCAAATCAAACTGCTCCTGGACTCCGAGGTGCACTCGAAGTTGAGTTGTATTGGGCCTCCACGTAGCTTGGACGTCCCTTGCTGTCCCTCCACGACTCCATGCTCCTCTCCATGTGTCATCTTATCTTCTCCTTGGTTTCTAATCACAATGTAAACATTAGGTAGCAAACTATTCTCGAAACTATTAAGAGAAACACTTAGGAGCGAGCTCACCTCTAAATTTAATTGTTGCGCGCGAGCTCTTGTGATTGGACCTTGAATGGTTTGGATGTCCAGCGAAGAAGCCTCGTGTATATCTGTAGGAGTGATGTCCTCATCATCCTCCCCCTCTTGAATTTGAGTCGTCCTCGACTCAAGCGCATCATCTTCTCCCAAGTAAGGCTTCAAATCTGAAATGTTAAAGGTGGGACTAACCCCGAACTCGGGAGGCAACTCAAGTTTGTATGCATTATCATTAATTTTCTTAATTATTTTGAAAGGACCATCAGCTCTAGGCATTAACTTGGACTTCCTCAATTCTGGAAAACGTTCTTTTCTCAAATGTAACCACACTAGATCACCTTGTTCAAGTTTTAACTCTCTTTTACCTTTGCTACCAGCAACTCTATATTTTTCAGTCATCTTTTCAATGTTGTGCTTAGTTGTTTCATGCATTTTCAATATAAATTCAGCACGTTTCTTAGCATCACTATGAATTCTCTCAGTAGTAGGTAAAGGTAAGATATCAATAGGAGCACGGGGGTTGAAACCATACACTACCTGAAAAGGACTTACCTTTGTGGTAGAATGTGTTGCCCGATTGTATGCAAACTCCACGTGAGGCAAGCATTCTTCCCACAGCTTCAAATTCGTCTTCAAAACAGTCCTCAACATGGTGCCCAAGGTACGGTTCACCACCTCTATTTGTCCATCAGTTTGTGGATGACAAGTGGTAGAAAATAATAATTTTGTCCCCAACTTGTACCACAAAGTACGCCAAAAGTGACTCAAAAATTTCGCATCACGATCTAAAACAATAGTAGAAGGCATACCATGCAAGCGTACAATCTCATGGAAAAAGAGGTTAGCAATATGAACACCATCATCACTTTTATGGCATGGTATAAAATGAGCCATCTTAGAAAATCGATCCACCACAACAAAAATGCTATCCATCCCCCTCTTAGTCCTAGGCAATCCCAAAACAAAGTCCATAGAAATATCGGCCCAAGGAATAGAAGGAACAGGAAGAGGCATGTACAAACCATGTGGATTCAAACGAGACTTAGCTTTCTGACATGTAGTGCAGCGAGCAACGAACCTCTCAACGTCGGTCCTCATCTTTGGCCAAAAGAAATGTGTGGTCAAAACATCCTCCGTATTCTTTGCACCAAAATGTCCCATCAAACCTCCTCCATGTGCTTCCTGTATCAAAAAAAGACGAACGGAACCAACTGGAATGCACAGGCGGTTAGCTCTAAACACAAATCCATCATTGACCACAAACTTGTTCCATGTACATCCCTCTTTACAATTAAGCAACACTTCTGTAAAATAAGGATCAAGCGCATATTGTTCTTTAATTGATTCAAGCCCAAAAATCCGACAATCAAGTTGGGACAGTAAGGTATATCGTCTAGACAAAGCATCAGCAATCACATTATCCTTCCCTTTCTTATGCTTAATAATGTAAGGAAAAGATTCAATGAACTCAACCCATTTAGCATGTCTACGGTTCAGATTATTTTGAGAACGAAGATACTTAAGCGCTTCATGATCAGAGTGTATAACAAATTCTTTAGGGCACAAATAATGACGCCACATCTCTAAAGAACGTACAAGAGCATACAATTCTTTATCATAAGTAGAATAATTCAGAACAGGACCATTTATTTTTTCGCTAAAGTATGCAGCGGGTTTACCATCCTGCATCAAAACACCACCAATACCAACTCCACTAGCCTCACAAGCGAGTTCGAAAGTCTTACCAAAATGCGGAAGTTGCAGCAACGGCGCATGCGTAAGCTTGTCCTTCAAAGTGACAAATGACTCCTCTTGTGCTTTTCCCCAATGAAACACCACACCCTTCCTCGTCAACTCATGCAGCGGTGCAGCAATGGTGCTGAAATCTTTGACGAAGCGGTGGTAGAAACCTGCAAGACCAAGAAAACTCCTCACCTTTGTGATGTTTTGGGGCAACGGCCGACTCTCAATGGCTTCAATTTTTGTCTCATCCACCTCAATGCCCTGTGGAGTAACAACATAGCCAAGGAAAGAAACTCGATCGGTGCAAAAGGTGCACTTCTCAAGGTTAGCAAACAATTGCGCTACTCTCAACGCATCAAAAACAGCACGTAAGTGATCCATATGTTCATCCAAAGACTTGCTGTAAATCAATATGTCATCAAAGTAAACCACCACAAATCGACCAATAAAAGCCCTCAAAACCTCATTCATCAAGCGCATGAAGGTACTAGGTGCATTGGTTAAACCAAAAGGCATCACTAACCACTCATACAACCCAAATTTAGTTTTAAAAGCAGTTTTCCATTCATCTCCAAGCTTCATTCTTATTTGGTGGTAACCACTACGCAAATCAATCTTTGCGAAAATTATAGAACCACACAACTCATCAAGCATGTCGTCTAACCTAGGAATAGGATGACGATATCGAATAGTAATATTATTAATGGCTCTACAATCAACACACATACGCCACGAACCATCTTTCTTAGGAACCAAAAGCACAGGAACAGCACAAGGACTAAGGCTCTCACATACATACCCACGGTCCACAAGGTCTTGGACTTGTCGCTGAATTTCTTTAGTCTCCTCGGGATTGGTTCTATAGGCAGCACGGTTTGGCAGAGCGGCGCCGGGGATCAAATCAATTTGATGTTCTATTCCTCTCAAAGGTGGCAGCCCCGGAGGTATCTCAGCTGGAAAAACGTCCGCGTACTCCTGCAAAATGTTAGTAACCACAGGAGGCAAAGAGCTAGCAATATCATGAAGTGAAAATAAGGTTCGTTTGCAAAACAAGGCATAGCAAATATCATCATCAGAAATTTCAGCGAGGTCACATTTTGTTGCGAGCATAACTTGACCCCCTAATTTAATTCCCTCGGCCTCAGATTTATGAGTGTGTTTCTCCTTTTTAGGTGGGAACATAGAATTAGCAACTTGCTAATTTTCAGATTTATCATTACTCAAACTAGCAGCTCTTTCTTGATCGGCTTGTGCAATTTCAGCAGGTGTCAAAGGAACCAAAGTAATTTTCTTCCCTTTATGCATGAAGGTATAATTATTACTTCTACCATGGTGTGTAGCATCATTATCATGTTCCCATGGACGACCCAACAAAAGTGAACAAGCTTGCATAGGTACCACATCGCAATCAGCAAAATCAGCATATGCACCAATGGAAAAAGAAACTCTGCAAGTTTGTGTTACCTTAGCTTTACCGGAGTCATTTAACCACTGAACATAGTATGGATGTGGATGTGGTCGTGTGGTCAAGCCAAGCTTCTTGACCAGATCTGAACTCACCAAGTTGTTGCAGCTTCCTCCATCAATAATTACACGAGCACGTCGCTGCTTGATGACGAAAAAGGTCTGGAACAAATTGTGTCGCTGCAACCTCTCAGGCTACTGTATTTGCGTGCTGAGTACACGCTGAACAATAATGTTCAAGAAGCCCGCAGTCTGTCCACCATGAATGACCAGGTTGTCGACGTCCTCAGCAGCGACCGCTTCATCATCATTTTCTATGTCGGAGGTGCTGATGTAACCTCCATCTTCTGTCGCCAAATATGCCCGCTGACTTGGGCAATCCTTCTTCACGTGTCCAATCCCATGGCAGCGATAGCATTGAATGCCGGAGGTGCGTCCCGTCGATGCAGCGGATGAAGAACTCTGAGCCGGGGCCTGCACAACATTGTTACCTGAATCTGCAGCACGTGAAGAAGATTTGTTTGGTGTAGTCGAAACACCACTCGTCGTTATTTTCTTGCCCGCTGGTGGAGGTGCTCGAAAACTCGAAGGCTTGGGCACCCCTGAAAGCGCCGGTGTGCATGAGGCAAAGGACGTCCGGGCGCTGGTCCTGTCCTGTAGCTGACGACCCTGCAATTCCTTCTCTGCAAGCATAGCAAACTGGAACAACTGGTTGATAGTAGTGAAATCCTTATAATCAACTATGTCCTGAATCTCGCGTCTCAGACCCGAATAAAAACGAACGAGAGCATCCTCGGGTCCCTCAACTATCCCGCAACGCATCAAACCCTTCTGAAGCTGACCATAGTAGTCCTGCACAGATTTAGTACCCTGATCTAAACGCATCAAACTAGCACGCAGTTCTCTATGATAAGAAGGAGGAACAAACCTATCACGCATAGCAACCTTGAGGTGTTCCCAAGTAGTAGGTGCAAGACCTGAATCAACTAAACCAGTCCACCAAATGATAGCAAAATCTTTAAATTCACTAGTGGCTTGTCGAACTCTATGTTGCTCAGGCACTAGGTGGGCACTAAATTTTTGGTCAACCGTCATCTCCCAATCAAGATATCCCTCAGCATCATAATGTCCAGGAAAAGACGGTATAGTAAATTTAACCTTAGCATAAGGATCAGCGGGGGCACGGTTACCTCCTGCGTTGTTCACGCGAACACGCGCTCGTATGCGGGCCTCTCGTGTAGCTGCCTCGTCAATGTTGCCATGGACGTCATACACCACGTCTTGAGGATCGGCTGGCTAAGGTGGTGGACGGTTTTCCAACGCAGCAACTCTGTTAGTTAGCGTGGCTAGCCGTCCGTTCAACTCCCCAACAAGGTCAGCAAGTCGGAGTTTGTTGATGTTCTCGGTGACGGCCCTGGTAACTACCTCGCGTATCTCGTTTCGTGTGTCCTCCATGAAAGCATGCAGCTGAGCTTGGCTAACACACTCGTTTAAGTCCTTGGGAGTGCCTCCATCGTTGCCTGGCACTGTAGACACAAAAAAAAAATAGGAACAAACAAACAGTGAAGGTTATCCCTAAAAATCTCCTACGCAGGTGTGGTGGTGCCTCTCAATTCAATCTACACAGCAAAGGAAACACCTTACCAAGCTCTTACAAAGTTCTTACCAGCAAGGCAAAGGATACCTGGAAGGCGTAGGCCACGATTGCAAGGGTTAAGAACCGGTGCTGCACAGAAGTAGTATGTGGAGTTCTAGGAAGGCCAAAAATATGTAAGTGGAACACAATTCACTAGCAGATAGCAATGCTGAATAAATGTCCAAAGGTACTTGTCCTTAGGTGCTGGTCTAACCGAGTCCTTAGTCAGTAGTGCCAACTAACAAGGAGATAAGATGAAAAGGATGATCAGCAATGAGAGAAAATCAGCAATGAACCAGCCACAGCACATAAAACAGCAATTGTACCCTCTCTATGTGCTTCCCTATTTTGTCTTTTAGCACTAGTAGAAATCAATTTTTTGTTTTTTTGCTTTTATTTTTCTTCTATTTTTTTCACAACCAGGGGCACAAAAATAGGTACACCACAAAGGATCAACTCAATCAGAGGTAAGACGTGATCTGGAGAAAATCATGATTGTTCCCAAAAACTGTAGATGGAACTTCAGAGCTCGAATCAAGGACCTTCTGAATTTTTTTTGAGTTCTTTGAATTTTTCGTGACCGGCAAAGCCGGTGAATCGTATGTGCAAAATTTCAAGATCTTTCCGGGAAAAAAAAGAACACCTCAATCGGAGGTCCGAGCCGAAAGTTATGCCCGTTTTAAGGAGGACCCTCCGAATTAGGTTTTTGTGATGGCGTTGGTGAAACGGATGCGAATCGGTGGGAAACTTTTTGTGGGATGTTAGCCGGGGAAAGTGGATGCACAAAACCGAACCAAAGACACGGACTCAACCAGCACAAAAAGACGAGTATAGGACACAAACTCAACACTGCGGACTCTGAAAGAGAATTATGCAAAAGGCTAAACACGGTCTAGGACGGGAAAAACCTAACTACAAATTTTTTTGTTTTGCGGCTGTTCTGTGGACTATAGGACAAAGGCGAAAACAAAGGTAAGAGCGAACCTGACGGTAAACCTGTCTCTGAATACCACTTAATGTGAACGAGGGTTCCCGATCTTCCGAAAGGTTCTGATAACTCTCGATTTGGTGGAGTCGCGACACGAATCGATCCGGCTTCCGGCAACACGTCCCGAAACCCCGCAATCGTAGCACCACGTCTCCTCAGGTTATCGACCGGCGAATACACGGTCGACCTCACCAAAAAGGCTAATCCCTGCCTGCGAATCGAAGAACACAAGCAAGAACAAGGAAGATTGCAAACCAATTGTAGATGGATGATTAGCTCACGAGTTGGGGTCTCACAAGCCGAGTACGGCGAAACTGTTCTTGACAGAATAATCTAAGTAAAACCCGAATCCTAACGAGGGCAGCGGCTACTGATATATAGGGTTTAGGGTCGTGTCCAAGTACCTGGACGCAACCCTAAAGGACTCGACGACGATACACGGCCCAAAGGCCAAAATACGGTGACGCAGCACCGGGACAGATTCTGGACGCCAAATTCCTCGGACGATTACCGACGACTCATAGTGAATTTGGGCCTCAAACCAACGCCATTGGAAGCTCTATCAAATTGTCTTTCCACCCATATGTAGATTGTCGAAATCGGACTTCGGATGCGGCCTGGGCGTCCAATTCAAGTCAAACTGCTCCTGGACTCCGAGGTGCACTCGAAGTTGAGTTGTATTGGGCCTCCACGTAGCTTGGACGTCCCTTGCTGTCCCTCCACGACTCCATGCTCCTCTCCATGTGTCATCTTATCTTCTCCTTGGTTTCTAATCACAATATAAACATTAGGTAGCAAACTATTCTCGAAACTATTAAGAGAAACACTTAGGAGCGAGCTCACCTCTAAATTTAATTGTCGCGCGCGAGCTCTTGTAATTGGACCTTGAATGGTTTGGATGTCCAGCGAAGAAGCCTCGTGTATATCCGTACGAGTGATGTCCTCATCAGCGGCCAACACGCAATAGTGGAGCTGCGAACACGTCAAATGTATATCTGGTAGGACTTGGGACACTGACTTCCTGAGAGTGTCCGATTTCGGTCTACAGCCGATCCATGCAGTCGGCTCTAAAGATTCAGAATAAATGGATCAGCTCGTCCGAGAAGATGGGAAGCTTGGGCATGGGTTTACGTCGGCCGATTTATTGGATATGGTAGATTTGGGAGATAGCAGCAAATCAAGGCCGACGTACATTAGTGCTAATTTGGATCCTGAGTACAAATGTAAATTGATAAGTTTATTGAAGGAGTTCAAGGATTGCTTTGCTTGGGAATATCATGAGATGCCAGGACTAGACCGGTCTATTCTTGAACAACGGTTACCTATAAAATCAGGATATCGGCCATATCAGCAACCTGCACGACGGTGTAACCCCAAGATTCTACCTGATATAAAGGCCGAGATTATAAAGTTGATTGAAGCAGGATTTATTCGGCAGTGCTGCTACGCCGAATGGATTTCTAATATTGTGCCCGTATACAAAAAGAATGGAAAGTTACGTGTGTGCATCGATTTCAGGAACTTAAATCAGGCTACGCCAATGGATGGATATCCGATGCCAACGGCCGATATCTTGGTAGATGCTGCCGCAGGACACAAAGTCATAAGTTTCATGGATGGGAATGCAGGGTACAATCAGATATTAATGGCCGAAGAAGATATCTCGAAAACGGCTTTTAGGTGCCCAGGTCATCTTGGTTTATTTGAATGGGTTGTTATGACTTTCGGGTTGAAGAACGCCGGCGCTACGTATCAACGGGCCATGAATTACATCTTCCACAAGCTCATTGGTTCATCGGTGGAAATTTATATAGATGACATCGTGGTCAAGTCAAAAGGTCACCTAGATCATTTGGCCGATTTACAAGAAGTACTGGAGTGCACAAGGAAACATGGGTTGAAGATGAACCCAAACAAGTGTGCATTTGGTGTATCGGCTGGGAAATTCTTATGATTCATGGTCCATGAGCGCGGGATAGAAGTCAACCGCAAGACCATAGACGCCATCAACAGAGTGGTGGCCCCACAAAATAAAACTGAACTACAGTCCCTCATCGGCAAGGTCAATTTCATCAGAAGATTCATATCCAACCTGTCAGGACGCATTCAGGCTTTTACCCCTCTGTTGAAATTAAAGCCCGACCAGGAATTCATATGGGGAGAAGGACAGCGCAAGGCACTGGAGAATATCAAGCAGTATCTGGTTTCACCTCCGGTATTGGTTCCACCACAGCCTGGTAAGCCGTTCAAGTTATATTTATCGGCTGATGAACAAGCTATTGGATCGGCGTTGGTACAGGAGTTTGAGGGGAAAGAACGAGTGGTGTACTACGTCAGCAGAAGACTCTTAGACGCCGAAACAAGATATTCCCCGGTGGAGCGACTATGCTTGTGTTTATACTTCTCATGTACCAAGCTCAGGCACTATTTGTTATCGGTAGAATGCATAGTCGTATGCAAGGATGACGTGGTGAAGTATATGCTATCATTGCCGATTTTGAAAGGACGGATTGGAAAATGGATCCTGGCTTTGTCAGAATTTGACTTAAGGTACGAATCGGCCAAAGCCGTCAAAGGTCAAGTGATGGCCGATTTCGTAGTTCAGCATTGTGGACCGGAAATCGCCACTGTTGAACCAGTCCCATGGACTCTGTATTTTGATGGTTCTTCGTGTGGGGTCGGATCAGGAATCGGTGTTGTTCTTGTGTCGCCTCGGGGGGCAAGTTATAATTTCTCTCTGCCGATAGAAGCCTCCGCAACTAATAATCAGGCGGAATACCGAGCTGTTCTGAAAGGCATCCAATTACGAAGGAAAGTTCATACCTGGTTGACGGAGGAAGAAGATGAGGAGGACGAAGAAGACATCTTGCCGTTCAATTTGGGACAGTAAAAGAGGGCGAGAAGATAAGTAATGTGTATGCCTCTAGAGATGGTGAATGGTCTACTTATAAATGAAGAGGAGGTAGATGGATGGTGAGACACGTCCTATCGGAGTAAATACATCCATAAATGCAAAGCAGACTGAAGGAGCAGTTCAGAACCAAATTGGCGCAGTGACATTGAAGGAGCAATAATGTTTAACATATTCTTTACAAACCAAGGAAAGCGTCTATGGCTACAATAGCTCGTCGTCTAATTTGATCGGCCGAGTCTAGTACTCTCTGATCATCATCGGCCGATCCTGGTACTTCTGACACACGGCGATGGAGCCTTATTGTTTCGCGGGCCAGATGTTGTCTTTCTTGCTTCAGCTCGCTGATGATGGATGGGAGTTCTTGGAGCCTCTTCTCCTCAGCGGCTATCTCTTTGGTTATCTGTTCCATCTCCTTGGCCGGTTCTGCTCTCCTCCGTTTCAGCCGATCTATCGCGCCGACGATGTCCGGACGGCAGTTTTCAAGGAAGTTGATCCTGTGGTGTACTTCCTGAGTCCGGTGCTTGTATGAATCGACCTCCTCCTGAGTTTTTGCCATCTGAGCACGATCGGCCATATGGCGCAGCGCCCTGGAAACCGGAATCTGCATGCCCTCTATATAGGCAGCATACGCTAAATTTTCTGATACTTCTTCCGGGATTCGACCTTTGATCTCGTTGAAAAGTCGTCGAATTGGCGATGCATCTTCTACCAATCGGCCGATGTCGTCTTGAAGGAGAGTGCGCATGCTTTCGAGCATAGCGCGGACATCGTCGGAGGTGGAGCTCGATGGAATTGGGTGTGAAGCAATTTCTTCGTCATCGGCCAAGAAGACGGCAAAAGAGAAGATGCTGTTGTTAGGGGTATCTTGCTCCTGTGAGGAAATAAAGTAAAGGGTAGGCAAGCGGTGAAAGGAAATCGGCCGATTCTAATGGTAAGATTGTTACCTCCTTAAAGCGAATTTCTCTTGCCTGCGCCGGTGGGAATGTCTCCCTTATCTCAGGGACTGGTACATTTGGCTCGTTGGAAGAGGAAGACTCAATGGTTATTGGCGCTACACTTGGACCAGCTTCCTGAAAAAGACATAAAAGAAGATCCTGTGAATATGCTATGGGAAATTGAAGTAAGATGGTGACAGAAATTTGCCATGCCTCTGTGGATCTCCCGGCCGATGCCTGTTGTGGGGTTGTAGTTGGCATACCCAAATCGGCCTGCATCAAGATCGGTTAAGTTTTCTGAGAATTAAGAATTTAAGGTAAGAGATCGTTTACCTCGATGATAGGAGCTGTTGGAGTCTCGGTTCCCACTTGGGACGTGGCCGATTGTTGCGGAGACTGCGGTGGGATAACTTGTGCAGCCTGGCAGAGGAATAGAATTGATGTCAGTGGAAGATTTGGAGAATATATGAGATAAATAAGATTACCTGAACAGCTTCTACTAATAGTGATGCTGCAGCTGCCCCGACTTCAGCAGTGACTTGGGGATCGGCCACCTCGACAACCGGCAAAGGTAAAGGAATTGGAGTCTCGGCTGGTGTCACCACCACTTGGTCGGCCGATCCGATGCGGGAAGTCTCGGCCGATACCACTGCCATATGGCTGGCCGATCCGATGCGGGGAATTTCAGCCGATGCTATTGCTGTTTGATCGGCCGATCCAATACGAACTCGCACGCGACAGCTGGTTATCTTTGATGTTGGCCTTTTCGGTGCTCGCTTCGATCGGCCAGTGGAGATATCTTTGACAGTTGGAGCATGGAAGCCGATAAGTGGATACGGCGTGTATTGGTGATGACTATCTATCGGCCGGCTGCTTCGGCTCCGCATTGGAGGGACATGGTTTTCAGACTGAGGAGATGAGCGTGAGTTAATAACAAGATGACAATGTAGAAGGAAATAGCATTGGAATCGGCTGAGAAAAAGGACATACCGCTGCATTTGGATCAATGTTCTCTGGGTCCAGAATGTTGCAGTAAGACGATGGAGATTTACAGAAAAGGTGTTGCTTCCATTCTGCCCACCATAATTTGAATTGTTGGGTGGCAAAAGAGGCGACTGACCAATTATTCAGGTCAATGGTACTGGAATCGGGTACTAGATCGCACAGCCGACTGTAATCAAGACTTGAGTAGCCGAAGGAGTAGCCGATGGAGCCTCTGTAGATGGAGCGGTCGCCAATGGTGACGCCATTGGGGGGTTGGAGCAGGCCGCGGATGAGATCGCCGAAAAGGGGGAAGCGCTTGGAGATCGAGAGAGCTTGGAGGAAGACGAACAGTGGTTCGTTGGAAGAGAATGCTAGATTCGTGGGGAAGGATAGGCAGAGAAAGCCAATACTTAAGAAAAATCAGGGAAGCGAGGGCAAAGATGGTATTTTTACTGCGCCGTCTACGCGAGTTCCAGAGGAGCGGTCGTTTCGCGCGCTCGGTTCGAGGAAATTGCAATCATTGTGCCGCGGAACGGAAGAAGATTTTACTGCGCCCGTTTCGGAGGAAAGGATTAAAGAAAGAGTTTCGAAGAAAAACTTATATTTTACTCCAAAACTGGGGGGCATGTGTTGACGCCAGATTTTGACACGTGTTGAATCGGTGTTAGGAGGAGAAGATTGGCCGATGCGGCAGATCTGAAGGCTACAGTAAGGAATCGGCCGATTGAGGTAACAGTTGGAAATCGGCCGATTGGTAATACAGCCTGCGCCAACAGGATGGGACTATTTCGGAGGGTCCTGGTCAAAAGTTGGTCAAAGGGGGCACGCTAAGTCGGTCAAGGAGCAATTAAAGGAAATCCTGATTGGATTAGGGAACGGCAGCGGAAGATTCTGCGGGAGTCCGTTTCCTTTTAAAGTTCTTATAGATATAGTAGTTTTCCTGTTGTTTAAATAAGGTTGTAACAAGTTGTGATCGATCAGGAGTCCTAGCTTTAGGGTATAAATAGGAGTCGCCAGGGTCTTGAAAAAAAAATCAACACATCAATCAACAACAATATTTCTACTTTTCCAGCAATTTACTTTCAAGTCGGCGACTTCACCAATACTTTTCTCCTTTCACGAGTTCGTACAGATTGGCAGGGCTGCATCAACTTGATCTCCGGCCAATTGGTAGGTTTCTTCTTTCACAAGTTCGTACGGATTGGCAGGGCTGCATCAACTTGATCTCCGGCCAATTGGTAGGTTCCGCTTACCGAGTAATATCCGAGCTTTAACTACGGGCGCATCGCTGTGGTTTCGTTTGGATTTATTCACCAGTTATCGATATTTACTAGAATTGCAAGTTTTGCCTGTTATTCTAGTATTATCACCAGTTATCCAGCTTGAGATCAGGATAATCGGCTTCATCATTATTCTTCTTCGATTTATCATCTTACAGCCGATTAGATCTATTTCAAGTGTTGCCTCTGTAGTAATCGTTTAGATCACTCCAGCAGTTTTCTTTACAATTACTACACGATTATCGGCTGATCCATAGCCGATCATATCTACAGCAAATCGGCCGATTCGCCGCCAACGCGCTCCTCAGGACAGATCGGAACTCCAGCCGATCGACGCGCCTGGAATTTAATACTCTATTTCCTTGTCAATCAACAGGTTAGATTGACTGGCACGCCGCGCGAACCGCACCAGGGCGATAACCCGAACAGGAGCTAAGCAGATTCTCCCGGGTCGTGTGTCCGACGCTGAAGACCATCGGTCGATTCCTATCCGGCCGATTTTAGCGCCAACACATAGGCTAATCGCTCATAACAAATTAGGAAACAAAAAGTATTGAAAGAAAGTATCTTAGGCGGTTAGGCCAATGGCTCCTGCTGTTCTTCTACGAAAGTGGCTCCTCGCTCCTGCAATCAACTAGCACTACTACAAAAACAATTGGTAGCAACGTCTCTTTTTTTCCACGGGCGGATCAAAATATCACCCATTCCTACAAAACGAGCGGAATACTGTAGAGGCGGGTCACCCCCTCAACCGCATAAGATACTTTCTTTCAATACTTTTTGTAGAGGCGGGTCACCCCCTCAACCGCCCCTACAAATGGGCTCCATTTTATAGGGGTGGGCGGGCGGGTGAACCGCCCCTACAAATTGCATTTTCAGGGGCGGGTCACCCCCCACCCGTCTCTACAAAATGGCCGACAAAATCTACAGACCCCCTATTTCCTCCTCCCGATAAGCCACTGTTTAGTCGGAGGAGGAGCTTCCCGAAAATCCAAAAAAAGAAAAAAGGGGAGGTAGGGTTTTCAACTTGATTTTCTTCGAGTTGGGGCTCTAGGAGGTAAGTTGATGCTAATCCCATTCCATTTCTAAGCTCTCTTGTTAGTTTTAAGGCTCTAATGGAGCTCTCTTTACCTCTATCTAGATCTAAATCTCCATGGTGTGTATTTGCCATTTGAGGCACCATTTGCCTCAAACTTTTGGATGAAGTTGTGCTATTTTAGTAGGATTATAAGATTATGTACTTATTTGGACTAGATCTCTATGTTTAGCCTCATTCCTAAGTAAATCATTTACTAGATCTATGGAGAAGAGAGAAGAAGATTTATTTTTTTTCTATTTTTACACACATGCATGGTAGTTTTTTTCAAATATTTAGTGGTACAATAATAGGTTGTGTTTTATTTTTTTTGTACTATTTAAATTAACATTTTTCAATATCTATGCATATAGGTATTTATTTAGTATCATTTAGGGTTCAAAATTTGATTTATTTTTTTTCTATATTTACATAAACGCTAAATAGTTTTCATCCATTTAAATTATTTGTTGTTGTTCAGAGATGAATAGGGCATGGATGTACAATGCAAAAAGGACCGACGCCTATTTCCATGGAGAGATTAATAAATTTATTAAAGTCACGGAGAACCATGCAAGAAATAAGAAGACACACATAATATATTGCCGATGCAAAGTCTGCAATAATTTGAGAGCATTTAACGACCCAACTATAATCAGATCCCATGTGTTGGTGAGTGGTTTTGTTAAGGACTACATGATCTCAAAGTATTATGGCGATACGAATGCTCCCCCTCCGACAAAGAATCCACTGAATGAAATCGTATAAGATGAGGAGTTTGGCAGAATGTTTGATGATTATGATGATGGCGGCGGAAATGATACTGGTGGTGGCGGAAATGATGATGGGCCCATCGATTGTGATAGTAGTAACGATGAACTTGACGAAGGTGATTTTCTGAGTGTTGGCGTTTCGTAGCATCATCACTAGGATAGGTGTTCCTAGCAATGGCGCCATAAATGTCGTGTGGTATTTCTTACATTGCAGATGGATCCGCAAGCGCACGAAATACCGTTGTAGCATTTTACCCGTGAGTACGGCGTCGTATTTATATTTCCGCAGGGAAGGCAACAGTTATTGGAAAAGATAAGTTAATTGAATCGCTCTATCATATATGGATAAAGAGGTAGTGTGACACACAAGTTACTCAAGCTCTCGCTCTATGCAGTGCTCATAGGAAGGGAGAAAGGAAGAAGAAAGTTAATCTAAGAACTTATGTACTCCTAGCTAAACATACAGTTTAAACTACACACTCATAAACATACACAAGACTAGGATCGGACTCTAGGCCCCCAGGAACTACCGGGAGACCACACAAGAATGGCAAGGTGGCCACTAGATCTTCACGGCTATTTTATGAACCTCCTACAACTACTACGCGAACGGGGAGGGTTACGCTGGACGAACAGGGCTCTCACCACCTACTACGTACCTCATCTAACCATTGTATAGAGCCGCATCCAGTAACACTAATTAACCCAAACACTATGTTTGCGCTAATGAGCAATATTCTAATGTTCCGCGTGGGTAGAACACTAAAGCAAACATACGAATACTAGAGCTTTTGTTGTAGCCTAGATGTCTTACCACGTCTAATCATGCAAGATATGAGGCATAAATACAAACTAAGCATGGCATACGTATCTGAGTACACAGAACATACACTATGCGAATACGCTAAGCGAAAAGATAACTCTATTAAGGAATTCCGAATATTACAAAGGAGAGGAAGAGTAAAACCCATACCGAACACTCCTAAGCAACCTCGGGAACCAAAGAAGAGCTACTTCACCTAAACTCCACTATCCTAAAGACTATGCAAGAGAGAAACTTGAGAGGGAGAAACTTGAGGTGTGTCTTCATATGGAGCACCCCCCTTGTATTTATAGGGGTGAGTGAGGAGATGCACGACCGGCCATTCTGCCCCTAGCATTTGGAACCGCCATTGGGAGCCAATGTGGAGCCTCCATGTGTAGCAGGTACGACGGTGGTGCCTGGTCTGGTTTGGCCGACCTGGCTAGTTCGGTCGAACAAGCCTGGCCACCAACCGACCTCAGCTTAGGTCTGTTCTAAGTCAGCTGCATGTCTTGGTGGGCCCATTGATCCACGTGAGGCTGAACAGAGCGTTCTGATTGATTGATAGCTTTTGCCTCGGATTCAAGGGTGTGTTTTCCCTCCATTTTCTGCTCAATTTCCTGCTTTGTAAAATCTCGAAGGGAAATGTGAAAATGAAATTATTCTGGGTAAATATGCAAGTTAAGTATGCTAATCATCCCAATATTTTGGTCAAATTGATGCTCAAAATTTGTCCGCAGCGAACGTCAACATTAAGCCAGCTGTTGCACCATACCAAAGCAGAGCTATTGGTTGGTAGTGCCAAGCAGAGAAAACTTCGAGACGGTGAGAAAATTAGTAGAGGAAAATATATACTTGCTATCAAAGGGATGTCCAAAACACGGTATCGTGCTTCGTTTCATACTTGAGCTGTTGACTCTGAAAGCTAAGCATACTTGGTCAGATGGCAGTTTCAATGACCTGCTGCGTATCTTGGCTTGGTTGCTTCCAAAGCCAAATAAAGTGCCAGCCGACACATACCGAGCAAAAAAGCTTGTCAGCCTATTCACAATGGGTGTGGAAAGAATTCATGCATGTCCAAATCATTGTATTTTGTATCGTGGGAGTAGTTTCAAAGACTTGGATAAATGCCCTGTATGTTCTGCAAGTCAGTACAAAAACAATGCCGGTTACTGTGGTGGCGACAATCAAGGTCCATCCGGAGGGAATAAAAGGAAGGGGAAGGGTGTTGCCTCTGTTGAACAAGACGACGTCGCTACTTCAAGCATTTCTTAGAAGCAGAGCAGAATTCCTACCATGGTTATGTGGTACCTCCCATTTTCTGATCGCTTGAGGCATTTCTTCTCGAACCCAAAGGATGCTAAACTGATGCAATGGTGGCACTCAGATAAGTGCAAGAAGGGTGACAGAAAGCTCCGACATCCAGCCGATTCTCAGTAGTGGAAGAAATTTGATGAGAAGTACTATCTGGAATTTGGAAAGGACCCGAGGAATGTTCGGTTCGCGTTGAATACGGATAGAATGAATCCATTTGGTGAAAGAAGTAGCTCCCGCAACACATAGCCAGTGATATTGACGATGTACAACCGGCCTACATGGCTGTGCTAGAAGAGAAAGTATCTTTTGCTATCCATCCTTATACAGGGCCCCAAGCATCCTGACATCAATATAGATGTTTTTCTTGAGCCTCTAATGCAGGAGATGGAAACTTTATGGAAGAAAGGTATTGATATCTTCGATGGTTTTACACGGCAGCCCTTTAATCTTAAAGCCATTATATTCGTCACTATTCATGATTACCAGGCAATTTTTGTCCTATTCGGATAGATCAAAGGAACGACAGGATGCATGGTGTGCGTTGATGGCACCGTATCATCTTTCCTGAAAGGATCTCGAAAGGTAGTTTACCTTGGCACTATGTTTTTGAGATGGTACGGTGCATCCAGGTCACTTATGGGAAGAAGAAGAAAGATGGGAAGAAGAGAAAGAGATAGATAAGCCACCTATCGATGGCGTACCATTCAAGAAACAGTCCATCTTCTACAAATACTTGCCTATTGGGCGGATCTTGTGGCCCGCCATGCAATCGATGGTATGCACCTGAAGAAGAATGTGTTTGGTAACACAATCGGGCTCCACTTGGAGACATCAGCCAAGACAAAGGTGTAACACCCAAAATATAGGAGTTGAAACTTTTAAAAAGTATTTTCATAAAAATCATAAATTAAAATTGTGCATGCATCTTTATTTCTTTTCCTCTCCTATTCTTTCTTCCAGCCAGCCCAATTCTTTTCCTCTACTTCTTTTCTTTTTCCGCGGCCAACTCAGCGGCCGATTCCCTCACCCGACTCTTTCTTCCACCGACAGCTAGGACCCATCTGTCGGCGCCTTCTTCTTCTTTCTTCTTTCCTTACCTAGAGTCTGGATCGATCCCGCAGCACCGCCTTCCTACTCTTGGCCAATCCGCCCCTATAAAATCCTGCCGAAGCCCCGCTTTGCAACCAGAGCCAAGCTCAAATCTTTTCCTCTACACAACATTGTCGCACGCCGTTGGAAGTTGCACATCGGAGGAACGCCGCCGTCCTGTGTCGCCGATTTCTCGTCGATTCGCCGATCTGCAGTTTCTCCGCCGCCATCAACTCTCGCAAAAGCTCCACGAGTTGGTGAGTATCAAGCCGTACTAGATTCCCCTCTCTCTCTTGCACGGCCGCAAACCCGATTTCTCGCCGGACCCCTGTTTCCGCCCGCCGCCGTGATCGCCAGCTTACAGCTGCCGCACAGCCATCCCGTGATCACCCTCACCTTCACCGTACCGCCCACTCACTCCCCGGCATAAATCCAGCTTGAATCGAGCCTCGGAACACCGGATTCGGTGAAGCTCCGGCCGTCCGCCGCCGCACTCGCTTGCCGCCGACGCCCAGTAAAACTCCGCTTCGCCCGACCCTTTTCGTCCCGTCGAGCCGACCCTTCCTCTGCCGCTTGATCTAGATCTAACAGCCAGAATCGATCTTCACTTTACACTGCCGATTTACCCGACCTTTTCTTTACTCGGCCGATTCACCCGACCCACTCTTCATACCGCCGATTCGCCCGACCCTTATCCCGCCGATTTGTCCGACCCGCCGCACGATTCTGATCTAACGGATTAGATTCACCCGATCCTAGCCGTTCCCCAACACTTTCACAGAAAGACCCCTAGGTTTTCCAGGAATCAACCCGCAGTCCAGATCAGTAGAAAATAATTAGAGTTGAGCCCTTTCTCTTTCTGACCCGACCCTTGACTTTTTTAGATTTAGTAACCGCTGTCCAGAACTTCTAATTTTGCACCCCGACCCTCTGTATAAGGTTTAATTATGTTTTAGCCCCTAAATCCTTCAGATCTAGCCTCGGGAGACTCAAAACTCTAGCAGTTAGGTCCCCAGATCACTGTTTTAGCAGTATCTTCATCCTTTCAACTCCGATTTCAGCGATTCTTGCGCTCACGCGATCCTTGCATCATGAACTACAACTTTAGTATCTTTTTGCTTTCTATTTGTATTGTTTGTTGTATTGTTTCTTATTTGTTTGTGTATGCTTGTTTGTGTGATCGCGTAGACAACGTGACGTTCGAGCCAAATCAAGAGCAAGCTTACGAGGAAGAGAATCAGCAGCTGTTTGAAGAAGGCAAGTGGATTTCCCCCTCTGCATATTCTATTTGATCCCAACAACAGCATGATAATACACTTTACTTTATTGTTGCTTGCATAAACTTGATGGGTTACCTATGCTAAGGACATACCTAGTCTTTTACCCCAAACCTTGAAAAACCTGGGTTTACTATTTATGTTGGGTAGTTACGCTTAGTTGCAAACTTTGGGATTAGTACTGGTTTACTCTTTTGGCAATGTTCATCACGTTTCATATTGTGGTTTTATCTCGTAAGTTCAAGATCAACTTTGTTTAATGGGAACATGGAGAACCACCCAAGTGAATAGTGCAACCACAAAGTCATATGGCTCTGACCTTAGCCAATTAATTAGATGTGTAGTTTGCTGGTGGCCTTACTGAAAGGGCAAGGAGGGGGTCGGTGATAGGGGTCATAGCCCGGTCCTCTTGGGGTAGCTACCTTGGCTAAGGAGCTGACCATTACGGAGGTTTATGGACCACGCCGCTACTGAAACTCTAGCGGGCTGCCTAGCTTTCGATATGTCTTTGTAAAGGCTTCGTAGTGTACCCTCGCCATTCACCTCGGAAGTGTTTAAGGGCCTTGCAAACCCGGGTGACTCAGGGAAACACGATTTGTGGGTAAAGTGTACAACCTCTGCAGAGTGTAAAACTGTTATAACAGTCGTACTCACGGTTATGAGTGGCTTGGACCCTCACGTGATAATTAAACTTGAAGATTAATTAAATTGTGGTTCGTGGTTTATGTTATGGTTGATGGTACCGTTATGTTTTTGCTAAAGTGGGATGGTATAAACTTAAACCTAGTTAATAGGTGCTTGTTAATAAATATTTGACCAACTAAAAGCAACCGCTGCTGCAAACCCTAGCCTATCCTTGATAGCCTTGCATTTTCACCCCACTTGCTGAGTACTAACCATAAGAGTACTCACCCTTGCCCCCTGCTGTTCAGAAGAGAACTTTGAAGAGGAGATCTTTGACGACTTCGAGGAGCTCTAGGTCCTGCGTTCACCAGTCATCGCCTGTGGAAGACGGAGTTGTTGATGACTTCGTATAGGGTATAACGGTTTATCGTTTAAAGACATTTGTGTCTCTTTTATACAGAGTGTAATATCATTAAATAATTTATTTAGTTACATTTTGAGCATTGAATTTGATATATTACACTTTCCATCTACCATATGTGTGTGAACGAGATCCTGGCGCACATATGAGATGCATCTGGTTCTTTCTAGAAATCGACTGTGACAAAAGGATACCTTCAAGTCACGCCAGGACTTGGTAGCCATGAAGATAAGACAAGATCTTCACCCTATTGATAAAGGGAACGGTAGATATGAACTTCCCCGGGCTAGCCACTACTTGAAACATGACGAGAAAAAGGCAATGTGCGGGAGCTTAAGAGGGATCAGAGTCCCGAGTCATTTCACGTCCATCATAAGGAAACTAGTCTCGATGAAAGATCTCTCAATATGCAGCTATAATTGTAATGATTGTCATGTGTTGCTGACGGTGTTCCTCCCAATTGCAATCAGAGCGATCAAACCAGTATATGTAAAGATGGTAATCACTCAGCTGTGTTACTTCTTCAACAGGATTTCACAAAAGATGATCAACGAAGATGAATTGTAAGATCTTCAAGAATTCATTGGGCAGATTATGGCGCAGCTCGAGATGTGCTTCCCTCTGGGATTTTTTGATATAACAAAACACCTAATGATTGTTGACGCTCGATAAGGACGACTTTTCGACCGTCAAAAACTGCATAAAAGCAACACATATCCAATGGTCAACACAAGAATAGGGTGTTTTCTAATGAATTCCACAAGTGCTGGTTGATCTCTGTATGCAGGCAAATACATGGTGAAAATGCAGGAAATCAACAGGCAAGATTCAAGGCGTAAACTCGAAATGCGCCAAACGACTTTGCAAGAGCAAAAGAGGCCCACCAGAGCAAGGACCCGACATAGCACATGGCCCATTCACTTACCAGCAGGCCTAGGGACCACGTGTCAGCACTAGGACCAAAGCTGAGGTCGGTTGGTGACCAACATGGTTCGGCCGAACCAGGTAGGTCGGCCGAACTAGGAAGGCCACCATAGCCTTACCTGCTGCACGTTGTGCCTCCTCATTGGTCCTATACGTTGGTTTGGGCAGGCCTCGGCTTGTTGCACAGCAGGAGCACCCCTCACACACCCCTATATTTATAAGGGGGGTGCTTCTAAGAGAGACACACCTTCACATCCCTCTCCATCTCACTTTTGGAGTTTCTCTTGTGTATATGAGCTCTAGGCTCATCTCTAGAGGTGATTAGAGTTAGGGAGAGAGTGGGGAGGAGTTCGGGGAAGTGCCGGATCTATCGGCACTCTTCTCCAGCTTGTACCTCGATGGATGCTTGTCAATCAAAGTAAGTGTTCGTACTTTCTTATGTGCTTAGTTTCTTAGTTAAGTTATAGTTCTAGCTCTTTAGTTGCTTAGCTGGATCAGTGACTCACTAGTTTATAGTGGGTGCTCTAGTCTAAGGCCATAGGCTAGAGTAGTAACGATAGTGTAGACGTGGTGTCTAGACTAGACTTACCTGTTGGTTGTGGTATATCCCATGGCTAGATGAGGTAGGTAGAAGGTGGTGATAGCCCTGTCTATCCAGTGGAACCCTCCCTGTTCGGGTATATCCTAGTGCCGTAATGTTGGACTCACCAGTCTTATTCTGTGAGAAGCCAGTAGCCCGAAGAAAGCAGCTAGGACAGTTCTATCTTGTCTCTGGAACACAGCCTTAGGAATCCTCTCTACCCTCACCTCTAGCGGGTGTGGTGTCCTTGGACGAACCCGAACCATAGAGAAAGTACACACATTCCTCAGTGGATAGGATACCGTTGGAATACTCCTGGGTGAAAGCTACAATGGTATCTGTGTGCTTGCGGATTTATTTTTGTTATGCTAGGAAACGTCAACAAGCTTTCTAGCACCGTTGCCGGGGAACGGTTGTTACATTCTCTTCGGACCTAGTTCGCCCTCGTATCTTTTTCTTTTTTTTCTTTCATTCTATCTCACCCTGATACAATTGTAGCTGTATCGTCGTGATAGTCCTTGGATCAGTAGCTATCACATACAAAACTCATTTCAATTACATATCATAGTCATACAACTCGATAATTTATTATATGAGTTTAGTATTTACAAAATCAAGAGGATTGTGATACGAGTTTCTCAGTATAAGCCCCTTGGGCTAAAAGGGAAAACAGAAAATGGAAACGATAACTAGTCTTCAGGGTTGTCCTTTATCTTGAGGGAAACATCTCTCCACAGGCATGACTTGAGCGTAGCATGAACCGTCCTTAGTCCATCTCTTCATCTAGTATCAATCACCGTTTCGCATCCTACATCTACAAACTATCCCCAAGGAGAGTGATATGTTCACGTCACCATCTGTATGCAAGCTTTAAGTGGAATGCATAAGGTATTTAAGAAAGTCAAGGATAAGGCTGAGGTTTTCCTATGGACGCAGCAAGCAAGTATTTAATCATCCATCACACCTCAACACGGGCCGTCGTGGCACTCCAGGTTCCCAAGGTACTCACACCTTCGAAACCCACCAAGTCGGTGCGAGAACTTCCTCTCCTCGTACCTCAACTGCCCCAAGCAGGAAAAACAAGTCTAGAGGGAGGTAGAAAACAAGTATCACTAACTATGAAAGCGAAGCCGGATCAAGAGTTGTACATGACCGAGTACGCGGCTATACCTATATTTTTTACCCTGCAGGGGTTGTACACCTGGACCCACTCGAGTCGTAGCCAGGGAGGGATCGGCCCGCTAACATACGAAACCACGGTTAACGAAACTAGCTGCAACAGCCCCCATCCTGCCTTCCCAGGTCTGGGATGCTCCCTCCCCCAAGAGGTTGCCCCGGGACTATGATGCCTTCTACACCGGGCCACACACGACCGTGCAATTCGAGGGATGTGAGGTCAGCACCTCCTCCCCTTACACTGATACCCTATCCTCCAATAGGCATGGTGTCGCGCGTCTCTAGCTCGGACCGGATCTGCTCTGATAACAGATAAGTGGTGTGCACATTTAGCATAGTTCCATCTCCAGGTCCACTAACTCGGGCCTTAATTGCCAAGGTGAGATCCTCCCACAAGGAGGTATCCATCGCAATGGTCCGTCAATGGCACCCATCACAGGTATAGCCCAACATCTCCTCCACCAACGTCCACAAAGGACCCCACGTTCACAAAGGACTAACTTGTCCGTACAGGACATGTGCCCGCCACAGGCACTCCGTAGGATGTGCCCAATGCACACCCCAAGCCCTTGTTCAGAAGATCAAGTTAAGTTTGTCTCACCCAGGCTAGATTCCTACTCCGCAACTCCTCAAAAGTATCTCCACACACGCCAAGACTATAACACAAATCCAACACATGCTCATACACAAGTAGCCAAAGCATCTTTCATTTCAATCAAGGAATCATATGGGATTACAAGGAACCTAGGTAAAAAGTAGGCTACACAGGTTCAATACAAAGCATCACACTGAGGAGCAATAGCAATTCTAGCATAAATGCCTAATGGGTATTCAATCGCAGATGGGCGTGAACCTGATGGTTCTTAGTAGTTCTTCTAAGTATTCTAGTTGTTCGGGTAGTTCTCCTGGCTTCTGGGCGTCAAGCACGTCAGTCCTCTCCTCCTCGCAGGGGCCTATTCGTGAATACGCGTAAGCTCAGGGACTAAAGTGCAAAAGTGCACAAAAACAGCTCAAAAGGATCCAAAACACAACAAAACCTAATCCAACGGGTAGAGCATGATTTTAGGTGAATTATGAAATTAGTTTCATAATTTTCAAAGGTCCGGTTATTTTATTGTGAATTTTCTAAGTTTCAATTATTTTCTGGAATTAATAAATGGTTAACGAAAAAGGAAAATCACACAGGGTGACACGTGGTGTGCTGGTGTCATGCTGATGTCAGCATGACGTCATCATCCTGGTTCAGGCCAGCTAACGTCAGCAATGGGCCCTGCTGATGTCAGCGTTGACCGGTCAACGCTGACCAGTCAACGGTCAGCGGGTCATAGGGTCAACTTGTCCCACTAGTTAGCCACTGCGTGTGGCTGACAGGCTGGACCCACGCGTCAGGTCAGGCTAAAAAGAAAAAGGTCTAGGGGTGACTTTAGGGTTGTGGGCTGATTCCTTGTTGGGTTGGCTCAGTGGTGGGGCCCAAGCGTCGGTCTCCTCCCCTCTCTCTCTCTGGTCAGCAGGTCCCATGTGTCAGTGGGCACCCCGGATTTGGTGTGGCGGCAAGATCCGGTGTGTGTGTGTGTGTGTCAAAATGGGGAGGGGTGCACATGTGTGCTAGGGCGCCCGCGAAGTGCTCGGCCATATGTCGTAGTGGCACTCGTGGGTGCCCTGCCGCGACGTCGCGGCATGAACGCGTCCCAGCGCGCGGTCACCATGACCATGTCGTGGCCATGGTGTGCGGCGCTGCGGCTAGGCTGGAACGCGAGGCGACAACGGCGGCTACGGTACGGGCGTGCGCGCGGCGGCGGGATCGATGAACGACGGTGAGGCTGGCGAGCATGGCGAGGTGGCGAACGCATGCTCGTGGGTTCCCAGTGCTCCAGGACTACAGCGTGTTCATCGATGGCTAGGCGGCGGGGGTCGTGAGCTCAAGCGCGCGGGCACCCGACGTTCCGGGGCCGCGACGAGGGGTGAGCGTGGCGGCAAAGCCACGACAATCATAGGACAAGGGCGAGAACGAAAAGGGGCGGCCATGGCGAGGGCTGGGCAGAGCGGTGGCCAGGCGGTGAAAGGTGCAAACTGGCTCGGGTCTTGCACGTGCACGGCATCCTGGTGCTCCAGGACCGCGGCGTGGCTGGCCGTCTGCGCAGGGTCGCAGTAGCCCGGGTCTACGACGACGAGACAGCGGCAGGACGGCCGGCGGCGACGGCGGTCTGCGGGTTCGAGGGAGGCGCGGCGGGGTCCCTGCACGAGACCGATGGGTACGGGTAGTCCTAGGGCTGTTCTAGGGAGGGCTCATCGATGGCGGCGAGCTTCTCGGCAGCACGGGGAGGAACAGCGAGAGGGGGCAGCACGGTCTGGGCTCACCGTTGGGCTCGGGGTCGTGCAGTCGAGGCAGGGAGTCGTCGTGGCCGTGGAAATTTGCTGCAGTGGTGGCCTTGTGGCCGGGCTTGACGGCGTCCAGTGGCAGCGACGCGGCTCGTGGCGGTCCTCGTCCTCTTCTCCTCCCTTCATGGCTCCGAGCCCCCTGCGAAACTCCTGTGTCTCGACCTCCCTTCCTCCTCTTCCCTCCTCCTTTGTGAACAGCGGCGGCGGTGGAAAGGGGAAGAATCTTCCCGAGGGGCTAGGGTCTGGGGCAGCGGCCAGCAAGGGGGATTTTTATTGTAGGACGCTAGGGTTTCGCGAGGTCGGGCGGCTGGGAACGGTGGGGATTTTCGCCGTCTGTGCCACGGACGCGTGGCGCAGATCCCTGCCACTGGGGCGAGGGTTCTTGTGGGTGGCAAGCGCGCGCGAGGGGGTGCAGTGGCCGACAGCGGCAGCGCGGGGTGCGGGAGTGACGTGAGCGGAGCAGGGCTTGGCGGTTACGCCGATTTGGCATGGAGTGGGGGCAGTATCGCAGGACGCGGCGTGGGGCAGAGCAGGCTGGCAGTGCGAGTGCTGTGGGCGGCAATTAGGGGAAACCTGATGAGTGGGACCCACTCATCAGTCTCCCCAGGCGGTGGGGAAGGATAGGGTCGCGGGGCGCCGGGCAGCTGGCGTGCTGGCCCCACGCATCAACGGGGTAGATCGGGCGTGTCGATGTGGGGCGGTGCTGGGTCGCCTGATGTGCCAGGCTGGGCTGGTCTGCAGGTTGGCTGGCAGGCCGGTTGGCCGTGGGGCGCGTTGGTTAGAGGATCGGGTTGGCAGGCTAGCTGGTCGGGTCGGACAGGTTAGCAGGCCAAGACTAGTCGGGCTGGGGTGCAGACCGGGCTAGGGTTTCTTTCTGGGCCGGGTTAGGGTAGGATTTAGGTTATGGGTTTGTTGACGCCAGATTTTGACACGTGTTGAATCGGCGTCAGGAGAAGAGATTGGCCGATGCGGCAGATCTAAAGGCTACAGTAAAGAATCGGCCGATTAAGGTTTCAGTTGGGAATCGGCCAATTGGCAATGCAACTTGCGCCAACAGATTGGAACCACAACAGAGGATCCTGGTCAAAAGTGGCCTGATGTTGGTCAATGGAGCGATGATGATTTGGTCAAGAAGTGTGGCAGAACCACCTGAATTAATCCGGCTCAAGTGTATTAACCATCACCATTAGGGCAATCTCGGTTAACCTTACACTTCAAACGGAGTAATCCACTGGCCTGTCGGGTATAACCTCCCGATACAACCACGGTAGAGCGGATCGAATGCCATACATACAAATGCTCATTCGACGATGAGCCCAGAGAATACCACATTCCAGCAAATATTACAAAATTATCATAAGTGAAGATTACAGACCAAGTTTGAGTTTAGAAACCAAGTACTTTAGTGATCAAAACTAATAAGTTCTTCAGAGTTTAAGTTGCAGCGGAAAATAAAACAACGAAAGCTACTCGACGATACAGGATGTCTCGGTGAAGCCCGTACGAGACATCACTCGGCATTATCTCCATTGGACGGAGGCGTATCCCATTCCACCGACCAACCAGGGGGAAGAGTGCAGGGCCAAGTTAAGCTAGCAATCATATCTTCGAAGGTCTCACCTGAAAACGAGCCACAAACAAGGCTGAGTATACTAATACTCAGCAAGACTTACCCGTGTAGTGGAATCTACTCCACCGACTCTAGACATGCAAGGCTTTTTGGCTCAGGGGTTTATTTTGCCGAAAAGCATCTACAAGTGGGTCCTTACTTTCAACTTTTAGCTCAAGATTCTAGTTTCATTAACCATTCTAGATAAGAAGCTATCCAATAGCATTCATGGTGAAGCATTAATTTTCATCCAACAAGTTCAATCATCATCATTGTTCCTCTTCTTACTTTGTGGGTAACGGGGGTTAAGCAGTCTCAATAGCCGTGAGAAATGGACGATTCGAATCGAATTTCTTAACCTTGCATGGGAAACCTAAACACACGTCACGTGGTTACTCACAGAGTCACACGTGCAACTTTTCCCTTCAATTCCCGCTTCATGGAATAGGCCCACCGCCCTCGACTACACCTCCCCACGGACCTTGGTACGTCGGGCCGTGGCGGCCGATGCACCCGCCATTAGCTAGATGTGAACGAATTCAAGATAGTGGGGAGTATATTCCGGCCTCGGTTCAATCCAGTACTTAAGCTTAGTGATTACCATATTCTCGGCATGTGGTTAGTACGTTCAAAGACTTAACCACCACTACCACACACTGCGGCCTTAGCATTTTTCACTAAACAGACGGGCCTCAATCGTAAACATCGTACCATAGCCCGTCCGTTGTCCTTATGATTGCAGCGTGTAGTAAACAATCAACTCCTAATTTCTCGCGAGTGACAGGAAATCACTCGACTTTTACCAAGTCCTATTAGCATAGCATTCTATCGAACCTTGCATCTAGTATTCAGAGCATGGGTATCTAGGATCATGCAACTAAGTTTTCATCCAACTCCTATAAACTTAATGCACAAGTAAAGTAGATTAATAAGTTGCATAAGTTTAGAAAATAGGGTTCATGCTCTGGGGCTTGCCTTCTTGTGAACAATTAGCTTGGGGCTCTTCCGAACTTGGGCTCGGGGCTTCAAGAGCTTCAGTTAGATTTACTTGAGCTTCACGCTGCTCACTCTCGGACGCGGGTACCAGCTCGTACGTTCCGTCGGCGAGAGTAGTCGTTTCTACATGAATGCACAAGTTTAAGTAGTGGTGATAGTAAATGACATGATTTCCTTCACGATAAAGTTGCAGTTTGTAAAACATGAGTTTGTTGTGGAGTGAGTTACTTTATCATTCATGGGCAATCATTAATAGAGTAGATTAGTACAATAAGTAACTTCGTTAAGCAAGGTGGGGTGGGTGTTCATGGGAACTTATGTTCCTTATGGAAACATGATTTAAGTGTAACTACTACAGGGAGTAGTTTTTGGTCATGAAATCTTGGTTCTAGGCACATCAGGGAAAGATATGCTTACTGTAAAATATTCAGATATTTTCATGCAACAGATTAATTATGAAAAATATATCACATGGTGGCTGCTAGATTCTTGTTCTTTTTGTACAGAACAAATGTTGCAAAAACTGAGTCTAAGATTTTTACAATGCTTTCATTTCATCAAGAAGGAGCTATTGTAAGTTTTATAGGATTTATTATGCAGTTTTCGGAGCATAGTTAAATATGACATTACACACCTAGGTTATTTAAGGATTTATTTTTACAGGATCCTACACAGGGTTTTCGTCCATGAAACTTTTTACACAGCATCCCCTACTACTGAGTAACTTCTAGTAACAATATGAGAATTTTCCAAGCTAAGATACTAGTTTCTTAATTTAATATATATTATCAGCACATAAATCAAATAAATAGGTTCCTGTGAGATAAAAAATCTCCCAATTTTTCTCTGGTGTCTAGGTACCGTTACACCAGTATAGAAAAAGTTTCATTAGGTGATTCCTAACCTAACTGCAGGGATAAAAATATTTAGCCACTTATGGTATGAAACTAAGTTTAATAAACAGTGTAGATAGAAACGGAATTTGGGTCTGATCTTCTTGCACAGTCCTAAACATCAAGCAACTAACTCACTGCCCAAAATTTAGGGTCAGCATTGATCTACAACAGTGGGTACAAAAGAAGTCCATTAAAACTTCCATTTAATGTAAATCAAAATATATTGAGAATCTGAGAAACTTTTCGAAACAAAAGTTGTAGAGTTTCTTCTAAGGATTCCAGAACAGTTGAGTTTGCATTTTTCTGAATTTTCTACGATTTTATAAGAATTTTAGAATTTCACTGATTTGGTTAAAACTTTCTTTACAGAGGGGTCCCTGAAAACTAGCAGAAAACCCCCTAGGAAGATTTGGGCGATTGCAATGTAGTCCCTGGTCGCGATTCACGGCGGGGAACATCCTGTCCGGCCGAATTCCGGCGGGCTTGGTCGCCGACGGCGAGGGCAAGGTGGGGGAGGAGCAAGAGGAGGTTGGGGGCTACATTTGGGTGGTCACGGTTGGGGCGGAGGCGGTCTGAGCGGGGCTGCCCGCGGCTACCAGGGGGCGGCGACGGGTGGAGCTCGGCTCCGGCGAGCTCCAGCGAGCTGGGCAGCGGGGCTCGGGCTGGGAGGCTTCGTGCGGAGGTAGGAGAGCGATTTTGGGGCCTAGCTCGGGTCGAGGAGGGGCGGAGGAGGGGGTTCCACGGCGGCGGCGTGGGCGGCAACCGGTTCTGCGGCTCTGCTCTGTTCTGGCGGGGAAGAAGAAGGAACAGGGAGAGGAGGGAGGGGCGCTGTGCCAGGCTTTATAGCCAGTGGAGCTCATGGGGGCGAGCTTGGCACGGCCGGGACGCTGGGTGGAGGGGCGGCGAGGCTGGGGCGCCATTGGGTTGCGGGGCGGCGGCCAGAGGCGTGCCATGCGAGTGGCCGGCGTGCTGGGCGAGCAGGTTGGCGCGCCGGGGCGCGACGTCGCGTGCGGATGACGCGGGCGTGCGATTGGCGAGCTGGGGCAGCACGACGGGGGCACGCCGTTGGGTGGCGGGGCGGCGGCCAGCGAATGGGCGGCTGTAGCGGCCGGGGCGCTCGGATTGGGCAGAGGCATGGCGTGCGGGAGGGAGAAGGAGACGCGGCCGCGGTTGGGCGAATGGGGGCGGTGCTGCAGGGCGCCGGGGGTTGGCTTGGCGCCTGTTGCCGCGCAGGCACCGATGGCCAGGTGGCCGGCGGCTGTCGGGCAAGGGGGCAGTGCAGCAGAGGAGGGGAGAGAGGGAGAGAGGGAGGAGCGAGGGGCCTAAACGCGAGAATTTGAAAAGTTTCAGGGGGCTGGGTGCAAACAGGGTGTTTTCTCCTCTTTCTAATTTGAATTTCAAAAACTTTTGAACATGAAAGTTGTTCAGAATAAAAAGTTCTACAAGTTTGGTTTCAGGCAACATCTCATTTGGCTTATGGTTTGAAAGTTAATTTAAAAATTCAAAAGTATCCAAATGTGCCCAAATTCAATTTGAATTTCAACTTAACTTGTTCTAATTCTTTTCACCCTTTTTATTAGTTGGTTAAGCATAGGGTTAGGCTAATGACATTGATTTAGAAATGTAAATTATTAGGGTTGTCACAGCCTTCCCTCCTTAACAAGAATCTCGCCCCGAGATTCGGTAAATCTTAGTGTGGACAGGGGTGCACGTACCAGTGGTTGAGATAAGAAAACCAGGGAAATTTTGGTTTAGGTAGCTCTCGGTTTCCCAGGTGGCTTCTTCTTCAGTGTGATGGTTCCATTGAACTTTGTACATTTTAATCACTTTCCTCCTGGTCCCTCTTTCTTTTTGATCCAAAATTTTAACCGGGTGTTCGACATACGAGAGGTCGGGTTCTAACAATATTTCTTGTTGTTCCACAATCTCGGTAGGAACTCGAATACACTTCTTGAGTTGAGATACGTGGAAGACATCATGGGTGGCTGTGAGCTGAGGGGGCAGTCGTAATTTGTAGGCTACGGGTCCGCAGTTGTCAAAGATTTCGTAAGGACCAACATAACGGGGAGCTAGTTTGCCTTTGATTCCGAATCTTTGCACTCCCTTGGTTGGTGAAACTCGAAGATAGACATGATCGCCAACTTCGAATTTTAGGGGCTTTCTCCTTTTGTCAGAATAGCTCTTTTGTCAGGCTTGTGCGGCTTTAAGATTTGCTTGTATTACTTTTACTTTCTCCTCTGCCTCGATTACCAGGTCGGGTCCAATTATTTTACGTTCTCCGGTTTGTGACCAGCTCAAAGGAGTTCGACACCTTCGTCCGTACAGGGCCTCAAATGGTGCCATTTTCAAACTTGTTTGATAGCTATTGTTGTACGAGAACTCTGCTAGGGGTAGACATTTGTCCCAATTCTTGTCATAGTGAATGACGCAAGCTCTCAGCATGTCTTCAAGAATTTGGTTTACTCTTTCCGTTTGTCCGTCAGTCTGAGGATGGTATGCTGAGCTGCGAATCAGATTGGTACCAAGAGACGTTTGCAGTTGTTCCCAAAAGCGTGCTACAAACTGAGTACCACGATTAGAAATAATTGTCTTAGGTATTCCATGTAGGCAAACAATACGATCGAGGTAAATCTCGGCATATTTCTTGGTAGAATAGGTGGTGTGTACCGGAAGGAAATGTGCCGTCTTTTTGAGTCTATCAACGATAACCCATATGGAATCATGTTTCTGGGAAGTGTTAGGTAGTCCAACGATGAAGTCCATACTTATGTCTTCCCATTTCCAGGATGGTATAGGTAACGGCTGAAGTGTACCGGCTACTTTCAAGTGGCTAGCTTTTACTCTCTAGCACGTGTCACATTCTGAGACATATTTAGCGATTTCTCTTTTCATTCTAGTCCACCAGAAGTTTTGCCTTAGGTCTTGATACATTTTGCTACTGCCGGGGTGGATAGAGAATTTGGAAAGATGTGCCTCATCGAGAATTTGCTTGCGGAGTTCATGATTCTTTGGAACGACTATGCGACTTTCGAACCATAAAACTCCCTTATGGTCCTGGCGGAAACATTTGTATTTCTCTTCTCCTAGAGAGAGTTTTTGTTTGATGATCTTAATTCCTTCATCATGTAGTTGTGCCATGACGATTTGGTCGTGAAGAGTGGGCTCAACTGAGATGTGATTTAGAGTGCCTTGGGAAACCATTTCCATGTTAAGCTTCCTCATTTCTGCACACAATGTCTCATTGTAGGATTCCATGGATAGGCAATGGCAATGGGACTTGCGGCTTAGTGCATCCGCGACTACATTAGCCTTGCCGGGGTGATAGTGCACTTCAAGGTCATAATCCTTGATTAATTCTAACCATCTTCGTTGTCTCATATTCAGATCGGCTTGTGTGAAGATATACTTGAGACTCTTATGATCAGTGTAGATATTGCACTGTGTACCCATGAGATAGTGCCTCCATATTTTCAGAGCGTGAATGACAGCTGCAAGCTCAAGATCATGAGTGGGATAATTCTGTTCGTGGGGCCGAAGGGCTCGTGAGGCATATGCAATTACTCGATTCTCTTGCATAAGCACACATCCTAGACCAGTACCCAATGCGTCACAATACACATCGAACGACTTGGTATTATCGGGTTGAGCTAACACAGGTGCAGTAGTCAGATGCTCCCTGAGAGTGTGGAAAGCTTCTTCACATTTCTCATTCCATAAAAACTTTACTTCCTTCTTTAACAGTTCAGTCATGGGCTTAGCAATTCGAGAGAAATCCGGGATGAAGCGATGGTAGTATCCGGCTAAGCTGAGAAAACTGCGAATCTGGTGAACGGAGGTAGGGGGTTTCCAATCCATCACCTCTTGTACCTTGATGGGGTCAACCACTATGCCTTCGCTAGAGATCGTGTGACCCAAGAACTTTACAGTATCCAACCAAAATTCACACTTAGAAAACTTAGCATAGAGCTGGTGGTCTCTGAGTCGCTGAAGAACAATGCGAAGGTGCTTGGCATGCTCTTCCTCATCCTTGGAATAGATAAGGATGTCGTCGATGAACACCACGACGAATTTTTCAAGTTCGGGCATGAATACCGAATTCATGAGATACATGAAATAGGCAGGGGCGTTGGTGAGTCCAAAGGACATGACCAAGAATTCATATAGTCCATATCGTGTGGAGAAGGCAGTCTTAGGAATATCGCATGGGCGAATCTTGATCTGATGATATCCCGAACGAAGATCAATTTTTGAGAAGACTCTGGCTCCAGCTAATTGATCGAAGAGTACATCGATACGAGGAAGTGGGTATTTATTCTTAATGGTTACTGCATTGAGAGGTCGGTAGTCAACGCATAACCTCAAACTGTCATCCTTCTTCTTTACGAATAGGGCTGGACATCCCCAAGGTGATGCGCTAGGGCGAATGAAACCTTTGTCCAGCAGTTCTTGGAGTTGAATTTTCAGCTCTGCCAATTCTTTAGGGGGCATCCTATATGGTCTTTTGGATATAGGTGCAGTGCCTGGCTGTAGTTCAATAACGAACTCAATGTCCCTATCTGGTGGCATTCCGGGTAAGTCGTCCGGAAAGACATCGGCATACTCGCATACCACTGGAATATTCTCTAGGTTGATCCCTTCCATCAGGAAAGCACAAGAATTTGTGCACTCCCGTAACGGTAGGTAAAGGGTAGTGGCTCCGTGACTAGGTGAATTTATCTCAACGGCTCGGGAAGAAAGGTCCAGTGTGACTCCGTGCATAGTCATCCAGTTCATTCCCAAAATAATATCCATGTCATCAAGGGGTAAAAGTACGAGATATGTTTTGATGACTTTACTCCCCAATTTTATCGGTACCAGCCTTATTATTTGGTTGGATGCAATTTTTCCACCCGGTGTTGATATCATATACGACCCTTTGGTGTGACAAACATTCAAGCCTACTTTTGCACCAAACTTTGCACTAATGAAACTATGTGATGCAGCAGAATCAAACAATATGACTGCCGGCTTGTTATGGATAGAGAATGTACCCGTCATCACTGGTGCTCCCTCAGGAAGTTCTGCAAGGGTGGTGAAGTTGATCTGTCCTTGTTTGACCTGGAGGGTCTGCTTCTTGCCTTTGTTCTTATTGTTCTGGTTAGAGTCCTGGCCCTGATTGGGCAGCCTGGGTTGAGGGCATTCGCGAGCGAAATGACTGGAACTCCCGCACTTGAAACAACGATTGGTGATGCTTGGTCAAATAAACTGCTGAGTAGCGGGCCGGGGTCCAGTTTGTTGAGGCATAGGGGTCGTACAACACCTTGTTGCGGGGGCCTAATAATCCAACGTCCTGGCTGAGGGGCCTTCGGTGGAGCTGTAGGCGCAGCATTTCGCACCAAGCGATACCTCGGTGGCCGAGCGCCCGAGGGTCCAGCTGGCGCCTTTCTCTTCTTTTCAGCACGATGAGCCTCAATACAGTCCTCTTGAGTGAGGGCCATGTTGACTAGCTCATTATATGTATCGGCTTTGACAAGATTCAGTCGTTCCTTGAGTTTAGTACTCAGACCTCTACGGAAACGATCACGCTTCTTGGCATCTGTGTCTGCGTGATAGCCCGCGTATTGGCACAGGTTGTTGAAGGCTTGAGCATACTGAAGTACAGTGCGGTTACCCTGAGTGAGAGCTAAAAACTCATTTAGCTTTCTTTCCATGAGACCTTCGGGAATATGGTGTGCCCGGAACGCAGTCTTGAATTCATCCCAGGTGACAATGTGATCAGCGAGGAGCATAGCAAAATAGTGGTCCCACCATAGATGAGCTGTACCGCGAAGCTGCTGCGCGGCAAAGCGGGCCTTGTTGGCCTCTGAGCATGGGGCCACAAGTAGTGTGAACTTGGATTCGATGGTGCGAATCCATGCATCTGCGTCCAAGGGTTCCTCTGTCTGATGGAACAAGGAAGGCTGGGTCCCTAGGAAATCCGTATATCCTGCAGCTTGGGGGTGGTGGACACTTTGCCCACCCCGCTGGTGGTGTTGCTGTCCTTGCACGAGCTGGCGAAGCAACTCGGTTTGAGCGGCTATTACTTCAACCAAGTTGGGTGGTGGCGGCGGCTGTGGTTGTGATCCACTTGCGCTAGCACCAAAACCATCCGGGTTACCACGGGTTGCTCCAACCATCTGAAAAGGCGAATGTTCTTCATTAGCAACGTGATCCATATTGCTTCCATGACTCAAAAAGATCTAACGCGGAATAGTAGACTTCCAAAAGGTCATGAATAGAATCGTGGGCATAAAACTGTCTGCCATAAGAATTTTATAACTCCTGGTAGGTTCATCCAAAGTTTCTCATATTTTGGCAGTGGATAGGGAACTTAGAGATGTACCACTTTGGTATTCAGCCAAGATGCTAAATCGATGGCTAGGATGGTCAAACGATTCACTCTTTGCTTCCCTATTTTGGCTGTTTTTCAGCAGAACAAGTTATAGTATCTGGCCTATAACTTAACTTAGCAAGATCCAGTGGGGTGGAAATTTTGTGAGAACCTAGATCACAGAATTTAGGACAAGTTTGGTATTCAACACTCAGCCCAGAAATGTAGAGAGACATGGGTAAAAATTCCGACAAGTCTCAGAGATTGTGGATTTCATCGTTTCCAACTTACAACGAAATCACCCAAGTTTATCGCCGTTCCTTACATGCTGAGGGTATCCACATGGTTCAGGTGTACCCATCACAAAAGAGTTACTCAACTCCTAGTTAGCCTATTACAACACTTGCCAAAAGTTAGGCTACCCTATCGAGGAGTATGTGCAAAATTCCTTCTAGGTCATCATCTAGAAGTCATCCAAGTCGTTGACGGACGACTCGCTGTGAGCAGGAGAGTGAGCTCCTAAGTATCGGCCAAACGGTGACCAACAGCCTCAATCTCCAAGGCGGGCCACTCCGGGTGTAGCGGGTGCGGAAAAACGGTCACGTTGACACGGCACTGGGTAACTCCATTCTCTGCAAACTCCAGTCCGGCGTAACGTGGGGGAATTGGATAGCCCGCGGTGCTTAACACGTCCCACAAAATAGAGGGAAAGCCCTCCCAGTGGAGACATTGCGAGTGAACGCGTCCATCCTCATCCACCATCATGGCAATAGGCTCGGCCATCTGAACAAAAGATCAAATGGATGAGGCCAAGAAAAAGTGTGAAAAGCACAGGGACAGATTCTGTATAGAGTGCAAAAATAGCCATAACTTCCACAGTTCATATCCAAAAATTCTCAAATTTCGCCAGAACACTCCTAAGGTATTTGTGCACCACTTTTCTATTCAACACTTTGGCTGGATTAGGCTCTAAGATGGCTGTTCCCTTAAGGTCTCACTTCTCTGTCTACCAAGAAATTTCAGTGAACAGAGGGCTAGAGTTTCGTGCATCAGGGAAAATCTACCCAGCCAAAATTTACAAAATTTTAACAGAAGCTACCTGGGTAAATTTGGAACAAGTTTTGTGTTGTACTCTTTTGCAGAAAACTGTAGGAAGGGGGCCTAAAAATTTAAGGGGCAGAAGTGCTTATTCTGGACAGAAATCTGACATTCCATGGTTTCTGTTATTTCTTATTATCCATAAGTTCAGAATTTTTCATTTTTGAACAGGTGATAGAACACAAAATTTGGAACAATTCTTTCAACATGAACTTTACCAGAAAAGGTCATTTTCTCTGATCAATAATTCTCTCTTCTCGGTCATGGTAGATTTGGGACAGATTCGCTAGATAGTCCTTATGCAAAATCACGTTTAGATATGCAAGAACCTTACCACTCTCATACAACGCATTTTCAATTCCAGATATATATGGTCATGATGCATGCATGTCCTATTTGTCCTCACAAAATAAACAATTGCCAAATAGCTTTGGTCTTACGAAGTTAGTTTCGGTGGCATACACAATACGGCTCTCCCTATAATAGCTAGTCGAGATAACTCTAACCGTTCTTAACTTATCGCAATCGCGGTTAGTGTACCTGCAGAAGATTGATATAGCACATATATTTCATGGACCTTTCATGCCAGCACTCATGAAAGCGTCCGTATTCATTACCGTTTACTTATAGAAATGATATCTGTACAATTTCCGCCGTACAGACGACGTTAACATACGCTATCGAGATAGCGTATTCACGGGGGTACCGTCATGAGACGGGGGTATGAACAGCGATCGCCATACCCTGCGCCAAACCTTCTACTCCCAATATATTCAACTAACCGTTGGCATATTGGCAGCACCTCAAGTAAGCCACTGCTTGAGGGCAGCGTTCGGTTCGCATCACCGACAGGAAGGCCAAGCTCTCTCAGTTGGCTGAGGATTCTTACCTTCTTACCTTAGCGATGAGTGCGTCGTTATAGAATTTAAGGCCGGTTGTGCACGAAAGTAAGTTTTGACAGAAAGTAATGTGCTGGAAGTCAGTTGATAATATATAGAGGTTAGATAGCCACCTAGTAACTTTCCCATAATCCCTTAGGGCTTTACGAACTAGGTACCATCCTTAACGCACCAACGTATTTCGCAACACATCCTTCTAGTTAAGTTTTAGTAAAACGAGTTTTTAAGGTATGTCGCATTCTCTGGCGTATGCATTTCGGCTCTGGTGCCAGCTGTTACCAGCTGTGGCACCAGCTACGGCTCTGATACCAGCTGTGGCAGAACCACCTGAATTAATCCGGCTCAAGTGTATTAACCATCACCATTAGGGCAATCTCGGTTAACCTTACACTTCAAACGGAGTAATCCACTGGTCTGTCGGGTATAACCTCCCGATACAACCACGGTAGAGCGGATCGAATGCCATACATACAAATGCTCATGCGACGATGAGCCTAGAGAATACCACATTCCAGCAAATATTACAAAATTATCATAAGTGAAGATTACAGACCAAGTTTGAGTTTAGAAACCAAGTACTTCAGTGATCACAACTAATAAGTTCTTCAGAGTTTAAGTTGCAGCGGAAAATAAAACAACGAAAGCTACTCGACGATACAGGATGTCTCGGTGAAGCCCGTACGAGACATCACTCGGCATTATCTCCATTGGACGGAGGCGTATCCCATTCCACCGACCAACCAGGGGGAAGAGTGCAGGGCCAAGTTAAGCTAGCAATCATATCTTCGAAGGTCTCACCTGAAAACGAGCCACAAGCAAGGCTGAGTATACTAATACTCAGCAAGACTTACCCGTGTAGTGGAATCTACTCCACCGACTCTAGACATGCAAGGCTTTTTGGCTCAGGGGTTTGTTTTGCCGAAAAGCATCTACAAGTGGGTCCTTACTTTCAACTTTTAGCTCAAGATTCTAGTTTCATTAACCATTCTAGATAAGCAGCTATCCAATAGCATTCATGGTGAAGCATTAATTTTCATCCAACAAGTTCATTCATCATCATTGTTCCTCTTCTTACTCTGTGGGAAAAGGGGGTTAAGCAGTCTCAATAGCCGTGAGAAACGGACGATTCGAATCGAATTTCTTAACCTTGCAAGGGAAACCTAAACACACGTCACGTGGTTACTCACAGAGTCACACGTGCAACTTTTCCCTTCAATTCCCGCTTCATGGAACAGGCCCACCGCCCTCGACTACACCTCCCCACAGACCTCGGTACGTCGGGCCGTGGCGGCCGATGCACCCGCCATTAGCTAGATGTGAACGAATTCAAGACAGTGGGGAGTATATTCCGGCCTCGGTTCAATCCAGTACTTAAGCTTACCGATTACCATATTCTCGGCATGTGGTTAGTACGTTCAAAGACTTAACCACCACTACCACACACTGCGGCCTTAGCATTTTTCACTAAACAGACGGGCCTCAATCGTAAACATCGTACCATAGCCCGTCCGTTGTCCTTATGATTGCAGCGTGTAGTAAACAATCAACTCCTAATTTCTCGCGAGTGACAGGAAATCACTCGACTTTTACCGAGTCCTATTAGCATAGCATTCTATCGAACCTTGCATCTAGTGTTCAGAGCATGGGTATCTAGGATCATGCAACTAAGTTTTCTCCAACTCCTATAAACTTAATGCATAAGTAAAGTAGAGTAATAAGTTGCATAAGTTTAGAAAATAGGGTTCATGCTCCGGGGCTTGCCTTCTTGTGAACAATTAGCTTGGGGCTCTTCCGAACTTGGGCTCGGGTCTTCAAGAGCTTCAGTTAGATTTACTTGAGCTTCACGCTGCTCACTCTCGGACGCGGGTACCAGCTCGTACGTTCCATCGTCGAGAGTAGTCGTTTCTACATGAATGCACAAGTTTAAGTAGTGGTGATAGTAAATGACATGATTTCCTTCACGATAAAGTTGCAGTTTGTAAAACATGAGTTTGTTGTGGAGTGAGTTACTTTATCATTCATGGGCAATCGTTAATAGAGTAGATTAGTACAATAAGTAACTTCGTTAAGCAAGGTGGGGTGGGTGTTCATGGGAACTTATGTTCCTTATGGAAACATGATTTAAGTGTAACTACTACAGGGAGTAGTTTCTGGTCATGAAATCTTGGGTCTAGGCACATCAGGAAAAGATATGCTTACTGTAAAATTTTCAGATGTTTTCATGCCGCAGATTAGTTATGAAAAATATATCACATGGTGGCTGCAAGATTCTTGTTCTTTTTGTACAGAACAAATGGTGCAAAAAATGAGTCTAAGATTATTACAGGGCTTTCATTTCATCAAGAAGGAGCTACTGTAATTTTTATAGGATTTATTATGCAGTTTTCGGAGCATAGTAAATATGACATTACACACCTAGGTTATTTAAGGATTTATTTTTACAGGATCCTACACAGGGTTTTCGTCCATGAAACTTTTTTCACAGCATCCACTACTACTGAGTAACGTCTAATACAAATATGAGTATTTTCCAAGCTAAGATACTATTTTCTTAAATTAATGTATTTTATTAGCACATAAATCAAATAAATAGGTTCCTGTGAGATAAAAAATCTCCCAATTTTTCTCTGGCGTCTAGGTACCATTACACAAGTATAGAAAAAGTTTCATTTGGTGATTCCTAACCTAACTGCAGGGATAAAAATATTTAGCCACTTATGGTATGAAAATAAGTTTAATAAACAGTGTAGATAGAAACGAAATTTGGGCCTGATCTTTTTACACAGTCCTAAACATCAAGAAACTAACTCACTGCCTAAAATTTAGGGTCAGCATTGATATACAACAGTGGGTACAAAATAAGTCAATTAAAACTTCCATTTAATGTAAAGCAAAATATATTGAGAATCTGAGAAACTTTTCATAACGAAAGTTGTAGAGTTTCTTCTAAGGATTCCAGAACAGTTGAGTATGCATTTTTCTGAATTTTCTACGGTTTTATACGAATTTTACAATTTCACTAATTTGGTTAAAACTTTCTTTACAGAGGGGTCCCTGAAAACTAGCAGAAAACCCCCTAGGAAGATTTGGGCGATTGCAATGTAGTCCCTGGTCGCGATTCACGGCGGGGAACATCCTGTCCGGCCGAATTCCGGCGGGCTTGGTCGCCGGCGGCGAGGGCAAGGTGGGGGAGGAGCAAGAGGAGGTTGGGGGCGGAGGCGGTCTGAGCGGGGCTGCCCGCGGCTACCAGGGGGCGGCGACGGGTGGAGCTCAGCTCCGGCGAGCTGGGCGGCGGGGCTCGGGCTGGGAGGCTTCGTGCGGAGGTAGGAGAGCGATTTTGGGGCCTAGCTCGGGTCGAGGAGGGGCGGAGGAGGGGGTTCCACGGCGGCGGCATGGGCGGCAACCGGTTCTGCGACTCTGCTCTGTTCTGGCGGGGAAGAAGAAGGAACAGGGAGAGGAGGGAGGGGCGCTGTGCCGAGCTTTATAGCCAGTGGAGCTCGTGGGGGCGAGCTTGGCACGGCCGGGACGCTGGGTGGAGGGGCGGCGAGGCTGGGGCGCCATTGGGTGGCGGGGCGGCGGCCAGAGGCGCGCCATGCGAGTGGCCGGCGTGCTGGGCGAGCAGGTTGGCGCGCCGGGGCGCGACGTCACGTGCGGACGACACGGGCGTGCGATTGGCGAGCTGGGGCGGCACGATGGGGGCACGCCGTTGGGTGGCGGGGCGGCGGCCAGCGACTGGGCGGCTGTACCGGCCGGGGCGCTCGGATTGGGCAGAGGCATGGCGTGCGGGAGGGAGAAGGAGACGCGGCCGCGGTTGGGCGAGCGGGGGCGGTGCTGCAGCGCGCCGGGGGTTGGCTTGGCGCCTGTTGCCGCGCAGGCACCGATGGCCAGGTGGCCGGCGGCTGTCGGGCATGGGGGCCGTGCAGCAGAGGAGGGGAGAGAGGGAGAGAGGGAGGAGCGAGGGGCCTAAACGCGAGAATTTGAAAAGTTTCAGGGGGCTGGGTGCAAATAGGGCGTTTTCTCCTCTTTCTAATTTGAATTTCAAAAGCTTTTGAACATGAAAGTTGTTCAGAATAAAAAGTTCTACAAGTTTGGTTTCAGGCAACATCTCATTTGGCTTATGGTTTGAAAGTTAATTTAAAAATTCAAAAGTATCCAAATGTGCCCAAATTCAATTTGAATTTCAACTTAACTTGTTCTAATTCTTTTCACCCTTTTTATTAGTTGGTTAACCATAGGGTTAGGCTAATGACATTGATTTAGAAATGTAAATTATCAGGGTTGTCACAAGAAGCAATGGAAAAAGTCCTGATTGGATTAGGAGACGGCGGTGGAAGATTCTGCGGGAGTCTGTTTCCTTTTTAAAGATATTATAGATATAGTAGTTTTTCTGTTTAAAATAAAATTGTAACGAGTTGTAATCGACCAGGAGTCTTGGTTTTAGGGTATAAATAGGAGTCGTCAGGGCTTCGTGAAGGAAATCAACACATCAATCAACAAAACACTTCTAATTTTTCCTAGTACTTTACTTTCAAGTCGGCGACTTCGCCAATACTTTTTCTTCTTTCACGAGTTCGTACGGATTGGCAGGGCTGCATCAACTTGATCTCCAGCCAATTGGTAGGTTCCGCTTATCGAGTAACATCTGAGCTTTAACTACGGGCGCATCACTGTGGTTTCGTTTGGATTTATTCACCAGTTATCGATATTTACTAGAATTACAAGTTTTACCTGTTGTTCTAGTATTATCACTAGTTATCCAGCTTCAGATTGGAACTATCGGCTTTATCATAGCTCTTCCTCGTCCATCGTCACATAGCCGATTAGATCTATTTCAAGTGTTGCATTTGTAATAATTGTTTAAGTTGCTCCAGCAGTTTTCTTTTCAATTATTACGTGATTATCGGCTGACCATAGCCGGTTATCCTCATAGCAAATCGACCGATTCGCCGACGCGCTTCAAGGGACAGATCGGAACCCCAGCCGATCGGAAAGCCCTGAATTTAATATCTTAATTCCTTGTCAATCAATAGGTCAGATTGACTGGCACGCCGCGCGAACCACACCAGAGCAATAACCCGAACAGGAGCTAAGCAGATTCTCCCGGGTCGTGTGTCCGACGCTGAAGACCATCGGCCGATTCTTGGCCAATTTTAGCGCCAACAGGGTTAGGGCCTGGATAGCTAGGTTTAGTTAGTTTAGGGCTTTAGGTGGGGCCCACTTTAGGGTAGATGGTTAGGTTAGTAGATAAATTCAAATTGAGGGTCCACTCAATTTGAATTCCACACAAGTTCAAAGAATTGAAATAATTTCAAAACAATTAGATTTAAACAAGGTAGAAGTGAAACCCAAATAAAATCCAAATGGTTCACACTAGCAGTAAGGCTCTTATAGTTAATTGGTTTTAATTTTCTAGGATTTTTAGAGAGAACAAGCATTAACCTTAAGCTATGCTAGCTAACAACACTCTCATACAAAAAGTTTTTGAAATTTCACATTCTTGCACATTAACATTCCGGGAGAAAATTTCAAGATGTTACAGACTCCCCCCCTCACAAGAATCTCGTCCCCGAGATTAAAGGCTTACTTTGGGATTCGTAGGATGAGGGTCATTATCTCCAAACAAGCTTCTGATATTAAAATGATGATTCTAATGCTTACTCTTGAACTGGGTTTCTTCTCTCGTCTTGGTTGGGTTTCCTGGTGCCTGACAGAGCTCCTAGCTTGTCACAGCTTAACTCTTAATCCTCCTGATGTCCGATTCTAACATGTGGTTACTCCTCATTGTCGGTTCTTCATCTGTGGCTTCCACGGGGCCAGTTCCAGTTATCCTGACTTATGGCTGACACCAACTCGTTCCCTTATTATGCTCATCGAGGTTGCAAGTCATGATGACGTTCTCTGATGGTGATGCCAACTACTATGCTCTCCCGAGCATGCTTGCCGGGGCGGGGATACCAACTAAACCCTTCCCCACTCGGGGTTGCTTCCCTTGTGGGTTGCATCATCTGATGGTGAGTTTTGACTATGACGATCTTACGGAGGGTGTTCCCCATCATTCTAAGCTTGAGTTGAAGGTTGTGTTGACACAAGATTTTGACACGTGTTGAATCGGCGTCAGGAGAAGAGATTGGCCGATGCGGCAAATCTAAAGGCTACAGTAAAGAATCGGCGGATTGAGGTTACAGTTGGGAATCGGCCGATTGGCGATGCAACTTGCGCCAACAAGATTGGGACCACAACAGAGGATCCCGGTTAAAAGTGGCCTAATGTTGGTCAACGGAATAATGCTGATTCGGTCAAGAGGCAAAAGAAAAGAGTCCTGATTGGATTAAGAGACGGCGGCAGAAGATTCTGCGGGAGTCCGTTTCTTTTATAAGAGTATTATAGATATAACAGTTTTTAATAAGATTGTAACAAGTCGTAATCGACCAGGAGTCCTAGTTTTAGGGTATAAATAGGAGTCGTCAGGGCTTTGTGAAATATCAACAATCAATCAACAAAACACATCTACTTTTTCCTAGTACTTTAGTTTCAAGTCGGCGACTTCGCCAATACTTTTTCTTCTTTCACGAGTTCGTACGGATTGGCAGGGCTGCATCAACTTGATCTCCGGCCAATTCGTCCATCGTCACATAGCCGATTAGATCTATTTCAAGTGTTGCATTTGTAATAATTGTTTAAGTTTCTCCAGCAGTTTTCTTTTCAATTATTACGTGATTATCGGCTGACCTTAGCCGTTATCTTCATAGCAAATCGGCCGATTCGCCGACGCGCTTTAAGGTACAGATCGGATCTCCAGCCGATCGGAAAGCCCAGAATTTAATACTCTTGTTTCCTTGTCAATCAACAGGTCAAATTGACTGGCACGCCGCGCGAACCGCACCAGGGCAATAACCCAAACAGGAGCTAAGCAGATTCTCCCGGGTCGTGTGTCCGACGCTGAAGATCATCGGCCGATTCCTGGCCGATTTTTAGCGCCAACACACTTTTGGCATGCCTGGTGGGACCCAACTTCAAGACCCAATATGTCAAAGAACGCAGAAGTTTCCGAGAGCAATATCATTAAGGTCACAGAAGCGGATCCCAAGGACGACCAGAAGGAAGAATTGGCTAAACATCTGGAAGATTACAAAAAGATGTATTTGCTGTCGTTCAGTCATACCAGAAGCGGGGAAGCAGTCAAGAAAGCTCCTCTTCCTGTTCCCCGCCACATCACCATCGCTGAGGATTCGGGGAAGATGTCCGATATGATCCAACAATCCGTTTATCAGGCTTTTATCGACCAATCCTCGGTGATGACCAACACGGTGTATAACACCGTCATCAGCTCTCTAGTCAGTGGAGCAGCTCAAGGATATCAGAGCCAGCCTATGCCCCACCTATTGCACCTCCAGCCAGAAGCTCACCAGTCACATCCCACTCGGCTCCTCAGCCGATGTCGACGCAACGCGAGGGATACAACACTCCGTTGCCTCCAGCGTCTCCAAGGTATAACGGTGCACCATGTTTCCCATCGCAGGCCCCGCTTCAGCCTGTCCAGATTGCTTCTGTGCAATCGCTGCCCACAAACTCAGTACCCTAGGGGGCATCGGCAACGATGGCTTTTCCCGATCAATCAACCGGACATGGGAGCTATCCAATCCAGGCGCCGTTCCACTCGGCCGTCCAGCCGACGGTCCCTTAGTATCAACCAGCCCTGTCAGAAATCGGCAGGGGGGCAGGCGCTGTAGAGGCACTCTGAAGCACGACACCAATGACAATGTACGACGGGGCGGTGGATTCGCTTCGCCATCGACTGTTAACTGCTCAGACGGCCATAACACAATAGAATTCACCGCATGCTTCGATCCATCACCCGGCCGCTCCGCCGCCAATCCTCCAACATATGCCGGCACCTCAAACGGCTGTTCATCAGCAGCAGGTGGACTGGACGGCAAGAATAGCAGAGGTAATTCAGGACCAGTTTGGGTTGAAGCCGAAAGTGCAGAATTATACATACAAGACGCCATACCCATCGGCCTACGACCTGCTGCCGTTTCCCCACCGGTACAAGGTTCCTGATTTTACCAAGTTTTCGGGGTTGGACGACACATCTACCATTGAGCATATTAACAGATTCATCATCCAGTGTGGGGAAGCCACCACGCAAGATGCTCTGAGAGTGCGCCTGTATTCATCATCTCTATCTGGATCGGCCTTCCAGTGGTTCACCACTTTACGACCTAATTCCATTGTTACTTGGGCCGATCTAGAAAAGCAGTTCCATAAGTACTTCTACGCGGGAGTACATGAGATGAAGCTCTCAGATTTGACCAGCCTCAGGCAGAGGAGCGATGAACCAGTAACTGGATACATACAGAGGTTCAAAGAAATCAGGAACAAATGCTACAGTCTAGCTCTGACCGATGCCCAGTTAGCCGATATCGCTTTCCAAGGCCTCTTGCCACAAATCAAGGAAAAGGTATGCCTCACAGGAATTTGAAAGCCTAAGCCAGATCGTTCACCGATTGGCAGGTCAGGAAGTCCGTCCATTTGAGCAGCGGAGGAATTTCCAGAAGAAGGTGGCATATCTGGAAGGGTCTGAATCAGAGGGAAAGGAAGAAATCGGCCTAGCAGAATGGGTAAAAGGCAAGAAGCCAATATCATGCCCTTTTGGAAAGAAAGAACCAGAAACATTCGGTTTGATACGACAAAGGCCGATAAGATTTTTGACTTACTACTTCAGGAGGGGCAGATCAAGCTATCACCATACCATACCATTCCTTCGGCCGATCAGCTCAAGAAGATGAAATACTGCAAGTGGCACAACGCCACGTCTCATGACACGAATGAATGCAAGATCTTCCGACAACAGATATAGCCTGCCATTGAGCAGGGAAGACTCAAGTTTGAAACTCCGGCAAAGCCGGCGAAGCCGATGAAGATTGACCAGCATCCTTTCCCAGCCAACATGGTTGACACGGGAAGAAACGCAACTTCAAACCAAGGTGCTGAAGTCGGAATCGGCAAGAAGAAGCGGCGCCGTAGATCCCAGGAAGCAGGTCATGGTGGATGAAGTCAAAGGGAAAAGGCGGGCTGAGGACAAGAGCGAAGGATCGGGACGATCACGTAGACCCATCACTTCCCAATTTTTGCTCAGCAAATATCGACGGCAGCAAGAACAGTCAAGATGCCACGAGGAGATGATACGCCGACACGAGGATCATTGGCAATGTCCGTTCTTCATCCACTGCTGGAAAAACGACCTCAGATTGCCCTCAGCCGATAACTGTCCTGAGTGCAACGGATTGAGCCGCAACGATCGCCCGTTCAAAAGATCACGCTCCAGAGACAGAGAATCAGAGCCGATTAGCAGAAATCGGCGCGAACAAGAAGGACGGCGCCTTTCAGTCCATGATCGGCTGGGGGGCAGAGTTGACCGGTATCACCGGTCGAAAGGCAGGATCAACTAGCAGGAGCGACTAGGGGGTAGGACCAGCGTACACGATCGGCTGGAAGAGATGGCTGATGACAGGGTGCCAGACGAAAACCCTTTAGGAAGGGAACCAGATTGGGAGCACGCCAAATCGTCGGCCAGACCGATGAACCCCAGATGGTGCCCTGAAGGATTGTCTAAATCCCAGAAGCGGAGAATCCAACGCCTGCGCCAATAGGAGCAACAGGAAGAAGAACAGAGGCAGGCGCTGGAAAAGAGAAACGTCAAGTCTCGAGTCTGGCACCCCAAGAAAAACAACAACAAGGAAGCGAACAGTTAAGAATTGACAGCCGATGTCAACATGGTATTCATATTGCCGATGGAGGTCATGGCGCCTGCCGATCGAGACAAGGCGGCAAGGGTGGAAGAGCAAATGGCGCAATTGGTGTTAGAGCCGATGACGGCTACCTTTGAGAAACCAGAAGACGAAAAACGGCAACATCTCAAGGCATTATATCTCAAAGGGTACGTTAACGGACGACCCGTTACCAGGCTACTAGTGGATGGAGGCGCCGCAGTCAACATCATGCCGTATGCCATATTCCGCAAGTTAGGCAAAAGCAATGAAGACCTAATCAAGATGGACATGATGCTCAAGGACTTCGAGGGCAACGTGTCTCCCGCCCGTGGAGCGCTCTGCGTCGACCTCACCATCGGCAGTAAGACCCTTCCTACTACCTTTTTCGTTATTAATGGCAAGGGGTCCTACAACATGTTGCTCGATCGCGACTGGATACATGCGAATTGTTGTGTCCCATCTACAATGCACCAATGCCTCGTGCAATGGGTCGGCGACAGTACAGAGATAGTCATCGCCGATTCCGCCTACAGCGTCGCAGCGGCCGACACGCAACAGTGGAGCTGTGAACACATCAGGTGTATATCCGGCAGGACTTGGGACACTGATTTCTTGAAGGTGTCCGATTTCGGTCTACAGCCGATCCAAGCAGTCGGCTCTGAAGATTCAGAATAGATGGATCAGTTTGTCCGAGAAGACGGAAAGCTTGGGCATGGGTTTACGTCGGCCGATTCATTAGAGATGGTGGATTTGGGAGATGGTAGCAAACCAAGGCTGACGTATATTAGTGCTAACTTGGATCCTGGATATAAGTGTAAATTGATAAGTTTATTAAAAGAATTCAAGGATTGCTTTGCTTGGGATTACCATGAGATGCCAGGTCTAGACCGGTCCATTGTTGAACACCGGTTACCTATAAAATCAGGATATCGGCCATATCAGCAGCCTGCACGATGGTGCAACCCCAAAATTCTACCGGATATAAAGGCCGAGATCACAAGGTTGATTGAAGCAGGATTTATTCGGCAGTGCCGTTACGCCGAATGGATTTCTAATATTGTGCCCGTGTGTAAGAAAAATGGAAAACTTCGCGTATGCATCGACTTCAGGAACCTAAAACAGGCTACACCAATGGACGGATATCCAATGCCGACGGCCGATGTCTTGATAGATGCTGCCGCAGGACACAAAGTCATCAGTTTCATGGACGGTAACGCTGGGTACAATCAGATATTAATGGCCGAAGAAGATATCTCGAAAACGGCTTTCAGGTGTCCGGGCCACCTTGGTCTATTCGAGTGGGTTGTAATGACCTTTGGGTTAAAGAACGCCGGTGCTACATATCAGCAGGCCATAAACTATATCTTTCACAAGCTCATTGGTGCATCGGTGGAAATTTACATAGATGATGTTGTGGTCAAGTCAAAAGGTCATCAGGAACATCTGGCCGATTTACAAGAAGTACTGGAGTGCACAAGGAAGCATGGGTTGAAAATGAACCCGAACAAGTGTGCATTCGGTGTATTGGCCGGCAATTCTTAGGATTCATGGTCCATGAGCGCGGGATAGAGGTTAACCGGAAGACCATAGACGCCATCAACAAAGTTGTAGCGCCACAAAATAAAACTGAGCTGCAATCCCTCATCGGCAAGGTCAATTTTATTAGAAGATTCATATCCAACTTGTCGGGGCACATTCGAGCTTTCACCCCTTTGTTGAAATTGAAGCCCGACCAGGAATTCGTGTGGGGAGAACAACACAGAGCGTTAGAAGATATCAAGCAATATCTGGTTTCACCTCCGGTGTTAGTCCCGCCACAGCCTGATAAGCCGTTCAAATTATACTTATCGGCTAATGAACAAGCTATTGGATCGGCGTTGGTACAGGAGTTCGAAGGAAAAGAACGGGTGGTATATTATGTCAGCAGAAGACTCCTGGACGCCGAAACAAGATATTCCCTGGTGGAACGACTGTGCCTGTGTTTATACTTCTCGTGTACCAAGCTCAGGCACTATTTGTTATCGGCAGAGTGCATAGTGGTATGCAAAGATGATGTGGTGTAGTATATGCTATCACTGCCGATTTTGAAAGGACGGATTGGAAAATGGATCCTCGCTCTGTCAGAATTTGACTTAAGGTACGAATCGGCCAAAGCTGTCAAAGGTCAAGTCATGGCTGATTTCATAGCCCAACGTTGTGGACTGGAAATTGCTATCGTTGAACCAGTTCCATGGACTCTTTATTTCGATGGTTCTTCGTGTGGGACCGGATCGGGAATCGGCATCGTTCTTGTATCGCCTCGGGGGGCAAGTTATGATTTCTCTCTGCCGATAGAAGCGTCTGCAACTAATAACCAGGCGGAATACCGAGCTATCCTAAAGGGTATCCAATTATTAAGGGAAGTCAAGGCTGATGTAGTCGAAATTTTTGGGGATTCCATGCTCATCGTAGATCAATTAATGGGGAAATCTGAATGCAAAGATGATATCTTAAGGATTTACTATGAAGATTGCCTCCAGCTGTTAAAGGGATTCAAGTCTGCAATAATTGAGCATATCCCTAGAAGTTATAATGAAGAGGCCAACAGGCTGGCCCAACATGCGTCCGGATATCGGCCGATTCAAGGAGCTTTGATTTTAGAGCTCGCGACCGATGACTGGCGAAAGGAGATTGCTGATTACTTGAGGGATCCGTCCCAGAAGGTGGATCAGCGAGTGCGCTTCCAGGCCACAAAATATGTGTTACTTGAAAACGATTTGTTTTACCGGATGATTGATGGGGTTCTTCTCAAATGCCTGGGAACAGAAGAAGCAAAAGTCCTGATGGGGGAAATCCATGAAGGCGTATGTGGAGCCCATCAATCGGCTCACAAGATGAAGTGGATGATCAGAAACAATGGGTATTACTGGCCAACGATTCTTGAGGATTGTTTCAAATATTATAAAGGATGCCAGGACTGTCAGAAGTTTGGCAATGTGCAGCGCACGCCAGCTTCGGCTATGAATGCAGTAATCAAGCCGTGGCCATTCAGAGGTTGGGGAATAGATCTCATCGGACAGATTCACCCTCCATCGAGTAAAGGGCATAAGTTTATATTGGTGGCCACCAATTATTTTACTAAGTGGGTGGAGGCAGTTCCTTTAAGGAACGTGACATCGGCCAATATGATCGAGTTTGTTAAGAACCATATTGTTTATCGATTCGGTATTCCTCAGACTATCACAACTGATCAGGGAACGATGTTCACCTCTGGAGAATTTGGAGAATTCATCGCCGATATGGGGATTAAATTATTAAATTCTTCTCCGTACTATGCTCAAGCCAATGGCCGGGCCGAATCATCCAATAAGGGGATAATCAAGTTGATCAAGAGGAAGATAGAGGAACAACCCAAAAAGTGGCACATGTCTCTAGCCGAATCTCTATGGGCTTATAGGATGGCTCGCCACGGAGCCACTAAGATATCTCCTTATCTGCTGGTGTTGGCGCTAAAATCGGCCGGATAGGAATCGGCCGATGGGTCTTCAGCGTCGGACACACGACCCGGGAGAATCTGCTTAGCTCCTATTCGGGTTATCGCCCTGGTGCGGTTCGCGCGGCGTGCCAGTCAATCTGACCTGTTGATTGACAAGGAAAAAGAGTATCAAATTCCAGGCGCGTCGATCGGCTGGATTTCCGATCTGTCCTGAGGAGCGCGTCGGCAGCAAATCGGCCGATTTGCTATAGAGATGATCGGCTATGGGTCAGCCGATGATCGTATAGTAATTGTAAAGAGAACTGCTAGAGCAATCTAAACAATTACTATAGAAGCAACACTTGAAACAGATCTAATCGGCTGTATGATGATAAATCGAAGGAGAACAATGACGAAGCCGATTACTCTGATCTCAAGCTGGATAACTGGTGATAATACTAGAATAACAGGTAAAACATGCAATTCTAGTAAATATCGATAACTGGTGAATAAATCCAAATGAAACCACAGCGATGCGCCCGTAGTTAAAGCTCGGATATTACTCGGTAAGCGGAACCTACCAATTGGCCGGAGATCAAGTTGATGCAGCCCTGCCAATCCGTACGAACTCGTGGAAGAAGAAAATATTGGCGATGTCGCCGACTTGAAAGTAAAGTACTGGTAAAAAGTAGAAGTATTTTGTTGATTGATGTGTTGATATCGCAAAGCCCTAGCGACTCCTATTTATACCCTGAAACTAGGACTCCTGGTCGATTACGACTTGTTACAACCTTATTTAAAAAACAGGAAAACTACTATATCTACAATAACTTTTAAAAAGGAAACGGACTCCCGCAGAATCTTCCGCCGCCGTTTCCTAATCCAATCAGGACCTCTTCAATTGCTTCCCGACCGACTTAGCATGCCTTGTTGACCAGCTTTTGACCAGGATCTTCTGGAATAATCCCATCCTGTTGGCATAGGCTGCGCCACCAATCGGCCGATTTTCAACTGTTACCTCAATCGGCCGATTCCTCACTGTAGCTTTCAGATCTGCTGCATCGGCCAATCTTCTCCTCCTGACGCCGATTCAACACGTGTCAAAATCTGGCGTCAACACATGGCCCCCAGTTTCGGAGTAAAATATAACTTTTTCTTCGAAACTCTTTCTTTAATCCTTCTCTCTAAGCTTCCCAATTGTGACAGGAGTAAACCTCAGAGTCAATTGCGTTACCTTTTCCTCTGCATCTGATCCTTTCTCTAGAATCAACTCCATGACATGGAATCCGGTAACAGGATAAACATCATGTTGGCGTGTAGACTCAAACTTTGACCATCTCCCCTGGCAGCTTTACATTTACTGATGCCTTTACTCCGACGGTACACGTCTTGCCAACCCTTTGTCTCTTCCTTTCTATAAATACGACTCTTCGTACTACTTCCAAAAATGCTCATCTTGTTCGTCTTCTTTTCCTTCTGAATCCCGACCTTCACCGTCTTCGGTCAAACATTAAAATGTCTTCTCGATCCTCCTCTTCTGTTAACCAGGTATTAATTTTCTCTCCATCCCTTCCTGAGATATCTTACTTTGTTCCAACATGTTTGTCTTGTTCTTGCTTTCAGCCGAACCATCTTAACCCTGGTTTGGAAAGAGCGATCGAAATCGTACATTCAGACAAACCATTGTTGCAAGCTGATATAGATCTGATAAAAGCTCATTCTGAAGAACTCAAAGATCATGCTCCTGCTAATATCCGACCAATCTTGGATTATATGAATCTCGTCTGCTTTGAACAAATGCCAACCTCTGACGAGAGTTCCTCATCTTCACATCGACTTGCTGAAGCTAAAACTGAAGTCGCCATGAAAGATTTGGAAGAGGAGAAGGCCCGCCTGCTGAAAGAACTCTGCAACCAAGCTGAAACTGGAGCCACTGCAGAGGACTTGAAAGATGAAAGGCTCACCCTCATGATAAGACTAGGTCACGTCGAAAGAGAAATCCAACGTAGGCGTAATCAGTAGTACTTTTTATTCTAAGGGCGACTTATACCATGTCGGCCATGTAATCTGTGATTTCCATTCAATAATGAATCCCAATGTTTCCTTCACCAGATGTGTAGCCAGAAAAACCGACGAGAAATCGGCCATGTTACTTTGATATATTCTGCTGTAAGTTATGTGTCTACCCAAATGCTTGGATAGTACCTCTTCAGATATTGTCCATTTAGAGCTCTTGGGAATTCCTCCCCTTCTATTGTCTCCCAAATGTATGCATTTCCAGGAGCACATCGGCCGATTCTATACGGCCCTTCCCAAGTGGGTGACCATTTACCGAATTTGGGATCCTTAGATCCTATCGGCAGCACCAGCTTCCATACCAGATCTCCCTGAGAGAACTGTTTGACTTTGACCTTTTTGTCATACCATCTGGCCACCCTTTTCTTGTTCTCTTCTATGCTAATCAGGGCTCTTAACCGTAAATCCACCAATTCATCAAGTTCATCTTTCATGAGAAAGGAATAGTCATCGACCGTTAACTGATCCTGTAGCGATATGCGTCTTGACCCTGTCCTTATCTCCCACGGTAAGACCACTTCATGACCATAAACCAAATGATAAGGGGATATTTTAGTAGCCCCATGACAGGCCATCCTGTACGCCCATAAAGATTCAGCCAAAGACATATGCCACTTCTTGGGTTGCTCTTCTATCTTCCTCTTGATTAGCTTGATTATCCCCTTGTTAGACGATTCTGCTTGGCCATTGGCTTGAGCATAGTATGGAGAAGAATTTAATAATTTAATTCCCATATCGGCGGCGAACTCTCCGAATTCTCCAGAAGTGAACATTGTCCCTTGATCAGTTGTGATGGTTTGAGGAATACCAAATCGATATATAATATGGCTTTTAACAAACTCAATCATATCGGCCGATGTCACGTTCCTTAAAGGAACTGCCTCCACCCACTTGGTAAAATAATTTGTAGCCACTAATATGAACTTATGCCCTTTGCTAGATGGAGGATGAATCTGTCCGATGAGATCTATTCCCCAACCTCTGAACGGCCACGGCTTAATTATTGGATTCATAGCCGATGCTGGTGCGCGCTGAACATTGCCAAACCTTTGACAGTCTTGGCATCCTTTGTAATACTTGAAACAATCTTCAAGGATGGTTGGTCAGTAATATCCATTGTTCCTGATCATCCATTTCATTTTGTGAGTCGATTGATGAGCTCCACACACGCCTTCACGGATCTCTCCCATCAGAACCTTTGCCTCTTCTGTTCCCAGGCATTTGAGAAGAACTCCATCAATCGTCCGATAAAATAAATCATCTTCAAGCAACACATACTTTGTAGCCTGAAAACGTGTTTGCCGATCCACCTTTTGGGATGGATTTTCCAAGTAATCGGCGATCTCCTTTCGCCAGTCATCGGCCGCGAGTTCTAGCGTCATCGCTCCCTGAATCGGCCGATACCCAGAAGCATGCTGAGCCAGTCTGTTGGCTTCTTCATTATAATTCCTGGGGATATGCTCAATTATTGCAGATTTGAATTCTTTCAAAAGTTGAAGACAATCCTCATAATAAATCCTCAAGATGTCATCCTTGCACTCAGATCGTCCTGTTAACTGATCCACAATGAGCATGGAGTCCCCAAAGATCTCGGCTGCATCAGCCCTGACTTCCCTTAATAATTGGATGCCTTTCAGAACAGCTTGATATTCCGCCTGGTTATTAGTTGCAGAGGCTTCTATCAGCAGAGAGAAATCATAAGTTGCCCCCCGAGGCGATACAAGAACAATGCCGATTCCTGATCCGACCCCACACGAAGAACCATCAAAATATAGAGTCCATGGAACCGGTTCAACGGTGGCAATTTCTGGTCCACAATGTTGAACTACGAAATCGGCCATCACTTGATCTTTGATGGCTTTGGCCGATTCGTACCTTAGATCGAATTCTGATAAAGCCAGGATCCATTTTCCAATCCGCCCCTTCAAAATCGGCAATGATAGCATATACTTCACCACATCATCCTTGCACACGACTATGCATTCTGCCGATAGCAAATAGTGCCTGAGCTTAGTACATGAAAAGTACAAGCACAAGCATAATCGCTCCACCGAAGAATATCTTGTTTCGGCGTCTAAAAGTCTTCTGCTGACGTAGTATACCACTCGTTCTTTCCCTTCAAACTCCTGTACCAACGCCGATCTAATAGCCTGCTCGTCAGCCGATAAATATAACTTGAACGGCTTACCAGGCTGTGGTGGGGCTAACACCGAAGGTGAAACCAAATACTGCTTGATATTCTCCAGTGCCTTGCGTTGTTCTTCTCCCCATGTGAATTCTTGGTCGGGCTTTAATTTCAACAGAGGGGTAAAAGCCTGAATATGTCCCGATAGATTGGATATGAATCTTCTGATGAAATTGACCTTGCTGATGAGGGACTGCAGTTCAGTTTTATTTTGTGGGGCCACTACTTTGTTGATGGCGTCTATAGTCTTGCGGCTGACTTCTATCCCACGCTCATGGACCATAAATCCTAAGAATTGTCCGGCCGATACACCAAACGCACACTTGTTTGGGTTCATCTTAAGCCCATGTTTCCTTGTGCACCCCAGCACTTCTTGTAAATCGGCCAGATGATCCGGGTGACCTTTTGACTTGACCACGACATCATCTATGTAAATTTCCACTGATGAACCAATGAGCTTGTGGAAGATGTAGTTCATGGCCCGTTGATATGTAGCGCCAGCGTTTTTCAAGCCGAAAGTCATAACCACCCATTCAAATAAACCAAGATGGCCTGGGCACCTAAAAGCCGTTTTCAAAATATCTTCCTCGGCCATTAATATCTGATTGTATCCGGCATTCCCATCCATGAAGCTTATGACTTTGTGTCCTGCGGCAGCATCTACCAAGATATCGGCCGTTGGCATCGGATAACCATCCATTGGCGTAGCCTGATTTAAGTTCCTGAAATCGATGCACAGACGCAATTTTCCATTCTTCTTGTATACAGGCACAATGTTAGAAATCCATTCGGCGTAGCGGCACTGCCGAATAAATCCTGCCTCAATCAACTTTGTAATCTCGGCCTTTATGTCAGGTAGAATCTTGGGGTTACACCGCCGTGCAGGTTGCTGATACGGCCGATATCCTGATTTTATAGGTAACCGGTGCTCAACAATAGACCGGTCTAGTCCTAGCATCTCGTGGTATTCCCAAGCAAAGCAATCCCTGAACTCTTTCAATAATCTTATCAATTTGCATTTGTACTCAGAATCCAAATTGGCACTAATGTATGTCGGCCTTGATTTGCTGCTATCTCCCGAATCTACCATCTCTAATAAATCGGCCGACATGAACCCGTGCCCCAGCTTCCCATCTTCTCGGACGAGCTGATCCATTTATTCTGAATCTTCAGAGCCGACTGCTTGGATCGGCTGTAGACCCAAATCGGACACTTTCAGGAAGTCAGTGTCCCAAGTCCTGCCAGATATACATTTGACGTGCTCGCAGCTCCACTGTTGTGTGTCGGCCGCTGCAACGCTGTAGACGGAATCGGCAGCGACTATCTCTGTACTGTCGCCGACCCATTGCACAAGGCATTGATGCATTGTAGAAGGGACACAGCAATTTGCGTGTATCCAGTCGCGACCAAGCAGCATATTATAGGACCCCTTGCCATTAATGACGAAGAAAGTAGTAGGGAGGGTCTTACTACCGATGGTGAGGTCGACGCAGAATGCTCCGCGGGCGGGTGACACGTTGCCTTCGAAATCCTTCAGCATTTTGTCCGTCTTGCTGAGGTCGTCATCGCCCTTGCCCAGCTTGCGGAACATGGCATACGGCATGATGTTGACTGCCGCGCCTCCATCAACCAGTAACCTGGTGACGGGTCTTCCGTTGACATAACCCTTGAGAAACAGCGCTTTGAGATGCTGCCGTTTTTCTTCTTCTGGTTTCTCAAACATAGCCGTCATCGGCTCTAATACCAGTTGTGCCATTTGCTCTTCCTCTGTTTTCGTCACTTTATCTTGATCGCTTGGCGCCATGAACTCCATCGGCAGTATGAAAACCATTTCAATCTCGGCTGCCGATTCTTGGTTGTTTGCTTTCTGATCATTCTTCTTTGGGCGCCAAATTCGAGATTTCACATTCCTTCTCTCTGGCACCTATCTCTGTTCTTCTTCTTGATGTTCCCACTGGCATAGGCGTTGGATCCTTCGCTTCTGGGATCTGGATAGGCCATCAGGACACCACCTAGGATTCACTGGTTTGGCCGATGATCTGGCGTGTTCCCAATCTGGTTCCCTTCCTAGGGGATCTTCATCTGACACCCTATCATCGGCCATCTCTTCCAGCCGATCGTGCGTGCTGGTCCTGCCCCTCAGTCCATCTCGCTGGCCGATCTTGCTTTTTGACCTGCTGTACTGGTCAACTCTGCCCCCCAGCCGATCATGCACTGAAACGCGCCGTTCTCCGCGCCGATTTCTGTTGATCGGCTCTGATCTTCTGTCCCTAGAGTATGGCTTCGGGCGATCGTTGCAGCTCAACCCATTACATTTCGGACAGTTGTCGGCAGATGGCAATCTGATATCGTTCTCCCAGCAGTGGATGAAGAACGGACATTGCCAGTGATCTTCATGCTGGCGTATCATTTCTTCCTGGTGTTGTGCTTGTTCTTGCTGCTGCCGATATTTACTTAGTAAGAATTTGGAGGTGACAGGCCTGCGCGGTTGTTCTGGCCCTCGTCTGTTCCTTCTGATTCCTTCCGTCGTGATCTGCCTCCTGGGGTCGAGAGCACCGCCTCTTCTCGTCGATTCTGACGTCAGCACCCTGGTTTGACTTAAATCTCCTTCAGCATTAATCGTGTTAGCCGGGAAGAGATGCTGATCTATCTTCATCGGCTTTGCTGCTTTGGTTGGAGTGTCAAACTTTAGTCGCCCCTGTTCAATGGCCGATTGTATCTGCTGGTGGAAGACTTTACATTCATTCGTATCATGAGAAGTAGCGTTATGCCACTTGCAGTACTTCATCTTCTTAAGCTGATCGGCCGTAGGGATGGTGTGATGTTGAGCCAGCTTAATCTGCCCCTCCTGAAGCAGTAGATCAAAAATTTTATCGGCCTTTGACGTGTCAAAGCCGAATGTCTCTGGCTCCTTCTTGCCAAAGGGGCAGGATATTGGTTTCTTCCCTTATACCCACTCTGCCAGGCCGATTTCTTCTTCCGCATCGGATTCAGATCCCTCCAAGTATGCCACCTTCTTTTGGAAGCTCCTCCGCTGTTCGAACGGTCGGACCTCCTGCCCTGATAATCGATGGAGGAAGGACGATCTGGCTTAGGCTCTCAAACTCTTGGGCAGCATATCTCTCTCTGATTTGCGGCAAGAGGCCTTGGAAAGCGATATCGGCCAACTGTGCATCGGTCAGAGCCAGACTGTAGCATTTGTTCCTGATTTCTCTGAACCTCTGTATATACCCTGTCACTGGTTCATCGCTCCTCTGTCTGAGGCTGGTCAGATCCGAAATCTTCATCTCGTGTACTCCTGCATAGAAGTACTTGTGGAATTGTTTCTCCAGATCGGCCCACGTGACGATAGAATTTGGCGGTAACGTGGTGAACCACTAGAAGGCCGATCCGGACAGAGATGACGAAAATAGACGCACCCTCAGAGCATCTTGCGTGGCAGCTTCTCCGCACTAGATGATGAATCTGTTAACGTGTTCCACAGTGGATGTGTCGTCCGTCCCTGAGAACTTGGTGAAATCAGGAACTTTGTAGCGGTGTGGGAACGACAGCGAGTCATAGGCCGGTGGATACGGCGTCTTGTAAGTATAAGTTTGAACTTTCGGCTTCAGTCCAAACTGATCTTGGATTACTTCTGCTATTCTTGCCATCCAGTCCACCCGCTGCTGATGAACAGTTGTTCGCGGCACGGGCATATGCTGAAGGGCTGGTACGGCTGGGTGATGAATCGGTGAATCTTGCTGAGCAGCCGATAGCTGATGGCGAAACGAGTCCGCACCCCCCTCGTACGTCACTGCTGGCGCCGTGCCTCTGAATGTTTCCACAGTGTTTGCCCCCCTGCCGATTTCTCGTAAAATCGGCTGGTACTGGGAGACCGTCGGCCGGACGGCCGATTGGTTTGGCACCTGAAACGGATAAGTGCCATGCCCGTTCGCTGGCTCTGGAAAATACGCCGTGGCTGACGTCCCCCAAGGCGCTGAGCTCGTAGGTAGTGTTTGCACAGAAGCCATCTGAACGGGTTGAAGCGGCGCTCGCGATGGGAGACATGGTGCACCGCCGTATCTTGGAGACGCCGGAAGTGGTGGAGAGCTGTATCCCTCGCGCTGCGTCAATATCGGCTGAGAAGCCGATTGGGATGTGTACGGTAAGCTCCTGGCCGGTAGAGTAGTTGGAGGGGCATATGCCGGTCCCTGATAGCCTTGAACGGCTCCGCTGGCCAGAGAGTTGACGACGGCGTTGTACACCGTGTTGCTCATCACCGAGGATTGGTCGATGAACGCTTGATACACGGACTGTTGAATCATCTCTGACATCTTGCCCGAGTCTTCAGCAATGGTAATGTGGCGAGGCACTGGGATAGGAGCCTTCTTGACTGCTTCCCCACTTCTGGCACGACTGAACGACTGGAGGTACATCTTCTTGTAATCTTCCAGATGTTTGGCCAATTCCTCCCTCTGGTCGTCCTTGAGATCAGCTTCTGTGGCCCCAATGATGTTGCTGTTAGAGATTTCTGCGTTGTTCGACATATCAGATCTTGGATGGTCCCACTGGGCGTGCCAAAAGTGTGTTGGCGCTAAAATCGGCCGGATAGGAATCGGCCGATGGGTCTTCAGCGTCGGACACACTACCCGGGAGAATCTGCTTAGCTCCTGTTCGGGTTATCGCCCTGGTGCGGTTCGCGCGGCGTGCCAGTCAATCTGACCTGTTGATTGACAAGGAAAAAGAGTATCAAATTCCAGGCGCGTCGATCGGCTGGATTTCCGATCTGTCCTGAGGAGCGCGTCAGCGGCAAATCGGCCGATTTGCTGTAGAGATGATCGGCTAGGGGTCAGCCGATGATCGTATAGTAATTGTAAAGAGAACATTCTAGAGCAATCTAAACAATTACTATAGAAGCAACACTTGAAACAGATCTAATCGGCTGTATGATGATAAATCGAAGGAGAACAATGATGAAGCCGATTACTCTGATCTCAAGCTGGATAACTGGTGATAATACTAGAATAACAGGTAAAACTTGCAATTCTAGTAAATATCGATAACTGGTGAATAAATCCAAACGAAACCACAGCGATGCGCCCATAGTTAAAGCTCGGATATTACTCGGTAAGCGGAACCTACCAATTGGCCGGAGATCAAGTTGATGCAGCCCTGCCAATCCGTACGAACTCGTGGAAGAAGAAAATATTGGCGAAGTCGCCGACTTGAAAGTAAAGTACTGGTAAAAAGTAGAAGTATTTTGTTGATTGATGTGTTGATATCGCAAAGCCCTAGCGACTCCTATTTATACCCTGAAACTAGGACTCCTGGTCGATTACGACTTGTTACAACCTTATTTAAAAAACAGGAAAACTACTATATCTATAATAACTTTTAAAAAGGAAACGGACTCCCGCAGAATCTTCCGCCACCGTTTCCTAATCCAATCAGGACCTCTTCAATTGCTTCCCGACCGACTTAGCATGCCTTGTTGACCAGCTTTTGACAAGGATCTTCTGGAATAATCTCATCCTGTTGGCATAGGCTGCGCCACCAATCGGCCGATTTTCAACTGTTACCTCAATCGGCCGATTCCTCACTGTAGCTTTCAGATCTGCTGCATCGGCCAATCTTCTCCTCCAAACGCCGATTCAACACGTGTCAAAATCTGGCGTCAACAGCTGGTATATGGTCACGAAGCAGTCTTGCCTTGGGAATTAAGGACGGGGTCAAGGCGTATATTGCTTCAAGATCAGTTGACGGCCGATGACTATTCTTTCCTCATGAAGGATGAGCTCGATGACTTGGCAGGTCAGCGGTTGAGGGCCCTGATTAGCATCGAAGAAATCAAGAAAAGGGTGGCCAGATGGTATGACAAAAAGGTCAAGGTTAAACAATTCTCCCAAAGAGATTTGGTATGGAAGTTGGTGCTGCCAATAGGGTCTAAGGATCCCAAATTCGGTAAATGGCCGCCCACTTGGGAAGGGCCGTATAGAATCGGCCGATGCGCTCCGGGTAATGCATATATTCTAGAAACTATCGAAGGGGAAGAATTCCCAAGAGCTTTAAATGGAAGATATCTGAAGAGGTACTATCCGAGCATTTGGGTAGATGCATAACTTGCAGTAAGAAATCGAGCGCGTGGCCGACTCCTATCGGCTCTTGTCTACATAGCCGATGTAAAGATGACATCGCCTTGAGTAGGAATGATTTTTGGTTTGGTCTGACCAATTTATTATTCGATGAAAACAACAGAGTACATGGCCGACATGGTACAAGTCGCCCTTAGAATAAAAAATACCAATATATCTATTGATTGCACTTTCTCTTGATTTCTCTTTCAATCCGGCCTAGTTCTATCAGAAGGCGAGTGGTCTCCTCCTTCAGATTCTCCATGGTGGCTTCAGTCTCAACTTGATGAGGGAGTGGAGTACTCTTTTCAGTTGGCAATCGCTTGGGGCAGTGAGCGTTTATACGGTCCCAGTACTTCTGGACATCAACAGGAACATGACCTTTAAGTTCTTCAGAGTGAGCTCTTATCAGATCTACATCTGCCTGCGACAGTGGTTCGTCTGAATGCATAACCTCGATCGCTCGTTTCAGGCTGGGACTGAGACGTTTTGGCTAAAGAGAGATAAAAAGCTACCCAGCATCAGTCCGATTGAGATGTCAAGGGGAGAAAAAGAGGAAGGATCGTACCTGGTTGATAGAGGAGGAGGAAGATGAAGAAGACATCTTGATGTCCAGTTTGGGAGGATAAAGATCCAGTTATTGGAGGTGGAGAAGATGGGTAATGCATATGCCTCTGGAAAAGGTGTGGGATCTCATACTTATAGAGAGAAGGAAGTAAAGAGATAGTGGGACACGTCCTAGCAAGAGTAAAAGCATTCATAAATGCAAAGCTGTCAAAAGAAGCGGTCCAAGACCGAATCGGCGCATTAACATTAAGGGAGCATTAAATGTTTACAAGATTATTTACAACCCAAGGAGGGCATCTATGGTCGCGATAGCTCGTTGCCTAATCTGATCGGCCGAGTCTAATACTCTTTGGTCGTCGTCGCCCGATCCGGGACTTTCTGGCATATGGCGATGAAGTCTTATCGCTTCACAAGCCAGGTTCTGTCTTTCTTGTTTCAGCCCGGCAATGACGGATGGGAGCTCTTGAAGCTTCTTTTCTTCAGCAGCTATGTCTTTGGTTACTTGGTCCATCTCTTTGGCTAGCTCTGCTCTCCTCCGTTTGAGGCGATCTATCGTGCCGACGATATTCGGGCGAGAGCTCTCGAGGAAGTTGATCCGTTGGTGTACCTCTTGGGCTCGGTGCTTGTAGGAATCGGCTTCCTCCCGGGTCTTTGCTAGCTGGGCACGATCGGCCATATGACGCAGGGCCCTGAAAACTGAGGTCTGTATCGATTCTATACAACAGGTTCCAAAGTTTCTGTTGCTTCATCCGGAATTCAGCCTCTAATGTCATTGAGAAGCCGCCGAATCGGTGAGGCATCTCCCACTAATCGGCCGATAGCATCTTGGAGGAGGGTCCGCATTCTCTCGAGCTTGGCGCGGACATCATCAGAAATCGAGCTCGTTGGAACTTGGCATGAAGCGACTTCTTCATCGTCGGGCAAGGAGACCGCAAAGGAGAAAAGGCTATTGTTGGGAGTGTCTTGTTCCTGTGGAAGAATAAAGACAAGGATTAGCAAGCAGTAAAAGGGAATCGGCCGATTCTGGTGATAAGTTTATTACCTCCTTGAAGCGGATCTCTCTTGCTTACGCCGATGGGAGTGCCTCCCTCGTCTCAGGAACCGGTACGATCGGCTCGTCAGAAGAAGAGGACTCGACCACTATTAATGCTCTGCTTGGGCCAGCTTCCTGGAAAGGTATGACAAATAGATTCTGTGAGTATACTACGGATAATTGAATAGGATGATATGAGATATTTGCCATACTTCTGTTGGTCTTTCGGCCGATGTTTGTTGAGGGAGTACAGTCGACGCACCCAGATCGGTCTGCATCAGAGTCAGTTAGTTTTCTGAATGTTGAAAAAATTGAGTTAAGAGATTATCTACCTAGATGAGGAGGGTCGCTGGTGCTTCGGCTTCCGCTTGGGATGTGGCCGATTGCTGTGGAGATTGCACTGGACTGGGCTGTGCGGCCTGGCAGAAGGAAAAGGTTAATATTCGTAGAGCACTTAAAGATATGTGAAGTGTGCAAGATTACCTGAACAACTCCCAATAGAAGTGATGCCGCAGCCGCTCCATCTTCTGCGGCGATTTGGGGATCGGCCATCTCGGTAGTCGGCAAGGCTGGGGGAGTTGGAGTTTCAGCCGATACTACTGCCGACTGGTCAGTTGGTCCTATGCGGGCTCGCACTCGACGGCTTGTTTTCTTCAAAGTTGGCTTTCTCGACGCTTGTATCCATCGGCCGCTAGTGATGTCCTTGATGCTCGGAGCATGATAGCCGATAAGAGGATATGATGTATATGGACGATCGCTCTCTATCGGCCTGCCGCTTCGGCTCCGCATCGGAGGAACTTTGCTTTCAGACTGAAGACATAAACACAAGTTAACGGTAAGATGGTAGCATGGAAAGAGGTAATATTGAAATCGGTTAGAAGAAAGATCATACTACTGCACTTGAATCAATGTTTTCTGGATCCAAACTGTTGCAATATGTCGATGGAGATAGACAGAAGAGGTGTTGCTTCCATTCTGCCCACCACAGTTTGAATTGTTGAACGGCAAAAGGGGCCACCGTCCAGTTGTTCAGATTGATAGTGCTGGAGTCTGGCACTAAGTTGCATAGCCGATTGTAGTCAAGGCTCTTGGTCAGTTCATCTCGAAATTTTGCTTTCCCGGCAAAATAGACCTGAATCGGCAGTTGACCAAAGCCCAGTTGCCTTGCTGCAGCCGATGGATTATAAAACTCATATGTGGGAGAATCCTTTCCAGAGAAGAAATTAGCTGGTAAAATCCCTAGCTTGATCAGGGTATCCATAAGTTCACTATCAAAAGTGTGAGTGGATGAGTCGTAGGAGACAGGAAGCTCGAAAATTGGCCCTACTGTCTCATATGGATACCAACTGATAGTCTCTTCACTAAAGCCGTTGTAGAAGCATCTGAAGTATTCGGCCGTTCGAGTAGCAGTGAATTGACAGCCAGGGAAGGCCGATGCCGCTTCTCCGAGAGATGTACAGTGTCGTCGAATAGTGGGGTTTTCCTCTGACTCAATGTTGGGAAAAGTCTTGGTCTCTATTTGTTGTTGGGAGACCTTACTCATATATAGGTTGAGCCAGAGTGTGATAAACCACCAGCGACCCCCAGGATTGCCGATCGGCTCCCCTTTTGATAGTCTGGTGCCGATTTGGTGCATCATGTGATAGGCCGATCCCAACAGATGCTTCCCAAGGGGGACGGCCGATCCTAGTGACAGAGCTTCTGCCAGGGCTTGGGTATTAGACGAAGGACCAACTGCTCTGCCACAGAAAAAATGTTTCTCCAGCCACATCATCAGAAACGTCGTATGTTCCCTCTCTGAAACTGTCCCAGTCCTCATGTTCTTGCTAATATACCCCTTCCATCCGCCGATTCCTTTGGCTTCTAGCCGATGAGATGGTTTGATCAGATAATCAAAGGGGGTGTCAGAAGAGGAGATATCAAGGCCGGTCAACAACAGGACATCGGCCAAGGTTGGAGTCATGGGTCCATGTCCAAAAAGGAATGCGTTGAGTGCATCGGACCAGAAGTAAGAGGCCGCTATTACTAGGGGCTCATTTTTCTCCATCTGGGACAGAGAGAGATCGATGCACTGGCCAATTTTCAGTTCATCCCCTTGAGGTCTCCTGGACTTGGCCACTCTATGGTACCATTCTCTCCAGCTAGGGGTCTCGTTCGGCCAAGATCTAAAAGCACGTGCTCACTGACATAAATCCATGGGAGATTGCTTGAATGGAATTCTGTGAGTTTCTAGGTTGATTAAGTCGGTTGGATCTGGATTCCCCATGGGGCCTAAGCAGATGAGTTCGGAGGAATCGGAAAGAGGAATAGTAATCTGGTGCCTAAATGCCTAAAAAGAAGGAAAAGGAGAAAGAACTGAGAATGGGCCTAGAAAATACTTGAGCAGTAAAAGAGTAAAAGGAAAGTTTCGGATGATTACCTCCGGGATGAAGCTCATCGTCGCCAATGGAGCCGCCAATGGAGCTGCCGATGGAGCGGCCGATGGTGAAGGGGTTGCCGGCGGGACCTCCGTAGTTGGAGAAGTTGCTGATGGCGCCGCCATTAGATGGGGTGGAGCAGGTCACAAGCGAAATCGCCGGAGGGAGCGGTTGGAGATCGAGAGGGCTCGGGAAGAGGATGAACAGTGGTTCACTGGAGGAAAATACTAGGCTCGTGGAGAAAAGTAGGCAGAGAATGCCAGTACTTAAGGATAATCCGAGAGAGAAAGGGTAAAGGCGGGATTTTTGCCGCGCCGTCTACACGAATTCCAGGGGAACAGTTGTCTCGAGCGCCCGGTCCGAGTTAATTGCAATCATTATGCAGAAGACCGCGAAATGGAAGGAGATTTTTACTGCGCCCGTTTTGGAGAAAAAGATTAAAGAAAAGAGTTTCGAAGTAAAAATTATGTTTTACTCCGAAACTGGGGGGCATGTGTTGACGCCAGATTTTGACACGTGTTGAATCGGCGTCAGGAGAAGAGATTGGCCGATGCGGCAGATCTAAAGGCTACAGTAAAGAATCGGTCGATTGAGGTTACAGTTGGGAATCGGCCGATTGGCGATGCAACTTGCGCAAACAAGATTGGGATCACAATAGAGGATCCCGGTTAAAAGTGGCCTAATGTTGGTCAACGGAATAATACTGATTCGGTCAAGAGGCAAAAGAAAAGAGTCCTGATTGGATTAAGAGACGGCGGCAGAAAATTCTGCGGGAGTCCGTTTCCTTTATAAGAATATTATAGATATAGCAGTTTTTAATAAGATTGTAATAAGTCGTAATCGACCAGGAGTCCTGGTTTTAGGGTATAAATAGGAGTCGTCAGGGCTTTGTGAAATATCAACAATCAATCAACAGAACACATCTACTTTTTCCTAGTACTTTACTTTCAAGTTGGCGACTTTGCCAATACTTTTTCTTCTTTCACGAGTTCGTACGGATTGGCAGGGCTGCATCAACTTGATCTCCGGCCAATTGGTAGATTCCGCTTATCGAATAATATCTGAGCTTTAACCTCGGGCGCATCGCTGTGGTTTCGTTTGGATTTATTCACTAGTTATCGATATTTAATAGAATTATAGGTTTTACCTGTTGTTCTAGTATTATCACCAGTTATCCAGCTTGAGATTGGAACTATCGGCTTTATCATTGCTCTTCCTCGTCCATCGTCACATAGCCGATTAGATCTAGTTCAAGTGTTGCATTTGTAATAATTGTTTAAGTTGCTCCAACAGTTTTCTTTTCAATTATTACGTGATTATCGGCTGACCTTAGCCTGTTATCTTCATAGAAAATCGGCCGATTCGCCGATGCGCTTTAAGGGACACATCAGAACTCCAGCCGATCGGAAAGCCCGGAATTTAATACTCTTATTTCCTTGTCAATCAACAGGTCAGATTGACTGGCACGCCGCGCAAACCGCACCAGGGCAATAACCCGAACAGGAGCTAAGTAGATTCTCCCGGGTCGTGTGTCCGACGCTGAAGATCATCGGCCGATTCCTGGCCGATTTTTAGCGCCAACAGGTTGGTTCCTGGTGGTTCTCGTTGGTCTGTCGGTTAGGATCGCCAGGGTTATGGATATCTTCCTCGTCCTTACTCCCGTCATCGGTTCAACTGGAGCTGGTTGGTTATGTACTAGTACTCTTTTGGGTGCCCTCCTATCCGAGCTTAGGTCCTCGGCCAAAGCCCGTATTCTGCGTGATCGGCTCAGAGTTCAATCTCCATTTCGGGATGTACTCCTTTACGTCTCATGTACTTTCTCTCAAGCGCGGGTGTTGACTTTCTTATACTCTGTAGTATAAATTCATTCGTGGCCCCCGAGGATTGGGTATGGTCCAATGTCCTAAGACGGTTGGTGGGTTTAACAAGTCTTCTGTCTTGATTTTTGGGTGATCCTTCTGGGGTGACTTTGCGATCCTTCCAGGGTTGCTTCACCCACGTGCTCGGGGTGTTTACTCCTTGGCCCACAGGTCGAGGGTGGTCTTGCTTTCGGTGGCTTTCACAAGTTCTGTGTTGTTTTCCCTCTAAGGTTACACTGCTTGAGTATGATCGACATTGGTCATGGCGAAGGTTCCCTCCTTTGTAATTCCAAAGTTTAGTTCCGGGAGAAACGGGTCGTTTCTCTTATTTTTCCATCCTTGTCATGACTTCCTTAGTCGGTTACCTCTGGGATCTCGCTTTCTCAAACCATCTGTTCTAGGGGTTTGTATTCGTTTTGGTGTGTCGTCACTCATGGTTTCCGTTCATTGGATAGCGACCCTTGTAGTCGGAAGGTGCGTTGACTAGTTTCCGGTGTTGCTTGGGATTGATCTTGATTTATCAACCCCTTCGGTGTACTCGTGACTTGGCTCTTTCACAGCGTGATAGGGAATTGATCTGGTTTGATCAGACGTTGATGAAGGTCCTGACTACTAGCGGGGGTATGGGTTGTAGGTGCAGGGTGTACTTCCGGGGTCCTTGCGGAGGGATTCTTCATCTGGATTCCTCTACTAAATGGCTATACTTCTTGTTGTTTCAAATTTTCCTTCTAAGATAGTTAGCTTCTTAGGGTCTATGACGTTCCTTCGACTCAGAGTCCTAGCGTGGTTCAGAGGGTGTTGGTTTTCTAGGCGGACGGGTTATACCCTGGTATTGGGGTTTGATCTTCAACTGAGATCCTTGCTTTGACTGGTTTCCCGTGGGGCTCTTGCTTGGCCATGGGTTCTTCTTTCGATGCCTACGATTTGGGTGTTAGCGTGCTAAGACCTATAGTTGTGGTCTCTATATGACTCGTCACTCACCTCAAGGGAGGTTATTAGATATAGCACACATTACAATTTCACACGATGGGAAGAAGCAAGAAAAATTTCATAAAAAGTGGTTAAGATCCAAAGCATTCATGAAGTATTACAAGTCTTACACCCAGGACATCTCAATGTTACAGACAAAACCTTACAGACATCACAACTGTTACCGTTCTAGGATTACATCGTGATTGCTTACAAAAGATTGGTGACTCTTAACGCAACTCAAGAACAACTCTGGATACATGGACACTAAGCTGGCATGGATCATCAGCTTGTGACAGAACTCTATAATTTATTTGAGTCTCTTGCCGGAATGATCATCGTATCCTGACTCGACTACTAGAGACTTACACCAGAATGGGGCATCAGTGGCTCGGTGCGACTCTTGGACTCTTGTCGGGATGTGACATCGACACTCTACTATTTTACATCTCTACTTTTATTCAAGGTGAATCTTAGATACTTGCCTACTCTAAGTGGCGGGGTTTCTTGTACTTCAGCACTCCTTTGCGGTCCTCCGGGTAGTGCGCGGGGTAGAGGCTGCCAATGGCAGCATGTGCCTCCAGCACTTCTTCAGTCTCGACTGGAGGTGGTAGGTCTTCTTGAGCACACTCCTCCGAGCATAGCTTTGTGGGAATCAGGGCGAAGTCCTCCCTCCTGATAGCATGATGGTGCTCTTCTGGCAGCTGGTCCAGCAGCTCCTGGAGCTCATCGACTCGGATTGAGTCAGCATCCATCCAGATTTTCATGGCACGGTCAGCCAGGTCTCGGTAGCATACACTGGCGTGGGTTAGGTTGGCGATGTTGTGGGCGTTTTCATCCAGCCTTGTCTTTAGACTGAAAGTTCTGGTCTCAGCGACAGCTTCAAGGTGTCCTAGCAGGGTCCGCTGGTCCTGGTGCTCCCATGCCTGACTCTATTGGTCCTTGTTCTTGGTCAGAAGGTCCTTGTTCCTGGCTTCCTGATCCTTCAACTTCTCCTCCAAATGGTGAATGGTGGCAGTGTTTTCTTCCATCAGGTCCTCTAGGTCTTCTATAGCTTCGATGAGGGACGAATTCTCTTCCTGGAATCCAGTGGCCATGTCTTCGGCAGCCTTCCTTCTGATGACTTCATCACGAAGCTTCCGCTTGAGTTCGTGCTTCTCCATCCGGGCATGTTGCATGGCTTCGAAGGCTCCGGCGTACGAGTTTGCCCACCTCATGTTGTCGGCTTCAAGCATAAGGACGCGTTGAGCACAGGCGGTGTAGCCGGCGTGCATGAGGTGACCCTCATTGTCCATATCCATGAGCAGATCATCAACCTCAAACAGGTAAGAGCCCGTAGAGTGCAGCAGGTGCGGGTCCTCACCATTCTCAAGGTTCGGGGTGGCTGCCATGGCTGCATGGACGGCCATTACGTCGTCGGTAGCTGAGATGGCTCTTGGGATCAGCCTGAAGTTGTTCCGGTGGAACTTTGAATTCCAGAACTGGGCGATGATCCACTTTATCATTATCCGAGCTATTGCCCGAATGGCTGCACCCATCTGTAGGTTAGAGCTGGATACCATCTCCCTGAGGAAACCGGGTACAGCGGGGTCTAGTGAGACTACCAAGACAGCGGTGCTGCAGCAATAGTACGGCAGGTACGCGGTCTCCTAGGTAGACAGCCTGATGCAACTCTGATTGATGCCGGCGATGCGAAGAATGCACTCTAGAAAGATGAGGAGTCCTCCGCGGTGGCGGGTGTACATGTCTGGTTCGTGGACCATGCTCCCCATGGTGATTCCCATCGCAGCGTCCATTTCTGCGCACATGTGAGAGTGGTGTTAGAGTCGTTAGAAGAGTTTCGTCGAGATAGAGAAAAGGACAGGTGAGGTGCTGATGGATTATGAGCAAGTTTAGATAGAGCGGAAAGCTAATCCTTAAGTCTAATAACCATTTCTAGGGCTTACACTGCTCTGAGGATTAGCGATCTTAGTTTCTAGCTCCCTCCGCTTGCTCTTCAACTGCTCGATCGTTGCAAGGTAATCCTCTTCCCTCTTCTCCTTGGCTTGGCATATTCGGGCGCATGTAGCGAGTTCTTTATGGAGCTGGTCATTCTTCCAGTCCACATCCATCAGCTGGTAGTCGGTTCTATAAAGGTAGGCTCCGGTGGTGAGGATCACGTCATGATCTTCCTCGGACCCATGAAGTGGGGTTAAGGGTATGTCCCGGAGGGTATCCTCATCATCCAAGGTGATAGGCATGATTCAGGATATCATCCTGTAGCGGGTACCCTTGAACTTGGTGTCCCAAAACCTAGCGATGATTCTCTGGATCATGTCCCATGCGATGGATTGGATAGCTGGGGCACGGTGAATGGACGTACTCTTGACCATCAACCTGGGAACTCCAGTGCGACACAGTTGGGCATCACTACTAATGTAGCAGTGTAGCTGGAGTAGATCGGGGGAATGTCATTCCATCGGGTGGATAGCTTGATGTTGTCCTTGTGCATTCCGACTTCCTCCAGAAGGTGTTCGAGCCAGAGTAGCAGTCCTCGGCGGTGGCCGACATAGACTTCCGGCTCGTGAACGAGTTTGACCATCATGACTTCGGTGTTGGCTTGTTCGGGGAAGTTCATTTTGCGTGAAACATGTAAGAGTAGTGTTAGCATAGGTAAGAGAATGATCGGGATAAGAAGAAGAATGTGAGACAGGTACGGTAACATATAGTTCAAGGGGGTATAGCAAATTGATAGAAACGTTTTGAGCATCCTTAGGCTAACGACCAACCTAGGGTTGCGTAGCTACGGTCAAGTATGGCTCTGATACCAACTGAAACGAACCTAGCCTTCGGAACGAGGACCCGACTCCCTGTATCATCGTGATAGTCCCTGAATTAGTAGCTATCACATACATAACTCATTTCAATTACATATCACAGTCATATAACTCAATAATTCATTATATGGGTTTAGTATTTACAAAATCCAGAGGATTGTGATACGAGTTTCTGAATACAAGCCCTTTGGGCTAAAAGGGAAAATAGAAAATGGAAACGATAACTAGTCTTCAGGGCCGTCCTTTATCTTTTGGGAAACATCTCTCCACAAGCATGACTTGAGTGTAGCACGAACCATCCTTAGGCCATCTCTTCATCTAGTATCAATCACCGTTTCGCATCCTGCATCTACCAACTATCCCCAAGGAGAGGGATAGGTTCACGTCACCATTTGTATGCAAGCTTTAAGTGGAATGCATAAGGTATTTAAGCAAGTCAAGGATAAGGCTGAGGTTTTCCTATGGATGCAGCAAGCAAGTATTTAATCATCCATCACACCTCAACACGGGCCGTCCTGACACTCCAAGTTCCCGAGGTACTCACACCTTCGAAACCCACCAAGTCGGTGCGAGAACTCCCTCTCCTCGTACCTCAATTGCCCCAAGCAAGAAAAACAAGTCTAGAGGGAGGTAGAAAACAAGTATCACTAACTATGAAAGTGAAGCCGGATCAAGAGTTGTACATGACCGAGTACGCGGCTATACATATAGTTTTCACCCTGCAGGGGTTGTACACCTAGACCCACTTGAGTCGTAGCCAGCGAGGGATCATCCCACTAACATATGAAACCACTGTCAACAAAACTAGCTGCAACGGCCCCCATCTTGCCTTCCCTGGTCTGGGATGCTCCCTCCCGCAAGAGGTTGTCCCGGGACTGTGATGCCTTCTACACCGGGCCACACAAGACCCTGCAACTCAAGGATGTGAGGTCAAGCACCTCCTCCCCTTACACTGATACCCTATCCTCCTACAGGCATGGTGCCGCGCGTCTCTAGCTCGGACCGGATCTGCTCTGATAACAGATAAGTGGTGTGCACGTTTATCATAGTTCCATCTCCAGGTCCACTAACTCGGGCCTTAATTGCCGAGGCGAGATCCTCCCACAAGGACGTATCCATCGCAATGGTCCGTCAATGGCACCCATCACAGGTATAGGCCAACATCTCCTCCACCAACGTCCACAAAGGACCCCAGGTCCACAAAGGACTAACTTGTCCGTACAGGACATGTGCCCGCCACAGGCACTCTGTGTGGCAGAACCACCTGAATTAATCCGGCTCAAGTGTATTAACCGTCACCATTAGGGCAATCTCGGATAACCTTACACTTCAAACGGAGTAATCCATTGGTCTGTCGGGTAACCTCCCGATACAACCACGGTAAAGCGGATCGAATGCCTTACATACAAATGCTCATGCGACGATGAGCCCAGAGACTACCCCATTCCAGCAGATATTATGAAAATTATCATAAGTGAATATTACAAACCAAGTTTGGGTTTAGTAACCAAGTACTTCAGTGATCATAACCAATAAGTTCTTCAGAGTTTAAGTTGCAGCGGAAATAAAATAACGAAAGCTACTCGACGATACAGGATGTCTCGGTGGAGCCCGTACGAGACATCACTCGGCATTATCTCCATTGGCCGGGGGCGTATCCCATTCCACCGACCAACCAGGGGGAAGAGTGCAGGGCCAAGTCAAGCTAGCAATCATATCTTCGAAGGTCCCACCTGAAAACGAGCCACAAGCAAGGCTGAGTATACTAATACTCAGCAAGACTTACCCGCGTAGTGGAGTCTACTCCACCGACTCTAGACATGCAAGGCTTTTTGGCTTAGGGGTTTGTTTTGCCGAAAAGCATCTACGAGTGGGTCCTTACTTTCAACTTTTAGCTCAAGATTCTAGTTTCATAAGCAGCTATCCAATATCATTCATGGTGAAGCATTAAATTTCATCCAACAAATTTATTCATCATCGTTGTTCCTCTTCTTACTCTGTGGGTAAAAGTGATTAAGCAGTCTCAATAGCCGTGAGAAACGGACGATTCGAACCGAATTTCTTAACCTTGCAAGGGAAACCTAAACACACGTCACGTGGTTACTCCCAGAGTCACACATGCAACTTTTTTCCTTTCTTTCCGGGTCGTGGATCGGGGCTACCCTCCGAGAGTACAAGAGCCCCACGCCACAGTTCGGCGCCGGGTCGTGACCACTCTCTGCACTCACCATATGCACATGGGACCGAAGTTCAAAGGGTAGGATGCCGTCCCCTTGCCGGGCCAATCAGGTACTTAAGCTTACCGATTACCATATTCTTGGCATGTGGTTAGTACGTTTAAAGACTTAACCACCACTACCACACACTGCGGCCTTAGAATTTTTCACTAAACAGACGGGCCTCAATCGTAAACATCGTACCATAGCCCGTCCGTTGTCCTTATGATTGCAGCGTGTAGTAAGCATTCAACTCCTATTTTCTCGCGAGTGACAGGAAATCACTCGGCTTTTACCGAAGTCCTATTAGCACAGCATTCTATCAAACCTTACATCTAGTTTTCAAGCATGGGTTCCTAACATCATGCAACTAAGTTTTCATTCAACTCCTATAAACTTAATGCACAAGCAAACGAGTAGTGAGTTGCATAATTTAGGAAAGGAAATGGGTTATGCTCCGGGGCTTGCCTTCTTGTGCAAAGTTAGTCCGGGGATCGTCTGAACATTGACCCGGGTCTTCAACTGCTTCTGTTAAATTTGCCTGGGCTTCTCGCTGCTCACTCTCGGACTCGGGCACCAGCTCGTAAGTTCCGTCAGCGAGAGTAGTCGTTTCTACATGAATGCACAAGTTTAAGTACTGTTGATGGTGAACGACATGATTTCCTTCACGATAAAGTTGCAGTTTGTAAAACACGAGTTTGTTTTGAAGTGAGTTACTTTATCATTCGTGGGCAATCGTTAATAGAGTAGAAAAGTACAATAAGTAACTTTGTTAAGCAAGGTGGGGTGGGTGTTCATGGGAACTTATGTTCCTCATGGAAACATAATTTAAGTGTAACTACTACAGAGAGTAGTTTCTGGTCATGAAACCTTGGATCTAGGCACATCAGGGAAAGATATGCTTACTATAAAATTTTCAGATATTTTCGTGCAGCAGATTAATTATGAAAAATATAATACATGGTTGCCGCTAGATTCTTGTTCTTTTTGTACAGAACAAATGGTGCAAAAACTGAGACTAAGATTTCTATAGGGCTTTCATTTAATCATGCAGGAGCTACTGTAATTTTTACAAGATTTATTATGCAGTTTTCAGAGCATGGTAAAAATGACATTACACACCTAGTTTATTCAAGGATTTATTTTTACAGGACCCTACACACGGTTTTTGTCCATGAAACGTTTTACACAGCATCCGCTACCACTGAGTATCTTCTAGTAAAAATATGAGAATTTTCCAAGCTAAGATACTATTTTCTTGATTTAATGTATGTTATTAGCACATAAATAAAATAAATAGGTTCCTGTGAGGTAAAAAGTCTCTAAATTTTTCTACAGCATCCAGGTACCATTACACCAGTATAGAAAATGTTTCATTAGGTGATTCATAACCTAACTGCAGGGATAAAAATATTTAGCCAATCATGGTATGAATCTAAGTTTAATAAACAGTGCAGATAGAGATGGAATTTGGGCCTGATCTTTTTGCACAGTCCGAAACATCAAGTAACTAACTCACTGCCCAAAATTTAGGGTCAGCATTGATCTACAACAGTGGGTACAAAAGAAATCCATTAAAACTTCCATTTAATGTAGAGCAAAATATATTGAGAATCTGAGAAACTTTACGCAACAAAAGTTGTAGAGTTTCGTCAAAGGATTCCAGAACAGTTTAGTTTGCATTTTTGTGATTTTTCTATGATTTTATACAAATTTTACAAGTTCACTGATTTTGAATCTAGGTTTGAATCTTTCTTTTACAACCCGGTCCTTGAAATCTTACGTGCAGACCCTTCTAAAGATTTCGATTACTGAAATTGGGTCCTCGGGCGGCTCGGGTACGGTGGCCGGCCAAAATTCCGGCGAGGGGCTCGCCGGCGGCGAGGGGTGAGGGCCGGGGAAGGATCAGGGGTGCGAGGGCTACCTCGTGGGGGTCTTGTTCGGGTGGGGGACGGCCGGGAGTAGCTCGCCGGCGTTGGAGCAGGGGCGGCGGCGGCGGCGGCACGCGTTGACTGCGGTGCTCCGGTGGGCTTGGGGCGGTCTGGTCTGGTCGGGGAGCTTCAGTGGCGCGTGGGGAAGCTGCTCCGGTGCTTGGCTTGGGTGGAGGGGGTCGGGGTCAAGCTGTCCGCGGTGACCAGAGGCGGCGGCGGCGGCAGCAGCGCGGGCGGCGGTGCTCCGGCGGTCCTGGGCGGCGTTGAGCGGGTCGGTGAGCTTTGGTGGGATGATGTGGTGGTGGCTGGAGGTTCAATTTGGGCAGGGGGCGGCTGTGGGAGGCTGTCCACGAGCGGGTGGGGCTCGGCGGCGACAATGGCGGCGGCGAGCGTGCTCTGGTTACTGGCAGCTCGCGCGGGCGGCCTGGGGCGGCTTTGATAGGGGCAGGAGGGAGGGAGGGGTGCTGGGCGACGTGCGGGGGTGGAGGCACGGCGATGGCACGGGGTTGGCCGCGGTGGGCGACTCGGTTCACCGGCGCGGCGTGCGGCGGGCGGGAGCGCGCGACTGGGCGCTGGAGATTTGCGTGGGGGAGTGGAGATATCGCGGCACGGGGTTGGGGGACAGCTGCAGCAGCGGCTCAGGCGGGCGGCGAGCGCAGCGACGGGTGGGTCACGGCGGGCGGAGCGGCACGGTGCGGCGCGTTCGTTGGGCGCGGCGGGCGGCGAGCAGAGGCACGGCACGGCGTGGCGCGCGCGGCGAGCGCGGACTGGGCAGCGCTGCGGTGGGGGGGGGGGGGGCAAAGCCGGGCTTGGGGGCGAGGAACGGCGGCCACTGGCCTGGCGACTGGCGCCGGTCAGGCCTCGCCGGCCACTTGGCCGTGCTGTCGGGCGGGGAGGGGAGAGAGAGGAGGGGCGAAGGTTTTAATTGCGAGAATATGAAAATTTCCAGGGGGCTGGTTGCAAATAGGACGTTTTCTCCAATTTCTAATTTGAATTTCAAAAACTTTAGAACATGAAAGTTGTTCAGAATAAAAAGTTCTACAAGTTTGGTTTCAGGCAACACCTCATTTGGCTTGTGGTTTGAAAGTTAATTTAAAAATTCAAAGGTATTCAAATGTGCCCAAATTAAATTTGAATTTCAACTTAACTTGTTCTAACCCTTTTATTAGTTGGTTAAGCATAGGGTTGGCTAATGACATTGCTTTAGAATTGTAATTTATCAGGGTTGTTACACTCTGTAGGATGTGCCCAACACACACCCCAAGCCCTTGATCAGAAGATCAAGTTAAGTTTGTCTCACCCAGGCTAGATTCCTACTCCGCAACTCCTCAAAAGAATCTCCACACACGCCAAGACTATAACACAAATCCCACACATGCTCATACACAAGTAGCCAAAGCATCTTTCATTTCAATCAAGGAATCATATGGGATTACAAGGAATCTAGGTAAAAAGTAGGCTATGAAGGTTCAATACAAAGCATCACACCGAGGAGCAATAGCAATTCTAGCATAAATGCCTAATGGGTATTCAATCGCAGATGAGTGTGAACTTGATGGTTCTTCGTAGTTCTTCTAAGTCTTCTAGTTGTCGGGGTAGTTCTCCTGAATGGACCATCAACTCCTGCAAATATTCTTATCGAATTAATCATCAAACTTAGATATAGGACTTTATTCTAACATATTCCATGAGTTTTGTTGAATTGTGATACGCAGGCACACATACACGAAAATCCAGAAGAAAGGTATAAAATATACACAAAGAAATACATAAAAGAACACTTCATTCATTACACTTACAAGGGAGGCCCACATGACAGCCCAACCAATGTAAGAAGGCGGCAAACACCCGAGGGATGACATGTAGACCCACCTGTCAGTGCCTCAGATGAAGGCGGTGCTCAAAGGCCGCATAGGGGGGTCGGCCGCACCCCAGGTGCGGCCGAACCTGGACCACAAGACGGCCAGGTGCACTTTGGCGGGAAGTTTGTTCTGATCCTCCCAAGGTCGGTTGCAAGTGTTTCCATACGAGGAGATGGCAGGAACCAACTTCAAGAGCTATATAAAGAGCTTCCCTCACCCTCTCAAACATAACACAATTTGGAGAAGAAGAGTAGAGGTCCCACCACTTGTATCTTAAGTAGGGAGTGTGTGAGGAAGAAGTGAGGAGAAGAGTTGGACTTGTCGGCTACTCTTCGTCCTTGTACCTTGACGGATACGATTCGGTTGTGTAAGTATCCGAGTTCATCTGTTGGTAAGATCTTGGGTAAGTTACCTTGTCATTGTTGTTCGTTTGCGGGATCATCGTCCGTTCTAGTAGCGGATGCTCTAGTGAATGCCCCTGATAAAGACGGGATAACCCTACGCATCTCTAGAGTAGTAGTCGACGGCGTAAATGTGGTGTTTAGGCCCTAGATTACCTTTGTTTGCTGCGAGCCCAGCTGGCATTATTAGGTAGACGGCAGGTGGTAACAACCCTGTTCGTCCGCTACGAAGCTGCTTCGTGGTTAGTGTATTCCACCCCGCCTGGGTTTGGAGTAGAGCTAATAGCCGGAGGTCCTTAGCAGACTAAGGTCAGACCGGTGCCCGAAGTAAACGTTTAGCAACCCAAGTTTATCTTTCGTTGAATCCTTCCCTTTAGATAAACCACACTACCCAGGCCATTCTATCTCTTATTCTTCCAAGGGTACAATTAGTTAGAAGACTGTTACACCTCCGTTCCTTGAGAAAATATGATACCCTGAATACTCTCCGATCTTCTCCAACTACTCGAGGACAATTGTGACACCCTAGGTGTCAAAATGACAAAAACCAGGTCATTAGTGTAACAATATAAATGAAGAGCTAAGAAAGATTTAAATAAATTCCTCATATCTTGCTTCTACAGGATATGTATACATGTATATGTATATGTGCATGTGCGCATATACTTTAATCAAAAGAGTTAAATAACTTCACATCGATGCAAATATGACTATGAAATTGAGTGGGCACATCATGCATATCACATTAAACAAAAGCCTAGTTGAAGCCTAGGGGAGAATATGAAATTTTGCCCATGAAATGACGTGCCATTTGAAACAAGCTTTTGAGTTTTTGAAATTAATTTTGAACCATAACTCGAATAAGTGTTTGCCTGAAACAAAAGTTGGAGATTCTAAGCTGCCACACAATTTTTGGAGAAAAATGAGAATTTTCATTTCAACCCCTCGCTTTCTTCTTTTTCCACTCAGCCGCTCCCCTGCTCCTTCATCCCGGTCGGCAGAGAACTGTCGGCACACGGTGGGGAATCCCTGCGTCGAGGAGCCACGCCAATCCAATGGCAGGCTGCCCTCGCCACTCCCCAGACCAGCGCCCTGCAGCACACCTGTCACACCTGATTCTAGAAAGAACCAGATGCATCTCATATGTGTGCCAGGATCTCGTTTACACACATATGGTAGACGGAAAGTGTAATATATATCAAAGACAATACTCAAAAAGTAACTAAATAAAGTATTTAACAATATTACGCTCCATATAAAAGAGACACAAATGTCTTAAACGTTGAACCGTTATACCCTATACGAAGTCTTCAACAACTCCGTCTTCCACAGGCGATGACTGGTGAACGCAGGACCTAGAACTCCTCGAAGACGTCAAAGATCTCCTCTTAAAAGTTCTCTTCTGAACAGCAGGGGGCAAGGGTGAGTACTCTTATGGTTGGTACTCAGCAAGTGGGGTGAAAATGCAAGGCCATCAAGGATAGGCTAAGGTTTGCAGCAGCGGTTGCTTTTAGTTGGTCAAATATTTATTAACAAGCACCTAATAGCTAGGTTTAAGTTTATACCAATCCCACTTTAGTAGAATCATAAAGATACCATCAACACAAGTATTAACCACGAACCACAATTTATTTAGTATTCCAGTTTAAATTATCATGTGAGGGTCCAAGCCACTCTTAACCGTGAGTACGACTGTTATAACAGTTTTACACTCTGCAGAGGTTGTACACTTTACCCACAAATCGTGTTTCCCTGAATCGCCTGGGTTTGCAAGGCCCTTAAACACTTCCGAGGTGAGTGGCGAGGGTACACTACGAAGCCTTTACAAAGACATGTCGAAAGCTAGGCAGCCCGCTAGAGTTTCAGTAGCGGCGTGGTCCATAAACCTCCCTAATGGTCAGCTCCTTAGCAAAGGCAGCTACCCCAAGAGGACCGGGCTATGACCCCTATCACCGACCCCCTCCTTGCCCTTTCGGTAAGGCCACCAGCAAACTACACATCTAATTAATCGGCTAAGGTCAGAGCCATATGACTTTGTGGTTGCACTATTCACTTGGGTGGTTCTCCATGTTCCCATTAAACAAAGTTGATCTTGAGATTACGCGATAAACCACAATATATAAGGTGATCAATATTAAAAGAGTAAACCAATACCAATCCCAAAGTTTGCAACTAAGCGTAACTACCCAACAAAGTAGTAAACCCAGGTGTTTCAAGGTTTGGGGTAAAAGACTAGGTATGTCCTTAGCATAGGTAATCCCATCAAGTTTATGCAAGCAACAGTAAAGTAAAGTGAATTTTCATGCTGTTGTTGGGATCAAATAGAATATGCAGAGGGGGAATTCCACTTGCCTTCGTCAAGCAACTGCTGATTCTCTTCCTCGTAAGCTTGCTCTTGATTTGGCTCGAACGTCACGTTGTCTACGCGATCACACAAACAAGCATACACAAAACAAATAAGAAACAATACAACAAACAATACAAACAGAAGGTGAGAAGATGCTAAAGTTTTAGTTCATGATGCAAAGTTCGTGTGGGCTCAAGAATCGCTGAAATCGGAATTGGAACGATGATGGTATGGTCAAAACTGTGATCTGGGGACCTAACTGCTAGAGTTTTGAGTCTCCCGAGGCTAGATCTGAGAGATTCAGGGGCTAAAGCATATTTAAACCTTAAACAGAGGGTCGGGGTGCAAAACTATAGGTTCAGGACGGCGGGTACTGTTTCTAGAAAAGTCAGGGGTCGGAACAGAAAAAGAAAGGGTTCAACTCTAATTATTTTCTACTGATCTGGACTGCGGGTTGATTCCTGGGAAACTTAGGGATCTTCCTGCAAAGGTTTCGGGAAACGGCTAGGGTCGGGTGAATCTGGTCCGTTGGATCAGAATCGGCGGCGGATCAAACGAATCGGCGGAGTAACAGTCGGGCGAATCGGCGGTATGAAGAGTGGGTCGGATAAATCGGCTGAGTAAGGAAAAGGTCGGGTAAATCGGCTGTGTAAAGTGAAGATTGATTCTGGCCATTAGATCTAGATCGAGCGGTAGAGGAAGGGTCGGCTTGACAGAACGAAAAGGGTCGGGCGAGGCGGAGTTTTAGCTGGGCATCGGCGGCGATCGAGTGCGGCGGCGGTCGGCCGGAGCTTCACCGATTCCGGTGTTCCGGGGCTCAATTCAAGCTGGGTTTATGACGGGAAGTGAGTGGGTGGTACAGTGAAGGTGAGGATGATCACGAGGTGGCTGTGCGGCGGCTGTGAACTGGCGGCCATGGCGGCAGGTGGAAACAGGGGTCCGGCGAGAAATTAGGTTTGCGGCGGAGCAAAAGAGAGGGGACTCTGGTGCGGCTTGATACTCACCAACTTGTGGAGCTCTGGCGAGAGTTGAAGACGGCGGAGAGTCTGCAGATCGGCGAGTCGACAGAGAATCGGCGACACGGGTCGGCGGCGTTCCTCCGAGGTGCAACTTCCAGCGGCGCGCGACAATGTTGTGTAGAGGAAAAGATTTGAGTTTGGCGTGGGTTGCAAAGCGGGGCTTTGGCAGGATTTTATAGGGGTGGATCGGCCGGGATTAGGAAGGCGGTGCTGCGGGATCGATCAGGACTCGGGTAAGAAGAAAGAAAGAGATCGGGATACGAATGACAGTACGGAGTCGTTCCGGACTCTGGGTAAGGAAAGAAGAGAGAAGAAGAAGAAGAAGAATAAGGCGCCGACAGGTGGGTCCCAGCTGTCGGTGAAAACAAGGGTCGGGGAAGGAAGTCGGCCACTGGGTCGGCCGCGGGAAACGATAAAGAAGAAGAAAAGAATTGGGCTGGCGGAAAGAAAGAATAGAAGAAAGAAATAAAGATGCATGCAAAATTTTAATTTATGATTTTTATGAAAATACTTTTAGAAATTTTAGCTCCTATATTTTGGGTGTTACAACACCTCCCTTCCCCATGCTGTGAACCTGGCCTGCGCGCGCGCCACGTGCACGACGGCGAGTCGCGCCTCTGCCCGCCGCCCATGGCGGCCAATGCCGCGCGCCCATGCTGCCCGGGCCGTGCCCGAGTCGCTGCCCACCTTGCCAGGCGCCTCCACCCCCTCCCCTCCCTCCCTGTTACCTTAAAAGCCAAGCAGAGCTCCTCACGCGCGCACAGAACGCTCCACCATTACCGCCGGCCACCACCACCTCCACGCGGAGTGGCCGTTTCGGCCCTCCTCCGCCCGAGCCAAGCCCCAGAACAGGTCGCCCTCGGCCTCCTAATGCTTCCCAAGCCACAGCCCCTCTCCTTCGGCGACTCCCCTCGCCGGAACGCCCTCGCCGCCGCAGCCGAAGCTTTCGTTTCGTGGCAGACCCATCTTCGGCCGTCCCTGACCCCGACCAAGGCCACCACAAGGTAGCTCTCGCCTCCCTGGTACTCCCCTACCCCTTTCCCCTCGCCGGATTTGGCCCCCAACCATGGCAGGTCCGCCCAGGGATGACATTGCTGTGATTGAGGTCTTTCTAGGGTGCTAAGCGCAAAAACTCAGGGGCAGATCTGCGAAGCCTAGTTTTCAGTTTTTGATGCATAACAGTGAACTTCTAAAATGCTTTAAAAATAATAGACAAATCGTAAAAATGTAAACTAAATTTCTATGGGTTTCTCTTGAGTAGATCTACAACTTTTGTTACATACACGTCTTCAGTTTTGAAATATTTTTGGCTCTAGGCTAAATGGAAGAATAAATAGGATTTAAGTGTACCCACCGTTTTAGGCTAGTTCTGAACTTGATTTTTGGATTGGAAGTTAGATTCTAAATGTTAAGCTCAGTGTAAAACTTTGAAGTCCAGAGCACAACTCTAGCTCAAGTGTTTGATAGATTTTGTTGTATGCCATGAAGGGATAGCATTAATTTTTTCTCCTCATCTATTGTGATTCCTAGATGCCACAAAAAATGTTCAGAAGTTTTTACGTTTCTGGAACTTACTTATATAATTTTTGTTGTGAAGAAATACATTAAATCAAAGTAATTAGTTCTAGCACTTGGAAAATGTTAATCTTTTCGCTAGGGTACAGTTTGGAATAGATCATGCTGTAGAAAAAGTTTTATGCACAGAAACCCTGTAGATCCTCCTGTAGAAATAGATCTTTATTAAAGTAGGTGTATCTTGTCTTATTTCTTATGCTTTGTATCATGCACAATAAAATCTGAAAAATTTACAGTAACACGTATATGGATATATTAGCATCCTGTAAAACTTATAGCATCAATACTCACATGTTTGTTCTGTATAAAAATAACTAGGCTCTAGCAGTAGCTGTTTATTTCATTTTTCATACTTAATATGCTGCATATAAAGAGCTGAAATTTGTACGGTAATATAGTTGCTCAGAGAGGTATCTTGTATAAAAATATCAACACCAGAAAATGTTTCTAGCAGTGACTACGATTATTTCATACTTGCTCTATGAACGATAACATTTACAAATGACAAAACACACATCTATATAATAAGATTAATTGATCTAAGTTATATTCATTAAATGACTACCCAAGGAACAGTAAGAACAATGACTTGTGATAAAATATGAATTTTTATTGGATTACAACTTTATCGTGAAATAAGCTACAAATCTCCACCATCACTACAACTCATACTTGTGCATTCATATAAAATCGACTACTCTCATTGACGGAACATACGAGCTGGTGCCCAAGTCCGAGAGTGAGCAGCGTGATACACAAGTTAATCTAACTGAAGTTGTCGAAGACCCGAACCAAAGTTCGGAAGAGCCCAAGGCTAGCTTTTCTCAGAAAGGCAAGCCCCGGAGCATGAATCCCCCTACTTTCAATTTATATGCAACTTATGTTTCTATCTACTTGTGCATTAAGTTCATAGGAGTTGAATGAAAACTTAGTTGCATGATCTTAGGTTCCTATGCTCTGAACACTAGATGTAAGGTTCGATAGAATGCTATGCTAATAGGACTCCGGTAGAAGTCAAGTGATTTCCTGTCACTCGCGAGAACATAGGAGTTGAATGTTTACTACATGCTGCAATCATAAGGTCGACGGACGGGCTGTGGTACGGTGTTCATGTTAATGATTGAGGCTCGTCTATTTAGTGAAAAATGTTAAGGTTGCAGTGTGTGGTAGTGGTGGTTAAGCGTTTGAACGTACTAACCACATGCCGAGAATATGGTAATCGGTAAGCTGTTATAACAACCCTGATAAATTACGTTCCTAAGGCAATTTCATTAAACCAACCCTATGCTTAATCAACTAATAAAAGGATTAAAACAAGTTAAGTTGAAATTCAAATTTAATTTGGGCACATATGAATACCTTCGAGTTATTAAATTAACTTTCAAACCATAAGCCAAATGAGATGTTGCCGGAAACCAAACTTGTAGAACTTTTTATTCTGAACAACTTTCATGTTCATAAGTTTTTGAAATTCAAATTAGAAAGTGGAGAAAACATCCTGTTTGCAACCAGCCCCCTGGAACTTTTCAAATTCTCGCAAATAGGCCCTTACTCCTCTCCCTCTCCCCTCCCCGCCCGACAGCACGGCCAAGTGGCCGGCGACGCCTAACCGGCGCAAGCCGCAAGGCCAGTAGCCGCCATCCCTCGCCCCCAAGCCCGGCTTTGCCCCCCCCCCCCCCCCACCGCCGCGCTGCCCAGTCCGCGCTCGCCGCGCGCGCCACGCCAGCCCCGCCTCTGCCCGCCGCACGCCGCGCCCAACGAACGCGCCGCGCCGTGCCGCACCGCCCGCCACGACCCGCCCGTCGCTGCGCTTGCCGCCCGCTCGAGCCGCTGCTGCAGCTGCCCTCCAACCCCGTGCCGTGATATCTCCACTCCCCCACGCAAATCTCCGGCGCCCAGTCGCGCGCTCCCGCCCGCCGCACGCCGCGCCGGTGTCCTGATGCCGCCCACCGTGGCCAGTGGCACGCCATTGCCGTGTCTCCACCCCTGCACGTCGCCCGGCACCCCTACCTCCCTCCTGCCCCTATAAAAGTCGCCCCCGGCCGCCCGCGCGAGCCACCAGCAACCAGAGCACCCCGCCGCCGCCATTGTTGCCGCCGAGCTCCACCCGCTTGTGGACAACCTTCCACAGCCGCCTCCTGCCCAAATTAAAGTGCCAGCCACCACTACATCATCCCACCGGAGCTCGCCGACCCGCTCAACGCCGCCGAGGACCGCCGGAGCACCGCCGCCCGCGGTGTCACCGCCGCCGCCGCCTCTGGTCACCGCGGACAGCTCGACTCCGACCTCCTCCGCCCAAGCCAAGCACCCGAGCAGCTTCCCCACCCGCCACTGAAGCTCCCCGTCCAGACCAGACCGCCCCAAGCCCGCCGGAGCACCGCCGTTGACACGTACCGCCGCCGCCGCCACCCCTGCTCCAACGCCGGCGAGCTATTCCCGGCCGTCCCCCACCCGAACAAGACCCCCACGAGGTAGCCCTCGCACCCCTGATCCTTCCCCGGCCCTCACCCCTCGCCGTCGGCGAGCCCCTCGCCGGAATTTTGGCCGGCCACCGTACCCGAGCCACCCGAGGACCCAATTGCAGTAATTGAAATCTTTAGAAGGGTCTGCACGTAAGATTCCAAGGACCCAGATGTAAGAAAAAGATTCAAACCTAGATTCAAAATTAGTGAACTTGTAAAATTCGTATAAAATCGTAGAAAATTCAGAAAAATGCAAACTCAACTGTTCTGGAACCTTTAGGATAAACTCCACAACTTTTGTTACATGCATCTCCTCAGATGCTAGCTAATTTATGCTCTAAATTAAATAGGCTCTTTAATGACCTTTATTCACAACCATTGTTGTAGACAAGTGCTGGCCCTGAAAATTTTACAGTAGGAGATTTATTTGTTGTATAAGCCACTGTAAAAAGATGAGGCCCAAATTCCATCTCTATCTACACTGTTTATTAAACTTAGTTTCATACCATGAGTGGCTAAATATTTTATCCCTGCAGTTAGGTTGTGATTCACCTAATGGAACTTTTGCTGTACTTGTATATTGGCACCTAGATTCCAAAGAAAAATTTAGGGACTTTTTATCTCAAAGGAACCTATTTATTTAATTTAGGTGCTAATTTAGGGACTTTCCCTGATGTGCCTAGATCCAAGGTTTCATGACCAGAAACTACTCTCTGTAGCAGTTACACTTAAATCATGTTTCCATGAGGAGCATAAGTTCCCCATGAACACCCACCCCACCTTGCTTAACGAAGTTACTCATTGTACTATTCTACTCTATTAACGATTGCCCACGAATGATAAAGTAACTCACTTCACAACAAACTCATGTTTTACAAACTGCAACTTTATCGTGAAGGAAATCATGTCGTTTAGCATCACCACTACTTAAACTTGTGCATTCATGTAGAAACGACTACTCTCGCCGACAGGACTTACGAGCTGGTGCCCGAGTCCGAGAGTGAGCAGCGAGAAGCCCAGGCAAATTTAACTAAAGCAGTTGAAGACGCGGGCCAACGTTCAGATGATCCCCAGACTAACTTTGCACAAGAAGGCAAGCCCCGGAGCATAACCCTATTCCTTTCCAAAATATGCAACTCATTACTCTCTTGCTTGTGCATTAAGTTTATAGGAGTTGAATGAAAACTTAGTTGCATGATGTTAGGAACCCATGCTTGAAAACTAGATGTAAGGTTCGATAGAATGCTGTGCTAATAGGACTTCGATAAAAGCCGAGTGATTTCCTGTCACTCGTGAGAAAATAGGAGTTGAATGTTTACTACACGCTGCAATCATAAGGACAACGGACAAGCTATGGTACGATGTTTACGATTGAGGCCCGTCTGCTTAGTGAAAAATGCTAAGGCTGCAGTGTGTGGTAGTGGTGGTTAAGTCTTTGAACGTACTAACCACATGCCGAGAATATGGTAATCGGTAAGCTTAAGTACCTGATTGGCCCGGCAAGTGGACGGCATCCTACCCTTTGAACTTCGGTCCCACTATATGGCGAGTGCACGAGTGGTCACGACCCGGCGGCAAACTGTGGCGTGGGACTCTTGTACTCTCGGAGGGTAGCCCCGATCCACGACCCGGAAAGAAAGGGGAAAAGTTGCACGTGTGACTCTGTGAGTAACCACGTGACGTGTGTTTAGGTTTCCCTTGCAAGGTTAAGAAATTCGATTCGAATCGTCCGTTTCTCACGGCTATTGAGACTGCTTAATTACTTTTACCCACAGAGTAAGAAGAGGAACAATGATGATGAATAAACTTGTTGGATGAAATTTAATGCTTCACCATGAATGATATTGGATAGCTGCTTATCTATAATGGTTAATGAAACTAGAATCTTGAGCTAAAAGTTGAAAGTAAGGACCCACTCGTAGATGCTTTTCGGCAAAACAAACCCCTGAGCCAAAAAGCCTTGCATGTCTAGAGTCGGTGGAGTAGATTCCACTACACGGGTAAGTCTTGCTGAGTATTAGTATACTCAGCCTTGCTTGTGGCTCGTTTTCAGGTGAGACCTTCGAAGATATGATTGCTAGCTTGACTTGGCCGTGTACTCTTTCCCGTGGTTGGTCGGTGGAATGGGATACGCCCCCGGCCAATGGAGATAATGCCGAGTGATGTCTCATACGGGCTTCACCGAGACATCCTGTATCGTCGAGTAGCTTTCGTTATTTTATTTCCGCTGCAACTTAAACTCTGAAGAACTTATTGGTTATGATCACTGAAGTACTTGGTTACTAAACCCAAACTTGGTTTGTAATATTCATTTATGATAAATTTTATAATATCTGCTGGAATGTGGTATTCTCTGGGCTCATCGTCGCATGAGCATTTATATGTATGGCATTCGATCCGCTTTACCGTGGTTGTATCGGGAGGTTACCCGACAGACCAATGGATTACTTCGTTTGAAGTGTAAGGTTAACCAAGATTGCCCTAATGGTGATGGTTAATACACATGAGCCGGATTAATTAAGGTGGTTCTGCCACAGCTGTGTAACTGATCGGCCCGGCAAGTGGACTTACTCCCACCCTCTGTATTTATTTGACACGCACCAGGTGCAGAGTTGGGCTCTGTAGTCACGAGGGGTGGCCCTGATCCACGACCCGGAAAGAAAGGCCAAAAGTTGCTTGGGGTGACCCTTCGGTGCTCCAAGCGTGTGTGTTAGGTTTCCCTTGCAAGGTTAAAATTCAATTCAAATTGTCCGTTTCTCGTGGTATATGAGAATGCTTAATACTTTTACCACATAGAGTAAGAAGAGGAACAATGACGATGATTAATCTTGTTGGATGCAAATTAATTCTTTCACCATGTATGATATTAGATAGTTGCTTACCTAGAAAGCTTAAGGAAACTAGAACTTGGAGCTAAAATTTGAAAGTAAGAACCTACTTGTAGATGCTTTTTCGGCGAAACAAACCCTTCAAGCCAAAAGCCTTGCATGTCTAGGAGTCGCCTAAGTATATTCCACTAGTTGGGTAAGCCTTACTGAATATTAGTATACTCAGCCTTGCTTGTGGCTTTGTTTTCAAGTGATACTTTTGAGGACATGGTTGCTAGTTTGACTTGGCCGTGTACTATTCCTCCTGGTTGGTCGGTGGAATGGGATGCATCCCCGGCCAATGATGATAATGCAGGGTGATGTCTTGTATGGGCTTCATCGAGACATCATGTATCGTCGAGTAGTTTATCATTTGTTTTCCGCTGCAATAAACTCAGAAAAACTTTTTACTTTTGAACTCTGAACTACTTTTTTTTTCAAATTTGAACTTGGTTTGTAATAATAAAGTTATGTCGAACCCTTTGATGTAAAATTGTGGAATGTTGTAATCTCTGGGCTCACCTTGAGCTGGATTAATTCAGGTGGTTCTGCCACAACTGGTATCAAAGCCGAAATGCATACACCAGAGAGCATGACAAGCCTTAAAAACTTGTTTTCATAAAACGTGATCACAAAAATTGTGTTTGCAAAATGTGTTGGTTCGTTAAGGATGGTACCTAGTTCGTAAAGCCCTAGGGGAATATGGGAAAGTTACTAGGTGGCTATCTAACTTATGTATATTATCAACTCACTTCCAGCACATTACTTTCTGTCAAAGCTTACTTTTATGCACAACCGACCTTTAATTTCTGTAACGACGCACTCATCGCTAAGGTAAGAAGGTAATAATCCTTAGCCAACTGAGAGAGCTTGGCCTTCCTGTCGGTAATGCGAGCCGAACACTGCCCTCAAGCAGTGGCCTACTTGAGGTGCTACCAATATACCAACTATTAGTTGATTATATTGGGAGTAGAAGGTTTGGCGCAGGGTATGGCGATCGCTGTTCATACCCTCATCTTAGACGGTACCCCCCGTGAATACGCTATCCCGGTAGCGTATGTTAACGTTGTCCGTACGGCGGGAATTGTACGGATGCCGTTTCTATAGTGAAAAGTAAAGAATGCGGACGCTTTCCTGAGTGCTGACATAAAAGGTTCAATGAATAAATATATGCTATCAATCTTCTGCAGGTATACTAACCACGATTACAATAAGTTGACAACGGATAGAAATTTCGACTAGCTATTATAGTGAGAGGCGTATTATATATGCCACCGAAACTAACCACGGAAGTCCAAAGTTATTTGGCAATTATTTTATTTTGTGAGGATGATAGATCGTGCATGCATCATGTCACTTAAAAAAATGAATGGAAATCTATTATGTGTGGATTGAGAGTAAAGAGGATCATGCATGCACAAGATTGTCTCACATAAGGATTATCTAACAAATCTATCACATTTCTGTCATATCTGGAAAGATGAATTTATTGAGCATAGAGAATGATCTATCCTGTAGAGGTGCATGTTTAAAGTTTTGTTCCAAAATTTATATACTACCTGCTGTTAAAATTTGAAAAATTCTGGACATGTAGATTTTGAGAAACTACAGAAACCTTGATATGTCAGTTTTCTGCCACATAAAATTTTATGTCCTCTTAGTGCAGTTTTCTGCTGAAGTGTTCAACACAAAACTTGTTGCAAAAGTACTCAGGCAGCTACTGTTAAAATTTGGTAATTGTTGGCTGAGTAGATTTTCCCTGGTGCACAAAACATTGTCTCTCTATTCACTGAAATTTCTAGGTAGACAGTAAAGTACAACATTAAGGGAATAACCATCTTAGAGCCTGATCCAGCCCAAGGGTTGACTAGCAAAGTTGTACACAATCATCCTAGAAAAATTTTAGTGAAGTTTGAGAATTTCTGGATTACTCAATTTGGAGTTATGGAGTGTTAAAGTTGCTTCCAGAAATGTTAGACTTCCATTGTCCAGTTCGTATCCTATGGCAGGATTTTGTTAAAACTTTTATCCTCTGAAGGCGATTCTTCTGGGAGACAAGTTGAATACCAAAGTTTCCAGGAATGTTATGACCTGAATCCGCACAAAATTTCAGCACCATTGGACTCTTCTAGTCTGAGTTATAGGCAAAAAATTCTAGTCTGAAAAACAGCAAGAACAGAGAGGCAAAGACTGAACTTTTCGACCATCTTAAACATTCACATTTTAGATGGTTGGAGCAACTTGTGGTAACCCTGATGGTTTTGGTGCTAGTTGTAGCGGATCGCAATAGCCGCCACCGCCACCACCCAGTTTGGTGGAAGTAATGGCCGCTCAAACTGAGTTGCTTCGTCAACTCGTTCAAGGACAACAGCTCCAGTAGCAGCAGCACCATCAGCGGGGTGGGCACAATGTCCACCAACCTCAAGCTACCGGTTACACGGAGTTCTTTGGGACTCAACCCCCTCTCTTTCACAAGATGGAGGAGCCTTTGGATGCGGATGCTTGGATTTGCACAATCGAGTCCAAGTTTTCTCTACTTGTGGTCCCATGTTCGGATGCAAACAAGGCTCGTTTTGCCATGCAACAGCTTCGCGGTACATCCCGTCTTTGGTGGGACAACTACTTTGCTATGCTCCCGGCTGATCACGTTGTCACCTGGGACGAATTCGAAATTGCGTTTCGGGCACACCATATTCTAGAAGGTCTTATGGAAGGAAAGTTAAATGAGTTTCTGGCTCTCACTCAGGGTACCCGCACTATACTTCAGTATGCTCAGGCCTTCAACAATCTATGTCAGTACGCGGGCTATCATGCTGATACTGATGCTAAGAAGCGTGATCGCTTCCGCAGAGGTCTGTGTACCAAGCTCTAGGAACGACTGAACCTTGTCAAGGCCGATTCTTACAATGAGCTGGTCAATATGACATTCACTCAGGAGGATTGTATTGTGGCTCATCATGCTGAAAAGAAGAGGAAGGCGCCAGCTAGACCCTCAAGTGCTCAGCCACCAAGGTATCGCTTAGTGCAAAATGTTGCGCCTAAAGCTCCTCAGAAGGCTCCTCAGCTAAGGAGTTGGGTTGTCAGGCCCCCACAGCAGCAAGGCGTTGTACGACCCCCTGCGCCTCAGCAGACTGGCCCAAGGCCAGCTACTCAACAGTCTCTTCATCCAAACATTGCCAACCGTTGTTTCAATTATGGGAGTTCCAGTCATTTCGCTCGAGAATGCCCTCAGCCTAGGCAGCCAAATCAGGGCCAAGGCTCTAACCAGAACATTAAGAGCAAAGGCAAGAGGCAGACCATTCAGGTCAAACAAGGGCGAATCAATTTCACCACTCTTGCAAAACTTCCTGAAGGAGCACCAATGATGACGGGTACATTCTCTATCAATAAAAAGCCTTCAATTACATTGTTTGATTCTGGTGCATCACATAGTTTTATTAGTGCAAAATTTGGTGCAAAAGTGGGCTTGGATTTTTGTCACACAAAAGGGTCGTATATGATATCAACACCGGGTGGTAAAATTGCTTCAAATCAAATGATAAGGCACGTACCAATCAAGTTGGGTAGTAAAACTATCATATCCAACCTTATCCTTCTGGCACTAGAAGGCATAGACATTATTTTGGGAATGGATTGGATAGCTCAACATGGGGTGACATTAGATATTCTTTCAAGGGCCGTGGAAATCAATTCCCCAACTCATGGAGCCACTACTCTTTATTTGCCATTCCAAGAGTGCATAAACTCTTGTGCTTTCATGATGGAAGGAATCAAACTAGAAGATATTCCAGTGGTGTGCGAGTATGCTGATGTTTTTGCGGATGACTTGCCAGGAATGCCACCAAATAGGGATATTGAGTTCTTTATTGAACTGCAACCAGGCACTGCACCTATCTCAAAAGGCCCTACAGAATGCCACCTAAAGAATTGGCCAAATTGAAAATACAACTCATGGAACTTCTTGACAAAGGCTTCATTCGTCCTAGCGCATCACCGTGTGGTTGTCTAGCCCTATTTGTAAAAAAAAGGATGACAGTTTGAGGTTATGTGTTGACTACCGACCTCTCAATGCGGTGACTATTAAAAATAAATACCCACTTCCCCGCATTGATGTTCTCTTTGATCAATTATCTGGAGCTAAGGTTTTCTCAAAGATTGATCTTCGTTCTGGATATCATCAGATAAAGATTCGTCCATGTGATAATCCTAAGACTGCCTTTTCCACACGATATGGGCTATATGAATTTTTGGTCATGTCTTTTGGTGTCACAAATGCTCCAGCTACTTCATGTATCTCATGAATTCGGTATTCATGCCCGAGCTTGACAAGTTCGTCATGGTTTTCATTGACGACATCCTTATTTATTCCAAGAATGAGGAACAGCATGCTAACCACTTGCACATTGTTCTTCAGCATCTCAGGGACCATCAGCTCTATGCTAAATTTTCCAAGTGTGAATTCTGGTTGAATAGTGTGAAATTCTTGGATCACACCAGTTCCAGCGAAGCCATAGCCGTTGACCCCAGCAAGGTACAAGAGGTGATGGATTGGAAACCTCCTACCTCCATTCATCAGATTTGCAGTTTTCTTGGTTTAGCCAGTTACTATCGCCGCTTCATTCCGGATTTCTCCAGAATTGCTAAGCCAATGATTGAACTATTGAAAAAGTGAGTAAAGTTTGTGTGGGATGAGAAATGTGAAAAAGCTTTCCACACTCTCAGAGAACATTTGACTACAGCCCCTGTGTTAGCTCAACCCGATAACACCAAGCCATTTGATGTTTACTGTGACGCATCTGGCACTGGTCTTGGTTGTGTGCTTATGCAAGATAATCGAGTTATTGCTTATGCCTCACGAGCTCTTGGGCCCCATGAGCAGAATTATCCGACCCACGATCTCGAATTAGCAGCTATCATTCATGCTCTAAAAATATGGAGACATTATCTCATGGGGACTCATTGCAATATCTTCACTGATCACAAAAGCCTCAAATATATCTTCACCCAAGCTGATCTGAATATGAGACAAAGAAGATGGCTAGAAGTAATAAAAGATTATGATCTCGAGATGCACTATCACCCAGGAAAGGCAAATGTAGTTGCGGATGCACTAAGTCGCAAGGCTCATTGCCATTGCCTATCAGTGGAATTCTATAATGCAACATTATGTTCAGAAATGAGGAAGCTTAGTTTGGAAATGATTCCCCAAGGCACCCTAAATCACATCTCAGTTGAACGCACTCTCCACGACTGAATCATCATGGCAAAATTGCATGATGAAGGTGTCAAGATCATCAAACAAAAACTCTCTCAAGGGGAGGAGAAGTATAAATGTTTCCGTCAAGACCATAAGGGAGTTCTATGGTTTGAAAGTCGCATAGTCGTTCCAAAGAATCATGAGCTCTGCAAACAAATTCTTGAAGAGGCACATCTTTCCAAGTTTTCTATTCACCCCGGCAATAGCAAAATGTATCAAGATCTTAAGCAAATTTTTTGGTGTACTAGAATGGAAAGAGAAATTGCTAAATATGTCTCAGAATATGACACATGTCAGAGAGTAAAAGCTAGCCACTTGAAAGTAGCCGGTACACTCCAACCCTTGCCTATACCCTCCTGGAAATGGGAAGACACAAGTATGGATTTCATTATTGGGTTGCCAAGCACCTCACAGAACATGATTCCTTATGGGTAATCGTAGATAGGCTCACAAAGACGGCACATTTTCTTCCGGTGCACACCACCTATACTGTCAAGAAATATGCTGAGATTTATCTCGATCGCATTGTTTTCCTACATGGAGTACCGAAGATAAATATTTCCAATCGCGGTGCTCAGTTTGTAGCATGCTTTTGGGAACAATTGCAAGCATCTCTTGGTACTAAATTGATCCGAAGCTCAGCTTATCATCCTCAAACTGATGAGCAAACTGAAAGAGTGAATCAAATTCTTGAAGACATGCTTAGAGCTTGTGTCATTCACTATGAAAAGAATTGGGACAAATGCTTGTCTTTAGCAGAGTTCACGTATAACAATAGCTATCAAGCGAGTCTGAAAATGGCAACATTTGAGGCCTTGTATGGTCGAAGGTGTCGAACTCCTTTGAGCTGGTCACAAACTGGAGAACGCAAAATATTTGGACTAGACTTGGTAATCGAGGCAGAGGAAAAAGTGAGAGTAATACAAGAAAATCTTAGAGCCGCACAATCTAGGCAAAAGAGCTATTTCGACAAGAGGAGGAAGCCCCTGAAATTCGAAGTTGGTGATCATGTCTACCTTCGGGTTTCACCAACCAAGGGTGTACAATGATTTGGAGTCAAAGGAAAATTAGCTTCCCGATATGTTGGTCCCTATGAAATCAGCCTATAGAGTACGACTACCCCCTCAGCTTGCAGCCATCCATGATGTCTTTCACGTGTTTCAATTTAAGAAGTGTGTTCGAGGTCCTACCGAGGTTGTTGAACAACAAGGAATAGTGGTAGAACCCGACCTCTCATATGTTGAGTATCCTATCAAAGTCCTTGATCAAAAAGAAAGAGGCACTAGAAGGAAAGTGATTAAAATAGATAAAATTCAATGGAATCATCACACCGAAGAAGAAGCCACATGTGAAACTGAAAACTATCTAAACCAAAATTTCCCCGGTTTTCTTGACTCTACCAAAGGTACACACACTATCCACACTAAGCTTATTGTCCGAATCTCGGGACGAGATTCTTTTAAGGGGGGAAGGCTGTGACACCCTAGGTGTCAAAATGATAAAACCCAGGTCATTAGTATAACAATATAAATGAAGAGCTAAGAAAGATTTAAATAAATTCCTCGTACCTTGCTTCTACAGGATATGTATACATGTATATGTATATGTGCATGTGTACATGTACTTTAATCAAAAGAGTTAAATAACTTCACATCGATGCAAATATGACTATAAAATTGAGTGGGCACATCATGCATATCACATTAAATAAAAGCCTAGTTGAAGGTTAGGGGAGAATATGAAATTTTGCCAATGAAATGACGTGCCATCTGAATCAAGCTTTTGAGTTTTTGAAATAACTTTTAAACCTTAACTCGAATAAGTGTTTGCCTGAGACAAAAGTTGGAGATTTTGAGCTGCCACACAGTTTTTGGAGAAAAATGAGAATTTTTTTTCAGCCCCTCGCTTTCTTCTTCTTTTTCCACTCAGCAGCTCCCCTTCTCTCAACACCACACGGCGGGGAATCCCTCCACCGGGGAGCCGCACCAAGCCAATGGCGGGCTGCCCTCGTCACTCCCCCGACCAGCGCCCTGCAGCACGCCTCCCTCCCCCATGCTGCGAACCTGCCCTACGTGCGCGCGCCACGTGCACGACGGCGAGTCGCGCCTCTGCCCCGCCGCCCACGGCGGCCAATTGTCACACCCGATTCTAGAAAGAACCAGATGCATCTCATATGTGCGCCAGGATCTCGTTCACACACATATGGTAGACGGAAAGTGTAATATATCAAAGACAATGCTCAAAATATATCTAAATAAAGTATTTAACGATATTACACTCCGTATAAAAGAGACTCAAATGTCTTTAAACGATAAACCGTTATACCCTATACGAAGTCTCCAACAACTCTGTCTTCCACAGGCGATGACTGGTGAACGTAGGACCTAGAACTCCTCGAAGTCGTCAAAGATCTCCTCTTCAAAGTTCTCCTCTGAACAGCAGGGGGCAAGGGTGAGTACTCTTATGGTTGGTACTCAGCAAGTGGGGTGAAAATGCAAGGCTATCAAGGATAGGCTAAGGTTTGCAGCAGCGGTTGCTTTTAATTGGTCAAATATTTATTAACAAGCACCTATTAACTAGGTTTAAGTTTATACCATCCCACTTTAGCAAAAACATAACGGTACCATCAACCATAACATAAACCACGAACCACAATTTAATTAATCTTCAAGTTTGATTATCATGTGAGGGTCCAAGCCACTCATAACCGTGAGTACGGCTGTTATAACAGTTTTACACTCTGCAGAGATTGTACACTTTACCCACAAATTGTGTTTCCCTGAATCGCCCGGGTTTGCAAGGCCCTTAAACACTTCCGAGGTGAGTGGCGAGGGTACACTACGAAGCCTTTACAAAGACATGTCAAAAGCAAAGCAGCCCGCTAGAGTTTCAGTAGCGGCGTGGTCCATAAACCTCCCTAATGGTCAGCTCCTTAGCCAAGGCAGCTACCCCAAGAGGACCAGGCTATGACCCCTATCACCGACCCCCTCCTTGCCCTTTCGGTAAGGCCACCAGCAAACTACACATCTAATTAATTGGCTAAGGTCAGAGCCATATGACTTTGTTGTTGCACTGTTCACTTGGGTGGTTCTCCATGTTCCCTTTAAACAAAGTTGATCTTGAAACTATGCGATAACAATAGTATATAACGTGGTAACAACTTTCCTTTCACTTTGAATCTAGGTAAACCTTTGATGGGTGATACCTTCAAATACACAAAATCTCCAACTTCAAATGTCAATTCCCTTCTTCGTGTATCAGCATAACTTTTCTGTCGTAACTCGGCAGTCTTGAGATTATCCCTGATTATCTGGACTTATCTATCTGCTTCTTGAAGATTCTCTGGTCCAAAAACTTGAATTTCCCCTGTCTGATTCCAATACAAGGATGTCCTGCATTTTCTTCCATATAATGCTTCAAATGGGGCCATCTTGAGACTTGCCTGATAACTGTTGTTGTAGGAGAATTCTGCATATGGCAAACTTTTATCCCAACTACCTCCATGTTTGAGGGCACATGCTCTCAACATATCCTCTAATACCTGATTCGTTCGCTCAGTCTGACCATCTGTTTGCGGATGGTATGCAGAACTGAAATTGAGCTTTGTATCCATGGATTCATGTAATTTCTGCCAGAAACGCGACGTGAACTGAGTACCTCGATCAGACACTATGTTCTTTGGAACACCGTGCAGACACACAATTCGTGACATGTACAGTTCTGCTAACTTGGCTCCAGTGTAGGTTGTTTTGACTGGGATGAAATGTGCGACTTTTGTCAATCTGTCCACAATAACACATATCGAGTCGTAACCATCACGAGTACGAGGTAACCCTACAATGAAATCCATACCAATCTCTTCCCATTTCCATTCAGGTACTTTCAAAGGCTGGAGTAAACCTGCTGGTCTCTGGTGTTCTGCTTTCACTCTCTGGCATACATCACACAAAGCTACGTGACTTGCTACATCTCTTTTCAAACCATACCACCAGTACCTTTCTTTCAAGTCTTGATACATTTTGGTGATTCCAGGATGAATGGAATAGGCGGAATCATGTGCCTCCTTCAAAATGAGCTCATGAAGGTGGTCAACTTCGGGCACACAGATCCTTTTTCTGAACCAAACAGTTCCTTGTTCGTCTTCGGTGAAATCCTTAGTCTTGCCTAAACCAATTTTTATCTTGATCTCTTTGATCTTCGCATCTGTCAACTGTCCTTTTCTGATCTCCTGTTCTAATGTAGGTTCCATCTCCATAATCATGGCTTCCGCTTGTGTGACAATTCCCAAGTTCAAATGTGCCATCTCCCAACATAATTCTTGAGGCATCAATCGAGCAATCATCATATTAGCTTGTCCTTTCCGGCTTAGGGCGTCTACCACGACATTAGCCTTGCCTGGATGATACTGAATATCCAAATCATAGTCTTTGATTAGTTCTAGCCATCTGCGCTGTCTTAGGTTAAGATCCTGTTGTGTGAAGATGTACTTCAGACTCTTATGGTCCGTGAAGATCTGACACTTGTTTCCGATCATGTAGTGCCTCCAAATCTTCAATGCGTGCACGACGGCAGCCAATTCCAAGTCATAGGTAGGATAGTTCTGCTCATGCTTTCTCAACTGTCTTGAAGCATAGGCCACAACTTTGCCTTCTTGCATTAACACACATCCAAGACCCATCCCTGAAGCGTCGCAATACACATCAAACCCTTTGCGGATATCTGGCATTATCAACACAGGGGCCGTGGTCAATCTTGTATTCAGCTCTTCAAAACACTTCTAGCATATAGCATCCCACTTAACTTCTTCCCTTTTTCCAATAGAGAAGTCATAGGTTTCACGACCTTTGAGAAGCCTTTAATAAATCTGCGGTTGTAGCCTCCAAGTCCGAGAAAACTTCTGATTTCAGGCACAGTCTTCGGTGGATTCCAATTCAGAACATCTTGAACTTTACTTGTGTCTACTGCAATTCCTCTATCTGTGATAACATGTCCAAGGAAAGAAACTTCTCTCAACCAAAAATCACATTTGCTCAGCTTAGCATATAACTGATTCTCTCGGAGTTTCTGTAACACTATCCTCAAGTGCTCTTCATGTTCTTCCTCATTCTGTGAATACACCAAGATGTCATCAATGAACACAACCACAAACTTATCAAGATATTCCATGAAAACCTTGTTCATCAGGTACATGAAGTATCCTGGTGCATTGGTCAATCCAAACGACATCACAGTAAACTCGTACAGACCATATCTGGTAGTGAAGGCTGTCTTGGGTATATCCTCTGGTCGAATCCTTAGCTGATGATATCCTGATCTCAGATCAATCTTGGAGAAAACCTTGGCACCTCTCATCTGATCAAACAAATCTTCAATCCGGGGCAGTGGATACTTATTCTTGATTGTCACATCGTTCAGCGACCTGTAATCTACACACATCCTTCTGCTGCCATCTTTCTTATCGACAAAGATCACGGGTGCTCCCCACGGGGATGAGCTGGGGCGGATAAATCCCTCAGCTAACATTTCTTCTATTTGTTTCTTTAGTTCACTTAGATCCTTAACATCCATTCTATAGGGTCTTTTAGAGATAGGTGCAGTACCAGGTAAAAGATCAATACTGAACTCAACATCACGAACAGGTGGCATACCTGGTAAATCTTCCAAAAAAAACATCAGGGTACTCACTGATAACTCTGATATCTTCCAGAGGCATTTCCTTCATTTGGTTCACTATCCCAACTGCACTGGGCATAGCTGATGCCACAAACTCTATTTTGTCTCCTTGAGGACTGGTCAAGAGCACTGATCTCTTGCGACACTGAATAACACCATCACATCCGGATAACCAATCCATTCCGAGGATCACATCGATGCCGTTAGTCTTTAGGACTATTAGATTGGCTAGGAATTCTATCCCCATAATATTCATGCTGACCCTTGGGCATAAGTGGCTCGCTTTCAATTCCTTGCCCGGGGAGCTTACTAGTAATATTTGCTTCATAGGGCTCATTGGTAAATTATGTTTTGCAGTGAATCGCTCAATAATGAATGAATGTGATGCTCCAGAATCAAATAAAACTGATGCAGGTTCAGAATTGACAAGGAACGTACCGAGCACAACGTCGGGAGCCTCTTCAGCTGTTTCTGCAGCCACATGATTCACCTTTCTATGCACGCAGTTCTGTTGTCCTTTGTTGCCCAGTGGTGTCTAGTTGCTGTTGCGCGGCTGCTGCTGCTGAGGAGTCTACCTTTGTCCACTGTTCCTCTGATTCTGAGGAGTTTGCACGTTACGCTTCGGGCAGTTGTTAGCGTAATAACCCAATTCTCCACATTTGAAACATCCGTTAGGTTGGACCGGGGTGACTGGATTGTTGGACCGCACTGGTGCACCTGTGGCATAGCCTGGACGGTACGGTTGCGGGTTGGAGTTGCGCTGAGTCTGCTGGTTGTAGCGTTGAGGCTGCTGTGGAGTTCATTGATTCTGTTGACTCTGCTGATATCCTACACCTTGTCCTCCAAAGCGCGACTGAAATCCCTGGGTTGTGTTGTAGCGGGGTCGGGTGTTGCTGCTGGATTGTCCCTGGGACTGAAGTTTTCGCTTATGTTCCCCAAGCTCCTTGCGCTTGCTCTCCAGACCAATGGCTTTGTCTAGAAGAGTCTGGATGTTTGGGAAAGTGTGACTATGCAGCTGATAGTTGAGCGGCCCTATCAGACCTTCCAAGAAGCGCTCCTGCCTCTTTGCGTCACTATCCACCTCATGGGGCGCGTAACGAGACAACTGAGTGAATTTATCCCGGTACTCACTGACAGTCATGCTACCTTGCTTCAGGTTCAGGAACTCCTTCTGCTTGAGCTTCATTAGTCCTGCTGGGATATGGTGGCTGCGGAAGTTGGTTCTGAACTCCTCCCAGGTGATAGTGTTGGCATTGGCGTGGGCAGCAGTAAAAGCATCCCACCAATCAGCGGCTGCACCTTCCAGACGTCCTGCAGCATACAGGACCCTTTCACGGTCACTGCATTGTGTGATGTCCAGCTTCTTAGTGATGACCTTCAACCAATCATCAGCGTCCAAGGGGTCCACAGAGTGAGAAAAGGTAGGAGGGTGGTGGCTCATGAATTCTCTGTGTTTGTCTCTTGGTGGCGGGTTTTGCTGCGGTGCTTGCTGATTCTGCTGAGCTTGTATGTTCTGGATGGTGGCAGTGAGGTTCTGCAGCACCTGCATCTGTGCGGCCAAGAATTGCTCCATTGTTGGATTGAGCGGTGGTGGCAACTGACTCTGTTTATTGACTACGCGAGCACGCCTAGAGCTAGGGATATTCTGTCCTCCACCTGTCCTGGTGTTCACCATCTGACCGTTAGGGAACAAACCCAGGATAAGACAGGTGTACTAAATATAGGTAGACAGCAAATAATATCTTAACAAAATATGGATTTATAAGACTCCAACTGATATTAATGAATAGATTATATCAAGCAATTCTTATAGCACTCAAAGCAAACATTTGTTCTCAAGCAATCATCATAACATCGTCGTCCTCTCAAGTGAAAATGATTCTAACGAGAACTTAGGAAGATACTAGCCTAAGAGCCTAAGTGCCTATTCCTCGGGGTGAGTTATGGAGCCGGGTTCGCCGCGACGAAGTTTCTTGCGGGGTGGTGACAATGCGGGGAAGCGGGGTTCATTCATCTGTGGGGATGGCGGCGATCTTCCCTCAAGTCGAGCTTCCAGCATGCGGATCTTTTCATGGGCCTCATGTAGCTTGTCCTGAGTATCATCCAGCTCAGTGATGACGCTTTCCAGCTCAGTGTTGAGAGCTGCGGTGACTCGAGCAAGAGTGTTGAGGCGGTCTTCGTCATCTTCACCCAGAGTAATCATAGTCTCTTCAGTTCCACTGAGGCGGCGAGGAAGGTAGCGATACTCCGTGTTCTGAAGCTCCTGGCGGTAGGTGTGGCAGATGGACCACAAAGCTCTCCTGGCGGCACTGCTGACGGCGGCGTCGTAAGTAGCGTGGGGTGTGGCGGAGTCGTGTGCAGTGAGAGTCCTCAGGCCTCTGGCACTTTCCATCCTGATGTGGACGCGAGAGAGGTATTAGTCGCCGAGCGCGGGGTCGGTGTAGTGGTGCGTATGGCAGTGAGGTCTCACGCGGTTGCCCAACTCTTGAAGAACACCTTGTAGCACTAGTGTCAAGTGGCCGGGTTCTCTGTCCGAGGTGCGAACACAGCAGAGTTGCCTCATCCTTGGAGTTTCATCACTCTGATCGTCGTTGTCTTCATCGTTGTTGTTGTCCTCGTTATCGTCTCTTCTATTATCTTCGAAGTTACTCGGGCTTCCTTCAGCGACGTCCGGTGCTGGGTAGGGTTCTGGAGCAGGAACAACTGGGGGTGGTGGCGATGTCTCAACGACTGGTGATGCCGGTGGTGTGAACTGATTTCCTTCTTCATCAATTGCCATGATGCGACCATCCTCACCATCCACGAAATAGTAGACCTCGTCAGGTTCTTCTTCCGTAGCTTCCTCCTCTTCAACAGGGGCTGGAACTGGGGTAGGAGAAGCTGGCTCAGCTGGGGCAATGCGAACTTGGCGACCTCCGGTGCGCTTGCGAGCAGTTTGGTAAATTCTGACCATCTGGCAGAGCGGGAGTAAAATTCAGGATATTTTTCTTTGAAAAGGAAAATGGTAGAAGGTTTATGTAACATAGGTTTTTATGTGGAAATATAACAGGAATTTTTTTTTGTTGCTGATATGGCTTTCTAGAAGATAAATGCTTAATTTTGACCATTTCTATCTAGGCTAGCATCCTACAGTCAACATAGCTCTGATACCACTCCTATCACACCCGATTCTAGAAAGAACCAGATGCATCTCATATGTGCGCCAGGATCTCGTTCACACACATATGGTAGACGGAAAGTGTAATATATCAAAGACAATGCTCAAAATATATCTAAATAAAGTATTTAACGATATTACACTCCGTATAAAAGAGACTCAAATGTCTTTAAATGATAAACCGTTATACCCTATACGAAGTCTCCAACATGAACGTATTCATGGATGAATTCTCAATCTATGGCAAGAAGACACATTTATTGGGAGAAAGTGTCAGTTCATGGTCGGAGAAGGTATTGTCCTCGGACAAAGAGTATTAGCACCCATTGTACAGCCTCCCGATTGGAACCTTCCATTCGAGATTAGGTGCGATGCAAGTGATCACGTCGTCGGTACAGTGCTGGTTCAATGCAAGGATAAGAAGCAGTATGCCATATCTTATGCAAGTAAGGCATTGACAAGAGTTCAGCAACAACGGAGAAGGAACTTCTGTCAGTGGTGTTCACCATTGACAAGTTCAAACCCAACTTGGTCGGTGCTAAAGTGTCAGTATACACGGATCGTGTTGCACTGAAGTACCAACTGACCAAGGAGGATGCTAAGCCACGACTCATCCGTTGGATTCTGCTCCTTCAAGAGTTTGAAGGGAGCAGATAATCATGTGGCAGATCATCTCTAGAGGATTCACAGGATCAACCTCCCGACAACAATTACTTGAGAGATGATACTCGCTTGGAGGTCACTACATCCAGTCCATGATATACAAACCTTGTGAACTTTATGGTGACTGGATATATACCTACGGGAGAAGATTCACTTTAGCAGATTTCACCCTTGGGATGAACTCTATCACTCAAAAGTCAGTGCTACTGGTTTACTCCGCCGTTGCATCCTGCTTTGTGAGACCTGCAAGATTCTTGAGCGTTACCACTCCTCGCCATATGAAGGAGACTATGAAGCAGTCCGTGCCCATGCTATGGTTTGGCAGAGTGAGCTTCTGGTTAACAATGTGTGGAGATGTTGAGGAATTTATGCGGGTCCCAAGATGTCAGAAACATGGTAACATCAATACCCATGTTGCTATGCCACTGAAGAAGAACCTTCAGATGGAGATATTCGACATATGAGGGATCGACTTCGCGAGTCTTTTCCCTATGTCAGTACATCTTGGAGAGGACTATGTGTCCAGATGAGATTAAGCACTTCCTGTGTTGCGGCTGACTTGAAGAATTCAAACAAGAATTTTAGGAAATCACATTTATTAGCTTTGGATTTCTAAGAGTCGAATAGGTGATGAAGGCTCACACTTCATCAGACCTTCAGGAAGTGTTGGAAACCATCCCCAGACAAGTGGCCAAGCAGAAATATCTAAAAGACAAATCAAGAACATTCTGCAGAAGAGAGTTAAGGCCATGGGGAAGAGATGAAAGATAAAATTACCAAGGCACTATGGACTTATCGAACAACTTGCTAGACGCTGGTTGAACTCAGGTGAAATGCCACTATGCGATCAAGAGGTGAATTATGGATCTCCAATCAGCTGAAGCTAAATGACAAATCCAACAGACTGAATTGGACGGATAGAGGGAGAAGGCCTACAACGAGCAAATGCAAAGATGACAATATAAGTGGATCAAGGCCAAGCACTTCAAAGAGGGAGATAAGGTACCACTCTTTAATTCCTGCTTTTAGTTGTTTAATCATGGCGCTTTAACCCTTCAGTTTTTGGTCATGGCCGGACCTTAACCGTGCCGTTATCTTAGTCTAGGATTAGGCGCAAAATTTATTTCCTCAAATTTGTTTTCCCAAAACTTTGTTTTCAACAGAGCCTAATAGAGTTTGAAAAAAACAAAATAAAAAAGACAACAAAATTGCTTCAGGCTTTGCTTGTTGGTTGGTGCACACTTGTGTGCTAACTGACCCCTTGTTCTAATCCTTCACTAAGTGCGTAGAGGAACAACATGAGCATCACCGAGATGAACCCCTGGATGAAACCAAGTACGATCGGACGAGAAACCTGCTGCACACAACTCGTCACGGAGGTTTGTGACCCCAGTTTTCTTTCTCGATTTTTATTCAAATTTGTGCCTAACTAAATGAAACCAAAATTTGAATGAAAACCTTTGAAGAGATGAATTCTTACATGAGTTTTCAAAGGTGCCTATGCTTTATTTCTTCTGCAAGTACTTGTTGCCTTTGGAACTTACATGATAGGATAACTTGAACCTTTGTTGATTGGCTCCCATGGTATGATGAATTGAGAGACATGCTCTTTTCTAATTCAAAGTCTTGGAGATTTATTTTGAAAATAATAATGTGAGGCAACTCTCATTCTCTCTCATTTTGCCAAAGTCCTATCTAGAGCCATACAATGTTTAAGAGTTGAACCCACATAGCTATCCTTGAACATTTTGAGCTTGGTCAAATATCTCTGACTTTTTGAGAAATGTCATGATCATCTGGTACTTTGGTCAACCACCATGCACGTTCATCAATAAGGTCCATCAAGTGGTTTATCAGAAGCTCTCCATCCCTCTAAAAGAAGAAAAAAAGATTTAAGGAGTGAGGAATCAATCCTACTCGAGCAAAAAAAAAAGAAAAAAGAGGATCAGGGGAAAGATGGAGAAGCCAAGGTCAAACACCACTCAAGGATATTCATTCATCACACACACTTGCACTTGACCAAGTTCTAAAGGTGACATGATCTCTCAAAGACAAGACTTTTGATCTCGCAAAATAAATGAAGAAGATATTCAATTCCATCCCTACCATGAGCTACACAAAGGCCAATCTAGAGGTAGGAGAGGTTTCTTTAAAAACCTTAGTGAGGATCAAACACAAAATGAGAGACCAAGAGTGAGTTGAGAGACATGAGAGTATGCGTCCTATTTTTAAAATCTTGCAAAATCTCCAAGTACTGAGAAAAGGAAATGAAGCACAGTTTCCATCAATTTGTTATGGGGATCAATATTCAAAGATGATGGTGTTAGCCACTAGAAATTCAAGGTATGAGGAAAGCTTAGAAATAAATCTTATGCATACTTTGATCTCATGACCCTGGACTTTTACTTGATCCTCTGGATCTAAGTTTACCCTTTGCTCGGGACGAGCAAAGTCCAGGTGTGGGGGCGTGTTGGCGGTCGATTTCCGATGATTTTGACCACCAACATTTCTCCAGAATTAATGGTTACAAGGCCTACATGAAGCTAAATTTATTAAACTAATGAAATTCCACAAGTTTTGGTGCATATGTGACTGCAGGAACTCACTGTAGAAATTTGGGCCGATTTGGGAGAAATCCCAGGCCGGCCGGCCAGGCACTGAAGCCTTTCAGGCTCAGCTTTTGCCAGACTGTAGAGAAGCACAAGTACCTGATCATGGATCGTGCCCTTTACGTCGGTTTGATCCAATGACCCAGAAGGCCTCACACATGGATTCAAGGGCCCACCTGCATGCAAGACTCGGACAAACGGGTGAAGGGCAGTAGTAACCGCCATAAGGAAGTTATCAGGGACGTCCACGACAAAGACGGTGCCATGTGGCAACAATCTTAGGCCGGCAGGCCTGAGGGAGCCTGGCCGGCCCCACTTTGCAGCCTCTCGATCCCATCTTCGCGTGGAAGTTACACAACCACCTTACCTGCCCGAAAGTTGTGGAATATTAGCTTAGCTTACAAGTTAAGCGACCTTAGCCTTGCTTACAAGCTAAGAAACCCACCTCAGAGGGCTATAAATAGAGACCTCCCCCCTCACTTGTAAGACACACCATTTGGAGAGAAGAAGAGTCTCTAGCAAAGAGTTGTTCATCCTTAGAGTAGAATGGGGAGAGTGTGAGGTGAGAGTCCGGAGGCGAGCCGGGTTCTTTGGCTCACCTCCAGCTTATAGCCTTAGAGGAATGAAACATCTTTGGAGTGAAGTTCCTCGTCCCTCGTCGGTATCTCGCTAGTCTCTCTCCTTACTTCAATTACTTGTTTACTTACTTGCATTGATCTGCGGGATCCCTTGTCTGCGTGGTCTAGCAAGCTTAGCCATTTGGGGTTTCTTCTTGCCTTAGCGCGAGGTGGAAGTCAGTAACTTGATAGTTAAAGTGTGGTGCTTCGGCTTGATAGTTATCTTGGGTTGTGTTCCACCCCACGGAATTGATGTGGTAGGTGGCAGGTGGTGACAGCCCTATCCGTCCCTTGTAGACCACCACGTTCGGGTGTTTTCATAGCAGTAGATCGTTGGCCGAGTTGGACCCCCCATTTCTCCCTCATTCTCAGGTCCTTCCGCCCCAGCCGCCAAAGCAGATCAAGTATTAGCAAGTCTTCTGGGTAATGAGTTGGCTAACCGTCGTTAGACCCTCTACCCTCGTACCTCTCTTCCTCTTGTGGGTCCGGTTGAATTAGTTCTAGGTCTGGTTGCGCTTATCGTTCCTTGGATTCGATATCCCAGGTAAACTCCCTGGTGAAAGCTACATTGGTATCCATGTGCTTGCGGATTAGTTCGTATAGGCTAAGGAGTGCCAACACCACCCCAGTCATCCAAGCCCATCACAGCTTCAGGCTTTGAACTCCGACCTGGCTTCATAGCCATGGTTCGGGACCAATCCTTCTCAGGTTTTGAACATGAAAATCCTTACCACCACCTATGAGAGTTCGATTAGTTGTGCTCGTGCCTAACCATTGCAGGCATGGCACATGAAACACTTCGGTGGAAGTTGTTTCCTTTCTCCCTTGCTGAGAGAGCAAAACAATGGTATGCCCATAACGTAGGCAATGTAAACGGAGAATGGGATGAGCTAAGAGACATGTTCTGTCTTGAGTTCTTCCCCATTTCCCGCATCGCTTCCCTATGAAAATAAATCCTTGACTTTCGTCAGGATGAGAAGGAAACCTTAGGTGCAGCTTGGGCTAGGTTTTCTCAGCTAACTCATGATGGCCCCGACTTGTCTATACCCGACCATGTGTTGCTTCAACACTTCTGGTTAGGACTAAGCAAGGAATCTACCCTACTACTTGATGTCTCCGCTGGGGGATCCTTTTCACACAAAACCACGGCCGAAGGAGATTCTCTGTTAGATCGAATCTTAGAAAGCACCTCCTTCACCGAGCCCTACCCAGCCGAGGAGTCATCAAGAGAGATGGAAGTTTCGTTGGTTGTTTCTTCACCCTCACAGCCATCCTGTTCTGAACCAACCACCATTCCTTCCCCCAAACCAGGAATAATAGAGGATGAAGAAATTCAACCTCTAGAGTTCCCTTTTAACATCGAGGATGATCTATTCCGAGAATTCGGAAACACCTCGCTGTACCCACACGAAAAGAGACCTCCAGTCCTGGTAGAACCAACCGATCTTCTCGATAAGGCTTCCCTTAAAGAGAGCATCAAGAGTTTAACCACTGTCATGAGCAGTGAATGGGTCCAAGAGGGGGAGCTTTCTCTCGAAGCCATTTAGATTCAACCTCCCTCTTCGACCATTTCATGCTTTGTCCAGGGAATCACGGTCTCAGCACTCTATAACCCCATGGTAGGAGCAAACATTATTTCTGCATCTTTTGCGCTTAGCCTACTAAGTGATTTCCCGTTGCTCCCAACCACTAGAACCCTCAGAACCGAGTATCGTTCCATCATAGAAGGGATCGGGGTCATTCATGACGTACCGGTATGGTATGAGAAAAATGAGATCGCTCTAGACTTCCATATCTTTGAAGTAAACGACTTTGAAGTTCTGATAGGGCATCCCATAGAAATCTTGTTCCTAAACGATTCTGCTCTAGGAAACTTAGACGTAAGTCTTGGGGGTAGAACCTACTCTCTACCATTCAACCGGTCAAAGAACTCTTTGGCAGAACCTATTGTTGGTGTTTTGCCGGCAAGCCCACCGAGGGATACCCCCGAGGTGGTAGGTTGTAGGTAGGGTGTCGCCGAGATCAAGAACTCGATGGTGCAAGGAACACAAGGGTTTAGATAGGTTCGGACCATAGTATGCGTAATACCCTACGTCCTGTATGGTTTGTATTGCCTTGGAGGTTATGAGATATGCTTTGGAGGGGTCCCTGCCTGCCCTTATATATCCCGAGGGGACAGGGTTACATGGAAACCCTAGTCTGGTACGAGCTTAGGAGTCTTAACCGAGTACTCTTAGGTAGTTTCCTTCTATACCGACTAGTTGTACTAGCTTACGAGTACTTTACATACGAATAAGGTATGGGACATGCCCCACCCCTTTCTCTAGAATGTTCTACGCCACGCGTGCAGTCCCGTTGTCCCGGGTCTGACAAGCCCCCGAGCTCTTCATAGCCGAGTACTGCAGGCTTCGAGTACTTCTGGAAGTCATTCTTTGATTTCTACTGAAACTCCGTCTTGAAGATGCCTTTCAAGTACTTCCCTTGGCTCCTCGAGGCTGTGAGGTGCTCTAGCCCCGAGTACTTTTAAGTCTTCCTTTCTATGGGATGCGATGCAAATCGCACTCCATATGGAGTAGCCCCCGAGCCTTAGGTTGAATCAAAGAATCAGGCTGAGGGTCTCACTAGTCTTGAATCTTCATCTTATCTTCCAAATATTTTTGAAAAATAAGTCATCGATGACACGTGTCCCGCAGCCCCCGAGCCTTGAATCCAAATCCCGAGGTTTAGAAAAAAGAATCCAAAAGAACGTGGCATACTGAACAGTGTTATGTACAAAATTTGCGTAAAAATAATGTATGTTAGTGTTAGCGTTATCTGCCTTGATGGTTTACCCTGGAAATCAATTGGTTCAAAATTCAAAGAACCCCTTTCTTCGGGAGTCTATCCCTGAAAAAATGGTTAATCAAATAAACTTCCCAAAACTCTTCCAAGAATAACCGCTCAAAAATCAAATCACACTTTTTTAGGGGAGATAAATCTTCGGCTTCCAAATAGTAGATCTGGGCCTCCCACTGGCTATTTAACCGCATGGTGACTCTAGGGTTTTTCTCCCTTTCACTCTCTGCCTTTGCCATTTCGCCTTCTCACCCTCCTGCGCCACCAGTCACTTTAGATCTAGGGTTAGCGCATCCGTTTGAGATCGCCTTCCCTCCATAGCGAAACTCGTCAGAGATCCCATCTCGTTGATCCGTGAGTGTGCGCGCCCCCCTCTCTTGAAGCCCCCGAGCGTATGCGCGTGAAGCGGCTCGTGACATTCAAGATGGGGAACAAGAAGCAAGCGAACAAGGGGAAGAAGGATGATTCACCAACCGGAGACTGGGAGAGAAGTAAGTGCACCCGAGCCAATCTTCTTAACTTGGTCACTCAGGGCCTTCTTCAATCGGAGGAAATGGTCCAATGGAGACCCTCTTTCCGTCAGTTTTATCCACAAGAAGATGTAGATCATATTGTTCTTTTTGAACATTTTTTTGAAAGGGGATTGGCCCTCCCCGCCTCTGATTTCTTCCGCGGCCTTCTCTATCACTAGGGTATTCAAGTCCATCATCCAAACCCCAACTCCATTGTCCATCTCTCAATCTTCGTCCAATTTTGTGAAGCTTTTCTAGGCATCGAGCCCCATTTCAATCTTTTTTGCTATTTCTTTCACCTCCGCCAACAACCCTTTGAAGATAGGCAATATCTTGTTGGCGGAGCCGGAATCCAGTTCAAGCAAGGGAAGGGGAAGAAGTACATCTATTACTCACTTCCCACAAACCACTCGGGCTGGAGATCCTTGTGGTTTTATATCGGCAACCATTCACCTGCACTGCCCGAGAGGACTCCAGGGAAGGCAGTGTGGAGGGGTGAATGGAACGAGAAGCTCAACTCCAATCAGATGCTGCAGGTCACTGAATTGCTCAAGATAATCAAGGAGCATAAAGATGCTGGTGTGACCAGAGTATCAGTCCTGGCCACCATGTATAAAAGGCGTATCATGCCGCTGCAGAAGAGGTGCCGATTTGGGTTCGAGTACTTAGGAAGTAACGACCCATCTCGCTTGACTGCAGAGGTCCTCCCTTCACAGACGGCTCTGAACCGTGTCCAATGAGTACTACTCGATGCACATGCGGTCCCTTATGTTCCATCGCTGTTTAGTGCAACCAATCTGCCAAAGCCGGTGAGTAGTCATTCCGTCGAGTACTTGTAGTACTTTTAGATGCAAATCATTACTGACTGTTGGTCTTGTGCTGTATTGTTTTGCAGGGACATATGGAGTTGTATCACTGCCCTGCTCCTGATACTGATGTGCCTCGAGCTGATCATCTTAGGCCGACTGCGTTCCAGATGCTCAAGACCAGTCCTTTAGACCACAATCCACTAACTGATGAAGACAGATTCTGATGATGATGTTCCTCTAGCAGACTTGTTGAAGAAATCTTGAAAGGAGTCGAGTAGTAGTCTGGATGTGTTGAGCCACCTGACCAAGCCACGAGCGACAACAAGGAAGAGCAAGCTGGTCCTTAGTGGGGCATTGGATGATAACCCCATGTAAGTTCTGTTCTCGAGTACTTCCCTTGTCAATTTTTGGTATTTTTTGCTGAAATTTCTCTGCTCTATCTTCAGTCCTCCTGCCTCCCCCTGTCCAAGCGTCCTAAGGATGGGGGAAAGTCAGGCCCTCTTGGGGATGATGTCGCACCAAAATCTGATGTCCCGCCTGGTGCGGCGGACCCTTCAGCTGTTGATGTCGCACCGAGCCCGAGTAGTTCAATCAAAACGAGTGCTATGCAGGTTCCGCCAAAGGAACCTGCTAGTGGCTCGGGGAAGGGAACTGCTCGAGGGCCACGGCTAGTTGGCCTCAAGAAGATGGTGACCAAGAGGTCTTCCACGTAAGTCTCGAGTAGTTGTACTTGTATTTTTTGTGATTCGTCTTATCGATTAGTTGACATGTGTCTTTTTTGCAGCTCTTCCTCTGCTCTGAGCTTGGGGACCCTGAGGAAGTCCCTGCTGCCCAAGCCCCCGAGCAAGGAAAGAGCGCGGATGTTGCAGGGTTGGAGATTGGTGCTCCTCCTCCTCCTCCTCCTCCATCTCCACTGGCCGTTGTCACCCAAGTCAAGGAAGAAATAGCGTCGGATGGAGCTGATGCGGAGTGAGTGGAGTTAGATGTGGCAGAACCACCTGAATTAATCCGGCTCAAGTGTATTAACCATCACCATTAAGGCATCCTCGGTTAACCTTACACTTCAAACGGAGTAATCCACTGGTCTGTCGGGTATAACCTCCCGATACAACCACGGTGAACGGATCGAGCGCCGTACATACAAATGCTCATGCGACGATGAGCCCAGAGAATACCACATTCCAGCAAATATTACATCATTAGCATAAGTAAATATTACAGACCTAGTTCTGAGTTTAGAAAAGAAGTACTTCAATTAACATAAATAAGTTCTTCAGAGTTAAATTGCAGCGGAAATAAACAACGGAAACTACTCGACGATACAGGATGTCTCGATGAAGCCCGTACGAGACATCACTCGGCCTTATCTCCGTTGGACGGGGGCGCATCCCATTCCACCGACCAACCAGGGGGAAGAGTACAAGGCCAAGTCAAGCTAGCAATCATGTCTTCAAAGGGCTCACCTGAAAACGAGTCACAAGCAAGGCTGAGTATACTAATACTCAGCAAGACTTACCCGTGTAGTGGGAACTACTCCACTGACTCTAGATATGCAAGGCTTTTTGGCTCAGGGGTTTGTTTTGCCGAAAAGCATCTACAAGTGGGTCCTTACTTTCAACTTTTAGCTCAAGGTTCTAGTTTCGTTAGCCAGTCTAGGTAAGCAGCTATCTAAAGCATACATGGTGAAGCATTATACTTTCCATCCAACCAGTTCATTCATCATCATTGTTCCTCTTCTTACTCTGTGGGTAAAAATGGTTAAGCAGTCTCAATAGCCGTGAGAAACGGACGATTCGAATCGAATTTCTTAACCTTGCAAGGGAAACCCAAACACACGTCACGTGGTTACTCCCTAGAGTCACACGTGCAACTTTTCCCCTTTCTTTCCGGGTCGTGGATCGGGGCTACCCTCCGAGAGTACAGGAGCCCCACGCCACGGTTCGGCGCCGGGTCGTGACCACTCTCTGCACTCGCCATATGCACATGGGACCGAAGTTCAAAGGGTAGGATGTCGTCCCCTTGCCGGGCCAATCAGGTACTTAAGCTTACCGATTCCCATAATCTCGGCATGTGTTTAGTACGTTCAAGACTTAACCATCACTACCACACCCTGCGGCCTTAGCATTTTTCACTAGACAGACGGGCCTCAATCGTAACCATCGTTACATAACCCGTCCGTGTCCTTATGATTGCAGTGTGTAGTAGTCATTCAACTCCTATTTTCTCGCGAGTGACAGGAAATCACTCGACTTTTACCGGAGTCCTATTAGCACAGCATTCTAACGAACCTTACATCTAGTTTTCAAGCAAGGGTTCCTGACATCATGCAACTAAGTTTTCATCCAACTCCTATAAGGGTTCCTGACATCATTTCGGAAAGAATGGGTTATGCTCCGGGGCTTGCCTTCGTAGTTCGCTTGGGGATCTTCCGAACTTGGGCTCGGGTCTTCAAAAGCTTCAGTTAGATTTGCTTGAGCTTCGCGCTGTTCATTCTCGGATGCGGGCACCAGCTCGTAGGTTCCGTCGGCGAGAGTCGTCGATTCTACATGAGTGCACAAGTTTAAGTTGTGGAAATAGCACTTGATTACGATTTGAGAGTAATTACTACAAGGGATAGTTTCTGGTCATGAAATTTTGGATTTAGACACATCAAGGAAAGATGTGCTTACTGTAAAATTTTCAGCCAATTTTATGTAACAGATTAATTCTGAAAAATAGATTTTATTGTTGCTGTTAGATACTTGTTCTTTTTGTACAGATCAATTGGTGCAACAATTGTGGCTAAGATTTTTACAGAGCTCTCACTTGAGCATGCAGAAGCTACTGTAATTTTTGTAGGATTTATCATGCAGTATTTAGAGCATAGAAAATATGACATTCTACACCTAGGCTTTTTAAAGATTCATTTTTACAGGACCCTACACAGGGTTTTTGTCCATGAAACTTTTTACACAGCAACTTCTACCAAAGTGTAACTCCCAGTAATTATTTGGGGATTTTCCAAGCTAAGACACTATTTTCTTGATTTAATGTATTTTATTAGCACATAAATCAAATAAATAGGTTACTGTGAGATAAAAATTCTCCTAATTTTTCTCTGGCTTCTAGTTACCAATACATTAGCATAGGAAAAATTTCAATGGGTGACTCACCACCTAACTGCAGGGATAAAATATTTTACTTACACATGAATTAAAACTAAGTTTAACAAACAGTAAATCTAGAGATGAAGTTTGTGCCTAATCTTTTTACACAGTCCTAATCATCCAGCAACTAGTTCACTGCCCAAAATTTAGGGTCAGCATTGTTCTAGAACAGTGGGTATAAAATATGTCCATTAAAGCTTCTATTTAATGTAGAGCAAAATATTTTGAGATTCTGAGAAAATTTTTGTAACAAAAGTGGTAGAGCTTGTTCTTAGGATTCCAGAACAGTTGAGTTTGCATTTTTCTGAATTTTCTACGATTTTATACGAATTTTACAAGTTCACTGAATTTGAATCTAGGTTTGAAATTTTCTTTTACAACTAGGTCCTTGAATCTTGCGCTCCGACCCTTCTAAAGATTTAAATCCTTGCAATTGGGTCCTCGGCGGCTCGGGTGCGGCGGCCGGCCGAAATTCCGGCGAGGGGGCTCGCCGGCGGCGAGGGGCGGGGGTCGGGGAAGGTTCAGGGGTGCGAGGGCTACCTTGTGGGGGTATTGTTCAGGTGGGGGACGGCCGGGAAGGGCTCGCCGGCATTGGAGCAGAGGCGGCGGCGGCGCGGCTCGCGTCGACGGCGGTGCTCCGGCGGGCTTGGGGCGGCGTGGTCCGGTCGGTGAGCTTCACTGGTGCGTGGGGAAGCTACTCCGGGGCTCGGCTTGGACGGAGGGGGTCGGAGTTGTGCTGCCCACGGCGAGCAGGGGCAGCGGCGGCGACGGCAGCGCGGGCGGCGGTGCTCCGGTGGCTCTGGGTGGCGTTGGGTGGGTCGGTGAGCTGCGGTGGGGTGACGTAGTGGTGGCTGGGCGCTCAGTTTGGGCAGTGGGCGGCTGTGGAGGGCTGCCCACGGGCGGGTGGTGCTCGGCGGCGGCGATGGCGCGGCGAGGCGTTCTGGTGGCGGGGCTTCGCGCGGGCGGTCGGGGTGGCGTTTTTGTAGGGACAGGAGGGGGCGTAGAGATGCCTGGGTGACGCGCGGGGCGGGACACGGCAGCGGCGTGCACTGGGCGCGGCGGGCGGCGGCAGAACGCCGGCGCGGCGTGCGGCGAGCGGGCGCGGTGACTGGGCGGCCGCGATGGTGGCGTGGGCGCGGTGAGATAGTGCCGGGCGCGGAGTGGGGAAGCAGCAGCGGCAGCGGCTCGGGCGGAGGGCAGGCGCGGCGACTGGCGGGGCGCGGGGGCCGGGGCGGCACGGCGGAGCGCGGCTACTGGCGCGACAGGCGGCGGTCTGGGCGCGGCAGCGCACGCGCGGGCGGGGACTGGGCGCGCGGCGTCGGGGCGGGGCAAAGCCGGCCGTGGCGGGGTGGTGCGGCGGCCACTGGCCTGGCGCTTCGCGCCGGTCAGGCGACGCCGGCCACCTGGCGCGCGGCGGGCGGGCGAGCGCGCGCGGCGCGGCAGAGCAGAGGGGAAAACGCAGGGACCGAAATGCAAAAATTCGAAAAAGTTCAGGGGGCTGGGTGCAAACAGGGCGTTTTCTCCTCTTTCTGATTTGAATTTCAAAAACGTTTGAACACGAAAGTTGTTCAAAATAAAAAGTTCTACAACTTTGGTTTCAGGCAAAATTTCATTTGGCTTATGGTTTTAAAGTTATTTAAAAAGTTTCAAATGTGTCCAAAGTGCCCAAATTTAATTTGAATTCCAACTGAACCCGTTTTAAATTCTTTCCACCCTCTCATTAGTTGGCTTAACACATGGAGTTAGGCTAATGACATTGATTTCAGAATTTTAATTACCAGGGTTGTCACAGCCTCCCCCCCTTAACAAGAATCTCGCCCCGAGATTCGGTAATTCTTAGTGTGGGCGTGGGTGCACATACCAGTGGTTGAGACCAGAAACCCAGGGAAATGTTGGTTCAGGTAGCTTTCCGCTTCCCAGGTGGCTTCTTCTTCCGTGTGGCGATTCCATTGTATTTTATACATTCTAATCACTTTCCTCCTGGTCTCTCTTTCTTTTTGATCCAAAACCTTAACTGGGTGTTCGACATACGAGAGGTCGGGTTCCAACGATATTTCTTGTTGTTCCACAATCTCGGTAGGGACTCGAATACACTTCTTGAGTTGAGATACGTGGAAGACATCATGGGTGGCCGTGAGCTGAGGGGGCAGTCGTAATTTGTAGGCTACGGGTCCGCAGCTCTCCATGATTTCGTAAGGACCAATATAACGGGGAGCTAGTTTGCCTTTGATTCCAAATCTTCGCACTCCCTTGGTTGGTGAAACTCGAAGATAGACATGATCGCCAACTTCGAACTTTAGAGGCTTTCTCCTTTTGTCAGCATAGCTCTTTTGTCGGGCTTGTGCGGCTTTAAGATTTGCTTGTATTACTTTTACTTTCTCCTCTGCCTCGATTACTAGGTCGGGTCCAATCATTTTACGTTCTCCGGTTTGTGACCAGCTCAAAGGGGTTCGACACCTTCGTCCGTACAGGGCCTCGAATGGTGCCATTTTCAAACTCGTTTGGTAGCTGTTGTTGTATGAGAACTCTGCCAGGGGTAGGCATTTGTCCCAATTCTTGTCATAATGAATGACACAAGCTCTCAGCATGTCTTCAAGAATTTGGTTTACTCTTTCTGTTTGTCCATCGGTCTGAGGATGGTATGCTGAGCTGCGAATCAGCTTAGTGCCAAGAGACGCTTGCAGTTGTTCCCAAAAGCGTGCTACAAACTGAGGACCACGATCAGAAATAATTGTCTTAGGTATTCCATGTAGGCAAACAATACGATCGAGGTAGATCTCGGCATATTTCTTGGCGGTATAGGTGGTGTGTACCGGAAGAAAATGTGCCGTCTTCGTGAGTCTGTCCACGATAACCCATATGGAATCATGTTTCTGGGAAGTGTTTGGTAGTCCAACGATGAAGTCCATACTTATGTCTTCCCATTTCCATGATGGTATAGGTAATGGTTGAAGTGTACCGGCTACTTTCAAGTGGCTAGCTTTTACTCTCTGGCACGTGTCACATTCCGAGACATACGTAGCAATTTCCCTTTTCATTCTAGTCCACCAGAAGTTTTGCCTTAGGTCTTGATACATTTTGCTACTGCCGGGGTGGATAGAGAATTTGGAGAGGTGTGCCTCATCAAGAATTTGCTTGCGGAGTTCACGATTCTTCGGAACGACTATACGACTTTCGAACCATAGAACTCCCTTATGGTCCTGGCGGAAACATTTGTACTTCTCCTCACCTAGAGAGAGTTTTTGTTTGATGATCTTAATTCCTTTATCATGTAGTTGTGCCATGACGATTTGGTCGTGAAGAGTGGGCTCAACTGAGATGTGATCTAGTGTGCCTTGGGAAACCATTTCCAAGTTAAGCTTCCTCATATCTGCGCACAATGTCTCATGGTAGGACTCCATGGGTAGGCAATGGCAATGGGACTTGCGGCTTAGTGCATCCGCGACTACATTAGCCTTGCCGGGGTGATAGTGCACTTCGAGGTCATAATCCTTGATTAATTCTAGCCATCTCCGTTGTCTCATATTCAGATCGGCTTGTGTGAAGATGTACTTGAGACTCTTATGATCCGTGTAGATATTGCACTGTGTACCCATGAGATAGTGCCTCCATACCTTCAGAGCGTGAATGACGGCTGCAAGCTCAAGGTCATGCGTGGGGTAATTCTGTTCGTGGGGCCGAAGGGCTCGTGAGGCATATGCAATCACTCGATTCTCTTGCATAAGCACACATCCTAGACCAGTACCTGATGCGTCACAATACACATCGAATGACTTGGTATTATCGGGTTGAGCTAACACAGGTGCAGTAGTCAGATGCTCTCTGAGAGTGTGGAAGGCTTCCTCACACTTCTCATTCCATACAAACTTTACTTCCTTCTTCAATAGTTCCGTCATGGGCTTAGCAATTCGAGAGAAATCCGGGATGAAGCGACGGTAGTAACCGGCTAAGCCGAGAAAACTGCGAATCTGATGAACAGAGGTAGGGGGTTTCCAATCCATCACCTCTTGTACCTTGCTGGGGTCAACAGCTATGCCTTCGCTGGAGATCGTGTGACCTAAGAACTTTACAGTATCCAACCAGAATTCACACTTAGAAAACTTAGCGTAGAGCTGATGGTCTCTGAGTCGCTGAAGAACAATGCGAAGGTGCTTGGCATGCTCTTCCTCATCCTTTGAATAGATAAGAATGTCGTCGATGAACACTACGACGAATTTGTCAAGTTCGGGCATGAATACCGAATTCATGAGATACATGAAGTAGGCAGGGGCATTGGTGAGTCCAAAGGACATGACCAAGAATTCATATAGTCCATAACGTGTGGAGAAGGCAGTCTTAGGAATATCGCACGGGCGAATCTTGATCTGATGATATCCCGAACGAAGATCAATCTTTGAGAAGACTCTGGCTCCAGCTAACTGATCGAAGAGTACATCGATGCGAGGAAGTGGGTATTTATTTTTAACTGTTACCGCGTTGAGAGGTCGGTAGTCCACACATAATCTCAAACTGTCATCCTTCTTCTTTACGAATAGGGCTGGACATCCCCAAGGTGACGCGCTAGGGCGAATAAAACCCTTGTCCAGCAGTTCTTGGAGTTGAATTTTTAGCTCGGCCAATTCCTTAGGGGGCATCCTATATGGTCTTTTGGATATAGGTGCAGTGCCTGGTTGTAGTTCAATAACGAACTCAATATCCCTATCCGGTGGCATTCCTGGTAAGTCATCCGGGAAAACATCGGCGTACTCGTTCACCACAAGAATCTCATCTAGCTTAAGTCCTTCCATCTCATAAGCACAGGAATTCGTGCAATCTATGAATGGTAGGTAAAGGGTAGCGGCTCCGTGACTAGGTGAATTTATCTCAACGGCTCGGGAAGAAAGGTCCAGTGTGACTCCATGCATAGCCATCCAGTTCATACCCTAAATAATGTCCATGCCGTCAAGGGGTAAAAGGACAAGGTCCGTGTCGATGGTTTTACTACCCAATTTGACTGGTACTTGTCTGACCATTTGGTTTGAAGCAATTTTACCACCCGGTGTTGATATCATATATGACCCTTTTCTGTGACAAACATCCAAGCCTACTTTTGCACCGAATTTTGCACTTATGAAACTATGCGATGCACCAGAATCAAATAATATAACTGCAGGCTTGTTATGGATAGAGAATGTACCCGACATCACTGGGGCTCCTTCTGGAAGCTCTGCAAGCGTGGTGAAGTTAATCCGTCCTTGCTTGACTTGCAGGGTTTGTCTCTTGCCCCTGTTCTTGGCGTTCGGGTTGGATTCTTGACCTTGGTTGGGTTGTCCAGGCTGAGGGCATTCGCGTGCGAAGTGGCTGGAACTTCCGCATTTGAAACAGCGATTTGCGGGGCTAGGTCGAAGAGACTGCTGAAGAATGGGCCTCGGACCATTCTGTGGAGGCATCGGGGGTCGTACCATGCCTGGCTGCTGTGGGGGTCTGGCAATCCATCTTCCTGGCTGCGGGGCCCTTGGTGGAGCTGTAGGTGCGGTATTTTGCACGATGCGATACCTTGGTGGTTGGGCACTTGGTGGCCCTGCGGGTGCCTTTCTCTTCTTCTCTGCCCGGTGTGCCATGATACAGTCCTCCTGGGTAATGGCCATATTGACCAACTCATTGTAGGTGTCAGCCCTGGCTAGGTTCAGACGTTCCTTGAGCTTGGTATTCAGACCTCGGCGGAAACGATCACGCTTCTTGGCATCCGTATCAGCGTGATAGCCCGCATACTGGCATAGGTTGTTGAACGCCTGGGCGTACTGCAACACGGTGCGGGTGCCTTGGGTGAGTGCCAGGAACTCATTCAACTTTCTCTCTATGAGACCCTCGGGGATATGATGTGCCCGGAACGCGGTCTTGAATTCATTCCAGTCGACCACATGGTCAGCCGGGAGCATCGCAAAATAGTGGTCCCACCACAGTCGAGCGGTACCGCGAAGCTGTTGCGCGGCAAAACGGGCCTTGTTGGCCTCTGAGCATGGGGCCACAAGTAGTGTGAACTTGGATTCTATGGTGCGAATCCATGCATCTGCGTCCAGGGGTTCCTCGGTCTTATGGAACAAGGGAGGCTGGGTCCCTAGGAAATCCGTGTACCCTGCAGCCTGTGGTTGGTGAGCATTGTGCCCACCTCTCTGCTGGTGTTGCCCTTGCACAATCTGACGCAGCAGCTCGGTTTGAGCGGCCATCACTTCCACCAAACTGGGCGGGGGTGGTGGCGATTGTCGCGAGCGGCTGCCACCGGCACCAAAACCCTCGGGGTTGCCACGTGTTGATCCAACCATCTGAAACGTGAAAGGTTACTATTAGCAACGCGATCCATATTACTTCCTTGATTCATAAAAAAAATTGGTGTAGTCATAGACTTCCGAAGTCTGAGCTAGAAGTATGGACAGAATCTCTGTTTGCTACGAGAAAAATCATAGCCTGCCGTGGGTCCATCCAAAACATCTCAAACATTTGTGGTAGTCAGAGAATTTAGGACTGCCCCACTTTGGTATTTACTTCGGTGCTAGAACTATGGCTAAGGTGGTCAAAAAGCTCTTCCTTTGCCTTGCTGTCTTAGCTGTTTTTCAGCAGATTGATCGGTACTGTTTCGCCTATATCTTAAACTAGCGAGGTCCAATGAAGCTGAATTTTTGTGAGAACCTAGATCACAAAATTTAGCACAAGTCTGGTATTCAACACTCAGCCAAGAAATGCAAGGAGACATGGGTAAAAATTCCGACAAGTCTCAGCGATTGTGGATTCCATCGTTTACCAACTTACAACGAAATCACCAAGTTTATCGCCGTTCCTTACATGTTGTGGGTATCCACATGGTTCAGATATACCCAACACAAAAGAGTTACTCAACTCCTAGTTAGCCTATTACAACACTTGCCAAAAGTTAGGCTACCCTATCGAGGAGTATGTGCAAAAGTCCTCCTAGGTCGTCCTCTAGAAATCATCCAAGTCGTTGACAGACGACTCGCTGTGAGCCGGAGAGTGGGCTCCCATCTGAGGTGCCTGTGGTACCTCACCCTCGAAATCCATACCTGAGATACCATCGATCTCCTGTGGCTCCTCATCATCCTCCTCCATGTCGTCCTCATGGGGATGGTCATTCTGATCATGATGCCACTGAATATGCTCATTAGCATCCTCCAACTCAAGGTTCAGATCATGGAGCTGCTCCTCCAACTGTGCTATCGTGGTATCTCTCTCACCCATGAGAGTGTCCTGCTCCTGGATTTGGCCCTCAAGTTGGCCAATCTGAGCATCTCTGTCCTCAAGATCCTGACTGAGCTCCTTTATCTGCTCATCCCTGGTATCTGCCATCATATGGTAGGCCTGAGCAAGATTAGTGAGCTGCTCGAGTGCCTGACTCTGGAGAGTCAGAAGTCGGTAGAGTGCACTCATGCACCGCACGGAGGTATGGATAGTCTCCTGGGCATGGAAGTCTACCAAATACTGTGCGTGCTGCACCCTGTTGAGCCAAAAGGGGTCGTTGTCCTGGGCAGCAGGAAACAATCCAATGGGAGTGAGTGTGACAACCTCGGGACGCTGCGCACAAAATGTGGTGAGCGCCCTCATGGCTGCAAGCTCCCAAGTATCGGCCAAACGGCGACCAACAGCCTCAAGCTCCAAGGCGGGCCACTCCGGGTGTAGCGGGTGCGGAAAGATAGTCACGTTGACACGGCACTGGGTAACTCCATTTTCTGCAAACTCCAGTCCGGCGTAACGTGGGGGAATTAGATAGCCCGCGGTACGCAGAACATCCCACAAAATAGAGGGAAAACCCTCCCAGTGGAGACACTGCGAGTGCACGCGTCCATCCTCATTCACCATCATCTCAACAGGCTCGGCCATCTGAACAAAAGATCAAATGGAGTGAGATAGCGAAAACTGTGAGCAGCACAAGGACAGATTCTGTATAGTGTGCAAAAATAATCATAGCTCCCACAGTTCTCGTCCGAAAATTCTCAAATTTCACCAGGTCACTCCTAAGGTATTTGTGAACAACTTTCCTAGTCAACTCTAGAGCTAATTGGGTCTCTAAGATGGTCTTTCTTTTCAGGTTTTACCTTACTGTCTACCCAGAATTTTCAGTGAACAGAAGGCTAGAGTTTCGTGCACCAGGGAAAATCTACCCAGCCAAAATTTACCAAATTTTAACAGAAGCTTCCTGGGTGAATTTGGAACAAGTTTTGTGTTGTGCTCTTTTGCAGAAAACCGCAGGAAGGGGGCCTAAAAATTTAAGTGGCAGAAGTGCTTATTCTGGACAGAAATCTGACGCTCCAAGGTTTCTGTTATTTCTTATTATCCATAAGTTCAGAATTTTTCATTTTTGAACAGAAGATAGGGCACAAGATTTGGAACAATTTCTTCAACATGAATTTTATCAGAAAGGGTCATTTTCTTTGGTCAATAATTCGCTCTTTTCTGTCGTGGCAGATTTGGGACAGTTTTTCTAGATAATCCTTATGCAACCATGCTTTAGATACGCAAGAACCCTACCACTCTCATACAACGCATTTTTGATTTCAGATACACATGTTTATGATGTATGCACGTCCTATTCGTCCTCACAAATAAAACAATTGCCAAATAGCTTTGGTCTTACGATGATAGTTTCGGTGGCATACACAATACGGCTCTCGCTATAATAGCTAGTCGAGTCTTTCTAATCGTTCCTTAACTTATCGTGATCGCGGTTAGTGTACCTGCAGAAGATCGACAAGCATTTATATATCATGAACCTTTCATGCCAGCACTCATGAAAGCGTCCGTATTCATTACCGTTTACTTATAGAAACGATATCTGTACAATTTCCGCCGTACAGACGACGTTAACATACGCTATCGAGATAGCGTATTCACGGGGGTACCGTCATGAGACGGGGGTATGAACAGCGATCGCCATACCCTGCGCCGAACCTTCTACTCCCAATATGTTCAACTAACAGTTGGCATATTGGCAGCACCTCAAGTAAGCCACTGCTTGAGGGCAGCGTTCGGTTCGCATCACCGACAGGAAGGCCAAGCTCCCTCAGTTGGCTGAGGATCCTTACCTTCTTACCTTAGCGACGAGTGCGTCGTTACAGAATTTAGGGTCGGTTGTGCATGAAAGTAAGTTTTGACAGAAAATAATGTGCTGGGAGTCAGTTGATACTATATATAGAAGTTAGATGGCCACCTAGTAACTTTCCCATAATCCCTTAGGGCTTTACGAACTAGGCACCATCCTTAACGTACCAACGCATTTCGCAACACAACCTTCTAGTCAAGTTTTAGTAAAATGAGTTTTTTTTTTTAAGGTTTGTAGCATTCTCTGGCGTATGTATTTCGGCTCTGGTGTCCGCTGTTGCCAGCTGTGGCACCAGCTACGGCTCTGATACCAGCTGTGGCAGAACCACCTGAATTAATCCGGCTCAAGTGTATTAACCATCACCATTAAGGCATCCTCGGTTAACCTTACACTTCAAACGGAGTAATCCACTGGTCTGTCGGGTATAACCTCCCGATACAACCACGGTGAACGGATCGAGCGCCGTACATACAAATGCTCATGCGACGATGAGCCCAGAGAATACCACATTCCAGCAAATATTACATCATTAGCATAAGTAAATATTACAGACCTAGTTCTGAGTTTAGAAAAGAAGTACTTCAATTAACATAAATAAGTTCTTCAGAGTTAAATTGCAGCGGAAATAAACAACGGAAACTACTCGACGATACAGGATGTCTCGATGAAGCCCGTACGAGACATCACTCGGCCTTATCTCCGTTGGACGGGGGCGCATCCCATTCCACCGACCAACCAGGGGGAAGAGTACAAGGCCAAGTCAAGCTAGCAATCATGTCTTCAAAGGGCTCACCTGAAAACGAGTCACAAGCAAGGCTGAGTATACTAATACTCAGCAAGACTTACCCGTGTAGTGGGAACTACTCCACTGACTCTAGATATGCAAGGCTTTTTGGCTCAGGGGTTTGTTTTGCCGAAAAGCATCTACAAGTGGGTCCTTACTTTCAACTTTTAGCTCAAGGTTCTAGTTTTGTTAGCCAGTCTAGGTAAGCAGCTATCTAAAGCATACATGGTGAAGCATTATACTTTCCATCCAACCAGTTCATTCATCATCATTGTTCCTCTTCTTACTCTGTGGGTAAAAATGGTTAAGCAATCTCAATAGCCGTGAGAAACGGACGATTCGAATCGAATTTCTTAACCTTGCAAGGGAAACCCAAACACACGTCACGTGGTTACTCCCTAGAGTCACACGTGCAACTTTTCCCCTTTCTTTCCGGGTCGTGGATCGGGGCTACCCTCCGAGAGTACAGGAGCCCCACGCCACGGTTCGGCGCCGGGTCGTGACCACTCTCTGCACTCGCCATATGCACATGGGACCGAAGTTCAAAGGGTAGGATGCCGTCCCCTTGCCGGGCCAATCAGGTACTTAAGCTTACCGATTCCCATAATCTCGGCATGTGTTTAGTACGTTCAAGACTTAACCATCACTACCACACCCTGCGGCCTTAGCATTTTTCACTAGACAGACGGGCCTCAATCGTAACCATCGTTACATAACCCGTCCGTGTCCTTATGATTGCAGTGTGTAGTAGTCATTCAACTCCTATTTTCTCGCGAGTGACAGGAAATCACTCGACTTTTACCGGAGTCCTATTAGCACAGCATTCTAACGAACCTTACATCTAGTTTTCAAGCAAGGGTTCCTGACATCATGCAACTAAGTTTTCATCCAACTCCTATAAACTTAATGCACAAGCAAGGAGTAAAGAGTTGCATCATTTCGGAAAGAATGGGTTATGCTCCGGGGCTTGCCTTCGTAGTTCGCTTGGGGATCTTCCGAACTTGGGCTCGGGTCTTCAAAAGCTTCAGTTAGATTTGCTTGAGCTTCGCGCTGTTCATTCTCGGATGCGGGCACCAGCTCGTAGGTTCCGTCGGCGAGAGTCGTCGATTCTACATGAGTGCACAAGTTTAAGTTGTGGAAATAGCACTTGATTACGATTTGAGAGTAATTACTACAAGGGATAGTTTCTGGTCATGAAATTTTGGATTTAGACACATCAAGGAAAGATGTGCTTACTGTAAAATTTTCAGCCAATTTTATGTAACAGATTAATTCTGAAAAATAGATTTTATTGTTGCTGTTAGATACTTGTTCTTTTTGTACAGATCAATTGGTGCAACAATTGTGGCTAAGATTTTTACAGAGCTCTCACTTGAGCATGCAGAAGCTACTGTAATTTTTGTAGGATTTATCATGCAGTATTTAGAGCATAGAAAATATGACGTTCTACACCTAGGCTTTTTAAAGATTCATTTTTACAGGACCCTACACAGGGTTTTTGTCCATGAAACTTTTTACACAGCAACTTCTACCAAAGTGTAACTCCCAGTAATTATTTGGGGATTTTCCAAGCTAAGACACTATTTTCTTGATTTAATGTATTTTATTAGCACATAAATCAAATAAATAGGTTACTGTGAGATAAAAATTCTCCTAATTTTTCTCTGGCTTCTAGTTACCAATACATTAGCATAGGAAAAATTTCAATGGGTGACTCACCACCTAACTGCAGGGATAAAATATTTTACTTACACATGAATTAAAACTAAGTTTAACAAACAGTAAATCTAGAGATGAAGTTTGTGCCTAATCTTTTTACACAGTCCTAATCATCCAGCAACTAGTTCACTGCCCAAAATTTAGTGTCAGCATTGTTCTAGAACAGTGGGTATAAAATATGTCCATTAAAGCTTCTATTTAATGTAGAGCAAAATATTTTGAGATTCTGAGAACATTTTTGTAACAAAAGTGGTAGAGCTTGTTCTTAGGATTCCAGAACAGTTGAGTTTGCATTTTTCTGAATTTTCTACGATTTTATACGAATTTTACAAGTTCACTGAATTTGAATCTAGGTTTGAAATTTTCTTTTACAACTAGGTCCTTGAATCTTGCGCTCCGACCCTTCTAAAGATTTAAATCCTTGCAATTGGGTCCTCGGCGGCTCGGGTGCGGCGGCCGGCCGAAATTCCGGCGAGGGGGCTCGCCGGCGGCGAGGGGCGGGGGTCGGGGAAGGTTCAGGGGTGCGAGGGCTACCTTGTGGGGGTGTTGTTCAGGTGGGGGACGGCCGGGAAGGGCTCGCCGGCATTGGAGCAGAGGCGGCGGCGGCGCGGCTCGCGTCGACGGCGGTGCTCCGGCGGGCTTGGGGCGGCGTGGTCCGGTCGGTGAGCTTCACTGGTGCGTGGGGAAGCTACTCCGGGGCTCGGCTTGGACGGAGGGGGTCGGAGTTGTGCTGCCCACGGCGAGCAGGGGCAGCGGCGGCGACGGCAGCGCGGGCGGCGGTGCTCCGGTGGCTCTGGGTGGCGTTGGGTGGGTCGGTGAGCTGCGGTGGGGTGACGTAGTGGTGGCTGGGCGCTCAGTTTGGGCAGTGGGCGGCTGTGGAGGGCTGCCCACGGGCGGGTGGTGCTCGGCAGCGGCGATGGCGCGGCGAGGCGTTCTGGTGGCGGGGCTTCGCGCGGGCGGTCGGGGTGGCGTTTTTGTAGGGACAGGAGGGGGCGTAGAGATGCCTGGGTGACGCGCGGGGCGGGACACGGCAGCGGCGTGCACTGGGCGCGGCGGGCGGCGGCAGAACGCCGGCGCGGCGTGCGGCGAGCGGGCGCGGTGACTGGGCGGCCGCGATGGTGGCGTGGGCGCGGTGAGATAGTGCCGGGCGCGGAGTGGGGAAGCAGCAGCGGCAGCGGCTCGGGCGGAGGGCAGGCGCGGCGACTGGCGGGGCGCGGGGGCCGGGGCGGCACGGCGGAGCGCGGCTACTGGCGCGACGGGCGGCGGTCTGGGCGCGGCAGCGCACGCGCGGGCGGGGACTGGGCGCGCGGCGTCGGGGCGGGGCAAAGCCGGCCGTGGCGGGGTGGTGCGGCGGCCACTGGCCTGGCGCTTCGCGCCGGTCAGGCGACGCCGGCCACCTGGCGCGCGGCGGGCGGGCGAGCGCGCGCGGCGCGGCAGAGCAGAGGGGAAAACGCAGGGACCGAAATGCAAAAATTCGAAAAAGTTCAGGGGGCTGGGTGCAAACAGGGCGTTTTCTCCTCTTTCTGATTTGAATTTCAAAAACTTTTGAACACGAAAGTTGTTCAAAATAAAAAGTTCTACAACTTTGGTTTCAGGCAAAATTTCATTTGGCTAATGGTTTTAAAGTTATTTAAAAAGTTTCAAATGTGTCCAAAGTGCCCAAATTTAATTTGAATTCCAACTGAACCCGTTTTAAATTCTTTCCACCCTCTCATTAGTTGGCTTAACACATGGAGTTAGGCTAATGACATTGATTTCAGAATTTTAATTACCAGGGTTGTCACATTAGACCCGCCAGCACCCGAACTCCCTAAAGGTGAGCCCATCGTGCCTCCTCTGCCCCCCGGTACTATTCTGCCCGAGGCAATGCTAGTAATCATGGGAGGAGTGGCAGGCGAACTGCCCAAGAAGTTAGGCGCCCAGGAAGTTAATGCCACGGGTGCTTCAGTCCCTGGCACCAGCATTGCCCAGACTGCGAGCACATCGGGCCCTAGTGCTGGGGATGTAGGTGCCGCAGGTACGTCAGGACCCAGCGCGGAGGCAGCCGATGACTTGATTGAGGATCCCTATCTCGCCAAGGAGAAAAGGGAACATGTCCTTGACGTCTTAAAGGATTGTACGAGTTTACCACAGTAAGTATCCACCTTCTTTGAGTAGTTTTCTATTCCTCTGTTTTTGTGTGATGAGTACTGATTGTTTCTTGTATGTTGTAGAATCTGATGGATCGGTCCTAGGAGAAGTCGGATAAGCTCAAGCTCCTTCAGGATGGCCCCCTCCAATTGCAAGAGAAGGACCGCAGGATCTCGGAAGAGGTTCTCAAGAACACGGAACTGCATGCAGCTGGAGGCCGAACAGATTCGAGAGGTTTCGGTCCTCAAGAAAGATGTTGACAATCTTAAGAAGGAGAAAACCCAGCTCGTCGAGGCGAACAAGAAGACGGCCAAAGCGCATAAAGGTAACTTGCTATCTTGTATTGTTGTCCTTTAATTGGTACGTTGTTCGAGTAGTTTCTGAGAACTTCCCCAAATAGTTCTTCTTTTCCTTGCATGCAGAATTGAAATCCACATTGCAAAAGAAAGAAAATTTAATTATAGATTTGAAGAATCTTGTTTACCGTGGCGGAGATGACGTCGAGCGCCTGCAGAAGATCCTTGAGGACACAGATGTCCAGTACAAGGAAGCTTTGCAGCAGATCAAGAACATGCATGCTGACAAGCAGCAGATGCAGAAAGAACTCAAAGACTTCAAGTCTGCTGCACAAGCGGTCATGGACATGGTGGATTTCTCCACTGAGGGTGAAGCCGGGGATCAATCCGTTCTGGAGAAGCTTCGAGCAACTCCCCAGAAGGTTGCCAGCTACATTGCGGAGGCCACCAGGACTTATATTTGTCAGGCGATCGCACTGGTGAAGTCGTACTGGCTCAAAGCAAAACTGGATCCACTCACCGAAGGCATGGCAGCCGACTGCTCTGTGGAACAATTCACGAAGTATCATGAAGAAGTCGAGCCCATTGCCAACAAGGTCGCCGAGAGCCTAGAGCAAGATGGTTAGTTGTAGCACGAACAATGTTGTGATGTCAAACATTTATGCTACTTGTATATAAATTTGCCTAGTTGATCTGTCTTCAGCGTATATCTTTTTGTGATGTGTGCTGGTATGATCGTACGACTTAGAAAATCTGGAGACATTTGGGTTAAGCTTCTCCAAGAGCATCGGCTTGGATGTAGTCAATAACTTGACGTTCCATGAGAGTGCTCGCAGAGCAAAGGACTTAGCTTGGGTTTACCCGACCGAATCGCTACGCGAAGCTAGCCTGTAGGCTAAGGAGCCCGAGTGGTTTTTAGTTGTCATCCTGTGTCTTAGCAGGGAATAACTTAACTGGGTTATGGGCTTGGTGGCCCCTTCGCGTATGCCTTAACGCTCTCTGACCAGTAGTCGTAGCAACAGCCGGGATGAAAGGAGTACGTTAAGTACTCGAGTATGCTGCCTCATGGGCTGTACTAGGCGCAAGTACTCGTGGCAGAGCCCCCGAGCGTAAGAAAGCCAAGTACAAGTACTCGTGGCGAAGCCCCCGAGGTAAAATATGCACAAAAAGTAGTCGAATTACGGCGAAATCAACTCTTTATTTATAATAACGCTGACATACAGCTGGCGAATTGTTTACAACTTATACTAGGCGTAGATTTTCCGGAGATGCTCTATGTTCCAGGAGTTAGGAACTTCCTGGCCATGAGGGTACTGTAGGCGATATGACCCTAGTCTTGTGACTGCTGACACGATGAGGGGGCCCTCCCACCGGGAATTGAGCTTGTGTAGGGCAGACTCATCCTAGATGCGGTGGAGGACCAAATCACCGATGTTGAATGACCGCTCGCGTACATTGCGATCGTGGTAGCGCCGGATGCCCTGCAGATAGCGGGCTGACTGAACTAGGGCACTGCATCTGGCTTCGTCAAGTGTATCCAGTTCCAGTTGCCTAGCTTCATCCACTTATCCTTCATCGTGCATCTCGACTCTGGGAGAGAGCCACATAATGTCTGAAGGGAGTATAGCTTCTGACCCGTAGACGAGGAAAAATGGGGTATATCCAGTGGCTTTCGATGGCTGAGTTCAAAGCCCCCAGACGACATGAGGTAGTTCGTATATCCACTTGCCACCCTTCTTGCTATTCTCCTCGTAGAGTCTTTTCTTGAGGCCATCTAGAATCAAGCCGTTTGCTCTCTCGACTTGTCCATTGGCCCTTGGGTGTGCAAGTGACACGTACTTCACTTCAATCGCATTGTTTTCGCAGAATTCCCAGAACTGATTGGCAGTGAAGTTGGTGCCCATGTCTGTGATGATGGTGTTGGAGTAACCAAAGCAGTACATGATGTCCGAGATGAAGTCAACCGCCCTGACTGGAGTGAGCTTGGTGATCGGCTTGTACTCGATCCACTTGGTAAACTTGTCGATGGCCACCAACACATGCGTGAAGCTTCCTGGAGTAGTAGTCAGAGGTCCAGTCATGTCGAGGCTCCAGCATGCAAAGGGCCAGGAGGGCAGTATGGTGATGAGTTTGTGCGCCGGGACATGTGACTGCTTGCCGAAGAACAGACACATCTGGCACTTCCGTACGAGGTCCTTGGCGTCTGAAACAGCTGTTGGCCACGAGTAACCTGCCCTGTAAGCCTTTCCAACTAGTGTCTTGGATACTGCGTGATTTCCGCAAGTTCCTTCGTGTATTTCGAGTAGTATGTTGCGGCCCCAGCCCCTCGGGACACACTTCATGAGTACTCCGGTGCTAGCCCCACGCTTGTAGAACTTATCTCCTACAATGACGAGCCCCTTGCTGAGCCTCATGATGTGGATTGCTTCTGCGCTTTTCTTTGTCACGCCGGGAGGTAGCTTCTTCCCTTTGATGAAGTCGATGAAAGTCCCTCGTGAGTTGACCTCCGACATCATGACCTCCCGACTGGGATCCGAGGGTCCCGAGTTGGTGGTTGCCTGACTCGTGGTCTTGATTGATGGTTCTTTGAGTTCCTGGATGAATACTCCGGCTAGGACCTTTGCTTGAGTAGACCCAAGCTTGGAGAGTACATCTGCTCCAACATTGTTGTCCCGGACGATGTGGTGAATCTCCAGGCCAGCAAATTTGTTCTCCAGCTCGCGCACTTCCATGATGTATGTGTCCATCTCCTCCTTTGTGCAGTCCCACTCCTTGTTGACTTGCTGCATGACCAGTAGAGAGTTGTTGTACACGAGTAGTCGCTTGATGCCCAGGGAGACTGCCAGGCGGAGCCTGTGTAGTAGTGCTTCATACTCGGCCTTGTTGTTGGACACCTTCCAAAGGATTTGCAAGACATACTTGAGTTGTTCACCCTTCGAAGAGATGAAAAGTACTCATGCCTCGCCACCCTCGAGCTTGAGCAATCCATCGAAGTGCATCGTCCAATGCTCTGGCTGGCTGGCTGGTGTTGGCACTTGGTTTTCCCGCTACTCGGCCATGAAATCAACCAATGCTTGGGATTTGATGGTTGTTCTTGGCTTGAGGTTGATGGAGAGAGCGCCAAGTTCTACTGCCCACTTAGATATGCGACCAGTGGCGTCCCGATTGTGGAGTATATCCGCCAACGGGAAATCAGTAACAACTGAGATCTTATACTCGTCAAAGTAGTGGCGGAGCTTCCTTGATGTAACAAGTATTGCGTACAGTAGTTTCAGAAATCGAGGGTAATGGACCTTCGATTCAGAGAGTACTTCGCTGATGAAATAGACTGGCCTCTGCACGCCAAATGCATGGCCTTCCTTGTTGCTCTCCACCACTATTGCTGTGCTGATGACATGAGTAGTTGCAGCGATGTACATCAGTAGGTTCTCTCCTGGACATGGCGCTGTGAGGATAGGAGGCGACTGTAGGTGTTGCTTGAGGTCCTGCAGTGCCAGCTCAGCTTCCTCCGTCCAGTGGAACTTGTCTTTCTGCTTCAGCAGGGAAGGCCCCGTTCTCCAAGTCTTGATATGAACCTATTCAGTGCCACCATGCACCCTGTCAGCTTCTGCACATCCTTGATCGTTGCTGGAGCCTTCATATCAGTGATGGCGGTGATCTTCTCTGGGTTGGCCTCAATCCCTCTCTGACTGATGATGAACCCGAGTAGTTTCCCTGACGGTACAACGAAGACGCACTTCGTCGGGTTGAGCTTCCACTGGAACTTTCGTAGGCTGTTGAACATTTCTTAAAGATCCGCAATGAGGTCCTCAGGAATTCTGGTCTTAATGACCACGTCATCCACACAGGCCTCGACATTGTGGTGTAGTTTGTCTGTGAAACACATTTGTATTGCCCGCTGGTACGTAGCCCCCGCGTTCTTCAGCCCAAAGGACATAGTCTTGTAGGCATAAGTCCCAAAGGGCGTGATGAAGGCGGTCTTGATTTGATCTTCTTCCTTGAGGGCGATCTGATGGTAGCCCGAGTAGCAATCAAGGAAGCAGAGTAGTACGCAGCCGGTGGTGGAGTCGATTACTTGATCGATGCGCGGTAACCCAAAGTGATCCTTCGGGCAGTGCTTATTGAGATCAGTATAATCAGCACACATTCTCCATTCATTATTATTCTTCTTTTTTACAAGGATAGGGTTGGCAACCCATTCTGGGTGGTACACCTCTTTGATGAAACCAGCCGCGAGTAGTTTGGCCAACTCCTTTTTGATTGCTTCCCTCTTATCCTGAGCGAATCTACGGAGACGCTGCTTTTTAGGGGTAGCATCAGGATCTACTCTCAAACTATGCTCGATCAGTTCCTTGGGCACCCGTGGCATATCCGCTGGTTTCCACGCGAATATGTCTCGGTTGGCCCTAAGAAAACTGATGAGCGCGCTTTCCTATTCAGGGTCGAGTTGTGACCCGATCAGAGCTGCCTTGGACGAGTCTCCCTCCTGGAGCTGAATGGTCTTCAGCATGAGTTCGCCAGCGGGCTTTACCTTCGAGTGGTTAGCCTTCTTCTTGGGAACCTCCAGGTCCACTTCGGAGAGCTTCTCCGCAACCGCGAGTACTTCTCCTGAAGTATCTGGTACAAGGGTATTCGAGGCATACTCAATGGCCTTGTGGTCGCAGTTGTAGGACTTCTCTAGATGGCGTACTCACCGTTCATTCTTGGCATCTTCAGGAGTAAGTACACATAGTGTGGAATGGCCATGAACTTGGCCATTTCCGGTCTGCCCTGGCCCGTGCCCCCGGAGGGCATAGGATTTAGTATGGCGTTGTAGGAAGTTTCGAAGTTGGCCACTTCGAACTTGATGTATTCGGTACGGTAGTTTTCCCTCGTCCCAAAGGTGACAAGAAGCACCACCGTGCCAAGCGGGGTAGCTGCGTTCACCGGTACGATGCCATAGAAGGGAACCTTGCTGGGAGTGAGCTTGTCGAAGAAGTTCTCCCCCATCTTCCTTAAAGTACTCGCAAAGATGATGTTGAGGCCGCTGCCTCCATCAATGAGTACCTTCGCGAGCCGGTCGTTCGCGACCACAGGGTCTAGGACTAGTGGGAGCTTGCCTGGCTAAAAAAAGATTGTCCACTCATCAGCCCTGGAGAATGAGATGGGGACCTCCGACCACCGAAGGGGTCCTGGTACCCCAGGCTCGATGGACAAGATCTCGCGGCGGTGATGCTTCTGAGTCCTCCTGGAGACAAACCCCAATTCACCACCGAAGATGACGTTGACCACCTTGGATACGTCCGGGAAGTCCCCGGCATCTGTCTTGTTCTCCGGATCCTCGTCGTCCTTGTCCTTCTTCTTCTTCTTGTCGCCCTTATCCAAGGGCGGGGCGTTGAGGGACCTTTGGAGTTGATAGCACTAGAAAGCAGCATGCTTTGAGTGTGGGTGCCACGGGCACCGCTTCTGCAGGAGTTTCTCAAACTCCTCTTGCAGGTTGTTGTTGTTATTCTTCTTGCCTCGCGGGGCGCGATTAATAGCCGCGATGAGATCATCTGGCTTGCGCTTTCGGGATGATCCCGAGTAGTCCCGTTGGCCTCTATCGTTGCGGTGGTCGTTGTTGCACTTCGAGTAGTCGTTGCCACGCTTCGAGAACCGGTCGTGCTCCTGCTCCTCTTGGTCTGCCCAGGTCTGCATCATGTCGCGGAGAGCCACAACGGTCTTGGGACGGTTGCGGCCGAAGTCGCGGAACAGAGCCTAGTAGGTAAGGCCGTTGTGGAAGCAGCCGATGACGTCGCTCTCCGAGATGTTGGCGATCATGGCTCGGGTGTTGAAGAAGCGCCGTGTGTACGAGCGTATGAGCTCATTCCTCTCTTGCTTGTGTTGACGGTCCTTAAATGCCAAATCCAACCGTCAACGATACTCACAAACAAAGGGAAACCATACCTCTTACTCACATATTTGTATTACTAACACTAGCTCCACAGTTGTTTTGTAGAATTTAAGATTTCAGGGATTCAAGTCCGAAATAAGAACGAAAACACGAAGAAGCCGCAATAGAAACCACAGAAGATCACATCCTGCCTCACACACCCAAGAGAAGGCCCACTTGACATAGCTAACGAACGTACAAAAATAGGAAAAACATCCCACAGCGCAGAGGACCCACATGGCAGTCAACCACCCGAAGACAGTGGCGAAAGGCGGTCAAGGGGGTCGGCCGCACCCAGGGTGCGGCCGTACCAGCCCTGGAACCCATCCAGGTGCCCTTTGGCGGGAAGACAGATTTAATCCTCCCAAGGTCGGTGGGCGAAGTTTCCATCCAAGGAGATGGCAGGAACCGACCCTTTAAGCTATAAAAGGAGGCCCTCACACTCATTTCAACACACCACACTTGGAGCCATCCTCTCTACTCTCACTTGTGACTTGTAATCCTAGGGTAGTGGAGCTAGGCTAGAATCTCTTAGCGAATCCAGTCATCCTCGGGATCGGAGAGCAATCCTTAGTCCTTGGTATGGCTTTGTATTCGAGATGTCGATATCTTATTCATATTATAGAGCTGAGCTTTGGTTGTTATGTTATCTTGATAGTCTATCATGTTCATGCCTGTTATACTATCTTGATAGTTTGTCATGCCTTAGCTCGTTGCTTCATTAGTTATGCTCTTTATATGCTTAGGCCAGATGATCTGGGTATGGATAACCATTCGTCGTGCCTTCGGGCCTGCCTTAGTGTTTTACTTGTCCATCCGAAGGGTGGGAGACCCGGGGACACTAAGGTAGTGACCTCATACACGGGCGTAGTGCAAGGGTATGCGGGATCCTTCGGATATGCTCGTGCTCCACGGTATTGCAGGGGCAGGCCGCAGAAGGTGAGAGCTCTGTTGGTCCGCCATGGTTAGTGAAGTCGCCCACGTTCAGGTTCCGGGTAGGAGTTCTGAAAGATGTAATGTCCTGGATGTACTCCGGGATGGGACATTCTCCCCGTTATCCCTATTTTCTTGGCACCTGCAGTTCTAAGCATGTTTAGTGTGTAACCCTTGCTTGTATGGATAGATGCTAATAGGAACCCCCCCCCCCCCCTTGTATGACTTTGCTCCCACTAACCCGTAGGTTTATTCGTTTATTCTTTACTCTGAGTTTGGCCCGTGTGTGTGTCACATTACCCCTATTCATATCTTTTATCATGACCTACCCCTGTTTATGCTATAGTCTATGACTTATTCATATAGTCTTGCTCTTGTACCAAGTAAACTCTTACAATCATGCCCTCCTTTGGGAAAATATAAATAACGACACCCGAATACTCACCGGGTGAAATGCTACAGCGGTATATCCGTGCGCTTGCGGATCCCTTTCTGTAATCGTTAAGACATACCACTTGGCGTTTCTTGGTGCCACTGCTAGGGATGGGATTAACACCTCCGTTCCTAGTGGTGACGTTAAGAAATGCCAACAAGCATTTCTGGCGCCGTTGCCGGGGAGTGGTATTGGTTAAAAAGATTTACTTGTACATGACCATGGCAATGTGTCTAAGAAATAGCTATAGCTTATTCAGGCTAATGTTGCCTTTTGTTTTCTCCTGAATTGGATGAAAATAGGGTAGTGTATGACTAGTTTATCCTTGCCAACAAATTTTGTTGAAGATCCAAAGAAGCTCGTGAGAAGGGTGCGACCTCGCATCATCCCTCCTCAAGTCATTCTTTCGGCAAGTGAACCAGTCCATCCAGCACCAACAACTTCGCGATTTCTCCGTCCCCTCCGGCGCCAATGTGGCGACTGGACCCAACGTCAATGTTGGGCACGTGAACTTCGAGCTCAAGTCCAGCCTCATCAACATGGTGCAGGCTAGCCCATTTTGCAGCAAGCCGAACGAGGATGCCAACGCCCACCTCCAAAACTTTCTGGAGTTATGCGAGACCGTTACCATACGGGGCGTTCAGACTGACGCCATCAGGCTCCGTTTGTTTCCCTTCTCCCTGCTGGGGAAGGCGAAATAATGGATCCACAAGAACAAAGAGGCCATCAATACGTGGGACAAATGTTCCACGGCATTCCTCGCCAAATTCTTTCCCCTAGGTAAAACCAATGCCTTACACGAAAAAATATCTAGTTTCCAGCAGACGGGGATGGAGTCAATCCCCAAAGCTTGGGAGACATTACAAGAATACATACTCACCTGTTCTCATCATGGGATGGACGAGTGGCTCGTACTCCAAAGCTTCTACAACGGGCTGACTCCAACGTCAAGAGCCCACATAGATGCCGCTGCTGGAGGAGCCTTTCTCGACCTCACCATCGCCAAGGCAAATGCATTGGTCGAGAAGACGGTCTCCAATCAGGGCTGGAACGAAGAGCGTTCCCAGCCCAAGAGTAAAGGCGGAATGCACACGGTAAAGGAAGTCGACATGCTCTCCGCCAAGATGGACCCCCTACCGAAGCGCCTCGACGAAAGGACACAATTGAAAGAGCGTATGAACAACTACGCTCAAGCCATAGACTCGCACCCCGCGTGCGAAGTCTGTGGCAATTGTGGACACTCGGGGAATGACTGCCCCAAGACTCATGAAGATGTAGCCTTCATGAACAACAACAACAGCTACCGTCCACAAGGAGGCCAAGGGTGGAATCAATCAAGGCCACCCTACCAAGGAGGAGGTAACAACTACAACTCAAATTTCAATTCAAACCAACCCTCCTTGAAAGATCTTGTTTTTGGCCAAGCTAAAATAAAGGAGCCTATAAACAAAAAGCTTGCTACCAATGATAAAACTCTTGAGAGTTTAAATATAAAAGTTGAAACTCTTTCTTCTGCTCTCAAGAACCAATTAAGTTTTAATAAAATGATCGAAATGCAACTTGCTCAAATTGCTGCTGCCATTCCTATTGTGGATGACAGGAAAATTCCGGGACAACCGGAAGTTCCCATCGAAAATGTCAGTATGGTATCTACAGGATGGAGCAACCCGTCCTGGGGGATACCACGTGCTAACCATGCAGGTAGATCCTCATATGCCAAAACAAATGCATGGGGAGGACTGACAGCAGCACTACACGGAGACCCAGGGGTGCCAAAGATCCATTGCTCCATCTACAATCAGCACTACAACCGGGCCCTCTGTGACCTTGGGGCCACCATAAACATTATGCCCAAGGTGATTTTTGAGCAACTGCAATATCCTGCTCTTTCCCCGACTCTCATGTACGTGCAGCTCGCCGATTCTATAATTCGATATCCCGAAGGGATAATCGAAAATATGCTCGTACGAGTCAAGAACTCCTTCATCCTCGCCAACTTCGTCGTCCTCGACATGGAAGGCGACACGGGTATACATCTCATCCTTGGGCTCCCCTTTTTAAGGGATGTCAAGGCAAGGATAGATGTATGGACGGGAGACATCCATTTTCGCATCAGAACGGAAAATATATTCTTCAAATTTCAATACAGGAAAGAGTAGCGCTTCATAATTCAACAAGCTTATGATGGAAGCCCGCTATGGGGGGCCCAGAACTCCAGCCAGAAGAACCGACCACACTGCCCAAAAGGAAGAAGACCAAGAAAGTGTGGCGGAAGATCGAAAGCTCGTCCTCGTCTAATTCTCCGTGACGGGACGATAAATGGTAAGTAAGAAAATAAAAGGGTCTTGCCGGTCAGACTTAAAACGACAAGCCCTTGCCAAAGGTCAATTGGTATTTATTTCATATTTGATTTTTCACCCCCATTTGATTTTTCCACTGCGTATTTGATTTTCCGAAATTCTCTTGCCTGCTGGAATTTTCTTCAGCCATTTTTCTGCTTTTACAAATATCCCAAAAATATTTCCAAGCATGAAAATCCTTTGAAAATTTTATTTGGACATCTTTTTGGGGCAAAGTTAGGTCGAGCACCAAAAATTACAAAAGTAGGTGACCGTTGGGGGCAGTGGGCCCGCGCTGACAGCAGGTCGCGCCACCTAGGGTGCGGCCGCACCCCTGAGTCGGCCGACCCCACCATAACGGCTCCTGGGCCCCACTTGCTCCAATGGCTCCTAGCCATTGTCCCCGGCCTCTCCTCAAGTGTTCCCAGCCATTGCTCTTTAAATAGAGGCCGAGAGAGGAGGGTGAAGCACTCACACTTCACTTCTTTCACACACTCCCTCTCACACTCTTTGCTCTTGGTTTTTCATTGGATTTTTGCTCAAGTTTGGATTCAAGAAATCTCTCTCTCTCTCATTTATTTTCTGCAAGAAAGAACCCTCATTCGAAGGAACAATGTTCAGTAAGAATCTTCATTGCATTTTCGCTAACGTAACCTGAATCAAGTTGTTCTTGTTGTTCTCGTATTCAAGCATGAAGGACATGGGGCGGAAGCTCTCCGATGCACTCAAGAAAATGACGGGAGGAAGCTCATCTCGTTCTCGAGGTGGCTCAAGCTCCCATCACTCTTCCGAGCCAACTCCAGCCCCAAGCATGATGGACTACAAAGAACAATGCGAACAAGAAGAAGTGCAAGAAGAAGTGCAAGCCGAAGACATGGAGATAGATGAAGATGATGCCCCGTACCTCGACTTGCTCAGCAACTGTGAGCGCCAAGCCTACGCCATCCTCAAGCGTCGAAGCTTTGGTCACACCAAAGCCTTCGACCTGGAACTTCTCACGAAAATAGGTATGGATCTTGACTTTGCTAATGTTTGGCATGCGGTCGGTTGGGAAGGTTTTGTGCCCGTTGAGGAGTATGGTTCTCGACTCCTCACCATTCAGTTTCTTTGCACTCTTTAAGAGGTGGATGACGGTGTTTGCTTTCGGCTTTTCGAAAAATAGTATTATCTTACATGGAGAATGTTGAGTCACCACCTCGGTTTTAGCAAACGCTTGCCGGTTTCTCTTGAAAATGCTTGCCGCGGTTTTAATCGTCATGATTTTTGGGGTTTGATTTCGGGTCTAGTTGTTCATGGCAAATTTGCACCTCGGTTCAATGACATTCAAAATCCGACTCTTCGTTTGATGCACAAGTGGCTTGCCTCACTCTCTTTCCAAGATTCTATACGCCATGGTCAACAAGATTCGAGTCTCTCTCGTGAAAGAAATAGTTAACCGTTGGCTTCAACATTTCAAGGTGACGGGTCCTATTGAGTGCAATTCTTTGATAACCCGCATCGCTTCAAGCATTGGCGCCTTAGAAGAAAACAATGTTTCCTTCATTGAGGGTGATCGTGTTTTTATCAACGAGGCCTATTTGGTTCAAGGCCACACTCTCGAGAAGGGCCCGAATGACTCCTTGATTTTCTTCTCTCTAGGTTATGCACATGAGATCCTTTTGCCAAACACGGGATATTATTTGTATAATTGCCAGTCACTTACTGCCCCTCTCATTCCAGAAGAGGCGGCAAGAAGGTATAGTGTTTCTGGTTTACCTCGCAGGACCACAAGAAGAGAAACCAAGCCACCACTGCCACAACCCCAGACTTCATACCATCATGAGGCGGGTGGTTTGTCCTGGCGCAACACAAGCACTGAGAAGTGGGCACGGCAGGCTCCAAACCGCCGGTCCAACAGCTCCAGTTCCGGCGGGATCCCGAGCCTCGCACGACGCACGACCTCTAGCCGTGACTTCGGCTCCGCCACCCAGCAGCTAAGAGAGCTGCGGGTCCAGGCTGACAACATTGAAAATACGCTGCACCTGCACATTGAGAGTAATCAAGCATGGCAGCAGTACATCGGCAACAGGATCCACACCTTGGAGCAGAGGGAGCTGCAACAGCAGGAGGAGTGGAGGGCTTACTACCGTTGGAGAGGGTTTAACCCCGACCAATAGCAGTAAGCTTGAAGCTAGCTTAGAGGAGGACCCCCACCAAGAGGTATCTTGTATATTAACCTCCTTTTCGCTTTCAAAACCTTATCCATGAAACAAAAAAAAATCTGCAAAAACTAAAAACAAATAAAAATTTGCAAAACCAAAAAGATCAAAATTATTTACTTGCTTTTGTATGTGAGGTAAGCATGGTGTAGTTTTCCTTGTTGAGATGATGAATAGTTGCTTTGTTAATTTCCATCGCATGCCTAGTTACAATTTAGTGCTCTTCCTAAGTTTTGAGTTCGTTGGCTTAATGTTCAAACCCTAAACTCGAAACTTGTGGGTAGCAAAAAGCATGATCCAAATCTAGGTTGTTGTGAGCTATGATATGGTTGAATAGAGCTGCTATGATCTTCTCCCAAGTGATGCTTGATTTCCGGAGTATTTATCTTTTCAAAAATACAAAAACAATCAAAGTTCCTCAATGATTTGAAATTCCTACCCAAAGCCATATGGTGTTCCTATTGAAAACCTTCCACATATGCAACTTGTTATCTCACTGAGCGTTGTCAAATTGTTGTGACCCTTAGTGAGATTCATTTCATACTCCCACGATCAAGATCACGTACACACTCCACCATATGCTATGCTTCTACACAAGAAGTAAGCAAGTATTCCATTCACCCATCCACAAATAAAAACTCCACTTTGCCTCATGACCACTCTCTCCCAATTATCATAGGAAAGATGAGAATAGGCTATCTATCTAAAAAAAAGAGAAAGAGAAAAAGATGCATACCCAAAGAAGGTATGCCACATGCTCACAAGGCATGTCAAAACAAAAGAAGAAAGAAAAAGATGCATGCCCAAAGAAGGTATGCCACATGCTCACAAGGCATGTTAAGAAAAAAAAGAAGAAAGAAAAAGAGATAGCCCATGCTCAAAAGAAAAAAAATAAATAGAGAGACGGTTCATACAAAAGGAGTTCATCCACCATCCACCAAAAATATCCAGACACTTGCACATCTTGATCAAGGTTTATGACTTGTCTCTCCTTTGGATCCGGTTTTTGACTTTGCAATATATGAGACACAAGTACGCCTTCATATCCTCCATACCTACAACTCCACAAATTTTGACCTTTAGAGATAGGGTGAGGAAGAAAGGAAAAAATAAAAATCCTTGGTAAGGAATCATACACAAAAGAGTGATCTGATAGATCATTTGAGGAACTTTGAAATTTCTTTTGGAAAACTTTATAAAAACTCTCCGGATTGGCAGTTGAGCAAAGGAAGTAAGAAACATTGGCACTTTACAAAACCGTTCTAACTCTCAACCGCCAAAGATAAGGAGAAGCTACAAGCTCCAAAGGAGTAAGGTAAGAGGTAAGAACAAGGCCAACTTATTCAAAATCATGGTAAGAACACTTTGTTGTGCCTAAGGCATAGGTTGGACATGCAATATTGAAGCAACTCCTGATCAACAACATAAAGCCTTACTTTGCTCAGGGACGAGCAAAAGGCTAGCTTGGGGGTGTTGTTGACGGTCATTAAATGCCAAATCCGACCGTCAACAATACTCACAAACAAAGGGAAACAATACCTCTTACTCACGTATTTATATTACTAACACTAGCTCCACGGTTGTTTTGGAGAATTTATGATTTCAGGGATTCAAGTCCGAAATAAGAACAAAAAGATGAAGAAGCCGCAACAGAGACCACAAAAGATCACATCTTGCGTCACACACTGAATAGAAGGCCCACTTGACCTAGCTAACCTACGTACAAAAATAGAAAACACATCTCACAACGTAGAGGACCCACCAGGCAGTCAACCACCCGAAGGCGGTGGCGAAAGGCGGTCAACGGGGTTCGGCCGCACCCAAGTGCGGCCGCACCTGCCCTGGAACCCATCCAGGTGCCCTTTTGTGGGAAGGCAGATCTGATCCTCTCAAGTTCGGTGGGCGAAGTTTCCATCCAAGGAGATGGCGGGAACCGACCCTTTAAGCTATAAAAGGAGGCTGTCACACTCATTTCAACGCACCACACTTGGAGCCATCCTCTCTACTCTCACTTGTGACTTGTAATCCTAGGGTAGTGGAGCTAGGCTAGAATCTCTTAGCGAATCCAGTCATCCTCGGGATTGGAGAGCAATCCTCAGTCCTTGGTATGGCTTTGTATTTGACTTGTCGGTATCTTATTCATATTATACATCTGAGCTTTGGTTGTTATATTATCTTGATAGTCTATCATGCTCATGTCTGTTATATTATCTTGATAGTTTGTCATGCCTTAGCTCGTTGCTTCATTAGTTATACTCTTTATATGCTTAGGCCAGATGATCTGGGTAAGGATAACGGTTCGTCATGCCTTCGGGCTTGCCTTAGTGTTTTACTTGTCCATCCGAAGGGTGGGAGACCCAGGAACACTAAGGTAGTGACCTCATACACGGGCGTGGTGCTCGGGTATGCGGGATCCTTCGGATATGCTCGTGCACCACGATATTGTAGGGGTAGGCTGCAGAAGGTGGCAACTCTAGTGGTCCACCAAGACGTTCCGTCATGGTTAGTGAAGTCCCCCACGTTTGGGTTTTGGGTAGGAGTTCTGAAAGATGTAATGTCCTGGATGTACTCCGGGATGGGACATTCTCCCTGTTATCCCTATTTTCCCGGCACCTGCAGTTCTAAGCATGTTTAGTGTGTAACCCTTGCTTGTATGGATAGATGCTAATAGGAACACCCCCCCCCCCCTTGTATGACTTTGCTCCCACTAACCCGTAGGTTTATTCGTTTATTCTTTACTCTGAGTTTGGACCGTGTGTGTGTCACATTACCCCTATTCATATCTTTTATCATGACTTACCCCTGTTTTTGCTATAGCCTATGACTTTTTCATATCGTCTTGCTCTTGCACCAAGTAAACTCTTACAATCATGCCCTCCTTTGGGAAAATATAAATAACGATACCCGAATACTCACCGGGTGAAATGCTACAACGGTATATCCGTGCACTTGCGGATCCCTTTTTGTAGTCGCTAAGACATACCACTTGGCGTTTCTTGATGCCACTGCTAGAGATGGGATTAACACCCCCATTCCTAGTGGTGACATTAAGAAATGCCAAAAGCTTGCACTGGGATAGGTCATGTCGAGTACCTGCCTGTGCAATCGCCCCCTGGAAGTTGTCAATGAAGATGTCGCGCAGCTTCTCCCAGGAGTCGATGGAGTTCTTGGTGAGGCTCTCTAGCCACGTGAGTGGGGCGGTCTCCAAGACCATCGGGAAGTAGGCGACTTTGGTGGTGTTGGTGCCGCCTGCGACTTCAATGGCTGTCGAGTAGATGCATACCCACTGCTGAGGAGATTGCTTACCATCGTACTTGGTGATGTGGATAGGTTTGAATCCCTCCAATTACTTGTAGTTGTCAAAGCGGGAGGAGATGGCGGGGAATCCATCATTGTCGTCCCGTGCAGCGTTCCCCTCGGCTCCGGCATGTTCCCTCCTCCGGTTGTCGATGATGGAGCGGGTGTCAATCCCGGCCTTGATCTTGTCGTGGCGGTCACCCGTTGGCAGCTTCTCGAGCTCTGAGCGATGGTAGTTGCTAATGGATTCTTGGGGAGCATGGCATCTTCCTTGGGGGGCAACAGGCTGGCTCCCGTATAGGGCAGCAGGGCGGCTCCTCTGCGGGGCAGCGGGGTGGCTCCCCGGCAGACCAGCAGGGCGACTCCCCTGTTGGTGGTTGTTGGATGGAGCAGCTGGGCGCCTGGGGTGGCCACCAGGTGTGGCTTGGCTTTCACCCTGGCCCTCGCGCCTTTGTGAGATCGAGGGCATCGGGTTTTGCTGGATGATCTGGATGAGTGCTTTCTAGGCCAAGCACAGGGCGGTCTTGATTTGCGGGTCGGGGTTGCCTGCTAGCATCGCGGTTATAGTAGTGATGTTAGTGACAGGAGTGTTGAAACCCGCGTCTTGAGCCGCCATGAACTCTGCCTCAAGATTGCGTTGGGCGCGGGTGCGTTGTTCGTTGGCGTCCCTTCTGCGCTTGGCACGCTTCCTGTTGCGCAGCCGGTAGGCGGCGCGTTCCTCCACAGTCTCGTTGGTGGTGCCGCCGTGTGTTCGTCCTCCGAGATCTGCTCAGGCCTTCCATTGTGATGCCTATCATTGTACTCATCGGATTCCGCCATGAAGACGTGGCGGTGGATGGATGGGTTGTCGGAGCTGTAGTCCACGAGTACAGTTTTGCCGGGGGTGCACTCACCGAGTTGTCTGCCCTCTTGAAAAGGCAGAGAATCAAGGTGAGCGACTAGTCTTTCATCATCTCCGAGTAGTTCGGAGGGTTTCATGCCCTTGCAGTACACGAAGCAACCCTCCGGGGTGGAGGTTATAACCAATCCCTGGCCACCCGAGTAGGGTTCGGCCTCGGGATCGGAGTCCAAGTCATAGGCGTCGAAGATAGGGGCCTCCTGTCATGCGGTGGCGTCCTTCTCCCCGAGCTCGAGTAGTTCATCTAGATTCTTCTCCAATGCGGAGTAGAATTCGGACTTGGTGGCCTCCTTGTAAATAGTGGCCACGTTGCGCAAACCGAATGGGAATTGGTCACGCTTTCCCCCAGATGGAGTCGAGTTCGATCCGGGGAAGCCTGGTGCAGCACGAGTCAGAGTCGCGTCGAAAACGGATAGCTTCTCGATCTCCCAGGTGAGGTCAGGGAGCAACATCTCATCGAGATTGTCAACAAACTCGTCGAGGGCGCTGCTGGAAGTTGCTGCACGTGCCTCCGGCTTGTCGTTGACAAGGTGCCGACGGAATTCTCGTGTACTGTCAGAGACACAGACCCAGGAGCCGAAGATGAAGGTTGTGCCCACAGGGAGCACGGCACTGGTGAAATTGAACATCGCCATCGAATTCTCCAGGGGATCTTCGATGAACACCCCAACCTAGCGCGCCAGCTGTCGGTGTTTTACCGGCAAGCCCACCGAGGGATACCCCCGAGGTGGTAGGTTGTAGGTAGGGTTTCGCCGAGATTAGGAACTCGATGGTGCAAGGAACACAAGGGTTTAGACAGGTTCGGGCCACAGTATGCGTAATACCCTACGTCCTGTATGGTTTGTATTGCCTTGGAGGTTATGAGATATGCTTCGGAGGGGTCCCTGCCTGCCCTTATATATCCCGGGGGGCCAGGGTTACATGGAAATCCTAGTCTGGTACGAGCTTAGGAGTCCTAACCAAGTACTCTCAGGAAGTTTCCTTCTATACCGACTAGTTGTACTAGCTTACGAGTATTTTACCTACGGATAAGGTATGGAACATGCCCTACCCCTTACTTTAGAATGTTCTACGCCACGCGTGCAGTCCCGTTGTCCCAGGTCTGACATATTCCCCAAGAAGAAACCGCAGAGGATGTGCTAGCCATCTTTCCTGAAGCTTCCGAACCATCCCTAGAAAAAGTTGTTGAATCCTTTATTCATGAGGAAGATGATTCGGGACAAACTCTTCAGCTACCCACAGGTGAACAGCCAACACATCCACCCATCGAGTTAAAACCCCTTTCATTTGGCCTTCACTACGTTTTCCTGAATGGAGACATAGAAACTCCCGTCATCATTAGTGATAAACTTTCTGACGAGGAGACAGCCAAGCTCATAGCCGTTCTAGAAAAACATAGGCCTATTTTTGGGTATTCGCTCCAGGATCTCAAAGGAATCAGTCCTACCCTCTTTACTCATCGCATCCCTATAGACCTAGCTAGTACACCATCTAGGGAGCCTTAGCGTAGGTTGTTACGAAAGAGGTCCTTAAGATCTTACATGCCAGGATCATCTATCCTGTTCCCCATAGAGAGTGGGTAAGCCCCGTTCAGGTTGTGCCAAAGAAGGGAGGAATGACAGTTGTTGAGTATAATAAAAATGAACTCATCCCCCAACGAACCATCACGGGGTGGAGAATGTGCATTGATTACCAGAAACTCAACTCGGCAACAAAGAAAGATCACTTCCCGCTGCCGTTCATTGATGAAATGTTAGAGTGGTTAGCGAAGCACTCTTTCTTCTGTTTCCTTGATGGGTCTTCAGGTTATCATTAGATTCCCATCCACCCTGATGACCAGAGCAAAACCACGTTTACATGCCCCTACGGAACCTATGCCTACCGTAGAATGTCGTTCAGGTTATGTAATGATCCTGCATCCTTCCAACGGTGCATGATGTTTATCTTCTCAGACATGATTGAGGAAATCATGGAAGTTTTCATGGACGATTTCTCCGTCTATGGGAAAACCTTTGATCATTGTCGAGAGAATTTAGACAAGGTTTTGCAGACATGCCAAGAAAAGGACCTAGTTTTAAACTGGAAAAAGTGCCATTTCAAGGTCCGTGAAGGCATCGTTCTAGGGCACCTAGTGTCTGAAAGAAGGATCGAGGTGGACAAGGCTAAGATTGAGGTCATAGAGCAGCTTCCACCTCCCGTTAACATTAAAGGTGTCTGTAGCTTTCTAGGTCATGCGGGGTTCTATCAATGTTTCATTAAGGACTTTTCGCAGATCGCTGGACCCCTTACGAATCTCTTAGCTAAGGATGTGCCCTTTGATTTTTCTAAGGAGTGCTTGAAATTTTTTCATATTTTGAAAAATGCGCTCATCTCAGCTCCAATCATTCAACCACCTGATTGGAGTTTGCCTTTTGAAATCATGTGTGATGCTAGCGATTTTGCTGTTGGAGCGGTCCTTGGCCAAACCAAAGATAAGAAGCATCATGCAATTGCCTATGCTAGCAAAACTTTGACAAGAGCTCAATTAAACTATGCGACCACTGAAAAAGATCTCCTCGCCGTTGTTTTTGGTATTGGTAAATTCAGATCTTACTTGGTTGGAGCAAAGGTTATTGTTTATACTGACCATGCAGCTTTAAAATATTTGCTCACCAAGGAAGACGCCAAACCTCGGCTAATAAGATGGATTCTTCTACTCCAAGAATTTGACCTTGAAATAAAAGATAAGAAAGGAGTAGAAAATACTGTTGCTGATCATTTATCACGTATTCAAATCACTAACACGCAGAATCTACCGATTGATGACTTCCTACGTGATGACATGCTACTCAAAGTGACGGACTCAACCCCATGGTATGCAAATATTGTGAATTTCATGGTTTCAGGGTACGTATCTACGGGGGAGAATAAGAAGAAGCTCGTCTACGAGAGCAGACATCACCTTTGGGACGACCTGTACCTGTACAGGGTATCCACAGATGGTTTGCTAAGAAGATGTGTACTGGAAGTAGAAGGATTCCAAATCATAGAAAAATGCCACACTGCAGCATATGGGGCCACTTTGGAGCATTCCTCACCCAAGCAAAGACTTTGCAAAGTGGGTTCTTTTGGCCAACAATGTATGAAGACACTATAGAATTCATTCGAAGGTGTCGAAGATGCTAGTTGCAGGGTGGTATCACAGCTCGCAATGCGATGCCCCTCACATACAACCTGCAAGTTGAATTGTTCGACGTTTGGGGCATCGACTACATGGGACCCTTCCAGAAGTCCCATGACTGCGAATGCATCCTGGTTGCTGTGGACTACGTCTCCAAATGGGTGGAGGCACTCCCGTGCAGAGCTGCAGACGCCAAGCACGCCCACAAGATGTTCCATGAAATCATTTTCCCTCGCTTCGGAACACCAAGAATGGTTATAAGTGACGGGGGGTCTCATTTCATTGATAAGACCTTCCGAAGCTTCCTCATGGAACTTGGCGCCAAGCACAACATTGCCACGCCGTACCGCCCGCAAACTAGTGGTCAAGCAGAAGCCTCAAATAAACAAATCAAAAGCATTCTGCAAAAGACAGTCAACGAGATGAGAAAAGGATGGAAGAACAAGTTGCCTGATGCACTTTGGGCATACAGGACAGCGTGTAAAACCCCCATCGGCAAATCACCATATCAACTCATCTATGGCAAAACATGTCACTTGCCAGTCGATCTTGAGCAACGAGCCTATTGGGCCATTCGGCAGTGGAACATGGATGTTAAGATGGCCGGAAGAAACAGAAAAATCTAGATCACAGAGCTAGAGGAATGGATAGAGAAGGCTTACCACAGTGCCAAGATTGACAATGACAGAACCAAAAGATGGCACGACAAGATGATCAAGCCAAAGAGCTTTGCAGTGGGGGATAAGGTACTAATTTTTAATTCCAGGGTTAAACTCTTCAGATATGGGAAACTACGAAGCAAATGGAAGGGGCCATACACCATCATCAACACATCGTCGCATGGAGCAATCACACTTCAAGACGACGATGGAAATATCTTCAAGTTAAATGGACATAGCTTAAAAGTTTTTCATGAACCCATTGATTCAAATTCAAATTTTGATATGATAAACCTTGTGGATTTCAACACTTATCACCACATGCACAACCAAGTAAATCCCAAACCCGATACCTCTCAAAACCAAGCCATCACATTGGCCCACAAGAGAAAGTTGGGGCCCAGATGAGCCAGGAGGGGTGCGGCCGACCCCACCTGGTCTCCAACGACCGTGAAATTTTGCACACAGACTCTCTCAATAGCCACTTTTGCATTCCTTTCGTGCTTCACCAAAGAATAGAAGGTTTTGCTTGGGTTTGATGCTCTTTTCTCCTTAAAAAGGCTCTCTCTTGCTCTCTTGTTTCTCATCTCCAATCTTGAACCTCCACATCTCCCCTCTCTGCAAATCCCTGCAATCCACCATGGCCAACAACTCCATTGTCCCTTTTGTTTGCTCCACTTCCACCTTTGCGCTCGAAGGAGAGCCGACGCCGAAAAACCAAATTGTGGTGACCGACGACATCGAGCAAGAGGCTGAGCACGTCGTCACCACGCGCTCTTGCAGTGCTACCTGCTCCTGGACCGAAGGAGGGGCCGAGGGGCGCCAGCAGGGGTCGGCCACACCCTGAGGGCAACCCCTCAAGCCCCCCTTCTACACAGAGCTTCGTCAAGTCATCTGGAGCCAAGTTGGGCAGGGACGGTCGCGGCAACAACACGCAGAGGCCGACTACGGGAGCGCTTCGTCTCAAGGGAGTCGGCAAGAAACTCTTCGCCGATCCGCTACCGCCGTTCCCTTTAGAAAAGGGTCAATGTTGAAGGTCGTTAAGTGCAAAATCAGACCGTCAACTATACTCACAACCAAAGTAAGATTATACCTTTTACTCACATAATTTTATCACTGACCTAGTTCCATAGTTGTTTTGTCACTTTAACCATTTCAGGGACACAAGTCTGAAATAAGAAGAAAACACGAGGAATACACATCAAAACAAACACATAAGATCATCTGCTGCAACCCACTTACAAAAGGAACCCACATGTCAGAGCAAACAGGCGTGCCAACCAAGCAAACATATGGAAACCTCACAAGGGCCCACTGCTTAGTGTACCAGAGAAGGCAGAGCTAGGGGAGGCTCACCTGGGGGTCGGCCGAACCCCAGGATTGGCCGAACCTGGACTGATTCCAGTCTAGGTGCCCTTCGAGGTGGAGTCGCTGCCAAGTCTGCTGATTCGCCTGCCTAACGTTTCCATATAAAGATATGGCGGGAACCGACCATTGGCTATAAAAGGGGCCCCTCACCCCCTCATTCAACACACACACAACACTTGAAGCCTCCTCTCCCTCTCACAAGACTTGTACTCCTTAGGGTAGTGGAGCTAGGCTAGTGCCTCATCTCTTAGCAAAGCAAGTCATCCTTAGGGCCGGAGAGCAGTCCTCGGCCTTGGTAATGGCTTTGTATTCGAATAGTCGGTACTCTATTCTTAATGTAGAGCTGAGCCTTGGTTGTTCTGCTATCTTAGTAGCTTATCATGCTTTGCATTGTTATGCTGTTTCGATAGTGAATCATATCATGGCTTGGTACTTCATTAGTTATGCTTTACATATGATTAGGCCAGATGATCTGGATAAGGATATCGGTTCATCGTGCCTTAGGGCTTGCCTTAGCATTTTACTTGTCTATCCGAAGGGTCGGAGACCTGGGGGCGCTGGGGTAGTGACCCCATACACGAGTGTGGTGCTCGGGTATGCGGGATCCTTTGAATATGACCGTGCTCCATGGTGTTACTAGGGTAGACGGCAGGTGGTGACAGCCCTGTCCATCTGCTATGAAGCTGCTTCGTGGTTAGCGTACTCCCCGATGTTTGGGTACAGTGTAGGAGTTCTGAAAGATGTGCCCAGATGTACTTCGGAACGGGACATTCTCCCTGGTATCCCTAATTTCCCGGCACCTGTAGTCCTAACCATGTGTATGTTGCATGACTCTTTCTTTCTTGAATAGATACTATTACAACTTTGTTGTATGCCTATGCTCCCACTAACCTTAGGTTTATTTATTTATTCTTTATCCAGAGTTGGCTTGAGCGTGTGTGTCACATTACCCTCATTCATATCTTTTTCATGCCATCTCGATTGTGTACCAAGTAAACTCTTTTACATCATGCCCTCCTTTGGGAAAATATAAATAACGATACCTGAATACTCTCCGGGTGAAATGCTACAACGGTATATCCGTGTGCTTGCGGATTCATTCTGTAATCGTTAAGACATACCACACAGCATTTCCTAGTGCTGCTGCTAGGGATGGGACTAACACCCTCGTTCCTAGTGGTCACACTAAGAAATGCCAGCAGTCAACAACATGTTTATTCTGTAATGACAAAAAGCGGCAACGTATCTAGTCACAACTACACCACTACGGGCACGTACATGCCCGACAGTCCCCCAGCACACGAATGTTTTCATGTTGTAGGAATCTGTACCCTAGACGGTGGGTACGGCAAGGCGATCATGGCCGGCCTGTCTCCCAAGAGAAAGAGGGATGGGTCCGTCGACTCATCTCCCCGGGCTAGAAAGGTGAGGAGGCCCATCTCGCCGCCTCCGATCACTCGCCCAGGCGGGCACTATGATAGTGAGGATGACAAGGTCCTCAAAGGACCTAAGGTAGCTCATCTCTTGTGCAACATCATAGAAATGCGCAAGGAGCACAAGAAACTGAGCGATCAGGTGGCGGAGCTCACTTTGGAGCTCAAGTCCATTAGGGATGATTACGATACGCTCCGCCGCGGTCTGTGCTCCAAGGTGAACACCTTGGCAAAGACCATCGGGAAGAACGGCGCTTAAAGGTATACCCTTCGCTTTCCCAACATTTCCCTAGGGCACTTTAGTCATTTCCCTTCACAAAGTATGATGTGCCCTATTTTATGAAAAATCAACTCCCCGGTTTCAAACCGGCAGAGTTTTGTCCATTTCCATGTGTTTTGTGAGAAAGATCATGGGTACAAAGACAAGTGTGGGGGAAGCACGCTCCCAAAATGCAACACAGACCCAAGACACGCTGCTCACCGAAGTGTGGGACCAGAGGACCCAACGGCTTTCCCACGGACTGGTTTGCATCTCAATCTCACACTTAGCTCTATTTCAAATAAAATTGCATCTCTGTGCCTACATGCTTCATGCTCTCATGAATTTTTTTGCATACTCATTATTCCTCACTTATCTTTTGGTTCATGTGAACAAAATTCTTTCATAGGGACCCCATGCTTTCTAAATGTTTGATTAATTAGATATAATGAGATGAATGGATCTTTGCTCTTCTTTGTAAAGCACTTTGAATTTCTTTTCAAACACAAAAATGCTTTATCCTGCCTCCTCAAATTCAGAAATTCCTACCAAAGCCAAAATTCGAGTTTCTTACAAAAGCCTCTCTTTTATGTTGTTTTTCTTTGCTTTGAGCTTTTTCAAAACACTTTGACCCATGTTTAGAAGCTTTTGATGCTCACTTGATCAAAATCACATAAACTCCACTTCCATTCACCGACTTCTACAATAGAAGTTGCGCCAAACGTGCCGTCCATCCACAAAACAAAAGACTCGCTTTTGTTCTATGGCCTCTCTCTCCAATAAAATTTTGGTGACGAAAAAAGATATGGGCTATATAAAAAGAGAGAAAGACAGAGAGAGAGAGAGAGAAGATGCATACCCAAAGAAGGTATGCCACATGCTCACCAGACATGTCAAAAATATATATATATAATCATAATGATAGCCCATGTTTTACAAAAGAAAAAGAAAAGGGAGAGAGTTGGTTCATACAAGAAGTTCTTACATCATCCACCAGAAATTACCACACACGTGCACATTTTGATCAGTTTGCATGATTTGTTTCTTCTTGGATCTTGATTTTGGCTTAGCAAAATAAGCAAAGCAACCTTTCTCCTACCCAACGCTCCACATAAGCCTGATTAGATGATAGGAGCAAAGAAGGCATCATCCTTGCCTTGGCAAGGATTCCAACCACCAGAAAAAGCGATTCGAGAGAAGAATTTGAGGAGCAAGGCTATTCGCTTATTTCAAAAACAAAAACCCAAGTTGCCAAGCATGAAGAGCTAGAACCTGAAGTCTTCATTGTTCCATTCTTCAATTATCGAAGAAATGCATGGTAGCCACTTTCAAAAGTTCACAAGGACTAGAAGAAGTTTGGAATAACTTGTATGCAGGTTTCTTCAAGAAGATGCAACCACCTTAGTCCTAAAACCTATACTCGAGGACGAGTAAAGGGCTAAGCGTGGGGGTGTTGTTGATGATGCTTAAGTCCTGAATCGACCATCAACTCCTGCAAATATTCTTACGAATTAATCACCAAACTTAGATATAGGACTTTATTCTAACATATTCCATGAGTTTTGGTGAATTGTGATACGCAGGCACACATACACAGAAACCCAAAAGAAAGGTATCAAATATACACAAAGAAATACATAAAAGAACACTTCATTCATCACACTTACAAGGGACGCCCACATGACAGCCCAACCGACGTAAGAAGGCGGCAAACACCCGAGGGATGACAAGTAGACCCACCTGTCAGTGCCTCAAAAGAAGGCGGTGCTCAAAGGCGGCACAGGGGGGGGTGTGCGGCCGAACCTGGACTACAACACGGCTAGGTGCACTTTGGCGGGAAGTTTGTTCTGATCCTCCCAAGGTCGGTTGCAAGTGTTTCCATACGAGGAGATGGTAGGAACCGACTTCAAGAGCCATATAAAGAGCCTCCCTCACCCTCTCAAAGATAACACAATTTGGAGAAGAAGAGTAGAGGTCCCACCACTTGTATCATAGAGTAGGGAGTGTGTGAGGAAGAAGTGAGGAGAAGAGCCGAACTTGTCGGCTACTCTTCGTCCTTGTACCTCGACGGATACGATTCGGTTGAGTAAGTATCCGAGTTCATCTGTTGGTAAGATCTTGGGTAAGTTACCTTATCGTTGTTGTTCGTTTGCGGGATCATCGTCCTTTCTAGTAGCGGATGCTCTAGTGAGGGCACGTGATAAAGACAGGATAACCCTGCGCAACTCTAGAGTAGTTGTCGACGGCGTAAACGTGGTGTTTAGGCCCTAGATTACCTTTGTTTATAGCGAGCCCAGCTGGCATTGTGAGGTAGACGGCAGGTGGTGACAGCCCTGTTCGTCCGCTACGAAGCTGCTTCGTGGTTAGTGTAGTCGTCCCCGCCTGGGTTTGGAGTAGAGCTAATAGCTGGAGGTCCTTAGCAGACTAAGATCAGACCGGTGCCCAAAGTAAACATTTAGCAACCCAAATTTATCTTTCCTTGAGTCCTTCCCTTTAGATAAACCACACTACCCAGGCCATTCTATCTCTTATTCTTCCAAGGGTACAATTAGTTAGAAGACTGTTACACCTCCATTCCTTGAGAAAATATGATACCCTGAATACTCTTCGGGTGAAGTGCTACAACAGTATCTTCCGTGCACTTGCAGATTTATCTATGATCGTTAAGAAATACCAACATTAATGAAAAAGGAAAATCACACAAGGTGACACATGGCATGCTGACATCATGCTGACGTCAGCATGCCTTTATCATCCCGGGTCAGGCCAGCTGACATCAGCAGTGGGCCCTGCTAACGTCAGCATTGACCAGTCAACGCTGACCAGTCAACGGGTCAAAAGGGTCAACTGGTCCCAGCAGTTAGCCACTGCGTATGGCTGATGTTGACGGTCCTTAAATGTCAAATCCGACCGTCAACGATACTCACAAGCAAAGGAAAACCATTCGTTTTACTCACATATTTGTATCACTAACCTAGCTCCACAGTTGTTTTGGAAGATTTATCATTTCAGGGATACAAGTTCAAAATAAGAAGAAAACACGAAGAACACACAGCAAGACATGCACAAAAGATTATCCGCTACGACACACTTACAAGAAGGGCCAACTTACTAGATCAAATCGACATCAAAAGGCGGCAAACACCCAAGGGATAAGATCTAGGCCCACCTACCAGTGACACGGCCGAAGGTGGTGGCGAAAGGCGGCATAGGGGGGTCAGCCGCACCCAGGGGGTCGGCCGCACCCAGGGGGTCGGCCGCACCCTCCCTGAAGCCCGTCCAGGTGCACTTTGGCGGGAAGGAAGATCTGATCCTCCCAAGGTCGGTTATCAACGTTGCCGTACATAGAGATGGTGGGAACCGACCTCAAGAGCTATAAAAGGAGGCCCTCACACTCATTTCAATAAACGCACACTTGGAGCCATCCTCTCTACTCTCACTTGTGACTTGTATTCCTAGGGTAGTGGAGCTAGGCTAGAATCTCTTAGCGAATCCAGTCATCCTCAGTATCGGAGAGCAATCCTCGGTCCTTGGTATGGCTTTGTATTCGACTTGTCGGTATCTTATTCATATTATAGAGCTGAGCTTTGGTTGTTATGTTATCTTGATAGTCTATCATGCTCATGCCTGTTATGCTATCCTGGTAATATGTTATGCCTTAGCTTGTTGCTTCATTAGTTATACTCTATATATGCTTAGGCTAGATGATCTGGGTAAGGATAACGGTTCATCGTGCCTTCGGGCTTACCTTAGTGTTCTACTTGTCCATCCGAAGGGTGGGAGTCCCGGGATCACTAAGGTAGTGACCTCATACACGGGCGTGGTGCTCGGGTATGCGGGATCCTTCGGATATGCCCATGCTCCATGGTATTGCAGGGGTAGGCTGCAGAAGGTGGCGGCTCTGTTGGTCCGCCATGACGTTCCATCATGGTTAGTGAAGTCCCCCACATTCGGGTTCGGGGTAGGAGTTCTGAAAGATGTATAGTCCTGGATGTACTCCTGGATGGGACATTCTCCCTGTTGTCCCTATTTTCCTAGCACCTGCAGTTCTAAGCATGTTTAGTGTGTAACCCTTGCTTGTATGAATAGATGCTAATAGGACCACCTTATATGCCTTTGCTCCCACTAACCCATAGGTTTATTCGTTTATTCTTTACTCTGAGTTTGGCCCGTGTGTGTGTCACATTACCCCTATTCATATATTTTATCATGACTTACTCCTGTTTATGCCCTCCTTTGGGAAAATATAAATAACGATACTCGAATACTTACCGGGTGAAATGCTACAGCGGTATATCCTTGCGCTTGCGGATCCTTTTCTATAATCGTTAAGACATACCACTCGGCATTTCCTAGTGCCACTGCTGGGGGCTTAACCATTTCTAGTGGTGACGCTAAGAAATGCCAACAAACATTTCTGGCGCCGTCGCCGGGGAGTGGCATTGATTAAAAAGATTTACTTGTACATGATCATGGCAATGTGTCTAAGAAATAGTTGTAGCTTATTCAGGCTAATGTTGCTGTTGGCGCTAGAAATCGGCTAGGAATCGGCCGATGACCTTCAGCGTCGGACACACGACCCGGGAGAATCTGCTTAACTCCTGTTCGGGTGATTGCCCTGGTGCGGTTCGCGCGGCGTGCCAGTCAATCTGACCTGTTGATTGACAAGGAAAGAAACGTATTAAATTCCGGGGTCTCGATCGGCTGGCGTTACGATCTGTCCCGAAAAGCGTATCAGCAAATCGGCCGATTTGCTATGAAGATGACCGGCTATAGATCAGCCGATAATCACGTAACGATTGCCAAGAAACTACTGGAGTAACTTAAACAATTGCTACAGATGCAACCCTTGAAATAGATCTAATCGGCTATACAATGATAAACAAGGAAAAATAATGATAAAGCCGATAGTTCGATCTCAAGCTAGATAACTGGTGATAAAACTAGAACAATAGGCAAAACTTATAATTCTAGTAAATATCGATAACTGGTGAATAAATCTAAACGAAACAACGGCGATGCGCCCGAAGTTAAATCTTAGATGTTATTCGATAAGCAGAACCTACCAATTGGCCGGAGATTGTGTCGATGCAGCCCTGCCAATCCGTACGAACTCGTGAAAGAAAAAGAAATATTGGCGAAGTCGCCGACTTGAAAGTAAAGTACGATGAAAAAGTAGATTGTTTGTATTGATTGATGTGTATCCTCTACAAAACCCTGACTGCTTCTATTTGTACCCTAGGACTAAGACTCCTGATCAATTACGATCCGTTACAAACTTGATTTAAATAAAAACTACTATCAATAAGACTTTCCTGAAGGAAACGGGCTCCCGCAGAATCTTCTGCTGCTATCTCCTGGTCCAATCCGGACTCTTTCCACTGCTCCTCGACCGAGTCAGCGTCGTACTTTGACCAACGTCAGGTCATCTTTGACTGGGATCCTTTGTTGGGATTCGGTCGACCCCCACCAACTCCATTCGCCAATCGCACAAAACACTGCAGCTCCAATCGGTCGATTCCTAACTATAGTGTCAATCGGCCGATTCACAACTGCAGCCTTTAAATCTGCCGCATCGGCCAATCTCTGCCTTTCTTTACGCCGATTCAACACGTGTCAAAATCCGGCGTCAACACATGCCCCCCAGTTTCGGAGTAAAACATGACTTTTACTTTGAAATTCTTTTTTAATCCATCCTCCGCGGCAAAAAATCTCCTTCCGTTTTGCGGTCTTCTACATGATGATTGCAATTTTTTCAAACTGGGCGCCTGAGACAACTGTTACCCTGAAATTCGCGTAGACGGCGTGGCAAAAGTCCCGTCTTTACCCCTTCTCTCTCGGACCGTCCTTAAATACTGGCGTTCTCCACCGTTTCTTCTCCACGAGCTCAGTAATTTCTTCCCCGGTGAATCACTTTCTGTGGCAGAACCACCTGGATTAATCCGGCTCAAGTGTATTAACCATCACCATTAGGGCAATTTCGGTTAACCTTATACTTCAAACGGAGTAATCCACTGGTCTGTCGGGTATAACCTCCCGATACAACCACGGTGAACGGATCGAGCGCCGTACATACAAACGCTCATGCGACGATGAGCCCAGAGAATACCACATTCCAGCAAATATTACAACATTAACATAAGTAAATATTACAGACCAAGTTCTGAGTTTAGAAAACAAGTACTTCAATTAACATAAATAAGTTCTTCAGAGTTAAGTTGCAGCGGAAATAAACAACGGGAACTACTCGACGATACAGGATGTCTCGATGAAGCCCGTACGAGACATCACTCGGCGTCTTCACCGTTGGACGGGGGCGCATCCCATTCCACCGACCAACCAGGGGGAAGAGTACAAGGCCAAGTCAAACTAGCAATCAATTCTTCGAAGGTTTCACCTGAAAACAAGCCACAAGCAAGGCTGAGTATACTAATACTCAGCAAGGCTTACCCGACTAATGGGGTATACTTAGCCGACTCCTAGACATGCGAGGCTTTTGGCTTGAGGGGTTTGTTTTGCCAAAAAACGTATATAGTAGGTCCTTACTTTCAGATTTTAGCTCCAAGTTCTAGCTTTCTTTAACCATTCTAGGTAAGCAACTAACCAATATCATACATGGTGAAGCCTTAAATATCATCCAACCAGTTTATTCATCATCATTGTTCCTCTTCTTACTCTGTGGGTAAAAGTGGTTAAGCAGTCTCAATAGCCGTGAGAAACGGACGATTCGAATCGAATTTCTTAACCTTGCAAGGGAAACCTAAACACACGTCACGTGGTTACTCCCTAGAGTCACACGTGCAACTTTTCCCTTCAATTCCCGCTTCACGAAACAGGCCCACCGCCCTCGACTACACCTCCCCATGGACCACGGACGCAGCCGGGCCATGGCGGCCGATGCACCCGCCATTAGCTAGATGTGAACGAATTCAAGACAGTGGGGAGTATATTCCGGCCCCGGTTCAATCCAGTACTAAGCTTACCGATTACCATATTCTCGGCATGTGGTTAGTACGTTCAAAGACTTAACCATCACTTACCACACACTGCGGCCTTAGCATTTTTCACTAGACAGACGGGCCTCAATCATCAACATAAACATCGTACCACAGCCCGTCCATCGTCCTTATGATTGCAGCGTGTAGTAAACAATCAACTCCTAATTTCTCGCGAGTGACAGGAAATCACTCGACTTTTACCGAGTCCTATTAGCATAGCATTCTATCGAACCTTGTATCTAGTGTTCAGAGCATGGGTACCTAGGATCATGCAACTAAGTTTTCATCCAACTCCTATAAACTTAATGCACAAGTAAAGTAGAGTAATAAGTTGCATAAGTTGAGAAAATAGGGTTCATGCTCCGGGGCTTGCCTTCTTGCGAAAAGTTAGTCCGGGGCTCTTCCGAACTTGGGCTCGGGTCTTCGGCAACTTCAGTTAGATTCACTTGAGCTTCACGCTGCTCACTCTCGGACGCGGGCACCAACTCGTACGTTCCGTCGGCGAGAGTCGTTGTTTCTACATGAATGCACAAGTTTAAGTAGTGGTGATGTTAAACGACATGATTTCCTTCACGATAAGGTTGCAGATTCATAAGACATAAGTTTTGCTGTGAAGTTATTTACTTTAACATTTCCTGGGCAATCGTTAATAGAGTTTATCTTAATCTATTTAACTTCGTTAAAGAAGAAGGGGTTGTGTTATATTGAAAACTTAGTTTCTTTTTAAACACAAACATGAGTTGAACACAATTACTAATCTAGTTAGCTTCTGGTAATAAACTTTTTATTCAAAGTACATTATGCAGAGATAAGATCACTGTAAAAATTTCAGACATTTTTGTGTAGCAGGTTAAATATGAAAAATGTAATACACAGCCACTGCTAGAATCTAGTTATTTTTATACAGAACAAACCATGCAAGTATTGATGCTACAAATTTTACAGGGTGTTGCCATAACCATATTTGTGCTACTGTAAATTTTGCAGATTTTATTGTACATTATTTAGAGCATAATAAATGGGACAAGCTACGCTCATGTTATAAAAGATTATTTTCTACAGGATGTTATACAGGGTTTCTATGTTTGAAACTTTTTGTACAGGTTGATCTACTCTATGTTGTTTCATAGTAAAAAGATGAACATTTTATAAGGGCTTTACTAATTATTTTGAATTAGTGAAGTTTTCCTACCACAAATTCATGTGAACAGGTTACATATAGTAAAAATGTTTCTAAATCTTTCTATGGCCTCTAGGTATCACTACAACAACACAGAAAAAGTTTCATGACATTAAACATCACAGAACAGCAGGAATAATTAGTTCTATCACTTTATGGCATAAAGCAATGTTGGACAAAAAGTGTATCTAGAGATGGCCTTTGGTCCTGATCTTTTTACACAGTCCTAAACATTAAGCAAGTAACTCACTACCCAAAAATTAGAGTCAGCAATGATCTACAACAGTGGGTACAAAAGAAGTCCATTTAACCTTCCATTTAATATAGAGCAAACTATATTGAGAATCTGAGGAACTTTGTGTAACAAAAGTTGTAGATTTTCTTCTAAGGATTCCAGAACAGTTGAGTTTGCATTTTTCTGAATTTTCTACGATTTTATACGAATTTTACAAGTTCACTGATTTGGTTAAAACTTTCTTTACAGAGGGGTCCCTGAAAATTAGCAGAAAACCCCCTAGAAAGATTTGGGCGTTTGCAATGTGGTCCCTGGTCGCAATTTCACGGCGGGGTCGTCCTGTCCGGCCAAATTCCGGCGAGCTCGGTCGCCGGCGGCGAGGGCAAGGTGGGGGAGCACGGAGAGGGAACCAGGGCGCACCTATTGGTGGTCTTGGAGTGGCTCGGGGTGGCCGGTGGCGGGCTGGCCGCGGAGAGCAGGGGCGGCGGCGGTGGGGCGGCGCGGACGGCGGCGCTCCGGCGAGGAGGGCGGCGGGGCTCGGGCTGGGGAGCTTCAGCGCACTGAGGGGAATCCGTTTCAGTGCTTGTCTCGGGCGGAGGTGGGCCGGAGCAGGGGGTTCCACGGCGAGGTGGGGGGGGCCGGCGGCAATGGAGCTCTCTGTTCTGCGGGGAAGAAGAAAGGAGGGGAGGGAGGGGCGCTGTGCCGGCTTTATAGCTGGTGGAGCTCGCGGGGGCGGGCTCGGCACGGCCGGGGCGCGAGGTGGAGGGGGCGGCGAGGCTGGACGCCATTGGTGCGGCCGGCGGTGACCAGCGGCCAGAGGCGCGTCGTGCGCGTGGCGTGCGTGCGCTGGGCGCGCCTAGGGCACGACGTCGCGTGTAGGCGACGCTGGCGGGCGGTTGGGGAGCTCGAACGGCACGACGGGGGCACGCCGTTGGGTGGCGGGGCGGCGGCCAGTGGCTGGGCGGCGCGGCGGTGCAGCAGAGCCGCGGTTGGGCAGGGGCATGCCGTGCGGGAGGGAGAAGAAAAGGCGCGGCCGCGGTTGGGCAGCGGGGGCGGGCAGCAGGCAGGGCGTCGGGGGTTGGCTCGGCGTCTGGTGCTGCGCAGGCGTCGAGGGACAGGTGGCCGGCGGCGGTCGGGCGAGCGCGCGGCGCAGCAGAGGAGGGAGGGGTGAGCGAGGGACCGAAGTGCAAGAATTTGAAAAACTTCAGGGGGCTGGGTGCAAACAGGGCGTTTTCTCCTCTTTCTGATTTGAATTTCAAAAACTTTTGAACACGAAAGTTGTTCAAAATGAAAAGTTCTACAACTTTGGTTTCAGGCAAAATCTCATTTGGCTTATGGTTTTAAAGTTATTTTAAAAGTTTCAAATGTGCCCAAATGTGCCCAAATTAAATTTGAATTCCAACTGAACCCTTTTTAAATTCTTTCCACCCTCTCATTAGTTGGTTTAAAACCTAGAGTTAGGCTAATGACATTGATTTTGGAATTTTAATTACCAGGGTTGTCACAGCCTTCCCCCCTTAACAAGAATCTCGCCCCGAGATTCGGTAATTCTTAGTGTGGGCGTGGGTGCACCTACCAGTGGTTGAGATAAGAAACCCGGGGAAATGTTGGTTCAGGTAGCTCTCCGTTTCCCAGGTGGCTTCTTCTTCCGTGTGGCGATTCCATTGTATTTTATACATTCTAATCACTTTCCTCCTGGTCTCTCTTTCTTTTTGATCCAAAATCTTAACTGGGTGGTCGACATACGAGAGGTCGGGTTCCAACGATATTTCTTGTTGGTCCACAATCTCGGTAGGGACTCGAATACACTTCTTGAGTTGAGATACGTGGAAGACATCATGGGTGGCCGTGAGCTGAGGGGGCAGTCGTAGTTTGTAGGCTACGGGTCCGCAGCTCTCAATGATTTCGTAGGGACCAATATAACGGGGAGCTAGTATGCCTTTGATTCCGAATCGTTGCACTCCCTTGGTGGGTGAAACTCGAAGATAGACATGATCGCCAACTTCGAATTTTAGGGGCTTTCTCCTTTTGTCGGAATAGCTCTTTTGTCGGGCTTGTGCGGCTTTAAGATTTGCTTGTATTACTTTTACTTTCTCCTCTGCCTCGATTACCAGGTCGGGTCCAATTATTTGACGTTCTCCGGTTTGTGACCAGCTCAAAGGAGTTCGACACCTTCGTCCGTACAGGGCCTCAAATGGCGCCATTTTCAAACTCGTTTGATAGCTGTTGTTGTACGAGAACTCTGCTAGGGGTAGGCATTTGTCCCAATTCTTGTCATAGTGGATGACGCAAGCTCTCAGCATGTCTTCAAGGATTTGGTTTACTCTTTCCGTTTGTCCATCAGTCTGAGGATGGTATGCTGAGCTGCGAATCAGTTTAGTACCAAGAGACGTTTGTAGTTGTTCCCAAAAGCGTGCTACAAACTGAGGACCACGAACAGAAATAATTGTCTTAGGTATTCCATGTAGGCAAACAATACGATCGAGGTAGATCTCGGCATATTTCTTGGCGGTATAGGTGGTGTGTACCGGAAGAAAATGTGCCGTCTTCGTGAGTCTGTCCACGATAACCCATATGGAATCATGTTTCTGGGAAGTGTTTGGTAGTCCAACGATGAAGTCCATACTTATGTCTTCCCATTTCCATGATGGTATAGGTAATGGTTGAAGTGTACCGGCTACTTTCAAGTGGCTAGCTTTTACTCTCTGGCACGTGTCACATTCCGAGACATACGTAGCAATTTCCCTTTTCATTCTAGTCCACCAGAAGTTTTGCCTTAGGTCTTGATACATTTTGCTACTACCGGGGTGGATAGAGAATTTGGAGAGGTGTGCCTCATCAAGAATTTGCTTGCGGAGTTCACGATTCTTCGGAACGACTATACGACTTTCGAACCATAGAACTCCCTTATGGTCCTGGCGGAAACATTTGTACTTCTCCTCACCTAGAGAGAGTTTTTGTTTGATGATCTTAATTCCTTTATCATGTAGTTGTGCCATGACGATTTGGTCGTGAAGAGTGGGCTCAACTGAGATGTGATCTAGAGTGCCTTGGGAAACCATTTCCAAGTTAAGCTTCCTCATGTCTGCACATAATGTCTCGTTGTAGGATTCCATGGATAAGCAATGGCAATGGGACTTGCGGCTTAGTGCATCCGCGACTACATTAGCCTTGCCGGGGTGATAATGCACTTCAAGGTCATAATCCTTGATTAATTCTAGCCATCTCCGTTGTCTCATATTCAGATCGGCTTGTGTGAAGATGTACTTGAGACTCTTATGATCCGTGTAGATATTGCACTGTGTACCCATGAGATAATGCCTCCATATTTTTAGAGCGTGAATGACGGCTGCAAGCTCAAGGTCATGTGTGGGATAATTCTGTTCGTGGGGCCGTAGGGCTCGTGAGGCATATGCAATCACTCGATTCTCTTGCATAAGCACACATCCTAGACCAGTACCAGATGCGTCACAATACACATCGAATGGCTTGGTATTATCGGGTTGAGCTAACACAGGTGCAGTAGTCAGATGCTCTCTGAGAGTGTGGAAAGCTTCTTCACATTTCTCATCCCATACAAACTTTACTTCCTTCTTTAACAGTTCAGTCATGGGCTTAGCAATTCGAGAGAAATCCGGGATGAAGCGGCGATAGTAACCGGCTAAGCCGAGAAAACTGCGAATCTGATGAACAGAGGTAGGGGGTTTCCAATCCATCACCTCTTGTACCTTGCTGGGGTCAACAGCTATGCCTTCGCTGGAGATCGTGTGACCTAAGAACTTTACAGTATCCAACCAGAATTCACACTTAGAAAACTTAGCATAGAGCTGATGGTCTCTGAGTCGCTGAAGAACAATGCGAAGGTGCTTGGCATGCTCTTCCTCATCCTTTGAATAGATAAGAATGTCGTCGATGAACACTACGACGAATTTGTCCAGTTCGGGCATGAATACCGAATTCATGAGATACATGAAGTAGGCAGGGGCATTGGTGAGTCCAAAGGACATGACCAAGAATTCATATAGTCCATATCGTGTGGAGAAGGCAGTCTTAGGAATATCGCATGGGCGAATCTTGATCTGATGATATCCCGAACGAAGATCAATCTTGGAGAAGACTCTGGCTCCAGCTAATTGATCGAAGAGTACATCGATGCGAGGAAGGGGGTATTTATTTTTAACTGTTACCGCATTGAGAGGTCGGTAGTCCACACATAATCTCAAACTGTCATCCTTCTTCTTTACGAATAGGGCTGGACATCCCCAAGGTGACGCGCTAGGGCGAATAAAACCTTTGTCCAGTAGTTCTTGGAGTTGAAGTTTCAGCTCGGCCAATTCTTTAGGGGGCATCCTATACGGTCTTTTGGATATAGGTGCAGTGCCTGGTTGTAGTTCAATAACGAACTCAATATCCCTATCCGGTGGCATTCCGGGTAAGTCATCCGGAAAGACATCGGCATACTCGCATACCCCTGGAATATTCTCTAGGTTGGTCCCTTCCATCACGAAAGCGCAAGAATTTGTGCACTCCCGTAACGGTAGGTAAAGGGTAGTGGCTCCGTGACTAGGTGAATTTATCTCAACGGCTCGGGAAGAAAGGTCCAGTGTGACTCCATGCCTAGTCATCCAGTTCATTCCCAAAATAATATCCATGCCGTCAAGGGGTAAAAGTACGAGATCTGTGTTGATGACTTTACTTCCCAATTTTATCGGTACCAGCCTTATGATTTGGTTGGAAGCAATTTTTCCACCCGGTGTTGATATCATATACGACCCTTTGGTGTGCCAAACATTCAAGCCTACTTTTGCACCAAACTTTGCACTAATGAAACTATGTGATGCACCAGAATCAAACAATATGACTGCAGGCTTGTTATGGATGGAGAATGTACCCGTCATTACAGGTGCTCCTTCAGGAAGTTCTGCAAGGGTGGTGAAGTTGATCCGTCCTTGTTTGACCTGGAGGGTCTGCTTCTTGCCTTTGTTCTTATTGTTCTGGTTAGAGTCCTGGCCCTGATTTGGCAGCCTGGGTTGAGGGCATTCGCGAGCAAAATGACCGGAACTCCCACATTTGAAACAACGATTCGCGGGGCTGGGTCGAAGAGGCTGTTGCAGAGTGGGCCTCGGACCATTCTGTGGAGGCATCGGGGGTCGTACCATGCCTGGCTGTTGTGGGGGCCTGATAATCCAACGCCCTGGCTGAGGGGCCTTCGGTGGAGCTGTAGGCGCAGTATTTCGCACCAAGCGATACCTCAGTGGCTGAGCGCCCGAGGGTCCAGCTAGAGCCTTCCTCTTCTTTTCAGCACGATGAGCCTCAATACAGTCCTCTTGAGTGATGGCCATGTTGACTAGCTCATTATATGTGTCGGCTTTGACAAGATTCAGTCGTTCCTTGAGTTTAGTACTCAGACCTCTACGGAAACGATCACGCTTCTTGGCATCTGTGTCTGCGTGATAGCCCGCGTATTGGCACAGATTGTTGAAGGCCTGAGCATACTGAAGTACAGTGTGGTTATCCTGAGTGAGAGCTAAAAACTCGTTTAGCTTTCTTTCTATGAGACCTTCGGGAATATGGTGTGCCCGGAACGCAGTCTTGAATTCATCCCAGGTGACAATGTGATCAGCGGGGAGCATAGCAAAATAGTGGTCCCACCATAGACGAGCCGTACCGCGAAGCTGCTGCGCGGCAAAGCGGGCCTTGTTTTCATCCGAACATGGGGCCACAAGTAGAGAAAACTTGGACTCGATTGTGCGAATCCAAGCATCCGCATCCAAGGGTTCCTCCGTCTCGTGAAACAAGGGAGGCTGGGTCCCTAGGAAATCCGTGTATCCTGCAACTTGGGGTTGGGGAGCATTGTGCCCACCCCGCTGCTGGTGCTGTCCTTGCACGAGCTGGCGGAGCAACTCGGTTTGAGCGGCCATTACTTCCACTAAACCAGGTGGTGGCTGTGGCTGTGGTTGTGATCCACTTGCGCTAGCACCAAAGCCATCCGGGTTACCACGGGTTGCTCCAACCATCTGAAAAGGCGAAGGTTCCTCATTAGCAACGTGATCCATGTTGCTTCCATGACTCAAAAAAAGATCTAACGCGGAATAGAAGACTTCCGAAACGTCATGGATGGAATCATGGGCATAAAAACTGTCTGCCATAAGAATCTTATATCTCCTGGTAGGTTCATCCAAAGTTCCTTATATTTTGGCAGTGGATAGGGAATTTAGGGAGGTACAACTTTGATATTCAGCCAAGATGCTAAATCGATGGATAAGATGGTCAAGCGGTTCACTCTTTGCTTCGCTGGTTGGCTGTTTTTCAGTAGAACGAGTTATAGTATCTGGCCTATATCTCAAACTAGCAAGATCCAATAGGGCTGAAATTTGGTGAGAACCTAGATCACATAATTTAGGACAAGTTTGGTATTCAACACTGTGGCTGGATTAGGCTCTAACATGGCTGTTCCCTTAAGGTATCACTTCTTTGTCTACCCAGAATTTTCAGTGAACAGGGGGCCAATATTTCGTGCACCAGGGAAAATATACCCAGCCAAAATTTACCAAATTTTAACAGCAGCTACTGGGATAAATTTGGAACAAGTTTTGTGTTGTACTCTTTTGCAGAAAACTGTAGGAAGGGGGCCTAAAAATTTAAGAGGCAGAAGTGCTTATTCTAGACAGAATTTTGACATTCCGTGGTTTCTGTTATTTCTTACTATCCATGAGTTCAGAATTTTTGATTTTTGAACAGGGGATAGAACACGAAATTTTGAACAATTCTTTCAACATGAACTTTACCAGAAAAGGTCATTTACTTGGGTCAATAAATCTTTCTTTTCGGTCATGGCAGATTTGTGACAGATTCGCTAGATAGTCCTTATGCAAACCATGCTTAGATACGCGAGAACCTTACCACTCTCATACAAGGCATTTTCAATTTCAGATATATATGGTTATGATGCATGCACGTCCTATTCGTCCTCACAAAGAAAAATAATTGCCAAATACTTTTGGTCTTTACGAAGATAGTTTCGGTGGCATACACAATACGACTCTCACTATAATAGCTAGTCGAGTCTTTCTAATCGTTCCTTAACTTATCGTAATCGCGGTTAGTGTACCTGCAGAAAATTGACAAGCATATATATTTCATGAACCTTTCATGCCAGCACTCATGAAAGCGTCCGTATTCATTACCGTTTACTTATAGAAACGATATCTGTACAATTCCCGCCGTACAGACGACGTTAACATACGCTATCGAGATAGCGTATTCACGGGGGTACCGTCATGAGACGGGGGTATGAACAGCGATCGCCATACCCTGCGCCGAACCTTCCACTCCCAATATGTTCAACTAACAGTTGGCATATTGGCAGCACCTCAAGTAAGCCACTGCTTGAGGGCAGCGTTCGGTTCGCATCACCGACAGGAAGGCCAAGCTCCCTCAGTTGGCTGAGGATCCTTACCTTCTTACCTTAGCGACGAGTGCGTCGTTACAGAATTTAAGGTCGGTTGTGCATGAAAGTAAGTTTTGACAGAAAATAATGTGCTGGAAGTCAGTTGATACTATATATAGAAGTTAGATAGCCACCTAGTAACTTTCCCATAAACCCTTAGGGCTTTACGAACTAGGCACCATCCTTAACGTACCAACGCATTTCGCAACACAACCTTCTAGTCAAGTTTTAGTAAAATGAGTTTTTAAGGCTTGTAGCATTCTCTGGCGTATGTATTTCGGCTCTGGTGTCCGCTGTTGCCAGCTGTGGCACCAGCTACGGCTCTGATACCAGCTGTGGCAGAACCACCTGGATTAATCCGGCTCAAGTGTATTAACCATCACCATTAGGGCAATTTCGGTTAACCTTACACTTCAAACGGAGTAATCCACTGGTCTGTCGGGTATAACCTCCCGATACAACCACGGTGAACGGATCGAGCGCCGTACATACAAACGCTCATGCGACGATGAGCCCAGAGAATACCACATTCCAGCAAATATTACAACATTAACATAAGTAAATATTACAGACCAAGTTCTGAGTTTAGAAAACAAGTACTTCAATTAACATAAATAAGTTCTTCAGAGTTAAGTTGCAGCGGAAATAAACAACGGGAACTACTCGACGATACAGGATGTCTCGATGAAGCCCGTACGAGACATCACTCGGCGTCTTCACCGTTGGACGGGGGCGCATCCCATTCCACCGACCAACCAGGGGGAAGAGTACAAGGCCAAGTCAAACTAGCAATCAATTCTTCGAAGGTTTCACCTGAAAACAAGCCACAAGCAAGGCTGAGTATACTAATACTCAGCAAGGCTTACCCGACTAATGGGGTATACTTAGCCGACTCCTAGACATGCGAGGCTTTTGGCTTGAGGGGTTTGTTTTGCCAAAAAGCGTATATAGTAGGTCCTTACTTTCAGATTTTAGCTCCAAGTTCTAGCTTTCTTTAACCATTCTAGGTAAGCAACTAACCAATATCATACATGGTGAAGCCTTAAATATCATCCAACCAGTTTATTCATCATCATTGTTCCTCTTCTTACTCTGTGGGTAAAAGTGGTTAAGCAGTCTCAATAGCCGTGAGAAACGGACGATTCGAATCGAATTTCTTAACCTTGCAAGGGAAACCTAAACACACGTCACGTGGTTACTCCCTAGAGTCACACGTGCAACTTTTCCCTTCAATTCCCGCTTCACGAAACAGGCCCACCGCCCTCGACTACACCTCCCCATGGACCACGGACGCAGCCGGGCCATGGCGGCCGATGCACCCGCCATTAGCTAGATGTGAACGAATTCAAGACAGTGGGGAGTATATTCCGGCCCCGGTTCAATCCAGTACTAAGCTTACCGATTACCATATTCTCGGCATGTGGTTAGTACGTTCAAAGACTTAATCATCACTTACCACACACTGCGGCCTTAGCATTTTTCACTAGACAGACGGGCCTCAATCATCAACATAAACATTGTACCACAGCCCGTCCGTCGTCCTTATGATTGCAGCGTGTAGTAAACAATCAACTCCTAATTTCTCGCGAGTGACAGGAAATCACTCGACTTTTACCGAGTCCTATTAGCATAGCATTCTATCGAACCTTGTATCTAGTGTTCAGAGCATGGGTACCTAGGATCATGCAACTAAGTTTTCATCCAACTCCTATAAACTTAATGCACAAGTAAAGTAGAGTAATAAGTTGCATAAGTTGAGAAAATAGGGTTCATGCTCCGGGGCTTGCCTTCTTGCGAAAAGTTAGTCCGGGGCTCTTCCGAACTTGGGCTCGGGTCTTCGGCAACTTCAGTTAGATTCACTTGAGCTTCACGCTGCTCACTCTCGGACGCGGGCACCAACTCGTACGTTCCGTCGGCGAGAGTCGTTGTTTCTACATGAATGCACAAGTTTAAGTAGTGGTGATGTTAAACGACATGATTTCCTTCACGATAAGGTTGCAGATTCATAAGACATAAGTTTTGCTGTGAAGTTATTTACTTTAACATTTCCTGGGCAATCGTTAATAGAGTTTATCTTAATCTATTTAACTTCGTTAAAGAAGAAGGGGTTGTGTTATATTGAAAACTTAGTTTCTTTTTAAACACAAACATGAGTTGAACACAATTACTAATCTAGTTAGCTTCTGGTAATAAACTTTTTATTCAAAGTACATTATGCAGAGATAAGATCACTGTAAAAATTTCAGACATTTTTGTGTAGCAGGTTAAATATGAAAAATGTAATACACAGCCACTGCTAGAATCTAGTTATTTTTATACAGAACAAACCATGCAATTATTGATGCTACAAATTTTACAGGGTGTTGCCATAACCATATTTGTGCTACTGTAAATTTTTCAGATTTTATTGTACATTATTTAGAGCATAATAAATGGGACAAGCTACGCTCATGTTATAAAAGATTATTTTCTACAGGATGTTATACAGGGTTTCTATGTTTGAAACTTTTTGTACAGGTTGATCTACTCTATGTTGTTTCATAGTAAAAAGATGAACATTTTATAAGGGCTTTACTAATTATTTTGAATTAGTGAAGTTTTCCTACCACAAATTCATGTGAACAGGTTACATATAGTAAAAATGTTTCTAAATCTTTCTATGGCCTCTAGGTATCACTACAACAACACAGAAAAAGTTTCATGACATTAAACATCACAGAACAGCAGGAATAATTAGTTCTATCACTTTATGGCATAAAGCAATGTTGGACAAAAAGTGTATCTAGAGATGGCCTTTGGTCCTGATCTTTTTACACAGTCCTAAACATTAAGCAAGTAACTCACTGCCCAAAAATTAGAGTCAGCAATGATCTACAACAGTGGGTACAAAAGAAGTCCATTTAACCTTCCATTTAATATAGAGCAAACTATATTGAGAGTCTGAGGAACTTTGTGTAACAAAAGTTGTAGAGTTTCTTCTAAGAATTCCAGAACAGTTGAGTTTGCATTTTTCTGAATTTTCTACGATTTTATACGAATTTTACAAGTTCACTGATTTGGTTAAAACTTTCTTTACAGAGGGGTCCCTGAAAATTAGCAGAAAACCCCCTAGAAAGATTTGGGCGTTTGCAATGTGGTCCCTGGTCGCAATTTCACGGCGGGGTCGTCCTGTCCGGCCAAATTCCGGCGAGCTCGGTCGCCGGCGGCGAGGGCAAGGTGGGGGAGCACGGAGAGGGAACCAGGGCGCACCTATTGGTGGTCTTGGAGTGGCTCGGGGTGGCCGGTGGCGGGCTGGCCGCGGAGAGCAGGGGCGGCGGCGGTGGGGCGGCGCGGACGGCGGCGCTCCGGCGAGGAGGGCGGCGGGGCTCGGGCTGGGGAGCTTCAGCGCACTGAGGGGAATCCGTTTCAGTGCTTGTCTCGGGCGGAGGTGGGCCGGAGCAGGGGGTTCCACGGCGAGGTGGGGGGGGGGCCGGCGGCAATGGAGCTCTCTGTTCTGCGGGGAAGAAGAAAGGAGGGGAGGGAGGGGCGCTGTGCCGGCTTTATAGCTGGTGGAGCTCGCGGGGGCGGGCTCGGCACGGCCGGGGCGCGAGGTGGAGGGGGCGGCGAGGCTGGACGCCATTGGTGCGGCCGGCGGTGACCAGCGGCCAGAGGCGCGTCGTGCGCGTGGCGTGCGTGCGCTGGGCGCGCCTGGGGCACGACGTCGCGTGTAGGCGACGCTGGCGGGCGGTTGGGGAGCTCGAACGGCACGACGGGGGCACGCCGTTGGGTGGCGGGGCGGCGGCCAGTGGCTGGGCGGCGCGGCGGTGCAGCAGAGCCGCGGTTGGGCAGGGGCATGCCGTGCGGGAGGGAGAAGAAAAGGCGCGGCCGCGGTTGGGCAGCGGGGGCGGGCAGCAGGCAGGGCGTCGGGGGTTGGCTCGGCGTCTGGTGCTGCGCAGGCGTCGAGGGACAGGTGGCCGGCGGCGGTCGGGCGAGCGCGCGGCGCAGCAGAGGAGGGAGGGGTGAGCGAGGGACCGAAGTGCAAGAATTTGAAAAACTTCAGGGGGCTGGGTGCAAACAGGGCGTTTTCTCCTCTTTTTGATTTGAATTTCAAAAACTTTTGAACACGAAAGTTGTTCAAAATGAAAAGTTCTACAACTTTGGTTTCAGGAAAAATCTCATTTGGCTTATGGTTTTAAAGTTATTTTAAAAGTTTCAAATGTGCCCAAATGTGCCCAAATTAAATTTGAATTCCAACTGAACCCTTTTTAAATTCTTTCCACCCTCTCATTAGTTGGTTTAAAACCTAGAGTTAGGCTAATGACATTGATTTTGGAATTTTAATTACCAGGGTTGTCACACTTTCCATCTCCTCCCAACGCTCTTTTGGCTTCCAACCGCAATATCCAGTGATCCTTCTTTCATCTACATTCCGCTCCACTCCTTCAATGGCGGCACCATCAGCAATCCCGCCAACCATGGAGGCTCCACCAGCAACTCCATCGGCGACGGCGGTTCCATCAGCGACTCCATCGGCGACGATGAGTTTCATCCCAGAGGTATCATCCGAAACTTTCCCCTTTTACTTTTTACCGCCCAAGCATCTCTTAGATCTGTTCTTAGTTCCTCCCCTTTTTACCTTTTTTTAGCCAGTTAGACACCAAATCACTATTTCTCTTCCCGAAGCTCCTGGTCTCATTTGCCTAGGCCCTATGGGGAATCCAGACCCGACTGATCTGATTAACTTAGAAACTCATAGAATCCCTTTCAAGCAATCACCTATGGATTTGGGTCAGTGGTCAGGCACTTTTAGATCTTGGCCGAATGAAACCCCCGGCTGGAAAGAATGGTACCAAAGAATGGCCAACTCTAAGAGAGTTCAATGGGATGAATTGAAAATCAGCCAGTGCATCAATCTCTCTTTGTCCCAGATGGAGAAGAATGAACCCCTGGTAATGGCAGCCTCCTATTTCTGGTCTAACGCGCTCAACGCGTTCCTCTTTGGGCACGGACCCATGACCCCAACTCTGGCCGATGTCCTGATGTTGACCGGCCTTGACATTTCCTCTCCCGATATACCCTTTGATTATCTGATCAAACCAACCCATCGGCTAGAGACGAAAGGAAACGTCGGGTGGAAAGGGTATATCAGGTGAAACATGAGGTCCGGGACGATTTTTGAGAGAGAACATACAACATTCTTGATGATGTGGCTAGAGAAGCACTTCTTCTGCGGCAGAGCGGTTGGTCCTTCTTCCAACACACAAGCTCTGGCCGAAGCCCTGTCAAGAGGATCCACCATCCCCCTCGGGAAGCATCTGCTAGTATCAGCCTACCATATGATGCACCAGATTGGCATCAAACTATCAAAGGGAGAGCCGATTGCTAACCGTGGTGGCCCCTGGTGGTTCATCACCCTCTGGCTTAACTTGTACATGAGCAAAGTCTCCCAGCAGCAGATAGAGACCAAAACATTCCCCAACATTGAGTCAGAGGAGAACCCCACCATACGACGACGGTGCACTTCTTTCGGCGAAGCGGCATCAGTTTTTCCTGGTTGCCAGTTCACCGCCACCCAAATAGCCGAGTATTTCAGATGTTTTTACAACGGCTTTAGTGAAGAAACCACCAGTTGGTACCCGTACCAGAGAATAGAGCCAATTTTTGAGCTTCCCTACTGCTATGACTCATCGTCCAACTCCTTTGATAATGATCTCATGGACGTCTTGATCAAACCAGGGATTTTACCGGCTAACTTCTTCTCTGGGAAAGATTCCCCAACTTATGAGTTTTACAACCCATCAGTTGCAGCACGGCAGTTCGGCCTTGGTCAGCTGCCGATTCAAATTTATTTTGCCGGTCGCGCAAAATTCCGAGATGAGCTCACTAAGGGCCTTGACTACAGTCGGTTGTGTGATTTAGTGCCAGACTCCAGTACCATTGACCTAAGCAATTGGATAGTGGCTCCTTTTGCTGTCCAACAATTCAAGTTATGGTGGGTAGAATGGAAGCAGCACCCCTTCTGTGCATCTCCTTCAACATATTGCAATAATCTGGATTCTGACAACATCGACTCAAATCCAACGGTACCGTCCTTCTCCCGGCCGATTTCGAGGTTATTCCTTTTTATGCTACAAATTTGCCGCTAACTCATATTTCCCTTTTCAGTCCGAAAGTCGACTTCCTCCGACGCGGAGCCGAAGTGGTAGGCCGATAGAGAATAGCCGCCCATACACACCATTCCCACTCATCGGCTACCATGCCCCAACCATCAAAGACATCACCACCGGCCGATCGAAGCAAATACCGAAGAGACCATCTTTAAAGAAGATGAGCCGCCGAGTGCATGCCCGTATAGAACCGGCTGATCAATCGGCGGTGGCATCGGTTGAACCCTTAGTTGCACCAACTCTGCTGATTATTGAGGAAGTCGATCTCCAGGCTGCTACAGAAGTTGGGGCGGCTGCTGCATCATTGCTAGTAGAAGTTGTTCAAGTAATTTCGCACACCTCACACACTTCTAAGTATTCTATTGATATTAACTTCTTCTTTCTGCCAGGCTGTGCAAATCACCCCAGTGCAGTCTCCGCAGTAATCGGCTACATCCCAGGCGGAAACCAGAACACCAGCAATTCCCCTCACCGAGGTAGAGAGTCTCTTAACTCAATTTCTTGATACTCAACCAAAATCTAACTAATTTTTGATGCAGGCTACTCTGGGTGCATCGATTGTACCTTTCCAACAAACATCTGCCGGAAGACTGACAGAGGTACGGTAGGCATCATATATCATCAGACTTAATTATTTGCATTATACTTATAAAATCCGCTTCCGTACCTTTCCAGGAGGCTGACCCGAGCAGGATACCAATAGTCGTTGAATCCTCTTCTTCCGATGAACCAACCGTGCCAGTTCCCGAAATGTGGGTAGCACTCCCGCCGACGCAAGCAGAAGAGATCCGCTTCAAAGAGGTAAGGAACTTGTCACCCAAATCAGCCGATTTTCCCTTACCGTCGGCTAATCCGTATTTTTATTTCTTTTATTCTTTTGCAGGAGCAGGACACCCCCAACAATAGTCTCTTTTCTTTCGCGGTTGCTCTTTCTGATGATGAAGAGGTTGCTTCACGCCAAGTCACACTGAGCTCGATCGCCGATAACATCCGTGCCAAGCTCGATAGTATACGGACCCTTCTCCAAGATGACATCGGCCGATTAGTAGAAGACGCCTCGCCAATTCGGCAACTCTTTAGTGAAATCAGAGGCCGAATTCCAGAGGAAGCGACAGAGGCTCTCGAACCTACCGCGTATATAGAGTCAATGCAGACTCCAGTGCTCAGAGCCTTGCGCCATATGGCCGATCGCGCCAAACTAGCGCAAGCCCACGAGGAGGAAGACTCTTACAAACATCGAGCTCAAGAGGTGCATCGGCGAATCAGCTTCCTTGATAACTCTCATCCAGATATCGTTGGTGCCATAGATCGCCTTAAATGGCGAAAGGCAGAGCTAGCCAAGGAGATGGAGCAGGTGACCCAGGCCATAGCCGCTGAAGAGAAAAGACTCCAAGATCTCCCATCCGTCATCGCCCAATTGAAACAGGAGAGGCAAAACCTGGCCCACGAAGTAATAAAAATCCATCGTCAAATGCCAGAAGTCCCTGAATCGGTTGATGACAACCAGAGAATAGTAGACTCGACCGATCAAGTTACGCAACGAGCGATTGCGGCTATTGATGCCCTCCTCGGGTGAACTGTAAAAGTTCTGTAAACATTCAATGTCTTCTTGCCGTTGACGTGCAAATTCAAACTTGGACCGTTCTCTTTGGCAGCTTTTCATTTGTTTACCCTTTTATTCCAATGGGACGCATCCTACCATTCCTTCACCCTCTTCCTTCTATAAGTATGAGATCCCGTATCGTTTCCAAAGGCGTTCGTATTGCCCGTCTTCTTTCCCTCTAACAACTTGATCTCCGTCCTCCCAGACTAGACGTCAAAATGTCCTCTTCGTCTTCTTCCTTCTCCATCAACCAAGTGCGAAATCCTCCTCTATTTCCTCTCTTGACATTTCAATCATTCTGACGCTGGGCGGTTGTTTGCTCTCCTTCTAGCCAAAACGCCTTAGTCCCAGTATGGAACGAGCGATTGAATTCATGCATTCAAACGAACCATTGTCGAAGACAGACATAGATCTGATCAAAGCTCATTTCAAAGAACTCAAAGATCATGTCCCTGCTGACGTCCAGAAGGTCTGGGACCATGTAAACGCCAACTACTCCAGGCGGCCGCCACCTGAAAGGAGTCATCCACTCCCTCGCTCAGTCGCCCTTGAAGATGCTGCGGCGGGTACATCCCAACCACCTCTCGACAGGAGCCACCTACTCCCTCGTCAAGTCGAGGTTGAAGCCGCCATGGAGGATCTGAAGGAAAAGAGCATCTGCTTCTTGATAGAATTAGGCCAGATCAAGAGGGAGATTAAGAAAAAGCACGGTCAATAAATATGTTGGTACTTTTGTTCTAAGGGTGACTTGTACCGTGTCGGCCATGTATCCTGCTGTTCTTACCGAATAATGAATCGGTCATACTAAACCGAATGCTTCATCCTTAAGGCGATATCATCTTTGCATCGGCTATATAGACAGGAGAAATAGGAGTTGGCCACGTTGTCTTGATGTATCCTATTGTAAGTTATGCACCCACCCATATACTTGGATAGTACCTCTTCAGATATCTCCCGTTTAAGGCTCTTGTGAATTTTTCCCCCTTGATAGTTTCTAGTATATGTGCATTTCCCGGAGCACATCGGCCGATTTTATACGGCCCTTCCCAAGTGGGTGACCATTTACCAAATTTAGGATCCTTCGATCCTATCGGCAGCACCAACTTCCATACCAAATCTCCCTGGGAGAATTGTTTAACTTTGACCTTTTTGTCGTACCACCTGGCCACCCTTTTCTTGTTTTCTTCGATGCTAATTAGGGCCCTTAATCGCTGACCCGCCAAATCGTTGATCTCCCCCTTCATGAGGAGGGAATAGTCATCGGCTGTCAACTGATCTTGAAGCCATGTGCGCCTTGACCCCGTCCTTAATTCCCAAGGCAAAACTGCCTCGTGACCATATACCAACTGATAAGGAGATATCTTAGTAGCCCGGTGGCAAGCCATCCTGTAAGCCCATAGAGATTCGGTTAAAGTCATGTGCCACTTCTTAGGTTGTTCCTCTATCTTCCTCTTGATCAACTTGATTATCCCCTTATTGGATGATTCGGCCTGGCCATTGGCTTGAGCATAATACGGAGAAGAATTCAACAATTTAATCCCCATATCGGCAGCGAATTCTTCAAATTCCCCTGAGGTGAACATAGTTCCTTGATCAGTTGTGATGCTTTTAGGGATGCCGAACCGATAAACAATGTGGTTCTTCACGAAATTGATCATAGCGGCCGATGTCACGGTCTTTAACAGAACTGCCTCCACCCATTTGGTAAAATAATCAGTGGCTAGTAATATAAACTTGTGCCCTTTGCTTGATGAAGGGTAATTCTGTCCGATGAGGTCTATCCCCCAACCTCTAAACGGCCATGGTTTGATTATCGGATTCATAGCCGAGGCTGGTGCGTGCTGCACATTGCCAAACTTCTGACAGTCTTGACAACCTTTATAATATTTAAAACAATCTTCGAGAATCGTCGGCCAATAATACCCGTTGTTTCTGATCATCCACTTCATCTTGTGAGCCGATTGATGAGCTCCGCATACGCCCTCGTGGATTTCTCCAATCAGGACCTTTGCTTCTTCCGTCCCCAGGCATTTGAGAAGAATCCCATCAATTGTCCGGTAAAACAAATCATCTTTGAGTAACACATATTTCGTGGCCTGAAAACGCACTCGCCGATCCACTTTCTTGGACGGATCTTTCAAGTAATCAGCAATCTCCTTTCGCCAATCGTCGGCCGCAAGTTCCAAAATCATGGCCCCTTGAATCGGCCGATACCCGGACGCGTGTTGGGCAAGTCTATTGGCCTCTTCATTGTAATTTCTGGGAATGTGCTCAATAACCGCAGACTTGAATTTTTTTAACAGTTGGAGGCAATCTTCGTAGTAAATCCTTAAGATATCATCTTTGCATTCAGATCTCCCTGTTAATTGATCCACAATGAGCATGGAATCTCCAAAAATTTCCACCGCATTGGCTTTGATCTCTCTTAGCAATTGGATACCTTTTAGGATGGCTCGGTATTCCGCCTGGTTGTTGGTCGCTGATGCCTCTATCGGCAGAGAGAAATCATAACTTGCCCCCCGAGGCGATATGAGAACGATGCTGATTCCCGATCTGGCTCCACACGAGGAACCATCAAAGTATAGAGTCCATGGAACTGGTTCTACGACAGCGATTTCCGGTCCACAATGCTGGGCCACGAAATCGGCCATAACTTGACCCTTAACAGCTTTGGCCGATTCGTACCTTAGGTCAAACTCTGACAGAGCCTGGATCCACTTTCCAATCCGTCCTTTCAAAATCGGTAGTGATAGCATGTATTTTACCACGTCATCCTTGCATACGACTATGCACTCTGCCGATGACAAATAGTGCCTGAGCGTGGTACACGAGAAATATAGACACAGGCACAGCCGTTCCACCGGGGAATATCTCGTTTCGGCGTCCAAGAGTCTTCTGCTGACATAATATACCACCCGTTCTTTTCCTTCGAACTCCTACGCCAGCGCCGATCCGATAGCCCGCTCGTCGGCCGATAAGTATAGTTTGAACGGCTTGTCAGCCTGTGACGGGACTAATACAGGTGGTGAAACTAGATATTGCTTGATGTCTTCTAACGCTTTGCGTTGTTCTTCTCCCAACACGAATTCCTGATCGGGCTTCAATTTCAACAAAGGATTGAAAGCTTGAATACGCCCGGACAAGTTGGATATGAATCTTCTGATAAAGTTGACCTTGCCGATTAGGGACTGCAGCTCAGTTTTATTCTGTGGGGCCACAACCTTATTGATGGCAGCTATGGTCTTCCGGTTGACTTCTATCCCGCGCTCATGGACCATGAATCCTAAGAATTGCCCGGCCGACACACCGAATGCACACTTGTTCGGGTTCATTTTCAACCCATGCTTCCTTGTGCACTCCAACACCTCTTGTAAATCGGCCAGATGCTCCTGATGACCCTTTGACTTGACCACAACATCGTCGATGTAGATTTCCACCGATGCACCAATATACTTGTGAAAGATATAATTCATAGCCCGTTGGTATGTAGCGCCGGCGTTCTTTAATCCAAAGGTCATTACCACCCACTCGAATAAACCGAGGTGGCCCGGACACCTGAAAGCCGTTTTCGAAATATCTTCTTCGGCCATTAATATTTAATTGTACCCAGCATTACCGTCCATGAAACTGATGACTTTATGTCCTGCTGCAGCATCTATCAACACGTGGGCTGTCGGCATTGGATACCCGTCCATCGGTGTAGCCTGATTTAGGTTCCTGAAGTCGATGCATACGCACAACTTTCTGTTTTTCTTGTACACATGTACAATATTCGAAATCCATTCAGCGTAACGGCACTGCTGAATAAATCTTGCTTCAATCAATCTTGTAATCTCGGCCTTTATATCAGGTAGAATTTTAGGGTTGCATCATCGTGCAGGCTGCTGATATGGCCGATATCCTGGTTTTATAGGCAACCGGTGTTCAACAATGGACCGGTCTAGACCAGGCATCTCATGGTATTCCCAAGCAAAGCAATCTTTGAATTCTTTTAATAAACTTGTCAATCTACATTTGTAATCGGGATCCAAGCTAGCACTAATATACGTCGGCCTTGGCTTGCTACCATCTCCTCAATCCACCATCTCCAATGAATCGGCCGACATAAATCCGTGCCCAAGCTTCTCGTCTTCTCGGACGAGCTGATCCATCTAATCTGAATCTTCAGAGTCGACTTTCGAATCGGCTGTAGGCCAAAATCGGACACTTTCAGGAAATCAGTGTCCCAAATCCTACCGGATATACACTTGACGTGTTCACACCTCCATTGTTGCGTATCGGCCGCCGCAACACTGTAGGCGGAATCGGCGGTGACTATCTCGGTACTGTCGCCGACCCACTGTACGAGGCACTGGTGCATTGTAGACGGGATGCAGCAATTCGCGTGTATCCAATCGCAACCGAGCAACATGTTGTAGGACCCCTTGCCATTAATAATAAAGAAGGTCGTGGGAAGGGTCTTACTGCCGATGGTGAGGTTGACGCAGAGCGCTCCACGGACGGGAGACACGTTGCCTTCGAAATCTTTGAGCATCATGTCCGTCTTGGTCAGATCTTCGTCGCTTTTGCCCAGCTTCCGGAACATGGCATATGGCATGATATTGACTGCAGCGCCTCCGTCCACTAGTAGCCTGGTAACAGGTTGTCCGTTAACGTGTCCTTTGAGGCATAGAGCCTTGAGATGTTACCATTTTTCGTCTTTCGGTTTCTCAAAAGTGGCTGTCATTGGCCCCAAAACCAATTGCGCCATCAGCTCCTCCATCCTCGTTGCATTGTCTCGATCGGCGGGCGCCATGAACTCTATCGGCAAGATGAACACCATGTTGATGTCAGCTGTCGATTCTTGATTGTCGTTTTGTTGTTTCTTTTGGGGCTCCAGACTCGAGACCTATCGTTTTTCATATCCACCACCTACCTCTGCTCTTCCTCTTGTTGTTCCCATTCGCGCAGACTTTGTTCCCTGTCGTTTTTGAGATTTGGACAGTCCATCAGGGCACCACCTGGGGTTCACCGGTTTGGCCGGTGGTTTGGCGTACTCCTAGTCTGGTTCCCTTCCTAGGGGGTTCTCATCTGATACCCTAGCATCGGCCATTTCTTCTAGTCGATCATGTACGCTGGTTCTGCCCCCTAGTTGCTTTTGCTGGTTGATCCTGTCCTTCGGCCGATCATACCGGTCAACTCTACCCCCCAGCCAATCATGCACTGAAAGGTGCCGACCCTCTTGTTCGCGCCAGTTTCTGCTGATCGGCTCTGATCCTCTGTCTCTGGAGCGCGACCTTTTGAGCGGATGATCATTGCGATTTGGTCTGCTGCACTCAGGGCAATTATCAGCTGATGGTAATCTGAGGTCATTTTCCCAGCAATGGATGAAAAACGGACATAGCCAATGATCTTCGTGTCGGCGTATCATCTCTTCGCGGTGTCTCGATCTTTCCCGCTGCCGCTGATATTTGTTGAGTAAGAATTGGGAGGTGACGGGTCTACGCGATCGCTCTGATCCTTCACCCTCGTCTTCAAACCGCCTTTTCCCTTTGACATTGTCCATGATAATCTGCTTTCTGGGGTCCACGGCGCCGCTTCTTTTAGCCGATTCCGACGTCAGCACCTTGGTTTGAAGCGAGTTTTTTCCCGTGTCAATCATGTTTGCAGGGAAAGGATGCTGATCAATTTTCATCGGCTTTGCTGGCTTCGTTGGAACTTCGAATTTGAGTCTGCCTTGCTCAATGGCCGACTGTATCTGCTGACGGAAGATCTTGCACTCATTTGTATCGTGAGATGTGGCATTGTGCCACTTGCAATATTTCATCTTTTTGAGTTGTTCGGCCGACGGAATGGTGTGGTAAGGTGAGATCTTGATTTGCCCCTCTTGGAGAAGTAAGTCAAAGATTTTATCGGCCTTTGACGTATCAAAACCGAACGCCTCTGGTTCTTTCTTCCCAAAAGGGCACGATATCAGCTTCTTCCCTTTGACCCATTCTTCTGCTAGGCCGATTTTCTCTTCTTCTTCAGATTCAGATCCTTCTAAATAAGCCACCTTTTTCTGGAAATTCCTCCGCTGATCAAACGGACGTACTTCTTGACCGGCCAATCGGTGAACGATCTGACTTAAGCTTTCAAACTCTTGTGAGGCGTACCTCTCCTTGATGTGTGGTAGGAGACCTTGGAAGGCGATATCGGCCAGCTGAGCATCGGTCCGGGCTAGGGTATAGCATTTGTTTCTAACCTCTCTGAACCTCTGTACGTAATTAGTTACTGGTTCGTCGCTCCTCTGCCTGAGGCTGGTCAGATCGGAAAGCTTCATCTCGTCGACTCCCGCGTAGAAGTACTTATGGAATTGCTTTTCCAGATCAGCCCATGTAACGATGGAGTTGGGTGGTAGGGTAGTGAAGCACTGGAAGGCCGACCCAGATAGAGACGACGAGAACAGAAGTACCCGCAGAGCACCTTGTGTGGCAGCCTTCCCGCACTGGATGATGAATCTGTTTACGTGCTCCACAGTTGAGGTGTCATCCAGCCCCGAAAACTTGGTGAAGTCAGGAACTTTGTACCGATGGGGAAATGGCAGTAGATCGTAGGCAGGCGGGTATGGCGTTTTGTACGTATACGTTTGTACCTTCGACTTTAGTCCGAATTGGTCTTGAATCACCTCCGCTATCCTTGCTGTCCAATCCACTTGCTGCTGAGGAACAACGGGCTGGGGGATCAGCACATGTTGATGGATCGGCGGTGGGATGGCCGGGTGATGGATCAAAGCGTGTGGTGGACTTTGCTGCAGCATGGCCGGCCGAACGGTTGACAGCTGGTGGCGTAGCGAATCTGCCGTCCCATCATACAGCATCATCGGCGCCGCGCTTCTGAGTGTTTCCGCAGCATCTACCCCCTGCCAATTTCTGACGTGGTCAGTTGATATTGGGGGGCCTTCGGCCGGATAGCCGAATGGAACGGTGCCTTGATCGGAGAACCTCCATGACCGGCTGACTGGTCAAGAACAGCCGCCGTTGCTGGTGTCCCCCAAGGTACTGAATTTGAGGGCAGTGATTGCACGGAAGAAACCTGGGCAGGCTGAGGCGGCGCTTGTGATCGAAAGCATGGCGCACCGTTATATCCTGGAGGCATTGAATGCAATGAATTGTTGTATCCTCCGTGTTGTGTCGATATCGGCTGAGGAGCCGAGTGAGACGTGTCTGGTAAGCTTTTGACTGGAGCTACAATAGGTGGGGCGTATGTTGGCCCCTGATATCCCTGACCTAGTCCGCTGACAAGAGAACTGATGACGGCATTGTATACCGTATTGGTCATTACTGAGGATTGGTCGATAAAAGCCTGATAAACGGACTGTTGAATCATTTCGGACACCTTGCCCGAGTCCTCAGCGATGGTAATATGGCGGGGAATTTGAAGAGGAGCTTATTTGACTGTGGCAGAACCACCTGAATTAATCCGGCTCAAGTGTATTAACCATCACCATTAAGGCCATCTCGGTTAACCTTACACTTCAAACGGAGTAATCCACTGGTCTGTCGGATCGAGCGCCATACATACAAATGCTCACGCGACGATGAGCCCAGAGAATACCACATTCCAGCAAATATTACAACATTAGCATAAATATTACAGACCAAGTTTTGAGTTTAGAAACCAAGTACTTCAATGATCATAAATAAGTTTTTCAGAGTTTAAGTTGCAGCGGAAATAAACAACGGAAACTACTCGACGATACAGAATATCTCGATGAAGCCCGTACGAGACATCACTCGGCATTATCTCCGTTGGACGGGGGCGTATCCCATTCCACCGACCAACCAGGGGGAAGAATACAGGGCCAAGTCAAGCTAGCAATCATGTCTTCGAAAGGCTCACCTGAAAACGAGTCACAAGCAAGACTGAGTATACTAATACTCAGCAAGACTTACCCGAGTAGTGGAATTTACTCCACCGACTCTAGACATGCAAGGCTTTTTGGCTCAGGGGTTTGTTTTGCCGAAAAGCATCTACAAGTGGATCCTTACTTTCAACTTTTAGCTCCAGATTCTAGTTTCATTAACCATTCTAGATAAGCAGCTATCTAAAGCATACATGGTGAAGCATTAAATCCTTCATCCAACCAGTTCATTCATCATCATTGTTCCTCTTCTTACTCTGTGGGTAAAAATAGTTAAGCAGTCTCAATGGCCGTGAGAAACGGACGATTCGAATCGAATTTCTTAACCTTGCAAGGGAAACCTAAACACACGTCACGTGGTTACTCACAGAGTCACACGTGCAACTTTTCCCCTTTCTTTCCGGGTCGGGGATCGGGGCTACCTTCCGAGAGTACACGAGCCCCACGCCACGGTTCGGCGCCGGGTCGTGACCACTCGTGCACTCGCCATATAGTGGGACCGAAGTTCAAAGGGTAGGATGCCGTCCCCTTGCCGGGCCAATCGGGTACTTAAGCTTACCGATTCCCATAATCTCGGCATGTGTTTAGTACGTTCAAAGACTTAACCATCACTACCACACCCTGCGGCCTTAGCATTTTTCACTAGACAGACGGGCTTCAATCATAACCATCGTTCCATAGCCCGTCCGTGTCCTTATGATTGCAGCGTGTAGTAGACATTCAACTCCTATTTTCTCGCGAGTGACAGGAAATCACTCGACTTTTACCGGAGTCCTATTAGCACAGCATTCTATCGAACCTTACTTCTAGTTTTCAAGCAGGGGTTCCTAACATCATGCAACTAAGTTTTCATTCAACTCCTATAAACTTAATGCACAGGCAAGGAGTAATGAGTTGCATAATTTAGGAAAGAGATGGGTTATGCTCCGGGGCTTGCCTTCGCAGTTCGCTTGGGGATCTTCCGAACTTGGGCTCGGGTCTTCAAGAGCTTCAGTTAGATTCGCTTGAGCTTCACGCTGCTCACTCTCGGACGCGGGCACCAGCTCGTAAGTTCCGTCGGCGAGAGTCGTCGATTCTACATGAATGCACAAGTTTAAGTCGTGGTAATGGTGCTTGATTACGATTTGAGAGTAATTACTACAATGTATAGTTTCTGGTCACAAAATTTTGGATTTAGGCACATCCAGGAAAGATGTGCTTACTGTAAAATTTTCAGCCAATTTTATGTAACAGATTAATTATGAAAAATACATTACATAGTTGCTGTTAGATCCTTGTTCTTTTTGTACAGAACAATTGGTGCAACAAATGAGTCTAAGATTTTTACAGAGCTTTCACTTAAGCATGCAGAAGCTACTGTAATTTTTTGTAGGATTTATCATGCAGTATTCAGAGCATAGAAAATATGCCATTCTACACCTAGGCTATTCAAGGATTCATTTTTACAGGACCCTACGCAGGGTTTTTGTCCCTGGAACTTTTTACACAGCAACCCCTACCATAGTGGATCTCCCAGTAAAAATTTGAGAATTTTCCAAGCTAAGATACTATTTTCTTGATTTAATGTATTTTATTTGCACATAAATCAAATAAGTAGGTTACTGTCAGATAAAAAGTCTCCTAATTTTTCTCTGGCTTCTAGGTACCAATACATTTGCATATAAAAAGTTTCATTGGGTGACTCACCACCTAACTGCAGGGATAAAACATTCTTCTTAAACATGACATAAAACTAAGTTTAGCAAACAGTAAAGCTAGAGATGGAATTTCGGCCTGATCTTTTTACACAGTCCCAATCATCAAGCAACTAACTTACTGCCCAAAATTTAGGGTCAGCATTTTTCTAGAACAGTGGGTACAAAATAAGTTCATTAAAGCTTCCATTTAATGTAGAGCAAAATATGTTGCGATTCTGAGAAACATTTTGTAACAAAAGTGGTAGAGCTTGTTCTAAGGATTCCAGAACAGTTGAGTTTGCATTTTTCTGAATTTTCTACGGTTTTATACGAATTTTACAAGTTCACTGAATTTGAATCTAGGTTTGAAACTTTCTTTTACAACTGGGTCCTTGAATCTTACGCGCAGACCCTTCTAAAGATTTAAATTCTTGCAATTGGGTCCTCGGGCGGCCCGGGTACGGCGGCCGGCCGAAATTCCGGCGAGGGGGCTCGCCGGCGGCGAGGGGCGAGGGTCGGGGAAGGTTCAGGGGTGCGAGGGCTACCTTGTGGGGGTGTTGTTCAGGCGGGGGACGGCCGGGAAGGGCTCGCCGGCGTTGGAGCAGAGGCGGCGGCGGCGCAGCACGCGTCGACGGCGGTGCTCCGGCGGGTTTGGGGCGGTGTGGTCCGGTCGGCGAGCTTCAGTGGCGCGTGGGGAAGCTGCTCAGGGGCTCGGCTTGGACGGAGGGGGTCGGGGTCGTGCTGTCCACGGCGAGCAGGGGCGGCGGGCGGCGGCGGCAGCGCGGGCGGCGGCGCTCCGGTGGCTCTGGGCGGCGTTGGGCGGGTCGGCGAGCTTCAGTGGGGTGATGTAGTGGTGGCTGGGGGCTTAGTTTGGGCAGTGGGCGGCGGTGGAGAGCTGCCCACGGGCGGGCGGCGCTCGGCGGCGGCAATGGCGACGGCGAGGGCGTTCCGGTGCGTGGCTCGCGCGGGGCGGTCGGAGCTCGGCTTTTATAGCGGCCGGAGGGGGTGTGGAGAGGCCTGGGCAGCGCGCGGGGCGGGGGCACGGCACGGTGCGCACTGGACGCGGCGGGCGGCGGCAGAACGCCGGCGCGACGTGCGGCAGCGCGGGCGCGGTGACTGGGCGGCCGGAGATATGGCGTGGGCGCGGTGGGATAGCGCGGGGCGCGGAGTGGTGGAGCAGTAGCGGCAGCGGCGCGGGCGGAGGGCGGGCGCGGCGACTGGCGGGGCGCGGGGGCCGGGGCAGCACGGCGGAGCGCGGGGACTGGGCGCGACGGGCGGCGGGCTGGGCGCGGTAGCACGCGCGGGCGCGTACTGGCCGCGCGGCGTGGGGGCGCGGCAAAGCCGGCCGTGGCGGGGTGGTGCGGCGGCCACTGGCCAGGCGCCTCGCGCCGGTCAGGCGACGCCGGCCACCTGGCGCGTGGCGGTCGGGCGCGGGGGGGGGGGGGGGGGGGGGGGGGGGGGGGGGGAGAGAGGGGGGGGGGCGAGGGGCCTGGATGCAAGAATTCGAAAAGTTTCAGGGGGCTGGGTGCAAACAGGGCGTTTTCTCCTCTTTCTGATTTGAATTTCAAAAACTTTTGAACACGAAAGTTGTTCAAAATAAAAAGTTCTACAACTTTGGTTTCAGGCAAAAACTCGTTTGGCTTATGGTTTGGAAGTTAAATTTAAAAGTTCCAAAGTAACCCAATGTGCTCAAATTAAATTTGAATTCCAACTGAACTCGTTTTAATTCTTTCCACCCTTTCATTAGTTGGTTTAATCATAGAGTTTGGCTAATGACATTGATTTTGGAAATGCACTTACCAGGGTTGTCACATTGACGGTCTCCCCGCTTCTGGTACGACTGAAAGATTGCAGATATACCTTCTTGTAGTCTTCTAGGTGTCTTGCCAGTTCTTCTTTCTGGTCGTCCTTGAGATCTGCCTCCGTAACCTCAATGATGTTGTCTTCAGAGATTTCGGTGGTCTTTTACATGTTGGATATTGAGGTGGTCCCACTGGGCGTGCAAAAAGTGTGTTGGCGCTAGAAATTGGCCTGGAATCGGCCGATGACATTCAGCGTCGGACACACGACCCCGGAGAATCTGCTTAACTCCTGTTCGGGTGATTGCCCTTCGCGCAGCGTGCCAGTCAATCTGACCTATTGATTGACAAGGAAAGAAACGTATTAAATTCCGGGGTCTCGATCGGCTGGCATTCCGTCTGTCCCGAAAAGCGTATCAGCGAATCGGCCGATTTGCTATGAAGATGACCGGCTATAGATCAGCCGATAATCACGTAACGATTGCCAAGAAACTACTGGAGTAACTTAAACAATTGCTACAGATGCAACACTCGAAATAGATATAATTGGCTATACAATGATAAACAAGGAAAAATAATGACAAAGCCGATAGTTCGATCTCAAGCTGGATAACTGGTGATAAAACTAGAACAATAGGCAAAACTTATTGTGACAACCCTGGTAAAAATTTTATTTCTAAAATCAGTATCATTAGCCTAACCCTATGCTTAAACCAACTAATAAAAGGGTGGAAAGAATTAGAACGAGTTCAGTTGGAATTCAAATTTAATTTGAGCACATTTGGTTACTTTTGAACTTTTAAATTTAACTTTCAAACCATAAGCCAAATGAGATTTTGCCTGAAACCAAAGTTGTAGAACTTTTTATTCTGAACAACTTTCGTGTTCAAAAGTTTTTGAAATTCAAATCAGAAAGAGGAGAAAATGCCCTGTTTGCACCCAGCCCCCTGAAGTTTTCCAAATTCTCGCATTCAGGCCCTCGCCCCCCCCCCCCCCCCCCCTCTCTCTCCTTCCCGCCCGACCGCCGCGCGCCAGGTGGCCGGCGACGCCCTGACCGGCGCGAGGCGCCGGGCCAGTGGCCGCCGCACCACCCCCGCCACGGCCGGCTTTGCCCCCTCCCCACGCCGTGCGGCCCAGTGAGCGCCGTCTATCTAGTGAAAAATGCTAAGGCCGCAGGGTGTGGTAGTGATGGTTAAGTCTTTGAACGTACTAAACACATGCCGAGATTATGGGAATCGGTAAGCTTAAGTACCTGATTGGCCCGGCAAGTGGACAGCAACCTATCCTTTGAACTTCGGTCCCATGTGCATATGGCGAGTGCAGAGAGTGGTCACGACCCGGCGCCAAACCGTGGCGTGGGGCTCTTGTACTCTCGGAGGGTAGCCTCGATCCACAACCCGGAAAGAAAGGGGAAAAGTTGCACGTGTGACTCTGGGAGTAGCCACGTGACGTGTGTTTAGGTTTCCCTTGCAAGGTTAAGAAATTCGATTCGAATCGTCCGTTTCTCACGGCTATTGAGACTGCTTAACCATTTTTACCCACAGAGTAAGAAGAGGAATAATGATGATGAATGAACTGGTTGGATGAAAATTAAATGCTTCACCATGTATGCTTTTAGATAGCTGCTTATCTAGAATGGCTAACGAAACTAGAATCTTGAGCTAAAAATTGAAAGTAAGGACCCACTTGTAGAAGCTTTTCGGCAAAACAAACCCCTGAGCCAAAAGCCTTGCATATCTAGAGTCGGTGGAGTAGATCCCACTACTCGGGTAAGTCTTGCTGAGTATTAGTATACTCAGTCTTGCTTGTGGCTCGTTTTCAGGTGAGACCTTCGAAGACATGATTGCTAGCTTGACTTGGCCCTGCACTCTTCCCCCAGGTTGGTCGGTGGAATGGGATACGCCCCCGTCCAACGGAGATAATGCCGAGTGATGTCTCGTACGGGCTTCATCGAGACATCCTGTATCGCCGAGTAGCTTCCGCTGTTTATTTTCCGCTGCAACTTAAGCTCTGAAGAACTTATTTATGATAATTGAAGTACTTGGCTTCTAAATTTAAAACTTGGTCTGTAATATTTACTTATGATAATGATGTAATATTTGCTGGAATGTGGTATTCTCTGGGCTCATCGTCGCGTGAGCATTTGCATGTATGGCGCTCGATCCGATTACCGTGGTTGCATCGGGAGGTTATACCCGACAGACCAGTGGATTACTCCGTTTGAAGTGTAAGGTTAACCGAAATTGCCCTAATGGTGATGGTTAATACACTTGAGCCGGATTAATTCAGGTGGTTCTGCCACACTTATAATTCTAGTAAATATCGATAACTGGTGAATAAATCTAAACGAAACAACGGTGATGCGCCCGAAGTTAAATCTTAGATGTTATTCGATTAGCAGAACCTACCAATTGGCCGGAGATCGTGTCCTCATCATGGGATGGATGAGTGGCTCGTGCTCCAAAGCTTCTACAACGGGCTAACTCCAATTTCAAGAGCCCATATAGATGCCGCTGCTGGAGGAGCCTTCCTCGACCTCACAATAGCCAAAGAAAATGCATTGGTTGAGAAGATGGTCTCCAATCAGGGCTGGAACGAGGAGCGTTCCTAGCCAAGAGTAAAGGCAGAATGCACATGGTGAAGGAAGTCGACATGCTCTCCGCCAAGATGGACCTCCTAGTGAAGCGCCTTGACGAAAGGGCGCAGTTCAAGGAGCGTATGAACAATTACGCTCAGGCCATAGACTCGCACACTGCATGCGAAGTCTGTGGCAATGGTGGACACTCAGGGAATGACTGCCCAGAGACACACGAAGACGTAGCCTACATGAACAACAATAACGGCTACCGTCCACAAGGAGGCCAAGGGTGGAACCAATCAAGGCCACCCTACCAAGGAGGAGGTAACAACTATAACTCAAATTTCAATTCAAAACAACCCTCCATTAAAGATCTTGTTTTTGGCCAATCTAAAATAAATGAATCTATAAATAAAAAGCTTGCTGCCAATGAAATGCCAACAGCTGACAGGCTTGACCCACAGGTGACTTTAGGGTTGTGGTTTGATTCCTTGTAGGGTTGGCTCAATGGTCCAACGGGCTATGGCTCGGCTCGGGTCCAGTTTGGTCCACGGCTCAGCAGTCAGCTCAGCCTGCGGCTCGCAGGCCGGCTCGGGTAAGCGGGGCGGCTAAGCGCACCAGCTCGGCCTGCGAATCGCAGGCCGGCTCGTGTCAGCGGGCCGGCTCACTAGATGGCTCGTTAGCTTGGCTCGAACAGCGGGCAGCGTCAGCTCCTGGCCCGCCAGCTTCGTGGGCTGGCGCGTCCCATGATCCATCCATGATCCGGCTTGTCTTCTCTTTCTCCTACTGACATCTAGGTCCCGCGTGTCGGCTTCCTTCCTTCACTGACTGGTGGGGCCCGGGCGTCGGTCTCCTCCCCTCTCTCTCTGGTCAGCGGGTCCCACGTGTCAGTGGGCACCCCGGATCTGGTGTGACGGCCAGATCCGGTGTGTGTGCGCGTGTGCCTATGTCAAAATGGGGAGGGGTGCACGTTTGTGCCAAGCGCCCGCGAGGTGCTCGGCCATATGCCGTAGTGGCACCCGCGGGTGCCCTGCCGTGATGTTGCGGCGCGAATGCGTCCAGCGTGCGATCACCACGACCGTGTCATGGTCGTGGTGCGTGGCGGCGCGGCTAGGTTGGAACGCGAGGTGACAGCGGCAGCTAGGGTACGGTGAGGCTGGCGGGCATGGCGAGGCTGGCAAACGCACGCTCGCGGGTTCCCAGTGATCCAAGACTGCGGCGTGTTCACCGATGGCTAGGCGGTGGGGGTCGTGAGCTCAAGCACGCGGGCACCCGGCGTCCCAGGGCCACGGCGAAGAGTGAGCGTGGTGGTGAAGCCACGATGATCACAGGACAAGGGCGAGAATGAAAAGGGGCGGACATGGCGAGGGCTGGTCCGAGCGGCGGCCGGGCGGTGAAAGGGGCGAATTGGCTCGGGTCTTGCACGCGCGTGGCATCCTGGTGCTCCAGGAGCGCGGCGTGGCTGGCCGTGCGTGCAGGGTCCCATTAGCCCGGGTCTGCGGCGGCAGGACAGCGGCGGGACAGCCGGTGGCGACGGCGGTCAGCGGGTTTGAGGGCGGCGCGGTGGGGTCCCTGCACCAGATCTATTGGTACGGTTCGTCCTAGGGAGGCTCATCAATGGCGGCGAGCTCGTCGGCAGCACAGGGAGGAACGGTGAGAGGGGGCAGCGCGGTCTGGGCCCACTGTCGGGCTCGGGGTCGTGCAGTCGAGGCTGGGAGTCGTCGTGGCCGTGGCGATTTGCTGCAACGGTGGCCAGGTGCGGTGGTTCCTCCCCCTCCTCCGGGCTTGACGGCATCCAGCGGCGGCGACGCGGCTCGTGGCGGTCCTCCTCCTCTTCTCCTCCCTTCACGGCTCCGAGCCCCAGGCGAATCTCCTCCATCTCGACCTCCCTTCTTCCTCTTCCCTCCTCCTTTGCGAACAACGGCGATGGCGGAAAGGGAAAGAATCTTCCCGAGGGGCTAGAGTTTGGGGCGGCGGCCGGCAAGGGGGGTTTTTATGGTAGGTCGCTAGGGTTTTGCGAGGTCGGGCGGATGGAAACTATAACACCTCGGGTGTTTAAATTACGAAATAAGCCTCATCAGCTTAACACGATGCATAAATAATTGAGAAAAGTTTAAAAGAAACAAATTATAAATTGGTTTTGCTTTGAATTGAAAATAGTTGGGTATATGTGCATAAGTACATGTACGTTAATCAAACAAATTAAATAACTTTCACATCGATGCAAATATGGCTACGAAATTTGAATAGGCACATCGTTTTTGACATGATAAACAAAAGTCTAGTTGAAGGCTAGGAGTGAATGCAAATTTTTGCCCAGGAAATGACGTGTTCTCCGAGTCATACTTTTTGAGTTTTTAAAATAACTGCTAAACTAAAACTCAAATGAACTTGGGCCTGAAACAAAACTTGTGTAACTTTTCATTTTTAACAACTTTCATGTTCAAGGATTTTTGAGTTGCAAAACAAAAATTTGAGAAACACTTGAATTTGCAAACCAGCCCCTACCTTTTCTTCTATTTCCACTGCAGACCCTTCTTTCTCCGCCCCGCCCGACCCTCCGACGCACCATCGCCTTTGGTTCCACCGAGGGTCGGGCGAGGCGGAGAAGAAGGGTCTGCAGCAAAATAGAAGAAAAGGCAGGGACTGGTTTGCAAATCCGAGTGTTTCTCAAATTTTTGTGTTGCAACTCGAAAATCCTTCAACGCGAAAGTTGTTCAAAATGAAAAGTTACACAAGTTTTGTTTTAGGCCAAAGTTCATTTGGGTTCTAGTTTAGAAGTTATTTTAAAAACTCATTTCGTTGAAACTTCTCTTAATTGTTTATGCACCGTGTTAAGCTAAAGAGGCTTATTTCGTAATTTAAACACCTGAGGTGTTACAAAACCCATCTCTAGCTAAACTTTTTGTTAAACCTTGTTTATGTCATGAAATAATAAAACTAATTTGTAACTGCTGTTATATTGTGTTTCATGCTGTGAAACTTTTTTGAAGCTGTTATAGTGATGCCTAAATACCACAGAAAATGTTTAGAACTTTTTTCCTCCTTTTGGTGGGAAAAATGCACTAAATAAAGATAATTAGTTTCTGTGCTTGGAAAATGTTCATCTTTTTACTGAGGGACGCCTTAGAGTAGCTCTTGCTGTATAAAAAGTTTCATACACAGAAACCTTGTAAAACATCGTGTAGAAATTAATTATTATTAAAATAGGTGTATATTGTCCTATTTATTATGCCTTGTATATTGCACAATAAAATCTGACAAATTTGTAGTAAAACATATATGGATAGTTTAACACCCTATAAAAGTTTTAGCATCAATACATGAATGCTTTGTTCTGTATAAAAATAACTAGGTTTTAGCAGTGGCTGTGTAATACATTTTTCATAATTTTTCTGCTGCACAAAAATGCCTGAAAGTTTTACAGTAGTCTTATCTCTGCATAATGTACTCTGAATAAAAATTTCATCACCAGAAGTTACCGAGATCAGTGTTTGTGCTTAATCCATGCTTATACTGTGAAAATTAAATTTCCAATACATCACCACCTCTTATGTTAAAGAGTGCCCAAGAAATCGTAACTATGTAACTTTACAACCAAATCTATGTTATTGTGGACTGCAACTTTATCGTGAAGGAAAATGATTGTCATATACCATCAGTACAACTTACACTTGTGCATTCATATAGAATCGACTACTCTCGCCGACGGAACGTACGAGCTGGTGCTCACGTCCGAGAGTGAGCAGCGTGAAGCTCAAGTGAATCTAACTGAAGCTTTCGAGGACCCAAGCCCAAGTTCGGACGAGCCCCAAGCAAACTTTACCCAAGAAGGCAAGCCCCGGAGCATGAACCCTATTTTTCTAAACTTATGCAACTTATTACTCTATTCTACTTGTGCATTAAGTTTATAGGAGTTGGATGAAAACTTACTTGCATGATCCTAGGTACATATGCTCTGAACACTAGATGTAAGGTTCGATATAATGCTATGCTAATAGGACTCGGTAAAAGTCGAGTGATTTCCTATCACTCGCGAGAATTTAGGAGTTGAATATTTACTACATGCTGCAATCATAAGGTTGACGAACGGGGCTATGGTGCGATGTTTATGTTGATGATTGAGGCCCCGTCTGTTTAGTGAAAAATGCTAAGGCTGCAGTCTGTGGTAGTGGTGGTTAAGTCTTTGAACGTACTAACCACATGCCGAGAATATGGTAATCGGTAAGCTTAAGTACCTAATCGGACCGGCAAGTGGACAACATCCCACCCTCTCAACTTCGGTTCCATGCGCGCACATGGTGGGTGCAGAGCTAGGCTCTGTAGTCTCGGATGGTGGCCCTGATCCACAACCCAGGAAGAAAGGGGAAAAGTTGCACGTGTGACTCTTTGAGTAACCACATGACGTGTGTTTAGGTTTCACTTGCAAGGTTAAGAAATTCGATTCGAATCATCCATTTCTCGCGGTTATTGAGACTGCTTGACCCTTTTACCACATAGAGTAAGAAGAGGAACAATGATGATGATTAATCTTGATGGATGAAAAATTAATTCTTTCACCATGCATGATATTGGATAGTTGCTTACCTAGAATGGTTAAAGAAAACTAGAACTTGGAGCTAAAACTTGAAAGTAAGGACCTACTCGTATATGCTTTTCGGCAAAACAAACCCCTCAAGCCAAAAGCCTATAGAGCCTTGCTTGTGGCTTGTTTTCAGGTGAGACTTTCGAGGATATGATCGCTAGTTTGACTTGGCCATGTACCCTTCCTCCTGGTTGGTCGGTGGAATGGGATGTGCCCCCGGCCAACGATGATAATGCAGAGTGAGGTCTCGTACGGGCTTCATCGAGACATCGTGTACCGTCGAGTAGTTTGTCGTTATTTTTCCACTGCATTGAACTCTAAAGAACTCAATTATTTTGAACTTTGAAGTACCTTGTTTTACAAATTCAAACTCAGTTGTAATAATAATTTATGATGAACCCTGTGGTGTAAAATCTTGTGGAATGTTGTATCCTCTGGGCTCACCTTCATGTGAGTACATGTATGTGTGGTTTCGATCGGCAAAAATCGTGGTTGTATCAGGAGGTTACCCGACAGACCAATGGATTATTCCGTTTGATGTGCGAGTTAGCCCTGATTGCCCTCGTGGTGATGGTTAGCGCGCTTGAGTCGGATTAATTCAGGTGGTTCTGCCACAGGAACGGCGGGGATTTTCGCCGTCCGTGCCACGGACGCGTGTCGTGGATCCCTGCTGCCGCGGCTAGGGTTCATAGGGGTGGTGAGCACGCGCGAGGGGGTGCAGTGGCCGACAGCGGCAACGCGGGCTGTGAGAGTGATGTCGGCGGAGCAGGGCTCGACGGTTATGCCGATTTGGCGTGGAGTGGGGGCGGTATCGCGCGGCGCAGCGCGGGGCAGAGCAGGCTGGCGTTGCGAGCGGCGTGGGCGGCCACCATCTAAGGAGACGGACAACTAACAAAGACCAGCTGATTCCCCACAGTTCTGGTCCAAGGAGGAGCTTACCTTCTTGATGAAAAATCAGCAACTGGAACATAGGAAGTTGTGCCAAGGACTGAGGGATCAGAGGGCAGCAGTGACTGAAGTCTATAAGAATCTCCAGTTGTTCCACAGCAGCCTAAGCAGTAGCATAGATTGGCTAGCTGAGGCTTTAGGGGAGGGAAGTAACTTGGATGGTAGCTCATCCGAGGATCTTCCCTAGTTTAATTTAGTTGGGCACTAGGATCAGGTTTATTTCCCTTCGTTTAGTTTGCTTAATTTTGTTTTGTTTTCGTCATTGTAAGCGCCCCCATTTTCTTTAAATAAAATGAACTTTGGCTCCCTGGTGTTAATGCTGGCAGAGCCCCTTTGAATTTTACCTTTGCTTTGATTGAATAAATACAGGTTCGAAAATAAGTGTGGGGAAGTTCCTTGCTACACCCAGTCACACAGCCCCACGACTCCCATGCACCGCAGGACGGACTCGTACACAAACGAATACTCAGCACCGTCTCGTTCTCGACTCACGGTTTGCGCGTCCTCACTCGGTTTCTCCCTATTCTCTGAGTTCTAAACATGTTATTAAAATGCCTAATAGAAAACGGTTAAACTCATGAGAATCCGCCGTGCCGCTATTTGGTTCATGCATAAACTTTATTCTTTACCATATTTGAGATTGCGAACCACCAGTTAGGGAACCCATAATGCTAAAGTTTTTTGATTGATGAGATATGATTTTGATGAAAGTTTCTCTACCTGTTTCTCTTGCTGAACATAGGAATTTTCTATCTCAAAAATAAATATATATATATATACCATGGTTTGCATATCCTTCTACCTACCACAGTCATATGCAGTTGCTCTACAATACAAAAACCCCATATAAAAGCGTCTTGTTGCTACATTGAGCTCTATCAAATGTTGTGACCCAAGTCAGATCAATTTCTTTATTTGATTGATCAAGAGGCACGCACACGAGTTAATCTTAGCACTTGAGGTTAATCAGTGTTGATGGCGCTTAACTACCACTTTTAGGCCGTCAATTCCAGCATAAAACACTGGAAAGGCAAGCATCAACATTAGTGGTAGGGGTTATTACTAACATATTCCACAAGTGTTGATGAATATTTGTATGCAGGTCAATTAGAGGAGAAAATACACCTAAAGAGCAAGGAAACGCACCCCTCAATCCGTGGCAACATCCTTCCGACCAATCAGGCGCTGGCACAAGGATTGGAGGGCCCACATCAGGCTTAAACCGCCTAAACTTACCCCCAATCAACCTGTACCCACTTGGGGGCCCACTTAGCAGTGTCCTCGATGAAAGGCGGTGCGAGGGGAGCCAGCCATGGGTCAGCCGACCCCTGAGGTCGCCCGAACCGACTTTGGCGCCACCGACCTTCCCCTTCCACGTGTAGCTCGCTCATTCCACCTCAATGGCGGTCCCAAGTGCAAGCACCTCAATTGTCGGCCGAGTGCTGCAGATTCACCCCTATAAATACAATGGGAGGGGCTTACAATAGAGGCACATCATCTAAGTGTGTCTTGGCCTTGCCTAGCTTGTGTTAGAGTAGGGAAAGAGTGCGAGGGTAGATTGGAGGGGCATCGGGCCTATCGGCGCTCTTCTCCAGCTTGTACCTCTACGGATGTTGCTACATTCTTCAGTGTTTAGTAAGTGTTCGTGATGCCTTCTCTTAGTGTTATACTTAGTTGCATGAGTAGCTTTTTCCCTTGCTATCATAGTATAGGATTGAGTGCTCTCATATATGTCTATAGTATATGTTATTAGTTCTAATAGTTGAGTGAGACCAGTTCTCTTACTTGCAGGTTCGTCGCTCCGTATTTATACGAAGTTCTATAGTTTGCTGCGGGACATCAGACATAGTTAGACTGCAGTAGTAATCAATAGCGTAGATGTGGTGTCTCGGCTAGGGATTATCCTTCATTTGCCTTATATCCCATGGATTGTTAGAGGTAGGCTGTAGGTGGTGACAGCCCTATCGGTCCTTTGTAATCCTCCACGTTCGGATATAGCGTAGAGCTGTTGGCCGGAGTCTCCTGGCAGACCAGGGGTAGGCCGGTTCTCGAAGCTAGTATTTTGCCCGAGAGCTCGACCTTTAACTCACCTTTAGTGTTATGTTAGGAACCCTCTCTACCCTTGCCACCTATCTTGGTGTGTCCTTGGACCGACTAGAATAGAAGTTAGTGCATACGCGTTGCCTTGGATTCGATAACCCTTGGAATACTCTGAGGTGAAAGCTACAATGACATCCGTGCGCTTGAGGATTTATTCGCACATCGCTAAAACACCCAACAAGCTTTCTAGCACCGTTGCCGGGGAACGGTTGCTGTATCTATCTTTGTACCTAGTCGTCCTCGTATCCTTTGTTTTTCTTTGTTTCTACCTTTGCCCCCGCTATCCATGGAAGGTTATCCTGTACACACCTCTCCAAATCTTTTGATTTCTTTACCTCTACCTTTTCCCCCATTACCCATGGAAAGGCCTTCCTATCAAAGCCTGTCCAACCCAATGGTCGAGTTCAACGAGCCATCATCATCTTCCTCATCTAGCTATGAACTCCCCCCTGGCTTTATAGCCATGGTTCGGAATTGACCCTTCTCTGGAGCAATCAATGAAGATCCCTACGGTCATCTAGAGGAGTTCGAGGAGCTATGTTCGTGCTTGGTAATCCTAGGCATGTCACAGGAAACCATGAGGTGGAAGTTGTTTCCTTTCTCTCTCACAGGGAGAGCGGAGCAATGGTACACCCGCACGATAGGGAGTGAGGGCTTGTAATTGGGGAGAATATGGAGTTGACTTCTACCACTCGTTCTCCCTTTCAGAATGCATAAACTCCCTACCGATTGACATCCTCGACGTCCAGAAATTAGAGAAGGAGTACATATGTGCAGCATAGGCTAGGTTCTCAGACCTTTTGGCATCTAGCCCAGACATGGCTACACCCGACAAAGTATCATTGGACATCTTTTGCTCGAGTTTAGACGAGGAATCTGCCCTAGAGCTTGACATCATCGCCGGAGGTTTGTTTGCACCCGCAACTTATACGGAAGGAAAAGAAATCCTAGACCGCCTCTTAGAAAACACTTCCTTCCCTACCGATCGTAGCAAACCCCATCGAGAGGAACTGAGTCGAGCCACGAGAGTATCTCAACAGCCAAATCAGAGCTTTCACCTTCCACACCTCAAGATTTATCTGTTGAGCCCTCTCCCGAACCACGAACAAAGAAAGAAGAAATTGAACCTTCAAGGTTCTCTTACTCATTCGAGGATGATCCATCTTCCAATCATAGAAACACATTGAATCTTTTCGATGCCCAAGTAGGGGTGGAGCCCTCTTCTGTCCAAATCCATCAATCTAAACAACCCTTGACAGATCCTTCCTCTAGGCCTTCGGAGCCCCCTTCTCCTCCTGATCATCCTAACGAAGCATCTCTTGTGGAGGCCATGAAGGAGGAATGGTCGGATAAAGTGAGACGCTTTTCTGAAGCAATTTGGATTCGCTCACCCTCCATGATCATTCCTTGTTCTATAAGGGGAATCATCATAGAAGCCCATCTTAACCCCATCATAGAGGTTAATGTTATGCCATGGCACTTAGCATACACTCTCTTGGGCAATGTTTCGCTAAGACCATCCGACAAGCTCCTCAAAAGTTGTTCGTCTGGACATATCCTTAAATGTCGAGGGGTCGCAAGTGTCGTGCGGATCATAATTGACAGAATCGAGGTCAACCTAGACTTCCACATCTTCGATATCCTCGATTCTGATCTTCTCCTAGGCTACCCTCTAGAAAAACTTCTTGAACCATCTCAAGGGGGCCTAGATGAAAAGCCTAGGGAAACCGCTTCTGCCACTGGTATCTCTTGCTTAGAAAACCCTATGGTGAAGCCTTTTTCCTAGCAAAACACGCTTGAGAAGATGGTGCATGTATCTCTGTTTGTATCATCCGAGCCTGTTCTCTGTGAGGTTGCAAAATCAGCCACCTCCGAAAAGTACAACTCGGAAGAAATCCTTCACCATTGTGAAGACGAACGATCATCATCACCCTCGGTTGTTTTTGAGCCTCTTCCTGCTGGCCCGGAGTATGTTGTTCTTGACCACGATCGAGACCCAGCTATGATCTCTCATGATGAATCTCTTGAGATGGAGAATCTATGGGCCATAGAATTTTGTGAGGCACCGACTCTGGAGTCCGAAGGAATGGATTACATAGATGAGCATGGGAGATTCATTCTTTAAATACCCCAAGAACCATGCTCGTTCCATGCCTTTCCAGAGTTAGGCACGCTTTGTGCCCGGAGCATGCACGAGGACTACAGCCAGCTCAAGGTCTTCTTCTGCAAAATCTTTAGAAGGTTGATTGTAGATGTATTTGTCTATCATAAACATTGCAAATTTCGTGGGTGGTCTATGGCGCTAACCTTGTAGCTAAAGCTTCAATGACACATCAACAATTGGTGATGAGAGGGGAATGACATCGCCAATAATAGCTGCAAGAGGGAGTTCCCATGGTCAAGCTTGTGACCGTAAACAAAGCACTGCTGGGAGATAACCCGGATTATCATTCCCTTTTGAATAAAAGCAAGACCACGTCTTTAGGATAAACTCTCCTTCGGGTATTTTTGGTCGCTAACCATTTCAGGTGGAGAGTAAAAAGAATGGCAGATAGGTGACTCCTAAGAACATGAGAGCTACACCGACTACAACACCATTATATTTTTTGGTGAGGGAACGATTATGAAGGGAAGCTTGAACTTCATGCACTTGAATTGTATTGCCCAGCAATGCAAATTCTAGGTGTGGGGGAGGTATGTAAGTATCCCAAGTAAGTTTCCTTCATGCCATGTCTCATCTTGGTTTGTATATGGTGTAAGTTCTTGCATCTTGCCTCACTACAAAAAATATATATATTTGAGTTCAAATAAAGGCTCCCTGGTTCTCAAACCAGCAGAGTCCCCCTTTTGTTTCCACCTTTTTGTTTTGCATATAGCACCAGGTACAAGCACAAGTGTGGGGGAGATCTATCAAGTTCATCATCGACATACACACTCAAGATCTCCCACAAAGGTGTTGCACAACATCGACTATGCCAACAAGACATGGGACAAGTCAAGGGCAACAGAGTGTGTTGGCCACCACCATGGTTCGGTTGAACCACCACTGGTCCACCTTGATTCCCATATTCTTTAAGAGCGATGGTACGTGCACCCTATACCTCTCTACACTCCTTGATTCATGACTTTAAATGAATCTCATCTCTGATCATTTAAGAGATTAAACTCAGAATTAAAATGAACCTTGGCTCAAAACATGATCTTAATGGTTGGCATACATGAGTTGTATTTCTGGCTTCCTTCTGTTTGCTTGTGAACCTATATCTTTAGGGAAGCATGCTACCTAGGTTGTTGATGTTTGAGATATGGTATGATAAAATGAACCTTGCTCTATTCTATCTAAAGTACTTGGGAATATTTATCTTAAAAAAAACAATGACCTAGCTAGCTCCTCAATGTTATGCCTTCGTCCTACCAAAGTCATATAATGATCTTACCGAAAAAAACCTATACACATATGCTGCTTGCTGTCATATTGAGCTTTACCAAATTGTTTGTGACCCTTGTGGAATGCTTTTCATACTTTCATGGTCAAGATCACGTACAGTCCACTTCCACATACTAGACTTCTACAGTGGAAGCTAGTATTATCTCATCCATACATCTTGTGAATAAATGCTCCACAATAGGTGTGGTCTCTCTCTCTCTCCAGTTACTGTCACAAAAGAGACATGGGCTATCGAAAAAAAATTTGGACAAATGAAGGTCCAAGTTAAAAAAAAAGAAAAAAAAATTGGACACGTGAAGGTTCAAGAAAACAGAAAAAAAGAGATAACCATGTTCTCAAGGGAATTTATAAAGAAAAGGGAGAGAGAGATCATACAAAAGGAGTTCTCATTTCATTCACCATTCATCATCCACCATGTTCCATCCACACACACGCACATCTTGATCAGATTGTATGACTTGTATTCTACTCGGATCCGGTCTTTGGCTTTGCAACATATGTGATGCAGGTTTGCCTCATCCTTATCCCTACCTTGAGGTCCACATAAAGACATTTTAGAAGTATGGTGAAGAAGGAAAGTTAATGCCTTGGTGAGGATTATACACATTGAGTGATCTGAGAGAATCATTTGAGGAACTACGTAAGGTCATCTTTTGAAAAAAAAACACATTGCCAAAAGCCCAAGTTACTTAGACAGAAGAAGTGGAGGGGATTTGGATCAAGACCATTCCAGTCATCAACTGCCCAAGGTAACATGATAGACACTTCAAAAAGTTCACAAGTAAACGTATGACTTTGAATATCTTACATGTATGATCCTTACCATAAGAAGTCATGTTCCACCTTAATCCTTTCTTCTTCACTCGAGGACGAGCAAAGGCTAAGTGTAGGGGTGTTGTTGATGGCGCTTAAGTACCACTTTTAGGCCGTCAATTCCTGCATAAAACACTGGAAAGGCAAGCATCAACATTAGTGGTAGGGGTTATTACTAATGAATTCCACAAGTATTGATGAATATTTGTATGCAGGGCAATTAGAGAAGAAAACAAACCTAATGAGCAAGGAAACACACCCCTCAATCCGTGGCAACATCCTTCCGACCAATCAGGCGCTGGCACAAGGATTGGAGGGCCTACATCAGGGTTAAACCGCCTAAACTTACCCCCAATCAACTTGTACCCACTTGGGGACCCACCTAGCAGCGTCCTGGACGAAAGGCGGCACGAGGGGAGCCAGCCACGGGTCGGCCGACCCTCGAGGTCGCCCGAGCCGACTTTGGCACCACCGGCCTTCCCCTTCCACGTGTAGCTCGCTCATTGGACCTCAATGGCGGTCCCAAGTGCAAGCTACTCAATTGCTGGCTGAGAGCTGCAGATTCATCCCTATAAATACAAGGGGAGGGGCTTACAATAGAGGTACACCATCCAAGTGAGTCTTGGCCTTGCCTAGCTTGTGTTAGAGTAGGGAGAGAGTGAGAGGGTAGATTGGAGGGTTGCCGGGCCTATCGATGCTCTTCTCCAACTTGTACCTCTACGGATGCTGCTACATTCATCAGTGTTTAGTAAGTGTTCGTGATTCCTTCTCTTAGTGTTATACTTAGTTGCATAAGTAGACTTTTCCCTTGCTATCATAGTATAGGCTTGAGTGCTCTCATGTATGTCTATAGTATACGCTATTAGTTCTAGTTGCTGAGTGAGATCAGTTCTCTTACTTGCGAGTTCGTTGCTCTGTATTTATACGGAGTGCTATAGTTTTCTGCGGGACATCAGACATAGTTAGACTGTAGTAGTAATCGATAGCGCAGACGTGGTGTTTAGGCTAGGGGTTATCCTTCGTTTTCCTTATATCCCACGGATTGTTAGAGGTAGGCCGTAGGTGGTGACAGCCCTATTGGTCCTTTGTAATCCTCCATGTTCGGATATAGCGTACAGCCGTTGGCCGGATTCTCCTGGCAGACCAGGGGAAAGCCGGTGCCCGAAGCGAGTATTTTGCCCAAGAGATCGACCTTTAACTCACCTCTAGTGTTACGTTAGGAATTTTCTCTAGCCTTGCCACCTATCTTTGTGTGTCCTTGGACCGACTAGAATAGAAGTTAGTACACACACGTTCCCTTGGATTCGATAACCCTTGGAATATTCTTAGGTGAAAGCTACAACGGTATCCGTGCGCTTGCGGATTTATTCACACATCGCTAAAATAGCTAACAATCATCGTCTAGTATCATTAAATAAAGTGTCCTCAGAAGGTACACGATCGCTCTCCAAATGCTCCCCTCTGAAAAAAAAGAGAGAAGAAAAAAAAGATGGCATGCCAAAGAAGCATGACCCAAAAAAAAGAGAAAAGGGAAAGGAAGAGAGAGAAAAAGGACTAGTATCCGAAGGGTTCACATCCGCCACACTTGCACTCTCTTGATCAAGTAGGTAAACAGTACAGAATCTCCGTGGATCCAATCTCGATGTTGCAACAAATGTACTGCAAGAGTGCATTTATATACCTCCTACTGAGCTGCACTTTAGCCATACACACGAGAAAAGGAGAAAGGGTTACAACTCTGAATTAGACAATAAATGAGTGACTGAGAGTTTTGCACGAATGTAAGACCATGGAATATTTCTTTTTCAAAAACTTTTCGAAAACACCCCAAGGTCAGCAGGTGAGTCATCACCATTCCATCCTTCAACCGCCTACAGCATAATGGTAGACACTTCAAGGTTCGTGAACAAAGGTAAGGGTTTAGAATAACTTTTAATGCAGGAACCTTACCAAAGCTGCCGTTCCTCCTTGGTTCTGTCGCCTTCACTCGAGGATGAGCAAAGGGCCAAGTGTGGGGGATCTTGTTGACGCTCGATACGGACCACTTTTCAACCGTCAAAACCTACATAAAAGCAACACATATCCAAAGATCAACACTAGAATAGGGTGTTTTCTAACGAATTCCATGTATGCAGGCAAATACACGGTGAAAATGCAGGAAATCAGCAAGCAAGATTCAAGGCGTAAACTCGGAATGTGCCAAACGGCTTTGCAAGAGCAAAAGAGGCCCACCAGAGCAAGGACCCGACATAGCATAGGGCCCATTCACTTACCAGCAGGCCTAGGGACCACGTGTTAGCACCAGGACCAAAGTTGAGGTCGGTTGGTGACCAACCTGGTTCGCCTGAACCAGGTAGGTCGTCTGAACAAGGAAGGCCACCACCGCCTTACCTGCTGCACGTGGCGCCTCCTCATTGGTCCTAGACGTCGGTTTGGGCAGGCCTCGGCTTGTTGCACGGTAGGAGCACTACTCATACACCCCTATAAATATAAGGGGGGGTGCTTCTAAAACAGACACACCTTCACATCCCTGTCCATCTCACTTTTGGAGTTTCTCTTGTGTAGATGAGCACTAGGCTCATCTCTAGAGGTGATTAGAGTTAGGTAGAGAGTGGGGAGGAGTTTGGGGAAGTGCTGGGTATGTCGGCATTCTTCTCCAGCTTGTACCTCGATGGATGCTTGTCAATCAAAGTAAGTTTTCGTACTTTCTTATGTGCTTACTTTCTTAGTTAAGTTGTAGTTCTAGCTCTTTAGTTGCTTAGATGGGTCAGTAGTTCACTAGTTTATAGTGGGTGCTCTAGTCTAAGGCCATAGGCTAGAGTACTAACGATAGTGTAGACATGGTGTCTAGACTAGACTTACCTATTGGTTGTGGTATATCACATGGTTAGATTAGGTAGGTAGCAGGTAGTGACAGCCCTGTCTATCCAGTGGAACCCTCCCTGTTCGGGTATATCCCAGTGCTGTAGTGCTAGAACTCACCAGTCTTATTCTGTGAGAAGCCAGTAGCCTGAAGCAAGCAGCAAGGACAGTTCTATCTTGTCTCTGAAACACAGCCTTAGGAATCCTCTCTACCCTCACCTCTAGCGGGTGTGGTGTCCTTGGACGAACCCGAACCGTAGAGAAAGTACACTCGTTCCTCAATGGATACGATACCCTTGGGATACCCCTGGGTGAAAGCTACAACGGTATCCATGCGCTTGCGGATTTATTTTTGTGATGCTAGGAAACGTCAACAATGATTCACATGGTCGATCAGATATGGGCACTTGGTCCACTTTACCTACACGAAATGTGGACGTATGAGTGTTTCATGTCCATTCTCAACCGGTACGTATTGAATCGAGGTCATCCTAAGGGGTCCATGATAGAGGGGTACAGTACTAAGGTAGTCATCGAGTCTGACCTAGGTGACCTAAAGGATAACGTGTCCCTTGGTTTGCCTCTTCCATGCTTTTTGGGGAGGTTGGAAGGTGTGGGCATAGTTGGGAGAAAAACCTTCATCCACAAAGATTTCAAAGGTGTGCAACAAGCACATTATTGCATCTTACACCACCTCACGAGAATGACACCTTTAGTCAATGAATATTTAACCATGATTTGTGCAGAAAGTAATGGCCGCTCGGATGATTGGATCATGAGAGAGCACAAGCCTCGACTGACTGCATGGTTGAAGAGCCTGGATCTACCAGATGGGGAGACTATGGAGGAGCAAACGATCAAAAGATTGGCAGCCAGCCCATCTAGCCAGGTCACATCATGGCAAGGGTATGATATTAATAGATATATACTGCCGCCAGGGACAAGAAGACTATGTCTCAGAACAGTGGTGTTCGTATTGAGGCCCTAGACTAGAGAACAGGGCAAAGTACAACATATTTTGGTGTCATAGATGATATATGGGAAGTGCACTATGGTTACAATATACAAATGCCGGCCTTTCATTGTCGTTGGGTCAAACAACCAAAAGGTGTTGACGTGGATGGCTATGGGCTCACGATTGTTGATCTCAACAATGTTGGTTATAAAGACGACCCATGGGTACTTGCCTCACAGGTCGCACAAGTACTATATGTTGCTGATCCTGCAAAGAAGACAAAACAAGTTGTCATCCCTGGAAAACAAGATATCATAGGAGTTGATGGTATCGACGTTGTGGAAGAATATAATCAGTATGATAAAATGAACCTCTTTACAGACCTGCCACAGAAGATAAGGATTATAAAAGCAAGCATAAGAAAAGAGGACAAGCATTGGGCACGCAAAGATGGCGAATCAAGAATTGTTACTTCTTAAATATATGGAGCTAATATCTCATGCATTCATGTATTGTCAAACAATTACAAATATGAGATCTATTAATGTGCGAAAGTGATTGTAATATGTCTGGCCTTACTATAATGACACTTGGAATCATTGTTTATAATGGAATATATGCTTGTTATTTTTTGATGTGTTTTTCTATATTTTGTGTTAGTACATATAAATTGATATTTAATAACATACATATTTCTAAATATTCTTATTTGTTTTGTTTTATTTTAGTATAATGACAGTTGGAATCAGTACATCTATAATTTTTTCCATTGTTTACACTAAAATTGGATTTTAATATTTTATTTAAGTTCTACCTGTCAAATATATGACTATGATAAATATTTCATGTTTTGATATGGATTGCTATTTTTAATTAATTGAATTTTCGGAATAAATGACAAAATTATTTGTGGGGGTGGGTCGTGCCTTCACTCGCCCCTACAAGTCGATTTGTAGAGGCGGGCTGTGCCTTCACTCGCCCCTACAAATTGATTTGTACCGCCCCGGCCCTACAAATGATTTTCAAATTTTCTTCAAAAAACCATGTAAGTCAAAACAAATAGCAACAACCATCAAAAAAATATGAGATTTTTCCCATAAGCACATTGTGACCTGTAGAATTAGGGAAAAGTACAGAAAACATATTTCAGTACATTTAATATTTTAGGTCGTGAAAAATACAAAGTGAGTTTGAGTGTTATGAAATAGTAGTGTGGGAGGTACACATTGTGGTTTTGAAGCTTTTATCCATTATTTACACTGAAATTGGATGTTAATATTTTATTTAAGTTCTACATGTCGAAATATGATTATGGTAAAAATTTTATGTTGTTTTGATATAATTTGCTATTTTTTTAATTAATTGAATTTTTTGAAATAAATGATAAAATCATTTGTAGGGGTGGGCCGTGGCTTCACCTGCCCATGCAAATTGATTTGTAGAGGTGAGCGGGGGCGTTACCCACCTCTACAAATTGATTTGTAGGGGTGGGCCGGGGCATCACCCGCCCCTACAAATCCACCCTATATATGTTGTGTTCACCGAGGGTTTAGCCAAAATTTTCATTTCGCGCGCAAGAGGGCGTTATGCTACCGAAAATTGAAGCCGGAACCCTACATTGCCTCCGCCTCCATCGCCGCGGCCCTACCACCGCCGGCACTGCACCAACGTGCCGCCGCCATCCCCTTCTCCTCCGCGCCGACCACGCCCCTCCCGGCGACCTCCGGCGGCCGCGCCCCACCTCCTCCTCGACTCGCGGCCGCGCCTCCACCTCCCCGCAGCACCTCCCCCTCCTCGACTCGCGGCTGCGCTGCGTGCTCCTGCCGAGCTCTGCCGGCCCCGGTGGCCTCCCACGGCCGTGCCTCCACCTCCTTCCCGCGCCGAGCTAAGGCCGGCGTAGCCCTGCGCGCCGCCACCTCCGCCCGGGCCAGCCTTGCTGCTCCCTGGATCCCGCGCCGGCTTGGACGGTTCCGGCCGCCGCCTCCTCCACCGGTCCGACTCCCCGCTCCGAGCTCGGGCCAACCTGGACCTCGCGCGGCGCACCTCCACCTCCAGCAAGCCACTGCTCCGCTGATGCCTCACCTCCATCCATCTCGGCCGCAACCGAGGACACGCAGAAGTTCCTCTCACCGCCCTGAATCTCTCCCTCTCCTTCCCTACCGCCGCCGACGAGCCTCCTTGCCGGAATTTGGCCCAGCACCGCCGCCGGCCCCATAAGGGTGACATTGCTTTGATTGCAATTATTTTAGGGTCCTTACTGCAAAAACTCGAGGGCCTATATGTCAATCCTTGTTTGAAGATTTGTTTTCAAAAATATGAACTTGTAGAATTAAAATAAAATTGTAGAAAATCCAGACAAATGCGAACTAATTTTTTTTAGTTCCTTATGCTAAGATCTACAACTTCCAGTACAGCTTCAGATCAGTTTCTAAATAGTTGTTTCTCTAGTTTAAATAGACTTCCTTTGTGTCTTCTGTTCTGGATTAGTGCTAGGCAAAAATCAAGAGAAAATGGCAAAATGCCAAACTATTTTTTGTTGATTTGTTAGATCCAGATCTACAAAGTAAAAATGTGTGTGCTTGTGAAGTGTTAGTTTTACCCCTATTAGCATTTATTTATGCTTAAAATTTGCATGTGAATGTGAGTATATGATGGATTAGTCATTTTCTATTTCGATGTAGATTATTATTGTTCTATACATGTGATATTGTTTAATATAATTTCAAATTCAAATTTCAATGGGTTAGTTAATTTGAATGTGAATGTGTATTTCTACTTTATAAAGTGTATTAGTGAATGGGAAATATGAGTTAGTGAACTAGTGAATGAGTTGGTCAATTTTCTATTATGAGTTAGTTCAAATAGCTCATGAATGTATCTCAGTTTAGTCAATTTAGTGAATGAGATGTCAATTTTGTATTCTATTATATATGAATGTAAATAGAATGTGAAATTGCATGTGTCCTCGATTCGATTACAAGAAGGAGTTTGCTCGTTGTGATTTCAAAGATTTATTCAAATATATCTTCGATTGCTCTGCAATGTAGAAATCGTAAATGGATCTTCCGTCGTCATCTTCCCCATGAAGGTTTGACGCCTCACCTAAAGATGAGGATATCGAGCAAATTGCATCCCAGATGGAGTGGGATAACGAGGCCGACGTCGGTGTCCAACTAGGGATGAGGAGTCCGATGTCGGTGTCGAATCTGGAGATGAGGACGGCCCTAGGATTGGACAAGGGGCTTGGGTAGGAAACGAATGGCACGACCTTGAAGGGCAATGGACAGTCAATGCAATTAGCGCAGCAGGAGAGCCCATAGATCCTCCGGAGATTGTAGCAAAGTTTCGGAATGCTATCAGTGCTATAATTAGAAAAAAGGTGGTTTTGGATCCAATGATCCCCAATTGGAAGCTAGTTCCTGAGGGGAAGAAAGAAGCGATGTGGCAATTATTGAGCAGAACTTTTATTCTGCCCAGAGAAACTAAAGATCAAGTAAAGCATTATGCTCGGAAGATGCTGGGTGATACTTTCCACCGGTGGAAGAGCGAACTAAATACCCGGTATGTCCAGATGGGTCGAACGCCATTTGCAGATTACGGGGACATCACACCAGCACAGTGGGAAGAGTTTATTCGACAAAAGACCACCGAACAAGCTCTAGCCCTAAGCTAGAAGAATCGAGAACTAGCACGGAGCAACGTATATAAAGTCCACCTTGGGCCAGGTGGGTACCAAAGGAAGGTTGACTAGTGGCGGTGTGAAAGAGAGGCGGTAATATAGATGTCGGGCAACCTGACCCTTATGAACTTGGACGAACGTGCCTGGCAGTGGTGTCAAGCAAGGAAGCCAAAGATAGTTGAAGGAAAACAAAAATTTGATCAACCCGAGACCGAAGCAGTGGCAGAAAAGATGTTACAACTTGCTGAGCTTCAGAAACAAGAAAAGTTCAAACCCCAAAGGGACAAGGATGCGTTCAGTACAACCATTGGGTCCAAAGAGCATGGAGGCCGCATTAGAGGCATGTCCTCTAAGTTGAGCATCAAGGATGGGTTCAAGAAGGACTGGGCTAGGTACAGGAGCCATGACCGCTATGAAGAAGAAATCATGGCAGGAGCAGAGAATGCCATGCAGGCAAATTTTAAGGATTTGTTCATGGCAACACTTGCGCAGTAGCAGTCGTGAATTCTTTTGTTCAACCCATCGCAAGAGGTTATGCAGCAACAGATGGTGGCCATACCCCCTCCAGTACTTAATCAAGTGAGTACATGTGCTCAGAGCAGTGCCGCCTCGACCACAGCAAAGCCATACCCGGTGGATACCATAAAGAATATTACTCCATACTTGTTGCTCTATTCGATCGACAGAGCTGGAAAGACAAAGGAAGTTGCCAAGACCCAAGTGCATCCGGCTAGGGGTTTATTTGAGGGAAAACCGATCCCGCCCCTATATGCATGCGTACAAGTGGAGCAACTCTTGAAATCAAGCTACGTGGATAATGAGATAGACATCCCCACTGCAGATGGGAAGAATTGCCTTGGAGAATGTGTCAGCAGCACCATTCTGTGGCATAAACGAGATATCTTACTGGTTGGTCATGTACCTTTGTTTGCTCCGGACCATATCTCGCCAGCACCACAACAACAAGAGCAGGGGGCAACACCAGAGCATACACTACGACCAGCATCACCAACGGCTCCAGTATCACAAGAGCCATCACCACATGCTCCGCCATCACCAGTGGCTCTAGTATCACGAGAGCCATCACCAACGGCCTGGCGATCATTGCTGGCTCAAACATCACCACCACCACGAGAGCCATCCCCAAAGGCCCCGGTATCGCCACCACCACGAGAGTCATCACCACAAGCTCTGCCACCAGCCCGATCACGAGAGGATACTCCACCGGCCCGATCACAGCTGCCTCGAGTGTTGCGGTGTTGCCAAAACGACAAAGAAGGGTTAGAAATTGTGAATAGATGGCACACTGCAAATAAGAAGTCTGATGAAAAGGATAAGAAAGCTATGTCAAAGGGTAATCCAGCAAATTTTAGTGCCAGCAGACTATCGGGATTTTCCATGCCTCGCACGAACACAGACCATAGAAAGGAAATTGGGGTTGATGACATTCAAGACCTAGAAAATGCTCCTATGAAAATTTTAGTACGAAAAAGACTTGCTACCGGACTGGGCACTAAGGGATTGTCCAAGTTTTATACAGAGGATGCACAACGACACGACTAAACAATAGCTTAGGGTTTTAGAAGACTAACGCAACAAGAATGAGTTGAAACGGATCTAAAACGACAAGGTAGGGCGAAAGCAAGGCTCCAGGGACTTGTTTGCAAAGAAACTGAACTTCCAGGGGCTAAATCTAAAGAAATTAGGGGCTAAAACGCAATTAAACCCTAAACAGAGGGCCGTGGGTGCAAAACCGGAGGTCCTGGACAGCGGGTACTAATTCTAGAAAGGTCAGGGGTCTGAACAAAAAAGAAAGGACTTAACTCTAATTATTTTTCTACTGATCAGGACTGCGGGTTGATTTCTGGAAAGCCTAGGGGCTTTTCTGCAAAGGTTCTGGGGACGGCTAGGGTTTGGCTCAGTCGGGCGGATCTGGTCCGTTGGATCAGGATCGGACGGTAGGGTGTGGGTCGGGCGATTCGGACGCGGCTCGACGGAGTAAGGGTCGGGCGATTACGCGGCTCTTGACGCCAGATTTTGACACGTGTTGAATCGGCGTCGGGAGGAGAAGATTGACCGATGCGGCAGATCTGAAGGCTACAGGAAGGAATCGGCCGATTGAAGTAACAGTTGGAAATCAGCCGATTGGTGGCACAGCCTATGCCAACAGGATGGGATTATTTCAGAGGATCCTGGTCAAAAGCTTGTCAAAGGGAGCACGCTAAGTCGGTCGAGGAGCAATTGAAGGAAATCTTGATTGGATTAGGGAGCGGCGGCGGAAGATTCTGCGGGAGTCCGTTTCCTTTTTAAATTCCGTATAGATATAGTAATTTAAATAAGGTTGTAACAAGTCGTGACCGACCAGGAGTCCTAGCTTTAGGGTATAAATAGGAGTCGTCAGGGTCTTACAAAAGGAGGATCACATCAATCAACAACAGTACTTCTACTTTACCAGCAATTTACTTTCAAGTCGGCGACTTCGCCAATATTTTCTTCTTCCACGAGTTCGTACGGATTGACAGGGCTGCATCAACTTGATCTCCGGCCAATTGGTAGGTTCCGTTTACCGAGTAATATCCGAGCTTTAACTACGGGCGCATCGCTGTAGTTTCGTTTGGATTTATTCACCAGTTATCGATATTTACTAGAATTGCAAGTTTTACCTGTCATTCTAGTATTATCACCAGTTATCCAGCTTGAGATCAGAGTAATCGGCTTCGTCATTGCCTTTCTTCGATTTATCATCTCACGGCCGATTAGATCTATTTCAAGTGTTGTTCTTGCAGTAGTCGTCTAGATCGCTCCAGCAGTTTTCTTTACGATTACTACACGATCATCCGCTGATCCATAGCCGATCATCTATATAGCAAATCGGCCGATTCGCCGCCGACGCGCTCCTCAGGACAGATCGGAATTCCAGCCGATCGACGCGCCTGGAATTTAATACTCTATTTCCTTGTCAATCAACAGGTCAGATTGACTGGCACGCCGCGCGAACCGCACCAGGGCGATAACCCGAACAGGAGCTAAGCAGATTCTCCCGGGTCGTGTGTCCGACGCTGAAGACCCATCGGCCGATTCCTATCCGGCCGATTTTAGCGCCAACACACTTCTAGCACGCCCAGTGGGACGATCCAAGATCCGATATGTCGAAAAACGCAGAAATCTCTGACAGCAACATCATTGAGGTCCCAGAAGCTGATCTCAAGGACGACCAGAGGGAAGAATTGGCCAAACATCTAGAAGACTACAAGAAGATGTACCTCCAGTCGTTCAGTCATACCAGAAGCGGGGAGGCAGTCAAGAAGGCTCCTATTCTAGCGCCTCGCCACATCACCATCGCTGAGGACTCGGGCAAGATGTCAGAGATGATTCAACAGTCCGTGTATCAGGCGTTCATCGACCAATCCTCAGTGATGACCAACACAGTGTATAACGCCGTCGTCAACTCTCTGTCCAGCGGAGGAGTCCAAGGCTATCAGGGACCGACATATGCCCCCCCAACTACTCTGCCAGCCAGAAGCCTACCATACACATCCCAATCGGCTCCTCAGCCGATGTTGACGCAACGCGAGGGGTACAACTCTCCACCACCCCCGGCGTCTCCAAGATACAGCGGTGCACCATGTCTCCCATCACAGACGCCGCTTCAACCCGTTCAGATGGCTTCTATGCAATCGCTACCAACAAGCTCTGCACCTTGGGGAACATCAGCCACAGCGTATTTTCCCGAGCCACCGAATGGGCATGGCAGTTATTCGGTCCAGGTGCCATACCAATCGGCCGCCCGGCCGACGGTTTCCCAGTATCAGCCGATCTTATCAGAAATCAGCAGGGGGGCAAACACTGTGGAAGCATTCAGAGGCACGGCGCCAGCAGTGACGTACGAAGGGGGGACAGACTCGTTTCGCCATCAACTATCGGCCGCTCAGCAAAATTCGCCGATTCATCACCCGGCCGCACCAGCCCTTCAGCACATGCCCGCGCCACGAACAGCTATTCATCAGCAGCAGGTGGACTGGACGGCAAGAATAGCAGAAGTGATCCAGGATCAGTTTGGATTGAAGCCAAAAGTTCAAACTTATACTTACAAGACGCCGTATCCATCGGCCTATGACTCGCTGCCGTTCCCACACCGCTACAAAGTTCCTGATTTCACCAAGTTCTCAGGGACGGACGATACATCCACTGTGGAGCATATCAACCGATTCATCATCCAGTGCGGAGAAGCTGCCACGCAAGATGCTCTGAGGGTGCGTTTATTTTCATCGTCTCTGTCCGGATCGGCCTTCCAGTGGTTCACAACCTTACCGCCAAATTCTATCGTTACTTGGGCCGATCTGGAGAAACAATTCCACAAGTACTTCTACGCAGGGGTACACGAGATGAAGATCTCGGATTTGACCAGTCTCAGGCAGAGGAGCGATGAACCAGTGATGGGGTATATACAGAGATTCAGAGAAATCAGGAACAAATGCTACAGTTTGGCTCTGACTGATGCACAGTTGGCCGATATCGCTTTCCAAGGCCTCTTGCCACAGATCAAAGAAAGATATGCCGCCCAAGAATTTGAAAGCCTGAGCCAAATCGTCCACCGATTGTCAGGACAAGAAGTCCGACCGTTTGAACAGCGGAGGAACTTCCAAAAGAAGGTGGCATATTTGGAGGGATCTGAATCCGATGCGGAAGAAGAAATCGGCCTGGCAGAATGGGACATTCAGCTTGCCCCTTTGGCAAGAAGGAGCCAGAGACATTCGGCTTCGACACGTCAAAGGCCGATAAAATTTTTGATCTACTGCTTCAGGAAGGGCAGATTAAGCTGTCTCAACATCACACAATCCCTACGGCCGATCAGCTTAAGAAGATGAAATACTGCAAGTGGCATAACGCTACTTCTCATGATACAAATGAATGCAAAGTCTTCCGCCAGCAGATACAATCGGCCATCGAGCAGGGGCGGCTTAAATTTGAAACTCCAACCAAATCGGCAAAGCTGACGTCAATGCTGGAGGGAACTCAAGTCAAACCAAGGTGCTGACGTCAGAATCGGCGAGAAGAAGCGGCGCCGTCGACCCCAGGAGGCAGATCACGTCAGAAGAAATCCGAAGGAACGGGCGAGGACCAGAACAACCACGCAAGCCCGTCACCTCCCAATTCTTACTCAGTAAATATCGGCAGCAGCAAGAACAAGCACGATACTAGGAAGAGACGATACGTCGGCATGAAGATCATTGGCAATGTCCGTTCTTCATCCACTGCTGGGAGAACGACATCAGGTTGCCGTCTGCCGATAACTGTCCGGAGTGTAACGGATTAAGCTGCAACGATCGTCCAAGGCCACACTCTAGGGACAGAGGGTCAGAGCTGATCAGCAGAAATCGGCACGAAGAACGGCGCGTTTCAGTGCATGATCGGCTGGGGGGCAGAGTTGACCAGTACAGCAGGTCAAAAAGCAAGATCGGCCAGCGAGATGGACTGGGGGGCAGGATCAGCGCGCACGATCGGCTGGAAGAGATGGCCGATGATAGGGTATCAGACGAAGATCCCCTAGGAAGGGAACCAGATTGGGAACACGCCAGGTCATCGGCCAAACCAGTGAATCCCAGGTGGTGTCCCGATGGCCTGTCCAGATCCCAGAAGCGAAGGATCCAACGCCTACGCCAGTGGGAACATCAAGAAGAAGAACAGAGACAGGTGCCAGAGAGAAGGAATGTCAAATCTCGGGTTTGGCGCCCAAAGAAAAATGATCAAGAAACAAGCAACCAAGAATCGACAGCCGAAATTGATATGGTGTTCATACTGCCGATGGAGTTCATGGCGCCCAACGATCGGGATAAAATGAAAAGAACAGAAGAAGAGCAAATGGCACAACTGGTATTAGAGCCGATGACAGCTACGTTTGAGAAACCAGAAGAGGAAAAACGACAGCATCTTAAAGCGCTGTTTGTCAAAGGCTATGTCAACGGAAGACCCGTCACCAAATTACTAGTAGATGGAGGCGCGGCAGTTAACATCATGCCGTATGCCATGTTCCGCAAGCTGGGCAAGGGCGATGATGACCTCACCAAGACAGACATGATGCTGAAGGATTTCGAAGGCAACGTGTCGCCCGCCCGCGGAGCGCTCTGCGTCGACCTCACCATCGGCAGTAAGACCCTCCCTACCACTTTCTTCGTTATTAATGGCAAAGGGTCCTATAATACGCTTCTTGGTCGTGACTGGATACACGCAAACTGCTGTGTCCCATCTACAATGCATCAATTCCTTGTGCAATGGGTCGGCGACAGTACAGAGATAGTCGCTGCCGATTCCGCCTACAGCGTTGCAACGGCCGATACACAACAGTGGAGCTGCGAGCACGTCAAGTGTATATCTGGCAGGACTTGGGACACTGACTTTCTGAGAGTGTCCGATTTTGGTCTACAGCCGATCCAAGCAGTCGGCTCTGAAGATTCAGAATAAATGGATCAACTCGTCCGAGAAGATGGGAAGCTTGGACATGGGTTCACGTCGGCCGATTTATTAGAGTTGGTAGATTTGGGAGATAGCAGCAAATCAAGGCCGACGTACATTAGTGCCAACTTGGATTCTGAGTACAAATGTAAATTGATAAGTTTATTGCAAGAGTTCAAGGATTGCTTTGCTTGGGAATACCATGAGATGCCTGGACTAGACCGATCTATTGTTGAACACTAGTTACCTATAAAATCAGGATATCAGCCATATCAGCAACCTGCACGACGGTGTAACCTCAAAATTCTACCTGACATAAAGGCCGAGATTACAAAGTTGATTGAGGCAGGATTTATTCGGCAGTGCCGCTACGCCGAATGGATTTCTAACATTGTGCCTGTATACAAAAAGAATGGAAAATTATGTGTGTGCATCGATTTCAGGAACTTGAATCAGGCTACGCCGATGGATGGATATCCGATGCCAACGGCCGATATCTTGGTGGATGCTGCCGCAGGCCACAAAGTCATAAGTTTCATGGATGGGAATGTCGGGTACAATCAGATATTAATGGCCGAGGAAGATATTTCGAAAATGGCTTTTAGGTGCCCAGGCCATCTTGGTTTATTTGAATGGGTGGTTATGACTTTCGGCTTGAAGAACACCGGCGCTACATACCAACGGGCCATGAACTACATCTTCCACAAGCTCATTGGTTCTTCGGTGGAAATTTATATAGATGACGTCGTGGTCAAGTCAAAAGGTCACCAAGATCATCTGGCCGATTTACAGGAAGTGCTGGAGTGCACAAGGAAACATGGGCTGAAGATGAACCCAAACAAGTGTGCATTTGGCGTATCGGCCGGGCAATTCTTAGGATTTATGGTCCATGAGCGCGGGATAGAAGTCAACCGCAAGACCATAGACGCCATCAACAAAGTGGTGGCCCCACAAAATAAAACTAAGCTACAGTCCCTCATCGGCAAAGTCAATTTCATCAGAAGATTCATATCCAATCTGTCAGGACGTATTCAGGCTTTTACCCCTCTATTGAAATTAAAGCCCGACCAGGAATTCATATGGGGAGAAGGACAGCGCAAGGCACTGGAGAATATCTAGCAGTATCTGGTTTCACCTCCAGTATTAGTTCCACCACAGCCTGGTAAGCCGTTCAAGTTATATTTATCGGCTGATTAACAGGCTATTGGATCGGCGTTGGTACAGGAGTTTGAAGGGAAAGAACGAGTGGTATACTACGTCAGCAGAAGACTTTTAGACGCCGAAACAAGATATTCCTCGGTGGAGCGACTATGCTTGTGCTTGTACTTTTCATGTACTAAGCTCAGGCACTATTTGCTGTCGGCAGAATGCACAGTCGTGTGCAAGGATGATGTGGTGAAGTATATGCTATCATTGCTGATTTTGAAAGGGCGGATTGGGAAATGGATCCTGGCTCTGTCAGAATTCGATTTAAAGTATGAATCGGCCAAAGCCATCAAAGGTCAAGTGATGGCCGATTTCATAGTTCAGCATTGTGGACCAGAAATTGCCACCGTTGAACCAGTTCCATGGACTCTATATTTTGATGGTTCTTCGTGTGGGGTCGGATCATGAATCGGCATTGTTCTTGTGTCGCCTCGAGGGGCAACTTATGATTTCTCTCTGCCGATAGAAGCCTCTGCAACTAATAACCAGGCGGAATATCGAGCTGTTCTAAAAGGCATCCAATTATTAAGGGAAGTCAGGGCTGATGCAGTCGAAATCTTTGGGGATTCCATGCTCATTGTGGATCAGTTGACGGGACGATCTGAGTGCAAGGACGATATCTTGAGAATTTATTATGAGGATTGTCTTCGGCTTTTAAAAGAATTCAAGTCTGCAATAATTGAGCATATCCCCAGGAATTATAATGAAGAAGCCAACAGACTGGCCCAACATGCTTCTGGGTATCGGCTGATTCAGGGAGCGATGACGCTGGAGCTCGCGGCCGATGACTGGCGAAAGGAGATCGCCGATTATTTGAGAAATCCATCCCAAAAGGTGGATCGGCGAACACGTTTTCAGGCTACAAAGTATGTGTTGCTCGAGGATGATTTATTTTATCGGACGATTGATGGAGTTCTTCTCAAATGCCTGGGAACAGAAGAGGCAAAGGTTCTGATGGGAGAAATCCATGAAGGCGTGTGTGGAGCTCATCAATCGGCTCACAAAATGAAATGGATGATCAGGAACAATGGATATTATTGGCCGACCATTCTTGAAGATTGTTTCAGGTACTACAAAGGATGCCAAGACTATCAGAGGTTTGGCAATGTGCAGCGCGCACCAGCATCGGCTATGAATCCGATAATTAAGCCGTGGCCGTTCAGAGGTTGGGGAATAGATCTCATCGGACAGATTCATCCTCCATCTAGCAAAGGGCATAAGTTCATATTGGTGGCTACAGATTATTTTACTAAGTGGGCGGAGGCAGTTCCTTTAAGGAACGTAACATCGGCCGATATGATTGAATTTGTTAAAAGCCATATTATATATCGATTTGGTATTCCTCAAACCATCACAACTGATCAAGGGACAATGTTTACTTCTGGAGAGTTCGGAGAATTCGCCGCTGATATGGGGATTAAATTATTGAATTCTTCTCCATACTATGCTCAAGCCAATGGCCAAGCAGAGTCATCTAACAAAGGGATAATCAAGCTAATCAAGAGGAAGATAGAAGAGCAACCCAAGAAGTGGCATATGTCTTTGGCTGAATCTTTATGGGCATACAGGATGGCTTGTCATGGAGCCACTAAAATATCCCCTTATCATTTGGTTTATGGTCATGAGGCGGTCTTGCCATGGGAGGTAAGAACAGGGTCAAGACGTATATCGTTACAGGATCAGTTAACGGCCGATGACTATTCCTTTCTTATGAAAGACGAACTCGACGATTCGGCGGGTTTACGGTTGAGAGCCCTGATTAGCATAGGAGAAAACAAGAAAAGGGTGGCTAGATGGTATGACAAAAAGGTCAAAATTAAACAGTTCTCTCAGGGGGATTTGGTGTGGAAGTTGGTGCTGCCGATAGGGTCTAAGGATCCCAAATTCGGTAAATGGTCACCCACTTGGGAAGGGCCGTATAGAATCGGCCGATGTGCCCCTGGGAATGCATATGTTCTGGAGACAATCGAAGGGAAGGAATTCCCAAGAGCTTTAAACGGGCGATATCTGAAGAGGTACTATCCAAGCATTTGGGTAGATACATAACTTGCAGCAGAATATGTCAAGATAACATGGCCGATTTCTCATCGGTTTTCTGGCTACACGTCTGGCGAAAGAAACATTGGGATTCATTATTGAATGGAAATTACAGATTACACGGCCGACATGGTATAAGTCGCCCTTAGAATAAAAATACTGGTGTATCTACTGATTACGCCTACGCTGGATTTCTCTCTCGATGCGACCCAGTTTTATCATAAGGGTGAGCCTTTTCTCTTTCGGGTCCTCTACAGTGGCTTTAGTTTCAGCTTGGTTGCAGAGTTCTTTCAGCAGGCGGGTCTTCTCCTCTTCCAAATCTTCCATGGCGACTTCAGTTTTGGCTTTGCAAGGAAGTGAAGAATTTTTTTTAGAAGATGGTCGCTTGCGGACCAAAAGATGAGCATTTATGAGATCCGAATATTCCTGGACAGCGGCAGGGACATGATCTCTGAGTTCCTCAGCATGAGTTCTTATCAGATTTCTGTCTGCCTGTGATAATGGCTCTTCTGAATGCATGATTTCTATCGCTCGTTCTAGATCAGAGCTGAGACGGTTTGGCTAAACAGAAATAAAAGGAGTTACCTAGTATCGGAGCGATTGAGATGCCTGAGAGAAAAAGGTAGAGGGGGAGTTCATACCTGGTTGACAGAGGAAGAGGATGAGGAGGACGAACAAGACATCTTGCCATTCGGTTGGGATAGTAAAAGAAGGAGAAGAGATAAGTGATGCGTGTGCCTCTACAGATGGTGAGCGGTCTGCGTATAAATGAAGAGGAGGTAGATGGATGGTGAGACACGCCCTATCGGAGTAAATGCATACATGAATGCAAGGCAGACTGAAGGAGCAGTTCAAAACCAAATCGGCGCAGTGACATTGAAGGAGCAATAATGTTTAACATATTTTTTACAACCCAAGGAAAGCATCTATGGCTACAATCGCTCATCGTCTAATTTGATCGGCCGAGTCTACTATTCTCTAATCGTTATCGGCCGATCCTGGTACTTCTGATACACGGCGACGGAGCCTTATTGTTTCACGGAACAGATGTTGTCTTTCTTGCTTCAGCTCGCTGATCATGGTTGGGAGTTCTTGGAGCTTCTTCTCTTCAGCGGCTATCTCTTTGGTTACTTGTTCCATCTCCTTGGCTAGTTCTGCTCTCCTCCGTTTCAGCCGATCTATTGCGCCGACGATGTCCGGACGGCAGTTTTCGAGGAAGTTGATTCTGTGGTGTACTTCCTGAGTCCGATGCTTGTACGAGTCAACCTCCTCCTGAGTTTTGGCCATCTGAGCACGATCGGCCATACGTTGCAGCGCCCTGGAAACCGGAATCTGCATGCCCTCTATATAGGCAGCATACCCCAAATTCTCCGACACTTCATCCGGAATGTGATCTTTGACCTCGTTGAAAAGTCGTCGGATCAGCGATGCATCTTCCACCAACCGGCCGATGTCATCTTGGAGGAGAGTACGAATGCTTTCGAGCTTGGAATGGACATCGTCGGAGGTAGAGCTTGATGGAACTGCGTGTGAGGCGATTTCTTCTTCATCGGCCAAGGAGACAGCAAAAGAAAAGATGCTGTTGTTGGGAGTATCTTGCTCCTGTAGGGAAACAAAGTAAAGGGTAAGCAAGCGGTGAAAGGAAATCGGCTGATTCTAATGGAAAGATTTTTACCTCTTTGAAACGAATCTCTCTTGCCTGCGCCGGTGGAAGTATTTCCCTTGTTTCAGGGACTGGTACACATGGTTCGCCGGAAGAAGAAGATTCGATCGTTATTAGTGCTCCGCTTGGGCCAGCTTCCTGAGAAAAACATAAATTCCCGTGAGAATACTAAGGGGAATTGAAATAAGATGGTGATAGAAATTTGCTATACCTCTGTGGGTCTCCCGGCCGATGCCTGTTGTGGAGTTTTTATAGGCGTACCCAAATCGACCTGCATCAAAATTGGTTAGGTTTTCTGAATATTAAGGATTCAGGGTAAGAGATCATATACCTCGGCAACAGGAGCTGCTGGAATCTCAGTCCCCACTTGAGATGCGGCCGATAGTTGCGGAGACGTTGGTGGGACAACTTGTGCAGCCTGGCAAAGGGGTAGAATTGATGTCAGTAGAAGATTTGGAGAATATATGAGATAAATAAGGTTACCTGAATAGCTTCTACTAATAGTGATGCTGCAGCAGCCCCGACTTCGGCGGTGACTTGAGGATCGGCCATCTCGACAACCGGTAAGGGTAAAGGACCCGAGGTCTCGGCGGGTGTCACCTCTACTTGATCGGCCGATCCAACGCGGGGAGTCTCGGCCGATACCATTGCTATCTGACTGGCCGATCCGATGCGGGAGATTTCAGCCGATGCTATTGCCGTCTGATCAGCCGATCCAATGCGAGCTTGCACCCGACGGCTAGTTATCTTTGATGTTGGCCTCTTTGGTGCTCGCCTTGATCGGCCGGTGGAGATATCTCTGATAGTTGGAGCATGGAAGCCGATGAGTGGATACGGCGTGTATTGGAGATGGCTATCAATCGGCCGGCCGCTTCGGCTCCGCATCGGGGGAACATGGCTTTCAGACTGAAGGGATAAACATAAGTTAACAACAAGATGGTAATGTAACATTGGAATCGGCAAAGGAAAAAGGACATACCGCTGCATTTGGGTCGATGTTCTCTGGGTCCAGAATGTTGCAGTAAAATGATGGAGATTTACAGAAAAGATGCTGCTTCCATTCTGCCCACCATAGTTTATACTGCTGGGTGGCGAAAGAGACAATTGACCAGCCATTCAAGTCAATAGTGCTGGAGTCGGGTACTAGATCGCACAGCCGATTGTACTCAAGACTTGAAGTTAGTCCATCTCTGAATTTCGCCTGGCCGGCGAAATAGACTCGAATCGGCAGCTGGCCAAAACCCAGTTGCCTTGCCGCAGCCGATGGACAGTAAAATTCATAAGTGGGTGAGTCCTTTCCTGAGAAGAAGTTGGCCGGCAGGATCCCCGGCTTGATCAAGATGTCCATCAACTCTCTGTCAAAGGTATGGGTGGTGAAATCAAAACATACAGGCAACTCGAAAATTGGCTCTACTGCCTGATATGGGTGCCAGTTGATCATCTCTTCACTAAGGCCATTGTAGAAGCATCTGAAATATTCAGCTGTGCGGGTGGCAGTGAATTGGCAGCCGGGAAAAGCCGATACCGCTTCTCCAAAAGACCTGCAGCGGCGACGGACCGATGGGTTCTCCTCTGACTCGACGTTGGGAAAGGTCTTTGTTTCTATCCGCTGCTGAGAAACCTTGCTCATGTGTAAGTTGAGCCAGAGGGTGATGAACCACCAAGGACCGCCTGGGTTCCCTATCGGCTCCCACTTCGACAGCTTGACGCTGATTTGGTGCATCAGATGGTAAGCCGATCCCAGCAAATGTTTACCGAGGGGGATGGCCGATCCTTGTGAAAGAGCCTCTGCCAAAGATTGAGTGTTGGAGGAGGGGCCGACCGCTCTGCCATAGAAGAAATGCTTCTCTAGCCACATCATCAAGAAGGCAGTATGCTCCCTCTGCGAGACTGTCCCTGTCTTCATGTTTTTACTGATGCATCCTTTCCACCCGCCGATTCCTCTGGTCGCCAACCGATGAGATGGCTTGAAAAGATAATTGAAAGGGGTATCGGCGGAGGAAACATCGAGGCCGGTCAACAGCAGAACATCGGCCAAGGTCGGGGTCATGGGTCCGTGTCCAAAAAGGAATGCGTTAAGTGCATCGGACCAGAAGTAAGAGGCTGCCATAACCAAAGGTTCGTTCCTTTCCATCTGAGACAGGGATAAGTCTATGCACTGGCCGATTTTGAGTTCTTCCCATTGAACCTTCCAAGACCCGGCTACCCTCTGGTACCATTCTCTCCACCCGGGTGTTTCATTCGGCCAGGATCTGAAAGTGCCTACCCAATGATCTAAATCCATGGATGACTGCTTAAAAGGGATCCTATGGGTTTCTAAACTAATCAGATCCGTTGGATCAGGGCTCCCCATAGGGCCCAAACAGATGAGGTCAGGGGATTCTGAAAAAGGAATGGTGATTCAATGCCTAAGTGCCTAAAAAAGGGAAAAAAGGAAGAAACTGAGAAAGGGTCCGGAAAATACTGAGGCAGTAAAAAGGCAAAAAGGGAAAAATTTCGAGCATTTACCTCTGGGATGGAAGCCATCGTCGCCGATGACGCCGCTGGGGAAGTCGTCGATTGGGCCGCCGCCATGAAAGGAGTAGCCGATGGAGTCTCTGTAGATGGGGTGGTCGCCGATGGAGACGCCATTGGGGATTGGAGCAGGCCGTGGATGAGATCGCCGGAAAAGGGGAAGCACTTGGAAATCAAAAGAGCTTGGAGGAAGACGAACAGTGATGCGACGGAGAGAATGCTAGATTCGTGGGGAAGGATGGGCGGAGAAAGCCAGTACTTAAGAGAGATCAGGGAAGCGAGGGCAAAGATGGTATTTTTACCGCGCCGTCTGCACGAGTTCCAGAGGAGCGGTCGTTTCGCGCGCCCGGTTCGAGAAAATTGCAATCATTGTGCCGCGGAACGGAAGGAGATTTTTACTGCGCCTGTTTCGGAGGAAAGGATTAAAGAAAAGAGTTTCGAAGGAAAAGTTATATTTTACTCCGAAACTGGGGGGCATGTGTTGACGCCAGATTTTTACACGTGTTGAATCGGCGTCAGGAGGAGAAGATTGACCGATGCGGTAGATCTGAAGGCTACAGGAAGGAATCGGCCGATTGAAGTAACAGTTGGAAATCGGCCGATTGGTGGCACAGCCTATGCCAACAGGATGGGATTATTTCAGAGGATCCTGGTCAAAAGCTGGTCAAAGGGAGCACGCTAAGTCGGTCGAGGAGCAATTGAAGGAAATCTTGATTGGATTAGGCAGCGGCGGCGGAAGATTCTGCGGGAGTCCGTTTCCTTTTTAAAGTCCGTATAGATATAGTAATTTAAATAAGGTTGTAACAAGTCGTGACCGACCAGGAGTCCTAGCTTTAGGGTATAAATAGGAGTCGTCAGGGTCTTACAAAAGGAGGATCACATCAATCAACAACAGTACTTCTACTTTTCCAGCAATTTACTTTCAAGTCGGCGACTTCGCCAATATTTTCTTCTTCCACGAGTTCGTACGGATTGGCAGGGCTGCATCAACTTGATCTCCGGCCAATTGGTAGGTTCTATTTACCGAGTAATATCCGAGCTTTAACTACGGGCGCATCGCTGTAGTTTCGTTTGGATTTATTCACCAATTATCGATATTTACTAGAATTACAAGTTTTACCTGTCATTCTAGTATTATCACCAGTTATCCAGCTTGAGATCAGAGTAATCGGCTTCGTCATTGCTTTTCTTCGATTTATCATCTCACGGCCGATTAGATCTATTTCAAGTGTTGTTCTTGCAGTAGTCGTCTAGATCGCTCCAGCAGTTTTCTTTACGATTACTACATGATCATCCGCTGATCCATAGCCGATCATCTATATAGCAAATCGGCCGATTCGCCGCCGACGCGCTCCTCAGGACAGATCGGAATTCCAGCTGATCGACGCGCCTGGAATTTAATACTCTAATTCCTTGTCAATCAACAGGTCAGATTGAATGGCACGCCGCGCGAACCGCACCAGGGCGATAACCCGAACAGGAGCTAAGCAGATTCTCCCGGGTCATGTGTCCGACGCTGAAGACCCATCGGCCGATTCCTATCCGGCCGATTTTAGCGCCAACAGCGGCTCAGCGGAGTAAGGGTCGGGCGTGGCTTGGCGGCTCGTGCGCGGCTCAGATCTGTTCTGGCCGTTAGATCTAGATCGGGCGGCAGGGTAAGGGTCGGGCGAATCGGGTCGACTCGACAGAGTAAGGGTCGGGCGAATCGGGTCGACTCGGCAGGCGGCGCTGGGCAGCGGCGGCAAGCGAGGGCGGCGGCGGACGGCCGGAGCTCACCGAATCCGGTGCTCCGGGGCTCGGTTCAAGCCGGGGTTAGGCCGGGGAGAGAAAGGGCGGCACGGCGAAAGTGGTGGGGGTCACGGGACGGCCGTGCGGTGGCCGTAGACCGGCGACCACGGCGGCGGGCAGAGACAGAGCTCCGGCGACAAATTGGGGCCGCGACAGAGCAAGAGAGAGGGGGAAACAGGGATGGCTTGGTGCTCACCTCCTCGCGGAACTCCGGCGAGGGTTGTAGGCGTTGGAGAAAGAGCGGGACGGCGGGTCGACGGAGGGGTGCGGCTCGGGGTGGCGGCGTTCCTTCGGTGAGCGATTTCCAGTGGTGTGCGACGGTGCGGAGTGGAAGAAGAGGTTGACGATGGCTCTGGGTCCAAGGCGGGGCTCCGGCGATGGTCGCAGTCGACGGAGGGGCGGCGGGACAGCGGGTCAACGGCGCGGCGGCAACGGAGAGCTCAACTCGGGTGTAACGCAGGTGCTGAGCAGCGGGGCTCAGGCGTGCGGTGAAGCAGGCGTGGAAGAGGAGGGGCAGGGGTTCAGGCGCTGGTTTTATAGGGGAGGAGAGGAGGCGGAGCGGCCGGGGAAAGGAAGGCGGCGGCTCACGCGGCGGCCGGGATTGACGTGGGCGGAATTGCAGCGGTCGCCCGCGAAGGAAAGGGGCGGGTCGCCCGGGGCGCGTACCGCGGCCATTATGGCAGGCCAGCGTCGCGGGGAAGGAAAGGAGGAGGCGCGGGCGACGGGCGCGGGGGCGAACTGGATTCGGGGTGAGGAAGAAAAGGAAAGGGGAGGGAGGCACGGGAGGAGGAAGAAAGGAAAGTGGGAGCGGGAGGTAGGAGATGGCACCGACAGGTGGGTCCATGGTGGCAGTGAGAGAGAGGGAGGGGAAGGGAGAGAGGGACGGGTTGGGCCAGCTGGGCTTTGGGCCGCGGGAGAGAAAGGAAAGAGAGGAGAGGGAGAGGATTTGGGCGGGGCTGAGAGAAGGGAAAGAGAGAGAAAGATGGGATGGGCCAAAAGAGATAGGGAAGAGAGAAAAAAGAGATTTTAGGGTGGTTTTTTCGGATATTTTTATTTTGCAAACTCAAACACGCTAACAAACAAAAACCAATGCAACGACATGAATGCAACATACATAAAACTATTTTATTTAATTCAGAAAGATAATTATTTATTTTTTCTATACTAAATTCTCTGTAAAGAAAATAAATGTTGAAATTTTTATATAATTATGAGAAAATCATTGCTTTATTATTATTTTTTTTCTAATCACATGCTGAAATTGAATAATTTCAGGGTGTGACAAATATTTAATTGACATACATTATATTCTACAGGATGCAAACAATGCATGCCGTTATTTTAAAGCAAAATGTCTGATACCTTGACCCAGTAGTGATTTGCGAGTCAAGGCACGCCGGGCCAAAATGGATGAAGGATGACAATGACTTCATAATGAAATTTGAAATGCGCAACGAAAAAAAAGGAGCCAAAAAAAATTTCACCAAGAGACCATGAAGATGGTTGCGGCCTACATATCGCTTATGATGACACGATGGGAAGACATGGATGCCTTATATGCGCCAAACCACATCTAGTAAGTCTAATATTAATCATTTGATATAATAAACCTTTGCTCCGAATGCCTACAAATTGTATATAATATTTTTTTGCATGAATCACTGCATTGCTTTCCAACTTGAGCCAAAGCTTGGAAGAGTCCTCGTATTGGACTCCTTCGATTGGCCAAAAAATAGATACCAAGAATTAACAAATATCCTAGGATTGTGAGTGAATTTGTTATCTTTCCTATGTACATGATGCTAATTTCTCAACAGAAGTATACCTATATAAATTATTAACTTCCCTTTTCTTTCAATTCAAAATAGAGCATACCAGTTCTACATTCATAAAGGAGGAGCTCATCCCGCCAGCAAAACAAAGGAAATGACTAAGCGCACAAACTTCCCGTGCCACTAGCAACCTTACGATTCCGTATACTGTGGCTACTACATCTGCGAGCATATGCGGGTGCAAGGGAGATACCCTATTGATACCGAACGTGTAAGGGCCTACTCTTTATTAGGGATAGATGCATATATGTATATTATTTTTGACTGTAACTAAGACTTGCTTAATTTTTCTATGGCATTAATAATTGTAGATTCACCCGGAAAAGCACGTTGGAATGCTCCATGAGAAACAACTTCTAGATGTAGTCGATGATTTGTGCCATTTCATTCTACAAGAAGTGGTCAATGGGAGGGGCAAATTCTTTCACAAAGCACAAGAATTAGCAACGGATGATAAATACATTAGACTTTGTGAGTGGCACAATGAAGAGCACCGTGTTGCCTCTAGTAGCGTTCTTAGAGAATAGGGGAAAACATGTATTCAATGTGCACTTTAATGATGTACTCTAATGATGTTTTATTTTCATATAATTTAATTTTGTATGCATAAGTATTTTATCAAACTTATTCCATGTTTCGATCGCGAAATAGCTTGATAGATCAAAATTGGCGGGAATCCAAATCTAAATCTAAATTTTAAAAAATAGCGGAATACAGAACCGGATATTTCAAATTCAAATCGGTGAATTTTTTTGCGGGCTGATAATCGCCCGCCCATGGAAATGCATTTGTAGGGGCGGATCACCCTAGCCCCCCACCTGTCCATGTAAATCTATTTGTAGGGGCGGGTGAGGGCCTGGCCCGCCCATGGAAATGGATTTTCAGGGGCTGAAATATAGATGAATGGAAAATAGGGAGGCACATAAGAGAGATTGGTTGGACTGCACGGAACTATATATATATATATATATTGGTTTGGTTTTTATTGTAATGCTCGGTACCCACTTATCTTTACTTTTATATAAAAGAGAGTAACTATATCGTCTTCATCCATCACGCAGAAAACCACGCAAATGTTTATAGTAGTGAGACTACAATTATTACTCTTTAGTGGTGCAAAAAGTTACATTTAAAATGTATAAAACATAAAATATATCATGTTATTAAAATTGTATTAGTTTCAGTCATAGCAACGCACGAGCATGTTTGCTAGTGTGTGTATATATATATACATGGGAGTAGTTACACGTGCGTGTAGAACGAATTTTTCCTATATATGTATATGTATATATATAGCTAACTATTTCACTCCCAGTGTATTTTACAACGGCGGCGGCGTCCAACTCCGGCGAGCATCCCATAATTATTACCCCACCCGCAATTAAAGCAAATACCGTAACACCCATCGCGTGCAAACTAAATAAGTAAAAGCCCAGACCATCTTTTACTGTCCACGTTTGCTTTATGGAGCGGACCTGGCTAGGACCTATTGGGAACCAGTGCATCTGGGAGCGGCGGTCTCCCCCCGCACTCTCGGTTGTCGACGCGTGCGCCTGTCATGCCCCCCGGCAAACCCCATGTCCGACTGCGTCGCGACTGCAGCAGACCCAGCAGGTACACTGCCCGCTGGACGTGGTTGTCTGCGTAGCTGGCCGGCTTTACTGACGCGCCGAGGAGTTGCGGATCCTCCCAACTCTTGTCGCCAGCCAATCAAAATTTGCTAGCATGAATTTCTCTAGGCAGCGGGAAGCGGCAGCGCAAGCCACCAAAACAGGGATGGGCAGATACAACAGGTCAGTCAACCATCCACATCTGTTCATCTTCTCCCAATACTCATTCACCCCATGCTGCCTATATCAGTGCCAGAGAATCTCACATACGTACTGGGCGGGGAGCCCCGGTTAGTACCGGTTTCCCGCCCGGTACAGGCCAGGTGGTACTAACCCACCAGCATTTTAGTACTGGGCGTAGCGTCCGGTACTAAATGGAGAAGTTAGTACCGGCTGGTAACACTAGCCGGTACTAAGCTGCTTGCCACGCCAGGCGTCGTGCGCCGCAATTATTACCACCAGTACTAACTTCTTTTTTTATTTGTTTTCATTTGAATTTCTTTATTTGTTTTAATTCAAATTCGTATTCGTATTCGTATCTATATAGCATAGCAAAGACGTATGTAGCTAGAGATATATATATATATATATATAAATATATATATATAAAAGTAGGAGAGGGTCGCTACTATTAATTATTTAGACACAATTTGCCTCTTTCTTAGTCCTATTTTTTTGCTGCATTTATGTCGTGCCAATCCAACAAAAGTCCTTATTTTATTTCATTTTTGTATCTAATTGCATTGTATTTCCATTGACAAAGGTCTATTGAACAAATAGAATTTGTAGATAACAGGGTCTCTTTATCGTCACTCCATATTAGGTATTTCTGTCTACACTTCGCTCAAATGATAGGGTTGCCCCCCTTGCATGTATTCTCATAGAGGATTTTCTTGTTTAAAGAGATTGCCAAAAAATGGCAATTTTGCCATTGTGATTGGGACCGCTCCTTTTTTACCGTTAGTGAAATTTAACGGGATCAGTTTCATTATACACACACAATTGATATACAATTTCATTATACAAGAATATGCACAAAAGTTTTTGCATACAATTCAACCATCACTGTCGTCATCTCTGTATGTATCTAGTCTAGCCATGCTTATCCTATGCTCTGCATAAAATTCTCCTTTGGGATTTATGACCTCATCTAGCAAGAATCCACATATTTCTTCTTGAACCGCCCTAACTCTTTCCGGTTCGATGAGGTCCTCTTTCATTTTGAAGATCTGTCATGCACAAACATTATTTATTTAAATCCATACTTGTACGGAATTAAAAGAAAGGAATCCTTCTTAATTTTTTACTTACTTCAAATTCTCTTCACGTCATTTTCTTCAGGCTGCAAAAGTTGCGCATGAACTCAGATACGCAGTACCCACATAAGTTATTTGCGGGCGCCTGTATCATACACTATACACACACACACACAGGGTTATGAAATATTAACGGTGATTAAAGAAATGGAACTAGATGTGCGAGAATTGTATTCATACCAGAATGTATGTTTTCTTGCACCTTCGATCTATACGTGATACAAAATAAAAGAGAGGATGAGAAAGCACAGAACTAGTAGAGCTACAATATAGAAATGAGAGGAGATACTTACATACAAAATACACTGAGGAGGGACTTGTCTAGAGCATCTTGATGGTATAGAAACCAAAGACTCTCAAACTCGATCCATACGTCATCGGGCCCCCGATGGAAATCGTCATTTTTAAATCGAGCTGCGAACATTATGGTTCCATCTCTAGATTCCTTCATGTACGATCTATGCAACTCCCGCATCCTCGTTGGAAGGATCTCCACCAACTCTGGCCACATAAGAGGTTCACCCATTTCAAATGGTTTTCTTTCTGACCCTGGGTGCTTCGGAATTTCAGGCTCCCCTAGGAGTTGGGGTTTTGTGAGAGTTGATTCCACCACAAACTCAGCCGTAGCTTCATTCTCCTTTGAAAGAACTACAAGTGGAGGTATTGATTGGTTCGGCTGTTCTCCGAGCTGGGGAACTTGGTTGTAGCGATGATTGCTCTTCTTCTGATAAGACTTTGTGATCGAGCGTTTGTAGTCCGATAGTCTTTCTTCCTACTTTCGTTGGCACATGGCTATGAAGTGCTTTTTCATGGCTGGATCGACCGGTTGTTCCGGCTCAGGCTTCTTTGGCGCGAGTTGTTCTTTAGCATGCTTTTTCAGGCTAGTGTCCAATTCCCCTTGAGTCATATCGTATGGTAACTTCTCGGGTGGAGGCTTCTCTTTCTTCTTAGGTTGGGTCTTCTTCGTCCTAAGAGGTGGCGGTGGGGGGACCCAAGCCCTTTTCGCATTCTTCTTGACCTTAGGAGGCGACGGACTCGTGCTAGGTTCCCTTTGACTAGCTGGCGACGGCGGATCCATGCCGTGGTCCATTTGATCGGCTGGTGATGACGGCGAATCCATGTTAGGGCCCATTTGAGCGGCTGGTGATGGGAGATCCATGTTGGGGCCCCTTTGAGTAGCTGGTGACAGCAGACCCATGTCAGTTTGTGGTGTTGGCGATCTTGGCCTTGCCATGTCCTTAGGAGATGCTACAGGATCTGTGGTTCCTCCCGGAAATCTTATGTACTGTTTGTTCCTGCAGATCCATGTGTGGAGGGCTTGTAGTAGTTCCTGTTCTCCATCAACTCCGGGGATCTCGAGGTTGAGGTCTTCCCATCCTTTCTCAACTCGGTCATCCATGACTCTAGCATATCCTTCAGGAATCGGCGAACCATGAATTGTCCCACCTTCGACAGGTACTTCAGCAACACCATGAGCCACAACTTTGATCTTTTTTCTTTGTTGATAAAGAAGCTCGTAGGGGGTACTGACGATGATGTCGTGCATGGGGTAACATCATTGTTTGTTGTCTCCAACCATTTCAGTTCGGTCCACAGTTGGGTGCTCCATGGAAGCGGCGCTGCTTCGGCGTGGAGAGCCGAGCCCGGGGCTGCTCTCCATATTAGGAACTGATGGAGCACCTTGTTGTTGATTGGAAGCTGCCAATGCACTTTAAATCGTAGCTACTCTTTCTTCTAGGGCATGCACCTTTTCATCCTCTTCGGCCTTCCTTCTGAATCAGCTTCGATAAGTATTGATATTTGCACTGAAGCCATGCTTCCATGGAACTACACCCATGCCTCAGACACGTCCTGTGTGTTCCGGTGTCCCAAAAGCGTAAGTCAGCTTATCTTTCTCTCTATTTGGCTTCAAAGTTCCTGATTGAATGGCCTCAAGTGCCGTCTCGAGCCGTGCAGCCGCTTCTCTTAGTTGATCCGTAGTCACGAACGATCCATCCTCCGGATCTAGTGTGCCTCCATGAGCATAGAAGAAATACTTTGCTCGTAATGGCCAGTTGAATATCGCCGGTATGATTCCTTTTGCTATCAGGTCTTCTTCCATCTTTTGCTATTTTAGAATGGCCAATGAATATCCTCCTTGACCTAGATGATGGAAGTGAATCTTTTTGCTCACACTGGTTTTGGCCTGTTCTGTTCGACTCTCGCTGTCATCGGACAACTTATAATGCATGAATTCATCCCAGAAAGCACGTTGGTTCTTGAACTCTTTCTCAAAGTCAGGCATGAGGCCCTTTTTGATGTAGTCTTTGTTCAAGTTTTTCTTGAACGTCTGGAAAGAAATGGCCATCTTCCTCATGACCCATTTCTTGAAGACTTCCTCTTTCTCAAGTGGAAAATTGAAGTGTTCTTTGACTTGTCTCCACAACATTTCCTTCTCTGTGTCGGGGATGACATCTGCCTTATTATCAGTGCTTTTGACTTTCTTCCATAACTTGTAGCTGGTGGGGATATTTTCCCTAACATAATATCCACATTGGTTCACCACGGTCCTATCAACACCCTTGAGAGCCTTTGGTTCACCGTCTGAGTCCCTTGATGTGATGGTGGTATGCCCCTCCATCTTTCTTTTGGAGCCTCCTATCAACGCCCTTGGGAGCTCATTGGTCTTGGATTTGCTTGACATGTCCTTCACATAGAACACTTGTGTCACAACCTTGGCTAGGACGAATGGTTCATCTTTATATCCACTCTTTTTGAGGTCCACTATTGTCATCCCATACCGGTCTGTCGTCATGCCTCCTCCAGCTCGATTCACCCATTGGCAGCAAAACAGAGGAATCTTCAAAGATCCATAGTCTAGTTCCCATATCTCCTCTATGACACCAAAGTAGCTGTCCTTTTTTTCCATCATTGCCTATTGCGTCTATACGCACGCCACTATTTTGGTTCGTGCTCTTTTCATCTTGGGCTTTGGTGTAAAATGTATAGCCATTTATCTCATACCCTTGGTATTGCATGATTGTGATCTATGGTCCCCTAGCCAACCATTGAAGTTGTTCATCAATTGTGCCATCACCCATGAATTGTCGTCTGAGCCAAATAGCAAAGGTATCTATGTGATGACATGTGATCCAGGTCTCAGACTTGCCTAGGTTTTCAGACCGTACAATATTCATGTGCTCCTCGATATATGGAGCCACCAGGGATGAATTCTGTAGAACCGTGAAGTTTGCTTTGCGGATTTCCTTGTGAGGGATGTTAACATTAGATGTCTTCCCTAGTGTGCCCTTTCCCTTCAGTCTCCCTTCATGGCGTGACATGGGAACCCCGATCGGACTAAGCTCATCAATAAAGTCAACACAAAACTCAATGACCTCCTCTGATCTGTAGCCCTTAGAAGTACAACCTTCTGTTTGAGAACAATTGTGAATGTACTTCTTTAGGACTGCCATGTACCTCTCGAAAGGGAACATATTGAGTAGGACTACAGGGCCCAAAATGCTTATCTCTTTCACAATGTGCATGAGGAGATGTGTCATAATATTAAAGAATGATGGTGGAAACACCATCTCAAAGCTGACAAGACATTGGACCACATCATTCTATAAATTTATGAGCTTATTTGGATTGATTGCCTTCTGCGAAATTTCATTCAGGAAGGCACATAGCTTCACGATTGCCAATCTTAAATTCTCTAATAGAATACCCCTCAATGCAGCCGGGAGCAATTGTGTCATCAGGACATGACAGCCATGCGACTTTAAGTTTGTGAACTTCTTCCCTTTGATATTTATTCTTCCCTGTATATTTGAGGAGTATCCGGATGGTACCTTCATACTGTTTTAACAATCGAACATGCTTTGCTTCTCCTCTTTGCTGAGAGTGTAGCTAGCAGGACCCAAGTAGTGTTGTCCATTGTCTCTCTTTTCAGGACGTAGGTCTTTCCTTTGTTTCATTTCTTTCAGATCATGCCTTGCTTCCAGTGTATCTTTTCCTTGCCCATACGTGCCTAGGAAACCTAGCACGTTCACGCAAAGTTTCTTCGTCATGTGCATCACGTCAATTGTGTTGCAGACCTCTAAGGATTCCCAATATGGTAGGTCCCACAATATAGACTTCTTCTTCCACATTGGTGCATGCCCGTTTTCATCATTTGGAACTTGTTGGCTGCCACGACCCTTTCCAAACACTACACACACATCCTTTATCATCGAGAAAACACGCTTTCCGTCACAGAACATTGGCTAAGCACGAGTTTTTGCCTCCCCTTTAAAATATTTGCATTTCCCTCTAAAGGGGTGGTTGAGGGGAAGAAATCAACGATGGCCCATATAAATGACCTTTCGACAATGTTTCAAATAAAAACTGTTGGTTTTATCTAGAAAGTGGGTGCATGCCTGGTATCCGTTGTTCGACTCTCCCGACAGGTTGCTAAGTGTAGGCCAATCATTGATGGTTACGAAAAGCAATGCTCGGAGGTTGAAAGTTTCCTGTTTGTACTCATCACACACACGTACACATTCTTCCTTCCACAACAGTAATAACTCATCAATCAACGGTCGAAGGTACACATCAATGTCGTTGCTAGGTTATTTTGGGCCTTGGATAAGCACAGGCATCATGATATACTTCCGCTTCATGCAATAACCAAGAAGGAAGGTTGTACATACATAGAGTCACAGGCCATGTAGTGTGGCTCCTCCCCCACTCGCCGAATGGATTCATTCCATCCTTACTCAAACCAAACCTTATACCCTTGGGTCCTTGTCAAACTCTAGGAATTCTCTGTTCAGAATTCTCCACTAGGACCCATCTGCGGGGTGTCTCAGCATCTGATCCTGCTTGCGCTCTTCTTGGTGCCACCGCATCAACTTAGTGTGTGACTTGTTTTTGAACAAGCGCTTCAAATGTGGTATTATAGGAAAATACCACATAACTTTAACAGGAATATTTTTGTCGGCATCATCAGTATCATTTTGCCTGATCATATACCGCTTTGCGTCGCAAACAGGACAAGCATCCAGATTCTCATATTCACCGCGATAGAGTATACAGTTGTTTGGACATGCATGAATCTTCTGTACATCCAATCCAAGGGGGCAAACAACCCTTTTTGCTTCGTATGTTGATGAGGGCAATTCATTGCCTTGGGGAAGCATATTCTTTACGATTCCCAGTAGCTCCTCAAAGGCCTTATCGGTAATACCATTTGCTGCCTTCCACTGCAGCAATTCCAGTGTGTTACCCAACTTCTTGTGCCCTTGTTTGCAATCTGGATACAATAACTTTTTGTGATCCTCTAACACCTTCTCAAACTTCTTTGACTCCTTCATAGTTTCACTATCTTTCTGTGCAACTAGCAAAACCTGACCTAGATCGTCATGTAGTACCTCTTCTGCGGCATTCTCTTCAGCCTCGTCCATTGGTTCATCATTAAAAGCACCCGCTTCATATGAGTGAGCTAGGTCCGGAATGTTGTTATCATCATCATTATCTTCATCGTCTTCCATCAGAACTCTAGGTTCACCGTGCTTGGTCCAAAGAGTATTGTTATCCATGAAACCCCTTTTGTAAAGATGGGCGTGTAGAGTGTTTCTTTTAGAAAATTCCTTGTTATTTCTGCAAAAGCAGCATGGACAACACATGAAACCTTTCGATGACCGGTGAACCTGAGCCGCATCGAGAAAAGACTTTAGGCCATTAATCCACGCCATGGTGCACCGGTCGCCGTACATCCATTGTCGCTCCATCTGCAATCATATTTTTCCATTTAGGGACACTATAGATGAGCGATTTAGGTTAATGTGATAGGGCTTCACAATTCTTTAATAATGATCTTGTTGACGCCAGATTTTGACACGTCTTGAATCGGCGTCAGGAGGAGAAGATTGGCCGATGCGGCAGATCTGAGAGCTACAGTAAGGAATCGGCCGATCGAGGTAACAGTTAGAAATCGGCCGATTGGTAGCGCGGCCCACACCGACAGGATAGGATTGTTCCAGAAGATCCTAGTCAAAAGCTGGTCAACGAGGTATGCTAAGACGGCCGAAAAGCAATTGAAGAGGTTCTGACTGGATTAGGAAGCGGCGGCGGAAGATTCTGCGGGAGTCCGTTTCCTTTTAAAGCTATTATAGATATAGTAGTTTTTTCCTGTTTTAAATAAGGTTGTAACAAGTCGTAATCGACCAGGAGTCCTAGTTTCAGGGTATAAATAGGAGTCGCTAGGGCTTTGCAAAAGAACAACCAACATCAATCAACAAAACACTTCTACTTTTTACCAGTACTTTACTTTTCAAGTCGGCGACTTCGCCAATATTTTCTTCTTTCACGAGTTCGTACGGATTGGCAGGGCTGCATCAACTTGATCTCCGGCCAATTGGTAGGTTCCGGTTATCGAGTAATATCCGAGCTTTAACTACGGGCGCATCGCTGTGGTTTCGTTTGGATTTATTCACAAGTTATCGATATTTACTGGAATTGCAAGTTTTACCTGTTATTCTAGTATTATCACCAGTTATCCAGCTTGAGATCAGGGTAATCGGCTTCGTCATCGTTCTCCTTCGATTCATCGCCATACAGCCGATTAGATCTGTTTCAAGTGTTGCTTCTATAGTAATTGTTCAGATTGCTCCAGCAGTTCTCTTTACAATTACTATACGATCATCGGCTGACCCATAGCCGATCATCTCTATAGCAAATCGGCCGATTTGCCGCCGACGCGCTCCTCAGGACAGATCGGAAATCTAGCCGATCGACGTGCCTGGAATTTAATACTCTATTTCCTTGTCAATCAACAGGTCAGATTGACTGGCACGCCGCGCGAACCGCACCAGGGCGATAACCTGAACAGGAGCTAAGCAGATTCTCCCGGGTCGTGTGTCCGACGCTGAAGACCCATCGGCCGATTCCTATCCGGCCGATTTTAGCGCCAACACACTTTTGGCACGCCCGGTGGGAGCATCCAAGACCTGATATGTCGAACAACGCAGAAATCTCCGACATCAACATCATTGGGGTCACAGAAGCTGATCTCAAGGACGACCAGAGGGAGGAATTGGCCAGACATCTAGAAGATTACAAGAAGATATACCTCCAGTCGTTCAGTCGTACCAGAAGCGGGGAAGCAGTTAGGAAGGCTCCTATTCCAGCACCTCGCCACATCACCATTGCTGAAGACTCGGGCAAGATGTCGGAGATGATTCAACAGTCCGTGTATCAAGCATTCATTGACCAATCCTCGGTGATGAGCAACACGGTGCACAACGCCGTCGTCAACTCTCTGGCCAACGGAGCCGTTCAAGGTTATCAGGGACCGGCATATGCCCCTCCAACCACCCTGCCGGCCAGAAGCTTACCGTACACATCCCAATCGGCTTCTCAGCCGATATTGACGCAGCGCGAGGGGTACAGCTCTCCACCACTTCCGGCGTCTCCAAGATACAGCGGTGCACCTTATCTCCCATCGCGAGCACCGCTTCAACCTGTCCAGATGGCTTCTATGCAAACACTACCTACAAGCTCAGTGCCTTGGGGGGCATCACCCACGACGTATTTCCCCGAGCCAGCGAATCGGCACGACACTTATCCGTTTCAGGTGCCGTACCAATTGGCCGCCCGGCCGACGGTCTCTCAGTACCAGCCGATTTCACCAGAAATCGGCAGGGGGGCAAGCACTGTGGAAGCATTCAGAAGCACGGTGCCAGCAACGACATACGAAGAGGGTGCGGACGCGTTTGGCCAGCAGCTATCGGCCGCTCAGCAAACTTCGCCGATTCATCACCTGGCCGAACCAGCCCTTCAGCATATGCCCGCACCTCGAACAGCCATTCATCAGCAGCAGGTGGACTGGACGATGAAGATAGCAGAAGTAATCCAAGATCAGTTTGGACTGAAGCCGAAAGTTCAAACTTATACTTACAAGACGCCGTATCCATCGGCCTATGACTCGTTGCCGTTCCCACACCGCTACAAGGTTCCTGATTTCACCAAGTTCTCAGGGACGGATGACACATCCACTGTGGAGCACATTAATAGATTCATCATCCAGTGCGGAGAAGCTGCCACGCAAGACGCTCTGAGGGTACGGTTATTCTCTTCTTCTCTATCCGGATCGGCCTTCCAGTGGTTCACCACTTTACCGCCAAATTCTATCGTCACGTGGGCCGATCTGGAGAAACAATTCCACAAGTACTTCTATGCAGGAGTACACGAGATGAAGATTTCGGATGTAACCAGCCTCAGGCAGAGGAGCGATGAACCGGTGACAGGGTATATACAGAGGTTCAGAGAGATCAAAAACAAGTGCTACAGCCTAGCTCTGACCGATGCGTGGATATCGCTTTCCAGGGCCTCTTACCGCAGATCAGAGAGAGATATGCCGCCCAAGAGTTTGAGAGCCTGAGTCAAATCGTCCACCGATTGTCAGGGCAAGAGATCCGACCGGTTGAACAGCGGAGGAGCTTCCAGAAGAAGGTGGCGTACATGGAGGGATCTGAATCTGACGCGGAGGAAGAAATCGGCCTGGCGGAATGGGTAAAAGGGAAAAAACCAATATCCTACCCCTTTGGCAAGAAGGAGCCAGAGACATTCGGCTTTGACACGTCCAAGGCCGATAAAATTTTTGATCTACTGCTTCAGGAGGGACAGATCAAGCTGTCGCAGCATCACACCATCCCTACGGCCGATCAGCTGAAGAAGATGAAATACTGCAAGTGGCACAACGCTACTTCTCATGACACCAATGAATGTAAAGTCTTCCGTCAGCAGATACAATCGGCCATTGAACAAGGGCGGCTCAAGTTTGAGACTCCAACCAAATCAGCAATGCCGATGAAGATAGATCAGCATCCCTTCCCGGCCAACACGGTCAACGCTGGAGAAGAATCAAGTCAAACCAAGGTGCTGATGTCAGAATCGGCGAGAAGAGGTGGCGTCGTCGGTCCCAAGAGGCAGATCACGACGGAAGAATTCAGAAGGGACGGGCAAGGACCAGAACGACCACACAGGCCTGTCACCTCCCGATTTCTACTAAGTAAATATCGGCGTCGGCAAGAACAAGCACAACACCAAGAAGAGATGACACGCCGGCGTGAAGATCACTGGCAGTGTCCCTTCTTCATCCACTGCTGGGAGAACGATATCAGACTACCCTCTGCCGATAACTATCCGGAGTGCAACGGATCAAACCGCAACGATCGCCCGAGGCCACACTCTAGGGACAGAGGATCAGAGCCGATCAACAGAAATCGGCGCGAAGAACGGCGCGTTTCGGTGCATGATCGGCTGGGGGGCAGAGTTGACCAGTACGGCAGGTCAAAAACCAAGATCGGCCAGCAAGATGGACTGGGGGGCAGGATCAGAGTACACAATCGGCTGGAAGAGGTGGCCGATGATAGGGTGTCAGACAAAGACCCCCTAGGTAGGGAACCAGACTGGGAACACGCCAGATCATCGGCCAAACCAGTGAATCCCAGGTGGTGTCCCGATGGCTTATCCAGATCCCAAAAGCGAAGGATCCAACGCCTACGCCAGTTTGAGCATCGAGAAGAAGAACAAAAACAGGTGCCAGAGAGAAGGAATGTGAAATCTCGAATTTGGCGCCCAAAGAAAAATGATCAGGAAGCAAACAGCCAAGAATCGGCGGCCGAAATCGATATGGTTTTCATACTGCCGATGGAGTTCATGGCGCCAAGCGATCGGGACAAAGTGACAAATACAGAGGAAGAGCAAATGGCACAACTGGTATTAGAGCCGATGACGGCTATGTTTGGGAAGCCAGAAGAAGAAAAACGGCAGCATCTCAAAGCGCTGTTTCTCAAGGGCTATGTCAACGGGAGACCCGTCACCAGATTGTTGGTAGATGGAGGAGCGGCGGTTAACATCATGCCGTATGCCATGTTCCGCAAGCTGGGCAAGGGCGATGACGACCTCACCAAGACGGACATGATGCTAAAGGATTTCGAAGGCAACGTGTCGCCTGCCCGCGGGGCACTTTGCGTCGATCTCACCATCGGCAGTAAGACCCTTCCTACCACTTTCTTTGTTATTAATGGCAAAGGGTCCTATAATATGCTGCTTGGTCGCGACTGGATACATGCAAACTGCTGTGTCCCATCTACTATGCATCAATGCCTTGTGCAATGGATCGGCGACAGTACAGAGATAGTCGCAGCCGATTCTGTCTACAGCGTTGCAGCGGCCGATACGCAACAGTGGAGCTGCGAGCACGTCAAGTATATATCTGGCAGGACTTGGGACACTGACTTCCTGAGAGTGTCCGATTTCGGTCTACAGCCGATCCAAGCAGTCGGCTCCGAAGATTCAGAATAAATGGATCAGCTCATCCGAGAAGATCGGAAGCTGGGGCACGGGTTCACGTCGGCCGATCTGTTAGAGATGGTAGATTTGGGAGATGGCAGCAAACCGAGGCCGACGTACATTAGTGCCAATTTGGATTCCGAGTACAAATGCAAATTGATAAGTTTATTGAAAGAGTTTAGGGATTGCTTTGCTTGGGAATACCACGAGATGCCAGGACTAGACCGGTCTATTGTTGAACACCGGTTACCTATAAAATCAGGATATCGGCCGTATCAGCAGCCCGCACGGCGGTGTAATCCCAAGATTCTACCTGATATAAAGGCTGAGATCACAAAGTTGATTGAGGCAGGATTTATTCAGCAGTGCCGTTACGCCGAATGGATTTCTAACATTGTGCCTGTATACAAGAAGAATGGAAAATTGCGTGTGTGCATCGATTTCAGGAACTTAAATCAGGCTACGCCAATGGATGGTTATCCGATGCCAACGGCCGATATCTTGGTGGATGCCGCCGCAGGACACAAAGTCATAAGTTTCATGGATGGGAATGCCGGATACAATCAGATATTAATGGCCGAAGAAGATATTTCGAAAACGGCTTTTAGGTGCCCAGGCCATCTTGGTTTATTTGAATGGGTGGTCATGACTTTTGGCTTGAAAAACGTCGGCGCTACATATCAACGGGCCATGAACTACATCTTCCACAAACTCATTGGTTCATCAGTGGAGATTTATATAGATGACGTTGTGGTCAAGTCAAAAGGTCACCAAGATCATCTGGCCGATTTACAGGAAGTGCTGGAGTGCACAAGGAAGCATGGGCTGAAGATGAACCCAAACAAGTGTGCGTTTGGTGTATCGGCCGGACAATTCTTGGGATTTATGGTCCATGAGCGTGGGATAGAAGTCAGCCGCAAGACTATAGATGCCATCAATAGAGTAGTGGCCCCACAAAATAAAACTGAACTGCAGTCCCTCATCGGCAAGGTCAATTTCATCAGAAGATTCATATCCAATCTATCGGGACGTATTCAGGCTTTTACTCCTCTGTTGAAATTAAAGCCCGACCAAGAGTTCACATGGGGAGAAGAACAACGCAAGGCACTGGAGAATATCAAGCAGTATCTGGTTTCACCTCCGGTGTTAGCCCCGCCACAGCCTGGTAAGCCGTTCAAGTTATATTTATCGGCTGACGAGCAGGCTATTGGATCGGCGTTGGTACAGGAGTTTGAAGGGAAAGAATGAGTGGTGTACTACGTCAGCAGAAGACTTTTAGACGCCGAAACAAGATATTCTTCGGTGGAGCGATTATGCTTGTGCTTGTACTTTTCATGTACTAAGCTCAGGCACTATTTGCTATCGGCAGAATGCATAGTCGTGTGCAAGGATGATGTGGTGAAGTATATGCTATCATTGCCGATTTTGAAGGGGTGGATTGGAAAATGGATCCTGGCTTTGTCAGAATTCGATCTAAGGTACGAATCGGCCAAAGCCGTCAAAGGTCAAGTGATGGCCGATTTCGTAGTACAGCATTGTGGACCAGAAATTGCCACCGTTGAACCAGTTCCATGGACTCTATATTTTGATGGTTCTTCGTGTGGGGTCGGATCAGGAATCGGCATCGTTCTTGTGTCGCCTCGGGGGGCAACTTATGATTTCTCTCTGCCGATAGAAGCTTCTGCAACCAACAACCAGGCGGAGTATCGAGCTGTTCTGAAAGGCATCCAATTGTTAAGGGAAGTCAGGGCGGATGCAATCGAGATCTTTGGGGACTCCATGCTCATTGTGGATCAGTTAACCGGACGATCCGAATGCAAGGACGACATTTTGAGGATTTATTATGAAGATTGTCTTCAACTTTTGAAAGGCTTCAAATCTGCAACAATTGAGCACATCCCCAGAGAGTATAATGAAGAAGCCAACAGACTGGCTCAACATGCTTCTGGGTATCGGCCGATTCAGGGAGCGATGACGCTAGAACTCACGGCCGATGACTGGCGGAAGGAGATCGCCGATTACTTGAAAAATCCATCCCAAAAGGTGGATCGGCGAACGCATTTTCAGGCTACAAAGTATGTGTTGCTTGAGGACGACTTATTTTTTTGGACGGTTGATGGAGTTCTTCTCAAATGCCTGGGAACAGAAGAGGCGAAGGTCCTAATGGGAGAAATCCATGAAGGCGTGTGTGGAGCTCATCAATCGGCCCATAAAATGAAGTGGATGATCAGGAACAATGGATATTACTGGCCGACCATCCTGGAAGATTGTTTCAAGTATTACAAAGGATGCCAAGACTGTCAGAGGTTTGGCAATGTGCAGCGCGCACCAGCATCGGCTATGAATCCGATAATTAAGCCGTGGCCGTTCAGAGGTTGGGGAATAGATCTCATCGGACAGATTCATCCTCCATCTAGCAAAGGGCATAAGTTCATATTGGTGGCTACAGATTATTTTACCAAATGGGTGGAGGCAGTTCCTTTGAGGAACGTGACATCAGCCGATATGATTGAGTTTGTTAAAAGCCATATTATATATCGATTTGGTATTCCTCAAACCATCACAACTGATCAGGGGACAATGTTCACTTCTGGAGAATTCGGAGAGTTCGCCGCCGATATGGGGATTAAATTGTTAAATTCCTCTCCATACTATGCTCAAGCCAATGGCCAAGCGGAGTCATCTAACAAGGGGATAATCAAGCTAATCAAGAGGAAGATAGAAGAGCAACCCAAGAAGTGGCATATGTCTTTGGCTGAATCTTTATGGGCGTACAGGATGGCTTGTCATGGGGCCACTAAAATATCCCCTTATCATTTGGTTTATGGCCATGAAGAAGTCTTACCATGGGAAATAAGAACAGGGTCAAAACGCATATCGCTACAGGATCAGTTAACGGCCGATGATTATTCCTTTCTCATGAAAGATGAACTCGACGATTCGGCGGGCTTGTGGTTAAGAGCTCTGATCAGCATAGAGGAGAATAAGAAAAGGGTGGCCAGATGGTATGACAAGAAAGTCAAAGTCAAACAGTTCTCTCAGGGAGATCTGGTATGGAAGCTGGTGCTGCCGATAGGATCTAAGGATCCCAAATTCGGTAAGTGGTCACCCACTTGGGAAGGGCCGTATAGAATCGGCCGATGTGCTCCCGGAAATGCATACATTCTGGAGACGATAGAAGGAGAGGAATTCCCAAGAGCTCTGAATGGACGATATTTGAAAAGGTACTATCCAAGCATTTGGGTAGATGCATAACTTACAGCAAGATATATCAAGGTAACGTGGCCGATTTCTCGTCGGTTTTCTGGTTATACATCTGGTGAAGGAAACATTGGGATTCATTATCGGATGGAAATCACAGATTACATGGCCGACATGGTGTAAGTCGCCCTTAGAATAAAAACACTACTGGTTACGCCTGCGTTGGATTTCTCTTTCGACGCGACCTAATCTTATCATGAGGGAGACCCTTTCATCTTTCAAGTCCTTTGCAGTGGCTCCAGCTTCGGCTTGGTCGCAGAGTTCTTTCAGCAGGCGGGCCTTCTCCTCTTCCAAATCTTTCATGGTGGCTTCAGTCTTAGCTTCAGCAAGTCGGTGTGAAGATGAAGAACTCTCGTCAGAGGATGGCATTTGTTCAAAGCAGACGAGATCCATATGGTCCAAGATTGATCGGACATTGGCAGGAACATGATCTTTGAGTTCTTCAGAATGAGCTTTTATCAGATCTATATCAGATTGTGACAATGGCTTGCCTGAATGCATGATTTCGATTGCTCTTTCCAAACTGGGGTTGAGACGGTTCGGCTGAAAGAAGGGATAAACAAATATGTTGGAACAAAGTAAGATATCTCAGAAAGGGATGAAGAGAAAATCGATACCTGATTAACGGAAGAGGAGGATCGAGAAGACATTTTAATGCTTGACCAAAGACGGCGAGGGGCGGGAATCAGAAGGAAAGGAAAACGAGCAAGATGAGCATTTGTGGAAAAAGTACGAAGAGGTGTATTTATAGAAAAGAAGAGACGAAGGGTTGGCGAGACGTGTGCCGTCGGAGTAAAGGCATCAGTAAATGTAAAGCTGCTAGGGGAGATGGTCGAAGTTTGAGTCTACACGCCAACATGATGTTTGTCCTGTTGCCAGATTCCATGTCATAGAGCTGATTCTAGAGAAAGGATCAGATGCAGAGAAAAAAGTAACGCAACTGATTCCGAGGTTTACTCCTGTCACAATGGGGAAGCTTAGAGAGAAGGGTTAAAGAAAGAGTTTCGAAGAAAAAGTTATATTTTACTCCGAAACTGGGGGGCATGTGTTGACGCCAGATTTTGACACGTTTTGAATCGGCGTCAAGAGGAGAAGATTGGCCGATGCGGCAGATCTGAGAGCAACAGTAAGGAATCGGCCAATCGAGGTAACAGTTAGAAATCGGCCGATTGGTAGCGCGGCCCACACCGACAGGATAGGATTGTTCCAGAAGATCCTAGTCAAAAGCTGGTCAACGAGGTATGTTAAGACGGCCGAAAAGCAATTGAAGAGGTTCTGACTGGATTAGGAAGCGGCAGCGGAAGATTCTGCGGGAGTCCGTTTCCTTTTAAAGCTATTATAGATATAGTAGTTTTTTCCTGTTTTAAATAAGGTTGTAACAAGTCGTAATCGACCAGGAGTCCTAGTTTCAGGGTATAAATAGGAGTCGCTAGGGCTTTGCAAAAGAACAACCAACATCAATCAACAAAACACTTCTACTTTTTACCAGTACTTTACTTTTCAAGTCGGCGACTTCGCCAATATTTTCTTCTTTCACGAGTTCGTACGGATTGGCAGGGCTGCATCAACTTGATCTCCGGCCAATTGGTAGGTTCCGCTTATCGAGTAATATTGAGCTTTAACTACGGGCGCATCGCTGTGGTTTCGTTTGAATTTATTCACAAGTTATCGATATTTACTGGAATTGCAAGTTTTACCTGTTATTCTAGTATTATCACCAGTTATCCAGCTTGAGATCAGGGTAATCGGCTTCGTCATCGTTCTCCTTCGATTCATCGCCATACAGCCGATTAGATCTGTTTCAAGTGTTGCTTCTATAGTAATTGTTCAGATTGCTGCAGCAGTTCTCTTTACAATTACTATACGATCATCGGCTGACCCATAGCCGATCATCTCTATAGCAAATCGGCCGATTTGCCGCCGACGCGCTCCTCAGGACAGATTGGAAATCCAGCCGATCGACGCGCCTGGAATTTAATACTCTATTTCCTTGTCAATCAACAGGTCAGATTGACTGGCACGCCGCGCGAACCGCACCAGGGCGATAACCCGAACAGGAGCTAAGCAGATTCTCCCGGGTCGTGTGTCCGACGCTGAAGACCCATCGGCCGATTCCTATCCGGCCGATTTTAGCGCCAACAGATCTATAATCAAGGTCGCACATTTTTATTAACATGACAAAATCATATTACAAATACATTCAAATTAAATTACATAATTAAATGACATTCAAATTAAATTACATAATTAAATTACATAATTTTAAACAAACACAAATAATATGAATAATTAAGAAAACTTAAGAGATCTACTTATCATTACATTATCCATTACACAACATGACACCATGACTAATTAAAAAGGTCTACATTATTAGTACACATCTCACATCATCCATTACACAATATGATTACTTAAAATGCATAAAAACCAAAATAACCAACAATGCTAATACAAACTACTCATGAAACTTATTGATCGATGCCTTGTGAACTGCCTCACGCACTCTTGACACTGAACGGTCAATTTTTGCCATCCTGACGCTTCGCGCCTAGCATTACGTCGAGCCATCAACTCACGATCATCATTCATACCATGCAAGTCGACATCAAATTCACGCTCAAATTTGCGTCTTGCATTACATAGTGTGAGACAATCAAATGCTTTCTTAATCCAACGACGAATACGACCGCTAACAAGTCCAAGACGTTCTTCACGGCGGAACTCAAGGGAATGGCCGGTGCGGCTGAAATGGCTACGTACCGATGCCCGAGCAAACACGACGCTCCAATACATCATGTTGCAAAGCCATTTCTACGGATAAAACAAAAAAAATAACATAATAAAGTCTTTGCATTCACATTCACTAATTATAAATTTCACAAGCTTCATAGAATAAAAAAATTGCTTTTAGTCATCGCTTCTAGCTATATATCTCAAAAAGGGTGAAAATATCAAGAAAATCATTATTTTTAAACCCTTATTATTTTGTCACTCTTCAGTTTGCGAACACTTGTCATCCAACACCATATGTGGGATGCAATCATGATTCAGAAAATTTATTGAGGCTCCTTATGCAAAAACCATCAAAAAGAAAAAAATCTTTGTTTAGGATATATGTATGTCGTCAACCTTGATCATGCGGTGTTGACACTATCATTCGAGGCCAACATCGATATCCGCAACATCGTGCGGTACAAGGACATGATGAAGGAATACGGTCTTGGTCCTAATGGTGCCATCCTCACCTCCCTAAAAGGTGAGGATCTCTACATTGGGACCAAGACCGTACCCCTTCATCACGTACCTGCACCGCACGGTATCGCGGACATCGATATTAGCCCCGAATGTTAGTATTAACACCGCAGGATTAAGGTTGACGACATATACATATCCAAAACAAAGATTTTTTTTTAACTTCGCGATGGTTTCAATGGGAGCCTGAATAAATACATTATTAGAGTGTCAAAATAATTCCTTCTTAATACGAAATAAATAATAAGTATATACATTTTTCACTTCAAAAAATTTGCTATTTCACAATCACTAGCTTCATATCATAACAATAATGGCTATAAATGTTTCACTTGAAATTAAATGAAAACAATATTGCTATGATGATATATACATACATACTTGTCACTTGAAATAAATTGGAAAAAATTACTCTACATATTTCCCACATTCAAACTAACCACATTCAAATTCTAGTCATCATTTCTAGCTATATATCCCAAACAAACGTGAAAATATCAAGAAAATCATGCTCATTCTTACTCTTCCAATCAACACAAATTTCTCCAAGTATAAAGCATGAAACGAAGCATAAAGACCACCAAAAAAAGAGAAGATGAAGTTGCTAACCTTTTGAGCACCTGGATGTGTGAAATCCCCTAAAAACTTGACTAAAATGGGCAGCAAATCTCTAGAACGCTATGGGAAAGAAGAGAGCCCGAGCTCGGGTCAAATGAATGGCTCGGGCTCGGGGAGGAAGAAAACTGGCTGATATACTGCGGAGCGAAGTTAGTATCAGCTGGAGGCTCCAGCCGGTAATAGCTCTCACCATTTAGTACCGGCTGGAGCCACCGGCTGGTACTAAGCCTCATCGGCTCCATTTAGTACTGGTTGGAGGCTCTAGCCGGTGCTAAAGTGCCACCGGGGGAATGTAGCCATTGCCCCCCGGTGTTGGTGGAGGAGTTTAGTACCGGCTGGAGCCTCCAGCCGGTACTAAAGGGCTCCCAGGGACACTGTAGCCCTGGTCCGGTACTAAATGTGTCCCTTAGTACCGGTGAAAACGAATGTGAAGTTTTCTAGCAGTATATGCAAGCCACGGACATGAGTTAAAAAAACGATTAGGAATCACATATAGACAATAAACCCAATTTCATGGCAATTGCAGTTGTTAGGATTTTTTCCGGCAGCCACTTTTTTTTTACAGCAGACCCAAAAAATATTCAAGCAAAAGCTACTCACCTATGCGTATAATAAGCCTATTAAGTACAGTCTTTTTACTGGTTTTTGGGGATGGAAAGTCTCCATTTTTTTCGCTTAGTGCTCTCTGAGGCAATTTCGCAGGCGATCACATCCTCGATATGGATCTAGCCGAACTCCGGCGAGGTCCTCTGCTCTGCCGTGGACTCCCAGTCCGCGGCATCCACGCCCCGCCCACTGACTCCCAGTCGGCGGCGGCCACCGCAAACCGTCGGTTAGCCAGTCCGGCGCCGGCGGCCGCAAAAGGTTCCGATGCGCCGCCTAGGGTTTAGTGGGGATTGTCTCTAGGTGATCGCGCTGCCAGCAGACCTCAGTTTTCGCGGCAGGCTCCTGTCAGCGACTTTCTACCCAGGGATTCAACCACTCCGGTTGGAATCTGCTAGGGTTTCCTTTACCCGACACCGGTGTTGGGTTCTGTCTGCTCCGGCCAATCGATATGGCCGGAGATTCGGGGAGCGGCTCCAGGTATGAGGTGTCGGATCTGCTGGGTCGCCTCAACCTGACCGTGGAAGAGGAAGATGTCATCGTCGATAGCGATGATGAAGGGGCGACGGAGGGGCAAATATCGGAGTGGTCGCTGATCGGGAAGGTGTTGTCTCCTAAGCCAATCCATAGTACGACAATCTACCGTGCCATGAAGCCTGCATGGGGGAACCCTAAGGGGCTGGGGGTACGATCAGTGGGTGACAAGAACGAAAATCTGTTCATTGCAGATTTTGATGGAAAGGTGGAGAAGGATCATGGGCTGGAAGGGTCGCCTTGGATGATTGGTAGATATGCGGTCATCCTGCAGGAATATGATGCGAAACTGCGCCCCTCTGATGTGTGCTTTGATCGCATGAGCATTTGGGTCCGTATTCTGAATCTCCCTTTTGGATGGATGAATGCGAAGAAAGGAGAGAAGACGGCAAGAGCTGTTAGTCTCGTGGAATAAATTGATGTAAATGAGAAAGGAAAGGCGAGTGGATCATTCCTCCGTGCTCGGGTGGTGATGGAAATCAAAAAACCACTCCGAAGGGGCCTTTTTCCTGCGAGATGAGGAGAAGAAAGCCAATGTCTAGTATGATATTCAGTACGAAAGACTGCCCTTTTTCTGTAAGTCATGCGGAATATGGGATATTCTCAGCTATTTTGCCCGAATCCAGCACTGCACGCCTCGAACGGGAAGCTGCCAGAGGACGGCAAGAAGAAGAAGATGGTGAGTTTTGGTGAGGCGGCGTTGGGTCTGCCTAGCACGGGCTCCTACCCGTCAAAGACGACCGGGCATTCGGCATCACCTGGTAAATCCAAGGAGAAGTCCTCGGAGAACTCGACGAATCATGTCGAACCGGGTGAGGAAGTATCCTCCCCGTTGAAGAAAAAGCAGGCACCGACCCAGCGGAATGCGGAAGGTGGGAGTAGTGTGAAGAAATGTGACATTGATGGCAATCCGGGCCAGCAACAGTGGAAAAGGAAACCTGCGACGGATGGCGAGGTTTATATTGGTGGGGCGCATGATCACAACTCGCCACCAGGAAACAGTACTGCCCTTGTGCCATCAGGTCATGTGGGCTCTATGCTGGACTGGCTGCAGGACCTGAAGGGCAACCGTGATAAAGATGATGGACAGAAGAAATCCAGGAGATCAAACACCAATGCACGATCGGCAGTGGCTGCCAAGGAGCAGCCCCGCCGAGCACAATGAATCTCCTAAGTGTGAACTGCCGAAGCTGCGGGTGGCCCGAGGCGGTTCAGGAACTCCGCCTGCTGGTGGAGGAGAAGAGGCCCGCGGTGGTGTTTTTGATGGAAACGAGGATGGGAGAGGAATGTGCTAGGAGCTTGCAACGGTCGCTTGGTTTTCCTAATACTTCCGTTGTCAAGTCAGAGGGGCAAAGTGGCGGACTAATGTTGCTTTGGAGGCGCGATGTTGTGGTAGCTGAACTGAGCAAGCCGAGATCGCACATTGATGTCCTCTTGTCTTGCGAGTCCTTGAGGATCTCGCAATGGAGATTGACGGGCTTCTACGGGGAGCCACTTCGGGAATGACGAAAAGAGAGCTGGTACCTCATGAGATTCCTCAGATCACAGTCTACTTCGCCTTAGCTGTGTGTAGGTGATTTCAATGAGGTGCTGATGGCCGAGGACCACTTTGGTGGTAATGGTAGGGAAGTATGGCAAATGGCCGCTTTCCAGAATGTGGTTGATGATTGTCATCTGTCTGACCTTGGGTACCATGGCCTCCCATATACGTGGGACAATAGGCAAGAGGGAAGCAGAAATGTTAAAGTACGGTTGGATCGTGCCTTTGGGGACAACTCTTTTATGGAAAAATGGGAGATTCGGAGGTGTTCCATATTCCGCTGATGGAGTCAGATCACTGTGGTTTGCTGTGGAGGTGAAAGAGAAGGTACAGAGGGGAAAGCGGAGTGGCCGTCGAAAGGCCAAGCCCTTCCGTTATGAAAATATGTGGAAACACCATGGAGAGTACACGGAGTTTGTAAACCGTGCTTGGGACCCTGGCCAGGCCCTTCTGATCTTTCTACAGCTTCTTCTGCTCTCATGTCACTACAGAACTCTCTAAAAACATGGGACAGGGAGGTGTTCAGGTCTGTTAAAAAGCAAGTTCATGAGCTACGTGCTGAGCTGGAATTGGAGCGAAGCCATTCGTTGTATCGCAGGCCTAGTGGCAAGGAGCATAGTGTGATGTCCAAGCTGGCCGAAGTGCTAGCGCGTGAAGAGACGATGGAGCGAAAACGGTCACGAATTAATTGGCTGAAAGATGGAGATCGAAATACAGAATTTTTCCAGGCCAAAGCGCGCGCACGGCAACGGGCCAACAGAATCATATCTCTAGTGGATGACCAAGAGGACCTGGAACGGCTGTCTCATGAGTTCTACCCAACGCTGTTTGCGGCACAGGATTTTCTTGACCCAGAATTGATTTGTCACCACGTTCCGAGGAAGGTGACGCCACAAATGGTGGATATATTGGATAAACCATTCACTGAGTAGGAGGTGGAGCAGGCGCTTTTCCAAATGGCACCAAACAAGGCCCCGGGTGCTGATGGTTTCAACGCAGGGTTCTTCCAAACTCATTGGCAGCTTGCCAAGCCTTGTGTGGTGAGTGCGGTTCTGGGTTTTTTAAATGGAGGTGATTTGCCGGAGGAAGTGAATAAAACAATTCTTGTTCTCATACCGAAGGTCAGTAATCCGCAGAATTTATCACAGTACCGACCTATTTCTTTATGCAATGTTTTGTACAAGCTTTGCTCCAAAACAATGGCAAACAGATTGAGGATGTTCCTTGATGAGATTATATTAGAGGAACAAAGTGCCTTTGTTCCGGGGCGCTTGATCACAGACAATGTGCTCATTGCGCATGAGTGCATACATTATTTGAGGAAGATGAAAGGTAAAAAAGGAAGTTGTGCGATAAAACTCGACATGATGAAAGCTTATGACAGGGTCGAGTGGAGATATTTGAGAGCAATTATGGAGAAGCTGGGGTTTTCTGACAGATGGTGCTCCCTGGTCATGAAATGTGTAACTTCAGTTTCTTTCTCTGTCAAAGTTAATGTGGTGTTCTCAGAGAGCTTCATTCCATCGCGTGGTATAAGACAGGGCGACCCAATTTCACCATACCTCTTTTTGATTTGCTCGGAAGGCCTGTCTTGCATGCTGAAGAATATTGGGCCCAGGTATATATCAAGATGTGTTCGGGTTAGCAGGAATGCTCCTTGGATTTCTTACCTCCTTTTTGCAGATGAATGCTTGATTTTTGCTCCAGCATCTAAACGAGGAGAAGACCGGGTCACCTCCATTCTGGATGATTATAACAAAGGCTCGGGCCAGCTGGTGAACAAGAACAAATCGGCTATCTTCTTCAGTCCTACTTGTGAACAGGGTAATTATAACAAAGCCAATGCTCAGTCTGTTCCAACATACCCAATGTCATGCTTTAAGCTTCCCCCAGCGGTGTGCTAGAAGATCATTTCGGCAGTTTCGAATTACTGGTGGGGCAGCTCGCTAGATAATCACAACGAAAGCCCAAGGAGGTATGGGTTTCCGAGATTTCTCTCTTTTTAATCAGGCGATGTTGGGAAAGCAAGGGTGGGGGCTGATCGAAAGACCGGAGTCGCTATGTGCTAAGGTGCTGCGAGGGAAGTATTACCCAAACAGTAACTTTCTTTCAGCTACCAAGAAGAAGCGAAGTTCCGAGACATGGAGATCCATCCTGCATGGAAGAGATGTTTTACTGAAGGGCTTGATTTAAAGAGTTGGACCTGGTGATATCAACATGTGGACAGAAAACTGGATCCCTAATTTGCAATCCCTGAAACCGCTAGTCCGTCGAGCTGGAGTTTCTGCAGAAAAGGTCAACGACCTGTTTATTCAGGGTACCCGGGTGTGGAATGAGCTGTTGGTGAGGGACGTTTTCACGGCTCTGGAAGCTGAGGAAGTACTAAAGATCAAGCCAGGAACTCATATGCCCACAGATGTGGTGGCTTGGGCATTTGAGAAAAATGGAATATACTCTGTCCGTTCGGCATATAGGCTGCTGAAGAATGAACAAACAGCAAGGGCCATGGCTACATCGGGCGAAGCCAAGACGTCGAGGGAAGATCAAGCCTGGAACTTGGTGTGGAAGCTGAATGTGCCGCCAAAGGTGCGCGTTTTCTGGTGGAGAGTGCTGCACAACTTTCTCCCATCAAAAACGGAGCTGAAGCGAAGACACATTGCGTGTGAGAGCTTCTGTGAATTGTGTGGTGATCCGGAAGAAAATTTGGTTCTTGTGATCCTCCATTGCCCGGTTGCAAACAGTTTTTGGGCTGAAGTTAAAAAGCTCTCAGGAGTTTCAGGTCCAAAACTCCACCCTAGTTTCTGGGCAATGGATGTGCTCGATGCGAATATCTGTTCGCCTAGAGTGGTTGCTATGGTGGTGTGTGGCGCTTGGGCATTGTGGTCAGGAAGAAACGCCAGATGACATGGTCGGCGAGTGTGGGAACCAGGTGCAACAACGAGATATGTATCGGCCCTGTTGGAGGACTTGGCGTCGCTCAAATTGCCGAGCAAGCAGCAGGGGGCAGGCCCTCGATGGCGTGGAAATGCCCTGATGAAGGATGGGTGAAGGTGAATACTGATGCGGCGTTTGACTCTGACTCATGCACGGGCAGTGCTGAGGTGGTGATCAGAGATCACTGTGGAAGAGTACTAGCAGAAGCGACAAGGCGGCTCGAACAGGTGCCGGATGCGCTCACTGCCGAAGCAATGGCGGCAAAAGAGGGCATGGAGCTAGCTGTTGAACATGGTTTTGGGAGAGTTGTCCTGGAGGTCGACAGCAGTGAGCTGAAAATGTTGCTAGAGTCAGCAGATGCTTTCAGGTCGCCGATCGGCGGTCTTTGCTTCGACATCACAGATTTAGGCAAGATTTGTGATATGTTTAGAGTTTTCTGGGTAGGTTGACAAGCAAACTCAGTAGCTCACGACTGTGCTAGCTGGGGTATGGCCTCTGCTCAGTCTCTCTTTTCGTCTGACTATATCCCAGAGTGGCTCTTGGGGTTAGCGGCCGCTGATTGTAATCTTGCCTCGAATTAATGAAATTCTGTGACGCTCAAAAAAAAAGTACAGTCTTTCTGCATTATTCCTAAGAAAAAATCACGCTCTGAATTGACATTGATGGGTAGCGGTTAGATGCACTAGTATATATGAACTCACATTTTAGTGAATTGATTTTACCCTGCTAGGGATGATTTTATCTAAAAGTAATTTGAAATTTCATGGTAGTAATACACTGTGACTGACTGAGGTAGACCCAGGTACCTCCCTGCCGAGTGGAGATAGCTACCCGGCGTACAGACACTCGGCTGGACGATGGGCAGGATTCCCTGGGGTCAGGATCTATGTCGAAATTGGATAAGCATGATCTTGTGTATCTCAACCGATCGGATTCCTTGTAACAAACCCGAGTAGATTTACCCTAACTTGTAACCCACGGCTGCTCGGATATATAAGGGGGCCGTGGGGGGACCCATAGGAAATTCAACTCATCTCATTCAGCTCATACCTCAAACCCTAATACAAACCTCCAAACACAGGACGTAGGGTGTTACGCTCCGTGCGGCCCGAACCTGTCTAAACCTCTGCGTCTTTTTATTACCATCAAGTTCACGGGCTCTCTCCGATCCACCCCGCCTACAAATCTACTGCTTGGGGCTACCCTTGGCAGACTTGCCAGAGTGCAAATCCGATAGTTGGCGCGCCAGGTAGGGGGATCTCCAGGGTCCTCTTGGCGAATTTGATGGCGTCCAACTCCGGCGTCTTCTTCTCCGTGCAAGTGACGCTCCAGATCTAGGCCGCTACCGGCCACTCCATCATCTTTGGAAGTTTTCCGAAGATGTCTGCTCCGAGGAGCTCGTCGCCAAGCTCATCTGTCTTTGAGACAGAAAGCCTCCAGGGTTCAAGATCCGATCTGACCCTCTCCAGCTCAGTGCTGCACTAGGCGGAGGACCTGTCCATCCAGGACGAGGCCCAAAACCCCTCACAGACGACCCGTCGCCTGCGCATCAACATTGATGATATCCTCTGGGGCTTGGACCGAGTCGATGCCTCCCTCGCCGAGTGCATCCGGCTCACGGAGTCGGCACTCTGCCAGCCCCGCGACTCGGCCCCTTACGCCCCGTTCGGGCTCCGCTCCAGCTCCTCCGTTTATTCGGACCATATCCGATCTTCGATGGAGAAACTGCGCCTTTCCGACCTAAGTCAACCCACAGGTTGGATCTGACATGGTCTGAAGACCACAAGCCGGCTACCAGGAGGTTCTCTTCACCCTCCCACCCAACCCTCTGAGTTCTCCGGATTGGCGGGAGATCTCTGTCGTTTCCTCCGATGAAGCTTCTGTCGAAGGAGAAGACGATGAGGCCAAGCATCAACGACTCCAACGCAACCAGAACCACCAAGCACGATGCACCAACGAGGCCGCCATCGACCATGCTGAAGAAGATCTCCGCAACGCCGAGGGTCGCAACCCGCGGGTTCCACCCCGACACGCGCCGGCGACCCCGTGGAACCTCGACAATGAATTCGTCCTCGAATGCGACGGCTAGAACGTCTTTGCCACCCCATCTGCCAACCTGGCCGCCGCATTCGAGGTATTGGAGACTCTACCTCACTCACGAGAGCTCGAACTCATTTGCATGTTGTTGCTGCTCAGGTCCAACGCTTGAGGAAGGACTACTCAGCTCTACGAACCCAATCTAGTAGTTCTCACCACTCTACAGCCCATCACCACGACGGCAACGAGGTCAACTAGCCAGACCTCTGCTCCATCCTCCGCAACCGTGACGTTCGACCCGTCATCAATGATCGACACCGCGAACGCAGTGAGGCCGAGCGGGAGCGTCGCTGCAAGTACGATGAGGAGTATGGCCCCCCCGATATTAACCGGGGAGGTCGGGCTTGCCACGGCAACGCCGGCCAACGTCCACATCGACCCCAGCAGGCTCCGATTAACCTCGACAACGGCGTCACCGGTGACCTGGACAGTTTCTCTGCCTTCTCAAACCGACTCCGTGGAGTGTCGTGGCCCTCTACGTTCAATCCAGTCGGCATCGACAAGTTTGACGGCGACTCCGACCCCAAGATGTGGTTGCGCACCTACAACATCGTCGTCCGGGCGACGAGCGGCAACAACGACATCATGGCGGCCTACTTCCCAGTTATGATGAGTCCCCAAGCTCTCAACTGGCTCGAGGGACTCCGTCTCGGCTCCATCAACAGATGGCAAGACCTCTGCACCACCTTCATCAACCACTTCTAGGCCTAATGCCCGGGTCCCAAAACCAGATGGGATCTGGGCAGCGTCACTCAGCAACCCAGCGAATCCCTGTGCGACTACACTAAGAGGTACTTCACCAACCGTAACATGATTACGGATGTTGATGACAGGGACATCATCCACTACTTCCACCAAGGGCTGCACAACATCGAGCTCTAGCGCAAGATGTTTGAGAGCAACCCCAAAACCATCTCCGAGATGATGGTCGTCGTCAACAAGCATGCTGACATGGAGGATGCTGAGAAGGCGCACTGCCACCACAAGGACCGGCGTCACCCCGACGATCGGCATAAGCAGCGACACGACGATCGCCAACGACCCGACGGCCAACCGCCCCGCCACAACTCCGGCAAGCACAACGACCGACCCGAGTCGTCCAAGCAGCAGGAGCACAAGCGCGGCCCCGACAACACCGTCGCAGTTGCAGATCGACCCCGACAACGCAAGTGCCCCTGGCACAAGGACTCTAACCACACGGCCCGGGAGTGTCACGCACTCAGCAATAGTGTGGCCCAGGATGACCCCAAGTGTCCTCGCTATGACGACTGCGACAAGCCCGGCAGCTCCAAAACCTCCAGGGGTCGAGGACGCCGGAATGACTCGACCAAGCGGGATCGGAACAACCAAGGCGACAAGTCCCCAGCGGACTTCTAGGAGGCGGATCGGGCGATCAACTTCTTCTATGGTGGCTCCAGGGCCCCAAGGTGCCGACATCGCCTCAAGCTTGATCAGTGCGAGGTCAACTCCGTGTTCCAACACCCGGTCGAACCCTTGCGCTGGTTCGAGGTCGTGATCACCTTTGATCATCGCGACCACTGGATACACCTACCCAGCCCTGGCTCCTACCCAGTCGTGGTCAGCCCGGTGGTAAGCCAAGTGCGTCTCTCCAAGGTGCTCGTCGATGGAGGCAGCGGCCTCAACATCATCTTCTCCAAGACGCTGAAGAGCATGGGGTACGACATGACCTCTTTGGTTCCGACCCAGGAGGCCTTCTACGACATTATCCCCGGCTCGGGCTCGACTCCGGTCGGCCAAGTTACTCTCCCAGTCACATTCGGCACCCGCGAGAACTACAAGACGGAGCACATCCACTTCGAGGTGGCTTCCTTCGAGACATCGTACCATGCCATCCTGGGGAGGCCCGCCCTCACCAAGTTCATGGCCATCCCACACCACACGTATATTGTCCTCAAGATGCCTGCTCCCAACGGTGTGGTTTCCATCTATGGCGACCTACAGACTTCCCACTCTTGTGAGACCAAGAACATAAATATCTCAGAAGCACTCGAGAGGACCAAGAACGCCGTCATGATTGCCGAGTCGGCAAAGGCGATACCTCCAGAGGACATCCCTATCCCTGCAAACGACTCGGCCACCGAGTCACAGCTGTAGCCCAGTTGTGCAACAAAGACCATCCTCCTCAGGGAGAACAACCCAGACAAGACTGCCCTCATCGGGGTGGACCTTGACAAGGCATAGGAAGACGCGCTCACCTCCTTCCTCCATGCCAATTGGGACATCTTCGCATGGAAGCCCTCTGACATGCCAGGCGTTCCGAGGGAGGAGGCTGAGCACTCCTTGGATCTCGATGAAATGGCGCAACCCGTCAAGCAGCGACTCCGGCGCTTCGCTCAAGATCGAAAGGAGGCTATTAGGGTAGAAGTTACTCGGGTCTTAGCCACAGGATTGATTCGTGAAGTCACACACCCCGAATGGCTGGCAAACCCAGTCCTTGTAAAAAAGCAAAATGGTAAATGGAGAATGTGTGTTGACTATACAGATCTCAACAAGCATTGCCCTAAAGATCCCTTCCCTCTTCCTTGCATCGACCAGGTCGTTGACTCTACTGCCGGGTGCGTCCTCCTCTCGTTCCTCGATTGTTACTCCGGGTACCATCAGATCACCCTCAAGGAGTCGGATCAAGAGAAGACCTCATTCGGGGCATACTGCTACAACACCATGATGTTTGGCCTCAAAAACGCGGGTGCTACATATCAGAAAGCCATCCAGAGATGCCTCCAGGGGCAGGTCATCCGCAACGTCAAAGCATACATCGATGACGTAGTGGTTAAAACTAGGTCCTATGATCAGTTCATAGCAGATCTAGTCGAAACATTTGAAAATCTCAGGAAATTCAAATGGAAGTTGAATCCACGCAAGTGTGTTTTTGGTGTCCCCTCAGGAAAGTTACTTGGCTTCATAGTTAGTAACCGAGGCATCAAAGCCAACCCCACCAAGGTCAATGCCATCAGGAGAATGAAGCCCCCTCGGTGCAAGAAGGACGTGATGAAATTGACCGGGTGCATGGCAGCTCTGAGTCGATTCATCAGTCGACTCGGCGACAAGGGACTCCCCTTCTTCAAGCTCTTCACAAAGCAGACAAGTTCGTATGGAACGACAACGCTACCAGAGCCTTCCTGGAGCTCAAGGAATTTCTTACCAACCCACCGGTCCTCACGGCTCCAGAGCCCAATGAGGAGCTCCTCCTCTACATAGCCGCAACCACTCATGTGGTCAGTACCATCCTGGTCGTTGAGCGAGATGAGCCAGGTCATGTTTACAAGGTGCAGCAACCCATTTACTTCGTCAGCGAGGTACTCAGCAAGTCATAAGTGCGCTGCCCTCAGGTCCAAAAACTCCTGTACGCGGCCCTCATCATGTCCAGGAAGCTGAGGCATTATTTCCAAGCACACAGCGTCAGAGTCATTTCCTCATTCCCACTCGGCGACATCCTCCACAACCGCGGTGACATCCTCCATAACCGCGATGCTAACGGCAGAGTCGTCAAGTGGTCCATCGAGCTGGGTGCGCTCAACCTGCAGTTCTCCCCTCGGTCCACGATCAAGTCTCAAGCCCTGGCTGACTTCGTGTCCGAGTGGACAGAGATACAAGACCCACCACCCGAGGAATGACCCGAGCATTGGAAGATGTACTTCAACGGCGCCCTCAACCTCGACGGAGCTGGTGCTGGAGTTCTACTCATTTCCCCAAAAGGCAAACAACTCAAGTACGTCCTCCAGTTAATTTTCAAGGCAACTAACAACGCTGCTGAGTATGAAGCCCTTATCCACGGTCTCCGGATCGCTGCTTCGCTCGGCATCAAGCGCCTCCTCACCTACGGAGACTCCAAAGTCATTATCCAACAAGTCAACAAAGACTGGGACTGCACAAAGGAGAAGATGGACGCCTACTGCAAGGAGATACGAAAATTGGAAGCCAGCTTCTACAGGTTGGAGTTCCACCACGTCATCAGAGACAGCAACGTTGCTGCTGATGTCCTCTCCAAGCTTGGCTCCAGTCGTGCCCTTGTCCCGGTTGGAGTCTTCTTCCAAGCCCTGAGATGACCCAAGGTCGAGGTCGAGGAACCACTTCCCGCCAAGCCAGACTTGGTGCCTGCTCAGGGATAAGAGGCGTTAATGATCGACTTCGACTGGCGCCCTCCCATCATCGACTTCCTCGTCAACAACAATTCCTACCCCGACAGAAAAGAACACGAGAAGCTCTCGCGACAAGCTGCCAGTTACGTGATCATTGGCACCGACTTGTTCAAACACTCGGCCTCCTCAGGGACGCTGTCCAAGTGCATCGCTCAGAGCGAAGGAGTCGCTCTACTCCATGACATCCACTCGGGCATCTGCGGCAACCACGCAGGCACCTCTACCATGGTGGGAAGGGCATTGAGGTCTGGTTTCTACTGGCCTACGGCACTCGATGACGCCCACGACACCGTGAAAAGGTGCCCAAGATGCCAATTTTTCGCCAAGCAGCAGCACATTCCGACTCAGGCTCTGTGTTGACATTTTATAGCGCAGTCCCCAAATATGGACGTAGAATCCATTCCCCGACAACGGCGCCAAAAAATGCTTGTTGGCGTTTCATAGCGTTATACTAGGATAGGTGTTTCCTAGCAACGGCGCCAGAAATGCTATGAGGTATTTCTTACGTTGCAGAAGGATCCGCAAGTGCACGAAATACCGTTATAGCATTTTACCCGTGAGTACGGGGTCATATTTATATTTTCGTAGGGAAGGTAGCGGTTATTGGAATGGATTAGTGTGTTGATTGATTTTAGCATGGATATTCTATTGAATAAATAGGGATAAGATAATAATTGGTAAAGAGGTAGGTTGACACACAAGTTGCTCAAGTTCTACTCTATGCAAAGCTTACAGGTAGGGAGAAAGGAAGAAGAAAGCTAATCTAAGGACTTATATACTCTTGGCTAACCATACAGTCTATACTAGGAACACACATACATACACATGAGTACCGACAGGTTCTAGGCTTCTAGGCATCATCGGGAGACCGCACAAGATATAGCAAGGTGGCCACTAGATATTCACGGCTATTTTATGCACCTCCTACAGTTACTACACGAACGGGGAGGGTTACGCTGGACGGACAGGGCTGTCACCACCTGCCGCCTACCTCAACTAACCATGGTATAGAGCCGCATCCAGCCGTACTGATTAACCCAGACACCATGTCTACACTAATAAGCGATATTCTAATGCCCCGCGTGGAGCCCCCACCCTTCGGATGGACAAACATCACACTAGAGCAAACATACGAATAGTGAAACTGATGCCTTAGCGTAGATGTACTACCATGTCTAATCATGCAAGATACAGGTCCTAGATGTAAGCTAAGCATAGCATACACATCTGAATAAACAGAACATATACTATAAGAGTACTTTATACTAGAAGATAACTCTACTAGAGAATTCCGAATATTACAAAGGAGAGGAAGAGTAAAACCGATACCGAATACTCCTAAGAAGACTCGGGAACAGAAGAAGAGCTACTTCACCTAGACTCCACTATCCTAAAGACTAAGCAAGAGAGAAATTGAGAATGAGCTTCAACTTGTGGTGTGTCTCTTAGTAGCACCCCCCTCATATTTATAGAGGTGAGTGAGGGAGGTGTGAAGCAGCTTCCAAGCACCATTTCACCCCTTAGCACTTGGAACCGACATCGAGGACCAATCGGGAGGCGCCACATCAAGGGAGGTAAGTCAGTTCCTCGCTGGTGGGCCGGCCGACCCATGTAGTTCGACCAACCTGGGCTTGGCCCAGGTCGAGCCCACCTTGCTCTGGGTGGCTACCATGTGGGTCCACACTGCTCCTGTGCGTGAGTGGGTGCTATCCTAAGTCGGTTGCACCTGTTTGTGGGCCCTTTGATCCATGAGAGGCTGAACGGCACGCTCTGATTGGTCGACACCATTTGCCTTGGATTGAAGTGCTTGTTTACACTTGATTTCTGCTCAATTTCCCTGCATTGCGAATTCTCCAAGAGGCATGTGGAAACGACATTATTCTTGATAAATATGCAAGTTAAGTATGCTAGTCATCCCAATTTTCTGATCAAATTGACACTCAAAATTGGTCTGTATCGAGCGTCAACAAGAACCCCCAAGTTGTCATTTGCTCATCCCGAGCAAATTAGGATGTTGATCAGAAAATTGTTAGACTCATTACCTGCCGTCATGTCAAGCCTGAGGCATAGATGAACTCCTTGGGAATGAGTAATGTTGGCATGAGTACCTGGCCCTTGTTACCTTCATCATCTATGGGGCTTATAAGCTTCTCCTCGTCTTGAGCTGTTGAATGTTAGAACGGTCGATAGAGCAGTACTTACCTTACCTTTGCTCAACAATCGATTTGGAGGTTTTCTTTTTGAAAATATTAAAACAAGACTAAGTTCCTCGAATGATTCACTCCGATCGCTCAATTGTGTATGAATTCTTACCAAGGCACTTCACCTTTCTCATAACGAAAGCTTTTGTGGAGCTCAAGGTATGGAATGGATGAAGCATACCTGCATTTCATATATGGCCAAGATAAAGAGTGGATCCATGGAGAAAACAAGTCATATCCCATGATCAAGAGGTGCATGTGTGTGGATTGATGAGAGGTATGATTACTCCTTTTTTGGTTTGTGATCTCTCTCCCCTTCATTTTATTTTTTGTATTCTTCTCTAGACATGGCTATCCCCCTATTTATTCTTTCTTTCTCTTTTTTTCTGGTCATGCTTCCTTGGCATGCCATCTTTTCTCTTCTCTTTTTTATTTTGTGGATGACCCAGGCTAATTATTTTTTCAGGGATAACATGTGGAGAGACCACAACTTCATGGAGCATTTATTTGGTGGATGGCAAGCAACATATGTGTAGGGTTTTTCAATGTAAATGACATATGGCTTTGGTAGGACTTGGAACATCATTGAGGAATTTGTCTTTCCCTATTAAATTTTTGAAAACAAAATACTCCAGATATCATGCTTCACATAGAACAAGATTATATAGCTCCATCTTCCATATCTAAACTCACAACAACCTAGACTTGGATGAAGCATGTGCAACCCACGAGATGTTCGGGTTCATGGCACAAAGGTTTTAAACAGCCAGCAAACTCAAACTTAGGGAACACCATGCTTTAGGACTAAGCAAGACAGGCAAGCAAGAGCATAACAATTATTCATCCTTTCAACTTAGGAAGACTGAACATTCTTACCATGCATATGGAAAAGGGAAATTGAAACAGGAAATATTTTTATAATCTTTATTGAATGCGGTAAAGGATACAATTCACTTGGTGGAAGGACTCCCATAAGCTAGCTTTTGATTTAAGGTCCGATGAGCAGGACCCTCTCCATACCTGTTTAACTTGAGGTTGAATCGTCCAAACCTGGAGAGGATGTAGAGGACGATGACGTCTTCTTCCTTCTCCACACCTTCTTGGTTTTCTTCTTTGGTGTCGTCGGTGGTGTGGGAGTTGGATCCTCGGGTGTGAGACTGTGTATCTCCCAGTCTTTGAACCATTACGGTTCTGTTCCTAGCCCTTGTTCTTTGCTATCCTCATGAAGCAGGTATACTTGTTCGCGTCTCTTGCGGAACTTGAACTTCATGGTCCTCTTCCCAATCCGGAAACTGATTCTTCTGGTCCTCACATCTATTCTGGCCTTGGCGTCTCTTAGGAATGGTCATCCAAGGATGAGCGAGATTCCCAGATCACCCTCTCTCTCTTTCTTTTTCTTTCTCACTCTCAGCCCAGCCAGATCACCCTCACCCCTCTTTCTTTTATTTTTCTCTCCAACCCGGCCCAAACCTCTCTTCCCTCTCTTTTTCTTTTTCTTTCCCCGCAGTCGAGCTAGCCCAACAAACCTGCCGGCCCAGCTCACCACCTCTCTTCCTCCCTCACCCCACTCTCTCTTCCTGACACCATGGCCCCACCTGTCGGCACCATGTTCTTCTTCTATGTGACAACCCTGATAATTTACATTTCTAAATCAATGTCATTAGCCTAACCCTATGCTTAACCAACTAATAAAAGGGTGAAAAGAATTAGAACAAGTTAAGTTGGAATTCAAATTGAATTTGGGCACATTTGGATACTTTTGAATTTTTAAATTAACTTTCAAACCTTAAGCCAAATGAGATGTTGCCTGAAACCAAACTTGTAGAACTTTTTATTCTGAACAACTTTCATGTTCAAAAGTTTTTGAAATTCAAATTAAAAAGAGGAGAAAATGCCCTGTTTGCACCCAGCCCCCTGAAACTTTTCAAATTCTCGCGTTTAGGCCCTCGCTCCTCTCTCTCTCCCCCTCCCCGCCCGACAGCGCCGCCAGGTGGCCGGCGACGCCTGACCGGCGCGAGCCGCCAGGCCAGTGGCCGCCGCGCCTCCCCCCCACGCACGGCTTTGCCCCCCCCACCGCCGCGCTGCCCAGTACGCGCCCGCGCGTGCGCACGCCGTGCCGTGCCCCGCCTCGCCGCCCGCCGCGCCCAAACGCCGCGAAGCGCCGTGCCGTCCCGACTCCCGCGCCCCGCCCGTCGCTGCGCGTGTCCTCCGCCCGAGCCGCTGCAGCAGCTGCTTCCCCAATCCACGCGCCGCGCTATCTCCTCGCGCCCACGCCAAATCCCCGGCCGCAAGTCGCTCGCCTCCGCTCGTCGCATGCCGCGCCGGCGTCCTGCTGCCGCCCGCCGTGGCCAGTAGCGCGCCTTTGCCGTGCCGCCGCCCCGCGCGTCACCCAGGCACCCCCACCCCCTCCTGCCCCTACAAAAGCCGCGCCCCCGGCCGCCCGCGCGAGCCACAGCAGCCAGAACACCTCGCCGCCACCATTGCCGCCGCCGAGCGCCGCCCGCTCGTGGACAGCCCTCCACAGCCGCCCCCTGCCCAAATTGAACCTCCAGCCACTACTACATCACCCCACTGAAGCACGCCGACCCGCCCAACGCCGCCCAGGACCACCGGAGCGCCGCCGCCCGCGCTGTCACCGCCGCCGCCGCCCCTGCTCACCGCGGACAGCCCGACTCCGACCTCCTCCGCCCAAGCCAAGCACCGGAGCAGCTTCCCCACGCGCCACTGAAGCTCGCTGACCAGACCAGACCGCCCCAAGCCCGCTGGAGCACCGCCGTCGACGCGTGCCGCCGCCGCCGCCGCCTCTGCTCCACCGCCGGCGAGCTATTCCCGGCCGTCCCCCACCCGAACAAGACCCCCACGAGGTAGCCCTCGCACCCCTGAACCTTCCCCGACCCTCACCCCTCGCCGCCGGCGAGCCCCTCGCCGGAATTTCGGCCGGCCACCGTACCCGAGCCGCCCGAGGACCCAATTGCAAGAATTTAAATCTTTAGAAGGGTCTGCACGTAAGATTCAAGGACCCAGTTGTAAAAGAAAGTTTCAAATCTAGATTCAAATTCAGTGAACTTGTAAAATACGTATAAAATCGTAGAAAATTCATAAAAATGCAAACTGAACTGTTCTGGAATCCTTAGAAGAAACTCTACAACTTTTGTTACAAAAATTTTCTCAGATTCTCAATATATTTTGCTCTACATTAAATGGAACTTTTAATGGACTTCTTTTGTACCCACTGTTGTAGATCATTGCTGACCCTAACATTTGGGCAGTGAGTTAGTTGCTTGATGTTTAGGACTGTACAAAAAGATCAGGCCCAAACTCCATCTCTATCTACACTGTTTATTAAACTTAGTTTCATACTATAAGTGGCTACATATTTTTTATCCCTGTAGTTAGATTATGAATCACCTAATGAAACTTTTTCTATACTGGTGTAAGGGTACCTAGATGCCAGAGAAAAATTGGGAGACTTTTTATCTCACAGGAACCTATTTATTTGATTTATGTGCTAATAACAAACATTAATGCAAGAAAATAGTATCTTAGCTTGGAAAATTCTCCAAGTTTTACTAGACGATCGGCAGTGGTAGGGGTTGCTGTGTAAAAAGTTTCATGGACAAAAACCCTGTGTAGGATCCTGTAAAAATAAATCCTTAAATAACCTAGGTGTGTGATGTCCTATTTTCTATGCTCTGAAAACTGTATAATAAATCCTACAAAAATTACAGTAGCTCCAGCATGCTTAAATGAAAGCTCTGTAAAAATATTAGACTTAGTTGTTGCACCATTTGTTCTGTACAAAAAGAACAAAGATCTAACAGCAACTATGTAATATATTTTTCATAATTAATCTGCTACATGAAATTGTGTGAAAATTTTACAGTAAGCACATCTTTCCCTGATGTGCCTAAATCCAAAGTTTCATGACCAGAAACTATCCACTGTAGTAGTTACACTTAAATCGTGTCGTTTACCATCACCACTACTTAAACTTGTGCATTCATGTAGAATCGACGACTCTCGCCGACGGAACTTACGAACTGGTGCCCGCGTCCGAGAGTGAGCAGCGTGAAGCTCAAGTGAATCTAACTGAAGCTCTTGAAGACCCGAGCCCAAGTTCAGAAGAGCCCCAAGCTAACTGTGAAGGCAAGCCCCGGAGCATAACCCATCTCTTTCCTAAATTATGCAACTCACTACACTTTTGCTTCTGCATTAAGTTTATAGGAGTTGAATGAAAACTTAGTTGCATGATGTTAGGAACCCATGCTTGAAAACTAGACGTAAGGTTCGGTAGAATGCTGTGCTAATAGGACTCCGGTAAAAGCCGAGTGATTTCCTGTCACTCGCGAGAAAATAGGAGTTGAATGTTTACTACACGCTGCAATCATAAGGACACGGACGGGCTATGGAACGATGGTTACGATTGAGGCCCGTCTGTCTAGTGAAAAATGCTAAGGCCGCAGTGTGTGGTAGTGATGGTCAAGTCTTTGAACGTACTAAACACATGCCGAGATTATGGGAATCGGTAAGCTTAAGTACCTGATTGGCCCGGCAAGGGGACGACATCCTACCCTTTGAACTTTGGTCCCATGTGCATATGGCGAGTGCAGAGAGTGGTCACGACCCGGCGCCGAACCGTGGCGTGGGGCTCTTGTACTCTCGGAGGGTAGCCCCGATCCACGACCCGGAAAGAAAGGGGAAAAGTTGCACGTGTGACTCTAGGGAGTAACCACGTGACGTGTGTTTGGGTTTCCCTTGCAAGGTTAAGAAATTCGATTCGAATCGTCCGTTTCTCACGGCTATTGAGACTGCTTAACCCCCTTTACCCACAGAGTAAGAAGAGGAACCATGAATGCTATTGGATAGCTGCTTATCTAGAATGGTTAATGAAACTAGAATCTTGAGCTAAAAGTTGAAAGTAAGGACCCACTTGTAGATGCTTTTCGGCAAAACAAACCCCTGAGCCAAAAAGCCTTGCATGTCTAGAGTCGGTGGAGTAGATTCCACTACACGGGTAAGTCTTGCTGAGTATTAGTATACTCAGCCTTGCTTATGGCTCGTTTTCAGGTGAGACCTTCGAAGATATGATTGCTAGCTTGACTTGGCCCTGCACTCTTCCCCCTGGTTGGTCGGTGGAATGGGATACGCCCCCGTCCAACGGAGATAATGCCGAATGATGTCTCGTACGGGCTTCATGGAGACATCCTGTATCGTCGAGTAGCTTCCGTTGTTTTATTTTCCGCTGCAACTTAAACTCTGAAGAACTTCTTAGTTATGATCACTGAAGTACTTGGTTTCTAAACTCAAACTTGGTTTGTAATATTCACTTATGATAATGTTGTAATATTTGCTGGAATGTGGTATTCTCTGGGCTCATCGTCGCGTGAACATTTGTATGTATGGCACTCGATCCGCTTACCGTGGTTGTATCGGGAGGTTATACCCGATAGACCAGTGGATTACTCCGTTTGAAGTGTAAGGTTGACCGAGATTGCCCTAATGGTGATGGTTAATACACTTGAGCCGGATTAATTCAGGTGGTTCTGCCACATTCTAGCCGGCGCCTTCCTTTTCCTTCTCGCCGTGGATCCCGCCCCCGCCCGTGGCCCGCGCCCTCTCCATTCCTTTGCTGCATCGCTGGCTTGCCATAATGGTCATGACACGCGTCTCCCGATGACCAGCCCCCATTCCCCGCAGCAACCCTAGCCACAATCGCCAGCCGCCGCCCCTCCCCTGCCGCTCCGCTCCCTCGCCCCCAATATTTGAGCCGTGTCTGAGCCCCTACTCCCCCCTTCCCTCTCCACTCTCGCTCACCCTCGCTACAGCGCCTCCATTTCCTGAGCCCAAGCTTGCCGACGCCGCCGCACCATCGACCCGCATCCCGCCGCCTCTCCATCGACTGCAACCGTCGCCGGAGCTCCGCCTTGGACCCAGCACCATCGTCGACCTCTTCTTCCCCTCTGCACCGCCGCACCCCGCTGGCAATCGCTCACCGAAGGAACGCAGCCGCCCCGAACTGCCCCCCTCCGTCGACTCGCCGTTCCGCTGCTTCTCCGACGTCTACAACCCTCGCGCGGAGTGCCGCGAGGTGGTGAGCACCGCGCTGCCCCCATTTTTCCCCCTCCCTCTCGCTTTCTTGCCCCCGCAATGGCTCGCTGGAGCACTTGCTCCGCCCGCCGCCATGGCCGCTGGTCTCCGACCGCCGCACGACCGTCCCGTGCACCCCACTGCCTTTGCAATGACGCCCTCACCCTCCCCGGCCTAATCCCGGCCTAAACCGAGCCCCGGAGCACCGGATTCGATGTACTTCGGCGGTCCGCTGCCGCCTCGCTCGCCGCAGGCGCTCAGCGCCGCCCGCCGAGCCGTCCCAAGCTGTCCAACGGATCAGATCCGCCTGACCTGAGCCAAACCCTAGCCGCCGCCAGCCCTTTTGCAGGAAAGCCCCTAGGTTTTCTAGATATCAACCCACGGTCCAGATCTGTTGAAAAATAATTAGATTTAAGTCCTTTCTTTTCTGTTTAGGCCCCTAACTTTTCTAGAAATAGAACCCGCCATCCAGGACCCCCAGTTTTGCACCCAGGGCCCTCTGTTTAGGGTTTAATTATGTTTTAGCCCCTGGTTTCTTCAAATTTACCCCTGGAAGTTCAAAACTCTCGCAGTTAGGTCCCTGGATCAGCAATTCTTGCACTCACGCGATCCTTGCATCATGAACTACAACTTTAACATCTTATTACTCTCTGTGGTACTGTTTATTGTACTGTTTCTTATTTGTTTGTGTATGCTTGTTTGTGTGATCGTGTAGACGACGTGACGTTCAAGCAAGATCAAGAGCAAGTTTTTGAGGAAGAGAACCAGCAGCTTTTTGAGGAAGGCAAGTGGACTCCCTCCCCCCCTGCAAGTTCTATTTTATCCCAACAATAGCATGATAATTCAATTTACTTTATCATTGCTTTGCATAAATTTGATGGGTCACCTATGTTATGGACATACCTAGTCTTTTACCCAGAGCCTTGAAACACCGGGTTTAATGTTTATGTTGGGTAGTCATGCTTAGTTGCAAACTTTGGGATTGGTGTTGGTTTACTCTTATGATAATATTGTTCGCGCTTTATATTGTTGTTACCTCGTTAATGCAAGATCAACTTTGTTTAATGGGATCATGGAGAACAACCCAAGTGAATAGTGCAACCACAAAGTCACATGGCTCTGACCTTAGCCAATTAATTAGATGTGTAGTTAGCAGGTGGCCTTACCAAAAGGGCAAGGAGGGGGTCAGTGATAGGGGTCATAGACCGGTCCTCTTGGGGTAGCGGCCTTTGCTACGGAGCTGAGCATTAGGGGGGTTAGTGGACCACACTGCTACTGAAACTCTAGCGGGTTGTCTAGCTCTCGACATTTCTTTGTAAAGGCTTCATAGTGTACCGCTTGCCACTCACCTCAGAAGTGCTTGCAAACTCGGACAACTCAAAGGAACACATTTTATGGGGAAAGTGTACAACCTTTGGCCTGAAGCAAACTTGTAGAACTTCCATTTTGAACAACTTTCGCGTTGAAGGATTTTTGTGTTGCAACACAAAAAGTGGAGAACCACTTGGATTTGCGAACCAGCCCCTGCCTTTTCTTCTTTTTCGCTGCAGACTCTTCCGTCTCGCCCGACCCTCCCCCGCGCAGCCGTTCGCCCGACCCTTTCCATTTCGCCCGACCCTTTTCATTTTCGCCCGACCCTTTTCGCCTTCGCCCGAACCTTTTAGCTTCGCCCGACCCTCGGCTTCGCTGCGGCCCTCGCTTCGCCCGACCCTCGCCGCCGAGCAGTCATCGCAGGCCACTTGGCCGGCGATGCCTGACCGCGCTAGGTGTCAAACCAATGCCTGGCCGCGCCCGCACGCCGCGTTCCTCCCCAGTCCGCGCACGCCACGCGCACGCTGGCGACCCGCGCCCCTGCTCGCTGCCCCCATGCCCAATAGACGAACCGCGCCGTGCCCGTGTCTCCGCACCATTTCGCCAGTCGCCGTGCTCGCCGCCCGGCAAGGCAGCTGCTGCACCTCTTCGCCCAACCCGCGCGCCGCGTGATCTCCAGCTTCACGCGCCAAATCCTCAGCGCCCAGTACCTGCCCGCGCCTGCCGCACGCCGCGCTGGCTTCTGTTCACCGCCCGCCGTGGCCAGTTGCGCGCCCCAGTCGTGCCGCCGCCCCGCGTCTCACAGTCAAGTCCCGCCCCTCCTCCCGCCTCGCTGCTGCCTATAAAAGGCCAAGCTGAGTTCCCCCTTCACGTGCCCAAACACCAGAACGTCGTCGCCGCCACCATTAACGCCGTCGCACTCAGCTCACCGAGGAATTCACCTCTCCGGCCACCCTGGCAAAAGCTGAGTCTTCCTCCACCACCACAGCACCCCACCACTGCCCACTGCACCACCCATCGTTGCCCAGAGCCACCGGAGCACCGCCAGCGCCGCCCGCGCCGCCGCCGCTCCTTGTTGCTCCGTGGACAGCCCACACCAAAGCTCCTCCGTCCCAGACAAGCTTTGAAGCGGTTTCCCCTCGACGCCGCGAAGCTACTCGACCAGCCCACGTTGTTCCCTTCTCGCCGGAGCATCGCCGCCGACGTTCCGCCCCGTGACCGCCCCTCTGCTCCGCACCGACGAGCCACCTTCGGCCACTCCCAACCCCGACCAAGGCCACCCAAGGTAGCTCTCACCTCCCTGGATCTCCCCGACCATTTTTCCCTCGCCACCAACGAGCCCCCTCACCGGAATCTGGACGGCCGCCATGCCAGCGCCGCCCAGGGACCCAATTGCTTTGGTTGGAATCTTTGGAAGAGTCTGCACGCAAGTTTCCAGGGGCATATCTGTAAACCTGTGTTCAAACTTTAAAATCAAACACAGCGAACTCGTAAAATTCATTTAAAATCATAGAAAAATCTGAAAAATACAAACTCCGCTGTTCTGGAATCTTTAGAGGAAAATTTACAACGGTTGTACATGCATTTCTTCAGTTGCTCACTAAATCTTACTATAAGTTAAATGGAAGCTTTAATAAACTTTAAATGTACCCCCTGTTGTAGACAAAGTGTAAATCTGAAAATTTTACAGTAACACACTTATGGATAGGTTAACACCCTGTAAAAGTTTTAGCTTCAATACTTGAATGGTTTGTTCTGTATAAAAAAATATCTAGGTGCTAGCAGTGGTTGTGTTTTACCTTTTTCATAATTAATCTGCTGCGTAAAAATGTATGAAATTTTTACAGTGCTTTTGTCTCTGCTTGTTGTACTCTAAATAAAAATTTCATCAGCACAAGTTACCTAATCCAGAAGTTGTGATTAATCCATGTGTGCATGGAAAATTCAGTTTCTATTATAACACAACCCCTTCTTGTTTAATGAAGTTAATAGTTTAAGTTATACTCTTTAACAATTGCCCACAGAAATCTCAACTAAGTAACATCACAACCAAATCGATGTTTTGTGAACTACAACTTTGACGTGAATGAAAATAGTCGTCATATAACCTCACTATAACTTATATTGGTGCATTCATATAGAATCGACGACTCGTGCCGACGGAACGTACGAGCTGGTGCCTGCATCCGAGAGTGAGCAGCGTGAAGCTCAAGTAAATCTAACTGAAGCTCTCGAAGACCCGAGCCCAAGTTCGGACGAGCCCCAAGCTAGCCTTTCCCAAGAAGGCAAGCCCCGGAGCATGAACCCTATATTTCCAAACTTATGCAACTTATTACTCTACTTTACTTGTGCATTAAGTTTATAGGAGTTGGATGAAAACTTAGTTTCATGATCCTAGGTGCCCATGCTCTGAACACTAGATGCCAGGTTCGATAGATTGCTATGCTAATAGGACTCGGTAAAAGTCGAGTGATTTCCTGTCACTCGCAAGAAATTAGGAGTTGATTGTTTACTACATGCTGCAATCATAAGATTGACGGACGGGGCTATGGTACGATGTTTATGTTGTTGATTGAGGCCCCGTCTGTTTAGTGAAAAATGCTCAGGCCACAGTGTGTGGTAGTGGTGGTTAAGTCTTTGAACGTACTAACCACATGCCGAGAATATGGTAATTGGTAAGCTTAAGTACTGGATTGAACCGAGGCCAGAATATACTCCCCACTGTCTTGAATTCGTTCACATCTAGCTAATGGCGGGTGCATCGGCTGCCACAGCCCGACGTACCGTGGTCTGTGGGGAGGTGTAGTCGAGGGCGGTGGGCCTATTCCGTGAAGCGGGAATTGAAGGGAAAAGTTGCACGTGTGACTCTGGGAGTAACCACGTGATGTGTGTTTAGCGTTCCCTTGCAAGGTTAAGAAATTCAATTCGAATCGTCCATTTCTCGCGGATATTGAGACTGCTTGACCTTTTTACCACATAGAGTAAGAAGAGGAACAATGATGATGATTAATCTTGTTGGATGCAAAATAATTCTTCCACCATGTATGATATTGGATAGTTTCTTACCTAGAATGGTTAAAGAAAGCTAGAACTTGGAGCTAAAATCTGAAAGTAAGGACCTACTATATATATGCTTTTTGGCAAAACAAACCCCTCAAGCCAAAAGCCTCGCATGTCTAGGAGTTTGCCGAGTATACCCCACTAGTCGGGTAAGCCTTGCCGAGTATTAGTATACTCAGCCTTGCTTGTGGCTTATTTTCAGGTGAAACCTTCGAGGACATGATTGCTAGTTTGACTTGGCCTTGTACCCTTCCTCCTGGTTGGTCGGTGGAATGGGATACGCCCCCGGCCAACGGTGGTGATACCGAGTGATGTCTCGTACGGGCTTCATCGAGACATCCTTTATCGTCGAGTAGTTGTCATTATCTTTTCCGCTGCTTGAACTCTAAAGAACTCTTTATTACAAAATCCGAAGCACCTTGTTTTACGAATTTGAACTCTATTGTAATGTTAATTTATGATGAACCCCGTGGTGTAAAAATGTGGAATGTTGTATACTCTGGGCTCACCTTCGTGTGAGTACATGTATGTGCGGCTTCGATCCGCAAGAACCGTGGTTGTATCGGGAGGTTACCCGACACACCAGTGGATTATTCCGTTTGAAGTGCGAGTTAGCCCTGATTGCCCTTGTGGTAATGATTAGCGCACTTGAACCGGATTAATTCAGGTGGTTCTGCCACAGCTGGTATCAGAGCCGTAGCTGGTGCTACAGCTAGCACCAGAAAGCCGAAATGCATACGCCAGAGAATGCAACAAGCCTTAAAAAATTGTTTTTCTAAAACTTGACCACAAAAAGTATGTTGGAAAATGCGTTGGTTCGTTAAGGATGGTGCCTAGTTCGTAAAGCCCTAAGGGATTATTGGGAAAGTTACTAGGTGGCTGTCTAACTTATGAGTTATATCAACTGACTTCCAACACATTACTTTCTGTCCAAAACTTACTTTTATGCACAATCGACCCTTAAATTCCGTAACGACGCACTCATCGCTAAGGTAAGAAGGTAAGAATCCTCAGCCAGCTGAGAGAGCTTGGCCTTCCTGTCGGTGATGCAAGCCGAACGCTGCCCTCAAGCAGTGGCTTACTTGAGGTGCTGCCAACGTTTAGTTAATTATATTGGGAGTAGAAGGTTTGGCGCAGCGTATGGCGATCGCTGTTCATACCCCCGTCTCAAGACGGTAACCCCCGTGAATACGCTATTTCGATAGCGTATGTTAACGTCGTCTGTACGGCGGGAATTGTACGGATGCCGTTTCTATAGTGAACGGTAATGAATACGGACGCTTTCATGAGTGCTGGCATGAAAGGTTCAGTGGATATATATATGCTATATCAATCTTCTGCAGGTACACTAACCGCGATTGCGATAAGTTAAGAACGGTTAGAGTTTTCTCGACTAGCTATTATAGTGAGAGCCGTATTGTGTATGCCATCGAAACTAACTTCGTAAGACCAAACCTATTTGGCAATTGTTTATTTGGTGAGGACGAATAGGACGTGCATGCATCATGGCTATATAAATCTAAGATTCAAAATGCGATGTGTGAGAGTGGCAAGGTTCATGCGCCCACACGATTGACTTGCATAAGGATTATCTAGCAAACCAGTCACTTTCTGCCTTATCTGAAAGGATGAAATTATTAAGCTGAGAAAATGACCCTTTCTGAAGAAACTCAGGTTGAAAGCTTTGTTCCAAAATTAGTATTCTACCTCCTGTCTAAATATGAAAAATTCTGGACATATGAGAAATGAGAAACAACAAAGACCTTGGTGTGTCAGTTTTTTGTCCAAAAATGAGCAGTTCAGCCACATAAATTTCATTGCCCCCTTGCTACAGTATTCTGCCAAAGTGTTCAACACAAAAATGGTTATAAATGAACTCATGCGGCTACTGTTAAAATTTGGTAAATTTTGGCTGGGTAGATTTTCCCTGGTGCACGAAATGTTGGCCCACTGATCACTGAAATTTCTGGGTAGACAGTAAGGTAAAACCTGAAAAGAAAGACCATCTTAGAGACTTATTTAGCTCTGAAGTTGACTAGCTAAGTTGTTCACAAATACCTTAGGAATGCTCTGGTAAAAGTTGAGAATTTTTGGACCAGGACTGTTGAAGTTATGGCTATTTCAGTGCACGGTCCGGAACCTGTTTGCTATACTATTCACAGTTTTTCGCTATCTCACTCCATTTGATCTTTTGTTCAGATGGCCGAGCCTATTGCCATGATGGTGGATGAGGATGGACGTGTTCACTCGCAGTGTCTCCACTAGGAGGGCTTTCCCTCTATTTTGTGGGATGTTCTGCGCACCGCGGGCTATCCAATTCCCCCACGTTACGACGGACTGGAATTTGCAGAGACTGGAGTTACCCAGTGCTATGTCAACGTGACCATTTTTTCGCACCCGCTACACCCGGAGTGGCCTGCCTTGGAGATTGAGGCTGTTGGTCGCCGTTTGGCCGATACTTGGGAGCTTGCTGCCATGAGGGCGCTCACCACTTTCTGTGCACAGTGCCCCGAGGCTGTCACGCTCACTCCTATTGGTTTGTTTCCTGCTGCCCAGGACAACGACCCATTTTGGCTCAACAGGGTGCAGCACTCACAGTACTTGGTGGACTTTCATGCCCAGGAGACCATCGAGACCTCCGTGCGGTGCATGAACGCACTCTACCGACTTCACACTCTCCAGAGTCAGGCGCTTGTGCAGCTCACTGATCTTGCACAGGCCTACCACATGATGGCAGATACCAGGGATGAGCAGATAAAGGAACTCAGTGAGGAACTTGAGGATAGAGACACCCGGATTGGCCAACTTGAGGGCCAAGTGCAGGAGCACAACACTCTCATGGGTGAGAGATGAAATGATAACACACTTGGAGGAGCAGCTCCATGATCTGAACCTTGAGTTGGAGGATGCTAATGAGCACATTCAGTGGCACCATGATCAGAATGCCCCTCCCGGCATGGTGGCTATGGAGGAAGATGAGGAGGAGCCACAGGAGATTGATGGTGTTTCAGGAATGGATTTTGAGGGTGAGGCACTGCAGCCACCTCCGATGGGAGCTCACTCTCCTACTCACAGCGAGTCGTCCGTCAACAACCTCGACGACTTCTAGCCGATGACCTAGGAGGACTTTTGCATATACTCCTCGATAGTGTAGCCTAACTTTTGGCAAGTGTTGTAATAGGCTAACTAAGAGTTGAGTACCTCTTTTGAGATGGGTACAACTTGACCATTGGCTACTCAAATCATGTAGGCCATGGCTAAAAACTAGGTGGTTTGATGGAGATATTGGAAAGCAGTCGAATCTGCGATAGCAGAAACTTGTCGGAATTTTTACCCATGTCTCTCTACATTTCTGGGCTGAGTGTTGAATACCAAACTTGTCCTAAATTTTGTGATCTAAGTTCTCACAAAATTTCAACACTGTTGGATCTTGCTAGTTTGAGTTATAGGGAAGATACTATAACTCGCTCTACTGAAAAACAGCCAAACCAGCAAGGCAAGGAGTAAATCGTTTGACCATCTTAGCCATCGATTTAGAGTCTTGGCTGAATACCAAAGTTGTACATCTCTAAATTCCCTATCCACTGACAAAATATGAGAAATCTTGGATGAACCTACCAGGAGTTATAAATTTCCTATGGCAGACAGTTTTATGCCCACGATTCTATCCATGACCTTTCGGAAGTCTACTATTCCGCGTTAAAACTTTTGAAGCATGGAAGCAATATGGATCACGTTGCTAATGAAGAACATTCGCCTTTTCAGATGGTTGGAGCAACCCGTGGTAACCCGGATGGTTTTGGTGCTAGCGCAAGTGGATCACAACCACAGCCGCCACCACCACCCAGCTTGGTGGAAGTAATGGCCGCTCAAACCGAGTTGCTTCGCCAGCTCGTGCAAGGACAGCACCAGCAGCGGGGTGGGCACAATGTTCACCAACCCCAAGCCACCGGTTACACGGATTTCCTTGGGAACCAGCCTCCCTTGTTTCACAAGACGGAGGAAACCTTGGATGCGGACGCTTGGATTCGCACAATCGAGTCCAAGTTTTCTCTACTTGTGACACCATGTTCGGATGCAAACAAGGCCCGCTTTGCCGCGCAGCAGCTTCGTGGTATGGCTCGTCTATGGTGGGACCACTATTTTGCTATGCTCCCCGCTGATCACGTTGTCACCTGGGATGAATTCAAAACTGCGTTCCGGGCACACCATATCCCCGAAGGTCTCATGGAAAGAAAGCTAAATGAGATTTTAGCTCTCACTCAGGGTAACCGCACTGTACTTCAGTATGCTCAGGCCTTCAACAACCTGTGCCAATACGCGGGCTATCACGCAGACACAGATGCCAAGAAGCGTGATCGTTTCCGCAGAGGTCTGAGTACTAAACTCAAGGAACGACTAAATCTTGTCAAAGCTGATACATATAATGAGCTAGTCAACATGGCCATCACTCAAGAGGACTGTATTGAGGCTCATCGTGCTAAAAAGAAGAGGAAGGCACCAGTTGGACCCTCGGGTGCTCAGCCACCGAGGTATCGCTTGGTGCAAAATGCTGCGCCTACAGCTCCACCGAAAGCCCCTCAGCCAGGACGTTGGATTATCAAGCCCCCACAGCAACAAGGTGTTGTACGACCCCCTATGCCTCAACAAACTGGACCCCGGCCCGCTACTAAGCAGTTTCTTCGACCAAGCATCACCAATCGTTGTTTCAAGTGCGGGAGTTCCAGTCATTTTGCTCGCGAATGCCCTCAACCCAGGCCGCCAATTCAGGGCCAGGACTCTAACCATAACAATAAGAACAAAGGCAAGAGGCAGACCCTTCAGGTCAAACAAGGACGGATCAACTTCACCACCCTTGCAGAACTTCCTGAAGGAGCACCAGTGATGACGGGTACATTCTCTATCCATAACAAGCCTGCAGTCATATTGTTTGATTCTGGTGCATCACATAGCTTCATCAGTGCAAAGTTTGGTGCAAAAGTAGGCTTAATTGTTTGTCACACCAAAGGGTCGTATATGATATCAACACCGGGTGGAAAAATTGCTTCCAACCAAATAATAAGGCTGGTATCGATAAAATTGGGAAGTAAAATCATCAACACAGACCTTGTTCTTTTACCCCTTGACGGCATGGATGTTATTTTGGGAATGAACTGGATGACTATGCATGGAGTCACACTGGACTTTTCTTCCCGAGCCGTTGAGATAAATTCACCCAGTCACGGAGCCACTACCCTTTACCTACTATTATGGGAGTGCACAAATTCTTGTGCTTTCGTGATGGAAGGGATCAACCTAGAGAATATTCCAGTGGTATGCGAGTATGCCAATGTCTTCCCGGATGACTTACCCGGAATGCCACCAGATAGGGACATTGAGTTCATTATTGAACTGCAGCCAGGCATTGCACCTATCTCCAAAAGACCCTATAGGATGCCACCTAAGGAATTGGCCGAACTGAAAACACAACTCCAAGAACTACTGGACAAAGGCTTCGTTCGTCCTAGCGCATCACCTTGGGGATGTCCGGCCCCTTTTGTAAAGAAAAAGGATGACAGTTTAAGATTATGTGTGGACTACCGACCTCTCAATGCGGTAACTGTTAAAAATAAGTACCCACTTCCCTGCATCGACGTTCTCTTTGATCAATTATCTGGAGCTAGAGTTTTCTCCAAGATTGATCTTCGATCGGGATATCATCAGATAAAGGTTCGCCCATGCGATATTCCAAAAACTGCCTTTTCCACACGATACGAACTATATGAATTCTTGGTCATGTCTTTCGGACTCACCAATGCCCCTGCCTATTTCATGTATCTCATAAATTCGGTATTCATGCCCGAACTCGACAAATTCGTCGTAGTTTTCATTGACGACATCCTGATCTATTCCAAGAATGAGGAAGAGCACGCTAAGCACCTGCATATTGTTCTTCAGCATCTCAGAGACCATCAGCTCTATGCTAAATTTTCTAAGTGCGAGTTCTGGTTAGATAGTGTGATGTTCTTGGGTCACACTATTTCCAGCAAAGGCATAGCCGTTGACCCCAGCAAGGTACAAGAAGTGATGGATTGGAAACCTCCCACCTCTGTTCATCAGATTCGCAGTTTTCTTGGTTTAGCCGGCTACTATCGCCGTTTCATTCCGGATTTCTCCAGGATTGCTAAGCCTATAAATGAACTATTGAAAAAGGGAGTAAAGTTTGTGTGGGATGAGAAATGTGAAGAAGCTTTCCACAATCTCAGAGAACGCTTGACTACAGCCCCTGTGTTAGCTCAACCCGATAACACCAAGCCATTCGATGTTTACTGCGACGCATCTGGCACTGGTCTTGGTTGTGTGCTTATGCAAGAGAATCAAGTTATCACCTATGCTTCACGAGCCCTTCGGCCCCATGAGCAGAATTATCCGACCCATGATCTCGAGTTAGCAGCAGTTATTCATGCTCTAAAAATATGGAGACATTATCTCATGGGCATTCGTTGTAACGTCTACACCGATCACAAGAGTCTCAAATATATCTTCACCCAAGCCGATCTAAATATGAGGCAAAGGAGATGGCTAGAATTAATCAAGGATTATGATCTCGAGGTGCACTATCACCCCGGCAAGGCTAATGTAGTCGCGGATGCGCTCAGCCGCAAGGCCCATTGCCATTGCCTATCATTGGAAAACTATAATGAGGCATTATGTTCAGAAATAAGGAAGCTTAGTTTGGAAATGATTTTCCAAGGCACTCTGAATCACATCTCAGTCGAGCCCACTCTTCACGACCAGATCATCATGGCACAACTGCACGATGAAGGAGTTAAGATCGTCAAACAAAAACTCTCTCTAGGAGAAGAGAAATACAAATGTTTTCGCCAGGACCATAAGAGAGTCCTATGGTTCGAAAGTCGCATAGTCGTTCCGAAGAATCATGAGCTCCATAAGAAAATTTTGGATGAGGCACTCCTTTCTAAATTTTCCAATCACCCCGGCAGTAACAAAATGTATTAAGACCTTAGGCAAAATTTCTGGTGGACTAGGATGAAAAGAGAAATCGCTAAATATGTCTCAGAATGCGACACATGTCAGAGAGTAAAAGCCAGCCACTTGAAAGTAGCCGGTACACTTCAACCATTGCCTATACCCTCATGGAAATGGGAGGACATAAGTATGGATTTCATTGTTGGATTGCCAAGTACCGCGCGGAAACACGATTCCATATGGGTTATCGTTGATAGGCTCACAAAGACGGCACATTTTCTTCCTGTACACACCACCTATACCGCCAAGAAATATGCTGAGATTTATCTCGATCGCATTGTTTGCCTACATGGAGTGCCGAAGACTATTATTTCCGATCGTGGTACTCAGTTTATAGCACGTTTTTGGGAACAATTGCAAGCTTCTCTTGGTACTAAATTGATTCGAAGCTCAGCTTATCATCCTCAAACTGACGGACAAACGGAAAGAGTCAACCAAATTCTCGAAGACATGCATAGAGCTTGCGTCATTCACTATGACAAGAGTTGGGACAAATGCCTATCCCTAGCAGAGTTCTCATATAACAATAGCTATCAAGTGAGTTTGAAAATGGCACCATTTGAGGCCCTATACGGACGAAGGTGTCGAACCCCTTTGAGTTGGTCACAGACCGAAGAACGCAAAATATTTGGACCAGACTTGGTAATTGAGGCAGAAGAAAAAGTGAAAGTAATACAAGAAAACCTCAGAGCCGCACAATCCAGACAAAAGAGCTATTTCGACAGAAGGAGAAAGCCACTAAAATTTGAAGTTGGTGACCACGTCTACCTTCGAGTTTCACCAACCAAGGGTGTCCAACGATTCGGAGTCAAAGGAAAACTATCTCCCCGTTATGTTGGTCCCTACGAAATCCTCGAAAGCTGTGGACCCGTAGCCTATAGAATTCGACTGCCCCCTCAGCTTGCAGCCATCCACGATGTGTTTCACGTATCTCAACTCAAGAAATGTGTTCGAGTCCCTACCGAGGTTATTAAACAACAGGAAATCTTAGTCGAGCCCGACCTCTCATACATTGAGTACCCTATCAAAATCATGGATCAAAAAGAAAGAAGCACTAGGAGGAAAGTGATTAAAATGTACAAAATTCAATGGAGTCATCACACGGAGGAAGAAGCCACGTGGGAAACTGAAAGTTTTCTAAAACAGTACTTCCCGGGTTTTCTCAACTCCACCGAAGGTACACACCCCCTCCACCTTAAGCCTATTGTCCGAATCTCGGGGCGAGATTCTTTTAAGGGGGGGAAGGCTGTAACACCTCAGGTGTTTAAATTACGAAATAAGCCTCTTTACCTTAACGCGGTGCATTAATAATTAGGAGGACTTTCAACGAAATAAGTTTCTAAAATAATTTCTAAACTAGAACTCAAACAAACTTTGGCCTGAAGCAAACTTGTAGAACTTCCATTTTGAACAATTTTCGCGTTGAAGGATTTTCGTGTTGCAACACAAAAAGTGGAGAACCACTTGGATTTGCGAACCAGCCCCTGCCTTTTCTTCTTTTTCGCTGCAGACCCTTCCGTCTCGCCCGACCCTCCCCCGCGCAGCCGTTCGCCCGACCCTTTTCATTTTCGCCCGACCCTTTTCGCCTTCGCCCGACCCTTTTCGCTTCGCCCGACCCTCGGCTTCGCTGCGGCCCACGGTTCGCCCGACCCTCGCCGCCGAGCAGTCGCCGTAGGCCACTTGGCCGGCGATGCCTGACCGCGCTAGGTGTCAAACCAATGCCTGGCCGCGCCCGCACGTGCGCCCGCACGCCGCGTTCCTCCCCAGTCCGCGCACGCCAGCGACCCGCGCCCCTGCTCGCCGCCCCCATGCCCAATAGACGAACCGCGCCGTGCCCGTGTCTCCGCAGCATTTCGCCAGTCGCCGCGCTCGCCGCTCGGCAAGGCAGCTGCTGCACCTCTTCGCCCAACCCGCGCGCCTCGTGATCTCCAGCTTCACACGCCAAATCCTCAGCGCCCAGTCCCTGCCCGTGCCTGCCGCACGCCGCGCTGGCTTCTGTTCACCGCCCGCCGTGGCCAGTCGCGCGCCCCGGTCGTGCCACCGCCCCCGCGTCTCACAGTCAAGAGTCTGCACGCAAGTTTCCAGGGGCATATCTGTAAACCTGTGTTCAAACTTTAAAATCAAACACAGCGAACTCGTAAAATTCATTTAAAATCGTAGAAAAATCTGAAAAATACAAACTCCGCTGTTCTGGAATCTTTAGAGGAAAATTTACAATGGTTGTACATGCATTTCTTCAGTTGCTCACTAAATCTTACTATAAGTTAAATGGAAGCTTTAATAGACTTTAAATATACCCCCTGTTGTAGACAAAGTGTAAATCTGAAAATTTTACAGTAACACACTTATGGATAGGTTAACACCCTGTAAAAGTTTTAGCTTCAATACTTGAATGGTTTGTTCTGTATAGAAAAATATCTAGGTGCTAGGAGTGGTTGTGTTTTACCTTTTTCATAATTAATCTGCTGCGTAAAAATGTCTGAAATTTTTACAGTGCTTTTGTTTCTGCTTGTTGTACTCTAAATAAAAATTTCATCACTAGAAGTTACCTAATCCAGAAGTTGTGATTAATCCATGTGTGCTTGGAAAATTCAGTTTCTATTATAACACAACCCCTTCTTGTTTAATGAAGTTAATAGTTTAAGTTATACTCTTTAACAATTGGCCACTGAAATCTCAACTAAGTAACATCACAACCAAATCGATGTTTTGTGAACTACAACTTTAACGTGAATGAAAATAGTCGTCATATAACCTCACTATAACTTATATTGGTGCATTCATATAGAATCGACGACTCTCGCCGACGGAACGTACGAGCTGGTGCCCGCGTCCGAGAGTGAGCAGCGTGAAGCTCAAGTAAATCTAACTGAAGCTCTCCAAGACCCGTGCCCAAGTTCGGACGAGCCCCAAGCTAGCCTTTCCCAAGAAGGCAAGCCCCGGAGCATGAACCATATTTTTCCAAACTTATGCAACTTATTACTCTACTTTACTTGTGCATTACGTTTATAGGAGTTGGATGAAAACTTAGTTGCATGATCCTAGGTGCCCATGCTCTGAACACTAGATGCCAGGTTCGATAGATTGCTATGCTAATAGGACTCGGTAAAAGTCGAGTGATTTCCTGTCACTCGCGAGAAATTAGGAGTTGATTGTTTACTACATGCTGCAATCATAAGGTCAACGGACGGGGCTGTGGTACGATGTTTATGTTGTTGATTGAGGCCCCGTCTGTTTAGTGAAAAATGCTAAGGCCGCAGTGTGTGGTAGTGGTGGTTAAGTCTTTGAACGTACTAACCACATGCCGAGAATATGGTAATCGGTAAGCTTAAGTACTGGATTGAACCGAGGCCGGAATATACTCCCCACTGTCTTGAATTCGTTCACATCTAGCTAATGGCGGGTGCATCGGCCGCCACAGCCCGACGTACCATGGTCTTTGGGGAGGTGTAGTCGAGGGCGGTGGGCCTGTTCCGTGAAGCGGGTATTGAAGGGAAAAGTTGCACGTGTGACTCTCGGAGTAACCACGTGACGTGTGTTTAGGTTTCCCTTGCAAGGTTAAGAAATTCGATTCGAATCGTCCGTTTCTCGCGGATATTGAGACTGCTTGACCTTTTTACCACATAGAGTAAGAAGAAGAACAATGATGATGATTAATCTTGTTGGATGCAAAATAATTCTTCCACCATGTATGATATTGGATAGTTGCTTACCTAGAATGGTTAAAGAAAGCTAGAACTTGGAGCTAAAATCTAAAAGTAAGGACCTACTATATATATGCTTTTCGGCAAAACAAACCCCTCAAGCCAAAAGCCTCGCATGTCTATGAGTCGGCTAAGTATAGCCCACTAGTCGGGTAAGCCTTGCTGAGTATTAGTATACTCAGCCTTGCTTGTGGCTTGTTTTCAGGTGAAACCTTCGAGGACATGATTGCTAGTTTGACTTGGCCTTGTACCCTTCCTCCTAGTTGGTCGGTGGAATGGGATACGCCCCCGGCCAACGGTGGTGATACCGAGTGATGTCTCGTACGGGCTTCATCGAGACATCCTTTATCGTCGAGTAGTTGTCGTTATCTTTTCCGCTGCTTGAACTCTGAAGAACTCTTTATTTCAAAATCCGAAGCACCTTGTTTTATGAATTTGAACTCTACTGTAATGTTAATTTATGATGAACACCGTGGTGTAAAAATGTGGAATGTTGTATACTCTAGTTTCATTATCATGTGAGGGTCCAAGCCACTCATAACCATGAGTACGGCTGTTATAATAGTTTTACACTCTGCAAAGGTTGTACACTTTACCTACAAATCGTGTTTCCCTGTATCGCCCGGGTTTGCAAGGCCCTTAAACACTTCTGAGGTGAGTGGCGAGGGTACACTATGAAGCCTTTACAAAGACATGTCGAAAGCTAGGCAGCCCGCTAGAGTTTCAGTAGCGGCGTGGTCCATAAACCTCCCTAATGGTCAGCTCCTTAGCCAAGGCAGCTACCCCAAGAGGACCGGGCTATGACCCCTATCACCGATCCCCTCCTTGCCCTTTCGGTAAGGCCACCAGCAAACTACACATCTAATTAATTGGCTAAGGTCAGAGCCATGTGACTTTGTGGTTGCACTGTTCACTTGGGTGGTTCTCCATGTTCCCATTAAACAAAGTTGATCTTGAACTTACGCGATAAAACCACAATATGAAACGTGATCAACATTGCCAAAAGAGTAAACCAATACCAATCCCAAAGTTTGCAACTAAGCATAACTACCCAATATAAATAGTAAACCCAGGTGTTTCAAGGTTTGGGGTGAAAGACTAGGTATGTCCTTAGTATAGGTAACCCATCAAGTTTATGCAAGCAACAATAAAGTAAAGTGTATTATCATGCTGTTGTTGGGATCAAATAGAATATGCAGAGGGGGAAATCCACTTGCCTTCTTCAAACAACTGCTGATTCTCTTCCTCGTAAGCTTGCTCTTGATTTGGCTCGAACGTCACGTTGTCTACGCGATCACACAAACAAGCATACACAAACAAATAAGAAACAATACAACAAACAATACAAACAGAAAGCAAAACGATACTAAAATTGTAGTTCATGACGCAAGGATCGCGTGAGCGCAAGAATCGCTGAAATCGGAGTTGAAACGATGAGGATATGGCTAAAACAGTGATCTAGGGGCCTAACTGCGAGAGTTTTGAACTTCCAGGGGCTAAATCTAAAGAAATTAGGGGCTAAAACATAATTAAACCTTGAACAGAGGGTCGGGGTGCAAAACTAAATCTAGAAAAGTTAAGGGTCGGGTCAGAAAGAGAAAGGGCTCAACTCTAATTATTTTCTACTGATCTGGACTGCGGGTTGATTCCTGGAAAACCTAGGGGTCTTTCTGCGAAAGTTCCGGGAACGGCTAGGGTCGGGTGAATCTAATCCGTTAGATCAGAATCGTGCGGCAGTTCGGACGAATCAGCGGAGTAAGGGTCGGGCGAATCGGCGGTATGAAGAGTGGGTCAGGCGAATCGGCAGTGTGAAGAGTGGGTCAGGCGAATCGGCAGTGTAAAGTGAAGATAGATTCTGGCCGTTAGATCTAGATCGAGCGGCAGAGGAAGGGTCGGCTCAACGGGACGAAAAGGGTCAGGCAAAGCGGAGTTTTACTGGGCGTCGGCGGCAAGCGAGTGCGGTGGCGGACGGCCGGAGCTTCACCGAATCCGGTGTTCCGAGGCTCGATTCAAGCTGGATTTATGCCGGGGAGTGAGTGGGCGGTACGGTGAAGGTGAGGGTGATCACGGGATGGCTGTGCGGCGGCTGTAAGCTGGCGGTCACGGCGGCGGGCGGAAACAGGGGTCCGGCGAGAAATCTGGTTTGCGGCCGTGCAAGAGAGAGAGGGGAATCTAGTACGGCTTGATACTCACCAACTCGTGGAGCTTTTGCGAGAGTTGATGGCGGTGGAGAAACTGCAGATCGGAGAATCGACGAAAAATCGGCGACATAGGACGGCGGCGTTCCTCCGATGTGCAACTTCCAGCGGCGTGCGACAATATTGTGTAGAGGAAAAGATTTGAGCTTGGCTCTGGTTGCAAAGCGGGGCTTCGACAGGATTGTATAGGGGCGGATTGGCCGAGAGTAGGAAGGCGGTGCTGTGGAGTCGATCAGGACTCGGGGCAAAAGAAAGAAGGGGCGCGAACAACGGCACGGTATCGATCCGGACTCTGGGTAAGGAAAGAAGAAAGAAGAAGAAGAAGGCGCCGACAGGTGGGTCCTAGCTGTCGGTGGAAGAAAGAGTCGGGTGAGGGAATCGGCCGCTGAGTTGGCCGCGGAAAAAGAAAAGAAGTAGAGGAAAAGAATTGGGCTGGCTGGAAGAAAGAATAGGAGAGGAAAAGAAATAAAGATGCATGCACAATTTTAATTTATGATTTTTATGAAAATAATTTTGAAAGTTTCAACTCCTATATTTTGGGTGTTACAGCTGCTCCAGCTCCTGCTCCAGCACCGGGCGCCGCTGGAGGAAGCCCGGGCGACTCTGGGGGTGTTGATGATGGAGATGATGGTGATGACGAGGACAGCGACAACAACGACGATCAAGGCGATGGTCCTCTAGAGGATAGGCGACTCTGCTGCGTTTGCACTACTTTTCCATGTTGCTGCACGCTGTTCTGATGGACTTGGGCAACATCGTGAGGCCCCACTACCACACGCACCACTACCTCAACCCGGCGCTCGGCGACTACTTCCTCACTCGCGTCCACATTAGAGTGGAGATAGAGGGAGTTGGAGGCCGGAGGACCGTCACTGCGCATGACTCCACGACGCCCCATGCCACCTACGACGCCTCCGTCAGCAGCGCCGCAAGGAGAGCTCTGTGGTCCATCTGCCACACTCACCGCCAGGAGCTGCGGAACATGGAGTACCGCCACCTTCCTCGCTGCCTCAGTGGAATTGAGGAGACTGTGGTCACTCTGGGTGGTGATAATGAAGACCGCGTCAACGCCCTCCCTCGCATCACTGTCGCCCTCAACACTGATCTAGAGAATGTCACCACTGAGCTGGACGATACTTAGGACAGGCTGTTGGACGCTCATGAGAGGATCCGCGCACTGGAGGCCCGACTTGAAGGATTGGCGCCACCACCTCCACTGACGGCCGAGCCTTGCTTCCCCGCCCTGTCGCCGCCCCGCAACAAGCTTCGCCACGGCGCACCCGGCTCCATCACTCGCCTCGAGGACTAGGCATCTAGGCTCTTCGGCTGGTTATCATTTAAAGTTTGCTTCGTTAGAACCTTTTCACTTGAGAGGACGACGGTGTAATAATGCTTGCTTGTGAACAAGTGCTTGCTATCTTTTGATTTGTTTTGGTTGTGCTTGGTTTGAAACAATTTGAGGTTTGCTATAGTTTATCAAATAATATAAGTTGAGTCTTTATCAATCCATATTTTGATAATTCTTATATTTTACATATCTATATGAAGTACACCTATCTTATTCTGGGTTCATTCTCTAATGGTCAGATGGTAAACACCAGGTCAGGTTGAGGTCAGGATATTCCTAGCATGAGGCGTGCTCACATAGTCAACCAACAGAGTCAGTTGCCACCACCACCACCCAACCCAATAATGGAGCAATTCTTGGCAGCCCAGATGCAGGTGTTGCAGAACCCCACCGCCACCATCCAAAACATGCAAGCCCAGTAGAACCAGCAAGCACCGCAGCAAAACCAGCCACCAAGAGACAAGCATAGAGAGTTCATGAGCCACAATCCCCCTACATTTTCTCACTCAGTGGATCCCTTGGATGCTGATGACTGGCTGAAGGTCATCACTAAGAAGTTTGACATTACACAATCCAGTGACCGTGAAAGGGTCTTGTAGGCTGCAGGACGCCTGGAAGGTGCAGCCGCTGATTGGTGGGATGCCTTCACTACTGTCGACACCAATGCAATTGCTATCACCTGGGAGGAATTCAGGACCAACTTCCGCAGTCACCATATTCCAGCGGGACTGATGAAGCTCAAACAGAAGGAGTTCTTGTCCCTGAAGCAAGGTAGCATGATAGTCAGCGAGTACTGGGACAAATTCACTCAGTTGTCCCGTTACGCGCCCAATGAGGTGGATACTGACGCGAAGAGGTAGAAGCGCTTCTTCGATGGTCTAATAGGGCCACTCAACTACCAGTTGCACAGTCACACCTTCCCAAACTTCCAGACTCTGCTGGACAAAGCCATTGGTCTGGAGAGCAAGCACAAGGAGCTTGGGGAACACAAGCGGATAATTCAGTCCTAGGGACAATCTAGCAGCAACACCCGTCCCCGCTACAACACACCCCAGGGGTTTCAATCACGCGTCGGAGGACAAGGTGGAGGATATCCGCAGAGTCAGCAGAATCAACGTACTCCACAGCAGCCTCAGCGCTTCAACCAGCAGACTCAGCGCAACTCCAACCCGCAACAGTACTGTTCTGGAAATGCCACTAGTGCATCAGTGCAGACCAACAATCCAGTTGCACCGGTTCAACCCAATGGTTGCTTCAAGTGTGGAGAACTGGGGCATTATGCTAACAATTGCCCGAAGCGTAACTTGCAGACTCCTCAGAATCAGAGGAATAGTGGATAGAGGCAGACTCCTTAGCAGCAGCAGCATCCACGAAACAGCAACCAGACACCGCTGGGCAACAGGGGTCAACAGAACTACATCCACGGAAGGATGAATCACGTGGCTGCAGAAACAACTCAAGAGGCTCCTGATGTTGTGCTCGGTACGTTCCCTATCTGAACCTGCATCAGTTTTATTTGATTCTGGAGCATCACATTCATTCATTACTGAGCAATTCACGACAAAGCATAACTTACCAATGAGCCCTATGAAATAAATTCTTCTAGTAAGTTCAAGGGCAAAGAATTGAAAGCTAATCACTTATGCCCGAGGGTCAACATGAATATTATGGGGGTAGAATTCCTAGCCAATCTAATAGTGCTAAAGTCTAGTGGCATTGATGTGATCCTCAGAATGGATTGGTTATCCGGGTGTGATGGTGTTATCCAGTGTCGCAAGAGATCAATGCTCTTAACCAGCCCTTAGGGAGAGAAGGTAGAGTTTGTGGCAACAGTTTCACCCAGTGGAGTCGGGACAGTGAATCAGATGAAGGGAATGACTTATCAGAGTTGTCTGTGAGTACCCCGACGTCTTCCCGGAGGATTTACCATGTATGCCACCCGTCCGTGACATTGAGTTCAGTATTGATCTTTTACCTGGTACTGCACCTATCTCTAAAAGACCCTATAGAATGGATGTGAAAGATTTGAGTGAACTAAAGAAACAAATAGAAGAAATGATAGCTAAGGGATTTATCCATCCCAGCTCGTCCCCGTGGGGAGCACCCGTGATCTTTGTCGATAAGAAGGATGGCAGCAGAAGGATGTGGGTAGACTATAGGTCGTTGAATGATGTGACGATCAAGAATAAATATCCACAAAGGGTTTGATGTGTATTGTGATGCTTCATGGCTGGGACTTGGATGTGTGCTAATGCAAGAAGGCAGAATTGTGGCCTATGCTTCAAGACAGTTGAGGAAGCATGAGCGGAATTATCCTACCCATGATTTGGAATTGGCTGCCGTGGTGCACACATTGAAGATTTGGGGGCACTACATGATCAGAAACAAATGTCAGATCTTCACTGATCATAAGAGTCTGAAGTACATTTTCATGCAATAGAATCTTAACAAGAGACAGCATAGATGGCTAGAATTGATCAAGGATTATGATCTGGATATTCAGTATCACCCTGGCAAGGTGAATGTTGTGGCAGACGCCCTCAGCCGGAAAGGTCAAGTTAATATGGTGATTGCTTGATTGATGCCTCAGGAATTGTGTTGGGAAATGGCATGACTGAATTTGGGAATATTTACACATGCGGAAGCCATGGCTATGGAAATGGAACCTACATTGGAGCAAGAGATCAGAAAAGGATAGTTGACAGATGCGAAGATCAAAGAAATCAAGATTCAAATTGGTTTGGGCAAGGCTCCGGATTTCGCGGAAGATGAGCAAGGAACTGTTTGGTTCAGAAAGTGGATATGTGTACTTGAGATCTATCACCTCCGTGAACTCATTCTGAAGGAAGCCCATGATTCCGCTTATTCCATTCACTCTGGGAGTAACAAGATGTACCAAGATTTGAAAGAGAAGTACTGGTGGTATGGATTGAAGAGAGACGTAGCAACTCACGTGGCTTTCTGTGATGTGTGCCAGAGAGTAGAAGCAGAACACCAGAGACCAGCAGGTTTACTCCAGCCATCGAAGGTACCTGAATGGAAATGAGAAGAGATTGGTATGGATTTCATTGTAGGGTTACCCCGCACTCGTGACGTTTATGACTCGATATGGGTTATCGTGGACAGACTGACAAAAGTTGCTCATTTCATACCGGTAAAAACAACATACACTGGAGCCAAGTTAGCAGAACTGTACATGTCACAGACTGTGTGTCTGCATGGTGTCCTAAAGAAGATAGTGTCTGATCGAGGTACTCAGTTCACATCACGTTTCTGGCAGAAGTTACATGAATCCATGGATACAAAGCTCAATTTCAGTTCCGCATATCACCCACAAATATATGGTCAGACTGAACGAACGAATCAGGTATTAGAGGATATGTTGAGAGCATGTGCCCTAAAGCACGGAGGCAGTTGGGATAAAGCTTGCCATATGCAGAATTCTCCTACAATAACAGTTATCAAGCTAATCTCAAGATGGCCCCTTTCGAAGCATTATATGGGAGCAAATGCAGAACAATATTGTATTGGAGCTAGACAGGAGAAAGTCAGGTCTTTGGGCCAGAGATTCTTCAAGAGGCTGAAAGACAAGTCCAGATAATTCGGGATAAACTCAAGACTGCTCAGTCACGACAGAAGAGTTATGCTGACACACGGAGAAGGGAATTGACATTTGAAGTTGGAGATTTTGTGTATCTGAAGGTATCACCCATCAGGGGTCTCCGTAGATTCAAAGTGAAAGGAAAGTTGTCTCCTCGTTATATTGGTCCTTTTTAGATCCTGGAAAGGAAAGGTGAAGTGGCATATCAATTGGAGTTACCGGCACGATTGTCGCATGTCCATGATGTGTTTCATGTATCGCAGTTAAAGAAGTGTTTGAGAGTGCCTGAGGAGCAGTTACCGCTGGAGGAACTCAATGTGTAGGATGATTTGACTTATTCAGAGCATCCGGTCAGAATCTTGGAAATATCTTAGAGGGTTAGTCGGAGCAAGGTGATCAAATTGTGCAAAGTACAGTGGAATCACCACTCAAAGGATGAGGCTTTATGGGAAAGAGAAGATGAACTGATTGCAGAATTTCCTTAGCTGTTCTCTGATCCTTCGGAATCTCGAGGACGAGATTCTCTTTAAGGGGGGTAGGTTTTGTAACACCCTAAGTGTAGAAATGAAAAAGAAACAAATTTTGAAAATGATTTGAAATAAAGTAAACAAAATAAAAATACAAAGCAAGCATGCATCTCTCTTTCTCTTTTCTCTCTCTCTCTCTTTCTCTTTCTTTCTCTCTCAGCCCAGCTCAGATCCCCCTCACCCCTCTTTCTTTTTTTTTCTCTCCACCCTGGCCCAAACCTCTCGTCCCTTTCTTTTTTTTTCTTTCCCCGCAGCCCAGCTAGCCCAACAAACCAGCCGGCCCAGCTCGCCACCTCTCTTCCTCCATCACCCCACCCTCTCTTCCTAACACCGTGGCCCCACCTGTCAGCGCCATCTTCTTCCTCTAGCCGGTGCCCGCGCCCTCCTCCCTTCCTTTCCTGCGTCGCCGGCTTGCCATAATGGCCGCAGCACGCGCCACCCGACAACCAGCCCCCATTCCCCGCGGCAATCTCGGCCGCAATCGCCGCCCGCCGCCAGTCCCCTGCCGCTCCGCTCCTTCGCCCCCTCTATTTAAGCAGCGCCCGAGCCCATGCTCCCCCCTTCCCTCTCCACTCTCGCTCAACCTCGCTGCATCGCCTCTATTTCCCGAGCCCAAGCTCGCCGATGCCGCCGCGCCGTCCCGCCACCTCTCTGTCGACTGCGATCGTCGCCGGAGCTCCGCCTTGGACCCGGTGCCGTTGTCGACCTCTTCTTCTGCTCTGCACCATCGCACCCTGCCGACAATCGCTCACCGGAGGAACGCTGCCGCCCCGAACCACCCCCCTCCATCGACTCGCCGTTCTAGATATCAACCCGCGGTCTAGATCTGTTGAAAAATAATTAGATTTAAGTCCTTTCTTTTCTGTTTAGCCCCCTGACTTTTCTAGAAATAGAACCCGCCATCCAGGACCCCTAGTTTTGCACCCAGGGCCCTCTGTTTACGGTTTAATTATGTTTTAGCCCCTGGTTTCTTCAGATCTAGCCTCCTGGATCATTGTTTTAGCCATATCTTTGTCGTTTCAACTCCGATTTCAACGATTCTTGCGCTCACATGATCCTTGCATTATGAACTACATTTGTATCATCTTTTTATATATTGTACTATTTATTGTACTATTTCTTATTTGTTTGTGTATGCTTGTTTGTGTGATCGTGTAGACGACGTGACGTTCGAGCAAGATCAAGAGCAAGTTTTTGAGGAAGAAAACCAGCAGCTTTTTGAGGAAGGCAAGTGGACTTCCCCCCCTACATGTTCTATTTTAACCCAACAATAGCATGATAATTCACTTTACTTTATCGTTGCTTTGCATAAACTTGATGGGTCACCTATGCTAAGGACATACCTAGTCTTTTGCCCAAAGCCTTGAAACACCGGGTTTAATATTTATGTTGGGTAGTCACGCTTAGTTGCAAACTTTGGGACTGGTTTTTGTTTACTCTTATGATAATATTGTTCGCGCTTTATATTGTTGTTACCTCGTTAATGCAAGATCAACTTTGTTTAATGGGAACATGGAGAACTACCGAAGTGAACAGTGCAACCACAAAGTCACATGGCTCTGACCTTTGCCAATTAATTAGATGTGTAGTTAGCTGGTGGCCTTACCAAAAGGGCAAGGAGGGGGTCAGTGATAGGGGTCATAGCCCGGTCCTCTTGGGGTAGCGGCCTCTGCTATGGAGCTGACCATTAAGGAGGTTTATTGACCACACTGCTACCGAAACTCTAGCGGGCTGTCTGGCTCTCGACTTGTCTTTGTAAAGGCTTCATAGTGTACCCCTCGCCACTCACCTCGGAAGTGTTTAAGGGCCTTGCAAACCCGGGCAACTCAGGGGAACACGTTTTTTGGGGAAAGTGTACAACCTCTGCAGAGTGTAAAACTGTTATAACAGTTGTGCTCACAGTTAAGAGAGGCATGGACCCTCACATGATAATTAACTTGTGGTTCTCATTTTTTTTATGTTGTTGTTACCTTTATGCTTTGCTTAAGTGGGTTGGTATAAACTTACATCTAGTTAATAGGTGCTTGCTAATAAAACTTGACCAACTAAAAGTACCAACCATAAGAGTACTCACCCTTGCCCGACTGCTGTTCAGAAGAGAACTTTGAGGAGGAGGTCTTCGACGACTTCGAGGAGTTCTAGGCTTGCATTCACCAATCATCGCCTGTGAAAGACGGAGTTGTTGCAGACTTCGTTTAGGGTTTATCGGTGGAACGTTTAAAGCCATTTGTGTCTCTTTTACTCGGAGTTTAATACTGTTAATTACTCTATTTTGTTTACTTTTTGAGCATTGTCTTTGATATATTACACTTGTTCATCTATCATGTGTGTGTGAACTTGATCCTGACGCACACATGAGATGCATCTGGTGCTTTCTATAATCGGGTGTGACATTGACATTTGGCCCGATTGGGACATTGTCAGCCGAGGGAGCTGAGTAATCATGCAGAGTCTTTTGAGCCATAATCTTGGAAGTTGACGGTGCGATATTGATTGTTTCGCCTGTCGAGAGAGTAAACTGAGGAGGGACGACGCGAGGTCAAACTTTTCAACCACTTGATCTATTCTTTTAACCAGTGCCTTCCCCGGTAATGGCGCCAAAAATGCTTGTTGACATTTTATAGCGCAGTCACCAAGTATGGACGTAGAATCCATTACTCGGCAAAAACGCCAAAAAATGCTTGTTGGCATTTCATAGTGTTATCACTAGGATAGGTGTTTCCCAGCAACGGCGCCAGAAATGTCGTGAGGTATTTCTTACATTACAGAAGGATCCGCAAGCGCACGGAATACCATCAGCATTTTACCCGTGAGTACGGGGTCGTACTTATATTTCCGAAGGGAAGGCGGCGGTTATTGGAATGGATTAGTGTGTTGATTGATTCTAGCATGGATATTCTATTGAATAAATAGGGGTAAGATAATAATTGGTAAAGAGGTAGTGTGACACACAAGTTGCTCAAGTTCTACTCTATGCAAAGCTTACAGGAAGGGAGAAAGAAAGAAGAAAGCTAATCTAAGGACTTATGTACTCTTGGCTAAGCATACAGTCTGTACTAGGAACACAAATACATACACATGAGTACAGACGGGTTATAGGATTCTAGGCATCATCGGGAGACCGCACAAGATATGGCAAGGTGGCCACTAGATCTTCACGGCTATTTTATGCACCTCCTACAGCTACTACACGAACGGGGATGGTTACGCTGGACGGACAGGGCTGTCACCACCTGCCGCCTTCCTCAACTAACCATGGTATAGAGCCGCATCCAGCAACACTGATTAGCCCAGACACCATGTCTACACTAATAAGCGATACTCTAATGCCCCGCGCGGAGCCCCCACCCTTCGGATGGACAAACATCACACTAGAGCAAACATACAAATACTGAAACTGATGCCTTAGCGTAGATGTACTACCACGTCTAATCATGCAAGATACAGGTCCTAGATGTAAGCTAAGCATAGCATACACATCTGAAAAAACAGAACATATACTATAAGAGTACTTTATACTAGAAGATAACTCTACTAGAGAATTCCGAATATTACATAGGAGAGAAAGAGTAAAACCCATACCGAATACTCCTAAGATGACTCGGAAACCGAAGAAGAGCTACTTCACCTAGATTCCACTATCCTAAAGACTAAGCAAGAGAGAAATTGAGAATGAGCTTCAACTTGTGGTGTGTCTCTTAGTAGCAACCCCCTCATATTTATAGAGGTGTGCAACAGCTTCCCAACACCATTTCACCCCCTAGCACTTGGAACCGACATGGAGGACCAATGGGGAGGCGCCACATCAAGGGAGGTAAGACGGATCCTCCTTGGTGGGCTGGCCGACCCATGTAGGTCGGCCGACCTGGGCTTGGCCCAAGTCGAGCCCACCTTGCTCTGGGTGGCTGCCATGTGGGTCCATACTGCTCCTGTGTGTGAGTGGGTGCTATCCTAAGTCGGTTGCACCAGTTTGTGGGCCCTTTGATCCATGAGAGGCTGAACGACGCGCTCTGATTGGTTGACGCCATTTGCCTTGGATTGAATTGCTTGTTTACACTTGATTTTTGCTCAATTTCCCTACATTGCGAATTGTCCAAGGGGAATGTGGAAACAACATTATTCTAGATAAATATGCAAGTTAGGTATGCTAGTCATCCCAATTTTCTGATCAAATTGACGCCCAAAATTGGTCCGTATCGAGCGTCAACACCCTGCGAACGATTCCTCATTCCTAGCCCTTCGCCTGCTGGGGGCTCGACTCGGTCGGACCTCTCAAGACGGTCGTAGGTGGCTACAACCACATATTTGTGGCCATCGACAAGTTCACCAAGTGGATTGAAGTCAAACCAGTCGCGGCGACCACGACACTCAAGGCGGTTGAGTTCATCCAGAAAATCTCCCACAGGTTTGGCGTGCACAACAGGATCATCACTGACCTGGGCACATCGTTCACCGGAAGCGCGTTCTAGGACCACTGCCTGGAAAATTGCATCGACGTGTACTACGCCTCCGTGGCTCACCCAAGGTGCAACGGCCAAGTGGAACGTGCCAACGGTATGATCCTCCAAGGGCTCAAGGCGCGTATCTTCGACAAACTCGAGAAGTTCGGCCCCAAGTGCATCCAAGAACTACCACAAGTCGTTTAGGGCTTACGCACCCAAAAGAGTTGGGCCACTGGTTACTCTCCCTTCTTCCTGGTGTACGGCTTGGAGGCCATCCTCCCGAGTGACATAACCTTTGGTGCCCCGCGCATCCAAAACTACGAGGAAGGCTAAGCAGAAACAACTTAGCGCCACGACATTGACTTAGTCGAGGAACATCGTGTAACAGCTGCCCTGCAACACGCACATTACGAACAGTAGCTCAGGCGCTACCACGACCGAAACGTGTAGGAGCGAGACTTCAACATAGGTGACATAGTCCTGCGTCGCATCCCCATGGGAAGGTCCCTTCATCGTCATCGCAGTCGTTGTCCCTAGAACCTATCGCCTGCAGAGAGAAGATGGCACGGACGTAGGCAACCCATGGAACATCAAACACCTTCGACGCTTCTACCCGTGAGAGGAGCTTGCAGCTATGTACCCCAACCTTTCTGAATAATAATAAGAGCATTTCATCGCTTTTTTGTCTTTCTATATATTACTTCTTCTTCGTGCCAAAAAAATGACCTGGTATAGCCCTTTCTGACTCGTCCAGCACGCTCGGGGGCTGCGACTCGGCCATGCCAACTCACACCAGCATCGTTCGCGTCAAAAACTAACCTAGCTGGGTGGTGACCTGATCGCAAACCAGTGCGTCCTGGAACCACTCTACGCCACCTACGCCTATCACATGTTTGATGACCAGCTCTGTACACAATGGGCAAAGGCATATCGTGGAGTTGGCATCTTAACCACTGGGCCAAGTCAGAAAACTACTCGGCTACAGAACTTAACAAAAGCAACACTTAATTACATGCAAATAAACATTGTTTTTTGGCCAACACTTGGCCCCATAATGTTTCCGCCCTACTAACGATCTCTCACATGTTCACTTGGCCTATGATGCGCTCGGTGAGGGGACCAATGGCGGCGAAGTGCGCATCCCACTTGGCATCGGTGCAGTCCTCTGTGATGCCCTCACCCACGGGATCCAGGTCTGCTTCAGGGTTGTGGAACTTCATGAGGGCCATCGCGAACTACACCGAGTCCTTGGCCGTCTTCCTGACGAATGCCTTGAGGTGCTCCCGCGGACCATCGAGACGCTGTGCTGCCTCCTCCTCCAAGGCGACCCCCTCCGGCTCGAACGCGACCAGCACAGCGTCGATCTTGGCCATCAGCTCGTCAAGGTCCGCCCGGGCACTGGCCAACTGGGACTCCATCTCTGCAAAAGATGCTCGTATCAGTACGACCGACTCAGCAAAAAAGGTAATCTTCAAGGAACAAGGCCACTTACCTTGGCAGCGTTGCTTCTCAAGCCGGAGTTTCTGCTCCGTGAGAGACTCCCGGCCCTCAGCGCCCTCCCTCAACTGATGAAGCTCCTTGTTCCCCGCTACGACGACCTTGAGCTCTCAGGCCATCGTCTCGTTGGCCTCCTTCAGCTCTGCAAAGCCCCAGGCGTCAGCCCATTGCGGCAAGTTAGGCGGCCAAACACAAAGACGACTGTTGGCATTTCTTAGCATCACCACTTGGCACGAGGGTGTTAGTCCAATCCCTAGCAGCGGCATCAAGAAATTTTGTGTGGTATTTCTTAACGATTACGAAAAAAGATCCGCAAGCGCACAGATATATCGCTGTAGCATTTGACCCGGTGAGTATTCAGGTATCGTTATTTATATTTTCCCAAAGGAGAGCATGATTGTAAAGAGTTTACTCGGTACAAGAGCAAGACGATACGAATAAGTCATAGACTATAGCATAAACAGGGGTAAGTCATGATAAAAAAATATGAATAGGGGTAATGTGACACACACACGGGCCAAACTTAGGATAAATAATGAACGAATAAACATAAGGTTAGCGGGAGCATAGGCATACAAAGAGGTCCCATTAGCATCTATTCATACAAGCAAAGGTTACACACAAAACATGCTTAGAACTTCAGTGCTGGGAAATTAGGGAAATTGGGGAGAATGTCCCGCCCCGAAGTACATCCGGGCCGTTACATCTTTAAGAACTCCTACACCGTACCCGAACATCGGGGAGTGCACTAACCACGAAGTTGCTTCGTAGCGGACGAATAGGGCTGTCACCACCTGTCGTCTACCATAGTAACACCATGGAGCACGGTCATATTTGAAGGATCCCGCATACCCAAGCTCCACGCTCGTGTATGAGGTCACTACCCTAGCGTCCTTGGGTCTCCCACCCTTCGGATGGACAAGTAAAACGCTAAGGCAAGCCTGAAAGCACGACAAACCAATATCCTTACCTAGATCATCTGGTCTAAGCATAAAAAGAGTATAACTAGTGAAGCAACAAGTCAAAGTATGATAAACTAGCAAGGCAGCATAACAAACCGAGGTAAGGTAGACAACCAAGCTAGCAAAGCAACCAAGACTCAACTCTGTATTATGAATAGGATACTGACAAGTCGAATACAAAGCCATATCAAAGACCGAGGATTTCTCTCCTATCCCGAGGACGGCTGGATTCGCAAAGAGAAGTTCTAGCCTAGCTCCACTAAACTAAGGATTACAAGTCACAAGAATGTAGAGAGGGAGAGAGTGGCTCCAAATGTGGTGTGTCTTGAATGAGAGAGGGAAGGCTCCTTTTATAGCTCTTGAGGTTAGTTCCCACTATCTCTACATATGGGAGCACTTGCAACCGACCTCTAGAGGATTAGGGTGATCTTCCCACCAAGCCGCACCTAGACGGGAGGCAGGCCGCGTTCGGCCGCACAGGTGCGGCCGAACCCCCTCTACCACCTCTTGCCACCGCCTTCACGTGGGATACTGGTAAGTCAGCCTAGACCTTACCCCTTGATGTTTGCCGCCTTGTTACGTTGGTTTGGTCTGACTTGTGGGCCCTTCTTGTAAGTGTGTCGCAGCGGATGATCTTCTGTGCATGTGTAGCTGCGTTTTCTTCGTGTTTTCTTCTTATTGCAAACTTGTATCCCTGAAATATGTAGATAAGAAAAACAACTGTGGAGCTAGGTTAGTGATACAAATATGTGAGTAAGAGGCATGGTTTTCCTTCGCTTGTGAGTATCGTTGACGGTCGGATTTGACATTTAAGGACCGTCAACAACATCCCCAAGCTAGCCTTTTGCTCATCCCCGAGCAAAACAAGGCTTTATGTTGTTGATCAGGAGTTGCTTGAATGTTGCATTTCCATCTTATACCTTAGGCACAACAAAGTGTTCTTACCATAATTTTGAATGAGTTGGCCTTGTTCTTACCTCTTACCTTATCACTGTTGGGCTTGTAGCTTATCCTCATCTTTGGCGGTTGGGAGTTAGAACGGTTTTGTACTGTGTTAATATCTCTTACTCCCTTGTTCAACTATCAATCCGGAGGGTTTTTGTAATGTTTTTAAAAAAAAATCTCAAAGTTCCTCAAATGATCTCTCGGATCACTCATTTGTGTATGATTCCTCACCAAGGCTTTTTATTTTGCCTTTCTTCCTCACCCTATCTCTAAAGGTTAAAATTTGTGGAGCCGTAGGTATGGAGGAAATGAAGGCACACTTGTTTCTCATGTATTGCAAAGTCAAAAAATCGGATCCAAAGGAGAGACAAGTCATAAACTTTGATCAAGGTGTGCAAGTGTGTAGAAATTTTTGGTGGATGGTGCGTGAACTCCTTTGTATGAACCATCTCTCTATTTATTTTCTTCCTTTGAGCATGGGCTATCTTTCTCTCTCTTTTTTTTTAACATGCCTTGTGAGCATGTGGCATACCTTTTTTGGGTATGCATCTTTTTCTCTTTCCACTTCTCTCTTTTTTCTAACATGTCTCGTGAGCATGTGGCATACCTTCTTTGGGTATGCATCTTTTTCTCTTTCCTCTTCTCTTTTTTTTGACATGCCTTGTGAGCATGTGGCATACCTTCTTTGGGTATGCATCTTTTTTTTTACATAGCCCATACTCCCTTTTCCTATGATACTTGGGAGAGAGTGGTCATGAGGTAAAGTGGACTTTTTATTTGTGGATGAATGAGTGGAATATTTGCTCACTTCTTGTGTAGAAACATAGCATATGGTGGAGTGTGTACGTGATCTTGATCATGGGAGTCTGAAATGAATCTCACTAAGGGTCACAACAATTTGACAACGCTCAATGAGATAACAAGTTGCATATGTGGAAGGTTTTCAGTAGGAACAACATATGGTCTTGGATAGGAATTTCAAATCATTGAGGAACTTTGTTAGTTTTTATATTTTTGAATAGATAAATACTCCGGAAATCAAGCGTCACTTGGGAGAAGATCATAGCAGCTCTATTCAACCATATCATAACTCACAACAACCTAGATTTGGATCATGATTTTTGTTACCCACAAGATTCAAGCTTAAGGTTTGAACATTTATCCAACAAACTCAAAACTTAGGAAGAGCACTAAATTGTAACTAGGCATGTGAAGTAAATTAATAGAGAAACTATTCATCATCTCAACAAGGAAAACTACACCATGCTTACCTCACATACAAAAGCAAGTAAATATTTTTGGTCTTTTTGGTTTTGCAAATTTTTATTTGTTTTCAGTTTTGCAGATTTTTGTTTTGTTTCATGCATAAGGTTTTGAAAGCAAAGAAGAAATTAAGATACAAGATACCTCTTGGTGGGGGGTCCTCCCCCAAGCTAGCTTCAGGCTCACTGCTATTGGTCGGGGTTAAACCCTCTCCAATGGTAGTTAGCCCTCCACTCCTCCTGCTACTGTTATTGCCTCTACTCCATGGCGTGGATCCTCTCGCCGGTGTACTGCTGCCATGCTTGGTTACTCTTGATGTGCTGGTGCATCGTATTTTTCGATGTTGTCAGCCTAGACCCGCAGCTCTCCTAGTTGCTGGGTGACGGAGCCGAAGTCACGGCTGGAGGCCGTGCGTCGTGCGAGGCTCGGGATTCTGCCGGAATTGGAGCTGGTGGACCGGTGGCTTGGATCCTGCCGTGCCCACTCCTCGATGCTTGCGCTGTGCCAGGACGAACCACCCGCCTCATGATGGTATGAAGTCTGGTGTTGTGGCGGTGGTGGTGCCGGCTCGGTTCCTCTTCTGGCCCTGCTTCTTGTGGTCCTGCCCGGCAAACCAGAAACACTATGCCTTCTTGCCGCCTCTTCTGGAATGAGAGGGGTAGTAAGCGTCTGGCAATTATACAAATAATACACCACGTTTGGTAACGGGATCTCATTTGCATAACCTAGAGAGAAGAAAATCAAGGAGTCTTTCGGGCCCTTCTTGAGAATGTGGCCTTGGACCAAATAGGTCTCATCGATAAAAACACGGTCACCCTCAATGAAAGAAACATTGTTTCTTCCTAAGGCGCCAATGCTTGAAGCGATGCGAATTATCAAAGAAGTGCACTCAATAGGACCTGTCACCTTGAAATTCTGAAACCAACGGTTAACTATTTCTTTTATGGGAGAGACTCGAATTTTGTTGACCATGGCATATAGGATCATAAACTCATCGTTGCGCACGACTCGAAAATCATTTCTTGGAAAGAGAGTGATGGCAAGCCATTTGTGAATCAAACAAAGAGTTGGATTTTGAATGTCATTGCACCGAGGTGCAAACTTGCCATGAACAACTTGACAAGAAATCAAACCCCAAAAATCTTGACAATTAAAACCGCGGCAAGCAAGTTCAAGAGAAACTGGCAAGCGTTTGTTGAAACCAAGGTGGTGACTCAACATTTTCCAAGTAAGATAATACTCTTTCTCAAAAAGCCAAAAGCAAACACCGTCATCCACCTCTTGAAGAATGCAAAGAAACTGAATGTTGAGGAGTCGGGAACCATACTCCTCATTGGGCATGAAATCCTCCCAACCGACCACATGCCAAACATTATCAAATTCAAGATCCATACCTATTTTCGCAAGGAGTTCCGGGTCGAAGGCTTTGGTGTGACCAAAGCTTCGGCGCTTGAGGATGGTGTAGGCTTGGCGCTCGCGGTCGTTGCGTAAGTTGAGGTACGTGGCATCTTCTTCGTCTATCTCCATGTCCTCAGCTTGCACTTCAGCTTGCACTTATTGTTCTCCTTGTGCTTCGTAGTCCATCATGCTCGGAGTTGGAGTTGCCTCTGAAGAGTGATGGGAGCTTGAGCCACCTCGGGAATGAGATGAGCTCGCTCCCGTCATTTTCTTGAGTGCACCGGAGAGCTTCTATCCCACGCCCTTCATCCTTGAACACAAGAACAAACAAGAACAATTTGATTCGGGTTATGTTAGTGAAATTGAAATGGAATCTCTTACTGAACGTTGTTCCTTCGAATGAGGGTTCTTTCTTGCAGCAAAGAAATGATAGAGAGAGCTTTCTTGAATCCAAACTTGAGGAAAAATCCAATGAAAACCCAAGAGCAAAGAGTTGCAAGAGTGTGAGAGGGAGTGAGTGAAAGAAGTGAAGTGTGAGTGCTTCACCCCTCTATCTTGGCCTCTATTTAAAGAGCAATGGCAGGGGACATTTGAGGAGGTGCCGGGCACAACGGCTAGGAGCCATTTGAGGAAGTGGGGCCCGAGAGCCGTTGGTGTGGGGTCGGCCGAACCAGAGGTGTGGCCGCACCCTAGGTGGCGTGCCCTGCTGGTACCCCGGGCCCACTACTTCCAACGGTCACCTGCTTTTGTAATTTTTGGTGCCCGACCCAACTTTGCTCCGAAAAGATGTTCAAATGAATTTGTTGGCGCTAAAATCGGCCGGATAAGAATCGGCCGATGGTCTTCAGCGTCGGACACACGACCCGGGAGAATCTGCTTAGCTCCTATTCGGGTTATCGCCCTGGTACGGTTCGCGCGGCGTGCCAGTCAATCTGACCTGTTGATTGACAAGGAAATAAAGTATTAAATTCCAGGCGCTCCGATCGGCTGGAGTTCCGATCTGTCCTGAAGAGCGCGTCGGCGGCGAATCGGCCGATTCGCGTAATAATTGTAAAGAAGACTGCTGGAGCGATCTAAACAATTAATACAGATGCAACACTTGAAATAGATCTAATCGGCTATAAGATGATAAGTCGAAGAGGAACGATGACGAAGCCGATTATCCCGATCTCAAGCTGGATAGCTGGTGATAATACTAGAATAATAGGTAAAACTTGCAATTCTAGTAAATATCGATAACTGGTGAATAAATCCAAACGAAACCACATCGATGCGCCCGTAGTTAAAGCTCGGATATTACTCTATAACCGGAACCTACCAATTGGCCAGAGATCAAGTTGATGCAGCCCTGCCAATCCGTACGAACTCGTGAAAGAAGAAAAGTATTGGCGAAGTCGCCGACTTGAAAGTAAATTGCTGAAAAAGTAGAAGTGTTGTTGTTGATTGATGTGTTCATATTTGCAAGACCCTGACGACTCCTATTTATACCCTAAAACTAGAACTCCTGGTCGATCATGACTTTTTACAACCTTATTTAAAAAACAGAAAAACTACTATATCTATAAGAACTTTTAAAAGGAAACGGACTCCCGCAGAATCTTCCGCCGCCGTCCCCTAAACCAATCAGGACTCTTTTCAATCGCTCCTTGACCGACTCAGTCGTTGCCCTGTTGACCAACTTTTGACTAGGACTCTCTGAAATAGTCCCATCCTGTTGGCGCAAGCTGTATCACCAATCGGCCGATTTTCAACTGTTATCTCAATCGGTCGATTCCTTACTGTACCCTTCAGATCTGCCGCATCGGCCAATCTTCTCCTCCTGACACCGATTCAATACGTGTCAAAATCTGGCGTCAACACATGCCCCCCAGTTTCGGAGTAAAGCATAACTTTTTCTTTGAAACTCTTTCTTTAATCCTTTCCTCCAAAACGGGCGCAGTAAAAATCTCCTTCCGTTCCGCGGCACAATGATTGCAATTTCCTCGGACCGAGCGCGCGAAACGACTGCTCTCCTGGAATTCGTGTAGACGGCACGCTAAAAATACCATCTTTGCCCTCGCTTCCCTGATTTTTCTTAAGTACTGGCCTTCTCCGTGTATCCTTCCCCACAAATCTAGTATTCTCTTCCAACGAACCACTGTTCGTCTTCCTCCAAGCTCTCTTGATGTCCAAGCGCTCCCCCCTTTCTGGCGATCTCATCCGCGACCTGCTCCGACCCTCCAATGGCGTCACCATCGGCGACTGCTCCATCCACGGAAGCTCCATCGGCAACTCCTTCAGCGGCGGGGGCCCAATCGGCGGCTTCTCCAGCGATCCCAACGGCGACGATTATTTCCATCCCAGAGGTAAACGCTCGAGATTTTTTCCTTTCCGCTTTTCTACTGCTTCAGCACTTTCCGGATTCTTTCTCAGTTTCTTCCCCTTTTCCCTTTTTTAGGCACTTAGGCACCGAATTACCATTCCACTCTCAGAATCCTCTGACCTCATCTGTTTGGGCCCTATGGGGAACCCCGATCCAACGGACCTGATCAGCCTAGAAACTCATAGAATCCCTTTTAAGCAATCATCTATGGATTTAGATCACTGGGTAGGCACTTTCAGATCCTGGCCAAACGAAACACCCGGGTGGAGAGAATGGTACCAGAGGGTGGCCGGATCTTGGAAGGTTCAGTGGGAAGAATAGAAAATCGGCCAGTGTATAGACTTATCTTTGTCTCAGATGGAAAGAAACGAACCTCTGGTCATGGCAGCCTCTTATTTCTGGTCTGATGCACTTAATGCGTTCCTTTTCGGACATGGACCTATGACCCCGACCTTGGCCGATGTTTTGCTCTTGACCGGCCTCGATGTCTCCTCCGCCAATACCCCTTTCAATTATCTGTTCAAGCCATCGCATCGGCTAGAGACCAAAGGAATCGGCGGGTGGAAAGGGTACATTAGCAAAAACATGAAGACCAGGACAGTCTCACAGAGGGAGCATACTGCCTTTTTGATGATGTGGCTGGAAAAGCATTTCTTCTGTGGCAGAGCAGTTGGCCCCTCATCAAACACTCAAGCTTTAGCAGAGGCTTTGTCACAAGGATCGGCCATCCCCCTTGGAAAACATTTGCTGGGATCGGCCTATTACCTGATGCATCAAATCAGCACCAAGCTGTCGAAGGGGGAGCCGATCGGGAACCCTGGTGGTCCCTGGTGGTTCATCACCCTCTGGCTCAACTTACATATGAGCAAGGTCTCTCAGTAACGGATAGAGACCAAAACCTTCCCCAATATTGAGTCAGAGGAGAATCCATCAGTCCGACGCAGCTGTAGATCTTTTGGAGAAGCGGTATCGGCCTTCCCCGGCTGCCAGTTTACTGCTACCCACACAGCTGAGTACTTCAGATGCTTTTATAATGGCCTTAGTGAAGAGACCATCAGCTGGAACCCATATCAAGCAGTAGAGCCGATTTTTAAATTACCCATAAGCTACGACTTCTCCACCCATACTTTTGACAGAGAGCTTATGGATGTCTTGATCAAGCCGGGGATTCTGCCAGCCAATTTCTTCTCAGGAAAGGACTCTCCCACCTACGAGTTCTACAATCCATCGGCGGCGGCAAGGCAACTGGGTTTTGGCCAACTGCCAATTCGGGTCTACTTTGCCGGTCAGGCAAAATTCAGAGATGGTCTGACCTCAAGTCTTGGTTATAGTCGGCTGTGCGATTTAGTACCTGATTCCAGTACTATTGACCTGAATAATTGGTCAGTTGCCTCTTTCGCCACCCAGCAATTCAAATTATGGTGGGCAGAATGGAAACAACACCTTTTCTGTAAATCTCCATCGTCTTACTGCAACATTCTGGACCCAAAGAACATTGATCCAAATGCAGCGGTATGTCCTTTTTCTCAGCCGATTCCAATGCTATTTCCTTCTACATTGTCATCTTGTTATTAACTCATGTTCATCTCCTAAGTCTGAAAGCCATGTCCCTCCGATGCGGAGCCGAAGCGGCCGGCCGATAGATAGTCATCATCAATACACGCCGTATCCACTTATCGGCTTCCATGCTCCAACCATCAAGGATATCTCTACTGGCCGATCGAAGCGAGCACCGAAAAGGCCAACATTGAAGATAACCAGCCGTCGAGTGCGAGCTCGCATCGGATCGGCCGATCAGACGACAACAGCATCGGCTGAGGTTCCTCGTATCGGATCGGCCAACCAGATGGCAGTGGCATCGGCCGAGACTCCCCGCATTAGATCGGCCGACCAGATGGCGGTGACACCGGCCGAGACTTCGATCCCTTTATCTTTGCCGGTTGTCGAGATGGCCGATCCCCAAGTCACCGCCGAAGTCGGGGCAGCTGCAGCATCACTATTAGTAGAAGCTGTTCAGGTAATCTTACTTATCTCATATATTCTCCAAATCTTCCTCTGTCAGGCTGCACAAGCTATCCCACCGCAATCTCCGCAACAATCGGCCACGTCCCAAGTGGGAACTGAGACTCCAGCAGCTCCTATCATCGAGGTAAACGATCTCTTACCTTGAACTCTTAATTTTTAGAAAACTTAACCGATCTTGATGCAGGCCGACTTGGGTATGCTAACTACAACCCCACAACAGGCATCGGCCGGGAGATCCACAGAGGCATGGCAAATTTCTATCACCATCTTATTTCAATTTCCCATAGCATATTCACAGGATCTTCTTTTATGTCTTTTTCAGGAAGCTGGTCCAAGCGGAGCACTAATAATCATTGAATCTTCCTCTTCCGACGAGCCAAATGCACCAGCCCCTGAGACAAGGGAGACGCTTCCACCGGCGCAGGCAAGAGACATTCGCTTTAAGGAGGTAACAAACTTACCATTAGAATCGGCCGATTTCCATTTACTGCTTGCCTACCCTTTACTTTATTTCCTCACAGGAGCAAGATACCTCGAACAACAGCATCTTCTCCTTTGCCGTCTCCTTGGCCGATGACGAAGAAATTGCTTCACACCCAATTCCATCGAGCTCCACCTCCGACGATGTCCGCGCCAAGCTCGAAAGCATGCGCACTCTCCTTCAAGACGACATCGGCCGATTGGTAGAAGATGCGTCGCCGATTCGACGACTTTTCAACAAGATCAAAGGTCGAATCCCGAAAGAAATATCAGAAAATTTAGCGCATGCTGCCTATATAGAGCACATGCATATTCCGGTTTCCAGGGCGCTGCGCCATATGGCCAATCATGCCCAGAAGGCAAAAACTCAGGAGGAGGCCGATTCATACAAGCACCGGACCCAGGAAGTACACCACAGGATCAACTTCCTCGAAAACTGCCGTCCGGACATCGTCGGCGCGATAGATCGGCTGAAACGGAGAAGAGCGGAGCTGGCCAAGGAGATGGAACAGATAACCAAAGAGATAGCCGCTGAAGAAAAGAAACTCCAAGAACTCCCATCCATCATCAGCGAGCTGAAGCAAGAAAGACAGCATCTGGCCCGCGAAACGATAAGGCTTCGTCGCTGTGTGTCAGAAGTCCCAGGATCGGCCGATGATGATCAGAGAGTACTAGACTCGGCCGATCAAATTAGACGACAAGCTATTGTAGCCTTAGATGCTTTCCTTGGGTTGTAAAGAACATTGTAAACATTTATTGCTCCTTTAATGTTACTGCGCCGATTTGGTTCTGAACTGTTTCTTCAGTCAGCTTTGCATTTATGTATGTATTTACTCCGATAGAACGTTTCTCACCATCCATCTGCCTCTCCTTTCTTTATAAGTAGGCCCTTCACCATCTCTAGAGGCATACACATCACTTACCTTCTCTTTCTCTCTTTACTACCCCAAACTGAACGGCAAGATGTCTTCTTCTTCATCTTCTTCCTCTGTCAACCAGGTATGAACTTCTCTTCTGCTTTTCTCCTAAGCATCTCAATCGCTCTGATGTTGGGCAATACCTTTTATCTCTGTTTAGACAAAACGTCTCAGCCCTGGTCTAGAACGAGCGATAGAAATCATGCATTTAGAAGAGCCACTATCACAGGCAGACAGAGATCTGATAAGAGCTCATGCTGAGGAACTCAGAGATCATGTCCCCGCTATTGTCCAAGAATACCGGGACCTTATAGATGCTCACTTTTTGGTCCGCAAGCGACCATCTTCTGAAAAAAATCCTCCACTTCCTTGTAAAGCTAAAACCGAAGTTGCCATGGAAGATTTGGAGGAGAAGAAGACCCGCCTGCTGATAGAACTTAGCAACCAAGCTAAAACTGGAGCCACTACAGAAGACCCGAAAGAGAAAAGGCTCAGCCTTATGATAAAACTGGGTCGAATCGAGAGAGAAATCTAGCGTAGGCGTAATCAGTAGACATATCAGTATTTTTATTCTAAGGGCGACTTGTACCATGTCGGCCATGTACTTTGTCATTTTCATCCAATAATGAATCCCAATGTTTTCTTCACCAGATGTGTAGACAGAAACCAATGAGAAATCGGCCATGTTATCTTGATATATTTTGTTGCAAGTTATGCATCTACCCAAATGCTTGGATAGTACCTCTTCAGATATCGTCTGTTTAAAGCTCTTGGGAATTCCTCCCCTTCGACTGTCTCCAAAATATATGCATTCCTAGGGGCACATCGGCCGATTCTGTACAGGCCTTCCCAAGTGGGTGACCATTTACCGAATTTGGGATCTTTGGATCCTATCGGCAGCACTAACTTCCACACCAAATCTCCCTGAGAGAACTGTTTAACTTTCACCTTTTTGTCATACCGTCTGGCCACCCTTTTCTTGTTTTCTTCTATACTAATCAGGGCTCTCAACCGTAAACCTGCCGAATCGTCAAGTTCATCTTTCATGAGAAAGGAATAGTCATCGGCCGTTAGCTGATCTTGTAACGATATACGTCTTGACTGTGGCAGAACCACCTGAATTAATCCGGCTCAAGTGTATTAACCATCACCATTAAGGCATCCTCGGTTAACCTTACACTTCAAACGGAGTAATCCACTGGTCTGTCGGGTATAACCTCCCGATACAACCACGGTGAACGGATCGAGCGCCGTACATACAAATGCTCATGCGACGATGAGACCAGAGGATACCACATTCCAACAAGTATCACATCATTTGCAGAAGTCAATATTACAGACCTAGTTCTGAGTTTAGAAAACAAGTACTTCAATTAACATAAATAAGTTCTTCAGAGTTAAATTGCAGCGGAAATAAACAACGGAAACTACTCGACGATACAAGATGTCTCGATGAAGCCCGTACGAGACATCACTCGGCCTTATCTCCGTTGAACGGGGGCGCATCCCATTCCACCGACCAACCAGGGGGAAGAGTGCAGGGCCAAGTCAAGCTAGCAATCATGTCTTCAAAGGGGTTCACCTGAAAACGAGTCACAAGCAAGGCTGAGTATACTAATACTCAGCAAGACTTACCCGAGTAGTGGGAACTACTCCACCGACTCTAGACATGCCAGGCTTTTTGGCTCGGGGGTTTGTTTTGCCGAAAAGCAACTACAAGTGGGTCCTTACTTTCAACTTTTAGCTCAAGATTCTAGTTTCGTTAGCCAGTCTAGGTAAGCAGCTATCTAATGCATACATGGTGAAACATCAAATTTTCCATCCAACCAGTTCATTCATCATCATTGTTCCTCTTCTTACTCTGTGGGTAAAAATGGTTAAGCAGTCTCAATAGCCGTGAGAAACGGACGATTCGAATCGAATTTCTTAACCTTGCAAGGGAAACCCAAACACACGTCACGTGGTTACTCCCTAGAGTCACACGTGCAACTTTTCCCCTTTCTTTCCAGGTCGTGGATCGGGGCTACCCTCCGAGAGTACAAGAGCCCCACGCCACGGTTCGGCGCCGGGTCGTGACCACTCTCTGCACTCGCCATATGCACATGGGACCGAAGTTCAAAGGGTAGGATGCCGTCCCCTTGCCGGGCCAATCAGGTACTTAAGCTTACCGATTCCCATAATCTCGGCATGTGTTTAGTACGTTCAAAGACTTAACCATCACTACCACACCCTGCGGCCTTAGCATTTTTCACTAGACAGACGGGCCTCAATCGTAACCATCGTTACATAACCCGTCCGTGTCCTTATGATTGCAGCGTGTAGTAGTCATTCAACTCCTATTTTCTCGCGAGTGACAGGAAATCACTCGACTTTTACCGGAGTCCTATTAGCACAGCATTCTATCGAACCTTACTTCTAGTTTTCAAGCAAGGGTTCCTAACATCATGCAACTAAGTTTTCATTCAACTCCTATAAACTTAATGCACAAGCAAAGAGTAATGAGTTGCATAATTTCGGAAAGAATGGGTTATGCTCCGGGGCTTGCCTTCGCAGTTCGCTTGGGGATCTTCCGAACTTGGGCTCGGGTCTTCAAAAGCTTCAGTTAGATTTGCTTGAGCTTCGCGCTGTTCACTCTCGGACGCGGGCACCAGCTCGTAGGTTCCGTCGGCGAGAGTCGTCGATTCTACATGAGTGCACAGTTTAAGTCGTGGAAATAGCACTTGATTACGATTTGAGAGTCATTACTACAAGGGATAATTTCTGGTCATGAAATTTTGGATTTAGGCACATCAAGGAAAGGTGTGCTTACTGTAAAATTTTCAGCCAATTTTATGTAACAGATTAATTCCGAAAAATTGATTTCATTGTTGCTGTTAGACACTTGTTCTTTTTGTACAGAACAACTGGTGTAACAAATGAGTCTAATATTTTTACAGAGCTTTCACTTAAGCATGCAAAAGCTACTGTAATTTTTGTAGGATTTATTATGCAGTATTCAGGGCATAGAAAATATGACATTCTACACCTAGGCTCTTTAAAGATTCATTTTTACAGGACCCTACATAGGGTTTTTGTCCATGAAACTTTTTACACAGCAACCTCTACCCTAGTGTAACTCCCAGTAATAATTTGGGGATTTTCCAAGCTAAGATACTATTTTCTTGACTTAATGTATGTTATTAGCACATAATTCAAATAAATAGGTTACTGTGAGGTAAAAAGTCTCCTAATTTTTCTCTGGCTTCTAGGTACCAATACATTAGCATAGGAAAAATTTCAATGGGTGACTCGCCACCTAACTGCAGGGATAAAATATTTTACTTACACATGAATTAAAACTAAGTTTCACAAACAGTAAATCTAGAGATGGAATTTGTGCCTGATCTTTTTACACAGTCCTAATCATCCAGCAACTAGTTCACTGCCAAAAATTTAGGGTCAGCATAGTTCTAGAACAGTGGGTATAAAATATGTCCATTAAAGCTTCTATTTAATGTAGAGCAAAATATTTTGAGATTCTGAGAAAATTTTTGTAACAAAAGTGGTAGAGTTTGTTCTGAGGATTCCAGAATAGTTGAGTTTGCATTTTTCTGAATTTTCTACGATTTTATACGAATTTTACAAATTCACTGAATTTGAATCTAGGTTTGAAATTTTCTTTTTACAACTAGGTCCTTGAATCTTACGCTCAGACCCTTCTAAAGATTTAAATCCTTGCAATTGGGTCCTCGGCGGCTCGGGTGCGGCGGCCGGCCGAAATTCCGGCGAGGGGGCTCGCCGGCGGCGAGGGGCGGGGGTCGGGGAAGGTTCAGGGGTGCGAGGGCTACCTTGTGGGGGTGTTGTCCAGGTGGGGGACGGCCGGGAAGGGCTCGCCGGCGTTGGAGCAGAGGCGGCGGCGGCGCGGCTCGCGTCGACGGCGGTGCTCCGGCGGGCTTGGGGCGGCGTGGTCCGGTCGATGAGCTTCAGTGGCGCATGGGGAAGCTACTCCGGGGCTCGGCTTGGACGGAGGGGGTCGGGGTCGTGCTGTCCACGGCGAGCAGGGGCGGCGGCGGCGACGGCAGCGCGGGCGGCGGTGCTCCGGTGGCTCTGGGTGGCGTTGGGCGGGTCGGCGAGCTGCGGTGAGGTGATGTAGTGGTGGCTGGGTGCTCGGTTTGGGCAGTGGGCGGCTGTGGAGGGCTGCCCACGGGCGGGTGGTGCTCGGCGGCGGCGATGGCGCGGCGAGGCGTTCTGGTGGCGGGGCTTCGCGCGGGCGGTCGGGGTGGCGTTTTTGTAGGGACAGGAGGGGGCGTGGAGATGCCTGGGTGACGCGCGGGGCGGGGCACGGCAGCGGCGTGCACTGGGCGCGGCGGGCGGTGGCAGAACGCCGGCGCGGCGTGCGGCGAGCGGGCGCGGTGACTGGGCGGCCGCGATGGTGGCGTGGGCGCGGTGAGATAGTGCCGGGCGCGGAGTGGGGAAGCAGCAGCGGCAGCGGCTCGGGCGGAGGGCAGGCGCGGCGACTGGTGGGGCGCGGGGGCCGGGGCGGCACGGCGGAGCGCGGATACTGGCCGGGCGGGCGGCGGCCGGGGCGCGGCAGCACGCGCGGGCGGGGACTGGGCGGCGCGGCGTCGGGGCGGGGGAAAGCCGGCCGTGGCGGGGTGGCGCGGCGGCCACTGGCCTGGCGCCTCGCGCCGGTCAGGCGACGCCGGCCACCTGGCGCGCGGCGGGCGGGCGAGCGCGCGCGGCGCGGCAGAGCAGAGGGGGAGGCGCCAGGGACCGAAATGCAAAAATTCGAAAAAGTTCAGGGGGCTGGGTGCAAACAGGGCGTTTTCGCCTCTTTCTGATTTGAATTTCAAAAACTTTTGAACACGAAAGTTGTTCGAAATAAAAAGTTCTACAACTTTGGTTTCAGGCAAAATCTCATTTGGCTTATGGTTTTAAAGTTATTTTAAAAGTTTCAAATGTGCCCAAATGTGCCCAAATTTAATTTGAATTCCAACTGAACCCGTTTTAAATTCTTTCCACCCTCTCATTAATTGGTTTAACACATAGAGTTAGGCTAATGACATTGATTTTGGAATTTTAATTACCAGGGTTGTCACAGCCTTCCCCCCTTAACAAGAATCTCGCCCCGAGATTCGGTAATTCTTAGTGTGGGCGTGGGTGCACATACCAGTGGTTGAGACCAGAAATCCAGGGAAATGTTGGTTCAGGTAGCTTTCCGTTTCCCAGGTGGCTTCTTCTTCCGTGTGGCGATTCCATTGTATCTTATACATTCTAATCACTTTCTTCCTGGTCTCTCTTTCTTTTTGATCCAGAATCTTAATTGGGTGTTCGACATACGAGAGATCGGGTTCTAACGATATTTCTTGTTGTTCCACAACCTCGGTAGGGACTCGAATACACTTCTTGAGTTGAGATACGTGGAAGACATCGTGGGTGGCCGTGAGCTGAGGGGGCAGTCGTAATTTGTAGGCTACGGGTCCGCAGCTCTCCATGATTTCGTAAGGACCAATATAACGGGGAGCTAGTTTGCCTTTGATCCCAAATCTTCGCACTCCTTTGGTTGGTGAAACTCGAAGATAGACATGATCGCCAACTTCGAACTTTAGGGGCTTTCTCCTTTTGTCAGAATAGCTCTTTTGTCGGGCTTGTGCGGCTTTAAGATTTGCTTGTATTACTTTTACTTTCTCCTCTGCCTCGATTACCAGGTCGGGTCCAATTATTTTACGTTCTCCGGTTTGTGACCAGCTCAAAGGGGTTCGACACCTTCGTCCGTACAGTGCCTCAAATGGTGCCATTTTCAAACTCGTTTGGTAGCTGTTGTTGTAAGAGAACTCTGCCAGGGGTAGGCATTTGTCCCAATTCTTGTCATAATGAATGACACAAGCTCTCAGCATGTCTTCAAGAATTTGGTTTACTCTTTCTGTTTGTCCATCGGTCTGAGGATGGTATGCTGAGCTGCAAATCAGCTTAGTGCCAAGAGACGTTTGCAGATGTTCCCAAAAGCGTGCTACAAACTGAGGACCACGATCGGAAATAATTGTCTTAGGTATTCCATGCAGGCAAACAATACGATCGAGGTAAATCTCGGCATATTTCTTGGTAGAATAGGTGGTGTGCACCGGAAGAAAATGTGCCATCTTCGTGAGTCTATCAACGATAACCCATATGGAATCATGTTTCTGGGAAGTGTTTGGTAGTCCCACGATGAAGTCCATACTTATGTCCTCCCATTTCCATGATGGTATAGGTAACGGTTGAAGTGTACCGGCCACCTTTAAGTGGCTAGCTTTTACTCTCTGGCACGTGTCACATTCCGAGACATACGTAGCAATTTCCCTTTTCATTCTAGTCCACCAGAAGTTTTGCCTTAGGTCCTGATACATTTTGCTACTGCCGGGGTGGATAGAGAATTTGGAGAGGTGTGCCTCATCAAGAATTTGCTTGCGGAGTTCGCGATTCTTCGGAACGACTATACGACTTTCGAACCATAGAACTCCCTTAGGGTCCTGGCGGAAACACTTATACTTCTCCTCACCTAGAGAGAGTTTTTGTTTGATGATCTTGATTCCTTCATCATGTAGTTGTGCCATGACGATTTGGTCGTGAAGAGTGGGCTCAACTGAGATGTGATCTAGAGTGCCTTGGGAAACCATTTCCATATTCAGCTTCCTCATGTCTGCACATAATGTCTCATGGTAGGACTCCATGGATAAGCAATGGCAATGGGACTTGCGGCTTAGTGCATCCGCGACTACATTAGCCTTACCGGGGTGATAGTGCACTTCAAGGTCATAATCTTTGATTAATTCTAGCCATCTTCGTTGTCTCATATTCAGATCGGCTTGTGTGAAGATGTACTTGAGACTCTTATGATCCGTGTAGATATTGCACTGTGTACCCATGAGATAGTGTCTCCATATCTTCAGAGCGTGAATGACGGCTGCGAGCTCAAGGTCATGCGTGGGATAATTCTGTTCGTGGGGCCGAAGGGCTCGTGAGGCATATGCAATCACTCGATTCTCTTGCATAAGCACACATCCTAGACCAGTACCTGATGCGTCACAATACACATCGAATGACTTGGTATTATCGGGTTGAGCTAACACAGGTGCAGTAGTCAGATGCTCTCTGAGAGTGTGGAAGGCTTCCTCACACTTCTCATTCCATACAAACTTTACTTCCTTCTTCAATAGTTCCGTCATGGGCTTAGCAATTCGAGAGAAATCCGGGATGAAGCGACGGTAGTAACCGGCTAAGCCGAGAAAACTGCGAATCTGATGAACAGAGGTAGGGGGTTTCCAATCCATCACCTCTTGTACCTTGCTGGGGTCAACAGCTATGCCTTCGCTGGAGATCGTGTGACCTAAGAACTTTACAGTATCCAACCAGAATTCACACTTAGAAAACTTAGCATAGAGCTGATGGTCTCTGAGTCGCTGAAGAACAATGCGAAGGTGCTTGGCATGCTCTTCCTCATCCTTGGAATAGATAAGAATGTCGTCGATGAACACTACGACGAATTTGTCAAGTTCGGGCATGAATACCGAATTCATGAGATACATGAAGTAGGCAGGGGCATTGGTGAGTCCAAAGGACATGACCAAGAATTCATATAGTCCATATCGTGTGGAGAAGGCAGTCTTAGGAATGTCGCACGGGCGAATCTTGATCTGATGATATCCCGAGCGAAGATCAATCTTTGAGAAGACTCTGGCTCCAGCTAATTGATCGAAGAGTACATCGATGCGAGGAAGTGGGTATTTATTTTTAACTGTTACCGCATTGAGAGGTCGGTAGTCCACACATAATCTCAAACTGTCATCCTTCTTCTTTACGAATAGGGCTGGACATCCCCAAGGTGACGCGCTAGGGCGAATGAAACCCTTGTCCAGTAGTTCTTGGAGTTGAATTTTCAGCTCGGCCAATTCCTTAGGGGGCATCCTATATGGTCTCTTGGATATAGGTGCAGTGCCTGGTTGTAGCTCAATAACGAACTCAATATCCCTATCCGGTGGCATTCCTGGTAAGTCATCCGGGAAAACATCGGCGTACTCGTTCACCACAAGAATCTCATCTAGCTTAAGTCCTTCCATCTCATAAGCACAGGAATTCGTGCAATCTATGAATGGTAGGTAAAGGGTAGTGGCTCCGTGACTAGGTGAATTTATCTCAACGGCTCGGGAAGAAAGGTCCAGTGTGACTCCATGCATAGCCATCCAGTTCATTCCCAAAATAATGTCCATGCCGTCAAGGGGTAAAAGGACAAGGTCCGTGTCGATGGTTTTACTACCCAATTTGACTGGTACTTATCTGACCATTTGGTTTGAAGCAATTTTACCACCCGGTGTTGATATCATATATGGCCCTTTTGTGTGACAAACATCCAAGCCTACTTTTGCACCGAATTTTGCACTTATGAAACTATGCGATGCACCAGAATCAAATAATATAACGGCAGGCTTGTTATGGATAGAGAATGTACCCGACATTACTGGGGCTCCTTCTGGAAGCTCTGCAAGCGTGGTGAAGTTAATCCGTCCTTGCTTGACTTGCAGGGTTTGTCTCTTGCCCCTGTTCTTGGCGTTCGGGTTGGATCCTTGACCTTGGTTGGGCTGTCCAGGCTGAGGGCATTCGCGTGCGAAGTGGCTGGAACTTCCGCATTTGAAACAGCGATTTGCGGGGCTAGGTCGAAGAGACTGCTGAAGAATGGGCCTCGGACCATTCTGTGGAGGCATCGGGGGTCGTACCATGCCTGGCTGCTGTGGGGGTCTGGCAATCCATCTTCCTGGCTGCGGGGCCTTTGGTGGAGCTGTAGGTGCGGTATTTTGCACGATGCGATACCTTGGTGGTTGGACACTTGACGGTCCTGCGGGTGCCTTTCTCTTCTTCTCTGCCCGGTGCGCCATGATACAGTCCTCCTGGGTAATGGCCATATTGACCAACTCATTGTAGGTGTCAGCCCTGGCTAGGTTCAGACGTTCCTTGAGCTTGGTATTCAGACCTCGGCGGAAACGATCACGCTTCTTGGCATCCGTATCAGCGTGATAGCCCGCATACTGGCATAGGTTGTTGAACGCCTGGGCGTACTGCAACACGGTGCGGGTGCCTTGGGTGAGTGCCAGGAACTCATTCAACTTTCTCTCCATGAGACCCTCGGGGATATGATGTGCCCGGAACGCGGTCTTGAATTCATTCCAGTCGACCACATGGTCAGCCGGGAGCATCGCAAAATAGTGGTCCCACCACAGTCGAGCGGTACCGCGAAGCTGTTGCGCGGCAAAACGGGCCTTGTTGGCCTCTGAGCATGGGGCCACAAGTAGTGTGAACTTGGATTCTATGGTGCGAACCCATGCATCTGCGTCCAGGGGTTCCTCGGTCTTATGGAACAAGGGAGGCTGGGTCCCCAGGAAATCCGTGTATCCTGCAGCCTGTGGTTGGTGAGCATTGTGCCCACCCCTCTGCTGGTGTTGCCCTTGCACAATCTGACGCAGCAGCTCGGTTTGAGCGGCCATTACTTCCACCAAACTGGGCGGGGGTGGTGGCGATTGTCGCGAGCGGCTGCCACCGGCACCAAAACCCTCGGGGTTGCCACGTGTTGATCCAACCATCTGAAACGTGAAAGGTTACCATTAGCATCGCGATCCATATTACTTCCTTGATTCATGATTAATTGGTGTAGTCATAGACTTCCGAAGTCTGAGCCAGAAGTATGAACAAAATCTCTGTTTGCTACGAAAAAAAAATCATAGCCTGCTGTGGGTCCATCCAAAACATCTCAAACATTTGTGGTAGTCAGAGAATTTAGGACTGCACCACTTTGGTATTTACTTCGGTGCTAGAACTATGGCTAAGGCGGTCGAAAAGCTCGTCCTTTGTCTTGCTGTCTTAGCTGTTTTTCAGCAGATTGACCGGTACGGTTCCGCCTATATCTTAAACTATTGAGGTCCAATGATGCTGAATTTTTGTGAGAACCTAGATCACAAAATTTAGCACAAGTCTGGTATTCAACACTCAGCCAAGAAATGCAAGGAGACATGGGTAAAAATTCCGACAAGTCTCAGCGATTGTGGATTCCATCGTTTACCAACTTACAACGAAATCACCAAGTTTTATCGCCGTTCCTTACAGGCTGAGGGTATCCACATGGTTCAGGTGTACCCAACACAAAAGAGTTACTCAACTCCTAGTTAGCCTATTACAACACTTGCCAAAAGTTAGGCTACCCTATCGAGGAGTATGTGCAAAAGTCCTCCTAGGTCGTCCTCTAGAAATCATCCAAGTCGTTGACAGACGACTCGCTGTGAGCCGGAGAGTGGGCTCCCATCTGAGGTGCCTGTGGTACCTCACCCTCGAAATCCATACCTGAGATACCATCAATCTCCTGTGGCTCCTCCTCATCCTCCTCCATGTCGTCCTCATGGGGATGGTCATTCTGATCATGATGCCACTGAATATGCTCATTAGCATCCTCCAACTCAAGGTTCAGATCATGGAGCTGCTCCTCCAACTGTGCTATCGTGGTATCTCTCTCACCCATGAGAGTGTCCTGCTCCTGGATTTGGCCCTCAAGTTGGCCAATCTGAGCATCTCTGTCCTCAAGATCCTGACTGAGCTCCTTTATCTGCTCATCCCTGGTATCTGCCATCATATGGTAGGCCTGAGCAAGATCAGTGAGCTGCTCGAGTGCCTGACTCTGGAGAGTCTGAAGCCGGTAGAGTGCACTCATGCACCGCACGGAGGTATGGATAGTCTCCTGGGCATGGAAGTCTACCAAATACTGTGCGTGCTGCACCCTGTTGAGCCAAAAGGGGTCGTTGTCCTGGGCAGCAGGAAACAATCCAATGGGAGTGAGTGTGACAACCTCGGGACGCTGCGCACAAAATGTGGTGAGCGCCCTCATGGCTGCAAGCTCCCAAGTATCGGCCAAACGGCGACCAACAGCCTCAAGCTCCAAGGCGGGCCACTCCGGGTGTAGCGGGTGCGGAAAGATAGTCACGTTGACACGGCACTGGGTAACTCCATTTTCTGCAAACTCCAGTCCGGCGTAACGTGGGGGAATTAGATAGCCCGCGGTACGCAGAACATCCCACAAAATAGAGGGAAAGCCCTCCCAGTGGAGACACTGCGAGTGCACGCGTCCATCCTCATTCACCATCATCTCAACAGGCTCGGCCATCTGAACAAAAGATCAAATGGAGTGAGATAGCGAAAACTGTGAGCAGCACAAGGACAGATTCTGTATAGTGTGCAAAAATAATCATAACTCCCACAGTTCTCGTCCAAAAATTCTCAAATTTCACCAGGTCACTCCTAAGGTATTTGTGAACAACTTTTCTAGTCAACTCCAGAACTAATTGGGTCTCTAAGATGGTCTTTCTTTTCGGGTTTTACCTTACTGTCTACCCAGAATTTTCAGTGAACAGAAGGCTAGAGTTTCGTGCACCAGGGAAAATCTACCCAGCCAAAATTTACCAAATTTTAACAGCAGCTTCTGGGATAAATTTGGAACAAGTTTTGTGTTGTACTCTTTTGCAGAAAACCGCAGGAAGGGGGCCTAAAAATTTAAGAGGCAGAAGTGCTTATTCCGGACAGAATTCTGACATTTCGAGGTTTCTGTTATTTCTTATTATCCATAAGTTCAGAATTTTTCATTTTTGAACAGAAGATAGGGCACAAGATTTGGAACAATTTCTTCAACATGAACTTTATCAGAAATGGTTATTTTCTTTGGTCAATAATTCGCTCCTTTCGGTCGTGGCAGATCCGGGACAGTTTTCCCTAGATAATCCTTATGCAACCATGCTTAGATACGCAAGAACCTTTCCACTCTCACACAACGCATTTTTGATTTCAGATACACATGTTCATGATGTATGCACGTCCTATTCGTCCTCACAAAATAAAATAATCGCCAAATAGCTTTGGTCTTACGAAGATAGTTTCGGTGGCTTACACAATACGGCTCTCGCTATAATAGCTAGTCGAGTCTTTCTAATCGTTCCTTAACTTATCGTAATCGCGGTTAGTGTACCTGCAGAAAATCGACAAGCATTTATATATCATGAACCTTTCATGCCAGCACTCATGAAACCGTCCGTATTCATTACCGTTTACTTATAGAAACGATATCTGTACAATTCCCGCCGTACAGACGACGTTAACATACGCTATCGAGATAGCGTATTCACGGGGGTACCGTCATGAGACGGGGGTATGAACAGCGATCGCCATACCCTGCGCCGAACCTTCTACTCCCAGTATGTTCAACTAACAGTTGGCATATTGGCAGCACCTCAAGTAAGCCACTGCTTGAGGGCAGCGTTCGGTTCGCATCACCGACAGGAAGGCCAAGCTCCCTCAGTTGGCTGAGGATCCTTACCTTCTTACCTTAGCGACGAGTGCGTCGTTACAGAATTTAGGGTCGGTTGTGCATGAAAGTAAGTTTTGACAGAAAATAATGTGCTGAAGTCAGTTGATAATACATATAGAAGTTAGATAGCCACCTAGTAACTTTCCCATAATCCCTTAGGGCTTTACGAACTAGGCACCATCCTTAACGTACCAACGCATTTCGCAACACAACCGTCTAGTCAAGTTTTAGTAAAATGAGTTTTTAAGGCTTGTAGCATTCTCTGGCGTATGTATTTCGGCTCTGGTGTCCGCTGTTGCCAGCTGTGGCACCAGCTACGGCTCTGATACCAGCTGTGGCAGAACCACCTGAATTAATCCGGCTCAAGTGTATTAACCATCACCATTAAGGCATCCTCGGTTAACCTTACACTTCAAACGGAGTAATCCACTGGTCTGTCGGGTATAACCTCCCGATACAACCACGGTGAACGGATCGAGCGCCGTACATACAAATGCTCATGCGACGATGAGACCAGAGGATACCACATTCCAACAAGTATCACATCATTTGCAGAAGTCAATATTACAGACCTAGTTCTGAGTTTAGAAAACAAGTACTTCAATTAACATAAATAAGTTCTTCAGAGTTAAATTGCAGCGGAAATAAACAACGGAAACTACTCGACGATACAAGATGTCTCGATGAAGCCCGTACGAGACATCACTCGGCCTTATCTCCGTTGAACGGGGGCGCATCCCATTCCACCGACCAACCAGGGGGAAGAGTGCAGGGCCAAGTCAAGCTAGCAATCATGTCTTCAAAGGGGTTCACCTGAAAACGAGTCACAAGCAAGGCTGAGTATACTAATACTCAGCAAGACTTACCCGAGTAGTGGGAACTACTCCACCGACTCTAGACATGCCAGGCTTTTTGGCTCGGGGGTTTGTTTTGCCGAAAAGCAACTACAAGTGGGTCCTTACTTTCAACTTTTAGCTCAAGATTCTAGTTTCGTTAGCCAGTCTAGGTAAGCAGCTATCTAATGCATACATGGTGAAACATCAAATTTTCCATCCAACCAGTTCATTCATCATCATTGTTCCTCTTCTTACTCTGTGGGTAAAAATGGTTAAGCAGTCTCAATAGCCGTGAGAAACGGACGATTCGAATCGAATTTCTTAACCTTGCAAGGGAAACCCAAACACACGTCACGTGGTTACTCCCTAGAGTCACACGTGCAACTTTTCCCCTTTCTTTCCAGGTCGTGGATCGGGGCTACCCTCCGAGAGTACAAGAGCCCCACGCCACGGTTCGGCGCCGGGTCGTGACCACTCTCTGCACTCGCCATATGCACATGGGACCGAAGTTCAAAGGGTAGGATGCCGTCCCCTTGCCGGGCCAATCAGGTACTTAAGCTTACCGATTCCCATAATCTCGGCATGTGTTTAGTACGTTCAAAGACTTAACCATCACTACCACACCCTGCGGCCTTAGCATTTTTCACTAGACAGACGGGCCTCAATCGTAACCATCGTTACATAACCCGTCCGTGTCCTTATGATTGCAGCGTGTAGTAGTCATTCAACTCCTATTTTCTCGCGAGTGACAGGAAATCACTCGACTTTTACCGGAGTCCTATTAGCACAGCATTCTATCGAACCTTACTTCTAGTTTTCAAGCAAGGGTTCCTAACATCATGCAACTAAGTTTTCATTCAACTCCTATAAACTTAATGCACAAGCAAAGAGTAATGAGTTGCATAATTTCGGAAAGAATGGGTTATGCTCCGGGGCTTGCCTTCGCAGTTCGCTTGGGGATCTTCCGAACTTGGGCTCGGGTCTTCAAAAGCTTCAGTTAGATTTGCTTGAGCTTCGCGCTGTTCACTCTCGGACGCGGGCACCAGCTCGTAGGTTCCGTCGGCGAGAGTCGTCGATTCTACATGAGTGCACAGTTTAAGTCGTGGAAATAGCACTTGATTACGATTTGAGAGTCATTACTACAAGGGATAATTTCTGGTCATGAAATTTTGGATTTAGGCACATCAAGGAAAGGTGTGCTTACTGTAAAATTTTCAGCCAATTTTATGTAACAGATTAATTCCGAAAAATTGATTTCATTGTTGCTGTTAGACACTTGTTCTTTTTGTACAGAACAACTGGTGTAACAAATGAGTCTAATATTTTTACAGAGCTTTCACTTAAGCATGCAAAAGCTACTGTAATTTTTGTAGGATTTATTATGCAGTATTCAGGGCATAGAAAATATGACATTCTACACCTAGGCTCTTTAAAGATTCATTTTTACAGGACCCTACATAGGGTTTTTGTCCATGAAACTTTTTACACAGCAACCTCTACCCTAGTGTAACTCCCAGTAATAATTTGGGGATTTTCCAAGCTAAGATACTATTTTCTTGACTTAATGTATGTTATTAGCACATAATTCAAATAAATACGTTACTGTGAGGTAAAAAGTCTCCTAATTTTTCTCTGGCTTCTAGGTACCAATACATTAGCATAGGAAAAATTTCAATGGGTGACTCGCCACCTAACTGCAGGGATAAAATATTTTACTTACACATGAATTAAAACTAAGTTTCACAAACAGTAAATCTAGAGATGGAATTTGTGCCTGATCTTTTTACACAGTCCTAATCATCCAGCAACTAGTTCACTGCCAAAAATTTAGGGTCAGCATAGTTCTAGAACAGTGGGTATAAAATATGTCCATTAAAGCTTCTATTTAATGTAGAGCAAAATATTTTGAGATTCTGAGAAAATTTTTGTAACAAAAGTGGTAGAGTTTGTTCTGAGGATTCCAGAATAGTTGAGTTTGCATTTTTCTGAATTTTCTACGATTTTATACGAATTTTACAAATTCACTGAATTTGAATCTAGGTTTGAAATTTTCTTTTTACAACTAGGTCCTTGAATCTTACGCTCAGACCCTTCTAAAGATTTAAATCCTTGCAATTGGGTCCTCGGCGGCTCGGGTGCGGCGGCCGGCCGAAATTCCGGCGAGGGGGCTCGCCGGCGGCGAGGGGCGGGGGTCGGGGAAGGTTCAGGGGTGCGAGGGCTACCTTGTGGGGGTGTTGTCCAGGTGGGGGACGGCCGGGAAGGGCTCGCCGGCGTTGGAGCAGAGGCGGCGGCGGCGCGGCTCGCGTCGACGGCGGTGCTCCGGCGGGCTTGGGGCGGCGTGGTCCGGTCGATGAGCTTCAGTGGCGCATGGGGAAGCTACTCCGGGGCTCGGCTTGGACGGAGGGGGTCGGGGTCGTGCTGTCCACGGCGAGCAGGGGCGGCGGCGGCGACGGCAGCGCGGGCGGCGGTGCTCCGGTGGCTCTGGGTGGCGTTGGGCGGGTCGGCGAGCTGCGGTGAGGTGATGTAGTGGTGGCTGGGTGCTCGGTTTGGGCAGTGGGCGGCTGTGGAGGGCTGCCCACGGGCGGGTGGTGCTCGGCGGCGGCGATGGCGCGGCGAGGCGTTCTGGTGGCGGGGCTTCGCGCGGGCGGTCGGGGTGGCGTTTTTGTAGGGACAGGAGGGGGCGTGGAGATGCCTGGGTGACGCGCGGGGCGGGGCACGGCAGCGGCGTGCACTGGGCGCGGCGGGCGGTGGCAGAACGCCGGCGCGGCGTGCGGCGAGCGGGCGCGGTGACTGGGCGGCCGCGATGGTGGCGTGGGCGCGGTGAGATAGTGCCGGGCGCGGAGTGGGGAAGCAGCAGCGGCAGCGGCTCGGGCGGAGGGCAGGCGCGGCGACTGGTGGGGCGCGGGGGCCGGGGCGGCACGGCGGAGCGCGGATACTGGCCGGGCGGGCGGCGGCCGGGGCGCGGCAGCACGCGCGGGCGGGGACTGGGCGGCGCGGCGTCGGGGCGGGGGAAAGCCGGCCGTGGCGGGGTGGCGCGGCGGCCACTGGCCTGGCGCCTCGCGCCGGTCAGGCGACGCCGGCCACCTGGCGCGCGGCGGGCGGGCGAGCGCGCGCGGCGCGGCAGAGCAGAGGGGGAGGCGCCAGGGACCGAAATGCAAAAATTCGAAAAAGTTCAGGGGGCTGGGTGCAAACAGGGCGTTTTCTCCTCTTTCTGATTTGAATTTCAAAAACTTTTGAACACGAAAGTTGTTCGAAATAAAAAGTTCTACAACTTTGGTTTCAGGCAAAATCTCATTTGGCTTATGGTTTTAAAGTTATTTTAAAAGTTTCAAATGTGCCCAAATGTGCCCAAATTTAATTTGAATTCCAACTGAACCCGTTTTAAATTCTTTCCACCCTCTCATTAATTGGTTTAACACATAGAGTTAGGCTAATGACATTGATTTTGGAATTTTAATTACCAGGGTTGTCACAGCCTTCCCCCCTTAACAAGAATCTCGCCCCGAGATTCGGTAATTCTTAGTGTGGGCGTGGGTGCACATACCAGTGGTTGAGACCAGAAATCCAGGGAAATGTTGGTTCAGGTAGCTTTCCGTTTCCCAGGTGGCTTCTTCTTCCGTGTGGCGATTCCATTGTATCTTATACATTCTAATCACTTTCTTCCTGGTCTCTCTTTCTTTTTGATCCAGAATCTTAATTGGGTGTTCGACATACGAGAGATCGGGTTCTAACGATATTTCTTGTTGTTCCACAACCTCGGTAGGGACTCGAATACACTTCTTGAGTTGAGATACGTGGAAGACATCGTGGGTGGCCGTGAGCTGAGGGGGCAGTCGTAATTTGTAGGCTACGGGTCCGCAGCTCTCCATGATTTCGTAAGGACCAATATAACGGGGAGCTAGTTTGCCTTTGATCCCAAATCTTCGCACTCCTTTGGTTGGTGAAACTCGAAGATAGACATGATCGCCAACTTCGAACTTTAGGGGCTTTCTCCTTTTGTCAGAATAGCTCTTTTGTCGGGCTTGTGCGGCTTTAAGATTTGCTTGTATTACTTTTACTTTCTCCTCTGCCTCGATTACCAGGTCGGGTCCAATTATTTTACGTTCTCCGGTTTGTGACCAGCTCAAAGGGGTTCGACACCTTCGTCCGTACAGTGCCTCAAATGGTGCCATTTTCAAACTCGTTTGGTAGCTGTTGTTGTAAGAGAACTCTGCCAGGGGTAGGCATTTGTCCCAATTCTTGTCATAATGAATGACACAAGCTCTCAGCATGTCTTCAAGAATTTGGTTTACTCTTTCTGTTTGTCCATCGGTCTGAGGATGGTATGCTGAGCTGCAAATCAGCTTAGTGCCAAGAGACGTTTGCAGATGTTCCCAAAAGCGTGCTACAAACTGAGGACCACGATCGGAAATAATTGTCTTAGGTATTCCATGCAGGCAAACAATACGATCGAGGTAAATCTCGGCATATTTCTTGGTAGAATAGGTGGTGTGCACCGGAAGAAAATGTGCCATCTTCGTGAGTCTATCAACGATAACCCATATGGAATCATGTTTCTGGGAAGTGTTTGGTAGTCCCACGATGAAGTCCATACTTATGTCCTCCCATTTCCATGATGGTATAGGTAACGGTTGAAGTGTACCGGCCACCTTTAAGTGGCTAGCTTTTACTCTCTGGCACGTGTCACATTCCGAGACATACGTAGCAATTTCCCTTTTCATTCTAGTCCACCAGAAGTTTTGCCTTAGGTCCTGATACATTTTGCTACTGCCGGGGTGGATAGAGAATTTGGAGAGGTGTGCCTCATCAAGAATTTGCTTGCGGAGTTCGCGATTCTTCGGAACGACTATACGACTTTCGAACCATAGAACTCCCTTAGGGTCCTGGCGGAAACACTTATACTTCTCCTCACCTAGAGAGAGTTTTTGTTTGATGATCTTGATTCCTTCATCATGTAGTTGTGCCATGACGATTTGGTCGTGAAGAGTGGGCTCAACTGAGATGTGATCTAGAGTGCCTTGGGAAACCATTTCCATATTCAGCTTCCTCATGTCTGCACATAATGTCTCATGGTAGGACTCCATGGATAAGCAATGGCAATGGGACTTGCGGCTTAGTGCATCCGCGACTACATTAGCCTTACCGGGGTGATAGTGCACTTCAAGGTCATAATCTTTGATTAATTCTAGCCATCTTCGTTGTCTCATATTCAGATCGGCTTGTGTGAAGATGTACTTGAGACTCTTATGATCCGTGTAGATATTGCACTGTGTACCCATGAGATAGTGTCTCCATATCTTCAGAGCGTGAATGACGGCTGCGAGCTCAAGGTCATGCGTGGGATAATTCTGTTCGTGGGGCCGAAGGGCTCGTGAGGCATATGCAATCACTCGATTCTCTTGCATAAGCACACATCCTAGACCAGTACCTGATGCGTCACAATACACATCGAATGACTTGGTATTATCGGGTTGAGCTAACACAGGTGCAGTAGTCAGATGCTCTCTGAGAGTGTGGAAGGCTTCCTCACACTTCTCATTCCATACAAACTTTACTTCCTTCTTCAATAGTTCCGTCATGGGCTTAGCAATTCGAGAGAAATCCGGGATGAAGCGACGGTAGTAACCGGCTAAGCCGAGAAAACTGCGAATCTGATGAACAGAGGTAGGGGGTTTCCAATCCATCACCTCTTGTACCTTGCTGGGGTCAACAGCTATGCCTTCGCTGGAGATCGTGTGACCTAAGAACTTTACAGTATCCAACCAGAATTCACACTTAGAAAACTTAGCATAGAGCTGATGGTCTCTGAGTCGCTGAAGAACAATGCGAAGGTGCTTGGCATGCTCTTCCTCATCCTTGGAATAGATAAGAATGTCGTCGATGAACACTACGACGAATTTGTCAAGTTCGGGCATGAATACCGAATTCATGAGATACATGAAGTAGGCAGGGGCATTGGTGAGTCCAAAGGACATGACCAAGAATTCATATAGTCCATATCGTGTGGAGAAGGCAGTCTTAGGAATGTCGCACGGGCGAATCTTGATCTGATGATATCCCGAGCGAAGATCAATCTTTGAGAAGACTCTGGCTCCAGCTAATTGATCGAAGAGTACATCGATGCGAGGAAGTGGGTATTTATTTTTAACTGTTACCGCATTGAGAGGTCGGTAGTCCACACATAATCTCAAACTGTCATCCTTCTTCTTTACGAATAGGGCTGGACATCCCCAAGGTGACGCGCTAGGGCGAATGAAACCCTTGTCCAGTAGTTCTTGGAGTTGAATTTTCAGCTCGGCCAATTCCTTAGGGGGCATCCTATATGGTCTCTTGGATATAGGTGCAGTGCCTGGTTGTAGCTCAATAACGAACTCAATATCCCTATCCGGTGGCATTCCTGGTAAGTCATCCGGGAAAACATCGGCGTACTCGTTCACCACAAGAATCTCATCTAGCTTAAGTCCTTCCATCTCATAAGCACAGGAATTCGTGCAATCTATGAATGGTAGGTAAAGGGTAGTAGCTCCGTGACTAGGTGAATTTATCTCAACGGCTCGGGAAGAAAGGTCCAGTGTGACTCCATGCATAGCCATCCAGTTCATTCCCAAAATAATGTCCATGCCGTCAAGGGGTAAAAGGACAAGGTCCGTGTCGATGGTTTTACTACCCAATTTGACTGGTACTTATCTGACCATTTGGTTTGAAGCAATTTTACCACCCGGTGTTGATATCATATATGGCCCTTTTGTGTGACAAACATCCAAGCCTACTTTTGCACCGAATTTTGCACTTATGAAACTATGCGATGCACCAGAATCAAATAATATAACGGCAGGCTTGTTATGGATAGAGAATGTACCCGACATTACTGGGGCTCCTTCTGGAAGCTCTGCAAGCGTGGTGAAGTTAATCCGTCCTTGCTTGACTTGCAGGGTTTGTCTCTTGCCCCTGTTCTTGGCGTTCGGGTTGGATCCTTGACCTTGGTTGGGCTGTCCAGGCTGAGGGCATTCGCGTGCGAAGTGGCTGGAACTTCCGCATTTGAAACAGCGATTTGCGGGGCTAGGTCGAAGAGACTGCTGAAGAATGGGCCTCGGACCATTCTGTGGAGGCATCGGGGGTCGTACCATGCCTGGCTGCTGTGGGGGTCTGGCAATCCATCTTCCTGGCTGCGGGGCCTTTGGTGGAGCTGTAGGTGCGGTATTTTGCACGATGCGATACCTTGGTGGTTGGACACTTGACGGTCCTGCGGGTGCCTTTCTCTTCTTCTCTGCCCGGTGCGCCATGATACAGTCCTCCTGGGTAATGGCCATATTGACCAACTCATTGTAGGTGTCAGCCCTGGCTAGGTTCAGACGTTCCTTGAGCTTGGTATTCAGACCTCGGCGGAAACGATCACGCTTCTTGGCATCCGTATCAGCGTGATAGCCCGCATACTGGCATAGGTTGTTGAACGCCTGGGCGTACTGCAACACGGTGCGGGTGCCTTGGGTGAGTGCCAGGAACTCATTCAACTTTCTCTCCATGAGACCCTCGGGGATATGATGTGCCCGGAACGCGGTCTTGAATTCATTCCAGTCGACCACATGGTCAGCCGGGAGCATCGCAAAATAGTGGTCCCACCACAGTCGAGCGGTACCGCGAAGCTGTTGCGCGGCAAAACGGGCCTTGTTGGCCTCTGAGCATGGGGCCACAAGTAGTGTGAACTTGGATTCTATGGTGCGAACCCATGCATCTGCGTCCAGGGGTTCCTCGGTCTTATGGAACAAGGGAGGCTGGGTCCCCAGGAAATCCGTGTATCCTGCAGCCTGTGGTTGGTGAGCATTGTGCCCACCCCTCTGCTGGTGTTGCCCTTGCACAATCTGACGCAGCAGCTCGGTTTGAGCGGCCATTACTTCCACCAAACTGGGCGGGGGTGGTGGCGATTGTCGCGAGCGGCTGCCACCGGCACCAAAACCCTCGGGGTTGCCACGTGTTGATCCAACCATCTGAAACGTGAAAGGTTACCATTAGCATCGCGATCCATATTACTTCCTTGATTCATGATTAATTGGTGTAGTCATAGACTTCCGAAGTCTGAGCCAGAAGTATGAACAAAATCTCTGTTTGCTACGAAAAAAAAATCATAGCCTGCTGTGGGTCCATCCAAAACATCTCAAACATTTGTGGTAGTCAGAGAATTTAGGACTGCACCACTTTGGTATTTACTTCGGTGCTAGAACTATGGCTAAGGCGGTCGAAAAGCTCGTCCTTTGTCTTGCTGTCTTAGCTGTTTTTCAGCAGATTGACCGGTACGGTTCCGCCTATATCTTAAACTATTGAGGTCCAATGATGCTGAATTTTTGTGAGAACCTAGATCACAAAATTTAGCACAAGTCTGGTATTCAACACTCAGCCAAGAAATGCAAGGAGACATGGGTAAAAATTCCGACAAGTCTCAGCGATTGTGGATTCCATCGTTTACCAACTTACAACGAAATCACCAAGTTTTATCGCCGTTCCTTACAGGCTGAGGGTATCCACATGGTTCAGGTGTACCCAACACAAAAGAGTTACTCAACTCCTAGTTAGCCTATTACAACACTTGCCAAAAGTTAGGCTACCCTATCGAGGAGTATGTGCAAAAGTCCTCCTAGGTCGTCCTCTAGAAATCATCCAAGTCGTTGATAGACGACTCGCTGTGAGCCGGAGAGTGGGCTCCCATCTGAGGTGCCTGTGGTACCTCACCCTCGAAATCCATACCTGAGATACCATCAATCTCCTGTGGCTCCTCCTCATCCTCCTCCATGTCGTCCTCATGGGGATGGTCATTCTGATCATGATGCCACTGAATATGCTCATTAGCATCCTCCAACTCAAGGTTCAGATCATGGAGCTGCTCCTCCAACTGTGCTATCGTGGTATCTCTCTCACCCATGAGAGTGTCCTGCTCCTGGATTTGGCCCTCAAGTTGGCCAATCTGAGCATCTCTGTCCTCAAGATCCTGACTGAGCTCCTTTATCTGCTCATCCCTGGTATCTGCCATCATATGGTAGGCCTGAGCAAGATCAGTGAGCTGCTCGAGTGCCTGACTCTGGAGAGTCTGAAGCCGGTAGAGTGCACTCATGCACCGCACGGAGGTATGGATAGTCTCCTGGGCATGGAAGTCTACCAAATACTGTGCGTGCTGCACCCTGTTGAGCCAAAAGGGGTCGTTGTCCTGGGCAGCAGGAAACAATCCAATGGGAGTGAGTGTGACAACCTCGGGACGCTGCGCACAAAATGTGGTGAGCGCCCTCATGGCTGCAAGCTCCCAAGTATCGGCCAAACGGCGACCAACAGCCTCAAGCTCCAAGGCGGGCCACTCCGGGTGTAGCGGGTGCGGAAAGATAGTCACGTTGACACGGCACTGGGTAACTCCATTTTCTGCAAACTCCAGTCCGGCGTAACGTGGGGGAATTAGATAGCCCGCGGTACGCAGAACATCCCACAAAATAGAGGGAAAGCCCTCCCAGTGAAGACACTGCGAGTGCACGCGTCCATCCTCATTCACCATCATCTCAACAGGCTCGGCCATCTGAACAAAAGATCAAATGGAGTGAGATAGCGAAAACTGTGAGCAGCACAAGGACAGATTCTGTATAGTGTGCAAAAATAATCATAACTCCCACAGTTCTCGTCCAAAAATTCTCAAATTTCACCAGGTCACTCCTAAGGTATTTGTGAACAACTTTTCTAGTCAACTCCAGAACTAATTGGGTCTCTAAGATGGTCTTTCTTTTCGGGTTTTACCTTACTGTCTACCCAGAATTTTCAGTGAACAGAAGGCTAGAGTTTCGTGCACCAGGGAAAATCTACCCAGCCAAAATTTACCAAATTTTAACAGCAGCTTCTGGGATAAATTTGGAACAAGTTTTGTGTTGTACTCTTTTGCAGAAAACCGCAGGAAGGGGGCCTAAAAATTTAAGAGGCAGAAGTGCTTATTCCGGACAGAATTCTGACATTTCGAGGTTTCTGTTATTTCTTATTATCCATAAGTTCAGAATTTTTCATTTTTGAACAGAAGATAGGGCACAAGATTTGGAACAATTTCTTCAACATGAACTTTATCAGAAATGGTTATTTTCTTTGGTCAATAATTCGCTCCTTTCGGTCGTGGCAGATCCGGGACAGTTTTCCCTAGATAATCCTTATGCAACCATGCTTAGATACGCAAGAACCTTTCCACTCTCACACAACGCATTTTTGATTTCAGATACACATGTTCATGATGTATGCACGTCCTATTCGTCCTCACAAAATAAAATAATCGCCAAATAGCTTTGGTCTTACGAAGATAGTTTCGGTGGCTTACACAATACGGCTCTCGCTATAATAGCTAGTCGAGTCTTTCTAATCGTTCCTTAACTTATCGTAATCGCGGTTAGTGTACCTGCAGAAAATCGACAAGCATTTATATATCATGAACCTTTCATGCCAGCACTCATGAAACCGTCCGTATTCATTACCGTTTACTTATAGAAACGATATCTGTACAATTCCCGCCGTACAGACGACGTTAACATACGCTATCGAGATAGCGTATTCACGGGGGTACCGTCATGAGACGGGGGTATGAACAGCGATCGCCATACCCTGCGCCGAACCTTCTACTCCCAGTATGTTCAACTAACAGTTGGCATATTGGCAGCACCTCAAGTAAGCCACTGCTTGAGGGCAGCGTTCGGTTCGCATCACCGACAGGAAGGCCAAGCTCCCTCAGTTGGCTGAGGATCCTTACCTTCTTACCTTAGCGACGAGTGCGTCGTTACAGAATTTAGGGTCGGTTGTGCATGAAAGTAAGTTTTGACAGAAAATAATGTGCTGAAGTCAGTTGATAATACATATAGAAGTTAGATAGCCACCTAGTAACTTTCCCATAATCCCTTAGGGCTTTACGAACTAGGCACCATCCTTAACGTACCAACGCATTTCGCAACACAACCGTCTAGTCAAGTTTTAGTAAAATGAGTTTTTAAGGCTTGTAGCATTCTCTGGCGTATGTATTTCGGCTCTGGTGTCCGCTGTTGCCAGCTGTGGCACCAGCTACGGCTCTGATACCAGCTGTGGCAGAACCACCTGAATTAATCCGGCTCAAGTGTATTAACCATCACCATTAAGGCATCCTCGGTTAACCTTACACTTCAAACGGAGTAATCCACTGGTCTGTCGGGTATAACCTCCCGATACAACCACGGTGAACGGATCGAGCGCCGTACATACAAATGCTCATGCGACGATGAGACCAGAGGATACCACATTCCAACAAGTATCACATCATTTGCAGAAGTCAATATTACAGACCTAGTTCTGAGTTTAGAAAACAAGTACTTCAATTAACATAAATAAGTTCTTCAGAGTTAAATTGCAGCGGAAATAAACAACGGAAACTACTCGACGATACAAGATGTCTCGATGAAGCCCGTACGAGACATCACTCGGCCTTATCTCCGTTGAACGGGGGCGCATCCCATTCCACCGACCAACCAGGGGGAAGAGTGCAGGGCCAAGTCAAGCTAGCAATCATGTCTTCAAAGGGGTTCACCTGAAAACGAGTCACAAGCAAGGCTGAGTATACTAATACTCAGCAAGACTTACCCGAGTAGTGGGAACTACTCCACCGACTCTAGACATGCCAGGCTTTTTGGCTCGGGGGTTTGTTTTGCCGAAAAGCAACTACAAGTGGGTCCTTACTTTCAACTTTTAGCTCAAGATTCTAGTTTCGTTAGCCAGTCTAGGTAAGCAGCTATCTAATGCATACATGGTGAAACATCAAATTTTCCATCCAACCAGTTCATTCATCATCATTGTTCCTCTTCTTACTCTGTGGGTAAAAATGGTTAAGCAGTCTCAATAGCCGTGAGAAACGGACGATTCGAATCGAATTTCTTAACCTTGCAAGGGAAACCCAAACACACGTCACGTGGTTACTCCCTAGAGTCACACGTGCAACTTTTCCCCTTTCTTTCCAGGTCGTGGATCGGGGCTACCCTCCGAGAGTACAAGAGCCCCACGCCACGGTTCGGCGCCGGGTCGTGACCACTCTCTGCACTCGCCATATGCACATGGGACCGAAGTTCAAAGGGTAGGATGTCGTCCCCTTGCCGGGCCAATCAGGTACTTAAGCTTACCGATTCCCATAATCTCGGCATGTGTTTAGTACGTTCAAAGACTTAACCATCACTACCACACCCTGCGGCCTTAGCATTTTTCACTAGACAGACGGGCCTCAATCGTAACCATCGTTACATAACCCGTCCGTGTCCTTATGATTGCAGCGTGTAGTAGTCATTCAACTCCTATTTTCTCGCGAGTGACAGGAAATCACTCGACTTTTACCGGAGTCCTATTAGCACAGCATTCTATCGAACCTTACTTCTAGTTTTCAAGCAAGGGTTCCTAACATCATGCAACTAAGTTTTCATTCAACTCCTATAAACTTAATGCACAAGCAAAGAGTAATGAGTTGCATAATTTCGGAAAGAATGGGTTATGCTCCGGGGCTTGCCTTCGCAGTTCGCTTGGGGATCTTCCGAACTTGGGCTCGGGTCTTCAAAAGCTTCAGTTAGATTTGCTTGAGCTTCGCGCTGTTCACTCTCGGACGCGGGCACCAGCTCGTAGGTTCCGTCGGCGAGAGTCGTCGATTCTACATGAGTGCACAGTTTAAGTCGTGGAAATAGCACTTGATTACGATTTGAGAGTCATTACTACAAGGGATAATTTCTGGTCATGAAATTTTGGATTTAGGCACATCAAGGAAAGGTGTGCTTACTGTAAAATTTTCAGCCAATTTTATGTAACAGATTAATTCCGAAAAATTGATTTCATTGTTGCTGTTAGACACTTGTTCTTTTTGTACAGAACAACTGGTGTAACAAATGAGTCTAATATTTTTACAGAGCTTTCACTTAAGCATGCAAAAGCTACTGTAATTTTTGTAGGATTTATTATGCAGTATTCAGGGCATAGAAAATATGACATTCTACACCTAGGCTCTTTAAAGATTCATTTTTACAGGACCCTACATAGGGTTTTTGTCCATGAAACTTTTTACACAGCAACCTCTACCCTAGTGTAACTCCCAGTAATAATTTGGGGATTTTCCAAGCTAAGATACTATTTTCTTGACTTAATGTATGTTATTAGCACATAATTCAAATAAATAGGTTACTGTGAGGTAAAAAGTCTCCTAATTTTTCTCTGGCTTCTAGGTACCAATACATTAGCATAGGAAAAATTTCAATGGGTGACTCGCCACCTAACTGCAGGGATAAAATATTTTACTTACACATGAATTAAAACTAAGTTTAACAAACAGTAAATCTAGAGATGGAATTTGTGCCTGATCTTTTTACACAGTCCTAATCATCCAGCAACTAGTTCACTGCCAAAAATTTAGGGTCAGCATTGTTCTAGAACAGTGGGTATAAAATATGTCCATTAAAGCTTCTATTTAATGTAGAGCAAAATATTTTGAGATTCTGAGAAAATTTTTGTAACAAAAGTGGTAGAGTTTGTTCTGAGGATTCCAGAATAGTTGAGTTTGCATTTTTCTGAATTTTCTACGATTTTATACGAATTTTACAAATTCACTGAATTTGAATCTAGGTTTGAAATTTTCTTTTTACAACTAGGTCCTTGAATCTTACGCTCAGACCCTTCTAAAGATTTAAATCCTTGCAATTGGGTCCTCGGCGGCTCGGGTGCGGCGGCCGGCCGAAATTCCGGCGAGGGGGCTCGCCGGCGGCGAGGGGCGGGGGTCGGGGAAGGTTCAGGGGTGCGAGGGCTACCTTGTGGGGGTGTTGTCCAGGTGGGGGACGGCCGGGAAGGGCTCGCCGGCGTTGGAGCAGAGGCGGCGGCGGCGCGGCTCGCGTCGACGGCGGTGCTCCGGCGGGCTTGGGGCGGCGTGGTCCGGTCGATGAGCTTCAGTGGCGCATGGGGAAGCTACTCCGGGGCTCGGCTTGGACGGAGGGGGTCGGGGTCGTGCTGTCCACGGCGAGCAGGGGCGGCGGCGGCGACGGCAGCGCGGGTGGCGGTGCTCCGGTGGCTCTGGGTGGCGTTGGGCGGGTCGGCGAGCTGCGGTGAGGTGATGTAGTGGTGGCTGGGTGCTCGGTTTGGGCAGTGGGCGGCTGTGGAGGGCTGCCCACGGGCGGGTGGTGCTCGGCGGCGGCGATGGCGCGGCGAGGCGTTCTGGTGGCGGGGCTTCGCGCGGGCGGTCGGGGTGGCGTTTTTGTAGGGACAGGAGGGGGCGTGGAGATGCCTGGGTGACGCGCGGGGCGGGGCACGGCAGCGGCGTGCACTGGGCGCGGCGGGCGGTGGCAGAACGCCGGCGCGGCGTGCGGCGAGCGGGCGCGGTGACTGGGCGGCCGCGATGGTGGCGTGGGCGCGGTGAGATAGTGCCGGGCGCGGAGTGGGGAAGCAGCAGCGGCAGCGGCTCGGGCGGAGGGCAGGCGCGGCGACTGGTGGGGCGCGGGGGCCGGGGCGGCACGGCGGAGCGCGGATACTGGCCGGGCGGGCGGCGGCCGGGGCGCGGCAGCACGCGCGGGCGGGGACTGGGCGGCGCGGCGTCGGGGCGGGGGAAAGCCGGCCGTGGCGGGGTGGCGCGGCGGCCACTGGCCTGGCGCCTCGCGCCGGTCAGGCGACGCCGGCCACCTGGCGCGCGGCGGGCGGGCGAGCGCGCGCGGCGCGGCAGAGCAGAGGGGGAGGCGCCAGGGACCGAAATGCAAAAATTCGAAAAAGTTCAGGGGGCTGGGTGCAAACAGGGCGTTTTCTCCTCTTTCTGATTTGAATTTCAAAAACTTTTGAACACGAAAGTTGTTCGAAATAAAAAGTTCTACAACTTTGGTTTCAGGCAAAATCTCATTTGGCTTATGGTTTTAAAGTTATTTTAAAAGTTTCAAATGTGCCCAAATGTGCCCAAATTTAATTTGAATTCCAACTGAACCCGTTTTAAATTCTTTCCACCCTCTCATTAATTGGTTTAACACATAGAGTTAGGCTAATGACATTGATTTCGGAATTTTAATTACCAGGGTTGTCACATCGACCCTGTCCTTATCTCCCATGGTAAGACTGTCTCATGACCATAAACCAACTGATAAGGGGATATCTTAGTGGCTCCATGACAAGCCATCCTATATGCCCATAAAGATTCAGCCAAAGACAAATGCCACTTTTTGGGTTGCTCTTCTATCTTCCTCTTGATTAGTTTGATTATCCCGTTATTGGACGATTCTGCTTGGCCATTGGCTTGAGCATAGTATGGAGAAGAATTTAATAATTTAATCCCCATATCGGCAGCAAACTCTCCGAACTCTCCAGAAGTAAATATTGTCCCTTGATCAGTTGTGATGGTTTGAGGAATACCAAATCGATAAATAATATGGCTTTTGACAAATTCAATCATATCGGCCGATGTCACGTTCCTTAAAGGAACTGCCTCCACCCACTTAGTAAAATAATCTGTGGCCACCAATATGAACTTGTGCCCTTTGCTTGATGGAGGATGAATCTGTCCGATGAGATCTATTCCCCAACCCCTGAACGGCCACGGCTTAATTATGGGATTCATAGCCGATGCTGGTGCGCGCTGTACATTGCCAAACTTCTGACAGTCTTGGCATCCTTTGTAGTACTTGAAACAATTCTCAAGGATGGTCGGCCAATAATACCCATTGTTCCGGATCATCCATTTCATTTTGTGAGCCGATTGATGAGCTCCGCACACGCCTTCATGGATTTCTCCCATCAGAACCTTTGCTTCTTCTGTTCCCAAGCACTTGAGAAGAACTCCATCAATCGTCCGATAAAATAAATTATCCTCAAGCAACACATACTTTGTAGCTTGAAAACGTACTCGTCGATCCACCTTTTGGGATGGATTTTTCAAGTAATCGGCGATTCCCTTTCGCCAGTCATCGGCAGCGAGTTCTAGTATCATCGCTCCTTGAATCGGCCGATACCCGGAAGCATGTTGGGCCAGTCTGTTGGCTTCTTCATTATAATTCCTGGGGATATGCTCAATTAGTGCAGACTTGAACTCTTTTAAGATATCATCCTCATAATAAATCCTAAAGATATCATCCTTGCACTCAGATCGCCCCGTCAACTGATCTACAATGAGCATGGAATCCCCAAAAATTTCGACTGCATCAGCTTTGACTTCCCTTAATAATTGGATGCCTTTCAGAACGGCTCGATATTCCGCCTGGTTATTAGTTGCGGAGGCTTCTATCGGTAGAGAGAAATTATAACTTGCCCCCCGAGGCGATACAAGAACAATGCCGATTCCTGATCCGACCCCACACGAAGAACCATCAAAATATAGTCTATGGAACTGGTTCAACAGTGGCAATTTGTTGGCGCTAAAATCGGCCGGATAGGAATCGGCCGATGGTCTTCAGCGTCGGACACACGACCCGGGAGAATCTGCTTAGCTCCTGTTCGGGTTATCGCCCTGGTGCGGTTCGCGCGGCGTGCCAGTCAATCTGACCTGTTGATTGACAAGGAAATAGAGTATTAAATTCTAGGCGCGTCGATCGGCTGGGATTTCGATCTGCCCTGAGGAGCGCGTCGGCAGCGAATCGGCCGATTTGCTGTAGAGATGATCGGCTATGGATCAGCCGATAATCGGGTAGTAATTGTAAAGAAAACCACCGGAACGGTCTTAAACAATTACTACAGAAGCAACACTTGAAATAGATCTAATCGGCTGTATGATGATAAATCGAAGAAAAACAATGACGAAGCCGATTACTCTGATCTCAAGCTGGATAACTGGTGATAATACTAGAATAACAAATAAAACTTGCAATTCTAGTAAATATCGATAACTGGTGAATAAATCCAAATGAAACCACAGCGATGCACCCGTAGTTAAGGCTCGGATATTACTCGATAAGCGGAACCTACCAATTTACCGGAGATCAAGTTGATGCAGCCCTGCCAATCCGTACGAACTCGTGGAAGAAGAAAATATTGGCGAAGTCGCCGACTTGAAAGTAAATTACTAGAAAAGTAGAAGTACTGTTGTTGATTGATATGTTGATGTCCTCTCAAGACCCTGACGACTCCTATTTATACCCTAAAGCTAGGACTCCTGGTTGATCACAACTTGTTACAACCTTATTTAAACTACTATATCTATACGAACTTTAAAAGGAAACGGACTCCCGCAGAATCTTCCGCCGCCGATCCCTAATCCAATCAAGATTTCCTTCAATTGCTCCCTGACCGACTTAACGTGCCTCCCTTTGACCAACTTTTTGACCAGGACCCTCTGAAATAGTCCCATCCTGTTGGCGTAGGCTGTATCACCAATCGGCCGATTTCCGACTGTTACCTCAATCGGCCGATTCCTTTCTGTAGCCATCAGATCTGCCGCATCGGCCAATCTTCTCCTCCTGACGCCGATTCAACACATGTCAAAATCTGGCGTCAACACATGCCCCCCAGTTTCGGAGTAAAATATAACTTTTTCTTTGAAACTTTTTCTTTAATCCTTTTCTCCGAAACGGGTGCAGTAAAAATCTCCTTTCGTTCCGCGGCACAATGATTGCAATTTCCTCGAACCAAGCGCACGAAACGACCGCTCCTCTGGAACTCGTGTAGACGGCGCGGTAAAAATACCATCTTTGCCCTCGCTTCCCTGATTTCTCTTAAGTACTGGCTTTCTCCGCCTATCCTTCCCCACGAATCTAGCATTCTTTTCAATCGCACCACTGTTCGTCTTCCTCCAAGCTCTTTCGATTTCCAAGTGCTTCCCTCTTTCCGGCGATCTCATCCGCGGCCTGCTCCGACCCCCAATGGCGTCTCCATCGGCGACCACTCCATCCACAGAGGCTCCATCGGCTACTCCTTCAGCGGCGGCGGCCCAATCGGCGGCTTCCCCAGCGATGTCATCGGCGACGATGGCCTCCATCCCAAAGGTAAATGCTCGAAATTTTTCCCTTTTCGCCTTTTTACTGCTTCAGTATGTTCCGGACCCTCTCTTAGTTTCTTCCCTTTTTCCCTTTTTTAGGCACTTAGGCATCGAATCACTATTCCTCTCTCAGAATCCCCTGACCTCATCTGTTTGGGCCCTATGGGGAGTCCTAATCCAACGGATCTGATCAGTTTAGAAACCCATAGGATCCCTTTTAAGCAGTCATTTATGGTTTTGAACTGCTCCTTCAGTCCGCTTTAAATTTATGTATGTATTTACTCCGATAGGACGTATCACACCATCCATCTACCTCCTCTTCATTTATACGCAGACCGTTCACCATCTCTAGAGGCACACGCATTACTTATCTCCTCTCCTTCTTTTACTGTCCCAAACTGAACGGCAAGATGTCTTGTTCATCCTCCTCATCCTCTTCCTCTGTCAACCAGGTATGAACTCCCCCTCTGCCTTTCTCTTAAGCATCTCAAACGCTCTGATACTAGGTAACTCCTTTTATCTCTGTTTAGCCAAAACGTCTCAGCCCTGGTCTAGAACGAGCGATAGAAATCATGCATTCAGAAGAGCCACTATCACATGCAGACAGAAATCTGATAAGAGCTCATGCTGAGGAACTCAGAGATCATGTCCCTGCCGCTGTCCAAGAACACTTGGACCTCATAAATGCTCAATTTTTGGTCCGCAAGCAACCATCTTCCGAGAAAAATTCTTCGCTTCCCTATAAAGCCAAAACTGGAATCGCCATGGAAGATCTGGAAGAGGAGAAGACCCGCCTGCTGAAAGAACTCTGCAACCAAGCTGAAACCGGAGCCACTGTAGAGGACCCGAAAGAGAAAAGGCTCACCCTTATGATAAAACTGGGTCGCATCGAGAGAGAAATCCAGCGTAGACGTAATCAGTAGACACACCAGTATTTTTATTCTAAGGGTGACTTGTACCATGTCGGCCATGTAATCTGTAATTTCCATTCAATAATGAATCCCAATGTTTTCTTTCACCAGATGTGTAGACAGAAACCGATGAGAAATCGGCCATGTTACCTTGACATACTTTGCTGCAAGTCATGTATCTACCCAAAAGCTTGGATAGTACCTCTTTAGATATTGTCCATTTAAAGCTCTTGGGAATTCCTCCCCTTCGACTGTCCCCAGAATATATGCATTCCCAGGGGCACATCGGCCGATTCTATACGGCCCCTCCCAAGTGGGTGACAATTTACCGAATTTGGGATCTTTAGATCCTATCGGCAGCACCAACTTCCATACCAAATCTCCTTGAGAGAACTGCTTAACTTTGACCTTTTTGTCATACCATCTGGCCACCCTTTTCTTGTTTTCTTCTATACTAATTAGGGCTCTCAACCGTAAACCCGCTGAATCGTCAAGTTCATCTTTCATGAGAAAGGAATATTCATCGGCCGTTAACTGATCCTGTAACGATATACGTTTTGACCCTGTCCTTATCTCCCATGGCAAGACCACCTCATGACCATAAACCAAATGATAAGGAGATATTTTGGTGGCTCCATGACAAGCCATCCTGTATGCCCATAAAGATTCAGCCAAAGACATATGCCACTTCTTGGGTTGCTCTTCTATCTTCCTCTAGATTAGCTTGATTATCGCTTTGTTAGACGATTCTGCTTGGCCATTGGCTTGAGCATAGTATGGAGAAGAATTCAATAATTTAATCCCCATATCGGCGGCGAACTCTCCGAATTCTCCAGAAGTGAACATTGTCCCTTGATCAGTTGTGATGGTTTGAGGAATACCAAATCGATATATAATATGGCTTTTAACAAATTCAATCATATCGGCCGATGTCACGTTCCTCAAGGGAACTGCCTCCACACACTTAGTAAAATAATCTGTAGCCACCAATATGAACTTATGCCCTTTGCTAGATGGAGGATGAATCTGTCTGATGAGATCTATTCCCCAACCTCTGAACGGCCGCAACTTAATTATTGGATTCATAGCCGATGCTGGCGCGTGCTGCACATTGCCAAACCTCTAACAGTCTTGGCATCCTTTGTAGTACCTGAAACAATCCTCAAGGATGGTCGGCCAGTAATATCCATTGTTCCTGATCATCCATTTCATTTTGTGAGCCGATTGATGAGCTCCACACACGCCTTCATGGATTTCTCCCATCAGAACCTTTGCCTCTTCTGTTCCCAGGCATTTGAGAAGAACTCCATCAATCGTCCGATAAAATAAATCATCCTCAAGCAACACATATTTTGTAGCCTGAAAACGTGTTCGCCGATCCACCTTTTGGGATGGATTTCTCAAGTAATCGGCGATCTCCTTCCGCCAGTCATCGGCTGCGAGCTCTAGCGTCATCGCTCCCTGAATCGGCCGATACCCAGAAGCATGTTGGGCCAGTCTGTTGGCTTCTTCATTATAATTCCTGGGGATATGCTCAATTATTGCAGACTTGAACTCTTTTAAAAGTTGAAGACAATCCTCATAATAAATCCTCAAGATATCATCCTTGCACTCAGATCGCCCCGTCAACTGATCCACAATGAGCATGGAATCCCCAAAAATTTCGACTGCATCAGCTCTGACTTCCCTTTATAATTGGATGCCTTTTAGAACAGCTCGATATTCCGCCTGGTTATTAGTTGCAGAGGCTTCTATCGGTAGAGAGAAATCATAACTTGCCCCCCGAGGCGACACAAGAACAATGCTGATTCCTGATCTGACCCCACACGAAGAACCATCAAAATATAGAGTCCATGGAACCGGTTCAACGGTGGCGATTTCTGGTCCACAATGCTGAACTACGAAATCGGCCATCACTTGACCTTTGACGGCTTTGGCCGATTCGTACCTTAAATCAAATTCTGACAAAGCCAGGATCCATTTTCCAATCTGCCCTTTCAAAATCGGCAATGATAGCATATACTTCACCACATCATCCTTGCACACGACTATGCATTCTGCCAATAGCAAATAGTGCCTGAGCTTAGTACATGAAAAGTACAAGCACAAGCATAGTCGCTCCACCGAGAAATATCTTGTTTCGGCGTCTAAAAGTCTTCTGCTGACATAGTATACCACTCGTTCTTTCCCCTCAAACTCCTGTACCAACGCCGATCCAATAGCCTGTTCATCAGCCGATAAATATAACTTGAATGGCTTACCAGGCTGTGGTGGAACTAATACCGGAGGTGAAACCAGATACTGCTTGATATTCTCCAGTGCCTTGCGCTGTCCTTCTCCCCATATGAATTCCTGGTCGGGCTATAATTTCAACAGAGGGGTAAAAGCCTGAATACGTCCTGACAGATTGGATATGAATCTTCTGATGAAATTGACCTTGCCGATGAGGGTCTGTAGTTCAGTTTTATTTTGTGGGGCCACCACTTTGTTGATGGCGTCTATGGTCTTGCGGTTGACTTCTATCTCGCGCTCATGGACCATAAATCCTAAGAATTGCCCGGCCGATACACCAAATGCATACTTGTTTGGGTTCATCTTCAGCCCATGTTTCCTTGTGCACTCTAGTACTTCCTGTAAATCGGCCAGATGATCTTGGTGACCTTTTGACTTGACCACGACGTCATCTATATAAATTTCCACCGTTGAACCAATGAGCTTGTGGAAGATGTAGTTCATGGCCCGTTGATATGTAGCGCCGGCGTTCTTCAACCCGAAAGTCATAACCACCCATTCAAATAAACCAAGATGGCTTGGGCACCTAAAAGTCGTTTTCGAAATATCTTCCTTGGCCATTAATATCTGATTGTACCCGGCATTCCCATCCATGAAACTTATGACTTTGTGGCCTGCGGCAGCATCCACCAAGATATCGGCCGTCGGCATCGGATATCCATCCATTGGTGTAGCCTGATTTAAGTTCCTGAAATCGATGCACACACGTAATTTTCCATTCTTTTTGTATACAGGCACAATGTTAGAAATCCATTCGGCGTAGCGGCACTGCCGAATAAATCCTGCCTCAATCAACTTTGTAATCTCGGCCTTTATGTCAGGTAGAATCTTGGGGTTACACCGTCGTGCAGGTTGGTGATATGGCCGATATCCAGATTTTATAGGTAACTGGTGTTCAACAATAGACCGGTCTAGTCCTGGCATCTCATGATATTCCCAAGCAAATCAATCCTTGAACTCTTTTAATAAACTTATCAATTTACATTTGTACTCAGGATCCAAATTGGCACTAATGTACGTCGGCCTTGATTTGCTGCTATCTCCCAAATCTACCATCTTTAATAAATCGGCCGACGTAAACCCATGCCCAAGCTTCCCATCTTCTCGGGTGAGCTGATCCATTTATTCTGAATCTTCAGAGCCGACTGCTTGGATCGGCTGTAGACCGAAATCGAACACTTTCAGGAAGTCAGTGTCCCAAGTCCTGCCAGATATACACTTGACGTGCTCGCAGCTCCACTGTTGCGTGTCGGCCGCTGCAACGCTGTAGACGGAATCGGCAGTGACTATCTCTGTGCTGTCGCCGACCCATTGCACAAGGCATTGATGCATTGTAGATGGGACACAGCAGTTTGCGTGTATCCAGTCGCGACCAAGCAGCATATTGTAGGACCCCTTGCCATTAATAACGAAAAAGTGGTAGGGAGGGTCTTACTGCCGATGGTGAGGTCGACGCAGAGCGCTCCGCGAGCGGGTGACACGTTGCCTTCGAAATCCTTCAGCATCATGTCTGTCTTGGTGAGGTCTTCATCGCCCTTGCCCAGCTTGCGGAACATGGCATATGGCATGATGTTAACTGCAGCGCCTCCATCTACCAGTAATCTGGTGACGGGTCTTCCGTTGACATAGCCTTTGAGAAACAGCGCTTTGAGATGCTGCCGTTTTTCTTGTTCTGGTTTCTCAAACGTAGCCGTCATCGGCTCTAATACCAGTTGTGCCATTTGTTCTTCTTCTGTAATTGTTACCTTATCCCGATCGTTGGGCGCCATGAACTCCACGGCAGTATGAACACCATATCAATTTCGGCTGCCGATTCTTGGTTGCTTGTTTCTTGATCATTTTTCTTTGGGCGCCAAACTCTAGATTTGACATTCCTTCTCTCTGGCTCCTGTCTCTGTTCTTCTTCTTGATGCTCCCACTGGCGTAGGCGTTGGATCCGTCGCTTCTGGGATCTGGATAGGCCATCGGGACACCACCTGGGATTTGCTGGTTTGGCCGATGACCTGGCGTGTTCCCAATCTGGTTCCCTTCCTAGGGGTTCCTTGTCTGATACCCTGTCATCGGCCATTTCTTCCAGCCGATCGTGCGCGCTGATCCTGCCCCCAGTCCAGCCCGCTGGTCGATCTTGCTTTTTGACCAGCGGTGCTGGTCAACTCTGCCCCCCAGCCGATCATGTACCGAAACGCGCTGTTCCTCGCGCCGATTTCTGCTGATCGGCTCTGATCCTCTGTCCCTAGAGTGTAGTCTCGGGTGATTGTTGCTGTTCAATCCGTTACACTCCGGACAGTTATCGGCAGACAACAATCTGATGTCGTTCTCCCAGCAGTGGATGAAGAATGGACATTGCCAGTGATCTTCATGCCGGCGTATCGTCTCTTCCTGGTATCTTGCTTGTTCTTGCTGCTGCCGATACTTGCTGAGTAAGAATTGGGAGGTGACAGGCTTGCGTGGTCGCTCTGGCCCCTGCCTGTTCCTTCTGATTTCTTCAGTCGTGATCTGCCCCTTGGGATCGACGGCGCCGCCTCTTCTCGCCGATTCTGATGTCAGCACCTTGGTTTGACTTGAGTCTCCTCCAGCGTTAACCATGTTGGCCGGGAAGGGATGCTGATCTATCTTCATCGGCTTTGCCGATTTAGTTGGAGTTTCAAATTTAAGCTGCCCCTGCTCGATGGCCGATTGTATCTGCTGGCGGAAGACTTTACATTCATTTGTATCATGAGAAGTAGCGTTGTGCCACTTGCAGTATTTCATCTTCTTAAGTTGATCGGCCGTAGGGATGGTGTGATGTTGAGATAGCTTGATCTGTCCTTCCTGAAGCAATAGATCAAAAATTTTATCGGCCTTTGATGTGTCAAAGCCGAATGTTTCTGGCTCTTTCTTCCCAAAAGGGCATGATATCGGTTTTTTCCCTTTGACCCACTCTGCCAGGCCGATTTCCTCTTCCGCATCGGATTCAGATCCTTCCAAGTATGCCACCTTCTTTTGGAAGTTCCTCCACTGTTCAAACGGTCGGACCTCTTGTCCTGACAATCGGTGGACGATTTGGCTCAGGCTTTCAAACTCTTGGGCAGCATATCTTTCTTTGATTTGTGGGAAGAGGCCTTGGAAAGCGATATCGGCCAGCTATGCGTCGGTCAGAGCCAGACTGTAGCATTTGTTCCTGATTTCTCTGAACCTCTGTATATACCCCATCACTGGTTCGTCGCTCCTCTGCCTGAGATTGGTCAAATCCGAGAGCTTCATCTCGTGTACTCCTGCGTAGAAGTACTTGTGGAATTGTTTCTCCAGATCGGCCCATGTAACGATGGAATTTGGCGGCAAGGTGGTAAACCACTAGAAGGCCGATCCGGACAGAGATGATGAAAATAAACGCACCCTCAGGGCATCTTGCGTGGCAGCTTCCCCGCACTGGATGATGAATCGGTTGATATGCTCCACAGTGGATGTATTGTCCGTCCCTAAGAACTTGGTGAAATCGGGAACCTTGTAGCGGTGTGGGAACGGCAGCAAGTCATAGGCCGATGGATATGGCGTCTTGTAGGTATAAGTTTGAACTTTTGGCTTCAATCCAAACTGATCCTAGATTACTTTTGCTATTCTTGCCGTCCAGTCCACCTGCTGCTGATGAACAGCTATTCGCGGCGTGGACATGTGCTGAAGGGCTGGTACGGCCGGGCGATGAATCGGCGAATTTTGCCGAGCGGCCGATAGTTGATGGCGAAACGAGTTCGTACCCCCTTCGTACGTCACTGCTGGCGCCGTGCCTCTGAATGCTTCTACAGTGTTTGCCCCCCTGCCGATTTCTGATAAGATCGGCTGATACTGGGGAACCGTCGGCCGGGCGGCCGATTGGTATGGCACCTAGGTTGAATAACTTCCATACCCGTTCGCTGGCTCGGGAAAATACGCTGGCGTTGATGTTCCCCAAGGTGCTAAGCTTGTAGGCAGTGACTGCACAGAAGCAATCTGAACGGGTTGAAGCGTTGTCTGTGATGGGAGACATGGTGCACCGCTGTATCTTGGAGACGCCGGGGGCAATGGAGAGTTGTACCCCTCGCGTTGCGTCAATATCGGCTGAGGAGCCGATTGGGACATGTATGGTAGGCTTCTGGCTGGCAGAGTGGTCGGAGGGGCATATGCCGGTCCCTGATAGCCTTGGACCGTTCCGCTGGCCGGAGAGTTGACGACGGCATTATACACCGTGTTGGTCATTACTGAGGATTGGTCGATGAACGCCTGATACACGGACTGTTGAATCATCTCTGACATCTTGCCGGAGTCCTCAGCAATGGTGATGTGGCGAGGTGCTAGAATAGGAGTCTTCTTGACTGCCTCCCCGCTTCTGGTACGACTCAACGACTGGAGGTACATCTTCTTGTAATCTTCTAGATGTTTGGCCAATTCTTCCCTCTGGTCGTCCTTGAGATCTGCTTCTGTGACCTCAATGATGTTGCTGTCGGAGATTTCTACGTTTTTTGACATATCAGATCTTGGATGGTCCCACCGAGCGTGCCAAAAGTGTGTTGGCGCTAAAATCGGCCGGATAGGAATCGGCCGATGGTCTTCAGCATCGGACACACGACCCGGGAGAATCTGCTTAGCTCCTGTTCGGGTTATCGCCCTGGTGCGGTTCGCGCGGCGTGCCAGTCAATCTAACCTGTTGATTGACAAGGAAATAGAGTATTAAATTCCAGGCGCGTCGATCGGCTGGGATTCCGATCTGCCCTGAGGAGCGCGTCGGCAGCGAATCGGCCGATTTGCTGTAGAGATGATCGGCTATGGATCAGCCGATAATCGGGTAGTAATTGTAAAGAAAACCACCGGAACGGTCTTAAACAATTACTACAAAAGCAACATTTGAAATAGATCTAATCGGCTGTATGATGATAAATCGAAGAAAAACAATGATGAAGCCGATTACTCTGATCTCAAGCTGGATAACTGGTGATAATACTAGAATAAAATAAAACTTGCAATTCTAGTAAATATCGATAACTGGTGAATAAATCCAAACGAAACCACAGCGATGCGCCCGTAGTTAAGGCTCGGATATTACTCGATAAGCAGAACCTACCAATTGGCCGGAGATCAAGTTGATGCAGCCCTGCCAATCCGTACGAACTCGTGGAAGAAGAAAATATTGGCGAAGTCGCCGACTTGAAAGTAAATTGCTAGAAAAGTAGAAGTACTGTTGTTGATTGATATGTTGATGTCCTCTCAAGACCCTGACGACTCCTATTTATACCCTAAAGCTAGGACTCCTAGTCGATCACGACTTGTTACAACCTTATTTAAACTACTATATCTATACGAACTTTAAAAGGAAATGGACTCCCGCAGAATCTTCCGCCGCCGTTCCCTAATCCAATCAAGATTTCCTTCAATTGCTCCCCGACCGACTTAACGTGCCTCCCTTTGACCAACTTTTTGACAAGGACCCACTGAAATAGTCCCATCCTGTTGGCGTAGGCTGTATCACCAATCGGCCGATTTCCGACTGTTACCTCAATCGGCCGATTCCTTTTTGTAGCCTTCAGATCTGCCGCATCGGCCAATCTTCTCCTCCTGACGCCGATTCAACACATGTCAAAATCTGGTGTCAACACAATTTCTGGTCCACAATTGTGGCAGAACCACCTGAATTAATCCGGCTCAAGTGCATTAACCGTCACCATTAAGGCATCCTCGGTTAACCTTACACTTCAAACGGAGTAATCCACTGGTCTGTCGGGTATAACCTCCCGATACAACCACGGTGAACGGATCGAGCGCCGTACATACAAATGCTCATGCGACGATGAGCCCAGAGAATACCACATTCCAGCAAGTATTACATCATTTGCCTAAGTCAATATTACAGACCTAGTCCTGAGTTTAGAAAACAAGTACTTCAATTAACATAAATAAGTTCTTCAGAGTTAAATTGCAGCGGAAATAAACAACGGAAACTACTCGACGATACAGGATGTCTCGATGAAGCCCGTACGAGACATCACTCGGCCTTATCTCCGTTGGACGGGGGCGCATCCCATTCCACCGACCAACCAGGGGGAAGAGTGCAGGGCCAAGTCAAGCTAGCAATCATGTCTTCAAAGGGCTCACCTGAAAACGAGTCACAAGCAAGGCTGAGTATACTAATACTCAGCAAGACTTACCCGTGTAGTGGGAACTACTCCACCGACTCTAGATATGCAAGGCTTTTTGGCTCAGGGGTTTGTTTTGCCGAAAAGCATCTACCAGTGGGTCCTTACTTTCAACTTTTAGCTCAAGGTTCTAGATTCGTTAGCCAGTCTAGGTAAGCAGCTATCTAAAGCATACATGGTGAAGCATTAAACTTTCCATCCAACCAGTTCATTCATCATCATTGTTCCTCTTCTTACTCTGTGGGTAAAAATGGTTAAGCAGTCTCAATAGCCGTGAGAAACGGACGATTCGAATCGAATTTCTTAACCTTGCAAGGGAAACCCAAACACACGTCACGTGGTTACTCCCTAGAGTCACACGTGCAACTTTTCCCCTTTCTTTCCGGGTCGTGGATCGGGGCTACCCTCCGAGAGTACAAGAGCTCCACGCCACGGTTCGGCGCCGGGTCGTGACCACTCTCTGCACCCGCCATATGCACATGGGACCGAAGTTCAAAGGGTAGGATGCCGTCCCCTTGCCGGGCCAATTAGGTACTTAAGCTTACCGATTCCCATAATCTCGGCATGTGTTTAGTACGTTCAAAGACTTAACCATCACTACCACACCCTGCGGCCTTAGCATTTTTCACTAGACAGACGGGCCTCAATCGTAACCATCGTTACATAACCCGTCCGTATCCTTATGATTGCAGCGTGTAGTAGTCATTCAACTCCTATTTTCTCGCGAGTGACAGGAAATCACTCGACTTTTACCGGAGTCCTATTAGCACAGCATTCTATCGAACCTTACATCTAGTTTTCCAAGCAAGGGTTCCTGACATCATGCAACTACGTTTTCATCCAACTCCTATAAACTTAATGCACAAGCAAAGAGTAATGAGTTGCATAATTTCGGAAAGAATGGGTTATGCTCCGGGGCTTGCCTTCGTAGTTCGCTTGGGGATCTTCCGAACTTGGGCTCGGGTCTTCAAAAGCTTCAGTTAGATTTGCTTGAGCTTCGCGCTGTTCACTCTCGGACGCGGGCACCAGCTCGTAGGTTCCGTCGGCGAGAGTCGTCGATTCTACATGAGTGCACAGTTTAAGTCGTGGAAATAGCACTTGATTACGATTTGAGAGTCATTATTACAAGGGATAGTTTCTGGTCATGAAATTTTGGATTTAGACACATCAAGGAAAGATGTGCTTACTGTAAAATTTTCAGCCAATTTTATGTAACAGATTAATTCCGAAAAATAGATTTCCTTGTTGCTGTTAGACACTAGTTCTTTTTGTACAGGTCAATTGGTGCAACAATTGTGGCTAAGATTTTTACAGAGCTCTCACTTGAGCATGTAGAAGCTACTGTAATTTTTGTAGGATTTATCATGCAGTATTTAGAGCATAGAAAATATGACATTCTACACCTAGGCTTTTTAAAGATTCATTTTTACAGGACCCTACATAGGGTTTTTGTCCATGAAACTTTTTACACAGCACCCTCTACCACAGTGTAACTCCCAGTAATAATTTGGGGATTTTCCAAACTACGGTACTATTTTCTTGACTTAATGTATGTTATTAGCACATAATTCAAATAAATAGGTTACTGTGAGGTAAAAAGTCTCCTAATTTTTCTCTGGCTTCTAGGTACCAATACATTAGCATAGGAAAAATTTCAATGGGTGACTCACCACCTAACTGCAGGGATAAAATATTTTACTTACACATGAATTAAAACTAAGTTTAACAAACAGTAAATCTAGAGATGAAATTTGGGTCTGATCTTTTTACACAGTCCTAATCATCCAGCAACTAATTCACTGCCCAAAATTCAGGGTCAGCATTGCTCTAGAACAGTGGGTATAAAATATGTCCATTAAAGCTTCTATTTAATGTAGAGCAAAATATTTTGAGATTCTGAGAAAATTTTTGTAACAAAAGTGGTAGAGCTTGTTCTTAGGATTCCAGAACAGTTGAGTTTGCATTTTTCTGAATTTTCTACGATTTTATACGAATTTTACAAGTTCGCTGAATTTGAATCTAGGTTTGAAATTTTCTTTTACAACTAGGTCCTTGAATCTTACGCTCAGACCCTTCTAAAGATTTAAATCCTTGCAATTGGGTCCTCGGCGGCTCGGGTGCGGCGGCCGGCCGAAATTCCGGCGAGGGGGGCTCGCCGGCGGCGAGGGGCGGGGGTCGGGGAAGGTTCAGGGGTGCGAGGGCTACCTTGTGGGGGTGTTGTTCAGGTGGGGAACGGCCGGGAAGGGCTCGCCGGCGTTGGAGCAGAGGCGGCGGCGGCGCGGCTCGCGTCGACGGCGGTGCTCCGGCGGGCTTGGGGCGGCGTGGTCCGGTCGGTGAGCTTCAGTGACGCGTGGGGAAGCTATTCCGGGGCTCGGCTTGGACGGAGGGGGTCGGGGTCGTGCTGTCCACGGCGAGCAGGGGCGGCGGCGGCGACGGCAGCGCGGGCGGCGGTGCTCCGGTGGCTCTGGGTGGCGTTGGGTGGGTCGGTGAGCTGCGGTGAGGTGATGTAGTGGTGGCTGGGTGCTCGGTTTGGGCAGTGGGCGGCTGTGGAGGGCTGCCCACGGGCGGGTGGTGCTCGGCGGCGGCGATGGCGCGGCGGGGCGTTCTGGTGGCGGGGCTTCGCGCGGGCGGTCGGGGTGGCGTTTTTGTAGGGACAGGAGGGGGCGTGGGGATGCCTGGGTGACGCGCGGGGCGGGACACGGCAGCGGCGTGCACTGGGCGCGGCGGGCGGCGGCAGAACGCCGGCGCGGCGTGCGGTGAGCGGGCGCGGTGACTGGGCGGCCGCGATGGTGGCGTGGGCGCGGTGAGATAGTGCCGGGCGCGGAGTGGGGAAGCAGCAGCGGCAGCGGCTCGGGCGGAGGGCAGGCGCGGCGACTGGTGGGGCGCGGGGGCCGGGGCGGCACGGCGGAGCGCGGGTACTGGCCGGGCGGGCGGCGGCCGGGGCGCGGCAGCACGCGCGGGCGGGGACTGGGCGGCGCGGCGTCGGGGCGGGGGAAAGCCGGCCGTGGCGGGGTGGTGCGGCGGCCACTGGCCTGGCGCTCCGCGCCGGTCAGGCGACGCCGGCCACCTGGCGCGCGGCGGGCGGGCGCGTGCGCGCGGCGCGGCAGCAGAGGGGGAGATGCCAGGGACCAAAATGCAAGAATTCGAAAAAGTTCAGGGGGCTGGGTGCAAACAGGGCGTTTTCTCCTCTTTCTGATTTGAATTTCAAAAACTTTTGAACACGAAAGTTGTTCAAAACAAAAAGTTCTACAACTTTGGTTTCAGGCAAAATTTCATTTGGCTTATGGTTTTAAAGTTATTTTAAAAGTTTCAATTGTGTCCAAATGTGCCAAAATTTAATTTGAATTCCAACTGAACCCGTTTTAAATTCTTTCCATCCTCTCATTAGTTGGTTTAACACATGGAGTTAGGCTTATGTCATTGATTTTGGATTTGTAATTACCAGGGTTGTCACAGCCTTCCCCCCTTAACAAGAATCTCGCCCCGAGATTCGGTAGTTCTTAGTGTGGGCGTGGGTGCACATACCAGTGGTTGAGGCAAGAAACCCAGGGAAATGTTGGTTCAGGTAGCTTTCCGTTTCCCAGGTGGCTTCTTCTTCCGTGTGGCGATTCCATTGTATTTTATACATTCTAATCACTTTCCTCCTGGTCTCTCTTTCTTTTTGATCCAAAACCTTAACTGGGCGTTCGACATACGAGAGATCGGGTTCTAACGATATTTCTTGTTGTTCCACAACCTCGGTAGGGACTCGAATACACTTCTTGAGTTGAGATACGTGGAAGACATCATGGGTGGCCGTGAGCTGAGGGGGCAGTCGTAATTTGTAGGCTACGGGTCCGCAGCTCTCCATGATTTCGTAAGGGCCAATATAACGGGGAGCTAGTTTGCCTTTGATTCCAAATCTTCGCACTCCCTTGGTTGGTGAAACTCGAAGATAGACATGATCGCCAACTTCGAACTTTAGAGGCTTTCTCCTTTTGTCAGAATAGCTCTTTTGTCGGGCTTGTGCGGCTCTAAGATTTGCTTGTATTACTTTTACTTTCTCCTCTGCCTCGATTACCAGGTCGGGTCCAATTATTTTACGTTCTCCGGTTTGTGACCAGCTCAAAGGGGTTCGACACCTTCGTCCGTACAGGGCCTCAAATGGTGCCATTTTCAAACTCGTTTGGTAGCTGTTGTTGTATGAGAACTCTGCCAGGGGTAGGCATTTGTCCCAATTCTTGTCATAATGAATGACACAAGCTCTCAGCATGTCTTCAAGAATTTGGTTTACTCTTTCTGTTTGTCCATCGGTCTGAGGATGGTATGCTGAGCTGCGAATCAGCTTAGTGCCAAGAGACGCTTGCAGTTGTTCCCAAAAGCGTGCTACAAACTGAGGACCACGATCGGAGATAATTGTCTTAGGTATTCCATGCAGGCAAACAATACGATCGAGGTAAATCTCGGCATATTTCTTGGTAGAATAGGTGGTGTGCACCGGAAGAAAATGTGCCGTCTTCGTGAGTCTATCAACGATAACCCATATGGAATCATGTCTCTGGGACGTGTTTGGTAGTCCAACGATGAAGTCCATACTTATGTCCTCCCATTTCCATGATGGTATAGGTAACGGTTGAAGTGTACCGGCCACCTTTATGTGGCTGGCCTTTACTCTCTGGCACGTGTCACATTCCGAGACATACGTAGCAATTTCCCTTTTCATTCTAGTCCACCAGAAGTTTTGCCTTAGGTCCTGATACATTTTGCTACTGCCGGGGTGGATAGAGAATTTGGAGAGGTGTGCCTCATCAAGAATTTGCTTGCGGAGTTTACGATCCTTCGGAACGACTATCCGACTTTCGAACCATAGAACTCCCTTATGGTCCTGGCGGAAACATTTGTACTTCTCCTCACCTAGAGAGAGTTTTTGTTTGATGATCTTAATTCCTTTATCATGTAGTTGTGCCATGACGATTTGGTCGTGAAGAGTGGGCTCAACTGAGATGTGATCTAGAGTGCCTTGGGAAACCATTTCCATATTCAGCTTCCTCATGTCTGCACATAATGTCTCATGGTAGGACTCCATGGATAAGCAATGGCAATGGGACTTGCGGCTTAGTGCATCCGCGACTACATTAGCCTTACCGGGGTGATAGTGCACTTCCAGGTCATAATCTTTGATTAATTCTAGCCATCTTCGTTGTCTCATATTCAGATCGGCTTGTGTGAAGATGTACTTGAGACTCTTATGATCCGTGTAGATATTGCACTGTGTACCCATGAGATAGTGCCTCCATATCTTTAGAGCGTGAATGACGGCTGCGAGCTCAAGGTCATGCGTGGGATAATTCCGTTCGTGGGGCCGAAGGGCTCGTGAGGCATATGCAATCACTCGATTCTCTTGCATAAGCACACATCCTAGACCAGTACCTGATGCGTCACAATACACATCGAATGACTTGGTATTATCGGGTTGAGCTAACACAGGTGCAGTAGTCAGATGCTCTCTGAGAGTGTGGAAGGCTTCCTCACACTTCTCATTCCATACAAACTTTACTTCCTTCTTCAATAGTTCCGTCATGGGCTTAGCAATTCGAGAGAAATCCGGGATGAAGCGACGGTAGTAACCGGCTAAGCCGAGAAAACTGCGAATCTGATGAACAGAGGTAGGGGGTTTCCAATCCATCACCTCTTGTACCTTGCTGGGGTCAACAGCTATGCCTTCGCTGGAGATCGTGTGACCTAAGAACTTTACAGTATCCAACCAGAATTCACACTTAGAAAACTTAGCGTAGAGCTGATGGTCTCTGAGTCGCTGAAGAACAATGCGAAGGTGCTTGGCATGCTCTTCCTCATCCTTTGAATAGATAAGAATGTCGTCGATGAACACTACGACGAATTTGTCGAGTTCGGGCATGAATACCGAATTCATGAGATACATGAAGTAGGCAGGGGCATTGGTGAGTCCAAAGGACATGACCAAGAATTCATATAGTCCATAACGTGTGGAGAAGGCAGTCTTAGGAATATCGCACGGGCGAATCTTGATCTGATGATATCCCGAACGAAGATCAATCTTTGAGAAGACTCTGGCTCCAGCTAATTGATCGAAGAGCACATCGATGCGAGGAAGTGGGTATTTATTTTTAATTGTTACCGCATTGAGAGGTCGGTAGTCCACACATAATCTCAAACTGTCATCCTTCTTCTTTACGAATAGGGCTGGACATCCCCAAGGTGACGCGCTAGGGCGAATAAAACCCTTGTCCAGTAGTTCTTGGAGTTGAATTTTCAGCTCGGCCAATTCCTTAGGGGGCATCCTATATGGTCTCTTGGATATAGGTGCAGTGCCTGGTTGTAGCTCAATAACGAACTCAATATCCCTATCCGGTGGCATTCCTGGTAAGTCATCCGGGAAAACATCGGCGTACTCGTTCACCACAAGAATCTCATCTAGCTTAAGTCCTTCCATCTCATAAGCACAGGAATTCGTGCAATCTATGAATGGTAGGTAAAGGGTAGTGGCTCCGTGACTAGGTGAATTTATCTCAACGGCTCGGGAAGAAAGGTCCAGGGTGACTCCATGCATAGCCATCCAGTTCATTCCCAAAATAATGTCCATGCCGTCAAGGGGGTAAAAGGACAAGGTCCGTGTCGATGGTTTTACTACCCAATTTGACTGGTACTTGTCTGACCATTTGGTTTGAAGCAATTTTACCACCCGGTGTTGATATCATATATGACCCTTTTGTGTGACAAACATCCAAGCCTACTTTTGCACCGAATTTTGCACTTATGAAACTATGCGATGCACCAGAATCAAATAATATAACGGCAGGCTTGTTATGGATAGAGAATGTACCCGACATTACTGGGGCTCCTTCTGGAAGCTCTGCAAGCGTGGTGAAGTTAATCCGTCCTTGCTTGACTTGCAGGGTTTGTCTCTTGCCCCTGTTCTTGGCGTTCGGGTTGGATCCTTGACCTTGGTTGGGCTGTCCAGGCTGAGGGCATTCGCGTGCGAAGTGGCTGGAACTCCCGCATTTGAAACAGCGATTTGCGGGGCTAGGTCGAAGAGACTGCTGAAGAATGGGCCTCGGACCATTCTGTGGAGGCATCGGGGGTCGTACCATGCCTGGCTGCTGTGGGGGTCTGGCAATCCATCTACCTGGCTGCGGGGCCCTTGGTGGAGCTGTAGGTGCGGTATTTTGCACGATGCGATACCTTGGTGGTTGGGCACTTGATGGCCCTGCGGGTGCCTTTCTCTTCTTCTCTGCCCGGTGTGCCATGATACAGTCCTCCTGGGTAATGGCCATATTGACCAACTCATTGTAGGTGTCAGCCCTGGCTAGGTTCAGACGTTCCTTGAGCTTGGTATTCAGACCTCGGCGGAAACGATCACGCTTCTTGGCATCCGTATCAGCGTGATACCCCGCATACTGGCATAGGTTGTTGAACGCCTGGGCGTACTGTAACACGGTGCGGGTGCCTTGGGTGAGTGCCAGGAACTCATTCAACTTTCTCTCCATGAGACCCTCGGGGATATGATGTGCCCGGAACGCGGTCTTGAATTCATTCCAGTCGACCACATGGTCAGCCGGGAGCATCGCAAAATAGTGGTCCCACCACAGTCGAGCGGTACCGCGAAGCTGTTGCGCGGCAAAACGAGCTTTGTTGGCTTCTGAGCATGGGGCCACAAGTAGCGTGAATTTGGATTCTATGGTGCGAATCCATGCATCTGCGTCCAGGGGTTCCTCGGCCTTATGGAACAAGGGAGGCTGGGTCCCCAGGAAATCCGTGTATCCTGCAGCTTGTGGTTGGTGAGCATGGTGCCCACCCCTCTGCTGGTGTTGCCCTTGCACAATCTGACGTAGCAGCTCGGTTTGAGCGGCCATCACTTCCACCAAACTGGGCGGGGGTGGTGGCGATTGTCGCGAGCGGCTGCCACCGGCACCAAAACCCTCGGGGTTGCCACGTGTTGATCCAACCATCTGAAACGTGAAAGGTTACCATTAGCAACGCGATCCATATTACTTCCTTGATTCCTAAATGATTGGTGTAGTCAAAGACTTCCGAAATCACAGCTAGAAGTATGGACAGAATCTCTGTTTGCTACGAGAAAAAAAAAAATCATAGCCTGCTGGGGGTCCATCCAAAACACCTCAACATTGGCAGTAGCCAGCGAATTTAGGAATGCACCACTTTGGCATTTAACTTCGGCGCTAGAACTATGGCTAAGGTGGTCGAAAAGCTCGTCCTTTGCCTTGCTGTCTTAGCTGTTTTTCAGCAGATTGGTCGGTACGGTTTCGCCTATATCTTAAACTAGCGAGGTCCAATGATGCTGAATTTTTGTGAGAACCTAGGTCACAAAATTTAGCACAAGTCTGGTATTCAACACTCAGCCAAGAAATGCAAGGAGACATGGGTAAAAATTCCGACAAGTCTCAGCGATTGTGGATTCCATCGTTTACCAACTTACAACGAAATCACCAAGTTTATCGCCGTTCCTTACATGCTGAGGGTATCCACATGGTTCAGGTGTACCCAACACAAAAGAGTTACTCAACTCCTAGTCAGCCTATTACAACACTTGCCAAAAGTTAGGCTACCCTATCGAGGAGTATGTGCAAAAGTCCTCCTAGGTCGTCCTCTAGAAATCATCCAAGTCGTTGACAGACGACTCGCTGTGAGCCGGAGAGTGGGCTCCCATCTGAGGTGCCTGTGGTACCTCACCCTCGAAATCCATACCTGAGATACCATCAATCTCCTGTGGCTCCTCCTCATCCTCCTCCATGTCGTCCTCATGGGGATGGTCATTCTGATCATGATGCCACTGAATATGCTCATTAGCATCCTCCAACTCAAGGTTCAGATCATGGAGCTGCTCCTCCAACTGTGCTATCGTGGTATCTCTCTCACCCATGAGAGTGTCCTGCTCCTGGATTTGGCCCTCAAGTTGGCCAATCTGAGCATCTCTGTCCTCAAGATCCTGACTGAGCTCCTTTATTTGCTCATCCCTGGTATCTGCCATCATATGGTAGGCCTGAGCAAGATCAGTGAGCTGCTCGAGTGCCTGACTCTGGAGAGTCTGAAGCCGGTAGAGTGCACTCATGCACCGCACGGAGGTATGGATAGTCTCCTGGGCATGGAAGTCTACCAAATACTGTGCGTGCTGCACCCTGTTGAGCCAAAAGGGGTCGTTGCCCTGGGCAGCAGGAAACAATCCAATGGGAGTGAGTGTGACAACCTCGGGACGCTGCGCACAAAATGTGGTGAGCGCCCTCATGGCTGCAAGCTCCCAAGTATCGGCCAAACGGCGACCAACAGCCTCAAGCTCCAAGGCGGGCCGCTCCGGGTGTAGCGGGTGCGAAAAGATAGTCACGTTGACACGGCACTGGGTAACTCCATTTTCTGCAAACTCCAGTCCGGCGTAACGTGGGGGAATTAGATAGCCCGCGGCGCGCAGAACATCCCACAAAATAGAGGGAAAGCCCTCCCAGTGGAGACACTGCGAGTGCACGCGTCCATCCTCATTCACCATCATCTCAACAGGCTCGGCCATCTGAACAAAAGATCAAATGGAGTGAGATAGCGAAAACTGTGAGCAGCACAAGGACAGATTCTGTATAGTGTGCAAAAATAATCATAACTCCCACAGTTCTCGTCCAAAAATTCTCAAATTTCACCAGGTCACTCCTAAGGTATTTGTGAACAACTTTTCTAGTCAACTCCAGAACTAATTGGGTCTCTAAGATGGTCTTTCTTTTCAGGTTTTACCTTACTGTCTACCCAAAATTTTCAGTGAACAGAAGGCTAGAGTTTCGTGCACCAGGGAAAATCTACCCAGCCAAAATTTACCAAATTTTAACAGAAGCTTCCTGGGTGAATTTGGAACAAGTTTCGTGTTGTGCTCTTTTGCAGAAAACCGCAGGAAGGGGGCCTAAAAATTTAAGAGGCAGAAGTGCTTATTCTGGACAGAAATCTGACGCTCCAAGGTTTCTGTTATTTCTTATTATCCATAAGTTCAGAATTTTTCATTTTTCATTTTTGAACAGAAGATAGGGCACAAGATTTGGAACAATTTCTTCAACATGAACTTTATCAGAAATGGTTATTTTCTGTGGTCAATAATTCGCTCTTTTCGGTCGTGGCAGATTCGGGACAGTTTCTCTAGATAATCCTTATGCAACCATGCTTTAGATACGCAAGAATCCTACCACTCTCATACATCGCATTTTTGATTTCCGATACACATGTTCATGATGTATGCACGTCCTATTCGTCCTCACAAAATAAAATAATCGCCAAATAGCTTTGGTCTTACGAAGATAGTTTCGGTGGCTTACACAATACGGCTCTCGCTATAATAGCTAGTCGAGTCTTTCTAATCGTTCCTTAACTTATCGTAATCGCGGTTAGTGTACCTGCAGAAAATCGACAAGCATATATATATGAACCTTTCATGCCAGCACTCATGAAAGCGTCCGTATTCATTACCGTTTACTTATAGAAACGATATCTGTACAATTTCCGCCGTACAGACGACGTTAACATACGCTATCGAGATAGCGTATTCACGGGGGTACCGTCATGAGACGGGGGTATGAACAGCGATCGCCATACCCTGCGCCGAACCTTCTACTCCCAATATGTCCAACTAACAGTTGTCATATTGGCAGCACCTCAAGTAAGCCACTGCTTGAGGGCAGCGTTCGGTTCGCATCACCGACAGGAAGGCCAAGCTCCCTCAGTTGGCTGAGGATCCTTACCTTCTTACCTTAGCGACGAGTGCGTCGTTACAGAATTTAAGGTCGGTTGTGCATGAAAGTAAGTTTTGACAGAAAATAATGTGCTGGAAGTCAGTTGATACTATACATAGAAGTTAGATAGCCACCTAGTAACTTTCCCATAAACCCTTAGGGCTTTACGAACTAGGCACCATCCTTATCGTACCAACGCATTTCGCAACACAACCTTCTAGTCAAGTTTTAGTAAATGGGTTTTTAAGGCTTGTAGCATTCTCTGGCGTACGTATTTCGGCTCTAGTGTCCGCTGTTGCCAGCTGTGGCACCAGCTACGGCTCTGATACCAGCTGTGGCAGAACCACCTGAATTAATCCGGCTCAAGTGCATTAACCGTCACCATTAAGGCATCCTCGGTTAACCTTACACTTCAAACGGAGTAATCCACTGGTCTGTCGGGTATAACCTCCCGATACAACCACGGTGAACGGATCGAGCGCCGTACATACAAATGCTCATGCGACGATGAGCCCAGAGAATACCACATTCCAGCAAGTATTACATCATTTGCCTAAGTCAATATTACAGACCTAGTCCTGAGTTTAGAAAACAAGTACTTCAATTAACATAAATAAGTTCTTCAGAGTTAAATTGCAGCGGAAATAAACAACGGAAACTACTCGACGATACAGGATGTCTCGATGAAGCCCGTACGAGACATCACTCGGCCTTATCTCCGTTGGACGGGGGCGCATCCCATTCCACCGACCAACCAGGGGGAAGAGTGCAGGGCCAAGTCAAGCTAGCAATCATGTCTTCAAAGGGCTCACCTGAAAACGAGTCACAAGCAAGGCTGAGTATACTAATACTCAGCAAGACTTACCCGTGTAGTGGGAACTACTCCACCGACTCTAGATATGCAAGGCTTTTTGGCTCAGGGGTTTGTTTTGCCGAAAAGCATCTACCAGTGGGTCCTTACTTTCAACTTTTAGCTCAAGGTTCTAGATTCGTTAGCCAGTCTAGGTAAGCAGCTATCTAAAGCATACATGGTGAAGCATTAAACTTTCCATCCAACCAGTTCATTCATCATCATTGTTCCTCTTCTTACTCTGTGGGTAAAAATGGTTAAGCAGTCTCAATAGCCGTGAGAAACGGACGATTCGAATCGAATTTCTTAACCTTGCAAGGGAAACCCAAACACACGTCACGTGGTTACTCCCTAGAGTCACACGTGCAACTTTTCCCCTTTCTTTCCGGGTCGTGGATCGGGGCTACCCTCCGAGAGTACAAGAGCTCCACGCCACGGTTCGGCGCCGGGTCGTGACCACTCTCTGCACCCGCCATATGCACATGGGACCGAAGTTCAAAGGGTAGGATGCCGTCCCCTTGCCGGGCCAATTAGGTACTTAAGCTTACCGATTCCCATAATCTCGGCATGTGTTTAGTACGTTCAAAGACTTAACCATCACTACCACACCCTGCGGCCTTAGCATTTTTCACTAGACAGACGGGCCTCAATCGTAACCATCGTTACATAACCCGTCCGTATCCTTATGATTGCAGCGTGTAGTAGTCATTCAACTCCTATTTTCTCGCGAGTGACAGGAAATCACTCGACTTTTACCGGAGTCCTATTAGCACAGCATTCTATCGAACCTTACATCTAGTTTTCCAAGCAAGGGTTCCTGACATCATGCAACTACGTTTTCATCCAACTCCTATAAACTTAATGCACAAGCAAAGAGTAATGAGTTGCATAATTTCGGAAAGAATGGGTTATGCTCCGGGGCTTGCCTTCGTAGTTCGCTTGGGGATCTTCCGAACTTGGGCTCGGGTCTTCAAAAGCTTCAGTTAGATTTGCTTGAGCTTCGCGCTGTTCACTCTCGGACGCGGGCACCAGCTCGTAGGTTCCGTCGGCGAGAGTCGTCGATTCTACATGAGTGCACAGTTTAAGTCGTGGAAATAGCACTTGATTACGATTTGAGAGTCATTATTACAAGGGATAGTTTCTGGTCATGAAATTTTGGATTTAGACACATCAAGGAAAGATGTGCTTACTGTAAAATTTTCAGCCAATTTTATGTAACAGATTAATTCCGAAAAATAGATTTCCTTGTTGCTGTTAGACACTTGTTCTTTTTGTACAGGTCAATTGGTGCAACAATTGTGGCTAAGATTCTTACAGAGCTCTCACTTGAGCATGTAGAAGCTACTGTAATTTTTGTAGGATTTATCATGCAGTATTTAGAGCATAGAAAATATGACATTCTACACCTAGGCTTTTTAAAGATTCATTTTTACAGGACCCTACATAGGGTTTTTGTCCATGAAACTTTTTACACAGCAACCTCTACCACAGTGTAACTCCCAGTAATAATTTGGGGATTTTCCAAACTACGGTACTATTTTCTTGACTTAATGTATGTTATTAGCACATAATTCAAATAAATAGGTTATTGTGAGGTAAAAAGTCTCCTAATTTTTCTCTGGCTTCTAGGTACCAATACATTAGCATAGGAAAAATTTCAATGGGTGACTCACCACCTAACTGCAGGGATAAAATATTTTACTTACACATGAATTAAAACTAAGTTTAACAAACAGTAAATCTAGAGATGAAATTTGGGTCTGATCTTTTTACACAGTCCTAATCATCCAGCAACTAATTCACTGCCCAAAATTCAGGGTCAGCATTGCTCTAGAACAGTGGGTATAAAATATGTCCATTAAAGCTTCTATTTAATGTAGAGCAAAATATTTTGAGATTCTGAGAAAATTTTTGTAACAAAAGTGGTAGAGCTTGTTCTTAGGATTCCAGAACAGTTGAGTTTGCATTTTTCTGAATTTTCTACGATTTTATACGAATTTTACAAGTTCGCTGAATTTGAATCTAGGTTTGAAATTTTCTTTTACAACTAGGTCCTTGAATCTTACGCTCAGACCCTTCTAAAGATTTAAATCCTTGCAATTGGGTCCTCGGCGGCTCGGGTGCGGCGGCCGGCCGAAATTCCGGCGAGGGGGGCTCGCCGGCGGCGAGGGGCGGGGGTCGGGGAAGGTTCAGGGGTGCGAGGGCTACCTTGTGGGGGTGTTGTTCAGGTGGGGAACGGCCGGGAAGGGCTCGCCGGCGTTGGAGCAGAGGCGGCGGCGGCGCGGCTCGCGTCGACGGCGGTGCTCCGGCGGGCTTGGGGCGGCGTGGTCCGGTCGGTGAGCTTCAGTGACGCGTGGGGAAGCTATTCCGGGGCTCGGCTTGGACGGAGGGGGTCGGGGTCGTGCTGTCCACGGCGAGCAGGGGCGGCGGCGGCGACGGCAGCGCGGGCGGCGGTGCTCCGGTGGCTCTGGGTGGCGTTGGGTGGGTCGGTGAGCTGCGGTGAGGTGATGTAGTGGTGGCTGGGTGCTCGGTTTGGGCAGTGGGCGGCTGTGGAGGGCTGCCCACGGGCGGGTGGTGCTCGGCGGCGGCGATGGCGCGGCGGGGCGTTCTGGTGGCGGGGCTTCGCGCGGGCGGTCGGGGTGGCGTTTTTGTAGGGACAGGAGGGGGCGTGGGGATGCCTGGGTGACGCGCGGGGCGGGACACGGCAGCGGCGTGCACTGGGCGCGGCGGGCGGCGGCAGAACGCCGGCGCGGCGTGCGGTGAGCGGGCGCGGTGACTGGGCGGCCGCGATGGTGGCGTGGGCGCGGTGAGATAGTGCCGGGCGCGGAGAGGGGAAGCAGCAGCGGCAGCGGCTCGGGCGGAGGGCAGGCGCGGCGACTGGTGGGGCGCGGGGGCCGGGGCGGCACGGCGGAGCGCGGGTAGTGGCCGGGCGGGCGGCGGCCGGGGCGCGGCAGCACGCGCGGGCGGGGACTGGGCGGCGCGGCGTCGGGGCGGGGGAAAGCCGGCCGTGGCGGGGTGGTGCGGCGGCCACTGGCCTGGCGCTCCGCGCCGGTCAGGCGACGCCGGCCACCTGGCGCGCGGCGGGCGGGCGCGTGCGCGCGGCGCGGCAGCAGAGGGGGAGATGCCAGGGACCAAAATGCAAGAATTCGAAAAAGTTCAGGGGGCTGGGTGCAAACAGGGCGTTTTCTCCTCTTTCTGATTTGAATTTCAAAAACTTTTGAACACGAAAGTTGTTCAAAACAAAAAGTTCTACAACTTTGGTTTCAGGCAAAATTTCATTTGGCTTATGGTTTTAAAGTTATTTTAAAAGTTTCAATTGTGTCCAAATGTGCCAAAATTTAATTTGAATTCCAACTGAACCCGTTTTAAATTCTTTCTATCCTCTCATTAGTTGGTTTAACACATGGAGTTAGGCTTATGTCATTGATTTTGGATTTGTAATTACCAGGGTTGTCACAACAATGCTGAACTACGAAATCGGCCATTACTTGACCTTTGACGGCTTTGGCTGATTCGTACCTTAAGTCGAATTCTGACAGAGCCAGGATCCATTTTCCAATCCGTCCTTTCAAAATCGGCAACGATAGCATATACTTCACCACATCATCCTTGCACACGACTATGCATTCTGCCGATAACAAATAGTGCCTGAGCTTGGTACACGAGAAGTATAAACACAAGCATAGCCGCTCCACCGAGGAATATCTTGTTTCGACGTCTAAGAGTCTTCTGCTGACGTAATATACCACTCGTTCTTTCCCCTCAAACTCCTGTACCAACGCCGATCCAATAGCTTGTTCATCAAACGATAAATATAACTTGAATGGCTTACCAGGCTGTGGTGGAACCAATACCGGAGATGAAACCAGATACTGCTTGATATTCTCCAGTGCCTTGCGCTGTCCTTCTCCCCATATGAATTCCTGGTCGGGCTTTAATTTCAACAGAGGGGTAAAAGCCTGAATACGTCCTGACAGGTTGGATATGAATCTTCTGATAAAATTGACCTTGCCGATGAGGGACTGTAGCTCAGTTTTATTTTGTGGGGCCATCACTTTGTTGATGGGGTCTATGGTATTGCGGTTGACTTCTATCCCGAGCTCATGGACCATGACTCCTAAGAATTGCCCAGCCGATACACCAAATTCACACTTGTTTGGGTTCATCTTCAACCCATGTTTCCTTGTGCACTCCAGTACTTCTTGTAAATCGGGCTGATGCTCTTGGTGACCTTTTGACTTGACCACGACGTCATCTATATAAATTTCCACCGATGAACCAATGAGCTTGTGGATGATGTAATTCATGGCCCGTTGATACGTAGCGCCAGCGTTCTTCAACCCAAAAGTCATAACAACCCATTCAAATAAACCAAGATGACCTGGGCACCTGAAAGCCGTTTTCGAGATATCTTGTTCGGCCATTAATATCTGATTGTACCCTGCATTCCCATCCATGAAACTTAAGACTTTGTGTCCTGCGGCAGCATCTATCAAGATATCGGCCGTTGGCATCGGATATCCATCCATTGGCGTTGCCTGATTTAAGTTCCTGAAATCAATGCACACACGTAACTTTCCATTCTTCTTGTATACAGGCACAATATTAGAAATCCATTCGGCGTATCGGCACTGTCGAATAAATCCTGCTTCAATTAACTTTGTAATTTCGGCCTTTATATCAGGTAGAATCTTGGGGTTACACCGCCGTGCAGGTTGCTGATATGGCCGATATCCTGACTTTATTGGTAACCGGTGTTCGACAATAGACCGGTCTAGTCCTGGCATCTCATGATATTCCCAAGCAAACCAATCCTTGAACTCTTTTAATAGACTTATCAATTTACATTTGTACTCAGGATCCAAATTAGCACTAATGTACGTCGGCCTTGATTTGCTGCTATCTCCCAAATCTACCATCTCCAATAAAACGGCCGACGTAAACCCATGCCCAAGCTTCCCATCTTCTCGGATGAGCTGATCCATTTATTCTGAATCTTCAGAGCCGACTGCTTGGATCGGCTGTAGACCGAAATCGGACACTTTCAGGAAGTCAGTGTCCCAAGTCCTGCCAGATATACATTTGACGTGCTCGCAGCTCCTCTATTGCGTGTCAGCCGCTGCAACGCTGTAGACGGAATCGGCAGTGACTATCTCTGTGCTGTCGCTGACCCATTGCACAAGGCATTGATGCATTGTAGATGGGACACAGCAGTTCGCGTTTATCCAGTCGCGACCAAGCAGCATGTTGTAGGACCCCTTGCCGTTAATAACGAAAAAAGTGGTAGGAAGGGTCTTACTGCCGATGGTGAGGTCGACGCAGAGCGCTCCGCGGGCGGAAGACACGTTGCCTTCGAAATCCTTCAGCATCATGTCCGTCTTGGTGAGGTCTTCATCGCCCTTGCCTAGCTTGCGGAACATGGCATACGGCATGATGTAAACTGCAGCGCCTCCATCTACTAGTAATCTGGTGACGGGTCTTCCGTTGACATAGTCTTTGAGAAACAGCGCTTTAAGATGCTGCCGTTTTTCTTCTTCTGGTTTCTCAAATGTAGCCATCATCGGCTCCAACACTAGTTGTGCCATTTGTTCTTCCTCCATTCTTGTTACTTTATCTCGATCGTTGGGCAGTATGAACACCATATCGATTTCGGCTGCCGATTCTTGGTTGTTTGCTTCTTGATCATTTTTCTTTGGGCGCCACACCCGAGACTTGACATTTCTTTTCTCTGGCACCTGCCTCTGTTCTTCTTCCTGATGCTCCCACTGGCGTAGGCGTTGGATCCTCCGCTTCTGGGATCTGGATAAGCCATCGGGACACCACCTGGGATTTGCTGGTTTGGCCGATGATCTGGCGTGTTCCCAATCTGGTTCTCTTCCTAGGGGATTTTCATCCGACACCCTGTCATCGACCATCTCTTCCAGCCGATTGTGCACGCTGATCCTGCCCCCCAGTCCATCCTGTTGGTTGGTCCTGCCTTTTGACCGGTGGTACTGGTCAACTCTGCCCCCTAGCTGATCATGCACCGAAACGTGCTGTTCCTCTCATCCACGCCGATTTCTGCTGATCGGCTCTAAACCTCTGTTCCTAGAGTGTGGTTTCGGGCAATCGTTGCAACTTAATCCGTTACACTCTGGACAGTTATCGGCAGACGGCAATCTGATGTCGTTCGCCCAGCAATGGATAAAGAACGGGCATTGCCAGTGGTCTTCATGCCGGCGTATCATCTCTTCGTGGTATTTTGATTGTTCTTGCTGCTGCCGATATTTACTGAGTAAGAACTGGGAGGTGACGGGCTTGTATGGTCGTTCGGGCCCCCGCCTGTTCCTTTTGATTTCTTCCGTCATGATTGTAACAACCCTGATAAATTACGTTCCTAAGGCAATGTCATTAAACCAACCCTATGCTTAATCAACTAATAAAAGGATTAAAACAAGTTAAGTTGAAATTCAAATTTAATTTGGGCACATATGAATACCTTCGAATTATTAAATTCACTTTCAAACCATAAGCCAAATGAGATGTTGCCTGAAACCAAACTTGTAGAACTTTTTATTCTGAACAACTTTCATGTTCAAAAGTTTTTGAAATTCAAATTAGAAAGTGGAGAAAACATCCTGTTTGCAACCAGCCCCCTGGAACTTTTTAAATTCTCGCAAAAAGGTCCTTCGTCCCTTCTCTCTCTCCCCTCCCCGCCCGACATCCCGGCCAGGTGGGCGGCGATGCCTGACCGGCGCGAGCCGCTAGGCCAGTGCCGCGATATCTCCACTCCCCCACGCAAATCTCCGGCGATATCTCCACTCCCCCACGCAAATCTCCGGCGCCCAGTCGCGCGCTCCCGCCCTCCGCACGCCGCGCCGGTGAACCGAGCCGCCCACCGCGGCCAACCCCGCGCCATCGCCGTGCCTCCACCCCCGCGCGTCGCCCGGCACCCCTACCTCCCTCCTGCCCCTATAAAAGTCGCCCCAGGCCACCTGCGCGAGCCACCAGCAACCAGAGCACCCCGCCGCCGCCATTGTCGCCGCCGAGCTCCACCCGCTCGTGGACAGCCTTCCACAGCCGCCTCCTGCCCAAATTGAAGTGCCAGCCACCACTACGTCATCCCACCGGAGCTCACCGACCCGCTCAACGCAGCCCAGGACCACCGGAGCACCGCCGCCGCTGCCTCTGGCCATCGCGGACAGCTCGACTCCGACCTCCTCCGCCCAAGCCAAGCACCCGAGCAGCATCCCCACGCGCCACTGAAGCTCCCCGTCCAGACCAGACCGCCCCAAGCCCGTCGGAGCACCGCCGTTGACGCGTATCGCCGCCGCCGCCGCCCCTGCTCCAACGCCGGCGAGCTATTCCCGGCCGTCCCCCACCCGAACAAGACCCCCACGAGGTAGCCCTCGCACCCCTGATCCTTCCCCGGCCCTCACCCCTCGCCGCCGGCGAGCCCCTCGCCGGAATTTTGGCCGGCCACCGTACCCGAGCCGCCCGAGGACCCAATTGCAGTAATTGAAATCTTTAGAAGGGTCTACACTTAAGATTCAAGGACCCAATTGTAAAAGAAAGATTCAAACCTAGATTCAAAATCAATGAACTTGTAAAATTTATATAAAATCGTAGAAAATTCAGAAAAATGCAAACTCAACTGTTCTGAAACCTTTAGGACAAACTACACAACTTTTGTTACATGCATCTCCTCAGATTCTAGCTAATTTATGCTCTGAATTAAATAGGCTATTTAATGACCTTTATTCACAACCATTGTTGTAGACAAGTGCTGGTCCTGAAAATTTTGCAGTAGGAGATTTACTTGTTGCATAAGCGAATGTAAAAAGATCAGGCCCAATTCCATTTACCATGTTTGGATAGAATTAATTGTCCCTGCAGATAGGTTGTGATTCACCTAATGAAACTTTTTCTGTATTGGTGGAATGGTACCTAGATGCCATAGAAAAATTTAGAGACTTTTAATCTCACAGGAACCTATTTATTTGATTTATGTGCTAATAACATACATTAAATCAAGAAAATAGTATCTTAGCATGGAAAATTCTCATATTTTTACTAGAAGATACTCAGTGGTAGTTGTTGCTGTGTAAAAAGGTTCTTGGACAAAAACTCTATGTAGGGTCCTGTAAAAATAAATCCTTGAATAACCTAGGTGTGTAATGTCATATTTACTATGCTCTGAAAACTGCATAATAAATTCTATAAAAATTACAGAAGCTCCTGCATGATTAGGTGAAAGCCCTGTAAAAATCTTAGTCCCAGTTTTTGCACCATTTGTTCTGTACAAAAAGAACAAAAATATAGCAGCAACCATGTATTATATTTTTCATAATTAATCTGCTACATGAAAATATCTGAAAATATTACAGTAAGCTTATCTTTCCCTGATGTGCCTAGATCCAAGGTTTCATGACCAGAAACTACTCGCTGTAGTAGTTACACTTAAATCATGTTTACATGAGGAACATAAGTTCCCATGAACACCCACCCCACCTTGCTTAACGAAGTTACTTATTGTACCTTTCTACTCTATTAACAATTGCCCACAGAAATCTCAACTAAGTAACATCACAACCCAATCGCTATTTTGTGAACTACAACTTTGACGTTAGCGAACATAATCGTCATATACCCTCACTATAACTTATATTGGTGCATTCATATAGAATCGACGACTCTCGCCGACGGAACGTACGAGCCGGTGCCCGCGTCCGAGAGTGAGCAGCACGAAGCTCAAGTACATCTAACTGATGCTCTTGAAGGCCCGAGCCCAAGTTCGGAAGAGCCCCAAGCTAACTGTTCACAAGAAGGCAAGCCCCGGAGCATGAACCCTATTTTCTAAACTTATGCAACTTATTACTCTACTTTACTTGTGCATTAAGTTTATAGGAGTTGCTTGAAAACTTAGTTGCATGATCCTAGGTACCCATGCTCTGAACACTAGATGTAAGGTTCAATAGAATGCTATGCTAATAGGACTCGGTAAAAGTCGAGTGATTTCCTGTCACTCGCGAGAAATTAGGAGTCGATTGTTTACTACATGCTGCAATCATAAGGTCGACGGACGGGGCTATGGTACGATGTTATGTTGATGATTGAGGCCCCGTCTGTTTAGGGAAAAATGCTAAGGCCGCAGTGTGTGGTAGTGGTGGTTAAGTCTTTGAATGTACTAACCACATGCCGAGAATATGGTAATCGGTAAGCTTAAGTACTGGATTGAACCGAGGCCGGAATATACTCCCCACTGTCTTGAATTCGTTCACATCTAGCTAATGGCGGGTGCATCGGCCGCCATGGCCCGACGTACCGAGGTCTGTGGGGAGGTGTAGTCGAGGGCGGTGGGCCTGTTCCGTGAAGCGGGAATTGAAGGGAAAAGTTGCACGTGTGACTCTGTGAGTAACCACGTGACGTGTGTTTAGGTTTCCCTTGCAAGGTTAAGAAATTCGATTCGAATCGTCCGTTTCTCACGGCTATTGAGACTGCTTAACCCCTTTTACCCACAGAGTAAGAAGAAGAACAATGATGATGAATAAACTTGTTGGATGAAATTTAATACTTCACCATGAATGATATTGGATAGTTGCTTACCTAGAATGGTTAAAGAAAGCTAGAACCTGGAGCTAAAATCTGAAAGTAAGGATCTACTATATATGCTTTTCGGCAAAACAAACCCCTCCAGCCAAAAGCCTCGCATGTCTAGGAGCCGGCTAAGTATACCCCACTAGTCGGGTAAGCCTTGCTGAGAATTAGTATACTCAGCCTTGCTTGTGGCTTGTTTTCAGGTGAGACCTTCGAAGACATGATTGCTAGTTTGACTTGGCCTTGTACCCTCCCTCCTGGTTGGTCGGTGGAATGGGATACGCCCCCGGCCAATGGAGATAATGCCGAGTGATGTCTCATACGGGCTTCACCGAGACATCCTGTATCGTCGAGTAGCTTTCGTTATCTTATTTCTGCTGCAACTTAAACTCTGAAGAACTTCTTGGTTATGATCACTGAAGTACTTGGTTACTAAACTCAAACATGGGTTGTAATATTCACTTATGATAATTTTGTAATATCTGCTGGAATGTGGTATTCTCTGGGTTCATCTTCGCATGAGCATTTGTATGTATGGCTTCGATCCGCTCTACCGTGGTTGTATCGGGAGGTTACCCGACAGACCAGTGGATTACTCCGTTTGAAGTGTAAGGTTAACCGAGATTGCCCTAATGGTGATGGTTAATACACTTGAGCCGGATTAATTCAGGTGGTTCTGCCACAGCTGGTATCAGAGCCGTAGCTGGTGCCACAGCTGGTAACAGCTGGCACCAGAGCCGAAATGCATACGCCAGAGAATGCGACAAGCCTTAAAAACTCGTTTTCCTAAAACTTGACTAGAAGGATGTGTTGCGAAATACGTTGGTGCGCTAAGGATGGTGCCTAGTTTGTAAAGCCCTAAGGGATTATTGGGAAAGTTACTAGGTGGCTATCTAGCTTATGAAATATTATCAACTGACTTCCAGCACATTACTTTCTGTCAAAACTTACTTTCATGCACAACCGACCTTAAATTCTGTAACGACGCACTCATCGCTAAGGTAAGAAGGTAAGAATCCTCAGCCAACTGAGAGAGCTTGGCCTTCCTGTCGGTGATGCGAACCGAACGCTGCCCTCAAGCAGTGGCTTACTTGAGGTGCTGCCAATATGCCAACTGTTAGTTGAATATATTGGGAGTAGAAGGTTTGGCGCAGGGTATGGCGATCGCTGTTCATACCCCCGTCTCATGGTGGTACCCCAGTGAATACGCTATCTCGATAGCGTATGTTAACGTCGTCTGTATGGCGGAAATTGTACAGATATCGTTTCTATAAGTAAACGGTAATGAATACGGACGCTTTTCATGAGTGCTGGCATGAAAGGTTCATGAAATATATATGCTTTGTCAATCTTCTACAGGTACACTAACCGCGATTATGATAAGTTAAAGAACGGTTAGAAAATCTCGACTAGCTATTATAGTGAGAGGCGTATCATGTATGCCACCGAAACTATCTCGTAAGACCAAAAGTTATTTGGCAATTATTTTATTTTGTGAGGACGAATAGGACGTGCATGCATCATGACCATATATATCTGAAATTGAAAATGCGTTGAATGAGAGTGGTAAGGTTCTTGCGTATCTAAGCGTGATTTTGCATAAGGATTATCTAGCAAACCGGTCACTTTCCGCCTTATCCGAAAAGATGAAATTATTAAGCTGAGAAAAGGACCCTTTCTGAAGAAACTCAGGTTGAAATTTTTTGTTCCAAAATCCGTATTCTACCTCCGGTCTAAATACGAAAAATTCTGGACGTATGGGTAATGAGAAACAACGAAGACCTTGGTGTGTCAGTTTCTTTCCAAAATGAGCAGTTCAGCCACATAAATTTTTATGCCCCCTTACTGCAGTTTTCTGCAAAAGTGTTCAACTAAAAACTTGTTCCAAATTTACCCTGGTAGCTGCTGTTAAAATTTGGTAAATTTTGGCCGTGTAGATTTTCCCTGGTGCACGAAACATTAGCCCTGTGTTCACTGAAAATTCTGGGTAGACAGAGAAGTGAGACCTTAAGGGAAAAGCCATCTTAGAGCCTAATCCAGCCAAAGTGTTGAATAGAAAAGTGGTGCACAATTACCTTACAAGTGTTCTGGTGAAATTTGAGAATTTTTGGATATGAATCAAGGAAGTAATATGGATCGCGTTGCTAAGGGTAACCTTTCACGTTCCAGATGGTTGGATCAACACGTGGCAACCCCGAGGGTTTTGGTGCCGGTGGCAGCAGACCGCGACAATCGCCACCACCCCCGCCCAGTTTGGTGGAAGTGATGGCCGCTCAAACCGAGCTGCTGCTTTAGCTGGTGCAAGGACAGCAACACCACCAGCGGGATGGGCAAAATGTCCACCACCCCCAAGCTGCAGGATATACGGATTTTCTGGGGACCAGCCGCCCTTGTTCCATAAGACAGAGGAACCCTTGGACGCAGACGCTTGGATTCGCACAATCGAATCCAAGTTCACACTACTTGTGGCCCCATGCTCAGAGGCCAACAAAGCTCGTTTTGCCGCGCAACAGCTTCGCAGCACTGCTCGTCTGTGGTGGGACCACTATTTTGCGATGCTCCCGGCTGATCATGTGGTCGACTGGGACGAATTCAAGGCCGCATTCCGGGCACATCATATCCCCGATGGTCTCATGGAGAGGAAGTTGAACGAGTTCCTGGCACTCACCCAGGGCACCCGCACCGTGCTGCAATACGCCCAAGCGTTCAACAATCTATGCCAGTATGCGGGCTATCACGCTGATACGGATACTAAGAAGCGTGACCGTTTCCGCAGAGGACTAAGCACCAAGCTCAAGGAGCGTCTGAACCTAGTCAGGGCTGACACCTACAACGAATTGGTCAATATGGCCATTACCCAGGAAGACTGTATCATGGCACACCGGGCAGAGAAGAAGAGAAAGGCACCCGCTGGACCTTCAAGTGCTCAGCCACTAAGGTATCGCATCGTGCAAAATGCCGCACCCACAGCTCCACCAAGGGCCCCTCAGCCAGGGAGATGGATTGCCAGACCACCGCAGCAACAAGGTGTTGTACGACCCCCTATGCCTCAACAAACTGGACCCCGGCCCGCTACTCAGCAGTTTCTTCGACCGAGCATCACCAATCGTTGTTTCAAATGCGGGAGTTCCGGTCATTTCGCTCGCGAATGCCCTCAACCCAGGCTGCCAAATCAGGGCCAGGACTCTAACCAGAACAATAAGAACAAAAGCAAGAGGCAGACCCTCCAGGTCAAACAAGGACGGATCAACTTCACCACCCTTGCAGAACTTCCTGAAGGAGCACCAGTGATGACGGGTACATTCTCTATCCATAACAAGCCTGCAGTCATATTGTTTGACTCTGGTGCATCACATAGTTTCATTAGTGCAAAGTTTGGTGCAAAAGTAGGCTTGAATGTTTGTCACACCAAAGGGTCGTATATGATCTCAACACCGGGTGGGAAAATTGCTTCCAACCAGATAATAAGGCAGGTACCGATAAAATTGGGGAGTAAAGTCGTCAACACAGACCTTGTCCTTTTACCCCTTGACGGCATGGATATCATTTTGGGAATGAACTGGATGACTATGCACGGAGTCACACTGGACCTTTCTTCCCGAGCCGTTGAGATAAATTCACCTAGTCACGGAACCACTACCCTTTACCTACCGTTACGGGAGTGCACAAATTCTTGTGCTTTCGTGATGGAAGGGATCAACCTAGAGAATATTCCGGTGGTATGCGAGTATGCCGATGTCTTCCCGGATGACTTACCCGGAATGCCACCAGATAGGGACATTGAGTTCGTTATTGAACTGCAGCCAGGCACTGCACCTATATCCAATAGACCATATAGGATGCCCCCTAAAGAATTGGCAGAGCTGAAAATTCAACTCCAAGAACTACTGGACAAAGGTTTCATTCGCCCTAGTGCGTCACCTTGGGGATGTCCGGCCCTTTTTGTAAAGAAAAAGGATGACAGTTTAAGATTATGTGTGGACTACCGACCTCTCAATGCGGTAACTGTTAAAAATAATACCCACTTCCTCGTATTGATGTACTCTTCGATCAATTAGTTGGAGCCAGAGTCTTCTCAAAAATTGATCTTCGTTCGGGATATCATCAGATCAAGATTCGCCTGTGCGATATTCCTAAGACTGCCTTCTCCACACGATATGGACTATATGAATTCTTGGTCATGTCCTTTGGACTCACAAATGCCCCTGCCTACTTCATGTATCTCATGAATTCGGTATTCATGCCCGAACTTGACAAATTCGTCATAGTGTTCATCGACGACATCCTTATCTATTCCAAGGATGAGGAAGAGCACGCTAAGCACCTGCACATTGTTCTTCAGCGTCTAAGAGACCATCAGCGTCTAAGTGTCAATTCTGGTTGGATACTGTAAAGTTCTTGGGTCACACGATCTCCAGCGAAGGCATAGCTGTTGACCCCAGCAAGGTACAAGAGGTGATGGATTGGAAACCCCCTACCTCTGTTCATCAGATTCGCAGTTTTCTCGGCTTAGCCGGTTACTACCGTCGCTTCATCCCGGATTTCTCTCGAATTGCTAAGCCCATGACTGAACTGTTAAAGAAGGAAGTAAAGTTTGTATGGAATGAGAAATGTGACGAAGCTTTCCACACTCTCAGAGAGCGTCTGACTACTGCACCTGTGTTAGCTCAACCCGATAATACCAAGTCTTTCGATGTGTATTGTGACGCATCGGGTACTGGTATAGGATGTGTGCTTATGCAAGAGAATCGAGTGATTGCATATGCCTCACGAGCCCTTCGGCCCCACGAGCAGAATTATCCCACTCATGATCTTGAGCTTGCAGCTATCATTCACGCTCTGAAAATATGGAGGCACTATCTCATGGGTACACAGTGCAATATCTACACTGATCATAAGAGTCTCAAGTATATCTTCACACAAGCCGATCTGAATATGAGACAATTAAGATGGCTAGAATTAATCAAGGATTATGACCTTGAAGTGCACTATCACCCCGGCAAGGCTAATGTAGTCGCGGATGCACTAAGCCGCAAGTCCCATTGCCATTGCCTATCCATGGAATCCTACAATGAGACATTGTGTGCAGAAATGAGGAAGCTTAACATGGAAATGGTTTCCCAAGGCACTCTAAATCACATCTCAGTTGAGCCCACTCTTCACGACCAAATCATCATGGCACAACTACATGATGAAGGAATTAAGATCATCAAATAAAAACTCTCTCTAGGTGAGGAGAAGTATAAATGTTTCCGCCAGGACCATAAGGGAGTTCTATGGTTCGAAAGTCGTATAGTCGTTCCAAAAAATCATGAACTCCGCAAGCAAATTCTCCATGAGGCACATCTTTCCAAGTTCTCTATCCACCCCGGCAGTAGCAAAATGTATCAAGACCTAAGGAAAAACTTCTGGTGGACTAGAATGAAAAGAGAAATTGCTACGTATGTCTCAGAATGTGACACGTGCCAGAGAGTAAAAGCTAGCCACTTGAAAGTAGCCGGTACACTTCAACCGTTACCTATACCATCCTGGAAGTGGGAAGACATAAGTATGGACTTCATCGTTGGACTACCAAACACTTCCCAGAAACATGATTCCATATGGGTTATCGTTGATAGACTCACATAGACGGCACATTTCTTTCCGGTACACACCACCTATTCTGCCAAGAAATATGCCAAGATTTACCTCGATCGTATTGTTTGCCTACATGGAATACCTAAGACAATTATTTCGGATCGTGGTACTCAGTTTGTAGCACGCTTTTGGGAGCAACTGCAAACGTCTCTTGGTACTAAACTGATTCGCAGCTCAGCATACCATCCTCAGACTGACGGACAAATGGAAAGAGTAAACCAAATTCTTGAAGACATGCTGAGAGCTTGCGTCATTCACTATGACAAGAGTTGGGACAAATGCCTACCCCTAGCAGAGTTCTCGTACAACAATAGCTATCAAACGAGTTTGAAAATGGCACCATTTGAGGCCCTGTACGGACGAAGGTGTCGAACTCCTTTGAGCTGGTCACAAACCGGAGAACGTAAAATAATTGGACCCGACCTGGTAATCGAGGCAGAGGAGAAAGTAAAAGTAATACAAGCAAATCTTAAAGCCGCACAAGCCCGGCAAAAGAGCTATTCCGACAAAAGGAGAAAGCCCCTAAAATTCGAAGTTGGCGATCATGTCTATCTTCGAGTTTCACCAACCAAGGGAGTGCAAAGATTCGGAATCAAAGGCAAACTAGCTCCCCGTTATGTTGGTCCTTACGAAATCATTGAGAGCTGCGGACCCGTAGCCTAAAAATTACGACTGCCCCTCAGCTCACGGCCACCCATGATGTCTTCCACGTATCTCAACTCAAGAAGTGTATTCGAGTCCCTACCGAGATTGTGGAACAACAAGAAATATTGGTAGAACCCGATCTCTCGTATGTCGAACACCCGGTTAAAATTTTGGATCGAAAAGAAAGAGGGACCAGGAGGAAAGTGATTAAAATGTATAAGGTTCAATGGAATCATCACACTGAAGAAGAAGCCACCTGGGAAACCGAGAGCTACCTAAACCAAAATTTCCTTGGTTTTCTTATCCCAACCCCTGTCCGCACTAAGATGTACCGAATCTCGGGGCGAGATTCTTGTTAAGGGGGGAAGGCTGTAACAACCCTGATAAATTACATTCCTAAGGCAATGTCATTAAACCAACCCTATGCTTAATCAACTAATAAAAGGATTAAAACAAGTTAAGTTGAAATTCAAATTTAATTTGGGCACATATGAATACCTTCGAATTATTAAATTAACTTTCAAACCATAAGCCAAATGAGATGTTGCCTGAAACCAAACTTGTAGAACTTTTTATTCTGAACAACTTTCATGTTCAAAAGTTTTTGAAATTCAAATTAGAAAGTGGAGAAAACATCCTGTTTGCAACCAGCCCCTGGAACTTTTCAAATTCTCGCAAAAAGGTCCTTCGTCCCTTCTCTCTCTCCCCTCCCCTCCCGACATCCCGGCCAGGTGGCCGGCGATGCCTGACCGGCGCGAGCCGCCAGGCCAGTGGCCGCCGGCCCTCGCCCCCAAGCCCGGCTTTGCCCCCCCCCCCCCCCCCCCCCCCTCACCGCCGCGCTGCCCAGTCCGCGCTCGCCGCGCGCGCCACGCCAGCCGCGCCCCTGCTCGCCGCCCGTCGCGCCCAACGGCCGCGCCGCGCCGTGCCGCCCCGCCCGCCGCGACCCGCCCATCGCTGCGCTTGCCACCCGCCCGAGCCGCTGCTGCAGCTGCCCTCCAATCCCCGTGCCGCGATATCTCCACTCCCCCACGCAAATCCCCGGCGCCCAGTCGCGCGCTCCCGCCCTCCGCACGCCGCGCCGGTGAACCGAGCCACCCACCGCGGCCAACCCCGCGCCATCGCCGTGCCTCCACCCCCGCGCGTCGCCCGGCACCCCTACCTCCCTCCTGCCCCTATAAAAGTCACCCCAGGCCGCCCGCACGAGCCACCAGCAACCAGAGGACCCCGCCGCCACCATTGTCGCCGCCGAGCTCCACCCGCTCGTGGACAGCCTTCCACAGCCGCCTCCTGCCCAAATTGAAGTGCCAGCCACCACTACATCATCCCATCGGAGCTCACCGACCCGCTCAACACCGCCCAGGACCACCGGAGCACCGCCGCCCGCGCAGTCACCGCCACCGCCGCCTCTGGCCATCGCGGACAGCTCGACTCCGACCTCCTCCGCCCAAGCCAAGCACCCGAGCAGCTTCCCCACGCGCCACTGAAGCTCCCCGTCCAGACCAGACCGCCCCAAGCACGCCGGAGCACCATCGTTGACGCGTACCGCCGCCGCCGCCGCCCCTGCTCCAACGCCGGCGAGCTATTCCCGGCCATCCCCCACCCGAACAAGACCCCCACGAGGTAGCCCTCGCACCCCTGATCCTTCCCCGGCCCTCACCCCTCGCCGCCGGCGAGCCCCTCGCCGGAATTTTGGCCGGCCACCGTACCCGAGCCGCCCGAGGACCCAATTGCAGTAATTGAAATCTTTAGAAGGGTCTGCACGTAAGATTCAAGGACCCAGTTGTAAAAGAAAGATTCAAACCTAGATTCAAAATCAGTGAACTTGTAAAATTCATATAAAATCGTAGAAAACTCAGAAAAATGCAAACTCAACTGTTCTGGAACCTTTAGGACAAACTAAACAACTTTTGTTACATGCATCTCCTCAGATTCTAGCTAATTTATGCTCTAAATTAAATAGGCTGTTTAATGACCTTTATTCACAACCATTGTTGTAGACAAGTGATGGTCCTGAAACTTTTACAGTAGGAGGTTTACTTGTTGTATAAGCCAATGTAAAAAGATCAGGCCCAAATTCCATCTCTATCTGCACTGTTTATTAAACTTAGTTTCATACCATGTTTGGATAGAATTAATTGTCCCTGCAGATAGATTGTGATTCACCTAATGAAACTTTTTCTGTACTGGTGGAATGGTACCTAGATGCCATAGAAAAATTTAGAGACTTTTTATCTCACAGGAACCTATTTATTTGATTTATGTGCTAATAAAATACATTAAATCAAGAAAATAGTATCTTAGCATGGAAAATTCTCTTATGTTTACTAGAAGATACCCCGTGGTAGGGATTGCTGTGTAAAAAGTTTCTTGGACAAAAACCCTGTGTAGGGTCCTGTAAAAATAAATCCTTGAATAACCTAGGTGTGTAATGTCATATTTACTATGCTCTGAAAACTGCATAATAAATCCTATAACAATTACAGTAGCTCCTGCATGATTAGTTGAAAGCCCTGTAAAAATCTTAGTCTCAGTTTTTGCACCATTTGTTCTGTACAAAATGAACAAAAATCTAGCAGCAACCATGTATTATATTTTTCATAATTAATCTGCTGCATGAAAACATCTAAAAATTTTACAGTAAGCTTATCTTTCCCTGATGTGCCTAGATCCAAGGTTTCATGACCAGAAACTACTCGCTGTAGTAGTTACACTTAAATCATGTTTACATGAGGAACATAAGTTCCCATGAACACCCACCCCACCTTGCTTAACGAAGTTACTTATTGTACCTTTCTACTCTATTAACAATTGCCCACAGAAATCTCAACTAAGTAACATCACAACCCAATCGCAGTATTTCATCTTCTTAAGTTGATCGGCTGAAGGGATGGTGTGATGCTGAGATAGCTTAATCTGTCCTTCCTGAAGCAATAAATCGAAAATTTTATCGGCCTTTGACGTGTCAAAGCCGAATGTTTCTGGCTGCTTCTTCCCAAAAGGGCATGATATCGGTTTTTTCCCTTTGACCCATTCTGCCAGGCCGATTTCCTCTTCCCCATCGGATTCAGATCCTTCCAAGTATGCAACCTTCTTTTGGAAATTCCTCCACTGCTGAAACGGCCGGACCTCTTGTCCTGACAACCGGTGGATGATTTGGCTCAGACTTTCAAACTCTTGGGCAGCATATCTTTCTTTGATTTGTGGCAAGAGGTCTTGGAAAGCGATATCGGCCAACTGTGCATCGGTCAGAGCCAGACTGTAGCATTTGTTCCTGACTTCTCTGAACCTCTGTGTTGGCGCTAAAATCGGCCGGATAGGAATCGGCCGACGGTCTTCAGCGTCGGACACACGACCTGGGAGAATCTGCTTAGCTCCTGTTCGGGTTACTGCCCTAGTGCGGTTCGCGCGGCGTGCCAGTCAATCTGACCTGTTGATTGACAAGGAAATAGAGTATTAAATTCCAGGCGCGTCGATCGGCTGGAGTTCCGATCTGCCCTGAGGAGCGCGTCGACGGCGAATCGGCCGATTTGCTGTAGAGATGATCGGCTATGGATCAGCCGATAATCATGTAGTAATTGTAAAGAAAACTGCTGGAGCGATCTAAACAATTACTACAGGGGCAACACTTCAAATAGATCTAATCGGTTGTGTGATGATAAGTCGAAGAAGAATAATGATGAAGCCGATTACTCTGATTTCAAGCTGGATAACTGGTGGTAATACTAGAATGACAGGTAAAACTTGCAATTCTAGTAAATATCGATAACTGGTGAATAAATCCAAACGAAACTACAGCGATGCGCCCGTAGTTAAAGCTCGGATATTACTCGGTAAGCGGAACCTACCAATTGGCCGGAGATCAAGTTGATGCAGCCCTGCCAATCCGTATGAACTCGTGGAAGAAGAAAATATTGGCGAAGTCGCCAACTTGAAAGTAAATTTGCTGGAAAAGTAGAAGTATTGTTGTTGATTGATGTGTTGATGTTTTCTCAAGACCCTGACGACTCCTATTTATACCCTAAAGCTAGGACTCCTGGTCGATCACGACTTGTTACAACCTTATTTAAATTACTATATCTATACGAACTTTAAAAGGAAACGGACTCCCGCAGAATCTTCCGCTGCCGTTCCCTAATCCAATCAGGATTTCCTTCAATTGCTCCCCGACCGACTTAGCGTGCCCCCCCTTTGACCAACTTTTGACCAGGACCCTCTGAAATAGTCCCATCCTATTGGCGTAGGCTGTATCACCAATCGGCCGATTTCCAACTGTTACCTCAATCGGCCGATTCCTTTCTGTAGCCTTCAGATCTGCCGCATCGGCCAATCTTCTCCTCCTGACGCCGATTCAACACGTGTCAAAATCTGGCATCAACACATGCCCCCCAGTTTTGGAGTAAAATATAACTTTTTCTTCGAAACTCTTTCTTTAATCCTTTCCTCCGAAACGGGCGCAGTAAAAATCTCCTTCCGTTCCGCGGCACAATGATTGCAATTTCCTCGAACCGAGCGCGCGAAACGACCGCTCCTCTGGAACTCGTGTAGACAGCGCGGTAAAAATACCATCTTTGCCCTCGCTTCCCTGATTTCTCTTAAGTACTGGCTTTCTCCGCCTATCCTTCCCCACGAATCTAGCATTCTTTTCCATCGCACCACTGTTCGTCTTCCTCCGAGCTCTCTCGATTTCCAAGTGCTTCCCCCTTTCCGGCGATCTCATCCGCGGCCTGCTCCGACCCCCAATGGCGTCTCCATCGGCGACCACTCCATCTACAGAGGCTCCATCGGCTACTCCTTCGGCGGCGGCGGCCCAATCGGCGGCTTCCCTAGCGGTGTCATCGGCGACGATGGCCTCCATCCCAGAGGTAAATGCTCAAAATTTTTTCCTTTTCGCCTTTTTACTGCTTCAGTATTTTTCGGACCCTCTCTCAGTTTCTTCCCTTTTCCCCTTTTTTAGGCACTTAGGCACCGAATCACTATTCCTCTCTCAGAATCCCCTGACCTCATCTGTTTGGGCCCTATGGGGAGCCCTGATCCAACGGACCTTATCAGTTTAGAAACCCATAGGATCCCTTTTAAGCAGTCATCTATGGATTTAGATCACTGGGTAGGCACTTTCAGATCCTGGCCAAATGAAACAACCGGGTGGAGAGAATGGTACCAGAGGGTAGCCGGATCTTGGAAGGTTTAGTGGGAAGAACTCAAAATCGGCCAGTGCATAGACTTATCCTTGTCACAGATGGAAAGGAACGAACCCCTGGTCATGGCAGCCTCTTATTTTTGGTCCGATGCACTTAACGCGTTCCTTTTCGGACACGGACCCATGACCCCGACCTTGGCCGATGTTCTGCTGCTGACCGGCCTCGATGTCTCCTCCGCCGATACCCCTTTCAATTATCTGTTCAAGCCATCTCATCAGCTGGAGACCAAAGGAATCGGCTGGTGGAAAGGATACATTAGTAAAAACATGAAGACCGGGACAGTCTCGCAGAGGGAGCATACTGCCTTCTTGATGATGTGGCTGGAGAAGCATTTCTTCTGTGGCAGAGCAGTCGGCCCCTCTTCAAACACTCAAGCTTTGGCAGAGGCTCTTTCACAAGGATCGGCCATCCCCCTTGGAAAACATTTGCTGGGATCGGCGTACCATCTGATGCACGAAATTGGCATCAAGCTGTCGAAGGGGGAGCCGATAGGGAACCCAGGTGGTCCTTGGTGGTTCATCACCCTCTGGCTCAATTTACAGATGAGCAAGGTCTCTCAGCAGCGGATAGAGACAAAGACCTTTCCCAATATCGAGTCAGAGGAGAATCCATCGGTCCGTCGCCGCTGCAGATCTTTTGGAGAAGCGGTATCGGCCTTTCCCGGCTGCCAATTCACTGCCACCCGTACAGCTGAATACTTCAAATGCTTTTACAATGGCCTTAGTGAAGAGATGATCAGCTGGCACCCATATCAGACAGTAGAGCCGATTTTCGAATTGCCCGTATGCTACGATTTCTCCACTCATACCTTTGACAGAGAGTTAATGGACGTCTTGATCAAGCCGGGGATTCTGCCGACCAATTTCTTCTCAGGAAAGGACTCACCCACCTACGAGTTCTACAATCCATCGGCTGCAGCAAGGCAACTGGGTTTTGGCCAACTGCCAATTCGGGTCTACTTCGCCGGTCAGGCAAAATTCAGAGATGGACTGACCTCAAGTCTTGATTACAGCCGGCTGTGCGATCTAGTACCCGATTCCAGTACCATTGACTTGAATAGTTGGTTAGTTGCCTCTTTCGCCACCCAGCAGTTTAAATTATGGTGGGCAGAATGGAAGCAGCACCTTTTCTGTAAATCTCCATCGTCTTACTGCAGCATTCTGGACCCAGAGAACATTGATCCAAATGCAGCGGTATGTCCTTTTTCCTCAGCCGATTCCAATGTTACATTATCATCTTGTTGTTAACTCATGTTCATCTCTTCAGTCTGAAAGCCATGTTCCTCCGATGCGGAGCCGAAGCGGCCGGCCTATTGATAGTCATCACCAATACACGCCGTATCCACTTATCGGCTTCCATGCTCTAACTGTCAGAGATATCTCCACTGGCCGATCAAAGCAAGCACCAAAAAGGCCAACATCAAAGATAACCAGCCGTCGGGCGCGAGCTCGCATTGGATCGGCCGATCAGACGGCAATAGCATCGGCTGAAGTCCCCCGCATCGGATCGGCCAGCCAGATGGCAGTGGTATCGGCCGAGACTTCCCGCATCGGATCGGCCGACCAAGTGGTGGTGACACCAGCCGAGACTCCAGGTCCTTTACCTCTGCCGGTTGTCGAGATGGCCGATCCCCAAGTCACTGCTGAAGTCGGGGCTGCTGCAGCATCACTATTAGTAGAAGCTGTTCAGGTAATCTTATTTATCTCATATATTCTCCAAATATTCTACTGACATCAATTCTATTCCTCTGCCAGGCTGCACAAGTTATCCCACAGCAGTCTCCGCAACAATCGGCCACGTCTCAAGTGGGAACCGAGACTCCAGCAGCTCCTGTCGCCGAGGTAAACGATCTCTTACCTTGAATTCTTAATTCTCAGAAAACTTAACCAATCTTGATGCAGGCCGATTTGGGTATGCCGATTACAACTCCACAACAGGCATCGGCCGGGAGATCCACAGAGGCATGGCAAATTTCTGTCACCATCTTATTTCAATTTCCCATAGCATTTTCACGGGAATCCCCCTTTATGTCTTTTTCAGGAAGCTGGTCCGAGCGGAGCGCTAATAACCATCGAATCTTCTTCTTCCGACGAACCAAATGCACTAGTCCCTGAGACAAGGGAAACACTTCCACCGGCGCAGGCAAGAGAAATTTGCTTCAAAGAGGTAACAGTCTTACCATTAGAATCGGCCGATTTCCTTTCACCGCTTGCTTACCCTTTACTTTATTTCCTCACAGGAGCAAGATACCCCCAACAACAGCATCTTCTCTTTTGCTGTTTCCTTGGCCGATGACGAAGAAATCGCTTCACACCCAATTCCATCGAGCGCCAAGCTCGAAAGCATTCGCACTCTCCTTCAAGATGGCATCGGCCGATTGGTAGAAGATGCATCGCCGATTCGATGACTTTTCAACGAGATCAAAGGTCGAATTCCGGATGAAGTATCAGAAAATTTAGGGTATGCTGCCTATATAGAGGGCATGCAGATTCCAGTTTCCAGGGCGCTGCGTCGTATGGCCGATCGCGTTCCGATGGAAAAAACTCAGGAGGAGGTCGATTCATACAAGCACCGGACTCAGGAAGTACACCACAGGATCAACTTCCTCGAGAATTGCCGTCCGGACATCGTCGGCGCAATAGATCGACTGAAACGGAGGAGAGCAGAACTGGCCAAGGAGATGGAACAGATAACCAAAGAGATAGCCGCTGAAGAGAAGAAGCTCCAGGAACTCCCATCCATCATCAGCGAGCTGAAGCAAGAAAGACAACATTTGGCCCGTGAAACAATAAGGCTCCGTCGCCGCGTGTCAGAAGTACCAGGATCGGCCGATGATGATCAGAGAGTACTAGACTCGGCCGATCAAATTAGACGACGAGCGATTGTAGCCATAGACGCTTTCCTTGGGTTGTAAAGAAAATGTTAAACATTATTGCTCCTTCAATGTCACTGTGCCGATTTGGTTCTGAACTGCTCTTTCAGTCTGCTTTGCATTTATGTGTGTATTTACTCCGATAGGACGTGTCTCACCATCCATCTACCTTCTCTTCATTTATAAGCAGACCATTCATCATCTCCAGAGGCACACGCATTACTTATCTTCTCTCCTTCTTTTACTGTCCCAAATTGAACGGCAAGATGTCTTCTTCGTCCTCCTCATCTTCTTCCTCTGTCAACCAGGTATGAACTCCCCCTCTGCCTTTCTCTTAAGCATCTCAATCGCTCCGATACTGGGTAACTCCTTTTATCTCTGTTTAGCCGAAACGTCTCAGCCCCGGTCTAGAACGAGCGATAGAAATCATGCATTCAGAAGAGCCACTATCACAGGCAGACAGAAATCTGATAAGAGCTCATGCTGTGGAACTCAGAGATCATGTTCCTGCCGCTGTCCAGGAATACTCGGACCTCATAGATGCTCATTTTTTGGTCCGCAAGCGACCATCTTCTGAAAAAAGTTCTTCACTTCCTTATAAAGCCAAAACTGAAGTCGCCATGGAAGATCTGGAAGAGGAGAAGACCCACCTGCTGAAAGAACTCTGCAACCAAGCTGAAACTGGAGCCACTGCAGAGGACCCGAAAGAGAAAAGGCTCACCCTTATGATAAAACTGGGTCACATCGAGAGAGAAATCCAGCGTAGGCGTAATCAGTAGACACACCAGTATTTTTATTCTAAGGGCGACTTGTACCATGTCGGCCATGTAATCTGTAATTTCCATTCAATAATGAATCCCAATGTTTCCTTCACCAGATGTGTAGACAAAAACCGATGAGAAATCGGCCATGTTATCTTGATATATTTTGTTGCGAGCTATGCATCTACCCAAATGCTCGGATAGTACCTCTTCAGATATCGCCCGTTTAAAGCTCTTGGCAATTCCTCCCCTTCGACTGTCTCCAGAATATATGCATTCCCAGGGGCACATCGGCCGATTCTATACGGCCCTTCCCAAGTGGGTGACCATTTACCGAATTTGGGATCTTTAGATCCTATCGGCAGCACCAACTTCCATACCAAATCTCCTTGAGAGAACTGTTTAACTTTGACTTTTTTGTCATACCATCTGGCCACCCTTTTCTTGTTTTCTTCTATACTAATCAGGGCTCTCAACCGTAAACCCGCCGAATCATCAAGTTCATCTTTCATGAGAAAGAAATAGTCATCGGCCGTTAACTGATCTTGTAACAATATACGTCTTGACCCTGTCCTTATCTCCCATGGCAAGACCGCCTCATGACCATAAACCAACTGATAAGGGGATATTTTAGAGGCTCCATGACAAGCCATCCTGTATGCCCATAAAGATTCAGCCAAAGACATATGCCACTTCTTGGGTTGCTCTTCTATCTTTCTCTTGATTAGCTTGATTATCCCTTTGTTAGACGACTCTGCTTGGCCATTGGCTTGAGCATAGTATGGAGAAGAGTTCAATAATTTAATCCCCATATCGGCGGCGAACTCTCCGAATTCTCAAGAAGTGAACATTGTCCCTTGATCAGTTGTGATGGTTTGAGGAACACCAAATCGATATATAATATGGCTTTTAACAAATTCAATCATATCGGCCGATGTCACGTTCCTCAAAGGAACTGCCTCCACCCACTTAGTAAAATAATCTGTAGCCACCAATATGAACTTATGCCCTTTGCTTGATGGAGGATGAAACTGTCCGATGAGATCTATTCCCCAACCTCTGAACGGCCACGGCTTAATTATTGGATTCATAGCCGATACTGGCGCGCGCTGCACATTGCCAAACCTCTGACAGTCTTGGCATCCTTTGTAGTACTTGAAACAATCCTCAAGGATGGTCGGCCAGTAATATCCTTTGTTCCGGATCATCCATTTCATTTTGTGAGCCGATTGATGAGCTCCACACACGCCTTCATGGATTTCTCCCATCAGAACCTTTGCCTCTTCTGTTCCCAGGCATTTGAGAAGAACTCCATCAATCGTCCGATAAAATAAATCATCCTCAAGCAACACATATTTTGTAGCCTGAAAACGTGTTCGTCGATCCACCTTTTGGGATGGATTTCTCAAGTAATCGGCGATCTCCTTTCGCCAGTCATCGACCGCGAGCTCTAGCGTCATCGCTCCCTGAATCGGCCGATACCCAGAAGCATGTTGGGCCAATCTGTTGGCCTCTTCATTATAATTCCTGGGGATATGCTCAATTATTGCAGACTTGAACTCTTTTAAAAGTTGAAGACAATCCTCATAATAAATCCTCAAGATATCATCCTTGCACTCAGATCGCCCCGTCAACTGATCCACAATAAGCAGGGAATCCCCAAAAATTTCGACTGCATCAGCTCTGACTTCCCTTAATAATTGGATGCCTTTCAGAACAGCTCGATATTCCGCCTGGTTATTAGTTGCAGAGGCTTCTATCGGCAGAGAGAAATCATAACTTGCCCCCCGAGGCGACACAAGAACAATGCCGATTCCTGATCCGACCCCACACGAAGAACCATCAAAATATAGAGTCCCTGGAACTGGTTCAACGGTGGCGATTTCTGGTCCACAATGCTGAACTACGAAATCGGCCATCACCTGACCTTTGATGGCTTTGGCCGATTCGTACCTTAAATTGAATTCTGACAAAGCCAGGATCCATTTTCCAATCCGCCCTTTCAAAATCGGCAATGATAGCATATACTTCACCACATCATCCTTGCACATGACTATGCATTCTGCCGATAGCAAATAGTTCCTGAGCTTGGTACATGAAAAGTACAAGCACAAGCATAGTCACTCCACCGAGGAATATCTTGTTTCAGCGTCTAAAAGTCTTCTGCTGACGTAGTATACCACTCGTTCTTTCCCCTCAAACTCCTGTACCAACGCCGACCCAATAGCCTGTTCATCAGCCGATAAATATAACTTGAACGGCTTACCAGGCTGTGGTGGAACTAATACCAGAGGTGAAACCAGATACTGCTTAATATTCTCCAGTGCCTTGCGCTGTCCTTCTCCCCATATGAATTCCTGGTCGGGCTTTAATTTCAACATAGGGGTAAAAGCCTGAATATGTCCTGACAGGTTGGATATGAATCTTCTGATGAAATTGACCTTGCCGATGAGGGACTGTAGTTCAGTTTTATTTTGTGGGGCCACCACTTTGTTGATGGCGTCTATAGTCTTGCGGTTGACTTCTATCCCACGCTCATGGACCATAAATCCTAAGAATTGCCCGGCCGATACACCAAATGCACACTTGTTTGGGTTCATCTTCAACCCATGTTTCCTTGTGCACTCCAGTACTTCTTGTAAATCGGCCAGATGATCTAGGTGATCCTTTGACTTGACCACGACGTCATCTATATAAATTTCCACCGACGAACCAATGAGCTTGTGGAATATGTAATTCATGGCCCATTGATACGTAGCGCCGGCGTTCTTCAAACCGAAAGTCATAACAACCCATTCAAATAAACCAAGATGACCTGGGCACCTGAAAGCCGTTTTCGAGATATCTTCTTCGGCCATTAATATCTGATTATACCCTGCATTCCCATCCATGAAACTTATGACTTTGGTGCCTGCGGCAGCATCCACCAAGATATCGGCCGTCGGCATCGGATATCCATCCATCGGCGTAGCCTGATTTGAGTTCCTGAAATCGATGCACACACGTAATTTTCCATTCTTTTTGTATACAGGCACAATGTTAGAAATCCATTCGGCGTAGTGGCACTGCCGAATAAATCCTGCTTCAATCAATTTTGTAATCTTGGCCTTTATATCAGGTAGAATATTGGGGTTACACCGTCATGCAGGTTGCTGATATGGCCGATATCCTGATTTTATAGGTAACCGGTGTTCAACAATAGACCGGTCTAGTCCTGGCATCTCATGATATTCCCAAGCAAAGCAATCCTTGAACTCTTTTAATAAACTTATCAATTTACATTTGTACTCAGGATCCAAATTGGCACTAATGTACGTCGGCCTTGATTTGCTGCTATCTCCCAAATCTACCATCTCTAATAAATCGGCCGATGTAAACCCATGCCCAAGCTTCCCATCTTCTCGGACGAGCTGATCCATTGATTCTGAATCTTCAGAGCCAACTGCTTGGATCGGCTGTAGACCGAAATCGGACACTTTCAGGAAGTCAGTGTCCCAAGTCCTGCCAGATATACACTTGATGTGCTCGCAGCTCCACTGTTGCTTGTCGGCCGCTGCAACGCTGTAGACGGAATCGGCAGCGACTATCTCTGTGCTGTCGCCGACCCATTGCACAAGGCATTGATGCATTGTAGATTGGACACAGCAGTTTGCATGTATCCAGTCGTGACCAAGCAGCATATTGTAGGACCCCTTGCCATTAATAACGAAAAAGGTGGTAGGGAGGGTCTTACTGCCGATGTTGAGGTCGACGCAGAGCGCTCCGCGGGCGGGTGACACGTTGCCTTCAAAATCCTTCAGCATCATGTCCGTCTTGGTGAGGTCTTCATCGCCCTTGCCCAGCTTGCGGAACATGGCATACGGCATGATGTTAACTGCAGCGCCTCCATCTACCAGTAATTTGGTGACGGGTCTTCCGTTGACATAGCCTTTGAGAAACAGCACTTTAAGATGCTGTCGTTTTGCCTCTTCTGGTTTCTCAAACGTAGCCGTCATCGGCTCCAACACTAGTTGTGCCACTTTTTCCTCTTCTGTTCTTGTTATTTTATCCCGATCGTTGGGCGCCATGAACTCCATCGGCAGTATGAACACCATATCAATTTCGGCTGCCGATTCTTGGTTGTTTGCTTCTTGATCGTGTTTCTTTGGGCGCCACACTCGAGACTTGACATTTCTTTTTTCTGGCACTTGTCTCTGTTCTTCTTCTTGATGCTCCCACTAGCGTAGGTGTTGGATCCTCCGCTTCTGGGATCTGGATAAGCCATCGGGACACCACCTGGGATTTGCTGGTTTGGCCGATGATCTGGCGTGTTCCCAATCTGGTTCCCTTCCTAGGGGATCCTCGTCCGATACCCTGTCATCGGCCATCTCTTCCAGCCGATCGTGCGCGCTGATCCTGCCCCCCAGTCCATCCCGCTGGCCGATCTTGCTTTATGACCGGTGGTACTGGTCAACTCTACCCCCAGCCGATCATGCACCGAAACGTGCTGTTCTTCTCGTCCGCGCCGATTTCTGCTGATCGGCTCTGATCCTCTGTCCCTAGAGTGTGGCCTCGGGCGATCGTTGCAGCTTAATCCGTTACACTCCGGACAGTTATCAGCAGACGGCAATCTGATGTCATTCTCCCAGCAGTGGATGAAGAACGGACATTGCCAGTGATCTTCATGCCGGCGTATCGTCTCTTCCTGGTATCTTGCTCGTTCTTGCTGCTGCCGATACTTACTGAGTAAGAATTGGGAGGTGACGGGCTTGTGTGGTCGTTCTGGCCCCCGCCTGTTCCTTCTGATTTCTTCCGTCGTGATCTGCCTCCTAGGATCGACGACGCCGCCTCTTCTTGCCGATCCTGACGTCAGCACCTTGGTTTGACTTGAATTTCCTTCAGCATTAACCATGTTGGCCGGGAAGGGATGTTGATCTATCTTCATCGGTTTTGCCGATTTAGCTGGAGTCTCAAATTTAAGCCGCCCCTGCTCGATGGCCGATTGTATCTGCTGACGGAACACTTTGCATTCATTTGTATCATGAGAAGTGGCGTTGTGCCACTTGCAGTATTTCATCTTCTTAAGTTGATCGGCCGAAGGGATGGTGTGATGCTGAGATAGCTTAATCTGTCCTTCCTGAAGCAATAAATTGAAAATTTTATCGGCCTTTGACGTGTCAAAGCCAAATGTCTCTGGCTCCTTCTTCCCAAAAGGGCATGATATCGGTTTTTTCCCTTTGACCCATTCTGCCAGACCAATTTCTTCTTCCCCATCGGATTCTGATCCTTCCAAGTATGCTACCTTCTTTTGGAAGTTCCTCCGCTGTTCAAACGGTCGGACCTCTTATCCTGACAATCGGTGGACGATTTGGCTCAGGCTTTCAAACTCTTGGGCAGCATATCTTTCTTTGATTTGTGGCAAGAGGCCTTGGAAAGCGATATCAGCCAACTGTGCATCGGTCAGAGCCAGACTGTAGCATTTGTTCCTGATTTCCCTGAACCTCTGTATATATCCCATTACTGGTTCATCGCTCCTCTGCCTGAGGCTGGTCAAATCCGAGAGCTTCATCTCGTGTACTCCTGCGTAGAAGTACTTGTGGAATTGTTTCTCCAGATCGGCCCATGTAACGATGGAATTTGGCGGCAAGGTGGTGAACCACTGGAAGGCCGATCCGGACAGAGACGATGAAAATAAACTCACCCTCAGAGCATCTTGCGTGGCAGCTTCTCCGCACTGGATGATGAATCGGTTGATATGCTCCACAGTGGATGTATCGTCCGTCCCTGAGAACTTGGTGAAATTAGGAACTTTGTAGCGGTGTGGGAACGGCAACAAGTCATAGGCCGATGGATACGGCGTCTTGTAGGTGTAAGTTTGAACTTTTGGCTTTAATCCAAACTGATCCTGGATTACTTCTGCTATTCTTGCCGTCCAGTCCACCTGCTGCTGATGAACAGCTGTTCGCGGCACGGGCATGTGCTGAAGGGCTGGTACGGCCGGGTGATGAATCGATGAATTTTGCTGAGCGGCCGATAGTTGATGGCGAAACTAGTCCGCACCCCCATCGTATGTCATCGCTGGCGCCGTGCCTCTGAATGCTTCTACAGTGCTTGCCCCCCTGCCGATTTCTGATGAGATCGGCTGATACTGGGGGACCGTCGGCCGGGCGGCCGATTGATGTGGCACTTGGATTGAATAACTTCCATACCCGTTCGCTGGCTCAGGAAAATACGTTGTCACTGATGTTCTCCAAGGTGCTGAGCTTGTGGGCAGCGATTGCACAGAAGCAATCTGAACGGGTTGAAGCGGTGTCTGTGATGGGAGACATGGTGCACCGCTGTATCTTGGAGACGCCGGGGGCAATGGAGAGTTGTACCCCTCGCACTGCGTTAATATCGGCTGAGGAGCCGATTGGGACGTGTATGGTAAGCTTCTAGCTGGCAGAGTGGTCGGCGGGGCATATGCCGGTCCCTGATAGCCTTGGACTGCTCCGCTGGCCAGAGAGCTGACGACGGCGTTATACACCGTGTTGGTCATCACTGAGGATTTGTCGATGAATGCCTGATACACAGACTGTTGAATCATCTCTGACATCTTGCCCGAGTCCTCAGCAATGGTGATGTGGCGGGGCGCTAGAATAGGAGCCTTCTTGACTGCCTCCCCGCTTCTGGTACGACTGAACGACTGGAGGTACATCTTCTTGTAATCTTCTAGATGTTTGGCCAATTCTTCCCTCTGGTCGTCCTTGAGATCTGCTTCTGTGACCTCAATGATATTGCTGTCGGAGATTTCTGCGTTCTTCGACATATCAGATCTTGGATGGTCCCACCGGGCATGCCAAAAGTGTGTTGGCGCTAAAATCGGCCGGATAGGAATCGGCCGACGGTCTTCAGCGTCGGACACACGACCCGGATAAATCTGCTTAGCTCCTGTTCGGGTTACTGCCCTGGTGCGGTTCGCGCGGCGTGCCAGTCAATCTGACCTATTGATTGACAAGGAAATAGAGTATTAAATTCCAGGCGCGTCGATCGGCTAGAGTTCCGATCTGTCCTGAGGAGCGCGTCGGTGGCGAATCGGCCGATTTGCTGTAGAGATGATCGGCTATGGATCAGCCGATAATCGTGCAGTAATTGTAAAGAAAACTGCTGGAGCGATCTAAACGATTACTACAGGGGCAACACCTGAAATAGATCTAATCGGCTGTGAGATGATAAATCGAAGAAGAACGATGACGAAACCGATTACTCCAATCTCAAGCTGGATAATTGGTGATAATACTAGAATAACAGGTAAAACTTGCAATTCTAGTAAATATCGATAACTGGTGAATAAATCCAAACGAAACCACAGTGATGCGCCCATAGTTAAAGCTCGGATATTACTCAATAAGCGGAACCTACCAATTGGCCGGAGATCAGGTTGATGCAGCCCTGCCAATCCGTACGAACTCGTGGAAGAAGAAAAAATTGGCGAAGTCGCCGACTTGAAAGTAAATTGCTGGAAAAGTAGAAGTATTGTTGTTGATTGATGTGTTGGTGTTTTCCAAGACCCTGACGACTCCTATTTATACCCTAAAGCTAGGACTCCTGGTCGATCACGACTTGTTACAAACTTATTTAAACTACTATATCTATAAGAACTTTAAAAGGAAACGGACTCCCGCAGAATCTCCCGCCGCCGTTCCCTAATCCAATCAGGATTTCCTTCAATTGCTCCCCGACCGACTTAGCGTGCCCCCTTTGACCAACTTTTGACCAGGACCCTCTGAAATAGTCCCATCCTGTTGGCGTAGGCTGTATCACCAATCGGCCGATTTCCAACTGTTACCTCAATCGGCCGATTCCTTTCTGTAGCCTTCAGATCTGTCGCATCGGCCAATCTTCTTCTCCTGACGCCGATTCAACACGTGTCAAAATCTGGCGTCAACAATTAGATAGCATGGTCTTGACGCCATTTTTTGATGCGTGTCTGGGCGATGTAAAAGAAGGAGTTGATGAAAGAATTTTGGCCGATGGAACATCGAAAGCCGATGGAGCCGAATGACACTGATGGATGACGTCAGCAGATTATCTTAGAGATATAGGGGTTTGTTATTTATGAAGTTTTGTTTTCTTTATTATCAAGTAATGTAAGTCATAATGGACCTAGGGTTTGTAGTTGACGCTATAAATAGCTGCCCCCGGGCATGTACCAAGGGACATCCAATGATCAATACACGAACCCTTTTTTCACTTTTCCTTTTTCGGCAGCTTCGCCTTAGTTGCAATAGATTTTTTCTTTTACGAGTTCTTTCCTGCACGTGGGGCTGCATCGACTTCGGTCTCCGGCTTGCTGGTAAGTTCCATGTGGAACGAGGCAGATAGGCTCAAGGTTGGGGACGCATCGCTTCTTCCTCTATCTTGTTTAGTTCAAGTTATCGAGCATATTGGATCTTGGTCTGGTCTGTTCACCAATTTATCGATATCAGCTTGTTTTTGTTAGATTAGTCTGCTTAGTCTAGCTTGTTCCTTGCTGTTATCATCAGTTATTGGTATTTGCTATGTTCAACAGGGTTAGATTCGTTTAATCTTGTTTTTATTTTGCTTTTACCACAATTTATCCAACCTAGATCTAAATACCATCGGACAACGCACAACTTGCCTGTTGCACATCGTTAGGCCGTTCAGGATCAGATCTAGGTGTTGCTTACCAAGGCCTCGCTAACCCATTTGGTGTTGCCTTGTCTGTGCAATCGGCCAGAACTTAGGCCGATTGATCTATTTCTATATCGGACTTTTGCCCGATGCTCTTGGTGGAACAATTCAGAATCTCAGTCGATATGTTCCGGGAATTTAATGTTTTCCTGTCCCTTGTCAATCGTAGGTCAAATTGACTGGCACGCCCTATACCACCACGCTGCTGAGTTGGACTCTGAACTGGAGCGAAGCAGAATCTCCTAGGTCCTCGTGTGTGTCGGTATTTAAGGCCCATCGCCGGCTTTTTGCGTCAACACGCTTTTGGCACGGCTGGTGGGACACGACAGCGACACCACGATGACCAATAATGACCGGATGGACAACAACAAGATCCTGGTGCCCACAATGGACGATCTCAACGATGATCAGAAGTGGCTGGTCGAAGAAGTTACGAAGCAAACTCAAGACGCCTGCCTCAGGTCATTCACTGTGACTAGAAGGGGATAGGGACTATAGAAGTAGCTGCTACCAAGGCCGGGGGGCATCTCTATCACGGATGACTCAGCCATGTTCAAGGAGATGTTCAATCTATCCATGAACCATGCGCTGATCAACCAGTTAGCTATTCTGATCGAAACCATCAAAGATGCCATCAAGAACGTTCTATCATAGGGCATTCAGATGGGCAACGTGGGACCATGCTACCCCAATGCAGAAACATCGACCGCAGCTAGTGCTAGAGCACCCACATCAATGGCTGATGGCGTTTCACCCAAGTAAACAAGTGTGCCAATGGCCGATGCAGGGGTGAGCTCATTAATGTCTTACATGTTGAAGCGCCCAGGATCTTCAGCGACACACACTTCATTCCCATCTCCAGCTGCATTCGCCGCAAGTCCTACAATGAACACATCAACGCCAAGCAGAAGCATGTTCAACACCCCAGCTGGATTTATGCCTTCCTCATTGGGCATGCCGATGAAATTCTGGTCGTACATCTATCCATGGATGTTCAGACAAAACAACGACGCCATGAGTACTCCTACCACAAATACCGCAGACTCCACTAACACCGACCCAGACTGGGGGCATCAAGGAGATGCATCGGCCTTTCAGCCGATGGATGATATCGCGGGACAACTGATGAGTCCCCAAATCCAGAGGGCCTTTCAAGATACAAACTTCCAAGTGCCAAACCTCACGGTGTAGCAGCCTGAAACTGATTGGGCCAGTAAAATAGCCGATGTGATGAAAAATCAGTTCGGCTTGAAGCCTAAGGAACCTGCGTTCATGTACAGGAAGCCTTACCCAGAAGCTTACGATCAGATTCCGTTGCCTCATCGGTACAGACTGCTAGATTTCACCAAATTTTTTGGGCAAGACAACATGTCAACTGCTGAGCACGTCAGTAGGTTCTTGTTATAGTGCGGGGAAGCTGCAACGACAGATGCCTTGAACATCCGCTTATTCTCTCTATCTCTTTCTAGATCGGCCTTTGCCTGTTTTGCCTCACTACCAGCCAATTCCATAATAACTTGGGCTGATCTCGAGAAACAATTCCACAAGTACTTCTTCACTGGAGTACAAGAGATGAAGATCAGAGACTTGACTGCGGTGCGACAGAGGAACGACGAGCTTGTCCCGGATTACATTCATAGATTCAGGGATGTCAGAAGCCGCTGCTTCAATCTGTCTCTTAGTGATGGCCAGTTAGCTGAATTGGCCTTTCAGGGACTCTTGCCACACATCAGGGAAAAGTTATCATCCCAGGAGATCAAGAGCCTAAGTCATTTGGCGTCCAGGCTTGCTAATGTTGATGTTCTAGCCCACGACTCAAGGAAGAACATGTTCCAGAAGAAGGTCAAATACATTGGGGATTCTTCTAACTCGGAGAGTGAGGCTGAGATCGGCGTAGCAGAATGGGTCAAGACCAAAAATCCGATCTCATGCCCGTTCGCGAAGAAGGAAGCCGAGAGCTACGGGATCGACGTCAGAAAGGCCAATAGGATCTTTGGCTTACTACTACAAGAGGGTCAGCTTAAGTTGCCCTCCAATCATGTGATCCCATCAGTCATTGAATTAAAAGGCCGCAGGTATTGTAACTGGCATCACTCAGTTACTCATAATACTAATGATTGCAAGACTTTCATAAAGGAGATACAGACGGCCATTGAACAAGGAAGGATCATGTTTGACAAGCCGACGAAGATCGACGAACATCCTTTCTCGGCTAGCGTGGTTGACGTTGGAGGCCAGGAGGTCGACAGTTGAAATTTTTGCTCTGGTAGGACTGTTAAACTTGAGGAGGCAAGCTATTGTATTTTTATTTTCGAAAAGAAATTCCCATTGCTTTCTGAAAAAGAGCATAGTCCCATCTATCTCATTATATCACATTGATCAATTATTTAGAAAGCATGGGGTCCCTATGAAAGAATTTTGTTCACATAAACCGAAAGATGACTAAGGAATAAAGAGCATGCAAATTTTATTCATGCGAGCATAAGGCATGTAGGATTCATTTTTATTTTTAATTTGCCTTAAACAGAGATGCAAAACTATTTAAAATAGAGATGAGTGTGAATTTGAGATGCAAACCAGCCCGTGGGAGAAGATAGGGACCAAGTGGGCCACATCAGGGTGCGGCCACACCAGGGGTGTGCAGTGTGCTTCAGGTCTGTGTTGCAATTTGGGATCGTGCTTCCCCCATAGTTGTCTTTGTACCTTTAAGCGTCGTTCTTCCCGATGGTCTTTGCCAAGGTGTTTACCTTGGAGCATAGACCGCGGCAGAACGTGTCGTAATCGTCCCTAACGGACTTGAGCTCTAATGTGAGCTCCGCCACCTGATCGCTCAGCCTCTTGTGCTCCTTGCGCATTTCTATGATGTTACGCAAGAGCTGAGCAACCTTTGGTCCTTTGAGGACCTTGTCATCCTCATCACTCTCATACTGTCCGCCTGGGCGCGTAATCAGGGGCGGAGGTATGTGCCTTTTCACCGCCTGGGAGAGGAGTCCACAGACTCATCCCTCTTTCTTTTAGGAGATGGTCCGGGCATGAGCCCTGTCCCGTACCCGCTACCTGGGGTGCGTATGCCTACAACATGGAAACGTGGCTGGGGCGTAGGACTAGCGGGCGTGTACGTGTCCGTAGTGTAGTTGTGACTAACTACGTTGCCGCTCTTCGAGGTTACAGAAAAGACGAGTCGCTTCCCTTCCTCTAAGGGGACTGGCGGCAACGGGTTGGCGAAGAGACGCTTGGCGATGTCCTTGTGACGTAACTCGCCCGTGGTTGGCCTCTGTGCAGCGCTGACACGGCCGCCCCTCCCTTTCATGGATGCAGAGAGCTTGATGGAGGACAGTGCAGAGCGGGGACCCGAGGGGCGCTCCTCAGGGTGGGGCCGCACTAGGGGGTCGGCCGACCCCCTGCTGGCGCCCACCGGCCCCTCCTTCGTCGTGGGCGCCGGTAGCATGGCCAAAGGTGTGGTGGCGACGTGCTCGGCTTCATGCTCCATGGCGTCGGCCACCACAATCTGATTCACCGGCGTTGGCTCTCCCTCAAGTGCAAAGGTGGAGGTGGAGCCAACAAAAGGGACAATGGAGTTGTTGGCCATGGTGGAAACAGAAAATTTAAGAGAGAAAGGAGAAGTGTGGGATCAAGGTTGAAGATGAGGAACAAGAGAGAGCAAGATGGGATTTTAAAGAGAAAAGAGCCTCAAACCCGAGCAAAACCTTCCATTCCTCAATGAAGCACATAAGGAAAGCAAAAATGGCTGTTGGGTGAGCTAGCGTGCGAAATTTGGGCCCCATCCTTCTCCTGTGGGCCCAAATAGAGGTGTGGTTTTGGGAGATTTTGTGCTTGAGCTCTATTTGGTTGTGCAAGTGGTGATAGGTGTTGAAATCTACTAAGTTTATTACATCAAAACCTTCATTTGAAATGTCGGGTTCATGAAAAACTTTTAAGCGATGGTCGTTTACCTTGAGGATGTTTTCGTCATCATCTTGAAGTGTGATGGCTCCATGCGGTGACGTGTTGATGATGGTGTACGAACCTTTCCACTTGCTGCGTAGCTTCCCCTGTCAAAAAAGCTTAACTCTGGAATTAAGCATTAATACCTTATCTCCTATAATGAAGCTTTTTGACTTGATCCTCTTGTTGTGCCATCTTTTTGTTCTGTCTTTGAAAATTTTGGCACTATGGTACGCCTTATCTCTCCATTCTTCAAGTTCTGTGATCTGGAGTTTCCTATTTCTCCCAGCCATCTTGACATCCATGTTCCATTGCCGAATGGCCCAGTGGGCCCTGTGTTCCAACTCCACTGGCAGATGGCAAGTTTTGCCGTAACCAAGCTGATATGGTGACATGCCGATTAGGCAATTTGTTTTTCTAGCCTTTTCCCATCTCATTGATGGTCTTCTGCAGGATGCTTTTGATTTGTATATTTGAAGTTTCGTCTTGACCACTGGTTTGAGGATGATAGGGTGTAGCGATGTTGTGCTTGGCGCCAAGTTCTTTGAGGAAGCTTCGGAAGGTCTTGTCGATGAAATGGAACCCTCCATCACTTATGACCATCCTTGGTGTCCCAAAGCGAGGGAAAACGACCTCATGGAACATTTTTCGCGCATGCTTGCCGTCTGCAGCTCTACATGGAAGTGCTTCCACCTATTTGGAGACGTAGTCAACAGCAACCAGGATGTACTCGCAATCATGAGACTTTTGGAATGGTCCCATGTAGTCAATGCCCCATACATCGAAAAGTTCAACTCGAAGGTTGTACGTGAGGGGCATCGCATTGCGAGCAGTTGTGGCAGAACCACCTGAATTAATCCGGCTCAAGTGTATTAACCGCCACCATTAGGGCAATCTCGGTTAACCTTACACTTCAAACGGAGTAATCCATTGGTCTGTCGGGTAACTTCCCGATACAACCACGGTAAAGCGGATCGAATGCCATACATACAAATGCTCATGCGACGATGAGCCCAGAGAATACCACATTCCAGCAAATATTACAAGAATTATCATAGGTGAATATTACAAACCAAGTTTGAGTTTAGAAACCAAGTACTTCAGTGATCATAACTAAGAAGTTCTTCAGAGTTTAAATTGCAGCGGAAAATAAAACAACGAAAGCTACTCGATGATACAGGATGTCTCGGTGAAGCCCGTACGAGACATCACTCGGCATTATCTCCATTGGCCGGGGGCGTATCCCATTCCACCGACCAACCAGGGGGAAGAGTGCAGGGCCAAGTCAAGCTAGCAATCATATCTTCGAAGGTCTCACCTGAAAACGAGCCACAAGCAAGGCTGAGTATACTAATACTCAGCAAGACTTACCCGTGTAGCGGAATCTACTCCACCGACTCTAGACATGCAAGGCTTTTTGGCTCAGGGGTTTGTTTTGCCGAAAAGCATCTACGAGTGGGTCCTTACTTTCAACTTTTAGCTCAAGATTCTAGTTTCATTAACCATTCTAGATAAGCAGCTATCCAATATCATTCATGGTGAAGCATTAATTTTCATCCAACAAGTTCATTCATCATCATTGTTCCTCTTCTTACTCTGTGGGTAAAGGGGGTTAAGCAGTCTCAATAGCCGTGAGAAACGGACGATTCGAATCGAATTTCTTAACCTTGCAAGGGAAACCTAAACACACGTCACGTGGTTACTCCCAGAGTCACACGTGCAACTTTTCCCCTTTCTTTCCGGGTCGTGGATCGGGGCTACCCTCCGAGAGTACAAGAGCCCCACGCCACGGTTCGGCGCCGGGTCGTGACCACTCTCTGCACTCGCCATATGCACATGGGACCGAAGTTCAAAGGGTAGGATGTCGTCCCCTTGCCGGGCCAATCAGGTACTTAAGCTTACCGATTACCATATTCTCGGCATGTGGTTAGTACGTTCAAAGACTTAACCACCACTACCACACACTGCGGCCTTAGCAAATTTTTCACTAAACAGACGGGCCTCGATCATAAACATCGTTCCATAGCCCGTCCGTGTCCTTATGATTGCAGCGTGTAGTAAACATTCAACTCCTATTTTCTCGCGAGTGACAGGAAATCACTCGGCTTTTACCGGAGTCCTATTAGCACAGCATTCTATCGAACCTTACATCTAGTTTTCAAGTATGGGTTCCTAACATCATGCAACTAAGTTTTCATTCAACTCCTATAAACTTAATACACAAGCAACAGAGTAGCGAGTTGCATAATTTAGGAAAGGAAATGGGTTATGCTCCGGGGCTTGCCTTCTTGTGCAAAGTTAGTCCGGGGATCGTCTGAACGTTGACCCGGGTCTTCAACTGCTTCAGTTAAATTCGCCTGGGCTTCTCGCTGCTCACTCTCGGACTCGGGCACCAGCTCGTAAGTTCCGTCGGCGAGAGTAGTCGTTTCTACATGAATGCACAAGTTTAAGTAGTGGTAATGGTAAACGACATGATTTCCTTCACGATAAAGTTGCAGTTTGTAAAACATGAGTTTGTCATGAAGTGAATTACTTTATCATTCGTGGGCAATCGTTAATAGAGTAGAAAAGTACAATAAGTAATTTCGTTAATCAAGGTGGGGTGGGTGTTCATGGGAACTTATGTTCCTCATGGAAACATGATTTAAGTGTAACTACAACAGCGAGTAGCTTCTGGTCATGAAACCTTGGATCTAGGCACATCAGGGAATGATATGCTTACTGTAAAATTTTCAGCCAATTTCATGCAGCAGATTAATTATGAAAAATATAACACATGGTGGCTGCTAGATCCTTGTTCTTTTTGTACAGAACAAATGGTGCGAAAACTGAGTCTAATATTTTTACAGGGCTTTCATTTAATCATGCAGGAGCTATTGTAATTTTTATAGGATTTATTATGCAGTTTTCAGAGCATGGTAAAAATGACATTACACACCTAGGTTATTCAAGGATTTATTTTTACAAGACCCTACACAGTGTTTTTGTCCATGAAACGTTTTACACAGCATCCGCTACCATTGTGTATCTTCTAGTAAAAATATGAGAATTTTCCAAGCTAAGATACTATTTTCTTGATTTAATGTATGTTATAAGCTCATAAATCAAATAAATAGGTTCCTGTGAGATAAAAAGTCTCTAAATTTTTCTATGGCGTTTAGGTACCACTGCACCAGTATAGAGAAAGTTTCATTAGGTGATTCATAACCTAACTGCAAGGATAAAAATATTTAGCCACTTATGGTATGAAACTAAGTTTAATAAACAGTGTAGATAGATATGGAATTTGGGCCTGATCTTTTTACACAGTCCTAAACATCAAGCAACTAACTCATTGCCCAAAATTTAGGGTCAGCATTTATCTACAACAGTGGGTACAAAAGAAGTCCATTAAAGCTTCCATTTAATGTAGAGCAAAATATATTGAGAATCTGAGAAACTTTAAGTAACAAAAGTTGTAGAGTTTCTTCTAAGGATTCCAGAACAGTTGAGTTTGCATTATTCTGAATTTTCTACTATTTTACACGAATTTTACAAGTTCACTGAATTTGAATCTAGATTTGAAACTTTCTTTTACAACTGGGTGCTTGAATCTTACGTGCAGACCCTTCTAAAGATTTCAATTACTGCAATTGGGTCCTCGGTCGGCTCGGGTACGGTGGCCGGCCAAAATTTCGGCGAGGGGCTCGCCGGCGGCGAGGGGTGAGGGTCGGGGAAGGATCAGGGGTGCGAGGGCTACCTCGTGGGGGTCTTGTTCGGGTGGGGGACGGCCGGGAGTAGCTCGCCGGCATTGGACCAGGGGCGGCGACGGCGGCGGCACGCGTCGACGGTGGTGCTCCGGCGGGCTTGGGGCGGCTTGGTCTTGACGGGGAGCTTCAGTGGCGCGTGGGGAAGCTGCTCGGGTGCTTGGCTTGGGCGGAGGAGGTCGGAGTCGAGCTGTCCGCGGTGAGCAGGGGCGGCGGCGGCGGTGACAGCGCGGGCGGCGGCGCTCCGGCGGTCCTGGGCGGTGTTGGGCGGGTCGGCGAGCTTCGGTGGGATGATGTAGATGTAGTGGTGGCTTGCACTTCAATTTGGGCAGGGGGCGGCTGTGGAGGGCTGTCCACGAGCGGGCGGAGCTCGGTGGCGACAATGGCGGTGGCGAGCGTGCTGTGGCTGCTGGTGGCTCACGCGGGCGGCCTGGGGCGGTTTTTATAGGGGCAGGAGGGAGGTAGGGGTGCCGGGCGACGCGCGGGGGCGGAGACACGGCAAGGGCGTGCCAGTGGCCACGGTGGGCGGCGTCAGGACGCCGGCGCGGCGTGCGGCGGGCGGGAGCACGCGACTGGCGGCCGGGGATTTGCGTGGGGGAGCGAGAGATAGCGCAGCATGGGGATTGGAGGGATAGCTGCTGCAGCGGCTCGGGCGGAAGGCAAGCGCAGCGACGGGCGGGTCGCGGCGGGCGGGACGGCACGGCGCGGCGCGACGGTTGGGCAGCGGCGGGCGGCGAGCAGAGGCACGGCACGGCGTGGCGCATGCGCAAGCACGGACTGGGCAGCGCGGCGGTGGGGAGGGGCAAAGCCGGTGTTGGGGGCGAGGCACGGCGGCCACTGGCCTGGCGGCTCGCGCCGGTCAGGCGTCGCCGGCCACCTGGCCGTGCTGTCGGGCGGGGAGAGGGGAGAGAGAGAGGAGCGAAGGACCTTTTTGCGAGAATTTGAAAAGTTCCAGGGGGCTGGGTGCAAACAAGATGTTTTCGCCTCTTTCTAATTTGAATTTCAAAAACTTTTGGACATGAAAGTTGTTCAGAATAAAAAGTTCTACAAGTTTGGTTTCAGGCAACATCTCATTTGAGTTATGGTTTGAAAGTTAATTTAAAAATTCAAAGGTATTCAAATGTGCCCAAATTCAATTTGAATTTCAACTTAACTTGTTCTAATTCTTTTCACCCTTTTATTAGTTGGTTAAGCATAGGGTTAGGCTAATGACATTGATTTAGAAATGTAATTTATCAGGGTTGTTACAGCCTTCCCCCCTTAACAAGAATTTCGCCCCGAGATTCGGTAAATCTTAGTGTGGACATGGGTGCACATACCAGTGGTTGAGATAAGAAAACCAGGGAAATTTTGGTTTAGGTAGCTCTCGGTTTCCCAGGTGGCTTCTTCTTCAGTGTGATGATTCCATTGAACTTTATACATTTTAATCACTTTCCCCCTGGTCCCTCTTTCTTTTCGATCCAAAGTTTTAACTGGGTGTTCGACATACGAGAGGTCGGGTTCTAACAATATTTCTTGTTGTTCCACAATCTCGGTAGGGACTCGAATACACTTCTTGAGTTGAGATACGTGGAAGACATCATGGGTGGCCGTGAGCTGAGGGGGCAGTCGTAATTTGTAGGCTACGGGTCCGCAGTTCTCAATGATTTCGTAAGGACCAACATAACGGGGAGCTAGTTTGCCTTTGATTCCGAATCTTTGCAATCCCTTGGTTGGTGAAACTCGAAGATAGACATGATCGCCAACTTCGAATTTTACGGGCTTTCTCCTTTTGTCAGAATAGCTCTTTTGTCGGGCTTGTGCGGCTTTAAGATTTGCTTGTATTACTTTTACTTTCTCCTCTGCCTCGATTACCAGGTCGGGTCCAATTATTTTACGTTCTCCGGTTTGTGACCAGCTCAAAGGAGTTCGACACCTTCGTCCGTACAGGGCCTCAAATGGTGCCATTTTCAAACTCGTTTGATAGCTATTGTTGTACGAGAACTCTGCTAGGGGTAGACATTTGTCCCAGTTCTTGTCATAGTGAATGACGCAAGCTCTCAGCATGTCTTCAAGAATTTGGTTTACTCTTTCCGTTTGTCCATCAGTCTGAGGATGGTATGCTGAGCTGCGAATCAGTTTGGTACCAAGAGACGTTTGCAGTTGTTCCCAAAAGCGTGCTACAAACTGAGTACCACGATCAGAAATAATTGTCTTAGGTATTCCATGTAGGCAAACAATACGATCGAGGTAAATCTCGGCATATTTCTTGGTAGGATAGGTGGTGTGTACCGGAAGAAAATGTGCCATCTTTGTGAGTCTATCAACGATAACCCATATGGAATCATGTTTCTGGGAAGTGTTTGGTAGTCCAACGATGAAGTCCATACTTATGTCTTCCCATTTCCATGATGGTATAGGTAACGGTTGAAGTGTACCGGCTACTTTCAAGTGGCTAGCTTTTACTCTCTGGCACGTGTCACATTCTGAGACATACGTAGCGATTTCTCTTTTCATTCTAGTCCACCAGAAGTTTTGCCTTAGGTCTTGATACATTTTGCTACTGCCGGGGTGGATAGAGAATTTGGAAAGGTGTGCCCCATCGAGAATTTGCTTGCGGAGTTCATGATTCTTCGGAACGACTATACGACTTTCGAACCATAGAACTCCCTTATGGTCCTGGCGGAAACATTTATACTTCTCCTCACCTAGAGAGAGTTTTTGTTTGATGATCTTAATTCCTTCATCATGTAGTTGTGCCATGACAATTTGGTCGTGAAGAGTGGGCTCAACTGAGATGTGATCTAGAGTGCCTTGGGAAACCATTTCCATGTTAAGCTTCCTCATTTCTGCACACAATGTCTCATTGTAGGATTCCATAGATAAGCGATGGCAATGGGACTTGCGGCTTAGTGCATCCGCGACTACATTAGCCTTGCCGGGGTGATAGTGCACTTCAAGGTCATAATCCTTGATTAATTCTAGCCATCTTCGTTGTCTCATATTCAGATCGGCTTGTGTGAAGATATACTTGAGACTCTTATGATCAGTGTAGATATTGCACTGTGTACCCATGAGATAGTGCCTCCATATTTTCAGAGCGTGAATGACAGCTGCAAGCTCAAGATCATGAGTGGGATAATTCTGCTCGTGGGGCCGAAGGGCTCGTGAGGCATATGCAATCACTCGATTCTCTTGCATAAGCACACATCCTAGACCAGTACCCGATGCGTCACAATACACATCGAACGACTTGGTATTATCGGGTTGAGCTAACACAGGTGCAGTAGTCAGATGCTCTCTGAGAGTGTGGAAAGCTTCTTCACATTTCTCATTCCATACAAACTTTACTTCCTTCTTTAACAGTTCAGTCATGGGCTTAGCAATTCGAGAGAAATCCGGGATGAAGCGACGGTAGTAACCGGCTAAGCCGAGAAAACTGCGAATCTGATGAACAGAGGTAGGGGGTTTCCAATCCATCACCTCTTGTACCTTGCTGGGGTCAACAGCTATGCCTTCGCTGGAGATCATGTGACCCAAGAACTTTACAGTATCCAACTAGAATTCACACTTAGAAAACTTAGCATAGAGCTGATGGTCTCTGAGTCACTGAAGAACAATGCGAAGGTGCTTGGCATGCTCTTCCTCATCCTTGGAATAGATAAGGATGTCGTCGATGAACACTACGACGAATTTGTCAAGCTCGGGCATGAATACCGAATTCATGAGATACATGAAGTAGGCAGGGGCATTGGTGAGTCCAAAGGACATGACCAAGAATTCATATAGTCCATATCGTGTGGAGAAGGCAGTCTTAGGAATATCGCACGGACGAATCTTGATTTGATGATATCCCGAACGAAGATCAATCTTTGAGAAGACTCTGGCTCCAGCTAATTGATCGAAGAGTACATCGATACGAGGAAGTGGGTATTTATTTTTAACAGTTACCGCATTGAGAGGTCGGTAGTCAACGCATAACCTCAAACTGTCATCCTTCTTCTTTACTAATAGGGCTGGACATCCCCAAGGTGACGCGCTAGGGCGAATGAAACCTTTGTCCAGCAGTTCTTGGAGTTGAATTTTCAGCTCTGCCAACTCTTTAGGGGGCATCCTATATGGTCTTTTGGATATAGGTGCAGTGCCTGGTTGTAGTTCAATGATGAACTCAATATCCCTATCCGGTGGCATTCCTGGTAAGTCATCCGGAAAAACGTCGGCATACTCGTCTACCACAGGAATATCCTCTAGCTTAAGTCCATCCATTACGAAGGCACAAGAATGTGTGCACTCCTGTAATGGTAGGTAAACGGTAGTGGCTCCGTGACTAGGTGAATTTATCTCAACGGCTCGGGAAGAAAGGTCCAGCGTGACTCCATGCATAGTCATCCAGTTCATTCCCAAAATAATATCCATGCCGTCAAGGGGTAAAAGAACAAGGTCTGTGTCGATGGTTTTACTACCCAACTTGACTGGTACTAGTCTGACCATTTTGTTTGAAGCAATTTTACCACCCGGTGTTGATATCATATATGACCCTTTTGTGTGACAAACATCCAAGCCTACTTTTGCACCGAATTTTGCACTTATGAAACTATGTGATGCACCAGAATCAAACAATATAATTGCAGGCTTGTTATGGATAGAGAATGTACCCGACATCACTGGGGCTCCTTCAGGAAGCTCTGCAAGCGTGGTGAAGTTAATCCGTCCTTGCTTGACCTGCAGGGTCTGTCTCTTGCCCCTGTTCTTGTTGTTCGGGTTGGATCCCTGACCTTGGTTGCGCGGCCCAGACTGAGGGCATTCTCGTGCAAAGTGGTTGGAACTCCCGCATTTGAAACAACAATTCGCGGGGCTGGGTCGAAGAGGCTATTGCAGAGTGGGCCTCGGACTATTCTGTGGAGGTATCGGGGGTCGTACCATGCCTGGCTGCTCTGGGGGTCTGGCAATCCATCTCCCTGGCTGAGGGGCCCTTGGTGGAGCTGTGGGTGCGGCATTTTGCACGATGCGATACCTTGGTGGCTGAGCACTTGAAGGTCCAGCGGGTGCCTTTCTCTTCTTCTCTGCCCGGTGTGCCATGATACAGTCTTCCTGGGTAATGGCCATATTGACCAATTCGTTGTAGGTGTCAGCCCTGACTAGGTTCAGACGCTCCTTGAGCTTGGTATTCAGACCTCGGCGGAAATGATCACGCTTCTTGGCATCCGTATCAGCGTGATAGCCCGCATACTGGCATAGATTGTTGAACGCCTGGGCGTATTGCAGCACGGTGCGGGTGGCCTGGGTAAGTGCCAGGAACTCGTTCAACTTCCTCTCCATGAGACCCTCGGGGATATGATGTGCCCGGAACGCAGTCTTGAATTCATCCCAGGTGACAATGTGATCAGCGGGGAGCATAGCAAAATAGTGGTCCCACCACAGACGAGCGGTACCGCGAAGCTGTTGCGCGGCAAAGCGGGCCTTGTTGGCCTCTGAGCATGGGGCCACAAGTAGTGTGAACTTGGATTCGATGGTGCGAATCCATGCGTCTGCGTCCAGGGGTTCCTCGGTCTTATGGAACAAGGGCGGCTGGGTCCCCAGAAAATCCGTATATCCTGCAGCTTGGGAGTGGTGGACGTTTTGCCCACCCCGCTGGTGGTGTTGCTGTCCTTGCACCAGCTGACGCAGCAGCTCGGTTTGAGCGGCCATCACTTCCACCAAACTGGGTGGGGGTGGTGGCGATTGTCGCGGTCTGCTGCCACCGGCACCAAAACCCTCGAGGTTGCCACGTGTTGATCCAACCATCTGAAACGTGAAAGGTTACCATTAGCAACGCGATCCATATTACTTCCTCGATTCATAAATGATTGGTGTAGTCATAGACTTCCGAAATCACAGCTAGAAGTATGGATAGAATTTCTGTTTGCTATGAGAGAAATCATAGCTTGCTGTGGGTCCATCCAAAACATCTCATACTTTGGCAGTAGTTAGAGAACTTAGGGATGCACCACTTTGGTATTTAACTCAGGTGCTAGAACTATAGCTAAGATGGTCGAAAGGCTCGTCCTTTGCCTTACTGTCCCAGCTGTTTTTCAGCAGATCGATAGGTAATGTTTTGCCTATAACTTAAACTAGCGAGGTCCAATGATGCTGAATTTCTGTGAGAACCATGATCACAAAATTCCTGACAGGTTTGGTATTCAACTCATAGCTCAGAAATGTAAGGAGACATGGATGAAATTTCCGACAAGTTTCAGCGATTGTGGATTTCATCGTTTACCAACTTACAACGAAATCACCCAAGTTTATCGCCGTTCCTTACATGCTGAGGGTATCCACATGGTTCAGGTGTACCCATCACAAAAGAGTTACTCAACTCCTAGTTAGCCTATTACAACACTTGCCAAAAGTTAGGCTACCCTATCGAGGAGTATGTGCAAAAGTCCTTCTAGGTCATCATCTAGAAGTCATCCAAGTCGTTGACGGACGACTCGCTGTGAGTAGGAGAGTGAGCTCCCATCTGAGGTGCCTGTGGTACCTCACCCTCGAAGTCCATTCCTGAAATACCATCAATCTCCTGTGGCTCCTCCTCATCTTCCTCCATGTCCTCCTCATGGGGATGGTCATTCTGATAATGGTGCCACTGAATTTGCTCATTAGCATCCTCCAATTCAAGGCTCAGATCATGGAGCTGCTCCTCCAAGTGTGCTATCGTGGCATCTCTCTCACCCATGAGAGTGTCCTGCTCCTGAATTTGGCCTTCAAGTTGGCCAATCTGAGCATCTCTGTCCTCAAGATCCTTACTGAGCTCCTTAATCTGCTCATCCCTGGTATCTGACATCATGTGGTAGGCCTGAGCAAGATCAGTGAGCTGCTCAAGCGCCTGACTCTGGAGAGTCAGAAGTCGGTAGAGTGCATTCATGCACCGCACGGAGGTATTGATAGTTTCCTGGGCGTGAAAGTCTACCAAGTACTGTGCGTGCTGCACCCTGTTGAGCCAAAAGGGGTCGTTGTCCTGGGCAGCAGGAAACAAACCAATGGGAGCGAGTGTGACAACCTCGGGACGCTGCGCACAAAAAGTGGTGAGCGCCCTCATGGCTGCAAGCTCCCAAGTATCGGCCAAACGGCGACCAACAGCCTCAATCTCCAAGGCGGGCCACTCCGGGTGTAGCGGGTGCGAAAAGATGGTCACGTTGACACGGCACTGGGTAACTCCATTCTCTGCAAACTCTAGGCCGGCGTAACATGGGGGAATTAGATAGCCCGCGGTGCACAGAACATCCTACAAAATAGAGGGAAAGCCCTCCCAGTGGAGACACTGCGAGTGAACGCGTCCATCCTCATCCACCATAATAGCAACAGGCTCGGCCATCTGAACAAAAGATCAAATGGAGTGAGACCAAGAAAAAGTGTGAAAAGCACAGGGACAGATTCTGTATAGAGTGCAAAAATAACCGTAACTTCCACAGTTCATATCCAAAAATTCTCAAATTTCACCAGAACACTACTAAGGTATTTGTGCACCACTTTGCTAGTCAACTTCAGACCTAGATAAGTCTCTAAGATGGTTTTTCTTTTCAGGTTTCACTTCTCTGTCTACCCAGAAATTTCAGGGAACAGTGGGCCAATGTTTCGTGCACCAGGGAAAATCTACCCAGCCAAAATTTACCAAATTTTAACAGCAGCTACCTGCGTAAATTTGGAACAAGTTTTGTGTTGTACTCTTTTGCAGAAAACTGTAGGAAGGGGGCCTAAAAATTAAAGGGCAGAAGTGCTTATTCTAGACAGAAATCTGACATTCCATGTTTTCTGTTATTTCTTACTATCCATAAGTTCAGAATTTTTTATTTTTGAACAGGAGATAGAACACAAAATTTGGAACAATTATTTCAACATGAACTTTACCAGAAAAGGTCATTTTCTTTGATCAATAAATCTCTCTTTTCGGTCATGGCAGATTTGTGACAGATTCGCTAGATAGTCCTTATGCAAAATCACGCTTAGATACGCAAGAACCTTACCACTCTCATACAACGCATTTTCAAATTTCAGATATATATGGTCATGATGCATGCACGTCCTATTCATCCTCACAAAATAAAATAATTGCCAAATAACCTTTGGTCTTACGAAGGTAGTTTCGGTGGCATACATGATACGCCTCTCACTATAATAGCTAGTCGAGATTTTCTAACCGTTCTTTAACTTATCATAATCGCGGTTAGTGTACCTGCAGAAGATTGATAGAGCATATATATTTCATGAACCTTTCATGCCAGCACTCATGAAAGCGTCCGTATTCATTACCGTTTACTTATAGAAACGATATCTGTACAATTTCCGCCGTACAGACGACGTTAACATACGCTATCGAGATAGCGTATTCACGGGGGTACCGTCATGAGATGGGGGTATGAACAGCGATCGCCATACCCTGCGCCAAACCTTCTACTCCCAATATATTCAACTAACAGTTGGCATATTGGCAGCACCTCAAGTAAGCCACTGCTTGAGGGCAGCGTTCGGTTCGCATCACCGACAGGAAGGCCAAGCTCTCTCAGTTGGCTGAGGATTCTTACCTTCTTACCTTAGCGATGAGTGCGTCGTTACAGAATTTAAGGTCGGTTGTGCATGAAAGTAAGTTTTGATAGAAAGTAATGTGCTGGAAGTCAGTGGATAATATTTCATAAGTTAGATAGCCACCTAGTAATTTTCCCATAATCCCTTAGGGCTTTACGAACTAGGCACCATCCTTAACGCACCAATGTATTTTGCAACACATCCTTCTAGTCAAGTTTTAGTAAAACGAGTTTTTAAGGCTTGTCGCATTCTCTGGCGTATGCATTTCGGCTCTGGTGCCCGCTGTTACCAGCTGTGGCACCAGCTACGGCTCTGATACCAGCTGTGGCAGAACCACCTGAATTAATCCGGCTCAAGTGTATTAACCGCCATCATTAGGGCAATCTCGGTTAACCTTACACTTCAAACGGAGTAATCCATTGGTCTGTCGGGTAACCTCCCGATACAACCACGGTAAAGCGGATCGAATGCCATACATACAAATTCTCATGCGACGATGAGCCCAGAGAATACCACATTCCAGCAAATATTACAAAAATTATCATAGGTGAATATTACAAACCAAGTTTGAGTTTAGAAACCAAGTACTTCAGTGATCATAACTAAGAAGTTCTTCAGAGTTTAAGTTGCAGCGGAAAATAAAACAACGAAAGCTACTCGACGATACAGGATGTCTCGGTGAAGCCCGTACGAGACATCACTCGGCATTATCTCCATTGGCCGGGGGCGTATCCCATTCCACCGACCAACCAAGGGGAAGAGTGCAGGGCCAAGTCAAGCTAGCAATCATATCTTCAAAGGTCTCACTTGAAAACGAGCCACAAGCAAGGCTGAGTATACTAATACTCAGCAAGACTTACCCGTGTAGCGGAATCTACTCCACCGACTCTAGACATGCAAGGCTTTTTGGCTCAGGGGTTTGTTTTGCTGAAAAGCATCTACGAGTGGGTCCTTACTTTCAACTTTTAGCTAAAGATTCTAGTTTCATTAACCATTCTAGATAAGCAGCTATCCAATATCATTCATGGTGAAGCATTAATTTTCATCCAACAAGTTCATTCATCATCTCATCATCATTGTTCCTCTTCTTACTCTGTGGGTAAAGGGGGTTAAGCAGTCTCAATAGCCGTGAGAAACGGACGATTCGAATCGAATTTCTTAACCTTGCAAGGGAAACCTAAACACACGTCACGTGGTTACTCCCAGAGTCACACGTGCAACTTTTCCCCTTTCTTTCCGGGTCGTGGATCGGGGCTACCCTCCGAGAGTACAAGAGCCCCACGCCACGGTTCGGCGCCAGGTCGTGACCACTCTCTGCACTCGCCATATGCACATGGGACCGAAGTTCAAAGGGTAGGATGTCGTCCCCTTGCCGGGCCAATCAGGTACTTAAGCTTACCGATTACCATATTCTCGGCATGTGGTTAGTACGTTCAAAGACTTAACCACCACTACCACACACTGCGGCCTTAGCAAATTTTTCACTAAACAGACGGGCCTCAATCGTAAACATCATTCCATAGCTCGTCCGTGTCCTTATGATTGCAGCGTGTAGTAAACATTCAACTCCTATTTTCTCGCGAGTGACAGGAAATCACTCGGCTTTTACCGGAGTCCTATTAGCACAGCATTCTATCGAACCTTACATCTAGTTTTCAAGCATGGGTTCCTAACATCATGCAACTAAGTTTTCATTCAACTCCTATAAACTTAATGCACAAGCAACAGAGTAGCGAGTTGCATAATTTAGGAAAGAAAATGGGTTATGCTCCGGGGCTTGCCTTCTTGTGCAAAGTTAGTCCGGGGATCATCTGAACGTTGACCCGGGTCTTCAACTGCTTCAGTTAAATTCGCCTGGGCTTCTCGCTACTCACTCTCGGACTCGGGCACCAGCTCGTAAGTTCCGTCGGCGAGAGTAGTCGTTTCTACATGAATGCACAAGTTTAAGTAGTGGTAATGGTAAACGACATGATTTCCTTCACGATAAAGTTGCAGTTTATAAAATATGAGTTTGTCGTGAAGTGAATTACTTTATCATTCGTGGGCAATCGTTAATAGAGTAGAAAAGTACTATAAGTAATTTCGTTAATCAAGGTGGGGTGGGTGTTCATGGGAACTTATGTTCCTCATGGAAACATGATTTAAGTGTAACTACAACAGCGAGTAGCTTCTGGTCATGAAACCTTGGATCTAGGCACATCAAAGAAATATATGCTTACTGTAAAATTTTCAGCCAATTTCATGCAACAGATTAATTATGAAAAATATAACACATGATGGCTGCTAGATCCTTGTTCTTTTTGTACAGAACAAATGGTGCAAAAACTGAGTCTAAGATTTTCACAGGGCTTTCATTTAATCATGCAGGAGCTATTGTAATTTTTATGGGATTTATTATGCAGTTTTCCGAGCATAGTAAATATGACATTACACACCTAGGCTAATCAAGGATTTATTTTTACAGGATCCTGCACAGGGTTTCTGTCCATGAAACGTTTTACACAGCATCCACTACCACTGAGTATCTTCAAGTAAAAATATGAGAATTTTCCAAGCTAAGATACTATTTTCTTGATTTAATGTATGTTATAAGCACATAAATCAAATAAATAGGTTCCTGTGAGATAAAAAGTCTCTAAATTTTTCTATGGCATTTAGGTACCATCACACTAGTATAGAAAAAGTTTCATTAGGTGATTCATAACCTAACTGCAGGGATAAAAATATTTAGCCACTTATGGTATGAAACTAAGTTTACTAAACAGTGTAGATAGAGATGGAATTTGGGCCTGATCTTTTTACACAGTCCTAAACATCAAGCAGCTAACTCACTACCCAAAATTTAGGGTCAGCATTGATCTACAACAGTGGGTACAAAAGAAGTCCATTAAAGCTTCCATTTAATGTAGAGCAAAATATATTGAGAATCTGAGAAACTTTAAGTAACAAAAGTTGTAGAGTTTCTTCTAAGGATTCCAGAACAGTTGAGTTTGAACTATTTTGAATTTTCTACGAATTTACATGAATTTTACAATTTCACTGAATTTGAATCTAGATTTGAAACTTTCTTTTACAACTGGGTCCTTGAATCTTACGTGCAGACCCTTCTAAAGATTTCAATTACTGCAATTGGGTCCTCGGGCGGCTCGGGTACGGTGGCCGGCCAAAATTCCGGCGAGGGGCTCGCCGGCGGCGAGGGGTGAGGGTCGGGGAAGGATCAGGGGTGCGAGGGCTACCTCTTGGGGGTCTTGTTCGGGTGGGGGACGGCCGGGAGTAGCTCGCCGGCGTTGGAGCAGGGGCGGCGGCGGCGGCGGCACGCGTCGACGGTGGTGCTCCGGCGGGCTTGGGGCGGCCTGGTCTGGACGGGGAGCTTCAGTGGCGCGTGGGGAAGCTGCTCGGGTGCTTGGCTTGGGCGGAGAAGGTCGGAGTCGAGCTGTCCGCGGTGAGCAGGGCCGGCGGCGGCAGTGACAGCGCGGGCGGCGGCGCTCCAGCGGTCCTGGGCGGTGTTGGGCGGGTCGGCGAGCTTCGGTGGGATGATGTAGTGGTGGCTAGCACTTCAATTTGGGCAGGAGGCGGCTGTGGAGGGCTGTCCACGAGCGGGCGGAGCTCGGCGGCGATAATGGCGGCGGCGAGCGTGCTGTGGCTGCTGGTGGCTCGCGCGGGCGGCCTGGGGCGGTTTTTATAGGGGCAGGAGGGAGGTAGGGGTGCCGGGCGACGCGCGGAGGCGGAGACACGGCAATGGCGTGCCAGTGGCCACGGTGGGCGGCGTCAGGACGCCGGCGCGGCGTGCGGCGGGCGGGAGCACGCGACTGGCGGCCGAGGATTTGCGTGGGGGAGCGAGAGATAGCGCAGCACGGGGATTGGAGGGATAGCTGCTGCAGCGGCTCGGGCGGAAGGCAAGCGCAGCGACGGGCGGGTCGCGGCGGGCGGGACGGCACGGCGCGGCGCGGCGGTTGGGCAGCGGCGGACGGCGAGCAGAGGCACGGCACGGCGTGGCGCACGCGCAAGCGCGGACTGGGCAGCGCGGCGGTGGGGAGGGGCAAAGCCGGTGTTGGGGGCGAGGCACGGCGGCCACGGGCCTGGCGGCTCGCGCCGGTCAGGCGTCGCCGGCCACCTGGCCGTGCTGTCGGGCGGGGAGGGGAGAGAGAGAGAGGAGCAAAGGACCTTTTTGCGAGAATTTGAAAAGTTCCAGGGGGCTGGGTGCAAACAGGATGTTTTCTCCTCTTTCTAATTTGAATTTTAAAAACCTTTGGACATGAAAGTTGTTCAGAATAAAAAGTTCTACAAGTTTGGTTTCAGGCAACATCTCATTTGACTTATGGTTTGAAAGTTAATTTAAAAATTCAAAGGTATTCAAATGTGCCCAAATTCAATTTGAATTTCAACTTAACTTGTTCTAATTCTTTTCACCCTTTTATTAGTTGGTTAAGCATAGGGTTAGGCTAATGACATTGATTTAGAAATGTAATTTATCAGGGTTGTTACAGCAGTGATCCCTCCTTGCATCTGACATTTTTGACACATTCGAATGAACTCTCGGGCATCTTCATACATTGTTGGCCAGAAGAAACCATTTTTCCAGACCTTTGCTTGGGTCCGGAATGCGCCAAAGTGGCCTCCATATGGTGAGGTATGATATCTTTCTATGATCTGTAGTCCCTCTGCTACTGGCACACATCTCCTTAACAAACCATCTGTGCATACTGTGTATAGGTATGGGTCATCCCAGAGGTGACATCTGCTCTCAAAGATAAGCTTCTTTTTGTTCTCCCCAGGTGGTACGTAACCAGGAACCATAAATTTAACAATATTTGCATACCATGGGGTTGAGTCCATTACCTTGAGTAGCATGTCGTCGCGCTAGAAGTCGTTGATCGGTGGATCCTGCATGTTAGTGACCTGCATACGTGAAGATGATCTGCAACGGTGTTTTCTACTCCCTTTTTATCTTTTATTTCAAGATCAAATTCTTGGAGTAGAAGGATCCATCTGATCAATCATGGTTTAGCATCTTTCATGGTGAGCAAATATTTTAAAGCTGCATGGTCAGTATACACAATAACTTTTGCTCCAACCAAGTAAGATCTAAATTTATCGATAGCAAAAACAACGGCTAGAAGCTCTTTTTCAGTGGTTGCATAATTTAATTGAGCTCTAGTCAAAGTTTTACTAGCATAAGAAATTGCGTGATGCTTTTTATCTTTGGTTTGGCCAAGGACCGTCCCAACAGCAAAATCACTAGCATCACACATTATTTCAAAAGGCAAACTCCAATCGGGTGGCTGAATTATTGGAGCCGAGATGAGTGCATTTCTTAAAATATGAAAGGCTTTCAAACACTCATCAGTGAACTCAAATGGCGTATCTTTAGCTAAGAGGTTCATGAGGGGTCTTGCGATCTGCGAAAAGTCCTTAATGAAACCACGATAGAACCCCGCATGACCTAGGAAGCGACGGATGCCCTTAACGTTTACAGGGGGTGGAAGCCACTCTATGACTTTCAATCTTAGACTTGTCCACCTCAATCCCTCTTTCGGAAACCAAGTGTCCAAGAACGATGCCTTCGCGGACCATAAAGTGGCATTTTTCTTAATTTAGCACTAGGTCCTTTTTTTGGCACCTCTGCAAAAACCTTGTCCAAATTCTCGAGACAATGATCAAAAGTTTTTCCATAGACGGAGATATCGTCCATGAAAACTTCCATGATGTCCTCGATCATGTCCGAGGAGATAGACATCATGCACCGTTGAAAAGATGCAGGAGCATTACGTAACCCAAACGACATTCTACGATATGCATAAGTTCCGTACGGGCATGTAAACGTGGTTTTGCTCTGATCATCGGGGTGGATGGGAATCTGATGATAACCTGAATACCCATCAAGGAAACAAAAGAAAGAATATTTCGCCAACCGCTCTAACATTTCATCAATGAAGGGCAGCAGAAGTGATCTTTCTTTGTTGCCGAGTTGAGTTTCCGGTAATCAATACACATTCTACATCCTATGATGGTTCGTTGGTGGATAAGCTCATTTTTATTATTCTCAACAACCGTCATGCCTCCCTTCTTAGGCAAAACCTGGACGGCGCTTACCCACTCGCTATGAGGCACGAGATAGATGGTCCCAGCATGCAAGAGCTTAAGGACCTCTTTCATAACGACCTCTCTCATTGTATTGTTTAACCTACGCTGAGGTTCCCTAGAAGGTGTACTGGTTGGGTCTGTAGGGATACAATGAGTGCAAAGGGTAGGACTGATTTCTTTAAGATCCTGGAGTGAGTACCCAAAAACGGATCTGTGCTTTTCTAGAATGGCTGTAAGCTTGGCTGTTTGTTCATCAGAGAGTTTATCACTAATGATGACAGGGATTTTTGTATCACTGTTTAGAAAAACATAGCGAAGGCAAGAAAGAAGGGGTTTTAGCTCGATAGGTGGTCGTGTAGGATGTTCGTGCGTGCGTAGCTCAAGAGTCTCTTCCGAATCATCTTCCTCCTGGATAAAGGATTTAGCAATCTTTTCTAAAGATGGTTCAGAAGTCTCGGGGAAGATGGCCATTACATCTTCTATCGGCTCGTCTTGGGGGATAGGTTCGGCCAAGGAATTCTTAGACCGGTTTATCGGTAAAGAGTAGGTTCTACCCCCAAGTTTAACATCAATGGTTCCTAAAGCAGAAACATTTAGGAACAGGCTTTCTACGGGATGCCCTATCAACACATCTGTCACACCCGATTCTAGAAAGAACTAGATGCATCTCATATGTGCGCCAGGATCTCGTTCACACACATATGGTAGACGGAAAGTGTAATATATCAAAGACAATGCTCAAAAGTAACTAAATAAAGTATTACACTCCGTATAAAAGAGACACAATTGTCTTTAAACGATAAACCATTATACCCTATACGAAGTCTTCAAAACTCCATCTTCCACAGGCGATGACTGGTGAACGCAGGACCTAGAACTCCTCGAAGTCGTCAAAGATCTCCTCTTCAAAGTTCTCTTCTGAACAGCAGGGGGCAAGGGTGAGTACTCTTATGGTTGGTACTCAGCAAGTGGGGTGAAAATGCAAGGCTATCAAGGATAGGCTAGGGTTTGCAGCAGCGGTTGCTTTTAGTTGGTCAAATATTTATTATCAAGCATCTATTAACTAGGTTTAAGTATATACCAACCCACTTTAGCAAAAACATAACGGTACTATCAACCATAACATAAACCACGAACCACAATTTATTTAATCTTCAAGTTTCATTATCATGTGAGGGTCCAAGCCACTCATAACCGTGAGTACGGCTGTTATAACAGTTTTACACTCTGCAGAGGTTGTACACTTTACCCACAAATCGTGTTTCCCTGAGTCGCCCGGGTTTGCAAGGCCCTTAAACACTTCCGAGGTGAGTGGCGAGGGTACACTACGAAGCCTTTACAAAGACATGTCGAGAGCTAGGCAGCCCGTTAGAGTTTCGGTAGCGGCGTGGTCCATAAACCTCCCTAATGGTCAGCTCCTTAGCAAAGGCAGCTACCCCAAGAGGACCGGGCTATGACCCCTATCACCGACCCAATCCTTGCCCTTTCGGTAAGGCCACCAGCAAACTACACATCTAATTAATTGGCTAAGGTCAGAGCCATATGACTTTGTGGTTGCACTGTTTACTTGGGTGGTTCTCCATGTTCTCATTAAACAAAGTTGATCTTGAACTTACGCGATAAAACCACAATATGAAACGTGATCAACATTAAAAGAGTAAACCAATACCAATCCCAAAGTTGGCAACTAAGCGTAACTACCCAATAAAGTAGTAAACCTAGGTGTTTCAAGGTTTGGGGTAAAAAGACTAAGTATGTCCTTAGCATAGGTAACCCATCAAGTTTATGCAAGCAACAATAAAGTAAAGTGAATTTTCATGCTGTTGTTGGGTTCAAATAGAATATGCAGAGGGGGAAATCCACTTGCCTTCTTCAAGCAACTGCTGATTCTCTTCCTCGCAAGCTTGCTCTTGATTTGGCTCGAACGTCACGTTGTCTACGCGATCACACAAACAAGCATACACAAACAAATAAGAAACAACACAACAAAAAGTACAAACGGAAGGGTGAAAAGATGCTAAAGTTGCAGTTCATGATGCAAAGATCGGGTGGGCTCAAGAATCGCTGAGATCGGAGTTGAAACGATGATGATATGGCTAAAACAGTGATCTGGGGACCTAACTGCTAGAGTTTTGAGTCTACCGAGGCTAGATCTGAAGGATTCAGGGGGCAAAACATAATTAAACCTTAAACAGAGGGTCGGGGTACAAAACTAGAGATCCTGGTCGGCGGGTACTAAATCTAGAAAAGTCAGGGGTCGGGTCAGAAAAAAGAAAGGGCTCAACTCTAATTATTTTCTACTGATCTGGACTGCCGGTTGATTCCTGGAAAACTTAGGGATCTTCCTGTAAAAGTTTTGGGAACGGCTAGGGTCAGGTGAATCTGGTCCGTTGGATCAGAATCGGCGGCGGATCAGACAAATCGGCGGCATGAAGAGTGGGTTGGAAAAATCGGCTGAGTAAGGAAAAGGTCGGGTAAATCGGCCGGGTAAAGTGAAGATTGATTCTGGCCGTTAGATCTAGATCGAGCGGCAGAGAAAGGGTCGGCTCGACAGAACGAAAAGGGTCGGGCGAGGCGGAGCTTTACTGGGCATCGGCGGCGAGCGAGTGAGGCGGTGGACAGCCGGAGCTTCACCAAATCTGGTGTTCCGGGGCTTAATTCTAGCGGGGTTTATGCCGGGGAGTGAGTGGGCGGTACGGTGAAGGTGAGGGTGGGTACGGGTTGACTGTGCGGCGGCTGTAAACTAACGGCCACGGCGGCGGGCGGAAACAGATCTCCGGCGAGGAATCTGGTTGGCGGCGGAGCAAAAGAGAGAGGGGATTCTGGCGCAGCTTGATACTCACCAACTCGTGGAGCTCTGGCGAGAGTTGATGATGGCGGAGAAGTTGTGGAACGGCGAATCGTCGGAGAATCGGCGACACGGGTCGGCGGCGTTCCTCCGAGGTGCAACTTCCAGAGGCGTGCGACCATGTTGTGTAGAGGAAAAGATTTGAGCTTGGCTTGGGTTGCAAAGCGGGGCTTTGGCAGGATTTTATAGGGGCAGATCGGCCGAGATTAGGAAGGCGGTGCTGCGGAATCGATCAGGACTCGGGTAAGAAGAAAGAAAGAGAACGGAGCACGAACGACAGCACGGAGTCGTTCCGGACTCTGGGTAAGGAAACAAGAAGGAAGAAGAAGGCGCCGACAGGTGGGTCCTAGCTGTCGGTGAAAGCAAGGGTCGGATGGGAATCGGCCACGGAGTTGGCCGCGGGAAAAGAAAAGAAAAGGAGAAGAAGGATTGGGCTGGGCTGAAAGAAAGAATAGGAGAAGAAAAGAAATAAAGATGCATGCACAATTTATGATTTTTACGAAAAATACTTTTAGAAATTTTAGCTCCTATATTTTGGATGTTACAACATCGAAGTCGTGGACTTTGAAGACATGGAAATCTAGGGCGATCTCAACATCGTTGTAAAAACTGGGATGTCATGGATAACCCCAATCCCTTCTATGATGGAATGGGATCCAATTATGAGGGTTCTAGTGGTAGGGAGCAAGGGGTATTCTCTTATGTGGCTAAGCGCAAATGATGCAGAAATGATGCTTGCTCCTATCGTGGGGTTATAGAGAGCTGAGACCGTAGTTCCTTGGACAAGGCAAGGGAAGGTCATAGAGGGAGGTCGAAACTGAATGATTTCGGAGGAAAGTTCTCCTTCTCAGACCATTTTGATGCTCATGACAGTAGTTAGTCCCTTGACACTCTCTTTAAGGGAAGCCTTATCGAGAGGATTGGATGGTTCTAATGGGACTGGTGGTCTCTTCTCATGTGGGTATAACGAGGTTTTTCCGAAATCTTGAAAGAGATGGTCCTCGATGTTAAGTGGGAACTCTAGAGGTTGAATTTCTTCTTCCTCTATTGTTCCTGGTTCGGGGAAAGGAACGGTGGTTGGTTCAGAATAGGATGGTTGTAAGGGTGCAGAAACAACCATCGAAACTTTCATTTCCCTTGACGGCTCTTCAGCTGGGTAGGGCTCAGTGAAAGAAGTGTTTTCTAGGATACGTTCTAATAGGGCTTCTCCTTCGGCCGTGGTTTTGTGTGAAAAGGATCCCCTAGCGGAGACGTCAAGTTGTAGGGCAGATTCCTTGCTAAGCCCTAACCAAAAGTGTTGAAGCAACAAATGGTTGGGTATAGACAAGTCCGGGCCAGAATAGGTTAACTACGAGAACCTGGCCCAGGATGAACCTAAGGTTTCTTTCTCATCCTGACGAAAGTTGAGGATTTCTTTTCATAGGGAAGCGATGCGAGAAATAGGGAAGAACGTAAGACAGAATCTGTCTCGCAGTTCGTCCCAGTCTCCGTTTACCTTGCCTACGTTATGGGTGTACCATTGTTTCGCTTTCTCATGAAGGTAGAAAGGAAACAATTTCCACCGTAGAGTTTCCTGTGCCATGCCTGAAATGGTTAGGCATGAGCACAATTGCTCGAACTCTCATAGGTGGTGGTAAGGGTTTTCATTGTCGTAGCCTGAGAAGGGTTGTTCTCGAACCATGGCTATGAAGCCAGGACGGAGTTCAAAGCCTGAAGCTGTGATAGGCTTGGATGACTTGGGTGGCTCTAAGGACTCACCCTTGGGAGCAGAAAGGTTTTGGATAAAAAGAGTGTTCCATGGTAAGAAGAAAAGATAAAAGAAAAGAAATGATGAAAGTGAAGATACACGGTCAAACTAGGTTCGAAGACAGAAATGGCCCTGTTCCTCGGCAACGGCACCAGAAATGCTTGTTGGTATTTCTTAAAGATCACAGATAAATCCGTAAGCGCACGGAAGATACCATTGTAGCATGTTGACGGTCCTTAAATGCCAAATCCGACCGTCAACGATACTCATAAGTAAAGGAAAACCATGCCTCTTACTCACTAACCTAGCTCCACAGTTGTTTTGCTTATCTACCTGTTTCAGGGATACAAGCTGCAATAAGAAGAAAACATGAAGAAAACGCAGCTACACATGAGCAAAAGATCATCCGCTGCGACACACTTACAAGAAGGGCCCACAAGTTAGACCAAACCGATGTAACAAGGCGGCAAACATCAAGGGATAAGGTCTAGGCCCACTTACCAGTGTCCCACGTGAAGGCGGTGGCGAGAGGCGGCAGAGGGGGGTCAGCCGCACCCCAGGTGCGGCCAAACCTGGCCTGCCTCCCGTCCAGGTGCGCCTTGGCAGGAAGATCACCCGGATCCTCTAGAGGTCGGTTGCAAGTGTTTCCCTATGAAGAGATGGCGGGAACCGACCTCAAGAGCAATAAAAGAAGACTTCCCCCTCTCATTCAACACACACCACATTTGGAGCCACTCTCTCCCACTCTACATTCTTATGACATGTCATCCTTAGGGTAGTGGAGCTAGGCTAGAACTTCTCTTAGCGAATCCAGTCGTCCTCGGGATCGAAGAGCAATCTTCGGTCAGTATCCTATTCATAATACAGAGCTGAGTCTTGGTTGCTTTGCTAGCTTGGTAGTCTACCTTACCATGGTTTGTTATGCTGCCTTGCTAGTTTATCATTCTTTGACTTGTTGCTTCACTAGTTATACTCTTGATATGCTTAGACCAGATGATCTGGGTAAGGATATTGGTTCGTCGTGCTTTCGGGCTTGCCTTAGCGTTTTACTTGTCCATCCGAAGGGTGGGAGACCCGGGGACGCTATGGTAGTGACCTCATGCACGAGCGTGGTGCTCGGGTATGCGGGATCCTTCGAATATGACCGTGCTCCACGGTGTTACCGGGGTAGACGGCAGGTGGTGACAGCCCTGTCCGTCCGCTACGAAGCTACTTTGTGGTTAGTGGACTCCGTGACGTTCGGGTATGGTGTAGGAGTTCTGAAAGATGTAACGACCCGGATGTACTTCGGGGCGGGACATTCTCCCCAATATCCCTAATTTCCCAGCACCGGCAGTTCTAAGCATGTTTCTTGTGTAACTTTTGCTTGTATGAATAGATGCTAATAGGACCTCTTTGTATGCCTATGCTCCCGCTAACCATAGGTTTATTCATTCATTCTTTATCCTGAGTTTGGCCCGTGTGTGTGTCACATTAACCCTATTCATATCTTTTATCATGACTTACCCCTATCTATGCTATAGTCTATGACTTATTCATATCGTCTTGCTCTTGTACCAAGTAAACTCTTTACAATCATGCCCTCCTTTGGGAAAATATAAATAACAATACTCGAATACTCACCAGGTGAAATGCTACAGCGGTATATCCGTGCACTTGCGGATCTTTTTGTGTAATCATTAAGACATACCACACAACATTTCTTGGTGCCGCTGCTAGGGATGGGACTAACACCCTCGTTCCCAGTGGTGACGCTAAGAAATGCCAACAAGCATTTCTAGCGCCATCGCCGGGGAGTGGTATTGATTAAAAAGATTTACTTGTACATGATCATGGTAATGTGTCTAAGAAATAACTGTAGCTTATTCAGGCTAATGTTGCCTTTTGTTTTCTCCAGAATTGAATGAAAACAGGGTAGTGTATGATTAGTTTCTCCTTGCCATCAAATTTCATTGAATATCCCGAGAAGCTCGTGAGAAGGGTCCGACCTCGCCTCGTCCCTCCTCAAGTCATTCTTTCAGCAAGCGAACCAGTCCTTCCAGCACCAACAACCTCAACCGAACCCATGGTTGAGAAGACTCTTCGCGATTTCTCCGTACCCTCCGCCGCCAATGTGGCGACTAGGCCCAACGTCAATGTTGGGGACATGAACTTCGAGCTCATGTCCAGCCTCATCAACATGGTGCAGGCTAGCCCATTTTGTGGCAAGCCGAACGAGAATGCCAACGCCCACCTCCAGAACTTCCTGGAGTTATGCGAGACCGTTACTATACGGGGCGTTGAGACTGACGCCATCAGGCTCCATTTGTTTCCCTTCTCCCTACTGGGGAAGGCGAAACAATGGTTCTACAAGAACAAAGAAGCCGTCAGTACGTGGGACAAGTGTTCCACAACATTCCTCGCCATGTTCTTTCCGCTAGGCAAAACCAATGACTTATGCGGAAAGATATCCAGTTTCCAGTAGACGGGGATGGAGTCAATCCCCGAAGCTTGGGAAAGACTTCAAGAATACATACTCGCCTGTCCTCATCATGGGATGGACGAGTGGCTCATGCTCCAAAGCTTCTACAATGTGCTGACTCCAACATCAAAAGCCCACATAGATGGCATTGCTGTAGGAGCCTTCCTCGACCTCATGATCTCCAAAGCAAATGCGCTGGTCGAGAAGATAGTCTCCAATCAGGGTTGGAATCAGGAGCGTTCCCAACCCAAGAATAAAGGCGGAATGCACACAGTGAAGGAAGTTAATATGCTCTCCTCCAAAATGGACCTCCTATTGAAGCGCCTCGACGAAAGGGCGCAATTCAAGGAGCGTATGAACAACTACGCTCAAGCCATCGACTCGCACTCCGCGTGCGAAGTCTGTGGCAAGGGTGGACACTCGGAGAATGACTGCCCCGAGACTCGTGAAGACGTAGCCTACATGAACAACAACAACGGCTACCATCTACAAGGAGGCCAAGGGTGGAACCAATCACGGCCACCCTACCAAGGAGGAGGTAACAATTTTAACTCAAATTGCAATTTGAATTTCAATACAAACCAACCCTCCATAAAAGATCTCATTTTTGGCCAAGCTAAAATTAACAAATCTACAAAAAAAGCTTGGTGCCAATGATAAAACTCTTGAGAGTTTAAATATTAAAGTTGAATCTCTTTCTTCTGGTCTCAAGAACCAACTAAGTTTTAATAAAATGATCAAAACTCAACTTGCCCAAATCACTGCTACTGTTCCTACTTCCGAAAAGGTAAATGCGGTGACCACGAGGGGTGGTAAGTCCACTCGTGATCCACCGCACCCTAACCAAGCAGGGAAGATAGCGGGATCACAAGAAGAAGAAGGACCCTCAGGATAGGAGAAAGACAAGGAGCCCGAGAAAGAAACAAGCCCACAAGAGTTCGTTGATACAAACTTCTTGCCGTTTCCTACTTGTAACCGGAAGATGGCTGTAGACGAGCAGTTCACTCGTTTTCTTGAGATGATCGAGAAGATACATGTTAACATCCCCTTGTTGGACGTAATGCATGTACCAACATATGCTCGCTACATTAAGGACATCATCAAAAACAAGCGACCGCTCCCCCACCATAGAAGTTGTCAAGCTCACAGAAGAGTGTAGCGCAACTATACTCAACCAGCCTCCTGAGAAGAAAACAGACCTAGGGTGCCCAACAATAACCTGCTCAATCGGGGCACACCACTTCGACCATGACTTGTGCGACCTTGGGGCCAGCGTGAGCGTGATGCCCAAGATCATCTTTGACAAGCTGACTCCTTCGTCCGCTATCCAGAGGGAATTGCAGAAGACATTCTAGTGAGAGTCAGAAACTACTTCATCCCTATCGACTTCGTGGTGCTCAACATGGAAACATCCAAGGAAACACCACTCATTCTTGGGCAGCCATTCCTGAGCACTGCTGGGGCACAGATCGATGTAGGAGCAGGAGAAATCCTCTTCAACATCAACGGCAAGGAAGAAAAGTTTCTGTTTCAGCCAAAAAGAGAACAATGCTCCATGGTCAAGATCAAGAATGGACCAAAAGCACAAGACATCCAACAAACATACACCGCACCATCAAGAACTCAAAAAACCAAGAAGGTGTGGAAAGTCAAAGAAGCCTTGACATCCGGCTCTGCCTCTCCCAGGCAAGATGAGGCGACGAATGGTAAGTAACGAAGGAGAAAGGTCTTGTTTGTCGGACTTTAAACGACAAGCCCTTGCCAAAGGTAAATTAGTATTTATCTCATATCTATAATTTCCGCAATTTGGTTTTTCATCCCATTTGGTTTTTCCCACTGCATATTTGATTTTTCAAAATTCTCTTGCATGCTAGAATTTTTCTAGCCATTTTTCTCCTTTCACAAAAATGCCAAAAATATTTCCGAGCATAAAATTCCTTTGAAAAAATTCATTTGAACATCTTTTCGGAGCAAAGTTGGGCCAGGCACCAAAAATTACAAAAGCAGGTGACCATTGGAAGCAGTGGGCCCGAGTTGACAGCAGGGCGCGCCACCCAGGGTGCGGCCGCCCCCCTGGGTCGGCCGACCCCACACCAATGAGTCTCGGGCCCCACTTCCACAAATGGCTCCTAGCCGTTGTGCCCGGTGCCTCCTGAAATGTTCCCTGCCATTGCTCTTTAAATAGAGGCCGAGAGAGAGAGGGGTGAAGCACTCACACTTCACTTCTATCACTCACTCCCTCTCACACTCTTGCAACTCTTTGCTCTTGGGTTTTCGTTGGATTTTTGCTCAAGTTTGGATTCAAGAAACCTCTCTCTCTTATCTCTTTGCTGCAAGAAAGAACCCTCATTTGAAGGAACAACGTTCGGTAAGAGATTCCATTTCAATTTCACTAACATAACCCGAATCGAGTTATTCTTGTTTGTTCTCGTGTTCAAGCATGAAGGGCATGGGACGGAAGCTCTTCGGTGCACTCAAGAAAATGACGGGAGCGAGATCATCTCATTCCCGAGGTGGCTCAAGCTCCCATCACTCTTTAGAGGCAACTCCAATCCCAAGCATGATGGACTACGAAGAACAAGGAGAACAAGAAGAAGTGCAAGCTGAAGTACAAGCTGAGGACATGGAGATTGACGAAGAAGATGCCCCGTACCTTGACTTACACAATGCCCGCGAGCGCCAAGCCTATGCCATCCTCAAGCATCGAAGTTTTGGTCACACCAAAACCTTCGACCCAGAACTCCTTGCGAAAATAGGTATGGATCTTGACTTTGCTAATGTTTGGCATGCGGTCGATTGGGAGGATTTCGGGCCCGTTGAGGAGTATGGTTCCCGACTCCTCACCATTCAGTTTCTTTGCACTCTTCAAGAGGTGGATGATGGTGTTTGCTTTTGACTTTTCGAAAAATAGTATTATCTTACTTGGAAAATGTTGAGGCACCACCTTGGTTTCAACAAACGCTTGCCGATTTCTCTTGAACTTCCTTGCTATGGTTTTAATCATCATGATTTTTGGGGTTTGATTTCGGGTCAAGTTGTTCATGGCAAGTTTGCACCTCGGTGCAATGACGTTCAAAATCCAACTCTTCATTTGATGCACAAATGGCTTGCCATCACTCTCTTTCCAAGAGGTTTCGAGTCATGCGCAATGATGAGTTGATGATCCTATATGCCATGGTCAACAAAATTCAAGTCTCTCCCGTAAAAGAAATAGTTAACCATTGGCTTCAGAATTTCAAGGTGATGGGTCCTATTGAGTGCACTTCTTTGATAACTCGCATCGCTTCAAGCATTGGCGCCTTAGGAAGAAACAATGTTTCTTTCATTGAGGGTGACCGTGTTTTTATCGATGAGGCCTATTTGGTCCAAGGCCACATTCTCAAGAAGGGCCCGAATGACTCCTTGATTTTCTTCTCTCTGTGTTATGCAAATGAGATCCCGTTACCAAACGCGGGTTATTATTTGTATAATTGCCAGACGCTTACTGCCACTCTTATTCCGGAAGAGGCGGCAAGAAGGCATAATGTTTCTGCTTTGCCTGGCAGGACCACAAAAAGCAGGGCTAGAAGAGGAACCGAGCCAGCACCACCACCGCCACAACACCAGACTCCATACCATAATGAGGTGGGTGGTTCGTCCTAGCACAGCACAAGCACCGAGGAGTGGGCACGGCAGGCTCCAAGCCGCCGATCCACCAGCTCCAGTTCCGGCGGAATCCCGAGCCTCGCACGACGCACGGCCTCCAGCCGTGACTTCGGCTCCGTCACCGAGTAGCTAGGAGAGCTGCGGGTCTAGGCCGACAACATCGAAAATACGCTGCACCAGCACATCAAGATAACCAAGCATGGCAGCAGTACACTGAGGAGAGGATCCACACCATGGAGTAGAGGCAGTTACAGCAGCAGGAGAGCATGAACCTAGCTTGGGGGAGAACCCCCACGAAGAGGTATCTTGTATCTTAACTTCTTTGCTTTCAAAACCTTATGCATGAAACAAAACAAAAATCTGCAAAACTAAAAAAAAATAAAAATTTGTAAAACCAAAAAGACCAAAAATATTTACTTGCTTTTGTATGTGAAATAAGTATGGTGTAGTTTTCCTCGTTGAGATGATGAATAGTTGCTTTGTTAATTTCCTTCACATGCCGGGTTACAATTTAGTGCTCTTCCTAGGTTTTGAGTTTGTTGGATAAATGTTCAAACCTTAAGCTTGAATCTTGTGGGTAGCAAAAAGCATGATCCAAAGAAGTGAGAAAATATTCCACTCATCCATCCACAAATAAAAACTCCAGTTTGCCTCATGACCACTCTCTCCCAAGTATCATAGGAAAAGGGAGTATGGGCTATGTAAAAAAAAAGATGCATACCTAAAGAAGGTATGCCACATGCTCACAAGGCATGTCGAAAAAAAGGAGAAAAAGAAGATAGCTCATGCTCAAAAGAAGAAAATCAATGGAGAGATGGTTCATAAAAAAGTGTTCATCCACCATCCACAAAAATAAATTCACACACTTGCACATCTTGCTAGTTTATCATACTTTGACTTGTTGCTTCACTAGTTATACTCTTTATATGCTTAGACCAGATGATCTGGGTAAGAATATTGGTTCGTCGTGCTTTCGGGCTTGCCTTAGCGTTTTCCTTGTCCATCCGAAGGATGGGAGACCCGGGGACGCTAGGGTAATGACCTCATACACGAGCGTGGTGCTCGGGTATGCGGGATCCTTCAAATATGACCGTGCTCCATGGTGTTACTGGGATAGATGGCAGGTGGTGATAGCCCTGTCCGTCTACTACAAAGTTGCTTCGTGGTTAGTGCACTCCCCGAAGTTTAGGTACGGTGTAGGAGTTCTAAAAGATGTAATGGCCCGATGTACTTTGGGGCGGGACATTCTCCCCAATATCCCTAATCTCCCGGCATCTGCAGTTCTAAGCATGTTTTGTGTGTAACCTTTGCTTGTATGAATATATGCTAATAGGACTCTTTGTATGCCTATGCTCTTGCTAACCTTAGGTTTATTCGTTCATTCTTTATCCTGAGTTTGGCCCGTGTGTGTGTCACATTACCCCTATTCATATCTTTTATCATGACTTACCTCTATCTATGCTATATTCTATGACTTATTCATATCGTCTTGCTCTTGTACCAAGTAAACTCTTTACAATCATGCCCTCCTTTGGGAAAATATAAATAACGATACCTGAATACTCACCGGGTGAAATGCTACAGCAATATATACGTGCGCTTGCGAATCATTTTCTGTAATCATTAAGACATACCACACAACATTTCTTGGTGCCCCTGCTAGTGACGCTAAGAAATGCCAACATAGCACTTCACCCGGAGAGTATTCAGGGTATTGTAATTTCTCAGGGAACGGATGTGTAAAGGTCTTCTAGCTAATTTACCCAAGGAAAAGGAAGAGGTAGAATGGCTTATGGGTAGTGTGGTTATCCAAAGGTAAAGGAGTCAAGGAAAGGTATACTTACGATACTGTTCGTTCACTTCAGGCACCAGTCCGACCCTGATCTGCCAGGACCCTCCAGCTATTAGCTCTACTCCGAGCCCGGACGTGGGTGACTTCACTAACCACGAAGCAACTTCGTAGCGGACCGATAGGGCTGTCACCACCTGCGGTCTACCCCTGCAATATATTTGGACTCGCAGAAAACAAAGGTAATCTAGGGCCTAAACACCACGTTTATGCCATTGACTAATACTCTAGCGATGCGCAGGGTTATCTCGTCTTTATCAGGGGCCCTCACTAGAGCATCCGCTACTAGAACAGACGATAAACACGCAAACGAACAATAATGAAAGGATAACTTAACTAAAATCTTACCAGAAGATGAACTCGGATACTTACTCAACTGGATCGTATCCATAGAGGTACAAGGACAAAGAGAAGCCGACAAGCCCGGCTCTTCTTCTCACTTCTTCCTCACACACTCCCTACTCTAAAGATACAAGTGGAATGGCTCCTCTACAACTTCTTCTCCAAATTGTGTTTTGTTGAGAGTGTGAGGGAGGCTCATTTTATAGCTTCTAAGGTCGTTTCCCGCCATCTCCTTGGATGGAAACATTGCCAACTGTTGGCGGTCGATATTGATAATTTTTACCGCCAACATTTCTCCTATTCCGATGGTTTTCAAGCTCATATCAAGTTAGAACTAACCACACTGACAAGTTCCACAAGTTTTGGTGATTATTTCATTTCAGGAACAAAGTGTGAGAAAATGAGCCAAAGTGGGACAAAACCCAGGCCGACCGGCCTCCCCTAGGCCGGCCGGCCTGCCACTTCAACTAATGGCCACGTCACTGATCCAGGAGCTCAGAAACACACTCAGAAGCATCACTGTTCATGCACTTTAAGTCGATTTGATCCGAGGACCCGAAAGGCTCCACCCAAGGATTCAAGGGCCCACCTGCATGTCCTGAACAGTTGCTTAACCGAAAAGCAACTGTTACCGACCTCAGGAGGCAATCAGGAGCGTCCACGAGAAAGGCCAGATGGCAGCATCCCCAGGCCGGCCGGCCCCACTTTGCAGCCACTCAGGCTCAACTTCGCGTGGAAGTTACACCAACCGCCAAGGATGCATGGTCTTGACGCTTTTCACCGGTTATCGACCTCAAGCTAGTATAAATAGACCCCCACTTCATGCTTGTAACACACACCATCCAAGAGAGATGTGAGATTCTTAGTCGCTCCAGTTCGAGTGTAGAATAGGGAGAGTGTGAGGTGAGAGCTTGAGCAAGAGCCGAGCTAGGAAAGGAGCCGGGGTTTTCTTGGTCCTTCTCCACTCGTATCCACCTCAAGGGAATAATTATCAAAGTAAGTTCCTCGCTTATCTTCAGTGTCTCGCTAGTTCTTCCTCTTACTTTCAGTACCTAGCTAGTTTACTTATTTGATTTGCAGGATCCCTTGTCTGCGTGGCTCAGCTTAGTCTGGCCATTTGGGGTTTCTTCTTGCCTTAACGTGAGGCGGAAGTCAGTAACTGGATAGTTGAAGCGTGGTGCTTAGGCTTGATAGTTATCTTGGGTTGTGTTCCACCCCACAGAACCGCTGTGGTAGGGGGCAGGTGGTGACAGCCCTAACCGTCCTTTGTAGTCTACCACATTCAGATGTTTTCATAGCGGTAGATCATTGGCTGAGTTGGACTCCCCATGTCTCCCTCAGTCTGTAGTCCTTCCGCCTCAGCCGCCGAAGCAGATCAAGTTAGTTTAACTACTAGTTATCTGGGTAACGAGTTGGCTAACTGAAGCTAAGCCCTCTACCCTCTTACCTCATCTCTTTAGGTGGGTCTGGTTGAATAGTTCTAGGATTAGTTGCGTCTACCGTTCCTTTGATTCGATATCCCATGTAAACTCCCTGGTGAAAGCTAGGTCGGTATCCGTGTGCTTGCGGATTAGTTCGTAAAGGCTAAGGAGTGCCAACAAGCTTTCTGGCGTCATTGTTGGGGAATGGTAGTGTAACACCTCAGGTGTTTAATTTATGAAATAAGCCTCATTAGCTTAACACGATGCATAAATAATTAAGAAAATTTTCAATGAAATGAGTTATAAATTTGTGTTACCTTGAATTGAAAATAGTTGTGTATACGTGCATAAGTACATGTACTTTAATCAAGCCATTTAAAAAACTTTCACATTGATGCAAACATGGCTACAAAATTGAATAGGCACGCCGTTATTGACATGTTAAACAAAAGTTCAGTTGAAGCCTAGGAGAGAATACGAAGTTTTGCCCATGAAATGACGTGCCCTCCGAATTATACTTTTTGAGTTTTTAAAATAACTTGTAAACTAGAACTCAAATGAACTTTGGCTTGAAATAAACTTGTGTAACTTTTTATTTTGAACAACTTTCATGTTCAAAGATTTTTGAGTTGCAACGCAAAAATTTGAGAAACACTTGGATTTGCAAACCAGCCCCTGTCTTTTTTTCTATTTTCACGGCAGACCCTTCTTCCTTCGCTCGCCCGACCCTACGCTCGCCCGACCCTTCGCTCGCACGACCCTTCGCTCCGCCCGACCCTCCGACGCGCAGCCACTTCGCCCGACCCTTCGCTTCGCCCGACCCTCGGCTTCGCCCGACCCTTCGCTTCGCCCGACCCTCCGTCCGCCGCACAGTCGCCGCAGGCCACTTAGCCGGCGATGCCTGACCGGTGCTAGGCGCCAAGCCAATGACTGGCCGCGCCCGCACGTCGCGCTCCTCCCCACGCCGCGCTCCTCCCCAGTCCGCGCACGCCACACGCACGCCGGCGATGCGCGCCTCTGCTCGCCGCCCGCCGCGCCTAATGGACAAGCCGCTCCATGCCCGTGTCCCCGCCGCGTCCCGCCAATCGCCGCGCTCGCCGCCCGGCAAGCCAGCTGCTGCAGCTCCTCGCCCAACCCGCACGACGCATGATCTCCCGGTCCCCACGCCAAATCCTCAGCGCCCAATCCCCTGCCCGCGCCCGCCGCACGCCGCGCCGGCTCTGTTCGCCGCCCACCGCAACCAGTAACGCGCCCCCGTCGTGCCGCCCGCGCCCGCGCCTCGCAGTCCAGTTCTGCCCCTCCTCCCGCCTCTCTGCTGCCTACATAAGACCGCACTGAGCCGCCCCCCCCCCTCACGCGCCCAGACACCAGAACGCCGCCACCACCACCATTACCACCGCCGTGCACCACCCGCCCGTGGAACCCCACTCCCCAGCCTCCCACTGCCCAAACCCATCGCCCAGCGAGCTTGCCCTCCCTCCACTGAAGCTCATCGGCCTCTTTCCCGGCCATCGCGACCGCTGGATCACTACCAGCGCCGCCGCCGCTCCCGTGCTGCTCCGCGGACAGCCCACTCCGAAGCTCCTCCGTCCAAGCCAAGCCTCGAAACGGGTTTCCCTCGACGCCGCAAAGCTCATCGACCAGCCCATGCTCTCCCCTCCTCGCCGGAGCACCGTCGCCGACGCTCTGCCCCGCCACCGCCCCTCTGCTCCGCGCCGACGAGCCATCCCCAACCCCAACCAAGGCCACCCCAAGGTAGCTCTCACCTTCCTGGATCTCCATGACCCGTTTCCCCTCGCCGGAATCTGGCCGGCCGCCATGCCAGCGCCGCTAGGGACCACATTGCTTTGATTGCAATCTTCCCAGGGGCCTGCACGCAAGTTTCCAGGGACCCCTGTGTAAAAGAAAGTTTTAAACCTAGTTTCAAAAATAGTGAATTTGTAAAATTCATATAAAATCATAGAAAAATCAAAAAAATACAAACTCAACTGTTATTTAATATTTAGAAGAAGATCTATAACTTTTGTTACATGCATTTCTTCAGTTTCTTGCTAAATCTTGATATAAATTTAATGGAATGTTTAATAGTCTTTAATTGTACCCACTGTTGTAGATAAAGGCTAAACCTAAAAATTTAATGGTAGATTAGTTGCTTGATTCATAGTCCAGTGTAAAAATATTAGGACCAGAACCCATCTCTAGCTAAACTTTTTGTTAAACCTTGCTTATGCCATGAAATAATAAAACTAATTTGTAACTGCTGTTGTAGTGTGATTCATGCGGTGAAACTTTTCCAGAGCTGTTATATTGATTCCTAAATACCACAGAAAAAGTTTAGAACCTTTTTTCCTTTCTGTAACCTATTTATATAATTTTGTGGTAGGAAAAATGTACTAATTCAAATAATTAGTTTCTGTGCTTGGAAAATGTTCAACTTTTTACTGTGGGACACTATAGAGTATCTCTTGTTGTATAAAAAGTTTCATACTCAGAAACCCTATAGAACATCCTGTAGGAAATAATCTTTTTTAATGTAAGTCTATGTTGTCCTATTTATTATTCTTTGTATCATACACAATAAAATCTGAACAATTTACAGTAACACATATATGGATAGATTAACACCCTGTAAAAGTTTTAGCTTCAAAACATGCATGGTCGTCCTGTATAAAAATAACTAGTTGCGAGCAGTCGCTGTGTATTATATTTATCATAATTATTCTGCTACACCGAAATTTCTGAAATTTTTACAGTAGTCTTATCTCTACATAATGTACTCTGAATAAAAATTTCATCACTAGATGTTATCTAGATCAGTATTTATGCTTAATCTATGCTTATACTGCAAAAATTAAATTTCCAATACAACACAACCCCCTCTGTGAACAATCGCCCAAGAAAATCGTAACTAAGTAACTACACAACTATGTTTTGTGGACTGCAACTTTATTATGAAGAAATAAAAATAATCGTCATATACCATCACTACAACTTACACTTGTGCATTCATATAGAATCGACTACTCTCGCCGACGAAACGTATGAGCTGGTGCCTGCGTCCGAGAGTGAGCAGCGTGAAGCTCAAGTAAATCTAACTGAAGCTTTTGAAGATCCGAACCTGAGTTCGGACGAGCCCTAGGCTAAGAAGGCAAGCCCCGGAGCGTGAACCCTATTTTTCTAAACTTATGCAACTTATTACTCTAGTTTACTTGTGCATTAAGTTTATAGGAGTTGAATGAAAACTTAGTTGCATGAACTTAGGTTCCTATGATCTGAACACTAGATATATGGTTTGATAGAATGCTATGCTAATAGGACTCGGTAAAAGTCGAGTGATTTCCTGTCACTCGCGAGAATTTAGGAGTTGATTGTTTACTACATGCTGCAATCATAAGGTCGACGGACGGGGCTATGGTACGATGTTTATGTTGATGATTGAGGCCCCGTCTATTTAGTGAAAAATGCTAAGGCCGCAGTGTGTGGTAGTGGTCGTTAAGTCTTTGAACGTACTAACCACATGCCGAGAATATGGTAATCGGTAAGCTTAAGTACCGGATTGAACCGAGGCCGGAATATAGTCATCACCGTCTTGAATTCGTTCACATCTAGCTAATGGCGGGTGCATGTGCTGCCATGGCTAAGCCATGGGGACGTGTAGTCGAGGGCGGTGGGCCTGTTCCGTGAAGCGGGAATTGAAGGGAAAAGTTGCACGTGTGACTCTGTGAGTAACCACGTGACGTGTGTTTAGGTTTCCCTTGCAAGGTTAAGATATTCAATTCGAATCGTCCGTTTCTCGTGGTTATTGAGACTGCTTGACCCTTTTACCACATAGAGTAAGAAAAGGAACAATGATGATGATTAATCTTGTTGGATGAAAAATTAATTCTTCCACCATGTATGATGTTGGATAGTTGCTTACCTAGAATGGTTAAAGAAAACTAGAACTTGGAGCTAAAATTTGAAAGTAAGGACCTACTTGTATATGCTTTTCGGCAAGACAAACTCTTCAAGCCAAAAGCCTTGCATGTTTAGGAGTCGGCTAAGTATATTCCACTAGTCGGGTAAGCCTTGCTGAGTATTAGTATACTCAGCCTTGCTTGTGGCTTGTTTTCAAGTGAAACTTTCGAGGATATGATTGCTAGTTTGACTTGGCCATGTACCCTTCCTCCTGGTTGGTCGGTGGAATGGGATACGCCCCCGGCTAATGATGTTAAGGCCAAGTGATGTCTCGTACGGGCTTCATCGAGACATCCTGTATCATCGAGTAGTTATCGTTATTTTTTTTCCGCTGCTTTGAACTCTAAAGAACTCAACTATTTTGAACTCTGAAGTACCTTGTTTTATGAATCCGAACTCAGTTATAATAATAATTTATGATGAACCTATGATGTAAAATTTGTGGAATGTTGTATCCTCTGGGCTCACCTTCGTATGAGTACATGTATGTGTGGTTTCGATCGGCAAAAACCGTGGTTGTATCGGGAGGTTACATGACAGACCGGTGTATTACTCCATTTGAAGTGCGAGTTAGCCCTGATTGCCCTTGTGGCGATAGTTAGCGCGCTTGAGCCGGATTAATTCAGGTGGTTCTGCCACAGCTGGTACCAGAGCCAAAATGCATACGCCAGAGAATGCAACAAGCCTTAAAAACTTGTTTTAATAAAACTTGACCACAAAAATTGTGTTTGGAAAATGCGTTGGTTCGTTAAGGATGGTACCTAGTTCGTAAAGCCCTAAGGGATTATGGGAAAGTTACTAGGTGGCTATCTAACTTGTGAATATTATCAACTGACTTCCAGCACATTACTTTCTGTCAAAACTTACTTTTATGCACAATCGACCCTTAATTTCTGTAACGATGCACTCATCGCTAAGGTAAGAAGGTAAGAATCCTCAGCCAACTGAGAGAGCTTGGCCTTCCTGTCGGTGATGCGAGCCGAACGCTGCCCTCAAGCAGTGGCTTACTTGAGGTGCTGCCAATATACCAACTATTAGTTGATTATATTGGAAGTAGAAGGTTTGGCGCATTGTATGGCGATCGTTGTTCATACCCCCATCTCAAGGCATTACCCCCGTGAATACGCTATCTCGATAGCGTATGTTAACGTCGTTTGTACGGCAGGAAATTTACGAATGCCATTTCTATAGTGAACGGTAATGAATATGGATGCTTTCATGAGTGCTGGCATGAAAGGTTCAATTGATATATATATAGGCTATATCAATCTTCTACAGGTACACTAACCGCGATTACGATAAGTTTAAGAACGGTTAGAGAATTCTCGACTAGCTATTATAGTGAGAGACGTATTGTGTATGCCACCGAAACTAACTTCGTAAGACCAAAGCTATTTGGTAATTATTTTATTTTGTGAGGACGAATAGAACATGCATGCATCATGATTATATAAATCTGAAATTGAAAATGCGATGCGTGAGAGCGGTAAGGTTCATGCGCTCACACAATTGTCCTTGCATAAGGATTATCTAGAAAATCTGTCACATTTCTGCCATATCTGAAAAGATGGATTTATTGAGCTTAGGAGACGATCCTTTTTGGAGACGTTCATGTTGAAAGTTTTGTTCCAAAATGTGTATTCTACCTCCTGCCTAAATATGAGAAATTATGAACATATGGATAGTGAGAAACACCCGAAACTTGGAGATGTCAGTTTTCTACCGAAAATAAGCAGTTCTGCAACATAAATTTTTATGCCCTCTTAATACAGTTTTATGCAAAAGTGTTCAACACAAAACTTGTTGTAAATTTACTAAGGCAGATACTGTTAAAATTTGGTAATTTTTGGCTAGGTAGATTTTTCCTGGTGCACGAAATCTTGGCCCACTGTTCACTGAAATTTCTGGGTAGACAGTAAAGTAAAACCTTAAGAGAAAGACCATCTTAGAGCCTGATCTAGCTCCGGAGTTGATTAGCAAAGTTGTTCACAAATACCACAGGAATGTTCTGGTAAAAGTTGAGAATTTTTGGACAAGAAATGTTGAAGATATGGCTATTTTAGTGCACTGTCTAGAACCTGTTCACTGTGTTGTTAACGGTTTTTCGCTATCTCACCCATTTGATCTTTTGTTCAGATGGCCAAGTCTGTTGCCGTGATGGTGGATGAGGATGGACGCGTTCACTCACAGTATCTCCATTGGGAGGGCTTTCCCTCTATCTTGTGGGATGTTCTGCGCACCGCGGGCTATCAAATTCCCCTAAGTTAAACCGGACTGGAGTTTGCAGAGAATGGAGTTACCCAGTGCCATGTTAACGTGGCCATCTTTCCGCACCCGCTACACCCGGAGTGGCCCGCCTTGGTGATTGAGGCTGTAGGTCGCCATTTGGCTGATACTTGGGAGCTTGCTGCCATGAGGGCGCTCACCACTTTCTGTGCGCAGTGCCCCCAAGCCATCACGCTACGACCCATTTTGGCTCAACAGGGTGCAGCACTCACAGTACTTGGTAGACTTTCACGCCCAGGAGACCATCGAGACCTCCGTGCGGTGCATGAATGCACTGTACTGACTTAAGACTCTCCAGAGTCAGGCGCTTGTGCAGCTCGCTGATCTTGCACAGGCCTACCACATGATGGCACATACCAGAGATAAGCAGATTAAGGAGCTCAGTAAGGAACTTGAGGACAGAGACACCCGGATAGGCCAACTTGAGGGCCAAGTTCAGGAGCACGACACTCTCATGGGTGTGAGAGATGACATGATAGCGCACTTGGAGGAGCAGCTCCATGATCTGAACCTTGAGTTGGAGGATGCTAATGAGCACATTCAGTGGCACCATGATCAGAATGCCCCTCCCGACGTGGTGGCTATGGAGGAAGATGAGGAGGAGCCACAGGAGATTGATGGTGTTTCAGGTATGGACTTTGAGGGTGAGGCACCGCAGCCACCTCCGATGGGAGCTCACTCTAGTACTCACAGCGAGTCGTCCGTCAACAACCTCGACGACTTCTAGACGATGACCTAGGAGGACTTTTGCATATACTCCTCGATAGTATAGCCTAACTTTTGGCAAGTGTTGTAATAGGCTAACTAAGAGTTGAGTACCTCTTTTGTGATGGGTACAACTTGACCATTGGATACTCTAATCATGTAGGCCATGGCTAAAAACTTGGTGGTTTGATTGTGATGTTGGAAAGCAGTTGAATCTGCGATTGCAGAAACTTGTCGGAATTTTTACCCATGTCTCCTTACATTTCTGGACTGAGTGTTGAATACCAAACTTGTCCTAAATTTTGTGATATAGGTTCTCACAAAATTTCAGCACTATTGGATCTTTCTAGTTTGATTTATAGGCAAGATACTATAACTCGTCCTGCTGAAAAACAGCCAAACCAGCAAAGCAAAGAGTGAGTCTTTCGACCATCTTGGCCGTCGATTTAGCATCTAAGCTGAATACCAAAGTTGTACATCTCTAAATTCCCCACCCACTGCCAAAATATGAGCAATTTTGGAGGAACCTACCAGGAGTTATAAATTTCTTATGGCAGACAGTATTCTGTCCATGATTCTATCCATGATCTTTCGGAAGTCTACTTTTCCGCGTTAATCCTTTTGAATCATGGAAGCAATGTGGATCACGTTGCTAATGATAAACATTCACATTTCAGATGGTTGGAGCAACCCGTGGTAACCCGGATGGTTTCGGTGCTAGTGCTAGTGGATCCCAACCACAGCCACCACCACCACCTAGTTTAGTGGAAGTAATGGCAGCTCAAACCGAGTTGCTTCGTCAGCTTGTCAAGGGGCAGCAAGCAATTTTTCAATACCTGCAGCAACAACACCATCAAGGGGATGGGTGTAATGTCCACCATCCTCAGGTTGCAGGCTATCCAGAGCTCAATAACAAGATGATGGACACAAGAGACGTTTACTCAGACTCCTTATTGCCCCCATCACAACTTCTGATGGAACTTAAGGATCTCCAAGTAAAGTGTCGGACTCTCAAGCATGACCCATGTGGCATAGACCTGACCGGATGGGAAATTATCTGCACAGAATTCATCCCACGAGGTCGATGTCAAGTTAGCAGAACTACTGACGCCGGCACAGTCCTACGAACACGAACTCGCTCACCTGTTCAGGAAAAAATAGACCATGCCAAATGCACCACACTCAAGGAAGGTTCATTAGGTATGCCAGTAGCGATATCTTTAGATAACAAACAGCCCGGTCGTCCAAGTGACAAAAACCGTTGCTTCATTTGTAGATGTTCTAACCATTTTGCTCAAGAATGCCCTCAGCCTACGCAGCCAAATCAGGGCCAAGGTTCTAGCCAAACCCATCAGAACAAGCGTAAAAGACAGAGGAACAAGAGCAAAAGATAGATTGATTAGCTTGAAGCGCTCCCTAAAGGTGCACCATTAATGACACGTACATTCTCTATTTAACAACAAGCCTGCAGTAATATTGTTTGATTCTGGTGCATCACATAGTTTCATTAGTGCAAAGTTTGGTGCAAAAGTAGGCTTGGACGTTTGTCACACAAAAGGGTCATATATGATATCAACACCGGGTGGAAAAATTGCTTCCAACCAAATAATAAGGCTGGTACCGATAAAATTGGGTAGTAAAATCATCAACACGGACCTTGTTCTCTTACCCCTTGAAGGCATGGATATTATTTTGGGAATGAATTGGATGACTATGCATGGAGTCATACTGGACCTTTCCTCCCGAACTGTTGAAATAAATTCACCTAGTCACGGAACCACTACCCTTTACCTACCGTTCCGGGAGTGCACGAATTCTTGTGTTTTCGTGATGGAAGGGATCAACCTAGAGGATATTCCAGTGGTATGCGAGTATGCCGATGTTTTTCCGGACAATTTGCCAGGAATGCCACCAGATAGGGACATTGAGTTCGTTATTGAACTGCAACCAGGCACTGCACCTATCTCCAAAAGACCCTATAGGATGCCACCTAAGGAATTGGCCGAACTGTAAACGCAACTCCGAGAACTACTGGACAAAGGCTTCATTCGTCCTAGCGCATCACCTTGGGGATGTCCGGCCCTTTTTGTAAAGAAAAAGGATGATAGTTTAAGATTATGAGTGGACTACCGACCTCTCAATGCGGTAACCGTTAAGAATAAATACCCACTTCCCCGCATCGACGTTCTCTTTGATCAATTATCTGGAGCTAGAGTCTTCTCAAAGATTGATCTTCGATCTGGATATCATCAGATAAAGATTCATCCATGCGATATTCCTAAGACCGCCTTTTCCACGCGATATGGACTACATGAATTCTTGGTCATGTCCTTTGGTCTCACCAATGCCCCTGCCTACTTCATGCATCTCATGAATTCGGTATTCATGCCCGAGCTCGACAAATTCGTCGTAGTTTTCATTGACGACATCCTGATCTATTCCAAGAATGAGGAAAGCACGCTAAGCACTTGCACATTGTTCTTCAGCGTCTCAGAGACCATCAGCTCTATGCTAAATTTTCTAAGTGCGAATTCTGGTTGGATAGTGTGAAATTCTTTGGTCACACTATTTCCAGCGAAGGCATAGCCGTTGACCCCAGCAAGGTTCAAGAAGTGATGGATTGGAAACCTCCTACCTCTGTTCATCAGATTCGCAGTTTTCTTGGTTTAGCCAGTTACTATCGCCGTTTCATTCCGGATTTCTCCAGGATAGCTAAGCCTATGACGGAACGATTGAAAAAGGGAGTAAAGTTTGTGTGGGATGAGAAATGCGAAGAAGCTTTCCACACTCTAAGAGAACGTTTGACTACAGCCCCTGTGTTAGCTCAACCCGATAACACCAAGCCGTTCGATGTTTACTGTGACGCATCTGGCACTAGTCTTGGTTGTGTGCTTATGCAAGAAAATTGAGTTATCGCCTATGCTTCACGAGCCCTTCGGCCCCATGAGCAGAATTATCCGACTCATGATCTCGAGTTAGCAGCAGTCATTCATGCTCTAAAAATATGGAGACATTATCTAATGGGCACTCATTGTAATATCTACACCGATCATAAGAGTCTCAAATATATCTTCACCCAAGCCGATCTGAATATGAGACAAAGAAGATGGCTAGAATTAATCAAGGATTATGATCTCGAGGTGCACTATCACCCCGGCAAGGCCAATGTAGTCGCAGATGCACTCAGCCGTAAGGCCCATTGCCATTGCCTATCAGTGGAAATCTATAATGAGACATTATGTTCGGACATGAGGAAGCTTAGTTTGGAAATGATTTCCCAAGGCACTCTAAATCACATCTCAGTCGAGCCCACTCTTCACAACCAGATCATCATGGCACAACTACAAGATGAAGGAGTTAAGATCATCAAACAAAAACTGTCTCTAGGAGAAGAGAAATACAAATGTTTCCGCCAGGACCATAAGGGAGTTCTATGGTTCGAAAGTCGCATAGTCGTTCCGAAGAATCATGAGCTCCGTAAGAAAATTCTTGATGAGGCACATCTTTCCAAATTTTCTATTCACCCCGGCAGTAGCAAAATGTATCAAGATCTTAAGCAAAAATTCTGGTGGACTAGAATGAAAAGAGAAATCGCTAAATATGTCTCCGAATGCGACACATGCCAGAGAGTAAAAGTCAGCCACTTGAAAGTAGCCCGTACACTTCAACCTTTGCCTATACCCTCATGGAAATGGGAGGACATAAGTATGGATTTCATTGTTGGATTGCCAAGTACCGCACAAAGACATGATTCCATATGGGTTATCGTTGATAGACTCACAAAGACGGCACATTTTCTTTCGGTACACACCACCTATACTGCCAAGAAATATGCCAAGATTTATCTCGATCGTATCGTTTGCCTCCATGGAGTACCAAAGACTATTATTTCCGATCGTGGTACTCAGTTTGTAGCGCGCTTTTGGAAACAAGTGCAAGCTTCTCTTGGTAATAAATTGATTCAAAACTCAGCCTATCATCCTCAAACCGACGGACAAACTGAAAGAGTGAACCAAATTCTTGAAGACATGCTTAGAGCTTGCGTCATTCACTACGGCAAGAATTGGGACAAATGCCTATCCCTAGCAGAGTTATCATATAACAATAGCTATCAAACGAGTTTGAAAATGGCACCATTTGAGGCCTTATATGGACGAAGGTGTCGAACCTCTTTGAGTTGGTCACAGACCGGAGAACGCAAAATATTTGGACCAGACTTGGTAATCGAGGCAGAAGAAAAAGTGAGAGTAATACAAGAAAACCTTAGAGCCGCACAATCCAAGCAAAAGAACTATTTCGACAGAAGGAGAAAGCCACTAAAATTTGAAGTTGGTGACCACGTCTACCTTCGAGTTTCACCAACCAAGGGTGTACAACGATTCGGAGTCAAAGGAAAACTATCTCCCCGTTATGTTGGTCCCTACGAAATCATCGAAAGTTGTGCACCCGTAGCCTATAGAATACGACTGCCCCCTCAGCTTGCAGCCATCCATGATGTCTTTCACGTGTCTGAGCTCAAGAAGTGTGTTCGAGTTCCTACCGAGGTTATTAAAACAACAAGAAGTAGTGGTAGAGCTCGACCTCTCATATGTTGAGTACCCTGTCAAAATCATGGATCAAAAAGAAAGAAGCACTAGGAGGAAAGGGATTAAAATGTACAAAATTCAATGGAATCATCACACTGAGGAAGAAGCCACATGGGAAACCGAAAGCTATCTAAACCAAAATTTTTCGAGTTTTCTCAACTCTAACGAAGGTACACACATTACCCACACTAAGCCTATTGCCCGAATCTCGGGGCGAGATTCTTTTTAAGGGGGAAAGACTGTAACACCTCAGGTGTTTAATTTACGAAATAAGCCTCATTAGCTTAACACGATGCATAAATAATTAAGAAAAGTTTCAATGAAATGAGTTATAAATTGGTTTTACCTTGAATTGAAAATAGTTGTGTATACGTGCATAAGTACATGTACTTTAATCAAGCCATTTAAATAACTTTCACATTGATGCAAACATGGCTACAAAATTGAATAGGCACGTCGTTATTGACATGTTAAACAAAAGTCTAGTTGAAGCCTAGGAGAGAATACGAAGTTTTGCCCATGAAATGACGTGCCCTCCGAATTATACTTTTTGAGTTTTTAAAATAACTTCTAAACTAGAACTCAAATGAACTTTGGCTTGAAACAAAACTTGTGTAACTTTTCATTTTGAACAACTTTCATGTTCAAGGATTTTTGGGTTGCAACGCAAAAATTTGAGAAACACTTGGATTTGCAAACCAGCACCTGCCTTTTTTTCTATTTGCACGGCAGACCCTTCTTCCTTCGCTCGCCCGACCCTACACTCGCCCGACCCTTCGCTCCGCCCGACCCTCCGACACGCTGCCGCTTCGCCCGACCCTTCGCTTCGCCCGACCCTCCGCCCGCCGCACAGTCGCCGCAGGCCACTTAGCCGGCGATGCCTGACCGGCGCTAGACGCCAAGCCAATGCCTGGCCGCGCCCGCACGCCGCGCTCCTCCCCACGCCGCACTCCTCCCCAGGCCGCGCATGCCATGCACACGTCGGCGACGCGCGCCTCTGCTCGCCGCCCGCCGCGCCCAATGGACAAGCTGCGCTGTGCCCGTGTCCCCGCCGCGTCCCGCCAGTCGCCGCGCTCGCCGCCCGGCAAGCCAGCTGCTGCAGCTCCTCGCCCAAACCGTGCGCCGCGTGATCTCCCACTCCCCACGCCAAATCCTCAGCGCCCAATCCCCTGCCCGCGCCCGCCGCATGCCGCGCCGGCTCTGTTCGCCACCCACCGCGACCAGTAACGCGCCCCCATCATGCTGCTCGCGCCCTCACCTCGCAGTCCAGTTCCACCCCTCCTCCCGCCTCTCTGCTGCCTACATAAGACTGCACTGAGCCCCGCCCCCCCCCCCTCGCGCGCCCAGACACCAGAATGCCGCCGCCGCCACCATTACCGCCGCCGTGCACCATCCGCCCGTGGAACCCCACTCCCCAGCCTCCCACTGTCCAAACCCATCGCCCAGCGAGCTTGCCCTCCCTCCACTGAAGCTCACCGGCCTCTTCCCCGACCATCGCGACCGCCGGAGCACCACCAACGCCGCCCGCGCCGCCGCCGGTCCCGTGCTGCTCTACGGACAGCCCACTCTAAAGCTCCTCCGTCCAAGCCAAGCCTCGAAATGGGTTTCCCTCGACACCGCGAAGCTCATCGACCAGCCCACGCTCTCCCCTCCTCGCCGGAGCACCGTCGCTGACGCTCCGCCCCGCTACCGCCCCTCTACTCCGCGCCGACGAGCCACCTCCGGCCACCCCCAACCCCAACCAAGGCCACCCCAAGGTAGTTCTCACCTTCCTAGATCTCCACGACCCGTTTCCCCTCACCGCCGACGAGTCCCCTCGCCGGAATCTAGCCGGCCGCCATGCCAGCGCCACCATGGACCACATTGCTTTGATTGCAATCTTTCCAGAGGCCTGCACGCAAGTTTCCAGGGACCCCTCTGTAAAAGAAAGTTTTAAACTAATTTGTAACTGTTGTTGTATTGTGATTCATGTGGTGAAACTTTTTTAGAGCTGTTATATTGATGCCTAAATACCACAGAAAAAGTTTAGAACATTTTTCCTTTCTGTTACCTATTTATATAATTTTGTGGTAGGAAAAATGTACTAATTAAAATAATTAGTTTCCGTGCTTGGAAAATGTTCAACATTTTAATGTGGGACACTTTAGAGTAGGTCTTTCTTTATAAAAAGTTTCATACTCAGAAACCCTATAGAACATCCTGTAGAAATTAATCTTTATTAACATAAGTGTATCTTGTCCTATTTATTATGCTTTGTATCTTCCACAATAAAATCTGAAAAATTTACAGTAACACATATATGCATAGATCAACACCCTATAAAAGTGTTAGCTTCAAATCATGCATGTTTTGTCCTGTATAAAAATAGCTAGGTTCTAGCAGTGGCTGTGTATTACATTTATCATAATTATTCTGCTACACCGAAATTTCTGAAAGTTTTACAGTAGTCTTGTCTCTGCAAATTGTACTTTGAATAAACATTTCATCACCAAAAGTTATCTGGATTAGTATTTATGCTTAATCCATGCTTATACTGCGAAAATTAAATTTCCAATACAACACAACCCCCTCTATTAACAATTGCCCAAGAAAACGTTTTGTGGACTGCAACTTTATCATGAAGAAAAAAATATAATCGTCATATACCATCACTACAACTTACACTTGTGCCTTCATATAGAATCGACTACTCTCGTGGACGGAACGTACGAGTTGGTGCCTGCGTCCGAGAGTGAGCAGCGTGAAGCTCAAGTAAATCTAACTGAAGCTTTCGAAGACCCAAACCCGAGTTCGAACGAGCCCCAGGCTAACTTTACCCAAGAAGGCAAGCCCCAGAGCATGAACCCTATTTTTCTAAACTTATGCAATTTATTACTCTAGTTTACTTGTGCATTAAGTTTATAGGAGTTGAATGAAAACTTAGTTGCTTGAACTTAGGTTCCTATGATCTGAACACTAGATATAAGGTTCCATAGAATGCTATGCTAATAGGACTCGGTAAAAGTCGAGTGATTTTCTGTCTCTCGCTAGAATTTAGGAGTTGAATATTTACTACATGCTGCAATCATAAGGTCGACGGACGGGGCTATGGTACGATGTTTATGCTGATGTTGACGCCAGATTTTGACACGTGTTGTATCGGCGTCAGGAGGAGAAGATTGGCCGATGCGGCAGATCCGAAGGCTACAGTAAGGAATCGGCCGATTGGGGTAAAGAGTTGGAAATCGGCTGATTGGTGATACAGCCTGCGCCAACGAGATGGGACTATTTCGGAGGGTCCTGGTCAAAAGTTGGTCAAAGGAGGCACGCTGAGTCGGTCAAGGAGCAATTGAAGGAAATCCTGATTGGATTAGGGAACGACGGCGGAAGATTCTGCGGGAGTCCGTTTCCTTTTAAAGTTCTTATAGATATAGTAGTTTTCCTGTTGTTTAAATAAGGTTGTAAACAAGTCGTGATTGACCAGGAGTCCTAGCTTTAGGGTATAAATAGGAGTCGTCAGGGTCTTGAAGAGGAATCAACACATCAATCAACAACAATACTTCTACTTCTTCAGCAATTTACTTTCAAGTCAGCGACTTCGCCAATATTTTTCTTCTTTCACGAGTTCGTACGGATTGGCAGGGCTGCATCAACCTGATCTCCGGCCAATTGGTAGGTTCTGCTTATCGAGTAATATCCGAGCTTTAACTACGGGCGCATCCCTGTGGTTTCATTTGGATTTATTCACCAGTTATCGATATTTACTAGAATTGCAAGTTTTACCTGTTATTCTAGTATTATCACCAGTTATCCAGCTTGAAATCAGAGTAATCGGCTTCGTCATTGTTCTTCTTCAACTTATCATCACACAGTCGATTAGATCTATTTCAAGTGTTGCTTCTGTAGTAATTGTTTAGATCGCTCCAGCAGTTTTCTTTACAATTACTACATGATTATCGGCTGATCCATAGCCGATCATCTATACAGCAAATCGGCCGATTCGCCGCCGATGCGCTCCTCAGGGCAGATCCGAACTCCAGCCGATCGACGCGCCTAGAATTTAATACTCTATTTCCTTGTCAGTCAACAGGTCAGATTGACTGGCACGCCGCGCGAACCGCACTAGGGCAGTAACCCGAACAGGAGCTAAGCAGATTCTCCCAGGTCGTGTGTCCGACGCTGAAGACCGTCGGCCGATTCCTATCCGGCCGATTTTAGCGCCAACACACTTTTGGCACGCCCAGTGGGACAATCCAAGATCTGATATGTCGTAAAACGCAGAAATCTCCGACAGCAACATCATTGAGGTCACAGAAGCAGATCTCAAGGACGACCAGAGGGAAGAATTGGCCAAACATCTAGAAGATTACAAGAAGATGTACCTCCAGTCGTTCAGTCGTACCAGAAGCGGGGAGGCAGTCAAGAAGGCTCCTATTCTAGCGCCCCGCCACATCACCATTGCTGAGGACTCGGGCAAGATGTCAGAGATGATTCAACAGTCCGTGTATCAGGCATTCATCGACCAATGCTGAGAATATGGTAATTGGTAAGCTTAAGTACCGGATTGAACCGAGGCCGGAATATACTCCCCACCGTCTTGAATTCGTTCACATCTAGCTAATGGCGGGTGCATGTGCCGCCATGGCTAGGCCATGGGGACGTGTAGTCGAGGGTGGTGGGCCTGTTCCGTGAAGAGGGAATTGAAGGGAAAAGTTGCACGTGTGACTCTATGAGTAACCACGTGACGTGTGTTTAGGTTTCCGTTGCAAGGTTAAGAAATTCGATTCGAATCGTCCGTTTCTCGCGGTTATTGAGACTGCTTGACCCTTTTACCACATTGTTGGCGCTAAAATCGGCCGGATAGGAATCGGCCGATGGTCTTCAGCGTCGGACACACGACCCGGGAGAATCTGCTTAGCTCCTGTTCGGGTTATCGCCCTGGTGCGGTTCACGCGGCGTGCCAGTCAATCTGACTTGTTGATTGACAAGGAAATAGAGTATTAAATTCCAGGCGCGTCGATCGGCTGGGATTCCGATCTGCCCTTAGGAGCGCGTCGGCAGCGAATCGGCCGATTTGCTGTAGAGATGATCGGCTATGGATTAGCCGATAATCGGGTAGTAATTGTAAAGAAAACCACCGGAACGGTCTTAAACAATTACTACAGAAGCAACACTTGAAATAGATCTAATCGGCTGTATGATGATAAATTGAAGAAAAACAATGACGAAGCCGATTACTCTGATCTCAAGCTGGATAACTAGTGATAATACTAGAATAACAAATAAAACTTGCAATTCTAGTAAATATCGATAACTGGTGAATAAATTCAAACGAAACCACAGCGATGCGCCCGTAGTTAAGGCTCGGATATTACTCGATAAGCGGAACCTACCAATTGGGCGGAGATCAAGTTGATGCAGCCCTGCCAATCCGTACGAACTCGTGGAAGAAGAAAATATTGGCGAAGTCGCCGACTTGAAAGTAAATTGCTAGAAAAGTAGAAGTACTGTTGTTGATTGATGTGTTGATATCTTTTCGAGACCTTGACGACTCCTATTTATACCCTAAAGCTAGGACTCCTGGTCGATCACGACTTGTTACAACCTTATTCAAATTACTATATCTATACGAACTTTAAAAAGGAAACGGACTCCCGCAGAATCTTCCGCCGCCGCTCCCTAATCCAATCAGGATTTCCTTCAATTGCTCCCCGACCGACTTAGCATGCCCCCTTTGACCAACTTTTGACCAGGATCCTCTGAAATAATCCCATCCTGTTGGCGTAAGCTGTGCCACCAATCGGCCGATTTCCAACTGTTACCTCAATCGGTCGATTCCTTTCTATAGCCTTCAGATTTGCCGCATCGGCCAATCTTCTCCTCCTGACGCCGATTCAACACGTGTCAAAATTTGGCGTCAACACACATAGAGTAAGAAGAGGAACAATGATGATGATTAATCTTGTTGGATGAAAAATTAATTCTTCCACCATGTATGATGTTGGATAGTTGCTTACCTAGAATGGTTAAAGAAAACTAGAACTCGGAGCTAAAATTTGAAAGTAAGGACCTACTTGTATATGCTTTTCGGCAAAACAAACCCCTAAAGCCAAAAGCCTTGCCTGTCTAGGACTCGGCTAAGTATATTCCACTAGTCGGGTAAGCCTTGCTGAGTATTAGTATACTCAGCCTTGCTTGTGGCTTGTTTTCAGGTGAAACTTTCGAGTAGAATCATACATGGTGGAAGCTCAATCATACCACTCTACGAAGATTGTTCACAGAGGAAGCTCAATCAAGTAGCAGCATCATACCACTCTACGAAGATTTCAGAGTGCTCCTCTATGCTATTGGGGACGCTGCCCAACGAGAAGTTCCTTACAACCCGAAAGTTGGGGTGAATGTGATGTCTGAAGCCATGGCTCATCACATAGCACCAGAAGGACCCCTAGCTTTCTCGCGTAAGCACCTGAAGTGGATCGACAACCAGATTGTGGAATGTCTAGGCATCCACTGAGTGATCCCTGTTCACATGGGGACCAACAAGGTGTACCTAGACTTCCACATCTTCGATATCCTGGAAGGTGAAGAGTTCGTCTTGATTGGACAGCCAATAGAGCCACTTGGCAGCCCGAACAGAGATCGAGCGATGCTTGAGGTTAAGGTTGGCAAAGATATTATCCCGATCAGCCTAGTTCGTTCATGCAACACATTCGCTGAGGCTAGACCGGAGAAAGACCCAGTGGTAGAATCAGTGAAGATCATCGAAGAAGGGAATACTCAGCCCATTATTGAAGATGATGTCATGCACTTTACTCAGGAAATAGAACCGGACGGCAAGAGTAAGCTCAATGTAGAGGAGAAACCGCAACCTTCACTACCTGAGTTGAAGCCGCTGCCTTTTGTGTTAAAGTATGCATTCCTCCACAACAATCGAGCCACGCTAGTTGTCATCATTGATAAGCTTGACAGAGAGTGAAACTCAGTGGCTCTTAACAGTCTTGGAGAAGTATAGATCTGCCATTGGGTACTCTTTGCAAGACTTGAAGGGGATCAGCCCCAACTTATGCACCCATCGCATCCCTATGGAACCGGACCATAAGCCGTCCAAAGAACATCAGCGACGACTCAACGATGCGATGATGGAGGTAGTTAAGAAAGAGGTTCTGAAGCTACTGCACGCGGGCATCATCTACCCCGTGCAAGACAGTGAGTGGATTAGTCCAGTTCAAGTAGTCCCAAAGAAGGGGGGCATGACAGTAGTCCAAAACGAGAGAAATGAGCTCATACCGCAGAGGACAGTTACTGGATGGAGGATGTGCATCGATTACCGGATGCTAAACAAAGCTACCCGGAAAGATCATTTCCCCCTTCCCTTCATCGACGAAATGCTTGAACGGCTGGCCAAACACTCCTTCTTTTGTTACCTCGATGGCTATTCTGGTTATCATCAGATTCCTATTCATCCTGATGACCAGAGTAAAGCTACCTTCACTTGTCCTTACGGCACGTTCGTGTACAGGCGAATGTTGTTTGGTCTCTGCAACGCACCTGCATCATTCCAACGGTGTATGATGGCGATATTCTCTGATCTGATTGAGAACATCATGGAAGTCTCCATGGATGATTTCTCAGTCTATGACAAGAGCTTCAAAGATTGCCTTGAGAATTTGGATAAAGTTCTCAAGAGGTGCCAAGAAACTCACTTAGTACTCAATTGGGAGAAGGGCCATTTTATGGTCAGAGAAGGAATTGTCCTTGGACATAAAGTGTCAGAAAAAGGGATAGAAGTGGATCGAGCAAAGATCGAAGTTATCAAGCAGTTACCAACCCAGACAAATGTCAAGGGAGTACGAAGTTTTTTAGGTCAGGCTGGCTTTTGTAGGAGGTTCATCAAGGATTTCTCCCATATTGCCAGGCCTCTAACAAGTCTCCTAGCCAAGGAGACCCCATTCAACTTCGATGAAGACTGTCTCATTGCCTTCTATACCCTCAAAAAGGCTTTGGTGTCTGCACCCATCATACAGCTGCCGAATTGGAGTCTTCCATTTGAGATCATGTGCGATGCAAGTGACTACACCGTCCATGCAGTGCTCGGTCAATGCAAGGATAAACAACATTATGCTATATCTTATGCCAGTAAGACATTGACCAGACCACAGTTGAACTACGCAACAACGGAGAAGGAACTTTTAGCGGTGGTGTTCGCCATAGATAAGTTCAGATCCTACTTGGTTGGTGCTAAGGTGATAGTATACACAGATCATGCTGCACTAAAGTACCTACTTAACAAGAAGGATGTAAAGCCGCAACTCATCCATTGGATTCTGCTCCTACAAGAGTTCGACCTCGAAATCAGAGATAAGAAAGGAGCAGACGATCTTGTGGCAGATCATCTGTGACAACCCTGATAAATTGCATTTCTAAATCAATGTCATTAGCCTAACCCTATGCGTAACCAACTAATAAAAGGGTGAAAAGATTTAGAACGAGTTAAGTTGAAATTTAAATTGAATTTGGGCACATTTGGATACTTTTGAATTTTTAAATTAACTTTCAAACCATAAGCCAAATGAGATGTTGCCTGAAACCAAACTTGTAGAACTTTTTATTCTGAACAACTTTCATGTTCAAAAGTTTTTGAAATTCAAATTAGAAAGAGGAGAAAACGCCCTGTTTGCACCCAGCCCCCTGAAATTTTTCAAATTCTCGCATTCAGGCCCTCGCCCTCCCTTTCACTCCCCTCCCCGCCCGACCGCCGCGCGCCAGGTGGCCGGCGACGCCTGACCGGCGCGAGGCGCCAGGCCAGTGGCCGCCTTGCCTCTCCCCCACGCGCGGCTTTGCCCCCCCCCCCCCACGCCGCGCTGCCCAGTGAGCGTCCGCGCGTGCGCCAGCCGTGCCGCGCCCAGCCTCGCCGCCCGTCGCGCCCAACCGCCGCACCCCGCCGTGCCACCCCGGCTCCCGCACCCCGCCCGTCGCTGCGCCTGCGCTCCGCCTGAGCCGCTGCAGCAGCTGCTCCCCAATCCGCACGCCGCGCTATCTCCTCGCGCCCGCGCCAAAATCCCGGCCGCCCAGTCGCCCGCGCCCGCTCGCCGCACGCCGCGCCGGTGTTCTGCTGCCGTCCGCCGTGGCCAGTGCCGCGCCGTGCCGTGCCTCCGCCCCGCGCGTCGCCCAGGCCCCTCCACACCCCCTCCTGCCCCTATAAAAGCCGCGCCCAGGCCGCCCGCGCGAGCCACGCACCCAGAATGCCTCGCCGTTGCCATTGCCGCCGCCGAGCGCCGCCCGCCCGTGGACAGCCCTCCACCGCCACCCACCGCCCAAATTGAAGCTTCAGCCACCACTACATCATCCCCCTGAAGCTCGCCGACCCGCCCAACGCCGCCAAGAACCACCGGAGCGCCGCCGCCCGCGCTGCCGCCGCCGCCGCCGCCCCTGCTCGCCGTGGGCAGCTCGACCCCGACCTCCTCCGTCCAAGCCAAGCCCCTGAGCAGCTTCCCCACGCGCCACTAAAGCTCGCTGACCGGACCAGGCTGCCCCAAGCCCGCCGGAGCACCGCCGTCGACGCGTGCCGCGCCGCCGCCGCCTCTGCTCCAACGCCGGCGAGCCCTTCCCGGCCGCCCCCCACCTGAACAACACCCCCACGAGGTAGCCCTCGCACCCCTGAACCTTCCCCGACCCTCACCCCTCGCCGCCGGCGAGCCCCTCGCCGGAATTTCGGCCGGCCGCCGTACCCGAGCCACCCGAGGACCCAATTGCAAGAATTTAAATCTTTAGAAGGGTCTGCGCGTAAGATTCAAGGACCTAGTTGTGAAAGAAAGTTTCAAATCTAGATTCAAATTCAGTGAACTTGTAAAATCCTTATAAATTCGTAGAAAATTCAGAAAAATGCAAACTCAACTGTTCTGTAATCCTAAGAACAAACTCTACCACTTTTGTTACAAAAAGTTTCTCAGAATCTCAACATATTTTGCTCTACAGTAAATGGAAGCTTTAATGGACTTATTTTGTACCCACTGTTGTAGATCAATGCTGACCCTAAAAGTTGGACAGTGAGTTAGTTGCTTGATGTTTAGGGCTGTGTAATAAGACCAGGGCCAAATTCCATCTCTAGCTTTACCGTTTATTAAACTTAGTTTCATACCATGTTTAAGTAGAATATTTTATCCCTGCAGTTGGGTGATGAATCACCTGATGAAACTTTTTCTCTGCTAGTGTATTGGAACCCAAATGCCAGAGAAAAATGGGGAGACTTTTTATCTCAGAGGAACCTAATTATTTGATTTATGTGCTAATAACCTACATTAAATCTAGAAAATAGTATCTTAGCTTGGAAAATTCTCAAATGTTTACTAGGAGATACCCCATGGTAGAGGTTGCTGTGTGAAAAGTTTCATGGACAAAAACCCTGTGGATGATCCTGTAAAAATAAATCCTTGAATAACCTAGGTGTGTAATGTCATATTTTCTATGCTCTGAAAACTGCATAATAAATCCTACAAAAATTACAGTAGCTCCTGCACGATGAAATGAAAGCCCTGTAAAATCTTAGACTCAGTTGTTGCACCAGTTGTCCTGTACAAAAAGAACAAATGTCTAACAGCAACTATGTAATATATTTTTCATAATTAATCTGTTACATAAAATTGTCTGAAAATTTTACAGTAAGCACATCTTTCCCCGATGTGCCTAAATCCAAAATTTCATGACCAGAAACTATCACTGTAGTAATTACACTTAAATCATGTCGATTACCATTACCACGACTTAAACTTGTGCCTTCACGTAGAATCGACGACTCTCGCCGACGGAACTTACGAGCTGGTGCCCGCGTCCGAGAGTGAGCAGCGTGAAGCTCAACTGAATCTAACTGAAGCTCTTGAAGACCCGAGCCCAAGTTCGGAAGAGCCCCAAGCTAACTGGGAAGGCAAGCCCCGGAGCATAACCCATTTCTTTCCTAAATTATGCAACTCATTACTCTCTGCTTGTGCATTAAGTTTATAGGAGTTGAATGAAAACTTAGTTGCATGATGTTAGGAACCCATGCTTGAAAACTAGACGTAGGGATCGATAGAATGCTGTGCTAATAGGACTCCGGTAAAAGCCGAGTGATTTCCTGTCACTCGCGAGAAAATAGGAGTTGAATGTCTACTACACGCTGCAATCATAAGGACACGGACGGGCTACGGAACGATGGTTACGATTGAGGCCCGTCAGTCTAGTGAAAAATGCTAAGGCCGCAGGGTGTGGTAGTGATGGTTAAGTCTTTGAACGTACTAAACACATGCCGAGATTATGGGAATCGGTAAGCTTAAGTACCTGATTGGCCCGGCAAGGGGACGGCATCCTACCCTTTGAACTTCGGTCCCATGTGCATATGGCGAGTGCAGAGAGTGGTCACGACCCGGCGCCGAACCGTGGCGTGGGGCTCTTGTACTCTCGGAGGGTAGCCTCGATCCACGACCCGGAAAGAAAGGGGAAAAGTTGCACGTGTGACTCTAGGGAGTAACCACGTGACGTGTGTTTGGGTTTCCCTTGCAAGGTTAAGAAATTCAATTCGAATCGTCCGTTTCTCACGGCTATTGAGACTGCTTAACCATTTTTACCCACAGAGTAAGAAGAGGAACAATGAGGATGAATGAACTGGCTGAATGAAAATTTAATGCTTCACCATGTATGCTTTTGGATAGCTGCTTATCTAGAATAGTTAACGAAACTAGAATCTTGAGCTAAAAGTTGAAAGTAAGGACCCACTTGTAGAAGCTTTTCGGCAAAACAAACCCCTGAGCCAAAAGCCTTGCATATCTAGAGTCGGCGGAGTAGATTCCACTACTCGGGTAAGTCTTGCTGAGTATTAGTATACTCAGCCTTGCTTGTGGCTCGTTTTCAGGTGAGACCTTCGAAGATATGATTGCGAGCTTGACTTGGCCCTACACTCTTCCCCCTGGTTGGTCGGTGGAATGGGATACGCCCCCGTCCAACGGAGATAATGCCGAGTCATGTCTCGTACGGGCTTCATCAAGACATCCTTATCGTCGAGTAGCTTTCGTTGTTTTATTTTCCGCTGCAACTTAAACTCTGAGGAAACTATTTAGTGATGATCATTGAAGTACTTGGTTTCTAAAACTCAGAACTTGGTCTGTAATATTTACTTATGCTAATGTTGTAATATTGCTGGAATGTGGTATTCTCTGGGCTCATCGTCGCATGAGCATTTGTATGTATGGCACTCGATCCGCTCTACCGTGGTTGTATCGGGAGGTTATACCCGACAGACCAATGGATTACTCCGTTTGAAGTGTAAGGTTAACTGAGATTGCCTTAATGGTGATGGTTAATACACTTGAGCCGGATAAATTCAGGTGGTTCTGCCACAGCTGGTATCAGAGCCGTAGCTGGTGCCACAGCTGGCAACAGCTGGCGCCAGAGCCAAAATACATACGCCAGAGAATGCGACAAGCCTTAAAAAAAAAACTCATTTTCATAAAACCTGACTAGAAGGATGTGTTGCGAAGTACGTTGGTACGTTAAGGATGGTGCCTAGTTCGTAAAGCCCTAAGGGATTATGGGAAAGTTTACTAGGTGGCTATCTAACTTCTATATATTATCAACTGACTTCCAGCACATTACTTTCTGTCAAAACTTACTTTCATGCACAACCGACCTTAATTTCTGTAACAACGCACTCATCGCTAAGGTAAGAAGGTAAGGATCCTCAGCCAACTGAGAGAGCTTGGCCTTCCTGTCGGTGATGCGAACCGAACGCTGCCCTCAAGCAGTGGCTTACTTGAGGTGCTGCCAATATGCCAACTGTTAGTTGAACATATTGGGAGTAGAAGGTTTGGCGCAGGGTATGGCGATCGTTGTTCATACCCCCGTCTTATGACGGTACCCCCGTGAATACGCTATCTCGATAGCGTATGTTAACGTCGTCTGTACGGCGGAAATTGTACAGATATCGTTTCTATAAGTAAACGGTAATGAATACGGACGCTTTCATGAGTGCTGGCATGAAAGGTTCATGAAATATATATGCCTTGTCAATATTCTGCAGGTACGCTAACCGCGATTACGATAAGTTTAAGAACGGTTAGAAAAACTCGACTAGCTATTATAGTGAGAGCCGTATCATGTATGCCACCGAAACTATCTTCGTAAGACCAAAAGTATTTGGCAGTTATTTTATTTTGTGAGGACGAATAGGACGTGCATGCATTATGACCATATATATCTGAAATTGAAAATACGATGTAGGAAAGTGGTAAGGTTCTCGCGTATCTAAGCGTGGTTTGCATAAGGACTATCTAGCGAATCTGTCACAAATCTGCCATGACCGAAAAGAGAGATTTATTGATCAAAGAAAATGACCTTTTCTAGTAAAGTTCATGCTGAAAGAATTGTTCCAAATTTTGTGTTCTATCTCCTGTTCAAAAACGAAAAATTCTGAACTTATGGATAGTAAGAAATAACAGAAACCTTGGAATGTCAGAATTCTGTCCATAATAAGCACTTCTGCCCCTTAAATTTTTAGCCCCCCCATTCCTACCGTTTTCTGAAAAAGAGTATAACACAAAACTTGTTCCAAATTTACCCAGGTAGTTGCTGTTAAAATTTGGTAAATTTTGGCTGGGTAGATTTTCCCTGGTGCACAAAACTCTAGCCCTCTGTTCACTGAAAATTCTGGGTAGACAGTAAGGTAAAACCTGAAAAGAAAGACCATCTTAGAGACCCATCTAGCTCTGGAGTTGACTAGCAAAGTTGTTCACAAATACCTTAGGAGTGATCTGGTGAAATTTGAGAATTTTTGGACGAGAACTGTGGAAGTTATGGTTGTTTTTGCACACTATACAGAATCTGTCCCTGTGCTGTTCACCGTTTTTCACTATCTCACTCCATTTGATCTTTTGTTCAGATGGCCGAGCCTGTTACTATGATGGTGGATGAGGATGGACGCGTCCACTCGCAGTGTCTCCACTGGGAGGGCTTTCCCTCTATTTTGTGGGATGTTCTGCGCACCGCGGGCTATCTAATTCCCCCACGTTACGCCGGACTGGAGTTTGCAGAGAATGGAGTTACCCAGTGCCGTGTCAACGTGACTATCTTTCCGCACCCGCTACACCCGGAGTGGCCCGCCTTGGAGATTGAGGCTGTTGGTCGCCGTTTGGCCGATACTTGGGAGCTGGCAGCCATGAGGGCGCTCACCACTTTTTGTGCGCAGCGTCCCAAGGTTGTCACACTCACTCCTATTGGTTTGTTTCCTGCTGCCCAGGACAACGACCCCTTTTGGCTCAACAGGGTGCAGCACGCACAGTACTTGGTAGACTTTCAAGCCCAGGAAACTATTCATACCTTCGTGCGGTGCATGAGTGCACTCTACCGACTTCAGACTCTCCAGAGTCAGGCGCTTGAGCAGCTCACTGATCTTGCTCAGGCCTACCACATGATGGCAGATACCAGGGGTGAGCAGATTAAGGAGCTCAGTAAGGATCTTGAGGACAGAGATGCTCAGGTTGGCCAACTTGAGGGCCACATGCAGGAGCAGGACACTCTCATGGGTGAGAGAGATGCCACGATAGCACAGTTGGAGGAGCAGCTCCATGATCTGAGCCTTGAGTTGGAGGATGCTAATGAGCACATTCAGTGGCACCATGATCAGAATGACCATCCCCATGAGGAGGACATGGAGGAAGATGAGGAGGAGCCACAGGAGATTGATGGTATTTCCGGTATGGATTTCGAGGGTGAGGTACCACAGGCACCTCAGATGGGAGCTCACTCTCCTTCTCACAGCGAGTCGTCCGTCAACGACTTGGATGACTTCTAGATGACGACCTAGGAGGACTTTTGCACATACTCCTCGATAGGGTAGCCTAACTTTTGGCTAGTGTTGTAATAGGCTAACTAGGAGTTGAGTAACTCTTTTGTGATGGGTACACCTGAACCATGTGGATACCCTCAACTTGTAAGGAACGGCGATAAACTTGGGTGATTTCGTTGTAAGTTGGTAACGATGAAATCCACAATCGCTGAGACTTGTCGGAATTTTTATCCATGTCTCCTTGCATTTCTTGGCTGAGTGTTGAATACCAAACTTGTGCTAAATTTTGTGATCGTGGTTCTCACAAAAATTCAGCATCATTGGACCTCGCTAGTTTAAGTTATAGGCAAAACAGTACCGATCAATCTGCTGAAAAACAGCTAAGACAGTAAGGCAAAGGACGAGCCTTTCGACCACCTTAGCTATAGTTCTAGCGCCAAAGTTAAATACCAAAGTGGTGCATTCCTAAATTCTCTGACTACTGCCAAAGTATGAGATGTTTTAGATGGACCCACAGCAAGCTATGATTTTTCTCGTAGCAAACAGAGATTCTGTCCATACTTCTAGCTGTGATTTCAGAAGTCTATGACTACACCAATCATTTATGAATCAAGGAAGTAATATGGATCGCGTTGCTAATGGTAACCCTTCACGTTTCAGATGGTTGGATCAACACGTGGCAACCCCGAGGGTTTTGGAGCCGGTGGCAGCCGCTCGCGACAGTCGCCACCACCCCCGCCTAGTTTGGTGGAAGTGATGGCCGCTCAAACCGAGCTGCTGCGTCAGATCGTGCAAGGACAGCACCAGCAGAGGGGTGGGCACAATGCTCACCAACCCCAAGCTGCAGGATACACGGATTTCCTAGGGACCCAGCCGCCCTTGTTCCATAAGACCGAGGAACCCCTGGACGCAGACGCATGGATTCGCACCATCGAATCCAAGTTCACACTACTTGTGGCCCCATGCTCAGAAGCCAACAAAGCTCGTTTTGCCGCGCAACAGCTTCGCGGTACCGCTCGTCTGTGGTGGGACCACTATTTTGCTATGCTCCCCGCTGATCACATTGTCACCTGGGATGAATTCAAGACTGCATTCCGGGCACATCATATTCCCGAGGGTCTCATGGAGAGGAAGTTGAACGAGTTCCTGGCACTTACCCAGGGCACCCGCAACGTGCTGCAGTACACCCAGGCGTTCAACAATCTATGCCAGTATGCGGGCTATCACGCTGATACGGATGCTAAGAAGTGTGATCATTTCCGCCGAGGTCTGAATACCAAGCTCAAGGAACGTCTGAACCTAGCCAAGGCTGACACCTACAACGAATTGGTCAATATGGCCATTACCCAAGAAGACTGTATCATGGCACACCGAGCAGAGAAGAAGAGAAAGGCACCCGCGGGACCTTCAAGTGCTCAACCACCAAGGTACCGCATCGTGCAAAATGCCGCACCCACAGCTCCACCAAGGGCCCCTCAGCCAGGGAGATGGATTGCCAGACCCCCACAGCAGCCAGGCATGGTACGACCCCCGATGCCTCCACAGAATGTTCCGAGGCCCATTCTTCAACAGTCTCTTCGACCTAGCCCCGCGAATCGCTGTTTCAAATGCGGGAGTTGTAACCACTTTGCACGAGAATGCCCTCAGTATGGGCAGCCCAACAAAGGTCAAGGATCCAACCCGAACACCAAGAACAGGGGCAAGAGACAGACCCTGCAAGTCAAGCAAGGATAGATTAACTTCACCACGCTTGCAGAGCTTCCTGAAGGAGCCCCAGTGATGTCGGGTACATTCTCTGTCCATAACAAGCCTGCAGTTATATTATTTGATTCAGGTGCATCGCATAGTTTCATAAGTGCAAAATTCGGTGCAAAAGTAGGCTTGGATGTTTGTCACACAAAAGGGTCATATATGATATCAACACCGGGTGGTAAAATTGCTTCAAACCAAATGGTCAGACAAGTACCAGTCAAATTGGGTAGTAAAACCATCGACACAGACCTTGTCCTTTTACCTCTTGACGGCATGGACATTATTTTGGGAATGAACTGGATGACTATGCATGGAGTCACACTGGACCTTTCTTCCCGAGCCGTTGAGATAAATTCACCTAGTCACGGAGCCACTACCCTTTACCTACCATTCCTGGATTGTACGAATTCCTATGCTTACAAGACGGAAGGACTTAAGCTAGAGGATATTCCTGTGGTAAACGAGTATGCCGATGTTTTTTCGGATGACTTACCAGGAATGCCACAGGATAGGGATATTGAGTTCATCATTGAACTACAACCAGGCACTGCACCTATATCCAAAAGACCCTATAGGATGGCCCCTAAAGAATTGGCAGAACTGAAAATTCAACTCCAAGAACTACTGGACAAGGGTTTCATTCGCCCTAGCGCGTCACCTTGGGGATGTCCAGCCCTATTCATAAAGAAGAAGGATGACAGTTTAAGGTTATGTGTGGACTACCGACCTCTCAATGCGGTAACTGTTAAAAATAAATACCCCCTTCCTCGCATCGATGTACTCTTCGATCAATTAGCTGGAGCCAGAGTCTTCTCAAAGATTGATCTTCGTTCGGGATATCATCAGATCAAGATTCGCCCGTGCGATATTCCTAAGACTGCCTTCTCCACACGATATGGACTATATGAATTCTTGGTCATGTCCTTTGGACTCACAAATGCCCCTGCCTACTTCATGTATCTCATGAATTCGGTATTCATGCCCGAACTGGACAAATTCGTCGTAGTGTTCATCGACGACATCCTTATCTATTCCAAGGATGAGGAAGAGCATGCCAAGCACCTTCGCATTGTTCTTCAGCGACTCAGAGACCATCAGCTCTATGCTAAGTTTTCTAAGTGTGAGTTTTGGTTGGATACTGTAAAGTTCTTGGGTCACACGATCTCCAGTGAAGGCATAGCTGTTGACCCCAGCAAGGTACAAGAGGTGATGGATTGGAAACCCCCTACCTCTGTTCATCAGATTCGCAGTTTTCTCGGCTTAGCCGGTTACTACCGTCGCTTCATCCCGGATTTCTCTCGAATTGCTAAGCCCATGACTGAACTGTTAAAGAAGGAAGTAAAGTTTGTATGGAATGAGAAATGTGAAGAAGCCTTCCACACTCTCAGAGAGCATCTGACTACTGCACCTGTGTTAGCTCAACCCGATAACACCAAGTCATTCGATGTGTATTGTGACGCATCGGGTACTGGTCTAGGATGTGTGCTTATGCAAGAGAATCGAGTGATTGCATATGCCTCACGAGCTCTTCGGCCCCACGAACAGAAATATCCCACTCATGATCTTGAGCTTGCAGCTGTCATTCACGCTCTGAAAATATGGAGGCATTATCTCATGGGTACACAGTGCAATATCTACACGGATCATAAGAGTCTCAAGTATATCTTCACACAAGCCGATCTGAATATGAGACAACGAAGATGGTTAGAATTAATCAAGGACTATGACCTTGAAGTGCACTATCACCCCGGCAAGGCTAATGTAGTCGCGGATGCACTAAGCCGCAAGTCCCATTGCCATTGCTTATCCATGGAATCCTACAATGAGACATTGTGTGCAGAAATGAGGAAGCTTAACATGGAAATGGTTTCCCAAGGCACTCTAGATCACATCTCAGTTGAGCCCACTCTTCACGACCAAATCGTCATGGCACAACTACATGATGAAGGAATTAAGATCATCAAACAAAAACTCTCTCTAGGTGAGGAGAAGTATAAATGTTTCCGCCAGGACCATAAGGGAGTTCTATGGTTCGAAAGTCGTATAGTCGTTCCAAAGAATCGTGAACTCCGCAAGCAAATCCTTGATGAGGCGCACCTTTCCAAATTCTCTATCCACCCCGGTAGTAGCAAAATGTATCAAGACCTAAGGCAAAACTTCTGGTGGACTAGAATGAAAAGAGAAATTGCTACGTATGTCTCGGAATGTGACACGTGCCAGAGAGTAAAAGCTAGCCACTTAAAGGTAGCCGGTACACTTCAACCATTACCTATACCATCCTGGAAATGGGAAGACATAAGTATGGACTTCATCGTTGGACTACCAAACACTTCCCAGAGACATGACTCCATATGGGTTATCGTGGATAGACTCACGAAGACGGCACATTTTCTTCCGGTACACACCACCTATACCGCCAAGAAATATGCCGAGATTTACCTCGGTCGTATTGTTTGCCTACATGGGATACCTAAGACAATTATTTTCGATCGTGGTCCTCAGTTTGTAGCACGCTTCTGGGAACAACTGCAAACGTCCCTTGGTACCAAACTGATTCGCAGCTCGGCATACCATCCTCAGACTGACGGACAAATGGAAAGAGTAAACCAAATTCTTGAAGACATGCTGAGAGCCTGCGTCATTCACTATGACAAGAATTGGGACAAATGCCTACCCCTAGCAGAGTTCTCGTACAACAACAGCTATCAAACGAGTTTGAAAATGGCACCATTTGAGGCCCTGTACGGACGAAGGTGTCGAACTCCTTTGAGCTGGTCACAAACCGGAGAACGTAAAATAATTGGACCCGACCTGGTAATCGAGGCAGAGGAGAAAGTAAAAGTAATACAAGCAAATCTTAAAGCCACACAAGCCCGACAAAAGAGCTATTCTGACAAAAGGAGAAAGCCCCTAAAATTTGAAGTTGGGGATCATGTCTATCTTCGAGTTTCACCAACCAAGGGAGTGCGAAGATTTGGACTCAAAGGCAAACTAGCTCCCCGTTATATTGGTCCTTACGAAATCATTGAGAGTTGCGGACCCGTAGCCTACAAATTGCGACTGCCCCCTCAGCTCACGGCCACCCATGATGTCTTCCACGTATCTCAACTCAAGAAGTGTATTCGAGTCCCTACTGAGATTGTGGAACAACAAGAAATATCGTTAGAACCCGACCTCTCGTATGTCGGACACCCAGTTAAAATTTTGGATCGAAAAGAAAGAGAGACCAGGAGGAAAGTGATTAAAATGTATAAAGTTCAATGGAATCATCACACTGAAGAAGAAGCCACCTGGGAAACCGAGAGCTACCTAAACCAAAATTTCCCTCGGTTTCTTATCTCAACCACTGGTACGTGCACCCATATCCACACTAAGATTTACCGAATCTCGGGGCGAGATACTTGTTAAGGGGGGAAGGCTGTGACAACCCTGATAAATTGCATTTCTAAATCAATGTCATTAGCCTAACCCTATGCGTAACCAACTAATAAAATGGTGAAAAGATTTAGAACGAGTTAATTTGAAATGTAAATTGAATTTGGGCACATTTGGATACTTTTGAATTTTTAAATTAACTTTCAAACCATAAGCCAAATGAGATGTTGCCTGAAATCAAACTTGTAGAACTTTTTATTCTGAACAACTTTCATGTTCAAAAGTTTTTGAAATTCAAATTAGAAAGAGGAGAAAACGCCCTGTTTGCACCCAGCCCCCTGAAATTTTTCAAATTCTCGAATTCAGGCCCTCGCCCTCCCTTTCTCTCCCCTCCCCGCCCGACCGCCGCGCGCCAGGTGGCCGGCGACGCCTGACCGGCGCGAGGCGCCAGGCCAGTGGCCGCCTTGCCTCTCCCCCACGCGCGGTTTTGCCCCCCCCCCCCCCCCCCCCCCCCGCCGCGCTGCCCGTGAGCGTCCGCGCGTGCGCCAGCCGTGCCGCGCCCAGCCTCGCCGCCCGTCGCGCCCAACCGCCGCACCCCGCCGTGCCACCCCGGCTCCCGCGCCCCGCCCGTCGCTGCGCCTGCGCTCCGCCCGAGCCGCTGCAGCAACTGCTCCCCAATCCGCACGCCGCGCTATCTCCTCGCGCCCGCGCCAAAATCCCGGCCGCCCAGTCGCCCGCGCCCGCTCGCCGCACGCCGCGCCGGCGTTCTGCTGCCGCCCGCCGTGGCCAGTGCCGCGCCGTGCCGTGCCTCCGCCCCGCGCGTCGCCCAGGCCCCACCACACCCCCTCCTGACCCTATAAAAGCCGCGCCCCCGGCCGCCCGCGCGAGCCACGCACCCAGAACGCCTCGCCGTCGCCATTGCTGCCGCCGAGCGCCGCCCGCCCGTGGACAGCCCTCCACCGCCGCCCACCGCCCAAATTGAAGCTTCAGCCACCACTACATCATCCCCCTGAAGCTCGCCGACCCGCCCAACGCCGCCCAGAACCACCGGAGCGCCGCCGCCCCTGCTCGCCGTGGGCAGCTCGACCCCGACCTCCTCCATCCAAGCCAAGCCCCTGAGCAGCTTCCCCACGCGCCACTGAAGCTCGCTGACCGGACCAGGCCGCCCCAAGCCCGCCGGAGCACCGCCGTCGACGCCGCCTCTGCTCCAACGCCGGCGAGCCCTTCCCGGCCGCCCCCCACCTGAACAACACCCCCACGAGGTAGCCCTCGCACCCCTGAACCTTCCCCGACCCTCACCCCTCGCCGCCGGCGAGCCCCTCGCCGGAATTTCGGCCGGCCGCCGTACCCGAGCCGCCCGAGGACCCAATTGCAAGAATTTAAATCTTTAGAAGGGTCTGCGTGTAAGATTCAAGGACCTAGTTGTGAAAGAAAGTTTCAAATCTAGATTCAAATTCAGTGAACTTGTAAAATCCATATAAATTCGTAGAAAATTCAGAAAAATGCAAACTCAACTGTTCTGGAATCCAAAGAACAAACTCTACCACTTTTGTTACAAAAAGTTTCTCAGAATCTCAACATATTTTGCTCTACAGTAAATGGAAGCTTTAAGGGACTTATTTTGTACCCACTGTTGTAGATCAATGCTGACCCTAAAAGGTGGACAGTGAGTTAGTTGCTTGATGTTTAGGGCTGTGTAAAAAGACCAGGGCCAAATTCCATCTCTAGCTTTACCGTTTATTAAACTTAGTTTCATACCATGTTTAAGTAGAATATTTTATCCCTGCAGTTGGGTGATGAATCACCTAATGAAACTTTTTCTCTGCTAGTGTATTGGAACCCAAATGCCAGAGAAAAATGGGGAGACTTTTTATCTCAGAGGAACCTAATTATTTGATTTATGTGCTAATAACCTATATTAAATCAAGAAAATAGTATCTTAGCTTGGAAAATTCTCAAATGTTTACTAGGAGATACCCCATGGTAGAGGTTGCTGTGTGAAAAGTTTCATGGACAAAAACCCTGTGGATGATCCTGTAAAAGTAAATCCTTGAATAACCTAGGTGTGTAATGTCATATTTTCTATGCTCTGAAAACTGCATAATAAATCCTACAAAAATTACAGTAGCTCCTGCACGATGAATGGAAAACCCTATAAAAATCTTAGACTCAGTTGTTGCACCAGTTGTCCTGTACAAAAAGAACAAAAGTCTAACAGCAACTATGTAATATATTTTTCATAATTAATCTGTTACATAAAATTGTCTGAAAATTTTACAGTAAGCACATCTTTCCCCGAGTGCCTAAATCCAAAATTTCATGACCAGAAACTATCCACTGTAGTAATTACACTTAAATCATGTCGATTACCATTACCACGACTTAAACTTGTGCCTTCATGTAGAATCGACGACTCTCGCCGACGGAACTTACGAGCTGGTGCCCGCGTCCGAGAGTGAGCAGCGTGAAGCTCAACTGAATCTAACTGAAGCTCTTGAAGACCCGATCCCAAGTTCGGAAGAGCCCCAAGCTAACTGGGAAGGCAAGCCCCGGAGCATAACCCATTTCTTTCCTAAATTATGCAACTCATTACTCTCTGCTTGTGCATTAAGTTTATAGAAGTTGAATGAAAACTTAGTTGCATGATGTTAGGAACCCATGCTTGAAAACTAGATGTAAGGATCGATAGAATGCTGTGCTAATAGGACTCCGGTAAAAGCCGAGTGATTTCCTGTCACTCGCGAGAAAATAGGAGTTGAATGTCTACTACACGCTGCAATCATAAGGACACGGACGGGCTACGGAACGATGGTTACGATTGAGGCCCGTCTGTCTAGTGAAAAATGCTAAGGGCGCAGGGTGTGGTAGTGATGGTTAAGTCTTTGAACGTACTAAACACATGCCGAGATTATGGGAATCGGTAAGCTTAAGTACCTGATTGGCCCGGCAACGGGACGGCATCCTACCCTTTGAACTTCGGTCCCATGTGCATATGGCGAGTGCAGAGAGTGGTCACGACCCGGCGCCGAACCGTGGCGTGGGGCTCTTGTACTCTCGGAGGGTAGCCCCGATCCACGACCCGGAAAGAAAGTGGAAAAGTTGCACGTGTGACTCTAGGGAGTAACCACGTGATGTGTGTTTGGGTTTCCCATGCAAGGTTAAGAAATTCGATTCGAATCGTCCGTTTCTCACGGCTATTGAGACTGCTTAACCATTTTTACCCACAGAGTAAGAAGAGGAACAATGAGGATGAATGAACTGGCTGAATGAAAATTTAATGCTTCACCATGTATGCTTTTGGATAGCTGCTTATCTAGAACGGTTAACAAAACTAGAATCTTGAGCTAAAAGTTGAAAGTAAGGACCCACTTGTAGAAGCTTTTCGGCAAAACAAACCCCTGAGCCAAAAGCCTTGCATATCTAGAGTCGGCGGAGTAGATTCCACTACTCGGGTAAGTCTTGCTGAGTATTAGTATACTCAGCCTTGCTTGTGGCTCGTTTTCAGGTGAGACCTTCGAAGATATGATTGCGAGCTTGACTTGGCCCTGCACTCTTCCCCCTGGTTGGTCGGTGGAATGGGATACGCCCCCGTCCAACGGAGATAATACCGAGTGATGTCTCGTACGGGCTTCATCGAGACATCCTTATCGTCGAGTAGCTTTCGTTGTTTTATTTTCCGCTGCAACTTAAACTCTGAGGAAACTATTTAGTGATGATCATTGAAGTACTTGGTTTCTAAAACTCAGAACTTGGTCTATAATATTTACTTATGCTAATGTTGTAATATTGCTGGAATGTGGTATTCTCTGGGCTCATCGTCGCATGAGCATTTGTATGTATGGCACTCGATCCGCTCTACCGTGGTTGTATTGGGAGGTTATACCCGACAGACCAGTGGATTACTCCGTTTGAAGTGTAAGGTTAACTGAGATTGCCTTAATGGTGATGGTTAATACACTTGAGCCGGATTAATTCAGGTGGTTCTGCCACATCATCTCTCAAGGATTCAATTCAAGGGATCGGACCTCCCGATTGATGATTATTTGAGAGATGACACTCTCCTGAAGGTTTCTACTGATAGCCCCTAGTATGCAAATTTAGTAAACTTCATGGTGGCTGGATATATACCTCCAGGAGAAGATAGAAAGAAATTGGTCCACCTCAGCAAGTATCACCTATGGGATGATCCCTATCTCTTCAAGGTCTGTGCTAATGGTTTACTCCGCTACTGCATCCCTTTTTGTGAGACTCGCAAGATTCTCGAGCATTGCCACTCCTCACCATATGGAGGGCACTACGGAGCATTCCAAACCCATGCTAAGGTTTGGCAGAGTGGATTCTTCTGGCCAAACATGTGTGGAGACACAAAGGAATTTGTGCGGCGATGCCCAAGATGTCAAAAGCACGGGAACATCAACTCCCGAGATGCTATGCCACTGAAGAGGAACCTTCAAGTGTAGATATTCGATGTCTGGGGAATTGACTTCATGGGTCCTTTCCCGATGTCAGAGCAATGCAAATACATCTGGTGGCCGTGGACTATGTGTCCAAATGGGTTGAAGCACTTCCCTGCATTGCGGCTGACTCGAAGAATTCAAAGAAGATGTTCTAGGAAATTATATTTCCTCGCTTCGGAGTTCTGAGAGTCGTGATCAGTGATGGTGGCTCACACTTCATTGATAAGACATTCAGGAAGTGTCTCAGCGAGTTGCGAGTAGACCACCGGGTTTCAACCCCATACCATCCTCAGACAAGCGGTCAAACAGAAACATCAAACAAGCAAATCAAAAACATTCTGCAGAAGACAGTTACCGCTATGGGAAAGGGATGGAGGAGCAAATTACCCGAGGCACTTTTGGGCTTACAGAACAACTTTCAAGACCTCGATAGGTATGACACCATACCAACTGGTTTATGGCAAGACTTGCCGTCTGCCGGTTGAGATTGAATACAAGTCCCATTGGGTGATCAAGAAGTGGAACACGGACCTCCAATCAGCCGGGGTGAAAAGACAAATCCAATTAGCTGAATTGGATGAACGGAGGGAAAAGGCCTACCATAGCTCCAAGCTATACAAGGAACAAACAAAAAGATGGCACGACAAGTGTATCAAGATCAAGCAATTCAAGGCGGAAGATAAGGTACTTCTCTTTCATTCTCGCGTTCATTTGTTTGGTCATGGTAAGCTTAGGAGTAAGCGGGAAGGTCCTTATCTAGTTACAAATGCAGCCGATCACGGAGCTATATCCCTCCAGGACGATGACGAAAATATTTTCAAGGCCAATGGCCAAAGGTTGAAAATATTTCTCGAGCCCGAAATACCGGAACTCGAAGAAATAGACATCTACAAGTTATCCGAGCTATAAACCCTCGTCAATGGTCATCGCAAGACCTTAAAGAGGTCGAATCCTAGGTTAGATTCTTTTCTTTCTTTTCTTTTATTTTCTTTCCTCCTTTCTAGCCAAATCCATCAAGAAAACAGGAGAGCACGAGGAGAAAAAGAACATTCGCGAAGACCGGAGCTCACACCTGACAATGTGGGGCCGTCCGGCCTCTACCAGGCCGGCCGGCTTGGCTCCGTGCCCGTTCACGTCAATTCAAATTTTGTATCGCCTTATCCGTTCTCCTCGTCGGGAATTCTGGGGGATCCGATCGCGAAACCCTCTTTTTATACCGAAAGGCCCAAGTTCAATTCAACTTCAAAGCCTTTTGCCATCAATTACCTCATGAAACCCAAACTCTCTTGAGATCACATTAATGGCTTCACAATCCTCCCCCAAGACACCGAGGTTGGAGGTGCAACCCCTAGTTTCTCCTTTGACACCTTCCAAGTCCGTGCACAACCGTGCACCTCCTAGTGGTGCAAGAATCTTCGAGCTGGTGGTTCTTGCAGAAGCCTTCTCATCACCGCCGGCAGGGCAACCGCGGCCGGCCGGCCGGCCCCATCCTGGCGCCGGGCGCCACCCCATCTCGCAAGGTCATCTCCTAGGACTCTTGGGTTAGGAGTAGTCGTGCCTTTCGGCAGGACCACACCTGAAGCCATTAAGGTGGTCGGCACGCACCTTGTTCTCTCAACATCGAGCGAACTTTGTGTGCAAGTCGAGTACCTTCAGCTGGTGGAGCCTCGGACGCACCATCACAGCCCGAACAGGGAAGAGTACTTCGGGGATGATGAGGCTAGCGAGGGTAGCAGCGAGAAGGAGGAGACTGCTGAAATTCGAGCGCTGCGAGAACAACTCGGAGCCCTCGAATTAAAGCTCAAAGATTAGGCTAGATTAGGAGTTTTTAGATTAGGATTTTGGTGCTGCTCTTTATTTCTCTTCTTTAATTTTGTTTTCAATCTTTTGTATTCCAGCAGCACCCCAAAATTTAAATTGAATAAAGAGGTTTAATTTTGATGCATGATTGCCCCGTGTGATTGATACACACTTGTGTGTCAATAACACACCCCTGGATTAACAATTCATCGAAGTGCAGCACGATTCACGGGGTACAGAACGAAACAAACCTACTATGCGAAACTGAGCGCGTTTCGAACTGGAACTGAGCCGGGCGGCTTACACCAGGGCGGCCGGCCTGAGGGTACAAGAAATGTTCAAAAGGCACGATGCACCGGCATGCTGAGACTGAGCCTGACTCGGTGGGACCTGCCCTTCGGGCAGGAGCCCCAGAGCCAGGCCGGCCAGCCTCTACTAAGCCGGCCGGCCCCACCTGGCAGCCACCAACATCGCCCTTTCTCGTCATGACGGTTTGCATCCCCTTGACCTCTATCCTTTCTGCCTTTAACTCAAATTCAAATATTTTCCTATTCAAATTAAAATTTGAAGAAAACCGGTAGAAAGAGATGAAATCCATGCTTGTGAATCAAGAATTTTCAAGTTGTATCTCGTTCGCAAAATACTCTAACCTTTGGAACTCAATGTTAGGATTGCCCAATCCTTTGCTTATTGATCCCTTCGATATAATGAATTGCGAGTATTGCCCTTTCTGAATTTCAAAGTTCTGGAGATTTAATAAATATGAGAAGGCAACCTCATTCATACTCAGGTTTGCCAAGTCCTATTCCAAAGCCATATACAAAGTCATGAGATAATTTTGATCCCTACATATTCTTTCAGTGCCCTTGAGCTCGATCAAATGCTTTCTACCTCATGAGAAATGATATGCATCCTGGCACTCATGGTCATTCACGTACACGGAAAGCCTGAAAGTCCCAAAGTGTGGTCCTCAAGCAGCACCATCTCCCTGAAAGAAAATGAAACTGAGCAAGGAAAATCATTCAGCTCGAGTCAAAAACAAAGAGAAAGAGAAAGGGGAAGATGGGAAATCTGGAGTATTTACCACCAAAGGACAGAAGCTTTCACTTGCACATGACCAAAGTTCTCGGGAAGCATAGTCCCTCAGAGACAAAGTATTTGACCCTGCAACAAAGGAGACACAGAATGAACAAAATATCCCTACCCAGAGCTCCACATTCAGCCTTAGAGAAGTAGGAGAAATGAGTGAGGCTCAGAATAATTTTCACCTCATTTCGAGTGATCGAGTGCCCTGAGTGAATGAGAGCATGCCTTGGAACGCTAAAGAAATTCTCTAGAAACTGAGAATAAGAAGGATCATACTCCGTGATGACTTGTTCTGGGAATCAATAGGTGAAACAGAAGGTGTTAGCCACCCGGAATCCAAGGTATGAGGAAAAGCTTCGAGGTATGCTTGATAATTCTTGAGGATCATGACCCTAGACTTACTTGTACCCGGGTTCTATCTCAACCCTTTTGCTTGGGATGAGCAAAGTCTAGGTGTGAGGGCGTGTTGGCGCTGTGGCAGAACCACCTAAATTAATCCGGCTCAAGTGTATTAACCATCACCATTAGGGCAATCTCGGTTAACCTTACACTTCAAACGGAGTAATCCACTGGTCTGTCGGGTAACCTCCCGATACAACCACGGTAGAGCGGATTGAAGCCATACATACAAATGCTCATGCGAAAATGAGCCCAGAGAATACCACATTCCAGCAGATATTACAAAATTATCATAAGTGAATATTACAACCCATGTTTTGAGTTTAGTAACCAAGCACTTCAGTGATCATAACCAATAAGTTCTTCAGAGTTTAAGTTGCAGCGGAAATAAGATAACGAAAGCTACTCGACGATACAGGATGTCTCGATGAAGCCCATACGAGACATCACTCAGCATTATCTCCATTGGCCGGGGGTGTATCCCATTCCACCGACCAACCAGGGGGAAGAGTGCAGGGCCAAGTCAAGCTAGCAATCATATCTTCGAAGGTCTCACCTGAAAACGAGCCACAAGCAAGGCTGAGTATACTAATACTCAGCAAGGCTTACCCGACTAGTGGGGTATACTTAGCCGACTCCTAGACATGCGAGGCTTTTGGCTTGAGGGGTTTGTTTTGCCGAAAAGCATATATAGTAGGTCCTTACTTTCAGATTTTAGCTCCAGGTTCTAGCTTTCTTTAACCATTCTAGGTAAGCAACTATCCAATATGATTCATGGTGAAGGATTAAATTTCATCCAACAAGTTTATTCATCATCATTGTTCCTCTTCTTACTCTGTGGGTAAAAGGGGTTAAGCAGTCTCAATAGCCGTGAGAAACGGACGATTCGAATCGAATTTCTTAACCTTGCAAGGGAAACCTAAACATACGTCACGTGGTTACTCACAGAGTCACACGTGCAACTTTTCCCTTCAATTCCCGCTTCACGGAACAGGCCCACCGCCCTCGACTACACCTCCCCACAGACCTCGGTACGTCGGGCTGTGGCGGCCGATGCGCCCGCCATTAGCTAGATGTGAACGAATTCAAGACAGTGGGGAGTATATTCCAGCCTCGGTTCAATCCAGTACTTAAGCTTACCGATTACCATATTCTCGGCATGTGGTTAGTACGTTCAAAGACTTAACCACCACTACCACACACTGCGGCCTTAGCATTTTTCCTAAACAGACGGGGCCTCAATCATCAACATAACATCGTACCATAGCCCCGTCCGTCAACCTTATGATTGCAGCATGTAGTAAACAATCGACTCCTAATTTCTCGCGAGTGACAGGAAATCACTCGACTTTTACCGAGTCCTATTAGCATAGCATTCTATCGAACCTTACATCTAGTGTTCAGAGCATGGGTATCTAGGATCATGCAACTAAGTTTTCAAGCAACTCCTATAAACTTAATGCACAAGTAAAGTAGAGTAATAAGTTGCATAAGTTTAGAAAATAGGGTTCATGCTCCGGGGCTTGCCTTCTTGTGAACAGTTAGCTTGGGGCTCTTCCGAACATGGGCTCGAGCCTTCAAGAGCTTCAGTTAGATGTACTTGAGCTTCGTGCTGCTCACTCTCGGACGCGGGCACCAGCTCGTACGTTCCGTCGGCGAGAGTCGTCGATTCTATATGAATGCACCAATATAAGTTATAGTGAGGGTATATGACGATTATGTTCGCTAACGTCAAAGTTGTAGTTCACAAAATAGCGATTGGGTTGTGATGTTACTTAGTTGAGATTTCTGTGGGCAATTGTTAATAGAGTAGAAAGGTACAATAAGTAACTTCGTTAAGCAAGGTGGGGTGGGTGTTCATGGGAACTTATGTTCCTCATGTAAACATTATTTAAGTGTAACTACTACAGCGAGTAGTTTCTGGTCATGAAACCTTGGATCTAGGCACATCAGGGAAAGATAAGCTTACTATAAAGTTTTCAGATGTTTTCATGCAGCAGATTAATTATGAAAAATATAATACATGGTTCCTGCAAGATTCTTGTTCTTTTTGTACAGAACAAATGGTGCAAAACTGAGACTAAGATTTCTACAGGGCTTTCATTTAATCATGCAGGAGCTACTACAATTTTTATAGGATTTATTATGCAGTTTTCAGAGCATAGTAAATATGACATTACACACCTAGGTTATTCAAGGATTTATTTTTACAGGACCCTACACAGGGTTTTTGTCCAAGAAACATTTTACACAGAAACCACTACCACTGAGAAGCTTCTAGTAAAAATATGAGAATTTTCCAAGCTAAGATACTATTTTCTTGATTTAATGTATGTTATTAGAACATAAATCAAATAAATAGGTTCCTGTGAGATAAAAAGTTGCTAAATTTTTCTGTGGCATCTAGGTACCATTACACCAGTACAGAAAAAGTTTCATTAGGTGAATCACAACCTAACTGCAGGGACAATTAACTCTATCCAAACATGGTATGAAACTAAGTTTAATAAACAGTGCAGATAGAGATGGAATTTGGGCCTGATCTTTTTACATTGGCTTATACAACAAGTAAATCTCCTACTGTAAAATTTTCAGGACCAGCACTTGTCTACAATAATGGTTGTGAATAAAGGTCATTAAACAGCCTATTTAATTTAGAGCATAAATTAGCTAGAATCTGAGGAGATGCATGTAACAAAAGTTATGGAGTTTGTCCTAAAGGTTTCAGAACAGTTGAGTTTGCATTTTTCTGAATTTTCTACGATTTTATATGAATTTTACAAGTTCACTGATTTTGAATCTAGGTTTGAATCTTTCTTTTACAACTGGTCCTTGAATCTTACGTGCAGACCCTTCTAAAGATTTCAATTACTGCAATTGGGTCCTCGGGCGGCTCGGGTACGGTGGCCGGCCAAAATTCCGGCGAGGGGCTCGCCGGCGGCGAGGGGTGAGGGCCGGGGAAGGATCAGGGGTGCGAGGGCTACCTCGTGGGGGTCTTGTTCGGGTGGGGGACGGCCGGGAATAGCTCGCCGGCGTTGGAGCAGGGGTGGCGGCGGCGGTGGTACGCGTCAACGGCGGTGCTCTGACGGGCTTGGGGCGGTCTGGTCTGGATGGGGAGCTTCAGTGGCGCGTGGGGAAGCTGCTCGGGTGCTTGGCTTGGGCGGAGGAGGTCGGAGTCGAGCTGTCCGCGATGGCTAGAGGCGGCAGCGGCGGTGACAGCGCGGGCGGCGGTGCTCCGGTGGTCCTGGGCGGCGTTGAGCGGGTCGGTGAGCTCCGGTGGGATGATGTAGTGGTGGCTGGCACTTCAATTTGGGCAGGAGGCGGCTGTGGAAGGCTGTCCACGAGCGGGTGGAGCTTAGCGGCGACAATGGCGGCGGCGGGGTGCACTGGTTGCTGGTGGCTCGCGCGGGCGGCCTGGGGCGACTTTTATAGGGGCAGGAGGGAGGTAGGGGTGTCGGGCGACGCGCTGGGGCGGAGGCACGGCGATGGCGCGGGGTTGGCCGCGGTGGGCGGCTCGGTTCACCGGCGCGGCGTGCGGAGGGCGGGAGCGCGCGACTGGGCGCCGGAGATTTGCGTGGGGGAGTGGAGATATCGCGGCACGGGGATTGGAGGGCAGCTGCAGCAGCGGCTCGGGCGGGCGGCAAGCGCAGCGACGGGCGGGTCGCGCCGGGCGGGGCGGCACGGCGCGGCGCGGCCGTTGGGCGCGACGGGCGGCGAGCAGGGGCGCGGCTGGCGTGGCGCGCGCGGCGAGCGTGGAATGGGCAGCGCGGCGGTGGGGGGGGGTGGGGCAAAGCCGGGCTTGGGGGCGAGGGCCGGCGGCCACTGGCCTGGCGGCTCGCGCCGGTCAGGCATCGCCGGCCACCTGGCCGGGATGTCGGGCGGGGAGGGGAGAGAGAGAAGGGACGAAGGACCTTTTTGCGAGAATTTGAAAAGTTCCAGGGGGCTGGTTGCAAACAGGATGTTTTCTCCACTTTCTAATTTGAATTTCAAATACTTTTGAACATGAAAGTTGTTCAGAATAAAAAGTTCTACAAGTTTGGTTTCAGGCAACACTTCATTTGGCTTGTGGTTTGAAAGTTAATTTAAAAATTTGAAGGTATTCATATGTGCCCAAATTAAATTGTAATTTCAACTTAACTTGTTTTAATCCTTTTATTAGTTGATTAAGCATAGGGTTGGTTTAATGACATTGCCTTAGGAACGTAATTTATCAGGGTTGTTACAGCCTTCCCCCCATAACAAGAATCTCGCCCCGAGATTCGGTACATCTTAGTGTGGACATGGGTGCACATACCAGTGGTTGAGATAAGAAAACCAGGGAAATTTTGGTTTAGGTAGCTCTCGGTTTCCCAGGTGGCTTCTTCTTCAGTGTGATGATTCCATTGAACTTTATACATTTTAATCACTTTCCTCCTGGTCCCTCTTTCTTTTCGATCCAAAATTTTAACCGGGTGTTCGACATACAAGAGGTCGGGTTCTACCAATATTTCTTGTTGTTCCACAATCTCGGTAGGGACTCGAATACACTTCTTGAGTTGAGATACGTGGAAGACATCATGGGTGGCCGTGAGGTGAGGGGGCAGTCGTAATTTGTAGGCTACGGGTCCGCAGCTCTCAATGATTTCGTAAGGACCAACATAACGGGGAGCTAGTTTGCCTTTGATTCCGAATCTTTGCACTCCCTTGGTTGGTGAAACTCGAAGATAGACATGATCGCCAACTTCGAATTTTAGGGGCTTTCTCCTTTTGTCGGAATAGCTCTTTTGCCGGGCTTGTGCGGCTTTAAGATTTGCTTGTATTACTTTTACTTTCTCCTCCACCTCGATTACCAGGTCGGGTCCAATTATTTTACATTCTCCGGTTTGTGACCAGCTCAAAGGAGTTCGACACCTTCGTCCGTACAGGGCCTCAAATGGTGCCATTTTCAAACTTGTTTGATAGCTATTGTTGTACGAGAACTCTGCTAGGGGTAGGCATTTGTCCCAACTCTTGTCATAGTGAATGACGCAAGCTCTCAGCATGTCTTCAAGAATTTGGTTTACTCTTTCCGTTTGTTCGTCAGTCTGAGGATGGTATGCTGAGCTGCGAATCAGTTTCGTACCAAGAGACGTTTGCAGTTGCTCCCAAAAGCGTGCTACAAACTGAGTACCACGATCCGAAATAATTGTCTTAGGTATTCCATGTAGGCAAACAATACGATCGAGGTAAATCTCGGCATATTTCTTGGCAGAATAGGTGGTGTGTACCGGAAAGAAATGTGCCGTCTTTGTGAGTCTATCAACGATAACCCATATGGAATCATATTTCTGGGAAGTGTTTGGTAGTCCAATGATGAAGTCCATACTTATGTCTTCCCACTTCCAGGATGGTATAGGTAACGGTTGAAGTGTACCGGCTAATTTCAAGTGGCTAGCTTTTACTCTCTGGCACGTGTCGCATTCTGAGACATACGTAGCAATTTCTCTTTTCATTCTAGTCCACCAGAAGTTTTGCCTTAGGTCTTGATACATTTTGCTACTGCCGGGGTGGATAGAGAATTTGGAAAGATGTGCCTCATCGAGAATTTGCTTGCGGAGTTCATGATTCTTCGGAACGACTATACGACTTTCGAACCATAGAACTCCCTTATGGTCCTGGCGGAAACATTTATACTTCTCCTCACCTAGAGAGAGTTTTTGTTTGATGATCTTAATTCCTTCATCATGTAGTTGTGCCATGACAATTTGGTCGTGAAGAGTGGGCTCAACTGAGATGTGATTTAGAGTGCCTTGGGAAACCATTTCCATGTTAAGCTTCCTCATTTCTGCACACAATGTCTCATTGTAGGATTCCATGGATAAGCAATGGCAATGGGACTTGCGGCTTAGTGCATCCGCGACTATATTAGCCTTGCCGGGGTGGTAGTGCACTTCAAGGTCATAATCCTTGATTAATTCTAGCCATCTCCGTTGTCTCATATTCAGATCGGCTTGTGTGAAGATATACTTGAGACTCTTATGATCTGTGTAGATGTTGCACTGTGTACCCATGAGATAGTGCCTCCATATTTTCAGAGCGTGAATGACAGCTGCAAGCTCAAGATCATGAGTGGGATAATTCTGTTCGTGGGGCCGAAGGGCTCGTGAGGCATATGCAATCACTCGATTCTCTTGCATAAGCACACATCCTAGACCAGTACCCGATGCGTCACAATATACATCGAATGACTTTGTATTATCGGGTTGAGCTAACACAGGTGCAGTAGTCAGATGCTCTCTGAGAGTGTGGAAAGCTTCTTCACATTTCTCATTCCATACAAACTTTACTTCCTTCTTTAACAGTTCAGTCATGGGCTTAGCAATTCTAGAGAAATCCGGGATGAAGCGACGGTAGTAACCGGCTAAGCCGAGAAAACTACGAATCTGATGAACAGAGGTAGGGGGTTTCCAATCCATCACCTCTTGTACCTTGCTGGGGTCAACAGCTATGCCTTCGCTGGAGATCGTGTGCCCAAGAACTTTACAGTATCCAACCAGAATTCACACTTAGAAAACTTAGCATAGAGCTAATGGTCTGTGAGTCGCTGAAGAACAATGCGAAGGTGCTTGGCATGCTCTTCCTCATCCTTGGAATAGATAAGGATGTCGTCGATGAACACTACGACGAATTTGTCAAGTTCGGGCATGAATACCGAATTCATGAGATACATGAAGTAGGCAAGGGCATTTGTGAGTCCAAAGGACATGACCAAGAATTCATATAGTCCATATCGTGTGGAGAAGGCAGTCTTAGGAATATCGCACGGGCGAATCTTGATCTGATGATATCCCGAACGAAGATCAATTTTTGAGAAGACTCTGACTCCAGCTAATTGATCGAAGAGTACATCGATACGAGGAAGTGGGTATTTATTTTTAACAGTTACCGCATTGAGAGGTCGGTAGTCCACACATAATCTTAAACTGTCATCCTTTTTCTTTACAAAAAGGGCCGGACATCCCCAAGGTGACGTGCTAGGGCGAATAAAACCTTTGTCCAGTAGTTCTTGGAGTTGAATTTTCACCTCTACCAATTCTTTAGGGGGCATCCTATATGGTCTTTTGGATATAGGTGCAGTGCCTGGCTACAGTTCAATAACGAACTCAATGTCCCTATCTGGTGGCATTCCGGGTAAGTCATCCGGGAAGACATCGGCATACTCGCATACCACGGAATATTCTCTAGGTTGATCCCTTCCATCACGAAAGCACAAGAATTTGTGCACTCCCGTAACGGTAGGTAAAGGGTAGTGGTTCCGTGACTAGGTGAATTTATCTCAACGGCTCGGGAAGAAAGGTCCAGTGTGACTCCGTGCATAGTCATCCAGTTCATTCCCAAAATGATATCCATGCCGTCAAGGGGTAAAAGGACAAGGTCTGTGTTGACGACTTTACTCCCCAATTTTATCGGTACCAGCCTTATTATCTGGTTGGAAGCAATTTTCCCACCCGGTGTTGAGATCATATACGACCCTTTGGTGTGACAAACATTCAAGCCTACTTTTGCACCAAACTTTGCACTAATGAAACTATGTGATGCACCAGAATCAAACAATATGACTGCAGGCTTGTTATGGATAGAGAATGTACCCGTCATCACTGGTGCTCCTTCAGGAAGTTCTGCAAGGGTGGTGAAGTTGATCCGTCCTTGTTTGACCTGGAGGGTCTGCCTCTTGCCTTTGTTCTTATTGTTCTGGTTAGAGTCCTGGCCCTGATTTGGCAGCCTGGGTTGAGGGCATTTGCGAGCGAAATGACCGGAACTCCCGCATTTGAAACAACGATTGGTGATGCTCGGTCGAAGAAACTGCTGAGTAGCGTGCCGGGGTCCAGTTTGTTGAGGCATAGGGGGTCGTACAACACCTTGTTGCTGCGGGGGTCTGGCAATCCATCTCCCTGGCTGAGGGGCCCTTGGTGGAGCTGTGGGTGCGGCATTTTGCACGATGCGATACCTTGGTGGCTGAGCACTTGAAGGTCCAGCGGGTGCCTTTCTCTTCTTCTCTGCCCGGTGTGCCATGATACAGTCTTCCTGGGTAATGGCCATATTGACCAATTCGTTGTAGGTGTCAGCCCTGACTAGGTTCAGACGCTCCTTGAGCTTGGTGGTTAGTCCTCTGCGGAAACGATCACGCTTCTTGGCATCTGTGTCTGCGTGATATCCCGCGTATTGGCACAGGTTGTTGAAGGCTTGAGCATACTGAAGTACAGTGCGGTTACCTTGAGTGAGAGCTAAAAACTCATTTAGCTTTCTTTCCATGAGACCTTCGCGAATATGGTGTGCCCGAAACGCAGTCTTGAATTCATCCCAGGTGACAATGTGATCAGCGGGGAGCATAGCAAAATAGTGGTCCCACCATAGGCGAGCCGTACCGCGAAGCTGCTGCGCGGCAAAGCGGGCTTTGTTGGCCTCAGAGCATGGGGCCACAAGTAGGGTGAACTTGGATTCGATTGTGCGAATCCAAGCGTCTGCGTCCAAAGGTTCCTCTGTCTTATGGAACAAGGGCGGCTGGGTCCCCAGAAAATCCGTATATCCTGCAGCTTGGGGGTGGTGGACATTTTGCCCATCCCGCTGGTGGCGTTGCTGTCCTTGCACCAGCTGACGCAGCAGCTCGGTTTGAGCGGCCATCACTTCCACCAAACTGGGCGGGGGTGGTGGCGATTGTCGCGGTCTGCTGCCACCGGCACCAAAACCCTCGGGGTTGCCACGTGTTGATCCAACCATCTGGAACGTGAAAGGTTACCCTTAGCAACGCGATCCATATTACTTCCTCGATTCATATCCAAAAATTCTCAAATTTCACCAGAATACTCCTAAGGTAATTGTGCACCACTTTTCTATTCAACACTTTGGCTGGATTAGGCTCTAAGATGGCTGTTCCCTTAAGGTCTCACTTCTCTGTCTACCCAGAATTTTCAGTGAACAGAGGGCTAATGTTTCGTGCACCAGGGAAAATCTACCTGGCCAAAATTTACCAAATTTTAACAGCAGCTACCTGGGTAAATTTGGAACAAGTTTTGTGTTGTACTCTTTTACAGAAAACTGTAGGAAGGGGGCCTAAAAATTTAAGGGGCAGAAGTGCTTATTCTGGACAGAAATATGACATTCCATAGTTTCTGTTAGTTCTTACTACCCATATGTCCAGAATTTTTCGTATTTAGACTGGAGGTAGAATACGGATTTTGGAACAAAAACTTTCAACCTGAGTTTCTTCAGAAAGGGTCATTTTCTCAGCTTAATAATTTCATCTTTTCGGATAAGGCGGAAAGTGACCGGTTTGCTAGATAATCCTTATGCAAAATCACACTTAGATACGCAAGAACCTTACCACTCTCATTCAACGCATTTTCAATTTCAGATATATATGGTCATGATACATGCACCTCCTATTCGTCCTCACAAAATAAAATAATTGCCAAATAACTTTTGGTCTTACGAGATAGTTTCGGTGGCATACATGATACGCCTCTCACTATAATAGCTAGTCGAGATTTTCTAACCGTTCTTTAACTTATCGTAATCGCGGTTAGTGTACCTGCAGAAGATTGACAAAGCATATATATTTCATGAACCTTTCATGCCAGCACTCATGAAAGCGTCCGTATTCATTACCGTTTACTTATAGAAACGATATCTGTACAATTTCCGCCGTACAGACGACGTTAACATACGCTATCGAGATAGCGTATTCACGGGGGTACCGTCATGAGACGGGGGTATGAACAGCGATCGCCATACCTTGCGCCAAACCTTCTACTCCTAATATATTCAACTAACAGTTGGCATATTGGCAGCACCTCAAGTAAGCCACTGCTTGAGGGCAGCGTTCGGTTCGCATCACCGACAGGAAGGCCAAGCTCTCTCAGTTGGCTGAGGCGTCTTACCTTCTTACCTTAGCGATGAGTGCATCGTTACGGAATTTAAGGGTCGATTGTGCATAAAAGTAAGTTTTGACAGAAAGTAATGTGCTGGAAGTCAGTTGATAATATATAGAAGTTAGATAGCCACCTAGTAACTTTCCCAATAATCCCTTAGGGATTTACGAACTAGGCACCATCCTTAACGAACCAACGCATTTTCGCAACACATCCTTCTAGTCAAGTTTTAGGAAAACGAGTTTTTAAGGCTTGTCGCATTCTCTGGCGTATGCATTTCGGCTCTGGTGCCAGCTGTTACCAGCTGTGGCACCAGCTATGGCTCTGATACCAGCTGTGGCAGAACCACCTGAATTAATCCGGCTCAAGTGTATTAACCATCACCATTAGGGCAATCTCGGTTAACCTTACACTTCAAACGGAGTAATCCACTGGTCTGTCGGGTAACCTCCCGATACAACCACGGTAGAGCGGATCGAAGCCATACATACAAATGCTCATGCGAAGATGAGCCCAGAGAATACCACATTCCAGCTGATATTACAAAATTATCATAAGTGAATATTACAATGAGTTTAGTAACCAAGCACTTCAGTGATCATAACCAATAAGTTCTTCAGAGTTTAAGTTGTAGCGGAAATAAGATAACGAAAGCTACTCGACGATACAGGATGTCTTGATGAAGCCCATACGAGACATCACTCGGCATTATCTCCATTGGCCGGGGGCGTATCCCATTCCACCGACCAACCAGGGGGAAGAGTGCAGGGCCAAGTCAAGCTAGCAATCATATCTTCGAAGGTCTCACCTGAAAACGAGCCACAAGCAAGGCTGAGTATACTAATACTCAGCAAGGCTTACCCGACTAGTGGAGTATACTTAGCCGACTCCTAGACATGCGAGGCTTTTGGCTAGAGGGGTTTGTTTTGCCGAAAAGCATATATAGTAGGTCCTTACTTTCAGATTTTAGCTCCAGGTTCTTGCTTTCTTTAACCATTCTAGGTAAGCAACTATCCAATATAATTCATGGTGAAGCATTAAATTTCATCCAACAAGTTTATTCATCATCATTGTTCCTCTTCTTACTCTGTGGGTAAAAGGGGTTAAGCAGTCTCAATAGCCGTGAGAAACGGACGATTCGAATCGAATTTCTTAACCTTGCAAGGGAAACCTAAACACACGTCACGTGGTTGCTCACAGAGTCACACGTGCAACTTTTCCCTTCAATTCCCGCTTCATGGAACAGGCCCACCGCCCTCGACTACACCTCCCCACAGACCTCGGTACATCGGGCTGTGGCGGCCGATGCACCCGCCATTAGCTAGATGTGAACGAATTCAAGACAGTGGGGAGTATATTCCGGCCTCGGTTCAATCCAGTACTTAAGCTTACCGATTACCATATTCTCGGCATGTGGTTAGTACGTTCAAAGACTTAACCACCACTACCACACACTGCGGCCTTAGCATTTTTCCCTAAATAGACGGGGCCTCAATCATCAACATAACATCGTACCATAGCCCCGTCCGTCGACCTTATGATTGCAGCATGTAGTAAACAATCGACTCCTAATTTCTCGCGAGTGACAGGAAATCACTCGACTTTTACCGAGTCCTATTAGCATAGCATTCTATCGAACCTTACATCTAGTGTTCAGAGCATGGGTACCTAGGATCATGCAACTAAGTTTTCAAGCAACTCCTATAAACTTAATGCACAAGTAAAGTAGAGTAATAAGTTGCATAAGTTTAGAAAATAGGGTTCATGCTCCGGGCTTGCCTTCTTGTGAACAGTTAGCTTGGGGCTCTTCCGAACTTGGGCTCGGGCCTTCAAGAGCTTCAGTTAGATGTACTTCAGCTTCGTGCTGCTCACTCTCGGACGCGGGCACCAGCTCGTACGTTCCATCGGCGAGAGTCGTCGATTCTATATGAATGCACCAATATAAGTTATAGTGAGGGTATATGACGATTATATTCGCTAACGTCAAAGTTGTAGTTCACAAAATAGCGATTGGGTTGTGATGTTACTTAGTTGAGATTTCTGTGGGCAATTGTTAATAGAGTAGCAAGGTACAATAAGTAACTTCGTTAAGCAAGGTGGGGTGGGTGTTCATGGGAACTTATGTTCCTCATGTAAACATGATTTAAGTGTAACTACTACAGCGAGTAGTTTCTGGTCATTAAACCTTGGATCTAGGCACATCAGGGAAGGATAAGCTTACTGTAAAATTTTCAGATGTTTTCATGCAGCAGATTAATTATGAAAAATATAATACATGGTTGCTGCTAGATTTTTGTTCTTTTTGTACAGAACAAATGGTGCAAAAACTGAGACTAAGATTTCTACAGGGCTTTCATTTAATCATGCAGCAGCTATTGTAATTTTTATAGGATTTATTATGCAGTTTTCAGAGCATAGTAAATATGACATTACACACCTAAGTTATTCAAGGATTTATTTTTACAGGACCCTACACATGGTTTTTGTCCAAGAAACTTTTTACACAGAAACCACTACCACTGAGTATCTTCTAGTAAAAATATGAGAATTTTCCAAGCTAAGATACTATTTTCTTGATTTAATGTATGTTATCTAGGTACCATTCCAACAGTACAGAAAAAGTTTCATTAGGTGAATCGCAACCTAACTGCAGGGACAATTAATTCAATCCAAACATGGTATGAAACTAAGTTTAATAAACAGTGTAGATAGAGATGGAATTTGGGCCTGATCTTTTTACATTGGCTTATACAACAAGTAGATCGCCTACTGTAAAATTGTCAGGATCAGCACTTGTCTACAACAATGGTTGTGAATAAAGGTCATTAAACAGACTATTTAATTTAGAGCATAAATTAGCTAGAATCTGAGGAGATGCATGTAACAAAACTTGTGGAGTTTGTCCTAAAGGTTCCAGAACAGTCGAGTTTGCATTTGTCTGAATTTTCTACGATTTTATATGAATTTTACAATTTCACTGATTTTGAATCTAGGTTTGAATCTTTCTTTTACAACTGGGTCCTTGAATCTTACGTGCAGACCCTTCTAAAGATTTCAATTACTGCAATTGGGTCCTCGGACGGCTCGGGTACGGTGGCCGGCCAAAATTCCGGCGAGGGGCGCGCCGGCGGCGAGGGGTGAGGGCCGGGGAAGGATCAGGGGTGCGAGGGCTACCTCGTGGGGGTCTTGTTCGGGTGGGGGACGGCCGGGAATAGCTCGCCGGTGTTGGAGCAGGGGCGGCGGCGGCGGCGGTACGCGTCAACGGCGGTGCTCCGGCGGGCTTGGGGTGGTCTGGTCTGGACGGGGAGCTTCAGTGGCGCGTGGGGAAGCTGCTCGGGTGCTTGGCTTGGGCGGAGGAGGTCGGAGTCGAGCTGTCCGTGATGGCCAGAGGTGGCGGCGGCGGGTGACAGCGCGGGCGGCGGTGCTCCGGTGGTCCTGGGCGGCGTTGAGCGGGTCGGTGAGCTCCGGTGGGATGATGTAGTGGTGGTTGGCACTTCAATTTGGGCAGGAGGCGGCTGTGGAAGGCTGTCCACGAGCGGGTGGAGCTCAGCGGCGACAATGGCGGCGGCGGGGTGCTCTGGTTGCTGGTGGCTCGCGCGGGCGGCCTGGGGCGACTTTTATAGGGGCAGGAGGGAGGTAGGGGTGCCGGGCGACGCGCGGGGGTGGAGGCACGGCGATGGCGCGGGGTTGGCCGTGGTGGGCGGCTCGGTTCACCGGCGCGGCGTGCGGAGGGCGGGAGCACGTGACTGGGCGCCGGAGATTTGCATGGGGGAGTGGAGATATCGCGGCACGGGGATTGGAGGGCAGCTGCAGCAGCGGCTCGGGCGGGCGGCAAGCGCAGCGACGGGCGGGTCGCGGCGGGCGGGGCGGCGCGGCGCGGCGCGGCCGTTGGGCGCGACGGGCAGCGAGCAGGGGCGCGCGGCGAGCGTGGACTGGGCAGCGCAACGGTGGGGGGGGGGGGGGGGGGGGCAAAGCCGGGCTTGGGGCGAGGGCCGGTGGCCACTGGCCTGGCGGCTCGCGCCGGTCAGGCATCGTCGGCCACCTGGCCGGGATGTCGGGCGGGGAGGGGAGAGAGAGAAGGGATGAAGGACCTTTTTGCGAGAATTTGAAAAGTTCCAGGGGGCTGGTTGCAAACAGGATGTTTTCTCCACTTTCTGAACATGAAAGTTGTTCAGAATAAAAAGTTCTACAAGTTTGGTTTCAGGCAACACTTCATTTGGCTTGTGGTTTGAAAGTTAATTTAAAAATTTGAAGGTATTCATATGTGCCCAAATTAAATTTGAATTTCAACTTAACTTGTTTTAATCCTTTTATTAGTTGATTAAGCATAGGGTTGGTTTAATGACATTGCCTTAGGAACGTAATTTATCAGGGTTGTTACAGGCGGTCGATATTGATAATTTTTACCGCAAAAATTTCTCCTGTTGCTATGGTTTTCAAGCTCATATCAAGTTAGAACTAACCACACTGACAAGTTCCACAAGTTTTGGTGATTATTTCATTTCAGGAACAAAGTGTTAGAAAATGAGCCAAAGTAGGACAAAACCCAGGCCGACCCGCCTCCCCTATGCCGGCCGGCCTGCCACCTCAACCAATGGCCACGTCACTAATCCAGGAGCTCAGAAACACACTCAGAAGGATCACTGTTCATGCACATTAAGTCGGTTTGATCCGAGGACCCGAAAGGCTCCACCCACGGATTCAAGGGCCCATCTGCATGTCCTGAACAATTGCTTAACCGAAAAGCAATTGTTACCAACCTCAGGAGGCAATCAGGAGCGTCCACACGAAAGGCAGTGCCCGATGACGGCATCCCCAGGCCGGCCAAATGAGAGCTTGAGCAAGAGCAAGAGCTAGGAAAGGAGCCGGGGTTTTCTTGGTCCTTCTCCACTTGTATCCACCTCAGGGGAATATTTATTAAAGTAAGTTCCTTGCTTATCTTCAGTGTCTAGCTAGTTCTTCTCTTACTTTCAGTACCTAGCTAGTTCACTTATTTGATCTGCGGGATCCCTTGTCTGTGTGGCTCAGCTTTGTCTGGCCATTTGGGGTTTCTTCTTGCCTTAACGTGAGGCGGAAGTCAGTAACTTGATAGTTGAAGCGTGGTGCTTAGGCTTGATAGTTATCTTGGGTTGTGTTCCACCCCACGGAACCGCTGTGGTAGGCGGCAGGTGGTGACAGCCCTGTCCGTCCTTTGTAGTCCACCACGTTTGGGTGTTTTCATAGCAGTAGATTATTGGCCGAGTTGGACTCCCCATTTCTCCCTCAGTCTATAGTCCTTTCGCCCCAGCCGCCGAAGCAGATCAAGTTAGTTTAACTACTAGTTATCTAGGTTACGAGTTGGCTAACTGAAGTTAAGCCCTCTACCCTCTTACCCCCTCTCTTTAGGTGGGTCCGGTTGAATAGTTCTAGGATTAGTTGCGTCTACTATTCCTTAGATTCGATATCCCAGGTAAACTCCCTGGTGAAAGCTACATTGGTATCCGTGCGCTTGCGGATTAGTTTGTACAGGCTAAGGAGTGCCAACACCCACCGACCTTGGGAGGATCAGGTTGATCTTCCCGCCAAAATGCACCTGGACATCTTCCAGGGAGGGTGCGGCCACACCAGGGGGTCGGCCGACTCCCTTCTGCCACCTCTGGCCACCGCCGTTGACTAGGGCACTGGTAGGTGGGCCTGGCTTTATCCCTTGGGTGCTTGCCGCCTTTCTACGTAGGTTGGGCTGTCATGTGGGCCTCCCTTGTAAGTGTGATGAAGAAAGTAGTCTTTTATGCATTTATTTATGTATGTTTTATATATTTCTCCTTGTCTTTCATGTATGGGTTCCTGCACATCACAACTCACCAAAACTTGTAGAGATTGTTAGAATAAAGTCATATAACTAAGTTTGGTGATTTGTTTTGATAAGAATGTTGCAAGAGTTGACGGTTGTTTTTAGGGCTTAAGCACCATCAACAACCGCTTGATTACCAAGTCATACGAGAAGAAGAAGAGATCTGTTGGGTCGTCGTCTGATGTTCCACAGCTCAGAACCCAAAAGAAGCAATCAATTGAACCGCTCGTGGTGCTACCAACAGTACAACAAGGGCTAATTGAGTTTCCAGTGAGCTCGCGTCTCTCGGCGGCTCAGGTTGCAGGCGGTAAAATTGAAAGTCACCCCATAGTTCCAAGATGGACATTTGAGTTGAAGAAAACCCTTGTTCCCCCGGAAATCATACCTGAGCTTCCAACGCTGTTGCGCAGGTTACATGATCGGTACATGCTCGCGGCTTCCAATAACGACATTATTTGGGGCGTACTGATTAAAGATGACGATTACTTTCGTGGTGAGGATGTGATGTGGTTGTATTTCAAAGAATTATACCATCTGTACCATCAAGACGCCCTCGACATCAGTTTCGTCAGCACCTTTATTCTGTAAGTGGTATTCTTCAATTTTAATTTATGTAATAAGCTTATCTTTTTACATGCCCTCAATATATTCCTGCTTTTTTCTTTTGTATTATACGCAGGATGGAGATTCAAACTTGCAGAAAGAACGGCTACATTCACTTGGGCTTCATCGACCCAATGGTTGTGAATTGCGTGACTCTACATGACAACCCTAAAGAAACATACGAAAACTTATACAAGTTCCTACGCATTCAGCATTACAAGCAAAATATTTTGTTTCCTTACAACTTTAAGTGAGTGTTTCCTGCCATGTAACGCCTTTGGCTTTTGTATAATTGAACTTTTTTAACCCTAACAAAAATTGGTTCTGTATAATTTTGCAGAAATCACTGGATACTATGTATAATTCGTGACATGCGATTAGCGATTATTATGGACTCGTTAAGGAAAGATCTAGAAGATTACAAAGACACGACCAAGATGTTGAAAAGCTAATTACAAATTATGATAATTCCTGACATGTGCTTAGCGATAAATATATTTATCTGTTTCTCGGTCATGCAATGTTTGGAGAAAGTTAAGTAAAAAATATCCAAATGATTTCACAGGCTAACTTAGATTGAAGATAACTTTCCGGTACCTACTTGGATGCTTGATTGAACGCTTCATATGTTTCATTATATTTTCATATGGACATCTAATGACTTATTTTATCTTAAAGTGTTTGAGGTGGGCATAGGGTAATAATTTATGCCCATACTATGTTTGGGAGTTCCTTCACAATTTGGTAGGTACTTACAAGACATATAATGCTAGGGAAGTAGAAGTAAGTAATAAATAACATTTCCTAATATTTTAGCTAATTAATGTTACAAATTATTATAATTGATATTGTTCACTTCTTAATAGGTATCAAGGATGCGGATCAGCTCATTCCACAGGAAAGAGTTTTGGCGATTCAAGAAGCCCTGGCAGGATTTATTAATGAACAAGTCATCAGTCCAAATGGTAAATTGTACTACGATGGGCACGTCCTTGATTCTAGTAGTAAATATAGCATAGATGCATGATAGATAAAAGTTTGATTCACTTGGTATGTATATGTATATATCTATGTTTCACTTTGTTGCACTTTATTAGAACCCGTTGAATCCACTTTGTATATATATATTGTACGTATTTCATACTCACATCGAACAAGCGTGTAGGAGTGTATTGCAGTAATATAACAGACTTCTTAATTTCGAATATGAAAATATAATTGAAATAAAAAAATGTATGGAATGGAAAATAGAAAAAATAAAAAAAAGAAGGGGACCTTTAGCCTTGGTTGGTAACAACAACCGGGACTAAAGGTTGCCCCTGCCACGCCGTGGCGCAGAGCACCTTTAGTCCCGGTTGGTGTTACCAATCGGGACTAAATATCCCTGATCCGGGACTAAAGTCCGAGGCCTTTTATCCTGGATTGGTAATGTCGGTTGGAAAGCCGAGACTAAATGGGACTTTGGAACCGGGACTAATCAAGATTTCTGTGCTAGTGCCAGCTCGTGTAAGTGACGCCTGCCAGATGGCACGGTAAGAGGTGCATGGTCGTCGGCTCCAGTCACGCACTGGGCCAGGAGCTGTAACGTAACATAGCTGGACATGAAAAAAATATCAGACTACTTAGCCGAACTGCATGTGTCATCTCTATGAAATCGGACACCAAAGTAATGCACTAAAAAATATTGCATTGCAAGATCTTCAGCCCTCAGAAGCAAAGATAAGGAACATTTAGACAAATGTGGGGATTACTGCCAATGTTGATGACTCAAATGGTATACCAACAACTACGCCACCTCAATGTTCTTCCAAGACAGTACACTGGCGAATGGTGATGGAGACACTACTGCTTGTTTCAAACAGAGTGCAGGAACAAGCTGGGTCGTTAGCTGTGCTTCAGGCGTTCTCGAATGCGGTGTCGCCAAAGCGAAAAAATAATAAAAAAGATACGTGAGATGATGCCATGTCGTTGGCTCCAGATGGCGAGCCTCCGACGCACTTGTGTGGTCCAGGACCTGCACTACTTCAGGAAACGTTTTTAGGGTGGGTAAAATAATATTTGTAGGAGCCGGAGCGATTCCCTCTCCTACTTTTCATATATATAACTCTTTGCATGAGAGGTAACGTGCCTGCGCCTGTAAATTCATTACCCACCCCTAGAATAAGAAATAGAATAAGAAATGGTATTTGTAGTGGTGGGTCATACCCGTCCCTACAAGTAAAATTAGAAAAAAATTCAAAAATTATAAAATAAAAAAGAAAAAACATCCTGGCCAATAGGCCACCATCACAAGCCCCTCTACTACACATGTACAATTTTTTACATTAACAGGGGTTCGAACCGCCTATCTTAAAGCCTCGTGTGTACCCTACCGTTGGCGCTAAAAATCGGCCAGGAATCGGCCGATGATCTTTAGCGTCGGACACACGACCCGGGAGAATCTGCTTAGCTCCTGTTCGGGTTATTGCCCTGGTGCGGTTCGCACGGCGTGCCAGTCAATCTGACCTGTTGATTGACAAGGAAATGAAAGTATTAAATTCCGGGCGTTCCGATCGGCTGGGGTTCCGATCTGTCCCCAAGAGCGTATCGGCGAATCGGCCAATTTGCTATGAAGATGACCGGCTATGGATTAGCCGATAATCACGTAATAACTGCAAAGAAAATTGCTGGAGCAACTTAAATAATTATTACAGATGCAACACTTGAAATAGATCTAATCGGCTATATGGCGATGAACGAGGAAGAGCGATGATAAAGCCGATAATTCCAATCTCAAGCTAGATAACTGGTGATAATACTAGAACAACAGGTAAAACCTATAATTCTACTAAATATCGATAAGTGGTGAATAAATCCAAACGAAACCACAGCGATGCGCCCGAGGTTAAAGCTCAGATGTTATTCGATAAGCGGAACCTACCAATTGGCCGGAGATCGAGCCGATGCAGTCCTGCCAATCCGTACGAACTCGTGAAAGAAGAAAAAGTATTGGCGAAGTCGCCGACTTGAAAGTAAAGTGCTATGAAAAAGTAGATGTGTTTTGTTTATTGATTCATTTTATTTTTACAAAGCCCTGATGACTCCTATTTATACCCTAGAACCAGGACTCCTGATCGATTACGACCAGCTACAATCTTATTTTAAACAGAAAAACTACTATATCTATAATATACTTATAAAGGAAATGGACTCCCGCAAAATCTTCCGCCGCCGTCTCCTAATCCAATCAGGACTCTTTCCATTGCTTCTCAACCGAATCAGCATCGCTCCGTTGACCAACATTAGACCACTTTTGACCGGGATCCTCTGGCGGAATTCCAGGGGAATAGTTATCTCGAGCGCCCGGTCCGAGAAAATTGCAATCATTATGTAGAAGACCGCGAAACGGAAGGAGATTTTTACTGCGCCCGTTTCGGAGAAAAAGATTAAAGAAAAGAGTTCTGAAGTAAAAATTATGTTTTACTCCGAAACTGGGGGGCATGTGTTGACGCCAGATTTTGACACCTGTTGAATCGGCGTCAGGAGAAGAGATTGGCCGATGCGGCAGATCTAAAGGCTACAGTAAAGAATCGGCCGATTGAGGCTACAGTTGGGAATCGGCCGATTGGCGATGCAACTTGCGCCAACAGATAAGGAGAGTGAGACTATTGGAAAATCCCACCTTTCTCTCTCGGATTGTCCTTAAGTACCGGCATTCTCCGCCTTCCTTTCTCCACGAGCCTAGTAATCTCTTCCAGCGAACCACTGTTCATCTTCTTCCTGTGCCCTCTCGATCTCTAACCGCTCCCTCCGGCAATCTTGCCTGCGACCTGCTCCACCCTTCCAATGGTGGCGCCATCGGCAACTTCTCCAACCACGGAGGTTCCATCGGCAACCCCCTCAGCGACAGCGGCCCTATCGGCGGCTCCACTGGCGGCTCCATCGGCGACGATGAACTTCATCCCGGAGGTAATCATCCAAAACTTTCCTCTTTTATTCTTTTATGGCTCAAGTATTTTCTAGACCCATTCTCAGTGTTTTCCCCTTTTTCCCCTCTTTTTTAGGCATTTAGGCACCAGATTACTATTCCCCTTTCCGAATCCTCCGAACTCATCTGCTTAGGTCCTATGGGGAATCCAGATCCAACCGATTTGATCAACCTAGAAACCCACAGAATTCCGTTCAAGCAATCGCCCATGGATTTAGTTCAGTAGGTAGGTGCCTTTAGATCTTGGCCGAATGAGACACCTAGCTGGAAAGAATGGTACCATAGAGTAGCCAAGTCTAAGAGAGTTCAGTGGGATGAACTGAAAATCGGCCAGTGCATTGATCTCTCTCTGTCCCAAATGGAGAAAAACGAGCCCTTAGTAATAGCGGCCTCTTACTTCTGGTCCGACGCGCTCAACGCGTTCCTTTTTGGGCATGGACCCATGACTCTGTTGACGCCAGATTTTGACACGTCTTGAATCGGCGTCAAGAGAAGAAGATTGGCCGATGCGGCAGATCTGAGAGCTACAGTAAGGAATCGGCCGATCGAGGTAACAGTCGAAAATCGGCCGATTGGTGGCGCAGCCTATGCCAACAAGATAGGATTATTCCAGAAGATCCTGGTCAAAAGATGGTCAACAAGGCATGCTAAGTCGGTCGGGAAGCAATTGAAGAGGTCCTGATTGGATTAGGAAACGGCGGCGGAAGATTCTGCGGGAGTCCGTTTCCTTTTTAAAGTTATTATAGATATAGTAGTTTTTTAATAAGGTTGTAACAAGTCGTAATTGACCAGGAGTCCTAGTTTCAGGGTATAAATAGGAGTCGCTAGGGCTTTGCAAAAAACAATCAAATCAATCAACAAAACACTTCTACTTTTTACCAGTACTTTACTTTTCAAGTCGGCGACTTCGCCAATATTTTCTTCTTCCACGAGTTCGTACGGATTGGCAGGGCTGCATCAACCTGATCTCCGGCCAATTGGTAGGTTCCGCTTATCGAGTAATATCCGAGCTTTAACTACGGGCGCATCGCTGTGGTTTCGTTTGGATTTATTCACAAGTTATCGATATTTACTAGAATTGCAAGTTTTACCTGTTATTCTAGTATTATCACCAGTTATCCAGCTTGAGATCAGGGTAATCGGCTTCGTCATTATTCTCCTTCGATTCATCGCCATACAGCCGATCAGATCTGTTCCAAGTGTTGCTTCTATAGTGATTGTTTAGATCGCCCTAGCAGTCTTCTTTACAATTACTATACGATCATCGGCTGACCTATAGCCGATCATCTCTACAGCAAATCGGCCGATTTGCTGTCGACGCGCTCCTCAGGACAGATCGAAAATCCAGCCGATCGACGCGCCTAGAATTTAATACTCTACTTCCTTGTCAATCAACAGGTCAGATTGACTGGCACGCCGCACGAACCGCACCAGGGCGATAACCCGAACAGGAGCTAAGCAGATTCTCCCGGGTCGTGTGTCCGACGCTGAAGACCCATCGGCCGATTCCTACCCGACCGATTTTAGCGCCAACACACTTTTGGCACGCCTGGTGGGACCATCCAAGACCTGATATGTCGAACAACGCAGAAATCTCTGACAGCAACATCATTGGGGTCACAGAAGCTGATCTCAAGGACGACCAGAGGGAGGAATTGGCCAAACATCTAGAAGATTACAAGAAGATATACCTCCAGCCGTTCAGTCGTACCAGAAGCGGGGAAGCAGTTAGGAAGGCTCCTATTCCAGCACCTCGCCACATCACCATTGCTGAAGACTCGGGCAAGATGTCAGAGATGATTCAACAGTCCGTGTATCAAGCATTCATTGACCAATCCTCGGTGATGAGCAACACGGTGTACAACGCCGTCGTCAACTCTCTGGCCAACGGAGCCGTTCAAGGTTATCAGGGACCGGCATATGCCCCTCCAACCACCCTGCCGGCCAGAAGCTTACCGTACACATCCCAATCGGCTTCTCAGCCGATATTGACGCAGCGCGAGGGGTACAGCTCTCCACCACTTCCGGCGTCTCCAAGATACAGCGGTGCACCATGTCTCCCATCGCGAGCGCCGCTTCAACCCGTCCAGATGGCTTCTGTGCAAGCACTACCTACGAGCTCAGTGCCTTGGGGGGCATCGGCCACGGCGTATTTCCCCGAGCCAGCGAACCGGCATGGCGCTTATCCGTCCCAGGTGCCGTACCAATCAGCCGCCCGGCCGACGGTCTCCCAGTACCAGCCGATTTTACCAGAAATCGGCAGGGGGGCAAGCACTGTGGAAGCATTCAGAGGCACGGTGCCAGCGACGGCGTACGAAGGGGGTGCGGACGCGTTTCGCCAGCAGTTATCGGCCGCTCAGCAAACTTCGCCGATTCATCACCTGGCCGAACCAGCCCTTCAGCATATGCCCGCGCCTCGAACAACCGTTCATCAACAGCAGGTGGACTGGACGGCAAGGATAGCAGAAGTAATCCAAGATCAGTTTGGGCTGAAGCCGAAAGTTCAAACTTATACTTACAAAACGCCGTATCCATCGGCCTATGACTCGTTGCCGTTCCCGCACCGTTACAAGGTTCCTGATTTCACCAAGTTCTCAGGGACGGATGACACATCCACTGTGGAGCACATCAACAGATTCATCATCCAGTGCGGAGAAGCTGCCACACAAGACGCTCTGAGGGTACGGTTATTATCATCATCTCTATCCGGATCGGCCTTCCAGTGGTTCACCACTTTACCGCCAAATTCTATCGTCACGTGGGCTGATCTGGAGAAACAATTCCACAAGTACTTCTATGCAGGAGTACACGAGATGAAGATTTCGGATCTAACCAGCCTCAGGCAGAGGAGTGATGAGCCGGTGACAGGGTATATACAGAGGTTCAGAGAAATCAAAAACAAGTGCTACAGCCTGGCTCTGACCGATGCACAGTTGGCCGATATCGCTTTCCAGGGCCTCTTACCGCAAATCAGAGAGAGATATGCCGCCCAAGAGTTTGAGAGCCTGAGTCAAATCGTCCACCGATTGTCAGGGCAGGAGATCCGACCGCTTGAACAGCGGAGGAGCTTCCAGAAGAAGGTGGCGTACTTGGAGGGATCTGAATCTGACGCGGAGGAAGAAATCGCCCTGGCGGAATGGGTAAAAGGGAAAAAACCAATATCCTGCCCCTTTGGCAAGAAGGAGCCAGAGACATTCGGCTTTGACACGTCAAAAGCCGATAAAATTTTTGATCTACTGCTTCAGGAGGGGCAGATTAAGCTGTCGCAACATCACACCGTCCCTACGGCCGATCAACTTAAGAAGATGAAATACTGCAAGTGGCACAACGCTACTTCTCATGACTCCAACGAATGTAAAGTCTTCCGCCAGCAGATACAATCGGCCATTGAACAGGGGCGGCTCAGATTTGAAACTCCAACCAAATTGGCAATGCCGATGAAGATAGATCAGCATCCCTTCCCGGCCAACACGATCAACGCTGGAGAAGACTCAAGTCAAACCAAAGTGCTGACGTCAGAATCGGCGAGAAGAGGTGGCGCTGTCGACCCCAAGAGGCAGATCACGACAGAAGGAGTCAGAAGGAACAGGCGAGGGCCAGAACGACCACACAGGCCTGTCACCTCCCGATTTCTACTATGTAAATATCGGCGGCAGCAAGAACAAGCACAACACCAGGAAGAGATGATACGCCGGCGTGAAGATCACTGGCAGTGTCCCTTCTTCATCCACTGCTGGGAGAACGATATCAGATTGCCATCTGCTGATAACTGTCTGGAGTGTAACGGATCAAACCACAATGATCGCCCGAGGCTACACTCTAGGAACAGAGGACCAGAGCCGATCAACAGAAATCGGCGCGAAGAACGGCGCGTTTCGGTGCATGATCGGCTGGGGGGCAGAGTTGACCAGTGCAACAGGTCAGAGGGCAAGATCGGCCAGCAAGATGGACTGGGGGGCAGGATCAGTGCACGCGATCGGCTGGAAGAGATGGCCGATAATGGCAAAGTTGACCAGTGCAACGGGTCAAAGAGCAAGATCGGCCAGCGAGATGGACTGGGGGGCAGGATCAGCACACACGATCGGCTGGAAGAGATGGCCGATGACAGGGTATCGGATGAAGATCCCCTAGGAAGGGAACCAGATTGGGAACACGTCAGATCATCGACCAAGCCAGTTTATCCCAGGTGGTGTCCCGATGGCCTATCCAGATCCCAGAAGCGAAGGATCCAACGCCTACGCCAGTGGGAACATCAAGAAAAAGAATAGAGACAAGTGCCAGAGAGGAGGAATGTGAAATCTCGAATTTGGCGCCCAAAGAAGAATGATCAGGAAGCAAACAACCAAGAATCGGCGGCCGAAATTGATATGGTATTCATACTGCCGATGGAATTCATGGCGCCAAGCGATCAGGGTAAAGTGACGAAAACAGAGGAAGAGCAAATGGCACAGCTGGTATTAGAGCCGATGACGGCTATGCTTGAGAAACCAGAAGAAGAAAAACGACAGCATCTCAAAGCGTTGTTCCTCAAGGGTTATGTCAACGGAAGACCCGTCACCAGACTACTGGTAGATGGAGGCGCGGCAGTCAACATCATGCCGTATGCCATGTTCCGCAAGCTGGGCAAGGGGGATGACGACCTCACCAAGACGGACATGATGCTGAAGGATTTCGAAGGCAACGTATCACCCGCCTGCGGAGCATTCTGCGTCGACCTCACCATCGGCAGTAAGACCCTCCCTACTACTTTCTTCATCATTAATGGGAAGGGGTCCTATAATATGCTGCTTGGTCGTGACTGGATACATGCAAATTGCTGTGTCCCCTCTACAATGCATCAATGCCTTGTGCAATGGGTCGGCGATAGTACAGAGGTAGTAGCTGCCGATTCTGTCTACAGCGTTGCAGCTGCTGACACACAGAAGGGGAGCTGCGAGCAAGTCAAGTGTATATCTGGCAGGACTTGGGACACTGACTTCCTAAAAGTGTCTGATTTCGGTTTACAGCCGACCCAAGCAGTCGGCTCTGAAGATTCAGAATAAATTGATCAGCTCGTCCGAGAAGATGGGAAGCTGGGGCACGGGTTCACGTCGGCCGATTTATTAGAGATGGTAGATTTGGGAGATAGCAGCAAATCGAGGCCGACGTACGTTAGTGCCAATTTGGATTCTGAGCACAAATGCAAATTGATAAGATTATTGAAAGAGTTCAGGGATTGCTTTGCTTGGGAATACCTCGAGATGCCAGGACTAGACCGGTCTATTGTTGAACACCGGTTACCTATAAAATCAGGATATCGGCAGTATCAGCAACCTGCACGGCGGTGTAATCCCAAGATTCTACCTGATATAAAGGCTGAGATTACAAAGTTGATTGAGGCAGGATTTATTCAGCAGTGCCGCTACGCCGAATGGATTTCTAACATTGTGCCTGTATACAAGAAGAATGGAAAATTGCGTGTGTGCATCGATTTTAGGAACTTAAATCAGGCTACGCCAATGGATGGTTATCCGATGCCAACGGCCGATATCTTGGTGGATGCTGCCGCAGGTCACAAAGCCATAAGCTTCATGGATGGGAATGCCGGATACTATCAGATATTAATGGCCGAAGAAGATATTTCGAAAACGGCTTTTAGGTGCCCAGGCCATCTTGGCTTATTTGAATGGGTGGTTATGACTTTTGGCTTGAAAAACGCCGGCGCTACATATCAACGGGCCATGAACTACATCTTCCACAAACTCATTGGTTCATCAGTGGAAATTTATATAGATGACGTCGTGGTCAAGTTAAAAGGTCACCAGGATCATCTGGCCGATTTACAGGAAGTGCTGGAGTGCACAAGGAAACATGGGCTGAAGATGAACCCAAACAAGTGTGCGTTTGGTGTATCGGTCGGACAATTCTTGGGATTTATGGTCCATGAGCGTGGGATAGAAGTCAGCCGCAAGACTATAGACGCCATCAATAAAGTAGTGGCCCCACAAAATAAAACTGAACTGCAGTCCCTCATCGGCAAGGTCAATTTCATTAGAAGATTCATATCCAATCTATCGGGACGTATTCAGGCTTTTACCCCTCTGTTGAAATTAAAGCCCGACCAAGAGTTCACATGGGGAGAAGAACAACGCAAGGCACTGGAGAATATCAAACAGTATCTGGTTTCACCTCCGGTGTTAGCCCCGCCACAGCCTGGTAAGCCGTTCAAGTTATATTTATCGGCTGACGAGCAGGCTATTGGATCGACGTTGGTACAGGAGTTTGAAGGGAAAGAACGAGTGGTGTACTACGTCAGCAGAAGACTTTTAGACGCCAAAACAAGATATTCTTCGATGGAGCGATTATGCTTGTGCTTGTACTTTTCGTGTACTAAGCTCAGGCACTATTTGCTATCGGCAGAATGCATAGTCGTGTGCAAGGATGATGTGGTGAAGTATATGCTATCATTGCCGATTTTGAAGGGGCGGATTGGAAAATGGATCCTGGCTTTGTCAGAATTCGATCTAAGGTACGAATCGGCCAAAGCCGTCAAAGGTCAAGTGATGGCCGATTTTGTAGTTCAGCATTGTGGATCAGAAATTGCCACCGTTGAACTAGTTCCATGGACTCTATATTTTGATGGTTCTTCATGTGGGGTCGGATCAGGAATCGGCCTCGTTCTTGTGTCGCCTCGGGGGCAACTTATGATTTCTCTCTGCCGATAGAAGCTTCTGCAACCAATAACCAGGCGGAATATCGAGCTGTTCTGAAAGGCATCCAATTATTAAGGGAGGTCAGAGCTGATGCAGTTGAGATCTTTGGGGACTCCATGCTCATTGTGGACCAGTTAACAGGACGACCTGAGTGCAAGGACGACATCTTGAGGATTTATTATGAGGATTGTCTTCAACTTTTGAAAGGATTCAAATCTGCAATAATTGAGCATATCCCCAGAGATTATAACGAAGAAGCCAACAGACTGGCTCATCATGCTTCTGGGTATCGGCCGATTCAGGGAGCAATGACGCTAGAACTCGCGGCCGATGACTGGCGGAAGGAGATCACCGATTACTTGAAAAATCCATCCCAAAAGGTGGATCGGCGAATACGTTTTCAGGCTACAAAGTATGTGTTGCTTGAAGATGACTTATTTTTTCGGACGATTGATGGAGTTCTTCTCAAATGCCTGGGAACAGAAGAGGCAAAGGTCCTAATGGGAGAAATCCATGAAGGCGTGTGTGGAGCTCATCAATCGGCTCATAAAATGAAGTGGATGATCAGGAACAATGGATATTACTGGCCGACCATCCTTGAAGATTGTTTCAAGTATTACAGAGGATGCCAAGACTGTCAGAGGTTTGGCAATGTGCAGCGCGCACCAGCATCGGCTATGAATCCAATAATTAAGCCGTGGCCGTTCAGAGGTTGGGGAATAGATCTCATCGGGCAGATTCATCCTCCATCTAGCAAAGGGCATAAGTTCATATTGGTGGCTACAGATTATTTTACCAAATGGGTGGAGGCAGTTCCTTTGAGGAACGTGACATCAGCCGATATGATTGAGTTTGTTAAAAGCCATATTATATATCGATTTGGTATTCCTCAAACCATCACAACTGATCAAGGGACAATGTTCACTTCTGGAGAATTCGGAGAGTTCGCCACTGATATGGGAATTAAATTATTAAATTCTTCTCCATACTATGCTCAAGCTAATGGCCAAGCAGAATCGTCTAACAAGGGGATAATCAAGCTAATCAAGAGGAAGGTAGAAGAGCAGCCCAAGAAATGGCATATGTCTTTGGCTGAATCTTTATGGGCGTACAGGATGGCTTGTCATGGGGCCACTAAAATATCCCCTTATCGTTTGGTTTATGGCCATGAAGCGGTCTTACCATGGGAGATAAGAACAGGGTCAAGACGCATATCGCTACAGGATCAGTTAATGGCCGATGATTATTCCTTTCTCATGAAAGATGAACTTGACGATTCGGCGGGTTTGCGGTTAAGAGCTCTGATCAGCATAGAGGAGAACAAGAAAAGGGTGGCCAGATGGTATGACAAGAAGGTCAAAGTCAAACAGTTCTCTCAGGGAGATCTGGTATGGAAGCTGGTGCTGCCGATAGGATCTAAGGATCCCAAATTCGGTAAGTGGTCACCCACTTGGGAAGGGCCCTATAGAATCGGCCGATGTGCTCCCAGAAATGCATACATTCTGGAGACAATAGAAGGGGAGGAATTCCCAAGAGCTCTGAATGGACAATATCTGAAAAGGTACTATCCAAGCATTTGGGTAGATGCATAACTTACAGCAAGATATATCAAGGTAACATGGCCGATTTCTCGTTGTTTTTCTGGTTACACATCTGGTGAAGGAAACATTGGGATTCATTATCGAATGGAAATCACAGATTACATGGCCGACATGGTGTAAGTCGCCCTTAGAATAAAAACACTACTGGTTACGCCTGCGTTGGATTTCTCTTTTGACGCGACCTAATCTTATCATGAGGGTGAGCCTTTCATCTTTCAAGTCCTTTGCAGTGGCTCCAGCTTCAGCTTGGTTGCAGAGTTCTTTCAGCAGGCGGGCCTTCTCCTCTTCCAAATCTTTCATGGCGACTTCAGTCTTAGCTTCAGCAAGTCGATGTGAAGATGAAGAACTCTCGTCAGAGGTTGGCATTTGTTCAAAGCAGACGAGATCCATATAATCCAAGATTGGTCAGACATTGGCAGGAACATGGTCTTTGAGTTCTTCAGAATGACCTTTATCAGATCTATATCAGCTTGCGACAATGGCTTGTTTGAATGCATGATTTCGATCGCTCTTTCCAAACCGGAGTTAAGATGGTTCGGCTGAAAGAAAGAATAGACAAATATGTTGGAACAAAGTAAGATATCTCAGGAAGGGATGGAGAGAAAATTGATACCTGGTTAACGGAAGAGGAGGATCGAGAAGACATTTTAATGCTTGACCAAAGACGGCGAGGGGCGGGATTCAGAAGGAAAGGAAGACGAGCAAGATGAGCATTTTTGGAAATAGTACGAAGAGGCGTATTTATAGAAAAGAAGAGACAAAGGGTTGGCAAGACGTGTGCCGTCGAAGTAAAGGCATCAGTAAATGTAAAGCTGCCAGGGGAGATGGTCAAAGTTTGAGTCTACACTCCAACATGATGTTCGTCCTGTTACCGGATTCCATGTCGTGGAGCTGATTCTAGAGCAAGGATCAGATGCAGAGGAGTAGGTAACGCAATTGACTCTGAGGTTTACTCCTGTTACAATTGGGAAGTTTCGGAGGAGTGGATTAAATAAAAGAGTTTCGAAGGAAAAGTTATATTTTACTCCGAAACTGGGGGGCATGTGTTGACGCTAGATTTTGACACGTCTTGAATCGGCGTCAAGAGAAGAAGATTGGCCGATGCGGCAGATCTGAGAGCTACAGTAAGGAATCGGCCGATCGAGGTAACAGTCGAAAATCGGCTGATTGGTGGCGCAGCCTATGCCAACAAGATAGGATTATTCCAGAAGATCCTGGTCAAAAGATGGTCAACAAGGCATGCTAAGTCGGTCGGGAAGCAATTGAAGAGGTCCTGATTGGATTAGGAAACGGCGGCGGAAGATTCTGCGGGAGTCCGTTTCCTTTTTAAAGTTATTATAGATATAGTAGTTTTTTAATAAGGTTGTAACAAGTCGTAATTGACCAGGAGTCCTAGTTTCAGGGTATAAATAGGAGTCGCTAGGGCTTTGCAAAAAACAATCAAATCAATCAACAAAACACTTCTACTTTTTACCAGTACTTTACTTTTCAAGTCGGCGACTTCGCCAATATTTTCTTCTTCCATGAGTTCGTACGGATTGGCAGGGCTGCATCAACCTGATCTCCGGCCAATTGGTAGGTTCCGCTTATCGAGTAATATCCGAGCTTTAACTACGGGCGCATCGCTGTGGTTTCGTTTGGATTTATTCACAAGTTATCGATATTTACTAGAATTGCAAGTTTTACCTGTTATTCTAGTATTATCACCAGTTATCCAGCTTGAGATCAGGGTAATCGGCTTCGTCATTATTCTCCTTCGATTCATCGCCATACAACCGATCAGATCTGTTCCAAGTGTTGCTTCTATAATGATTGTTTAGATCGCTCTAGCAGTCTTCTTTACAATTACTATACGATCATCGGCTGACCTATAGCCGATCATCTCTACAGCAAATCGGCCGATTTGCTGCCGACGCGCTCCTCAGGACAGATCGGAAATCCAGCCGATCGACGCGCCAGGAATTTAATACTCTACTTCCTTGTCAATCAACAGGTCAGATTGACTGGCACGCCGCGCGAACCGCACCAGGGCGATAACCCGAACAAGAGCTAAGCAGATTCTCCCGGGTCGTGTGTCCGACGCTGAAGACCCATCGGCCGATTCCTACCCGACCAATTTTAGCGCCAACAGACTCCAACCTTGGCCGATGTTCTGATGTTGACCGGCCTTGATATCTCCTCTCCTGACACCCCCTTTGATTATCTGATCAAACCATCTCATCGGCTAGAAAAAAAAGGGATTGGCGGATGGAAGGGGTATATCAGCAAGAATATGAGGACTGGGACGATTTAGAGAGAGAACATACGGCGTTTCTGATGATGTGGCTAGAGAAACATTTTTTCTATGGCAGAGCAGTTGGTCCTTCATCTAATACCCAAGCCCTGGCAGAAGCTCTGTCACTAGGATCGGCCGTCCCCCTTGGGAAGCATCTGTTAGGATCGGCTTATCATATGATGCACCAAATCGGCATCAGACTGTCAAAAGGGGAGCCGATTGGCAATCCTGGTGGTCCCTGGTGGTTTATCACCCTCTGGCTCAACTTATATATGAGCATGGTCTCCCAGCAACAAATAGAGACCAAGACTTTTCCCAACATTGAGTCAGAGGAAAACCCCACCATTCGACGACGCTGTACATCTTTCGGAGAAGCGGCATCGACCTTCCCTGGCTGTCAATTCACTGCTACTCGAACGGCCGAATACTTCAGATGCTTCTACAATGGCTTTAGTGAAGAGACTATCAGTTGGTATCCATATCAGACAGTAGGGCCGATTTTCGAGCTTCCTGTCTGCTACGACTCATCCACTCACACTTTTGATAGTGAACTTATGGATACCCTGATCAAGCTATGGATTTTACCGGCTAATTTCTTCTCTGGAAAGGATTCTCCCACATATGAGTTTTATAATCCATCGGCTGCAGCAAGGCAACTGGGCTTTGGTCAACTGCCGATTCAGGTCTATTTTGCCGGGAAAGTAAAATTCCGAGATGAACTGACCAAGAGCCTCGACTACAATCGGCTATGCAACTTAGTGCCAGACTCCAGTACCATCGACCTGAACAACTGGACGGTGGCCCCTTTTGCTGTCCAACAATTCAAACTGTGGTGGGCAGAATGGAAGCAATACCTCTTCTGTCTATCTCCATCAACATATTGCAACAGTTTGGATCTAGAAAACATCGATTCAAGTGCAGCGGTGTGACCTTTCTCCCAGCCGATTTCAATATTGTCTCTTTCCATGCTACAATCTTACCGTTAACTTGTGTTTATCTTTTCAGTCTGAAAGCCAAGTTCCTCCGATGCGGAGCCGAAGTGGTAGGCCGATAGAGAGCGATCGTCCATATACATCATTTCCACTTATCGGCTATCACGCTCCGACCATCAAGGACATCACTAGCGGCCGATGGAAACAAACGCCGAAAAGGCCAACCTTAAAGAAAACAAGCCGTCGAGTGCGTGCACGCATAGGACCGACTGACCAATCGGCGGTAGTATCGGCTGAAACCCCAACTCCTCTAGCCTTGCCGACTACCGAGATGGTCGATCCCCAAACTGCCGCAGAAGTCGGAGCGGCCGCTGCATCACTGCTGGTGGAAGCTGTTCAGGTAACCTCGCAAACTTCACATATCTTTAAGTACTCTATCAATATTAACTTCTCCCTTCTGCTAGGCTGCACAGACCGCTCCAGTGCAATCCCCACAGCAATCGGCCACATCCCAAGCGGAAGCCGAAACACCAGCGACCCTCCTCATTGAGGTAGATAATCTCTTAACTCAATTTCTCGACATTCAGAAAACTAACTGACTCTGATGCAGACCGATCTGGGTGCGTTGACTGTACCTCCTCAACAAACATCGGCCGGAAGACTTACAGAGGTATGGCAAGTATCTCATATCATCATATTCAATTATCCGTAGTATACTCATAGAATCTATTTCCCATACCTTTCCGGAAGCTGGCCCAAGCAGAGCATTGATAGTTGTTGAGTCCTCTTCTTCTGATGAGCCGATTGCACCGGTTCCTGAGATGAGGGTGGCACTCCCATCGGCGCAAGCAAGAGAGATCCGCTTTAAGGAGGTAATAAACTTATCACCGGAATCGGCCGATTCCCCTTTATTGCTTGCTAATCCTTGTCTTTATTCTTTCGCAGGAACAAGACACTCCCAATAACAGCCTTTTCTCCTTCGCAGTCTCCCTGCCTGACGATGAAGAAGTCGCTTCACGCCAAGTTCCGTCGAGCTCAATTCCTGATGATGTCCGCGCCAAGCTTGAGAGTATGCGGATCCTCCTCCAAGATGATATCGGCCGATTAGTGGGAGATGCCTCACCGATTCGGCGGCTTCTCAATGACATCAGAGGCCGAATCCCGGAGGAAGCGACAGAGACTCTAGAACCTGCTGCATACATAGAATCGATACAGACCTCAGTGTTCAGGGCCTTGCGTCATGTGGCCGATCGTGCCCAGCTAGCAAAGACCCGGGAGGAAGCCGATTCTTACAAACACCGAGCTCAAGAAATACATCAACGGATCAATTTCCTCGAGAACTCCCACCCAGATATTGTCAGCACAATAGATCGCCTCAAACGGAGGAAGGCAGAGCTAGCCAAAGAGATGGAGCAGGTAACCAAGGACATAGCTGCTGAAGAAAATAGACTTCAAGAGCTTCCATCTGTCGTCGCCAGGCTGAAGCAAGAAAGACAGAACCTGGCCCGTGAAGCGATAAGACTTCATCGTCATATGCCGGAAATTCCTGGATCGGCCGACAACGATCAAAGAGTATTAGACTCGGCCGATCAGATTAGGCAACGAGCTATTGCGACTATAGATGCCCTCCTTGGGTTGTAAAGAATCTTGTAAACATTTAATGCTCCCTTAATGTTGATGCGCCGATTCGAACTTGGACCGCTTCCTTTGGCAGCTTTGCATTTATGAACGCTTTTACTCTGATAGGACGTGTCCCACTATCTCTTTACCTCCTTCTCTCTATAAGTACAAGATCCCACACCGTCTCCAAAGGCATCTGCATTACCCATCTTCTCCCCCTCCAATAACTGGATCTCTATCCTCCCAAGCTGGACATCAAGATGTCTTCTTGATCTTCCTCCTCCTCTGTCAACCAGGTACGAACCCTCCTCTATTTCTCCCCTTGACACCTCAATCACTCTGATACTGGGTAGTTGTTTACCTCTCTTTAGCCAAAATGCCTCAGTCCCAGTCTGGAACGAGCGGTTGAAGTTATGCATTCAGACGAACCACTGTCGCAGGCAAACACAGATCTGATAAGAGCCCACTCTGAAGAACTTAAAGGTCATGTTCCTGCTGATGTCCAGAAGTACTGGGACCGTATAAACGCTCACTGCCCCAAGCGACTGCCAACTGAAAGGAGTCCTCCACTCCCTCGCTCAGTTGCCGCGGCAGGAACACCTCAACCACCCCTCGACAGGAGCCATCCACTCCCTCATCAAGTCGAGACTGAAGCCACCATGGAGAATCTGAAGGAGAAGACCACCCGCCTTCTGATAAAACTGGGCCGGATCAAGAGAGAAATCAAGAGAAAGTGTAATCAATAGATATATTGGTACTTTTTATTCTAAGGGCGAACTGTACCATGTCGGCCATGTACTATGTTGTTTTTACCGAATAATGAATTGGTCAGACCAAACCAAAATGTTTCCTCCTTAAGGCGATGTCATTTTTACATCGGCTATGTAGACAAAAGCCGATAGGAGTCAGCCACGTCGTCTTGATGCATCTTACTGCGAGTCATGCACCTACCCAAATGCTTGGATAGTACCTCTTCAGATATCTTCCGTTTAAGGCTCTTGGGAATTCTTCCCCTTCGATAGTTTCTAGAATATATGCATTTCCTGGAGCACATCGGCCGATTCTATACGGCCCTTCCCAAGTAGGTGACCATTTACCGAATTTGGGATCTTTAGACCCTATTGGCAGCACCAACTTCCATACCAGATCTCCTTGGGAGAATTGCTTAACCTTGACCTTTTCTCATACCACCTGGCCACCCTTTTCTTATTTTCTTCGATGCTAATCAGGGCCCTCAACCGCTGATCCGCCGAGTCATCGAGCTCATCCTTCATGAGGAAGGAATAGTCATCGGCCGTCAACTGATCTTGAAGCGATATACGCCTTGACCCCGTCCTTAATTCCCAAGGCAAGACTGCCTCGTGACCATATACCAACTGATAAGGAGATATCTTAATGGCCCTGTGGCAAGCCATCCTATAAGCCAAAGACATGTGCCACGTCTAAGGTTGTGTTGACGCCAGATTTTGACACGTGTTGAATCGACGTCAGGAGGAGAAGATTGGCCGATGCGCCAGATCTGAAGGCTACAATAAGGAATCGGCCGATTGAGGTAACAGTTGGAAATCGGCCGATTGGTGATACAGCCTGCGCCAACAGGATGGGACTATTTCAGAGGGTCCTGCTCAAAAGTTGGTCAAAGGGGGCATGCTAAGTCGGTCAAGGAGCAATTGAAGGAAATCCTGATTGGATTAGGGAACGGCGGCGGAAGATTCTGCGGGAGTCCGTTTCCTTTTAAAGTTCTTATAGATATAGTAGTTTAAATAAGGTTGTAACAAGTCATGATCGACCAGGAGTCCTAGCTTTAGGGTATAAATAGGAGTCGTCAGGATCTTGAAAGAGAATCAACACATCAATCAACAATAATACTTCTACTTTTTCAGCAATTTACATTCAAGTCGGCGACTTCGCCAATACTTTTTCTTCTTTCACGAGTTCGTACGGATTGGCAGGGCTGCATCAACTTGATCTCCGGCCAATTGGTAGGTTCCGCTTACCGAGTAATATCCGAGCTTTAACTACGGGCGCATCACTGTGGTTTCGTTTGGATTTATTCACCAGTTATCGATATTTACTAGAATTGCAAGTTTTACCTGTTATTCTAGTATTATCACCAGTTATCCAGCTTGAGATTAGAATAATCGGCTTCACCATTATCCTTCTTCGATTTATCATCTTACGGCCGATTAGATCTATTTCAAGTGTTGCTTCTGTACTAATTGTTTAGATTGCTCTACCAGTTTTCTTTACAATTACTACACGATTATCGGCTGATCCATAGCCGATCATCTCTACAGCAAATCGGCCGATTCATCGCCGACGCGCTCCTCAGGACAGATCGGAACTCCAGCCGATCGACGCGCCTGGAATTTAATACTCTATTTCCTTGTCAATCAACAGGTCAGATTGACTGGCACGCCGCGCGAACCGCACCAGGGCGATAACCCGAACAGGAGCTAAGCAGATTCTCCCGGGTCGTGTGTCCGATGCTGAAGACCATCGGCCGATTGCTATCCGACCATTTTTAGCGCCAACACACTTTTGGCACGCCCAGTGGGACCATCCAAGATCTGATATGTCGAAGAACGCAGAAATCTCTGACGGCAACATCATTGAGGTCACAGAAGCGGATCTCAAGGACGACCAGAGGAAAGAATTGGCCAAACATCTAGAAGATAACAAGAAGATGTACCTCCAGTCGTTCAGTCGTACCAGAAGCGGGGAGACGGTCAAGAAGGCTCCTATTCTAGTTCCCCGCCATATCACCATTGCTGAGGACTCGGGCAAGATGTCAGAGATGATCCAACAATCCGTTTATCAGGCATTCATCGACCAATCCTTAGTGATGACCAACACGGTGTATAACGCCGTCGTCAGCTCTCTGGCCAACGGAGCAGTCCAAGGCTATCAGGGACCAGCATATGCCCCGCCAACCACTCTGCCAGCCAGAAGCTTACCGTGTACGTCCCAATCGGCTCCTCAGCCGATACTGACGCAACGCGAGGGGTACAACTCTCCATTGCCCCCAGCGTCTCCAAGATACAGCGGTGCACCATGTCTCCCATCACAGGCACCGCTTCAACCTGTCCAGATTGCTTCTGTGCAATCGCTGCCCACAAACTCAGCACCTTAGGGAGCACCGGCGGCGACATATTTTCCCGAGCCGGCGAACGGGTATGGGAGTTATTCAATCCAGGTGCCACATCAATCGGCCGCCCAGCCGACGGTTCCCCAGTATCAGCTGTTCTCATCAGAAATCGGCAGGGGGGCAAGCACTGTAGAGGCATTCAGAGGTGCGGCGCCAACGACGACATACGATGGAGGTGCGGACTCGCTTCGCCATCAACTATCGGCTGCTCAGCAAAATTCGCCGATTCATCACCTAGCCGTGCCAGCTCTTCAGCATATACCCGCACCGCGAACAGCTGTTCATCAGCAGCAGGTGGACTGGACAGCAAGAATAGCGGAAGTAATCCAAGATCAGTTTGGATTGAAGCCAAAAGTGCAAACTTACACCTACAAGACGCCATATCCATCGGCCTATGACTTGCTGCCGTTCCCACACCGCTACAAAGTTCCTGATTTCACCAAGTTCTCAGGGACGGACGATACATCCACTATGGAGCATATCAACCGATTCATCATCCAGTGTGGGGAGGCTGCCACGCAAGATGCTCTGACGGTGCGTTTGTTTTCATCGTCTCTATCCGAGTCGGCCTTCCAGTGGTTCACCACCTTGCCGCCAAATTCTATTGTTACATGGGCCGATCTGGAGAAACAGTTCCACAAGTACTTCTATGCAGGAGTACACGAGATGAAGCTCTCAAATTTGACCAGCCTCAGGCAGAGGAGCGACGAACAACTGATGGGGTATATACAGAGGTTCAGAGAAATCAGGAACAAATGCTACAGTCTGGCTCTGACCGATGCACAGTTGGCCGATATGGCTTTCCAAGGCCTCTTGCCACAAATCAAAGAAAGATATGCTGCCCAAGAATTTGAAAGCCTGAGCCAAATCGTCCTCCGATTGTCAGGACAAGAGGTCCGACCATTTGAACAGCGGAGGAACTTCCAAAAGAAGGTGGCATACTTGGAAGGATCAGAATCCGATGGGGAAGAGGAAATCGGCCTGGCAGAATGGGTCAAAGGGAAAAAACCGATATCATGCCCTTTTGGGAAGAAGGAGCCAGAGACATTCGGCTTTGACACGTCAAAGGCCGATAAAATTTTTGATTTATTGCTTCAGGAAGGACAGATTAAGCTATCTCAGCATCACACCATTCCTTCGGCCGATCAACTTAAGAAGATGAAATACTGCAAGTGGCACAACGCTACTTCTCATGATACAAATGAATGCAAAGTCTTTCATCAGCAGATACAATCAGCCATCGAGCATGGGCGGCTTAAATTTGAGACTCCAGCTAAATCGGCAAAACCGATGAAGATAGATCAGCATCCCTTCCCGGCCAACATGGTTAATGCTGAAGGAAATTCAAGTCAAACCAAGGTGCTGACGTCAAAATCGGCGAGAAGAGGCGGCGCCGTCGATCCCAGGAGGCAGATCACGACGGAAGAAATCAGAAGGAACAGGCGGGGGCCAGAACGACCACGCAAGCCCGTCACCTCCCAATTCTTACTCAGTAAGTATCGGCAGCAGCAAGAACAAGCAAGATACCAGGAAGAGATAATACGCCGGCATGAAGATCACTGGCAATGTCCGTTCTTCATCCATTGCTGGGAGAACGACATCAGATTGTCGTCTGCCGATAACTGCCCGGAGTGTAACGGATTGAGCTGCAACGATCGCCCGAAGCCACACTCTAGGGATAGAGGATCAGAGCCGATCAGCAGAAATCGGCACGGACGAGAGGAACAGCGCGTTTCGGTGCATGATCGGCTGGGGGGCAGAGTTGACCAGTCCCACCGGTCAAAAAGCAAGATCGGCCAACGGGACGGACTGGGGGGCAGGATCAGCGCGCACGATCGGCTGGAAGAGATGGCCGATGACAGGGTATCAGACGAGGATCCCCTAGGAAGGGAACCAGATTGGGAACACGCCAGATCATCGGCCAAACCAGCAAATCCCAGGTGGTGTCCCGATGGCTTATCCAGATCCCAGAAGCGGAGGATCCAACGCCTACGCCAGTGGGAGCATCAAGAACAAGAACAGAGATAGGTGCCAGAAAAAAGAAATGTCAAGTCTCGAGTGTGGCGCCCAAAGAAAAATGATCAAGAAGCAAACAACCAAGAATCAGCAGCTGAAATTGACATGGTGTTCATACTGCCGATGGAGTTCATGGCGCCCAACGATCGGGATAAAGTAACAAGAACAGAAGAAGAACAAATGGCACAACTAGTGTTGGAGCCGATGACGGCTACGTTCGAGAAACCAGAAGAGGAAAAACGACAGCATCTTAAAGCGTTGTTTCTAAAAGGCTATGTCAACGGAAGACCCATCACTAGATTACTAGTAGATGGAGGCGCTGCAGTTAACATCATGCCGTATGCCATGTTCCGCAAGCTAGGCAAGGGCGATGAAGACCTCACCAAGACGGACATGATGCCGAAGGATTTCGAAGGCAACGTGTCACCCGCCCGTGGAGCGCTCTGCGTTGACCTCACCATCGGCAGTAAGACCCTCCCTACCACTTTTTTCGTTATTAATGGCAAGGGGTCCTACAATATGCTGCTTGGTCCCGACTGGATACACGCGAACTGCTGTGTCCCATCTATAATGCATCAATGCCTTGTGCAATGGGTCGGCGACAGCACAGAACTAGTTGCTGCCGATTCCGTCTACAGCGTTGCAGCGGTCGACACGCAACAGTGGAGCTGCGAGCACGTCAAGTGTATATCTGGCAGGACTTGGGACACTGACTTCTTGAAAGTGTCCGATTTCGGTCTACAGCCGATCCAAGCAGTCGGCTCTGAAGATTCAGAGTAAATGGATCAGCTCGTCCGAGAAGATGGGAAGCTTGGGCATGGGTTTACGTCGGCCGATTTTCTGGAGATGGTAGATTTGGGAGATAGCAGCAAATCAAGGCCGACGTACATTAGTGCTAATTTGGATCCTAAGTACAAATGTAAATTGATAAATTTATTGAAAGAGTTCAAGGATTGCTTTGCTTGGGAATATCATGAGATGCCAGGACTAGACCGGTCTATTGTTGAACACCGGTTACCTATAAAATCAGGATATCGGCCATATCAGCAACCTGCACGACGGTGTAACCCCAAGATTCTACCTGATATAAAGGCCGAGATTACAAAGTTGATTCAAGCAGGATTTATTCGGCAGTGCCGCTACGCCGAATGGATTTCTAATACTAGGCCCATAAACAAAAAGAATGGAAAGTTACGTGTGTGCATCGATTTCAGGAACTTAAATCAGGCTACGCCAATGGATGGATATCCGATGCCAACGGACGATATCTTGGTAGATGCTGCCGCAGGACATAAAGTCATAAGTTTCATGGATGGGAATGTAGGGTACAATCAGATATTAATGGCCGAAGAAGATATCTCGAAAACGGCTTTTAGGTGCCCAGGTCATCTTGGTTTATTTGAATGGGTTGTTATGACTTTCGGGTTGAAGAACGCCGGTGCTACGTATCAACGGGCCATGAATTACATCTTCCACAAGCTCATTGGTTCATCGGTGGAAATTTATATAGATGATGTCGTGGTCAAGTCAAAAGGTCACCAAGATCATCTGGCCGATTTACAAGAAGTACTGGAGTGCACAAGGAAACATGGGTTGAAGATGAACCCAAACAAGTGTGCATTTCGTGTATCGGCTAGGCAATTCTTAGGATTCATGGTCCATGAGCGCGGGATTGAAGTCAACCGCAAGACCATAGACGCCATCAACAAAGTGGTGGCCCCACAAAATAAAACTGAACTACAGTCCCTCATCGGCAAGGTCAATTTCATCAGAAGATTCATATCCAACCTGTCAGGACGTATTCAGGCTTTTACCCCTCTGTTGAAATTAAAGCCTGACCAGGAATTCATATGGGGAGAAGGACAGCGCAAGGCACTGGAGAATATCAAGCAGTATCTGGTTTCACCTCCGGTATTGGTTCCACCACAGCCTGGTAAGCCGTTCAAGTTATATTTATCGGCTGATGAACAAGCTATTGGATCGGCGTTGGTACAGGAGTTTGAGGGGAAAGAACGAGTGGTATACTACGTCAGCAGAAGACTCTTAGACGCCGAAACAAGATATTCCCCGGTGGAGCGACTATGCTTGTGTTTATACTTCTCATGTACCAAGCTCAGGCACTATTTGTTATCGGCAGAATGCATAGTCGTATGCAAGGATGATGTGGTGAAGTATATGCTATCATTGCCGATTTTGAAAATACGGATTGGAAAATGGATCCTGGCTTTGTCAGAATTCGACTTAAGGTACGAATCGGCCAAAGCCGTCAAAGGTCAAGTGATGGCCGATTTCGTAGTTCAGCATTGTGGACCAGAAATCGCCACTGTTGAACCAGTCCCATGGACTCTGTATTTTGATGGTTCTTTGTGTGGGGTCGGATCAGGAATCGGCATTGTTATTGTGTCGCCTCGGGGGGCAAGTTATAATTTCTCTCTGCCGATAGAAGCCTCCGCAACTAATAATCAGGCAGAATACCAAGCTGTTCTGAAAGGCATCCGATTATTAAGGTAAGTCAGAGCTGATGCAGTCGAAATTTTTGGAGATTCCATGCTCATTGTGGATCAATTGACGGGGCGATCAGAGTGCAAGGATGATATCTTGAGGATTTATTATGAGGATTGCCTTCAGCTTTTAAAACAGTTCATGTCCGCAATAATCGAGCATATCCCCAGGAATTATAATGAAGAGGCCAACAGACTGGCCCAACACGCTTCTGGGTATCGGCCGATTCAGGGAGCGATGACGCTAGAGCTCGCGGCCGATGACTGGCGAAAGGAGATCGCCGATTACTTGAGAAATCCATCCCAAAAAGTGGATCGGCGAACACGTTTTCAGGCTACAAAATATGTGTTGCTTGAGGATGCTTTGTTTTATTGGACGATTGATGGAGTTGTTCTCAAATGCTTGGGAACGGAAGAGGCAAAGATTCTGATGGGAGAAATCCATGAGGGCATGTGCAGAGCCCATCAATCGGCTCATAAGATGAAATGGATGATCCGAAACAATGGGTATTACTGGCCGACCATCCTTGAGGATTGTTTCAAGTACTACAAAGGATGCCAAGACTGTCAGAAGTTTGGCAATGTACAGCGCGCGCCAGCATCGGCTATGAATCCAATAATTAAGCCGTGGCCGTTCAGAGGTTGGGGAATAGATCTCATCGGACAGATTCATCCTCCATCAAGCAAAGGGCATAAGTTCATATTGGTGGCTACGGATTATTTTACTAAGTGGGTGGAGGCAGTTCCTTTAAGGAACGTGACATCGGCCGATATGATTGAATTTGTTAAAAGCCATATTATTTATCGATTTGGTATTCCTCAAACCATCACAACTGATCAAGGGACAATGTTTACTTCTGGAGAATTCGGAGAGTTCGCCGCCGATATGGGGATTAAATTATTGAACTCTTCTCCATACTATGCTCAAGCCAATGGCCAAGCAGAGTCGTCTAATAAAGGGATAATCAAGCTAATCAAGAGGAAGATAGAAGAGCAACCCAAGAAATGGCATATGTCTTTGGCTGAATCTTTATGGGCATATAGGATGGCTTGTCATGGAGTCACTAAAATATCCCCTTATCAGTTGGTTTATGGTCATGAAGAGGTCTTGCCATGGGAGATAAGGACAGGGTCAAGACGTATATCGTTACAAGATCAGTTAACGGCCGATGACTATTCCTTTCTCATGAAAGATGAACTTGACGATTCGGCGGGTTTACGGTTGAGAGCCCTGATCAGTATAGAAGAAAACAAGAAAAGGGTGGCTAGATGGTATGACAAAAAGGTCAAAGTTAAACAGTTCTCTCAGGGAGATTTGGTATGGAAGCTGGTGCTGCCGATAGGATCCAAAGATCCCAAATTCGGTAAATCGTCACCCACTTGGGAAGGGCCGTATAGAATCGGCCGATGTGCCCCTGGGAATGCATATATTTTGGAGACAGTCGAAGGGGAGGAATTCCCAAGAGCTTTCAACGGGCGATATCTGAAGAGATACTATCCAAGCATTTGGGTAGATGCATAACTTGCAGCAAAATATATCAAGATAACGTGGCCGATTTCTCATCGGTTTTTGTCTACACATCTGGTGAAGGAAACATTGGGATTCATTATTGAATGGAAATGACAGATTACATGGCCGACATGGTACAAGTCGCCCTTAGAATAAAAATACTGATGTGTCTACTGATTACGCCTATGCTGGATTTCTCTCTCGATGCGACCCAGTTTTATCATAAGGGTGAGCCTTTTCTCCTTCAAGTCCTCTGCAGTGGCTCCAGTTTCAGTTTGGTTGCAAAGTTCTTTCAGCAGGCGGGTCTTCTTCTCCTCCAGATCTTCCATGGCAACTTCGGTTTTAGCTTTACAAGGAAGAGGAGAACTTTTTTCAGAGGATGGTCGCTTTCAGACTAAAAAGTGAGCATCTATATGGTCCGAGTATTCCTGGACAGCAGCGGGGACATGATCTCTGAGTTCCTCAGCATGAGTTCTTATCAGATCTCTGTCTGCCTGTGATAGTGGCTCTTCTGAATGCATGATTTCTATCGCTCGTTCTAGACCAGGCTGAGACGTTTCGGCTAAACAGAGATAAAAGGAGTTACCCAGCATCGGAGTGATTGAGATGCTTAAGAGAAAGGCAGAAGGGAAGTTCATACCTGGTTGACAGAGGAAGAATATGAGGAGGACGAAGAAGACATCTTGCCGTTCAATTTGGGACAGTAAAAGAGGGAAAGAAGATAAGTAATGTGTATGCCTCTGGAGATGGTGAATGGTCTACTTATAAATGAAGAGGAGGTAGATGGATGGTGAGACACGTCCTATCGGAGTAAATACATACATAAATGCAAACCAGACTGAAGGAGCAGTTCAGAACCAAATCGGCGCAGTGACATTGAAGGAGCAATAATGTTTAACATATTCTTTACAACCCAAGGAAAGCGTCTATGGCTACAATAGCTCGTCGTCTAATTTGATCGGCCGAGTCTAGTACTCTCTGATCATCATCGGCTGATCCTGGTACTTCTGACACACGGCGACAGAGCCTTATTGTTTTGCGGGCCAGACGCTGTCTTTCTTGCTTCAGCTCACTGATGATGGATGGGAGTTCTTGGAGCTTCTTCTCTTCAGCGGCTATCTCTTTGGTTATCTGTTCCATCTCCTTGGCCAGTTCTGCTCTCCTCCGTTTCAGCCGATCTATTGCGCCGATGATGTCCGGACGGCAATTTTCGAGGAAGTTGATCATGTGGTGTACTTCCTGAGTCTGGTGCTTGTATGAATCGACCTCCTCCTGAGTTTTTGCCATCTGAGCACGATCGGCCATATGGCGCAGTGCCCTGGAAACCGGAATCTGCATGCTCTCTATATAGGCAGCATACGCTAAATTTTCTGATACTTCTTCCGGGATTCGACCTTTGATCTCGTTGAAAAGTCGTCGAATCGGCGATGCATCTTCTACCAATCGGCCGATGTCATCTTGAAGGAGAATGCGCATGCTTTCGAGCTTGGCGCGGACATCATCGGAGGTGGAGCTCGATGGAATTGGGTGTGAAGCAATTTCTTCGTCCTCGGCCAAGGAGATGGCAAAAGAGAAGATGCTGTTGTTGGTGGTATCTTGCTCCTGTGAGGAAATAAAGTAAAGGATAAGCAAGCAGTGAAAGAAAATCGGCCGATTCTAGTGGTAAGTTTGTTACCTCCTTAAAGCGAATCTCTCTTGCCTGCGCCGGTGGAAGCGTCTCCCTTATCTCAGGGACTGGTACATTTGGCTCGTCGAAAGAGGAAGATTCAATGGTTATTAGCGCTCCGCTTGGACCAGCTTCCTGAAAAAGACATAAAAGAAGATCCTGTGAATATGCTATGGGAAATTCAAATAAGATGGTGACAGAAATTTGCCATGCCTCCGTGGGTTTCCCGGCCGATGCCTGTTGTGGGGTTGAAGTTGGCATACCCAAATCGGCCTGCATCAAGATTGGTTAAGTTTTCTGAGAATTAAGAATTTAAGGTAAGAGATCGTTTACCTCGATGATAGGAGCTGCTGGAGTCTTGGTTCCCACTTGGGACGTGGCCGATTGCTGCGGAGATTGTGGTGGGATAGCTTGTGCAGCCTGGCAGGGGAAGAGAGTTAAAGTCAGTGGAAGATTTGAAGAATATATGAGATAAGTAAAATTACCTGAACAGCTTCTACTAATAGCGATGCTGCAGCTGCCCCGACTTCAGCAGTGACTTGGGGATCGGCCATCTCGACAATCGGCAAAGGTAAAGGAGTCTCGGCTGGCGTCACCACTACTTGGTCAGCCGATCCGATGCGGGAAGTCTCGGCCGACACCACTGCCATCTGGCTGGCCGATCCAATACGGGGAACTTCAGCCGATGCTATTGCCATTTGATCGGCCGATCCAATGCGAACTCGCACCCGACAGCTGGTTATCTTTGATGTTGGTCTTTTCGGTGCTTGCTTCGATCGGCCAAAGGAGATATCTTTGACAGTTGGAGCATGGAAGCCGATAAGTGGATGCGGCGTGTATTGGTGATGACTATCAATCGGCCGGCCGCTTCGGCTCCGCATCGGAGGGACGTGGCTTTCAGACTGAAGAGATGAACATGAGTTAATAACAAGATGACAATGTAGAAGGAAATAGCATTGGAATCGGCTGAGAAAAAGGACATACCGCTGCATTTGGATCAATGTTCTCTGGGTCCAGAATATTGCAGTAAGATGATGGAGATTTACAGAAAAGGTGTTGCTTCCATTCTGCCCACCATAATTTGAATTGCTGGGTGGCAAAAGAGGCAACTGACCAATTATTCAGGTCAATGGTACTGGAATCGGGTACTAGATCGCACAGCCGACTGTAATCAAGACTTGAGGTCAGTCCATCTCTGAATTTTGCCTAACCGGCAAAGTAGACCCGAATCGGCAGTTGGCCAAAGCCCAGTTGCCTTGCCGCAGCCGATGGATTGTAGAACTCGTAGGTGGGTGAGTCCTTTCCTGAGAAAAAAGTTGGCTGGCAGAATCCCCGGCTTGATCAAGATATCCATAAGCTCTCTGTCAAAAGTATGAGTGGAGAAGTCGTAGCATATGGGCAATTCGAAAATCGGCTCTACTGCCTGATATGGGTGCCAGCTGATCATCTCTTCACTAAGGCTGTCGTAAAAACATCTGAAGTACTCAGTTGTGCGGGTGGCAGTGAACTGGCAGCCGGGGAAGGCCGATACCGCTTCTCCAAAAGATCTGCAGTGGTGATGGACTGATGGATTCTCCTCTGACTCGATATTGGGGAAGGTTTTTGTCTCTATCCGTTGCTGAGAGACCTTGCTCATGTGTAAATTGAGCCAGAGGGTGATGAACCACCAAGGACCACCAGGGTTCCCGATCGGCTCCCCCTTCGATAACTTGATGCCGATTTGCTGCATCAGGTTATACGCCGATCCCAGCAAATGTTTTCCAAGGGGGATGGCCGATCCTTGTGATAAAGCCTCTGCCAAAGCTTGAGTGTTTGAAGAAGGGCCGACTGCTCTGCCACGGAAGAAATGCTTTTCCAGCCACATCATCAAAAAGGCAGTATGCTCCCTCTGCGAGATTGTCCCGGTCTTCATGTTTTTGCTAATATATCCTTTCCACCCGCCGATTCCTTTGGTCTCCAGCCGATGAGATGGCTTGAACAGATAATTGAAAGGGGTCTCGGCGGAGGAGACATTGAGGCCGGTCAACAACAGAACATCGGCCAAGGTCGGGGTCATAGGTCCGTGTTCGAAAAGGAACGCATTAAGTGCATCGGACCAAAAATAAGAGGCTGCCATGACCAGAGGTTCGTTTCTTTCCATCTGAGACAAAGATAAGTCTATGCATTGGCCGATTTTCAGTTCTTCCCACTGAACCTTCCAAGATCCGGCTACCCTCTGGTACCATTCTCTCCACCCGGGTGTTTCATTTGGCCAGGATCTGAAAGTACCTACCCAGTGATCTAAATCCATAGATGATTGCTTAAAAGGGATCCTATGGGTTTCTAAGCTGATCAGGTCCGTTGGATCGGGGTTCCCCATAGGGCCCAAACAGATGAGATCAGGGGATTCTGAGAGAGGAATAGTGATTCGGTGCCTAAGTGGCTAAAAAAGGGGAAAGGGGAAGAAACTGAGAGAGGTTCCGGAAAATACTAAAGTAGTAAAAAGGCGAAAAGGAGAAAATTTCGAGCATTTACCTCTGGGATGGAGATCATCGTCGCCAATGAGACCGCTGGGGAAGCCGCCGATTGGGCCGCCGCCGCCGAAGGAGTGGCCGATGGAGCCTCTATAGATGGAGCGGTCGCCGATGGTGACGCCATTGGGGGGTTGAAGCAGGCCGCGGATGAAATCGCCGGAAAGGGGGAGGCGCTTGGAGATCGAGAGAGCTTGGAGGAAGATGAACAGCGGTTCGTTGGAAGAGAATGCTAGATTCGTGGGGAAGGATAGGCGGAGAAGGCCAGTACTTAAGAAAAATCAGGGGAGCGAGGGCAAAGATGGTATTTTTACTGCGCCGTGTACACGAGTTCCAGAGGAGCGGTCGTTTCGTGCGCTTGGTTCGAGGAAATTGCAATCATTGTGCCGCGGAACGGAAGAAGATTTTACTGCGCCCGTTTCGGAGGAAAGGATTAAAGAAAGAGTTTCGAAGAAAAAGTTATATTTTACTCCGAAACTGGGGGGCATGTGTTGACGCCAGATTTTGACACGTGTTGAATCGGCGTCAGGAGGAGAAGATTGGCCGATGCGGCAGATCTGAAGGCTACAGTAAGGAATCGGCCGATTGAGGTAACAGTTGGAAATCGGCCGATTGGTGATACAGCCTGCGCCAACAGGATGGGACTATTTCGGAGGGTCCTGGTCAAAAGTTGCTCAAAGGGGGCACGCTAAGTCGGTCAAGGAGCAATTGAAGGAAATCCTGATTGGATTAGGGAACGGCGGCGGAAGATTCTATGGGAGTCCGTTTCCTTTTAAAGTTCTTATAGATATAGTAGTTTAAATAAGGTTGTAACAAGTCCTGATCGACCAGGAGTCCTAGCTTTAGGGTATAAATAGGAGTCGTCAGGGTCTTGAAAGAGAATCAACACATCAATCAACAACAATACTTCTACTTTTTCAGCAATTTACTTTCAAGTCGGCGACTTCGCCAATACTTTTTCTTCTTTCACGAGTTCGTACGGATTGGCAGGGCTGCATCAACTTGATCTCCGGCCAATTGGTAGGTTCCGCTTACCGAGTAATATCCGAGCTTTAACTACGGGCGCATCGCTTTGGTTTCGTTTGGATTTATTCACCAGTTATCGATATTTACTAGAATTGCAAGTTTTACCTGTTATTCTAGTATTATCACCAGTTATCCAGCTTGAGATTAGAATAATCGGCTTCACCATTATCCTTCTTCGATTTATCATCTTACGGCCGATTAGATCTATTTCAAGTGTTGCTTCTGTAGTAATTGTTTAGATCGCTCTAGCAGTTTTCTTTACAATTACTACACGATTATCGGCTGATCCACAGCCGATCATCTCTACAGCAAATCGGCCGATTCATCGCCGACGCGCTCCTCAGGACAGATCGGAACTCCAGCCGATCGACGCGCCTGGAATTTAATACTCTATTTCCTTGTCAATCAACAGGTCAGATTGACTGGCACGCCGCGCGAACCGCACCAGGGCGATAACCCGAACAGGAGCTAAGCAGATTCTCCCGGGTCGTGTGTCCGTCGCTGAAGACCATCGGCCGATTCCTATCCGGCCGATTTTAGCGCCAACAGGTTGTTCCTCTATCTTCCTCTTGATCAACTTGATTGTCCCCTTATTGGACGATTCGGCCTGTCCATTGGCTTGAGCATAGTACGGACAAGAATTCAATAATTTAATCCCCATATCGGCGTCGAATTCTCCAAATTCTCAAGAGGTGAACATCGTTCCTTGATCAGTTGTGATAGTCTGAGGAATACCGAATCGATAAACAATGTGGTTCTTAACGAACTCAATCATATCGGCCGATGTCACGGTCTTTAACAGAACTGCCTCCACCCATTTAGTGAAATAATCAGTGGTGACCAATATAAACTTATGCCCATTGCTCGATGGAGGGTGAATATGTCCGATGAGATCTATTCCCCAACCTCTCAACGGCCACGGCTTGATTACTGGATTCATAGCCGAAGCTGGCGCGCGCTGCACATTGCCAAACTTCTGGCAGTCTTGGCAACCTTTATAATATTTGGAACAATCTTCAAGGATTGTTGGCCAGTAATACCCATTGTTTCTGATCATCCATTTCATCTTGTGAGCCGATTGATGGGCTCCACATACGCCTTCATGGATTTCCCCCATCAGGACCTTTGCTTCTTCCGTTCCCAGGCATTTGAGAAGAACCCCATCAATCGTCCGGTAAAACAAATCGTCTTCAAGTAACACATATTTTGTGGCCTGGAAACGCACTCGCCGATCCACCTTCTGGGACGGATCCCTCAAGTAATTGGCAATCTCCTTTCGCCACTCATCGGCCACGAGCTCTAAAATCAAAGCTCCTTGAATCGGCCGATATTCGGACGCGTGTTGGGCCAGCCTATTGGCCTCTTCATTATAATTTCTAGGGATATGCTCAATTATTGCAGACTTGAATTCGTTTAACAGCTGGAGGGAATCTTCATAGTAAATCCTTAAGATATCATCTTTGCATTCAGATTTCCCCGTTAACTGATCTACGATGAGCATGGAATCCCCAAAAATTTCGACTGCATCAGCCTTGACTTCCCTTAATAATTGGATCCCCTTTAGGACGGCTCGGTATTCCGCCTGGTTATTGGTTGCGGACACTTCTATCGGAAGAGAGAAATCATAACTTGCCCCCCGAGGCGATACAAGAACGATGCCGATTCCCGATCCAGCGCCACACGAAGAACCATCGAAATACAGAGTCCATGGAACCGGTTCAACGATAGCAATTTCCGGTCCACAATGTTGGGCTACGAAATCAGCCATGACTTGACCTTTGACAGCTTTGGCCGATTCGTACCTTAAGTCAAACTCTGACAGAGCTAGGATCCATTTTCCAATCCGTCCTTTCAAAATCAGCAGTGATAGCATATACTTCACCACATCATCTTTGCATACAACTATGCACTCTGCCGATAACAAATAGTGCCTGAGCTTGGTACACGAGAAGTATAAACACAGGCATAGCCGTTCCACCGGGGAATATCTTGTTTCAGCGTCCAGGAGTCTTCTACTGACATAATATACCACCCGTTCTTTCCCTTCGAACTCCAACGCCGATCGAGTAGCTTGTTCATCAGCCGATAAGTATAATTTGAACGGCTTACCAGGCTGTGGCGGGACTAACACCGAAGGTGAAATCAGATATTGCTTGATATCTTCTAACGCTCTGTGTTGTTCTTCTCCCCACACGAATTCCTGGTCGGGCTTCAATTTCAACAAAGGGGTGAAAGCTCGAATACGCCCGAACAGGTTGGATACGAATCTTCTGATAAAATTGACCTTGCCGATGAGGGATTGCAGCTCAGTTTTATTCTGTGGGGCTACAACTTTGTTGATGGCGTCTATAGTTTTCCGGTTAACCTCTATCCCGCGCTCATGGACCATGAATCCTAAGAATTGCCCGGCTGATACACCGAATGCACACTTGTTCAGGTTCATTTTCAACCCATGCTTCCTTGTGCACTCCAGTACTTCTTGTAAATTGGCCAGATGTTCCTGATGACCTTTTGACTTGACCACAACATCATCGATGTAAATTTCCACTGATGCACCAATGAGCTTGTGAAAGATATAGTTCATGGGCCACTGATATGTAGCACCGGCGTTCTTTAACCAAAAGGTCATTACAACCCACTCGAATAGACCAAGGTGACCCGGACACCTGAAAGCCATTTTCGAGATATCTTCTTCGGCCATTAATATTTGATTGTACCTAGCATTACCATCCATGAAACTGATGACTTTGTGTCCTGCGGCAGCATCTATCAAGACATCGGCCGTCGGCATGGGATATCCATCCATTGGTGTAGCCTAATTTAGGTTCCTGAAGTCGATGCATACGCGCAATTTTCCGTTCTTCTTATACACGGGCACAATATTAGAAATCCATTCGGCGTAATGGCACTGTCGAATAAATCCTGCTTCAATCAACCTTGTGATCTCGGCCTTTATATCAGGTAGAATTTTGGGGTTGCACCGTCGTGCAGGCTGCTGATATGGCCGATATCTTGATTTTATAGGTAACCGGTGTTCAACAATGGATCGGTCTAGACCAGGCATTTCATGGTATTCCCAAGCAAAGCAATCCTTGAATTCTTTTAATAAACTTATCAATTTACACTTATATCCAGGATCCAAGCTAGCACTAATATACGTTGGCCTTGGCTTGCTACCATCTCCCAAATCCACCATCTCTAATGAATCGGCCGACGTAAATCCATGCCCAAGCTTCCGTCTTCTCGGACGAATTGATCCATCTATTCTGAATCTTCAGAGCCGACTGCTTGGATCGGCTGTAGACCAAAATCGGACACTCTCAGGAAATCAGTGTCCCAAGTCCTGCCGGATATACACCTGACGTGTTCACAGCTCCATTGTTGCGTGTCGGCCGCTGCGACGCTGTAGGTGGAATCGGCGGTGACTATCTCTGTACTGTCGCCGACCCATTGCACGAAGCATTGGTGCATTGTAGATGGGAGACAACAATTCGCATGTATCCAATCGCGACCGAGCAACATGTTGTAGGACCTCTTACCATTAATAATAAAAAAGGTAGTGGGAAGGGTCTTACTGCCGATGGTGAGGTCGACGCAGAGCGCTCCACGGGCGAGAGACACGTTGCCTTCGAAGTCCTTGAGCATCATGTCCGCCTTGGTCAGGTCTTCATCACTTTTGCCTAACTTGGAACATGGCATATGGCATGATGTTGACTGCGGCGCCTCCATCCACTAGTAGCCTGGTAACGGGTCGTCCGTTAACGTGCCCTTTGAGAAATAATGCCTTGAGATGTTGCCGTTTTTCGTCTTCTGGTTTCTCAAAGGTGGTTGTCATCGGCTCTAATACCAACTGCGCCATCTGCTCTTCCATCCTTGTTGCCTTGTCTCGATCCGCAGGCGCCGTGAACTTCATCGGCAATATGAACACCATATTGACATCACCTGCTGATTCTTGATTGCCAACTTCCTTGCTGTTGTTTTTCTTGGGACGCCAGACCCGAGACTTGACGTTTCTCTTTTCCAGCACCTGCCTCTGCTCTTCTTCTTGTTGCTCCCATTGGCGCAGGTGTTGGATTCTCCGCTTCTGAGATTTAGACAATCCTTCAGGGCACCACCTGGGGTTTACTGGTCTGGCCGACGATTTGGCGCGCTCCCAATCTGGTTCCCTTCCTAGGGAGTTTTCATCTGACACCCTGTCATCAGCTATCTCTTCTAGCCAATCATGTACGCTGGTTCTGCCCCCCAGTCGCTCCTGCTGGTTGATCCTGCCTTTCGACCGGTGATACCGGTCAACTCTGCCCCCCAGCCGATCATGCACTGAAAGGCGCTGTCCTTCTTGTTCGCGCCAATTTCTGCTGATCGGCTCTGATCCCCTGTCTCTGGAGCGCGATCTTTTGAACGGGCGATCGTTGTGGCTTGATCCATTGTACTCAGGACAGTTATCGGCTGATGGCAACCGAAGATCATTTTCCCAGCAATGGATGAAGAACGGACATTGCCAGTGATCCTCGTGTCGGCGTATCATCTCATCATGGTATATTGACCGTTCCTGCTGCCGTCGATATTTGCTGACCAAGAATTGGGAAGTGACGGGTCTGCGCGATCGTTCTGATCTGTTGCCCTTGTCTTCAGCCCGCCTTTTCCCTTTGACTTCATCCACTGTGACCTGCTTCCTGGGATCTACGGCGCCGCTTCTTCTTGCTGATTCCGATGTCAGCACCTTGGTTTGAAGTGAGTTTCTTCTCGTGTCAACCATGTTGGCCGGGAAAGGATGCTGGTCTATCTTCATCGGCTTTGCCGGTTTGGCTGGTGTTTCAAACTTGAGCCTCCCCTGCTCGATGGTCGACTGTATCTGCTGACGGAAGATCTTGCATTCATTGGTGTCATGAGATGTAGCATTGTGCCATTTGCAGTACTTCATCTTTTTAAGCTGATCAGCCAAAGGGATGGTATGGTACGGTGATAACTTGATCTGCCCTTCCTGGAGTAATAAGTCGAAAATCTTATCGGCCTTTGATGTGTCAAAGCTGAATGCCTCTGGTTCCTTCTTTCCAAAAGGGCATGATATTGGCTTCTTGCCTTTCACCCACTCTGCTAGGCCGATTTCTTCCTCCCCCTCAGATTCAGATCCTTCCAGATACGCCACCTTTTTCTACAAATTCCTCCGCTGTTCAAACGAACGGACTTCCTGACCTGCCAATCGGTGAACGATCTGGCTTAAGCTTTCGAATTCTTGTGAGGCATACCTTTCCTTGATATGTGGCAAGAGGCCTTGGAAAGCGATATTGGCCAACTGGGCATCGGTCAGAGCCAGACTATAGCATTTGTTCCTGATTTCTCTGAACCTTTGTTTGTATCCAGTTACTGGTTCGTTGCTTCTCTGCCTGAGGCTGGTCAAATCTGAGAGCTTCATCTTATGTACTCCTGCGTAGAAGTACTTATGGAATTGCTTTTCCAGATCAGCCCAAGTAACAATGGAATTGGGTGGTAAAGTGGTGAACCACTGAAAGGCCGATCCAGACAGAGACGACGAGAACAGGCGGACCCTCAGAGCATCTTGCGTAGCGGCTTCCCCGCACTGGATGATGAATCTGTTAATGTGCTCCACGGTAGAGGTATCGTCCAGCCTTAAAAACTTGGTGAAGTCAGGAACCTTGTACCGGTGGGGAAACGGCAGCAGGTCGTAGGCCGATGGGTATGGAGTCTTGTATGTATAAGTCTGCACTTTCGACTTCAACCCGAATTGGTCCTGAATTACTTCCACTTCTTGCCGTCCAATCCACTTGCTGCTGATGAACAGCTGTTCGGGGCGCCGGCATGTGTTGGTGGATTGGCGGTGGTACGGCCGGGTGATGGATTGAAGCGTGCGGCGGATTCTGTTGCATTACGGCCGTCTGAGCAGTTGACAGTTGATGGCGAAGCGAATCCGCCGCTCCATCGAACATCATCATCGGCGTCGTGCTTTTGAGTGCTTCTACAGCGTCTGCACCCCTGCCGATTTCTGACGGGGTTGGCTGATACTGAGGGACCATCGGCCGAACGGCCGAGTGGAACGGCGCCTGGATCGGATAGCTCCCATGTCCAGTTGATTGATCGGGAAAAGCCGTCATTGCCGATGCCCCCCAAGGTACTGAATTTGTGGGCATCGATTGTACAGAAGCAATCTGGACAGGCTGAAGCGGTGCTTGCGATGGGAAGCATGGTGCACCGCTATACCTTGGAGACACTGGAGGCAACGAAGTGTTGTATCCTTCGCGTTGCGTTGACATTGGCTGAGGAGCCGAGTGGGACGTGCCTGGTGAGCTTCTGGCCGGAGGTACAATAGGTGGGGCGTATGCTGGCCCCTGATATCCTTGAGCTGCTCCGCTGACCAGAGAACTGATGACGGCGTTATGCACTGTGTTGGTCATCACCGAGGATTGGTCGATGAAAGCCTGGTAGACGGACTTTTGGATCATATCGGACATCTTGCCCGAATCCTCAGCAATGGTGATGTGGCGGGGAACTGGAAGAGGAGCTTCTTGATTGCCTCTCGTTTCTGGTACGACTGAAAGACTGTAGATACATCCTTTTGTAATCTTCCAGATGTTTAGCCAGTTCCTCTTTCTGGTCGTCCTTAAGATCTGCTTCTGTGACCTCAATGATGTTGTTTTCAGAAACTTCGGTGTTCTTCGACATCTTGGATCTTGAGGTGGTCCCACTGGGCGTGCCAAAAGTGTGTTGGCGCTAAAAATCGGCCATGAATCGGCCGATGTTCTTCAGCGTCGGACACACGACCCGGGAGAATCTGCTTAGCTCCTATTCAGGTTATTGCCCTGGTACAGTTCGCGCGGCGTGCCAGTCAATCTGACCTGTTGATTGACAAGGAAATGAAAGTATTAAATTCCGGGCGTTCCGATAGGCTAGGGTTCCGATCTATCCCGAAGAGCGTATCGGCGAATCAGCCGATATGCTATGAAGATGACCGGCTATGGATCAGCCGATAATCACGTAATAATTGCAAAGAAAATTGCTGGAGCAACTTAAACAATTATTACAGATGCAACACTTGAAATAGATCTAATCGGCTATATGGCGATGAACGAGGAAGAGCGATGATAAAGCCGATAATTCCAATCTCAAGCTGGATAACTAGTGATAATACAAGAACAACAGGTAAAACCTATAATTCTATTAAATATCGATAACTAGTGAATAAATCCAAACGAAACCACAGCGATGCGCCCGAGCTTAAAGCTCAGATGTTATTCGATAAGCGGAACCTACCAATTGGCCGGAGATCGAGTCGATGCAGCCCTGCCAATCCGTACGAACTCGTGAAAGAAGAAAAAGTATTGGCGAAGTCGTCGACTTGAAAGTAAAGTGCTATGAAAGAGTAGATGTGTTTTGTTGATTGATTCATTGTGTTTTTACAAAGCCCTGACGACTCCTATTTATACCCTAGAACCAGGACTCCTGATCGATTTCGACCTGCTACAATCTTATTTTAAACAGAAAAACTACTATATCTATAATATATTTATAAAGGAAATGGACTCCCGCAGAATCTTCCGCCGCCGTCTCCTAATCCAATCAGGACTCTTTCCATTGCTTCTCGACTGAATCAGCATCGCTCCGTTGACCAACATTAGGCCAGTTTTGACCGGGATCCTCTGTTGTGGTTCCAATAGTCTCACTCTCCTTATCTGTTGGCGCAAGTTGCATCGCCAATCGGCCGATTCCCAACTGTAGCCTCAATCGGCCGATTCTTTAGTGTAGCCTTTAGATCTGCCGCATCGGCCAATCTCTTCTCCTGACGCCGATTCAACACGTGTCAAAATCTGGCGTCAACACCTACTTTTCACCACACTACACAGTCACTTGTAACACCTACTTTTCACCACACTACACTACACAGGCATGGTGCCACGCGTCACTAGCTTGGATTGGATATGCCCTCATAACAGAGAAGTTGTGTGCACGTTTGACATAGTTCCATCTCTAGGTCCACCAACTCGGGCCTTAATCGCTAAGACGAGTATCTTCCACAAAGACATATCCGTCGTAACGGTCCGTCATCGGCACCCACCACAGCTATAGCCCGCCAAACTCCTCCAAACGTCCTACAGGACCAATGTCCCGATGGATCCAACATCCTGAAGGACATGTACCCGCCATAGGTACTCCGGAGGTAGTGCCCAACGCACAACCCAAGCCCTCAATCCGAAGATCGAGTTAAGTTTAAATCGCACAAGCTAGATTCCTATCCCCCAACTCCTCAAAAGAGTCTCCACTCACGCCAAGACTATAATCACATCAGTCCACACAATGCATGCACATCAAGGTTTCATATATATACAAACATGTTGGGTATAAGGAATCAGGTCAACCAAGGGTTATGCAGGTTTATCTCGTAAAAACATATCAGAAGCTATAGCACTCTAGCAGGCATGCCTACTAGGTATTCAGATCATAGATGGGCGTGAACCTGGTGTGTCTTCATAGTACTCCTGCTCCTCCTGGTAGTCCTAAGCGTCGGTCAGCTCCCCAGAGTTGGGTCCTATTCGTAAATACGTATAAGTATAGGGGCCAAAGTGTAAAAGTGCACAAAACTATCCAGAAGAAGGTCCAAATCACTCAATTCCTATTCTAAGAGGTAGATCATGATTCTAGAAGAATTATGAAACTTTTTTCATAATTTTCAGAAGTCCGGTTGATTTATTATTAATTTTTGAAGGTTAAAGGCATTTCTAAAAATATTAAATAAATTTCGGAAAAGAAAAAACACACAGCAGTGACACGTGGCACCACCAGAGTGTGCCACGTGGCATGCTGACGTCAGCATGATGTCAGCATGTCATCACTGTGGGGTCGGCCATGGCTGACGTTAGCATGCGGCCCTCGGGTCAGGTCAGAAGAAAAAGAAAAACCGAGTAGGGTGTCTGGGCTGGAAACGAGCAGGCCGGCTCGATTGGCCCACGAGACTCGGCTCGGCTCGAACGGGCTGGCTCGGTCCTCGGCTCCACGGGCCAGCTTGGGTCGGTTCTGGTTCAACAGGCCGGCTTGGTCCTCCGCGGGTCGGCCGGCTCCTCCTCGTCTTCTTCTTGGGTTGGCGCAGCCCATCCTAGCCTAGCTCGGCTTCTTCACCTCCCCGCAGCTGACAAGCCTGGCCCACCTGTCGGCGTCGCCCCTCCCTCACTGGCGGCTGGAGCCCGCAGGTCAGTGGCTCCCGGATCCGGTGAGGCTGCGCCCAGATCCGGTGTGGCTAAGCGTGCGTGTGTGTGTGTGTGTGCGGACGCACACGAGCTGCTTGGTGAAATGCCGTAGAGGCGGTCGCGTGCGCCACGCCACGACGTCGTTGTGCCCGTGCGTGATCATTGTGCGAGCGGCATGGTCGTGGTGAGGCGCAGCTGGCGTGCGCGGTGAGGTCGGGTCGTAATTTCGCTGGTACTAATTTCACTGGCTATATATAGCAGGCACCCCTTCCCCTTCCCGAGGAATCATGAACTCTCCACTATTCATGGCAGCTGAGGGAGGGTAGGGGAGGGGAATTTTTTGCATTTCTTTCTAAAAAGGATAGAAGTTTTTTCCTTGAGTTGGCAATTAAATTTCTTCGGTGCAATTAGCTTTATATTTAGTTTATAATTATTATACACTAGCAATTCATTTAGCCTTTGAGCTAGCAAGTAATTTTTTCCTTGAGCTAGCAATTAATTATTATTTAGTTGATAATAATTTTTCCTTGAGCTAGCAACTAATTGTTATTTAGTTTATTATTGATATAATAATTGTTGGACATGATACACTTGCTAATTAATTATTGTTTATTACATGTGTTAATTCATTTTTAGTTGTAGTTAGCAAGTGATTTAGTTTATTATTTGGCACTCTAGTGATGTATTTAGCTAATCTTTGAACCTTGATTGTTCAAAGATAAGTTGTGAACCCTGATTATTTGTATCTTATAATTATTCATGTTATTGTAATTATGAGATTTTATTCTTTTTCACATTTATTTGATGGCGTGTTGAGTGGCACCATTGCACCTGAGTAGTAGTTGATAGGGATAACCTTCACAGTTTGATCTTGTTTTTTGTATTTCATCAATGGTAGGTGGTGCTCCAGATGGTGATGGCAGTCCCAATGACTTCAATGAATGTGTCAGCCAAGAGCAACTTCAAGCTACTGTCGAGAAGGCTCAGCAAGGCCAAACTTAAGTAATCACAAAGGCAATCACTGACGCGTTGAATGGACTCAACATTGGCAACACCATGGAGAGGTTGGATAAATAGATATCCACACTAGCAGATAAGGTTATCGAGATGGAACACCGTATGGCAACCAATGATGATGTCCCAGAAGACATGGTGTTTGATGCTAAAGGTAACATAGATCATGCAGCTACACGACAGAAACGACTACGCCGCCGTCTTCGTAATAACACTCACAGTTTTGGTGGCTAAAACCGTCATCAAGGTATGGATGATCCTTATGCTAAGATTGAGTTTTCAATACCATCTTTTTCAGGGCATTATGATGCTGAGGGATACCTCGATTGGGAGATGACGGTAGAACAGAAGTTTAGTGCTCACCTTGTTCCTGAGCAACATAGAGTTCAACAAGCCACTAGTGAATTGAAGGACTTTGCTATTATCTGGTGGAATGGGCTAGCTTCACAGGATGTTTTACTTGTTACATAGGAACAACTTAAGGTAGCTATGCGTGATCATTTTGTCTCACCTTCCTATCATAGAGACTTGCGTAAAAAATTGCAGCACTTAGAACAAGGAGAAAAATCTATACAGGATTACTATGGAGAACTTCAGAACGGTTTGATGCGCTGTAGTATTGTAGAGGGGACTGAGGATTTCATATGTCGCTTTTATTTGGGTTTGAATTGTGACATCCAGGTCATTGTTGAATATAAAGACTTTAACACTGTCAACCAGTTATTTCAGTTTGCTATGCTTGCAGAAAAGGAATTGCAGGGACGCGCTTTACAGAAGAACAAGAGCAAAATTCAGCACCTCCTTCGTGCCATGAATGATGACGACTGGATCGACCAAGACACCGTCGAGCAGATCTACACTACCAGCGAGCACTCGTTCTACACCGTCTACACTGCCCACTGCTGCAACAGCACCTTCATCTTCACGTTTGGCAGTAGACAAAGGTAAAAACTTGGGTTCATCTTCAGGTACTTCCACTGGTTGTAGCGGACTTCAGTGCCACAAGTGCCAAGGGTAGGGACATTTGCAGCAAAACTGTCCAACCAGCGAGCATACATAGCAACGGCAAATGGAGGCCACGTGAGCACTTCTGATGTAGAAGACGACAGCGACCACGATGCCGACGAGGAGGATGAGGACGGTGAGGCTTTTGGCTCACAGGTGACGGCCACCTACAAGAGCATCATTATCAATCGTGTTCTTAGCACTCACGTGGAGAAGCCGGACAAGCAGCAGCGCCACAATTTGTTCCACACCTTCTCCATCATCAACAACCAGCGTGCACGCATCATCATCGACAGCAGAAGTTCCAACAACTTAATGAGTTCTGATTTGGTCAAGAAGCTTGGCTTGACCACACGCAAGCATCCATAACCATACCATGTTGAGTTGCTCAATGACTCTGGCAAAGTAAAGGTAACGCAAGCAGTAAGGATTGTTGACGCAAAACGCCGTAGGTCGGCCTTCAGCGTCGGTACACGCGAGGACCCGGGAGCCTCTTGCTTCGCTCCTCCGCGGCGTCCAAATCGGCTACTTGGTGGTGTAGGGCGTGCTAGTCAATTTGACCTACAATTGAAAGGGACACGTAAAACGTTAAATTATCGGAACGTGTCAGCTGGTGTTCCAAATCGTTCTGCCACGTGCATCGGCCAAGCGTCCGATGCGGTAGTAGATCAATTAGCCAAAGCTCGGGCCGATTGTGCAGGTAAGGCAGTGCTAAGCGGGTTAGCGAAGCCTCGGTAGACCAACTCCTAGATCCGAACCCGATCGGCCTGGCCATGAGCAACAGACAAGCTGCGCATCGGCCAATGTTATTTAGATGTAGGCTTGATAAACTGTGGTAAAAACTAAATAAAAACAAGATCAAATGAATCTAATCCTGTCAAATCTAGGAAATACTGATAACTTGTGATAACAGCAAGAAACAAGCTCGACTAAACAGATTTATCTAACAAGAACAAGCTGATATCGATAACTTGGTGAACAGACCAGACCTAGATCCAATCTGCTCGATAACTTCAACTAATACAGCATAGAGGAAGAAGCGATGCGCCGTCAACCTTGAGCCTATCTGCCTCGTTCGACGCCGAACTTACCAGCAAGTCGGAGATCGAAGTCGATGCAACCCCACATGCAGGAAAGAACTCATAAAAAGAAAATCTACTGCAACTAAGGCGAAGCTGCCGAAAAGAAAAAAAATGAAAAAAAGGTTTTGTGTAATGATCATTGGATGGTTCGATACATGCCCGAGAGCAGCTATTTATAGCCTAAGCTACAAACCCTAGTCGATTACGACGTACATTACTTGACAATAAAGAAAACAAAACTTTTCTAAAACTCTAACAGATAACTTACCAACGTAGCTTCATCAGCTCCTTCAATGCTCTATCGACCACGACGCTCCTTCTGGCCCAAAAGCCCAATATATTTCATTCTTCGCTTCTGATCCAGCGTCGGCCCAATTTCTTATCGGCCCTTTGCCCAATAGGTTGACATGTGTCAAAAAATGGTGTCAACACATGCCCCCCAGCTTCAGAGTAAAATAATATTTTGCTCCGAAGATCCTCCAGTTTCTCCTCCGCGTATCCTTTAATTCACACGGCCGATCCCTCGATTCTTGCGCCTGCGGCGAGTGCAAAAATTCTTTTCTGCCCCTGGCTTCAACTCGTTCTCATCACAGATCTGCCTCGAGATGATTCATCTTCCGTCTTTTCATCTGCCATAATATTTTCCATTGACTACTTTGACCCGATGCGTTCCATCTTCCTTGAGCCAACCTATTTGGGTCTCTCGGACCATAAATAGCACCCAATCGGCCTGGCTAACTCTTCCAGACTCCATTGGCTTCATCCTCCATGCTCTAGCTAGCCCAAAAAACCCTAGCCTTTCTCTTCATCAGCAATGGCCAGAAACAAGCGTGCAGGAGAGGGCCCCCTCCGATCTTCCCTCAGCTCTCCGCCGATGAGGGTACGAATATGCTTTCTCTCGACTCATCCTGCATCTTGACCAAATCTGACTTGTTGCTTTGGTTTCATACTTCTTCTTCAGGGATGACGATGCTTCCAGTGCCCCACGGCGTTCTCCTCCTTCTTCATCATCGAATCCATTTGACAATCTTGATGAAGGGATCCGCGATCTAATCAGGGATCTTCTCTGGGAAAAAGACGAGGCACGTCACAATTACTCGGAGGAGACCAAGGAGACCAGCCGATTGGAGGCCCAACTGGCCACTGTTGAAGACATGGCGCAGACTGCACGCGCCTAGCTCGTTGCCGCCGACTCCAGGGTAGCAGGTTAGACTTTCTTCCAGAATCCTTTCTCCGGGAATCGCCTGATTTCTCTTTTACCTTTGTCTGTTCTTTCTTTTGCAGCTCTGGAGTCGCAGATTCAGGATCGCCTTGGTGCAGCGGCCACCGCAACAGAGGCAGTGAATGCCCGAGGTGACACGGTTGCCACCCGACTGCAGGGTATCCCCAATCGCGTGCATGAGGTCACTGGTCACGGAGTCCATCATGGCGCTGCCGTCACGCTCGCCATGGTGTAGACCCTGTCTGGGAATGATCTTCGAACCCTGCACCCCATCTTCCCGGAAAGCGAGGCACGAGAAGAATTTGAAAACCTTGTCGACGACTTAGGTGTAGTTGCCTCTTGCATCAGTGAGGAAGTTAGCTTAGGTTCTGTAATTGGCAATGTTTTCGCCGATGAATAAATGTAGTAATCAATGTAACAGCTTGATCCGTAGATCTGCTTTTTGTAAACACTTCTTCAATTGAATGAACTGGTCTCCCTTTCGTGCTGAATCTCATCTTCCTTGTTGATTTGACTGATTGGCATCCTTCACTTGAGTACAATCTATGACTCTTTTCATGACATAATCCCGGCCAGCCAATCCCCTGGTTCATGATGCCCAACGATCAATCATGTCTTTCAACAATAACCATACCGACTTCAATCAGCCATGATAATCTTCAAATATAACCGATAAAGAACCACCAGTCTCATATATTTTCTTTTAATCAACCAATAATAAAATCTGATTGTATATTTTTCTTTTTTGCACTAAGGGCGATACATATCATATTAGCCATTCGAGCCTGATCAACACGATCGGCTTTTACAAGACTAGTTCACTGGCCAGAAATCTTTGTGTTGCTTCTCCTTAGCCGATGGGATGCTTGTTCAGACCTTCTTCACGAAGCAGAAATTTCCGAGCCGTCTTCTTGAACTGGATTAAGACCAAAAACTTCCATCTTCAAGAAATCTCTCTCCCATACTCTGCCTAATATGGACTCCACGTTGTCGAAACCCCAAACTGGTGGATCGTCCGTGCAACACTTAAAGACGAATCCGCGTGCACCATTTTGATCAAGTCGTTCTCTAGCCACTGAATAAGGTATTGATGCATTGTGGATGAAATGCAACAATTGCCATAAATCCAGTCTCTTCCCAGGAGCAGATTGTATGATCCTTTGCCATCCAAGACAAAGAACCTAGTAGGTAAAGTCTTGCTCCCAATCGTCAATTCAACGGTGATTGCCCCCCGAGCAGACGATGTATTTCCCCCATGTTCGGCCACACCGGGCCCACAGCCAAACCGCCTCAACTTTGTCCTACAAGTACCCCCCGCTGTCCTAAGCACTATAAATAGGGGGAGCTGCCCATTTGATCGTCACACACTAGGAGGAATCACTACTTTACATTCTACTTAGTTGAGTTAGGCTAGTAGTAGTTAGGAGTTAGAGTTGAGTCGAGCTTCGCCTCGAGGTTCCGGAGTCGTCTTCGGCAGTTCTGGTATAAGCTCTTGTATCTTTTCCTTTACTCTTTTGTAAGACTTTTAGCCTTGAATATAAAGTTATCTTCTATCTATCTTGAGTTAATTTCCCTTAGCACTTACTTCTTTATTAGTTCAAGTATCTAGTACTAGACCAGGTTGGGTTAGATTGGCACTAGAGTAAAGTGTTGTAGTCCCTTGTATGCAGGTTTCACGTTCTTTCTCTTAGGCTCTTGTACCTTAGAGCCTCGGGAAGACGGTGGTCTCTTGCTTGGAATCCTAGGAGAGTATTAAGTTATATCTATAGGCGTAGTGCCTAGAGTTATCGATTAACTTGAATTGCACCCAACCCCACGGATAATTGTGGTAGCCGGCAGGTGGTGATAGCCCTGTCCGGCCTACGTATTCCACCACGTGAGAGCGGTTGGTGCTGTAGGACTTAGCAGTAGACCGCACAAGTTTCCCTTCTCATCCCTTTCTGGAGCTTGTCTCGTCCAGGTGCCCGAAGCATACTTGGATCAGCTGCAATAGTTTATCTTCCCTGTCTTTGCTTCCACCTTTGAATCTCTGCTAGAGTTGGCTCGAGAACATAAGAAGTATCTAGGAATCTATCTCGTCTCGTTGTCCTCCCACTACTCAGGTCGCTCACTTATTTATTTATTTATCTTGATATCCTCGTGTGTCACTGCTATCATTTATCTATCATATATTTATCACTACCTTACCCCAGCTGGGTTGTTATTGATTAAAGTCTTGATTTATTGTTGAGATTTATTTACCGATTGCCCTAGCCATAAGTGCTTCCCCGTGGAAAATATAAATTACGATACTCTGGAATACTCCCGGGTGAAGTGCTATATCGGCGATTCTGTGCGCTTGCAGAATTAATATTGAATTATATCTGTGGACCATACGAACTACCAGGATGCATTTCGGACGTTGTCGCTGGGTACTTAACTGTTCCTAGTGATTGCGTTAAGAAGTGGCAACAAGCATTTCTGGCGCCGTTGCCGGGCAAGCAATTAGCATAAGACATCGTTAAATATTTCTTAAGGATTTATCATAGCTTAGTGAAATACTTATCAAGCAGGTTTACCCTTGTTCTGTTTTCTTCTTCTTGGATGAAACAGAGCAGTGCATGGCTGGTTTCGAATTACCATCAAATTTCCAAGACAATCCGAAGTCACTAGTGAGGAGAGTATGACCTCGTGTTGTCCCTCCTTAGAAGAGACTCTCGATCACAAGCCCAGTCACCCATACCGACAGCACACCATCAACATCAACTAGCATGGCCGGCAAGTCGATCCGCGACTACTCCACTCCGTCCACCACCAATGTTCGCGTTGGACCGGAAACGACAGTCGGAGATGGAAGCTTTGAACTCAAGCCAGCACTCATCAACATGGTGCAAGCTAGTCCGTTCTGCGGCAAGAGGAATGAGGATGCAAATGCTCATCTCCAACATTTCCTGGAGATATGCAACACATTCACCATACGAGGTGTGTCTGCCGATGTTGTTGCCTTCGATTATTCCCTTTTTCACTGTTAGGGAAGGCGAAACAATGGTTCTACACTGACCGATCTGCCATCAACACATGGGAGAAATGCTCCAATGCATTTCTTGTGAAATTCTTCCTGGGGGGCAAAACAAATGCCCTCTGAAACAAGATTTCCAGCTTTCAGCAGAACAATGAGGAATCCATAGCTGAAGCATGGGAGCGTTTTCAAGAGTACATCACTGCGTGCCCACACCATGGCATGCAAAATTGGTTCTTAATTTAGACCTTCTACCATGGACTCAAGCGCTCTGCACGAGAACATATTGATGCCGCAGCTGGAGGTGCATTCTTTTCACTAGAAGTTGGCCCGCCAAGCAACTAGTGGAGAAGATGGCCGCAAATCAAGGATGGAGCGATGAACGTGCTCTAACACGACCTCGTGGAGTCCATCAAGTTGATAGTATGGACATGTTGGCAGCTAAATTGGACCTTCTCATGAAGAAATTAGAAGCTCCAGCACACGAGATAGCTCAAGCCATGGACGCTCGCATGACCGTCGAAGTTTGTTGAAATTCAGGACATTCAGGAAATAATTGTCCTGAAACCCGTGAAGATGCTTGCTACATCATCAACAACGGGAATAACAACAACAATGGTTTCCGCCCAAACAACTACAACAATCAAGGGTGGAACTCAAGGCCAAACCTCACATTTGATCGTCCACAAGGAGGTAACAAATTCAATAATGGCAATAATTTCAGCAATCAACCTTCCATTAAAGATTTCGGCCAAGTAAAAACTAATGAGAATATTAGCAAAAAGTTCTTAACCAATGATAAAATTTTGGAAAGCATTGATTCAAAAATGGAATCTTTCTCTTCTGCCATGAAAAATCAATTGAGCTTCAATAAAATGATAGAAACGCAATTAGCTCGACTTGTTCCTGCTTTACCTTCAACTGAAACTGGGAGAATCCCGGGGCAACTCGAGACTTCCTCTTATGAAAAGATTAAGGCGGTAACCTAGAGAGGAGGTAAGACCACTCGAGACCCACCATATCCAACTAATGCAGCGGGGAAGAACAAGGAAGTACAGGCAGAAGCAAGCGAAGATGAGGAGGAGATGGAAGAAATTCCTCATGAGAACTCCGCCCAAAAGAAGTCAGAAGTAAAAGTTGGAGACAAGACCGCTCCACATGAGTTCTATGACACGACACTACTACCATTCCCTAGAAGAAACTGGAAACCCACTGTCGATGAACAATTCGTGAGGTTTGTAGAGGTAATTGAAAAGCTGTATGTGAATATCCCATTATTGGAAGCTATGCAGGTTCCGACATATGCAAAGTACCTCAAAGACATCCTCAACAACAAACGTCCGATGCCGACATCTGAGGTAATCAAGTTAACGGAGGAATGTAGCGCCGCGATCTTGAACACTCTCCCAGAAAAGAAGAAAGACCCCAGATGTCCAACCATTTCGTGCTCAATTGGGACACAACACTTCGATCACGCCCTCTGCGATCTCGGAGCCAGCGTCAATCGTGATGCCTAAGGTAGTGTTTGATAAACTAAATCATACTCATTGTGATGACCACGACATTCCGGTTAGAATCCGGAATTTCCTCATCCCCGTCGACTTTGTTGTACTGGAGATGGAAGTCGACAAGACAGCACCTCTCATTTTCGGGAGGCCATTTTTGAGCACTGCAAATGCGAACATAGATGTGAGGGCCGGAGAAATCAACTTGAGCATAAACGCGAAGGAGGAGAAATTCGCTTTCAAGCCAAGGGTAGAAAAATGCTCGATGGTAAGAATACTCTATGGCAGGGGTAATATGCAGAAAATTGAAGTAACTCCTCCAAAGCCCAAGATGGATGTCGTGGTCATCACAATGAAGAAAAATCAGGAGAGCGAACAACGTCGTCAAGCAGCCCGAAAGAAATCAAAGGGTACACCCAAGACGACCAAGGAAACAGAGGCACCTCAACAGCCCTCTGAATCCAAGAAAGACGCCACACCGAAGAAAATGATTAATGTCTGGCGCAAGAAGGAAACTTCCTCATCCGTGTCACCATCTCCAAGACCGGACGATGTTAAATCAAGCTAAACAAACGAACGAGAAAGTCCATGCTCAAGGACTAAAAATTCGAGCATTCGCCGCGAGTTAAACCGGTATGTATCACTCATATTTATTTCCACGGATTTAATTTTTGCATATGCATGTTTAAATTTCATAGTTAAGAGCTTCATTAGCCTAAGCAAACACGGGGAGACAAATTTCTGGCTGTGACTGGTGCGGCCGCATCACATGTGTTCAGCCGGCCCTACACCCATTTATTAGAGTGTTTCTCTACAGGGATGGCATGACACTATGAAAGGATCACTAACCACCAAAGGTCTGAACAAAATTGAAAGAAATTGCGGTGCGGCCGGATTGATTTGGTTCGGCGAGCTCCACCTCCATATTTTTTAGTGGATCTTGTGCAGGAGAGACACCAGGATGTGCAGGTACATCAATTATTGAAGCACTGAGCAAGATCATGGAGGAGCACGTTCGGCCGCACCCCAACACGTTCGGCCGCACCTCACTCTCCACCGTTCACGTCGCTTCACCACTGAAACCAGCACTACTACCTGCCATGCTACGCATAGACCAAGGATGAGCTCGTGGAGCATGAGGCCAGATGCGGCCTCACCAATTTAATTCGGCCGCATCAAGTCGTCTGCACTTTGCCACAAGCCAAGAAGCTCACTACCTCACTCACGCACTCCGCTGCTCGAGCATCCAAAGTTTCAGGTTCTAAGCACTTCTCCTCTCGTTTTCTTAAGTCTTTGAAGCTTTGCATTAGTAGTTCTTAGTTAGAAAAACCCAAAAATATTTTCCCTTTCTTAGTGACAACCAAATAAAATTTCTGCTTCAAGGAAGAAGGTTTGTCAAGGTAATCAATTTAGTTCTTGTATTAGTCCTTCGGGTATACAAATATCTTTTGCAGCAATCATGTCATGGACATCAAAATTCAAGAGCAGTGCGAAGAAGGCGATGCACATTCGGTTCAAGAGTCGCTCCAACAATGGTTCGCAGACGCCCACGCACGTCTCGGACAGCATGTCGATAGACTCCATCCCGCAGGCCGGAGAAGGAGTAACATCCCGAAGAATCCGAGTCCTAACTGAGGAAGGACAAATTGTCCTGAGGTCGGACAAGGAACGACAGGCGTTCACCATGATTAGAGACCGTTCGTTCGAACATACTTGTGTTTTTGATGAGGACCTCCTCACCAAAACCGTATGGACAACGAATTCGAGACCATCTTCAACACCATCGGCTGGTCTGAATTTTGGCGCATCACGCAACCCGGTTCAAAACTCCTAACTCTTGAATTTCTTAGCACACTTGAGGTCACGGACACTGGCATAGAGTTTCACATGTTTAATGAAGAGTTTGTTTTCTCATGGCGCACCTTAAGTAATGCTTTGGGGTTTAGTAAAAGGTGCTCTCTAGATGCTAATGAATGTTTGCCCAACTTTGATAGAGGTAAATTTTGGGAGAAAATTTCTGGTCAAGATAATAGTAGAGCGTGCAGAACGAATGACATTCATAAGCCCACACTAAGGTTTATGCACCGATGGATAAGCACAACCTTGCACCCACGCTCTGATCCTAGGCCAATAAGCACAAATGAGCTTGTAATCCTGAATGCCATGGTAAAGAAAATTAAGTTTTCACCGGTTAAAACCATGGAGGATCATTGGAGTTCTACTCCGAATCGTGTCAGATTCATAGGGATAACCTCCCTAGTCACCCGAATTGCGCGTGCCTTCGACCTTGTTGAGTGCGCCACAGTCACTTTTCTTGAGCAGGAATGCCCAACAATCACTGCAGAACACTTCATCCAAGGCCACATGCTTCGTGTGGCGGCCGATGTTTCTTTAATCATGATTTACAGGGGTTATACAACCGATGTCCCGCTGCCATGCACGAGGCTGGGTTGTATGCCAATAAAAGACTAACCCTTTCACTGGAAGAGGGGAGACCTCCTCATCCGGAAAGGAGAGAACCAGCTCGTCATAGTGTTTCAGGTGCAGGGCCAACCACAAGGAGAGAACCAGCAAGACACAGTGTTTCAGGTGCAGGATCGACTACGAGAGCAAGGACAAGGGGAAGAGAGTGGACCGCAGAACCATCTCATCCACAGCCTCCACCACCGGAAACTTCAGCAACAGCAGCATCACAAGAAGCATATTTTGGAGGATGGCACGCCGGGTCATATGGCTCGGGGTACGCCAAAGGAGCATATGAGGCCGGCCCCTCACACCAGCAATTTGGAGCCGATCCAGGAAGGACACAGTCTGCTCGTTATCCACCAAGCTACTATGAGAATTTTTCACATGTGGTGGAAACGAGAGATGACACCAATGCAAGAGTCCGGCACATTGAGACGAGACTCGATGAACACAAGAGTTTAATGGACAGCTTCTTCGGAAGTTGGTATCCCTACCGGTAAGCGACTAAGTTTGGGGGAGAAGCCCCGCGAAGGTAAGTGCCACGACCAACCCTTTCCAATGCAGCCTTTAATTTTATAATTACTTAGTTAATTCATCTTGCATCTAAAATAAATCCAAAAATATTTTTTGCATTCAGAAAAATTTGAAAAAATCCTAAAAACTCCAAAAATATTTGCTTTGTTAAAATCAATTCCCAACTAGGTCGTGAGTCTTGTTATGCTCCTTTCATTTGGAACTGATGAATAGTTTCTCTGTTAATTTTCTGCAAGTACCTTGTTTACAACATGATACTCTACAAGTACTTGAATTACTGGGCATAAGTGAAATATGAACCTGAAACTTTGTGGGAGCACATGGGATCCAAACCTAAGTTGTTGCGAGGTATGATATAGCAAAATTTTTGGTAGAATTCTTTTATTGCTCTAGTAAGGTGAAAATCTTGGATGATTTATTTTAAAAATTAAAATGGCATGTTCCTCAATGGTAAAGAAATTCCTACCAAGGCCAAATATTTTTCATGATGAACCAATCATATAACGACTTAGTTTTGTAAATGAGTTGAGTCAAATATTGAGTCCCTAAGAGGTATGCCTTCTCGATCATCGATCATCCGTGTTCACCATTCCACGCTCATCTACGCCATCAATAAAAATTCCATGGTCTTCATCCTACACTCCTTCCAAATTCCACCAAAAATTCCCTGCATGAAAGGACATGGACCATGAGTATTCAAAAAAAAGAGAAAAGAAAAACAAATAAAAGATGCATGCCCAAAGAAGGTATGCCACATGCTCACAAGGCATGTCAAAAAAAAGAAAGAAAAAGAAAAAAAATATATAGATGAGTCAAAAAAATATATATGGACCATGATCCAAGAAGGGAAACAAAAATATCCATCCAAAATAAAGGAGTTCAAAAGACCAATGTTTCAAGCGTGAGTCCATCATCCCGTGATCACTTCCATCTTGATCGGAGTTTGAGTTGGCATACACCTCTATGGAACCAATCTTTGGCCTAACAATAGTTTTCAAACTAAATGAGTCTCATACTACCTACCCAAGCTCCACATAAGCCTTATAGATGTAGGAAGTTGAGGCTAAAATAAAAAGCCTTTGGAGAGGATTATACACCACTTGAGCAATTGAGAGTACCATATGAGGAACATTGTTTTCAAAAATATTCAAAAACTCCGAGATGGGATCAAAAACAAGCAATGAAGGGATGATACTAAGATGAGTTGTTCTACCTTTCAACCACCCAAGGCAAGGAGAACTATACGCCCCATAGGTACTAAGGTATGAAATTCACAAAATCCAAGAAGTTCAAACAAAATAGAGTATTGTATTGTGCATAGGTACCTACAGATTGTTAACATTGATGCAACTCCTGATCCACCGAGCCTAAGTCTTAAGCTTTGCTCAGGGATGAGCAAAGGTTTAAGTTTGGGGGATTTGTTGGCGGTCATTATCTCAATAATCGACCCCCACATTCTCGGCATAAAATGGAGTTTATAAGAAGAATCATGTTTATTTCATATAACTACTAAGGTTCCACGAGTTTTCTGTGAAGTATTCGATGCAGGGAATCAGCAGACCAAAATTGAGCGCAAACCGACACAACTCTGGTTCGGCCACACCAAGGTGTTTTGGCCACACCATGACCGAGCCAATTTCAGATTATCTTCGACCACAAGCAAGGAAACACAGAAGGATCACATCCCATGCGTTGGTTTGGTGTCAGTTTGATCCGAGGGACATGGTGTATCAACCAAGGATCCATGGGCCCACAAAACCAATGCAAAGGACTTCTTTCACCAGGAACCAGCACACAGGAACATCATACACCGTCCAGGCAATACGTCGGTGGAACAGAAGGCCAAAAGGCCATGGGTGCTGGTGCGACCGCACCACCCCTAGTTCGGCCACTCCAAGTTAACCGCCAATCAACCTCAACAGCCTCGGGCAGGAAGTTACCAATCTTAGGACATCATCTGGACCGTGGATTGCTCAAGGCGGTGCATCAGATGGTTCCGCCGCACCCCCCATGTTCGGCCGCACCGGGCCCACAGCCAAACCCCCTCAACTTTGTCCTACAAGTACCCCTCACTGTCCTAAGCACTATAAATAGGGGGAGCTGCCCATTTGATCGTCAAACACCAGGAGGAATCACTACTTTACATTCTACTTAGTTGAGTTAGGCTAGTAGTAGTTGGGAGTTAGAGTCGAGTCGAGCTTCGCCTCGAGGTTTCGGAGTCGTCTTCGAGAGTTCTGGTATAAGCTCATGGATCTTTTCCTTTACTCTTTTGTAAGACTTTGAGCCTTCAATATAAAGTTGTCTTCTATCTATCTTGAGTTAATTTCCCTTAGCACTTACTTCTTTATTAGTGCAAGTATCTAGTACTAGACCAGGTTGGGTTAGATTGACACTAGAGTAAAGCGTTGTAGTCCCTTATATGCGGGTTTCACGTTCTTTCTCTTAGGCTCTTCTACCTTAGAGCCTCGGGGAGACGGAGGTCTCTTGCTTGGAATTCTAGGAGAGTATTAAGTTATGTCTATAGGCGCGGTGCCTAGAGTTATCGCTTAACTTGAATTGCACCCAACCCCACGGATAATTGTGGTAGCCGGCAGGTGGTGACAGCCATGTCCGGCCTACATATTCCACCACGTGAGAGCGGTTGGTGCTGTAGGCCTTAGGAGTAGACCGTACAAGTTCCCCTTCTCATCCCTTTCTGGAGCTTGTCCCGTCCAGGCGCCCGAAGCATACATGGATCAGCTGCAACAGTTTATCTTCCTTGTCTTTGCTTCCACCTTTGAATCTCTGCTAGAGTTGGCTCGAGAACATAAGAAGTATCTAGGAATCTATCTCGTCTCGTTGTCCTCCCACTACTCAGGTCGCTCACTTATTTATTTATTTATCTTGATATCCTCGTGTGTCACTGCTATCATTTATCTATCATATATTTATCACTATCTTACCCCAGCTGGGTTGTTATTCACTAAAGTCTTGATTTATTGTTGAGATTTATTTACTGATTGCCCTAGCCATAAGTGCTTCCCCGTGGAAAATATAATTACGATACTCTGGAATACTCCCGGGTGAAGTGCTACAGTGGTGATTCTGTGCGCTTACAGAATTAATATTGAATTATATCATTGGACCATACGAACTACGAGGAGGCATTTCCGATGTTGTCGTTGGGTACTTAACTATTCCTAGTTATTGCGTTAAGAAGTGCCAACAGACGCTTGAGTGATCGATCCAGAGGCGCTTCATCAGGTACAAGGGCTGCAGTCTGTTCTTCAATCATTGCTTGCTCAGGCACACGTGGACCTAGCCGATCATGGACAGAGACACGATGCTTGCCTCTGACGGCCGACTGCTGATGGTTGTCTTCATGGCGCTGGCTGTTGAAATCGTATCGGCCTTCCTTCGTCCAATTGCATTCAGGACAATTATCGGCCGATGGCAAACGTAAACCCTCATTCCAGCAAAATGCAAAGAACAGGCACCGCTAGTGTTCTTCATCACGCCTGTCTTTTTCTTCTTGATGGCGTGTTTCTCGGCGCTGATATTTGTTCAGGAGCATCTGAGATGTAACAACTCTGCATGGTCTCCTGAAACTCCCATCTTGTTCGTATCGGCCTTGGTTCCCCCTGCCATTGGCCGATACACATGTCTTCGGATTTCTAGTATCAGGATGATCAGAAGGCGGTACCTTTGCGTTTCTGTTGACTTCCTGGGCTCCCACATCAACCGCGCTGGCTGGGAAGGGGTGCTCATCAATCTTCATCGGCCTATCGAATTTGATTCTTCCTTGCTCGATTGCCATCTGGATCTCCTTATTGAACATTTTGCAATCATTAGTTTTATGAGTGACAGAGTGATATCACTTACAATACCTGCGCCCTTTTATTTTGTTGGCCGATGGGATCACATGGTTGGAGGGCAACTTGAGCTGACCCTCTTGCAGTAGTAGATCAAAGATCCTATCGGCCTTTGTGACGTCAAACCCGTAGCTTTCAGCTTCCTTCTTGGCGAACGGGCATGAGATCGGCTTCTTAGACTTGACCCATTCAGCAACGCCGATTTCAGCCTCGCCTTCTAATTCAGAAGAATCCCCAACATAGTTGAACTTCTTCTGGAACATATTCTTCCTAGCGTCGTGGGCTCGAACATCAACATTAGCAAGCCTGGATGCTAGATGACTCAGGCTCTAGAACTCCTGGGATGAGAACTTCTCCTTGATGTGTGGTAGGAGTCCTTGAAAGACCAATTCAGCTAACTTGCCGTCACTAAGAGATAGGTTGAAACAACGGCTTCTGACATCCCTGAATCTCTGAATGTAGTTCAGGACAGGCTCGTCATTCCTCTGTCGCACCGCAGTCAAGTCGGTGATCTTCATCTCTTGTACCCCTGTGAAGAAGTACTTTTGGAAATGCTTCTCGAGATCGGCCCAAGTGATTACGGAGTTGGCTGGCAATGATGCAAATCAGGCAAAGGCCGATCTAGAGAGAGATAGCGGGAACAACAAGATCTTCAAGGCATTTGTCGCTGTAGCTTCCCCGGACTGTACCAGGAACCTGCTGACGGTGAATTTGGTGTCCAGAGAATTTGGTAAAGTCTAGCAACTTGTACCGATGAGGCAGTGGAATCTGATCGTAGGGTTCTGGGTAAGGCTTCCTGTACATGAATGCAAGCTCCTTTGGCTTCAAGCCAAACTGATTATTCATCACATCGGCTATCTTGCTGGCCCAATCAACTTCAGGTTGCTGCACCATGAGGTTTGGCATCTGAATGCTTGCGTCTTGAAAGGCTCTCTAGATTAGGGGACTTGTTGGTTGTCCCACAGTGTCTTCCATCGGCTGGAAAGCCGATGCATCTGCGTGATGCCCCCCAGTCTGAGTTGGTACCTGTGGAGTTTGCGGTGGATGCTAAATTATCGGAGCAGATGACACCAACGGCAGTGTGGTAGTAGGGAAGTTGTCACACCCTGAAATTGTTGAATTTCAGGATGTGATTAGAAAAAAAATAATAATAATAAAGCAATGATTTTCTCATAATTATATAAAAATTTCAACATTTATTTTCTTTACAGAAAATCTAGTATAAGAAAAATAAATAATTGTCTTTCAGAATTAAATAAAATAGTTTTATGTATGTTGCATTCATGTCGTTGCATTGGTTTTTGTTTGTTTGCGTGTTTAAGTTTGCAAAATAAAAATAACCAAAAACTACTCTAAAATCTTTTTTCTCTCTTCCTTATCTCTTTTGGCTCATCCCATCTTTCTCTCTCTTTCCCTTCTCTCAGCCCGGCCCAAATCCTCTCCCTCTCCTCTCTTTCCTTTCTCTCCCCGCGGCCCAAAAGCCGGCCCAACCCGTCCCTCTCTCCCTCTCCCCCTCTCTCACTGCCACCGTGGACCCACAAGTCGGCACCACCCCCTTCATCCCGCTCCCACTTTCCTTCTTGCATCACCGGCGCCTTCCTTTCTCCCCCCTCCTCGCCGTGAGTCCTGCCGCCGCCCGCGCCTCCTCTCCTTCCTTTCCTGCGACGCTTGCCTGCCATAATGGCCGCGGCACGCGCCCCCCGGACGACCAGCCCCCATTATGCCTGCGGAAATCACGGCCGCCATCTCCGGCCGCCGCGTGAGCCGCCGCCTTCCTCTCCCCGGCTGCTCCGCCTCCTATAAAACCCGAGCCCGAGCGCTAGTGCTCCCCTTCCACTCCGATTTCACCGCACGCCCGACTACCCCGCCGCTCTGCATCGCTATTTTTCCCGAGCTCGAGCTCGCCGACGCCGCCACGCCATTGACCGGCCTTCACGCCGCCTCTTCGTCAACGCTGACCTTCACCGGAGCTCCTCCTAGGACCTCGCACCATCACCGGCCTCATCTTCCCCTCCGCGCCAACGCACCACACCTGCAATCCCTCGCCGGTGTGAACGCCGCCACCCCCAACCATCCTTCGCCGATGACCCGCCGTCCCGCTGCTTCTCCGCCGCCTTCAACCCTCGTAAACGCTCCACGAGGTGGTGAGAACACTCCCAACCCCTTTTCCCCTCTCTTTCGCACTCTCTCTCGTCGACAAATGTTCGCCGAAGCTCTTGCTCTGCCCGCCGCCATGGTGATCATGCTTCCGGCCGCCACACAGCCGTCCCGAGCCCCTAGGAGAGTTCCCCGTCGCCCATTCTCGCTCCTCGGCTCTTTCCCGTGCCAATCCATGCCCCGGAGCACCGATTCCGGTGTACACCGGCGAGGCGCCGCCACGCCTGCTCGCTGCCGGCGTCTGCCGCCGCCCAGTGCCGCCTGCCGAGTCGACCCGATTCGCCCGACCCTTACTCTGCCGAGCCGCGTCCGATTCACCCAACCCTCACCCTATCGCCCGATCTAAATCTCACGGCCAGAACAGATCTGAGCCGCGCACGAGCCACCGCCCTCGCCCGACCCTTATCCTGCCACACGATTCTGATCCAACGGACCAAATTCGTCCGACCCTAGCCGTCCCCGGAAATTTTGCAGAAAAGCCCCTAGGCTTTCCAGAAATCAACTTGCAGTCCCGATCAGTAGAAAAATAATTAGAGTTAAGTCCTTTCTTTTCTGTCCCGACCCCTGGCCTTCCTAGAATTAATACCTGCCGTCCAGGATCTCCAGTTTTGCACCCAGACCCTCCGTTTAAGGTTTATTTATATTTTAGCCCCTGATTTCTTCAGATTTAGCCCCTGGAAGTTCAGTTTCTTCGCAGATAAGTCCCTAGAGCCTTGTTTTAGCCCTATCTTCGTCGTTTTAGATCCGTTTCAACTCGTTCTCATTGCGTTAAGTCTTCTAAAACCCTAAGCTACCGTTTAGTTGTGTCGTTGTGCCTTAGTTCCTATCTTTTAATTAAAAATAGATTTAATTTGATTAAAGTCCTCTCACCTAGTTTTTCTAATTAAAATCTACCTAGGTTTTTACCTCCGATTTTCATAACTAATGTCAATTCAATTAATACCAACTCAAATGTGTTCTACATATAATTTGTTTAGTTGAGCACCAAATATAAAGTTATGCGTTTAGATGCTCTCACAAGTTTTCTTTCTAATTAAATGTTAATTAGTGTAATTTGTACATAGACAATCATAAATAAAATATGACTAAGTTCTACCCCGCTTTTATAAATAAAAATATAATATAAGTTAATTATAATCAGGTATATTTTGACTTGCATATCTTTTATATTTGTTTTCCAATTAAAATAAATAAAAGTTATAGTTCTTTTGTTTCTTTTATAATACCAATCATCCGATAGCTGTGTCTTTTCAACCCTAGCTCCGTTTTCCGTGTTTCTTGTGGTCTTGTAACCGTAGCAGCGAACCTTATCCTTTAGCACGCTCTTTTAAAAGCTTTTGTTTTGTGATTGGTGTATTATTCTTAGCTGTACTTGTTTGTTGTTTTGTATGTTTGTGCTCGATGTTTGCTTTGAGTAGAATGATCGCTGTTGAAGCTTGAAGATCAAGGTTTCCAAGTAAGCAAGAGCTGAAGAGCAGTAAGAGTAGCTTTTCGTTGGAAAAAGGCAAGTGACCCTAACCATCCTTCTATCTATGCTTATTTACAAGAATACCATGTATTAATTGGAACATGGAGAACCACCCAGGAAAATAGTACAACCACGAGGACCATATGGCTCTGGTCTTGGCTAAATAATTAGAGACTCTAGTTTGAAGGAGTCTTACCGAAAGGGCAAGGAGGGGGTCGGTGATTGGGGTATAACCTGGTCCTCTTGGGGTAGCAGCCTTCGCTAAGGTGCTGACCATTAGAGAGGGTTATGGTTCACGCCGCTACCGAAACTCTAGCGGACTACTTCTTATTAGGGAATCTTTATAAAGGCCTCGTAGCGTCCCTATGCAATCACACCTCGGAAGTGCGGTATTGTGCCTAGCTAGCACAACATGGTTGGGTCCAAAGTTCTTTTGAACTTTTACGCGACTTGTGGTGAAAGTGTACAACCTCTGCAGAGTGTCTAAAACTGATATATCAGCCGTGCTCACGGTCAAGAGCGGCCTGGACCCTCACATGATTAATAAACTTAAAGATGGATTTAAATCGTTACTCCGGTTATACCTTGTGGCCTTGCTAAGTACCAACCATAAGTGTACTCACCCTTGCTAACTGCTGCTCAGAAGAAAAAGGTGTGAAGTCTACTGAAGATGATGAAGAGTTCTAGGCGTACACAACCCCCAGTCGTTTGCTTGTGAAGTTTGGAGCCTATGTTTCCATGTTAAGCGCATATCTCTGATAGTCTTGTAAGTCCTTATTTATGTTTCTTTACGTGATACTGTTGCTGTTATTCACTAATAATGTCACTATATGTATGGAACTTGATCCTGGCATACATATAGTTATGCATTCGGTTTTGTCCTTAAACCGGGTGTGACAGAAGTTCACTGTGTTGCTACTTTGTCCGAACATCTGTGGATAGATGTACGGCCAGAACTCCATTGGCATGCCCAACGTAGCAGGTACAAACCCAGCTGGAGTGTTGAGCATGCCTCTGTTTGGTGTTGGTGTGTTCATCGCTGGATTGGTAGCGAATGCCGTCGTCAGTGGCGATGAAGCGTGTGCTGCCGAAGGTCCTGGGCGCCTCAACACGTAAGGCGATGAGCTTGTTCCAGCGCCGGCCATCGGCACACTTGTTGTAAGAGGCAGAACACCAGCGGCCATCGTTGCTGATATTGTGACACCAGCAGCGGCCGATGATCCCTTGTTGGAGTATGATGGTTGCTGACGCTCGATACGGACCTATTTTGAGCGTCAATTTGATCGGAAAATTGGGACAACTAGCATACTTAACTTGCATATTTATCTAGAATAATTTTGTTTCCACATTCCTCTTGGAGAATTCGCAATGCAAGAAAAGATGGCATGCCAAAGAAGCATGACCCAGAAAAAAGGGAAAAGAAAGAAAGAATAAGAAAAGGGGATAGCCATGTCTAAAAGAAAAAATGCAAAAATAAAATAAAGGCGAGAGAGATCACAAACCAAAAGGAGTAATCATACCTTCCATCCATCCACACACATGCACCTCTTGATCGTGGGATATGACTTGTTTTCTCCATGGATCCACTCTTTGTCTCGGCAATACATGATATGCAGCTATGCTTCATCCATTCCGTACCTTGAGCTCCACAAAAAACTTTAGTTATGAGAAAGGAGAAGTGCCTTGGTAAGGATTCATACACCATTGAGCGATCCGAGTGAATCATTCGAGGAACTTAGTCTTGTTTTAATATTTCCAAAAAGAAAACCTCTAGATATATTGCCGAGCAAAGGTAAGGTAAGTACTGCTCTGTCGACCGTTCTAACTTTCAACAGCTCAAGACGAGGAGAAGCTCATAAGCCCCATAGATGATGAAGGTAACAAGGGCCAGGTACTCATGCCAACATTACTCATCCTCAAGGAGATCATCTATGCCTTAGACTTGACACGACAGAGGGTAACGAGTCTAACAATTTTCTGATCAACATCCTGATTTGTCCTGATTTGCTCGGGACGAGCAAAGGACAGCTTGGGGGTTCTTGTTGACGCTCGATACGGACCTATTTTGAGCGTCAATTTGATCAGAAAATTGGGATGACTAGCATACTTAACTTGCATATTTATCTAGAATAATGCCATTTCCACATTCCTCTTGGAGAATTCGCAATGCAGGGAAATAGAGCGGAAATCAAGTGTAAACAAGCACTTCAATCCAAGGAAAATAGCGTCGACCAATCAGAGCGTGCCGTTCAGCCTCCCACGGATCAAAGGGCCCACAAATAGGTGCAACTACCTTAGGACAGCACCCACTCACGCACAGGTGCAACATGGACCCACATGGCAGCCACCCAGAGCAAGGTGGGCTCGACCTGGACCAAGCCCAGGTCAGCCGGCCCACCAGGGAGGAACCGACTTACCTCCCTTGACGTGGCACCTCCCCATTGGTCCTTCATGTCGGTTTCAGCTGCTAGAGGGTGAATGGGCGCCGTGAAGCTGCTGCACACCCCCCTCACTCTCCTCTATAAATATGAGGGGGGTGCTACTAAGAGACACATCACAAGTTGAAGCTCATTCTCAATTTCTCTCTTGCTTAGTCTTTAGGATAGTGGAGTTTAGGTGAAGTAGCTCTTCTTCAGTTCCCGAGTCTTCATAAGAGTATTGGTATGGGTTTTGCTCTTCCTCTCCTTTGTAATATTCGGAATTCTCTAGTCGAGTTATCTCCTAGTATAATGTACTCTTATAGTATCTTTCCGGTTTATTCAGATGTGCAAGCTATGCTTAGCTTACATCTAGGACCTATATCGTGCATGATTAGATGTGGTAGTATATCTAGGCTAAGGCATCGGCTCCAGTATTTGTACGTTTGCTCTAGTGTGATGTCTGTCTATCCGAAGGGTGGGGGCTCCGCGCAGGGCATTAGAGTATCGCTTATTTACGTAGACGTGGTGTCTAGGCTAATCAGTGTTGCTGGATGTGGCTCTATACCATGGTTAGTTGAGGTAAGCGGCAGGTGGTGACAGCCCTGTCCGTCCTTTGTAACCCTCCCCGTTTGTGTAGTTGCTATAGGAGGTGCATAAAATAGCCGTGAGGGTCCAGTGGCCACCTTGCCATATCCTGTGCAGTCTCCCGATGATGCCTAGAAGCCTAGTACCTGTCTGTATTCACGTGAATGTATGTGCGTTCCTAGTATAGACTGTTTGCTTAGCCATGAGTACATAAGTCCTTAGATTAGCTTTCTTCTTCCTTTCTCCCTTCGTGTAAGCTTTGCTTAGAGTAGAACTTGAGCAACTTGTGTGTCACACTACCTGATTACTAGTTATTATCTTACCCCTATTTATTCAATAGAATATCCATGCTAGAATCAATCAACACACTAATCCATTCCAATAATCATCGCCTTCCCTGCGGAAATATAAATATGACCCCGTACTCACGGGTAAAATGCTACGACGGTATTTCTGGCGCCATTGCTGGGAAGCACTTATCCTAGTGATGACGCTATGAAATGCCTTTATGGATTTTAGGCGCTGTCGCCGGGGACTGGATTCTATGTCCATACTTGGTGACTGCGTTATAAAATGTCAACAAGCATTTTTGGCGCCGTTGCCTGGTACTGTATTCTATGTCCATACTTGGTGACTGCATTATAAAATGTCAACAATGGTCATGTGTTACCCCCTTGAGTGCCCTCTACTAGGACATTCTTGACAGCGTCCTTGATAGTCTCGATCAGAACCCCTGACTGAATGATCAGTGCGTGGCTTATGGACCGATCGAACATCTCTTTGAACTTGGCCGAGTCTTGACTAATGGAGATGCCCCCCGACCCTTGTAGCGGCTGCTTTTGTATTACCTGCCCCTCCTTGGTCAGAATGAACGACCTGAGGCAGGCGTCATGAGATTGCTTCATAGCTTCTTCGACTAGCCGCTTCTGATCTTCATTGAGATCATCCATGGTGGGTAACAAGATTTTGTTGTCATCCATCCCGTTGTTCTTGCTCATCGTGGTGTCGTTGTCGTGTCCCACCAGGCATGCCAAAAGCATGTTGACACAAAAAGCCGTAGGTCGGCCTTCAGCGTCGGCACACGCGAGGACCCGGGAGCCTCTTGCTTCGCTCCTGCGCGGCGTCCAAATCGGATGCGTGGTGCTGCAGGGCGTGCCAGTCAATTTGACCTACAATTGACAAGGGACAGGTAAATGTTAAATTACCGGAACGTATCGGCTGGTGTTCCGAATCGTTCCGCCACGTGCATTGGCCAAGCATCCGATGCGGTAGTAGATCAATCGGCCAAAGCTCGGGCCGATTGTGTAGGTAAGGCAGCGCTAAGCGGGTTAGCGAAGCCTCGGTAGACAACTCCTAGATCCGAACCCGATCGGCCTGGCGATGAGAAACAGACAAGCTGCGCGTCGACCGATGGTATTTAGATGTAGGCTGGATAAATTGTGGTAAAAACTAAATAAAAACAAGATCAAATGAATCTAATCCTGTCAAATCTATGAAATATCGATAACTTCTGATAACAGCAAGAAACAAGCTAGACTAAACAGATTAATCTAACAAGAATAAGTTGATACCGATAACTTGGTGAACAGAGCAGACCTAGATCCAATCTGCTCGATAACTTGAACTAATATAGGATAGAGGAAGAAGCGATGCAACGTCAACCTTGAGCCTATCTGCCTCATTCGACGCGGAACTTATCAGCAAGTTGGAGATCGAAGTCGATGCAGCCCCATGTGCAGGAAAGAACTCGTAAAAAGAAAATCTACTGCAACTAAGGCGAAGCCGCCGAAAAGAGAAAAAAGGAAAAAAGGGTTTGTGTATTGATCATTGGATGGTTCGATACATGCCCAAGGGTAGCTATTTATAGCCTAAGCTACAAACCCTAGTCGATTATGACGTACATTATTTGATAATAAAGAAAACAAAACTTTCCTAAAACTCTAACAGATAACTTGCCGACGTAGCTTTTTCAGCTCCTTCAACGCTCTATCGGCCACGACGCTCCTTCTGGCCCAAAAGTCCAATATATTTCATTCTTCGCTTTTGATCCAGTGTTGGCCCAATTTCTTATCGGCCCTTTGCCCAATAGGTTGACATTTGTCGAAAAATAGTGTCAACAAGGATACACTTTTTCATTGGTTCATACTCTAATTCGGCTGATTGTGATGTCGTACCTATGCAAGCATGCTCTCTTTTGTTGGGTCCTTCATGGGAATATGATACCGATGCACTTCATCATGGTAGAAGTAATAAGTACACTCATATGCATAATGAAAGAAAATTACTTTGCTACCAATGACCCCTGCTGAAATTTTGCATGATGACAAAGAAAGAGCTAAACTTGATAACTAAGAATTGCAAGTTAAATCTGCAAATCAGCAAGGCGTTAAGTTGAAGGGTTCTGTTTTGCTTGCAACTAAATCTGACCTTGCTGAAATTGATAATGGGGTGTGCTATGCTTTGATATGCAAGAATGCTTTATATTCCATTGATGATATAGCTAGCACTTTGCCTCCTGCTGTTACTAACATTTTGCAGGAGTATAGAGATGTGTTACCCGACGAGATACCCTTGGGACTGCCACCATTGAGGGGGATTGAGCATCAAATTGATTTGATCTCGGAAGCTAGTTTGCCAAACCGTGTTGCATACAGGACGAACCTGGAAGAGACTAAGGAAATTCAGCTACAAGTCCAAGATCTTTTGGACCACGGGTATGTACAAGAAAGCCTTAGTCCTTGCGCTGTTCCTGTTCTTTTGGTTCCTAAGAAAGATGGTACATGGCGTATGTGTGTTGATTGTCGTGCTATTAATAACATTACCATACATTATCGTCACTCTATTCCTCCTTTAGATGACATGCTTGATGAATTGAGTGGTGCAATTATTTTTATGAAGGTTGATTTGCATAGAGGCTACCACCAAATAAAAATAAAATTGGGTGATGAATGGAAAACTGCCTTTAAGACAAAGTTTAGGTTATATGAGTGGTTGGTAATGCCTTTTGGTTTGACTAATGCACCTAGCACTTTCATGAGATTGATGAATGAGATTTTGCGTGCTTTCACTGGAAAAATTTGTAGTGGTTTACTTTGATGATATCTTGATTTATAGCAAATCGCATGTTGAACATATGGACCACCTACGTGCTATTTTTGATGCTTTGAGGGCAGCACGCTTGTTTGCTAACCTTGAGAAGTGCACCTTTTGCATTGATCGAGTTGGTTTTCTTGGCTATGTTGTTACTCCACAGAGCATTGAGGTTGATGAAGCAAAAATTGAAGCCATCAAGAGCTGGCCGACCCCCCAATATGTTTCGCAGGTGCGCAGTTTTCATGGTCTTGTAGGTTTCTATAGGCGTTTTGTGAGAGACTTCAGCACCATTGCTACCCCGTTGAACGAGTTGACAAAGAAGGGAGTTACTTTCCATTGGGGGACAGCACAAGATCAAGCTTTTGAGATGTTGAAAGAAAAGCTTACACATGCACCGCTACTCGAACTTCCTGATTTTGGTAAGACTTTTGAGCTAGAATGTGATGCGAGCGGTATTGGGATTAGAGGAGTGCTGCTACAAGGAATATGAAACCTGTTGCATATTTTAGTGAGAAATTGAATGGTCCATCACTGAATTATTCTACTTATGATAAAGAGTTATATGCTTTGGTGCGAGTTTTAGAAACATGGCAACATTATCTTTGGCCCAAACAATTTATTATACATTCTGATCATGAATCAATGAAACATATTCGTAGCCAAGCAAAACTGAACAAACGTCATGCTAAGTGGGTTGAATTTATTGAATCTTTTCTTTACATCATCAAACATAAGGGAAAGATAATGTGATTGTTGATGCTTTGTCTAGACATTACACCACGTTGCCTCAACTTGATTGTCGTATTTTTGGTCTTGAATCGATTAAGGGACAATATGAACTTGATGCTGATTTTGAAGATGCGTTTGAGAATTGCAAAGAGGGCCGTTCATGGAATAAATATGTGATGAATGATGGATACTTGTTTAGAGCTAACTGTCTATGCATTCCAGTTAGTTTTGTTCGACTTTTGTTGTTGCAGGAGGCGCATGGAGGTGGTTTAATAGGACACTTTGGTGTCAAGAAGACGGATGAAGTTTCGGCCACACACTTCTTTTGGCCAAAGATGAGATGAGATGTAGAGGGTTTGTGACTCGTTGCACAACATGTCAACAAGCTAAGTCTCATTTGAATCTACATGGTTTATACATGCCTCTTTCTGTTCCTTCTATTCCTTGGGCAAATATTTCTATGAATTTTGCTTTGGGATTGCCTAGGACTAAGAGGGGGAGGGATAGCATCTTTGTTGTGGTGGATCGTTTTCTAAGATGGCACACTGTTCATATTGCTGACCACTTTTTCAAAGAGATTGTTCGTTTGCATGGTATGCCTTCTACTATTATTTCATATCGCGACGCTAAATTCTTGAGTCACTTTTGGCGCATATTGTAGAACAAGTTGGGGACAAAGTTCGTGTTTACTACAAATTGTCACCCACAAACGGATGGCCAAATTGAGGTTGTGAATAGAACATTATCTACAATGTTTAGAGCGATTCTGGAGAAAAAATTGAAGATGTGGGAAGAGTGTTTGCCGCATGTGGAATTTGCTTACAATAGGCCGGAACACTCCACCACCAAATTAAGTCCTTTTCAAGTAGTGTATGCTTTAAACCACGAGCTCCTATTGATCTTTTACCTCTACCTACTGCTGAACAAATTCATCTCAATGCAAAGGAACGTGCTGATTTTATTCTAAAAATTCATGAACAACTAAAGAAAACATTGCGAAGATGAATGAAAAGTATAGAATTTCTAATAGTAAGGGTAGAAGGGAAGTTAATCTTGATGTAGGTGATTAGGTGTGGTTGCACTTGAGAAAAGATAGATTTCCAGAGCTAAGAAAGTCTAAGTTAATGCCAAGAGCTGCTGGTCCATTCAAAATAATTGAGAAAATAAATGACAATGCATATAAACTTGAGTTGCCTCCCAAGTTTGGGGTTAGTCCCACCTTTAACATTGCAGATTTGAAGTTATACTTGGGAGAAGAGGATGAGGAGGAAATCACTCCTTTGGATACAAACAGCACTCCTCACATGGATATGCAAGGACTAATCACTAGAGCTCGTGGATGTCTCTTAAATCAAGAGGTGAGCTCGCTCCTATGTACATTTAGTAATTATGAGAATAGTATGCTACCTAATGATGTTATTGTACTTAGCAATAATGGAGAGGATCAGGAAGTATTTGGAGGAGGACTTGGAGGAGGAAAAGATCAAACGGGGCATCCAAGTCAAGCCGGAGGCCCACACCATCCCGAGTTCGAGTGTGCCTTGGAGTTTAGGAGCAGGGTGCACTAAAATCGACGCCCAGGTCGCATACGTAGTCCAAATTCAACGTTCTAATTATGTATGGAAAGCTAAGGAGATAAGATTTTCAATGCCACTGGTCCCACATCATTATCAGATCCAAGTCAACGGGAAATCGTTGAAACAACTCAACGTCCAGAATCTATCAGGGTGTTGCGCCTGCGTCGCCGTCTTTTAGGCCGTTGGCCCGTGTATCATATTGGAGCCCATTAGGGGTGCGTCCAGAGGCCTTGCATGCCCCTAAACACTTTATATTCAATAGAGTCGCCCTAGTTAGGGTTCGGATTTTGCTTAGATTAATTCTGTCTTGAACTGTTCGCCGTCATCGGTTTGTGAGACCCCAACTTGTGAGCTTAATCATTCATCTGCAATTGTTTATTGCGTTCTTCCTTGTTCTTGCTTGTGTTCTTCGATTCGCGGGCAAGGATTAGCCTTCATAGTGAGGTTAACCGGGCAATGCACGGTTGATAACTAAGAGACGACGTGGTGCTTCGATTGCGGGCTCAGGTCTTAATAATCGGAAGCCGGATCGCTTGTGTCGGGTTGTCGACAAATTGATAGTTATCCACCTGATGGAAGATCGGGCACCTTCGCGTTCCCATCAGTTTCTGCATTTCATATTGCAACTTATGTGCCTTTACTTTCATAGAGTAGTATCTTGATAGGATTGGCTATAGGTTGTAAAAATCTTTGGATGAGGTTTTGGCACTAGAAGAACTATAGTTTCGCATCTAGATAGTATGTTTTAGCTTATATTTTATGTTAACTAGTTTGAGCCGTAGGTTAATATTTTAAAATTGCCTAATTTATCCCCTCCCCATCTTAGACCTATTTTAGGCTATAAGCACTGATTCCTTTCGAATAGAAATTGGAGGAACTCTGGTTCAAGTTGCTCTGCTAACTAGGAGCCTGCCCAGATTGTCTTATGAGCTGGCGGACCCAGGGCCCGGCGACCCTGGGCACTCGGCCAGGCTCCCTTGCTATACGTGCAACAAGCTAATGCTAGCACATCACAATGGTAAAAACATGTCTAAAGTTCTTTTGTGCGTTGGCCACTACTAGAGAGAAGCAAGGCAAGTAGTAGTCAGCATGTGTATGTTCAAATCAACACTAGAGACAAGAAAATTAAAAGAGGAGGGCCAATACGAATAGCTAGCGGTTCAAATATAATCGGTTGTGATCGCAATCTTATAGAATTGTCTTAAGCTTAGCTCGGGCTCCGTTCGATCCCTGGGTCCGCCACTAGTCTTATGGGTTTTTTTGAATACAACACATGAAGAATTGATGAACATGTTCTTTACCAAAACTTTGTTTATGTTGCTTCTTAATTTTCTCATAAATTTGTAGAAGTTGATGTATTTGTAGTTGGAAATAAATACTGCAACTAAACAATTACAATTGGTTGGATGCACATGGGTGGGTGGCAAATGGAAAGCCGATGCAAGAATACAAAATAAGTACATACCAAATTGGTAGATTATTTATTATGCACCCAATAAATCTATTTAGATGTCTAGAGGCACGCGAGGGATAAGAAGAAGTTTCTCCTTCCGGTGAACATCCATCCCGAATACCTCGGTCATATCAACGTCCGGCAACCCTTGCGGAAGCTCCCAGTTGAAGTGGTAGATGAGGTTTGCCACAATGAGTTTAAAAGTGACGGTCGCAAACGTTACACCTGGGCACATCCTCCGCCCTGACCCAAAGGGCAAGAAACGGAAGTCGTTCCCTTGGTAGTCGGAAGCAGCCTCCAAGACTTCTTCCAAGAATCGTTCGGGCATAAACTCCTCTGCACTCTCGCCCCAGCAGGTGGTGTCCCTTCCTAGAGCTCACGCGTTGATGAGCAAGCGCGTCCCTGAGGGTATGGTGTATCCCTCTACGTCGCATTCAGCTGTGGAGAAGTGAGGTAACAAGAGAGATCCTGAGGGATGCAACCGGAATGTCTCTTTCATCACCGCATTCAGGTAGCTCATGCCGCTCAGGTCATCTTCGGTGACAAATTCTTTCCCCTCGGTTTTGCAACTCCTCACCTCATCTTTCAGCTTGGCCCTTGCATTGGGACTCCGCACCAGCTCGGCCATGGCATAGTCTAGAGATATGTAGGTTGTGTCTGTTCCAGCTTCAAACATGTCCTGCATGTATATATGTATGCTATAAGAACAATATGTCATAATATAGTTGTAATGTTCCAGCTTCAAACATCTGATTTCAGCAACAAGCAAATTTTGTTAATTTTAAAACTAATAAGTACCACTCCTTAAACATCAAATATTTAAGAAGAGAGTTATAAATTTTGATTTGACGGTATCAGTCGCTGGTCTGTAATTTACCCTTACCATCCTAAAATAAGCTGTCATTTCGTCCATTTATAGTCTAAATATTTTAAATTTGACAAACGTATTTATTACATTAAATTTGTATAATAATATCTGCCACGAAATATATATATTTTCATAGTACATTTATTCAGTGTCAGATATCCTAGTACTATATATACTACTATTTTTAAAAGACAATCAAATTTAAAATATTAGATTTAGGATAAAACTTAAACATTAATATCCGTACCATCAATATTGCCTTGATGTTGTCTCTCGGTAGGTTGTACTCGTCTTGCACGGAGAGCAGGACGTCTATGAAGTCGGCTTCTTCCTCTGTCACCGCCTTGCCGGCGCGCTTGTCGATCAGATCGTCCAGCAATTTGTCCCATCTCTTCCTCTGCTTCACGGCCTTGGCACACAGGACCCTGCTCACCATGTCCAGCCTCGCCAAGCTTGGGAAGAAGTCGTCCAGGTTAAACCCCGACAGGAGCTTGGAGTTTGTCTTGAACAGCTCCCGGAACAGCTTGTTCCTCCCTTCCTCCCTAGGCAGCCTGCCGAGCTCGGCCTGGCAGACGATGTCGTTGGAGTAGTTGCTAAGGACCTCGCTGAGGTCCACCGCCGCCGACGCGGCTGCAGCGTCCCTCATCCTTGCCAGGACCAGCCGCACCTCGTGCTCGCGCGCGGGGCGGAAGGAGCGGACCTTGCTGGCTGTGAGGAGGTGGCGGCGATCTTCCTGGTCCGGCACCAGTAGTCACCGTAGGGGGCGAAGGCGACGTTGGTGTTGCCGTAGAAGAGGATGTCGCCCACCACGGAGTGCGGCCGGGACGCAAAGATGTGGTCGTGCGTGCGCAGGACGGCCTTGGCGGCGGCAGGGGACGACACGACGAGCGTCGGGACGGTGCCGAGGCGGAGGAGCATCACGTCCGGGCCGTGCCGCCGGGCGAGGTCGCGGAGGGAGACGTGGGGAGGGCGCCGATGAGGTGGAGGTGCCCGATGATGGGGAGCCTGGACGGGGGCGATGGGAGCTCCTTGAGGAGTTTCTCTGCTCGCGACCTCGACGTCGCTAGGCGCACGGCGATGACGAAGACGACGAGGACTGACACGGCCAGTGGAGATGCATGTTCTTGAGGTGCGCTAGCTCTTGAGCCATGGCTGCCCAGATGCTGAACAGTTTGCTCGTGTGGTTAATGCCTATTCGTTGCCACTTTCGTCGTGATCGGAATCAACATTAAGAAGACCAAGATATATACAACTCGCTGTAAGTTGAGTTCCACGTATAGTGAGAGATATGCATGTTTGTCTTGGGAGAAACAAATACAGTGGCGCGTATGTGACACGCGTCCAACTGCCATCCTACCTTCTCACCAGGTGTCTCCTCTCCCGTTTCTGCTGTTACCACCCGGCATGGGGCATGACATGATAAGGCAAGGCGGCCATCCGGTGACGTAGGTCATAGTTTTACGTCTGTGCCAGGAGCTGTCTAACGAGCGGTCTTATACTATACCATATTATTTAACTGAATAGATAATCTCTCACTATTAGAAAATATACTAAAATTCACCTCAAAAGTATCGGAAGAAAGATGACCCGGTAAAATTTCACCCAGTAGTTAAGGCTAGACAAAGGTACCGGATGGTATTACCACCCAGTACTAAAGATTCCACTCACATTAGTATCAGGTGGTAACACCGCCCGATACCTTTATCTAGCCTTAGGTACCGGGTGATGTTACCACCCGATACATAAGGGTTCTTCATGGGTTACTTCAAAATGAAAGCATATCCCTCCTAGTCATAACTGCGAGGCAAAAGTTCTTGGGTTCGAATCGTAGCCATCGCACGCGCATTTATTACAGGTGAATAAATCCCGTGACTTGCTACTTAGGATGTGTGCATACCTCTTCCCAAATTTAATATATTTTTTTGGCGCACAACGCTTTTGTATTAGGTGAAAGCATCACACGGTACTAAAGAGGAGCCTTAGGCAATTCAAAAAAAAAGATAATTCCTAAAAATTTGACAAAAACAAGAAACATTCAAACACTAATCTTGTACTCATGATAACCATAGGAGGTATTCTATTTTCTAACATATTATCTTCCCCTTCCATTATAAAAATATTCTAAAGGAACCTCTAAATTTATAAAAAGTATAAGATAGCATGCTGAATTTTTCGTAGAATCTGAATAATCTTTGGCAAAACCTTCGTACGTGCACTTTTCCTCTTAACGAGCAACTTTTGCTGGATTAATCTAACCGCTAAGAGAATCTCCAACAATCCCCAATATATGCTCCCAAAATCCGATTTTGGAAACTAACCTGAAAAATCCGGCTCCAACAGTAGCCTAATCCAGTTCCCAATTTTCCCGCACGCCCAAAAACAACGGTCTCTCGAGCCAGATTTTCGCCACCGGTGGCATCCCAATCACAAAAATTAACGGAGACAGTACTCCCACCTCAATGCCATACCCATGCGCGCCATTTTTTGTTGCACAGCGCTCCTGCTGAAGACAGCCCTGCCGCCGGCCGGCCGCAGACGCTGTCCCTGCCTTCGTCCGCCGTGACCATGCTAGGCTCAACAACGGCTTCGTCTCCCTTGCCGCAACTCATTTCACCTGATGTTCATGCGATCAGTTTTCCTGCACTTTCTCCCATTTATTTGTATTGTCCTACCTTGTGTCTGCTTAATTAGTTCAGCTATGCGCAATGTCACATCCATATAGGCCGTACGTGCATGCGCCCACTGCACACGCATGCATGTGAATGGTTGATGTTGGGTGGCACGGCCGAGTGACCAATCATTTTTTTGAAAACTACTATGGGGGGACCAATCCTTGGCGTGAATGAAACGCGTGGATGCCAACATGCATTATTTCAATAAGGCTAATTACAGTGGAGGGTTTCATATTGATGTTTTCAAGATAGCCACGTAAGCTAGAAGACTATGAAATAATATTTAAAACTACCCCCAATGCATAATTTCATGTTATGGTTTCATAGGATTATAGGATTATGTTGCATTTAATTCCAAGACTCATTGAATTTTGGTATTCGTGTAAACCATAGTAATTAATGTGCATGAAACTCCAGTAAAATCCCACTGCGAATGACCTAAGATAAGTCGCACCTTCCGATCTCCTGGTAGAGGGCACTACTAGAAAACAGGGGCGGAGCTATAGAGCAATAGAGAGGGGTGCGGCACTTCATAGTATGTGTATGGTATTCAAGCAAATATGGTAAAAATCTAAAGGTGATAAGGGATTGCAATTTTTTTCATGGGTGCAGCCGCACCCGCAACCCCACATAGCTCCGCCCCTGCTAGAAAATATGCCAAAGATCCACCCCAATAGTACCAGGAAGAAGATGATCCAGAACTAATTCTAGCATTAGTACAGATACCTTTGTCTAGCTTTAGGTACAGGGTGGTGTTACCACCCGGTACCTAAGAATTCTCCACGGCTTACTTCAAAAGAAAAGCATCTCCCTCCCAATCACAACTGTTGTGTAGGTGAGATGGTAAGAGAGGTACGCGTGAGGCAAGAGGTCGCGAGTTTGAATCCCGGCCACCGCACGTGCGCGTATTACGCATGAATAAATCATATGCGGGCTTCTTTTCTGGTTTAATATATCTTTTTTGGCACAAAACGCTTGGGTACCGGGTGGAAGCATCACCCCCAGTACTAAAGAGGAGCCTTAGGTGCTGGTTCTTTTACCTAGTGACGAAGGTCGAGAATTTTAGTCTATCTTCGTAATACCGGTTAAGAAATCAGTGCCTAAGCCCTCATCATCCGGTACTATAAGATCCAGTGTGGCAACAATAATGCTAACAAAAAGGCATAATACAAGCACGTAGACCTGGTCCATGGTCACATAACAATGATCGTCAGCTCGCTTGTATTCTATTTACTGAGCATACTTAACCCCGGCCCCTTACTATTATATGCACCTGTCCGATTAGTTCCATTTGTAATACGACCACATCACATGAAACTTTTAAGAACTGAGCACACACGCGAACTCGGGTGAGTAGATTCCACAACAAGAAATCTTAGCAATGGAGCTACGCTCGGTTCGCAGCAATTAGGTACTAGTTGTCGGAGTTTTCCTTGCCTTTCCCACAGAGGATGTAATAATGTAAAATCTGGTTTTCTGATGGACATGCACAAAAATAACGGTACTCAATGCAAGCACGGTACCTGCGGCTTGCATTCACACAATAGGACCACCACACGTCCCCACATTGTCCCAACAACACTATTATAGAAACGATTTATAGCAATGCCTTCTTTTTTTTCTATGGGCGGGTGAAAATATAATCCGTTGCTACAAAAGGAGCGCGGTTACTGTATCAGCAGACCCAATTTTTAGGGGCGTGTGATGCCATCACCCGCCCCTAAAAATAAAATTTTTAGAGACGGGTGGCGCCATCACCCACCCCTAAAAATGGGGCTCATTTTCAGGGGCGGGTGATGGTGTCACCCGCTCCTAAAAATGGAATTTCTAGGGACGGGTGGCGCCATGGCCCGTCCCTGAAAATAGGCTCATTGTTCGGGGTGGGTGATGGCGCCACCCGCCCCTGTAAATTTATTTTTAGGGAGGGGAGGCACCATCACTCGCCTCTAAAAAGACCCATAAAAATCTGAGCACTCCATTCTTCTTCCTCCCGACAGCACAGTGTGCTTGGTTGGGGGAGGTGCTTCCCAAAAATCCAAAAAAAGAAAAAAGGGGAGGTGAGGTTGTAAAGTTGATTTCCTTCGAGTTGGGGTCTCTAGGTTGTAAGTTGATTCTAATCCAATGTAATTTCTTAACTTTTAGAATAGTTTTAAGGCTCAAATGTAGCTCTCTTACCTCTAGCTAGATCTAGATCTCCATGGTGTGAATTTGCAATTTGTGGCTCCATTTGCCTTAAATTTTTTGGATGAAGTTAGGTTATTTTAGTGGGAGGACAAGGTTACGTAATCATTTGGGTCCAATCTTTATTTTTTAGCCCAATTCATAAGCAATCAAATTTCTAGATCTATGGAGGAGAGAGAAGAACTTTGTTTTTTTCTATATTTAAATACATGCATGATAGTTTCTTCAACAAGATTTAGTATTTCAATAATAGGTTGGGTTTTGAATTTTTTTAGCTTTTACACGTTAAAGTATATATTTATGGAGGCATTTTGGTCTCTATTTGCCTCAAACTTGGATGAAGTTATATTATTTTAGTATAGGTTATCAAAATTATATAATCATTTGGTGCTAATATTTATATTTATGTTTTAGCCTCATTTCTAAGTAACCAATAGAAGATGGTACAAATTTTCAAAATTATTGAAGAGTTTTTTTAATCCAGTTAAATTATTTGTTGATGTTTAGAGATGGATAGGACATAGATGTACAAAACACACATGACTCGTGCCTATTTTAATGGAGAACTTAATAAATTCATTGAAGCTGCGGATAACCATGCAAGAAATAAGAAGACACAGATGATACCTTGCCCGTGTAAAATATGTAAGAATAACATAGCATTCATTGACACAACTACAATCAGATTGCATGTGTTGGTGGGTGACTTTGTTAAGAATTACATGATCTGGACGCATCATGGCGAGAAAACACTGGCTCCGATGAATTTGTCAAGAATTACTTTGATAGATTTTTTGATATTTATGCTGATTTTTGTGCGAATTTCGTCGATGACGATTGTGATGGTGTCGGCGAGGGGCAAGGTAGGGCAAGTGATGATGGTGGTATTGATGATGGTAGTGATGAAGAATTTGATGACGGTGATTTTCTTAGCCAGTTGTTGCGCCACACCAAAGCAGAGCTATTGGTAGGTACTGCAAAGGGGTTAGCAAACTTTGAGACGGTGAAAAAATCAGCGGAGGAATATATATACGAGCGATCGAAGGGATGTCTAAAACACTGGACCGTGCTTTGTTTCATACTTGAGTTGTTGACTCTAAAGGTTAAGCACAGTTGGTCAGACAGTAGTTTTAATGATCTTCTGCATATGTTGGTTTGTTTGCTTTCAAAGCCAAATAAAGTGCCCACCAATACCTATCGAGTAAAGAAGCTTGTCAGTCCGTTCACGATGGGTGTGGAAAGAATCCATGCATGTCCAGATCATTGTATCTTGTATCGTGGAGATACTTTCAAAGACTTGGAGAAATAACCTGTTTGTTCTGCAAGTCGATACAAGAACAATGCCAGTTATTGCGGTGTCACACCCGATTCTAGAAAGAACTAGATGCATCTCATGTGTGCGCCAGAATAATGTTCACACACACATGATAGACGGACAAGTGTAATATATCAAAGACAATGCTTCTAGGTAACTAAATAAAGTATTTAACAATATTACACTCCGAATAAAAGAGACACAAAGGTCTTTAAACGATACACCGATATACCCTATACGAAGTCTACAACAACTCCGTCTTCCACAGGCGATGACTGGTGAACGCAAAGCCTAGAACTCCTCGAAGTCGTCAAAGTTCTCCTCTTCAAAGTTCTCTTCTGAACAGCAGTTGGGCAAGGGTGAGTACTCTTATGGTTGGTACTCAGCAAGTGGGGTGAATACGCAAGGCCATCAATGTCACACCCGATTCTAGAAAGAACCAGATGCATCTCATATGTGCGCCAGGATCTCGTTCATACACATATGGTAGACGGAAAGTGTAATATATCAAAGACAATGCTCAAAAAGTAACTAAATAGAGTATTTAACAATATTACACTCCGTATAAAAGAGACTCAAATGTCTTTAAATGATAAACCATTATACCCTATACGAAGTCTCCAACAACTCCGTCTTCCACAGGCGATGACTGGACCTAGAACTCCTCGAAGTCGTCAAAGATCTCCTCTTCAAAGTTCTCTTCTGAACAGCAGGGGGAAAGGATGAGTACTCTTATGGTTGGTACTCAGCAAGTGGGGTGAAAATGCAAGGCTATCAAGGATAGGCTAAGGTTTGCAGCAGCGGTTGCTTTTAGTTGGTCAAACATTTATTAACAAGCACCTAATAACTAGGTTTAAGTTTATACCAACCCACTTTAGCAAAAATATAACGGTACCATCAACCATAACATAAACCACGAACCACAATTTAATTAATCTTCAAGTTTAATTATCATGTGAGGGTCCAAGCCACTCATAACCGTGAGTACGACTGTTATAACAGTTTTACACTCTGCAGAGGTTGTACACTTTGCCCACAAATCGTGTTTTCCTGAGTCGCCCGGGTTTGCAAGGCCCTTAAACACTTCCGAGGTGAGTGGCGAGGGTACACTACGAAGCCTTTACAAAGACATGTCGAGAGCTAAGCAGCCCGCTAGAGTTTCAGTAGCGGCGTGGTCCATAAACCTCCCTATTGGTCAGCTCCTTAGCCAAGGCAGCTACCCCAAGAGGACCGGGCTATGACCCCTATCACCGACCCCCTCCTTGCCCTTTCGGTAAGGCCACCAGCAAACTACACATCTAATTAATAGGCTAAGGTCAGAGCCATATGACTTTGTGGTTGCACTGTTCACTTGGGTGATTCTCCATGTTCCCATTAAACAAAGTTGATCTTGAAATTACGCGATAACAACAAAATAAAATGTGACCAACGTTGTTAAAAGAGTAAACCAATACCAATCCCAAAGTTTGCAACTAAGCATAACTACCCAACATAAATAGTAAACCCAGGTGTTTCAAGGTTTGGGGTAAAAGACTAGGTATGTCCTTAGTATAGGTAACCCATCAAGTTTATGCAAGCAATAGTAAAGTAAAGTGAATTATCATGCTGTTGTTGGGATCAAATAGAATATGCAGAGGGGGCAATCCACTTGCCTTCTTCAAGCAGCTGCTGATTCTCTTCCTCGTAAGCTTGCTCTTGATTTGGCTCGAACGTCACGTTGTCTACGCGATCACACAAACAAGCATACAAAAACAAATAAGAAACAATACAACAAACAACACAAACAGAAAGTAAAAAGGTACTAAAGTTGTAGTTCATGATGCAAGGATCGCGTGAGCGCAAGAATTGCTGAAATCGGAGTTGAAACGATGAGGATTTGGCTAAAACAGTGATCCGGGGACCTAACTGCTAGAGTTTGAATCTCCCGAGGCTAAATCTGAAGGAAATTAGGGGCTAAAACATAATTAAACCTTATACAGAGGGTCGGGGTGCAAAACTAGAAGTTCTGGATGGTGGTTACTAAATCTAGAAAAGTCAAGGGTGGGGACTGAAAGAGAAATGGCTCAACTCTAATTATTTTCTACTGATCTGGACTGCGGGTTGATTCCTGGAAAACCTAGGGGTCTTTCTGCAAATGTTACGGGGACGGCTAGGGCCGGGTGGATCTAATCCATTAGATTAGAATCGTGCGGCAGTTCTGGCAAATCGGCGGAGTAAGGGTCGGGCGAATCGGCGGTATGAAGAGTGGGTCAGGTGAATCGGCTGAGTAAGGAAAAGGTCGGGTAAATCGGCGGTGTAAAGTGAAGATTGATTCTGGCCGTTAGATCTAGATCAAGCGGCAGAGGAAGGGTCGGCTCGACGGAACGACAAGGGTCGGGCGAGGCGGAGTTTTACTGGGCGTCGGCGGCAAGTGAGTGCGGCGGCGGACGGTCGGAGCTTCACCAAATCCGGTGTTCCGAGGCTCAATTCAAGCTGGGTTCATGCCGGGAAGTGAGTGGGCGGTACGGTGAAGGTGAGGGTGATCACGGGATGGCTGTGCGGCGGCTGTAAGCTGGCGGCCACGGCGGCGGGCGGAAACAGGTGTCCGGCGAGAAATCGGGTTTGCGACCGTGCAAGAGAGAGAGGGGAATCTAGTACGGCTTGATTCTCACCAACTCGTGAAGCTTTTGCGGGAGTTGATGGCGGTGGAGAAACTGCAGATCGGCGAATCGACCGAAAATCGGCGACACGGGACGGCGGCGTTCCTCCGATGTGCAACTTCCAGCGGCGTGCGACAATGTTGTGTAGAGGAAAAGATTTGAGCTTGGCTCTGGTTGCAAAGCGGGGCTTCAGCGGGATTTTATAGGGGCGGATCGGCCGGGAGTAGGAAGGCGGTGCTGCGGAATTGATCAGGACTCGGGGTAAGAAGAAAGAAGGGGCGCGAACGACGGCGCGGGATCGATCCGGACTCTGGGTAAGGAAAGAAGAAAGAAGAAGAAGGCGCCGACAGGTGGGTCCTAGCTGTCGGTGGAAGAAAGGGTCGGGTGAGAGAATCGGCCGCTGAGTTGGCCGCGGAAAAAGAAAAGAAGTAGAGGAAAGAATTGAGCTGGCTGGAAGAAAGAGTAGGAGAAGAAAAGAAATAAAGATGCATGCACAATTTTAATTTATGATTTTTATGAAAATACTTTTAAAAGTTTCAACTCCTATATTTTGGGTGTTACAAAACCTACCCCCCTTAAAGAGAATCTTGTCCTCGAGATTGGGAAGGACTAGGGAACAACTGAGGGAACTCTGCAATCAGTTCATCTTCTCTTTCCCAAGTAGCCTCGTCCTCTGAGTGGTGACTCCACTGTTCTCTGCACATTTTGATCATCTTGTTCCGGGTAACCCTCTGAGACGTTTCCAAGATTCTAACGGGATGCTCTGCATAAGTCAAATCTTCTTGTACATCAAGTTCCTCCATCGGTAACTGCTCCTCAGGCACTCTCAAACATTTCTTTAACTGTGATACGTGAAACACATCATGGACATCTGACAACCGTGCCGGTAGCTCCAATTGATATGCTACTTCACATTTCCTCTCCAGGATCTAAAAAGGACCAATATAACGTGGTAACAACTTTCCTTTCACTTTGAATCTACGTAAACCTCTGATGGGTGATACCTTCAAATACACAAAATCTCCAACTTCAAATGTCAATTCCCTTCTTCGTGTATCAGCATAACTTTATTGTCGTGACTGGGCAGTCTTGAGATTATCCCGGATTATCTGGACTTGTCTATCCGCTTCTTGAAGAATCTCTGGTCCAAAAACTTGACTTTCTCCTGTCTGATTCCAATACAATGATGTCCTGCATTTTCTTCCATATAATGCTTCAAATGGGGCCATCTTGAGACTTGCCTGATAACTCTTGTTGTAGGAGAATTCTGCATATGGCAAACTTTTATCCCAACTACCTCCATGTTTGAGGGCACATGCTCTCAACATATCCTCTAATACTTGATTCATTCGCTCAGTCTGACCGTCTGTTTGCGGATGGTATGCAGAACTGAAATTGAGCTTTGTATCCATGGATTCATGTAATTTCTGCCAGAAATGCGACGTGAACTGAGTACCTCGATCAGACACTATCTTCTTTGGAACACCGTGCAGACACACAATTCGTGACATGTACAGTTCTGCTAACTTGGCTCCAGTGTAGGTTGTTTTGACTGGGATGAAATGTGCGACTTTTGTCAATCTGTCCACAATAACCCATATCGAGTCGTAACCATCATGAGTACGAGGTAACCCTACAATGAAATCCATACCAATCTCTTCCCATTTCCATTCAGGTACCTTCAAAGGCTGGAGTAAACCTGCTGGTCTCTGGTGTTCTGCTTTCACTCTCTGGCATACATCACACAAAGCTACGTGAGTTGCTACATCTCTTTTCAAACCATACCACCAGTACCTTTCTTTCAAGTCTTGATACATTTTGGTGCTTCCAGGATGAATGGAATAAGCGGAATCATGTGCCTCCTTCAAAATGAGTTCACGAAGGTGATCAATTTCAGGTACACAGATCCTTTTTCTGAACCAAACAGTTCCTTGTTCATCTTCGGTGAAGTCTTTAGTTTTGCCTAAACCAATTTGAATCTTGATCTCTTTGATCTTAGCATCTGGCAACTGTCCCTTTCTGATCTCTTGTTCTAATGTCGGTTCCATTTCCATGGTTATGGCTTCCGATTGAGTGACAATTCCCAAGTTCAAACGTGCCATCTCCCAACATAATTCCTGAGGCATCAATTAGGCAATCATCATATTAGCTTGTCCTTTCTGGCTTAGGGCGTCTGCCACGACATTAGCCTTGCCAGGATGATACTGAATATCCAAATCATAGTCCTTGATTAATTCTAGCCATCTGCGCTGTCTTAGGTTAAGATCCTGTTGCGTGAAGATGTACTTCAGACTCTTATGGTCCGTGAAGATCTGACACTTGTTTCCGATCATGTAGTGCCTCCAAATCTTCAATGCGTGCACTACGGCTGCCAATTCCAAGTCATGGGTAGGATAGTTCTGCTCATGCTTTCTCAACTGTCTTGAAGCATAGGCCACAACTTTGCCTTCTTGCATTAACACACATCCAAGACCCATCCGTGAAGCGTCGCAATACACATCAAACCCTTTGTGGATATCTGGCATTATCAACACAGGGGCCGTGGTCAATCTTGTTTTCAGCTCTTCAAAACACTTCTGGCATGTAGCATCCCACTTAAATTCTTTCCCTTTTTCCAACAGAGAAGTCATAGGTTTCACGATCTTTGAGAAGCCTTTAATAAATCTGCGGTAGTAGCCTGCAAGTCCGAGAAAACTTCTGATTTTAGGCACAGTCTTCGGTGGATTCCAATTCAGAACATCTTGAACTTTACTTGGGTCTACTGCAATTCCTCCATCTGTGATAACATGTCCAAGGAAAGAAACTTCTCTCAACCAAAAATCACATGTGCTCAGCTTAGCATATAACTGATTCTCTCGGAGTTTCTGTAACACTATCCTCAAGTGCTCTTCATGTTCTTCCTCGTTCTGTGAATACACCAAGATGTCATCAATGAACACAACCACAAACTTGTCAAGGTATTCCATGAAAACCTTGTTCATCAGTTACATGAAGTATGCTGGTGCGTTGGTCAATCCAAACGACATCACAGTAAACTCGTACAGACCATATCTGGTAGTGAAGGCTGTCTTGGGTATATCCTCCGGTCGGATCCTTAGCTGATGATATCCTGATCTCAGATCAATCTTGGAGAAAACCTTGGCACCTCTCATCTGATCAAACAAATCTTCAATCCGGGGCAGTGGATACTTATTCTTGATTGTCACATCGTTCAGCGACCTGTAATCTACACACATCCTTCTGCTGCCATCTTTCTTATCGACAAAGATCACGGGTGCTCCCCACGGGGATGAGCTGGGGCGGATAAATCCCTTAGCTAACATTTCTTCTATTTGTTTCTTTAGCTCACTTAGATCCTTAACATCCATTCTATTGGGTCTTTCAGAGATAGGTGCAGTACCAGGTAAAAGATCAATACTGAACACAATGTCACGAATAGGTGGCATACCTGGTAAATCTTCCGGAAAAACGTCGGGGTACTCACTGATAACTCTGATATCTTCCAGAGGCATTCCCTTCATTTGGTTCACTATCCCAACTGCACTGGGCAAAGCTGATGCCACAAACTATATTTTGTCTCCTTGAGGACTGGTCAAGAGCACTGATCTCTTGCGACACTGAATAACACCATCACATCCTGATAACCAATCCATTCCGAGGATCACATCGATGCCTTTAGTCTTTAGGACTATTAGATTGGCTAGGAATTCTATCCCCATAATATTCATGTTGACCCTTGGGCATAAGTGGCTTGCTTTCAATTCCTTGCCCGGGGAGCTTACTAGTAATATTTGTTTCATAGGGCTCATTGGTAAATTATGTTTTGCAGCAAATTGCTCAGTAATGAATGAATGTGATGCTCCAGAGTCAAATAAAACTGATGCAGGTTCAGAATTGACAAGGAACGTACCGAGCACAACGACGGGAGCCTCTTCAGCTGTTTCTGCAGCCACATGATCACCTTTCCGCGCACGCAGTTCAGTTGTCCTTTGTTGCCCAGTGGTGTCTGGTTGTTGTTGCGCGGCTGCTGCTGCTGAGGAGTCTGCCTTTGTCCACTGTTCCTCTGATTCTGAGGAGTTTGCGCATTACGCTTCAGGCAGTTGTTAGCGTAATGACCCAATTCTCCACATTTGAAACATCCGTTAGGTTGGACCGGAGTGACTGGATTGTTGGACCGCACGGGTGGACCTATGGCATAGCCTGGACGGTACGGTTGCGGGTTGGAGTGGCGCTGAGTCTGCTGGTTGTAACGTTGAGGCTGCTGTGGAGTTCGTTGATTCTGTTGACTCTGCTGATATCCTCCATCTTGTCCTCCAAAGCGCGACTGATATCCCTGGGGTGTGTTGTAGCGGGGACGGGTGTTGCTGCTGGATTGTCCCTGGGACTGAAGTTTTCGCTTGTGTTCCCCAAGCTCCTTGCGCTTGCTTTCCAGACCAATGGCTTTGTCCAGCAGAGTCTGGAAATTTGGGAAAGTGTGACCGTGCAGCTGATAGTTGAGCGGCCCTATCAGACCTTCCAAGAAGCGCTCCTGCCTCTTTGCGTCACTATCCACCTCATGGGGCGCGAAACGAGACAACTGAGTGAATTTGTCCCAGTACTCACTGACAGTCATGCTACCTTGCTTCAGGTTCAGGAACTCCTTCTGCTTGAGCTTCATTAGTCCTGCTGGGATATGGTGGCTGCGGAAGTTGGTTCTAAACTCCTCCCAGGTGATAGTGTTGGCATTGGCGTGGGCAGCAGTGAAAGCATTCCACCAATCAGCGGCTGCACCTTCCAGACGTCCTACAGCATACAGGACCCTTTCACGGTCACTGCATTGTGTGATGTCCAGCTTCTTAGTAATGACCTTCAACCAATCATCAGCGTCCAAGGGGTCCATAGAGTGAGAAAAGGTAGGAGGGTGGTGGCTCATGAATTCTCTGTGTTTGTCTCTTGGTGGCTGGTTTTGCTGCGGCGCTTGCTGATTCTGCTGAGCTTGTATGTTCTGGATGGTGGCATTGAGGTTCTGCAGCACCTGCATCTGTGCGGCCAAGAATTGCTCCATTGTTGGATTGGGCGGTACTGGCAACTGACTCTGTTGGTTAACTGTGCGGGCATGCCTAGAGCTAGGGATATTCTGTCCTCCACCTGTCCTGGTGTTCACCATCTGACCGTTAGGGAATAAACCAAGGATAAGACAGGTGTACTAGATATAGGTAGACAGAAGATAATATCTTAACAAAATATGGATTTATAAGACTCCAACTGATATTAATGTATATATTATATCAAGCAATTCTTATATCACTCAAAGCAAACATTTGTTCTCAAGCAATCATCATTACATCATCGTCCTCTCAAGTGAAAATGATTTTAACGAGAACTTTAAGAGGTACTAGCCTGAGAGCCTAAGTGCCTATTCCTCGGGGCGAGTTATGGAGCCGGGTTCGCCACGACGAAGCTTCTTGCGGGGTGGTGACAACGCGGGGAAGCGGGGTTCATCCATCTGTGGGGGTGGTGGCGATCTTCCCTCAAGTCGAGCTTCCAGCATGCGGATCTTTTCATGGGCCTCCAGTAGCTTGTCCTGAGTATCATCTAGCTCAGTGATGACGCTTTCCAGTTCAGTGTTGAGAGCGGCGGTGACTCGAGCAAGAGTGTTGAGGTGGTCTTTGTCATCTTCACCAGAGTAATCATAGTCTCTTCAGTTCCACTGAGGCGGCGAGGAAGGTGGCGATACTCCGTGTTCTGAAGCTCCTGGCGGTAGGTGTGGCAGATGGACCATAGAGCTTTCCTGGCGGAATCGTGTGCTGTGAGAGTCCTCAGGCCTCTGGCACTTTCCATCCTGATGTGGACGCGAGAGAGGTAGTAGTCACCGAGCACAGGGTCGATGTAGTGGTGCGTGTGGTAGTGAGGTCTCACGCGGTTGCCCAACTCTTGAAGAACACCTGGTAGCACTAGAGACAAGTGGCCGGGTTCTCTGTCCGAAGTGCGAACACAGCAGAGTTGCCTCATCCCTGGAGTTTCATCATTCTGGTCGTCGTTGTCTTCATCGTTGTTGTTGTCCTCATCATCGTCTCTTCTATTATCTTCGAAGTTACTCGGGCTTCCTTCAGCGATGTCCGGTGCTGGGGAGGGGGCTGGAGCAGGGACAACTGGCGGTGGTGGCGATGTCTCAATGACTGGTGATGCCGGTTGTGTGAACTGATTTCCTTCTTCATCAATTGCCATGATGCGACCATCTTCACCATCCACGAAATAGTAGACCTCCTCGGGTTCTTCTTCCGTAGCTTCCTCCTCTTCAACAGGGGCTGGAACTGGGGTAGGAGAAACTGGCTCAGCTGGGGCAATGCGAACTTGGCGACCTTCGATGCGTTTGCGAGCAGTTTGGTAAATTCTGACCATCTGGCAGAGCGGGAGTAAAATTCAGGATATTTTTCTTTAAAAAGGAAAATGGTAGAAGGTTTATGTAAACATAGGTTTTTATGTGGAAATATAACAGGAATTTTTGATGCTGATATGGCTTTCTAGAAGATAAATCCTTAATTTCGACCATTTCTATCTAGGCTAGTATCCTACAGTCAACATAGCTCTGATACCACTCCTGTCACACCCGATTCTAGAAAGAACCAGATGCATCTCATATGTGCACCAGGATCTCGTTCACACACATATGTTAGACGGAAAGTGTAATATATCAAAGACAATGCTCAAAAAGTAACAAAATAGAGTATTTAACAATATTACACTCCGTATAAAAGAGACTCAAATGTCTTTAAACGATAAACCGTTATACCCTATATGAAGTCTCCAACAACTCCGTCTTCCACATGCGATGACTGGTGAACGCAGGACCTAGAACTCCTCGAAGTCGTCAAAGATCTCCTCTTCAAAGTTCTCTTCTGAACAGCAGGGGGCAAGGATGAGTACTCTTATGGTTGGTACTCAGCAAGTGGGGTGAAAATGCAAGGCTATCAAGGATAGGCTAAGGTTTGCACCAGCGGTTGCTTTTAGTTGGTCAAACATTTATTAACAAGCACCTAATAACTAGGTTTAAGTTTATACCAACCCACTTTAGAAAAAATATAACGGTACCATCAACCATAACATAAACCACGAACCACAATTTAATTAATCTTCAAGTTTAATTATCATGTGAGGGTCCAAGCCACTCATAACCGTGAGTACGGCTGTTATAACAGTTTTACACTCTGCAGAGGTTGTACACTTTGCCCACAAATCGTGTTTCCCTGACTCGCCCGGGTTTGCAAGGCCCTTAAACACTTCCGAGGTGAGTGGCGAGGGTACACTACGAAGCCTTTACAAAGACATGTCGAGAGCTAAGCAGCCCGCTAGAGTTTCAGTAGCGGCGTGGTCCATAAACCTCCCTATTGGTCAGCTCCTTAGCCAAGGCAGCTACCCCAAGAGGACCGGGCTATGACCCCTATCACCGATCCCCTCCTTGCCCTTTCGGTAAGGCCACCAGCAAACTACACATCTAATTAATTGGCTAAGGTCAGAGCCATATGACTTTGTGGTTGCACTGTTCACTTGGGTGGTTCTCCATGTTCCCATTAAACAAAGTTGATCTTGAAATTACGCGATAACAACAAAATAAAATGTGACCAATGTTGTTAAAAGAGTAAACCAATACCAATCCCAAAGTTTGCAACTAAGCATAACTACCCAACATAAATAGTAAACCCAGGTGTTTCAAGGTTTGGGGTAAAAGACTAGGTATGTCCTTAGTATAGGTAACCCATCAAGTTTATGCAAGCAACAGTAAAGTAAAGTGAATTATCATGCTGTTATTGGGATCAAATAGAATATGCAGAGGGGGAAATCCACTTGCCTTCTTCAAGCAGCTGCTGATTCTCTTCCTCGTAAGCTTGCTCTTGATTTGGCTCGAACGTCACGTTGTCTACGCGATCACACAAACAAGCATACACAAACAAATAAGAAACAATACAACAAACAGCACAAACAGAAAGTAAAAAGGTACTAAAATTGTAGTTCATGATGCAAGGATCGCGTGAGCGCAAGAATCGCTGAAATCGGAGTTGAAACGATGAAGATATGGCTAAAACAGTGATCCGGGGACCTAACTGCTAGAGTTTGAATCTCCCAAGGCTAAATCTGAAGGAAATTAGGGGCTAAAACATAATTAAACCTTATACAGAGGGTCGGGGTGCAAAACTAGAAGTTCTGGACGGCGGTTACTAAATCTAGAAAAGTCAAGGGTCGGGACAGAAAGAGAAAGGGCTCAACTCTAATTATTTTCTACTGATCTGGACTGCGGGTTCATTCCTGGAAAACCTAGGGGTCTTTCTGCAAATGTTACGGGGACGGCTAGGGTCGGGTGGATCTAATCCGTTAGATCAGAATCGTGCGGCAGTTCGGGCAAATCGGCCGAGTAAAGGTCGGGCGAATTGGCGGTATGAAGAGTGGGTCAGGTGAATCGGCTGAGTAAGGAAAAGGTCGGGTAAATCAGCGGTGTAAAGTGAAGATTGATTCTGGCCATTAGATCTAGATCAAGCGGCAGAGGAAGGGTCGGCTCGACGGAACGACAAGGGTCGGGCGAAGCGGAGTTTTACTGGGCGTCGGCGGCAAGCGAGTGCGGCGGCGGACGGCCGGAGCTTCACCGAATCCGGTGTTCCGAGGCTCAATTCAAGCTGGGTTCATGCCGGGAAGTGAGTGGGCGGTACGGTGAAGGTGAGGGTGATCATGGGATGGCTGTGCGGCGGCTGTAAGCTGGCGGCCACGGCGGCGGGCGGAAATAGAGGTCCGGCGAGAAATCGGGTTTGCGGCCGTGCAAGAGAGAGAGGGGAATCTAGTACGGCTTGATACTCACCAACTCGTGAAGCTTTTGCGGGAGTTGATGGCGGCGGAGAAACTGCAGATCGGCGAATCGACGAAAAATCGGCGACATGGGACGGCTGCGTTCCTCCGATGTGCAACTTCCAGCGGCGTGCGACAATGTTGTGTAGAGGAAAAGATTTGAGCTTGGCTCTGGTTGCAAAGCGGGGCTTCATCGGGATTTTATAGGGGCGGATCGGCCGGGAGTAGGAAGGCGGTGCTGCGGAATCGATCAGTACTCGGAGTAGGAAGAAAGAAGGGGCGCAAACGATGGCGCGGGATCGATCCGGACTCTGGGTAAGGAAAGAAGAAAGAAGAAGAAGGCGCCGACAGGTGGGTCCTAGCTGTCGGTGGAAGAAAGGGTCGGGTGAGAGAATCGGCCGCTGAGTTGGCCGCGGAAAAAAGAAAAGAGGTAGAGGAAAGAATTGAGCTGGCTGGAAGAAAGAGTAGGAGAAGAAAAGAAATAAAGATGCATGCACAATTTTAATTTATGATTTTTATGAAAATACTTTTAAAAGTTTCAACTCCTATATTTTGGGTGTTACAATCAAGAATAGGCTAAGGTTTATAGCAGCGAGCATTTTAGTTGGTCAACTATTTATTAGCAAGCACCTATTAACTAGGTTTAAGTTTATACCATCCCACTTTAGCAAAAACTTAAAGGTACCATCAACATAAACATAAACCACAAACCACGAGTTATTTAATCTTCAAGTTTCATTATCATGTGAGGGTCCAAGCCACTCTTAACCGTGAGTACGGCTGTTATAACAGTTTTACACTATGCAGAGGTTGTACACTTTACCCACAAATCGTGTTCCCCTGAGTTGCCCGTGTTTGCAAGGCCCTTAAACACTTCCGAGGTGAGTGGCGAGGGTACACTACGAAGCCTTTACAAAGACATGTCGAGAGCTAGGCAGCCCGCTAGAGTTTCAGTAGCAGTGTGGTCCATAAACCTCCCTAATGGTCAGCTCCTTAGCAAAGGCAGCTACCCCAAGAGGACCGGGCTATGACCCCTATCACTGACCCCCTCCTTGCCCTTTCGGTAAGCTCACATCTAACTACACATCTAACTAATTGGCTAAGGTCAGAGCCATATGACTTTGTGGTTGCACTGTTCACTTGGGTGGTTCTCCATGTTCCCATTAAACAAAGTAGATCTTGAATTAACGAGGTATAACAACAATATGAAACGTGATCAACATTGTCATAAGAGTAAACCAACACCTTTCCCAAAGTTTGCAACTAAGCATGACTACCCAACATGTATAGTAACCCCAGGTGTTTCAAGGCTTTGGGTAAAAGACTAGGTATGTCCTTAGTATGGGTAACCCATCAAGTTTATGCAAGCAACATTAAAGTAAAGTGAATTATCATGCTATTGTTGGGATAAAATAGAATATGCAGGGGGGAAAGTCCACTTGCCTTCTTCAAATAGCTGTTGGTTCTCTTCCTCGTAAGCTTGCTCTTGGTTTTGCTCGAACATCACGTTGTCTACGCGATCACACAAACAAGCATACACAAATGAATAAAAAATAGTACAATAAACAGTACAAGTAGAGAGTAAAATGATGATACTATTGTAGTTCATGATGCAAGGATCACGTGAGCGCAAGAATCGCTGAAATCGGAGTTGAAACGATGAAGATATGGCTAAAATAGTGATTCAGGGACCTAACTGCGAGAGTTTTAAACTTCCAGGGGCTAGATATGAAGAAATCAGGGGCTAAAACATAATTAAACCTTAAATAGAGTGTCTGGGTGCAAAACTGGAGGTCCTGGACGGTGGGTACTAATTCTAGAAAGGTCAGGGGTCGGGACAGAAAAAGAAAGGGCTCAACTCTAATTATTTTTCTACTGATCTGGACTGCGGGTTGATTCCTGGAAAGCCTAGGGGCTTTTCTGCAAAAGTTCGAAGGACGGCTAGGGTCGGGCGAGGGCGGCGGCTCGTGCGCGGCTCAAATTTTTTCTGGCCGTTAGATCTAGATCGAGCGGCAGGACGAGGGTTGGCTCGGGTCGACCCGGCGGAGTAAAGGGCCGGGCGAATCGGTTAGCGGCACTGGGCGCCGGCAGCGAGCGAGAGCGGCGGCGGACGGCTGGAGCTCACCGAACTCGGTGTTCTAGGGCTCGGTTCAGGCTGGGGTTAGGCCGGGGAGATAGAGGGCGGCCCGGCGAAAGTGGTGGGGGTCATGGAACGGTTGTGCGGCGACCGTAGACCAGCGCCCACGGCGGCAGGCGGAGACGGAGCTCCGGCGAGGAATTGGGGCCGCGATAGAGCGAGAGAGAGGGGGGAAAACGGGGGCGGCGTGGTGCTCACCACCTTGCAAAACTCCGGCGAGGGTTGTAGTCATTGGAGAAATAGAGGGACGGCGAGTCGACGGAGGGGTGCGACACGGGGTGGCGGCGTTCCTCTGGTAAGTGATTTCCAGCAGCGTGCGACGGTGCGGAGTAGAAGAAGAGGTTGATGATGGCTCTGGGTGCAAAGCGGGGCTCCTGTGTGGGTTTTATAGGGTAGGGGAGGAGGCGGAGCGGCTGGGGAAAGAAAGGCGGCGGCTCACGCGGCAGCCTGCGAAGGAAAGGGGCGGAGCGCGTACCGCGGGCAGTATGGCAAGCCAGCGTCGCGGGGAAGGAAGGAGGAGACGCGGGCGACGGCGCTGGGGTGAACAGGATTCGGGGTGAGGAAGAAAAAGGAAAGGGGAGGGAGGCGCGGACGACGGCGACGGGCAACGGGCGTGGCATGAAAAAGGAAAGAGGGGAGCGGGAGGAAGAAGAAAGGAAGGTGAGAGAGGAGACCGACGTGTGGGACCCAGCTGGCGGTGAGAGAGAGGTGAGGGAGAGTGTGGCGGGTTGGGCCGGCTGGTTGGGCCGCGGGGAGAGGAGAAAAAGAAAAAGAGAAGAGGAGAGAAGGATTTGGGCCGGGCTGAAAGAAAAGGAGGAGGGATTCTGGACTGGGCTGGAAGAAGAAGAGGAGGGATTCTGGGCTGGGCTGAAAGAAAGTGGGAGAAGAGAAAGAGAGAGAGATGCATGCATAATTTTATTTTGTGGCTTTTATAAAAAATGTTTTTAAAATTTTATTTCCTATATTTTTGTGTGTTAAATGCGGTGACAACATTCAAGGTCCATGGGATGGGGATAAAAGGAGGAGGAAGGGTGCAAGGAATAGTGTTGCCTTTGATGAGCCAGCAGACACTACTTTAGACATTTCTGAGAAGCAGAGAAGAATTCTTACCATGGTTATGTTGTACCTTCCAGTTGCGGACCGCCACAGGCGTTTCTTCTGCAACCCAAAGGATGCTGAATTGATACGGTGGTGAGATTCGGATAAGCGCAAGAAGGGCAATGGAAAGCTCCGACATCCAGCTGATGCTCGCCAATGGAAGAAGTTCGATGAGCAGTATTATATGGAATTTGGAAAGGACCCTAGGAATGTTCGGTTTGGGTTGAGTACTGATGGAATGAATCTGTTTGGTGATAGAACAAGCACTCATAGCACATGGCCAGTGATCTTGACGATGTACAACCTTCCTACATGGTTGTGCTAGAAGAGGAAATATCTTTTGCTATCGATCCTTATACAAGGCCCCAAGCATCCCAGCATCGATATAGATGTTTTTCTTGAGCCTCTGATGCAAGAGATGGAAACTCTATGGAAGGAGGGTATCAATATCGTTGATGGTTTTACACGGCAGCCCTTTAATCTGAGAGCCATTATCTTTGTCACCATCCATGATTACTAAACTTTGTTTGTCCTTTCAGGACAGGTTAAAGGTAGGGCAGGATGCACTGTCTGCGTGGATGACACTATATCATCTTTCCTCGAAGGTTCTAGAAAGGTAGTTTACCTTGGGTACAGGCGCTTCTTGGTGGAAGGACATCGGTACCGAAGTAAGAAGTTCTACAACTTTTTTTATGGCAAGCCTAAGTTACATTCTGCACCAGTAAAACGAGACAGACACTATGTTTTTGAAATGGTCAGGACCATCCAAGTTGCCTATGGGAAGATGACGAAAGATGGGAAGAAGAGAAATAGAGATAAGGCACCTATCGAAGGTGTACCATTCAAGAAATAGTCCATCTTCTACAAGTACTTGCAGTATTGAGCGAATCGATGGTATGCACCTGAAGAAGAATGTGTTTGGTAACACAATTGGGCTCCTTCTGGAGACATCAACAAAGACAAAGGATACCTTAAACTTGGGTCAAGACCTAGTAGCCATGAAAATAAGAGAAGATCTTCACCCTGTGGATAAAGCGAATGGAAGTTATGAACTTCCCCACTGCTAGCTACAACTTGACACATGATGAGAAGAAGGCAATGTGCGAGAGCTTACGGGGGATCAGTGTCCCAAGTCGTTTCTCATCCAACATAAGGAAATTAGTCTCGATGAAAGACCTCTCGCTATGCGGCTATAACTATCACGATTGTCACGTGTTGCTGATGGTGTTCCTCCCTATTGCAATCAGAGCGATCAAGCCAGTATATGTGAAGATGGTAATCACTTGGTTGTGTTACTTCTTCAACAAGATTTCTCAAAAGGTGATCGATGAAGATGAATTGCGGGATCTCCAAGAATTTATTGGGAAGACTATGGCACAGCTCGAGATGTGCTTCCCTCCGGGATATTTTGATATAACAGAGCACCTAATGATTCACATGGTCGACCAGATACGTGCAATTGGTCCACTTTACCTACACGAAATGTGGACGTATGAGCGTTTCATTTCCATTCTAAATTGGTACGTACTGAATCGTGCATACCCGGAGGGGTCCTTGATAGAGGGATACAGTACCGAGGAAGTCATCAAGTGCTGCCTAGGTTATGTAAAGGATAAAGTAGGTATTGGTCTCCCTGTTCCACGCTTTTTGAGGAGATTGGAAGGGGTTGGCACAGTTGGGAAGAAAACTTCATCGACAAGGATTTCAAAGGTGTGCAACAAGCACATTATAGCATCTTGAAGCACGTCACGATAATGACTCCTTTAGTCAATGAACACTTGAGCTTGATTCGTGCAGAAAGTAATGGCCGCTTGGATCATTGGATCATGAGAGAGCATAAGCGTCGATTGACTGATTGGTTGAAGGAATTGGATCTACCAGACGGGGAGACCATGGAAGAACAAACTATCAAAAGATTGGCAGCTGTCCCATCTAGCCATGTCACGTCATGGTAAGGGTATGATACTAATGGATATCAATTTTATATTGCTGCAAAGTACAGGAAGACCGTGTCTCAGAATAGTGGTGTTTGTATTGAAGCCTTAGACGAGAGAACAGGCCAAAGCACCACATACTATGGCATCATAGGTGATATATGGGAAATGCACTATGGTTCCAATATAGAACTCCCGATATTTCGGTGTCGTTGGGTCAAGCACCCAAGAGGTGTTGAGGTCGACAACTATGGGCTAATGATTATTGACCTCAACAATGTCGGTTATAAAGATGACCCATGTGCACTTGCTTCACAGGTCGCACAGGTAATGTACGTAGCTGATCCCGCAAAGAAGACAAAGCACATTGTCATCCCTGGAAAACAAGATATCATAGGAGTTGATGGTATCGACAATGTGGAAGAATATAATCAATATGATGAAATGAACCTCTTCACAGACCTACCAAAGAAGATGACGATTATAGAAGCAAGCATAAGAAAAGACGACAGACCATGGGCGCGCAAGGATGAAGAATCGAGAATTGTTACCGCTTAAATATATATGCAGCTAGTAAATTGTTCTTGGATTCATGTAATCATTATATATATGACTTGTTTCTCCATGGATCCACTCTTTGTCTTGGCAATATATGAAATGCAGGTATGCTTCATCCGTTCCATACCATGAGCTCCACAAAAGCATTTGTTATGAGAAGAGGAGAAGTGCCTGTTGACGCTCGATACGGACCACTTTTCAACCGTAAAAACCTGCATAAAAGCAACACATATCCAAAGATCAACACTAGAGTAGGGAGTTTTCTAACGAAATCTACGTGTGCTGGACGATTTCTGTATGCAGGGAAATACATGGTGAAAATCAGCAAGCAAGATTCAAGGCGTAAACTCTGAATGCGCCAAACGGCTTTGCAAGACCAAAGAAGGCCCACCAGAGCAAGAAACTGACATGAATCAGGGCCCACTCACCTGCCACGATCCCTAGGACCCACCTGCAGGCCATGTGGCAGAAGGGGAGGACGAACTGGTGTAACCCCGACCACTGCCTTACAAGACTTGACGTGGCGCCTCCTCATTGGTCCTAGACGTCGGTTTGGGCTGGCCTCGGCGTGTTGCACTGCAGGAGCACCCCTCACTTACCCATATAAATATAAGGGGGTGCTTCTAAGAGAGACACACCTTCACATCCCTCTCCATCTCACTTTTGGAGTTTCTCTTGTATACATGAGATCTAGGCTCATCTCTAGGGGTGATTAGAGTTAGGGAGAGAGTGAGGAGGAGTTCGGGGAAGTGTCGGGTCTATTGGTACTCTTCTCCAGCTTGTACCTTGACGGATGCTTTCCAATCAAACTAAGTGTTCGTGACTTCCTATGTGCTTAGTTCCATAGTTAAGTTATAGTTCTAGCTGTTTAGTTGCTTAGCTAGATCAGTAGTTCACTAGTTCTTAGTGGGTGCTTTAGTCTAAGGCCATATGCTAGAGTAGTAACAATAGTGTAGACATGGTGTCTATGCTAGACTTACCTGTTGGTTGTGGTATATCCCATGGTGAAATGAGGTAGGTGTGGTGACAGCCCTATCTATCAAGTGAAACCCTCCGCATTCGGGTATATCCCAGTGTTGTATTACTGGAGCTCACCAGTCTTATTCTTGGGGGAAGCTAGTAGCCCGAAGCGAGAAGCTAGGACAGTTACGTCTTATCTCTGAAACCCAGCCATAGGAATTCTCTCTGCCCTCTCCTCTAGCGGGTGTGGTGTCCTTAAACGAACCTTAATTGTAGAGAAGATACACACGTTCCTCAGTGGATACGATACCCTTGGAATACTCCTGGGTGGAAGCTACAGCGGTATCCGTGCGCTTGCCGATTTATTTTCGTGATACTAGGAAACGTCAACAAACTTTCTATCACCGTTGCCGGGGAATGGTCGCTATTTTCTTTTCGGACCTAGTTCACCCTCGTATCATTTTCTTTCCTTTGATTCTATCTCTACCCCCGCTATCCATGGAGCAGCCATACATTTACCACCTCTCCACACCCAAGAGCGAATTTTGCGAACCAGCATTATCTTCTGATCCAATTCTTTCATCTGGTTACAAAATTCCCTCCAAATTCATAAATGAGGTTCAGGAAAGTACCTTCTCGAGATGGTGTGATGAAAATCCTTACCATCATCTGCGCGAACTCGAGCTAGTGTGTTCGTGTTTGAAGATCTCAGGCATGACACACGAAACTCTTAAGTGGAAGTTGTTCCCGTTTTCTTTTATAGGGAAGGCGAAGCAATGGTACACAGCTAACGTAAGACTTGCGAACGGAGATTGGAAGAATTTGCGAGATCGTTTCTATCTCACATACTTTCCGCTCTCTCGTATATGTGCCTTATGAGCAGAGATTCTGACTTTCCGTTGGAACGAGGGGGAATCTCTTGGTGCAGCTTTGGCCAGATTGTCTTTTCTAGCTCAATCCAGTCCTGACTTGTCTCTACCCGACCATCTGTTGCTTCAACATTTGTACACGGGTTTGAACAAGGACGATGCACAGTACCTCGATAACACAGCTCGAGGATCGTTCTCGTACAAGACCCCAGCCGAGGAAAGAGAAATCCTCGATAAAATCCTAGAGAGGACTTTCTTCATCGCCTTTCGAGACCCTCCTCATGAAGAACAAGAGGTACCACATGAGGAAGCCATGGTAGCCAAATCCGAACCTTTAGATTCGACTCCTGCATCCTCCCCTGAACCGGAATCCGAAACACCTGAGGTAGAGGATCCTCTACCCTCAGAATTCAAGCATGGATTTGATGAGAATCTTTTTGAAGATCTTGGAAACAAAACGAAGTATCTATGATAGAAGCGACCACCAGTCCTAGTCACTCCTCTAGAACCATACGAGAAGGACTACCTTCTGGAAACCATTGAGGTGTTGACAGCCATAATGAGCAGCGAATGGTCGAGAGAAGGGGAATCATCCTCGTCTCCCACTCAAATTAGCCACCCTTCCTCTGTCATAAGCTGCCACATCAAGGACCAAGAGGTGAACGCTGTTTACAACCCCGCCGTTGGAGCCAATGTCATGTCAGATAATTTTGCTTCCACCCACCTGGGTAGCATACCTTTAGCTCCAACAGGCAGAACCCTCAGAAGCCCTTCAGGCTCTTCTGTAGTGAGTCATGGGGTACAACAGAAGGTGTAAGTACGACACAACGATGTTAAGGTAACTCTGGATTTCCATGTGTTCGAAGCTCTCAACTTCGACATTCTCATCGGCCATCCAATCGAAAAGCTTCTCACGGATGTGGAGAACTCGGGAACCCTAAACATCAAATTGGAGAAGGAAACTCTCTCTGTTCCTATCATTCGATCAGTAAATTTAGGGATAGAGGTTTCCGCTGTAGTAGAGCAGATCGAGGAGGTGCTGGACACAAACCCTCTATACTCATTAGAAATGGCTCTTGAAAATAAAGCTGAAGAATTTATCCAAGAAAAGGAAGATTCTGATGAGATCTTAGAGTTCACGGAATTTGAAGGTCCAGCCTAGCCTCCGTTGAGCTTAAACCTTTATCTTCTGGCCTTCGATACACCTTCCTAAATAGCGATGTAGAAACTACCGTGATCATTAGTGACAAACTCTCCGGAGAGGAGACATCAAAGCTCATCGGTTTCTTAGAAAAGCATCGGGCTGTTCTTGGCTACGCCCTCCAAGATCTCAAGGGCATTAGCCCTACTCTTTGCATTCATCGCATTCCCATTGATCCCGCCATGGCACCCTCTAGGGAGTCTCAACGCAGGTTGAACAATGAGATGCATGAGGTGGTGAAGAAGGAGGTCCTGAAACTCCTACACGCCAGAATCATCTATCCAATCCCGTATAGTGAGTAGGTAAGTCCGGTACAAGTAGTGCCCAAGAAAGGAGGTATGACGGTCGTGGAAAATAGCAAGAATGAGCTGATCCCACAACGAACAATCACGGGATGGAGAATGTGCATAGACTATAGAAAGCTCAACAAGGCTACAAAGAAGGATCACATCCCGCTTCCCTTCATCGACGAGATGCTTGAATGGTTAGCGAAGCAGTCCTACTTTTGTTTCGTTTATGGCTATTCTGGTTATCATCAGATCCTAATCCATCCCGACGACCAAAGCATGACTACGTTCACATGCCCCTATGGAACCTACGCGTACCAACGGATGTCATTCGGGTTGTGTAATGCACTGGCTTCATTCCAAAGGTGTTTGATGTCCATCTTCTCGGACATGATTGAAGAAATTATGGAAGTCTTCATGGATGACTTCTCATTTTACGGTAAGACCTTCAATTATTGCCTTAGGAATCTGGATAAGGTCTTGCAGAGATGCCAAGAGAAGGACCTGGTGCTAAATTGGGAAAAGTCCCACTTCATGGTCTGTGAGGGCATCGTTCTTGGACATCTCATCTCTGAGAGAGGAACTGAGGTGGACAAGGCAAAAATTGAGGTCATCGAATGACTTCCGCCTCCCACCAATGTGAAAGGAACCCGAAGCTTCTTAGGTCATGCAGGGTTCTACCGACTCTTCATAGCTAATTTTTCCCATATTGCAAGACCCCTAACAAACCTGCTAGCCATGGATGCCCCTTTCCAATTCGATGATGAGTGCCTAAAAGGCTTCCACACCCTCAAAAAGGCACTCATCTAAGCTCCAATAATTCAACCCCCAAATAGGAAGCTACCCTTTGAGATCATGTGTGATGCTAGCAACTATGCGATGGGGGCCGTACTTGGGCAAACTAAGGATAAGAAGCATCACACGATCGCCTATGCAAGCAAGACACTAACAGGAGCCCAACTTAACAGAAGGGATCAACATTATTGAGAAATGCCATGCAACACCATATGGAGGGCACTATGGTGTGTTTCGCACTCAAGCGAAAATATGGCAAAGCGGTTTCTATTGGCCAACCATGTATGAAGACACCAAGGATTTCATCCGAAAGTGTTCTAGTTGCCAGAAACACGGAGGAATCTCAGCTCGCGAGGCCATGCCTCTCACATACAACCTTCAAGTGGAGCTTTCTGATGTATGGGGCATTGACTATATGGGACCCTTCCTGAAGTCCCATAGCTGCGAGTATATCTTGGTTGTTGTGGATTATGTCTCCAAATGGGTAGAAGCAATGCCGTGCAAGGCTGCCGATGCCAAGCACACCTGGAAAAGGTTTCAAGTGGTGATCTTTCCATGGTTTGGGACACCACGAATGGTGATAAGTGACGAAGGATCGCATTTTATCGATGCGGCTTTCCGGAACTTCCTCAAGGAACTCGGGACGATGCATAACATCGCAACCATATCACCCTCAGACAAGTGGTCAGGCAAAAACATTGAATAAGCAAATCAAGAATACTCTACAGAGGACCGTTCATGAGATGGGTAAACAATGGAAGCCTAAGCTAGCAGATGCTTTATGGGCATATCGCACGGCCTACAAGATTCCCATTGGCATGTCACTCTATCAACTTGTCTATGGAAAGACATGTCACCTACCTGTTGAGTTGAAGCATAGAGCACATTGGGCCATCCGAAGATGGAACATGGATTTGGATCTGGCAGGAGAGCACAAGAAGAGGTAGATATTAGAATTGGAAGAGTGGTGAGACAAGGCCTATCGCAGTGTCGCGCTATATAAAGAAAGAACCAAGAGATTGCATGATAAAAGGCTAAAGCCGAAGGTCTTCACACCTGGAGATAAGGTATTACTTCAATTCGAGAGTGGATGGGACCATACCTCATCATCGACACATAAACGCATGGAGCCATAACGATCCAGGACGACGAAGGTAATATCCATAAGGTAAATGGCCATCATCTAAAATTATTCATAGATCATGATACAACCATTGGTAAAGATATAAACGTGATTGAACTCGTTCCACACGATTATATACTTGATTAAGGGCTCTATTGGCCGTATCCCAAGGTAAACCACTTGTTTATACCATCTAGACTCTTCCCCTTGCTGTCCAGAAGACAGAGGAGGCCAGCTGGGCCCAGCCCAGTTCGGCCAAACCACCTGGTTCGGCCGAACCAGGGTGGCAGGCCCAACGGCCCAGCTTTGGCAGACCGGACCCTCATCGCGTCCTAGCCTGATACCCGGCTGCCACAAGGAGTTTTGACGGCAGGAAATAGGGTTTCTCTCCCTTTTCTATTCCCTTGAAAACCATTCTTCTTCTTCCTCAACCTCTTTCCATCCACTCTTGCTCTTCCACATCCAAAACCCATCTGCACCACCTGAAATCTCCCATGGCTGGCAAGGAGAGTGTCCCGTTCATCAACTCCGACGTCGTTGATCACCCGATAGTGGCCCCAACGCCGGCTAATAGCCCCAATTCTCCAATCATGATCGAGCTGGTGGTCGAGAAAGTCCATTCGCTCACGGTGGCACCCCTAGCGGTAGCACGTGCCGTCGTGCGCAATGGGGAGGCCGAGGGGATCCAACCTTGGTTCGGCCGACCCCTCAGTTCGGCCGAACCGGGGTCGCGACATCTCGCGCCCCCGTTCGACAGCACGCTCCACTTCACCTCGTAAAAGTCTGAAACCTAGGGCCCGAGCGCCAAGCCCCTACCAGAGGCCATAGAAGGGCACCCCAGCTCAGGGGAAGTCAGGGGTGCTGCGGAAACCAAAGGAGAATGGTGCGCCAGGGGCATCTGCACCTCCCACAGCAAAGTGAAAGAGCCCCCACCCGGAGGACCAGTTTTCGGTGTTCACCCCCTCACATGCTGCCAAGGGGAAGGAGCGGGAGTAGCAGGCTCCACCAGAGTGGGTCAGGCGACACAGGTCATAGCCTGCAATCAAGAGACCTGGAGGCTACGTTGAGGGTAGCGATGATGAAGCCCCTCAGGAGCTCACGCTGGCTGACCTTACAATCATGGTCATGGAGCTTCGCCTGGAGAACAGGCGGCTCAAGGATCAGCTAGCTGAGCGAAGGCTAGAGGTCAAGGAGCTCCACGAAAACCTCCATTCTTTCTGTCATGGGTTGAGCTCCAAGCTCAAGCGTCTTTACGTGGCGATAGGACAGGAAGACCTATACTAGTATAGATCTTCCTTAATTTAGTTTAGTTGGACCCTAGGATCAGGTTTATTTCCCTTCATTTAGTTTGTTTCATCTCAGTTTGTTTTCATTGTTGCGAGCGCCCCCATTTGCTTTGACTAAAATAATTTTTGGCACCCCGTTGTTAATGTTGGAAGAGCCTTTTTGTATTTCACCTTTTGCTTTGATTGAATAAAAGCACGTTCGAAAATAAGTGTGGGGGAGATCCTTGCTACACACAGTCGCACACCCCCACAACTCACGTGCACCGCAGGACAGACTCTTATGCAAACGAATACTCAACATCATCTCGTTCTCGACTCATGGTTTCCACGTCCTCACTCATTTTCTCCCTGTTCTCTGAGTTCTAAACATGTTATTGAAATGCCTAATCTAAAACAGTTAAACTCATGAGAATCCATCGTGCCGCTGTTTGGTTCAAGCATAATCTTTATTCTTTACCATACTTGAGTTTGCGAACCACCAGTTAGGGAACCCATAATGTTGAAGTTGTTGATTGATGAGATATGGTTATGATGAAAGTTTCTCTATCTTTTTCTCTTGCTGAACTTGGGAATCTTTTATTTCCAAAAAACTATAAACATACCATGGTCTACATATCCTTCACCTACCACAGCCAAATGTAGTTACTCATTACCATTCAAACCCCACATAAATGTGTCTTGTTGTTACATTGAGCTCTATCAAATGTTGTGACCCAAGTGAGATTTGTTTCTTTGTTTGTTTGATCAAGAGGCACGCACACAAGTTAAACTCAACACTTGAGGCTAATCATCGTCCAGTATCATTAAATAAAGTGTCCTGAGAAGGTACATGATCACTCTCCAAATACTCCCTTGTGAAAAAAAGAGAGAAGAGAGAAAAGATGGCATGCCAAAGAAGCATGACCCAAAAAAAGGAGGGAGAAAAAGAGGGGAAAGGAAGAGAGAAAAAGGATTAGTACCAGAAGAGTTCACATCCGGCACACTTGCACTCTCTTGATCAAGCAGGTAAACAATACAGAATCTCCGTGGATCCAATCTTTGATGTTGCAATAGATGTACATTCAAGAGCGCACTCATATACCTCCTACCGAGCTCCATTGCAGTCGTACACACATAAGAAAAGGAGAAAGGGTTACGACTCTGAATTAGACAAATAAATGAGTGACTGAGAGTTTTGCAAGAAGGTATGACCATGGAATATTTCTTTTTCAAAAACTTTTCAAAAAAATCCCAAGGTCTGCGAGCAGAAGAGGATACTTGAGTCATCATCGTGCCATTCTTCAACCGCCTGTAGCATAATGGTAGACACTTCAAGGTTCGTGAATGAAGGTAAGGGTTTAGAATAACTTTTATGCAGAAACCTTTCCAAAGCAGTCGTTCCACCTTGGTTCTGTCGCCTTCACTTGACGACGAGCAAAGGGCCATGTCTGGGGGATCTTGTTGACGCTCCATACAGACCACTTTTCGACCATCAAAACCTGCATAAAAGCAACACATATCTAAAGATCAACACTAGAAGAGGGCACTTTCTAACGAATTCCATGAGTGCTGGTTGATTTCTGTATGCAGGGAAATACAGGGCGAAAATGCAGGAAGTCAACAAGCAAGATTCAAGGCGTAAACTCGGAATGCGCCAAACGGCTTTGCAACACCAAAGAAGGCCCACCAAAGCAAGAAACCAACATGAATCAGGGCCCACTCACCTGCCACGGCCCCTAGGACCCACCTGCAGGCCACGTGGCAGAAGGAGAGGACGAACTGGTCTGCCCCCGGTTCAGCCGAACCAACTGGTTCGGCTGAACCAGGAAAAGACCACCACCTTACTAGACTTGATGTGGCACCTCCTCATTGGTCCTAGACATTGCTTTGGGCAGGCCTCGGCGTGTTGCACGGCAGGGGCACCCCTCACTCACCCCAAGAAATATAAGGGTGTGCTTCTTAGAAAGACACACCTTCACATCCCTCTCCATCTCACTTTTGGAGTTTCTCTTGCATACATGAGATCTAGGCTCATCTCTAGGGGTGATTAGAGTTAGGGTGAGAGTGGGAAGGAGTTCGGGGAAGTGATGGGTCCGTCGGCACTCTTCTCCAGCTTGTACCTCGACGGATGCTTTCCAATCAAAATAAGTGTTCATGACTTCCTATGCGCTTAGTTCCGTAGTTAAGTTATAGTTCTAGATCTTTAGTTGCTTAGCCGGATAAGTAGTTTACTAGTTCTTAGTGGGTGCTCTAGTCTAAGGCCATAGGCTAGAGTAGTAACGATAGTGTAGACATCGTGTCTAGGCTAGACTTACCTGTTGGTTGTGGTATATCCCATGGTTAGATGAGGTTGGTAGCAGGTGATGAAAATCCTGTCTATCCAGCGAAACCCTCCCCGTTCATGTATATACCAGTGCCGTATTACTAGAGCTCACCAGTCCTATTCTAGGGGAAGCCAGTAGCCCGAAGCAAGCAGCTACGACAGTTCTGTCTTATCTCTGAAACCCGGCTATAGGAATTCTCTCTACCCTCACCTCCAGCGTTTGTGGTGTCCTTGGACGAATCTAAATCGTAGAGAAGATACACACATTCCTCAATGGATACAATACCCTTGGAATACTCCTGGGTTAAAGCTACAGTGGTATCCGTGCGCTTGCGGATTTATTTTTGTGATGCTAGGAAACGTCAACAATGCCCTGGTAAGGTCAAATACACATTGAGCGATCCAAGAGGTTCATTTGAGGAACTTAGTCTTGATTTACGATTACAAAAAGAAAAACTCCAGGTCATGTACTGCTCTGTCGACTGTTCTAACTCTCAACAGCCCAAGATGAGGAGAGGCTCATAAGTCCCATAGATGATGAATGTGACAAGGGCCCGATACTCAAGACAATCGTACTCAACCTCAAGGAGATCATCTATGCCTCAAGATACGACAAGACGGCAGGTAACGAGTCCTATCAATTTTCTGATCAAAAACCTGGTTTGTCCTATTTTGCTCGGGACGTGCAAAGGATAGCTTGGGGGTTCTTGTTGATGCTTGCTACAGACCAATTTTGAGCGTTAATTTGACCAGAAAATTGGGATGATTAGCATACTTAACTTGCATATTTTTCCGGAATAATGTCATTTCCATATTTCACTTCGAGATTTAGCAAAGCAGGAAATTGAGCAGAAAATGGAGGGAAAACACACCCTTGAATCCAAGGCAAAAGCTATCAACCAATCAGAACAGACCGATCAGCCTCACATGGACCAAAGGGCCTACAGGACATGCAACCGACTTAAGACAGACCCAACTCACGCACAGCCACAGGAGTGATCTGGGCCCACTTGGCAGCCTCTCAGCAAAGGCTGAGGTCGGTTGGCCTCAGGCCTGGTTCGGCCGAACCAGGGCAGGTCGGCCAAACCAGGAGAGGCACAACCGCCTCACCTGCTACACGTGGCACTTGCATATTGGTCCTCCATGTCGGTTTGGGCAAGCTTCAGCGCATTGCATGGCTGAGGACCTCCTCACTCACACCTATAATACAAGGGGGGTGCTATATATGAAGACACACCTCAAGTTGCTCTCTCTCAAGTTTCTCTCTTGCTTAGTCTTTAGGATAGTGGAGTTTAGGTGAAGTAGCTCTTCTTCGGTTCCCAAAATTGCCTTATATCTTGCATGATTAGACGTGGTAAGACATCTAAGCGTATTCGCTTAGTGTATGTTCTGTGTATTCAGATACGTATGCCATGCTTAGTTTATATATATGCCTTATATCTTGCATGATTAGATGTGGTAAGACATCTAGGCTACGGTAACGGTACTAGTATTCGTATGTTTTCTATAATGTTCTACCCGCGCGGAATACTGGATTATCGCTCATTAATGCAGACATGGTGGCTTTATACCATGGTTAGATGAGGTAGGCGGCAGGTGGTGACAGCCCTATTCGTCCATTGAAACCCTCCCCATTCGTGTAGTAGCTGTAGGAGGTTCATAAAATAGCCGTGAAGATCTAGTGGCCTCCTAGTCATATCTTGTACGGTCTCCCAGTAGTGTCTGGAGGCCTAGAGCCTGATTCTAATCATGTGTATGTGTATAAGTGTTTAGTGTAAACTATATGTGTAGATAGGAGTACATAAGTCCTTAGATTAGCTTTCTTCTTCCTCTCTCCCTTCTTGTAGATTTTGCATAGAGTGAGAGCCTGAGTAACTTGTGTGTCAGACTACCTCTTATCCATATATTATCTTACCCCTATTTATGCAAATTTATAGTGAGCTATTCAATTAACTTTATCCGTTCCAATAATAGCCGCCTTCCTTGCAGAAACATAAATACAACCCCGTATGCACGGGTAAAATGCTGCAACGGTATCCCGTACGCTTGCGGATCCATCTGTAAGGTAAGAAACACCACATGGTATTTCTTGCGCCGTTGCTGGGAGCACCTATCCTAGTGATGATGCTACGAAACACCAACAGTGTTTTGATAGGTCGTCTCATGCAGATCAATGCAGGATTTTTGATGGCGTGAAGTGAGAGAGGGGGAGGAGAGAGAATGAGGTGGTTGCTTCGCGAAACAACCATCTCTTTGTCGAAATTAACGACTATGAGACCGCTCATTCACCATTGTACGAGTTGTTGTCATGCTATTCAAAATATTCCTTTTTTTCATTCTGCAAATTTTGGGATATGACTAGTACGTGACAACAAAAACTATAATCGATTGTATAGGTTGTCTATTCAGTCATCTCAAGATGACGTGTTATTACATGAGACTGTCAACTAGACGGTTCCAGTGTACTTGCCCTAAGGCATATGGTATTGTAGATTAACGAACCGGCCTATTGCATGCGAGCCCACGGGCTTTCCGGACGTCAGGCAAGGAAAACTCGGACAACACCTAGGACTAAAGGGTTTGTGCAAGGTAAAAACAAATTACTCCACACCTCTTGTCTCAAATATAGCTTTCTTGCCACCCACTTACATAGCACACGTGACTCTAGTTGGGATGCCTTCCTTTTGAACTAACTAGTGGAGAACCCTTTAATCCTACTATGTAAAAAAAGCCCTATAGTGACGGGCATCATCGCGCTAACGTGACGGACATTATATCCGTCACTTTTATCACGTCACTAATGACTTCACAAAAGTGACGGGATGAAGCCCGTCACCTATGTCCCACAAAAGTGACGGGCTGAAGCCCGTCACCTATGTCTTAGCCCGTCACCTATACCAACACATATGTGATGGGCATCATTCTTTTGCATGCTAAAATAAATATTTCCAGCGTAAATGAAAATCAAAAATATTTTCTTTTGCGCGACCAGAATTTGAACCCACGACCTGTGCCTCGCGCGACCCCTGCCTTACCACCAGACTACACCATCACATGTGATAGAAGAGGAGATATTTTCCTTTTGACATGACTTGAAACTATCTTGTAATGATCATTTGGTAACCATAACGACTTCAAATAAAAATCTTGTCAACTACAAAGTTGTAGATCAGGTCAAGATCTACAACTTTCATATATACCAATTCTCCATCCAAGGTCATTTGTGAATTTTGAAATTTCTATTTTTCAAAAAATCTGAAACTTGTATTGCATATTTCGGTGCCAAAACGACCTCAAATGAAAAAATGTACAACTACAGAGATGTAGATCGATTCGTTATCTACAACTTTTGTATAGACTATTTTTTCATCCAAGACCATTTAAAATTTTCAAAAATCGCGTGTTCAAATATGGAGTCGAAATCTTATAATGAAGATTTCATTGCCTAAACTATATCAAATGAAAAACTTTTAAACTACAAAGTTGTAGATCTCACCGAATACTATAATTTTGATATAAAGTTTATCCTCATCAAAGTTCGAGAGAAAAAGTTATGAAAATATCAAAATTATGTACAAAATTCACAAAGGTGACGTGCAACATCAATGCTCATCACCTTTTACTTGTCAAAAGTCCGTAACTTATATGATACTTATAGGTGACGTGCTTTAACAAGGCACGTCACCTATGTTGCTGTTATAGGTGACGTGCAGTAGTTGTTGCATGTCACCTATAATATAGGTGATGTGCCTTGTTAAAGTGCGTCACCTTTGAGTGATCAAAGGTGACGGGCCATCTGCCCGAGGAACATATAGGTGACGCGTATTATCTTTACGCGTCACTTCTATCATATGGGTGACGGGTAACACTAGCTTGTCACCTTTGTACGCGTCACCTTAGGGCGATTCTTATATAGTGTCCGGGTTGGTAATATCAACCAGAACTAAAGAGTCCTTTAGTCTAGGTTGGTAACACCAACCAGGACTAAAAGGTTGTCCTTTAGTCCGGGTTAGCGTTACCAACAGGGAGGTTTGAACTTTTAGTCCCAGTTGATAGACTTTTTAGTCCGGGTTGATAGCTCCAACCGGGACTAAAAAGCCCTCCTGCCCCTAGCATTTTGGACCCGTGACTAATGCCTAGATTAGTCCCGGGTCCAACTGTGTCCGGGGCAAATGTGAAAAATGGATGAGGCTTTGTGTACCAGTGCCAAGAGGAGATATATTGTTTCTAATAGAAGGCGTACTTAATTTAAACCGTGAAGAATTATCATTTCTTTAAAATGCAGAGGAATGATGCGGTTGGGACTGCGCAAAGAGTTAGGCCCTGGCATAAAAATCATTTGTCCAGACATGCCAATTTTCACGTGCTGGCGGTGGGAACTGCTAATGTAGGGACCGACGGCTTGCTGGCTAGAGCAAAACCCACCAGTGATGCTGATTGGCCACAAATCATTGTAAGACACACAAATCATTTTCACGCGATTCGCGCGAAATGAGGTTTGACCAGCAGCACAAATCATTTTCTTATAGTTCGGCGTGTGCTGAATTCTCAAACTGCAATGTTCGTATGAGATATCCTCAGCGGTCGTATTTCAAAGAGTAAAAAAACACCGGAGCTCCATCAACTTGCAGGAGGGTGTCACTATTTTTGTCCATCAACTTCGAAATTGCATTTCTGGGTCAACTTTGAAATTGCATTTTTGGGTCAACAAATTTATAATTTATGTCACTTAGGTCCACAAACTCTAAAAGTCCATTCTTAAGTCCATAAACTTGTAATTTGTGTTCTTGGATTAATTAATTTTTAAATCAGTTGTTTGATGCCTTCCCCTGTAGCTCTCTCTGCTCGTGCTTAGAAATGTGCTATATTCATTTCTTCTTGTTCCTACCGTCCTATGATGCTATTCCTTCCGTGCAAGGCTGCAAGTTACTTCCTTTAGGTGAAGAAAGTTTAGGGATGCAGGTGAAGGATCACTTTTTGTGGTCCATTAGGGCCTTGTTTATTGCAGTATTTATTCGGTTCTTGCAATTTATTCTGCTGTCACGGAATTTAATTTCACATGGCACAAACATGTCCCTTCATATTTTTTTTTTGCTTGGGTAATCACTTCAAGCTCCTAATTTCCCAATTGCGGTTGTAAACCCTTCCTAAGAACATATCCCTTCATGTTTCTAGTATTTATCAGCCAATATGTTCAAACGACAAATGATTTTTGTTACTGAATTTGAGTTTGGTTCTTATTAACCTTTGTACTGACAAGCAGCAGTTACTAAGGCAGTGATGAGAACAACACTTTCAGAAAAGGAACTGATTTCCATTGGTTGGTTGGGAGCATAATATCCTGATGTGAGCATCTTGCATGAATTTGATGGCCATCATAAGAATCTTGCCCGTTATGGATCTCACTCACTTTGGTGAACCACTTGTCCTCAAAGACATCCTTGCTGCCATCACTCTCGAGACACCCAATGCCTCGTCCAACTATGCCTCGTTGCCGGGGAGGTAAGGCACCAGCTTTTCCATTGGGAACACGAAGCACCTTCGGGTGGGCACCATGGACCATCGGAACAATGACAGTGTTAAAGGAGACATGCTTGCCAGTGGATTGGCCCAGAGGATCTGCAGCCACAAGACCACAAGCAGGTATCCTCAGGTCCATAAGTAGGTGTCTCTATTTTTATTTCTTTCCCCTGCATCTATCCCTGCTCGTGGGTGCAAACGTGAGCAAGGTGATACATACACTTCTTGTACTGAAAAAATTAATTTGGTGGTGTGATCAATTTTACTAAATTGAAATCTATCTAGTTAACAGACTACACCTTAATATTGAATTTAAGGATCTAGATGATGGCTTGTCGTGTTATGGGGGCTTTGTTTTGAAGTACTCAATTGTTCCTCCCAATTTGTAGGATGTACATCCAGATGGCATAATGACATATTGACATGGAAGCTATCACTTCCTGTTTAGGCAGATGAAATAAATGTATGTCTGGAGTTCAATTTATCAGTCTTGTACTAGGGGTTAATTTTGTGTCCTGATGTATGATCAGATCTGTTGATTGTTGAAGGTGACATTATTAAACTGAAATCTGTTCAATCCACTGTGATAGCTTGCTAGCTCTGGTCTTAGAACCTGAACCCTGACTTTAGTCCAGTGCTCACTAGGTGCTAATTCTTGAACTTAGCTTTTATCCATTCTGTACAGTCTGAACTTCATCAAAATTGATATTATCCTGATAGGTTTCAAGAGACTTATCCTAAAATTAGCTCTACATTTTACTGTTTTTTTCCTTTCTGAGCTATCCTTTATATACATTTTGTAAGATTGTGTTCAGGGATCTTATTTACAGGTGGGTGTTCAGATTCAAGCTGTGCTGAAGATCTTTGGCTTCAGAAGAAACTATGATTTGTTTGTTTTTTTCTTAAATCTAGCGACAAATCAGGTGCGAGCCGGACTGTCGGGCAACGTCAATGGTTGACAAAGATTCTCCAGCTAGCTGGCCATATCCCCTGCAAATCACAGACCCCGTGCTCCAAATTGCTAATTTCCTCTGATTTCGCGCTCTCTGTCCTCAAATCCCTACGGCCACACATCCATTCCGCCGCAATCACTGCACCCCTGTACACAGATCAAAAAGCGTAACGCACAGGAGAAGGTGAATCAAATTGGTTTGCTTCTTTTGTTTTCCACATAAGCATATATTCATTTCAGTTTTCATGTTGTGGATTGGGAGGTTCGTGACTTTCATTTTGGGTTTGCAATTTTGATTCGAGCTGCAGGTTTTGTTGAAATATGGGACCACCTCAGTTATGTTGGAAAGGAAATCCAAATCCCATATATGGGTAAGATTTTAACACCTTATCTGTGTTTTTCCTCCATTATTTCCATTGTTAGTTTTTCATTCTTGCCCATGCGGCTGTCCCTGCTTGTGAGTGCAAATATGAGCAAGGTGATACACATATATTTCTGTAGTTTTAGTGGCATAATGACATGAAAGCTATCCCTTCATGTTTGGGTGCAATTGCGTTTAGCAGATGAAATAAATATGTGTATGGAGTTCAATTTATCATTCTTGTACTAGGGATTGATAAGTTTGTGTCATGATGTTCAGATAATACAGTTGATTACTGAAGGTGACATTGTGCTGAACTCTGTCCTGTCCACTGTGATAACTTGCTAGTTCTACTCTTAGAACCTTGGTGCAAACTTTCATCCAGTGACCACTCAAGTGCTAATAGATGAACTTGGCTTTATGCATCATGTTAATTCTGAAGTACATCGAAATTGATACCAATTCCGATTCAGTTTCAAGCGGGTTCTAATAAAATCAACCCTACATTTTACTGTGTGGATTTATTTTTTTCCTGAGCTTTTGACATGACAGATTAAGAGGAGAGCTCAAACGTGTTATCCTGATTGGATTCAGTCATTCAGATCATACTAATAGCGAACAAAATTGATTCTTGTATTTCACCTAAATTCTATATCATTCACAGCCCATTTCAATGTATGTACCTATCATCGCCGAGGATGACACCCTATCTTCCTCAGCACAGGAAACGTTTCCCGGGAGTACAGGGGCAGTCGTGAAGCTGATTGACGTGTTGGCTGCAGTGCCATAGGATGCGTCTAGCTGTTTCACCTGCTGATAACTCAGCCCTGAGAAGGTAAGCCTTCCTGTCCCACCACCTGCATAATATCCTCAGAATGATAGCACATCCTCTGACAGGTGAAATGATCATACAGTTTTGCTTCATGCCTATGACAGGTGAGCTGATTGTTAAATCATTTGGCAATTACATGGAAATGGAAAAATTATTTTATCCATTTGTCAAATGCTTATCATATGATGTCAAATTTATGAGACCTGAATTGCTACGGCTGCAATAATTTTCTCGGCCCTGATGTGTCGGTATGACATTACATTTCACTCATTAATTGGCGCAACTTGAACTTTTATGTTTTTCTGCTGCAGATAGTATGCCTACCATGAATCTCAAGAAAATCCGGTTCCAAAAAATGTTCTACAACCATCCTGATCTCATCAAAAGGTACTAATGGATGCCTTTTGCAGATTTTTCTTCCAGTCTTTCACTACATCTCATCATCTCATTTATAGATTACTCCGAATCCCCTGTTTCATTATTTTAGTTACGCTTTCTTGCAGGCTCGATCAGCTGAGTTGAGGGCTCAGATGCTGCATTACTTTACTTTTCACACGACAAACATGGTGGACAAGTTACCAGACGAGCTTGAGCTTCTCCAGTTCAATATTGATCATAAATACTTATTTTTTCAACAGGCTTTGTGAGTGAAATCACAAATTCTAAATTTTTTCTGTAATAAAGACTCGCACCTTTTAGTTGCAAACAAGTCGTTTCTATCACCTAAAATTAGTTCACAGATCATAAACGCTCCTATTTTGATCATAGATACTCTGTATGTTAACGTCATTGAGCTGAAGCACGAACACATTGATTGTCAACCATAAAGACTCGCTTGTTTATGAAGTGCTTGGAAGTATATATCTTCACTTCTTCCACATGTCCACCTGTGCTCGCACACCTAGGTACCTAACGATTAAAAAAAAGCTGGTAACCTCCCTCAGACCCTCACGTCTTCGTGGACCAGGCCCCGGGAAAACAAAAACATGTGAAAAACCGGCGCTCCTGATGGAAAACCAGACGTGCGAACATGCGAAGGCTAGAAGAGGAAAAAAAACCAAAGATGCAAGAGGGGCGTGGCGCCGGTGCGCGCGGACGCGGAAGGCGGGGTGGCGGTTGCTCGGCAGGATACAATGGCCTCGGGTATGAAATAAGGTATTTCATATCCAGGGTATGTATTAGGGGTGTCCTATTGTTGACGCCAGATTTTGACACGTGTTGAATCGGCGTCAGGAGAAGAGATTGGCCGATGCGGCAGATCTAAAGGCTACAGTAAAGAATCGGCCGATTAAGGTTATAGTTGGGGAATCGGCCGATTGGCAATGCAACTTGCGCCAATAGATTGGAACCACAACAGAGGATCCCGGTCAAAAGGGGCCTGATGTTGGTCAACGGAGTGATGCTGATTCGATCAAGAAGCAATGAAAAAAGTCCTGATTGGATTAGGGGATGGCAGCGGAAGATTCTGTGGGAGTCCGTTTCCTTTTGAAAGATATTATAGATATAGTAGTTTTTCTGTTTAAAATAAGATTGTGACAAGTCGTAATGGACCAGGAGTCCTGGTTTTAGGGTATAAATAGGAGTCGTCAGGGCTTTGTAAAGATCATCAACACATCAATCAACAAAACACTTCTATTTTTTCCAGCAATTTACTTTCAAGTCGGCGACTTCGCCAATAGTTTTTCTTCTTTCACGAGTTCGTACGGATTGGCAGGGCTGCATCAACTTGATCTCCGCCCAATTGGTAGGTTCCGCTTATCGAGTAACATCTGAGCTTTAACTACGGGCGCGTCGCTGTGGTTTCGTCTGGATACATCTTCTTGTTGCGTAGGCAGAATTGTTGCGTATCGGCCGCTGCGACACTGTAGGCAGAATTGGCGGTGACTATCTCCGTATTGTCGTCGACCCATTGCACGAGGCATTGATGCATTGTAGATGGGACACAGCAGTTTGCATGTATCCAGTCGCGACCGAGCAGCATGTTGTAGGATCCCTTACCATTAATAACGAAAAAGGTAGTAGGAAGGTTCTTACTGCCGATGGTGAGGTCGATGCAGAGCGCTCCGCGGGCGGGAGACACGTTGCCTTCGAAATCCTTTAGCATCATATCCGTCTTGGTGAGATCTTCATCGCTCTTGCCTAGCTTGCGAAACATAGCATACAGCATGATGTTGACTGCGGCGCCTCCATCTACTAGTAGTCTGGTGACGGGTCGCCCGTCAACGTAGCCTTTGAGAAACAGCGCCTTAAGATGTTGCCGTTTTTCTTCTTCTGGTTTCTCAAAAGTGGCCATCATTGGCTCTAACACTAGTTGCGCCATTTGCTCTTCCATTCTTGTGGCTTTGTCTCGATCGTCAGGCGCCATGAATGCCATCGGCAGTATGAACACCATGTTGATGTCGGCTGCCGATTCTTTATTGTCTGCACCCTAGCTGTTGTTTTTCTTGGGGCGCCAAACACGAGACTTAACGTTTCTTTTCTCCGGCACCTGCCTCTGCTCTTCTTCTTGTTGCTCCCACTGGCGCAAGCGCTGGATCCTCCGTTTCTGAGATCTGGAGAGGCCATCGGGACACCACCTGGGGTTTCCTGGTTTAGCCGATGATCTGGCGTGTTCCCAGTCTGGTTCCCTTCCCAGGGGGTTTTCATCTGATACCCTATCATCAGCCATCTCTTCCAGCCGATCGTGCACGCTGATTCTGCCCCCCAGTCCATCCTGTTGGTTGATCCTGCCTTTTGACCGGTGGTACTGGTCAACTCTGCCCCCCAGCCGATCATGCACTGAAACGCATTGTTCCTCTTGTCTGCGCCGATTTCTGCTGATCGGCTCTGATCCTCTGTCCCTAGAACGCGATCTTTTAAACGGGCGATCGTTGCAACTCAATCCGTTGCACTCAGGACAGTTATCGGCTGACGGCAGTCGGATGTCGTTCTCCCAGCAATGGATGAAGAACGAACATTGCCAGTGATCTTCGTGCCGGCGCATCATCTCATCATGGTAGCTTGATCGTTCCTGCTACCGCCAATATTTGCTGAGCAAGAACTGGGAGGTGACGGGTCTGCGCGGTCGTTCTGGCCCCCGCCTATTCTTTTTGATTTCACCCGCCGTGACTTGCTTCCTGGGGTCTACAGCGCCGTTCCTTCTTGCCGATTCTGACGTCAGCACCTTGGTTTGGAGTGGACTTTTCCCCGTGTCCACCATGTTGGCCGGGAAAGGGTGCTGGTCTATCTTCATCGGCTTTGCCAATTTAGCCGGGATTTCAAATTTGAGCCTCTCCTGCTCGGTGGCCGATTGTATCTGCTGACGAAAGATTTTGCACTCATTTGTGTCATGAGACGTGGCATTGTGCCACTTGCAGTACTTCATCTTCTTGAGCTGATCGGCTGAAGGGATGGTGTGATACTGAGATAGCTTAATCTGCCCTTCTGGAGTAATAAATTGAAAATCTTATCGGCTTTTGATGTGTCAAAGCCGAATGTTTCTGGCTCTTTCTTTTCGAAAGGGTATGATATTGGTTTTTTGCCTTTCACCCACTCTGCCAGGCCGATTTCCTCCTCCGCATCAGATTCAGATCCTTCTAGGTACGCCACCTTCTTCTGGAAATTCCTCCGCTGTTCAAACGGACGGACTTCCTATCCTGCCAATCGGTGAACGATCTGACTTAGGCTTTTGAACTCTTGCGAAGCATACCTTTCCTTGATTTGTGGCAGGAGGCCTTGGAAAGCGATATCGGCCAGCTGTGCATCGGTCAAAGCCAGACTGTAGCATTTGTTCCTGACTTCTCTGAACCTCTGTATATATCCAGTTACTGGTTCATCGCTCCTTTGCCTGAGGCTGGTCAGATCTAAGAGCTTCATCTCATGTACTCCTGCGTAGAAGTATTTGTGGAACTGTTTCTCCAGATCGGCCCAAGTAACAATAGAATTTGGTGGCAAAGTGGTAAACCACTGGAAGGCCGATCCGGAGAGAGATGATGAAAATAGCCGCACCCTCAGAGCATCTTGCGTAGCGGCTTCTCCGCACTGGATGATGAATCTGTTGACGTGCTCAACGGTGGATGTGTCGTCCAGCCCCGAAAACTTGGTGAAATCGGGTACCTTGTAACGGTGTGGGAACGGCAGCAGGTCATGGGCCGATGGGTATGGCGTCTTATATGTGTAAGTCTGCACTTTTGGCTTCAACCCAAATTGGTCCTGGATCACCTCTGCAATTCTTGCCGTCCAGTCCACCTGCTGCTGATGAACGACCGTTCGCGGTCCCGTCACATGTTGAAGGGCTGATGGTGGTACAGCTGGGTGATGAATCGAAGCATGCGGCGAATTTTGCTGATCAGCTGACAGTTGATGGCGAAGTGAATCTGCCGCCCCGTTGTACGTCATCATCGGCGCCGTGCTTCTGAGTGATTCTTCAGCGCCTGCCCCCCTGCCGATTTCTGATAAGGTTGGCTGATACTGAGGGACCATCGGCCGGACGGCCGATTGGTGCGGCGCCTGGATTGGATAGCTCCTATATCCGATTGTTGGCTCAGGAAAAATCGTTGTCGCCGACGTCCCCCAGGGTACTGAGCTTGTGGGCAGCGATTGCACAGAAGCAATCTGGACAGGTTGAAGCGGTGTCTGTGATGGGAAACATGGTGCACCGCTGTATCTTGGAGACGTTGGAGGCAACGGAGTGTTGTACCCCTCGTGTTGCGTTAATATCAGATGAGAAGCCGATTGGGACGTGCCTGGTAAGTTCCTGGCTGGCAGCATAATTGGTGGGGTATGCGCTGGCCCCTGATAGCCTTGAACCGCTCCGCTGGCCAGAGAGCTGCTGACGGCGTTGTACACCGTGTTGGTCATCACAGAGGACTGATCGATGAACGCCTGGTAGACGGACTGTTGAATCATACCAGACATCTTGCCCGAGTCCTCAGCAATGGTGATGTGGCGAGGAACTGGGATAGGAGCTTTCTTGACAGTTTCGCCGCTTCTGGTACGACCGAACGACTGCAGATACATCTTCTTGTATTCTTCGAGATGTTTGGCTAATTCTTCCCTCTAGTCGTCCTTGAGATCCGCTTCTGTGACCTCAATGATGTTGCTATCGGATATTTCTGCGTTCTTCGACATATCAGGTCTTGAATTTGTCCCACCGGGCGTGCCAAAAGTGTGTTGGCGCTAAAATCGGCCAAACAGGAATCGGCCGATGGTATTCAGCGTCGGACACACGACCCGGGAGAATCTGCTTAGCTCCTGTTCGGGTTATCGCCCTGGTACGGTTCGTGCAGCGTGCCAGTTAATCAGACCTGTTGATTGACAAGGAAATAAAAGTATTAAAATCCACGCGCTCCGATCGGCTGGAGTTCCGATCTGTCCCGAAGAGCACGTCGGCGAATCGGCCGATTTGCTGTGAAGATGATCGGCTATGGATCAGCCGATAATCGTGTAGTAATTGTAAAGAAGACTGCTGGAGCAATATAAACAATTACTACAGAGGCAACACTTGAAACAGATCTAATCGGCTGTAAGACGATAAATCGAGGAAGAGCGATGACGAAGCCGATAGTTCCAATTTCAAGCTGGATAACTGGTGATAATACTAGAACAACAGGTAAAACTTGCAATTCTTGTAAATATCGATAACTGGTGAATAAATCCAAACGAAACCACAGCGATGCGCCCGTAGTTAAAGCTCGGATATTACTCGATAAGCGGAACCTACCAATTGGCCGGACGAACTCGTGAAAGAAGAAAAGGTATTGGCGAAGTCGCCGACTTGAAAGTAAATTGCTGGAAAAAGTAGAAGTATTGTTGTTGATTGATGTGTTGATGTCTTGCAAAGCCCTGACGACTCCTATTTATACCCTAAAACTAGGACTCCTGGTCGATTACGACTTGTTACAACCTTATTTAAAAATAGGAAAACTACTATATCTATAATATCTTTTAAAAAGGAAACGGACTCCCGCAGAATCTTCCGCCGCCGTCTCTTAATCCAATCAGGACTTTTTCAATTGCTTCCTGACCGACTTAGCGTAGCTCTGTTGACCAACTTTTGACCGGGATCCTCCGAAGTAGTCCCATCCTGTTGGCGCAAGCTGCATCACCAATCGGCCGATTTCCAACTGTTACCCCAATCGGCCGATTCCTTACTGTAGCCTTCAGATCTGCCGCATCGGCCAATCTTCTCCTCCTGACGCCGATTCAACACGTGTCAAAATCTGGCGTCAACACAAAGATGATATCTTGAGGATTTATTATGAAGATTGCCTCCAGCTGCTAAAGGAATTCAAATCTGCAATAATTGAGCACATCCCCAGAAATTATAATGAGGAGGCCAACAGGCTGGCCCAACACGCGTCCGGATATCGACCGATTCAGGGAGCTATGATTTTGGACCTCGCGGCCGATGATTGGCGAAAGGAGATTGCCGATTACTTGAAGGAATCCTCCTAGAAAGTAGATCGGAAGTGCGTTTTCAAGCCACAAAATATTTGTTACTCGAAGATGATTTATTTTACCGGACGATTGATGGGGTTCTTCTCAAGTGCCTGGGAACGGAAGAAGCAAAGGTCTTGATGGGGGAAATCCATGGAGGCGTATATGGAGCCCATCAATCGGCTCACAAGATGAAGTGGATGATCAGAAACAGTGGGTATTATTGGCCAACGATTCTTGAGGATTGTTTCAAATATTATAAAGGATGCCAAGACTGTCAGAAGTTTGGCAATGTACAGCGCGCGCCAGCATCGGCTATGAATCCAGTAATCAAGCCGTGGCCGTTCAGAGGTTGGGGAATAGATCTCATCGGACAGATTCACCCTCCATCAAGCAAGGGGCATAAGTTTATATTGGTAGCTACCGATTATTTCACTAAGTGGGTGGAGGCAGTTCCGTTAAGGACCATGACATCGGCCGATATGATCGAGTTCGTTAAGAACCATATTGTTTATCGATTCGGTATTCCTCAGACTATCACAACTGACCAAGGAACGATGTTCACCTCTGGAGAATTAGGGGAATTCGCCGCCGATATGGGGATTAAATTATTAAATTCTTCTCCATACTATGCTCAAGCCAATGGCCAGGCCGAATCATCCAATAAGGGGATAATCAAGTTGATCAAGAGAAAGATAGAGGAACAACCCAAAAAGTGGCACATGTCTTTGGCTGAATCTCTATGGGCTTATAGGATGGGTTGCCACGGAGCCACTAAGATATCTCCTTATCAGCTGGTATATGGTCACGAGGCAGTCCTGCCTTGGGAATTAAGGACGGGGTCAAGGCGTATATTGCTTCAAGATCAGTTGACGGCCGATGACTATTCCTTCCTCATGAAGGATGAGCTCGATGACTCGGCGGGTCAGCGGTTGAGAGCCTTGATTAGCATCGAAGAAAACAAGAAAAGGGTGGCCAGATGGTATGACAAAAAGGTCAAGGTTAAACAATTCTCCCAAGGAGATTTGGTATGGAAGTTGGTGCTGCCGATAGGGTCTAAGGATCCCAAATTTGGTAAATGGTCACCCACTTGGGAAGGGCCGTATAGAATCGGCCGATGTGCTCCGGGAAATGCATATATTCTAGAAACTATCGAAGGGGAAGAATTCCCACGAGCTTTAAATGGACGATATCTGAAGAGGTACTATCCAAGCATTTGGGTAGATGCATAACTTGCTGTAAGATACATCAAGACAACATGGCCGACTTCTATCGGTTTTTGTCTACATAGCCGATGCAGGAATGACATCGCCTTGAGGAGGAAAATATTTTCCGTTTGGTCTGACCAATTCATTATTCGATGAAAACAACAGAGTACATGGCCGACATGGTACAAGTCGCCCTTAGAATAAAAATAACAATATATTTGTTGATTATGCTTGCTCTTGATTTCTCTCTCGATCCGGCCCAATTCTATCAGAAGGCGGGTCCTATTCTCCTTCAGATTCTCCATGGTGGCTTCAGTCTCAACTTGATGGCATAGTTCTATCAGGAGGCGGGTCTTCTTCTCCTCCAGATTCTCCATGGCGGCTTCAGTCTTGACTTGATGAGGGAGTGGAGGACTCTTTTCAGATGGCAGTCGCTTGGGGACTAGGCAGTGAGCGTCCATAAGGTCCCAATACTTCTGGACAACAGCAGGAACATGATCTTTAAGTTCTTCAGAATGAGCTCTTATCAGATCTATGTCTGCCTGTGACAGTGGTTCGTCTGAGACGTTTTGGCTAAAGAGAGATAAAAAGCCACCCAACATCAGAGCGATTGAGACGTCAAGGGGAGAAATAGAGGAGGGTTCATACCTGATTGACAGAGGAGGAAGAAGATGAAGAAGACATCTTGATGTGCAGTTTGGGAGAATAAAGATCCAGTTGTTGGAGGGAGAGAAAGATGGGTAATGCATATGCCTCTGGAGACGGTGTGGGATCTCGTACTTATAAAGAGAAGGAGGTAAAAAGATAGTGGGACACGTCCTATCGGAGTAAAAGCATTCATAAATGCAAATCTGCCAAAGGAAGTGGTCCAGGATCAAATCGGCGCATCGACATTGAGGAGCATTGAATGATTACAAGATTCTTTACAACCCAAGAAGGGCATCTATAGTAGCAATAGCTCGTTGCCTAATCTGATCGGCTGAGTCTAATACTCTTTGGTCATCTTCGGCCGATCCGGGAATTTCTGGCAGATGGCGACGAAGTCTTATCGCTTCACAGGCCAGGTTCTGTCTTTCTTGTTTCAGCCCAGCGATGATGGATGGGAGCTCTTGAAGCTTCTTTTCTTCAGCAGCTATGTCTTTGGTGACTTGCTCCATCTCTTTGGCTAGCTCTGCTCTCCTCCGTTTGAGGCGATCTATCGTGCCGACGATATCCGGGCGAGAGCTCTCGAGGAAATTGATCCGTTCGTGTACCTCTTGGGCTTGGTGCTTGTAGGAATCGGCTTCCTCCTGGGTCTTTGCTAGCTGGGCACGAACGGCCACATGACGTAGGGCCCTGAGCACTGGGGTCTGTATTGATTCTATGTATGCAGCAGGTTCCATAGTCTCTTTGGCTTCCTCCGAATCGGCGAAGCATCTTCCACTAATCGGCCGATATCATCTTGGAGGAGGGTCCGCATGCTCTTGAGCTTGGCGCGGATATCATCAGAGATCGAGCTCGACGGAACTGGGCGTGAAGCGACTTCATCATCATCGGGCAAGGAGACCGCAAAGGAGAAGAGGCTATTGTTGGGAGTGTCTTGTTCCTGCGGAAGAATAAAGACAAGAGTTAGCAAGCAGTAAAAGGGGAATCGGCCGATTCCGGTGAATAGTTTATTACCTCCTTGAAGCGGATCTCTCTTGCTTGCGCCGATGGGAGTGCCTCCATCGTCTCCGGAACCAGTGCAATCGGCTCATCAGAAGAAGAGGACTCAACAACTATCAATGCTCTGCTTGGACCAGCTTCCTGAAAAGGTACGGGAAATAGATTTTATGAAGTATACTGCAGATGATTGAATAGGATGGTATGATACATTTGCCATACCTCTATTGGTCTTACGGCCGATGTTTGTTGAGGAAGTTCGACCAACGCACCCAAATTGGTCTGCATCAGAGTCAGTTAGTTTTCTGAATGTCAAGAAGTTGAGTTAAGAGATTATCTACCTCGATGAGGAGGGTAGCTGGTGCTTCGACTTCCACTTGGAACGTGGCCGATTGCTGTGGGGACTGCACTGGAGCGGTTTGTGCAGCCTGGCAGAAGGAGAAAGTTAATATTGATAGAGCACTTAAAGACATGTGAGGTATGCGAAGTTACCTGAACAGCTTCCACCAGTAGCGATGCCGCGGCCGATCCGACTTCTGCGGCAATTTGGGGATCGGCCATCTCGGTAGTCGGCAAGGATGGAGGAGTTGGAGTTTCAGCCGATACTACTGCCGTTTGGTCAGTCGGTCCGATGCGAGCACGCACTCGACGGCTTGTTGTCTTCAAGGTTGGCCTTTTCGGTCGGCCAGTAGTGATGTCCTTGATGGTTGGAGCGTGATAGCCGATGAGTGGATATGGCGTATATGGACGATCGCTCTCTATCGGCCTGCCGCTTCGGCTCCGCATCGGAGGGACTTGACTTTCAGACTGAAGAGATAAATACAAGTTAACGGTAAGAGGGTAGTATGGAAAGAGACAGTATTGAAATCGACTGGGAGAAAGGACATACCGCTACACTTGGGTCGATGTTTTCTAGGTCCAGAATGTTGCAATATGTTGATGGGGATATGCAGAAGAGGTATTGCTTCCATTCTGCCCACCATAGTTTGGATTGTTGAACGGCAAAAGGGGCCGCTGTCCAGTTGTTCAAGTCAATGGTGCTAGAATCTGGCACCAAGTTGCACAGCCGATTGTAATCGAGGCTCTTCGTCAGCTCATCTCGAAATTTTGCTTGACCAGCAAAGTAGACCTGAATCGGCAGTTGACCAAAGCCCAGTTGCCTTGTTGCAGCCGATGGATTATAAAACTCATAGGTGGGGGAATCCTTTCCAGAAAAGAAATTGGCCGGTAGAATCCCTGGCTTGATCAGGATATCCATAAGGTCACTGTCAAAGGTATGGGAAGATGAATCGTAGCAGACAGGAAGCTCGAAAATCGGCCCTACTATCTAATATGGATACCAACTGATCGTCTCTTCACTGAAGCCGTTGTAGAAGCATCTGAAGTATTCGGCCGTTCGGGCAGCAGTGAATTGGCAGCCAGGGAAGGCCGATGCTGCTTCTCCAAAAGATGTGCAGCGTCGTCGGATGGTGGGGTTTTCCTCTGACTCAATGTTGGGAAAAGTCTTGGTCTCTATTTGTTGCTGGGAGACCTTGCTCATATATAAGTTGAGCCAGAGAGTGATGAACCACCAGGGACCGCCAGGATTCCCAATCGGCTCCCTTTTGACAGTCTGACGCCGATTTGATGCATCATGTGATAGGCCGATCCTAACAGATGTTTCCCAAGGGGGACGACCGATCCTAGTGACAGAGCTTCTGCCAGGGCTTGGGTGTTAGAAGAAGGGCCAACTGCTCTGCCACAGAAAAAGAGCTTCTCCAGCCACATCATCAGGAATGCCGTATGTTCTCTCTCTGAAACTGTCCCAATCCTCACATTCTTGCTGATATACCCCTTCCATCCGCCGATTCCTTTGGTTTCTAGCCGATGAGATGGTTTGATCAGATAATCAAAAGGGGTGTCAGAAGAGGAGATATCAAGGCCGGTCAACCACAGGACATCGGCCAAAGTTGGAGTCATGGGCCATGTCCAAAAAGGAACGCATTGAGTGCGTCGGACCAGAAGTAAGAAGCTGCTATGACCAAGGGCTCATTTTTCTCCATCTGGGACAGAGAGAGGTCTATGCACTGGCCGATTTTCAGTTCATCCCACTGAACTCTCCTAGACCTGGCTACTCTATGGTACCATTCTCTCCAGCCAGCGGTCTCATTCGGCCAAGACCTAAAGGCACCTGCCCACTGACCTAAATTCGTGGGCGATTGCTTGAACGGAATTCTGTGAGTCTCTAGGTTGATCAAGTCAGTTGGATCGGGATTCCCCATGGGGCCTAAGCAGATAAGTTCGGAGGATTCTGAAAGAGGAATGGTAATCTGGTGCCTAAATGCCTAAAAAGGAGGAAAAAGGGGAAAAAACTAAGAATGGGTCCAGAAAATACTTGAGCAGTAGAAAAGCAAAAGGGGAAAATTTCGGATGATTACCTCCGGGATGAAGCTCATCGTCGCCGATGGAGCCGCTAGTTGAGCCGCCGATGGGGCCGCTGTCGCTGAGGGGGAACCTCCGTGGTTGGAGAAGTTGCTGATGGTGCCGCCATTGGAAGATTGGAGCAGGTCGCAGGTAAGATCGTTGGGGGAGCAGTTGGAGATCGGGAGGGCTCAAGAAGAAGATGAACAGTTGTTCGCAGGAGGAGATTACTAGGCTCGTGGAGAATGGAAGGCGGAGAATGCCGGTACTTAAGGACAATCCGAGAGAGAAAGGGCAAAGGCGGAATTTTTTCCGCGCCGTCTTCACGAATTCCAGGGGAACAGTTGTCTCGAGCGTCCGGTCCGAGAAAATCGCAATCATTATGTAGAAGACCGCGGAACGGAAGGAGATTTTTACTGCGCCCGTTTCGGAGAAAAGGATTAAGGAAAGAGTTTCGAAGTAAAAAATTATGTTTTACTCCAAAACTGGGGGGCATGTGTTGACGCTAGATTTTGACACGTGTTGAATCGGCGTCAGGAGAAGAGATTGGCCGATGCGGCAGATCTAAAGGCTATAGTAAAGAATCGGCCGATTAAGGTTACAGTTGGGGAATCGGCCGATTGGCAATGCAACTTGCGCCAACAGATTGGAACCACAACAGAGGATCCCGGTCAAAAGGGGCCTGATGTTGGTCAACGGAGCGATGTTGATTCGATCAAGAAGCAATGAAAAAAGTCCTGATTGGATTAGGGGACGGCGGCAGAAGATTCTGCGGGAGTCCGTTTCCTTTTTAAAGATATTATAGATATAGTAGTTTTTCTGTTTAAAATAAGATTGTGACAAATCGTAATCGACCAGGAGTCCTGGTTTTAGGGTATAATTAGGAGTCGTTAGGGCTTTATAAAGATCATCAACACATCAATCAACAAAACACTTCTACTTTTTCCTAATACTTTACTTTCAAGTCGGCGACTTCGCCAATAGTTTTTCTTCTTTCACGAGTTCGTACGGATTGGCAGGGCTGCATCAACTTGATCTCCGGCCAATTGGTAGGTTCCGCTTATCGAGTAACATCTGAGCTTTAACTACGGGCGCATCGCTGTGGTTTCATTTGGATTTATTCACTAGTTATCGATATTTACTAGAATTATAGGTTTTACCTGTTGTTCTAGTATTATCACCAGTTATCCAGCTTGAGATTGGAGTTATCGGCTTTATCATCATTTTTTTTCGATTCATCATCATATAGCCGATTAGATCTGTTTTCAAGTGTTGCATCTGTAATAATTGTTTAGATCGCTCCAGCAGTTTTCTTTGCAATTATTACGTGATTATCGGCTGAATCCATAGCCGGTCATCTTCACAGCGAATCGGCCGATTCACCGACGCGCTCTTCGGGACAGATCGGAACCCTAGCCGATCGGGACGCCCGAAATTTAATACTCTTATTTCCTTATCAATCAACAGGTCAGATTGACTGGCACGCCGCGCGAACCGCTCTAGGGCAAATAACCCGAACAGGAGCTAAGCAGATTCTCCCGGGTCGTGTGTCCGACGCTGAAGACTATCGGCCGATTCCTAGCCGATTTTAGCGCCAACACCTATTTATATATATATTTAGTCAAAATTATTTCTTGGAAGCGAAAATGATAAATATTTAGGGACGGAGGGAGTAGGGGCGACCTTTGTCGACGTGTCTGTAGCCAACGACTACTCATGAATGAAGTTCAAGGACCTAAGATTACATTTTTGATATTTATGAGCATAAGTGACACAAATTACAAGTTTATTCGCGGCATGCATGCAGCCACCGATGCGATTGCTAGATCGAGGGGACAGTTGAGGCAGCTGGGGGCGCCACGTCCGGCCGCCTCGCTTTGCACGCGTTGCTGAGCGCCTGCGCACGCATTATTCTCGCGCGATCTCAGATCCGTAGATCCGGAATGTGCAATGGAATATTATTGGTTCATCAGATCCGATCACCGGCATGGGCATGTGCAGAGAGGACATGCATGCTTGCAACTAGTGCTGCATGTGATAACGCATGGGCGGTGCTGAAACATTGGTCTACCATCCAGCAGGCAAGATGGACCCCATAAGCCAACGCAACGCGTGGATCATGCACGATTGATGATCGACGACGGATCCTGCTGGTTAGTAGATCCCTGACGGGTGAGATCCAACAACACGATGGAAATTGTGTTTGCACACCGTCCACGTAACTCGGCTAAGAATTAATGTTCTTTTGAGGTTTTTCAAACTATCAAATAAGACCTTACACTAGACTCAATATTATGAATATTATTTTTTCACTCACTTTATTCTATTATTTCATGCATTTGCAGTTTAAACATGACTTATACGAAAAAATTATTTGAATGTAATAAATTTGTTAAATATAGAAAACAGATGAGAAATATACGAAATTAGAACATGGAGTACCAAGCAATGTATGTGGAGTGGAGAAAAAATTTAAAGGGCAGAATTATTATTTTTCCTTTGCCGTGTGCCTGATCGGTTTTGCCGCGCACGGCAAAGCATAACGAACGGTGCTAGTTGTAACATCCATCACCCATGGCGCGCACGTGTTTAATATTTGCCGTGAGTTGGGTGCCACGCACACGGCAACGTATTGTTTGTCGTGTGCCTGGCCTTGGACACATAGCAAAGAGTCTATTTGCCGTGTGCCTCTACTTTGCAGTGAGTTTTTTATGTAGCATACGGCAAAGAAGCTGTTTGCCCTATGCCCGAAAAGTTGTACACGGTAAAGTTACAGAGGCAAATAGGAGTTTCCGGTAGTAGTGTAGAAACTATAATAAGCAATGAGTTGTTTTTGACATTCTGAATCTGAACACTGCAAAGGCAGTCCTGGACCGACCCCGAACTCATACACGGCACGCCACGGCACACCATTCCCACGGCGCCCAAGGAGCGCGGCCAGTGAGCGCAGGCACATGCAGCACTTGCATGGTCCCTAACTTAGCAAGTGAATAAGTGGTGGTCCGATCCACACTGTTCATGTTGGTTTCTTTTCTGAAATTTTTGCATGTGGGGTTAAATCCCGTAATAATTCATCGCATTAAAATGGGCCTTCGGATCGAAATTTGCTTTTCTTCTCTGTCATTGGATAGGTTGAAGAGCCGGTGGCTCTACTGACAGCAGAGTGCAGTTAGACCTTGTTTAGATGCAAAAACTTTACACCCAAAAAAAATATTTACACACATGTATGACGTATTAAATGTAGTTAAAAAAAATTGCATTACACAGATGGTCCGTAAATCGCGAGACGAATCTAATGAGTCTAATTAGGTTGTGATTAGATAATAAATTGATATAGTAATGTTACAGTAAATATATGCTAATGACGGATTAATTAGGCTCATTAGGTTCATCTCGCGATTTACGGATAGAATCTGCAATTTGTTTTTTAATTAATCTATATTTAATATTTTAAATATAAATTTATTTTTCCATTTCAAAATTTTTACCTAATGCATTTAAACAAGGCCTTAGTTAGAGTGTAACCCGTGGTGATATGCGAGTGCTGGCCCGATCACGTCTCGCGTGCAGTACGTGGCTCGATCGGTGCTGTCGCTTTCGTGCTGTTCTCACGTCGCTCTCGATGAATCGAAGGCCGGTCGGGATATATATTTGCTTCGCGGCGTCGAGTGTCAGCTTCGCATATCAAGTGCGCTACCAACCTCACGGCCCGTCACGGCCCACGGAATATGTATTTTTTGCATGTGAAGTTGCTGGCAAGCCACATACGTCCAGACTCAGAGAGATGTAGATGGCCCACCCTAGGCCCTAGCTATTGTGATGTGCACGTGCCTTTTGGTCCTGTACCAACGCTCTTTAATAACGAGCCTTTCCAGCAATGGGGCCTAGGGACCCATAGGATGATTGGTTTAGGTAGGGCGGCCGTAGGTAGGTTTTAAAATCAGTAACTAAATTAGGGTCACGGGTGGAAAAATCATGTGGTTACAGGCCGCGGAAATCTCTCGCACTCTCAAAAGGTGGGGCGCTTACGCTTAAGTCGATGGAACTTAAGGTTGAAATAACACTTGGAGTCTGCTGCTCATTCTACTGCAAAACTAACCTGGAGTTGCAGGAAAAGAAAGAATGATCCGAAAGATTCTTTCCATTCTTGCCTAGTGACTAAGATTTTCACACTTCTTATGTCTAGGCTGCAAAGATTTTTCTCATAAAACACATCATGCAGCGCGCTCCATCCTGGCCTGTCTTTCACACCTACGAAATTATCAAGGATAACAATCCCTGTAATAAGGATACCATAGTTTGGAATATATATGACCTATCACTACTAGCTTATTAATCATCATAATTTTGTTTCTATAGCATATAAGGGACAGCAAATTTACATTATTGTACCATATATAATTAATATAAAGGAAAATCAGATCGTGAACACTATTCTCCCATGTGCATGATTTCTTGTACGTCACATAAAGTTAATAAAAATCAGCCTCCGGGAACGCGTGGCCCATCTGCATGGTTTCAGTTTATGCAACCATGTAGTCAATGAAAATCAGCATCATACGCTGATCTCCCAGGTTTGTCAAAGCTTCCAACAACCGTGCAAATGCTTCCAAATTCAAATACGCTGTTTAATTAACTTGAAAAGAAGTGACAGTTCTCAGTCTTACATACACATCGGACCATCCAAGTTTAATTTGTGAATTCATCCGTAGACCATATATAGTTGCAAATTTATTCCAAATAATATCATTACAATGGAAAATATAGTTAAATAATCCTTCATAATACGTACTTTCCTCCTCGCACAAGGACACACGAGATTGAGAGATAGAGTATACGAACAAATTGTTTTAACCAATAAAAGTTGTGTTTCACGCATACCTAAGAATTAAATATTGGTTAAATAATAAGTAGATCTCACTTCTCTGAAATAACAATAATTGTAATTGGTCCGCAATTGGTCGGTACTTTGCACCTCTATTTACATTCATCAATTATCATATAAAATTAATGTTGGACAATGGTAAAGGGTTTCGTTAGAAAAAAAACACCATCATTTGTCTTTTGAGATATCGGATGCCATAAGTTTCTCTAAACAACAGCGCTACTTTGCACCACTATTTACATTCATCAATTATCATATATGCAAGGAAGAAGCTTGATTTCAATTTATGTAACCATATATAGTCAATGTAAATCAGCATCATACACTTCTCCCAGGTTTGTCCAGGCTTCCAACAACCGTGCATTCATCTGGCCCATCACATGCAAATGCTTCCAAATTCAAATATGCTCTTTAGTTAACTTAAAAAGAAGTGACAGTTCTCAATCTTATATACACATCGGAGCATCCAAGTTTAATTTGTGAATTCGTACGTAGACCACAGTGGAAAATTTATTCTCAATAATATCATTACAACGGAAAATATAGTTAAATAATCCTTCATAATACTTTCTTCCTCCTCCCCCTCCTCGTCCTCCTCCTCCCTGCTCCTCCTCCGACTCCTGAGGTGAAGGCCGCTGTACAGACCGAGTCGCTCGACCCTTGCGACCCTTCCCTCCACCCTTGGGGACACCCTTCCCTCGACCCTTTCCTCAGGTACCCCTAGCAACGGACCCTCCAGCTTCATCGGAACTTGGCATCATTCTTCTGAAAGTAGACGCGCATTTTCGCGCTAATCCGCTGTCCACCATCTTTGTTCAATCACCTATAATTAAAAATAGTAAACCAATCAGCATGTATAAACAAAATGTAATTAGAAACAAAAGCAAAATAAACAAGACATGATTAGAAATAATAATTCAATCAGTACGGATCATACATGTATTAGAAATAATCATCTTGATCAGGATTAGCAGGATCATAAGTCTCATCATCACTATCACGCATGTCGAGATCAAAATCAGGCATGTGCTCCGATGGAGGAATGTCGTCTTCATCAAGCCCTAATTGTAATTTTCAAGTAATAGTAAGTCCTTCGCATTATGAACCTCATCTCCAATGTCCTTCGCATTGTAAGAGGTTTGCAACCATGAAACTTGAGTTCGTATATTTCTTCAATTATTCCATAATACTCGGTCCCATCTTGGGTTGTCGTACAAACTCTGGAATTTATGGTTCTCCGAGTACAAACATGAGTTCGTATATTTCTTCAATTATTCAATGTACACACTCAAATTATCCCCCGGGTAACCAAGAATTATCAACGACAAGAATATGTTCTGTCGTTGAAAGATGACGCCGGGAGGGAGATTGAGGGGGATAACGAACATGGGCCAACAAGTGTATGGGGCAGACGATATTCCATAAGGATTGAACCCATCTGTCACCAGCGCAATAAGTACATTACGAGCCTCCTCAGCTTCCTCAGGATGTTGCGTGTCAAAATATCTCCATGCTTCATCATCGGCTGGATGTACCATATTCTCAAGATGGTATCGTTTGCCTTCTTTGTGCCATGTCATCTGTTTTGCGGATTCCTCGGTCTTGTAGAGACGTTGGATCCTCAGTATGAATGGGAGGTACCGTAGGATTTTCACGGGGGTTTCGGGCTGCCTCTTTTGACCATCACTAGAGTCTACCTCCAGGTACCTAGAGGACTCACATTTAGGACAGTACTTTGCATCCGCATGGTCTTTCCTATACAAGATGCATCCCTTCGGACAAGCATGTATCTGCTCGTATGGCATCTTAAGTGCGCGAAGGAGTTTCTGTGCTTCATACATGTTGTATGGCAGATTGTGACCACATGAAAGCAGGCTGTCAAAAACTATCAATATATTATCAAAGCCTTCTCGACTGATGCCAAGCTGAGACTTTAGGGCCATTATGTGTCCCATGGCATCCAGTTGAGAAACACCGGTATGCTCGTGCAATGGTTTATGTGCCGAAGACAACATGTCGTAATAGGCCTTTGCGGTTGGCTCTGGCGGATCCTCCCTAACATGACTAGGTCCTTCATCAAAGTGTGCTTGATGAAATTCATCTAACATGTCTTCGCACCCGGCATCAGCATCATAATCCTCGATGCGTTGTCTCACGGCCTCATCTCTCGCACGATGGGCTTCACCATGGCAGATCCAGAGGGTATAGTTTGCCACAAACCCATAGGAGCAAATGTGTTTACCCATGTTCAACTTTGATTAAAATATCTTGTTTTCACATTGCTGCAGAGGCACATCGCTTTACTTTGTCCTTTGTCAAATGCTTTTTTCAAGAATTCATCGACCTTGTAAATGAATTCATTGGCCTAGTCACGCTTACCCCGCCAGCCCGTGTCAATCCACTCACGGTCATCCATCCTTTAACATATGAGTGGGTGATATAAAAATCAATTGCATCTATACAATGTCTATCATGCTCTAATAGGTGAAGATAGGTCATAATCCCATCCGAGGATGTGTAGGTGGGGTTAGTTCCCATGCTCTATCCCTATCCAACACAGAACTTCGGCAGCACCTCCCCGCTGTTCTCCAAATACACGTCCTGGCAAGGAGATTTTGATCCGGAGAATAACATGGAGGTGATGCCGAAACTCTGTCTGGATTCGGAGCAGATCTTGAAAACTAAACCCATCTACACATCCTCGGGCTATCCAAAAAATGTTGACATTTGAAACAAATATGGTCATACATATGCAAAGATCTGCATATTTCCAACCGTATCTCTTTCGAATGGGAGACGCCTAACTAGATTACGTGATCTACGAACATGATACGAAATGAGGGGCATTTTGCACATGCTCACCTAGTAACTCGACGGCGGCGAGACGGGGGCTGATGAGTCCTCCGGGGCAACGGCGGCGCGGCCTCTAGTCCTCCTCCTTCTCCCGCGGTGGGAAGAGTGGAGGCACGACCTCCTTCTCCTCTCCTCCTCCTTCTCCTCATCTGGTGGCGAGTGTGGCAAGGGCCTGCTCCCCCCTCCTCCTCCTCCTCCTCCTCCTCACGGCGCGCGGCGCGGGGCGGACGGACGTGGGCGGGTGCGGGGCGGCCTGGGGTGGGTGGGAGGTCGCAAGTGCCTCCTCCCCCTCCTCCTCCTCCTTCTCCTCCTTCTCCTCCCCCTCCCCCTCTTCCTCCTCCTTCTCCTCCTCCTCGCACGGCGCGGGGCGACCGGAGGTGGCCGGGTGCGGGGCAGCCGGGGGTGGGCGGGCGGCAATGGACTCAATAACATAAATATAATTTTTGCACTCACTCTATTCTATTATTTCATGTACTTATTGGTTCAATTCAATTTAAATGGTATAATTGCACACGGCAAATTAGAAGTTTCCGATAGTGTAGAAACTGTAATCAGCAATCAGTTGTTGTTTGACATTCTGAAACTGAACACTGCAAAGCCAGTCCTAGACCGACCCCGAACTCATAGACGGCACGCCACGGCACACCATTCCCACGACGCCCAAGGAGCGCGGCCAGTGAGCGCAGGCACATGCAGCACTTGCATGGTCCCTAACTCTTAGCAAGTGAATTGTTCTAAAAAAAAACTCTTAGCAAGTGAATAAATGGTGGTCCGATATGATCCACACTATTCATGTTGGATTCCTTTCTGAAATTTTTGCATGTGGGGTTAAAGCCCGTAATAATTCATCGCATTAAAATGGGCCTTCGGATCTAAATTTCCTTTTTTTGCTGTCATTGGATAGGTCGAAGAGCCGGTGGCTCTACTGACAGCAGAGTGCAGTTAGCTAACCCGTGGTGATATGTGAGTGGTGGCCCGATCGCGTCTCGCGTGCAGTACGTGGCTCGATCGGTGCTGTCGCTTTCGTGCTGTTGTCACGTCGTTCTCCATGAATCGATGGCCGGTCGGAATATATATATTTGCTTCGCGGCGTCGAGTGCCAGCTTCGCATATCAAGTGCGCTACCAACCTCACCGGCCGTCACGGCCAACGGAATATGTATTTTTTGCATGTCAAGTTGCTGGCAAGCCACGTACGTCCAGACTCCAGAGAGATGTAGATGGCCCACCATAGGCCCTAGCTATATTGTGATGCCATCATGCAGCGCGCTCCATCCCGGCTGTCTTCCACACCTACGGAATTATCAAGGATAACAATCCCTGTAATAAGGATACCATAGTTTGGAATATATATGACCTATCACTACTAGCTTATTAATCATCATAATTTTGTTTCTATAGCATATAAGGGACAGCAAATTTACATTATTGTACCATATATAATTAATATAAAGGAAAATCAGATCGTGAACACTATTCTCCCATGTGCGCTATTTCTTGTACGTCACATAAAGTTAATAAAAATCAGCCTCCGGGAACGCGTGGCCCATCTGCATGATTTCAGTTTATGCAACCATATAGTCTGTGAAAATCAGCATCATACGCTGATCTCCCAGGTTTGTCAAAGATTCCAACAACCGTGCAAATGCTTCCAAATTCAAATACGCTATTTAATTAACTTGAAAAGAAGTGACAGTTCTCAATCTTACATACACATCGGACCATCCAAGTTTAATTTGTGAATTCATCCGTAGACCATATATAGTGGCAAATTTATTCCAAATAATATCATTACAATGGAAAATATAGTTACATAATCCTTCATAATACGTACTTTCCTCCTCGCACAAGGACACACGAGATTTAGAGACAAGAGTATACGAACAAATTGTTTTAACCAATAAAAGTTGTGTTTCACGCATACCTAAGAATTAAATATTGGTTAAATAATAAGTAGATCTCACTTCTCTGAAATAACAATAATTGTAATTGGTCCGCAATTGTTGGTCGGTACTTTGCACCTCTATTTACATTCATCAATTATCATATAAAATTAATGTTGGACAATGGTAAAGGGGTTCGTTAGGAAAAAAAACCACCAACATTTGTCTTTTGAGATATCGGATGCCATCAGTTTCTCTAAACAACAGCGCTACTTTGCACCTCTATTTACATTCATCAATTATCATATATGCAAGGAAGAAGCTTGATTTCAATTTATGTAACCATAGTCAATGTAAATCAGCATCATACGTACCACTAGTACACAAATGACCTTTAGTCCCAGTTGGAAAACCCCTTTTAGTCCCGGTTTCCCAACCGGAACTACCAATCCCTCCCGGTTTCCCAACCGGAACTACCAATCCGGGACTAATGGTCCCCAGCCTTTAGTTCCGTGTCAGGCAACCGGGACTAAAGGGTTTAAAAACTAAAAGTCTTTGCGCCCCATGGGTCTTGAACCTCGAGACCTCTTGCTTCACGTGTAGCTCTCTTGCCACCCAACCTACACAACACACGTGACTCTAGTTGGAATGCTTTCCTTTTAAACTAACCAGTGGAAGACCCTTTAGTCCCAATTGGTGGCTCTAACCGGGACTAAAGGGTCCTTTAGTCTCGGGTGGTAACACCAACCGGGACTAAAGGGTACCCAGGACTAAATATTCACGACGTTTAGTCCCGGTTTGAGCCACCAACCGGGACTGAACAGTCCCGGTTGGTGGCTCAAACCGGGACTAATGCTCCCCGCCGCTCTCTCACCATTTGATCCGGGACTAATGCCTTCATTAGTCCCGGACCCAACCCATCCGGGACTAAAGAGGGTAGATCTATTTGATATTCTATACTAGTGTACGCTTCTCCCAGGTTTGTCCAAGCTTCCAACAACCGTGCATTCATCTGGCCCATCACATGCAAATGCTTCCAAATTCAAATATGCTGTTTAATTAACTTAAAAAGAAGTGACAGTTCTCAATCTTATATACACATCGGAGCATCCAAGTTTAATTTGTGAATTCATACGTAGACCAAAGTGGAAAATTTATTCCCAATAATATCATTACAACAGAAAATATAGTTAAATAATCCTTGATAATACTTTCCTCAATACGAGATCAAGGCGGCAAACCCACAAAAGCGCTCGGCAACGTTTCTGTCGTAGGCCGCCCACGGCAAACGCGTCACGGCGTAGATTCCAACGACAAAGGGTTGTTTGCCAAGTGCTTTCTCTCGGGCACTCGGCAAACATGTTACCGAGTGTCAGAATGGCACTCGGCAAAAATAGGAAGCGTCACGGCGGGCGAACGGCAGCGCAGCTGTTAACGGCGTCTTTGCCGAGTGCCTTTACTGCCTGGCACTCGGCAAATTGTCACGTATTTGCCGAGTGTCTTTGTCAGGACACTCGGCAAACAACACAGATTTGCCGAGCGCCGTGGTCAGGACACTCGGCAAATCTGTGTAATTTACCGAGTGTCCTGACCAAGGTACTCGGCAAACCCATGCACCTGGGAGTTCTGGAAAGCCAGTTTGCCGAGTGTTATGGTAAAAACACTCGGCAAACCCTTTATTTTCTTTCTATTTTTATTATTTTTTCGCGTATATGGTACCCTCCAATAAAAATTTCATAGCATCATATATATATATATATCATAATAATCATCACAGGCATCACATATATATCACACAATAAGCATCATAATTAATCCACAACCACAATTAGTCTACAAGTTCAAATACAAGGGAGTCGTCCATACAATCGCAAGTACTCCACAAACTCAAGTAGTCTACAGCTAGAAGTAGTCCACAAATGCAAATGCAAGCTAATCCTTACAAATCAAGTCCATACAATTATTCCACGACCACAAGTGCTCACTGAGCTGACGGAGGTGCCAACTGCGACGACAAATCTTGATCATGTGGCGCGTCATTCGATCCCGATGATTGATTCTGCACAAAGAAGAAAGGATCACTTGTGTTAGACAAGATTTAAAGTAGAAACATACATACTAAATCATTATACTCACAGAAGTAGGTGCAGGAGGAGGTGGAGTCGGGAATAGCATCGGTGGCAACGGTTGACCCACCCTCTCACCAAGACCTTGCATCCACTGAAACATCTGCTCCATCCTCTGCCGCTCGGCTTGTCGCTCGGCCTCGATCCTCTGTCGCTCAGCCTCCATCCTCTGTTCCATCGCCTCACGTCGCCTCGTCTCCTCGTCCAGTCGGGCCTACAATATTTCAACTTTATGTTACAATATGGAACAAATGTATGTAGAAATCAAAGAACGACGATTGAAACTGAAATAACCTGGAGTGCCTCCATCCGGGACTGTGTAGTGTCCGGCCGAGTGTGTATGGCTAGGCTTGAGCTCGTGCTCCTCGCTCGAAGCTGGGAGAGGGTGGGAGTAGTGGCCGTGTCGATAACGCTGTTGCCCATAAAGTAACGACCATGCCTCTTGCCTCCTCCGAACCTCATGACGACTTCTCCATCCAGGTTCTGGGTGCTCAGATCATAGTCTGGCCTGTGGAGCTCTCTTGCCACCGAAGTGTAATCGTTGAGGCGGTTGTGGACGCTCGCATTGCTGTAGGCCGAGGGCGGGTCCTCCGGGTTATAGTCGACGTCGGACGTCACCCTACCCTTGTGGGACACTGCCCATTCCTTGAACTGGGAGCAAGGCTGGCCACCATGCGCCGACGACTGCGTAGAAAACAAGAAGATGATTAGAAATGATGCAGTATTCTTAATTTAGAATAAAGAAATGAATTCGCGTACTCATCTAGTTGCGTATTCATTAAGGGTAAGGTTTCCTTGATGGTGCGGTACACCTGGCATCAACAAACACCGCTCCCGGCAAGCCTCATGCATCTCCTCCCATTCGGGTGTGCACCACTTGTTCACCATAACCTCCCAGCACTGGAGATGCTGGGGACACCACCACGGAGGCACCTACACATCATCAAGTACATGACATATATATAAGAAGATAAAATTAAGCGTACTTAAATGCAGAACAAATTAATATTAATGTTCTATATTTACCCGTAGGTATTGCTCCCGGGTCAGCTTCATGTTGAGTTCTCTGGCCAGAGCTTTGCTGATCTTCCTCTGAACGTACTGAGCATTATATGTAACGACGGCCTGGATGCGCGCCTCGTAATGCATGTCCTTCATGAGTTTATGACACGCTTTCTCAGCCACAGCCACCGCCCTAGCCTCGTATCCCTCCTCACATCTATAAAAATCGAGCATATAGATGTGATGTACCCGTCATTTTTTTCAAGAATTTCCAATTAATGTGATGTATTTAGCAATATAGTGCCAGGACTTACCCAGAGCTCACCCACCACCCGCGCTGCCTTGTTGTTGAATTGCCTGCCTTCCCGATCCGGTAAATCAGGAAAGGCGATGTAGTGCTCCCACGTGTAGGCCGGCTCCATCCCACCGCCATATTGAACCAGGCCAGGGAAGTGTAGCTTGCACAAACAACCCAGGATGCCATTGACATGGCGATTGTGAACATCGGGAGCGACTTTCACCCAACCCCTGCAGAAGTGATTAAGAAAAATTATTAGTTTGTATTGTGAGTTTCAACATATGAAATGAAAAGGTAGTGATAGCATCTAAAGTTACTTACTTAGACATAAAGGGCCCAATCATCGGGCGTCTCTCAAAGGATATGGGTCGCCTCGGGAGCGTCGAGGGACTTCTCAACCAGACAGCTGATGAACCAGAGGAACCGGAACCACCTGCCGACTCCTCCTCCTCCTCCTCCTCCTCCTCCTCCTCCTGGTTGTCCGCCTGCCCCTGCTCCACCTCTGCCTCCTCATCACCAGAGGTGTGCACAGAAGGTAGCCGCTCCTCCTCCTCCTCAGACGATGACTTAGCTACAGGAGATGGTGACCTCGGTCTCCCTCTCCCTCGACCCCTGCCTCCACCTCTCCGTCGATCCGGGCCCCTACCTCTCCCTCGACCCCTCGAGGGGCCCTCAGCTTCATCGGACCCGGCGTAAAGCACTGAGACCGACCTCAAACCACCCACCATCTTTGTTCAATCACCTGCAATTAAAAAGAGTAAACCAATCAGCACAGATAAACAAGATGTACTTTTAAAGAGATGCAAAATAAACAAAATGTAAAGCAGTTATATAACATAGTATTACAAATAGTAAATAAATTAGTACCAAACATACATGTATTAAAAATAATCATCATGATCAGGATTAGCTGGATCATAAGTCTCATCATCACTATCACGCGTGTCGATATAATCATGCCCGTGCTTCGAAGGAGGAATGTCGTCATCACTATCATTGCCTAAATGTAATCGCTCAAGTAATTCTAAATCCTTCACATTATGAACCTCATCTCCAGCATCCTCGTCCACAACTATTTCATCACCAACCTCCATTCCGATCGCTTCAGTTAAGTCTATCACAAAATTCCCTTCTAGCCCGTCTTCTTGAAAGAACTCTCCGTCATATGTGTTTGGGTCTATGTTGTAATCTTCATTGTTTGGGACAGGTAGTTTCTCGTGTGGTGATACCTTGTACACAACATCCCAACCCTTGAGACAGTCATCGGTTTGGCATGGATATGAGAGGTAATAAACTTACGTGGCCTGTTGAGCCACAATATAGACATCGTCTCCGGGTAAGACGGAGGACTGTTGAATTTCGACTAGCCCAAGATTGGGTGTCTGTCTCACCACTTCCGGATCAAACCAGTGGCATTTGAAAATGACAGGATTAAGAGGTTTGCAACCATGAAACATGAGTTCGTATATTTCTTTAATTTTTCCATAATACTCAACGCCATCAAGACCTGGCATAAAAACTCCGGTATTTGTTGTTCTTCAATTGGGCCGACTCTGCTCGTGTCTCGTTTTGTGAAAGCGATATCCATTCACGACATAACCGTTAAATGACCATACCCTATAGGCACAGCCATCGGCAACCTGTCTCAAGTCGGCACTCATAGCTGCATCGGATTGGCCCTGCAAGTTCAAGCAGGATATAGTTCAAGCTATGTACGAGCAACTTGCAATGTCAAACTAAGTACGAGCTTAAGTTGATAGTACCTTCTGTTTGAACCAAGAAATGAAATCGGGCTTTCCATTTCCCACACTGTGTTTGAGAAGGGTCTCAGCTTCCTGCGGGGTAGGTTCCCTTGATTTACGCCAGAATTGATGATGAAAATCCCTGTACCAATGACAAAACAAGAGGGTTGGATGCAAAAGAGTGACTACCAGAGAACAAGTTTGTTGAGAACTTACTGCATATAGGGCTCAACTTCGGAAAGGTAGGTCAACACATATAGCATGATGGTGCGCCACTCTTCGTGTTTTAAGGTCTTGTAGGTCGCATCACTTGCACTTCCGAGCTAACCTCGAAATATGCTGAGGTTCAATTCATTTTTGCCAGGATTGTAACGAGGGGGTGGATTATGCACGCTAGGAAGGTTATCAACATAGTATTTTATTGTGAAGTTTGAGACCTCATCCAGAATGTATGCATCTGCAATGGAAGCTTCAATTTTGCATTTATTTTTGCATTTAGTTCGAAGAACCTTTTGACATCTCTCAATTGAATAGCACCAACGGGCCTGCACAGGCCTCCCCATTCGTGCCTCGCTTGGGAGGTGCAAAATCATATGCTGCATCGGATTGAAGAAGCCGGGTGGAAAGATCTTCTCCAACTTACAGAGCAACACAGGCGCTAATCTTTCCATGTCTGCAATTACGGTTTGAGATATTTCCTTAGCACAAAGTTGCCGGAAGAAATTGCTCAATTCTGTCAGCACTAACCAGACATGATCTGGGACATAGCCTCGAACCATCACCGGAAGAAGCCGCTCGAGCCATACGTGGTAGTCATGACTCTTAAGCCTGTTGATTCGCATAGAAGATAAGTTCACTCCCCTCCTTAAATTCGCTGCATATCCATCAGGGAACATTAATGTTTTGAACCATTCTAGTACCTCCCTCCTTTGGGCCCTCGTCAGTACGAATTCGGCCTTAGGCTTCCTCCATGACTTGCCGGCTCTGGGAGGCGCCATATCTAGCTTTGGTCTATTGCATAACGTCGCTTGATCCACTCTAGCCTTAACGTTGTCCTTTGTCTTATCAAGAACGTCCATGATTGTTCCAAAAAGTGCCTCGCCGATATTCTTTTCAGTGTGCATTGCATCAATATTATGTGGAAGAAGTAGGTCATCCATATATGGGAGCCTCCACAATCTTGACTTCTGAGTCCATGCATGTTGCTCATCATATCCCACAAAACCACCTTCTTTTTCGTTTACCTGGAGAGCGTCTAACTGAGCACGAACTGCGGCACCTTTCATAATCTGTGGTGCAGGGTCTTTCACTACGACATCTTTCGTAAAGTTCTTGATGTCTCGTCAGAATGGATGGTCAGGAGGAAGGAATTGTTGATGTTTATCGAATGAAGAATACTTGCCACCCTTTTTCAGCCATATGAACTTCACAGCTGCCTTGCATACTGGGCATGGGAACTTCCCATGAGCACACCAACCGCAGAATAGCCCCATACGCTGGCAAGTCATGGAGGGAGTAGTGGTACCAAACATGCATTTTGAAGTTCATCTTTGTAGCTCGGTCATATGTCCACACCCCTTCCTCCCAAGCACGGACCAAATCATCAATTAGAGGCTCCATGTACACACTCATATTATTCCCCGGGTGTTCAGGAATTATGAACGGCAAAAAATGTTCTGTCGTTGAAAGAGGATGCCGGGGGGGGGGGGGGGGGGGGATTGAGGGGGATAACGAACACGGGCCAACAAGTGTATGGGGCAGCTGACATTCCATAAGGATTGAACCCATCTGTTGCCTGTGCAACATGTACATTACGAGCCTCTCGAGCTTTCATACGATGAACCCCATCAAAATGGATCCATGATTCAGCCTCGGATGGATGTACAAGCTTGTCGGGATTGTATCTATGACCATTTTTGTGCCATGTCATCTGTTTCGTGGATTCTTCGGTCATGTAATGCTGCTGGATCCTCTGAACGAATGGAAGGTACCGTAGAATTTTCACGGGGATCGTGAGCTGCCTCTTTTGACCATCACCTGAGTGTACCTCCAGGAAGCTAGATGATTCACACTTTACACAATACTTTGCTTTGGCATGTTCTTTCCTAAATAAGATACACCCCTTCGGACAAGCATGTATCTGCTCATATGGCATCTTAAGCACGAAAGAGTTTTTGTGCCTCATACATTCTCTTTGGCAGAACATGACCTTTCGGAAGCAGACTGCCAAAAACTATCAACATAACATCGAAGGCGTATCGACTCAGGCTAAACTGAGACTTTACGGTCATCAGGCGCGCAATGACATCCAGTTGAGAAACCTAGGTACACCCATGAAGGGGTTGCTGTGTTGTAGACAACATGTCGTAATATGTCGTAAATTGATAAGTTTATTAAAAGAGTTCAAGGATTGCTTTGCTTGGGAATATCATGAGATGCTCGGACTAGATCGGTCTATTGTTGAACACCAGTTACCTATAAAATCAGGATATCGGCCATATCAGCAACCTGCACGGTGGTGTAACCCCAAGATTCTACCTGATATAAATGCCGAAATTACAAAGTTAATTGAAGCAGGATTTATTCGGCAGTGCCGCTACGCCGAATGGATTTCTAATATTGTGCCCGTATACAAAAAGAATGGAAAGTTACGTGTGTGCATCGATTTCAGGAACTTAAATCAGGCTACGCCAATGGATGGATATCCGATGCCAACGGCCGATATCTTGGTAGATGCTGCCGCAGGACACAAAGTCATAAGTTTCATGGATGGGAATGCAGGGTACAATCAGATATTAATGGCCGCAGAAGATATCTCGAAAACGGCTTTCAGGTGCCCAGGTCATCTTGGTTTATTTGAATGGGTTGTTATGACTTTTGGGTTGAAGAATGCTAGCGCTACGTATCAACGGGCCATGAATTACATCTTCCACAAGCTCATTGGTTCATCGGTGGAAATTTATATAGATGACGTCATGGTCAAGTCAAAAGGTCACCAAGAGCATCTGGCCGATTTACAAGAAGTACTGGAGTGCACAAGGAAACATGGGTTGAAGATGAACCCAAACAAGTGTGCATTTGGTGTATCGGCTGGGCAATTCTTAGGATTCATGGTCCATGAGCGTGGGATAGAAGTCAACCGTAAGACCATAGACGCCATCAACAAAGTGGTGGCCCCACAAAATAAAACTGAGCTACAATCCCTCATTGGCAAGGTCAATTTTATCAGAAGATTCATATCCAACCTGTCAGGACATATTCAGGCTTTTACCCCTCTGTTGAAATTAAAGCCCGACCAGGAATTCATATGGGGAGAAGGACAGCGCAAGGCACTGGAGAATATCAAGCAGTATCTAGTTTCACCTCCGGTATTGGTTCCACCTCAGGATGAAAACGATCGGGAACGGTCGGGAAAAGGTCTTAACCGTTCCCGCTCCCGTATTTTTTTGCCGGGAAAGGAAATGGGAACGGGAAGGCCGGACGGGAAAACGAAACCGGTAATACGGGATATCGGGAATGGAATAATTCGAACGGGAACGTGTCGATTACGATCGGGAAGCGGTAACATAAAACGGGAATATCAATATACGTAACCACTTAAAACTAAGTCGCTAAAGTTAAGAAACAATTAAGGAACCATTTTATCTTGTCCATCAATCTGTTGTCATGCGATGTTTACTGTTTTATCTCATGAAAATATTACAGTCCAACTTTCTAGAGGACCATGAAGCAACACTGAAGCTTCAAGAAGAATCAAATATTTCTTAATCACATTCAAGGATGTTTTGTAGCATACTCCCTCTGTTTGTTTTTAGTAGGTGCATTATAATTTGAAAAGGGTCTTTGGAGGTGTACTTTGAAAACAAATTTCTCATAAAAAATATCAACTGCTACAATATCCACATCATATTAAAAATATCAACTGCTACAAAATCCACATCATATCAACTGCTACAAATTCCATCTTGTTGATACATCAAGTGAAAGGCCCTTGTCTTAGTACTTATCCAAATTGGCAGCAAATAGATTTCCTTGAATAAACTGGAAGCAAATGGATGCCAATAAGCCCAATGGAAATAGTGAATCATCATATGTATCACTACCACTAAAAGGAACTAAGCATCATCACTGGGGTTAGGAAAACAAAAATGATCAACATCATCTGAAACCTGAATTGACATTGCAATTTCCACCTACAAGATCATTCAGAACTAAAATTTCCTACTATCAGATTGTGATTTCTGAATTCTAATAAAAGGTGCACATCCAACACCTAAAGTATTTAAACTTTTACAAGATCACTATGGAATCACCAAACCTATGATGCTTATGTTTTTCGCTATAGCTGGGCATACCCTTTTCATACATGACCAGTAGTTCTTTCATGGTAATCGGAATCCCAAATAGCATGTTCTACTTAAAAATCCATAAACAAAAGAATTCTCTTATAAATAGGTATATCTTGTGACATGGATCAAAATCACATGTCTAATGATTTATACAAATGGCACAATTATCTATCAGTTTAGTTCTGAACACATTTAGTGTAAGACAAATTAATACCCAATCTTTGTTTGATACAAATACTGCACAAAGGTAGCAATATTAGGAGGTCAATTGCAGGGAAAGTCAATCATTCATAGGTATAAACCACTGACGGATTCACCTAGATGGTGTACTAATTGCAGACTTGGTGGTTCTTAAAGATGCCTGCGAAAGGAAGGAGCAGGAAAAAAAATCAGAGGAGCGAGGGAAATACATCATTGCAGGATATCCTGTCATCGTTGCAGGAAGATCAGAAATCTTTATACCTCACCAGGCGCCGCTCCCCGCTGCGTGAGATCGACGCACCTCCATCAAACCGTCGAGGCCGCCGTTGGGATGTCTCCGTCGCGATGTCAGGTTCGACGGCGGCAGGGATAACCGTCGGGGCCGCCATTGGAGGCGGCCACGGCTCTCGCAGCGGAGGAGTCGGAGAGGAGGGGGAGAGCGCCGGCGTCGGGGCTGGGCGAAGGGAGGGGGAGGGGGAGGGCGCCGGGCGTCGGAGCTGCACGAGGGCCCCGGCAGCACGGCGGAGGCGGCCGGCCGCGGATCTCACGGTGGAGTCGGAGAGGACGGGGCAGGTGAGGGGGAGAGCGTGGGTGGCGGCGGTAGTGCGTGCGGGGCACGGTAGTGGGTAGTGCTGAGAGGGAGTGCGGGGCGGTAGTGGGCTGGGCCGCCAGAGGTAAGTTGGGCTTCGAATACGGGAACCTTCCGCGGGAACATTCCCGGTAATATACGGGAACCGCGAATTCGGTCGGGAAATGGGTCCAACCGCTTTCGTTCCCGTTCCCGCCGTATTTTCCCTTTTTTTCCCGTTTTCCCGTTTTTCCTGTCTAAACGGTATTCAATCGGTTTACACGGTATACGGTCGCGGTCGGTACGGGATTTTCCCATTCCCGCTTTCATCCCTAGTTCCACCACAGCCTGGTAAGCCGTTCAAGTTATATTTATCGGCTGATGAACAAGCTATTGGATCGGCGTTGGTACAGGAGTTTGAGGGGAAAGAGCGAGTGGTATATTACGTCAGCAGAAGACTCTTAGACGCCGAAACAAGATATTCCTCGGTGGAGCGGCTATGCTTGTGTTTATACTTCTCGTGTACCAAGCTCAGGCACTATTTGTTATCGGCAGAATGCATAGTCGTATGCAAGGATGATGTGGTGAAGTATATGCTATCGTTGCCAATTTTGAAAGGACGGATTGGAAAATGGATCCTGGCTCTGTCAGAATTCGACTTAAGATACGAATCGGCCAAAGCCGTCAAAGGTCAAGTAATGGCCGATTTCGTAGTTCAGCATTGTGGACCAGAAATTGCCACCATTCAACCAATTCCATGGACTCTATATTTTGATGGTTCTTCGTGTGGGGTTGGATCAGGAATCGGCATTGTTCTTGTGTCGCCTCGGGGGGCAAGTTATAATTTCTCTCTGCCGATAGAAGCCTCCGCAACTAATAACCAGGCGGAATATCGAGCCGTTCTGAAAGGCATCAAATTATTAAGGGAAGTCAAAGCTGATGCAGTCGAAATTTTTGGAGATTCCATGCTCATTGTGGATCAGTTGACGGGGCGATCTGAGTGCAAGGATGATATCTTGAGGATTTATTATGAGGATTGCCTTCAGCTTTTAAAAGAGTTCAAGTCTGCAATAATTGAGCATATCCCCAGGAATTATAATGAGGAGGCCAACAGACTGGCCCAACATGCTTCCGGGTATCGGCCGATTCAGGGAGCGATGACGCTAGAGCTCGCGGCCGATGACTGGCGAAAGGAAATCGCCGATTACTTGAGAGATCCATCCCAAAAAGTGAATCGGCTATGAATCCAATAATTAAGCCGTGGCCGTTCAGGGGTCGGGGAATAGATCTCATCGGACAGATTCATCCTCCATCAAGCAAAGGGCATAAGTTCATATTGGTGGCCACAGATTATTTTACTAAGTGGGTGGAGGCAGTTCCTTTAAGGAACGTGACATCGGCCGATATGATTGAATTTGTTAAAAGCCATATTATTTATCGATTTGGTATTCCTCAAACCATCACAACTGATCAAGGGACAATGTTTACTTCTAGAGAGTTCGGAGAGTTTGCCGCCGATATGGGGATTAAGTTATTCAATTCTTCTCCATACTATGCTCAAGCCAATGGCCAAGCGGAATCGTCCAATAAAGGGATAATCAAACTAATCAAGAGAAAGATAGAAGAGCTACCCAAGAAATGGCATATGTCTTTGGCTGAATCTTTATGGGCATATAGGATGGCTTGTCATGGAGTCACTAAGATATCCCCTTATCAGTTGGTTTATGGTCATGAGGCAGTCTTGCCATGGGAGATAAGGACAGGGTCAAGACGTATATTGTTACAAGATCAATTAACAGCCGATGATTATTCCTCTCTCATGAAAGACGAACTTGATGATTCGGCAGGTTTACGGTTGAGAGCCCTGATTAGTATAGAAGAAAACAAGAAAAGGGTGGCCAGATGGTATGATAAAAAGGTCAAAGTTAAGCGATTCTCTCAAGGAGATTTGGTGTGGAAGTTGGTGCTGCCGATAGGATCCAAAGATCCCAAATTCGGTAAATGGTCACCCACTTGGGAAGGGCCGTACAGAATCGGCCGATGTGCCCCTGGGAATGCATATATTCTGGAGACAGTCGAAGGGGAGGAATTCCCAAGAGCTTTAAACGGACGATATCTGAAGTGGTACTATCCAAGCATTTGGGTAGATGCATAACTTGCAACAAAATATATCAAGATAAGATGGCCGATTTCTCATCGGTTTTTGTCTACACATCTGGTGAAGAGAACATTGGAATTCATTATTGGATGAAAATGACAGAGTACATGGCTGACATGGTACAAGTCTCCCTTAGAATAAAAATACCAATATGTCTACTGATTACGCCTACACTGGATTTCTCTCTCGATGCGACCCAGTTCTATCATAAGGCTGAGACTTTTCTCCTTCGGGTCTTCTGCAGTGGCTCCAGTTTCAGCTTGGTTGCAAAGTTCTATCAGCAGGCGGGTCTTCTTCTCCTCCAGATCTTCCATGGCAACTTCGGTTTTAGCTTTACAAGGAAGTGGAGGATTCTTTTCAGAAGATGGTCGCTTGCGGACCAAAAAGTGAGCATCTATAAGGTCCCAGTATTCCTGGACAACAGCGGGGACATGATCTCTGAGTTCCTCAGCATGAGCTCTTATCAGATCTCTTTCTGCCTGTGATAGTGGCTCTTCTGAATGCATGATTTCTATCGCTCGTTCTAGACCAGGGCTGAGACGTTTCGGCTAAACAGAGATAAAAGGGGTTACCCAACATCAGAGCGATTGAGATGCTTAGGAGAAAGGCAGAAGAGAAGTTCATACCTGGTTGATAGAGGAAGAAGATGAAGAGGACGAAGAAGACATCTTGCCGTTCAGTTTGGGACAGTAAAGGAGGAAGAGAAGATAAGTGATGTGTATGCCTCTGGAGATGGTGAATGGTCTACTTATAAAGGAAGGAGAGGTAGATGGATGGTGAGACACGTCCTATCGGAGTAAATACATACATAAATGCAAAGTTGACTGAAGAAACAGTTCAAAACCAAATCGACGCAGTAACATTGAAGGAGCAATAAATGTTTACAATGTTCTTTACAACCCAAGGAAAGCATCTATGGCTACAATAGCTTGTTGTCTGATTTGATCGGCCGAATCTAGTACTCTTTGATCATCATCGGCCGATCCTGTGACTTCTGACACACGGCAACGAAGCCTTATCGTTTCGCGGGCCAGATGCTATCTTTCTTGCTTCAGCTCGCTGATGATGGATGGGAGTTCTTGGAGTTTCTTTTCTTCAGCGGCTATCTCTTTGGTTATCTGTTCCATCTCCTTGGTGATGACTATCTATCGGCCGGCCGCTTGGGCTCCGCCTCGGAGGGACATGGCTTTCAGACTAAGGAAATGAACATGAGTTAATAACGAGATGATAATGTGGAAAGAAATAACATTGGAATCGGCTGAGAAAAAAGGACATACCGCTGCATTTGGATCAATGTTCTCTGGGTCCAGAATGTTGCAGTAAGACGATGGAGATTTACAGAAAAGGTGTTGCTTCCATTCTGCCCACCATAATTTGAATCTAATCCGTTAGATCAGAATCGTGTGGTAGGTCGGACAAATCGGCGGAGTAAGGGTCGGGCGAATCGGCGGTATGAAGAGTGGGTCAGGTGAATCGGCTAAGTAAGGAAAAGGTCGGGTAAATCGGCAGTGTAAAGTGAAAATCGATTATGGCCGTTAGATCTAGATCGAGCGGCAGAGGAAGGGTCGGCTCGACGGGACGAAAAGGGTCGGGCGAAGCGGAGTTTTACTGGGCGTCGGCGGCGAGCGAGTGCGGCGGCGGACGGCCGCAGCTTCACCGAATCCGGTGTTCCGGGGCTCAATTCAAGCTGGGTTCATACCGAGAAGTGAGTGGGCGGTACGGTGAAGGTGAGGGTGATCACGGGATGGCTGTGCGACAGCTGTAAGCTGGCGGTCACGGCGGCGGGCGGAAACAGGGGTCCGGCGAGGAATCTGATTTGCGGCGGAGCAAGAGAGAGAGGGGAATCTGGTACGGCTTGATACTCACCAACTCGTGGAGCTTTTGCGGGAGTTGATGGCGGCAGAGAAGCTGCGGAACGGCGAGTTGACGAAAAATCGGCGACATAGGACGGCGGCGTTCCTCCGATGTGCAACTTCCAGCGGCGTGCGACAATGTTGTGTAGAGGAAAAGATTTGAGCTTGGCTCTGGTTGCAAAGCGGGGCTTCGGCAGGATTTTATAGGGGCGGATCGGCCGGGAGTTAGGAAGGCGGTGCTGCAGAGTCGATCAGGACTCGGGGTAAAAGAAAGAAAGGGCGCGAACGACGGCACGGGATCGATCCGGACTCTGGGTAAGGAAAGAAGAAAGAAGAAGAAGGCGCCGACAGGTGGGTCCTAGCTGTCGGTGGAAGAAAGAGTCGGGTGAGGGAATCGGCCGCTGAGTTGGCCGCGGAAAAAGAAAAGAAGTAGAGGAAAAGAAATTGGGCTGGCTGGAAGAAAGAATAGGAGAAGAAAAGAAATAAAGATGCATGCATAATTTTAATTTATGATTTTTATGAAAATACTTTTAAAAGTTTCAACTCCTATATTTTGGGTGTTACAGTTTTGGTCTCTATCCGTTGCTGAGAGACCTTGCTCATGTGTAAATTGAGCCAGAGACTGATGAACCACCAGGGACCACCAGGGTTCCCGATCGGCTCCCCCTTCGACAGCTTGGTGCCGATTTGGTGCATCAGGTAATAGGCCGATCCCAGCAAATGTTTTCCAAGGGGGATGGCCGATCCTTGTGACAAAGCCTCTGCTAAAGCTTGGGTATTTGAAGAGGAGCCAACTGCTCTGCCACAGAAGAAATGCTTTTCCAGCCACATCATCAAAAAGGCAGTATGCTCCCTCTGTGAGACTGTCCCGGTCTTCATGTTTTTGCTAATATACCCTTTCCACCCGCCGATTCCTTTGGTCTTTAGCCGATGTGATGGCTTGAACAGATAATTGAAAGGGGTATCGGCGGAGGAGACATCGAGGCCGGTCGACAGCAGAATATCGGCCAAGGTCGGGGTCATAGGTCCATGTCCGAAAAGGAATGCATTAAGTGCATCAGACCAAAAATAAGAGGCTGCCATGACCAGAGGTTCGTTTCTTTCCATCTGAGACAAAGATAAGTCTATACACTGGCCGATTTTTTGTTCCTCCCACTGAACCTTCCAAGATCCGGCCACCCTCTGGTACCATTCTCTCCACCCGGGTGTTTCGTTTGGCCAGGATCTGAAAGTGCATACCCAGTGATCTAAATCCATGGATGATTGCTTAAAAGGGATTCTATGAGTTTCTAGGCTGATCAGGTCCGTTGGATCGGGGTTCCCCATAGGGCCCAAACAGATGAGGTCAGAGGAATGGTAATTCGGTGCCTAAGTGCCTAAAAAAGGGAAAAGGGGAAGAAACTGAGAAAGAATCCGGAAAGTGCTGAAGCAGTAGAAAAGCAAAAAGGAAAAAATTTCGAACATTTACCTCTAGGATGGAAATCATCATCGCCGATGGGACTGCTGGGGAAGCCGCCGATTGGGCCGCCGCCGTTGAAGGAGTTGCCGATGGAGCTTCCGTGGATGGAGTGGTCGCCGATGGTGACGCCATTGGAGGATTGGAGCAGGTCCCGGATGTGATCGCCGGAAGAGAGGAGGCGCTTGGAGATCGAGAGAGTTTGGAGGAAGACGAACAGTGGTTCGTTGGAAGAGAATACTAGATTTGTGGGAGAGAATAGGCGGAGAAGGCCAGTACTTAAGAAAAAATCAGGGGAGTGAGGGCAAAGATGGTATTTTTACCGCGCCGTCTACACGAATTCCAAGGGAGCAGTCGTTTCGCGCGCTCGGTCCAAGGAAATTGCAATCATTGTGCCACGGAACGGAAGGAGATTTTTACTGCGCCCATTTCAGAGGAAAGGATTAAAGAAAGAGTTTCGAAGAAAAAGTTATGTTTTACTCCGAAACTGGGGGGCATGTGTTGACGCCAGATTTTGACACGTGTTGAATCGGCGTCAGGAGGAGAAATTTGGCCGATGCGGCGGATCTGAAGGCTACAGTAAGGAATCGGCCGATTGAAATAGCAGTTCAAAATCGGCCGATTGGTGATACAGCTTGCGCCAACAGGATGGGACTATTTCGGAGGGTCCTGGTCAAAAGTTTGTCAACAGGGCAACGCTGAGTCGGTCAAGGAGGGATTGAAAAGAGTCCTGATTGGTTTAGGGGGGGCGGCGGAAGATTCTGCGGGAGTCCGTTTTCTTTTAAAAGTTCTTATAGATATAGTAGTTTTTCTGTTTTTAAATAAAATTGTAACAAGTCGTGATCGACCAGGAGTCGTAGTATTAGGGTATAAATAGGAGTCGTCAGAGTCTTGCGAGATATCAACATATCAATCAACAACAATACTTCTACTTTTTCAGCAATTTACTTTCAAGTCGGCGACTTCGCCAATACTTTTCTTCTTTCACGAGTTCGTACGGATTGGCAGGGCTGCATCAACTTGATCTCCGGCCAATTTGTAGGTTCCGCTTATCGAGTAATATCCGAGGTTTAACTACGGGCGTATCGCTGTGGTTTCGTTTGGATTTATTCAGCAGTTATCGATATTTACTAGAATTGCAAGTTTTACCTGTTATACTAGTATTATCACCAGTTATCCAACTTGAGATCGGGATAATCGGCTTCGTCATCGTTCCTCTTCGATTTATCATCTTACAGCCGATTAGATCTATTTCAAGTGTTGCATCCGTACTAATTGTCTAAGATCGCTCCAGCAGTTTTCTTTACAATTATTACGCGATTATCAGCTGATCCATAGCCGATCATCTTCACAGCAAATCGGCCGATTCGCCGCCGACGCACTCTTCAGGACAGATCAGAACGCCAGCTGATTGGAGCACCTGGAATTTAATACTTTATTTCCTTGTCAATCAACAGGTCAGATTGACTGGCACGCCGCGCGAACCGCACCAGGGCGATAACCCGAACAGGAGCTAAGCAGATTCTCCCGGGTCGTGTGTCCGACGCTGAAGACCATCGGCCGATTCCTATCCGGCCGATTTTAGCGCCAACAACCCTTTAGTCCCGATTAGAGCCACCAACTAGGACTAAAGGGTCTTCCACGGGTTAGTTTAAAAGGAATGCATTCTAGCTAGAGTTACATGTGCTGTGTAGGTGATGTGGCAAGAGAGCTACGTGTGAAGCAATAGGTCTCTAGTTCAAGTGCCACGGGGCACAAATATATTTAGTTTTTGGACCCTTTAGTCCTAGACCCGAGACTAAAGGGTGGGGACTTTTAGTCCCGGATTGGTAGTCCCGGTTGGGAAACCGAGACTAAAGGGGGTTTCCTAACCGGGACTAAAGGCCATTTCTGTACTAGTGAATTGATATGTTTCCCTAGAGCCAAAACTCTAGGGAAACACGGATGCCTCTAGGAGGACGTGATGCCTGGAGCTAAGTTTTCACCTTCAGAGCTAGTGGATGGAGTGGGGAACGGCATAAGGTCACTTGATTGTAATGTCAGCGTTGATGGTCCTTATTGCTAATGGTCGTCGATTTGCACTGATGCTAACAACAGACAAGAGACAAACTAAACATCTAAGGATTATCATCAACATACAAACTTCAAAACCTTGAATTGAGACACAAAAAAGAAAAAAAGAGAGATAAAAACTAGAAGGTGCTATTGAGAGCAACGGTGAGCAAACAGGACGTGTCTTCTACCTGCTACCTACTTACCTAGCCAAGGGTCACCAGTAGCCTGGAATCTCCATACCATTCGTTGCGGACCCCAATTAAGCAGGCGAAGGGGGCAGATCACGAGCCAAGGGTCACTCTCTCTCTCGCTCTCTCGCTCTCTCTCTCTCTCTCTCTCATATGTTATTCAGATGGAACACGGTGCGAAATTGAGAGCTCATCTCTCCCTGTGTCTATATATACGCAGACACTTGGCACAATAGAGCAAGCAAGCAAGTATCGTAGTGCTAGAGCCATGGCGAACATTGTCTCTTCCCCTGCTAGCACTCTCGCTGCCAATGGCTCTCGTGACGAAGAGGACGAGCTCTGCTTGCAGGCGCAACAACTCATGTTTGCATACAACATCTCCCTGGTCCTCAGGGCGGCGATCCAGCTCGGCCTCATCGACGCGCTGTGCGCGGCCACCGCCGCGGTGACCGCGGACGAGCTCGCCGAGCAAATCAAGGCCGCGGACAGGGCCGACGTGGCCGCCTCGGTGGACAGGATCCTCGGCTACCTCGCGTGCTACAACGTGGTGAGGTGCTCGGCCGAGACGACGGGCCCCGACGGCGAGGTCCTGCAGCGGTACACGCCGGCACCGTTGTGCCGGTGGATCACCAAGAACGATGGCATTGGGTCGCTGGGCCCCTTCGCCTTGTTCCTCACCGACCGGGACCACATGTTACCCTGGTACAGTAGTCCCCTCATTTACGTGCAACATTTTGGGTGAGAACAAAAAAATTTACATTCACATCCTACGTAAAGGCATCACCTAGCCGACGCGGTGGTTTCCGGCGGGCCGTGTGCATTCGAGAGGATCCAAGGGGCGCCGTTCTACGACTACCTAGGGGAGAATAACCAGCGTCTGGGCAATGTGTTCGACTACGCCATGGCCGAGCACTCGTTGATTCTTGTCAACAAGATGCTCGAGCGTTACAGGGGGTTCGACAGCATTCGGCGGCTCGTTGATGTTGGCGGGGGCACGGGCAACACCCTGCAGATGATCACCAACCGGTACAAGCACATCAAGGGCGTCAACTACGACCTGCCTCATGTTTTAGCTCAGGCACCATCTATTCCAGGTGCGTACCTGATGCTCGTGTTAGCTTTTATTACATGCATATAATACATGGAATTTCAGCTAGAATAAAAGTTCAGAAATTATATAGCTGAATAGTTACACTAGAATTTTTTGTGTTATTACAGGTGTGGAGCATGTAGCTGGAAACATGTATGAGAGCGTACCCTCTGGAGATGCAGCTCTTTTGCAGTGGATTCCGCTTATGCAGACAGACGAGCAGTGCATCACGGTACTGAAGAACTGCTACAAAGCTCTCCCTGATGGCGGGAAGGTGATCATCATTGACGGTATCCGGCCGGAGACCCCAGACCCGACTTCTCTAACTGCACGGGACGTCTACTCCTTGGATATCAATATGCTTATCATTTTCAAGGGGAAGGAGAGGACGGAGAGGGAGTTCACCAAGCTTGCCCGGGAATCTGGCTTCACTGGTCCTATCCAGACGACCTACATAGTCTTGAATTTTTACGCGATTGAGATCACCAAGTAGCGGCCATACCAACATACCACCAGCATGGTCTTGAATAAGAGCTGATAGCTCGGGTGAGCGTCCGACGTATGATTTATTTGTATTCCCATTTGTGTCTTCACAGTGGTTTGTGAACAACAAATCAAAACTTCATCATTTTTCACTACCAGAGAACTAGCTCTTAATATATTTTATTTACGAAATAAATAATTGCACACACTGATGCACACGTACAACCATCCTGTAAATACACGCAAGCAAACCCTGCACTTATTATGATCCGGCATATCTTAGACCTGGCTTTTATATATTTATTTTCTTATGAAAAACATTACAGGCATAGATGCTCACATACACCTATCGTTGTAAATATGCGCAGACAACCTAATACCCCTATAAGCGGACAGATTTTGAGATTCCACTACCGGAAATCCCATCTTTGCTGAGTGCCGATGCCTTTACCGAGAGCAATTCATCGGGCACTTGGCAAAGTAGACGCTTTGCCGATCGCCAAAAAAAAACACGCAACAAACAAATGGCGCTCGGCAAAAGGATCTTTGCCGAGTGCTAGGAGACAAGGCGCTCGGCAAAACAGGCTTTGCACGTGCCGGTCACGTGCGTCACGGCCATCGCACGGCGTTCCACGTCCGTCAACATTTGCTGTCGACATGCATATGTATCACTCAGAGAACTCGTTTTTTATTACCAACACATCACCACAAATAATGATGTATTTACTAGTGTAGATCCTATAGAAAATGAGCACCACTACCAGTGTATAAAAATAACAGATACTCCCTATATAAAAATTATTAAAAATTATTAGTTGTTTTGATTTTTCTGATTTATAAATTTTGCTATGCATCTAGACATAATATATCTATAGATGCATAGTAAACCAATAAATTTAGAAAAGCCAAAATAACTAATAATCTGGGATAGAAGGAGCAGTGATTGTAGTCCTCTAACTAAGCTCGAGCGCCTCCCACTAGCCCATGTGTGGCCACGCAGCTGCTGCTGAGCTAAGTCGACCTGGTCGATAGTAAACTGATCGTGCGCCATTGCCTGTGGTGCCGATCGAGATGATAGGCCCCGATATAGCATGGATCACAGTCCACACGTGGATGGGACCTACTGTGAGCAGTGAGACCTGCAGGCTGATATGGCTATGGTAAATTAGTAGGAGCATGCATGCATGTGTGGGTGTGGACTCATGAAGGCTGGCGTGATATTGGCATCACAACCGTAGGGGGGGAGCTAATTTACCATGGTCACGTAGGAGCTTCCGTTTTAGTTATTCCCTCCATTCCAAATTATTATCTGTTAAAACCAAAATGACTAATATATAATTTGGAACGGAGAATAGGTTCTTTAACGTGACCAGCTAATGTAACTCAAAAACAAATTACAGTAATAACTAGCATGAAGATGGCATTGCAATAGACAATGCCTAGGGGACGCTCAGCCAGTTTTTATAGACACCTAAAGGTCTGATTTGTTAGAACTAGGGATAATTAGTGATTAATATAGCGTCATTTAGTAGTTTTTAACGATCAGCATCTGATCTGTTTGACAGACACGTTTGGGACGGACATGTCATCTGGAACAGGAACGATCTGTTCTCTTGGATTTGCATAAATACGTAACACCAACACCATAGGTCAGAACGAATCAATGAAATCTGGCGAGATTCTCTCTCATTCTCCACAGAGTTCAGCCAACCACACCAAGAAAAGGAGCACCAGAGCCAAACTTCACACAGCATGATCATAGGCTCACGCGGCAGGGGTTGGAATTTTAAATGCACGATTAGAAGTTACTGCGTAAGGTGGATCAACATTTGTATAGTGCCATAGTGAGTTAATTTAGTAGAAAATTAGAACAAATTGCTATTATTTTCAACAAAGATTTAGATTACCATCCAATGGTGATATGGGCTTTTACTTTTTGTGGGAATTTTTAGGGTGTCTATTGATAGCAGATGTAATCACGTAATATCAGATGTATTGAATCAAAGGACTTGAGTGTGTGTGTGTGTATATACATATATATATATGCTATTGGGAGCCCTGGGCTCCCCTAGGCGCCGAACCAGGCACACCATCCAGCCAGGTCGGACCAGCCAGGTGCCTGCCCGTGCGCGCCGTCCCGACCAGGTGCACACGCGGTCCCCCCCTCCCTCCCACCCCCCTGCCACGTGTTTTGCTCGATCCGACCAGGTGCGCCCCACGCGATCGTCCCCCGCCACATGTTTTGCTCCGCGCGTGTTTGGATCCCCCCTACCCCAGCGGGCCCCACAGACCCCCCGGCCGTACTAGCTTCAGGTGCTAGCTGTCCATGCACGCCGCCCGACGGTCCATCGCCCCCCCCCCCACACACACAACCCCCCCCCCCCCCCCCCCACAACAACGATATTACCATTTGAATAGAACGGTATGACAAAGGAAGTGTATTTGCATATGACACATGTTTTTTAGTCAAAAAAGGTTCTTTGTCCGTTAGCATGTAGTCAAAAAAGGTTTTTTTTGAATCCCGTGCGGGGAACATAACCCGGGTGGTTCTATTCGGACACCCCACTCCCCTCACCCGGCGGCAACCGCTCGCCTTCCTCGCTCATCCCCGCTGCCGCGCGTCGAGGAGCGGAGCGGCGGTTCCAACGGTGCTCCTCACCGGCGGCAACCCCTCAACTTCATCGTCTTCATCGTGTCGACGGGCGGAGCGGCCGATTCAGCAGTGGCCACCGGCAACCCTCACTGGCGGAGTCAGGTTTGACCCTTCATCGTGCTCCCTCGCACCCCCGCGCTCCTCAATCCGACGGCGCCACCTCTCATTTGCCGCACCTAAAGCTTCTTGTTTTAGTGCAGGAGGGGGGTTTTCTCGGCGGCAGTCATGGCGGATTCGCCCCCACCCTCGCGATGGCGCGGGCGTCGACAGATCTGCGCCCCCCGCCTATGGAACCACGGACCCCCCCTCCGATTTGCCGGGCGATCGGTCCGCGACGGTCCCACCTGCGGCGGCCGGCGGGGAATGCGGCTCAAATGCCAGGGTCTCGTTGGGGTCTCGGATGACCGGTGGGTTCCTAGCAGCGTTGCAGGCTAAGTGGATGAAGTAACTGGAGGAGGCCGGCCGTGGCAGCGACACCCAAGGTCGTGGTGGTCTTCGGAGGAATTGGAAGGCCCCAGCAAACCGACTGCTGCGTACCGCGATGCCATCGGCCGCGGACTGCTCCGACAACGACGATTTCGTCGAGGCAGCGTTCAAGAAGCGGAAAGTCCCGTTGGACTCCGAAGCTGCTCATGCGGGTGGATCGTCCTCGGCGCAGAGGACACGCTCCTCGACACGATTTGCACCCCGGCCACCACCTCCTCGCTCTCCTGCCCCTAAGAAACATGCCAAAGGGAGGAAACTTGAGGTACAGTATACTAGAACTATCAAAGATTCGAACTTTTCGCCTCAATTTGTGCATTTATGAATCACTCCTTTTGCAGTTGCCCAAGGGAGCAGAGCAGCGCCATCGAGAGGGCAAGGCACGTCCAGCGGCAAAGAAGACTGTGGAGAAGCTCGTGAAAAAGACTGTGAGTTGTTCTGCCTCTCCATTTTTTTTTCAACTGATAGCACCTAAGATCATTATATGACTACGTGTGATATGTGGTAATTCATATTTCTGTGATATGCTCCATAGATGATTTTTGTCTCAAAGTTTATGACAAACCATAGATGTGTTCTATGATACAACCTACACTCAAATATGACATTTCAGAATGTTTTGGGAGCACTCCTGTACTCCCCTATGATAAAAAAGGTTTTGATTATATGATCTAGTATTTTGCATGGTTTGATGATTCTGTAGGCCATATATTATAAATGTTGCTCCATGTGCTATATGTCAGGTATTATCACAATGTTAGAATTGTCTGCCAATTTTTAATGTTGCCCATGTAGTTCTGTGATATGCTCCATAGATGATTTTTGTGTCAAGGTTTATGACAACCCATATACTTGTTCTATGATACAACCTGGGCTCAAATATGACATTACAGAATGTTTTGGGAGCCCTGTTGTTACCCATTTAGATTTTTTGTTTCCTTTTTTGTTGTTACCCACTTGTTTTCATAAATGGTTTCTTCCTTATGACCAAAGCGTATTTGATTATATGATCTGGAGGTGCTTTTTGTAGTGATTGCTAATTTTTGTAGGCCATCATATGAATGTTGTTTATGTGATACATTACTAATTTTATGGACTGCCCATTTGTTTTATCAAATTGTTGGAATGGCCTGCCTATTTTAATGTTGCCCATTTAGTTCACGTGCTGCTTCATACATGATTTTACGTCAAGGTTTATGACAATCCATGTATTGAACTATGACAATGATTCATGGCATGTATTTCTGACAATCCATGTTGATTAACACCATACAGCATGGTTCTATGGCACAACCTATACTCAAATATGCCATTTTCATAATTGTTGGGATCCCTGCTGTTGCCCATTTAGAATTTGATTTCCTTTTTTTCTGTTACCCACGTGCAAACATAATTGGTTCTGACCGGTCCCATATTTATTCTTTGCAGAAAGCCAATGTCCGCTGCTGTCCGAAGGAGATGCTGGAAACCAACCAGTCTTTGAACAAACAACATGTCACACCCGATTCTAGAAAGAACCAGATGCATCTCATATGTGCGCCAGGATCTCGTTCACACACATATGGTAGACGGAAAGTGTAATATATCAAAGACAATGCTCAAAGTAACTAAATAAAGTATTTAACAATATTACACTCCGTATAAAAGAGACACAAATGTCTTTAAACGATAAACCGTTATACCCTATACGAAGTCTTCAACAACTCCGTCTTCCACACGCAATGACTGGTGAACGCAGGACCTAGAACTCCTCGTAGTCGTCAAAGATCTCCTCTTCAAAGTTCTCTTCTGAACAGCAGTGGGCAAGGGTGAGTACTCTTATGGTTGGTACTGAGCAAGTGGGATGAAAATGCAAGGCTATCAAGGATAGGCTAAGGTTTGTAGCAGCGGTTGTTTTTAGTTGGTCAAGTATTTATTAACAAGCACCTATTAACTAGGGTTAAGTTTATACCATCCCACTTTAGCAAAATCATAACGGTACCATCAACCATAACATAAACCACGAACCATAATTTAATTAATCTTCAAGTTTAATTATCATGTGAGGGTCCAAGCCACTCTTAACCGTGAGTACGGCTGTTATAACAGTTTTACACTCTGCAGAGGTTGTACACTTTACCCACAAATCGTGTTTCCCTGAGTCGCCCGGGTTTGCAAAGCCCTTAAACACTTCCGAGGTGAGTGGCGAGGGTACACTACGAAGCCTTTACATAGACATGTCGAAAGCAAAACAGCCCGCTAGAGTTTCAGTAGCGGCGTGGTCCATAAACCTCCCTAATGGTCAGCTCCTTAGCAAAGGCAGCTACCCCAAGAGGACCGGGCTATGAACCCTATCACCGACCCCCTCCTTGCCCTTTCGGTAAGGCCACCCGCAAACTACACATCTAATTATTTGGCTAAGGTCAGAGCCATATGACCTTGTGGTTGCACTGTTTTCTTGGGTGGTTCTCCATGTTCCCATTAAACAAAGTTGATCTTGAACTTACGCGATAGAACCACAATATGAAACGTGATCAACAATGCCAAAAGAGTAAACCAATACCAATCCCAAAGTTTGCAACTAAGCGTAACTACCCAACAAAGTAGTAAACCCAGGTGTTTCAAGGTTTGGGGTAAAAGACTAGGTATGTCCTTAGCATAGGTAACCCATCAAGTTTATGCAAGTAACATTGAAGTAAAGTGAATTATCATGCTGTTGTTGGGATCAAATAGAATATGCAGAGGGGGAAATCCACTTGCCTTATTCAAACAGCTGCTGATTCTCTTCCTCGTAGGCTTGCTCTTGATTTGGCTCGAACGTCACGTTGTCTACGCGATCGCACAAACAAGCATACACAAACAAATAAGAAACAATACAACAAACAATACAAACAGAAAGCAAAAAGATACTAAAGTTGTAGTTCATGATGCAAGGATCCCGTGAGCGCAAGAATCGCTGAAATCAGAGTTGAAACGATGAAGATAGGGGTAAAATAGTGGTCTAGGGGCCTAACTGCGAGAGTTGTGAACTTCCAGGGGCTAAATCTAAAGAAATTAGGGGCTAAAACATAAATAAACCTTGAACAAAGGGTCGGGGTGCAAAACTAGAAGTTCTGGACGGCGGTTACTAAATCCAGAAAAGTCAAGGGTCGGGTCCGAAAGAGAAAGGGCTCAACTCTAATTAATTTCTACTGATCTGGACTGCGGGTTGATTCCTGGAAAACCTAGGGGTCTTTCTGCGAATGTTACAGGGACGGCTAGGGTCGGGTGAATCTAATCCGTTAGATCAGAATCGTGCGGCAGTTCGGACGAATCGGCGGGATAAGGGTCGGGCAAATCGGCTGAGTAAGGAAAAGGTCGGGTAAATCGGCAGTGTAAAGTGAAGATCGATTGTGGCCGTTAGATCTAGATCAAGCGGCAGAGGAAGGGTCGGCTCGACGGGACGAAAAGGGTCGGGCGAAGCGGAGTTTTACTGGGCGTCGGCGGCAAGCGAGTGCGGCGCCAGACGGCCGGAGCTTCACCGAATCCAGTGTTCCGAGGCTCGATTCAAGCTGGATTTATGCCGGGGAGTGAGTGGGCGGTACGGTGAAGATGAGGGTGATCACGGGATGGTTGTGTGGCGGCTGTAAGCTGGCGGTCACGGCAGCGGGCGGAAACAGGGGTCCGGCGAGAAATCGGGTTTGCGGCGGAGCAAGAGAGAGAGGGGAATCTGGTACGGCTTGATACTCACCAACTCGTGGAGCTTTGGCGAGAGTTGATGGCAGCTGAGAAACTGCAGATCGGCGAATCGACGAAAAATCGGCGACACAGGACGGCGGCGTTCCTCCGATGTGCAACTTCCAGTGGCGTGCGACAATGTTGTGTAGAGGAAAAGATTTGAGCTTGGCTCTGGTTGCAAAGCGGGGCTTCGGCAAGATTTTATAGGGGCGGATTGGCCGGGAGTAGGGAGGCGGTGCTGCGGAGTCGATCAGGACTCGGGGTAAGAAGAAAGAAGGGGCGCGAACGACGGCGCGGGATCGATCCGGACTCTAGGTAAGGAAAAAAGAAAGAAGAAGAAGGCGCCGACAGGTGGGTCCTGGCTGTCGGTGGAAGAAAGAGTCGGGTGAGGGAATCGGCCACTGAGTTGGCCGCGGAAAAAGAAAAGAAGTAGAGGAAAAGAATTGGGCTGGCTGGAAGAAAGAATAGGAGAGGAAAAGAAATAAAGATGCATGCACAATTTTAATTTATGATTTTTTTGTGAAAATACTTTTAGAAATTTTAACTCCTATATTTTTCGGTGTTACAAAACCTACCACCCTTAAAGAGAATCTCGTCCTCGAGGTTTGGAAGGGCTAGGGAACAGCTGAGGGTATTCTGCAATCAGTTCATCTTCTCTTTCCCAAGTAGCCTCATCTTCTGAGTGGTGACTCCACTGTGCTCTGCACATTTTGATCACCTTGTTCCGGGTAACCCTCTGAGATGTTTCCAAAATTCTAATCGGATGCTCTGTATAAGTTAAATCTTCTTGCACATCCAGTTCCTCCAACGGTAATTGCTCCTCTGGCACTCTCAAATATTTTTCTTTAACTGTGATACATGAAACACATCATGGACATCAGTCAATCTTGCCGGTAACTTCAATTGATATGCTACTTCACCTTTCCTTTCCACGATCTGAAAAGGACCAATATAACGTGGTGACAACTTTCCTTTCACTTTGAATCTACGTAAACCTCTGATGGGTGATACCTTCAAATACACAAAGTCTCCAGCTTCAAATGTCAATTCCCTTCTTCGTGTATCAGCATAACTTTTCTGTCTTGACTGGGCAGTCTTGAGATTATCCCGGATTATCTGGACTTGTCTATCCGCTTCTTGAAGAATCTCTGGTCCAAAAACTTGACTTTCTCCTGTCTGATTCCAATACAAGGGTGTCCTGCATTTTCTTCCATATAATGCTTCAAATGGGGCCATCTTGAGACTTGCCTGATAACTGTTGTTGTAGGAGAATTCTGCATATGGCAAACTTTTATCCCAACTACCTCCATGTTTGAGGGCACATGCTCTCAACATATCCTCTAATACTTGATTCGTTCGCTCAGTCTGACCATCTGTTTGCGGATGGTATGCAGAACTGAAATTGAGCTTTGTATCCATGGATTCATGTAATTTCCGCCAGAAACGCGACGTGAACTAAGTACCTCGATCAGACACTATCTTCTTTGGAACACCGTGCAGACACACAATTCGTGACATGTATAGTTCTGCTAACTTGGCTCCAGTGTATGTGGTTTTGACTGGGATGAAATGTGCGACTTTTGTCAATCTGTCCACAATAACCCATATCGAGTCGTAACCATCACGAGTACGAGGTAACCCTACAATGAAATCCATACCAATCTCTTCCCATTTCCATTCAGGTACTTTCAAAGGCTCGAGTAAACCTGCTGGTCTCTGGTGTTCTGCTTTCACTCTCTGGCACACATCACACAAAGGTACGTGAGTTGCTACATCTCTTTTCAAACCATACCACCAGTACCTTTCTTTCAAGTTTTGATACATTTTGTTGCTTCCAGGATGAATGGAATAGGCAGAATCATGTGCCTCCTTCAAAATGAGCTCACGAAGGTGGTCAACTTCGGGCACAAAGATCCTTTTTCTGAACCAAACAGTTTCTTGTTCATCTTTGGTGAAATCCTTAGTCTTGCCTAAACCAATTTGAATCTTGATCTCTTTGATCTTCGCATCTGTCAACTGTCCTTTTCTGATCTCCTGTTCTAATGTAGGTTCCATCTCCATGGTTATGGCTTCCGCCTGAGTGACAATTCCCAAATTCAAACGTGCCATCTCCCAACATAATTCTTGAGGCATCAATCGAGCAACTATCATATTAGCTTGTCCTTTCCGGCTTAGGGCGTCTGCCACAACATTAGCCTTGCCAGGATGATACTGAATATCCAAGTCATAGTCCTTGATTAGTTCTAGCCATCTGCGCTGTCTTAGGTTAAGATCCTGTTGCGTGAAGATGTACTTCAGACTCTTATGGTCCGTGAAGATCTGACACTTGTTTCCGATCTTGTAGTGCCTCCAAATCTTCAATGCGTGCACGACGGCAGCCAATTCCAAGTCATGGGTAGGATAGTTCTGCTCATGCTTTCTCAGCTGTCTTGAAGCATAGGCCACAACTTTGCCTTCTTGCATTAATACACATCAAACCCTTTGTGGATATCTGGCATTATCAACACAGGGGCAGTGGTCAATCTTGTCTTCAGCTCTTCAAAACACTTCTGGCATGTAGCACCCCACTTAAATTCTTTCCCTTTTTCCAACAGAGAAGTCATAGGTTTCACGATCTTTGAGAAGCCTTTAATAAATCTGCGGTAGTAGCCTGCAAGTCCGAGAAAACTTCTAATTTCAGGCACAGTCTTCGGTGGATTCCAATTCAGAACATCTTGAACTTTACTTGGGTCTACTGCAATTCCTCCATCTGTGATAACATGTCCAAGGAAAGAAACTTCTCTCAACCAAAAATCACATTTGCTCAGATTAGAATATAACTGATTCTCTCGGAGTTTCTGTAACACTATCCTCAAGTGCTCTTCATGTTCTTCCTCGTTCTGTGAATACACCAAGATGTCATCAATGAACACAACCACAAACTTGTCAAGGTATTCCATGAAAACCTTGTTCATCAGGTACATGAAGTATGCCGGAGCGTTGGTCAATCAAAATGACATCACAGTGAACTCATACAGACCATATCTGGTAGTGAAGGCTGTTTTGGGTATATCCTCTGGTCGGATCCTTAGCTGGTGATAACCTGATCTTAGATCAATCTTGGAGAAGACCTTGGCACCTCTCATCTGATCAAACAAATCTTCAACCCTGGGCAGTGGATACTTATTCTTGATCGTCACATCGTTCAGTGACCTGTAGTCTACGCACATCCTTCTGCTGCCATCCTTCTTATCGACAAAGATCACGGGTGCTCCCCACGGGGATGAGCTGGGGCGGATAAATCCCTTAGCTAACATTTCTTCTATTTGTTTCTTTAGTTCACTTAGATCCTTAACATCCATTCTATAGGGTCTTTTAGAGATAGGTGCAGTACCAGGTAAAAGATTGTTGGCGCTAAAATCGGCCGGATAGGAATCGGCTGATGGTCTTCAACGTCGGACACACGACCCGGGAGAATCTGCTTAGCTCCTGTTCGGATTACCGCCCTGGTGGGGTTCACGCGGCGTGCCAGTCAATCTGACCTGTTGATTGACAAGGAAATAAAGTATTAAATTCCAGGCGCTCCGATCGGCTGGCGTTCCGATCTGTCCTGAAGAGCGCGTCGGCGATGAATCGGCCGATTTGCTGTGAAGATGATCGGCTATGGATCAGCCGATAATCGCGTAATAATTGTAAAGAAAACTGCTGGAGCGATCTTAGACAATTAGTACGGAAGCAACACTTGAAATAGATCTAATCGGCTGTAAGATGATAAATCGAAGAGGAACGACGATGGAGCCGATTATCCCGATCTCAAGCTGGATAACTGGTGATAATACTAGAATAACAGGTAAAACTTGCAATTCTAGTAAATATCGATAACTGGTGAATAAATCCAAACGAAACCACAGCGATGCGCCCTTAGATAAAGCTCAGATATTACTCGATAAGCGGAACCTGCCAATTGGCCGGAGATCAAGTTGATGCAGCCCTGCCAATCCGTACGAACTCGTGAAAGAAGAAAAGTATTGGCGAAGTCGCCGACTTGAAAGTAAATTGCTGAAAAAGTAGAAGTATTGTTGTTGATTGATATGTTGATATCTCGCAAGACCCTGACGACTCCTATTTATACCCTAAGACTACGACTCCTGGTCAACCACGACTTGTTACAATTTTATTTAAAAATAGAAAAACTACTATATCTATAAGAACTTTTAAAAGAAAACGGACTCCCGCAGAATCTTCCGCCGCCGCCCCCTAAACCAATCAGGACTCTTTTCAATCGCTCCTTGACCGACTCAGCGTTGCCCTGTTGACCAACTTTTGACCAGGACCCTCTGAAATAATTCCATCCTAGTGGCGCAAGCTGTATCACCAATCGGCCAATTCTCAAGTCTTACCTCAATCGGCCGATTCCTTACTGTAGCCTTCAGATCTGCCGCATCGGCCAATCTTCTCCTCCTGACGCCGATTCAACACGTGTCAAAATCTGGCGTCAACACATGCCCCCCAATTTCGGAGTAAAACATAACTTTTTCTTCGAAACTCTTTCTTTAATCCTTTCCTCCGAAACGGGCGCAGTAAAAATCTCCTTCCGTTCCGCGGCACAATGATTGCAATTTCCTCGGACTGAGCGCACGAAATGACTGCTCTCCTGGAATTCGTGTAGACGGCGCGGTAAAAATACCATCTTTGCCCCCGCTTCCCTGATTTTTCTTAAGTACTGGCCTTCTCCGTCTATCCTTCCCCACAAATCTAGCATTCTCTTCCAATGAACCACTGTTCGTCTTCCTCCAAGCTCTCTTGATCTTCAAGCGCTCCCCCCTTTCCGGCGATCTCATCCGTGACCTGCTCCGACCCTCCAATGGCGTCACCATCGGTGACTGCTCCATCCACGGAAGCTCCATCGGCAACTCCTTCAGCGGCGGCGGCCCAATCGGCGGCTTCCCCAGCGGACCCAACGGCGACGATGATTTCCATCCCAGAGGTAAATGCTCGAGATTTTTCCTTTTCCCTTTTCTACTGTTTCAGCACTTTCCGGATTCTTTCTCAGTTTCTTCCCCTTTTCCCTTTTTTAGGCACTTAGGCACCGAATTACCATTCCACTCTCAGAATCCTCTGACCTCATCTGTTTGGGCCCTATGGAGAACCCCGATCCAATGGACCTGATCAGCCTAGAAACTCATAGAATCCCTTTTAAGCAATCATCTATGGATTTAGATCACTGGGTAGGCACTTTCAGATCCTGGCCAAACGAAACACCCGGGTCGAGAGAATGGTACCAGAGGGTGGCCGGATCTTGGAATGTTTAGTGGGAAGAACAGAAAATCGGCCAGTGTATAGACTTATCTTTGTCTCAGATGGAAAGAAACGAACCTCTGGTCATGGCAGCCTCTTATTTCTGGTCTGATGCACTTAATGTGTTCCTTTTCGGACATGGACCTATGACCCCGACCTTGGCCGATGTTTCGCTGTTGACCGGCCTCGATGTCTCCTCCGCCGATACCCTTTCAATTATCTGTTCAAGCCATCACATCGGCTAGAGACCAAAGGAATCGGCGGGTGGAAAGGGTATATTAGCAAAAACATGAAGACCGGGACAGTCTCACAGAGGGAGCATACTGCCTTTTTGATGATGTGGCTGGAGAAGCATTTCTTCTGTGGCAGAGCAGTTGGCCCCTCTTCAAACACTCAAGCCTTAGCAGAGGCTTTGTCACAAGGATCGGCCATCCCCCTTGGAAAACATTTGCTGGGATCGGCCTATTACCTGATGCATCAAATCGGCACCAAGCTATCGAAGGGGGAGCCGATCGGGAACCCTACTAGTCCTTGGTGGTTCATCACCCTCTGGCTCAATTTACATATGAGCAAGGTCTCTCAGCAACGGATAGAGACCAAAACCTTCCCCAATATTGAGTCAGAGGAGAATCCATCAGTCCGACGCCGCTGCAGATCTTTTGGAGAAGCGGTATCGGCCTTCCCCGGCTGCCAGTTTACTGCTACCCGCACAGCTGAGTACTTCAAATGCTTTTATAATGGCCTTAGTGAAGAGACCATCAGCTGGAACCCATATCAAGCAGTTGAGCCAATTTTTGAATTACCCATAAGCTACGACTTCTCCACCCATACTTTTGACAGAGAGCTTATGGATGTCTTGATCAAGCCGGGGATTCTGCCAGCCAATTTCTTCTCAGGAAAGGATTCTCCCACCTACGAGTTCTACAATCCATCGGCTGCGGCAAGGCAACTGGGTTTTGGCCAACTGCCGATTCGGGTCTACTTCGCCGGTCAGGCGAAATTCAGAGATGGTCTGACCTCAAGTCTCGATTACAGTCGGCTGTGCGATCTAGTACCTGATTCCAGTACTATTGACCTGAATAATTGGTCAGTTGCCTCTTTTGCCACCCAGCAATTCAAATTATGGTGGGCAGAATGGAAACAACACCTTTTCTGTAAATCTCCATCGTCTTACTGCAACATTCTGGACCCAGAGAACATTGATCCAAATGCAGCGGTATGTCCTTTTTTTCTCAGCCGATTCCAATGCTATTTCCTTCTACATTGTCATCTTGTTATTAACTCATGTTCATCTCCTCAGTCTGAAAGCCATGTGCCTCCGATGCGGAGCCGAAGCGGCCGGCCGATAGATAGTCATCACCAATACACGCTGTATCCACTTATCGGCTTCCATGTTCCAACCATCAAGGATATCTCTACTGGCCGATCGAAGCGAGCACCGAAAAGGCCAACATTGAAGATAACCAGCCGTCGAGTGCGAGCTCGCATCGGATCAGCCGATCAGACGGCAATAGCATCGGCTGAGGTTCCTCGTATCGGATCGGCCGACCAGATGGCAGTGGCATCGGCCGAGACTCCCTGCATTAGATCGGCCGATCAGATGGCGGTGACACCGGCCGAGACTTCGATCCCTTTATCTGTGCCGGTTCTCGAGATGGCCGATCCCCAAGTCACCGCCGATGTCGGGGCAGCTGCAGCATCACTATTAGTAGAAGCTGTTCAGGTAATCTTACTTATCTCATATATTCTCCAAATCTTCCACTGACATTAATTCTATTCCTCTGCCAGGCTGCACAAGCTATCCCACCGCAATCCCCGCAACAATCGGCCACGTCCCAAGTGGGAACCGAGACTCCAGCAGCTCCTATCATCGAGGTAAACGATCTCTTACCTTGAATTCTTAATTTTCAGAAAACTTAACCGATCTTGATGCAGGCCGATTTGGGTATGCTAACTACAACCCCACAACAGGCATCGGCCGGGAGATCCACAGAGGCATGGCAAATTTCTGTCACCATCTTATTTCAATTTCCCATAGCATATTCACAGGATCTTCTTTTATGTCTTTTTCAGGAAGCTGGTCCAAGCGGAGCGCTAATAATCGTTGAATCTTCCTCTTCCGATGAGCCAAATGCACCAGTCCCTGAGACAAGGGAGACGCTTCCACCGGCGCAGGCAAGAGAAATTCGCTTTAAGGAGGTAACAAACTTACCATTAGAATCGGCCGATTTCCTTTTACTGCTTGCCTACCCTTTACTTTATTTCCTCACAGGAGCAAGATACCCCCAACAACAGCATCTTCTCCGTTGCCGTCTCCTTGCCCGATGACGAAGAAATTGCTTCACACCCAGTTCCATCGAGCTCTACCTCCGACAATGTCTGCGCCAAGCTCGAAAGCATGTGCACTCTCCTTCAAGACGACATCGGCCGATTGGTAGAAGATGCGTCGCCAATTCGATGACTTTTCAACGAGATCAAAGGTCGAATCCCGGAAGAAGTATCAGAAAATTTAGCGCATGCTGCCTATATAGAGCACATGCATATTCCGGTTTCCAGGACGCCGCGCCATATGGCCGATCGTGCCCAGATGGTAAAAACTCAGGAGGAGGCCGATTCATACAAGCACCGGACTCAGGAAGTACACCACAGGATCAACTTCCTCGAAAACTGCCGTCCGGACATCGTCGGCGCGATAGATCGACTGAAACGGAGAAGAGCACAGCTGGCCAAGGAGATGGAACAGATAACCAAAGAGATAGCCGATGAAGAAAAGAAACTCCAAGAACTCCCATCCATCATCAGCGAGCTGAAGCAAGAAAGACAGCATCTGGCCCGCGAAACGATAAGGCTTTGTCGCCGTTTGTCAGAAGTCCCAAGATCGGCCGATGATGATCAGAAAGTACTAGACTCGGCCGATCAAATTAGACGACAAGCTATTGTAGCCATAGATGCTTTCCTTGGGTTGTAAAGAACATTGTAAACATTTATTGCTCCTTCAATGTTACTGCGCCGATTTGGTTCTGAACTGTTTTTTCAGTCAGCTTTTCATTTATGTATGTATTTACTCTGATAGAACGTGTCTCACCATCCATCTACCTCTCCTTTCTTTATAAGTAGACCCTTCACCATCTCTAGAGGCATACACATCACTTATCTTTTCTTCCTCTTTTACTGTCCCAAACTGAACGGCAAGATGTCTTCTTCGTCCTCTTCATCTCCTTCCTCTGTCAACCAGGTATGAACTTCTCTTCTGCCTTTCTCCTAAGCATCTCAATCGCTCTGATGTTGGGTAACCCCTTTTATGTCTGTTTAGCCGAAACGTCTCAGCCCTGGTCTAGAACGAGCGATAGAAATCATGCATTCAGAAGAGCCACTATCACAGGCAGACAGAGATCTGATAAGAGCTCATGTTGAGGAACTCAGAGATCATGTCCCCGCTGTTGTCCAGGAACACTGGGACCTTTTAGATGCTCACTTTTTGGTCCGCAAGCGACCATCCTCTGAAAAAAACCCTCCACTTCCTTGTAAAGCTAAAACCGAAGTTGCCATGGAAGATCTGGAGGAGAAGAAGACCCGCCTGTTGATAGAACTTTGCAACCAAGCTGAAACTGGAGCCACTGCAGAGGACCCGAAGGAGAAAAGGCTCAGCCTTATGATAGAACTGGGTCGCATCGAGAGAGAAATCCAGCGTAGGCGTAATCAGTAGACATATCGGTATTTTTATTCTAAGGGCGACTTGTACCATGTCGGCCATGTACTCTGTCATTTTCATCCAATAATGAATCCCAATGTTTTCTTCACTAGATGTGTAGACAAAAACCGATGAGAAATCGGCCATGTTATCTTGATATATTTTGTTGCAAGTTATGCATCTACCCAAATGCTTGGATAGTACCTCTTTAGATATCGTCCGTTTAAAGCTCTTGGGAACTCCTCCCCTTCGACTGTCTCCAGAATATATGCATTCCCAGGGGCACATCGGCCGATTCTGTACGGCCCTTCCCAAGTGGGTGACCATTTACCGAATTTGGGATCTTTGGATCCTATCGGCAGCACTAACTTCCACACCAAATCTCCCTGAGAGAACTGTTTAACTTTGACCTTTTTGTCATACCATCTGGCCACCCTTTTCTTGTTTTCTTCTATACTAATCAGGGCTCTCAACCGTAAACTTGCCGAATCGTCAAGTTCATCTTTCATGAGAAAGGAATAGTCATCGGCCGTTAGCTGATCTTGCAACGATATACGTCTTGACCCTGTCCTTATTTCCCATGGCAAGACTGCCTCATGACCATAAACCAACTGATAAGGGGATATCTTAGTGGCTCCATGACAAGCCATCCTATATGCCCATAAAGATTCAGCCAAAGACAAATGCCACTTTTTGGGTTGCTCCTCTATCTTCCTCTTGATTAGTTTGATTATCCCTTTATTGGACGATTCTGCTTGGCCATTGGCTTGAGCATAATATGGAGAAGAATTTAATAATTTAATCCCCATATCGGCAGCAAACTCTCCGAACTCTCCAGAAGTAAACATTGTCCCTTGATCAGTTGTGATGGTTTGAGGAATACCAAATCGATAAATAATATGGCTTTTAACAAATTCAATCATATCGGCCGATGTCACATTCCTTAAAGGAACTGCCTCCACCTACTTAGTAAAATAATCTGTGGCCACCAATATGAACTTGTGCCCTTTGCTTGATGGAGGATGAATCTGTCCGATGAGATCTATTCCCCAACCCCTGAACGGCCACGGCTTAATTATTGGATTCATAGCCGATGCTGGCGCGCGCTGTACATTGCCAAACTTCTGACAGTCTTGGCATCCTTTGTAGTACTTGAAACAATCCTCAAGGATGGTCGGCCAATAATATCCATTGTTCCGGATCATCCATTTAATTATGTGAGCCGATTGATGAGCTCCGCACACGCCTTCATGGATTTCTCCCATCAGAACCTTTGCCTCTTCTGCTCCCAGGCACTTGAGAAGAACTCCATCAATCGTCCAATAAAATAAATCATCCTCAAGCAACACATACTTTGTAGCTTGAAAACGTACTCGCCGATCCACCTTTTGGGATGGATTTTTCAAGTAATCGGCGATTTCCTTTCGCCAGTCATCGGCAGCGAGTTCTAGCATCATCGCTCCTTGAATCGGCCGATACCCGGAAGCATGTTGGGCCAGTCTGTTGGCCTCTTCATTATAATTCCTGGGGATATGCTCAATTATTGCAGACTTGAACTCTTTTAAGAGCTGAAGGCAATCCTCATAATAAATCCTCAAGATATCATCCTTGCACTCAGATCGCCCCGTCAACTGATCTACAATGAGCATGGAATCCCCAAAAATTTCGACTGCATCAGCTTTGACTTCCCTTAATAATTGGATGCCTTTCAGAATGGCTCGATATTCCGCCTGGTTATTAGTTGCAGAGGCTTCTATCGGCAGAGAACAATGCCGATTCCTGATCCGACCCCACACGAACAACCATCAAAATGTAGAGTCCATGGAACTGATTCAACAGTGGCGATTTCTGGTCCACAATGCTGAACTACGAAATCGGCCATTACTTGACCTTTGACGGCTTTGGCCGATTCGTACCTTAAGTCGAATTCTGACAGAGCCAGGATCCATTTTCCAATCCGTCCTTTCAAAATCGGCAATGATAGCATTTACTTCACCACATCATCCTTGCATACGACTGTGCATTCTGCCGATAACAAATAGTGCCTGAGCTTGGTACATGAGAAGTATAAACACAAGCATAGTCGCTCCACCGAAGAATATCTTGTTTCGGCATCTAAGAGTCTTCTGCTGACGTAGTATACCACTCGTTCTTTCCCCTCAAACTCCTGTACCAACGCCGATCCAATAGCTTGTTCATCAGCCGATAAATATAACTTGAACGGCTTACCAGGCTGTGGTGGAACCAATACCGGAGGTGAAACCAGATACTGCTTGATATTCTCCAGTGCCTTGCGCTGCCCTTCTCCCCATATGAATTCCTGGTCGGGCTTTAATTTCAACAGAGGGGTAAAAGCCTGAATACGTCCTGACAGGTTGGATATGAATCTTCTAATAAAATTGACCTTGCCGATGAGGGACTGTAGCTCAGTTTTATTTTGTGGGGCCACCACTTTGTTGATGGCGTCTATGGTCTTGCGGTTGACTTCTATCCCGCGCTCACGGACCATGAATCCTAGGAATTGCCCAGCCGATACACCAAATGCACACTTGTTTGGGTTCATCTTCAACCCATGTTTCCTTGTGCACTCCAGTACTTCTTGTAAATCGGCCAGATGCTCCTGATGACCTTTTGACTTGACCACGACGTCATCTATATAAATTTTCACCGATGAACCAATGAGCTTGTGGAAAATGTAATTCATGGCCCGTTGATACATAGCGCCAGCGTTCTTCAACCCAAAAGTCATAACAACCCATTCAAATAAACCAAGATGACCTGGGCACCTGAAAGCCGTTTTCGAGATATCTTCTTTGGCCATTAATACCTGATTGTACCCTGCATTCCCATCCATGAAACTTATGACTTTGTGTCCTACGGCAGCATCTATCAATATATCGGCCGTTGGCATCGGATATCCATCCATTGGCGTGGCCTGATTTAAATTTCTGAAATCGATGCACACACGTAACTTTCCATTCTTCTTGTATACAGGAACAATATTAGAAATCCATTCGGCGTAGCGGCACTGCCGAAAAAATCCTGCTTCAATTAACTTTGTAATTTTGGCCTTTATATCACGTAGAATCTTGGGGTTACACCGCCGAGCAGGTTGCTGATATGGCCGATATCCTAATTTTATTGGTAACCGGTGTTCAACAATAGACCGGTCTAGTCCTGGCATCTCATGATATTCCCAAGCAAAGCAATCCTTGAACTCTTTTAATAGACTTATCAATTTACATTTGTACTCAGGATCCAAATTAGCACTAATGTACGTCGGCCTTGATTTGCTGCTATCTCCCAAATCTACCATCTCCAATAAATCGGCCGACGTAAACCCATGCCCAAGCTTCCCATCTTCTCGGACGAGCTGATCCATTTATTCTGGTTCTTCAGAGCCGACTGCTTGGATCAGTTGTAGACCGAAATCGGACACTTTCAGGAAGTCAGTGTCCCAAGTCCTGCCAGATATACATTTGACGTGCTCGCAACTCCACTGTTGCGTGTCGGCCGCTGCAACGCTGTAGACGGAATCGGCAGTGACTATCTCTGTGCTGTCGCCAACCCATTGCACAAGGCATTGATGCATTGTAGATGGGACACAGCAGTTCGCGTGTATCCAGTCGCGACCAAGCAGCATGTTGTAGGACCCCTTGCCATTAATAACGAAAAAAGTGGTAGGAAGGGTCTTACTGCCGATGGTGAGGTCGACGCAGAGCGCTCCACGGGCGGGAGACACGTTGCCTTCGAAATCCTTCAGCATCATGTCCGTCTTGGTGAGGTCTTCATCGCCCTTGCCTAGCTTGCAGAACATGGGATACGGCATGATGTTAACTGCAGCACCTTCATCTACTAGTAATCTGGTGACGGGTCTTCCGTTGACATAGCCTTTGAGAAACAGCGCTTTAAGATGCTGCGGTTTTTCTTCTTCTGGTTTCTCAAACGTAGCCGTCATCGGCTCCAACACTAGTTGTGCCATTTGTTCTTCCTCCGTTCTTGTTACTTTATCTCGATCGTTGGGCGCCATGAACTCCATCGGCAGTATGAACACCATATCGATTTCGGCTGCCGATTCTTGGTTGTTTGCTTCTTGATCTTTTTTCTTTGGGCGCCACACCCGAGACATAACATTTCTTTTCTCTGGCACCTGCCTCTGTTCTTCTTCCTGATGCTCCTACTGGCGTAGGCGTTGGATCCTCCGCTTCTGGGATCTGGATAAGCCATCGGGACACCACCTGGGATTTGCTGGTTTGGCCGATGATCTGACGTGTTCCCAATCTGGTTCTCTTCCTAGGGGATTTTCATCCGACACCCTGCCATCGGCCTTCTCTTCCAGCCGATCGTGCACGCTGATCCTGCCCCCCAGTCCATCCTGTTAGTTGGTCCTGCCTTTTGACCGGTGGTACTTGTCAACTCTGCCCCCCAGCCGATCACGCACTGAAACGCGTTGTTCCTCGCGTCCGCGCCGATTTCTGCTGATCGGCTCTAATCCTCTGTTCTTAGAGTGTGGCTTCGGGCGATCGTTGTAGCTCAATCCGTTACACTTCGGACAGTTATCGGCAGACGGCAATCTGATGTTGTTCTCCCAGCAATGGATGAAGAACGGACATTGCCAGTGATCTTCATGCCGGCGTATCATCTCTTCGTGGTATTTTGATTGTTCTTGCTGCTGCCGATATTTACTGAGTAAGAACTGGGAGTTGACGGGCTTGTATGGTCGTTCTGGCCCCCGCCTGTTCCTTTTGATTTCTTCCGTCGTGATCTGCCTCCTCGGATCAACGGCACCACCCCTTCTCGCCGATTCTGACGTCAGCACCTTGGTTTGACTTGAATTTCCTTCAGCGTTAACCATGTTAGCCGGGAAGGGATGCTGATCTATCTTCATCGGTTTTGCCGATTTAGCTGGGGTTTCAAATTTAAGCCTCGCCTGCTCGATGGCCGATTGTATCTGCTGACGGAATACTTTGCATTCATTTGTATCATGAGAAGTGGCATTGTGCCACTTGCAGTATTTCATCTTCTTAAGTTGATCGGCCGAAGGGATGGTGTGATGCTGAGATAGCTTAATCTGTCCTTCCTGAAGCAATAAATCAAAAATTTTATCGGCCTTTGAAGTGTCAAAGCCGAATGTCTCTGGCTCCTTCTTCCCAAAAGGGCATGATATCGGTTTTTTCCCTTTGACCCATTCTGCCAGACCAATTTCCTCTTCCCCATCGGATTCAGATCCTTCCAAGTATGCCACCTTCTTTTGGAAATTCCTCCGCTGTTCAAACGGTCGGACCTCTTGCCCTGACAATCGGTGGACGATTTGGCTCAGGCTTTCAAACTCTTGGGCAGCATATCTTTCTTTGATTTGTGGCAAGAGGCCTTAGAAAGCGATATCGGCCAACTGTGCATCGGTCAGAGCCAGACTGTAGCATTTGTTCCTGACTTCTCTGAACCTCTGTATATATCCCATCACCGGTTCATCGCTCCTTTGCCTGAGCCTGGTCAAATCTGAGAGCTTCATCTCGTGTACTCCTGCATAGAAGTACTTGTGGAACTGTTTCTCCAAATCGGCCCATGTAACAATAGAATTTGGCGGCAAGGTGGTCTACCACTGGAAGGCCGATCCGGATAGAGACGATGAAAACAATCGCACTCTCAGAGCATCTTGCGTGGCTGCCTTCCCGCACTGGATGATAAATCGGTTGATGTGCTCCACTGTGGATGTATCGTCCGTCCCTGAAAACTTGGTGAAATCAGGAACTTTGTAGCGGTGTGGGAACGGCAGCAAATCATAGGCCGATGGATATGGTGTCTTGTAGCTGTAAGTTTGCACTTTTGGCTTCAATCCAAACTGGTCCTTGATTACTTCTGCTATTCTTGCCGTCCAGTCCACCTGCTGCTGATGAACAGCTGTTCGCGGTGCGGGCATGTGCTGAAGAGCTGGTACGGCTGGATGATGAATCGGCGAATTTTGCTGAGCAGCCGATAGTTGATGGCGAAGTGAATCCGCCCGCCTATCGTATGTCATCGTTGGCGCCGCGCCTCTGAATGCTTCTACAGCGCTTGCCCCCCTGCCGATTTCTGATGAGATAGGCTGATACTGGGGGACCGTCGGCCGGGCGGCCGATTGGTGTGGCACCTGGAGACGCTGTATCTTGGAGACGCTGGGGGCAATGGAGAGTTGTGCCCTTCGCGTTGCGTCAATATCGGCTGAGGAGCCGATTGGGACGTGTATGGTAAGCTTCTGGCTGGCAGAGTGGTTGGCGGGGCATATGCTGGTCCCTGATAGCCTTGGACTGCTCCGCTGGCCAGAGAGCTAATGACGGCGTTATACACCGTGTTGGTCATCACTGAGGATTGGTCGATGAATGCCTGATAAACGGATTGTTGGATCATCTCTGACATCTTGCCCGAGTCCTCAGCAATGGTGATGTGGCGGGGAACAAGAATAGGAGCCTTCTTGACAGCCTCCCCGCTTCTGGTACGACTGAACGACTGGAGGTACATCTTCTTGTAATCTTCTAGATGTTTGGCCAATTCTTCCCTCTGGTCGTCCTTGAGATCCGCTTCTGTGACCTCAATGATGTTGCTGTCGGAGATTTCTGCGTTCTTCGACATATCAGATCTTGGATTTGTCCCACCGGGCGTGCCAAAAGTGTGTTGGCGCTAAAATTAGCCGGATAGGAATCGGCCGATGGTCTTCAGCGTCGGACACACGACCCGGGAGAATCTGCTTAGCTCCTGTTCGGGTTATCGCCCTGGTGCGGTTCGCGCGGCGTGCCAGTCAATCTGACCTGTTGATTGACAAGGAAATAAAGTATTAAATTCCAGGCGCTCCGATCGGCTGGCGTTCCGATCTGTCCTGAAGAGCGCGTCGGCGACGAATCGGCTGATTTGCTGTGAAGATGATCGGCTATGGATCAGCCGATAATCGCGTAATAATTGTAAAGAAAACTGCTGGAGCAATCTTAGACAATTAGTACGGAAGCAACACTTGAAATAGATCTAATCGGCTGTAAGATGATAAATCGAAGAGGAACGACGACGGAGCCGATTATCCCGATCTCAAGCTGGATAACTGGTGATAATACTAGAATAATAGGTAAAACTTGCAATTCTAGTAAATATCGATAACTGGTGAATAAATCCAAACGAAACCACAGCGATGCGCCCCTAGTTAAAGCTCGGATATTACTCGATAAGCGGAACCTACCAATTGGCCGGAGATCAAGTTGATGCAGCCCTGCCAATCCGTACGAAGTATTGGTGAAGTCGCCGACTTGAAAGTAAATTTCTGAAAAAGTAGAAGTATTGTTGTTGATTGATATGTTGATATCTCGCAAGACCCTGACGACTCCTAATTATACCCTAAGACTATGACTCCTGGTCGATCACGACTTGTTACAATTTTATTTAAAAACAGAAAAACTACTATATCTATAAGAACTTTTAAACGGAAACGGACTCCCGCAAAATCTTCCGCCGCTGCCCCCTAAACCAATCAGGACTCTTTTCAATTGCTCCTTGACCGACTCAGCGTTGCCCTGTTGACCAACTTTTGACCAGGACCCTCTGAAATAATTCCATCCTAGTGGCGCAAGCTGTATCACCAATCGGCCGATTCTCAACTGTTACCTCAATCGGCCGATTCCTTACTGTAGCCTTCAGATCTGCTGCATCGGCCAATCTTCTCCTCCTGACGCCGATTCAACACGTGTCCAAATCTGGCGTCAACAAAGATCAATACTGAACTCAATGTCACGAACAGGTGGCATACCTGGTAAATCTTCCGGAAAAACGTCGGGGTACTCACTGATAACTCTGATATCTTCTTGAGGCATTCCCTTCATTTGGTTCACTATCCCAACTGCACTGGGCAAAGCTGATGCCACAAACTCTATTTTATCTCCTTGAGGACTGGTCAAGAGCACTGATCTCTTGCGACACTGAATAACACCATCACATCCTGATAACCAATCCATTCCGAGGATCACATCGATGCCGTTAGTCTTTAGGACTATTAGATTGGCTAGGAATTCTATCCCAATAATATTCATTCTGACCCTTGGGCATAAGTGGCTCGCTTTCAATTCCATGCCCGGGGAGCTTACTAGTAACATTTGTTTCATAGGGCTCATTGGTAAATTATGTTTTGCAGCGAATTGCTCAGTAATGAATGAATGTGATGCTCCAGAATCAAATAAAACTGATGCAGGTTCAGAATTGACAAGGAACGTACCGAGCACAACGTCGGGAGCCTCTTCAGCTGTTTCTGCAGCCACATGATTCATCTTTCCGCGCACGCAGTTCTGTTGTCCTTTGTTGCCCAGTGGTGTCAAGTTGCTGTTGCGCGGCTGCTGCTGCTGAGGAGTCTGCCTTTGTCCACTGTTCCTCTGATTCTGAGGAGTTTGCGCATTATGCGTCGGACAGTTGTTAGCGTAATGACCCAATTCTCCACATTTGAAACAGCCGTTAGGTTGGACCGAAGGGACTGGATTGTTGGACCGCACGTGTGGACCTGTGGCATAGCCTGGACGGTACGGTTGCGGGTTGGAGTTGCGCTGAGTGTGCTGGTTGTAGCGTTGAGGCTGCTGTGGAGTTCTTTGATTCTGTTGGTTCCGCGGATATCCTCCACCTTGTCCTCCAAAGCTCGACTGAAATCCCTGGGGTGTGTTGTAGCGGGGACGGGTGTTGCTGCTGGATTGTCCCTGGGACTGAAGTTTTCGCTTATGTTCCCCAAGCTCCTTGCGCTTGCTCTCCAGACCAATGGCTTTGTCTAGTAGAGTCTGGAAGTTTGGGAAAATGTGACTATGCAGCTGATAGTTGAGCAGCCCTATCAAACCTTCCAAGAAGCGCTCCTGCCTCTTTGCGTCACTATCCACCTCATGGGGCGCGTAACGAGACAACTGAGTGAATTTATCCCGGTACTCACTGACAGTCATGCTACCTTGCTTCAGGTTCAGGAACTCCTTCGGCTTGAGCTACATTAGTCCTGCTGGGATATGGTGGCTGCGGAAGTTGGTTCTGAACTCCTCCCAGGTGATAGTGTTGGCATTGGCGTGGGCAGCAGTAAAAGCATCCCACCAATCAGCGGCTGCACCTTCCAGATGTCCTGCAGCATACAGGACCCTTTCACGGTCACTGCATTGTGTGATGTCCAGCTTCTTAGTGATGACCTTCAACCAATCATCAGCGTCCAAGGGGTCCACAGAGTGAGAAAAGGTAGGAGGGTGGTGGCTCATGAATTCTCTGTGTTTGTCTCTTGGTGGCGGGTTTTGCTGTGGTGCTTGCTGATTCTGCTGAGCTTGTATGTTCTGGATGGTGGCAGTGAGGTTCTGCAACACCTGCATCTGTTCTGCTAAGAATTGCTCCATTATTGGATTGAGCGGTGGTGGCAACCGACTCTGTTGGTTAACTGTGCGGGCACGCCTAGAGCTAGGGATATTCTGTCCCCCACCTGTCCTGGTGTTCACCATCTGACCGTTAGGGAATAAACCCAGGATAAGACAGGTGTACTAAATATAGGTAGATAGAAAATAATATCTTAACAAAATATGGATTTATAAGACTCCAACTGATATTAATGAATAGATTATATCAAGCAATTCTTATAGCACTCAAAGCAAACATTTGTTCTCAAGCATTCATCATTACATCGTCGTCCTCTCAAGTGAAAATGATTCTAACGAGAACTTTAAGAGGTACTAGCCTGAGAGCCTAAGTGCCTATTCCTCGGGGCGAGTTATGGAGCCGGGTTCGCCGCGACGAAGCTTCTTGCAGGGTGGTGACAATGCGGGGAAGCGTGGTTCATCCACCTGTGGGGGTGGTGGCGCTCTTTCCTCAAGTCGAGCTTCCAGTATGCGGATCTTTTCATAGGCCTTCAGTAGCTTGTCCTGAGTATCGTCTAGCTCAGTGATGACGCTTTCCAGCTCAGTGTTGAGAGCGGCGGTGACTTGAGCAAGAGTGTTGAGGCGGTCTTCGTCATCTTCACCCAGAGTAATCATAGTCTCTTCAGTTCCACTGAGGCGGCGAGGAAGGTGGCGATACTCCGTGTTCTGAAGCTCCTGACGGTAGGTGTGGCAGATGGACCACAGAGCTCTCCTGGCGGCACTGCTGACGGCGGCGTCGTAAGTAGCGTGGGGAGTGGCAGAGTCGTGTGCAGTGAGAGTCCTCAGGCCTCTGGCACTTTCCATCCTGATGTGGACGCGAGAGAGGTAGTAGTCGCCGAGCGCGGGGTCGGTGTAGTGGTGCGTGTGGTAGTGAGGTCTCACGCGGTTGCCCAACTTCTGTCACACCCGATTCTAGAAAGAACCAGATGCATCTCATATGTGCGCCAGGATCTCGTTCACACACATATGGTAGACGGAAAGTGTAATATATCAAAGACAATGCTCAAAGTAACTAAATAAAGTATTTAACAATATTACACTCCGTATAAAAGAGACACAAATGTCTTTAAACGATAAACCGTTATACCCTATACGAAGTCTTCAACAACTCCGTCTTCCACAGGCGATGACTGGTGAACGCAGGACCTAGAACTCCTCGTAGTCGTCAAAGATCTCCTCTTTAAAGTTCTCTTCTAAACAACAGGGGGCAATGGTGAGTACTCTTATGGTTGGTACTCAGCAAGTGGGGTGAAAATGCAAGGCTATCAAGGATAGGCTAAGGTTTGCAGCAGCGGTTGCTTTTAGTTGGTCAAGTATTTATTAACAAGCACCTATTAACTAGGGTTAAGTTTATACCATCCCACTTTAGCAAAATCATAACGGTACCATCAACCATAACATAAACCACGAACCACAATTTAATTAATCTTCAAGTTTAATTATCATGTGAGGGTCCAAGCCACTCTTAACCATGAGTACGGCTGTTATAACAGTTTTACACTCTGCAGAGGTTGTACACTTTACCCACAAATTGTGTTTTCCTGAGTCGCCCGGGTTTGCAAAGCCCTTAAACACTTCCGAGGTGAGTGGCGAGGGTACACTACGAAGCCTTTACAAAGACATGTCGAAAGCAAAGCAGCCCGCTAGAGTTTCAGTAGCGGCGTGGTCCATAAACCTCCCTAATGGTCAGCTCCTTAGCAAAGGCAGCTACCCCAAGAGGACCGGGCTATGAACCCTATCACCGACCCCCTCCTTGCCCTTTCGGTAAGGCCACCCGCAAACTACACATCTAATTATTTGGCTAAGGTCAGAGCCATATGACCTTGTGGTTGCACTGTTTTCTTGGGTGGTTCTCCATGTTCCCATTAAACAAAATTGATCTTGAACTTACGCGATGAAACCACAATATGAAATGTGATCAACAATGCCAAAAGAGTAAATCAATACCAATCCCAAAGTTTGCAACTAAGCGTAACTACCCAACAAAGTAGTAAACCTAGGTGTTTCAAGGTTTGGGGAAAAAGACTAGGTATGTCCTTAGCATAGGTAACCCATCAAGTTTATGCAAGTAACGTTGAAGTAAAGTGAATTATCATGCTGTTGTTGGGATCAAATAGAATATGCAGAGGGGGAAATCCACTTGCCTTCTTCAAACAGCTGATGATTCTCTTCCTCGTAAGCTTGCTCTTGATTTGGCTCGAACGTCACGTTGTCTACGCGATCACACAAACAAGCATACACAAACAAATAAGAAATAATACAACAAACAATACAAACAGAAAGCAAAAAGATACTAAAGTTGTAGTTCATGATGCAAGGATCGCGTGAGCGCAAGAATCGCTGAAATCAGAGTTGAAACGATGAAGATAGGGGTAAAACAGTGGTCTAGGGGCCTAACTGCGAGAGTTTTGAACTTCCAGGGGCTAAATCTAAAGAAATTAGGGGCTAAAACATAATTAAACCTTGAACAAAGGGTCGGGGTGCAAAACTAGAAGTTCTGGACGGTGGTTACTAAATCTAGAAAAGTCAAGGGTTGGGTCAGAAAGAGAAAGGGCTCAACTCTAATTATTTTCTACTGCTGGACTGCGGGTTGATTCCTGGAAAACCTAGGGGTCTTTCTGCGAATGTTACGGGGACGGCTAGGGTCGGGTGAATCTAATCCGTTAGATCAGAATCGTGCGGCAGTTCGGACGAATCGGCGGGATAAGGGTCGGGCGAATCGGCTGAGTAAGGAAAAGGTCGGGTAAATCGGCAGTGTAAAGTGAAGATCAATTCTGGCCATTAGATCTAGATCGAGCGGCAGAGGAAGGGTCGGCTCGACGGGGCGAAAAGGGTCGGGCGAAGCGGAGTTTTACTGGGCGTCGGCGGCAAGCGAGTGCGGCGGCGGACGGCCGGAGCTTCACCGAATCCGGTGTTCCGAGGCTCGATTCAAGCTGGATTTATGCCGGGGAGTGAGTGGGCGGTACGGTGAAGATGAGGGTGATCACGGGATGGTTGTGTGGCGGCTGTAAGCTGGCGGTCACGGCGGCGGGCGGAAAAAGGGGTCCGGCGAGAAATCGGGTTTGCGGCGGACAAAGAGACAGAGGGGAATCTGGTACGGCTTGATACTCACCAACTCGTGGAGCTTTGGCGAGAGTTGATGGCGGCGGAGAAACTGCAGATCGGCGAATCGACGAAAAATCGGCGACACAGGACGGCGGCATTTCTCCGATGTGCAACTTCCAGCGGCGTGCGACAATGTTGTGTAGAGGAAAAGATTTGAGCTTGGCTCTGGTTGCAAAGCGGGGCTTCGGCAGGATTTTATAGGGGCGGATCGGCCGGGAGTAGGGAGGCGGTGCTGCGGAGTCGATCAGGACTCGGGGTAAGAAGAAAGAAGGGGCGCGAATGACGGCGCGGGATCGATCCGGACTCTGGGTAAGGAAAGAAGAAAGAAGAAGAAGGCGCCGACAGGTGGGTCCTGGCTGTCGGTGGAAGAAAAAGTCGGGTGAGGGAATCGGCCACTGAGTTGGCCGCGGAAAAAGAAAAGAAGTAGAGGAAAAGAATTGGGCTGGCTGGAAGAAAGAATAGGAGAGGAAAAGAAATAAAGATGCATGCACAATTTTAATTTATGATTTTTTTTGTGAAAATACTTTTAGAAATTTTAACTCCTATATTTTTGGGTGTTACACAACAGAGGGAATATGTTGTGAGGAAAGGCTTGGAGAGCATACTCAGCATGCAACTTGATGCTGTCGAGGCCCGAAGCCAACTGGCATGGATGTTGGACCACATTGACGTTGAGACAATGACTTTGCGGGCTGGGAGAGGCAAGGAGCTGAAGTTTACTAAAGAGGTCGTGTGGCTTATTCTTGACCTTCCTAGTGCCGGCGCCACACCGCCAACCACTCACCCAGCTGGGAAATCCCACCAGGCTGCAAAGTTGAGACAGAGCATGAATTGGAGAACCAATCATTCAACATTGGAATGATGCAGGAATGTATCAAGTCTGGTCGTGCCGATGATCTGACCATGATGTGTTACTTTATTGTTATTTTCCACAGCTTGCTGTTTCCGCAGGGCAGATGGGACATCACCAACGACGATGTCATGCTTGCTCAGTTAGCTGTTGACATGGATAAGATTGACCGGTGCCAGCTTATCTACACGGACCTCTGTCATAGTGTTGAGAAGTGGCAAAAGAGGAACAAAGATAATCAGACTGCTACGATGTACGGATGGTGCATTGTTCTTCTCATAAGTACATCCTACACACATCTTTTTTGGTTACATCTATGATCGCATTGTGCTGATTCAGCTTTTTTTTTTGCAGCTATGGTATCTCGACTACTTGAACCATGTAGCGTGCCCCCCCAGAGAGGTTCAGCACCCTGCGTATCAAGTTCTGGACTAAGGAGAGGATACAGGAGCTGTCAGCGGCTGATCGGATCGGGCTGGGGGAATATGGAAAACTTGATGTGAGTACCCTGTCTTCTTTGCTGCGACATATAACTCCTCACTAACTGGATACATTCACATTTGATACGCGGGGTTACGAATCAGCACAATATTATGAATGATCTAGTGTTTTGTATGGTTTGATGATTTTGTAGGTCATATATTATGAATGTTCCTCCATGTGCTATATATCAAGTATCATCACAATGTTAGAATTGTCTGACCATTTTAATGTTGCCCATGTAGTTCTGTGATATGCTCCATAGATGGTTTTTGTGTCAAGGTTTATGACAAACCATAAATGTGTTCTATGGTACAAACTACACTCAAATATGACATTTCAGAATGTCATATTTGGGAGCACCGCTGTACTCCACTATGACCAAAAAGGTTTTGATTATATGATCTAGTGTTTTGTATGGTCTTGATGATTTTGTAGGTCATATATTATGAATGTTGCTCCATGTGCTATATGTCAAGTATCATCACAGTGTTAGAATTGTCGGAACATTTTAATGTTGCCCATGTAGTTCTGTGATATGCTCCATAGATGGTTTTTGTGTCAAGGTTTATGACAAACCATAAATGTGTTCTATGATACAACCTACACTCAAATATGACATTTCAGAATGTTACATTTGGAAGCACTGTTGTGCTCCCCTATGACCAAAAAGGTTTTGATTATATGATCTAGTATTTTGTATGGTTTGATGATTTTGTAGGTCATATATTATGAATGTTGCTCCATGTGCTATATGTCAAATATTATCACAATGTTAGAATAGTCTGGCCATTTTAATGTTACCCATGTAGTTCTATGATATGCTCAATAGATGGTTTTTTTTGTCAAGGTATATGACAAACCATAAATGTGTTCTATGTTACAACCTACACCCAAATATGACATTGAGCACTGATGTACTCCCATATGACCAAAAAACCTATGTCCGTAGCCCGTCTGACACATGTTATGTTGCTTCTGGGTCTGGTTCCTCTGGTGGTTCATTCTATGTCCCATGACTGAGCGATCTTTTGGCAGCGAAGATTTGCTCGTTACCTTTCCCAGACCGGCGGAAGTTCCTAGACCTATTCATAGAGTATGACACTGACATCCAAGAGCAGTCTGATAGGATTGCTAGGGCACACCGTGCAATTGTTGAGTGGCAGTTACATATAAAAGAAACTTTTGGTGATATGATCGACGAGCTCATCCGTGTGCACCGTTATGAGAAGGGCGCTCCTCAAGATCCAGCTCAGGACTGCCCCGTCCAGAGCCACCACCATGACGAAGGTATGCCCAAGCTCTCCCATATGACTGCCTTTCATATCATATATGACCATTCACTGTCACATCAAGTCTGATTGAAAGTTCATTGTATATTCTTCTTTTTGCAGTGAATTCACCTGAAGATGTCAATACGGATGGGGACCCCGACAAAATGGCACATGATCAGGGGGCGACAATGAGCATGGTGTGGGAGGTATGATCCAGGGAGGGTTGTATGTTTATATGTCTTGGGTAACACAAAAGGATTTTATTATATGTCATATGCAGTAATTGATATTGGTGACTCCCTTATGACCAAAAGGATTTTGATTATATGATCTAGTGTTTTGTATGGTTTGATTATTTTGTAGGCCATCTATTATGAATGTTGCTCCATGTGTTACATGTCAAGTATTACCACAGTTGTTAGAATTGTCTGTCCATTTAATGTTGCTCATGTAGTTTTGTGCTATGCTCCATAGATGGTTTCTGTGACAAGGTTTATGACAAACCATGCATTGGTTCTATGATACAACATACACTCAAATATGACATTTCAGAATGTTTGGGAGCCCTGCTTTTACCCATTTAGATTTTTGGTTTCCTTTCTTGCTGTTAACAATTTTGGATTTCATAAATGGTTTCTAACTTATCACCAAAGGATATTTGATTATACGATCTGGAGGTGCTTTTTGTAGTGATTGCTGATTTTTGTAGGCCATCATATAAATGTTGCTCATGTTGTACATGACTAGTTTTATGGATTGCCCATTTGTTTTATCAAAGTGTTCGAATGGCCTGCCTATTTTAATGTTGCCCTCTTAGTTCGCGTGCTGTTTCATACATGATTTTACGACAAGGTTTATGACAAACCATATATTGAACTATGACAATAATTTATGACATGTATTTATTACAATCCATGCTGCTTCAGAACCATTGTATGAATGTATGGTTCTATGACACAACCTATACTCAAATATTCCATTTTCATAATTTTTGGGACTCCCTGCTTATGTATGACCATACACTGTCACATCAAGTCTGATTGACAGTTCACTCTATATTTTTCTTTTTGCAGTGAATTTACATGAAGATGTCAATACGGATGGGGTCCGCGATCAGGGGAGCGTCAATGGGGACAGTGTGGGAGGTATGAGACACACTTTTCGCCATGCACGCTTTTTTTTACATGCAGCTTATACTATTGCTGTTTGACATGATATTCCAGGGGGGGTGTTTGTTTATATGACTTGAGTAACACAATTTCTCTGTTGGTAGATACTGTTTGCGTTTCACCATGGCCGACGCTGGGATTGCCTGATGATCAGTTGTCCGACACTCAATTCGCTAGGCGCATAGATCACTTGGTTGGAGATCAGGTTGGGAGGGACGGTTTTGATGATGCCAAAACCTGTGCTGGCCCAGCGGATGGTACAGTTCAAGACCAGGAGAAAGATGGGTCACTGGGATGCCCTCGTTAGAGTGAGTCGCCACCACATGGTATTTTCATATGTATTATATGACACGTGATAATGTTATGTTTGACTCTTATTCATCCATGAGGGGAGGATGACCATGCAGAGATTAATGATAGGGACCAGCCTTTTATCGACAGCTCTGCTGACACTAAAAGTCGTAAGTTCAGCTACCGCTACTACCGTTATGTATCCCCATTTTCTCCTGCACATTTCTCACACAATTACAATACCTGCAGCCTCACAATGGATGAACCTTCAACAGTCTGACCATTCAAGAAGCTCCAACTCGATGTTCCATGGCCCCATTGAGAAGGGAGCTTCCGGACGTAGCATTTCTGGTGAGCCATTGTATGACCAGACACCATTCGTCCCTGCGACCGGTGCTGACGATGGAGCTTCTGAACTGCAGAAAAGCAAGGTAAATGTGTTCCCTATGACCATGACTTAGATGTTATATGAAACAACATATTCTGATAAAATAGACAACCCGGATGCGAGTTTTTGTTCCCAATGACCACTGCAGGAGCTTCCATCTGTGAATCCAGCCTAGGCAATCTTGTTTTTGTTGTGTCATTGCAAAAGGAAAAGGTCATGTCCCAGCCGAAGGTAGTCGGAACATCGGGATCATGACTTAGATGTTATATGAAACAACATATTCTGATAAAATAGACACCTCGGATGTGAGTGAATCATATTTTTTTTCCACAGCAGGAGGCTTCCATCTGTGAATCCAGCCAAGGCAATGTGTCATTTGCAAAAGGAAAAGGTCATGTCACAGCCGAAGGTAGTCGTAACACCGGGGTCATGTGTTCCCGATATGATGACAGATGAGTTGGAACCATGCGGGCGCCTCCGTGCCATCCTGACCGCACCTGATTCCCCACTCGAAAGGCAGGCATTCCTTACCGTATTTCATTTTGTTTTGGAATACTCGCCATCATTTGAGGGCGATTCTTATGCTAATGCCGAGACAATTTGCATTTACTACACAGCGTGCCTGTGATGAATTACGGAGGTGGTTTAGCGTATGGGAAGGATATCATGAAGTCGTTCCGTGATGGCCTAGAGCTTGAGGATATGTTTGTTGACTTTGCCAATGAATGCATCATCCATGATGACATACATATTTATTCATTGTCGGAAGGGTCCTGTGTCTTCATCGGCACGTTCGCCATGGTTTGTTTTCTTTGATCATTATTTGCCATACTTGTTCTTTGATCATTATTTGCCACTGCTATGTAAACATCTCACTTCTCCACTTTAATGCAGAGGCTTCTCAACGCCGAACATCTCATGCACCTGGACCAGGCTGCCCCTCCATTCGAATCCGATCCGCTGGTGGATGTACTTAACACAATGCTGCCATTGACCGAGGCCATGAAGAACACACAGTTGGTATGAATCTAGATCATAGCGGAACACTTTTTTCTTGCGCTGATGTGTTTATAGCAGAACACTCAGCTTGTTTTCGTTGATGATTGCTGGTGTTTATGCATACTTAATTGAACATATATGACACGCATATGTCCCATCATAAAAAGTTATGGTAATGCCTATAACTATCTTTTTTACATGCATACGTGTATAGTAGTTGCTACATACCAGTAACTGCACAGGTATATGACGTTGTTGTAGCGGTCATATGACTGCTTATGCATGAGGTTATGACTTTTTTTTTGAACCATTCAATGTCGTTTTATCTCCCGCGAGCTCCCAAACCTGATGTCTGTGGTTCTTTTTCTACAGATCTGCCTCCCATTGCTTCACCATAACCACTGGGTCCTGTATGTGGTTAATAGAGTCACGCAACTTGTGCATATCATGGACTCTAACCTGTACGACACTGAGATGGGCGGGACAACATGGAAAGACTTCCACCACCAAACAGTGTCTATCTGCGGGAAGTCATTCACGTTGAACAAGCTCATCATCAACCGACTGACTACAACATTGCATAGGGCCCGCCGAAAGTGTGGGTTCCCCAAGTTTGGCAACTGGTCATATAAATTTGAGCATGAGGCTCCTTCAATGGAGTACGGCTCCAACAACTGTGGCTTTTACATTATCAAATATCTTCAGGCATTTGAGGCCAGACGTGGACTAGTCGACTGTGTCATAGATCGGGTAATGTACTGTCTCCATTGCTAAGATTTTGACCTTTTTTGCATTTTTGCGGAGTGCTGATTTATCAAGTTTTGGATTCAAGAAGGAAATGATCTGCGTGCGGAAGTCCTCGAATACTTGACTTTCCATGAATGCAATGAAATCCAGACTCTACCGGATGATGTTGCCAGGTGTCGTCCTTGAGATGGTTGAGAGGGGCATAGTCGGTAGGAAGACTAGAGAAGCAAAAAACTTGTTTGTCATGTTTGTTCAGAAATCAGAATATGCGGAGGCTGCTGATCATGAGCCTTTTGGTCATGTTTCATTTTGTTGTGGTGGATGTACAAATCAGATACTTAGCAAATGTGCTGATCATGAGCACGTTCGTTGCGGTGGTTGTACATTTTGGATGTGATGTTGTTGTAATTTTGGGGGTGATGATTAGCTGGTTGCCGCCCCATTAGGACAACGTATGAGAGACTCTGTGTACGCCTATGACAGTATGACTAGCTTTTTAGTCAGTGAATATGCTGATATATGATATCATGATGGCTAGGAAATGAATTGTGTTACGAACATGTGTACCTGTGTTATGTGACATCATGGCTTCCTGTAAGTTTATCTTAGAAGTGATCTCTATGCTCATCTATGACATCATGAAATATTGTCTATGTGCACCAAGTGATGTATATATGCTAACCTATAATTATTGTCTCAGAAATTTTTTTAGTCAGGTGACTTTGTGAGAATTTGTGTTAGATTATGACAGTATGAATAGCTTTTTAGTCAGGTGAATATGCTGACATATGATATCGTGATTGCTGCGAAATGCATTGTGTTGTGAACATGCGTGCCTATGTTATGCGACCCTCATGGCTTCTTGTAAGTTTATCTTAGAAGTGATGTCTATGCTCATATATGACATCATGAAATATTCTCTATGTGCACCAAGTGATGTATATGTAACCTATGATTATTGTTTCAGAAGTCTTTTTAGTCGGGTGACTTTTGTGAGACTTTGTGTTAGATTATGACAGTATGAATAGCTTTTTAGTCGGGTGAATATGTTGATATATGATATCATGATTGATGGCAAATGCATTGTGTTATGAACATGTGTGCCTGTGTCATATGACATCATGGCTTAGGGTTTACGGTTTAGGGGTTTGGGGTTTAGAGTTTATGGTTTAGGTTTTAGGGTTTAGGGTTCTAGGGTTTATGTGTTTATGCATTTAAGGGTTTAGGGTTTAGGGTTTAGGGGTTTAGGGTTTAGGGTTTAAGGGGTTTAGGGTTTGGGGTTTGGGGTTTGCGGTTTAGGGTTTAGGGTTTAGGGTTTTAGGGCTTAGGGTTTAGGTTTAGGGGTTTAGGGTTTTAGGGTTTAGGATTTAGGGGTTGAGGGTTTAGGGTTTAGGAGTTTGGGGATTGGGGTTTGGGGTTTGGGGTTTAGGGTTTAGGGTTTAGGGTTTTAGGGTTTAGGGTTTTAGGGTTTAGAGTGTCGGGTTTGGGGTTTAGGGTTTAGGGTTCAGGGGTTTAGGGTTTTAGGGTTTAGGGTTTTAGGGTTTGGGGTTTTGGGGTTTAGGGTGTTAGGATTTAGGGTTTAAGGTTTAGGGTTTTTAGGGTTTAGGGTCTAGGGTTTAGGGTTTAGGTTTTAGGGTCTATGTCATATGACATCATGCCTTATCTATGACATGCTTGCTTAGGGTTTAGGGTTTAGGGTTTAGGGTTACGGGTTTAGGGTTTATGTAGGTGCTTATCTATGACATCATGTAATATTGTCTCATATGTCCCTGTTTATCTATTACATCATGTAATATTGTCTATGTGCAGAAAGTGATGTATATGCTAACCTATGATTATTGTTTCAGAAGTTTTTTTAAAAATGTAAATGTTTAAAAAAAATTGGCCTTTCAGTGATGTATATGCTATCCTATGAGATGCTATTTCGCTTGTGACAGTATGACCAACTTACTCATGTGCATATGCCATCGAATATATTAACTTCTTTGACAAAAAATACCAGATGTTTTTGAGTGTATGAAGTGTTTAACAGGGACAGCTCACAAAAATACCAAACTCTATGACATTGGGCGCACTGGGTGTCACTCTCAAAAAGTATCAAACTCTATGACCAAAAATACCAAACTCTCATGCACAACAAGCATTCCAAATCCAGTTAAACCACCAACAAGATCTTTTTAGTCCGCTTCAACATGGTGATATGCTAGTCCGATTGTGACAGTATGACCAGCTTACTCAGGTGGATATGCCATCAAAAATATTAACCTCTATGACAAAAAGTACCAGATCTTTTTGAGTGGATGAAGTGTTTAACAGGGACAGCTCACAAAAATATCTAACTCTATGACATTGGACGCACCGGGTGTCACCCTCAAAAAGTATCAAACTCTATGACCAAAAATACCAAACTCTCGTGAACTACAAGCAATCCAAATCCAGTTAAGCCACCAACAAGATCTTTTATTGGGCCATGTTTTATCCATTTAACTTTAGTCACCTACTGCTGCTGCTGTTCATTTGCTGCTAGCAGCTGGCCTCGTAGGAAGGAGGACGAGATCTTGTTCTTGGCGCCTTTTGGTCTGCCCGGCCCACGACGAACTGGTGATGTAGTGGAGCAGGCGCCTGAGCCATCTTCCAAGGCTAACCTCTTAGCAGCGTTGAAATCTCCCATTTCTAGGCTCTTTGTTGTTGTATTCTTGTTCTTTGACCCTGGTGGACGTCCTCTTTTCCTTCCGGACGACATCTTCTCCAGACGTTCTTGGTTGTATGGTACAAGCGGACAAGTCCGGATGTCATGCCCCTTCATGCCGCATGTGTCGCACTTTTGGTTTCCGACCTTTGGTCCAACATGTGCACTCCCAGGTCTTGCACTCACATGTGAATGATCCCGATTCTTGATCAACATGTACCTTGAATTGGTGCTGCCCCCAGACAATCTGTGATGTTGTATTGCTGTGTTGGACGAGCCAGTCATGTGGACCCCCCTCCTCGTCGTGCAACGCCTTGTAGCTTGTTGCAAACCTCAACATCTTCTCAAACCTATCGAAGACAACTTTGGTGTAGACCATTGCTGCACGGACCTCAAAGCCCCATTTCCCATGCGTTTCCGTGCTGGTCTGTTCAGGAATAGAAACTCCAGTTTTGCATCATAGAAGTTAACAGAAAAAAGCATAGAAATTACAGTTTTGCATCGCAGAAGTTAACAGAAAATAGTTTTGCAAGAATTTTAAAAGCAGCACTAGAACATACCGTGTTATGATATGTAGCAGAGGCCTCTGACATCATCTCATGGTGTAGGTACTTCGCCATTTGTTTTGCAAACTCGTGCATAGGAGTGGATGGACCAACGTGTGCATTTTTCACAACGAAATTCACACTCTCACCACGCTGCGTGGTGACCAGTGTTCCACAATATAGCAGTTACAGGTATGCTGGAGCCCACTGCTTGCGGGTCTCATACAGGGACTGCATGGCTGGGTCGTCATTAAGATCAAACTCCCCAAGCATCCATGACCACGCCTGTCCAAACTCTTGGACTGTCAGTGGATGATTTATCACTGAATGGAATATGTCCTTGAAGTCTCTCTTCTCCAGCCGTGCATACAACTCTTTGAGAAGTGGCATAAACTTGATCATGACATGCCATCTGCATAAACGGTGGATTGTATTGAGGAACACCCTCTTTATAGCTTCAGGCATTGTCGGGTCCTGGTCTGTTGGTGACAAAAAATAAGGAGTCATTGGTCGGCAAACACATTAAAATCTTCAAACATGAGAATCATCCAAAGAGCAAGGAATATAGCATATAGAATTGTTGACGCCAGATTTTGAGACGTGTTGAATCGGCGTCAGGAGGAGAGGTTGGCCGATGCGGCAGATCTAAAGGCTACAGTAAAGAATCGGCCGATTGAGGTAACAGTTGGAAATCGGCCGATTGGTGATACATCTTGCGCCAACAGATTGGAGCCACAACAGAGGATCCTGGTCAAAAGTGGCCTAATGTTGGTCAACAGAGCGATGCTGATTGGATTAGGAGACGGCGGCGGAAGATTCTGCAGGAGTCCGTTTCCTTTTTAAAAGATATTATAGATATAGTAGTATTCCTGTTTGAAATAAGGTTGTAACAAGTCGTAATCGACCAGGAGTCCTGGTTTTAGGGTATAAATAGGAGTCGCCAGGGCTTTGCAAAAATCAACATATCAATCAACAAAAACACTTCTACTTTTTCCCAGCACTTTACTTTCAAGTTGGCGACTTCGCCAATACTTTTTCTTCTTTCACGAGTTCGTACGGATTGGCAGGGCTGCATCAACTTGATCTCCGGCCAATTGGTAGGTTCCGCTTATCGAGTAACATCCGAGCTTTAACTACGGGCGCATCGCTGTGGTTTCGTTTGGATTTATTCACCAGTTATCGATATTTACTACGGCTTGTTGTCTTCAAGGTTGGCCTTTTCGGTGTTCGTTTCAATCGGCCAGTAACGATGTCCTTGATGGTTGGAGCGTGAAAGCCGATGAGTGGATATGGCGTATATGGATGATTGTTCTCTATCGGCCTGCCGCTTCGGCTCCACATCGGAGGGACTTGGCTTTCAGACTAAGAAGATAAATATAAGTTAACGGTAAGATGGTAGTATGGAAAGAGACAGCATTGAAATCGGCTGGGAGAAAGGACATACCGCTGCTCTTGGGTCGATGTTTTCGGGGTCCAGAATGTTGCAATATGTTGATGGGGATTTGCAGAAGAGGTATTGCTTCCATTCTGCCCACCATAGTTTAAATTGCTGAACGCAAAAGGGGCCACTGTCCAATTGTTCAGATCAATGGTGCTAGAATCTGGCACTAAGTTGCACAGCCGATTGTAGTCAAGACTCTTGGTCAGTTCATCTCTGAATTTTGCTTGACCGGCAAAGTAGACCCGAATCGGCAGTTGACCAAAGCCCAGTTGCCTTGCTGCAGCCGATGGATTATAGAACTCATATGTGGGAGAGTCCTTTCCAGAGAAGAAGTAGGCCGGCAAAATCCCTGGCTTAATCAGGGTATCCATAAGTTCCCTATCAAAAGTATGAGTGGACGAGTCGTAGCAGACGGGAAGTTCGAAAATCGGCTCTACTGTCCGATATGGATACCAACTGACAGTCTCTTTACTGAAGCCGTTGTAGAAGCATATGAAGTATTCGGCCGTTCGGGCAGCAGTGAATTGACAGCCAGGGAAGGCCGATGCCGCTTCTCCAAAAGATCTGCAGCGTCGTCGGACGGTTGGATTTTCCTCTGACTCAATGTTGGGGAAAGTTTTGGTCTCTATTCATTGCTGAGACACCTTGCTCATATATAGGTTGAGCCAGAGAGTGATGAACCACCAGGGACCGCCAGGGTTCCCAATCGGCTCCCCTTTTGACAGCTTAGTGCCGATTTGGTGCATCATGTGGTAGGCCGATCCCAACAGATGCTTTCCAAGGGGAACGGCCGATCCTAGTGACAGAGCTTCTGCCAAGGCTTGGGTGTTAGAAGAAGGGCCAACTGCTCTGCCATAGAAAAAATATTTCTCCAGCCACATCATCAGGAACACAATATGCTCTCTCTCTGAAACTGTCCCAGTCCTCATATTTTTGCTGATGTACCCCTTCCATCTGCCGATTCCTTTGGTTTCTAGCCGATGTGATGGCTTAATCAGATAGTCAAAGGGGGTATCAGAGGTGGAGATGTCAAGACCGGTCCACAACAGGACATCGGCCAAAGTTGGAGTCATGGGTCCATGTCCAAAAAGGAACGCATTGAGTGCGTCGGACCAGAAGTAAGAAGCTGCTATGACCAAGGGCTCGTTTTTCTCCATCTGGGACAGAGAGAGGTCTATGCATTGGCCGATTTTCAGTTCATCCCACTGAACTTTCCTAGACCTGGCTACTCTATGGTACCATTCTCTCCAGCCAGGAGTCTCATTCGGCCAGGACCTAAAGCCACCTGCCCACTGATCTAAATCTATGTGTTGACGCCAGATTTTGACACGTGTTGAATCGGCGTCAGGAGGAGAGGTTGGCCGATGCGGCAGATCTAAAGGCTACAGTAAAGAATCGGCCGATTGAGGTAACTGTTGGAAATCGGCCAATTGGTGATACAGCTTGCGCCAACAGATTGGAACCACAACAGAGGATCCCGGTCAAAAGTGGCCTGATGTTGGTCAACAGAGTGATGCTGATTGGATTAGGAGACGGTGGCGGAAGATTCTGCAGGAGTCCGTTTCCTTTTTAAAAGATATTATAGATATAGTAGTATTCCTGTTTGAAATAAGGTTGTAACAAGTCATAATCGACCAGGAGTCCTGGTTTTAGGGTATAAATAGGAGTCGCCAGGGCTTTGCAAAAATCAACATATCAATCAACAAAAACACTTCTACTTTTTCCCAGCACTTTACTTTCAAGTTGGCGACTTCGCCAATACTTTTTCTTCTTTCACGAGTTCGTACGGATTGGCAGGGCTGCATCAACTTGATCTCCGGCCAATTGGTAGGTTCCGCTTATCAAGTAACATCCAAGCTTTAACTATGGGCGTATCGCTGTGGTTTCGTTTGGATTTATTCAACAGTTATCGATATTTACTAGAATTATAGGTTTTACCTGTTGTTCTAGTATTATCACCAGTTATGCAGCTTGAAATTGGAGTTATCGGCTTTATCATCGCTTTTCCTCGATTTATTGTCATACAGCCGATTAGATCTATTTCAAGTGTTGCATCTGTAATAATTGTTTAAGTCACTCCAGTAGTCTTCTTTGCAATTATTACGCAATTATCGGCTGATCCATAGCCGATCATGTTCATAGCAAAACGGCCGATTCGCCGACACGCTCTTAGGGACAGATCGGAACCCCAGCCGATCGGAGCGCCCTGAATTTAATACTATTATTTCCTTGTCAATCAACAGGTCAGATTGACTGGCACGCCACGCGAACCGCACCAGGGCAAATAACCCGAACAGGAGCTAAGCAGATTCTCCCGGGTCGTGTGTCCGACGCTGAAGACCATCGGCCGATTCCTAGCCGATTTTAGTGCCAACAAGAATATAACATTGGTATATATGATAATTAAGACCAGTCATAGAACACCTAAAACATAGTAGACAACAAATTATTCAGTCACACAGCACATCAATCTCATGCAACATTGGTATATATGACAAATAAGAGCAGTCATAGACACCTAAAACATAGTAGACAGCAAATTATTCAGTCACACAACACATCAATCTCATGAAACATTGGTATATATGACAAGTAAGAGCAGTCATAGAACACCTAAAACATAGTAGACAACAAATTATTCAGTCACTCAACACATCAATCTCATGTAACATTGGTATATATGACAAGTAAGAGCAGTCAAAGAACACCTAAAACATAGTAGACAAAAAATTATTCAGTCACACAACACATCAATCTCATGCAACATTGGTATATATGACAAGTAAGAACAGTCATAGAACACCTAAAATATTATCATAGGATTACTTGTGCACATAGGATTTGGGGAAGTGTAGGGAATATGACACAAACCTGTGAGGATCACCCTTGGCTCCGCCCCACCCATGCATCTCTTGAAGGTAGAGAAAACCCATTCAAATGTGTCTGTGGTCTCGTCGCCAATCAGCGCGAATGCAAAGACAATGTTCTTCATATGGTTGTTGCCGCCGACAAACATTGCGAGAGGCTTGTCGTATCGATTGGTGCGGTGCGTAGTGTCGAAGGTGAAGACATCACTGAAGTCAGCGTAGTGACCCTGCTGATTGGCGTGGGACCAAAGAATGGTCCGGATCTTGCCCTCCTTGCCGAGTAGGTAGTCGTAGAAAAACTGGGGGTTCACATCCTTGCATTGGCCAAAGAACTCTACCAGCTTTGCTATGTCATTGGCTTGGTTCTCGCGAACACGGTCTGCTCGCCTATAGAAAAATATTCAGTCAAACAACACATCAATCTCATGCAACATTTGGTATATATGACAAGTAAGAACAATCATAGAACACATAAAACATAGTACACAACAAATTATTCAATCACACAACACATCAATCTCATGCAACATTGGTATATATGACAAGTAAGAACAGTCATAGAACACCTAAAACATAGTACACAGCAAATATCCAATCACACAACACTTCAATCTCATGCAACATTGGTGTAGATGACAAGTAAGAAGAATCATAGAACACCTAAATCATAGTAGACAACAAATTATGCAGTCTCACAACACTTCAATCTCATGCAACATTGGTATATATCACAAGTAAGAACAGTCATAGAACACCTAAAATATAGTAGACAGCAAATTATTCAGTCACACAACACATCAATCTAATGCAATATTGTTATATATGACAAGTAAGAACAGTCATAGAATACCTAAAACATAGTAGACAAAAAATTATCCATTCACACAACACAACAATCTCATGCAATATTGGTATAAATGACAAATAAGAACAGTCATAGAATATCTAAAACATAGTAGACAAAAAATTATCCAGTCACACAACACATCAATATCATGAAACGTTGGTATATATGACAAGTAAAAACAGTCATTGAACACCTAAAACATAGTAGACATCAAATTATTCAATCACACAACACAACAATCTCATTCAATATTGTTATATATGACAAGTAAGAACAGTCATAGAACACCTAAATATAGTAGACAGCAAATTATTCAGTCACACAACACTTAATTCTCATGCTACAGTGGTATATATTGCAAGTAAGAACAATCAACGAACACCTAAAACAATGTCATAGAAGTGACGAAGTGACTTACATATTCTCAACGTCCCGTTTAGGGAATGGCATGTTTTCTGGCCCTCCATGCATATTTTCCATAAAGTCTATGATGGGGGATTGGGGAACATGGGCGTCATGAAGCTGGTTGATGAATTCTTTGTAGCTGGTCCCGCCTCTTTGCTGAATAACACTGTTTTGCTGCTTGCTTTGTCAGCAGCGGGTGGTTATGCGATGGCTCGAACAGCTCAATTGTGACTGATGTAACCTTTTTGTCAGGGCCCAAATGCTTCCTTAGTTTAAGACCAGCCTTGCAGCCACCTCTCTTTGAACACCTGTTGCGGTCCTTGGAGTCTCGATCGTTGCCGGCTGTGCACGCACCCTCCCTGGTGCAAACCAACCACTTGCTGTAGGGCTTCTCACAGTAAATCTTGCAGCCAAAACCCGCCTCTTCGGCATACACATAGTAGAAGTAGTATGCATGGTCAACAGAAGCGAATGTCATATCGACTCGTGGTACAATCTCTGGACGTATGTCAGCAGCCTAAAACATAGTAGACAGCAGATTATTCAGTCTCACAATACATAAATCTCATGCAGCATTGTTATATATGACAAGTAAGAACAGTCATAGAAAACATAAAACAAAGTAGACAGCAAATTATACAGTCACACAACACTTCAATCTCATACAACATTGGTGTATATGATAAGTCACAACAGTCATAGAACCCCCAAAACATAGTAGACAACAAATTATACAGTCACACAACACTTCAATCTCATGCAACATTGTTATATATGACAAGTAAGAACATTGTCAGCAGCGGGTGGTTATGCGATGGCTTGAACAACTCAATTGTGACTGATGTAACCTTGTTGTCAGGGCCCAAATGCTTCCTTAGTTTAAGACCAGCCTTGCAGCCACCTCTCTTTGAACACCTGTTGCGGTCCTTGGAGTCTGGATCGTTGCCGGCTGTGTACGCACCCTCCCTGGTGCAAACCAACCACTTGCTGTAGGGCTTCTCACGGTAAATCTTGCAGCCAAAACCCGCCTCTTCGGCATACACAGAGTAGAAGTAGTATGCATGGTCAACAGAAGCGAATGTCATATCAACTCGTGGTACAATCTCTGGACTTATGTCAACAACCTAAAACATAGTAGACAAACGATTATTCAGTCTCACAATAAATAAATCTCATGCAGCATTGTTATATATGACAAGTAAGAACAGTCATAGAACACCTAAAACATAGTAGACAATAAATTATACAGTCACACAACACTCCAATCCCATGCAACATTGGTATATATGACAAGTAAGAATAGTCATAGAAGTCCTAAAACATAGTAGATAGCAAATTATAGAGTCACACAACACTTCAATCTCATGCAACATTGGTGTATATGACAATTCACAACAGTCATAGAACACCCAAAACATAGTAGACAACAAATTATACAGTCACACAACACTTCAATCTCATGCAACATTGTTATATATGACAAGTAAGAACAGTCATAGAACACCTAAAATATAGTAGGCAACAAATTATACACTCACACAACACTTCAATCTCATGCAACATTGGTGTATATGACAAGTCACAACAGTCATAGAACACCCAAAACATAGTAGACAACAAATTATCTAGTCACACAACACATCAATATCATGAAACGTTGGTATATATGACAAGTAAGAACAGTCATAGAACACCAAAAACATAGCATACAGCAAATTATTCAATCACACAACACATCAATCTCATTCAATATGGTTATATATGACAAGTAAGAACAGTCATAGAACACCTAAAACATAGTAGACAGCAAATATCTAGTCACACAACACTTCAATTCTGATGCAACATTGGTGTACATGACAAGTAAGAACAGTCATAGAACACCTAAAACATAGTAAACAACAAATTATTCAGTCTCACAACACTTCAATCTCATGCAATATTGGTATATATGACTAGTAAGAATAGTCATAGAATACCTAAACATAGTAGACAGCAAATTATTCAGTCACACAACACTTCAAACTCATGCTACAGTGGTATATATTGCAAGTAAGAACAATCATATAACACCTAAAACAATGTCATAGAAGTGACGAAGTGACTTACATATTCTCAAGGTGCCGCTTAGGGAATGGCATGTTTTCTGGCCCTCCATGCATATTTTCCATGAAGTCTATGATGGAGGATTGGGGAACATGGGCGTCATGAAGCTGGTTGATGAATTCTTTGTAGCTGGGGTCCCGCCTCTTTGCTGAATAACACTGTTTTGCTGCTTGCTTTGTCAGCAGCGGGTGGTTATGCGATGGCTCGAATAGCTCAATTGTGACTGATGTAACCTTTTTGTCAGGGCCCAAATGCTTCCGCAGTTTAAGACCAGCCTTGCAGCCACCTCTCTTTGAACACCTGTTGCGGTCCTTGGAGTCAGGATCGTTGCCGACTGTGCACGCACCCTCCCTGGTGCAAACCAACCACTTGCTGTAGGGCTTCTCACGGTAAATCTTGCAGCCAAAACGCGCCTCTTCGGCATACACAGAGTAGAAGTAGTATGCATGGTCAACAGAAGCGAATGTCATATCGACTCGTGGTACAATCTCTGGACGTATGTGAGCAGCTAAAACATAGTAGACAGCAGATTATTCAGTCTCACAGTACATAAATCTCATGCAACATTGTTATATATGACAAGTAAGAACAGTCATAGAACACCTAAAACATAGTAGACAATAAATTATACAGTCACACAACACTCCAATCTCATGCAACATTGGTATATATGACAAGTAAGAACAGTCATAGAAAACCTACAACATAGTAGATAGCAAATTATAAAGTCACACAACACTTCAATCTCATGCAGCATTGTTATATATGACAAGTAAGAACAGTCATAGAACACCTAAAACATAGTAGACAGCAAATTATACAGTCACACAACACTTCAATCTCATACAACATTGGTGTATATGATAAGTCACAACAGTCATAGAACACCCAAAACATAGTAGACAACAAATTATACAGTCACACAACACTTCAATCTCATGCAACATTGTTATATATGACAAGTAAGAACATTGTCAGCAGCGGGTGGTTATGCGATGGCTTGAACAACTCAATTGTGACTGATGTAACCTTGTTGTCAGGGCCCAAATGCTTCCTTAGTTTAAGACCAGCCTTGCAGCCACCTCTCTTTGAACACCTGTTGCGGTCCTTGGAGTCTGGATCGTTGCCGGCTGTGTACGCACCCTCCCTGGTGCAAACCAACCACTTGCTGTAGGGCTTCTCACGGTAAATCTTGCAGCCAAAACCCGCCTCTTCGGCATACACAGAGTAGAAGTAGTATGCATGGTCAACAGAAGCGAATGTCATATCAACTCGTGGTACAATCTCTGGACTTATGTCAACAACCTAAAACATAGTAGACAAACGATTATTCAGTCTCACAATAAATAAATCTCATGCAGCATTGTTATATATGACAAGTAAGAACAGTCATAGAACACCTAAAACATAGTAGACAATAAATTATACAGTCACACAACACTCCAATCCCATGCAACATTGGTATATATGACAAGTAAGAATAGTCATAGAACACCTAAAACATAGTAGATAGCAAATTATAGAGTCACACAACACTTCAATCTCATGCAACATTGGTGTATATGACAATTCACAACAGTCATAGAACACCCAAAACATAGTAGAAAACAAATTATACAGTCACACAACACTTCAATCTCATGCAACATTGTTATATATGACAAGTAAGAACAGTCATAGAACACCTAAAATATAGTAGGCAACAAATTATACACTCACACAACACTTCAATCTCATGCAACATTGGTGTATATGACAAGTCACAACAATCATAGAACACCCAAAACATAGTAGACAACAAATTATCTAGTCACACAACACATCAATATCATGAAACGTTGGTATATATGACAAGTAAGAACAGTCATAGAACACCAAAAACATAGCATACAGCAAATTATTCAATCACACAACACATCAATCTCATTCAATATGGTTATATATGACAAGTAAGAACAGTCATAGAACACCTAAAACATAGTAGACAGCAAATATCTAGTCACACAACACTTCAATTCTGATGCAACATTGGTGTACATGACAAGTAAGAACAGTCATAGAACACCTAAAACATAGTAAACAGCAAATTATTCAGTCTCACAACACTTCAATCTCATGCAATATTGGTATATATGACTAGTAAGAACAGTCATAGAACACCTAAACATAGTAGACAGCAAATTATTCAGTCACACAACACTTCAAACTCATGCTACAGTGGTATATATTGCAAGTAAGAACAATCATATAACACCTAAAATAATGTCATAGAAGTGACGAAGTGACTTACATATTCTCAAGGTGCCGCTTAGGGAATGGCATGTTTTCTGGCCCTCCATGCATATTTTCCATGAAGTCTATGATGGAGGATTGGGGAACATGGGCGTCATGAAGCTGGTTGATGAATTCTTTGTAGCTGGGGTCCCGCCTCTTTGCTGAATAACACTGTTTTGCTGCTTGCTTTGTCAGCAGCGGGTGGTTATGCGATGGCTCGAATAGCTCAATTGTGACTGATGTAACCTTTTTGTCAGGGCCCAAATGCTTCCGTAGTTTAAGACCAGCCTTGCAGCCACCTCTCTTTGAACACCTGTTGCGGTCCTTGGAGTCAGGATCGTTGCCGACTGTGCACGCACCCTCCCTGGTGCAAACCAACCACTTGCTGTAGGGCTTCTCACGGTAAATCTTGCAGCCAAAACGCGCCTCTTCGGCATACACAGAGTAGAAGTAGTATGCATGGTCAACAGAAGCGAATGTCATATCGACTCGTGGTACAATCTCTGGACGTATGTGAGCAGCCTAAAACATAGTAGACAGCAGATTATTCAGTCTCACAATACATAAATCTCATGCAACATTGTTATATATGACAAGTCAGAACAGTCATAGAACACCTAAAACATAGTAGACAATAAATTATACAGTCACACAACACTCCAATCTCATGCAACATTGGTATATATGACAAGTAAGAACAGTCATAGAACACCTACAACATAGTAGATAGCAAATTATACAGTCACACAACACTTCAATCTCATGCAACATTGTTATATATGACAAGTAAGAAAAGTCATAGAACACCTAAAACATAGTAGACAACAAATTATTCAGTCACACAACACTTCAATCTCATGCAACATTAGTATATAGGACAAGTAAGAACAGTCATAGAACACCTAAAACATAGTAGACAACAAATTATTCAGTCACACAACACTTCAATCTCATGCAATATTAGTATATATGACAAGTAAAAACAGTCATATAATAGCTACACCATAGTAGACAGCAATTATTCAGTCACACAACACTTCAATCTCATGCAACATTGGTATATATTGCAAGTAAGAAGAGTCATAGAACACCTAAAATATAGTAGGCAGCTAATTATGTAGTCACACAACACATCAATCTCTTGCGATATTGGTATATATGACAAGTAAGAACAGTCATAGAACACCTAAAACATAGTAGAGAACAAATTATTCGGTCACACAACACTTCAATCTCATGCAATATTGGTATACATGACAAGTAAAAACAGTGATAGAATACCTAAAACGTAGTAGACAGCAAATTATTCAGTCATACAACACTTAAATCTCTTGCAACATTGGTATATATGATAAGTAAGAACAGTCATAGAACACCTAAAATATTATCATAGGATTACTGGTGTACCAGCAGTATAGTTGGCCCTATTCCTACAGAACCCTCTGTGTACGCGTGTCATGTATATCCCAAACACGTATCATAAAACATATACAGTACTATCATATTCATTCATCTATCCAGAGTCGTTATACACTGAGTCAATACCCCAACCCGTGCATAGAATTAACACGCGGAGGGCAATGGTATTCAAGATAAAGTCATAAACAGCATGATCACTATCAAAAAAAGCGTCCTTTCTTCAAAATCATGTATGTACGCAGAGTTTACAACGCAAAAAAAGGATCTTTTTTCGTTGGAAACGAAAGACCAGGATTTTGACTGCACATACCGAAAGGTACGTCTTCTCTTCGGGTGTGTCTGTTCGTGCTCGCTGGCCACCGGCATCGGGGAACGATCGATAGGCAAATTGCTGGCTAAGCCGGCACCCGAACTAGCAGGATCACCAGTCGCCTGAATCCCGTAGCTGAGTAGGGAGGGGAGCCGCACGCCCGGAGCTTGGAGAGCAGGTGGTGGAGTCTTGAAGAGGGAAGCTTGAGGCGGAGGTCGCCTAGGCGCAGCAGGCGAAGGAGACGGCGACATCACCTCTCGGCGCAAGGCGCTGAGGTTGAGTTCGTCCTCCTCGTACAGGGCGCGGTATCCCTCGGAACAGGATGGGGAAGATTCCGGCGAGGCGTAGAAGCTTCTATAGCCCACCCGCTTCCTGACATACGCCACAGTATCCGGCAAGGGGGGCCATCCGCTGCACCTCCACTGGGCGGCGCTGCCTTGGTCCGGCGGCGCTGGGACAAGAGGGGTTTTGGGGTGGAAGGAGGGGGAATTGTGGAGGCAGGAGGGGGTATAGCGGCGGCGCGTGGTAAAGAGACAGCTGTGTGGGGATCCGTGGGATCAGTTGTCCTTTATGCCCACCACTCGTTACGCGCACGGGGTTGTGTGCGCGTGCTGGGACCCCGTGTCGGAGGCTGGCAGTCGGAGATTGGCGGGTTTGGGGGGAGCGAGCTGGCTGCTACAGCCCCACACCCCGTGGGCGTGTTATCAACCTCGAACAGGCATAGAACTGAATACAAACGTGCATATGGGGTGCACGAAAAGGCCATCTGGAAATATCCCAATCTCCTCGCGAGGAACTGAATTCCAACAAGCTCGCGATGCGAGATGGCACGTGTTTTTGGCGCTATATTATCACCGCTAGCCACACTGTTGTATGACAAACGCGCCTGGAAAATATTCCACTTGCTGCATGCATGGGGTGGGAGGTGCAGCGCGTCATATATGGATTGAAATAGTCTAATTGATTCTCTAAATCGAGTCATAGAAGACATTCTGATTGGGGATTTTTGTCCCATGCTACCCGTCCGCACGGCCATAAATCGCAACATTCCATGGCATAGAACGGCGGCTAGACAATTTTCATATATGGATTGAAAACGTCTAAATGAATCTCTAAATCTTGTCACAGAAGACAGCCGGATTGGATATTTTTGTCCCATCATACCCATCCGCACGATCATAAACCCCATCATTCCATGGCATAAAACGGCTGCTATACCATTAACATATATGGTCTGAAACCGTCTAGACGATTCTATAAATCATGTTATAAAACCCAACGTTCCATGGCATAAATCGGTGGTTGTACCATTCGCATAAAGCGTGGGACGCACGTCATGATTTCTGCAGGGAGCAATGTATGCATACATGAAGGTATAAATCTGCAAGAGAGATGCAAAATGTGCAGAATTTATTCCTGTAGCAGTAAAATTCATCTAGATGCGGTCAGTGAGATGATTTTAACTGTCAGTTTTCTCCTACAACCGAAAATTGCTGTCTTGATCTGGGAGAATATTCTGTACTACATGAATAATTTTTTACTAGCACCGGAGGAGTGATGTTGCATATAAGATACAGGTAATTTGTTTTTTATATTAGGAGTAATTTTCATATATATATTCTATTCTACATGAGTAATTTTGTACTAGCATTGGAGGAGTGATCTTTAATATAAGATAAGGATAATTTGTTTTTTATGTTAGGAGTAATTTTCATATATTGGCCAACTCGATGATCAACCCAGCCCCTCGCAGGTTGAGCAATGGTCGTGATAAGGTAGTATGGGGATGGTTGAAGGATAACAAGTAGTAATTTTTTGATGCATACAACCGTAACAATCAAATTAAATGTCTTAAAAACCAAACTTTTGTTTATAGATGGACCATGTAAATACTATACTCAAGAGTGAATCACACGTGAACTGTAAGTATGTGCTAATTATACATATTGCATCTCAGAAAATCACTAGTTGTTTGTACAACAGGAAATTAAGCATTTGACGAGTTGATTGGCAAACAAAATATTTAAATAAATTCATTCTCTAAGTTGTTGTCTTCCTCTATTCCTCCACTTCAGCGGCAATGCCAAACTTCAGGTTTGGTATCTTGAAGCCCACGTATCATCTGTGAACACAACAAATTGATCAGTTTAGTTATGCATCATACCAGCTTCTGTAGTGCATACCTTACAAAAACAAGAAAAAATGTGGCTAATGATTTGCAGAATTATTTCCACCCACTGCTAGAAAACTTACATTCGTCTGCGGCCCTTAGTACCGGCTGTCACATTTAGTACCGGGCCAGGGCTACAGTGCCCCTGGGAGCCCTTTAGTACCGGCTGGAGGCTCCAGCCGGTACTAAACTGCTCCACGTACATCGGGGGGCAACGGCTATATTCCCCCCAGCAGCACTTTAGCACCGGCTGGAGCCTCCAGCCGGTACTTAATGGAGCCGATGAGTCTTAGTACCGGCTAATGGCTCCAGCTAGTACTAAATGGTGAGAGCTAGTACCGGCTGGAGCCTCCAGCCGGCCGGTACTAACTTGGCTCCTCAGTATATCAACAAGCTTTCTAAAGATTTGCTGCCCATTTTAGTCAAATTGTCAGGGGCTTCACTCATCCAGGTTCTCAAAAGGTTAGCAACTTCATCCTCTCTTCTTTGGTGCTCTTTATACTTCGTTTCATGCTTAATACTTAGAGAAATTTGTGTTGATTGAAAGAGTAAGAATGAGCACGATTTTCTTGATATTTTCATGTTTATTTGCGATATATAGCTAGAAATGATGACTAGAATTAGAATGTGGTTAGTTTGAATGTGGGAAATGTGTAGAGTAATTTTTTCTAATTTATTTCAAGTGACATGTATGTATGTATATATCTTCATAGCAATATTGTTTTCATTTAATTTCAAGTGAAACGTGTTAGCCATTATTGTTATGATTTGAAGCTAGTGATTGTGAAATAGCAAATTTTTTGAAGTAAAAAATGTATATACTTGGTATTTATTTTGTATTAAGAAGGAATTATTTTGACACTCTAATGATGTATTTATTCAGGCTCCCATTGAAACCATCGCGAAGTTAAAAAAAATCTTTATTTCGGATATGTATCTGTTGTCAACCTTGATCCTGCGGTGTTAATACTGATATTTGGGGCCAATATCGATGTCCGCGATACAGTGCGGTGCAGGGACGTGATGAAGGGGTACGGTCTTGGTCCCAATGTATAAATCCTCACCTTTTAGCGAGGTTAGGATGGTACCGCCAAGACTGTATTCCTTCATCACATCCTTGTACCGCACGGTGTCGCGGATATTGATGTTGGCCCCGAATGATAGTGTCAACACCGCAGGATCAAGGTTGAAGACATACATATATCCTAAACAAAGATTTTTTTTTTGATGGTTTTTGCATAAGGAGCCTGAATAAATGTTCTGAACCATGATTGCATCCCACATATGGTGTTGGATGACGAGTGTTCGCAAACTGAAGAGTGTCAAAATAATTAGGGTTTAAAAATAATGATTTTCTTGATATTTTCACTTTTTTTGAGATGTATAGCTAGAAGCGATGACTAAAAGCAATTTTTTATGCTATGAAGCTTGTGAAATTTATAATTAGTGAATGTGAATCCAAAGAATTTATCATGTTATTTTTTTATTTTATCCGTAGAAATGACTTTGCAAAAGGATGTATTGGAGCGTCGTGCTTTTGCTTGGGCATCAGTAGGCAACCATTTGAGCCGCACCGGCCATTCACTTGAGTTCCGCCCTGAAGAACATCTTGGACTTGTTAGCGGTCGTATTCGTCGTTGGATTAAGAAATCATTTGATTATCTCAAACTACGTAATGCAAGACGCAAATTTGAGTGTGAATTTAATGTCGACTTGCATCGTACGCAAAAGATGGAAGAAGACCTGATAGCAAAAGGAATCGTACCGGTGACATTCAACTGGCCATTACGAGCAATGTACTTCTTCTACGCTCATGGAGGCACACTAGATCCAGAGGATGGATCGTTCGTGACTACGGATCGACTAAGAGAAGCGGCTGCCCGGCTTGAGACGGCACTTCAGGCCGTTCAATCAGGAACTTTGAAGCCTAATAGAGAGAAAGATGAGCTGACTTACATTCTTGGGACACCAGAACACACAGGACGTGTCCAAGACATGGGTGTAGTTCCATGGAAGCATGGCTTCAATGCAGATATTGATACTTATTGAAGCCGATTCAGAAGGAAGGCTGAAGAGGCTGAAAAGGTGTGTGCCCTAGAAGAAAGAGTAGCTATGATTGAAAGTGCATTGGCAGCTTCCAATCGACAACAAGATGCTCCATCAGTTCCTAATATGGAAAGCAGCCCCAGGCTCGGCTCTCAACGTCGTAGCAGCATTGCTTCTGTTGGCGCTCGAAACAGACCAATTTTGAGCGTCAATTATATCACAAAAATGGGATGACTAGCATACTTAACTTTCATATTTATCTCTAGAATAATGTCATTTTCACATTCCCCTTGGAGAATTTGTAATGCAGGGAAATCGAGCAGAAATAAAGTGTAAACAAGCACTTCAATCCAAGGCAAAAGGGCGTCGACCAATCAGAGCACGCCATTCAGCCTCCCACGGATTAAAGGGCCCACAAACAGGCCCAACCGACTTAGGACAGACTCAGCTCACCCACATGTGTGACCAGGGCCTACGTGTCAGCACCACAGAAGAAGCTGGAGGCGGTGAGCGCCCAACCTGGTTCGGCCGAAGCAGGTGGGTCGGCCGAACCAGGCCAGGCCCCACCGAACTTCCCCTTGCACGTGGAGCTCTCCCATTGGTCCTCCATGTCGGTTTAAGCTGCCAGGGGGTGAAGGGCTGCCATGAAGCTGCTGCACACCCCCCTCACTCACCTCTATAAATATGGGGGGGGGGGTGCTACTAAGAGACACACCACAAGTTGAAGCTCATTCTCAATTTCTCTCTTGCTTAGTCTTTAGAATAGTGGAGTCTAGGTGAAGTAGCTCTTCTTCGGTTCCTGAGTTTTCTTAGGAGTATTCGGTATCGGTTTTACTCTTCCTCTCCTTTGTAATATTCGGAATTCTCTAGTAGAGTTATCTTCTAGTATAATGTACTCTTATAGTATATGTTCTATTTATTCAGATGTGTATGCTATGCTTAGCTTACATCTAGGACCTGTATCTTGCATGATTAGACGTGGTAGTACATCTAGGCCAAGGCATCGGCTCCAATATTCATACGTTTGCTCTAGTGTGATGTTTGTCCATCCGAAGGGTGGGGGCTCCGTGCGGGGCACTAGAGTATCGCTCATTAGCGTAGACGTGGTGTTTGGGCTAATCAGTGTTGCTGGATGTGGCTCTATACCATGGTTAGTTGAGGTAGGCGGCAGGTGGTGACAGCCCTGTCCGTCCAGCGTAACCCTCCCCGTTCGTGTAGTAGCTTTAGGAGGTGCATAAAATAGCCATGAGGGTCTAGTGGCCACCTTGCCATATCCTGTGCGGTCTCCCGATGATGCCTAGAAGCCTAGAACCCGTTTGTATTCATGTGTATGTATGTATGTTCCTAGTATAGGCTGTATGCTTAGCCAAGAATACATAAGTCCTTAGATTAGCTTTCTTCTTCCTGTCTCCCTTCCTGTAAGCTTTGCATAGAGTAGAACTTGAGCAACTTGTGTGTCACACTACCTCATTACCAATTATTATCTAACCCCTGTTTATTCAACAGATTTTCCATGCTAGAACTAATTAACACACTAATCCATTCCAATAATCGCCGCGTTCCCTGCCAAAATATAAATACGACCCCGTACTCACGGGTAAAATGCTACGATGGTATTCCGTGCGCTTGTGGATCCTTCTGTAATGTAAGAAATACCCCACAACATTTCTAGCGCCGTCGCTGGGAATCACCTATCCGAGTGATGACGCCATGAAATGCCAATAAGAACTTTTGGCGCTGTTGCCGGGATTGGATTCTATGTCCATACTTGGTGACTGCGTTATAAAATGTCAACAGCTTCCATGGAGCACCCAGCTGCGGACCGAACTGAAATGGTTGGAGACAACGAACAACGACATTACCTCGTGGATGACATCACCGTCAGGACCCCCTACGAGCTTCTTTATCAACAAAGAGAAAAGATCAAAGTTGTGGCTCACGATGTTGCTGAAGTACCTGTCGAAGGCGGGACAATTCATGATGCGCCGATTCTTGAAGGATATGCTAGACTCATGGTTGACCGAGTCGTGAAAGGATGGGAAGACCTCGATCTCGAGATCCCTGGAGGCAATGGAGAACAGGAACTACTACAAGCCCTCCACACATGGATCTGTTGGAACAAACAATACATAAGATTTCTGAGAGGAACCACAGATCCTGCAGCATCGCCTAAGGACATGGCAAGGCCAAGATCGCCAACGCAACAAACCAACATGGGTTTGCCATCACCAGGCACTCAAAGGGGCCCCAACATGGATCTCCCATCACCAGCCGCTCAAATGGGCCCCAGCATGGATCCGCCGTCATCACCAGCCGCTCAAATGGACCATGGCATGGATCCGCCATCACCGGCCAGTCAAAGGGAACCTAGCACGAGTCTGTCACCTCCTAAGGTCAAGAAGAATGGAAAAAAGGCTTGGGTCCCGCCACCGCCACCTCCTAGGATGAAGAAGACCCAACCTAAGAAGAAAGAGAAGCCTCCACCCGAGATGTTACCATACGATATGACTCAAGCGGAATAGGACGCTAGCGTGAAAAGGCATGTTAAAGAACAACTCGTGCCAAAGAATAAGCCAGAGCCCAAACAACCGGTCGATCCAGCCGGGAAAAAGCACTTCATAGTCATGTGCCAACCAAGGCAGGAAGAAAGACTATGAGACTATGAATGCTCGATCACACAGCCTTATCAGAAGAAGAGCAATCGTCGCTACAACCAAGTTCCCCCGCTCGGAGAATAGCCGAACCAATCAATACCTCCACTTGTGGTTCTTTCAAAGAAGAATGAAGCTACTGCAAAGTTTGTGGTGGAATCGACTCTCACAAAAGCCCAACTCCTAGGGCAGGCTGAAATTCCGAAGCACCCAGGGTCAGAAAGAAAACCATTTGAAATGGGTGAACCTCTTATGTGGCCAGAGTTGGTGGAGATCCTACCAACGAGGATGCGGGAGTTGCATAGATGGTACATGAACGAATCTAGAGATGGAACCATAATGTTCACAGCTCGAATTAAAAATGGCGATTTCCATCGGGGGCCCGATGACGTATGGATCGAGTTTGAGAGTATTTGGTTTCTATACCATCAAGACACTCTAGAGAAGTCCCTACTCAGTGTATTTTGTATGTAAGTATCTCCTCTCATTTCTATATTGTAGCTCTACTAGTTCTGGGCTTTCTCATCCCCTCTTTCATATTGTATCATGTATAGGTCGAAGGTGCAAGAATGCCGCAGAAGGGGTTACTATAACATCGGCTTCATGGACCCGGATGTTATACACGACAAAAGCATATGCAAATGGCCAAATAGGACCTTCAAAAATATATTCATGGCCTTGGATGGGCAGAATAGTTGTGAATTCATTATGTTGCCGTACAACTTCGAGTAAGAACTTCAACTATATATCTTTTCCATACCTTCCATTTGATAATATGTATATCGGACATTTCATATGTATATGTGTCTCAACAGCTATCACTGGATCTTGCTATGTATCGAGATTGATAAATCCCGGGTGGTCGTGTTTGACTCTAAGACACCATTGACAGCTAAATATCAAGACTTCATAAAACTCCTCCAAAAAGCATGGGCTCTATTCCTCAAAAAGCACATAGGAATCTCAGAGAACCCGGGTGAACTTTCTTTCAAAACAGACATTCCAGTATGAATACAATTCTCGCACATCTAGTTCCATTTCTTTAGTCACCATTAATATTTCATAACCCTGTGTGTGTGTGTGTGTATAGTGTATGAGACAGGCGCCGGAAATAACTTATGCAGGTACTATGTATGTCAGTTCATCTGCAACTTTTGCGGCCCGAAGAAAATGACGCGAAGAGAATTTGAAGTAAGTAAAAAATTTAATAAGGATTCCTTTCTTTTAATTTCGTACAAGTATTGATTTAAATAAATAATATTTGTGCGTGACAGATCTTCAGAATGAAAGAGGACCTCATCGAACCGGAAAGAGTTAGGGCGGTTCAAAAAGAAATATGTGGATTCATGCTAGATGAGGTCATAAATCCCAACAGAGAATTTTATGCAGATCATAGGATAAGCGTGGCTAGATTAGATCCAAATAGAGATGACGACAGTGATGGTTGAATTGTATGGAAAAACTTATGTGCATATTCTTGTATTATGAAATTGTATATCAATTGTGTATATATATATATATACAGATATATATATGTATATATATATAGCTACATACGTCTTTGTTGTGCTATATAGATACGAATACAAGTATAAATATGAATGCTAGCTACACACAAACGGGCTATAGATACGAATACAAATTCTAATGAAAACCAAAAATAGGAATTCAAAAGCAAACAAATAAAAAAAGAAGTTAGTACCGGCTGGTAATACCAGTCGGTACTAAAGTGCCGCCCACGGCGCCTGGCGTGGCAAGCAGCTTAGTACCGGCTGGTGTTACCAGCCCATACTAACTGCTCCATTTAGTACCGGGCGTAGCTCCCGGTACTAAAATCCTGGCGGGTTAGTACCGCCTGGCCTATACAGGGCGGGAAACCGGTACTAACCGGGGGTTCCCACCCGGTACGTATGTGAGATTCTCCAGCAGTGACCATAGTATGACCCCACATGGACTGCGGAAGTGGTCGTGGTGTTGTGTGGCAGCATGACCTCATGGTGGCATGATCAAGAAGTTATGAACTACTATAAAGCTCGAAAAATACTACTCTATATTACAAAAAATACTACTCATAATTATGAAATACTTCTCTAAATTGTGCAAAATACTACTTGAGTAAGAAATAATACTACTCTAATTTATGAAACAATACTTCTCAAAAGTGTGAAAATACTACTTGAATATGAACATAATATTACTCTGAGTAATAAAAAATACTACTATAGCATGCATCAAGGTTGCAGCATGGAAACACAATCCTACGAAAATGGTTTAGAAATACTTCTTGTGGCACTTCAAATTACTCCTGGACACGGTACACCCTAACACCCTAAGTGTTGAATTACTTCTCAGAGCATTTTAAATTACTGTTGGATAAATTATATAGTGATGGAGCAGATTCAGTTTGATTAGAACTTACTTGTGGACATCCTAAGATGTGAATTACTTCTCCAAACAATAAAAATTACTCTTGGTCACTGTCGGATTTGCACTCCGGCAAGTCTGCCAAGGGTAGCCCCAAGCAGTAGATTTGTAGGCGGGGTGGATCGGAGAGAGCCTGTGAACTTGACGGTAACACAAAGACGCAGAGGTTTAGACAGGTTCGGGCCGCATGGAGCGTAACACCCTACGTCCTATGTTCGCGGGTTTGTATTAGGGTTTGAGGTATGAGCTGAATGAGATGAGTTGAATTTCCTAAGGGTCCCCCCACGGCCCCCTTATATATCTGAGTAGTCGTGGGCAAGTTAGGGTAAATCTACTCGGGTTTGTTACAAGGAATCCGATCGGTTGAGATACACAAGATCATGCCTATCCAGTTTCGACCTAGATCCTAACCCCGGGGGATCCTACCCATCGTCAAGCCGAGTGCCTATACGCCGGGTTGTTTATGAGGAGTCGTTCAGCCGGGTAGCAATTTCCACTCGGTAGGGAGGTACCTAGGTCTACCTCCATCAAACCTCCAAGCACCGAGTCGCCGAATCGAGCCTCGACCGAGCAATGAGGGTAGTCGATGATCACACAATGATCCTTACATCCTTGGGCTCCTACTGCAACTTGATTTTAGTAGACTCCTGCCTTCAGGTTTCTTCTTCAACGAGATGCGCCCCTGGGCGCACCCGTTGGGTGTAGCCCCCGAGCCTGGGAAGGTTTCGCAGAAGCGTTTCGAGGGTGAAAAAAGGAAGGAGCCTCTTAAGCCCTTTATTAGTAGTCATCTTCTAGCACCTGGCTCTCAATCAGAACAGCCAGCGGAGTCGCGGAGACACGCCCAGTCGAATAGCGGCGCCCAGCCCCCGAACAGGTTCACTAGCGGAGTCACGGAGATACACCAAGTCGAATAGCGGCGCCCAGCCCCCGAGCAGGGTCACTGGCGGAGTCACGGAGACACACCGAGTCAAATAGCGGCGCCCAGCCCAGAGCAGGGTCCCTAGCGGAGTCACGGAGACACACCGAGGAATAGCGGCGCCCAGCCCCTGAGCAGGGTCGCTGGCGGAGTCACGGAGATGCGCCGAGCCAAATAGCGGCACCCAGCCCACGATCAGGGTCGCTGGCGGAGTCATGGAGACACAACGAGTCAAATAGCGGCGCCCAGTCCCCGAGCAGGGTCCCTAGCGGAGTCACTGAGACACGTCGAGTCAAATAGCGGCGCCCAGCCCTCGAGCAGGGTCACTGGCGGAGTCACAGAGACGCAACGAGCCAAATAGCGGCGTCCAGCCCCCGAGCAGGGTCGCTGGCCGAGTCACGAAAATGCGCCGAGTCAAATAGCAGTGCCCAGCACCCGAGCAGGGTCGCTGGCGGAGTCACGGAGACCCTCCGAGTCAAATAGCAGCGCCCAGTCCCTGAGCAGGGTCGCTGGCGGAGTCACGGAGACACGCCGAGTCAAATAACGGCACCCAGCCCCTGAGCAGGGTCGCTGGTGGAGTCCCGGAGACACAACGAGTGAAATAGTGGCACCCACCCCGGAGCAGGGTTGCTGGCCGAGTCACGGAGACACGCTGAGTCCTTTCGTATCACATGGTAGGAAGGAATATTCTGATCCAACGGTCAGATCCAATCCGATCCGAAAATCTTGGGATCTGTTCCGATTTTTTGATCAACTGCAGAGCCTATCATTCAGGGCCGCCTTCCCTTTTACTGCCACTGTCAAATCATTTGTTACCGTTTCCCCCTCTTCCTCGGGGAGAGGAAGGGACGCTCTCAGACCAATTCAAAATTCAAAAGAAGGGAGAAGCCGAACGGCTCGTTAGGGTTGCGGCCGATATAAAAGCGATCGGCTCGGCGCGACCTTATCCCTTTGTGCCCTTTCGTCTCTACCCCCACCGAGTCATCCAGATCTCTCCAGCCTCCTCTCAAGAACTCTCCTCCCGAGCGCTCCGCCCCCCTTTGCCCGTCATCACTCGCCTTGTGGAGAAATGGCCGGCGAAGTCCCAGCAGCAGCAGCCGCCGCCGCCGCCACTGCGCTGCCAGCCCCGGAGCTAGCCTGGTCCCCAAGCACCATGACCGACACTGACATAGAGGCACTCGAGGCACAGGACCTGCTGCCGGAGAAGGCGATCTCCGGCTGGCGGAGCTGTTTCGGGGAGGCGTTCCCCTCGAAGGACTGGACGGAGACGATCGTCTTCTGATCCTTCTACGAGAAGAGGTTTGGCCTGCCCTCAGGGGTGTTCTTCCGGGGCCTGCTCCACTACTACGGGCTGGAGGCGATGCACCTCAAGCCCAACTCCATAGCGCAGATCGCAACCTTCATCCACCTATGCGAGGGGTTCTTGGGGATCACACCCCACTTCAATCTATGGAGGGCCCTTTATCATCTGCGGGCGTATCCGAACAAGGATACACCAGATGTGGTCGGCGGTGCCGCCTTCTCGCTTCGCTAGGGCGGGATGTACCCGGAGGCCTCCTTTAAGGATAGCAACAAGCGGTGGGCGGAGGCGTGGTTCGTGGTGGCGAACCCCGCTCCTGGCTTTCCACCTCGCACCGGCCTCCCGCCGGTGCTGAACGCCAGGTGGGAGGAGAAGCCCACCGATGAGGAGATGGTGGAGGTGGAGGTGCTACTGGCCGAGCTGCAGAAGCTCAAGGCCGAGAAGCTAACCGGTGCCGCGGTGGCGCTGTTGTTCAGGAAGCGGCTGACCTAGCCGATCCAGGAGCGGGTCCACCCCGGTTACGAGTACTCGGGGCGTGACGACCCAACTTGCGTGCAGAACCGCATGGTCTCACGCAGCGAGGCTCACAGGCAGGTCACGCTCATTGTGAGTGGGGAGGTCCGTGATAAGGGCTGCCCAAAGGCGTACTGCCTGAAGCGGCCCACCACTGAGGTATGCAGTCTGCTTGTGGAGTCGTTTGCTTCTTGCCGAGTGGGTCCGAGTAGACTTCCACCGAGTCGTTTTGCCGTCAAGTCACCCGTTGGGTTATAACACCACTCGGCTTCCTACAGGAAAAATTTGTGCCGTTCTGGTGCCCTGTGCCTCTGCTGGAGGGGCAGTAGGGCAAGGCTGTTAATCCGCCCGCCGGGCTTGCATTGCCGGCGGTGAATGTTGGGAGTTTCTTGTCCGACTCCTCCATCCGAAGTGAGTCGAACGATGTTGTAGAAGTATCGGGGCCGGCGGCTGGTCCCGGCTCCACCACGTAGAAGCGGCGCCCCACCCGCAAGGTGGCCGCGTCCAAGGCCCAGCGGGGCGGAGTGGCGCCGCGGGGGAGGAGCTCGACCCCTCCGGGCGCGAGCAGGGTGGGGACAGACGCCGCGGTGAAGAAGGCCGGCCTCAGCCCCCCCAAGCTGGAGGAGGACCAGGAGGAGGAGCGGAGGCGCCCAGCGTGGTCGCCGGCGCGGGTGGCACAGTCATTGCCCTCCGCCGTGCCGCTGAAGCTCGGCTTCAGCGTGCAGCGGACCGGGAGGTGAGTTCACCAGCCTCTTGCACTTCTCGATTTGACTCCTTTTCATGTTGGATTGCGATTCTGAGTCGATGAGTCAATTTGTAGGAGGGCGTCGCTTAGCGGCGCCAAGCGCAAGGTGGAGGAGTCCACCATTGAGGCCGTTTCAGCTGAGGTGCCCAAGGGGGAGGCGTCCCCATTGGAGCAGCCGCTGGCTCGCCTTTGACCGATCGAGGGGGTGGCCACCAAGGCTGAGGCAGAGGTGGCGGCGTCAGAGCCGCCAAAGGGGGACGACGTCGCGCCCCTGGAGGTCGCATCGGGAGACGGGGCCAAGGGAGGGCTCATGGAGGACCCTGCTGACCCGAACGCGGGACCCCGGGTCATCGCCCCGTGCTTGCTGTTGCCCAGGAGCCACCTGAGGAGAGGGCGCCTGGGGAGGAGGCGGTAGTGACCAAGGAGGCGCTAATCTAGGCTGCCCAGCGCGCGGCCAAAGCTACCGAGGTGAGTCTTTGGAGTTTGCATTTAGATGCCTGGGCATGTTGCTTGATATGCTTTGTTCGTGCAGGCTTTGGCCGACCTGAGTCGGCGAGCTCCAAGTCAGCTCGAGGCGGGAGACGGGTCGGCGAGCCGAGTTCTCCAGCTGGAGGAACAGCTGCGGGCGCTGAAGCGCCACAACTCTGAGGCCTCGATGCAGCAGTCAGTGAAGCTAAAAGGTTTGGCCTTTAAGTCGTTGTTGACGGTCCTTAAATGCCAAATCCGACCATCAACGACACTCACAAGCGAAGGAAAATCATGCCTCTTACTCACATATTTGTATCACTAACCTAGCTCCATAGTTATTTTGCTTATCTACCTTCTTCAGGGATACAAGTCTGCAATAAGAAGAAAACACGAAGAAAACGCAGCTACACATGCATAGAAGATCATCCGCTATGACACACTTACAAGAAGGGCCCACAAGTCAGATCAAACCGACATAACAAGGCGGCAAACATCAAGGGATAAGCTACTTTGTGGTTAGTGGACTCCGTGACGTTCGGGTATGGTGTAGGAGTTCTGAAAGATGTAACGGCCCGGATGTACTTCGGGGCGGGACATTCTCCCCAATTTCCCATATTTCCTGGCACCTGCAGTTCTAAGCATGTTTTGTGTGTAACCTTTGCTTGTATGAATAGATGCTAATAGGACCTCTTTGTATGCCTATGCTCCCTCTAACCTTAGGTTTATTCGTTCATACTTTATTCTTAGTTTGGCCCGTGTGTGTGTCATATTACCCATATTCATATTTTTTATCATGACTTACCCCTATCTATGCTATAGTCTATGAGTTATTCATATCGTCTTGCCCTTGTACCAAGTAAACTCTTTACAATCATGCCCTCCTTTAGGAAAATATAAATAACGATACCCGAATACTCACCAGGTGAAATGCTACAGCGGTACATCCGTGCGCTTGCGAATCTTTTTCTGTAATCGTTAAGACATACCACACAACGTTTCTTGGTGCCGCTGCTAGGGATGGGACTAACACCCTCGTTCCTAGTGGTGGCGCTAAGAAATGCCAACAAGCATTTCTAGCACCGTCGCCGAGAAGTGGCATTGATTAAAAAGATTTACTTGTACATGATCATGGCAATGTGTCTAAGAAATAGCTGTAGCTTATTCAGGCTAATGTTGCCTTTTGTTTTCTCCTGAATTGGATTAAAACAGGGTAGTGTATGACTGGTTTCTCCTTGCCAAAAAATTTCATTGAAGATCCCGAGAAGCTCGTGAGAAGGGTCCGACCTCGCGTCGTCCCTCCTCAAGTCATTCTTTCGGCAAGCAAACCAGTCCTTCTAGCACTAACAACCTCAACCGAACCCATGGCTGAGAAGACTCTTCGCGATTTCTTCGTCCCCTCCGCCGCCAATGTGGCGACTGGGCCCAACGTCAATGTTGGGGACGTGAACTTCGAGCTCAAGTCTAGCCTCATCAACATGGTGCAGGGTAGCCCATTTTGTGGCAAGTCGAACGAGGATGCCAACGCCCACCTCCAGAACTTCCTGGAGTTATGTGAGACCGTTACTATACGGGGCATTGAGACTGACGCCATCAGGCTCCGTTTATTTCCCTTGTCCCTGCTGGGGAAGGCGAAACAATGGTTCTACAAGAACAAAGAAACTATCAGTACATGGGACAAGTGTTCCACGGCATTCCTTGCCAAGTTCTTTCCGCTAGGCAAAACCAATGCCTTACACGGAAAGATATCCAGTTTCCAGCAGACGGGGATGGAGTCAATCCCCGAAGCTTAGGAAAGACTTCAAGAATACATACTCGCCTATCCTCATCATGGGATGGACGAGTGGCTCGTGCTCAAAAGCTTCTACAATGGGCTGACTCCAACATCAAGAGCCCACATAGATGTCGCTGCTGGAGGAGCCTTCCTTGACCTCACGATTTCCAAAGCAAATGCGCTCGTCGAGAAGATGGTCTCCAATCAGGGTTGGAACGAGGAGCGTTCCCAACCCAAGAATAAAGGCGGAATGCACACACTGAAGGAAGTTGATATGCTCTCCGCCAAAATGGACCTCCTACTGAAGCGCCTCGACGAAAGGGCGCAATTCAAGGAGCGTATGAACAACTACGCTCAAGCCATCAACTCGCACTCCGCGTGCGAAGTCTGTGGTAACGGTGGACACTCGGGGAATGACTGCCCCGAGACTCACGAAGACGTAGCCTACATGAACAACAACAACGGATACCATCCACAAGGAGGCCAAGGGTGGAATCAATCAAGGCCACCCTACCACGGAGGAGGTAACAATTTTAACTCAAATTACAATTCTAATTTCAACACAAACCAACCCTCCATAAAAGAGCTCATTTTTGGCCAAGCTAAATTTAACAAATCTATAAACAAAAAGCTTGCTGCCAATGATAAAACTCTTAAGAGTTTAAATATTAAAGTTGAATCTCTTTCTTCTGCTAATCAATTAAGTTTTAATAAAATGATCGAAACTCAACTTGCGCAAATCGCTGCTGCTGTTCCTACTTCCGAAAAGGTAAATGCGGTGACCACGAGGGGTGGTAAGTCCACTCGTGATCCACCGCACCCTAACCATGCAAGGAAGACAGCAGGATTGCAAGAAGAAGAAGGACCCTCAGGACAGGAGAAAGACAAGGAGCCCGAGAAACAAACAAGCCCACAAGAGTTCGTTGATACAAGCTTCTTGCCGTTTCGTACTCATAACCGGAAGACGGCGGTAGACGAGCAGTTCGCTCATTTTGTTGAGATGATCCAGAAGATACATGTTAGCGTCCCCTTGGTTGACGTAATGGATGTACCAACATATGTTGGCTACATGATGGACATCATCAAAACAAGCGATCGCTCCCCACCACAGAAGTTGTCAAGCTCATAGAAGAGTGTAGCGCAGCTATACTCAACCAGCCTCCTGAGAAGAAAATAGACCCAGGGTGCCCAAAAATAACCTGCTAAATCGGGGCACACCACTTCGACCATGCCTTGTGCGACCTTGGGGCCAGCGTGAGTGTGATGCCCAAGATCATCTTTGACAAGCTAAACTTCACTCACCTCACACGGACACCGATGCACCCTCAGTTAGATAACTCCTCCGTCTGCTATCTAGAGGGAATTGCAGAAGACATTCCGGTGAGAGTCAGAAACTACATCATCCCTATCGACTTCGTGGTGCTCAACATGGAAACATCCAAGGAAACACCACTCATTCTTGGGCAGCCATTCCTGAGCACTGCCGGGGCACAGATTGATGTAGGAGCAGGAGAAATCCGCTTCAACATCAACGGCAAGGAAGAAAAGTTTCCATTTTAGCCCAAAAGAGAACAATGATCCATGGTCAAGATCAAGAATGGACCAAAAGCACAAGCCATCCAACAAACATACACCACACCATCAAGAACTCAAAAAACCAAGAAGGTGTGGAAAGTAAAAGAAGCCTCGACATCCGGCTCTGCCTCTCCCGGGCTAGATGTGGCGACAAATGGTAACTAACGAAGGAGAAAGGTCTTGCCTGTCGGACTTTGAAAAACAAGCCCTTGCCAAAGGTAAATTGGTATTTATCTCATATTTAATTTTTTTGCAATTTGGTTTTTCACCCCATTTGGTTTTCCCTGCTGCATATTTGATTTTTTTCAAAATTCTCTTGCATGCTGGAATTTTTCTAGACATTTTTTGTCCTTTCACAAAAATCCCAAAAATATTTCCGAGCATAAAATTCCTTTGGAAAAATTCATTTGAACATCTTTTCGGAGCAAAGTTGGGCCGGGCACCAAAAATTACAAAAGCAGGTGACCGTTGGAAGCAGTGGGCCCGGGGGTACCAGCAGGGCACGCCACCTAGGGTGCGGCCGCACCCCTGGTTCGGCCGACCCCACACCAACGGCTCTTGAGCCCCACTTCCTCAAATGGCTCCTAGCCGTTGTGCCCGGCACCTCCTCAAATGTCCCCTGCCATTGCTCTTTAAATAGAGGCCGAGAGAGAGGGGTGAAGCACTCACACTTCACTTCTTTCACTCACTCCCTCTCACACTCAAGCGCTGAAGCTTTGGTCACATCAAAGCCTTCGACCCGGAACTCCTTGCGAAAATAGGTATGGATCTTGACTTTGATAATGTTTGGCATGCGGTCGGTTGGGAGGATTTCATGCCCATTGAGGAGTATGGTTCCCGACTCCTCAACATTCAGTTTCTTTGCATTCTTCAAGAGGTGGATGACGGTGTTTGCTTTTGGCTTTTTGAAAAAGAGTATTATCTTACTTGGAAAATGTTGAGTCACCACCTTGGTTCCAACAAATGCTTGCCAGTTTCTCTTGAACTTGCTTGCCGCGGTTTTAATTGTCAAGATTTTTGGGGTTTGATTTCGGGTCAAGTTGTTCATGGCAAGTTTGCACCTCGGTGCAATGACATTCAAAATCCAACTCTTTGTTTGATGCACAAATGGCTTGCCATCACTCTCTTTCCAAGAAATGATTTTCGAGTCGTGCGCAACGATGAGTTTATGATCCTATATGCCATGGTCAACAAAATTTGAGTCTCTCCCATAAAAGAAATAGTTAACCGTTGGTTTCAGAATTTCAAGGTGACGGGTCCTATTGAGTGCACTTCTTTGATAACTCGCATCGCTTCAAGCATTGGTGCCTTAGGAAGAAACAATGTTTCTTTCATTGAGGGTGACCGTGTTTTTATCAATGAGACCTATTTGGTCCAAGGCCACATTCTCAAGAAGGGCCCGAAAGACTCCTTGATTTTCTTCTCTCTAGGTTATGCAAATGAGATCACGTTACCAAACATGGTGTATTATTTGTATAATTGCCAGACGCGTACTACCCCTCTCATTCCAGAAGAGACGGCAAGAAGGCATAGTGTTTCTGGTTTGCCGGGCAGAACCACAAGAAGCAGGGCCAGAAGAGGAACCGAGCCGGCACCACCACCGCCACAACACCAGAACTCATACCATCATGAGGTGGGTGGTTCGTCCTGGCACAGCGCAAGCATCGAGGAGTGGGCACGGCAGGATCCAAGCCACCGGTCCACCAGCTCCAGTTCATGCGGAATCTCGAGCCTCGCACGACGCACGGCCTCCAGCCGTGACTTCGGCTCCGTCACCCAGCAACTAGGAGAGCTGCGGGTCTAGGCTGACAACATCGAAAAATACGATGCACCAGCACATCAAGAGTAACCAAGCATGGCAGCAGTACACCGGCGAGAGGATCCACGCCATGGAGTAGAGGCAATAACAGCAGCAGGAGGAGTGGAGGGCTAACTACCATTGGAGAGGGTTTAACCCCGACCAATAGCAGTGAGCCTGAAGCTAGCTTGGGGGAGGACCCCCCACCAAGAGGTATCTTGTATCTTAACTTCTTCTTTGCTTTCAAAACCTTATGCATGAAACAAAACAAAAATCTGCAAAACTGAAAACATATAAAAATTTGCAAAACCAAAAAGACCAAAAATATTTACTTGCTTTTGTTTGTGAAGTAAGCATGGTGTAGTTTTCCTTGTTGAGATGATGAATAGTTGCTCTGTTAATTTCCTTCACATGCCTAGTTACAATTTAGTGCTCTTGCTAAGTTTTGAGTTTGTTGGCTAAATGTTCAAACCTTAAGCTTGAATCTTGTGGGTAACAAAAATCATGATCCAAATCTAGGTTGTTGTGAGTTATGATATGGTTGAATAGAGCTGCTATGATCTTCTCCCAAGTGACGCTTGATTTCCAGAGTATTTATCTATTCAAAAATACAAAAACTAATAAAGTTCCTCAATGATTTGAAATTCCTATCCAAGACCATATGTTGTTCCTACTGAAAACCTTCCACATATGCAACTTGTTATCTCATTGAGCGTTGTCAAATTGTTGTGACCCTTAGTGAGATTCATTTCAGACTCCCATGATCAAGATCACGTACACACTCCACCATATGCTATGTTTCTACACAAGAAGTGAGCAAATATTCCACTCATTCATCCACAAATAAAAACTCCACTTTACCTCATGACCACTCTCTCCCAAGTATCATAGGAAAAGAGAGTATGGGCTATGTAAAAAAAAAGATGCATACCCAAAGAAGGTATGCCACATGCTCACAAGGCATGTCAAAAAAAAGAGAAGAGGAAAGAGAAAAAGATGCATACCCAAAGAAGGTATGCCAAATGCTCACGAGACATGTTAAAAAGAAGAGAGAAGTGGAAAGAGAAAAAGATGCATACCCAAAAAAGGTATGCCACATGCTCACAAGGAATGTTAAAAAAAAGAGAGAGAAAGATAGCCCATGCTCAAAGGAAGAAAATAAATAGAGAGATGGTTCATACAAAGGAGTTCACGCACCATCCACCAAAAATTTCTACACACTTGCACACCTTGATCAAAGTTTATGACTTGTCTCTCCTTTGGATCCGGTTTTTTGACTTTGCAATACATGAGAAACAAGTGTGTCTTCATATCCTCCATACCTACGGCTCCACAAATTTTAACCTTTAGAGATAGGGTGAGGAAGAAAGGCAAAATAAAAAGCCTTGGTGAGGAATCATACACAAATGAGTGATCCGAGAGATCATTTGAGGAACTTTGAGATTTTTTTTGAAAACATTACAAAAACCCTCCGGATTGATAGTTGAATAAGGGAGTAAGAGATATTAACACAGTACAAAACCGTTCTAACTCCCAACCGCCAAAGATGAGGATAAGCTACAAGCCCCACAGTGATAAGGTAAGAGGTAAGAACAAGGCCAACTCATTCAAAATTATGGTAAGAACACTTTGTTGTGCCTAAGGTATAAGGTGGAAATGCAATATTCAAGCAACTCCTGATCAACAACATAAAGCCTTGTTTTGCTCGGGGATGAGCAAAAGGCTAGCTTGGGGATGTTGTTGACGGTCCTTAAATGTCAAATCCAACCGTCAACGATACTCACAAGCGAAGGAAAACCATGCCTCTTACTCACATATTTGTATCACTAACCTAGCTCCACAGTTGTTTTTCTTATCTACATATTTCAGGGATACAAGTTTGCAATAAGAAGAAAACACGAAGAAAACGCAGCTACACATGCACAGAAGATCATCCGCTGCGACACACTTACAAGAAGGGCCCACAAGTCAGACCAAACCAACGTAAAAAGGCGGCAAACATCAAGGGGTAAGGTCTAGGCTGACTTACCAGTATCCCACGTGAAGGCGGTGGCAAGAGGTGGTAGAGGGGGTTCGGCCGCACCTCCAGGTGCGGCCGAACGCGGCCTGCCTCCCGTCCAGGTGCGGCTTGGCGGGAAGATCACCCTAATCCTCTAGAGGTCGGTTGCAAGTGCTCCCATATGAAGAGATAGTGGGAACTAACCTCAAGATCTATAAAAGGAGCCTTCCCTCTCTCATTCAAGACACACCACATTTGGAGCCACTCTCTCCCTCTCTACATTCTTGTGACTTGTAATACTTAGTTTAGTGGAGCTAGGCTAGAACTTCTCTTTGCGAATCCAGCCGTCCTCAGGATAGGAGAGAAATCCTTGGTCTTTGATATGGCTTTGTATTCGACTTGTCAGTATCCTATTCATAATACAGAGTTGAGTCTTGGTTGCTTTGCTAGCTTGGTTGTCTACCTTACCTCGGTTTGTTATGCTGCCTTGCTAGTTTATCATACTTTGACTTGTTGCTTCACTAGTTATACTATTTATATGCTTAGACCAGATGATCTAGGTAAGGATATTGGTTTGTCGTGCTTTCGGGCTTGCCTTTGCGTTTTACTTGTCCATCCGAAGGGTGGGAGACCCAGGGACGCTAGGGTAGTGACCTCATACACGAGCGTGGAGCTTGGGTATGCAGGATCCTTCAAATATGACCGTGGTCCATGGTGTTACTATGGTAGACGACAGGTGGTGACAGCCCTATTCGTCCGCTACGAAGCAACTTCGTGGTTAGTGCACTCCCCGATGTTCGGGTACGGTGTTGGAGTTCTTAAAGATGTAACGGCCCGGATGTACTTCGGGGCGGGACATTCTCCCCAATTTTCCTAATTTCCCAGCACTGAAGTTCTAAGCATGTTTTGTGTGTAACCTTTGCTTGTATGAATAGATGCTAATGGGACCTCTTTGTATGCCTATGCTCCCGCTAACCTTATGTTTATTCGTTCATTCTTTGTCCTAAGTTTGGCCCGTGTGTGTGTCACATTACCCCTATTCATATTTTTTTATCATGACTTACCCCTGTTTATGCTATAGTCTATGACTTATTCGTATCGTCTTGCTCTTGTACCGAGTAAACTCTTTACAATCATGCTCTCCTTTGGGAAAATATAAATAACGATACCTGAATACTCACCGGGTGAAATGCTACAGCGGTATATCTGTGCGCTTGCGGATCTTTTTCTGTAATCGTTAAGAAATACCACACAGCATTTCTTGATGCCGCTGCTAGGGATTGGACTAACACCCTCGTGCCAAGTGGTGATGCTAAGAAATGCCAACAGTCGTCTTTGTGTTTGGCCGCCTAACTTGCCGCAATGGGCTGACGCCTGGGGCTTTGCAGAGCTGAAGGAGGCCAACGAGACGATGGCCTGAGAGCTCAAGGTCGTCATAGCGGGGAACAAGGAGCTTCATCAGTTGAGGGAGGGCGCTGAGGGCCGGGAGTCTCTCACGGAGCAAAAACTCCGGCTTGAGAAGCAACGCTGCCAAGGTAAGTGGCCTTGTTCCTTGAAGATTACCTTTTTTGCTGAGTCGGTCGTACTAATACGAGCATCTTTTGCAGAGATGGAGTCCCAGTTGGCCAGTGCCCGGGCGGACCTTGACGAGCTGATGGCCAAGATCGACCCCGTGCTGGTCGCGTTTGAGCCGGAGGGGGTCGCCTTGGAGGAGGAGGCAGCGCAGCGTCTCGACGGTCCGCGGGAGCACCTCAAGGCATTCGTCAGGAAGACGGCCAAGGACTTGGTGCAGTTCGCGATGGCCCTCATGAAGTTCCACAACCTTGAAGCAGACCTGGATCCCGTGGGTGAGGGCATCACGGAGGACTGCACCGACGCCAAGTGGGATGCGCACTTCGCCGCCATTGGTCCCCTCACCGAGCGCATCATAGGCCAAGTGAACATGTGAGAGATCGTTAGTAGGGCGGAAACATTATGGGGCCAAGTGTTGGCCAAAAAACAATGTTTATTTACATGTAATTAAGTGTTGCTTTTGTTAAGTTCTGTAGCCGAGTAGTTTTCTGACTTCGCCGAGTGGTTAAGATGCCAACTCCACGATATGCCTTTGCCCATTGTGTACAGAGCTGGTCATCAAACACGTGATAGGCGTAGGTGGCATAGAGTGGTTCCAGGACGCACTGGTTTGCAATCAGGTCACCACCCAGCTAGGTTAGTTTTTGACGCGAACGATGCTGGTGTGAGTTGGCATGGCCGAGTCGCAGCCCCCGAGCGTGCTGGACGAGTCAGAAAGGGCTATACCAGGTCATTTTTCAGGCGCGAAGAAGTAGTAATATATAGAAAGACAAAAAAGCGATGAAATGCTCTTATTATTATTCAGAAAGGTTGGGGTACATAGCTGCAAGCTCCTCTCACGGGTAGAAGCGTCGAAGGTGTTCGATGTTCCATGGGTTGCCTACGTCCGTGCCATCTTCTCTCTGCAGGCGATAGGTGCTAGGGACAACGACTGCGATGACGATGAAGGGACCTTCCCATGGGGATGCGACACAGGACCATGTCACCTATGTTGAAGTCTCTCTCCTACACGTTTCGGTCGTGGTAGCGCCTGAGCTACTGTTCGTAATGTGCGTGTTGCAGGGCAGCTGTTACACGATGTTCCTCGACTAAGTCAATGTCGTGGCGCTAAGTTGTTTCTGCTTAGCCTTCCTCGTAGTTTTGGATACGCGGGGCACCAAAGGTTATGTCACTCGGGAGGACGGCCTCCAAGCCGTACACCAGGAAGAAGGGAGAGTAACCAGTGGCCCAACTCTTTTGGGTGCATAAGCCCCAAACGACTTGTGGTAGTTCTTGGATGCACTTGGGGCCGAACTTCTCAAGTTTGTCGAAGATACGCGCCTTGAGCCCTTGGAGGATCATACCGTTGGCACGTTCCACTTGGCCGTTGCACCTTGGGTGAGCCACGGAGGCGTAGTAGACGTCGATGCAATTTTCTAGGCAGTGGTCCTAGAACGCGCTTCCGGTGAACGATGTGCCCAGGTCAGTGATGATCCTGTTGGGCACGCCGAACCTGTGGGAGATTTTCTGGATGAACTCAACCGCCTTGAGTGTCGTGGTCGCCGCGACTGGTTTGACTTCAATCCACTTGGTGAACTTGTCGATGGCCACAAATATGTGGTTGTAGCCACCTACGACCGTCTTGAGAGGTCCGACCGAGTCGAGCCCCCAGCAGGCGAAGGGCTAGGAACGAGGAATCGTTCACAGGGTGTTGACGCTCGATACAGACCAATTTTGGGCGTCAATTTGATCAGAAAATTGGGATGACTAGCATACCTAACTTGCATATTTATCTAGAATAATGTTGTTTCCACATTCCCCTTGGACAATTCGCAATGCAGGGAAATTGAGCAAAAATCAAGTGTAAACAAGCAATTCAATCCAAGGCAAATGGCGTCGACCAATCAAAGCGCGTCGTTCAGCCTCTCATGGACCCACATGGCAGCCACCCAGAGCAGTATGGACCCACATGGCAGCCACCCAGAGCAAGGTGGGCTCAACATGGGCCAAGCCCAGGTCGGCCGACCTACATGGGTCGGCCAGCCCACCAAGGAGGAACCGTCTTACCTCCCTTGATGTGGCGCCTCCCCATTGGTCCTCCATGTTGGTTCCAAGTGCTAGGGGGTGAAATGGTGTTGGGAAGCTGTTGCACACCTCTATAAATATGAGGGGGTTGCTACTAAGAGACACACCACAAGTTGAAGCTCATTCTCAATTTCTCTCTTGGTTAGTCTTTAGGATAGTGGAATCTAGGTGAAGTAGCTCTTCTTCGGTTTGCGAGTCATCTTAGGAGTATTCGGTATGGGTTTTACTCTTTCTCTCCTTTGTAATATTCGGAATTCTTTAGTAGAGTTATCTTCTAGTATAAAGTACTCTTATAGTATATGTTCTGTTTATTCAGATGTGTATGCTATGCTTAGCTTACATCTAGGACCTGTATCTTGTATGATTAGACGTGGTAGTACATCTACGCTAAGGCATCAGTTTCAGTATTCGTATGTTTCCTCTAGTGTGATGTTTGTCCATCCGAAGGGTGGGGGCTCCGCGCGGGGCATTAGAGTATCGCTTATTAGTGTAGACATGGTGTCTGGGCTAATCAGTGTTGCTGGATGCGGCTCTATACCATGGTTAGTTGAGGAAGGCGGCAGGTGGTGACAGCCCTGTCCGTCCAGCGTAACCATCCCCGTTCGTGTAGTAGCTGTAGGAGGTGCATAAAATAGCCGTGAAGATCTAGTGGCCACCTTGCCATATCTTGTGTGGTCTCCCGATGATGCCTAGAAGCCTATAACCCGTCTGTACTCATGTGTATGTATTTGTGTTCCTAGTACAGACTGTATGCTTAGCCAAGAGTACATAAGTCCTTAGATTAGCTTTCTTCTTTCTTTCTCCCTTCCTGTAAGCTTTGCATAGAGTAGAACTTGAGCAACTTGTGTGTCACACTACCTCTTTACCAATTATTATCTTACCCCTGTTTATTCAATAGAATATCCATGCTAGAATCAATCAACACACTAATCCATTCCAATAACCACCGCCTTCCCTTCGGAAATATAAGTACGACCCGGTACTCACGGGTAAAATGCTACGATGGTATTCCGTGCGCTTGCGGATCCTTCTGTAATGTAAGAAATACCTCACGACATTTCTGGCGCCGTTGCTGGGAAACACCTATCCTAGTGATAACACTATGAAATGCCAACAAGCATTTTTTGGCGTTGTTGCCGAGTAAGGGATTCTACGTCCCTACAATGAAATCCATACCAATCTCTTCTCATTTCCATTCAGGTACCTTCGATGGCTGGAGTAAACCTGCTAGTCTCTAGTGTTCTGCTTCTACTCTCTGGCACACATCACAGAAAGCCACGTGAGTTGCTACGTCTCTCTTCAATCCATACCACCAGTACTTCTCTTTCAAATCTTGGTACATCTTGTTACTCCCAGAGTGAATGGAATAAGCGGAATCATGGGCTTCCTTCAGAATGAGTTCACGGAGGTGATCGATCTCAGGTACACATATCCTCTTTCTGAACTAAACAGTTCCTTGCTCATCTTCCGCAAAATCTGGAGCCTTGCCCAAACCAATTTGAATCTTGATTTCTTTGATCTTGGCATCTGTCAACTATCCTTTTCTGATCTCTTGCTCCAATGTAGGTTCCATTTCCATAGCCATGGCTTCCGCATGTGTAAATATTCCCAAATTCAGTCATGCCATTTCCCAACACAATTCCTGAGGCATCAATCAAGTAGTCATCATATTAACTTGACCTTTCCGGCTGAGGGCGTCTGCCACAACATTTGCCTTGCCAGGGTGATACTGAATATCCAGATCACAATCCTTGATCAATTCTAGCCATCTATGCTGTCTCAGGTTAAGATTCTATTGCGTGAAAATGTACTTCAGACTCTTATGATCAGTGAAGATCTGGCATTTGTTTCTGATCATGTAGTGCCCCTAAATCTTCAATGTGTGCACCACGGCAGCCTATTCCAAATCATGGGTAGGATAAATCCGCTCATGCTTCCTCAACTGTCTTGAAGCATAGGTCACAATTCTGCCTTCTTGCATTAGCACACATCCAAGTCCCAGCCGTGAAGCATCACAATACACATCAAACCCTTTGTGGATATCCGGCATTATCAACACAGGAGTAGTGGTCAATCTTGTTTTCAGTTCTTCAAAACATTTCTAACATGCAGCATCCCACTTAAATTCTTTCCCTTTTTCCAACAGAGAAGTCATGGGTTTCACAATCTTTGTGAATCCTTTAATAAATCCGCGGTAGTAACCTACAAGTCCGAGAAAACTTCTGATTTCAGGCACAATCTTCGATGGACTCCAATCCAGAACATCCTGAACTTTACTCGGATCTACTGCAATTCCTCCATCTGTGATAACATGTCCTAGGAAAGAAACTTCTCTCAACCAAAAGTCACATTTGCTCAGCTTGGCATATAACTGATTCTCCCAGAGCTTCTGTAACACTATCCTCAAGTGCTCTTCATGTTCTTCCTCGTTCTAGGATACACCAAGATGTCATCAGTGAAAACAACCACAAACTTGTCGAGATATTCCATGAACACCTTGTTCCTCAGGTACCATGAAGTACGCTGGAGCATTGGTCAATCCAAACGACATCACAGTGAACTCATACAGACCATATCTGGTTGTGAATGTTGTCTTGGGTATATCTTCTCGTCGGATCCTTAACTGATGATAGCCTGATCTTAGATCAATCTTGGAGGAAACCTTGGCACCTCTCATCTGATCAAACAAATCTTCAATTCTGGGCAGTGGATATTTATTCTTGATCGTCACATCATTCAGCGACCTGTAGTCTACACACATCCTTCTGCTGCCATCCTTCTTATCAACAAAGATCACGGGTGCTCCCCACGGGGACGAGCTGGGATGGATAAATCCCTTAGCTATCATTTCTTCTATTTGTTTCTTTAGTTCACTCAAATCTTTAACATCCATTCTGTAGGGTCTTTTAGAGATAGGTGCAGTACCAGGTAAAAGATCAATACTGAACTCAATGTCACGGACGGGTGGCATACATGGTAAATCCTCCGGGAAGACGTCGGGGTACTCACAGACAACTCTAATAAGGCATTCCCTTCATCTGATTCACTGTCCCGACTCCACTGGGTGAAACTGATGCCACAAACTCTACCTTCTCTCCCTGAGGGCTGGTTAAGAGCATTGATCTCTTGCGACACTGGATAACCCCATCACACCCGGATAACCAATCCATTCTGAGGATCACATCAATGCCACTAGACTTTAGCACTATTAGATTGGCTAGGAATTCTGCCCCCATAATATTCATGTTGACCCTCGGGCATAAGTGACTAGCTTTCAATTCTTTGCCCTGGAACTTACCAGAAGAATTTATTTCATAGGGCTCATTGGTAAGTTATGCTTTGTCGCGAATTGCTCGGTAATGAATGAATGTGATGCTCCAGAATCAAATAAAACTGATGCAGGTTCAGAATTAATAGGGAACGTACCGAGCACAACATCAGGAGCCTCTTGAGCTGTTTCTGCAGCCACGTGATTCATCCTTCCGTGGATGTAGTTCTGTTGACCCCTGTTGCCCAGCGGTGTCTGGTTGCTGTTTCGCGGCTGCTGCTGCTGCTAAGTAGTCTGCCTCTATCCACTATTCCTCTGATTCTGAGGAGTCTGCAAGTTACGCTTCGGGAAATTGTTAGCATAATGCCCCAGTTCTCCACACTTGAAGCAACCATTGGGTTGAACCGGTGCAACTGGATTTTTGGTCTGCACTGATGCACTAGTGGCATTCCCAGAACAGTACTGTTGCGGGTTGGAGTTGCGCTGAGTCTGCTGGTTGAAGCGCTGAGGCTGCTGTGGAGTACGTTGATTCTACTGACTCTGCGGATATCCTCCACCTTGTCCTCCGACGCGTGATTGAAACCCCTGGGGTGTGTTGTAGCGGGGACGGGTGTTGCTGCTAGATTGTCCCTAGGACTGAATTTTCCGCTTGTGTTCCCCAAGCTCCTTGAGCTTGCTCTCCAGAACAATGGCTTTGTCCAGCAGAGTCTGGAAGTTTGGGAAGGTGTGACTGTGCAGCTGGTAGTTGAGTGGCCCTATCAGACAATCCAAGAAGCGCTTCTGCCTCTTCGCGTCAGTATCCACCTCATTGGGCGCGTAACAGGACAACTGAGTGAATTTGTCCCGGTACTTGCTGACTGTCATGCTACCTTGCTTCAGGGACAAGAACTCCTTCTGTTTGAGCTTCATCAGTCCCGCTGGAATATGGTGACTGCGGAAGTTGGTCCTGAATTCCTCCCAGGTGATAGCATTGGCATTGAGGTGGACAGTAGTGAAGGCATCCCACCAATCAGCGGCTGCACCTTCCAGGCGTCCTGCAGCATACAAGACCCTTTCACGGTCACTGCATTGTGTAATGTCCAGCTTCTTAGTGATGACCTTCAACCAGTCATCAGCATCCAAGGGATCCACTGAGTGAGAAAATGTAGGGGGATTGTGGCTCATGAACTCCCTATGCTTGTCTCTTGGTGGCTGGTTTTGCTGCGGTGCTTGCTGGTTCTACTGGGCTTGCATGTTTTGGATGGTGGCGGTGGGGTTCTGCAACACCTGCATCTGGGCTGCCAAGAATTGCTCCATTATTGGGTTGGGTGGTGGTGGTGGCAACTGACTCTATTGGTTGACTATGTGAGCACGCCTCATGCTAGGAATATCCTGACCTCAACCTGACCTGGTGTTTACCATCTGACCGTTAGAGAATGAACCCAGAATAAGATAGGTGTACTTCATATAGATATGTAAAATATAAGAATTATCAAAATATGGATTGATAAAGACTCAACTTATATTATTTGATAAACTATAGCGAACCTCAAATTGTTTCAAACCAAGCACAACCAAAACAAATCAAAAGATAGCAAGCACTTGTTCACAAGCAAGCATTATTACACCGTCGTCCTCTCAAGCGAAAAGGTTCTAACGAAGCAAACTTTAAATGATAACCAGCCGAAGAGCCTAGATGCCTAGTCCTCGAGGCGAGTGATGGAGCCGGATGCGCCGTGGCAAAGCTTGTTGCGGGGCGGCGACAGGGCGGGGAAGCAAGGCTCGGCCGTCAGTGGAGGTGGTGGCGCCAATCCTTCAAGTCGGGCCTCCAGTGCGCGGATCCTCTCATGAGCGTCCAACAGCCTGTCCTAAGTATCGTCCAGCTCAGTGGTGACATTCTCTAGATCAGTGTTGAGGGCGACAGTGATGCGAGGGAGGGCGTTGACGCGGTCTTCATTATCACCACCCAGAGTGACCACAGTATCCTCAGTTCCACTGAGGCAGCGAGGAAGGTGGCGGTACTGTAACAACCCTGATAAATTACATTTCTAAAGCAATTTCATTAGCCCAACCCTATGCTTAACCAACTAATAAAAGGGTGAAAAGAATTAGAACAAGTTAAGTTGAAATTCAAATTGAAATTGGGCACATATGAATACCTTTGAATTTTTAAATTAACTTTCAAACCACAAGCCAAATGAGGTGGTGCCTGAAACAAAACTTGTAGAACTTTTTATTCTGAACAACTTTCATGTTCAAAAGTTTTTGAAATTCAAATTAGAAAGTGGAGAAAACATCCTGTTTGCAACCAGCCCCTTGAAACTTTTCAAATCTCGCAAATAGACCCTTCTTCCCCCTCCTCTCTCTTCCCTCCCCGCCCGACACGCCGGCCAGGTGGCCGGCGATGCCTGACCGGCGCTAGCCGCCAAGCCAGTGGCCGCCGGCCCTCACCCCAAAGCGCGGCTTTACCCCCCCTGCAGCGCTGCCCAGTCCGAGCTCGCCACGCGCGCCACGCCGGCCGTGCCTCTGCTCGCCGCCCGCCACACCCAACGGCCGCGCCGCGCCGTGCCGCCCCGCCCGCCGCGACCCGCCCGTCGCTGAGCTCGCCTACCGCCCGAGCCGCTGCTGCAGCTGTCCCCCAACCCCCGTGCCGCGCTATCTCCTCGCTCCCCCACGCAAAATCCCGCCCTCCACACGCCGCGCCGGTGTCCAGACGCCGCCCACCGTGGCCAGTGGCACGCCATTGCCGTGCCATCACCCCCGCGCGTCGCCTGGCACTCCTTCCTCCCTCCGGTCCCTATAAAAGCCGCCCCAGGCCGCCCGCGCGAGCTACCAGCAACCAGAGAACACCCGCCGCCGCCATTGTCGCCGCTGAGCTCCACCCGCTCGTGGACAGCCCTCTACAGCCATCCACCGCTCGAATTGAATCTCCAACCACCACCACATCAACCCACTGAAGCTCCCCGTCCAGACCAGACCGCCACAAGCCCGCCGGAGCACCGCCGTCGACGCGTACTGCCGCCGCCGCCCCTGCTCCAACGCCGACGAGCTACTCCCGGTCGTCCCCCACCCGACCAAGACCCCCACGAGGTAGCCCTCGCACCCCTGGTCCTTCCCCGGCCCTCACCCCTCGCCGCCGGCGAGCCCCTCACCGGAATTTTGGCCGGCCACCGCACCCGAGCCGCCTAAGGACCCAATTGCATCGATTGAATTCTTTAGAAGGTTCTGCCCGTAAGATTTCAAGGACCCAGATGTAAGAGAAAGATTCAAACCTAGATTCAAAATCAGTGAATTTGTAAAATTCGTATAAAATTGTATAAAATTCAGAAAAATGCAAACTCAACTGCTCTGGAGACCTTAGGTTAAGCTTCACAACTTTTGTTACATGCATCACCTTAGATTCTAGCTAAATCATGCTTTAAATAAAATGGAAAGATTAATGGCTTTTATTCATAGACTTGTCTTGAGACAAGTGCTGGCCCTGAAAAATTTATAGTGAGGAAATTACCTGATAAATAGGCCACCCTAAAAAGATCAAGCTCAGAATCTACTTCTAGATATACTTCTTGCTAAGTTTAGTTTCATGACATGATTGGCTAAATATTTTTATCTCTGTTGTTAGATTGTGATTCACCTAATGAAACTTTTTCTATACTTGTGTAATGGTACCTAGATGCCATAGAAAAATTTAGAGACTTTTTATCTCACAGGAACCTATTTATTTGATTATCTGCTAATAACATACATTAAATCAAGAAAATAGTATCTTAGCTTGGAAAATTCTCATATTTTTACTAGAAGATACACAGTGGTAGAAGATGATGTGTAAAAAGTTTAATGGACAAAAACCCTGTGTAGGATCCTGTAAAAAAATAAATCCTTGAATAACCTAGGTGTGTAATGTCATATTTACTATGCTCTCAAAACTGCATAATAAATCCTATAAAAATTACAGTAGCTCCTGCATGATTAAATGAAAGCCCTGTAAAAAACTTAGTCTCAGTTTTTGCACCATTTGTTCTGTACAAAAAGAACAAGAATCTAGCAGCAATCATGTATTATATTTTTCATAATTAATCTGCTGCATTAAAATGTCTAAAAATTTTACAGTAAGCTTATCTTTCCCTGTTGTGCCTAGATCCAAGGTTTTATGACCAGAAACTACTCACTGTAGTAGTTACACTTAAATCATGTTTCCATGAGGAACATAACTTCCCATGAACACCCACCCCACCTTGCTTAACGAAGTTACTTATTGTACTATTCTACTCTATTAACGATTGCCCACGAATGATAAAGTAACTCACTTCACAACAAAACTCATGTTTTACAGACTGCAAATTTATCGTGAAGGAAATCATGTCGTTTACCATCACCACTACTTACACTTGTGCATTCATATAGAAACGACTACTCTCGCCGACGGGACTTACGAGCTGGTGCCCGAGTCCGAGAGCGAGCAGCGAGAAGCCCAGGCAAATTTAACTGAAGCAGTTGAAGACCCGGGTCAACGTTCAGACGATCCCCGGACTAACTTTGCACAAGAAGGCAAGCCCCGGAGCATGAACCCTATTTTTCTAAACTTATGCAACTTATTACTCTACTTTACTTGTACATTAAGTTTATAGGAGTTGGATGAAAACTTAGTTTCATGATCCTAGGTGCCCATGCTCTGAACACTAGATGCAAGGTTCGATAGAATGCTATGCTAATAGGACTCGGTAAAAGTCGAGTGATTTCCTGTCACTCGCGAGAAATCAGGAGTTGATTGTTTACTACATGCTGCAATCATAAGGTCGACGGACGGGGCTGTGGTACGATATTATGTCGATGATTGAGGCTCCGTCTGTTTAGTGAAAAAAATGCTAAGGCCGCAGTGTGTGGTAGTGGTGGTTAAGTCTTTGAACGTACTAACCACATGTCGAGAATATGGTAATCGGTAAGCTTAAGTACTGGATTGAACCGAGGCCGGAATATACTCCCCACTGTCTTGAATTCGTTCACATCTAGCTAATGGCGGGTGCATCGGCCGCCACAGCCCGACGTACCGTGGTCTGTGGGGACGTGTAGTCGAGGGCGGTGGGCCTGTTCCGTGAAGCGGGAATTGAAGGGAAAAGTTGCACGTGTGACTCTGGGAGTAACCACGCGACGTGTGTTTAGGTTTCCCTTGCAAGGTTAAGAAATTCGATTCGAATCGTCCGTTTCTCGCGTTTATTGAGACTGCTTGACCCTTTTACCACATAGAGTAAGAAGAGGAACAATGATAATGATTAATCTTGTTGGATGCAAAAATAATTCTTCCACCATGTATGATATTGGATAGTTGCTTACCTAGAATGGTTAAAGAAAGCTAGAACTTGGAGCTAAAATCTGAAAGTAAGGACCTACTATATATGCTTTTCGGCAAAACAAACCCCTCAAGCCAAAAGCCTCGCATGTCTAGGAGTCGGCTAAGTATACCCCACTAGTCGGGTAAGCCTTGCTGAGTATTAGTATACTCAGCCTTGCTTGTGGCTTGTTTTCAGGTAAAACTTTCGAGGACATGATTGCTAGTTTGACTTGGCCTTGTACCCTTCCTCCTAGTTGGTCGGTGGAATGGGATACGCCCCCGGCCAACGGTGGTGATACCGAGTGATGCCTCGTACGGGCTTCATCGAGACATCCTTTATCGTCGAGTAGTTGTCGTTATCTTATCCGCAGCTTGAACTCTGAAGAACTCACTTATTTCGAAATCCGAAGTACCTTGTTTTACGAATTTGAACTCTATTGTAATGATAATTTATGACGAACTCCATGGTGTAAAAAAAAATGGAATGTTGTATACTCTGGGCTCACCTTCGTGTGAGTACATGTATGTGTGGCTTCGATCCGTAAGAACCGTGGTTGTATCGGGAGGTTACCCGACAGACCAGTGGATTAATCCGTTTGAAGTGCGAGTTAGCCTTGATTGCCCTCATGGTGATGAATAGCGCGCTTGAACCGGATTAATTCAGGTGGTTCTGCCACAGCTGGTAACAGCTGGCACCAAAGCCGAAATGCATACGCCAGAGAATGCGACAAGCCTTAAAAACTCGTTTTCCTAAAACTTGACCACAAAAATTGTGTTGGAAAATGCGTTGGTTCGTTAAGGATGGTGCCTAGTTCGTAAAGCCCTAAGGGATTATTGGGAAAGTTACTAGGTGGCTATCTAACTTATGAAATATTATCAACTGACTTCCAGCATATTACTTTCTGTCAAAACTTACTTTCATGCACAACCGACCTTAAATTCTGTAACGACGCACTCATCGCTAAGGTAAGAAGGTAAGAATCCTCAGCCAACTGAGAGAGTTTGGCCTTCCTGTCGGTGATGCGAACCGAACGCTGCCCTCAAGCAGTGGCTTACTTGAGGTGCTGCCAATATGCCAACTGTTAGTTGAATATATTGGGAGTAGAAGATTTGGCGCAGGGTATGGCGATCGCTGTTCATACCTCCGCCTCATGACGGTACCCCCGTGAATACGCTATCTCGATAGCGTATGTTAACGTCGTCTGTACGGCGGGAATGGTACAGATGCCGTTTCTATAGTGAACGGTAATGAATACGGACGCTTTCATGAGTGCTGGCATGAAAGGTTCAGTGGATATATATATGCTTTATCAATCTTCTGCAGGTACACTAACCGCGATTGCGATAAGTTAAAGAACGGTTAGAAAATCTCGACTAGCTATTATAGTGAGAGGCGTATCATGTATGCCACCGAAACTAACCTCGTAAGACCAAAGCTATTTGACAATTGTTTATTTTGTGAGGACGAATAGGACGTGCATGCATCATGGCTATATAAATCTGAAATTGAAAATGTGATGCGTGAGAGTGGCAAGGTTCATGCGCCCACACGATTGACTTGCCTAAGGATTATCTAGCAAACCGGTCACTTTCCGCCTTATCTGAAAAGATGAATTTATTAAGCTGAGAAAATGACCCTTTCTGAAGAAACTCAGGTTGAAAGCTTTGTTCCAAAATCCGTATTCTACCTCCTGTCTAAATACGAAAAATTCTGGACATATGGGTAATGAGAAACAACAAAGACCTTGGTGTGTTAGTTTCTGTCCAAAATGAGCAGTTCAGCCACATAAATTTTTAGGCCCCCTTTCTACAGTTTTCTGCAAAAGAGTACAAAACAAAACTTGTTCCAAATTTACCCAGGTAGCTGCTGTTAAAATTTGGTAAATTTTGGCTGGGTAGATTTTCCCTGGTGCACGAAATATTGGCCCACTGTTCACTGAAATTTCTGGGTAGACAGTAAGGTGAAACCTGAAAAGAAAAACCATCTTAGAGACTTATCTAGCTCTGGAGTTGACTAGCAAGATTGTTCACAAATACCTTAGGAATGCTCTGGTAAAACTTTAGAATTTTTGGACCAGAACTGTTGAAGTTATGGCTATTTTAGTGCACGGTCCAGAACCTGTTCGCTATACTATTCACAGTTTTTCGCTACCTCACACTATTTGATCTTTTGTTCAGATGGCCGAGCCTGTTGCCATGATGGTGGATGAGGATGGACGCGTTCACTCGCAGTGTCTCCACTGGGAGGGCTTTCCCTCTATTTTGTGGGATGTTCTGCGCACCGCGGGCTATCCAATTCTCCCACATTTCGCCGGACTGGAATTTGCAGAGAATGGAGTTACCCAGTGCCGTGTCAACGTGACCACCTTTCCGCACCCGATACACCCGGAGTGGCCCGCCTTGGAGATTGAGGCTGTTGGTCACCGTTTGGCCGATACTTGGGAGATTGCTGCCATGAGGGCGCTCACCACTTTCTGTGCGCAGTGCCCCGAGGCTGTCACACTCACTCCTATTGGTTTGTTTCCTGCTGCCCAGGGCAACGACCCCTTTTGGCTCAACAGGGTGCAGCACTCACAATACTTGGTGGACTTTCATGCCCAGGAGACCATCGATACCTCCGTGCGGTGCATGAATGCACTCTACCGACTTCAGACTCTCCAGAGTCAGGCGCTTGTGCAGCTCACTGATCTTGCACAGGCCTACCACATGATGGCAGATACCAGGGATGAGCAGATTAAGGAACTCAGTGAGGAACTCGAGGATAGAGACACCCGGATTGGCCAACTTGAGGGCCAAGTACAGGAGCACGACACTCTCATGGGTGAGAGAGATGACATGATAGCACACTTGGAGGAGCAGCTCCATGATCTGAACCTTGAGTTGGAGGATGCTAATGAGCACATTCAGTGGCACCATGATCAGAATGGCCCTCCTGGCGTGGTGGCTATGGAGGAAGATGAGGAGGAGCCACAGGAGATTGATGGTATTTCAGGAATGGACTTTGAGGGTGGGGCACTGCAGCCACTTCCGATGGGAGCTCACTCTCCTACTCACAGCAAGTCGTCCGTCAACAACCTTGACGATTTCTAGCCGATGACCTAGGAAGACTTTTGCATATACTCCTCGATAGTGCAGCCTAACTTTTGGCAAGTGTTGTAATAGGCTAACTAAGAGTTGAGTACCTCTTTTGTGGTAGGTACAACTTGACCATTGGACGCTCTAATCATGTAGTCCATGGCTAAAAACTTGGGTTGATTGTGATATCGGAAAGCAGTTGAATCTGTGATTGCAGAAACTTGTCGGAATTTTTACCCATGTCTCTCTACATTTCTGGGCTGAGTGTTGAATACCAAACTTGTCCTAAATTCTGTGATCTAGGTTCTCACAAAATTTCAACCCTATTGGATCTTGCTAGTTTGAGTTATAGGCCAGATACTATAACTTGTTCTGCTGAAAAACAGCCAAAACAGGGAAGCAAAGAGTGAATCGTTTGACCATCCTAGCCATCGATTTAGCATCTTGGCTGAATACCAAAGTGGTACATCTCTAAATTCCCTATCCACTTCCAAAATATGAGAAACTTTGGATGAACCTACCAGGAGTTATAAAATTCTTATGGCAGATAGTTTTTATGCCCATGATTCCATCCATGACCTTTTGGAAGTCTACTACTCCGCGTTAGATCTTTTTGAGTCATGGAAGCAATATGGATCACGTTGCTAATGAAGAACATTCGCCTTTTCAGATGGTTGGAGCAACCCGTGGTAACCCGGATGGTTTTGGTGCTAGCGCAAGTGGATCACAACCACAGCCGCCGCCACCACCCAGCTTGGTTGAAGTAATGGCCGCTCAAACCGAGTTGCTTCGCCAGCTCGTGCAAGGACAGCACCAGCAGCGGGGTGGGCATGATGTTCACCAATCCCGAGCCGCCGGTTACACGGATTTCCTAGGGACCCAGCCTCCCTTGTTTCACAAGACGGAGGAACCCTTGGATGCGGACGCTTGGATTCGCACAATCGAGTCCAAGTTTTCTCTAATTGTGGCCCCATGCTCGGATGCAAACAAGGCTCGCTTTGCCGTGCAGCAGCTTCGCAGTACGGCTCGTCTATGGTGGGACCACTATTTGGCTATGCTCCCTGCTGATCACATTGTCACCTGGGATGAATTCAAGACTGCGTTCCGGGCACACCATATTCCCGAAGGTCTCATGGAAAGAAAGCTAAATGAGTTTTTAGCTCTCACTCAGGGTAACCGCACTGTACTTCAGTATGCTCAAGCCTTCAACAACCTGTGCCAATACGCGGGCTATCACGCAGACACAGATGCCAAGAAGCGTGATCGTTTCCGCCGAGGTCTGAGTACTAAACTCAAGGAACGACTGAATCTTGTCAAAGCCGATACATATAATGAGCTAGTCAACATGGCCATCACTCAAGAGGACTGTATTGAGGCTCATCGTGCTGAAAAGAAGAGAAAGGCGCCAGCTGGACCCTCGGGTGCTTAGCCACCGAGGTATCGCTTGGTGCGAGATGTTGCGCCTACAGCTCCACCAAGAGCCCCTCAGCCAGGGCGTTGGATTATTAGGCCCCCGCAACAAGGTGTTGTACGACCCCCTATGCCTCAACAAATTGGACCCCGGCCCGCTACTCAGCAGTTTCTTCGACCGAGCATCACCAATCGTTGTTTCAAGTGCGGGAGTTCCAATCATTTCGCTCGCTAATGCCCTCAACCCAGGCTGCCAAATCAGGGCCAGGACTCTAACCAGAACAATAAGAACAAAGGCAAGAGGCAGACCCTCCAGGTCAAACAAGGGCGGATCAACTTCACCACCCTTGCAGAACTTCCTGAAGGAGCACCAGTGATGACGGGTACATTCTCTATCCATAACAAGCCTGCAGTCATATTGTTTGATTCTGGTGCATCACATAGTTTGATTAGTGCAAGGTTTGGTGCAAAAGTAGGGTTGAATGTTTGTCACACAAAAGGGTCGTATATGATATCAACACCGGGTGGAAAAATTGCTTCCAACCAAATAATAAGGCTGGTACCGATAAAATTGGGAAGTAAAGTCATCAACACAGACCTTGTTCTTTTACCCCTTGACGGCATGGATATTATTTTGGGAATGAACTGGATGACTATGCATGGAGTCACACTGGACCTTTCTTACCGAGCCGTTGAGATAAATTCACCTAGTCACGGAGCCACTACCCTTTACCTACCGTTACGGGAGTGCACAAATTCTTGTGCTTTCGTAATGGAAGGACTTAAGCTAGAGGATATTCCAGTGGTATGCGAGTATGCCGATGTCTTTCCGGATGACTTACCCAGAATGCCACCGGATAGGGATATTGAGTTCATCATCGAACTGCAACCGGGCACTGCACCTATATCCAAAAGACCATATAGGATGCCCGCTAAAGAATTGGCAGAGCTGAAAATTCAACTCCAAGAACTACTGGACAAAGGTTTCATTCGCCCTAGCGCGTCACCTTGGGGATGTCCAGCCCTATTCGTAAAGAAGAAGGATGACAGTTTGAGGTTATGCGTTGACTACCGGCCTCTCAACACAGTAACCATTAAGAATAAATACCCACTTCCTCGTATCGATGTACTCTTCGATCAATTAGCTGGAGCCTGAGTCTTCTCAAAAATTGATCTTTGTTCGGGATATCATCAGATCAAGAATCGCCCATGCGATATTCCTAAGACTGCCTTCTCCACACGATATGGACTATATGAATTCTTGGTCATGTCCTTTGGACTCACAAATGCCCCTGCCTACTTCATGTATCTCATGAATTCGGTATTCATGCCCGAACTTGACAAATTCATCGTAGTGTTCATCGACGACATCCTTATCTATTCCAAGGATGAGGAAGAGCATGCCAAGCACCTTCGCATTGTTCTTCAGCGACTCAGAGACCATCAGCTCTATGCTAAGTTTTCTAAGTGTGAATTCTGGTTGGATACTGTAAAGTTCTTGGGTCACACGATCTCCAGCGAAGGCATAGCTGTTGACCCCAGCAAGGTACAAGAGGTGATGGATTGGAAACCCCCTACCTCTGTTCATCAGATTCGTAGTTTTCTCGGCTTAGCCGGTTACTACCGTCGCTTCATCCCGGATTTCTCTCGAATTGCTAAGCCCATGACTGAACTGTTGAAGAAGGAAGTAAAGTTTGTATGGAATGAGAAATGTGAAGAAGCTTTCCGCACTCTCAGAGAGCATCTGACTACTGCACCTGTGTTAGCTCAACCCGATAATACCAAGTCGTTCGATGTGTATTGTGACGCATCGGGTACTGGTCTAGGATGTGTGCTTATGCAAGAGAATCGAGTGATTGCATATGCCTCATGAGCCCTTTGGCCCCACGAGCAGAATTATCCCACTCATGATCTTGAGCTTGCAGCTGTCATTCACGCTCTGAAAATATGGAGGCACTATCTCATGGGTACACAGTGCAATATCTACACTGATCATAAGAGTCTCAAGTATATCTTCACACAAGCCGATCTGAATATGAGACAACGAAGATGGCTAGAATTAATCAAGGATTATGACCTTGAAGTGCACTATCACCCCGGCAAGGCTAATGTAGTCGCGGATGCACTAAGCCGCAAGTCCCATTGCCATTGCTTATCCACGAAATCCTACAATGAGACATTATGTGCAGAAATGAGGAAGCTTAACATGGAAATGGTTTCCCAAGGCACTCTAAATCACATCTCAGTTGAGCCCACTCTTCATGACCAAATCGTCATGGCACAACTACATGATGAAGGAATTAAGATAATCAAACAAGAACTCTCTCTAGGTGAGGAGAAGTATAAATGTTTCCGCCAGGACCATAAGGGAGTTCTATGGTTCGAAAGTCGTATAGTCGTTCCGAAGAATCATGAACTCCGCAAGCAAATTCTCGATGAGGCACATCTTTCCAAATTCTCTATCCACCCCGGCAGTAGCAAAATGTATCAAGACCTAAGGCAAAACTTCTGGTGGACTAGAATGAAAAGAGAAATTGCTACGTATGTCTCAGAATGTGACACGTGCCAGAGAGTAAAAGCTAGCCACTTGAAAGTAGCCGGTACACTTCAACCGTTACCTATACCATCCTGGAAGTGGGAAGACATAAGTATGGACTTCATCGTTGGACTACCAAACACTTCCCAGAAACATGATTCCATATGGGTTATCGTTGATAGACTCACAAAGACGGCACATTTCCTTCCGGTACACACCACCTATTCTGCCAAGAAATATGCCGAGATTTACCTCGATCGTATTGTTTGCCTACATGGAATACCTAAGACAATTATTTTTGATCGTGGTACTCAGTTTGTAGCACGCTTTTGGGAACAACTGCAAACGTCTCTTGGTACTAAACTGATTCGCAGCTCAGCATACCATCCTCAGACTAACGGACAAACGGAAAGAGTAAACCAAATTCTTGAAGACACGCTGAGAGCTTGCGTCATTCACTATGACAAGAATTGGGACAAATGTCTACCCCTAGCAGAGTTCTCATACAACAATAGCCATCAAACAAGTTTGAAAATGGCACCATTTGAGGCCCTGTACGGACGAAGGTGTCGAACTCCTTTGAGCTGGTCACAAACTGGAGAACGTAAAATAATTGGACCCGACCTGGTAATCGAGGCAGAGGAGAAAGTAAAAGTAATACAAGCAAATCTTAAAGCCGCACAAGCCCGGCAAAAGAGCTATTCCGACAAAAGGAGAAAGCCCCTAACATTCGAAGTTGGCGATCATGTCTATCTTCGAGTTTCACCAACAAGCGAGTGCAAAGATTCGGAATTAAAGGCAAACTAGCTCCCCGTTATGTTGGTCCTTACGAAATCATTGAGAGCTGCGGACCCGTAGCCTACAAATTACGACTGCCCCCTCAGCTCACGGCCACCCATGATGTCTTGCACGTATCTCAACTCAAGAAGTGTATTTGAGTCCCTACCGAGATTGTGGAACAACAAGAAATATTGGTAGAACCCGACCTCTCGTATGTCGAACACCCGGTTAAAATTTTGGATCGAAAAGAAAGAGGGACCAGGAGGAAAGTGATTAAAATGTATAAAGTTCAAAGGAATCATCACACTGAAGAAAAAGCCACCTGGGAAACCGAGAGCTACCTAAACCAAAATTTCCCTGGTTTTCTTATCTCAACCACTGGTATGTGCACCCCTGTCCACACTAAGATTTACCGAATCTCGGGGCGAGATTCTTGTTAAGGGGGAAAGGCTGTAACAACCCTGATAAATTACATTTCTAAAGCAATGTCATTAGCCCAACCCTATGCTTAACCAACTAATAAAAGGGTGAAAAGAATTAGAACAAGTTAAGTTGAAATTCAAATTGAAATTGGGCACATATGAATACCTTTGAATTTTTAAATTAACTTTCAAACCACAAGCCAAATGAGGTGTTGCCTGAAACCAAACTTGTAGAACTTTTTATTCTGAACAACTTTCATGTTCAAAAGTTTTTGAAATTCAAATTAGAAAGTGGAGAAAACATCCTGTTTGCAACCAGCCCCTTGGAACTTTTCAAATCTCGCAAATAGACCCTTCTTCCCCCTCCTCTCTCTTCCCTCCCCGCCCGACACGCCGGCCAGGTGGCCGGCGATGCCTGACCGGCGCTAGCCGCCAAGACAGTGGCCGCCGGCCCTTGCCCCCAAGCGCGGCTTTACCCCCCTGCAGTGCTGCCCAGTCCGAGCTCGCCACGCGCGCCACGCCGGCCGTGCCTCTGCTCGCCGCCTGCCGCACCCAACGGCTGCGCCGCGCCATGCCGCCCCGCCCGCCGCGACCCGCCCGTCGCTGAGCTCGCCTCCCGCCTGAGCCGCTGCTGCAGCTGTCCCCCAACCCCCGTGCCGCGCTATCTCCTCGCTCCCCCACGCAAAATCCCCGGTGCCCAGTCGCGCGCTCCCGCCCTCCGCACGCCGCGCCGGTGTCCAGACGCCGCCCACCGTGGCCAGTGGCACGCCATTGCCGTGCCATCACCCCCGCGCGTCGCCTGGCACTCCTCCCTCCCTTTGGTCCCTATAAAAGCCGCCCCAGGCCGCCCGCGCGAACTACCAGCAACCAGAGAACACCCGCCGCCACCATTGTCACCGCCGAGCTCCACCCGCTCGTGGACAGCCCTCTACAGCCATCCACCGCTCGAATTGAACCTCCAGCCACCACCACATCAACCCACTGAAGCTCCCCGTCCAGACCAGACCGCCCCAATCCCGCCGGAGCACCGCCGTCGACGCGTACCGCCGCCGCCGCCCCTGCTCCAACGCCGACGAGCTACTCCCGGCCGTCCCCCACCCGACCAAGACCCCCACGAGGTAGCCCTCGCACCCCTGGTCCTTCCCCGGCCCTCACCCCTCGCCGCCGGCGAGCCCCTCACCGGAATTTTGGCCGGCCACCGCACCCGAGCCGCCTAAGGACCCAATTGCATCGATTGAATTCTTTAGAAGGTTCTGCCTGTAAGATTTCAAGGACCCAGATGTAAGAGAAAGATTCAAACCTAGATTCAAAATCAGTGAACTTTTAAAATTCGTATAAAATCGTATAAAATTCAGAAAAATGCAAACTCAACTGCTCTGGAGACCTTAGGTTAAGCTTCACAACTTTTGTTACATGCATCACCTTAGATTCTAGCTAAATCATGCTTTAAATAAAATGGAAAGATTAATGGCTTTTATTCATAGACTTGTCTTGAGACAAGTGCTGGCCCTAAACATTTTACAGTGAAGAAATTACCTGATAAATAGGCCACCCTAAAAAGATCAAGCTTAGAATCTACTTCTAGATATACTTCTTGCTAAGTTTATTTTCATGACATGATTGGCTAAATATTTTTATCTCTGTTGTTAGATTGTGATTCACCTAATGAAACTTTTTCTATACTGGTGTAATGGTACCTAGATACCACAGAAAAATTTAGAGACTTTTTATCTCAAAGGAACCTATTTATTTGATTTATGTGCTAATAACATACATTAAATCAAGAAAATAGTATCTTTGCTTGGAAAATTCTCATATTTTTACTAGACGATACTCAGTGGTAGAGGGTGCTGCGTAAAAAGTTTCATGGACAAAAACCCTGTGTAGGATCCTGTAAAAAAATAAATCCTTGAATAACCTAGGTGTGTAATGTCATATTTACTATGCTTCGAAAACTGCATAATAAATCCTATAACAATTAGAGTAGCTCCTGCATGATTAAATGAAAGCCCTGTAAAAATCTTAGTCTCAGTTTTTGCTCCATTTGTTCTGTACAAAAAGAACAAGAATCTAGCAGCAACCATGTATTATATTTTTCATAATTAATCTACTGCATGAAAATATCTGAAAATTTTACAGTAAGCTTATCTTTCCCTGTTATGCCTAGATCCAAGGTTTCATGACCGGAAACTACTCACTGTAGTAGTTACACTTAAATCATGTTTCCATGAGGAACATAAGTTCCCATGAACACCCACCCCACCTTGCTTAACGAAGTTACTTATTGTACTATTCTACTCTATTAACGGTTGCCCACGAATGATAAAGTAACTCACTTCACAACAAAACTCATGTTTTACAGACTGCAAATTTATCGTGAAGGAAATCATGTCGTTTACCATCACCACTACTTACACTTGTGCATTCATATAGAAACGACTACTCTCGCCGACGGGACTTACGAGCTGGTGCCCGAGTCCGAGAGCGAGCAGCGAGAAGCCCAGGCAAATTTAACTGAAGCAGTTGAAGACCCGGGTCAACGTTCAGACGATCCCCGGACTAACTTTGCACAAGAAGGCAAGCCCCGGAGCATGAACCCTATTTTTCTAAACTTATGCAACTTATTACTCTACTTTACTTGTGCATTAAGTTTATTGGAGTTGGATGAAAACTTAGTTGCATGATCCTAGGTGCCCATGCTCTGAACACTAGATGCAAGGTTCGATAGAATGCTATGCTAATAGGACTCGGTAAAAGTCGAGTGATTTCCTGTCACTCGCGAGAAATCAGGAGTTGATTGTTTACTACATGCTGCAATCATAAGGTCGACAGACGGGGCTGTGGTACGATATTATGTCGATGATTGAGGCTCCGTCTATTTAGTGAAAAAAAATGCTAAGGCCGCAGTGTGTGGTAGTGGTGGTTAAGTCTTTGAACGTACTAACCACATGCCGAGAATATGGTAATCGGTAAGCTTAAGTACTGGATTGAACCGAGGCTGGAATATACTCCCCACTGTCTTGAATTCGTTCACATCTAGCTAATGGCGGGTGCATCGGCCGCCACAGCCCGACGTACCGTGGTCTGTGGGGACGTGTAGTCGAGGGCGGTGGGCCTGTTCCGTGAAGCGGGAATTGAAGGGAAAAGTTGCACGTGTGACTCTAGGAGTAACCACGTGACGTGTGTTTAGGTTTCCCTTGCAAGGTTAAGAAATTCGATTCGAATCGTCCGTTTCTCGCGTTTATTGAGACTGCTTGACCCTTTTACCACATAGAGTAAGAAGAGGAACAATGATAATGATTAATATTGTTGGATGCAAAAATAATTCTTCCACCATGTATGATATTGGATAGTTGCTTACCTAGAATGGTTAAAGAAAGCTAGAACTTGGAGCTAAAATCTGAAAGTAAGGACCTACTATATATGCTTTTCGGCAAAACAAACCCCTCAAGCCAAAAGCCTCGCATGTCTAGGAGTCGGCTAAGTATACCCCACTAGTCGGGTAAGCCTTGCTGAGTATTAGTATACTCAGCCTTGCTTGTGGCTTGTTTTCAGGTAAAACTTTCGAGGACATGATTGCTAGTTTGACTTGGCCTTGTACCCTTCCTCCTAGTTGGTCGGTGGAATGGGATACGCCCCCGGCCAACGGTGGTGATACCGAGTGATGCCTCGTACGGGCTTCATCGAGACATCCTTTATCGTCGAGTAGTTGTCGTTATCTTGTCCGCAGCTTGAACTCTGAAGAACTCACTTATTTCGAAATCCGAAGTACCTTGTTTTACGAATTTGAACTCTATTGTAATGATAATTTATGACGAACTCCATGGTGTAAAAAAAAATGGAATGTTGTATACTCTGGGCTCACCTTCGTGTGAGTACATGTATGTGTGGCTTCGATCCGTAAGAACCGTGGTTGTATCGGGAGGTTACCCGACAGACCAGTGGATTAATCCGTTTGAAGTGCGAGTTAGCCTTGATTGCCCTTGTGGTGATGAATAGCGCGCTTGAACCGGATTAATTCAGGTGGTTCTGCCACAGGTACTCCATGTTCTGCAGCTGCTGGCGGTGTGTGTGGCAGATGGACCACAGAGCTCTTCTTGCGGCGCTGCTGACGGAGGCGTCGTAGGTGGCATGGGGCATCATGGAGTCATGCGTAGTGACGGTCCTTCGGCCTCCAACTCCCTCTATCTCCACTCTAATGTGGACGCGAGTGAGGAAGTAGTCGCCGAGCGCCGGATTGAGGTAGTGGTGCGTGTGGTAGTGGGGCCTCACGATGTTGCCCAAGTCCATCAGAACAGCGTTCAGCAACATGGAAAAGTAGTGCAAACGCAGCAGAGTCGCCTATCCTCTAGAGGACCATCGCCCTGATCGTCGTTGTTGTCGCTGTCCTCGTCATCACCATCATCTCCATCATCAACACCCCCAGAGTCGCCCGGGCTTCCTCCAGCGGCGCCCGGTGCTGGAGCAGGAGCTGGAGCAGCTGGGGGTGGTGGTGGTGCCTCAACAACTGGTGATGCTAGGGGAGTGTACTGGTTCCCTTCTTCGTCGACCACCATGATGCGGCCATCCTCTCCATCCACAAAGTAGTAGGCCTCTGTGGGTTCCTCCTCCATAGCTTCCACCTCCTCAACTGGGGCTGGAACAGGGGCGGGAGGAGCTGGCTCAGCTGGAGCAATGCGGACCTGGCAACCTCCGGTGTGCTTGCGAGTAGTCTGGTAAGTCCTAGCCATCTGACAGAGCAAGAACAAAACTCAGAATAAATTTTAAAAGAAATAAAAGAACCAAAGAACATGTAAATAAACATAGATTTTTATGCAGAAATAATAAAATAAACACAAAGAAATTTTGAAGCTGACATGACTTGCTAGAAAATAAATTCTTAGTTTCGACCATTTCTAACTAGGCTAGCGTCCTGCAGTCAACATAGCTTTGATACCACTTTTATCACACCCGATTCTAGAAAGAACCAGATGCATCTCATGTGTGCGTCAGGGTCAAGTTCACACACACATGATCGATGAACAAGTATAATATATGAAAGACAATGCTCGAAAAGTAAACAAAATAGAGTAATTAACATTATTACACTCCAAGTAAAAGACACAAATGTCTTTAAACGTTCCACCGATATACCCTAAACGAAGTCTGCAACAACTCCGTCTTCCACAAGCGATGACTGGTGAGCGCAAGCCTAGAAATCCTCGAAGTCGTCGAAGACCTCCTCCTCAAAGTTCTCTTCTGAGCACCAGTTGGGCAAGGGTGAGTACTCTTATGGTTGGTACTCAGCAAGTGGGGGAGAATATGCAAGGCCATCAAGGAAAGGCTAAGGTTTACAGTAGTTAGCACTTTTAGTTGGTCAAGTTTTATTAGCAAGCACCTATTAACTAGATGTAAGTTTATACCAACCCACTTAAGCAAAAGCATAAAGGTAACAACAACATAAACATAAAACGAGAACCACAAGTTAATTATTCTTCAAGTTCAATTATTATGTGAGGGTCCAAGCTGCTCTTAACCGTGAGCACGGCTGTTATAACAGTTTTACACTCTGCAGAGGTTGTACACTTTCCCCATAAAATGTGTTCCCTTGAGTTGTCCGAGTTTGCAAGCACTTCTGAGGTGAGTGGAAGCGGTACACTACGAAGCCTTTACAAAGACATGTCGAGAGCTAGACAACCCGCTAGAGTTTCAGTAGCAGTGTGGTCCACTAACCTCCCTAATGCTCAGCTCCTTAGCAAAGGCTGCTACCCCAAGAGGACCGGTCTATGACCCCTATCACTGATCCCCTCCTTGCCCTTTTGGTAAGGCCACCAGCTAACTACACATCTAATTAATTGGCTAAGGTCAGAGCCATGTGACTTTGTGGTTGCACTATTCACTTGGGTGGTTCTCCATGTTCCCATTAAACAAAGTTGATCTTGCATTAACGAGGTAACAACAATATAAAGCGCGAACAATATTATCATAAGAGTAAACAAACACCAATCCCAAAGTTTGCAACTAAGCATGACTACCCAACATAAACATTAAACCCGGTGTTTCAAGGCTCTGGGTAAAAGACTAGGTATGTCCATAAAATAGGTGACCCATCAAATTTATGCAAAGCAATGATAAAGTAAATTGAATTATCATGCTATTGTTGGGATAAAATAGAACTTGCAGGGGGGGGAGTCCACTTGCCTTCCTCAAAAAGCTGCTGGTTCTCTTCCTCAAAAACTTGCTCTTGATCTTGCATACACAAACAAATAAGAAACAGTACAATAAATAGTACAACAGAGAGTAATAAGATGATAAAGTTGTAGTTCATGATGCAAGGATCGCGTGAGTGCAAGAATTGCTGATCCAGGGATCTAACTGCGAGAGTTTTGAACTTCCAGGGGTAAATCTGAAGAAACTAGGGGCTAAAACATAATTAAACCCTAAACAGAGGGCCCTGGGTGCAAAATTGGGGTCCTGGATGGCGGGTTCTATTTCTAGAAAATTCAGGGGCCTAAACACAAAAGAAAGGACTTAAATCTAATTATTTTTCAACAGATCTGGACTGTGGGTTGATATCAAGAAAACCTAGGGGCTTTCCTGCAAAAGGGCTGGCGGCGCCTAGGGTTTGGCTCGGGTCAGGCGGATCTGAACCGTTGGACAGCTTGGGACGGCTCGGCGGGCGGCGCTGAGCGCCTGCGGCGAGCGAGGCGGCAGCGGACCGCCGAAGTACATCGAATCCGGTGCTCCGGGGCTCGGCTTAGGCCGAGATTAGGCCGGGGAGGGTGAGGGCGTCATTGCAAAGGCAGTGGGGTGCACGGGACGGTCGTGCGCCGGTCGGAGACCAGCGGCCATGGCGGCGGGCGGAGCAAGTGCTCCAGCGAGCCATTGCGGGGGCAAGAAAGCGAGAGGGAGGGGGAAAAATGGGGGCAGCGCGGTGCTCACCACCTCGCGGCACTCCGCGCGAGGGTTGTAGACGTCGGAGAAGCAGCGGAACGGCGAGTCGACGGAGGGGGGCAGTTCGGGGCGGCTGCGTTCCTTCGGTGAGCGATTGCCAGCGGGGTGCGGCGGTGAACGATGGTGCTGGGTCCAAGGCGGAGCTCCGGCGACGGTTGCAGTCAATGGAGAGGCGGCGGGACGACGGGTCGATGGCGCGGCGGCGTCGGCAAGCTTGGGCTCAGGAAATGGAGGCGCTGCAGTGAGGGTGAGCGAGAGTGGAGAGGGAAGGGGGGAGCAGGGGCTTAGGCACTGCTCAAATATTGGGGGTGAGGGAGCGGAGCGGCAGGGGAGGGGCGGCGGCTGGCGATTGCGGCTAGGATTGCCGCGGGGAATGGGGGCTGGTCATCGGGTGGCGCGTGTCGTGACCATTATGGCAAGCCAGCGATGCAGCAAAGGAAGGGAGAGGGCGCGGGCCACGGGCGGGGGCGGGATCCACGGCGAGAAGGAAAAGGAAGGCGCCGGCTAGAAGAATAAGATGGTGCCGACAGGTGGGGCCATGGTGTCAGGAAGAGAGAGTGGGGTGAGGGAGGAAGAGAGGTGGTGAGCTGGGCCGGCAGGTTTGTTGGGCTAGCTCGACTGCGGGGAAAGAAAAAGAAAACGAGAGGGAAGAGAGGTTTGGGCCGGGTTGGAGAGAAAAATAAAAGAAAGAGGGGTGAGGGTGATCTGGCTGGGCTGAGAGTGAGAAATAAAAAGAAAGAGAGAGAGGGTGATCTGGGAATCTCGCTCATCCTTGGGTGACCATTCCTAAGAGACGCCAAGGCCAGAATAGATGTGAGGACCAGAAGAATCAGATTCCGGATTGGGAAGAGGACCATGAAGTTCAAGTTCCGCAAGAGACGCGAACAGGTATACCTGCTTCATGAGGATAGCAAAGAACAAGGGCTGGGAACAGAACCGTAATGGTTCAAAGACTGGGAGATACACAGTCTCACACCCGAGGATCCAACTCCCACACCACCGATGCCACCAAAGAAGAAAACCAAGAAGGTGTGTAGAAGGAAGAAGACGTCATCGTCCTCTACATCCTCTCTAGATTTGGACGATTCGACCTTAAGTTAAACAGGTATGGAGAGGGTCCTGCTCATCGGACCTTAAATCAAAAGCTAGCTTAGGGGAGTCCTTCCACCAAGTGAATTGTATCCTTTACCACATTCAATAAAGATTATAAAAATATTTCTTGTTTCAATTTCCCTTTTCCATATGCATGGTAAGAATGTTCAGTCTTCCTAAGTTGAAAGGATGAATAATTGTTATGCTCTTGCTTGCCTGTCTTGCTTAGTCCTAAAGCATGGTGTTCCCTAAGTTTGAGTTTGCTGGCTGTTTAAAACCTTTGTGCCATGAACCCGAACATCTCGTGGGTTGCGCATGCTTCATCCAAGTCTAGGTTGTTGTGAGTTTAGATATGGAAGATGGAGCTATATAATCTTGTCCTATGTGAAGCATGATATCTGGAGTTTTTTGTTTTCAAAAATTTAAAAGGGAAAGACAAATTCCTCAATGATGTTCCAAGTCCTACCAAAGCCATATGTCATTTACATTGAAAAACCCTACACATATGTTGCTTGCCATCCACCAAATAAATGCTCCATGAAGTTGTGGTCTCTCCACATGTTATCCCTGAAAAAATAATTAGCCTTGGTCATCCACAAAATAAAAAAGAGAAGAGAAAAGATGGCATGCCAGAGAAGCATGACCATAAAAAAAGAGAAAGAAAGAATAAAAAGGGGGATAGCCATGTCTAGAGAAGAATACAAAAAATAAAATGAAGGGGAGAGAGATCACAAACCAAAAAAGGAGTAATCATACCTCTCATCAATCCACACACATGCACCTCTTGATCATGGGATATGACTTGTTTTCTCCATGGATCCACTCTTTGTCTTGGCCATATATGAAATGCAGGTATGCTTCATCCATTCCATACCTTGAGCTCCACAAAAGCTTTCGTTATGAGAAAGGTGAAGTGCCTTGGTAAGAATTCATACACAATTGAGCGATCGGAGTGAATCATTCGAGGAACTTAGTCTTGTTTTAATATTTTCAAAAAGAAAACCTCCAAATCGATTGTTGAGCAAAGGTAAGGTAAGTACTGCTCTATCGACCGTTCTAACATTCAACAGCTCAAGACGAGGAGAAGCTTATAAGCCCCATAGATGATGAAGGTAACAAGGGCCAGGTACTCATGCCAACATTACTCATTCCCAAGAAGATCATCTATGCCTCAGGCTCGACATGACGATAGGTAATGAGTCTAACAATTTTCTGATCAACATCCTGATTTGCTCGGGATGAGCAAATGACAGCTTGGGGGTTCTTGTTGACGCTCGATACGGACCAATTTTGAGTGTCAATTTGATCAGAAAATTGGGATGACTAGCATACTTAACTTGTATATTTATCAAGAATAATGTCGTTTCCACATGCCTCTTGGAGAATTCACAATGCAGGGAAATTGAGCAGAAATCAAGTGTAAACAAGCACTTCAATCCAAGGCAAATGGTGTCGACCAATCAGAGCGCGCCGTTTAGCCTCTCATGGATCAAAGGGCCCACAAACAGGTGCAACCGACTTAGGATAGCACCCACTCACGCACAGGAGCAGTGTGGACCCACATGGTAGCCACCTAGAGCAAGGTGGGCTCGACCTGGGCCAAGCCCAGGTTGGTCGAACTACATGGGTCGGCCGGCCCACCAGCGAGGAACTGACTTACCTCCCTTGATGTGGCGCCTCCCGATTGGTCCTCGATGTCGGTTCCAAGTGCTAAGGGGTGAAATGGCGCTTGGAAGCTGCTGCACACCTCCCTCACTCACCTCTATAAATATGAGGGGGGTGCTACTAAGAGACACACCACAAGTTGAAGCTCATTCTCAATTTCTCTCTTGCTTAGTCTTTAGGATAGTGGAGTCTAGGTGAAGTAGCTCTTCTTCTGTTCCCGAGTCTTCTTAGGAGTATTCGGTATCGGTTTTACTCTTCCTCTCCTTTGTAATATTCGGAATTCTCTAGTAGAGTTATCTTCTAGTATAAAGTACTCTTATAGTATATGTTCTGTTTATTCAGATGTGTATGCTATGCTTAGCTTACATCTAGGACCTGTATCTTGCATGATTAGACGTGGTAGTACATCTACGCTAAGGCATCAGTTTCACTATTCGTATGTTTGCTCTAGTGTGATGTTTGTCCATCCGAAGGGTGGGGGCTCCGTGTGGGGCATTAGAGTATCGCTTATTAGTGTAGACATGGTGTCTGGGTTAATCAGTACGGCTGGATGCGGCTCTATACCATGGTTAGTTGAGGTAGGCGGCAGGTGGTGACAGCCCTGTCCGTCCAGCGTAACCCTCCCCGTTCGTGTAGTAACTGTAGGAGGTGCATAAAATAGCCGTGAATATCTAGTGGCCACCTTGCCATATCTTGTGCGGTCTCCCGATGATGCCTAGAAGCCTAGAACCTGTCGGTACTCATGTGTATGTATGTGTGTTCCTAGTATAGACTGTATGGTTAGCCAAGAGTACATAAGTCCTTAGGTTAGATTTCTTCTTCCTTTCTCCCTACCTGTAAGCTTTGCATAGAGTAGAACTTGAGCAACTTGTGTGTCAACCTACCTCTTTACCAATTATTATCTTACCCCTATTTATTCAATAGAATATCCATGCTAAAATCAATCAACACACTAATCCATTCCAATAACCGCTACCTTCCCTACGAAAATATAAATATGACCCCGTACTCACGGGTAAAATGCTACGACGGTATTTCGTGCGCTTGCGGATCCTTCTGTAACATAAGAAATACCTCATAGCATTTCTGGCGCCGTTGCTAGGAAACACCTATCCTAGTATGACGCTATGAAACGCCAACAAGCATTTTTTTGGCGCCATTGCCGGGGAATGGATTCTACGTCCATATTTGGGGACTGCGCTATAAAATGTCAACACAGGGCCTGAGTCGGAATGTGCTGCTGCTTGGCGAAAAATTGGCATCCTGGGCACCTTTTCACGGTGTCGTGGGTGTCAACGAGTGCCGTAGGCTAGTAGAAACCAGACCTCGATGCCCTTCCCACCACGGTAGAGGTGCCCGCGTGGTTGCCGCAGATGCCCGATTCATGGAGTAGAGCGACTCCTTCGCTCTGAGCGATGCACTTGGACAGCGTCCCTGAGGAGGCCGAGTGTTTGAACAAGTCGGTGCCAATGATCACGTAACCGGCAGCTTGTCGCGAGAGCTTCTCGTGTTCTTTTCTGTCGGGGTAGGACTTGTTGTTGATGAGGAAGTCGATGATGGGAGGGCGCCAGTCGAAGTCGATCATTAACGCCTCTTATCCCTGAGCAGGCACCATGTCTGGCTTGGCGGGAAGTGGTTCCTCGACCTCGACCTTGGGTCATCTCAGGGCTTGGAAGAAGACTCCGATCGGGACAAGGCCACGACTGGAGCCAAGCTTGGAGAGGACATCAGCAGCGACGTTGCTGTCTCTGATGACGTGGTGGAACTCCAACCTGTAGAAGCTGGCTTCCAATTTTCATATCTCCTTGCAGTAGGCGTCCATCTTCTCTTTTGTGCAGTCCCAGTCTTTGTTGACTTGTTGGATAATGACTTTGGAGTCTCCGTAGGTGAGGAGGCGCTTGATGCCGAGCGAAGCAGCGATCCGGAGACCGTGGATAAGGGCTTCATACTCAGCAGCGTTGTTAGTTGCCTTGAAAATTAACTGGAGGACGTACTTGAGTTGTTTGCCTTTTGGGGAAATGAGTAGAACTCCAGCACCAGCTCCGTCGAGGTTGAGGGCGCCGTTGAAGTACATCTTCCAATGCTCAGGTCATTCCTCGGGTGGTGGGTCTTGTATCTCTGTCCACTCGGACACGAAGTCAGCCAGGGCTTGAGACTTGATCGTGGACCGAGGGGAGAACTGCAGGTTGAGTGCACCCAGCTCGATGGACCACTTGACGACTCTGCCGTTAGCATCGCGGTTGTGGAGGATGTCACCGCGGTTGTGGAGGATGTCGCCGAGTGGGAATGAGGAAACGACTCTGACGCTGTGTGCTTGGAAATAATGCCTCAGCTTCCTGGACATGATGAGGGCCGCGTACTGGAGTTTTTGGACCTGAGGGCAGCGCACTTTGGACTTGCTGAGTACCTCGCTGACGAAGTAAATGGGTCGCTGCACCTTGTAAACATGACCTGGCTCATCTCGCTCAACGACCAGGATGGTACTGACCACATGAGTGGTTGCGGCTATGTAGAGGAGGAGCTCCTCATTGGGCTCTGGAGCCGTGAGGACCGGTGGGTTGGTAAGAAATTCCTTGAGCTCCAGGAAGGCTCTGGTAGCATTGTCGTTCCATACGAACTTGTCTGCTTTGTGAAGAGCTTGAAGAAGGGGAGTCCCTTGTCGCCGAGTCGACTGATAAATCGACTCAGAGCTGCCATGCACCCGGTCAATTTCATCACGTCCTTCTTGCACCGAGGGGGCTTCATTCTCCTGATGACATTGACCTTGGTGGGGTTGGCTTTGATGCCTCGGTTACTAACTATGAAGCCAAGTAACTTTCCTGAGGGGACACCGAAAACACACTTGCGTGGATTCAGCTTCCATTTGAATTTCCTGAGATTTTCAAATGTTTCGACTAGATCTGCTATGAACTGATCATAGGACCTAGTTTTAACCACTACGTCATCGATGTATGCTTTGACGTTGCGGATGACCTGCCCCTGGAGGCATCTCTGGATGGCTTTCTGATATGTAGCACCCGCGTTTTTGAGGCCAAACATCATGGTGTTGTAGCAGTATGCCCCGAACGAGGTCTTCTCTTGATCTGACTCCTTGAGGGTGATCTGATGGTACCCGGAGTAACAATCGAGGAACGAGAGGAGGACGCACCCGGCCGTAGAGTCAACGACCTGGTCGATGCAAGGAAGAGGGAAGGGATCTTTAGGGCAATTCTTTGTGAGATCTGTATAGTCAACACACATTCTCCATTTACCATTTTGCTTTTTTACAAGGACTGGGTTTGCCAGCCATTCGGGGTGTGTGACTTCACGAATCCATCCTGTGTTTAGTAACCAAGTTTGGGTTTAGTAACCAAGTACTTCAGTGATCATATCCAATAAGTTCTTCAGAGTTTAAGTTGCAGCGGAAATAAAATAACGAAAGCTACTCGACGATAAGGATGTCTCGATGAAGCCCGTACGAGACATCACTCGGCATTATCTCCATTGGCCGGGGGCGTATCCCATTCCACCGACCAACCAAGGGGAAGAGTGCAGGGCCAAGTCAAGCTAGCAATCATATCTTCAAAGGTCTCACCTGAAAACGAGCCACAAGCAAGGCTGAGTATACTAATACTCAGCAAGACTTACCCGGGTAGTGGAATCTACTCCACCGACTCTAGACATGCAAGGCTTTTTGGCTCAGGGGTTTGTTTTGTCGAAAAGCATCTACGAGTGGGTCCTTACTTTCAACTTTTAGCTCAAGATTCTAGTTTCATTAACCATTCTAGATAAGCAGCTATCCAATATCATTCATGGTGAAGCATTAAATTTCATCCAACAAATTTATTCATCATCATTGTTCCTCTTCTTACTCTGTGGGTAAAAGTGATTAAGCAGTCTCAATAGCCGTGAGAAACGGACGATTCGAATCGAATTTCTTAACCTTGCAAGGGAAACCTAAACACACGACACGTGGTTACTCCTAGAGTCACACGTGCAACTTTTCCCCTTTCTTTCCGGGTCGTGGATTGGGGCTACCCTCCGAGAGTACAAGAGTCCCACGCCACGGTTCACCGCCGGGTCGTGACCACTCGTGCACTCGCCATATAGTGGGACCGAAGTTCAAAGGGTAGGATGCCGTCCACTTGCCGGGCCAATCAGGTACTTAAGCTTACCGATTACCATATTCTCGGCATGTGGTTAGTACGTTCAAAGACATAACCACCACTACCACACACTGCGGCCTTAGCATTTTTCACTAAACAGATGGGCCTCAATCGTAAACATCGTACCATAGCCCGTCCGTTGTCCTTATGATTGCAGCGTGTAGTAAACATTCAACTCCTATTTTCTCGCGAGTGACAGGAAATCACTCGGCTTTTACCAAAGTCCTATTAGCACAGCATTCTATCGAACCTTACATCTAGTTTTCAAGCATGGGTTCCTAACATCATGCAACTAAGTTTTCATTCAACTCCTATAAACTTGATGCACAAGCAAGAGAGTAATGAGTTGCATATTTTTGGAAAGGAATAGGGTTATGCTCCGCGGCTTGCCTTCTTGTGCAAAGTTAGTCCAGGGATCGTCTGAACGTTGGCCCGCGTTTTCAACTGCTTCAGTTAAATTTGCCTGGGCTTCTCGCTGCTCACTCTCGGACTCGGGCACCAGCTCGTAAGTCCCGTCGGCGAGAGTAGTCGTTTCTACATGAATGCACAAGTTTAAGTAGTGGTGATGGTAAACGACATGATTTCCTTCACGATAAAGTTGCAGTTTGTAAAACATGAGTTTGTTGTGAAGTGAGTTACTTTATCATTCGTGGGCAATCGTTAATAGAGTAGAAAGGTACAATGAGTAACTTCGTTAAGCAAGGTGGGGTGGGTGTTCATGGGAACTTATGTTCCTCATGGAAACAAGATTTAAGTGTAACTATTACAGCGAGTAGTTTCTGGTCATGAAACCTTGGATCTTGGCACATCAGGGAAAGATATGCTTACTGTAAAATTTTCAGATATTTTCATGCAGCAGATTAATTATGAAAAATATAATACATGGGTGCTGCTGGACTCTTGTTCTTTTTGTACAGAACAAATGGTGCAAAAACTGAGACTAAGATTTTTACAGGGCTTTCATTTCATCAAGCAGGAGCTACTGTAATTTTTATAGGATTTATTATGCAGTTTTCAGAGCATAGCAAATATGACATTACACACCTAGGTTATTTAAGGATTTATTTTTACAGGATCCCGCACAGGGTTTTTGTCCATGAAACTTTGTACACAGCATCCCCTACAACTGAGTATCTTCTAGTAAAAATATGAGAATTGTCCAAGCTAAGATACTATTTTATTAATTCAATGCATGTTATTAGCACATAAATCAAATAAATAGGTTTCTGTGAGATAAAAAGTCTCTAAATTTTTCTATGGCATTAAGGTACCATTACACCAATATAGAAAAAGTTTCATTAGGTGAACCACAACCTAACTGTAGGGATAAATAATTCTATCCAACATGGTATGAAACTAAGTTTAATAAACAGTGCAGATAGAGATGGAATTTGGGCCTGATCTTTTTACATTGGCTTATACAACAAGTAAACCTCCTATTGTAAAATTGTCAGGACCAGTACTTGTCTCAAGACAAGTCTATGAATAAAAGTCATTAATCTTTCCATTTTATTTAAAGCATGATTTAGCAAGAATCTGAGGAGATGCCTGTAACAAAAGTTGTGGAGTTTATCCTAAAGGTTCCAGAACAGTCGAGTTTGCGTTTTTCTGAATTTTCTACGATTTTATATGAATTTTACAAGTTCACTGAATTTGAATCTAGATTTGAATCTTTCTCTTACATCTGGGTCCTCGGAATCTTACGTGCAGACCCTTCTAAAGATTTCAATTACTGCAATTGGGTCCTCGGACGGCTCGGGTACGGTGGCCGGCCAAAATTCCGGTGAGGGGCTCGCCGGCGGCGAGGGGTGAGGGCCGGGGAAGGATCAGGGGTGCGAGGGCTACCTCGTGGGGGTCTTGTTCGGGTGGGGGACGGCCGGGAGTAGCTCGCCGGCGTTGGAGCAGGGGCGGCGGCGGCGGCGGTACGCGTCGACGGCGGTGCTCCGGCAGGCTTGGGGCGGTCTGGTCTGGACGGGGAGCTTCAGTGGCGCGTGGGGAAGCTGCTCAGGTACTTGGCTTGGGCGGAGGAGGTCGGAGTCGAGCTGTCCACGGCGACCAGAGGCGGCGGCGGCGGTGACAGCGCGGGCGGCGGTGCTCCGGTGGTCCTGGGCTGCGTTGAGCGGGTCGGCGAGCTTCGGTGGGATGATGTGGTGGTGGCTGCAGGTTCAATTTGGGCAGGAGGCGGCTGTGGAAGGCTGTCCACGAGCGGGTGGAGCTCGGCGGCGACAATGGCGGCGGCGAGCGTTCTCTGGCTGCAGGTGGCTCGCGCGGGCGGCCTGGGCGGCTTTTATAGGGGCAGGAGGGAGGTAGGGGTGCTGGCGACGTGCGGGGGTGGAGGCACGGCGATGGCGTGCCACTGGCCACGGTGGGCGGCTCGGTTCACCGGCGCGGCGTGCGGCGAGCAGAGGCGGGCGACTGGCGGCCGGGGATTTTGCGTGGGGAGCGAGGGGATAGCGCGGCACGGGATTGGGGGACAGCTGCAGCAGCGGCTCGGGCGGGCGGCAAGCGCAGTGACGGGCGGGTCGCGGCGGGCGGGACGGCACGGCGCGGCGCGGTCGTTGGGCGCGGCGGGCGGCGAGCAGGGGCTGGGCTGGCGTGGCGCGCACGGCGAGCGCGGACTGGGCAGCGCGGCGGTGGGGGGGGGGGGGGGGGGCAAAGCCGGGCTTGGGGGCGAGGAACGGCGGCCACTGGCCTGGCGGCTTGCGCCGGTCAGGCGTCGCCGGCCACTTGGCCGTGCTGTCGGGCGGGGAGGGGGGGGGAGAGAGAAGGGACGAAGGACCTTTTTGCGAGAATTTGAAAAGTTCCAGGGGGCTGGTTGCAAACAGGATGTTTTCTCCACTTTCTAAATTGAATTTCAAAAACTTTTGAACATGAAAGTTGTTCAGAATAAAAGGTTCTACAAGTTTGGTTTCAGGCAACACCTCATTTGGCTTGTGGTTTGAAAGTTAATTTAAAAATTCAAAGGTATTCAAATGTGCCCAAATTCAATTTGAATTTCAACTTAACTTGTTCTAATTCTTTTCATCCTTTTATTAGTTGGTTAAGCATAGGGTTGGGCTAATGACATTGATTTAGAAATGTAATTTATCAGGGTTGTTACAAAGACCCGAGTAACTTCTACCCTAATAGCCTCCTTTCGATCTTGAGCGAAGCGTCGGAGTCGCTGCTTGACGGGTCGCGCCATTTCATTGAGATCCAAGGAGTGCTCAGCCTCCTCCCTCGGAATGCCTGGCATGTCAAAGGGCTTCCATGCGAAGATGTCCCAATTGGCATGGAGGAAGGAGGTGAGCGCATCTTCCTATGCCTTGTCAAGGTCCGCCCCGATGAGGGCAGTCTTGTCTGGGTTGTTCTCCCTGAGGAGGATGGTCTTTGTTGCACAACTGGGCTACAGCTGTGACTCGGTGGCCGAGTCATTTGCCGGGATAGGGATGTCCTCTGGAGGTATCGCCTTTGCCGACTCGGCAATCATGACGGCGTTCTTGGTCCTCTCGAGTGCTTCTGAGATATTTATGTTCTTGGTCTCACAAGAGTGGGAAGTCTGTAGGTCGCCATAGATGGAAAGCACACCATTGGGAGCAGGCATCTTGAGGACAAGATACGTGTGGTGTGGGATGGCCATGAACTTGGTGAGGGCGGGCCTCCCCAGGATGGCATGGTACGATGTCTTGAAGGAAGCCACCTCGAAGTGGATGTGCTCCATCTTGTAGTTCTCGCGGGTGCCGAAGGTGACTGGGAGAGTAACTTGGCCGACCGGAGTCGAGCCCGAGCTGGGGATAATGCCGTAGAAGGCCTCCTGGGTCGGAACCAAAGAGGTCATGTCGTACCCCATGCTCTTCAGCGTCTTGGAGAAGATGATGTTGAGGCCGTTGCCTCCATCGACGAGCACCTTGGAGAGACGCACTTGGCTTACCACCGGGCTGACCACGACTGGGTAGGAGCCAGGGCTGGGTAGGTGTATCCAGTGGTCGCGATGATCAAAGGTGATCACGACCTCGAACCAGCGCAAGGGTTCGACCGGGTGTTGGAACACGGAGTTGACCTCGCACTGATCAAGCTTGAGGCGATGTCGGCACCTTGGGGCCCTGGAGCCACCATAGAAGAAGTTGACCGCCCGATCCGCCTCCTAGAAGTTCGCTGGGGACTTGTCGCCTTGGTTGTCCCGATCCCGCTTGGGCGAGTCATTCTGGTGTCCTCGACCCCTGGAGGTTTTGGAGCTGTCGGGCTTGTCGCAGTCATCGTAGCGAGGACACTTGGGGTCGTCCTGGGCCACACTATTGCTGAGTGCGTGACACTCCCGGGCCGTGTGGTTAGAGTCCTTGTGCCAGGGGCACTTGTGTTGTCGGGGTTGATCTGCAACTGCGACGGTGTTGTCGGGGCCGCGCTTGTGCTCCTGCTGCTTGGACGACTCGGGTCGGTCGTTGTGCTTGCCGGAGTTGTGGCGGGGCGGTTGGCCGTCGGGTCATTGGCGATCGTCGTGTCGCTGCTTATGCCGATCGTCGGGGTGACGCCGGTCCTTCTGGTGGCGGTGCGCCTTCTCAGCATCCTCCATGTCAGCATGCTTGTTGACGACGACCATCATCTCAGAGATGGTTTTGGGGTTGCTCTCAAACATCTTGCGCTAGAGCTCGATGTTGTGCAGCCCTTGGTGGAAGTAGTGGATGATGTCCCTGTCATCAACATCCGTAATCATGTTACGGTTGGTGAAGTACCTCTTAGTGTAGTCGCACAGGGATTCGCTGGGTTGCTGAGTGACGCTGCCCAGATCCCATCTGGTTTTGGGACCCGGGCATTAAGCCTAGAAGTGGTTGATGAAGGTGGTGCAGAGGTCCTGCCAGCTGTTGATGGAGCTGAGACGGAGTCCCTCGAGCCAGTTGAGAGCTTGGGGACTCATCATAACTAGGAAGTAGGCCGCCATGATGTCGTTGTTGCCGCTCGTCGCCCGGACGACGATGTTGTACGTGCGCAACCACATCTTGGGGTCGGAGTCGCCGTCGAACTTGTCGATGCCGACTGGATTGAACGTAGAGGGCCACGACACTCCACGGAGTCGGTTTGAGAAGGCAGAGAAACCGTCCAGGTCCCCGGTGATGCCATTGTCGAGGTTGATCGGAGCCTGCTGGGGTCGATGTGGACGTTGGCCGGCGTTGCCGTGGCAAGCCCGACCTCCCCGGTTAATATCGGGGGGGCCATACTCCTCATCGTACTTGCGGCGACGCTCCCGCTCGGCCTCACTACGTTCGCGGTGTCGATCATTGATGACGGGTCGAACGTCACGGTTGCGGAGGATGGAGCGGAGGTCTGGCTAGTTGACCTTGTTGCCGTCGTGGTGATGGGCTGTAGAGTGGTGAGAACTACTAGATTGGGTTCGTAGAGCTGAGTAGTCCTTCCTCAAGCGTTGGAGCTGAGCAGCAACAACATGCAAATGAGTTCGAGCTCTGGTGAGTGAGGTAGAGTCTCCAATACCTCGAATGCGGCGGCCAGGTTGGCAGATGGGGTGGCAAAGACGTTCTAGCCGTCGCACTTGAGGACGAATTCATTGTCGAGGTTCCACGGGGTCGCCGGCGCGTGTCGGGGTGGAACCCGCGGGTTGCGACCCTCGGCGTTGCGGAGATCTTCTTCAGCATGGTCGATGGCGGCCTCGTTGGTGCATCGTGCTTGGCGGTTCTGGTTGCGTTGGAGTCGTTGATGCTTGGCCTCATCGTCTTCTTCTTCGACAGAAGCTTCATCGGAGGAAACGACAGAGATCTCCCGCCAATCCGGAGAACTCAGAGGGTTGGGTGGGAGGGTGAAGAGAACCTCCTGGTAGCCGGCTTGTGGTCTTCCGACCATGTCAGATCCAACCTGTGGGTTGACTTAGGTCGGAAAGGCGCAGTTTCTCCATCGAAGATCGGATATGGTCCGAATAAACGGAGGAGCTGGAGCGGAGCCCGAACGGGGCCTAAGGGGCTGAGTCGCGGGGACGGCAGAGTGCCGACTCCGTGAGCCGGATGCACTCGGCCAGGGAGGCATCGACTTGGTTCAAGCCCGCAAGGATATCATCAATGTTGATGCGCGGGCGACGGGTCGTCCGTGAGGGCTTTTGGGCCTCGTCCTGGATGGACAGGTCCTCCACCTAGTGCAGCACTTAGCTGGAGAGGGTCAAATCGGATCTTGAACCCTGGAGGCTTTCTGTCTCAGAGACAGATGAGCTTGGCGACGAGCTCCTCGGAGCAGACATCCTCGGAAAACTTCCAAAGATGATGGAGTGGCCGGTAGCGGCCTAGATCTGGAGCGTCACTTGCACGGAGAAGAAGACGCCGGAGTTGGATGCCATCAAGTTCGCCAAGAGGACCCTGGAGATGCCCCTACCTGGCGCGCCAACTATCGGATTTGCACTCTGGCAAGTCTGCCAAGGGTAGCCCCAAGCAGTAGATTTGTAGGCGGGGTGGATCGGAGAGAGCCCGTGAACTTGATGGTAATACAAAGACGCAGAGGTTTAGATAGGTTCGGGCCGCACGGAGCGTAACACCCTACGTCCTGTGTTCGGAGGTTTGTATTAGGGTTTGAGGTATGAGTTGAATGAGATGAGTTGAATTTCCTATGGGTCCCCCATGGCCCCCTTATATATCCGAGCAGCCGTGGGTTACAAGTTAGGGTAAATCTACTCGGGTTTGTTACAAGGAATCCGATCGGTTGAGATACACAAGATCATGCTTATCCAGTTTCGACCTAGATCCTGACCCCAAGGAATCCTGCCCATCATCCAGCCGAGTGCCTGTACGCCGGGTAGCTATCTCCACTCGGCAGGGAGGTACCTGGGTCTACCTCCGTCAGTCACAGTGTATTACTACCATGAAATTTCAAATTACTTTTAGATAAAATCATCCCTAGCAGGGTAAAATCAATTCACTAAAATGTGAGTTCATATATACTAGTGCATCTAACCGCTACCCATCAATGTCAATTCAGAGCGTGATTTTTTCTTAGGAATAATGCAGAAAGACTGTACTTTTTTTTTGAGCATCACAGAATTTCATTAATTCGAGGCAAGATTACAATCAGCGGCCGCTAACCCCAAGAGCCACTCTGGGATATAGTCAGACGAAAAGAGAGACTGAGCAGAGGCCATACCCCAGCTAGCACAGTCGTGAGCTACTGAGTTTGCTTGTCTACCTACCCAGAAAACTCTAAACATATCACAAATCTTGCCTAAATCTGTGATGTCGAAGCAAAGACCGCCGATCGGCGACCTGAAAGCATCTGCTGACTCTAGCAACATTTTCAGCTCACTGCTGTCGACCTCCAGGACAACTCTCCCAAAACCATGTTCAACAGCTAGCTCCATGCCCTCTTTTGCCGCCATTGCTTCGGCAGTGAGCGCATCCGGCACCTGTTCGAGCCGCCTTGTCGCTTCTGCTAGTACTCTTCCACAGTGATCTCTGATCACCACCCCAGCACTGCCCGTGCATGAGTCAGAGTCAAACGCCGCATCAGTATTCACCTTCACCCATCCTTCATCAGGGCATTTCCACGCCATCGAGGGCCTCGCCCCCTGCTGCTTGCTCGGCAATTTGAGCGACGCCAAGTCCTCCAACAGGGCCGATACATATCTCGTTGTTGCACCTGGTTCCCACACTCGCCGACCATGTCATCTGGCGTTTCTTCCTGACCACAATGCCCAAGCGCCACACACCACCATAGCAACCACTCTAGGCGAACAGATATTCGCATCGAGCACATCCATTGCCCAGAAACTAGGATGGAGTTTTGGACCTGAAACTCCTGAGAGCTTTTTAACTTCAGCCCAAAAACTGTTTGCAACCGGGCAATGGAGGATCACAAGAACCAAATTTTCTTCCGGATCACCACACAATTCACAGAAGCTCTCACACGCAATGTGTCTTCGCTTCAGCTCCGTTTTTGATGGGAGAAAGTTGTGCAGCACTCTCCACCAGAAAACGCGCACCTTTGGCGGCACATTCAGCTTCCACACCAAGTTCCAGGCTTGATCTTCCCTCGACGTCTTGGCTTCGCCCGATGTAGCCATGGCCCTTGCTGTTTGTTCATTCTTCAGCAGCCTATATGCCGAACGGACAGAGTATATTCCATTTTTCTCAAATGCCCAAGCCACCACATCTGTGGGCATATGAGTTCCTGGCTTGATCTTTAGTACTTCCTCAGCTTCCAGAGCCGTGAAAACGTCCCTCACCAACAGCTCATTCCACACCCGGGTACCCTGAATAAACAGGTCGTTGACCTTTTCTGCAGAAACTCCAGCTCGACGGACTAGCGGTTTCAGGGATTGCAAACCAGGGATCCAGTTTTCTGTCCACATGTTGATATTACCAGGTCCAACTCTTTAAATCAAGCCCTTCAGTAAAACATCTCTTCCATGCAGGATGGATCTCCATGTCTCGGAACTTCGCTTCTTCTTGGTAGCTGAAAGAATGTTACTGTTTGGGTAATACTTCCCTCGCAGCACCTTAGCACATAGCGACTCCGGTCTTTCGATCAGCCTCCACCCTTGCTTTCCCAACATCGCCTGATTAAAAAGAGAGAAATCTCGGAAACCCATACCTCCTTGGGCTTTCGCCCGAGTTAATTTTTCCCAACTTTGCCAGTGGATCTTGTGATTATCTAGCGAGCTGCCCCACCAGTAATTCGAAACTGCCGAAATGATCTTCTAGCACACCGCTGGGGGAAGCTTAAAGCATGACATTGGGTATGTTGGAACAGACTGAGCATTGGCTTTGTTATAATTACCCTGTTCACAAGTAGGACTGAAGAAGATAGCCGATTTGTTCTTGTTCACCAGCTGGCCCGAGCCTTTGTTATAATCATCCAGAATGGAGGTGACCCGGTCTTCTCCTCGTTTAGATGCTGGAGCAAAAATCAAGCATTCATCTGCAAAAAGGAGGTAAGAAATCCAAGGAGCATTCCTGCTAACCCGAACACCTCTTGATATATACCTGGGCCCAATATTCTTCAGCATGCAAGACAGGCCTTCCGAGCAAATCAAAAAGAGGTATGGTGAAATTGGGTCGCCCTGTCTTATACCACGCGATGGAATGAAGCTCTCTGAGAACACCACATTAACTTTGACAGAGAAAGAAACTGAAGTTACACATTTCATGACCAGGGAGCACCATCTGTCAGAAAACCCCAGCTTCTCCATAATTGCTCTCAAATATCTCCACTCGACCCTGTCATAAGCTTTCATCATGTCGAGTTTTATCGCACAACTTCCTTTTTTACCTTTCATCTTCCTCAAATAATGTATGCACTCATGCGCAATGAGCACATTGTCTGTGATCAAGCGCCCCGGAACAAAGGCACTTTGTTCCTCTAATATAATCTCATCAAGGAACATCCTCAATCTGTTTGCCATTTTTTTGGAGCAAAGCTTGTACAAAACATTGCATAAAGAAATAGGTCGGTACTGTGATAAATTCTGCGGATTACTGACCTTCGGTATGAGAACAAGAATTGTTTTATTCACTTCCTCCGGCAAATCACCTCCATTTAAAAAACCCAGAACCGCACTCACCACACAAGGCTTGACAAGCTGCCAATGAGTTTGGAAGAACCCTGCGTTGAAACCATCAGCACCTGGGGCTTTGTTTGGTGCCATTTGGAAAAGCGCCTGCTCCACCTCCTACTCAGTGAATGGTTTATCCAATATATCCACCATTTGTGGCGTCACCTTCCTCGGAACGTGGTGACAAATCAATTCTGGGTCAAGAAAATCCTGTGCCGCAAACAGCCGTTCCAGGTCCTCTTGGTCATCCACTAGAGATATGATTCTGTTGGCCCGTTGCCGTGCGCGCGCTTTGGCCTGGAAAAATTCTGTATTTCGATCTCCATCTTTCAGCCAATTAATTCGTGACCGTTTTCGCTCCATCGTCTCTTCACGCGCTAGCACTTCGGCCAGCTTGGACATCACACTATGCTCCTTGTCACTAGGCCTGCGATACAACGAATGGCTTCGCTCCAATTCCAGCTCAGCACGTAGCTCATGAACTTGCTTTTTAACAGACCTGAACACCTCCCTGTCCCATGTTTTTAGAGAGTTCTGTAGTGACATGAGAGCAGAAGAAGCTGTAGAAAGATCAGAAGGGCCTGGCCAGGGTCCCAAGCACGGTTTACAAACTCCGTGTACTCTCCATGGTGTTTCCACATATTTTCATAACGGAAGGGCTTGGCCTTTCGACGGCCACTCCGCTTCCCCCTCTGTACCTTCTTTTTCACCTCCACCAGCAAACCACAGTGATCTGACTCCATCAGCGGAATATGGAACACCTCCGAATCTCCCATTTTTCCATAAAAGAGTTGTCCCCAAAGGCACGATCCAACCGTACTTTAACATTTCTGCTTCCCTCTTGCCTATTGTCCCACGTATATGGGAGGCCATGGTACCCAAGGTCAGACAGATGACAATCATCAACCACATTCTGGAAAGCGGCCATTTGCCATACTTCCCTACCATTACCACCAAAGTGGTCCTCGGCCATCAGCACCTCATTGAAATCACCTACACACAGCTATGGCGAAGTAGACTGTGATCTGAGGAATCTCATGAGGTACCAGCTCTCTTTTCGTCATTCCCGAAGTGGCTCCCCGTAGAAGCCCGTCAATCTCCATTGCGAGATCCTCAAGGACTCGCAAGACAAGAGGACATCAATGTGCGATCTCGACTTGCTCAGTTCAGCTACCACAACATCGCGCCTCCAAAGCAACATTAGTCCGCCACTTTGCCCCTCTGACTTGACAACGGAAGTATTAGGAAAACCAAGCACATTCCTCTCCCATCCTCGTTTCCATCAAAAACACCACCGCGGGCCTCTTCTCCTCCACCAGCAGGCGGAGTTCCTGAACCGCCTCGGGCCACCCGCAGCTTCGGCAGTTCACACTTAGGAGATTCATTGTGCTCGGCGGGGCTGCTCCTTGGCAGCCACTGCCGATCGTGCATTGGTGTTTGATCTCCTGGATTTCTTCTGTCCATCATCTTTATCACGGTTGCCCTTCAGGTCCTGCAGCCAGTCCAGCATAGAGCCCACATGACCTGATGGCACAAGGGCAGTACTGTTTCCTGGTGGCGAGTTGTGATCATGCGCCCCACCAATATAAACCTCGCCATCCGTCGCAGGTTTCCTTTTCCACTGTTGCTGGCCCGAATTGCCATCAATGTCACATTTCTTCACACTACTCCCACCTTCCGCATTCCGCTGGGTCGGTGCCTGCTTTTTCTTCAACGGGGAGGATACTTCCTCACCCGGTTCGACATGATTCGTCGAGTTCTCCGAGGACTTCTCCTTGGATTTACCAGGTGATGCCGAATGCCCGGTCGTCTTTGACGGGTAGGAGCCCGTGCTAGGCAGACCCAACGCCGCCTCACCAAAACTCACCATCTTCTTCTTCTTGCCGTCCTCTGGCAGCTTCCCGTTCGAGGCGTGCAGTGCCGGATTCGGGCAAAATAGCTCAGAATGTCCCATATTCCGCATGACTTACAGAAAAAGGGCAGTCTTTCGTACTGAATATCATACTAGACATTGGCTTTCTTCTCCTCATCTCGCAGGAAAAGGCCCCTTCGGAGTGGTTTTTTGATTTCCATCGCCACCCGAGCACGGAGGAATGATCCACTCGCCTTTCCTTTCTCATTTACATCAATTTGTTCCACGAGACCAACAGCTCTTGCCGCCTTCTCTCCTTTCTTCGCATTCATCCATCCAAAAGGGAGATTCAGAATACGGACCCAAATGCTCATGCGATCAAAGCACACATCAGAGGGGCGCAGTTTCGCATCATATTCCTGCAGGATGACCGCATATCTACCAATCATCCAAGGCGACCCTTCCAGCCCATGATCCTTCTCCACCTTTCCATCAAAATCTGCAATGAACAGATTTTCATTCTTGTCACCCACTGATCGTACCCCCAGCCCCTTAGGGTTCCCCCATGCAGGCTTCATGGCACGGTAGATTGTCGTACTATGGATTGGCTTAGGAGACAACACCTTCCCGATCAGCGACCACTCCGATATTTGCCCCTCCGTCGCCCCTTCATCATCGCTATCGACGATGACATCTTCCTCTTCCGCGGTCAGGTTGAGGCGACCCAGCAGATCCGACACCTCATACCTGGAGCCGCTCCCCGAATCTCCGGCCATATCGATTGGCCAGAGCAGACAGAACCCAACACCGGTGTCGGGTAAAGGAAACCCTAGCAGATTCCAACCGGAGTGGTTGAATCCCTGGGTAGAAAGTCGCTGACAGGAGCCTGCCGCAAAAACTGAGGTCTGCTGGCATCGCGATCACCTAGAGACAATCCCCACTAAACCCTAGGCGGCGCATCGGAACCTTTTGCGGCCGCCGGCGCCGGACTGGCTAACAGACGGTTTGCGGTGGCTGCCGCCGACTGGAAGTCGGTGGGCGGGGCGTGGATGCCGCGGACTGGGAGTCCACGGCATAGCAGAGGACCTCGCCGGAGTTCGGCTAGATCCATATCAAGGTTGTGATCGCCTGCGAAATTGCCTCAGAGAGCACTAAGCGAAAAAAACGGAGACTTTCCATCCCCAAAAACCAGTAAAAAGACTGTACTTAATAGGCTTATTATACGCATAGGTGAGTAGCTTTTGCTTGAATATTTTTTGGGTCTGCTGTAAAAAAAAAGTGGCTGCCGGTAAAAATCCTAACAACTGCAATTGCCATGAAATTGGGTTTATTGTCTCTATGTGATTCCTAATCGTTTTTTTAACTCATGTCTGTGGCTTGCATATACTGCTAGAAAACTTCACATTCGTTTTCGCCGGTACTAAGGGACACATTTAGTACCGGGCCAGGGCTACAGTGCCCCTGGGAGCCCTCTAGTACCGGCTGGAGGCTCCAGCCGGTACTAAACTCCTCCACCAACACCGGGGGGCAATGGCTACATTCTCCCGGTGGCACTTTAGCACCGGCTAGAGCCTCCAACCAGTACTAAATGGAGCCGATGAGGCTTAGTACCAGCCGGTGTCTCCAGCCGGTACTAAATGGTGAGAGCTATTACCGGCTGGAGCCTCCAGCTGGTACTAACTTCGCTCCGCAGTATATCAGCCAGTTTTCTTCCTCCCCGAGCCCGAGCTATTCATTTGACCCGAGCTCGGGCTCTCTTCTTTCCCATAGCGTTCTAGAGATTTGCTGCCCATTTTAGTCAAGTTTTTAGGGGATTTCATACATCCAGGTGCTCAAAAGGTTAGCAACTTCATCTTCTCTTTTTTTGGTGGTCTTTATGCTTCGTTTCATGCTTTATACTTGGAGAAATTTGTGTTGATTGGAAGAGTAAGAATGAGCACGATTTTCTTGATATTTTCACGTTTGTTTGGGATATATAGCTAGAAATGATGACTAGAATTTGAATGTGGTTAGTTTGAATGTGGGAAATATGTAGAGTAATTTTTTCCAATTTATTTCAAGTGACAAGTATGTATGTATATATCATCATAGCAATATAGTTTTCATTTAATTTCAAGTGAAACATGTATAGCCATTATTGTTATGATTTGAAGCTAGTGATTGTGAAATAGCAAATTTTTTGAAGTGAAAAATGTATATACTTATTATTTATTTCGTATTAAGAAGGAATTATTTGACACTCTAATAATGTATTTATTCAGGCTCCCATTGAAACCATCGCGAAGTTAAAAAAAATCTTTGTTTTGGATATGTATATGTCGTCAACCTTAATCCTGCGGTGTTAATACTAACATTCGGGGCCAATATCGATGTCCGCGATACCGTGCGGTGCAGGTACGTGATGAAGGGGTACGGTCTTGGTCCCAATGTAGAAATCCTCACCCTTTAGGGAGGTGAGGATGGCACCATTAGGACCAAGACCGTATTCGTTCATCATGTCCTTGTACCGCACGATGTTGTGGATATCGATGTTGGCCTCGAATGATAGTGTCAACACCGCATGATCAAGGTTGACGACATACATATATCCTAAACAAAGATTTTTTTTTTCTTTTTGATGGTTTTTGCATAAAGAGCCTCAATAAATTTTCTGAATCATGATTGCATCCCACATATGGTGTTGGATGACAAGTGTTCGCAAACTGAAGAGTGACAAAATAATAAGGGTTTAAAAATAATGATTTTCTTGATATTTTCACCTTTTTTGAGATATATAGCTAGAAGCGATGACTAAAAGCAATTTTTTTATGCTATGAAGCTTGTGAAATTTATAATTAGTGAATGTGAATGCAAAGACTTTATTATGTTATTTTTTTTGTTTTATCCGTAGAAATGGCTTTGCAACATGATGTATTGGAGCGTCGTGTTTGCTCGGGCATCGGTACGCAGCCATTTCAGCCGCACCGGCCATTCCCTTGAGTTCCGCCGTGAAGAACGTCTTGGACTTGTTAGCGGTCGTATTCGTCGTTGGATTAAGAAAGCATTTGATTGTCTCACACGATGTAATGCAAGACGCAAATTTGAGCGTGAATTTGATGTCGACTTGCATGGTATGAATGATGATCGTGAGTTGATGGCTCGACGTAATGCTAGGCGCGAAGCGTCAGGATGGCAAAAATTGACCGTTCAGTGTCAAGAGTGCGCGAGGCAGTTCACAAGGCATCGATCAATAAGTTTCATGAGTAGTTTGTATTAGCATTATTGGTTATTTTGGTTTTTATGCATTTTAAGTAATCATGTTGTGTAATGGATGATGTGTACTAATAATGTAGACCTTTTTAATTAGTCATGGTGTCATGTTGTGTAATGGATAATGTAATGATAAGTAGATCTCTTAATTTTTCTTAATTATTCATATTATTTGTGTTTGTTTAAAATTATGTAATTTAATTATGTAATTTAATTTGAATGTCATTTAATTATGTAATTTAATTTGAATGTATTTGTAATATGATTTTGTCATATTAATAAAAATGTGCGACCTTGATTATAGATCATTATTAAAGAATTGTGAAGCCCTATCACATTAACCTAAATCGCTCATCTATAGTGTCCCTAAATGGAAAAAATATGATTGCAGATGGAGCGACAATGGATGTACGGCGACCGGTGCACCATGGCGTGGATTAATGGCCTAAAGTCTTTTCTCGATGCGGCTCAGGCTCACAGGTCATCGAAAGGTTTCATGTGTTGTCCATGCTGCTTTTGCAGAAATAACAAGGAATTTTCTAAAAGAAACACTCTACACGCCCATCTTTACAAAAGGGGTTTCATGGATAACAATACTCTTTGGACCAAGCACGGTGAACCTAGAGTTCTGATGGAAGACGATGAAGATAATGATGATGATAACAACATTCCGGACCTAGCTCACTCATATGAAGCGGGTGCTTTTAATGATGAACCAATGGACGAGGCTGAAGAGAATGCCGTAGAAGAGGTACCACATGACGATCTAGGTCAGGTTTTGCTAGTTGCACAGAAAGATAGTGAAACTATGAAGGAGTCAAAGAAGTTTGAGAAGGTGTTAGAGGATCACAAAAAGTTATTGTATCCAGATTGCAAACAAGGGCACAAGAAGTTGGGTAACACACTGGAATTGCTGCAGTGGAAGGCAGCAAATGGTATTACTGATAAGGCCTTTGAGGAGCTACTGGGAATCGTAAATAATATGCTTCCCGAGGGCAACGAATTGCCCTCATCAACATACGAAGCAAAAAGGGTTGTTTTCCCCTTGGATTGGATGTAGAGAAGATTCATGCATGTCCAAACAACTTTATACTCTATCGCGGTGAATATGAGAATCTGGATGCTTGTCCTGTTTGCGATGCAAAGCGGTATATGATCAGGCAAAATGATACTGATGATGCCGGTAAAAATATTCCCGTTAAAGTTATGTGGTATTTTCCTATAATACCACATTTGAAGCACTTGTTCAAAAACAAGTCACACACTAAGTTGATGCGGTGGCACCAAGAAGAGCGCAAGCAGGATCAGATGCTGAGACACCCCGCAGATGGGTCCTAGTGGAGAATTCTGAACAGAGAATTCCTAGAGTTTGACAAGGACCCAAGGGTATAAGGTTTGGTTTGAGTAAGGATGGAATGAATCCATTCGGCGAGTGGGGGAGGAGTCACAGTACATGGCCTGTGACTCTATGTATGTACAACCTTCCTTCTTGGTTATTGCATGAAGCGGAAGTATATCATGATGCCTGTGCTTATCCAAGGCCCAAAATAACCTAGCAACGACATTGACGTGTACCTTCGACCATTGATTGATGAGTTATTACTGTTGTGGAAGGAAGAATGTGTACGTGTGTGTGATGAGTATAAACAGGAAACTTTCAACCTCCGAGCATTGCTTTTCGTAACCATCAATGATTGGCCTACACTTAGCAACCTGTCGGGACAGTCGAACAACGGATACCAGGCATGCACCCACTTTCTAGATAAAACCAACAGTTTTTATTTGAAACATTGTCGAAAGGTCATTTATATGGGCCATCGTTGATTTCTTCCCCTCAACCACCCCTTAAGAGGGAAATGCAAATATTTTAAAGGGGAGGCAAAAACTCGTGCTTAGCCAATGTTCTATGACGGAAAGCGTGTTTTCTCGATGATAAAGGATGTGTGTGTAGTGTTTGGAAAGGGTTGTGGCAGCCAACAAGTTCCGAATGATGAAAACGGGCATGCACCAATGTGGAAGAAGAAGTCTATATTGTGGGACCTACCATATTGGGAATCCTTAGAGGTCTGCAACACAATTGACGTGATGCACATGACAAAGAAACTTTGCGTGAACGTGCCAGGTTTCCTAGGAACGTATGGGCAAGGAAAAGATACACTGGAAGCAAGGCATGATCTGAAAGAAATGAAACAAAGGAAAGACCTACATCCTGAAAAGAGAGACAATGGACAACACTAGTTGGGTCCTGCTAGCTACACTCTCAGCAAAGAGGAGAAGCAAAGCATGTTCGATTGTTAAAACAGTATGAAGGTACCATCCGGATACTCCTCAAATATACAGGGAAGAGTAAATATGAAAGACAAGAAGTTCACAAACTTAAAGTCGCATGGCTGTCATGTCCTGATGACACAATTGCTCCCGGCTGCATTGAGGGGTATTCTATTAGAGAATTTAAGATTGGCAATCGTGAAGCTATGTGCCTTCCTGAATGAAATTTCGCAGAAGGCAATCAATCCAAATAAGCTCATAAATTTATAGAATGATGTTGTCAAATGTCTTGTCAGCTTTGAGATGGTGTTTCCACCATCATTCTTTAATATTATGACACATCTCCTCGTGCACATTGTGAAAGAGATAAGCATTTTGGGCCCTGTAGTCCTACACAATATGTTCCCTTTCAAGAGGTACATGGCAGTCCTAAAGAAGTACATTCACAATTGTTCTCAAACAGAAGGTTGTACTTCTAAGGGCTACAGATCAGAGGAGGTCATTGAGTTTTGTGTTGACTTTATTGATGAGCTTAGTCCGATCGGGGTTCCCATGTCACGCCATGAAGGGAGACTGAAGGGAAAGGGCACACTAGGGAAGACATCTAATGTTAACATCCCTCACAAGGAAATCCGCAAAGCAAACTTCACGGTTCTACAGAATTCATCCCTGGTGGCTCCATATATCGAGGAGCACATGAATATTGTACGGTCTGAAAACCCGGGCAAGTCTGAGACCTGGATCACATGTCATCACATAGATACCTTTGCTATTTGGCTCAGACGACAATTCATGGGTGATGGCACAATTGATGGACAACTTCAATGGTTGGCTAGGGGACCATAGATCACAATCATGCAATACCAAGCGTATGAGATAAATGGCTATACATTTTACACCAAAGCCCAAGATGAAAAGAGCACGAACCAAAATAGTGGCGTGCGTATAGACGCAATAGGCAATGATGGAAAAAAAGGACAGCTACTTTGGTGTCATAGAGGAGATATGGGAACTAGACTATGGACCTTTGAAGATTTCTCTATTTTGCTGCCAATGGGTGAATCGAGCTGGAGGAGGCATGACGACAGACCGGTATGGGATGACAATAGTGGACCTCAAAAAGAGTGGATATAAAGATGAACCATTCGTCCTAGCCAAGGTTGTGACACAAGTATTCTATGTGAAGGACATGTCAAGCAAATCCAAGACTAATGAGCTCCCAAGGGCGTTGATAGGAGGCTCCAAAAGAAAGATGGAGGGGCATACCACCATCACATCAAGGGACTCAGACGGTGACCAAAGGCTCTCAAGGGTGTTGATAGGACCGTGGTGAACCAATGTGGATATTATGTTAGGAAAAATATCCCCACTAGCTACAAGTTATGGAAGAAAGTCAAAAGCACTGAAGAAATATTGTGGAGACAAGTCAAAGAACACTTCAATTTTCCACTTGAGAAAGAGGAAGTCTTCAAGAAATGGGTCATGAGGAAGATGGCCATTTCTTTCCAGACGTTCAAGAAAAACTTGAACAAAGACTACGTCAAAAAGGGCCTCATGCCTGACTTTGAGAAAGAGTTCAAGAACCAACGTGCTTTCTGGGATGAATTCATGCATTATAAGTTGTCCGATGACAGTGAGAGTCGAACAGAACAGGCCAAAACCAGTGTGAGCAAAAAGATTCACTTCCATCATCTAGGTCAAGGAGGATATTCATTGGCCATTCTAAAATAGCAAAAGATGGAAGAAGACCTGATAGCAAAAGGAATCATACCGGCGACATTCAACTGGCCATTACGAGCAAAGTATTTCTTCTATGCTCATGGAGGCACACTAGATCCGGAGGATGGATCGTTCGTGACTACGGATCAACTAAGAGAAGCGGCTGCACGGCTCGAGACGGCACTTGAGGCCATTCAATCAGGAACTTTGAAGCCAAATAGAGAGAAAGATAAGCTGACTTACGCTTTTGGGACACCGGAACACACAGGACGTGTCTGAGGCATGGGTGTAGTTCCATGGAAGCATGGCTTCAGTGCAAATATCAATACTTATCGAAGCCGATTCAGAAGGAAGGCCGAAGAGGATGAAAAGGTGCGTGCCCTAGAAGAAAGAGTAGCTACGATTTAAAGTGCATTGGCAGCTTCCAATCGACAACAAGGTGCTCCATCAGTTCCTAATATGGAGAGCAGCCCCGGGCTCGGCTCTCCACGCCGTAGCAGCGCCGCTTCCATGGAGCACCCAACTGTGGACCGAACTGAAATGGTTGGAGACAACAAACAATGATGTTACCCCATGCACGACATCACCGTCAGGACCCCCTACGAGCTTCTTTATCAACAAACAAAAAAGATCAAAGTTGTGGCTCATGGTGTTGTTGAAGTACCTGTCGAAGGCGGGACAATTCATGGTTCGCCGATTCCTGAAGGATATGCTAGAGTCATGGATGACCGAGTTGAGAAAGGATGGGAAGACCTCAACCTCAAGATCCCCGAAGGCGATGGAGAACAGGAACTACTACAAGCCCTCCACACATGGATCTGCAGGAACAAACAGTACATAAGATTTCCGAGAGGAACCACAGATCCTGTAGCATCTTCTAAGGACATGGCAAGGCCAAGATCGCCAACACCACAAACCGACATGGGTCTGCTGTCACCAGCTGCTCAAAGGGGTGCCAACATGGATCTCCCATCACCAGCCGCTCAAATGGGCCCTAACATGGATTCGCCGTCATCACCAGCCGCTCAAATGGACCACGGCATGGATCCGCCGTCGCCAGCTAGTCAAAGGGAACCTAGCACGAGTCCGTCGCCTCCTAAGGTCAAGAAGAATGCGAAAAGCGCTTGGGTCCCCCCACCGCCACCTCTTAGGACGAAGAAGACCCAACCTAAGAAGAAAGAGAAGCCTCCACCCGAGAAGTTACCATACGATATGACTCAAGGGGAATTAGACATTAGCCTGAAAAAGCATGCTAAAGAACAACTCGCGCCAAAGAAGCCTGAGCTGGAACAACCGGTCGATCCAGCCATGAAAAAGCACTTCATAGCCATTTGCCAACGAAAGTAGGAAGAAAGACTATCGGACTACAAACGCTCGATCACAAAGTCTTATCAGAAGAAGAGCAATCGTCGCTACAACCAAGTTCCCCAGCTCGGAGAACAGTCGAACCAATCAATACCTCCACTTGTAGTTCTTTCAAAGGAGAATGAAGCTACGGCTGAGTTTGTGGTGGAATCAACTCTCACAAAAGCCCAACTCCTAGGGGAGGCTGAAATTCCGAAGCACCCAGGGTCAGAAAGAAAACCATTTGAAATGGGTGAACCTCTTATGTGGCCAGAGTTGGTGGAGATCCTTCCAACGAGGATGCGGGAGTTGCATAGATCGTACATGAGGAATCTAGAGATGGAACCATAATGTTCGCAGTTCGAATTAAAAATGACGATTTCCATCGGGGGCCCGATGACGTATGGATCGAGTTTGAGAGTCTTTGGTTTCTATACCATCAAGATGCTCTAGACCAGTCCCTCCTCAGTGTATTTTGTATGTAAGTATCTCCTCTCATTTCTATATTGTAGCTCTACTAGTTCTGTGCTTTCTCATCCTCTCTTTTATTTTGTATCACATATAGATCAAAGGTGCAAGAAAATATACATTCCGGTATGAATACAATTCTCGCACATCTAGTTCCATTTCTTTAATCACCGTTAATATTTCATAACCCTTTGTGTGTGTATAGTGTATGATACAGGCGCCCGCAAATAACTTATGTGGGTACTGCGTATCTGAGTTCATGCGCAACTTTTGCAGCCGGAAGAAAATGACGCGAAGAGAATTTGAAGTAAGTAAAAAATTAAGAAGGATTCCTTTCTTTTAATTCCGTACAAGTATGGATTTAAATAAATAATGTTTGTGCATGACAGATCTTCAAAATGAAAGAGGACCTCATCGAACCGGAAAGAGTTAGGGCGGTTCAAAAAGAAATATGTGGATTCTTGCTAGACGAGGTCATAAATCCCAAAGGAGAATTTTATGCAGAGCATAGGATAAGCATGGCTAGACTAGATACATACAGAGATGACGACAGTGATGGTTGAATTGTATGCAAAAACTTTTGTGCATATTCTTGTATAATGAAATTGTATATCAATTGTGTGTGTATAATGAAACTGATTCCGTTAAATTTCACTAACGGTAAAAAAGGAGCGGTCCCAATCACAATGGCAAAATTGTCATTTTTTGGCAATCTCTTTAAAGAAGAAAATCCTCTATGAGAATACATGCAAGGGGGGCAACCCTATCATTTGAGCGAAGTGTAGACAGAAATACTTAATATGGAGTGACGATAAAGAGACCCTGTTATCTACAAATTCTATTTGTTCAATAGACCTTTGTCAATGGAAATACAATGCAATTAGATACAAAAAGGAAATAAAATAAGGACTTTTGTTGGATTGGCACGACATAAATGCAGCAAAAAAATAGGACTAAGAAAGAGGCAAATTGTGTCTAAATAATTAATAGTAGCGACCCTCTCCTACTTTTATATATATATATATATATTTATATATATATATCTAGCTGCATACGTCTTTGCTAGGCTATATAGATACGAATACAAGTATAAATACGAATGCTAGCTACACACAAACGGGCTATAGATACGAATACGAATACGAATTTGAATTAAAACAAATAAAGGAATTCAAATGAAAACAAATAAAAAAAGAAGTTAGTACCGGTGGTAATAATTACGGCGCACGGCGCCTGGCGTGGCAAGCGGCTTAGTACCGGCTAGTGTTACCAACCGGTACTAACTTCTCCATTTAGTACCGGACGCTACGCCCAGTACTAAAATGCTGGCGGGTTAGTACCGCCTGGCCTGTACCGGGCGGGAAACCGGTACTAACCGGGGGTCCCCGCCCAGTACGTATGTGAGATTCTCTGGCACTGATATAGGCAGCATGGGGTGAATGAGTATTGGGAGAAGATGAACAGACGTGGATGGTTGACTGACCTGTTGTATCTGCCCATCCCTGTTTTGGTGGCTTGCGCTGCCGCTTCCCGCTGCCTAGAGAAATTCATGCTAGCAAATTTTGATTGGCTGGCGACAAGAGTTGGGAGGATCCGCAACTCCTCGGCGCGTCAGTAAAGCCGGCGAGCTACGCAGACAACCACGTCCAGCGGGCAGTGTACCTGCTGGGTCTGCAGTCGCGACGCAGTCGGACATGGGGTTTGCCGGGGGGCATGACAGGCGCACGCGTCGACAACCGAGAGTGCGGGGGGAGACCGCCGCTCCCAGATGCACTGGTTCCCAATAGGTCCTAGCCAGGTTCGCTGGGGTTTGGAAGGCGCCGTCGCTGGTGGCGCAGAGACAGGGCTGGATTCGGGGAAGAAGGCAATACTAATTAATGACGCGATTTCCATGAGTTTTGAATAGTCCTGGTATTTTATCCGAAAAATCCGCTCCATAAAGCAAACGTGGACAGTAAAAGATGGTCTGGGCTTTTACTTATTTAGTTTGCACGCGATGGGTGTTACGGTATTTGCTTTAATTGCGGGTGGGGTAATAATTATGGGATGCTCGCCGGAGTTGGACGCCGCCGCCGTTGTAAAATACACTGGGAGTGAAATAGTTACCTATATATATACATATACATATATAGGAAAAATTCGTTCTACACGCACGTGTAACTACTCCCATATATATATATATACACACACACTAGCAAACATGCTCGTGCGTTGCTATGGCTGAAACTAATACAATTTTAATAACATGATATATTTTATGTTTTATACATTTTAAATGTAACTTTTTGCACCACTAAAGAGTAATAATTGTAGTCTCACTACTATAAACGTTTGCGTGGTTTTCTGCGTGATGGATGAAGACGATATAGTTACTCTCTTTTATATAAAAGTAAAGATAAGTGGGTACCGAGCATTACAATAAAAACCAAACCAATAAATGGGCAGACCAAACCAAACCAATATATATATAGTTCTGTGCAGTCCAACCAATCTCTCTTATGTGCCTCCCTATTTTCCATTCATCTATATTTCAGCCCCTGAAAATCCATTTCCATGGGCGGGCCAGGCCCTCACCCGCCCCTACAAATAGATTTACAGGGATAGGTGGGGGGCTAGGGTGATCCGCCCCTACAAATGCATTTCCATGGGCGGGCGATTCTCAGCCCGCAAAAAAATTCACCGATTTGAATTTGAAATATCCGGTTCTGTATTTCGCTATTTTTTAAAATTTAGATTTAGATTTGGATTCCCGCCAATTTTGATCTATCAAGCTATTTCGCGATCGAAACATGGAATAAGTTTGATAAAATACTTATGCATACAAAATTAAATTATATGGAAATAAAAAATCATTAGAGTACATCATTAAAGTGCACATTGAATACATGTTTTCCCCTATTCTCTAAGAACGCTACTAGAGGCAACACGGTGCTCTTGATTGTGCCACTCACGAAGTCCAATGTATTTATCATCCGTTGCTAATTCTTGTGCTTTGTGATAGAATTTGCCCCTCCCATTGACCACTTCTTGTAGAATGAAATGGCACAAATCATCGACTACATCTAGAAGTTGTTTCTCATGGAACATTCCAACGTGCTTTTCCGGGTGAATCTACAATTATTAATGCCATAGAAAAATTAAGCAAGTCTTAGTTACAGTCAAAAATAATATACATATATGCATCTATCCCTAATAAAGAGTAGGCCCTTACACGTTCGGTATCAATAGGGTATCTCCCTTGCACCCGCATATGCTCGCAGATGTAGTAGCCACAGTATACGGAATCGTAAGGTTGCTAGTGGCACGGGAAGTTTGTGCGCTTAGTCATTTCCTTTGTTTTGCTGGCGGGATGAGCTCCTCCTTTATGAATGTAGAACTGGTATGCCCTATTTTGAATTGAAAGAAATGGGAAGTTAATAATTTATATAGGTATACTTCTGTGGAGAAATTAGCATCATGTACATAGGAAAGATAACAAATTCACTCACAATCCTAGGATATTTGTTAATTCTTGGTATCTATTCTTTGGCCAATCGAAGGAGTCCAATACGAGGACTCTTCCAAGCTTTGGCTCAAGTTGGAAAGCAATGCAGTGATTCATGCAAAAAAATATTATATACAGTTTGTAGGCATTCGGAGCAAAGGTTTATTATATCAAATGATTGATATTAGATTTACTGGATGTGGTATGGCGCATATAAGGCATCCATGTCTTCCCATCGTGTCATCATAAGCGATATGTAGGCCGCAACCATCTTCATGGTCTCTTGGTGAAATTTTTTTTGGTTCCTTTTTTTTCGTTGCGCGTTTCAAATTTCATTATGAAGTCATCGTCGTCCTTCATCCATTTTGGCCCGGCGTGCCTTGACTCGCAAATCGCTACTGGGTCAAGGTATCAGACATTTTGCTTTAAAATAACGGCATGCATTGTTTGCATCCTGTAGAATATAATATATGTCAATTAAATATTTGTCACACCCTGAAATTATTGGATTTCAGGATGTGATTAGAAAAAAAAATAATAATAAAGCAATGATTTTCTCATAATTATATAAAAATTTCAACATTTATTTTCTTTACAGAGAATTTAGTATAGAAAAAATAAATAATTGTCTTTCTGAATTAAATAAAATAGTTTTATGTATGTTGCATTCATGTTGTTTCATTGGTTTTTGTTTGTTAGCGTGTTTGAGTTTGCAAAATAAAAATACCCAAAAAAACCACCCTAAAATCTCTTTTTTTCTCTTCCCTATCTCTTTTGGCCCATCCCATCTCTCTCTCTCTTTCCCTTCTCTCAGCCCGGCGCAAATCCTCTCCCTCTCCTCTCTTTCCTTTCTCTCCCCTCGGCCCAAAGCCCAGCCAGCCCAACCCGTCCCTCTCTCCCTTCCCCTCCGTCTCTCTCACTGCCACCATGGACCCACCTGTCGGTGCCATCTCCTACCTCCCGCTCCCACTTTCCTTTCTTCCTCGTCCCGTGCCTCCCTCCCCTTTCCTTTTCTTCCTCACCCCGAATCCAGTTCGCCCCCACGCCCGTTGCCCGCGCCTCCTCCTTTCTTTCCCCGCGACGCTGGCCTGACATAATGGCCGCGGTACGCGCCCCGGGTGACCCGCCCCTTTCCTTCGCGGGCGACCGCTGCAATTCCGCCCGCGTCAATCCCGGCCGCCGCGTGAGCCGCCGCCTTCCTTTCCCCGGCCGCTCCGCCTCCTCTCCTCCCCTATAAAACCAGCGCCTGAACCCCTGCCCCTCCTCTTCCACGCCTGCTTCACCGCACGCCTGAGCCCCGCTGCTCAGCACCTGTGTTACACCCGAGTTGAGCTCTCCGTTGCCGCCGCGCCGTCGACCCGCTGTCCCGCCGCCCCTCCGTCGACTGCGACCATCGCCGGAGCCCCGCCTTGGACCCAGAGCCGTCGTCAACCTCTTCTTCCACTCCGCACCGTCGCACACCGCTGGAAATCGCTCACCGAAGGAACGCCCGCCCCGAGCCGCACCCCTCCGTCGACCTGCCAGCCCGTTGTTTCTCCAACGCCTACAACCCTCGCCGGAGTTCCGCGAGGTGGTGAGCACCAAGCCGTCCCCGTTTCCCCCTCTCTCTCGCTCTGTCGCGGCCCCAATTTGTCGCCGGAGCTCTGTCTCTGCCCGCCGCCGTGGTCGCCGGTCTACGGCCACCGCACGGCCGTCCCGTGACCCCCACCACTTTCGCCGTGCCGCCCTTTCTCTCCCCGGCCTAACCCCGGCTTGAACCGAGCCTCGGAGCACCAGATTCGGTGAGCTCCGGCCGTCCGCCGCCGCCCTCGCTTGCCGCCGCCGCCCAACGCCGCCTGCTGAATCGACCCGATTGGCCCGGCCCTTACTCTGCCGAGTCGACCCGATTCGACCGACCCTTACCCTGCCGCCCGATCTAGATCTAACGGCCAGAACAGATCTGAGCCGCGCACGAGCCGCCAAGCCACGCCTGACCCTTACTCCGCTGAGCCGCGTAACCGCCCGACCCTTACTCCGTCGAGCCGCGTCCGAATCGCCCGACCCACACCCTGCCGTCCGATCCTGATCCAACGGACCAGATCCGCCCGACTGAGCCAAACCCTAGCCGTCCCCGGAACCTTTGCAGAAAAGCCCCTAGGCTTTCTAGAAATCAACCCGCAGTCCTGATCAGTAGAAAAATAATTAGAGTTAAGTCCTTTCTTTTCTGTTCAGACCCTTGACCTTTCTAGAATTAGTACCCGCCGTCCAGGACCTTCGGTTTTGCACCCACGGCCCTCTGTTTAGGGTTTAATTGTGTTTTAGCCCCTGATTTCTTTAGATTTAGCCCCTAGAAGTTCAGTTTCTTTGCAGACAAGTCCCTGGAGCCTTGCTTTAGCCCTACCTTGTCGTTTTAGATCCGTTTCAACTCGTTCTTGTTGCGTTAGTCTTCTAAAACCCTAAGCTATTGTTTAGTCGTGTCGTTGTGCCTTAGTTCCTGTTTTTAAATTAAATATAGATTTAATTTGATTAAAGTTCTCTCACCTAGTTTTTCTAATTAAAATCTACTAGGTCTTTACCTCCGGTTTTCATAACTAATGTTAATTTAATACCAATTCAAATGTGTTCTAAATATAATTTGTTTAGTTGATCACCAAATATAAAGTTATGCGTTTAGATGCTCTCACAAGTTTCTTTCTAATTAATTGTTAGTTAGTGTAATTTGTACATAGACAATCATCAATAAAAATATAATATAAGTTAATTATAATTAGGGATATTTTGTTTTGAATATATTTTACATTTGTTTTTCAATTATAATAAATAAAGCTCATAGTTCTTTTGTTTCTTTTATAATACCAATTTTCCGATAGTTGTGTCTTTTCAACCCTAGCTCTGTTTTCCGTGTTTCTTGCGCTCTTGTAACCGTAGCAGCGAGCCTTATCCTTTAGCATGCTCTTTTAAAAGCTTTTGTTTTGTGATTGGTGTATTGTTCTTAGCTGTACTTGTTTGTTGTTTTGTATGTTTGTGCTCGATGTTTGCTTCGAGTAGAATGATCGCTGCTGAAGCTTGAAGATGAAGTTTTCCAAGTAAGCAAGAGCTAAAGAGTAGTAAGAGTAGCTTTTCGTTGGAAAAAGGCAAGTGACCCTAACCATCCTTCTATCTATGCTTATTTACACGAATACAATGTATTAATTGGAACGTGGAGAACCACCCAGGAAAACAATACAACCACGAGGACCATATGGCTCTGGTCTTGGCTAAATAATTAGAGACTCTAGTTTGAAGCAGTCTTACCGAAAGGGCAAGGAGGGGGTTGGTGATTGGGGTATAGCCCGGTTCTCTTGGGGTAGCAGCCTTTGCTAAGGTGTTGACCATTAAGGAGGGTTATGGTTCACGCTGCTACCGAAACTCTAGCGGACTACTTCTTATTAGGGAATCTTTGTAAAGACCTCGTAGCATCCCTATGCAATCACACCTCGGAAGTGTGGTACTGTGCCTAGCTAGCACAGCATGGTTGGGTCCAAAGTTCTTTTGAACTTTTACGCGACTTGTGGTGAAAGTGTACAACCTCTGCAGAGTGTCTAAAACTGATATATCAGCCGTGCTCACGGTCAAGAGCGGCCTGAACCCTCACATGATTAATAAACTTAAAGATGGATTTAAATCGTTACTCTGGTTATATCTTGTGGCCTTACTGAGTACCAACCATAAGTGTACTCACCCTTGCTAACTGCTTCTCAGAAGAAGGTGTGAAGGCTACTGAAGATGATGAAGAGTTCTAGGCGTACGAAACCCCCAGTCATTTGCCTGTGAAGTTTGGAGCCTTCGTTTCCATGATAAGCGCATATCTCTGATAGTCTTGTAAGTCCTTATTTATGTTTGTTTACGTGATACTGTTGCTGTTATTCACTGATGATGTCACTATATCTATGAAACTTGATCCTGGCGTACATATAGTTATGCATTCGGTTTTGTCCTTAAACCGGGTTTGACAATATTTATGCATATATAGTACTTTAGGTTATAATATACAACATATTAGTATCGATGAGGCACTTACATGCACCGGAGTCGAATCATTTCAATACCATGTTCTTTGAGGCGAAACATGTTTTGGATGTCTTCGAAATTGACCGTGATATCAAAGATTTGTTCCCCCTTAATTCCGAATACATCTTGATGGTGCAGAGCATATATGGATTTGAGCCCAATTCTACATGCCCTCTTGTACCAATTATGCATCCTCTGCATAAACCTTGGACAATCCCTTAGTGCCCAGTCCGGTAGCAAGTCTTTTCCGTACTAAAATTTTCATAGGAGCATTTTCTAGGTCTTGAATGTCATCAACCCCAATTTCCTTTCTATGGTCTGTGTTCGTGCGAGGCATGGAAAATCCTGACAGTCTGCTGGCACTAGAATTTGCTGGATTACCCTTTGACATAGCTTTCTTAGCCTTTTCATCAGACTTCTTATTTGCAGTGTGCCATCTATTCACAATTTCTAACCCTTCTTTGTCGTTTTGGTAACACCGCAACACTCGAGGCAGCTGTGATCGGGCCGGTGGAGTATCCTCTCATGATCAGGCTGGTGGCAGAGCTTGTGGTGATGACTCTCGTGGTGGTGGCGATACCGGGGCCTTTGGGGATGGCTCTCGTGGTGGTGGTGATGTTTGAGCCAGCAATGATCGCGAGGCCGTTGGTGATGGCTCTCGTGATACTAGAGCCACTAGTGATGGCGGAGCATGTGGTGATGGCTCTTGTGATACTGGAGCCGTTGGTGATGCTGGTCATAGTGTATGCTCTGGTGTTGCCCCCTGCTCTTGTTGTTGTGGTGCTGGCGAGATATGGTCCGGAGCAAACAAAGGTACATGACCAACCAGTAAGATATCTCGTTTATGCCACAGAATGGTGCTGCCGACACATTCTCCAAGGCAATTCTTCCCATCTGCAGTGGGGATGTCTATCTCATTATCCACGTAGCTTGATTTCAAGAGTTGCTCCACTTGTACGCATGCATATAGGGGCGGGATCGGTTTTCCCTCAAATAAACCCCTAGCCGGATGCACCTGGGTCTTGGCAACTTCCTTTGTCTTTCCAGCTCTGCCGATCGAATAGAGCATCAAGTATGGAGTAATATTCTTTATGGTATCCACCGGGTATGGCTTTTCTGTGGTCGAGGCGGCACTGCTCTGAGCACATGTACTCACTTGGTTAAGTACTGGAGGGGGTATGGCCACCATCTGTTGCTGCATAACCTCTTGCGATGGGTTGAACAAAAGAATTCACGACTGCTACTGCGCAAGTGTTGCCATGAACAAATCCTTAAAATTTGCCTGCATGGCATTCTCTGCTCCTACCATGATTTCTTCTTCATAGCGGTCATGGCTCCTGTACCTAGCCCAGTCCTTCTTGAACCCATCCTTGATGCTCAACTTAGAGGACATGCCTCTAATGCGGCCTCCATGCTCTTTGGACCCAATGGTTGTACTGAACGCTTCTTGTTTCTGAAGCTCGGCAAGTTGTAACATCTTTTCTGCCACTGCTTCGGTCTCGGGTTGATCAAATTTTTGTTTTCCTTCAACTATCTTTGGCTTCCTTGCTTGACACCACTGCCAGGCATGTTCGTCCAAGTTCATAAGGGTCAGGTTGCCCGACATCTATATTACCGCCTCTCTTTCACACCGCCACTAGTCAACCTTCCTTTGGTACCCACCTGGCCCAAGGTGGACTTTATATACGTTGCTCCGTGCTAGTTCTCGACTCTTCTAGCTTAGGGCTAGAGCTTGTTCGGTGGTCTTTTGTCGAATAAACTCTTCCCACTGTGCTGGTGTGATGTCCCCGTAATCTGCAAATGGCGTTCGACCCATCTCGACATACCGGGTATTTAGTTCGCTCTTCCACCGGTGGAAAGTATCACCCAGCATCTTCCGAGCATAATGCTTTACTTGATCTTTAGTTTCTCTGGGCAGAATAAAAGTTCTGCTCAATAATTGTCACATCGCTTCTTTCTTCCCCTCAGGAACCAGCTTCCAATTGGGGATCATTGGATCCAAAACCACCTTTTTTCTAATTATAGCACTGATAGCATTCCGAAACTTTGCTACAATCTCCGGAGGATCTATGGGCTCTCCTGCTGCACTAATTGCATTGACTGTCCATTGCCCTTCGGGGTCGTGCCATTCGTTTCCTACCCAAGCCCCTTGTCCAATCCTAGGGCCGTCCTCATCTCCAGATTCGACACCGACGTCGGACTCCTCATCCCTAGTTGGACACCGACGTCGGCCTCGTTATCCCACTCCATCTGGGATGCAATTTGCTCGATATCCTCATCTTTAGGTGCGGCGTTATCCCTTCATGGGGAAGATGACAATGGAAGATCCATTTAAGATTTCTACATTGCAGAACCATCGAAGATATATTTGAATAAATCTTTGAAATCACAACGAGCAAACTCCTTCTTGTAATCGAATCGAGGACACATGCAATTTCACATTCTATTTACATTCATATATAATAGAATACAAAATTGACATCTCATTCACTAAATTGACTAAACTGAGATACATTCATGAGCTATTTGAACTAACTCATAATAGAAAATTGACCGACTCATTCACTAGTTCACTAACTCATATTTCCCATTCACTAATACACTTTATAAAGTAGAAATACACATTCACATTCAAATTAACTAACCCATTGAAATTTGAATTTGAAATTATATTAAACAATATCACATGTATAGAACAATAATAATCTACATCGAAATAGAAAATGACTAATCCATCATATACTCACATTCACATGCAAATTTTAAGCATAAATAAATGCTAATAGGGGTAAAACTAACACTTCACAAGCACACACATTTTTACTTTGTAGATCTGGATCTAACAAATCAACAAAAAATAGTTTGGCATTTTCCCATTTTCTCTTGATTTTTGCCTAGCACTAATCCAGAACAGAAGACACTAAGGAAGTCTATTTAAACTAATATTTAAACTAGAGAAACAACTATTTAGAAACTGATCTGAAACTGTACTGGAAGTTGTAGATCTTAGCATAAGGAACTAAAAAAAATAGTTTGTATTTGTCTGGATTTTCTACAATTTTATTTTAATTCTACAAGTTCATATTTTTGAAAACAAAACTTCAAACAAGGATTGACATATAGGCCCTCGAGTTTTTGCAGTAAGGACCCTAAAATAATTGCAATCGAAGCAATGTCACCCTTATGGGGCCGGCGGCGGTGCTGGGCCAAATTCCGGCAAGGAGGCTCGTCAGCGGCGGTAGGGAAGGAGAGGGAGAGATTCAGGGCGGTGATAGGAACTTCCGCGTGTCCTTGGTTGCGGCCGAGATGGATGGAGGTGAGGCATCAGTGGAGCAGTGGCTTGCTGGAGGTGGAGGTGCGCCACGCGAGGTCCAGGTTGGCCCGAGCTCGGAGCGGGGAGTCGGACCGGTGGAGGAGGCGGCGGCTGGAACCGTCCAAGCCGGCGCGGTATCCAGGGAGCAGTAAGGCTGGCCCGGGCGGAGGTGGCGGCGCGCAGGGCTACGCCGGCCTTAGCTCGGCGCGGGAAGGAGGTGGAGGCACGGCCGTGGGGGGCCACCGGAGCCGGCGGAGCTCGGCAGGAGCACGCGGCGCAGCCGCGAGTCGAGGAGGGGGAGGTGCTGCGGGGAGGTGGAGGCGCGGCCGCGAGTCGAGGAGGAGGTGGGGCGCGGCCGCCAGAGGTCGCCGGTGTGGCAGAACCACCTGAATTAATCCAGCTCAAGTGTATTAACGATCACCATTAGGGCAATCTCGGTTAACCTTACACTTCAAACGGAGTAATCCACTGGTCTGTCGGGTATAACCTCCCGATACAACCACGGTAAAGCGGATCGAGTGCCATACATACAAATGCTCACGCGACGATGAGCCCAGAGAATACCACATTCCAGCAAATATTACAACATTATCATAAGTGAATATTATAGACCAAGTTCTGAGTTTTAGAAACCAAGTACTTCAATGATCATCACTAAATAGTTTCCTCAGAGTTTAAGTTGCAGCGGAAAATAAAACAACGAAAGCTACTCGACGATAAGGATGTCTCGATGAAGCCCGTACGAGACATCACTCGGTATTATCTCCGTTGGACGGGGGCGTATCCCATTCCACCGACCAACCAGGGGGAAGAGTGCAGGGCCAAGTCAAGCTAGCAATCATATCTTCGAAGGTCTCACCTGAAAACGAGCCACAAGCAAGGCTGAGTATACTAATACTCAGCAAGACTTACCCGTGTAGTGAAATCTATTCCACCGACTCTAGACATGCAAGGCTTTTTGGCTCAGGGGTTTGTTTTGCCGAAAAGCATCTACAAGTGGGTCCTTACTTTCAACTTTTAGCTCAAGATTCTAGTTTCATTAACCATTCTAGATAAGCAGCTATCCAATAGCATTCATGGTGAAGCATTAAGTTTCATCCAACAAGTTATTCATCATCATTGTTCCTCTTCTTACTCCGTGGGTAAAGGGGGTTAAGCAGTCTCAATAGCCGTGAGAAACGGACGATTCGAATCGAATTTCTTAACCTTGCAAGGGAAACCCAAACACACGTCACGTGGTTACTCCCTAGAGTCACACGTGCAACTTTTCTCCTTTCTTTCCGGGTCGTGGATTGGGGCTACCCTCCGAGAGTACAAGAGCCCCACGCCACGGTTCGGCGCCGGGTCGTGACCACTCTCTGCACTCGCCATATGCACATGGGACCGAAGTTCAAAGGGTAGGATGCCGTCCCCTTGCCGGGCCAATCAGGTACTTAAGCTTACCGATTCCCATAATCTCGGCATGTGTTTAGTACGTTCAAAGACTTAACCATCACTACCACACACTGCGGCCTTAGCATTTTTCACTAGACAGACGGGCCTCAATCGGAAACATCGTACCATAGCCCGTCCGTTGTCCTTATGATTGCAGCGTGTAGTAAACATTCAACTCCTATTTTCTCGCGAGTGACAGGAAATCACTCGGCTTTTACCGGAGTCCTATTAGCACAGCATTCTATCGAACCTTACATCTATTTTTCAAGCATGGGTTCCTAACATCATGCAACTAAGTTTTCATTCAACTCCTATAAACTTAATGCACAAGCAAAAGAATAGTGAGTTGCATAATTTAGGAAAAGAAATGGGTTATGCTCCGGGGCTTGCCTTCTTGTGAACAGTTAGCTTGGGGCTCTTCTGAACTTGGGCTCGGGTCTTCAAGAGCTTCAGTTAGATTTACTTGAGCTTCACGCTGCTCACTCTCGGACGCGGGCACCAGCTCGTAAGTTCCGTCGGCGAGAGTCGTCGATTCTACATGAATGCACAAGTTTAAGTAGTGGTGATGGTACACGACATGATTTGAGTGTAACTTTTACAGTGGGTAGTTTCTGGTCACGAAACTTCGGATTTAGGCTCATCAGGGAATGATATGCTTACTGTAAAATTTTCAGACGATTTCATGCTGTAGATTAATTATGAAAAATATATTACATGGTTGCTGCTAGATCCTTGTTCTTTTTGTTCAGAACAAATGGTGCAACAACTGAGTCTAAGATTTTTACAGGGCTTTCATTTAATCATGCAGGAGCTACTGTAATGTTTATAGGATTTATTACGCAGTTTTCAGAGCACAGAAAATAGGACATCACACACCTAGGTTATTTAAGGATTTATTTTTACAGGATCCTACACAAGGTTTTTGTCCATGAAACTTTTTACACGGCAACCACTACCACTGAGTATCTCCTAGTAAACATTGGAGAATTTTCCAAGCTAAGATACTATTTTCTTGATTTAATGCATGTTATTAGCTCATAAATCAAATAAATAGGTTCCTTTGAGATAAAAAGTCTCGCAATTTTTCTCTGGCATCTAGGTACCATTCCACCATTATAGAAAAAGTTTCATTAGGTGATTCATAACCTAACTGCAGGGATAAAAATATTTAGCCACTTATGGTATGAAACTAAGTTTAATAAACAGTGTAGCTAGAGATAGAATTTGGGCCTGATCTTTTTATACAGTACTAAACATCAAGCAACTAACTCAATGCCCAAAATTTAGGGTCAGCATTGATCTACAACAGTGGGTAAAAAAGAAGTCCATTAAAACTTCCATTTAATGTAGAGCAATATATATTGAGAATCTGAGAAACATTTTGTAACAAAAGTTGTAGAGTTTCTTCTAAGGATTTCAGAACAGTTTAGTTTGCGTTTTTCTGAATTTTCTACGATTTTATACGAATTTTACAATTTCACTAAATTTGAATCTAAATTTGAAACTTTCTTTTACAACTGGGTCCTTGAATCTTACGTGCAGACCCTTCTAAAGATTTAAATTCTTGCAATTGGGTCCTCGGGCGGCTCGGGTACGGTGGCCGGCCAAAATTCCGGCGAGGGGCTCGCCGGCGGCGAGGGGTGAGGGTCGGGGAAGGATCAGGGGTGCGAGGGCTACCTCGTGGGGGTCTTGTTCGGGTGGGGGACGGCCGGGAATAGCTCGCCGGCGTTGGAGCAGAGGCGGCGGCGGCGGCGGCACGCGTCGATGGCGGTGCTCCGGCGGGCTTGGGGCGGTCTGGTCTGGTCGGCGAGCTTCAGTGGCGCGCGGGGAAGCTGCTCGGTGCTTGGCTTGGGCGGAGGAGGTCGGAGTCGGGCTGTCCGCGGTGAGCAGGGGCGGCGGCGGCGGTGACAGCGTGGGCGGCGGCGCTCCGGTGGTCCTCGGCGGTGTTGGGCGGGTCGGCGAGCTTCAGTGGGATGATGTAGTGGTGGCTGGCACTCCAATTTGGGCAGGGGGCGGCTGTGGAGGGCTGTCCACGAGCGGGCGGAGCTCGGCGGCGGTAATGGCGGCGACGAGGTGCTCTGACTGCTGTGGCTCGCGCGGGCGGCCGGGGGCGCGGCTTTTATAGGGGCAGGAGGGGGTGGGGGTGCCTGGGCGACGCGCGGGGCGGAGGCACGGCAAAGGCGTGCCACTGGCCACGGCGGGCGGCAGCAGGACGCCGGCGTGGCGTGCGGCGGGCGGAGGCGAGCGACTGGCGGCCGGGGATTTGGTGTGGGCGCGAGGAGATAGCGCGGCGCGTGGATTGGGGAAGCAGCTGCAGCAGCGGCTCAGGCGGGAGGCAGGTGCAGCGACGGGCGGGGCGCGGGGGTCAGGACGGCACGGCGCGACGCGGCGGTTGGGCGCGGCGGGCGGCGAGGCGGGGCACGGCATGGCATGCGCACGTGTGGGCGCAGACTGGGCAGCGCGGCGGTGGGGGGGGGGGGGGGGGGGCAAAGCCGTGCGTGGGGGAGAGGCGCGGCGGTCACTGGCCTGGCGGCTCGCGCCGGTCAGGCGTCGCCGGCCACCTGGCGGCGCTGTCGGGCGGGGAGGGGAGAGAGAGAGAGAGGAGCGAGGGGCCTAAACGCGAGAATTTGAAAAGTTTCAGGGGGCTGGGTGTAAACAGGGTGTTTTCTCCTCTTTCTAATTTGAATTTCAAAAACTTTTGAACATGAAAGTTGTTCAGAATAAAAAGTTCTACAAGTTTGGTTTCAGGCAACATCTCATTTGGCTTATGGTTTGAAAGTTAATTTAAAAATTCAAAAGTATTCAAATGTACCCAAATTCAATTTGAATTTCAACTTAACTTGTTCTAATGCTTTTCACCCTTTTATTAGTTGGTTAAGCATAGGGTTAGGCTAATGACATTGATTTTAGAAATGTAATTTATCAGGGTTGTCACAGCCGGGGAGGGGCGTGGTCGGCGCGGAGGAGAAGGGGATGGCGGCGGCACGTTGGTGGAGTGCCGGCGGCGGTAGGGCCGCGGCGATGGAGGCGGAGGCAATGTAGGGTTCCGGCTTCAATTTTCGGCAGCGTAACGCCCTCTTGCGCGCGAAACGAAAATTTTGGCTAAACCCTCGGTGAACACAACATATATAGGGTGGATTTGTAGGGGCGGGTGATGCCCCGGCCCACCCCTACAAATCGATTTGTAGAGGTGGGTAACGCCCCCGCTCGCCTCTACAAATCAATTTGCAGGGGCAGGTGAAGCCACGGCCCACCCCTACAAATGATTTTATCATTTATTTCAAAAAATTCAATTAATTAAAAAAATAGCAAATTATATCAAAACAACATAAATTTTTTACCATAATCATATTTCGACATGTACAACTTAAATAAAATATTAACATCCAATTTCAGTGTAAATAATGGATAAAAGCTTCAAAACCACAATGTGTACCTCCCACACTAGTATTTCATAACACTCAAACTCACTTTGTATTTTTCACGACCTAAAATATTAAATGTACTGAAATATGTTTTCTGTACTTTTCCCTAATTCTACAGGTCACAATGTGCTTATGGGAAAAATCTCATATCTTTTTGATGGTTGTTGCTATTTGTTTTGACTTACATGGTTTTTTGAAGAAAATTTGAAAATCATTTGTAGGGCCGGGGCGGTACAAATCAATTTGTAGGGGCGAGTGAAGGCACAGCCCGCCTCTACAAATCGACTTGTAGGGGCGAGTGAAGGCACGACCCACCCCCACAAATAATTTTGTCATTTATTCCGAAAATTCAATTAATTAAAAAATAGCAATCCATATCAAAACATGAAATATTTATCATAGTCATATATTTGACAGGTAGAACTTAAATAAAATATTAAAATCCAATTTTAGTGTAAACAATGGAAAAAATTATAGATGTACTAATTCCAACTGTCATTATACTAAAATAAAACAAAACAAATAAGAATATTTAGAAATATGTATGTTATTAAATATCAATTTATATGTACTAACACAAAATATAGAAAAACACATCAAAAAATAACAAGCATATATTCCATTATAAACAATGATTCCAAGTGTCATTATAGTAAGGCCAGACATATTACAATCACTTTCGCACATTAATAGATCTCATATTTGTAATTGTTTGACAATACATGAATGCATGAGATATTAGCTCCATATATTTAAGAAGTAACAATTCTTGATTCGCCATCTTTGCGTGCCCAAGGCTTGTCGTCTTTTCTTATGCTTGCTTTTATAATCCTTATCTTCTGTGGCAGGTCTGTAAAGAGGTTCATTTTATCATACTGATTATATTCTTCCACAACGTCGATACCATCAACTCCTATGATATCTTGTTTTCCAGGGATGACAACGTGTTTTGTCTTCTTTGCAGGATCAGCAACATACAGTACTTGTGCGACCTGTGAGGCAAGTACCCATGGGTCGTCTTTATAACCAACATTGTTGAGATCAACAATCGTGAGCCCATAGCCATCCACGTCAACACTTTTTGGTTGTTTGACCCAACGACAACGAAAGGCCGGGATTTGTATATTGTAACCATAGTGCACTTCCCATATATCATCTATGACACCAAAATATGTTGTACTTTGCCCTGTTCTCTAGTCTAGGGCCTCAATACGAACACCACTGTTCTGAGACACAGTCTTCTTGTCCTTGGCGGCAGTATATATCTATTAATATCATACCCTTGCCATGATGTGACCTGGCTAGATGGGCTGGCTGCCAATCTTTTGATCATTTGCTCCTCCACAGTCTCCCCATCTGGTAGATCCAGGCTCTTCAACCATGCAGTCAGTCGACGCTTGTGCTCTCTCATGATCCAATCATCCGAGCGGCCATTACTTTCTGCATGAATCATGGTTAAATATTCATTGACTAAAGGTGTCATTCTCGTGAGGTGGTGTAAGATGCAATAATGTGCTTGTTGCACACCTTTGAAATCTTTCTGGATGAAGGTTTTTCTCCCAACTATGCCCACACCTTCCAACCTCCCCAAAAAGCATGGAAGAGGCAAACCAAGGGACACGTTATCCTTTAGGTCACCTAGGTCAGACTCAATGACTTCCTTAGTACTGTACCCCTCTATCATGGACCCCTTAGGATGACCTCGATTCAATACGTACCGGTTGAGAATGGACATGAAACACTCATACGTCCACATTTCGTGTAGGTAAAGTGGACCAAGTGCCCATATCTGATCGACCATGTGAATCATTGTTGACGTTTCCTAGCGTCACAAAAATAAATCCGCAAGCGCATGGATACCGTTGTAGCTTGCACCCAGGGGTATCCCAAGGGTATTGTATCCATTGAGGAACGAGTGTACTTTCTCTACGGTTCGGGTTCGTCCAAGGACACCACACCCGCTAGAGGTGAGGGTAGAGAGGATTCCTAAGGCAGTGTTTCAGAGACAAGATAGAACTGTCCTTGCTGCTTGCTTCAGGCTATTGGCTTCTCACAGAATAAGACTGGTGAGTTCTAGCACTACAGCACTGGGATATACCCGAACAGGGAGGGTTCCACTGGATAGACAGGGCTGTCACTACCTGCTACCTACCTAATCTAACCAGGTGATATACCACAACCAATAGGTAAGTCTAGTCTAGACACCATGTCTACACTATCATTAGTACTCTAGCCTATGGCCTTAGACTAGAGCACCCACTATAAACTAGTGAACTACTGACCCATCTAAGCAACTAAAGAGCTAGAACTACAACTTAACTAAGAAACTAAGCACATAAGAAAGTACGAACACTTACTTTGATTGACAAGCATCCATCGAGGTACAAGCTGGAGAAGAATGCCGACATACCCGGCACTTCCCCAAACTCCTCCCCACTCTCTACCTAACTCTAATCACCTCTAGAGATGAGCCTAGTGCTCATCTACACAAGAGAAACTCCAAAAGTGAGATGGACAGCGATGTGAAGGTGTGTCTGTTTTAGAACCACCCCCCCTTATATTTATAGGGGTGTATGAGTAGTGCTCCTGCCGTGCAACAAGCCGTGGCCTACCCAAACTGACGTCTAGGACCAATGAGGAGGCGCCACGTGCAGCAGGTAAGGCGGTGGTGGCCTTCCTTGTTTGGACGACCTACCTGGTTCAGGCGAACCAGGTTGGTCACCAACCGACCTCAACTTTGGTCCTGGTGCTAACACGTGGTCCCTAGGCCTGCTGGTAAGTGAATGGGCCCTATGCTATGTCGGGTCCTTGCTCTGGTGGGCCTCTTTTGCTCTTGCAAAGCCGTTTGGCGCATTCCGAGTTTACGCCTTGAATCTTGCTTGCTGATTTCCTGCATTTTCACCGTGTATTTGCCTGCATACATGGAATTCGTTAGAAAACACCCTATTCTAGTGTTGATCTTTGGATATGTGTTGCTTTTATGCAGGTTTTGACGGTTGAAAAGTGGTCCGTATCGAGCATCAACAAGATCCCCCACACTTGGCCCTTTGCTCATCCTCGAGTGAAGGTGACAGAACCAAGGAGGAACGGCAGCTTTGGTAAGGTTCCTGCATTAAAAGTTATTCTAAACCCTTACCTTTGTTCACGAACCTTGAAGTGTCTACCATTATGCTGTAGGCGGTTGAAGGATGGAATGGTGATGACTCACCTGCTGACCTTAGGGTGTTTTCGAAAAGTTTTTGAAAAAGAAATATTCCATGGTCTTACATTCGTGCAAAACTCTCAGTCACTCATTTATTGTCTAATTCAGAGTTGTAACCCTTTCTCCTTTTCTCGTGTGTATGGCTGAAGTGTAGCTCAGTAGGAGGTATATAAATGCACTCTTGCAGTACATTTGTTGCAACATCGAGATTGGATCCACGGAGATTCTGTACTGTTTACCTACTTGATCAAGAGAGTGCAAGTGTGGCGGATGTGAACCCTTCGGATACTAGTCCTTTTTCTCTCTCTTCCTTTCCCTTTTCTCTTTTTTTTGGGTCATGCTTCTTTGGCATGCCATCTTTTTTTTCTTCTCTCTTTTTTTCAGAGGGGAGCATTTGGAGAGCGATCGTGTACCTTCTGAGGACACTTTATTTAATGATACTAGACGATGATTGTTAGCTATTTTAGCGATGTGCGAATAAATCCGCAAGCGCCCGGATACCGTTGTAGCTTTCACCTCAGAATATTCCAAGGGTTATCGAATCCAAGGGAATGTGTGTGTACTAACTTCTATTCTAGTCAGTCCAAGGACACACAAAGATACGTGGCAAGGCTAGAGAAAATTCCTAACGTAACACTAGAGGTGAGTTAAAGGTCGATCTCTTGGGCAAAATACTCGCTTCGGGCACCGGCTTACCCCTGGTCTGCCAGGAGAATCCGGCCAATGGCTGTACGCTATATCCGAACATGGAGGATTACAAAGGACCGATAGGGCTGTCACCACCTACGGCCTACCTCTAACAATCCGTGGGATATAAGGAAAACGAAGGATAACCCCTAGCCTAGACACCACGTCTGCGCTATTGATTACTACTACAGTCTAACTATGTCTGATGTCCCGCAGAAAACTATAGCACTCCGTATAAATACAGAGCGACGAACTCGCAAGTAAGAGAACTGATCTCACTCAGCAACTAGAACTAATAGCGTATACTATAGACATACATGAGGGCACTCAAGCCTATACTATGATAGGAAGGGAAAAGTCTACTTATGCAACTAAGTATAACACTAAGAGAAGGAATCACGAACACTTACTAAGCACTGATGAATGTAGCAGCATCCGTAGAGGTACAAGTTGGAGAAGAGCGTCGATAGGCCCGGCAACCCTCCAATCTACCCTCTCACTCTCTCCCTACTCTAACACAAGCTAGGCAAGGCCAAGACTCACTTGGATGGTGTACCTCTATTGTAAGCCCCTCCCCTTGTATTTATAGGGATGAATCTGCAGCTCTCAGCCGGCAATTGAGTAGCTTGCACTTGGGACCGCCATTGAGGTCCAATGAGCGAGCTACACGTGGAAGGGGAAGGCCGGTGGTGCCAAAGTCGGTTCGGGCGACCTCGAGGGTCGGCCGACCCGTGGCTGGCTCCCCTCGTGCCGCCTTTTGTCCAGGACGCTGCTAGGTGGGTCCCCAAGTGGGTACAGGTTGATTGGGGGTAAGTTTAGGCGGTTTAACCCTGATGTAGGCCCTCCAATCCTTGTGCCAGCGCCTGATTGGTCGGAAGGATGTTGCCACGGATTGAGGGGTGTGTTTCCTTGCTCATTAGGTTTGTTTTCTCCTCTAATTGCCCTGCATACAAATATTCATCAATACTTGTGGAATTCGTTAGTAATAACCCCTACCACTAATGTTTATGCTTGCCTTTCCAGTGTTTTATGCAGGAATTGACAGCCTAAAAGTGGTACTTAAGCACCGTCAACAACACCCCTACACTTAGCCTTTGCTCGTCCTCGAGTGAAGAAGAAAGGATTAAGGTGGAACATGACTTCTTATGGTAAGGATCATACATGTAAGATATTCAAAGTCATACCTTTACTTGTGAACTTTTTGAAGTGTCTATCATGTTACCTTGGGCAGTTGATGACTGGAATGGTCTTGATCCAAATCCCATCCACTTCTTCTGTCTAAGTAACTTGGGCTTTTGGCAATGTGTTTTTTTTTTCAAAAGATGACCTTACGTAGTTCCTCAAATGATTCTCTCAGATCACTCAATGTGTATAATCCTCACCAAGGCATTAACTTTCCTTCTTCACCATACTTCTAAAATGTCTTTATGTGGAGCTCAAGGTAGGGATAAGGATGAGGCAAACCTGCATCACATATGTTGCAAAGCCAAAGACCGGATCCGAGTAGAATACAAGTCATACAATCTGATCAAGATGTGCGTGTGTGTGGATGGAACATGGTGGATGATGAATGGTGAATGAAATGAGAACTCCTTTTGTATGATCTCTCTCTCCCTTTTCTTTATAAATTCCATTGAGAACATGGCTATCTCTTTTTTTCTGTTTTCTTGAACCTTCATGTGTCCAAATTTTTTTTTCTTTTTTTTTTAACTTGGACCTTCATTTGTCCAAATTTTTTTTTGATAGCCCATGTCTCTTTTGTGGCAGTAACTGGAGAGAGAGAGAGAGAGACCACACCTATTGTGGAGCATTTATTCACAAGATGTATGGATGGGATAATACTAGCTTCCACTGTAGAAGTCTAGTATGTGGAAGTGGACTGTACGTGATCTTGACCATGAAAGTATGAAAAGCATTCCACAAGGGTCACAAACAATTTGGTAAAGCTCAATATGACAGCAAGCAGCATATGTGTATAGGTTTTTTTCGGTAAGATCATTATATGACTTTGGTAGGACGAAGGCATAACATTGAGGAGCTAGCTAGGTCATTGTTTTTTTTAAGATAAATATTCCCAAGTACTTTAGATAGAATAGAGCAAGGTTCATTTTATCATACCATATCTCAAACATCAACAACCTAGGTAGCACGCTTCCCTAAAGATATAGGTTCACAAGCAAACAGAAGGAAGCCAGGAATACAACTCATGTATGCCAACCATTAAGATCATGTTTTGAGCCAAGGTTCATTTTAATTCTGAGTTTAATCTCTTAAATGATCAGAGATGAGATTCATTTAAAGTCATGAATCAAGGAGTGTAGAGAGGTATAGGGTGCACGTACCATCGCTCTTAAAGAATATGGGAATCAAGGTGGACCAGTGGTGGTTCAACCGAACCATGGTGGTGGCCAACACACTCTGTTGCCCTTGACTTGTCCCATGTCTTGTTGGCATAGTCGATGTTGTGCAACACCTTTGTGGGAGATCTTGAGTGTGTATGTCGATGATGAACTTGATAGATCTCCCCCACACTTGTGCTTGTACCTGGTGCTATATGCAAAACAAAAAGGTGGAAACAAAAGGGGGACTCTGCTGGTTTGAGAACCAGGGAGCCTTTATTTGAACTCAAATGTATATATTTTTTGTAGTGAGGCAAGATGCAAGAACTTACACCATATACAAACCAAGATGAGATATGGCATGAAGGAAACTTACTTGGGATACTTACATACCTCCCCCACACCTAGAATTTGCATTGCTGGGCAATACAATTCAAGTGCATGAAGTTCAAGCTTCCCTTCATAATCGTTCCCTCACCAAAAAATATCATGGTGTTGTAGTCGGTGTAGCTCTCATGTTCTTAGGAGTCACCTATCTGCCATTCTTTTTACTCTCCACCTGAAATGGTTAGCGACCAAAAATACCCGAAGGAGAGTTTATCCTAAAGACGTGGTCTTGCTTTTATTCAAAAGGGAATGATAATCCGGGTTATCTCCCAGCAGTGCTTTGTTTACGGTCACAAGCTTGACCATGGGAACTCCCTCTTGCAGCTATTATTGGCGATGTCATTCCCCTCTCATCACCAATTGTTGATGTGTCATTGAAGCTTTAGCTACAAGGTTAGCGCCATAGACCACCCACGAAATTTGCAATGTTTATGATAGACAAATACATCTACAATCAACCTTCTGAAGATTTTGCAGAAGAAGACCTTGAGCTGGTTGTAGTCCTCGTGCATGCTCCGGGCACAAAGCGTGCCTAACTCTGAAAAGGCATGGAACGAGCATGGTTCTTGGGGTATTTCAAGAATGAATCTCCCATGCTCATCTATGTAATCCATTCCTTCGGACTCCAGAGTCGGTGCCTCACAAAATTCTATGGCCATAGATTCTCCATCTCAAGAGATTCATCATGAGAGATCATAGCTGGGTCTCGATCGTGGTCAAGAACAACATACTCCGGGCCAGCAGGAAGAGGCTCAAAAACAACTGAGGGTGATGATGATCGTTCGTCTTCACAATGGTGAAGGATTTCTTCCGAGTTGTACTTTTCGGAGGTGGCTGATTTTGCAACCTCACAGAGAACAGGCTCGGATGATACAAATAGAGATACATGCACCATCTTCTCGAGCATGTTTTGCTAGGAAAAAGGCTTCACCATAGGGTTTTCTAAGCAAGAGATACCAGTGGCAGAAGCGGTTTCCCTAGCCTTTTCATCTAGGCCCCCTTGAGATGGTTCAAGAAGTTTTTCTAGAGGGTAGCCTAGGAGAAGATCAGAATCGAGGATATCGAAGATGTGGAAGTCTAGGTTGACCTCGATTCTGTCAATTATGATCCGCACGACACTTGCGACCCCTCGACATTTAAGGATATGTCCAGACGAACAACTTTTGAGGAGCTTGTCGGATGGTCTTAGCGAAACATTGCCCAAGAGAGTGTATGCTAAGTGCCATGGCATAACATTAACCTCTATGATGGGGTTAAGATGGGCTTCTATGATGATTCCCCTTATAGAACAAGGAATGATCATGGAGGGTGAGCGAATCCAAATTGCTTCAGAAAAGCGTCTCACTTCATCCGACCATTCCTCCTTCATGGCCTCCACAAGAGATGCTTCGTTAGGATGATCAGGAGGAGAAGGGGGCTCCGTAGGCCTAGGGGAAGGATCTGTCAAGGGTTGTTTAGATTGATGGATTTGGATAGAAGTGGGCTCCACCCCTACTTGGGCATCGAAAAGATTCAATGTGTTTCTATGATTGGAAGATGGATCATCCTCGAATGAGTAAGAGAACCTCGAAGGTTCAATTTCTTCTTTCTTCGTTCGTGGTTCGGGAGAGGGCTCAATAGATAAATCTTGAGGTGTGGAAGGTGAAAGCTCTGATTTGGCTGTTGAGATACTCTCGTGGCTCGACTCGGGTTCCTCTCGATGGGGTTTGCTACGATCGGTAGGGAAGGAAGTGTTTTCTAAGAGGCGGTCTAGGATTTCTTTTCCTTCCGTATAAGTTGCGGGTGCAAACAAACCTCCAGCGATGATGTCAAGCTCTAGGGCAGATTCCTCGTCTAAACTCGAGCAAAAGATGTCCAATGATACTTTGTCGGGTGTAGCCATGTGTGACACCCAAAATATAGGAGTTGAAACTTTTAAAAGTATTTTCATAAAAATCATAAATTAAAATTTGTGCATGCATCTTTATTTCTTTTCCTCTCCTATTCCTTCTTCCAGCCAGCCCAATTCTTTTCCTCTACTTCTTTTCTTTTTCCGCGGCCAACTCAGCGGCTGATTCCCTCACCCGACTCTTTCTTCCACCGACAGCTAGGACCCACCTGTCGGCGCCTTCTTCTTCTTTCTTTCTTCTTTCCTTACCCAGAGTCCGGATCGATCCCGCGCCGTCGTTCACACCCCTTCTTTCTTTTACCCCGAGTCCTGATCGACTCCGCAGCATCGCCCCGATCCGCCCCTATAAAATCCTGCCGAAGCCCCGCTTTGCAACCAGAGCCAAGCTCAAATCTTTTCCTCTACACAACATTGTCGCACGCCGCTGGAAGTTGCACATCGGAGGAACGCCGCCGTCCTATGTCGCTGATTTTTCGTCGATTCGCCGATCTGCAGTTTCTCCGCCGCCATCAACTCCCACAAAAGCTTCACGAGTTGGTGAGTATCAAGCCGTACTAGATTCCCCTCTCTCTCTCTTGCTCCGCCGCAAACCAGATTTCTCGCCGGACCCCTGTTTCCGCCCGCCGCCGTGACCGCCAGCTTACAGCCGCCGCACAGCCAACCTGTGATCACCCTCACCTTCGCCGTACCGCCCACTCACTCCCCGGCATAAATCCAGCTTGAATTGAGCCTCGGAACATCGGATTTGGTCAAGCTCCGGTCGTCCGCCGCCGCACTCGCTCACCGCCGACGCCCAGTAAAACTCCGCTTCGCCCGACCCTTTTCGTCCCGTCGAGCCGACCCTTCCTCTGCCGCTTGATCTAGATCTAACGGCCATAATCAATCTTCACTTTACACTGCCGATTTACCCGACCTTTTCCTTACTCAGCCGATTCGCCTGACCCACTCTTCATACCGCCGATTCGCCCGACCCTTACCCGCCGATTCGACCAACCTGCCGCACGATTCTGATCTAACGGATTAGATTCACCCGACCCTAGCCGTTCCCGAACTTTTGCAGGGAGACCCGTAGGTTTTCCAGAAATCAACCCGCAGTCCAGATCAGTAGAAAATAATTAGAGTTGAGCCCTTTCTCTTTCTAACCCGACCCTTGACTTTTCTAGATTTAGTAACCGCCGTCCAGAACTTCTAGTTTTGCACCCCGACCCTCTGTATAAGGTTTAATTATGTTTTAGCCCCTAATTTCCTTCAGATTTAGCCTCGGGAGATTCAAACTCTAGCAGTTAGGTCCCCGGATCACTGTTTTAGCCATATCCTCATCGTTTCAACTCCGATTTCAGTGATTCTTGCGCTCACGCGATCCTTGCATCATGAACTATAACTTTAGTATCTTTTTGCTTTCTGTTTGTATTGTTTGTTGTATTGTTTCTTATTTTTTTGTGTATGCTTGTTTGTGTGATCGTGTAGACAATGTGACGTTCGAGCCAAATCAAGAGCAAGCTTACGAGGAAGAGAATCAGCAGCTGTTTGAAGAAGGCAAGTGGATTTCCCCCTCTGCATATTCTATTTGATCCCAACAACAACATGATAATTCACTTTACTTTACTGTTGCTTGCATAAACTTGATGGTTTACCTATACTAAGGACATACCTAGTCTTTTACCCCAAACCTTGAAACACCTGGGTTTACTATTTATGTTGGGTAGTTATGCATAGTTGCAAACTTTGGGATTGGTATTGGTTTACTCTTTTAACAACGTTGGTCACGTTACGTATTGTGGTTTTATCGCGTAAGTTCAAGATCAACTTTGTTTAATGGGAACATGGAGAACCACCCAAGTGAACAGTGCAACCACAAAGTCATATGGCTCTGACCTTAGCCAATTAATTAGATGTGTAGTTTGCTGGTGGCCTTACCGAAAGGGCAAGGAGGGGGTCGGTGATAGGGGTCATAGCCTGGTCCTCTTGGGGTAGCTGCCTTGGCTAAGGAGCTGACCATTAGGGAGGTTTATGGACCACGCCGCTACTGAAACTCTAGCGGGCTGCTTACCTCTGCAGAGTGTAAAACTGTTATAACAGTCGTACTCACGGTTATGAGTGGCTTGGACCCTCACATGATAATTAAACTTGAAGATTAATTAAATTGTGGTTCGTGGTTTATGTTATGGTTGATGGTGCCGTTATGTTTTTTCTAAAGTGGGATGGTATAAACTTAAACCTAGTTAATAGGCGCTTGTTAATAAATACCTGACCAACTAAAAGCAACCGCTGCTGCAAACCTTAGCCTATCCTTGATAGCCTTGCATTTTCACCCCACTTGCTGAGTACCAACCATAAGAGTACTCACCCTTGCCCCCTGCTGTTCAGAAGAGAACTTTGAAGAGGAGATCTTTGACGACTTTGAGGAGTTCTAGGTCCTGCATTCACCAGTCATCACCTGTGGAAGATGGAGTTGTTGGAGACTTCGTATAGGGTATAACGGTTTATCGTTTAAGACATTTGTGTCTCTTTTATACGGAGTGTAATATCGTTAAATACTTTATTTAGTTACATTTTGAGCATTGTCTTTGATATATTACACTTTCCGTCTACCATATGTGTGTGAACGAGATCCTGGCGCACATATGAGATGCATCTGGTTCTTTCTAGAATCGGGTGTGACACCATGTCTGGGCTAGATGCCAAAAGGTCTGAGAACCTAGCCCATGCTGCACATATGTACTCCTTCTCTAATTTCTGGACATCGAGGATGTCAATCGGTAGGGAGTTTATGCATTCTGAAAGGGAGAACGAGTGGTAGAAGTCAACTCCATATTCTCCCCAATTACAAGCCCTCACTCCCTATCGTGCGGGTGTACCATTGCTCCGCTCTCCCTGTGAGAGAGAAAGGAAACAACTTCCACCTCATGGTTTCCTGTGCCATGCCTAGGATTACCAAGCACGAACATAGCTCCTCGAACTCCTCTAGATGACCGTAGGGATCTTCATTGATTGCTCCAGAGAAGGGTCAATTCCGAACCATGGCTATAAAGCCAGGGGGGAGTTCATAGCTAGATGAGGAAGATGATGATGGCTCGTTGAACTCGACCATTGGGGTGGACAGGCTTTGATAGGAAGGCCTCTCCATGGGTAATGGGGGAAAAGGTAGAGGTAAAGAAATCAAAAGATTTTGAGAGGTCTGTACAGGATAACCTTCCGTGGATAGCGGGGGCAAAGGTAGAAACAAAGAAAAACAAAGGATACGAGGACAACTAGGTACAAAGATAGATACAGCAACCGTTCCCCAGCAACGGCGCCAGAAAGCTTGTTGGGTGTTTTAGCGATGTGCGAATAAATCCGCAAGCGCACGGATGTCATTGTAGCTTTCACCTCAGAGTATTCCAAGGGTTATCGAATCCAAGGGAACGCGTATGTACTAACTTCTATTCTAGTCGGTCCAAGGACACACCAAGATAGGTGGCAAGGGTAGAGAGGATTCCTAACATAACACTAAAGGTGAGTTAAAGGTCGATCTCTCGGGCAAAATACTAGTGTTGACGCCAGATTTTGACACGTGTTGAATCGGCGTCAGGAGGAGAAGATTGGCCAATGCGGCAGATCTGAAGGCTGCAGAAAGGAATCGGCCGATTGAGGTAATAGTTAGAAATCGGCCGATTGGTGGCACAGCCTACGCCAACAGGATGGGATTATTTCAGAGGATCCTGGTCAAAAGCTGGTCAAAGGGGGCACGCTAAGTCGGTCAGGGAGCAATTGAAGGAAATCTTGATTGGATTAGGGAGCGGCGGCGGAAGATTCTGCGGGAGTCCGTTTCCTTTTTAAAGTCCGTATAGATATAGTAATTTAAATAAGGTTGTAACAAGTCGTGATCGACCAGGAGTCCTAGGTTTAGGGTATGAATAGGAGTCGTCAGGGTCTTGAAAAAAGGATCAACACATCAATCAACAATAGTACTTCTACTTTTCCAGCAATTTACTTTCAAGTCGGCGACTTCGCCAATATTTCCTTCTTCCACGAGTTCGTACGGATTGGCAGGGCTGCATCAACTTGATCTCCGGCCAATTAGTAGGTTCCGCTTACCGAGTAATATCCGAGCTTTAACTACGGGCGCATCGCTGTGGTTTCTTGGATTTATTCACCAGTTATCGATATTTACTAGAATTGCAAGTTTCACCTGTTATTCTAGTATTATCACCAGTTATCCAGCTTGAGATCAGAGTAATCGGCTTCGCCATTGTTCTTCTTCGATTTATCATCTTACAGCCGATTAGATCTATTTCAAGTGTTGCCTCTATAGTAATTGTTTAGATCGCTCCGGTGATTTTCTTTACAATTACTATACGATTATCAGCTGATCCATAGCCGATCATCTCTACAGCAAATCGGCCGATTCGCTGCCGACGCGCTCCTCAGGACAGATCGGAATCCCAGCCGATCGACGCGCCTGGAATTTAATACTCTATTTCCTTGTCAATCAACAGGTCAGATTGACTGGCACGCCGCGCGAACCGCACCAGGGCGATAACCCGAACAGGAGCTAAGCAGATTCTCCCGGGTCGTGTGTCCGACGCTGAAGACCATTGGTCGAAAAACGCAGAAATCTCCGATAGCAATATCATTGAGGTCACAGAAGCAGATCTCAAGGACGACCAGAGGGAAGAATTGGCCAAACATCTAGAAGATTACAAGAAGATGTACCTCCAGTCGTTCAGTCGTACCAGAAGCGGGGAAGCAGTCAAGAAGAATCCTATTCTAGCGCCTCGCCACATCACCATCGCTGAGGACTCGGGCAAGATGTCAGAGATGATTCAACAGTCCGTGTATCAGGCGTTTATCGACCAATCCTCAATGATGACCAACATGGTGTATAACGCCGTCGTCAGCTCTCTGGCCAGCGGAGCAGTCCAAGGCTATCAGGGACCGGCATACGCCCCGCCGACCACTCTGCCAGCCAGGAGCTTACCATACACGTCCCAATCGGCTCCTCAGCCGATATTGACGCAACGCGAGGGGTACAACTCTCCACTGCCCCCAGCATCTCCAAGATACAGCGGTGCACCATGTCTCCCATCACAGATACCACTCCAATCCGTTCAGATTGCTTCTGTGCAGTCACTGCATACAAGCTCAGCGCCTTGGGGAACATCAGCAACAGCGTATTTTCCCGAAACAGCGAACGGGTATGGAAGTTATTCAACCCAGGTGCCATACCAATCGGCCGCCCGGCCGACGATTCACCAGTATCCGCCGATCTTATCAGAAATCGGCAGGGGGGCAAATACTATAGAAGCATTCAGAGGCACGGCGCCAGCAGTGATGTACGAAGGGGGTGCGGACTCGTTTCGCCATCAACTATCGGCCGCTCAGCAAAATTCGCCGATCCATCACCCGGCCGTACCAGCCCTTCAGCACACGCCCGCATCACGAATAGTTGTTCATCAGCAGCAGGTGGACTGGACAGCAAGAATAGCAGAAGTAATCCAGGATCAGTTTGGATTGAAGCCGAAAGTTCAAACTTATACTTACAAGACGCCGTATCCATCGGCCTATGACTCGCTGCCGTTCCCACACCGCTACAAAGTTCCTGATTTCACCAAGTTCTCAGGGACGAACGATACATCCACTGTGGAGCATATCAACCGATTCATCATCCAGTGCGGAGAAGCTGCCACGCAAGATGCTCTGAGGGTGCGTTTATTTTCATCATCTCTGTCCGGATCGGCCTTCCAGTGGTTCACCACTTTACCGCCAAATTCTATCGTTACTTGGGCCGATCTGGAGAAACAATTCCACAAGTACTTCTATGCAGGAGTTCATGAGATGAAGATCTCGGATTTGACCAGTCTCAAGCAGAGGAGCGATGAACCAGTAACGGGGTATATACAGAGGTTCAGAGAAGTCAGGAACAAATGTTATAGTCTGGCTCTGACCGATGCACAGTTGGCCGATATCGCTTTCCAAGGCCTCTTGCCACAGATCAAAGAAAGATATGCTACCCAAGAGTTTGAAAGCCTGAGCCAAATCATCCACCGATTGTCAGGACAAGAGGTCTGACCGTTTGAACAGCGGAGGAACTTCCAAAAGAAGGTGCCATACTTGGAAGGATCTGAATCCGATGCGGAAGAGGAAATCGGCCTGGCAGAATGGGTCAAAGGGAAAAAATCGATATCATGCCCCTTTGGGAAGAAAGAGCCGGAAACATTCGGTTTTGACACGTCAAAGGCCGATAAAATTTTTGATCTATTGCTTCAGGAAGGACAAATCAAGCTATCTCAACATCACACCATCCCTACGGCCGATCAACTTAAGAAGATGAAATACTGCAAGTGGCACAACGCTACTTCTCATGATACAAATGAATGTAAAGTCTTCCGCCAGCAGATACAATCGGCCATCGAGCAGGGGCGGCTTAAATTTGAAACTCCAACCATATCGGCAAAGCCGATGAAGATAGATCAGCATCCCTTCCCGGCCAACATGGTTAACGCTGGAGGAGACTCAAGTCAAACCAAGGTGCTGATGTCAGAATCGGCGAGAAGAGGCGGCGCCGTCGACCCCAGGAGGCAGATCACGACGGAAGAAATCAGAAGGAACAGGCGAGGGCCAGAACGACCACACAAGCCCGTCACCTCCCAATTCTTACTCAGTAAATATCGTCAGCAGCAAGAACAAGCAAGATACCAAGAAGAGACGATACGCCGGCATGAAGATCACCGGCAATGTCCGTTCTTCAACCACTGCTGGGAGAACGATATCAGATTGCCGTCTGCCGATAACTGTCCGGAGTGTAACGGATTGAGCTGCAACGATCGCTCGAGGCCACACTCTAGGGACAGAGGGTCAAAGCCGATCAGCAGAAATCGGCGCGAGGAACGGCGCGTTTCGGTGCATGATCGGCTGGGGGGCAGAGTTGACTAGTACAGCAGGTCAAAAAGCAAGATCGGCCAGCGAGATGGACTGGGGGGCAGGATCAGCGTGCACGATCGGCTGGAAGAGATGGTCGATGATAGAGTATCAGATGAAGATCCCCTAGGAAGGGAACCAGATTGGGAACACGCCAGATCATCGGCCAAACCAGTGAATCCGAGGTGTTGTCCCGTGGCCTATCCAGATCCCAGAAGCGAAGGATCCAACGCCTACGCCAGTGGGAGCATCAAGAAGAAGAACAGAGACAGGTGCTAGAGAGAAGGAATGTTAAATCTCGAGTTTGGCGCCCAAAGAAAAACGATCAAGAAACAAGCAACCAAGAATCGGCAGCCGAAATTGATATGGTATTCATACTGCCGATGGAGTTCATGGCGCCAAACGATCCGGATAAAATAACAAGAACAGAGGAGGAACAAATGGCACAACTAGTGTTAGAGCCGATGACGGCTACGTTTGAGAAACCAGAAGAGGAAAAACGACAGCATCTTAAAGCGTTGTTCCTCAAAGGCTATGTCAATGGAAGACCCGTCGCCAGATTACTGGTAGATGGAGGCGCGGCAGTTAACATCATGCCGTATGCCATGTTCCGCAAGCTGGGCAAGGGCGATGATGACCTCACTAAGACGGACATGATGCTGAAGGATTTCGAAGGCAACGTGTCACCCACCCGCGGAGCGCTCTGCGTCGACCTCACCATCGGCAGTAAGACCCTCCCTACCACTTTCTTCGTTATTAATGGCAAGGGGTCCTATAATATGCTGCTTGGTCGCGACTGGATACACGCAAACTGTTGTGTCCCATCTACAATGCATCAATGCCTTGTGCAATGGGTCGGCGACAGTACAGAGATAGTCGCTGCCGATTCCGTCTACAGCGTTGCAGCGGCCGACACGCAACAGTGGAGCTGCGAGCACGTCAAGTGTATATCTGGTAGGACTTGGGACACTGACTTCCTGAGAGTGTCCGATTTCGGTCTACAGCCTATCCAAGCAGTCGGCTCTGAAGATTCAGAATAAATGGATCAGCTCATCTAAGAAGATGGGAAGCTTGGGCATGGGTTTACGTCGGCCGATTTATTAGAGATGGTAGATTTGGGAGATAGCAGCAAATCAAGGCCGACGTACATTAGTGCCAATTTGGATTCTGAGTACAAATGTAAATTGATAAGTTTATTAAAAGAGTTCAAGGATTGCTTTGCTTGGGAATACCATGAGATGCCAGGACTAGACCGGTCTATTGTTGAACACCGGTTACCTATAAAATTAGGATATCGGCCATATCAGCAACCTGCACGACGGTGTAACCCCAAGATTCTACCTGACATAAAGGCCGAGATTACAAAGTTGATTGAGGCAGGATTTATTCGGTAGTGCTGCTACGCCGAATGGATTTCTAACATTGTGCCTGTATACAAAAAGAATGGAAAATTACGTGTGTGCATCGATTTCAGGAACTTAAATCAGGCTACACCGATGGATGGATATCCGATGCCGATGGCCGATATCTTGGTGGATGCTGCCGCAGGCCACAAAGTCATAAGTTTCATGGATGGGAATGCCGGGTAAAATCAGATATTAATGGCCGAGGAAGATATTTCGAAAACGGCTTTTAGGTGCCTAGGCCATCTTGGTTTATTTGAATGGGTGGTTATGACTTTCGGCTTGAAGAACGCCGGCGCTACATATCAATGGGCCATGAACTACATCTTCCACAAGCTCATTGGTTCATCGGTGGAAATTTATATAGATGACGTCGTGGTCAAGTCAAAAGGTCACCAAGATCATCTGGCCGATTTGCAGGAAGTGCTGGAGTGCACAAGGAAACATGGGCCGAAGATGAACCCAAACAAGTGTGCATTTGGTGTATCGGCCGGGCAATTCTTAGGATTTATGGTCCATGAGCGCGGAATAGAAGTCAACCGCAAGACCATAGACGCCATCAACAAAGTGGTGGCCCCGCAAAATAAAACTGAACTACAGTCCCTCATCGGCAAGGTCAATTTCATCAGAAGATTCATACCCAATCTGTCAGGACGTATTCAGGCTTTTACCCCTCTGTTGAATTAAAGCCCGACCAGGAATTCATATGGGGGGAAGGACAGCGCAGGGCGTTGGAGAATATCAAGCAGTATCTGGTTTCACCTCCGGTATTAGTTCCACCACAGCCTGGTAAGCCGTTCAAGTTATATTTATCGGCTGATGAACAGGCTATTGGATCGGCGTTGGTACAGGAGTTTGAGGGGAAAGAACGAGTGGTATATTACGTCAGCAGAAGACTTTTAGACGCCGAAACAAGATATTCCTCGGTGGAGCGACTATGCTTGTGCTTGTACTTTTCATGTACTAAGCTCAGGCACTATTTGCTGTCGGCAGAATGCACAGTCGTGTGCAAGGATGATGTGGTGAAGTATATGGTATCATTGCCGATTTTGAAAGGGCGGATTGGAAAATGGATCCTGGCTTTGTCAGAATTCGATTTAAGGTACGAATCGGCCAAGACCGTCAAAGGTCAAGTGATGGCCGATTTCGTAGTTCAGCATTGTGGACCAGAAATTGCCACCGTTGAGCCAGTTCCATGGACTCTATATTTTGATGGTTCTTCGTATTGGGTCGGATCAGGAATCGGCATTGTTCTTGTGTCGCCTCGGGGGGCAACTTATGATTTCTCTCTGCCGATAGAAGCCTCTGCAACTAATAACCAGGTGGAATATCGAGGTGTTCTAAAAGGCATCCAATGATTAAGGGAAGTCAGAGCTGATGCAGTCAAAATCTTAGTGCAAGGATGATATCTTGAGAATTTATTATGAGGATTGTCTTCAACTTTTAAAAGAGTTCAAGTCTGCAATAATTGAGCATATCCCCTGGAATTATAATGAAGAAGCCAACAGACTGGCCCAACATGCTTCTGGGTATCGGCCGATTCTGGGAGCGATGACGCTAGAGCTCGCGGCCGATGACTGGCGAAAGGATATCGCCGATTACTTGAGAAATCCATCCCAAAAGGTGGATCGGCGAACATGTTTTCAGGCTACAAAATATGTGTTGCTTGAGGATGATTTATTTTATCGGACGATTGATGGAGTTCTTCTCAAATGCCTGGGAACAGAAGAGGCAAAGGTTCTGATGGGAGAAATCCATGAAGGAGTGTGTGGAGCTCATCAATCGGCTCACAAAATGAAATGGATGATCAGGAACAATGGATATTACTGGCTGAGCATCCTCGAGGATTGTTTCAGGTACTACAAAGGATGCCAAGACTGTCAGAGGTTTGGCAATGTGTAGCGCGCGCCAGCATCGGCTATGAATCCAATAATTAAGCCGTGGCCGTTCAGAGGTTGGGGAATAGATCTCATCGGACAGATTCATCCTCCATCTAGCAAAGGGCATAAGTTCATATTGGTGGCTACAGATTATTTTACCAAGTGGGTGGAGGCAGTTCCTTTGAGGAACGTGACATCGGCCGATATAATTGAATTTGTTAAAAGCCATATTATATATCAATTTGGTATTCCTCAAACCATCACAACTGATCAAGGGACAATGTTCACTTCTGGAGAATTCGGAGAGTTCGCCGCCGATATGGGGATTAAATTATTGAATTCTTCTCCATACTATGCTCAAGCCAATGGCCAAGCAAAATTGTCTAACAAAGGGATAATCAAGCTAATCAAGAGGAAGATAGAAGAGCAACCCAAGAAGTGGCATATGTCTTTGGCTGAATCTTTATGGGCATACAGGATGGCTAGTCATGGAACCACTAAAATATCCCCTTATCAGTTGGTTTATGGCCATGAGGCGGTCTTGCCATGGGAGATAAGGACGGGGTCAAGACGCACATCGTTACAAGATCAGTTAATGGCCGATGACTATTCCTTTCTCATGAAAGATGAACTTGACGATTCGGCGGGTTTACGGTTGAGAGCCCTGATTAGTATAGAAGAAAACAAGAAAAGGGTGGCCAGATGGTATGATAAAAAGGTCAAGGTTAAACAGTTCTCTCAAGGAGATTTGGTATGGAAGTTGGTGCTGCCGATAGGATCTAAAGATCCCAAATTCGGTAAATGGTCACCCACTTGGGAAGGGCCGTATAGAATCGGCCGATGTGCCCCTGGGAATGCATACATTCTGGAGACAATCGAAGGGGAGGAATTCCCAAGAGCTTTAAACGGGCGATATCTGAAGAGGTACTATCCAAGCATTTGGGTAGATACATAACTTGTAGCAAAATATGTCAAGATAACATGGCCGATTTCTCATCAGTTTCTGTCTGCATATCTGGTGAAGGAAACATTGGGATTCATTATTGAATGGAAATTACAGATCGCATGGCCGACATGGTACAAGTCGCCCTCAGAATAAAAATACTGGTGTGTCTACTGATTACGCCTACGCTGGATTTCTCTCTCGATGCGACCCAGTTTTATCATAAGGGTGAGCCTTTTCTCTTTCGGGTCCTCTGTAGTGGCTCCAGTTTCAGCTTGGTTGCAGAGTTCTTTCAGCAGGCGGGTCTTCTCCTCTTCCAGATCTTCCATGGCGACTTCAGTTTTGACTTTGCAAGGAAGTGAGGAACTTTTTTCGGAAGATGGTCGCTTGCGGACCGAAAGATGAGCATTTATGAGGTCCGAGTATTCCTGGACAGCGGCAGAGACATGATCTCTGAGTTCCTCAGCATGAGTTCTTATCAGATTTCTGTCTGCCTGTGATAATGGCTCTTCTGAATGCATGATTTCTATCGCTCGTTCTAGATCAGGGCTGAGACGTTTCGGCTAAAACAGAGATAAATGGAGTTACCCAGTATCGGAGCGATTAAGATGCTTAGGAGAAAGGCAGAGGAGGAGTTCATACCTGATTGACAGAGGAAGAGGATGAGGAGGACGAACAAGACATCTTGCCGTTCAGTCTGGGACAGTAAAAGAAGGAGAAGAAATAAGTAATGCGTGCGCCTCTAGAGATGGTGAACGGTCTGCGTATAAATGAAGAGGAGGTATATGGATGGTGAGACACGTCCTATCTGAGTAAATACATACATAAATGCAAGGCAGACTGAAGGAGCAGTTCAAAACCAAATCGGCGCAGTGACATTGAAGGAGCAATAATGTTTAACATATTTTTTTTACAAACCAAGGAAAGCATCTATGGCTACAATCGCTCGTCGTCTAATTTGATCGGCCGAGTCTACTATTCTCTGATCATTATCGGCCGATCCTGGTACTTCTGACACACGGCGACGCAGCCTTATTGTTTCACGGGCCAGATGTTGTCTTTCTTGCTTCAGCTCGCTGATCATGGTTGGGAGTTCTTGGAGCTTCTTCTCTTCAGCGGCTATCTCTTTGGTTATCTGTTCCATCTCCTTGGCTAGTTCTGCTCTCCTCCATTTCAGCCGATCTATTGCACCAACGATGTCCGGGCGGCAGTTCTCGAGGAAGTTGATCCTGTGGTGTACTTCTTGAGTCCGATGCTTGTACGAGTCGACCTCATCCTGAGTTTTGGCCATCTGAGCACGATCGGCCATACGTTGCAGCGCCCTGGAAACCAGAATCTGCATACCCTCTATATAGGTAGCATACCCCAAATTTTCCGACACTTCATCTGGGATGCGATCCTTGACCTTGTTGAAAAGTCGTCGAATCGACGATGCATCTTCCACCAATCGGCCGATGTCATCTTGAAGGAAAGTACGAATACTTTCGAGCTTGGAGCGGATATCGTCGGAGGTGGAGCTCGATGGAATTGGATGTGAAGCAATTTCTTCATCATCGGCCAAGGAGACAGCAAAGGAAAAGATGCTATTGTTGGGGGTATGTTGCTCCTGTAAGGAAACAAAGTAAAGGGTAAGCAAGCGGTGAAAGGAAATCAGCCGATTCTAATGGTAAGATTGTCACCTCTTTGAAATGAATCTCTCTTGCCTGCGCCGGTGGAAGTGTTTCCCTTGTTTCAAGGACTGGTACACTTGGTTTGCCGGAAGAAGAAGATTCGATCGTTATTAGTGCTCCGCTTGGGCCAGCTTCCTGAGAAGGATATAAATTCCCGTGAGAATACTATGGGGAATTGAAATAAGATGGTAATAGAAATTTGCCATGCCTCTGTGGGTCTCCCGGTCGATGCCTGTTGTGGAGTTATAATCGGCGTACCCAAATCGACCTGCATCAAAATTGGTTAAGTTTTCTGAATGTTAAGGATTCAGGGTAAGAGATCGTGTACCTCGGCAACAGGAGCTGCTGGAATCTCAGTCCCCACTTGAGACGTGGCCGATAGTTGCGGGGACTGCGGTGGGACAACTTGTGCAGCCTGGCAAAGGAATAGAATTGATGTCAGTAGAAGATTTTGAGAATATATGAGATAAATAAGATTACCTGAACAGCTTCTACTAATAGTGATGCTGCAGCAGCCCCGACTTCGGCGGTGACTTGGGGATCGGCCATCTCGACAACCGGTAAGGGTAAAGGACCTGAGGTCTCGGCGGGTGTCACCTCTACTTGATCGGCCAATCCAACGCGGGGAGTCTCGGCCGATACCACTACCATCTGGCTGGCCGATCCGATGCGGGAGACTTCAGCCGATGCTATTGCTGTCTGATCGGCCGATCCAATGCGAGCTCGCACCCGACGGCTGGTTATCTTTGATGTTGGCCTTTTTGGTGCTCGCCTTGATCGGCCGGTAGAGATATCTCTGATAGTTGGAGCATGGAAGCCGATAACTGGATACGGCGTGTATTGGTGATGGCTATCAATCGGCCGGCTGCTTCGGCTCCGCATCGGAGGAACATGGCTTTCAGACTGAAGGGATAAACATGAGTTAACAACAAAATGATAATATAATATTGGAATCGGCTAAGGAAAAAGGACATACCGCTGCATTTGGGTCGATGTTCTCTGGATCCAGAATATTGCAGTAAGATGATGGAGATTTACAGAAAAGGTGCTGCTTCCATTCTGCCCACCATAATTTGAACTGCTGAGTGGCGAAAGAGGCAACTGACCAACCAGTCAAGTCAATGGTGCTGGAGTCGGGTACTAGATCGCACAGCCGACTGTACTCAAGACTTGAAGTTAGTCCATCTCTGAATTTTGCCTGGCCGGCGAAATAGACTCGAATCGGCAGTTGGCCAAAACCCAGTTGCCTTGCCGCAGCCGATGGACAGTAAAATTCATAGGTGGGTGAGTCCTTTCCTGAGAACAAGTTGGCCGGCAGGATCCCCGGCTTGATCAAGACGTCCATCAACTCTCTGTCAAAGGTATGGGTGGAGAAATCAAAACATACAGGCAACTCGAAAATCGGCTCTACTGCCTGATATGGGTGCCAGCTGATCATCTCGTCACTAAGGCCATTGTAGAAGCATCTGAAGTATTCAGCTGTGCGGGTGGCAGTGAATTGGCAGCCGGGAAAAGCCGATACCGCTTCTCCAAAAGACTGTAACAACCCTAATAAATTAACGTTTCCAAAGCAATGTCATTAGCCCAACCCTATGCTTAACCAACTAATAAAAGGGTGAAAAGAATTAGAACAAGTTAAGTTGAAATTCAAATTGAATTTGGGCACATTTGAATACCTTTGAATTTTTAAATTAACTTTCAAACCACAAGCCAAATGAGGTGTTGCCTGAAACCAAACTTGTAGAACTTTTTATTCTGAAGCCAAAGTGGAGAAAACATCCTATTTGCAACCAGCCCCCTGGAACTTTTCAAATTCTCGCAAAAAGGCCCTTCGTCCCTTCTCTCTCTCCCCTCCCCGCCCGACAGCACGGCCAAGTGGCCGGCGACGCCTGACCAGTGCAAGCCGCCAGGCCAGTGGCCGCCGTTCCTCGCCCCCAAGCCCGGCTTTGCACCCCCCCCCCCCCCGCCCCCGCCGCCGCGCTGCCCAGTCCGCGCTCGCCGCGCGCGCCACGCCAGCCCAACCCCAACTCGCCGCCCGCCGCGCCCAACGGCCGCGCCGCGCCGTGCCATCCCGCCCGCCGCGACCCGCCCGTCGCTGAGCTTGCCGCCCGCCTGAGCCGCTGCTGCAGCTGTCCCCCAATCCCGTGCCGCACTATCCCCTCGCTCCCCACGCAAAATCCCCGGCCGCCAGTCGCCCGCCTCTGCTCGCCGCACGCCGCGCCGGCGAACCGAGCCGACCACCGTGGCCAGTGGCACGCCATCGCCGTGCCTCCACCCCCGCACGTCGCCCAGCACCCCTACCTCCCTCCTGCCCCTATAAAAGTCGCCCCAGGCTGCCCGCGCGAGCCACCAGCAGCCAGAGAACGCTCGCCGCCGCCATTGTCGCCGCCGAGCTCCACCCGCTCGTGGACAGCCTTCCACAGCCGCCTCCTGCCCAAATTGAACCTGCAGCCACAGACACATCATCCCACCGAAGCTCGCCAACCCGCTCAACGCCTCCCAGGACCGCCGGAGCACCGCCGCCCGCGCTGTCACCCGCCGCCGCCGCCTCTGGTCGCCGTGGACAGCTCGACTCCGACCTCCTCCGCCCAAGCCAAGTACCTGAGCAGCTTCCCCACGCGCCATTGAAGCTCCCCGTCCAGACCAGACCGCCCCAAGCCCGCCGGAGCACCGCCGTCGACGCGTACCGCCGCCGCCGCCGCCCCTGCTCCAACGCCGGCGAGCTACTCCCGGCCGTCCCCCACCCGAACAAGACCCCCACGAGGTAGCCCTCGCACCCCTGATCCTTCCCCGGCCCTCACCCCTCGCCGCCGGCGAGCCCCTCGCCGGAATTTTGGCCGGCCACCGTACCCGAGCCGCCCGAGGACCCAATTGCAGTAATTGAAATCTTTAGAAGGGTCTGCACGTAAGATTCCGAGGACCCAGATGTAAGAGAAAGATTCAAATCTAGATTCAAAATCAGTGAACTTGTAAAATTTGTATAAAATCGTAGAAAATTCAGAAAAATGCAACTCAACTGTTCTGGAACCTTTAGGATAAACTCTACAACTTTTGTTATGAAAAGTTTCTCAGATTCTCAATATATTTTGCTCTACATTAAATGGAAGTTTTAATGGACTTCTTTTGTACCCACTGTTGTAGATCAATGCTGACCCTAAATTTTGGGCAGTGAGTTAGTTGCTTGATGTTTAGGACTGTGTAAAAAGATCAGGCCCAAATTCCATCTCTAGCTATACTTGTTTGTTAAACTTAGTTTCATACCATGATTGGCTAAATATTTTTATCCCTGCAGTTAGGTTATGAATCACCTAATGAAACTTTTTCCATACTGGTGTAATGGTACCTAAATGCCATAGAAAAATTTAGAGACTTTTTACCTCACAGAAACCTATTTATTTGATTTAGTTGCTAATAACATACATTAAATCAAGAATATAGTACCTTAGCTTGGAAAAGTCTCATATGTTTACTAGAAGATACTTAGTGGCAGAAGATGCTGTGTACAAAGTTTCATGGACAAAAACCCTGTGCAGGATCCTGTAAAAATAAATCCTTAAATAACCTAGGTGTGTAATGTCATATTTACTATGCTCTGAAAACTGCATAATAAATCTTGTAAAAATTACAGTAGCTCCTGCTTGATGAAATGAAAGCCCTGTAGAAATCTTAGTCTCAGTTTTTGCACCATTTGTTCTGTACAAAAAGAACAACAGTCCAGCAGCACCCATGTATTATATTTTTCATTATTAATCTGCTGCATGAAAATATTTGAAAATTTTACAGTAAGCATATCTTTCCCTGATGTGCCTAGATCCAAGGTTTCATGACCAGAAACTACTCGCTGTAATAGTTACACTTAGATCTTGTTTTCATGAGGAACATAAGTTCCCGTGAACACCCACCCCACCTTGCTTAACGAAGTTACTCATTGTACTTTTCTACTCTATTAACGATTGCCCACGAATGATAAAGTAACTCACTTCACAACAAACTCATGTTTTACAAACTGCAACTTTTTCGTGAAGGAAATCATGTCGTTTACCATCACCACTACTTAAACTTGTGCATTCATGTAGAAACGACTACTCTCGCCGACGGGACTTACGAGCTGGTGCCCGAGTCCGAGAGTGAGCAGCGAGAAGCCCAGGCAAATTTAACTGAAGCAGTTGAAGACCCAGGCCAACGTTCAGACGATCCCCGGACTAACTTTGCACAAGAAGGCAAGCCCCGGAGCATAACCCTATTCCTTTCCAAAAATATGCAACTCATTACTCTCTTGCTTGTGCATTAAGTTTATAGGAGTTGAATGAAAACTTAGTTGCATGATGTTAGGAACCCATGCTTGAAAACTAGATGTAAGGTTCGATAGAATGTTGTGCTAATAGGACTCCGGTAAAAGGCGAGTGATTTCCTGTCACTCGCGAGAAATTAGGAGTTGAATGTTTACTACACGCTGCAATCATAAGGACAACGGACGGGCTATGGTACGATGTTTACGATTGAGGCCCGTCTGTTTAGTGAAAAATGCTAAGGCCATAGTGTGTGGTAGTGGTGGTTAAGTCTTTGAACGTACTAACCACATGCCGAGAATATGGTAATCGGTAAGCTTAAGTACCTGATTGGCCCGGCAAGTGGACGGCATCCTACCCTTTGAACTTCGGTCCCACTATATGGCGAGTGCACGAGTGGTCACGACCCGGCGGCGAACCGTGGCGTGGGACTCGTGTACTCTCGGAGGGTAGCCCCGATCCACGACCCGGAAAGAAAAGGGGAAAAGTTGCACGTGTGACTCTAGGAGTAACCACGTGATGTGTGTTTAGGTTTCCCTTGCAAGGTTAAGAAATTCGATTCGAATCCTCCGTTTCTCACGGCTGTTGAGACTGCTTAATCACTTTTACCCACAGAGTAAGAAGAGGAACAATGATGATGAATAAATTGTTGGATGAAATTTAATGCTTCACCATGAATGATATTGGATAGCTGCTTATCTGGAATGGTTAATGAAACTAGAATCTTGAGCTAAAAGTTGAAAGTAAGGACCCACTCGTAGATGCTTTTCCGCAAAACAAACCCCTGAGCCAAAAAGCCTTGCATGTCTAGAGTCGGTGGAGTAGATTCCACTACACGGGTAAGTCTTGCTGAGTATTAGTATACTCAGCCTTGCTTGTGGCTCGTTTTCAGGTGAGACCTTCGAAGATATGATTGCTAGCTTGACCTGGCCTTGTACTCTTCCCCCTGGTTGGTCGGTGGAATGGGATACGCCCCCGGCCAATGGAGATAACGCCGAGTGATGTCTCGTACGGGCTTCACCGAGACATCCTGTATCGTCGAGTAGCTTTCGTTATTTTATTTCCGCTGCAACTTCAACTCTGAAGAACTTATTAGTTATGATCACTGAAGTACTTGGTTACTAAACCCAAACTTGGTTTGTAATATCCACTTATGATAATTTTTATAATATCTGCTGGAATGTGGTATTCTCTGGGCTCATCGTCGCATGAGCGTTTGTATGTATGGCATTCGATCCGCTTTACCGTGGTTGTATCGGGAGGTTACCCGACAGACCAGTGGATTGTTCCGTTTGAAGTGTAAGGTTAACCAAGATTGCCCTAATGGTGATGGTTAATACACTTGAGCCGGATTAATTCAGGTGGTTCTGCCACAGCTGGTACCAGAGCCGTAGCTGGTGCCACAGCTGGTAACAGCTGGCACCAGAGCCGAAATGCATACGCCAGAGAATGCGACAAGCCGTAAAAACTTATTTTCATAAAAGTTGACTAAAAGGATGTGTGGTGAAATACGTTGGTGCGCTAAGGATGGTACCTAGTTCGTAAAGCCCTAAGAGATTATTGGGAAAGTTACTAGGTGGCTATCTAACTTCTATATATTATCAACTGACTTCCAGCATATTACCTTCTGTCAAAACTTACTTTCATGCACAACCGACCTTAAATTCTGTAACGACGCACTCTAAGGTAAGAAGGTAAGAATCCTCAGCCAACTGAGAGAGCTTGGCCTTCCTGTCGGTGATGCGAACCGAACGCTGCCCTCAAGCAGTGGCTTACTTGAGGTGCTGCCAATATGCCAACTGTTAGTTGAATATATTGGGAGTAGAAGGTTTGGCGCAGGGTATGGCGATCGCTGTTCATACCCCCATCTCATGACGGTACCCCCGTGAATACGTTATCTCGATAGCGTATGTTAACGTCGTCTGTACGGCGGAAATTGTACAGATATCATTTCTATAAGTAAACGATAATGAATACGGACACTTTCATGAGTGCTGGCATGAAAGGTTCATGAAAAATATATGCTTTGTCAATCTCGACTAGCTATTATAGTGAGAGGCGTATCATGTATGCCACCGAAACTATCTTCGTAAGACCAAAAGTTATTTGGCAATTATTTTATTTTGTGAGGACGAATAGGACGTGCATGCATCATGACCATATATATCTGAAATTGAAAATGCGTTGTATGAGAGTGGTAAGGTTCTTGCGTATCTAAGCATGATTTTGCATAAGGACTATCTAGCGAATCTGTCGCAAATCTTCCAAGACCAAAAAGAGAGAATTATTGATCAGAGAAAATGACCTTTTCTGGTAAAGTTCATGTTGAAAGAGTTGTTCCAAATTTTTTGTTCTATCTCCTGTTCAAAAATGCAAAATTCTGAACTTATGGACAGTAAGAAATAACAGAAAACATGGAATGTCAGAATTCTGTCCAGAATAAGCACTTCTGCCCCTTAAATTTTTAGGCCCCCTTCCTACAGTTTTCTGCAAAAGAGTACAACACAAAACTTGCTCCAAATTTACCCAGGTAGCTGCTGTTAAAATTTGGTAAATTTTGGCTGGGTAGATTTTTCCTGGTGCACGAGACTCTAGCCCTCTGTTCACTGAAATTCTGTGTAGATAGTAAGGTAAAACCTGAAAAAAAAACCATCTTAGAGACTTATCTAGGTCTAAAGTTGACTAGCAAAGTGGTGCACAAATACCTTAGGAGTGTTCCGGCGAAATTTGAGAATTTTTGGATATGAACGGTGGAAGTTATGGTTATTTTTGCACTCTATACAGAATCTGTCCCTGTGCTTTTCACACTTTTTCTTGGCCTCACCCATTTGATCTTTTGTTCAGATGGCCGAGCCTGTTGCTATGATGGTGGATGAGGATGGATGCGTTCACTCACAGTGTCTCCACCGGGAGGGCTTCCCCTCTATTTTGTGGGACGTGTTGAGCACCGTGGGCTATCCAATTCCCCCACGTTACGCCGGACTGGAGTTTGCAGAGAATGGAGTTACCCAGTGCCGTGTCAACGTGACTATCTTTCCGCACCCGCTACACCCGGAGTGGCCCGCCTTGGAGATTGAGGCTGTTGGTCGCCGTTTGGCCGATACTTGGGAGCTGGCAGCCATGAGGGCGCTCACCACTTTTTGTGCGTGGCGTCCCGAGGTTGTCACATTCGCTCCCATTGGTTTGTTTCCTGCTGCCTAGGACAACAACCCCTTTTGGCTCAACAGGGTGCAGCACTCACAGTACTTGGTGGACTTTCATGCCCAGGAGACCATCGATACCTCCGTGCGGTGCATGAATGCACTCTACCGACTTCTGACTCTCCAGAGTCAGGCGCTTGTGCAGCTCACTGATCTTGCACAGGCCTACCACATGATGGCAGATACCAGGGATGAGCAGATTAAGGAACTCAGTGAGGAACTCGAGGATAGAGATGCTCAGATTGGCCAACTTGAGGGCCAAATTCAGGAGCAGGACACTCTCATGGGTGAGAAAGATGACATGATAGTACACTTGGAGGAGCAGCTCCATGATCTGAGCCTTGAGTTCGAGGATGCTATTGAGCATCTCCAGTGGCATCAGGATCAGAATGACCATCCCCATAAGGAGGACATGGAGGAAGATGAGGAGGAGCCACAGGAGGTTGACAGTGCCTCCGGTATGGATTTCGAGGGTGAGGTACCATAGGCACCTCAGATGGGAGCTCACTCTCCTGCTCACAGCGAGTCATCCGTCAACAACCTCGACGATTTCTAGATGATGACCTAGAAGGACTTTTGCACATACTCCTCGATAGAGTAGCCTAACTTTTGGCAAGTGTGTAATAGGCTAACTAGGAGTTGAGTAACTCTTTTGTGATGGGTACACCTGAACCATGTGGATACCCTCAGCATGTAAGGAACGGCGATAAACTTGGGTGATTTCGTTGTAAGTTGGTAAACGATGAAATCCACAATCGCTGAAACTTGTCGGAAATTTTATCCATGTCTCTCTACATTTCTGGGCTGAGTGTTGAATACCAAACTTGTCCTAAATTTTGTGATCTAGGTTCTCACAAAATTTCAACACTATTGGATCTTGCTAAGTTTGAGTTATAGGCAAGATACTATAACTCGTTCTGCTGAAAAACAGTCAAACCATCGAAGCAAAGAGTGAATCGTTTGACCATCCTAGCCATCGATTTAGCATCTTTGCTGAATACCAAAGTGGTACATCTCTAAATTCCCTATCCACTGCCAAAAGTTGAGAAACTTTGGATGAACCTACCAAGAGTTATAAAATTCTTATGGCAGACAGTTTTTATGCCCATGATTCCATCCATGACCTTTCGGAAGTCTACTATTCCGCATTAGATCTTTTTGAGTCATGGAAGCAATATGGATCACGTTGCTAATGAAGAACATTCGCCTTTTCAGATGGTTGGAGCAACCCGTGGAAACCCGGATGGTTACGATGCTAGTGCTGGTGGATCCCAACCACAGCCACCACCTAGTTTAGTGGAAGTAATGGCCGCTCAAACCGAGTGCTTCATCAGCTTGTCAAGGGGCAGGAAGCGATTTTTCAATGCCTGCAGCAACAACACCATCAAGGGGATGGGTGCAATGTCCACCATCCTCAGGTTGCTAGCTATCCAGAGCTCAATAACAAGATGATGGACACAAGAGACGTTTACTCAGACTCCTTATTGCCCCCATCACAACTTCCGATGAAACTTAAGGATCACCAAGTAAAGTGTCGGACTCTCAAGCATGACCCATGCGGCATAGACTTGGCTGGATGGGAAATTACCTGCACAGAATTCATCCCACGAGGCCGACGTCAAGTTAGCAAAACTACTGACGCCGGCACAGTCCTTCGAACACAAACTCCCTCACCTGTTCCGGAAAAGATAGACCATGCCAAATGCACCACACCCAAGGGAGGTTCATTAGGTATGCCAGTAGCGATATCTTCAGATAACAAACAACCCAGTCGTCCAAGTGACAAAAACCGTTGCTTCATTTGTAGCAGTGCTAACCATTTTGCTCGAGAATGCCCTCAGCCTAGGCAGCCAAATCAGGGCCAAGGTTCTAGCCAAACCCATCAGAACAAGCGTAAAAGACAAAGGAACAAGAGCAAAGGACAGATTGATCAGCTTGAAGCGCTCCATAAAGGTGCACCCTTAATAACACGCACATCCTCTATTTAACAACAAGCCTGCAGATATATTGTTTGATTCTGGTGCATCGCATAGTTTCATTCGTGCAAGGTTTGGTGCAAAAGTAGGCTTCAATGTTTGTCACACCAAAGGGTCGTATATGATATCAACACCGGGTGGAAAAAATTGCTTCCAACCAAATAATAAGGCTGGTACCGATAAAATTGGGAAGTAAAGTCATCAACACAGTAACCATTAAGAATAGATACCCACTTCCTCGTATCGATGTACTCTTCGATCAATTAGCTGGAGCCAGAGTCTTCTCAAAAATTGATTTTCGTTCGGGATATCATCAGATCAAGATTCGCCCGTGCGATATTCCTAAGACTGCCTTTTCCACACGATATGGACTATATGAATTCTTGGTCATGTCCTTTGGACTCACAAATGCCCCTGCCTACTTCATGTATCTCATGAATTCGGTATTCATGCCCGAACTTGACAAATTCGTCGTAGTGTTCATCGACGACATCCTTATCTATTCCAAGGATGAGGAAGAACATGCCAAGCACCTTCGCATTGTTCTTCAGCGTCTAAGAGACCATCAGCTCTATGCTAAGTTTTCTAAGTGTGAATTCTGGTTGGATACTGTAAAGTTCTTGGGTCACACGATCTCCAATGAAGGCATAGCTGTTGACCCCAGCAAGGTACAAGAGGTGATGGATTGGAAACCCCCTACCTCTGTTCATCAGATTCGTAGTTTTCTCGGCTTAGCCGGTTACTACCGTCGCTTCATCCCGGATTTCTCTCGAATTGCTAAGCCCATGACTGAACTGTTAAAAAAGGAAGTAAAGTTTGTATGGAATGAGAAATGTGAAGAAGCTTTCCACACTCTCAGAGAGCATCTGACTACTGCACCTGTGTTAGCTCAACCCGATAATACCAAGTCATTCGATGTGTATTGTGACGCATCGGGTACTGGTCTAGGATGTGTGCTTATGCAAGAGAATCGAGTGATTGCATATGCCTCACGAGCCCTTCGGCCCCACGAGCAGAATTATCCCACTCATGATCTTGAGCTTGCAGCTGTCATTCACGCTCTGAAAATATGGAGGCACTATCTCATGGGTACACAGTGCAATATCTACACGGATCATAAGAGTCTCAAGTATATCTTCACACAAGCTGATCTGAATATGAGACAACGAAGATGGCTATAATTAATCAAGGATTATGACCTTGAAATGCACTATCACCCTAGCAAGGCTAATGTAGTCGCGGATGCACTAAGCCGCAAGTCCCATTGCCATTGCTTATCCATGAAATCCTACAATGAGACATTGTGTGTAGAAATGAGGAAGCTTAACATGGAAATGGTTTCCCAAGGCACTCTAAATCACATCTCAGTTGAACCCACTCTTCACGACCAAATCGTCATGGCATAACTACATGATGAAGGAATTAAGATCATCAAACAAAAACTCTCTCTAGGTGAGGAGAAGTATAAATGTTTCCGCAAGGACCATAAGGGAGTTCTATGGTTCGAAAGTCGTATAGTCGTCCCGAAGAATCATGAACTCCGCAAGCAAATTCTCGATGAGGCACATCTTTCCAAATTCTCTATCCACCCCGGCAGTAGCAAAATGTATCAAGACCTAAGGCAAAACTTCTGGTGGACTAGAATGAAAAGAGAAATTGCTACGTATGTCTCAGAATGTGACACGTGCCAGAGAGTAAAAGCTAGCCACTTGAAAGTAGCCGGTACACTTCAACCGTTACCTATACCATCCTGGAAATGGGAAGATATAAGTATGGACTTCATCGTTGGACTACCAAACACTTCCCAGAAACATGATTCCATATGGGTTATCGTTGATAGACTCACAAATACGGCACATTTCCTTCCGGTACACACCATCTATTCTGCCAAGAAATATGCCGAGATTTACCTCGATCGTATTGTTTGCCTACATGGAATACCTAAGACAATTATTTCTGATCGTGGTACTCAGTTTGTAGCACGCTTTTGGGAACAACTGCAAACGTCTCTTGGTACCAAACTGATTCGCAGCTCAGCATACCATCCTCAGACTGACGGACAAACGGAAAGAGTAAACTAAATTCTTGAAGACATGTTGAGAGCTTGCGTCATTCACTATGACAAGAATTCGGACAAATGCCTACCCCTACCAGAGTTCTCGTACAACAATAGCTATCAAGCGAGTTTGAAAATGGCACCATTTGAGGCCCTGTACGGACGAAGGTGTCGAACTCCTTTGAGCTGGTCACAAACCGGAGAACGTAAAATAATTGGACCCGACCTGGTAATCGAGGCAGAGAAGAAAGTAAAAGTAATACAAGCAAATCTTAAAGCCGCACAAGCCCGACAAAAGAGCTATTCCGACAAAAGGAGAAAGCCCCTAAAATTCAAAGTTGGCGATCATGTCTATCTTCGAGTTTCACCAACCAAGGGAGTGCAACGATTCGGAATCAAAGGCAAACTAGCTCCCCGTTATGTTGGTCCTTACGAAATCATTGAGAACTGCGGACCCGTAGCCTACAAATTACGACTGCCCCCTCAGCTCACGGCCACCCATGATGTCTTCATGTACCTCAACTCAAGAAGTGTATTCGAGTCCCTACCGAGATTGTGGAACAACAAGAATTATTGCTAGAACCCGACCTCTCGTATGTCGAACACCCGGTTAAAATTTTGGATCGAAAAGAAAGAGGGACCAGGAGGAAAGTCATTAAAATGTATAAAGTTCAATGGAATCATCACACTAAAGAAGAAGCCACTTGGGAAACCGAGAGCTACCTAAACCAAAATTTCCCTGGTTTCCTTATCTCAACCACTAGTATGTGCACCCCTGTCCACACTAAGATTTACCGAATCTCGGGGCGAGATTCTTGTTAAGGGGGGAAGGCTGTAACAACCCTAATAAATTAACGTTTCTAAAGAAATGTCATTAGCCCAACCCTATGCTTAACCAACTAATAAAAGGGTGAAAAGAATTAGAACAAATTAAGTTGAAATTCAAATTGAATTTGGGCACATTTCAATACCTTTGAATTTTTAAATTAACTTTCAAACCACAAGCCAAATGAGGTGTTGCCTGAAACCAAACTTGTAGAACATTTTATTCTGAACAACTTTCATGTTCAAAAGTTTTTGAAATTCAATTTAGAAAGTGGAGAAAACATCCTGTTTGCAACCAGCCCCTGGAACTTTTCAAATTCTCGCAAAGAGGTCCTTCGTCCCTTCTCTCTCTCCCCTCCCCGCCTGACAGCACGGCCAAGTGGCCGGCGACGCCTGACCGGCGCAAGCCGCCAGGCCAGTGGCCGCCGTTCCTCGCCCCCAAGCCCGGCTTTGCCCCCCGCCCCCCGCCGCCGCGCTGCCCAGTCCGCACTCGCCGCGCGCGCCACGCCAGCCCAGCCCCTGCTCGCCGCCCGCCGCGCCCAACGGCCGCGCCGCGCCGTGCCGTCCCGCCCGTCGCTGAGCTTGCCGCCCGCCTGAGGCGCTGCTACAGCTGTCCCCCAATCCCGTGCCGCGCTATCCCCTCGCTCCCCACGCAAAATCCCCGGCCGCCAGTCGCCCGCCTCTGCTCGCCGCACGCCGCGCCGGCGAACCGAGCCGCCCACCATGGCCAGTGGCACGCCATCGCCGTGCCTCCACCCCCGCACATCGCCCAGCACCCCTAACTCAGCCAGAGAACGCTCGCCGCCGCCATTGTCGCCGCCGAGCTCCACCCGCTCGTGGACAGCCTTCCACAGCCGCCTCCTGCCCAAATTGAACCTGCAGCCACCACCACATCATCCCACCGAAGCTCGCCGACCCGCTCAACGCCGCCCAGGACCGCCGGAGCACCGCCGCCCGCGCTGTCACCGCCGCCGCCGCCTCTGGTCGCCGTGGACAGCTCGACTCCGACCTCCTCCGCCCAAGCCAAGTACCTGAGCAGCTTCCCCACGCGCCACTGAAGCTCCCCGTCCAGACCAGACCGCCCCAAGCCCGCCGGAGCACCGCCGTCGACGCGTACCGCCGCCGCCGCCGCCCCTGCTCCAACACCGGCGAGCTACTCCCGGTCGTCCCCCACCCGAACAAGACCCCCACGAGGTAGCCCTCGCACCCCTGATCCTTCCCCGGCCCTCACCCCTCGCCGCCGGCGAGCCCCTCGCCGGAATTTTGGCCGGCCACCGTACCCGAGCCGCCCGAGGACCCAATTGCAGTAATTGAAATCTTTAGAAGGGTCTGCACGTAAGATTCCGAGGACCCAGATATAAGAGAAAGATTCAAATCTAGATTCAAAATCAGTGAACTTGTAAAATTCGTATAAAATCGTAGAAAATTCAGAAAAATGCAACTCAACTGTTCTGGAACCTTTAGGATAAACTCTACAACTTTTGTTACGAAAAGTTTCTCAGATTCTCAATATATTTTGCTCTACATTAAATGGAAGTTTTAATGGACTTCTTTTGTACCCACTGTTGTAGATCAATGCGGACCCTAAAATTTGGGCAGTGAGTTAGTTGCTTGATGTTTAGGACTGTGTAAAAAGATCAGGCCCAAATTCCATCTCTAGCTATACTTGTTTGTTAAACTTAGTTTCATACCATGATTGGCTAAATATTTTTATCCCTACAGTTAGGTTATGAATCACCTAATGAAACTTTTTCCATACTGGTGTAATGGTACCTAAATGCCATAGAAAAATTTAGAGACTTTTTACCTCACAGGAACCTATTTATTTGATTTAGGTGCTAATAAAATACATTAAATCAAGAAAATAGTACCTTAGCTTGGAAAAGTCTCATATTTTTACTAGAAGATACTCAGTGGCAGAAGATGCTGTGTACAAAGTTTCATGGACAAAAACCCTATGCAGTATCCTGTAAAAATAAATCCTTAAATAACCTAGGTGTGTAATGTCATATTTACTATGCTCTGAAAACTGCATAATAAATCTTGTAAAAATTACAGTAGCTCCTGCTTGATGAAATGAAAGCCCTGTGAAAATCTTAGTCTCAGTTTTTGCACCATTTGTTCTGTACAAAAAGAACAACAGTCCAGCAGCACCCATGTATTATATTTTTCATAATTAATCTGCTGCATGAAAATATCTGAAAATTTTACAGTAAGCATATCTTTCCCTGATGTGCCTAGATCCAAGGTTTCATGACCAGAAACTACTTGCTGTAATAGTTACACTTAAATCTTGTTTCCATGAGGAACATAAGTTCCCGTGAACACCCACCCCACTTTGCTTAACGAAGTTACTTATTGTACTTTTCTACTCTATTAACAATTGCCCACGAATGATAAAGTAACTCACTTCACAACAAACTCATGTTTTACAAACTGCAACTTTATCGTGAAGGAAATCATGTCGTTTACCATCACCACTACTTAAACTTGTGCATTCATGTAGAAACGACTACTCTCGCCGACGGGACTTACGAGCTGGTGCCCGAGTCCGAGAGTGAGCAGCGAGAAGCCCAGGCAAATTTAACTGAAGCAGTTGAAGACCCGGGCTAACGTTCAGACGATCCCCGGACTAACTTTGCACAAGAAGGCAAGCCCCGGAGCATAACCCTATTCCTTTCCAAAAATATGCAACTCATTACTCTCTTGCTTGTGCATTAAGTTTATAGGAGTTGAATGAAAACTTAGTTGCATGATGTTAGGAACCCATGCTTGAAAACTAGATGTAAGGTTCGATAGAATGCTGTGCTAATAGGACTCCGGTAAAAGCCGAGTGATTTCCTGTCACTCGCGAGAAATTAGGAGTTGAATGTTTACTACACGCTGCAATCATAAGGACAACGGACGGGCTATGGTACGATGTTTACGATTGAGGCCCGTCTGTTTAGTGAAAAATGCTAAGGCCGCAGTGTGTGGTAGTGGTATTTAAGTCTTTGAACGTACTAACCACATGCCGAGAATATGGTAATCGGTAAACTTAAGTACCTGATTGGCCCGGCAAGTGGACGGCATCCTACCCTTTGAACTTCGGTCCCACTATATGGCGAGTGCACGAGTGGTCACGACCCGGCGGCGAACCGTGGCGTGGGACTCGTGTACTCTCGGAGGGTAGCCCCGATCCACGACCCGGAAAGAAAGGGGAAAAGTTGCACGTGTGACTCTAGGAGTAACCACGTGACGTGTGTTTAGGTTTCCCTTGCAAGGTTAAGAAATTCGATTCGAATCGTCCGTTTCTCATGGCTATTGAGACTGCTTAATCACTTTTACCCACAGAGTAAGAAGAGGAACAATGATGATGAATAAATTGTTGGATGAAATTTAATGCTTCACCATGAATGATATTGGATAGCTGCTTATCTAGAATAGTTAATGAAACTAGAATCTTGAGCTAAAAGTTAAAAGTAAGGACCCACTCGTAGATGCTTTTCGGCAAAACAAACCCCTGAGCCAAAAAGCCTTGCATGTCTAGAGTCGGTGGAGTAGATTCCACTACACGGGTAAGTCTTGCTGAGTATTAGTATACTCAGCCTTGCTTGTGGCTCGTTTTCAGGTGAGACCTTCGAAGATATGATTGCTAGCTTGACCTGGCCGTGTACTCTTCCCCCTGGTTGGTCGGTGGAATGGGATATGCCCCCAGCCAATGGAGATAACGCCGAGTCATGTCTCGTACGGGCTTCACCGAGACATCCTGTATCGTCGAGTAGCTTTCGTTATTTTATTTCCGCTGCAACTTCAACTCTGAAGAACTTATTAGTTATGATCACTGAAGTACTTGGTTACTAAACCCAAACTTGGTTTGTAATATCCACTTATGATAATTTTTATAATATCTGCTGGAATGTGGTATTCTCTGGGCTCATCGTCGCATGAGCGTTTGTATGTATGGCATTCGATCCGCTTTACCGTGGTTGTATCGGGAGGTTACCCGACAGACCAGTGGATTATTCCGTTTGAAGTGTAAGGTTAACCAAGATTGCCCTATTGGTGATGGTTAATACACTTGAGCCGGATTAATTCAGGTGGTTCTGCCACAAAGACCTACAGCGGCGACGGACCGATGGATTCTCCTCTGATTCGATGTTGGAAAAGGTCTTTGTCTCCTCTGATTATTTCAGAGGATCCTGGTCAAAAGTGTGACAACCCTGGTAATTACAAATCCAAAATCAATGACATAAGCCTAACTCCATGTGTTAAACCAACTAATGAGAGGGTGGCAAGAATTTAAAACGGGTTCAGTTGGAATTCAAATTAAATTTGGGCACATTTGGACACAATTGAAACTTTTAAAATAACTTTAAAACCATAAGCCAAATGAAATTTTGCCTGAAACCAAAGTTGTAGAACTTTTTATTTTGAACAACTTTCGTGTTCAAAAGTTTCTGAAATTCAAATCAGAAAGAGGAGAAAACGCCCTGTTTGCACCCAGCCCCCTGAACTTTTTCGAATTTTTGCATTTCGGTCCCTGGCGCCTCCCCCTCTGCTCTGCCGCGCCGCGCGCGCTCGCCCGCCCGCCGCGCGCCAGGTGGCCGGCGTCGCCTGACCGGCGCGGAGCGCCAGGCCAGTGGCCGCCGCACCACCCCGCCACGGCCGGCTTTGCCCCGCCCCGACGCCGCGCGGCCAGTCCCCGCCCGCGCGTGCGCTGTCGCGCCCAGGCCGCCGCCCGCCCGGCCGGTGGACGCGCTCCGCCGTGCCGCCCCGGCCCCCGCGCCCCACCAGTCGTCGCGCCCGCCCTCCGCCCGAGCCGCTGCCGCTGCTGCTTCCCCACTCCGCGCCCGGCACTATCTCCTCGCGCCCACGCCAGTATCTCGGCCGCCCAGTCGCCGCGCCCGCTCGCCGCACGCCGCGCCGGCGTTCTGCCGCCGCCCGCCGCGCCCAGTGCACGCCGCTGCCGTGCCCCGCCCCGCGCGTCGCCCAGGCATCTCCACGCCCCCTCCTGACCCTATAAAAGCCCCGCCCCGACCGCCCGCGCGAGCCCCCGGCCACCAGAACACCTCGCCGCGCCATCGCCGCCGCCGAGCACCACCCGCCCGTGGGCAGCCCTCCACAGCCGCCCACTGCCCAAACTGAGCACCCAGCCACCACTACATCACCTCACCGCAGCTCGCCGACCCGCCCAACGCCACCCAGAGCCACCGGAGCTCCGCCGCCCGCGTTGCCGTCGCCGCCGCCGCCCCTGCTCGCCGTGGACAGCACGACACCGACCCCCTCCGTCCAAGCCGAGCCTCTGGGTAGCTTCCCCATGCGCCACTGAAGCTCACCGACCGGACCACGCCGCCCCAAGCCCGCCGGAGCACCGCCGTCGACGCGAGCCGCGCCGCCGCCGCCTCTGCTCCAACGCCGGAGAGCCCTTCCCGGCCGTCCCCCACCTGAACAACACCCCCACAAGGTAGCCCTCGCACCCCTGAACCTTCCCCGACCCCCGCCCCTCGCCGCCGGCGAGCCCCCTCGCCGGAATTTCGGCCGGCCACCGTACCCGAGCCGCCGAGGACCCAATTGCAAGGATTTAAATCTTTAGAAGGGTCTGAGCGTAAGATTCAAGGACCTAGTTGTAAAAGAAAATTTCAAACCTAGATTCAAATTCAGTGAACTTGTAAAATTCGTATAAAATCGTAGAAAATTCAGAAAAATGCAAACTCAACTGTTCTGGAATCCTAAGGACAAACTCTACCACTTTTGTTACAAAAATTTTCTCAGAATCTCAAAATATTTTGCTCTACATTAAATAGAAGCTTTAATGGACATATTTTATACCCACTGTTCTAGAACAATGCTGACCCTGAATTTTGGGCAGTGAACTAGTTGCTGGATGATTAGGACTGTGTAAAAAGATCAGGCCCAAATTCCATCTCTAGATTTACTGTTTGTTAAACTTAGTTTCATATCATGTGTAAGAAGAATATTTTATCCCTGCAGTTAGGTGGTAAGTCACCCATTGAAATTTTTCCTATGCTAATGTATTGGTAACTAGAAGCCAGAGAAAAATTAGGAGATCTTTTATCTCACAGTAACCTATTTATTTGATTTATGTGCTAATAACATACATTAAATCAAGAAAATAGTACCTTAGTTTGGAAAATCCCCAAATTATTACTGGGAGTTACACTGTGGTAGAGGTTGCTGTGTAAAAAGTTTCATGGACAAAAACCCTGTGAAGGGTCCTGTAAAAATGAATCTTTAAAAAGCCTAGGTGTAGAATGTCATATTTTCTATGCTCTGAATACTGCATAATAAATCCTACAAAAATTACAGTAGCTTCTGCATGCTAAATTGAGAGCTCTGTAAAAATCTTAGGCTCATTTGTTGCACCAATTGATCTGTACAAAAAGAACAAGTATCTAACAGCAACAACGAAATCTATTTTTCAGAATTAATCTGTTACATAACATTGGCTGAAAATTTTACAGTAAGCACATCTCTCCTTGATGTGCCTAAATCCAAAATTTCATGACCAGAAACTATCCCTTGTAGTAATTACTCTCAAATCGTAATCAAGTGCTATTTCCACGACTTAAACTTGTGCACTCATGTAGAATCGACGACTCTCGCCGACGGAACCTACGAGCTGGTGCCCGCGTCCGAGAGTGAACAGCGTGAAGCTCAAGCAAATCTAACTGAAGCTTTTGAAGACCCGAGCCCAAGTTCGGAAGATCCCCAAGCGAACTGCGAAGGCAAGCCCCGGAGCATAGCCCATTCTTTCCGAAATTATGCAACTCATTACTCTTTGCTTGTGCATTAAGTTTATAGGAGTTGGATGAAAACTTAGTGGCATGATGTCAGGAACCCTTGCTTGAAAACTAGATGTAAGGTTCGATAGAATGCTGTGCTAATAGGACTCTGGTAAAAGTCGAGTGATTTCCTGTCACTCGCGAGAAAATAGGAGTTGAATGACTACTACACACTGCAATCATAAGGACACGGACGGGTTATGTAACGATGGTTACGATTGAGGCCCGTCTGTCTAGTGAAAAATGCTAAGGCCGCAGGGTGTGGTAGTGATGGTTAAGTCTTTGAACGTACTAAACACATGCCGAGATTATGGGAATCGGTAAGCTTAAGTACCTGATTGGCCCGGCAAGGGGACGGCATCCTACCCTTTGAACTTCGGTCCCATGTGCATATGGCGAGTGCAGAGAGTGGTCACGACCCGGCGCCGAACCGTGGCGTGGGGCTCTTGTACTCTCGGAGGGTAGCCCCGATCCACGACCCGGAAAGAAAGGGGAAAAGTTGCACGTGTGACTCTAGGGAGTAACCACGTGACGTGTGTTTGGGTTTCCCTTGCAAGGTTAGGAAATTCGATTCGAATCGTCCGTTTCTCACGGCTATTGAGACTGCTTAACCATTTTTACCCACAGAGTAAGAAGAGGAACAATGATGATGAATGAACTGGTTGGATGGAAAATTTAATGCTTCACCATGTATGCTTTAGATAGCTGCTTACCTAGACTGGCTAACGAGACTAGAATCTTGAGCTAAAAGTTGAAAGTAAGGACCCACTTGTAGATGCTTTTCGGCAAAACAAACCCCTGAGCCAAAAAGCCTGGCATGTCTAGAGTCGGTGGAGTAGTTTCCACTACACGGGTAAGTCTTGCTGAGTATTAGTATACTCAGTCTTGCTTGTGACTCGATTTCAGGTGAACCCTTTGAAGGCATGATTGCTAGCTTGACTTGGCCCTGCACTCTTCCCCCTGGTTGGTCGGTGGAATGGGATGCGCCCCCTTCCAACGGAGATAAGGCCGAGTGATGTCTCGTACGGGCTTCATCGAGACATCCTGTATCGTCGAGTAGTTTCCGTTGTTTATTTCCGCTGCAATTTAACTCTGAAGAACTTATTTGTGTCAATTGAAGTACTTGTTTTCTGAACTCAGAACTAGATTTGTCATATTTATTTATGCTAATGATGTAATATTTGCTGGAATGTGGTGTTCTCTGGGCTCATCGTCGCATGAGCATTTGTATGTACGGCGCTCGATCCGTTCACCGTGGTTGTATCGGGAGGTTATACCCGACAGACCAGTGGATTACTCCGTTTGAAGTGTAAGGTTAACCGAGGATGCCTTAATGGTGATGGTTAATACACTTGAGCCGGATTAATTCAGGTGGTTCTGCCACAGCTGGTATCAGAGCCGTAGCTGGAGCCACAGCTGGCCACAGCGGACACCAGAGCCGAAATACATACGCCAGAGAATGCTACAAGCCTTAAAAACTCATTTTACTAAAACATGACTAGAAGGTTGTGTTGCGAAATGCGTTGGTACGTTAAGGATGGTGCCTAGTTCGTAAAGCCCTAAGGGATTATGGGAAAGTTACTAGGTGGCTATCTAACTTCTATATATATTATCAACTGACTTCCAGCACATTAGTTTCTGTCAAAACTTACTTTCATGCACAACCGACCTTAAATTCTGTAACGACGCACTCGTCGCTAAGGTAAGAAGGTAAGGATCCTCAGCCAACTGAGGGAGCTTGGCCTTCCTGTCGGTGATGCGAACCGAACGCTGCCCTCAAGCAGTGGCTTACTTGAGGTGCTGCCAATATGCCAACTGTTAGTTGAACATATTGGGAGTAGAAGGTTCGGCGCAGGGTATGGCGATCGCTGTTCATACCCCCGTCTCATGACGGTACCCCCGTGAATACGCTATCTCGATAGCGTATGTTAACGTCGTCTGTACGGCGGGAATTGTACAGATATCGTTTCTATAAGTAAACGGTAATGAATACGGACGCTTTCATGAGTGCTGGCATGAAAGGTTCATGATATATAAATGCTTGTCGATTTTCTGCAGGTACACTAACCGCGATTACGATGAGTTAAGGAACGATTAGAAAGACTCGACTAGCTATTATAGCGAGAGCCGTATTGTGTAAGCCACCGAAACTATCTTCGTAAGACCAAAGCTATTTGGCGATTATTTTATTTTGTGAGGACGAATAGGACGTGCATACATCATGAACATGTGTATCTGAAATCAAAAATGCGTTGTGTGAGAGTGGAAAGGTTCTTGCGTATCTAAGCATGGTTGCATAAGGATTATCTAGAGAAACTGTCCCAAATCTGCCACGACCGAAAAGAGCGAATTATTGACCAAGAAAATGACCATTTCTGATAAAGTTCATGTTGAAGAAATTGTTCCAAATCTTGTGCCCTATCTTCTGTTCAAAAATGAAAAATTCTGAACTTATGGATAATAAGAAACAACAGAAACCTTGGAGCGTCAGATTTCTGTCCAGAATAAGCACTTCTGCCTCTTAAATTTTTAGGCCCCCTTCCTGCGGTTTTCTGCAAAAGAGCACAACACGAAACTTGTTCCAAATTCACCCAGGAAGCTTCTGTTAAAATTTGGTAAATTTTGGCTGGGTAGATTTTCCCTGGTGCACGAAACTCTAGCCCTCTGTTCACTGAAAATTCTGGGTAGACAGTAAGGTAAAACCTGAAAAGAAAGACCATCTTAGAGACCCAATTAGCTCTGGAGTTGACTAGAAAAGTTGTTCACAAATACCTTAGGAGTGATCTGGTGAAATTTGAGAATTTTTTGATGAGAACTGTGGGAGTTATGATTATTTTTGCACACTATACAGAATCTGTCCTTGTGCTGCTCACAGTTTTTCGCTATCTCATTCCATTTGATCTTTTGTTCAGATGGCCGAGCCTGTTGAGATGATGGTGAATGAGGATGGACGCGTGCACTCGCAGTGTCTCCACTGGGAGGGCTTTCCCTCTATTTTGTGGGATGTTCTGCGTACCGCGGGCTATCTAATTCCCCCACGTTACGCCGGACTGGAGTTTGCAGAAAATGGAGTTACCCAGTGCCGTGTCAATGTGACTATCTTTTCGCACCCGCTACACCCGGAGTGGCCCGCCTTGGAGCTTGAGGCTGTTGGTCGCCGTTTGGCCGATACTTGGGAGCTTGCAGCCATGAGGGCGCTCACCACATTTTGTGCGCAGCGTCCCGAGGTTGTCACACTCACTCCCATTGGATTGTTTCCTGCTGCCCAGGACAACGACCCCTTTTGGCTCAACAGGGTGCAGCACGCACAGTATTTGGTAGACTTCCATGCCCAGGAGACTATCCATACCTCCGTGCGGTGCATGAGTGCACTCTACCGGCTTCAGACTCTCCAGAGTCAGGCACTCGAGCAGCTCACTGATCTTGCTCAGGCCTACCATATGATGGCAGATACCAGGGATGAGCAGATAAAGGAGCTCAGTCAGGATCTTGAGGACAGAGATGCTCAGATTCGCCAACTTGAGGGCCAAATTCAGGAGCAGGACACTCTCATGGGTGAGAGAGATACCACGATAGCACAGTTGGAGGAGCAGCTCCATGATCTGAACCTTGAGTTGGAGGATGCTAATGAGCACATTCAGTGGCATCATGATCAGAATGACCATCCCCATGAGGACGACATGGAGGAGGATGAGGAGGAGCCACAGGAGATTGATGGTATCTCAGGTATGGATTTCGAGGGTGAGGTACCACAGGCACCTCAGATGGGAGCCCACTCTCCGGCTCACAGCGAGTCGTCCGTCAACGACTTGGATGATTTCTAGAGGACGACCTAGGAGGACTTTTGCACATACTCCTCGATAGGGTAGCCTAACTTTTGGCAAGTGTTGTAATAGGCTAACTAGGAGTTGAGTAACTCTTTTGTGTTGGGTACACCTGAACCATGTGGATACCCTCAGCATGTAAGGAACGGCGATAAAACTTGGTGATTTCGTTGTAAGTTGGTAAACGATGGAATCCACAATCGCTGAGACTTGTCGGAATTTTTACCCATGTCTCCTTGCATTTCTTGGCTGAGTGTTGAATACCAGACTTGTGCTAAATTTTGTGATCTGGGTTCTCACAAAAATTCAGCATCATTGGACCTCGCTAGTTTAAGATATAGGCGAAACCGTACCGGTCAATCTGCTGAAAAACAGCTAAGACAGTAAGGCAAAGGACGAGCTTTTCGACCACCTTAGCCATAGTTCTAGCACCGAAGTAAATACCAAAGTGGTGCAGTCCTAAATTCTCTGACTACCACAAATGTTTGAGATGTTTTGGATGGACCCACAGCAGGCTATGATTTTTCTCGTAGCAAACAGAGATTCTGTTCATACTTCTGGCTCAGACTTCGGAAGTCTATGACTACACCAATTAATCATGAATCAAGGAAGTAATATGGATCGCGATGCTAATGGTAACCTTTCACGTTTCAGATGGTTGGATCAACACGTGGCAACCCCGAGGGTTTTGGTGCCGGTGGCAGCCGCTCGCGACAATCGCCACCACCCCCGCCCAGTTTGGTGGGAGTGATGGCCGCTCAAACCGAGCTGTTGCGTCAGATTGTGCAAGGACAACACCAGCAGAGGGGTGGGCACAATGCTCACCAACCACAGGCTGCAGGATACACGGATTTCCTGGGGACCCAGCCTCCCTTGTTCCATAAGACCGAGGAACCCCTGGACGCAGATGCATGGATTCGCACCATAGAATCCAAGTTCACACTACTTGTGGCCCCATGCTCAGAGGCCAACAAGGCTCGTTTTGCCGCGCAACAGCTTCGCGGTACCGCTCGACTGTGGTGGGACCACTATTTTGCGATGCTCCCGGCTGATCATGTGGTCGACTGGAACGAATTCAAGACCGCGTTCCGGGCACATCATATTCCCGAGGGTCTCTTGGAGAGGAAGTTGAATGAGTTTCTGGCACTTACCCAGGGCACCCGCACCGTGTTGCAGTACGCCCAGGCGTTCAACAACCTATGCCAGTATGCGGGCTATCACGCTGATACGGATGCCAAGAAGCGTGATCGTTTCCGCCGAGGTCTGAATACCAAGCTCAAGGAACGTCTGAACCTAGCCAGGGCGGACACCTACAACGAGTTGGTCAATATGGCCATTACCCAGGAGGACTGTATCATGGCACACCGGGCAGAGAAGAAGAGAAAGGCACCCGCAGGGCCATCAAGTGCCCAACCACCAAGGTATCGCATCGTGCAAAATACCGCACCTACAGCTCCACCAAGGGCCCCGCCGCCAGGTAGATGGATTGCTAGACCCCCACAGCAGCCAGGCATGGTACGACCCCCGATGCCTCCACAGAATGGATCGAGGCCCATTCTTCAGCAGTCTCTTCGACCTAGCCCCGCGAATCGCTGTTTCAAATGCGGTAGTTCCAGCCACTTCGCACGCGAATGCCCTCAGCCTGGACAGCCCAACCAAGGTCAAGGATCCAACCCGAACGCCAAGAACAGGGGCAAGAGACAGACCCTGCAAGTCAAGCAAGGACGGATTAACTTCACCACGCTTGCAGAGCTTCCAGAAGGAGCCCCAGTAATGTCGGGTACATTCTCTATCCATAACAAGCCTGCCGTTATATTATTTGATTCTGGTGCATCGCATAGTTTCATAAGTGCAAAATTCGGTGCAAAAGTAGGCTTGGATGTTTGTCACACAAAAGGGTCATATATGATATCAACACCGGGTGGTAAAATTGCTTCAAACCAAATGGTCAGACAAGTACCAGTCAAATTGGGTAGTAAAACCATCGACACGGACCTTGTCCTTTTACCCCTCGACGGCATGGACATTATTTTGGGAATGAACTGGATGGCTATGCATGGAGTCACACTGGACCTTTCTTCCCGAGCCGTTGAGATAAATTCACCTAGTCACGGAGCCACTACCCTTTACCTACCATTCATAGATCGCACGAATTCCTGTGCTTATGAGATGGAAGGACTTAAGCTAGATGAGATTCTTGTGGTGAACGAGTACGCCGATGTTTTCCCGGATGACTTACCAGGAATGCCACCGGATAGGGATATTGAGTTCGTTATTGAGCTACAACCAGGCACTGCACCTATATCCAAAAGACCATATAGGATGCCCCCTAAGGAATTGGCCGAGCTGAAAATTCAACTCCAAGAACTACTGGACAAAGGTTTTATTCGCCCTAGCGCGTCACCTTGGGGATGTCCAGCCCTATTCGTAAAGAAGAAGGATGACAGTTTGAGATTATGTGTGGACTACCGACCTCTCAATGCGGTAACAGTTAAAAATAAATACCCACTTCCTCGCATCGATGTGCTCTTCGATCAATTAGCTGGAGCCAGAGTCTTCTCAAAGATTGATCTTCGCTCGGGATATCATCAGATCAAGATTCGCCCGTGCGATATTCCTAAGACTGCCTTCTCCACACGATATGGATTATATGAATTCTTGGTCATGTCCTTTGGACTCACCGAAGCCCCTGCCTACTTCATGTATCTAATGAATTCGGTATTCATGCCCGAACTTGACAAATTCGTCGTAGTGTTCATCGACGACATTCTTATCTATTCAAAGGATGAGGAAGAGCATGCCAAGCACCTTCGCATTGTTCTTCAGCGACTCAGAGACCATCAGCTCTATGCTAAGTTTTCTAAGTGTGAATTCTGGTTGGATACTGTAAAGTTCTTAGGTCACACGATCTCCAGCGAAGGCATAGCTGTTGACCCCAGCAAGGTACAAGAGGTGATGGATTGGAAACCCCCTACCTCTGTTCATCAGATTCGCAGTTTTCTCGGCTTAGCCGGTTACTACCGTCGCTTCATCCCGGATTTCTCTCGAATTGCTAAGCCCATGACGGAACTATTGAAGAAGGAAGTAAAATTTGTATGGGATGAGAAGTGTGAGGAAGCCTTCCACACTCTCAGAGAGCATCTGACTACTGCACCTGTGTTAGCTCAACCCGATAATACCAAGCCATTCGATGTGTATTGTGACGCATCAGGAACTGGTCTAGGATGTGTGCTTATGCAAGAGAATCGAGTGATTGCATATGCCTCACGAGCCCTTCGGCCCCACGAACAGAATTATCCCACGCATGACCTTGAGCTCGCAGCCGTCATTCACGCTCTGAAGATATGGAGGCACTATCTCATGGGTACACAGTGCAATATCTACACGGATCATAAGAGTCTCAAGTACATCTTCACACAAGCCGATCTGAATATGAGACAACGAAGATGGCTAGAATTAATCAAAGATTATGACCTTGAAGTGCACTATCACCCCGGTAAGGCTAATGTAGTCGCGGATGCACTAAGCCGCAAGTCCCATTGCCATTGCTTATCCATGGAGTCCTACCATGAGACATTATGTGCAGACATGAGGAAGCTTAACTTGGAAATGGTTTCCCAAGGCACTCTAAATCACATCTCAGTTGAGCCCACTCTTCACGACCAAATCGTCATGGCACAACTACATGATGAAGGAATCAAGATCATCAGACAAAAACTCTCTCTAGGTGAGGAGAAGTATAAGTGTTTCCGCCAGGACCATAAGGGAGTTCTATGGTTCGAAGGTCGTATAGTCGTTCCGAAGAATCGTGAACTCCGCAAGCAAATTCTTGATGAGGCACACCTCTCCAAATTCTCTATCCACCCCGGCAGTAGCAAAATGTATCAGGACCTAAGGCAAAACTTCTGGTGGACTAGAATGAGAAGGGAAATTGCTACGTATGTCTCGGAATGTGACACGTGCCAGAGAGTAAAAGCTAGCCACTTAAAGGTAGCCGGTACACTTCAACCGTTACCTATACCATCATGGAAATGGGAAGACATAAGTATGGACTTCATCGTTGGACTACCAAACACGTCCCAGAGACATGATTCCATATGGGTTATCGTTGATAGACTCACGAAGACGGCACATTTTCTTCCGGTACACACCACCTATTCTACCAAGAAATATGCCGATATTTACCTCGATCGTATTGTTTGCCTGCATGGAATACCTAAGACAATTATTTCCGATCGTGGTCCTCAGTTTGTAGCACGCTTTTGGGAGCAACTGCAAACGTCTCTTGGCACTAAGCTGATTCGCAGCTCAGCATACCATCCTCAGACCGATGGGCAAACGGAAAGAGTAAACCAAATTCTTGAAGACATGCTGAGAGCTTGCGTCATCCACTATGACAAGAATTGGGACAAATGCCTACCCCTGGCAGAGTTCTCGTACAACAACAGCTACCAAACGAGTTTAAAAATGGCACCATTTGAGGCCCTGTACGGACGAAGGTGTCGAACCCCTTTGAGCTGGTCACAAACCGGAGAACGTAAAATAATGGGACCCGACCTGGTAATCGAGGCAGAGGAGAAAGTAAAAGTAATACAAGCAAATCTTAAAGCCGCACAAGCCCGACAAAAGAGCTATTCTGACAAAAGGAGAAAGCCCCTAAAGTTCGAAGTTGGCGATCATGTCTATCTTCGAGTTTCACCAACCAAAGGAGTGCGAAGATTTGGGATCAAAGGCAAACTAGCTCCCCGTTATATTGGTCCTTACGAAATCATGGAGAGCCGCGGACCCGTAGCCTACAAATTACGACTGCCCCCTCAGCTCACGGCCACCCATGATGTCTTCCACGTATCTCAACTCAAGAAGTGTATTCGAGTCCCTACTGAGATTGTGGAACAACAAGAAATATCGTTAGAGCCCGACCTCTCGTATGTCGAACACCCAGTTAAGATTTTGGATCAAAAAGATAGAGAGACCAGGAGGAGAGTGATTAGAATGTATAAAATACAATGGAATCACCACACGGAAGAAGAAGCCACCTGGGAAACGGAGAGCTACCTGAACCAACATTTCCCTGGGTTTCTTGTCTCAACCACTGGTATGTGCACCCACGCCCACACTAAGAACTACCGAATCTCGGGGCGAGATTCTTGTTAAGGGGGGAAGGCTGTGACAACCCTGGTAATTACAAATCCAAAATCAATGACATAAGCCTAACTTCATGTGTTAAACCAACTAATGAGAGGGTGGAAAGAATTTAAAACGGGTTCAGTTGGAATTCAAATTAAATTTGGGCACATTTGGACACAATTGAAACTTTTAAAATAACTTTAAAACCATAAGCCAAATGAAATTTTGCCTGAAACCAAAGTTGTAGAACTTTTTATTTTGAACAACTTTCGTGTTCAAAAGTTTCTGAAATTCAAATCAGAAAGAGGAGAAAACGCCCTGTTTGCACCCAGCCCCCTGAACTTTTTCGAATTTTTGCATTTCGGTCCCTGGCGCCTCCCCCTCTGCTCTGCCGCGCCGCGCGCGCTCGCCCGCCCGCCGCGCGCCAGGTGGCCGGCGTCGCCTGACCGGCGCGGAGCGCCAGGCCAGTGGCCGCCGCACCACCCCGCCACGGCCGGCTTTGCCCCGCCCCGACGCCGCGCGGCCAGTCCCCGCCCGCGCGTGCGCTGCCGCGCCCAGGCCGCCGCCCGCCCGGCCAGTGGCCGCGCTCCGCCGTGCCGCCCCGGCCCCCGCGCCCCACCAGTCGTCGCGCCCGCCCTCCGCCCGAGCCGCTGCCGCTGCTGCTTCCCCACTCCGCGCCCGACACTATCTCCTCGCGCCCACGCCAGTATCTCGGCCACCCAGTCGCCGCGCCCGCTCGCCGCGCCGGCGTTCTGCCGCCGCCCGCCGCGCCCAGTGCACGCCGCTGCCGTGCCCCGCCCCGCGCGTTGCCCAGGCATCTCCATGCCCCCTCCTGACCCTATAAAAGCCCCGCCCCGACCGCCCGCGCGAGCCCCCGGCCACCAGAACACCTCGCCGCGCCATCGCCGCCGCCGAGCACCACCCGCCCGTGGGCAGCCCTCCACAGCCGCCCACTGCCCAAACTGAGCACCCAGCCACCACTACATCACCTCACCGCAGCTCGCCGACCCGCCCAACGCCACCCAGAGCCACCGGAGCTCCGCCGCCCGCGTTGCCGTCGCCGCCGCCGCCCCTGCTCGCCGTGGACAGCACGACACCGACCCCCTCCGTCCAAGCCGAGCCTCTGGGTAGCTTCCCCATGCGCCACTGAAGCTCACCGACCGGACCACGCCGCCCCAAGCCCGCCGGAGCACCGCCGTCGACGCGAGCCGCGCCGCCGCCGCCTCTGCTCCAACGCCGGAGAGCCCTTCCCGGCCGTCCCCCACCTGAACAACACCCCCACAAGGTAGCCCTCGCACCCCTGAACCTTCCCCGACCCCCGCCCCTCGCCGCCGGCGAGCCCCCTCGCCGGAATTTCGGCCGGCCACCGTACCCGAGCCGCCGAGGACCCAATTGCAAGGATTTAAATCTTTAGAAGGGTCTGAGCGTAAGATTCAAGGACCTAGTTGTAAAAGAAAATTTCAAACCTAGATTCAAATTCAGTGAACTTGTAAAATTCGTATAAAATCGTAGAAAATTCAGAAAAATGCAAACTCAACTGTTCTGGAATCCTAAGGACAAACTCTACCACTTTTGTTACAAAAATTTTCTCAGAATCTCAAAATATTTTGCTCTACATTAAATAGAAGCTTTAATGGACATATTTTATACCCACTGTTCTAGAACAATGCTGACCCTGAATTTTGGGCAGTGAACTAGTTGCTGGATGATTAGGACTGTGTAAAAAGATCAGGCCCAAATTCCATCTCTAGATTTACTGTTTGTTAAACTTAGTTTCATATCATGTGTAAGAAGAATATTTTATCCCTGCAGTTAGGTGGTAAGTCACCCATTGAAATTTTTCCTATGCTAATGTATTGGTAACTAGAAGCCAGAGAAAAATTAGGAGATCTTTTATCTCACAGTAACCTATTTATTTGATTTATGTGCTAATAACATACATTAAATCAAGAAAATAGTACCTTAGTTTGGAAAATCCCCAAATTATTACTGGGAGTTACACTGTGGTAGAGGTTGCTGTGTAAAAAGTTTCATGGACAAAAACCCTGTGAAGGGTCCTGTAAAAATGAATCTTTAAAAAGCCTAGGTGTAGAATGTCATATTTTCTATGCTCTGAATACTGCATAATAAATCCTACAAAAATTACAGTAGCTTCTGCATGCTAAATTGAGAGCTCTGTAAAAATCTTAGGCTCATTTGTTGCACCAATTGATCTGTACAAAAAGAACAAGTATCTAACAGCAACAACGAAATCTATTTTTCAGAATTAATCTGTTACATAACATTGGCTGAAAATTTTACAGTAAGCACATCTCTCCTTGATGTGCCTAAATCCAAAATTTCATGACCAGAAACTATCCCTTGTAGTAATTACTCTCAAATCGTAATCAAGTGCTATTTCCACGACTTAAACTTGTGCACTCATGTAGAATCGACGACTCTCGCCGACGGAACCTACGAGCTGGTGCCCGCGTCCGAGAGTGAACAGCGTGAAGCTCAAGCAAATCTAACTGAAGCTTTTGAAGACCCGAGCCCAAGTTCGGAAGATCCCCAAGCGAACTGCGAAGGCAAGCCCCGGAGCATAGCCCATTCTTTCCGAAATTATGCAACTCATTACTCTTTGCTTGTGCATTAAGTTTATAGGAGTTGGATGAAAACTTAGTGGCATGATGTCAGGAACCCTTGCTTGAAAACTAGATGTAAGGTTCGATAGAATGCTGTGCTAATAGGACTCTGGTAAAAGTCGAGTGATTTCCTGTCACTCGCGAGAAAATAGGAGTTGAATGACTACTACACACTGCAATCATAAGGACACGGACGGGTTATGTAACGATGGTTACGATTGAGGCCCGTCTGTCTAGTGAAAAATGCTAAGGCCGCAGGGTGTGGTAGTGATGGTTAAGTCTTTGAACGTACTAAACACATGCCGAGATTATGGGAATCGGTAAGCTTAAGTACCTGATTGGCCCGGCAAGGGGACGGCATCCTACCCTTTGAACTTCGGTCCCATGTGCATATGGCGAGTGCAGAGAGTGGTCACGACCCGGCGCCGAACCGTGGCGTGGGGCTCTTGTACTCTCGGAGGGTAGCCCCGATCCACGACCCGGAAAGAAAGGGGAAAAGTTGCACGTGTGACTCTAGGGAGTAACCACGTGACGTGTGTTTGGGTTTCCCTTGCAAGGTTAGGAAATTCGATTCGAATCGTCCGTTTCTCACGGCTATTGAGACTGCTTAACCATTTTTACCCACAGAGTAAGAAGAGGAACAATGATGATGAATGAACTGGTTGGATGGAAAATTTAATGCTTCACCATGTATGCTTTAGATAGCTGCTTACCTAGACTGGCTAACGAGACTAGAATCTTGAGCTAAAAGTTGAAAGTAAGGACCCACTTGTAGATGCTTTTCGGCAAAACAAACCCCTGAGCCAAAAAGCCTGGCATGTCTAGAGTCGGTGGAGTAGTTTCCACTACACGGGTAAGTCTTGCTGAGTATTAGTATACTCAGTCTTGCTTGTGACTCGATTTCAGGTGAACCCTTTGAAGGCATGATTGCTAGCTTGACTTGGCCCTGCACTCTTCCCCCTGGTTGGTCGGTGGAATGGGATGCGCCCCCTTCCAACGGAGATAAGGCCGAGTGATGTCTCGTACGGGCTTCATCGAGACATCCTGTATCGTCGAGTAGTTTCCGTTGTTTATTTCCGCTGCAATTTAACTCTGAAGAACTTATTTGTGTCAATTGAAGTACTTGTTTTCTGAACTCAGAACTAGATTTGTCATATTTATTTATGCTAATGATGTAATATTTGCTGGAATGTGGTGTTCTCTGGGCTCATCGTCGCATGAGCATTTGTATGTACGGCGCTCGATCCGTTCACCGTGGTTGTATCGGGAGGTTATACCCGACAGACCAGTGGATTACTCCGTTTGAAGTGTAAGGTTAACCGAGGATGCCTTAATGGTGATGGTTAATACACTTGAGCCGGATTAATTCAGGTGGTTCTGCCACAAAAAGCTGGTCAAAGGGGGCACGCTAAGTCGGTCGGGGAGCAATCGAAGGAAATCTTGATTGGATTAGGGAGCGGCGGCGGAAGATTCTGCGGGAGTCCGTTTCCTTTTTAAAGTCCGTATAGATATAGTAATTTAAATAAGGTTGTAACAAGTCGTGATCGACCAGGAGTCCTAGGTTTAGGGTATAAATAGGAGTCGTCAGGGTCTTGAAAAATGGATCAACACATCAATCAACAATAGTACTTCTACTTTTCCAGCAATTTACTTTCAAGTCGGCGACTTCGCCAATATTTCCTTCTTCCACGAGTTCGTACGGATTGGCAGGGCTGCATCAACTTGATCTCCGGCCAATTGGTAGGTTCCGCTTACCGAGTAATATCCGAGCTTTAACTACGGGTGCATCGCTCTGGTTTCGTTTGGATTTATTCACCAGTTATCGATATTTACTAGAATTGCAAGTTTCAACTGTTATTCTAGTATTATCACGAGTTATCCAGCTTGAGATCAGAGTAATCGGCTTCGTCATTGTTCTTCTTCGATTTATCATCTTACAGCCGATTAGATCTATTTCAAGTGTTGCCTCTGTAGTAATTGTTTAGATCGCTCCGGTGATTTTCTTTACAATTACTACACGATTATCGGCTGATCCATAGCCGATCATCTCTACAGCAAATCGGCCGATTCGCTGCCGACGCGCTCCTCAGGACAGATCGGAATCCCAGCCGATCGACGCGCCTGGAATTTAATACTCTATTTCCTTGTCAATCAACAGGTCAGATTGACTGGCACGCCGCGTGAACTGCACCAGGGCGATAACCCGAACATGAGCTAAGCAGATTCTCCCGGGTCGTGTGTCCGACGCTGAAGACCATCGGCCGATTCCTATCCGGCCGATTTTAGCGCCAACAACTAGCTTCGAGAACCGGCCTACCCCTGGTCCGCCAGGAGACTCCGGCCAACAGCTCTACGCTATATCCGAACGTGGAGGATTACAAAGGACCGATAGGGCTGTCACCACCTACGGCCTACCTCTAACAATCCATGGGATATAAGGCAAATGAAGGATAATCCCTAGCCGAGACACCACATCTACGCTATTGATTACTACTGCAGTCTAACTATGTCTGATGTCCTGCAGCAAACTATAGAACTTCGTATAAATACGGAGTGATGAACCTGCAAGTATGAGAACTGGTCTCACTCAACTATTAGAACTAATAACGTATACTATAGACATATATGAGAGCACTCAATCCTATACTATGATAGCAAGGGAAAAAGCTACTCATGCAACTAAGTATAACACTAAGAGAAGGCATCACGAACACTTACTAAACACTGAAGAATGTAGCAACATCCGTAGAGGTACAAGCTGGAGAAGAGCGTCGATAGGCCCGATGCCCCTCCAATCTACCCTCGCACTCTTTCCCTACTCTAACACAAGCTAGGCAAGGCCAAGACACACTTAGATGATGTGCCTCTATTGTAAGCCCCTCCCATTGTATTTATAGGGGTGAATCTGCAGCACTCGGCCGGCAATTGAGGTGCTTGCACTTGGGACCGCCATTGAGGTCCAATGAGCGAGCTACACGTGGAAGGGGAAGGTCGGTGGCGCCAAAGTCGGTTCGGGCGACCTCAGGGGTCGACTGACCCATGGCTGGCTCCCCTCGCACCGCCTTTCGTCCAGGACACTGCTAAGTGGGCCCCCAAGTGGGTACAGGTTGATTGGGGGTAAGTTTAGGCGGTTTAAGCCTAATGTGGGCCCTCCAATCCTTGTGCCATCGCCTGATTGGTCGGAAGGATGTTGCCACGGATTGAGGGGTGCGTTTCCTTGCTCTTTAGGTGTGTTTTCTCCTCTAATTGACCTGCATACAAATATTCATCAACACTTGTGGAATATGTTAGTAATAACCCCTACCACTAATGTTGATGCTTGCCTTTCCAGTGTTTTATGCTGGAATTGACGGCCTAAAAGTGGTACTTAAGCGCCATCAACACTGATTAACCTCAAGTGCTAAGATTAACTCGTGTGCGTGCCTCTTGATCAAACAAATAAAGAAACTGATCTGACTTGGGTCACAACATTTGATAGAGCTCAATGTAGCAACAAGACGCTTTTATATGGGGTTTTTGTATTGTAGAGCAACTGCATATGACTGTGGTAGGTAGAAGGATATGCAGACCATGGTATATATATATATATATTTATTTTTGAGATAGAAAATTCCTAAGTTCAGCAAGAGAAACAGGTAGAGAAACTTTCATCAAAATCATATCTCATCAAAAAAACTGGTGGTCCTCAAAAATATGGTAACTTTAGCATTATGGGTTCCCTAACTGGTGGTTCGCAATCTCAAATATGGTAAAGAATAAAGTTTATGCATGAACCAAATAGCGGCACGGCGGATTCTCATGAGTTTAACCGTTTTCTATTAGGCATTTTAATAACATTTTTAGAACTCAGAGAATAGGGAGAAACCGAGTGAGGACGCACAAACCGTGAGTCGAGAACGAGACGGTGCTGAGTATTCGTTTGTGTACGAGTCCGTCCTGCGGTGCATGGGAGTCGTGGGGCTGTGTGACTGGGTGTAGCAAGGAACTTCCCCACACTTATTTTCGAACCTGTATTTATTCAATCAAAGCAAAGGTAAAATTCAAAGGGGCTCTGCCAGCATTAACACCGGGGAGCCAAAGTTCATTTTATTTAAAGAAAATGGGGGCGCTTACAATGACGAAAACAAAACAAAATTAAGCAAACTAAACGAAGCGAAAGAAACCTGATCCTAGTGCCCAACTAAATTAAACTAGGGAAGATCCTCGGATGAGCTACCATCCAAGTTACTTCCCTCCCCTAAAGCCTCAGCTAGCCAATCTATGCTACTGCTTAGGCTGCTGTGGAACAACTGGAGATTCTTATAGACTTCAGTCACTGCTGCCCTCTGATCCCTCAGTCCTTGGCACAGCTTCCTATGTTCCAGTTGCTGATTTTTCATCAAGAAGGTAAGCTCCTCCTTGGACCAGATCTGTGGGGAATTAGCTGGTCTTTGTTAGTTGTCCGTCTCCTTAGATGGTGGCCGCCCACGCCGCTCGCAGCGCCAGCCTGCTCTGCCCCGCGCTGCGCCGCGCGATACCGCCCCCACTCCACGCCAAATCGGCATAACCGTCAAGCCCTGCTCCACCGACATCACTCCCGCAGCCCGCGTTGCCGCTGTCGGCCACTGCACCCCCTCACGCGTGCTCGCCACCCCTAGGAACCCTAGCCGCGGCAGCAGGGATCCACGACACGCATCCGTGGCACGGACGGTGAAAATCCCCGCCGTTCCTGTGGCAGAACCACCTGAATTAATCCGACTCAAGCACGCTAACCATCACCACGAGGGCAATCGGGGCTAACTCGCACTTTAAACGGAATAATCCATTGGTCTGTCGGGTAACCTCCTGATACAACCACGATTTTTGCCGATCGAAACCACACATACATGTACTCACATGAAGGTGAGCCCAGAGGATACAACATTCCAGAAGATTTTACACCACAGGGTTCATCATAAATTATTATTACAACTGAGTTCGAATTTGTAAAACAAGGTACTTCAAAGTTCAAAATAATTGAGTTCTTAAGAGTTCAATGCAGTGGAAAAATAACGACAAACTACTCGACGATACACGATGTCTCGATGAAGCCCGTACGAGACCTCACTCTGCATTATCATCGTTGGCCGGGGGCACATCCCATTCCACCGACCAACCAGGAGGAAGGGTACACGGCCAAGTCAAACTAGCGATCATATCCTCGAAAGTCTCACCTGAAAACAAGCCACAAGCAAGGCTCTATAGGCTTTTGGCTTGAGGGTTTGTTTTGCCGAAAAGCATATACGAGTAGGTCCTTACTTTCAAGTTTTAGCTCCAAGTTCTAGTTTTCTTTAACCATTCTAGGTAAGCAACTATCCAATATCATGCATGGTGAAAGAATTAATTTTTCATCCATCAAGATTAATCATCATCATTGTTCCTCTTCTTACTCTATGTGGTAAAAGGGTCAAGCAGTCTCAATAACCGCGAGAAACGGACGATTCGAATCGAATTTCTTAACCTTGCAAGGGAAACCTAAACACACGTCATGTGTTTACTCAAAGAGTCACACGTGCAACTTTTCCCCTTTCTTCCTGGGTTGTGGATCAGGGCCACCTTCCGAGACTACAGAGCCTAGCTGTGCACCCACCATGTGCGCGGATGGAACCGAAGTTGAGAGGGTGGGATGTTGTCCACTTGCCGGTCCGATTAGGTACTTAAGCTTACCGATTACCATATTCTCGGCATGTGGTTAGTACGTTCAAAGACTTAACCACCACTACCACAGACTGCAGCCTTAGCATTTTTCACTAAACAGACGGGGTCTCAATCATCAACATAAACATCGCACCATAGCCCCGTTCGTCGACCTTATGATTGCAGCATGTAGTAAATATTCAACTCCTAAATTCTCGCGAGTGATAGGAAATCACTCGACTTTTACCGAGTCCTATTAGCATAGCATTCTATCGAACCTTACATCTAGTGTTCAGAGCATATGTACCTAGGATCATGCAACTAAGTTTTCGTCCAACTCCTATAAACTTAATGCACAAGTAGAATAGAATAATAAGTTGCATAAGTTTAGAAAAATAGAGTTCATGCTCCGGGGCTTGCCTTCTTGGGTAAAGTTTGCTTGGGGCTCGTCCGAACTTGGGCTTGGGTCCTCGAAAGCTTCAGTTAGATTCACTTGAGCTTCACGCTGCTCACTCTCGCACGTGGGCACCAGCTCGTATGTTCCGTCGACGCATCACTGTGGTTTCGTTTGGATTTATTCACCAGTTATCGATATTTACTAGAATTGCAAGTTTTACCTGTTATTCTAGTATTATCACCAGTTATCCAGCTTGAAATCAGAGTAATCGGCTTCGTCATTGTTCTTCTTCAACTTATCATCACACAGCCGGTTAGATCTATTTCAAGTGTTGCATCCGTACTAATTGTCTAAGATCGCTCCAGCAGTTTTCTTTACAATTATTACGCGATTATCGGCTGATCCATAGCCGATCATCTTCACAGCAAATCGGCCGATTCACCGCCGACGCGCTCTTCTGGACAGATCGGAATGCCAGCTGATCGGAGCGCCTGGAATTTAATACTTTATTTCCTTGTTAATCAACAGGTCAGATTGACTGGCACGCCGCGCGAACCGCACCAGGGCGATAACCCAAACAGGAGCTAAGCAGATTCTCCCGGGTCGTGTGTCCGACGCTGAAGACCATCGGCCGATTCCTATCCGGCCGATTTTCGCGCCAACACACTTTTGGCACGCCCGGTAGGACCAATCCAAGATCTGATATTTCAAAGAATGCAGAAATCTCCGACAGCAACATCATTGAGGTCACAGAAGCGGATCTCAAGGACGACCAGAGGGAAGAATTGGCCAAACATCTGGAAGATTACAAGAAGACGTAACTCCAGTCGTTCAGTCGTACAAGAAGCGGGGAGGCTGTCAAGAAGGCTCCTATTCTAGTTCCCCGTCACATCACCATTGCTGAGGACTCGGGCAAGATGTCAGAGATGATCCAACAATCCGTTTATCAGGCATTCATCGACCAATCCTCAGTGATGACCAACACGGTGTATAACGCCGTCGTCAGCTCTCTGGCCAGCGGAGCAGTCCAAGGCTATCAGGGACCAGCATATGCCCCGCCAAGCACTCTGCCAGCCAGAAGCTTGCCATACACATCCCAATCGGCTCCTCAGCCGATATTGACGCAGCGCTAAGGGTACAACTCTCCATTGCCTCCAGCGTCTCCAAGATACGGCGGTGCACCATGTCTCCCATCACAAACACCATTTCAACCCATCCAGATTGCTTCTGTGCAATCGCTGCCCACAAGCTCGGTACCTTGGGGAACATTGGTGACGACATATTTTCCCGAGCCGGCGAACGGATACAGGAGTTATTCAAACCAGGTGCCACACCAATCGGCCGCCCGGCTGACGGTTCCCCAGTATCAGCCGATCTCATCAGAAATCGGCAGGGGGGCAAGCGCTGTGGAAGCATTCAGAGGCGCGGCACCAACAATGACATACGATGGGGGGGCGGATTCACTTCGCCATCAACTATCGGCTACTCAGCAAAATTCCCCGATTCATCACCCAGCCGTGCCAGCTCTTCAGCACATGCCCGCACCGCGAACAGCTGTTCATCAGCAGCAGGTGGACTGGATGGCAAGAATAGCAGAAGTAATCCAGGATCAGTTTGGATTGAAGCCAAAAGTGCAAACTTACACCTACAAGACGCCATATCCATCGGCCTATGACTTGCTGCCGTTCCCACACCGCTACAAAGTTCCTGATTTCACCAAGTTTTCAGGGATGGACGATACATCCACTGTAGAGCATATCAATGAATTCATCATCCAGTGTGGGGAGGCTGCCACCCAAGATGCTCTGAGGGTGCGTTTGTTTTCATCATCTCTGTCCGGATTGGCCTTCCAGTGGTTCACCACCTTGCCGCCATACATGGGCCGATCTGGAAAAACAGTTCCACAAGTACTTCTACGCAGGAGTACACGAGATGAAGCTCTCGGATTTGACCAGCCTCAGGCAGAGGAGCGATGAACCGGTGATGGGAAATATACAGAGGTTCAGAGAAGTTAGGAACAAATGCTACAGTCTGGCTCTGACCGATGCACAGTTGGCCGATATCGCTTTCCAAGGCCTCTTGCCACAAATCAAAGAAAGATATGCTGCCCAAGAGTTTGAAAGCCTGAGCCAAATCGTCCACCGATTGTCAGGGCAAGAGGTCCGACCGTTTGAACAGCGGAGGAATTTCCAAAAGAAGGTGGCATACTTGGAAGGACCTGAATTCGATGGGGAAGAGGAAATCGGCCTGGCAGAATGGGTCAAAGGGAAAAAACCGATATCATGCCCTTTTGGGAAGAAGGACCCAGAGACATTCGGCTTTGACACGTCAAAGGCCGATAAAATTTTTGATTTATTGCTTCAGGAAGGACAGATTAAGCTATCTCAGCATCGCACCATCCCTTCGGCCGATCAACTTAAGAAGATGAAATACTGCAAGTGGCACAACGCCACTTCTCATGATACAAATGAATGCAAAGTCTTCCGTCAGCAGATACAATCGGCTATCGAATAGGGGCGGCTTAAATTTGAAACCCCAGCTAAATCGGCAAAACCGATGAAGATAGATCAACATCCCTTCCCGGCCAACATGGTTAACGCTGAAGGAAATTCAAGTCAAACCAAGGTGCTGACGTCAGAATCGGCGAGAAGGGGCGGCGCCGTTGATCCCAGGAGGCAGATCATGACGGAAGAAATCAAAAGGAACAGGCGGGGGCCAGAACGACCATACAAGCCCGTCACCTCCCAGTTCTTGCTCAGTAAATATCGGCAGCAGCAAGAACAATCAAAATACCACGAAGAGATGATACGCCGGCATGAAGATCACTGGCAATGTCCGTTCTTCATCCATTGCTGGGAGAACGACATCAGATTGCCGTCTGCCGATAACTGTCTGGAGTGTAACGGATTAAGTTGCAATGATCGCCTGAAGCCACACTCTAGGAACAGGGGGTTAGAGCCGATCAGCAGAAATCGGCGCGGACGAGAGGAACAGCGCGTTTCGGTGCATGATCGGCTGGGGGGCAGAGTTGACCAGTACCACCGGTCAAAAGGCAGGACCAACCAACAGGATGGACTGGGGGGCAGGATCAGCATGCACGATCGGCTGGAAGAAATGGCCAATGACAGGGTGTCGGATGAAAACCCCCTTGGGAGAGAACCAGATTGGGAACACGCCAGATCATCAGCCAAACCAGCAAATCCCAGGTGGTGTCCTGATGGCTTATCCAGATCCCAGAAGCGGAGGATCCAACGCCTACGCCAGTGGGAGCATCAAGAAGAAGAACAGAGGCAGGTGCCAGAGAAAAGAAATGTTAAGTCTCAGGTGTGGCGCCCAAAGAAAAATGATCAAGAAGCAAACAACCAAGAATCGGCAGCCGAAATCGATATGGTGTTCATACTGCCGATGGAGTTCATGGCGCCCAACGATCGAGATAAAGTAACAAGAATGGAGGAAGAATCAACTCGTATCAATCAATCTAATTTTTTGAATAATTAGACATAGAATCCTCTAAACAAAGGCGCATATATAATAATACAGAACATTAAGATGAATAGAAATCTAATCTTATTTTTTTATTAGTGTTTAATAATATCCATTTTCTGAGTAGGTTATTTCAGAGTATTCTTTTTTACTTATTGAATATTGAATTTTTGCAATTCATTGATATTGCAATTTGAATATTGCAATAATTTATATTGAAAAGATGATACCGAGTTTATTGGCTAATTCGAATTAGTATGTAGAATTCATATAATTATGACTGTTGAAGTCTGAAATTCATGGCACAACTAGTGTTGGAGCTGATGACGGCTACAATTGAGAAACCAGAAGAAGAAAAACGGCAGCATCTTAAAGCGCTGTTTCTCAAAGGCTATGTCAACGGAAGACCCGTCACCAGATTACTAGTAGATGGAGGCGCTGCAGTTAACATCATGCCGTATGCCATGTTCCGCAAGCTAGGCAAGGGCGATGAAGACCTCACCAAGACGGACATGATGCTGAAGGATTTCGAAGGCAACGTGTCTCCCGCCCGTGGAGCGCTCTACGTCGACCTCACCATCGGCAGTAAGACCCTCCCTACCACTTTTTTCGTTATTAATGGCAAGGGGTCCTACAACATGCTGCTTGGTCGCGACTGGATACACGCAAACTGCTGTGTCCCATCTACAATGCATCAATGCCTTGTGCAATGGGTCGGCGACAGCATAGAGATAGTCACTGCTGATTCCGTCTACAGCGTTGCAGCGGCCGACACGCAACAGTGGAGTTGCGAGCACGTCAAATGTATATCTGGCAGGACTTGGGACACTGACTTCCTGAAAGTGTCCGATTTCGGGCTACAGCCGATCCAAGCAGTCGGCTCTGAAGATTCAGAATAAATGGATCAGCTCGTACGAGAAGACGGGAAGCTTGGGCATGGGTTTACGTCGGCCGATTTATTAGAGATGGTAGATTTTGGAGATAGCAGCAAATCAAGGCCGACGTACGTTAGTGCTAATTTTGATCCTGAGTACAAATGTAAATTGATAAGTCTATTAAAAGAGTTCAAGGATTGCTTTGCTTGGGAATATCATGAGATGCCAGGACTAGACCGGTCTATTGTTGAACACCGGTTACCAATAAAATCAGGATATCGGCCATATCAGCAACCTGCACGGTGGTGTAACCCCAAGATTCTACCTGATATAAAGGCCGAAATTACAAAGTTAATTGAAGCAGGATTTATTCGGCAGTGCCGCTACGCCGAATGGATTTCTAATATTGTGCCTGTATACAAGAAGAATGGAAAGTTATGTGTGTGCATCGATTTCAGGAATTTAAATTAGGCCACGCCAATGGATGGATATCTGATGCCAACGGCCGATGTATTGATAGATGCTGCCGCAGGACATAAAGTCATAAGTTTCATGGATGGGAATGCAGGGTACAATCAGATATTAATGGCCGAAGAAGATATCTCGAAAACGGCTTTCAGGTGCCTAGGTCATCTTGGTTTATTTGAATGGGTTGTTATGACTTTTGGGTTGAAGAACGCTGGCGCCACGTATCAACGGGCCATGAATTACATCTTCCACAAGCTCATTGGTTCATCGGTGGAAATTTATATAGATGACATCGTGGTCAAGTCAAAAGGTCACCAAGAACATCTGGCCGATTTACAAGAAGTACTGGAGTGCACAAGGAAACATGGGTTGAAGATGAACCCAAACAAGTGTGCATTTGGTGTATCGGCTGGGCAATTCCTAGGATTCATGGTCCATGAGCGCGGGATAGAAGTCAACCGCAAGACCATAGACGCCATCAACAAAGTGGTGGCCCCACAAAATAAAACTGAGCTACAGTCCCTCATCGGCAAGGTCAATTTTATCAGAAGATTCATATCCAACCTGTCAGGATGTATTCAGGGTTTTACCCCTCTGTTGAGATTAAAGCCCGACCAGGAATTCATATGGGGAGAGGGACAGCGCAAGGCACTGGAGAATATCAAGCAGTATCTGGTTTCACCTCCGGTATTGATTCCACCACAGCCTGGTAAGCCGTTCAAGTTATATTTATCGGCTGATGAACAAGCTATTGGATCGGCGTTGGTACAGGAGTTTGAGGGGAAAGAACGAGTGGTATACTACGTCAGCAGAAGACTCTTAGATGCCGAAACAAGATATTCCTCGGTGGAGCGACTATGCTTGTGTCTATACTTCTCATGTACCAAGCTCAGGCACTATTTGTTATCGGCAGAATGCATAGTCGTGTGCAAGGATGATGTGGTGAAGTATATGCTATCGTTACCGATTTTGAAAGGACGGATTGGAAAATGGATCCTGGCTCTGTCAGAATTCGACTTAAGGTACGAATCAGCCAAAGCCGTCAAAGGTCAAGTAATGGCCGATTTCGTAGATCAGCATTGTGGACCAGAAATCGCCACTGTTGAACCAGTTCCATGGACTCTATATTTTGATGGTTCTTCATGTGGGGTTGGATCAGGAATCGGCATTGTTCTTGTGTCGCCTCGGGGGGCAAGTTATAATTTCTCTCTACCGATAGAAGCCTCCGCAACTAATAACAAGGCGGAATATCGAGCCGTTCTGAAAGGCATCCAATTATTAAGAGAAGTCAAAGCTGATGAAGTCGAAATTTTTGGAGATTCTATGCTCATTGTGAACGAATTCAAGACAGTGGGGAGTATATTCCGGCCTCGGTTCAATCCAGTACTAAGCTTACCGATTACCATATTCTCGGCATGTGGTTAGTACGTTCAAAGACTTAACCATCACTTACCACACACTGCGGCCTTAGCATTTTTCACTAGACAGACGGGCCTCAATCATCAACATAAACATCGTACCATAGCCCGTCCGTCGTCCTTATGATTGCAGCGTGTAGTAAACAATCAACTCCTAATTTCTCGCGAGTGACAGGAAATCACTCGACTTTTACCGAGTCCTATTAGCATAGCATTCTATCGGACCTTGCATCTAGTGTTCAGAGCATGGGTACCTAGGATCATGCAACTAAATTTTCATCCAACTCCTATAAACTTAATGCACAAGTAAAGTAGAGTAATAAGTTGCATAAGTTTAGAAAATAGGGTTCATGCTCCGGGGCTTGCCTTCTTGCGAAAAGTTAGTCCGGGGCTCTTCCGAACTTGGGCTCGGGTCTTCGGCAACTTCAGTTAGATTCACTTGAGCTTCACGCTGCTCACTCTCGGACGCGGGCACCAACTCGTACGTTCCGTCGGCGAGAGTCGTTGTTTCTACATGAATGCACAAGTTTAAGTAGTGGTGATGTTAAACGACATGATTTCCTTCACGATAAAGTTGCAGTTTGTAAAACATGAGTTTGTTGTGGAGTGAGTTACTTCATCAATCGTGGGTAATCGTTAATAGAGTTTATCTTCATCTATTTAACTTTATTAAAGAAGAAGGGGTTGTGTTATATTGAAAACTTAGTTTCTTTTTAAACACAAACATGAGTTGAACACAATTACTAATCTAGTTAGCTTCTGGTAATAACATTTTTATTCAAAGTACATTATGCAGAGATAAGATCACTGTAAAAATTTCAGACATTTTTGTGTAGCATGTTAAATATGAAAAATGTAATACACAGCCACTGCTAGAATCTAGTTATTTTTATACAGAACAAACCATGCAATTATTGATGCTGCAAATTTTACCGGGTGTTGCTATAACCATATTTGTGCTACTGTAAATTTTTCAGATTTTATTGTACATGATTTAGAGCATAATAAATGGGACAAGCTACGCTCATGTTATTAAAGATTATTTTCTACAGGATGTTATACAGGGTTTCTATGTTTGAAACTTTTTGTACATGTTGAGCTACTCTATTGTGTTTCATAGTAAAAAGATGAACATTTTATAAGGGCTTTACTAATTATTTTGGATTAGTGAAGTTTTCCTACCACAAATTCATATGAACAGGTTACATATAGTAAAAATGTTCCTAAATTTTTCTATGGCCTCTAGGTATTACTACAACAACACAGAAAAAGTTTCATGTCATTGATCATCACAGAACAGCGGGAAAAATTAGTTCTAACACTTTATGGCATATAACAAGGTTGGACAAAAGGTGTATCTAGAGATGGCTTTTGGTCCTGATCTTTTTACACAGCCCTAAATATTAAGCAAGTAACTCACTGCCCAAAAATTAGGGTCAGCAATGATCTACAACAGTGGGTACAAAAGAAGTCCATTAAACCTTCCATTTAATCTAGAGCAAAATATATTGAGAATCTGAGGAACTTTATGTAACAAAAGTTGTAGAGTTTCTTCTAAGGATTCCAGAACAGTTGAGTTTGCATTTTTCTGAATTTTCTACGATTTTATACGAATTTCACAAGTTCACTGATTTGGTTAAAACTTTCTTTACAGAGGGGTCCCTGAAAACTAGCAGAAAACCCCCTGGGAAGATTTGGGCGTTTGCAATGTAGTCCCTGGTCGCAATTTCACGGCGGGGTCGTCCTGTCCGGCCAAATTCCGGCGAGCTCGGTCGCCGGCGGCGAGGGCAAGGTGGGGGAGAACGGAGAGGGAACCAGGGCGCACCTATTGGTGGTCTTGGAGTGGCTTGGGATGGCCGGTGGCGGGCTGGCCGCGGAGAGCAGGGGCGGCGGCGGAGGGGCGGCGCGGACGGCGGCGCTCCGGCGAGGAGGGCGGCGGGGCTCGGGCTGGGGAGCTTCAGTGCGTCGAGGGGAATCCGTTTCAGTGCTTGCCTCGGGCGGAGGTGGGCCGGAGCAAGGGAACCGCGGCGAGGTGGGGGCGCCGGCGGCAATGGAGGCGCGGTGGCTTTCCAGGCGCGCAAGGGGGGGGCTCTGTTCGGCTTTTTATAGGCGCAAGGGAGGGAGGAGGGGTCCAGACAGGGCTGGGCCGGGCGGCACGGCGGGGGCACGCCGTTGGGCGCCTGGGCGGCGGCCAGTGGCTGGGCGGCGCGGCGGTGCAGCAGAGCCGCGGGTTGGGCAGGGGCATGCCGTGCGGGAGGGAGAAGAAAAGGCGCGGCCGCGGTTGGGCAGCGGGGGCGGGCAGCAGGCAGGGCGTCGGGGGTTGGCTCGGCGTCTGGTGCTGCGCAGGCGTCGAGGGCTAGGTGGCCGGCGGCGGTCGGGCGAGCTTGCGGTGCAGCAGAGGAGGGAGGGGTGAGGGAGGGACCGAAGTGCAAGAATTTGAAAAACTTCAGGGGGCTGGGTGCAAACAGGGCATTTTCTCCTCTTTCTGATTTGAGTTTCAAAAAATTTTGAACACGAAAGTTGTTCAAAATAAAAAGTTCTACAACTTTGGTTTCAGGCAAAATCTCATTTGGCTTATGGTTTTAAAGTTAATGTAAAAGTTTCAAATGTGTCCAAATTTAATTTGAATTCCAATTGAACCCGGTTTAATTCTTTCCTCCCTCTCATTAGTGGTTTAAAACATAGAGTTAGGCTAATGACATTGATTTTGGAATTTTAATTACCAAGGTTGTCACAGCTGGAGTCTCGAATCCCACTTGGGACGTGGCCGATTGTTGCGGAGATTGCGGTGGGATAGCTTGTGCAGCCTGGTAGAGGAATAGAATTAATGTTAGTGGAAGATTTGGAGAATATATGAGATAAGTAAGATTACCTGAACAGCTTCTACTAATAGTGATGCTGCAGCTGCCCCGACTTCGGCGGTGACTTGGGGATCGGCCATCTCGACAACCGGCACAGATAAAGGGATCGAAGTCTCGGCCGGTGTCACCGCCATCTGATCGGCCGATCTATTGCGGGGAGTCTCGGCTGATGCCACTGCCATCTGGTCGGCCGATCCGATACGAGGAACTTCAGCCGATGCTATTGCCGTCTGATCGGCCGATCCAATGCGAGCTCGCACCCGACGGCTGGTTATCTTTAATGTTGGCCTTTTCGGTGCTCGCTTCGATCGGCCAGTGGAGATATCTTGTAACACCCAAAAATATAGGAGTTGAAACTTTTAAAAGTATTTTCATAAAAATCATAAATTCAAATTGTGCATGCATCTTTATTTCTTTTCTTCTCCTATTTCTTTCTTTCAGCCAGCCCAATTCCTTTTTCCTCTACTTCTTTTCTTTTCCCGCGGCCAACTCAGTGGCCGATTCCCTCACCCGACCCTTGCTTTCACCGACAGCTAGGACCCACCTGCCGGCGCCTTCTTCTTCTTTCTTCTTTCCTTACCCAGAGTCCGGAACGACTCCGTGCTGTTGTTCGCGCCCTTCTTTCTTTCTTCTTACCCGAGTCCTGATCGACTCCGCAGTACCGCCTTCCTACTCTTGGCCGATCCGCCCCTATAAACCCCGCTGAAACCCCGCTTTGCAACCAGAACCAAGCTCCAATCTTTTCCTCTGCACAACATTGTCGCACGCCGCTGGAAGTTGCGCATCGGAGGAACGCCGCCGTCCCGTGTCGCCGATTCTCCATCGACTCGCCGATCTGCAGTTTCCCCGCCGTCTTCAACTCTCGCCAGAGCTTCACGAGTTGGTGAGTATCAAGCCGCACTAGATTCCCCTCTCTCTTGGTCCGCCGCAAACCGGATTTCTCGCCGGACCCCTGTTTCCGCCCGCCGCCGTGGCCGCCAGCTTACAGCCGCCGCACAGCCAACCCGTACCCACCCTCACCTTCGCCATATCACCCACTCACTTCCCGTCATAAATCCAGCTTGAATTGAGCCCCGGAACACCAGATTTGGTGAAGCTCCGGTCGTCCACCGCCGCAATCGCTCGCCGCCGATGCCCAGTAAAACTCCGCTTCGCCCGACCCCTTTTCGTTCTGTCGAGCCGACCCTTCCTCTGCCGCTCGATCTAGATCTAACGGCCAGAATCAATCTTCACTTTACCCGGCCGATTTACCCGACCTTTTCCTTACTCAGCCGATTTATCCGACCCACTCTTCATACCGCCGATTCGCCCGACCCTTACTCCGCCGATTCGTCTGATCCGCCGCCGATTCTGATCCAACGGATTAGATTCACCCGACCCTAGCCGTTCCCGAAACTTTTGCAGGAAGATCCCTAGGTTTTCCAGGAATCAACCCGCAGTCCAGATCAGTAGAAAATAATTAGACTTGAGCCCTTTCTTTTTCTGTTCCGACCCCTGACTTTTCTAGAAACAGTACCCGCCGTCCAGAACCTATAGTTTTGCACCCCGACCCTCTGTTTAAGGTCTAGTTATGTTTTAGCCCCTGAATTCTTCAGATCTAGCCTCGGAAGACTCAAAACTCTAGCAGTTAGGTCCCCAGATCACTGTTTTAGCCATATCTTCATCGTTTCAATTCCAATTTCAGCAATTCTTGTGCCCACACGATCTTTGCATCATGAGCTACAACTTTAGCATCTTGTCACCTCCTGTTTGTACTGTTTGTTGTATTGTTTCTTATTTGTTTGTGTATGCTTGTTTGTGTGATCGCGTAGACAACGTGACGTTCGAGCCAAATCAAGAGCAAGCTTACGAGGAGGAGAATCGACAGTTGCTTGAAGAAGGCAAGTGGATTTCCCCCTCTGCATATTCTATTTGATCCCAACAACTGCATGAAAATACACTTTACTTTATTGTTGCTTGCATAAACTTGATGGGATTACCTATGCTAAGGACATACCTAGTCTTTTACCCCAAACCTTGAAACACCTAGGTTTACTACTTTGTTGAGTAGTCATGCTTAGTTGCCATCTTTGGGATTGGTATTGGTTTACTCTTTTGTTAATGTCGATCACGTTACGTATTGTGGTTTTATCGCGTAAGTTCAAGATCAACTTTGTTTAATGGGAACATGGAGAACCACCCAAGTGAATAGTGCAACCACAAAGACATATGGCTCTAACCTTAGCCAATTAATTAGATGTGTAGTTTGCTGGTGGCCTTACCGAAAGGGCAAGGAGGGGGTCGGTGATAGGGGTCATAGCCCGGTCCTCTTGGGGTTGCTGCCTTTGCTAAGGAGCTGACCATTAGGGAGGTTTATGGACCACGCCGCTACTGAAACTCTAGCGGGCTGCTTTGCTCTCGACATGTCTTTGTAAAGGCTTCGTAGTGTACCCTCGCCACTCACCTCGGAAGTGTTTAAGGGCCTTGCAAACCCGGGCAACTCAGGGAAACACGATTTGTGGGTAAAGTGTACAACCTTTGCAGAGTGTAAAACTGTTATAACAGCTGTACTCACGGTTAAGAGTGGCTTGGACTCTCACATGATAATGAAACTTGAAGATTAATTAAATTGTGGTTCGTGGTTTATGTTATGGTTGATGGTACCGTTATGATTTTGCTAAAGTGGGATTGGTATAAACTTAAACCTAGTTAATAGATGCTTGTTAATAAATATTTGACCAACTAAAAGCAACCGCTGCTGCAAACCTCAGCCTATCCTTGATGGCCTTGCATATTCACCCTACTTGCTGAGTACCAACCATAAGAGTACTCACCCTTGCCCCCTGCTGTTCAGAAGAGAACTTTGAAGAGGAGATCTTCGACGACTTCGAGGAGTTCTAGGTCCTGCGTTCACCAGTCATCGCTCTTTGGTCCTGCGTTCTAGGTCCTGCGTTCACCAGACTTCGAGGAGTACTCACTCTTTGGTCCTGAGTTCTAGGAGTTATTGAAGACTTCGTATAGGGTATAACGGTTCACCGTTTAAAGACATTTGTGTCTCTTTTATACGGAGTGTAATATTGTTAAATATTTTATATAGTACTTTTGAGCATTGTCTTTGATATATTACACTTTCCGTCTACCATATGTGTGTGAACGAGATCCTGGCGCACATATGAGATACATCTGGTTCTTTCTAGAATTGCGTGTGACATATCTTTGACAGTTGGAGCATGGAAGCCGATAAGTGGATATGGCGTGTATTGATGATGACTATCTATCGGCCTGCCGCTTCGGCTCCGCATCGGAGGGACATGGCTTTCAGACTAAGGAAATAAACATGAGTTAATAACGAGATGATAATGTGGAAAGAAATAACATTGGAATCGACTGAGGAAAAAGGACATACCGCTGCGTTTGGATCAATGTTCTCTGGGTCCAGGAGGTTGCAGTAAGACGATGGAGATTTACAGAAAAGATGTTGCTTCCATTCTGCCCACCATAATTTGAATTGCTGGGTGGCAAAAGAGGTAACTGACCAATTATTCAGGTCAATAGTATAGCCGACTGTAATCAAGCCTTGAGGTCAGTCCATCTCTGAATTTCGCCTGACCGGCGAAGTAGACCCGAATCGGCAGTTGGCCAAAACCAAGTTGCCTCGCCGCAGCCGATGGATTGTAGAACTCGTAGGTGGGAGAATCCTTTCCTGAGAAGAAATTGGCCGGATGAATCCCCGACTTGTTCAAGACATCCATAAGCTCTCTGTCAAAAGTGTGGGTGAGAAATCGTAGCTTATGGGTAATTCAAAAATCGGCTCCACTGCTTGATATGGGTGCCAGCTGATGGTTTCTTCACTAAGGCCATTATAAAAGCATATGAAATACTCAGCTGTGCGGGTAGCAGTAAACTGGCAGCCGGGGAAGGCCGATACCGCTTCTCCAAAAGATCTGCAGCGGCGTCGGACTGATGGATTCTCCTCTGACTCAATATTGGGGAAGGTTTTGGTCTCTATCCGTTGCTGAGAGACCTTGCTCATATGTAAATTGAGCCAGAGGGTGATGAACCACCAGGGACCACCAGGGTTCCCGATCGGCTCCCCCTTCGACAGCTTGGTGCCGATTTGGTGCATCAGGTAATAGGCCGATCCCAGCAAATGTTTTCCAAGGGGGATGGCCGATCCTTCTGACAAAGCTTCTGCTAAAGCTTGGGTGTTTGAAGAGGGGCCAACTGCTCTACCACAGAAGAGATGCTTTTCCAGCCACATCATCAGAAAGGCAGTGTGCTCCCTCTGTGAGACTGTCCTGGTCTTCATGTTTTTTCTAATATACCCTTTCCACCCGCCGATTCCTTTGGTCTCTAGCCGATGTGATGGTTTGAACAGATAATTGAAAGGGGTATCGGCGGAGGAGACATCGAGGCCGGTCAACAGCAGAACATCGGCCAAGGTCGGGGTCATAGGTCCATGTCCGAAAAGGAATGCATTAAGTGCATCAGACCAAAAATAAGAGGCTGCCATGACCAGAGGTTCGTTTCTTTCCATCTGAGACAGAGATAAGTCTATGCACTGGCCGATTTTTTGTTCCTCCCACTGAACCTTCCAGGATCTGGCCACCCTCTGGTACCATTCTCTCCACCCGGGGGTTTCGTTCGGCCAAGATCTGAAAGTGCCAACCCAGTGATCTAAATCCATGGATGATTGCTTAAAAGGGATTCTATGAGTTTCTAGGCTGATCAGGTCCGTTGGATTGGGGTTCCCCATAGGGCCCAAACAGATGAGGTCAGAGGATTCTGAGAGTGGAATGGTAATTCGGTGCCTAAGTGCCTAAAAAAAAGGGGAAAAGGGGAAGAAACTGGGAAAGAATCCAGAAAGTGCTGAAGCAGTAGAAAAGCGAAAAGGGAAAAATTTCGAACATTTACCTCTGGGATGGAAATCATCGTCGCCGATGGGACTGCTGGGGAAGCCGCCGATTGGGCCGCCGCCGCCGAAGGAGTTGCCGATGGAGCCTCTGTAGATGGAGCGGTCGCCGATGGTGATGCCATTGGGCGGTTGGAGCAGGCCGCGGATGAGATCACAGGAAAGGGGGAAGCGCTGGAGATCAAGAGAGCTTGGAGGAAGACGAACAGTGGTTCGTTGGAAGAGAATGCTAGATTTGTGGGGAAGGATGGGCGGAGAAGGCCAGTACTTAAGAAAAATCAGGGAAGCGAGGGCAAAGATGGTATTTTTACCGCGCCGTCTACACGAATTCCAGAGGAGCAGTTGTTTCGCGCGCTCGGTCCGAGGAAATTGCAATCATTGTGCCGCGGAACGGAAGGAGATTTTACTGCGCCCGTTTTGGAGGAAAGGATTAAAGAAAGAGTTTCGAAGAAAAAGTTATGTTTTACTCCGAAACTGGGGGGCATGTGTAACAACCCTGATAAATTACGTTCCTAAGGCAATGTCATTAAACCAACCCTATGCTTAATCAACTAATAAAAGGATTAAAAAAAGTTAAGTTGAAATTCAAATTTAATTTGGGCACATATGAATACCTTTGAATTATTAAATTAACTTTCAAACCATAAGCCAAATGAGATGTTGCCTGAAACCAAACTTGTAGAACTTTTTATTCTGAACAACTTTCATGTTCAAAAGTTTTTGAAATTCAAATTAGAAAGTGGAGAAAACATCCTGTTTGCAACCAGCCCCCTGGAACTTTTCAAATTCTTGCAAATAGGTCCTTACTCCTCTCTCTCTCCCCTCCCCGCCCGACATCCCGGCCAGGTGGCCGGCGATGCCTGACCGGCGCGAGCCGCCAGGCTAGTCGCCGCCGGTCCTCGCCCCCAAGCCCGGCTTTGCCCCCCCCCCCCCCCCCCCCACCGCCGCGCTGCCTAGTCCGCGCTCGCCGCGCGCGCCACGCTAGCCCCGCCTCTGCTCGCCGCCCGCCGCGCCCAACGAACACGCCGCGCCGTGCCGCACCGCCCGCCGCGACCCGCCCATCGCTGCGCTTGCCGCCCGCCCGAGCCGCTGCTGCAGCTGCCCTCCAACCCCCGTGCCGCGTTATCTCCTCGCTCCCCCACGCAAATCTCCGGCCGCCAGTCGCGCGCTCCGCCCTCCGCACGCCGCGCCGGTGTTCAGACGCCGCCCACCGTGGCCAGTGGCACGCCATTGCCGTGTCTCCGCCCCCGCGCATCGCCCGGCACCCCTCCCTCCCTCCTCATTGGACCTCGCAGAAATTCAGCATCATTGGACCTCGCTAGTTTGAGTTATAGGCAAAACATCACCTATCGATCTGCTGAAAAACAGCTGAGACAGTAAGGCAAAGGACGAGCCTTTCAACCATCTTAGCTATAGTTCTAGCACCTGAGTTAAATACCAAAGTGGTGCATCCCTAAGTTCTCTAACTACTGCCAAAGTATGAGATGTTTTGGATGGACCCACAGCAAGCTATGATTTTTCTCATAGCAAACATAAATTCTGTCCATACTTCTAGCTGTGATTTCGGAAGTCTATGACTACACCAATCATTTATGAATCGAGGAAGTAATATGGATCGCGTTGCTAATGGTAACCTTTCACGTTTCAGATGGTTGGATCAACACGTGGCAACCCCGAGGGTTTTGGTGCCGGTGGCAGCAGACCGCGACAATCGCCACCACCCCCGCCCAGTTTGGTGGAAGTGATGGCCGCTCAAACCGAGCCGCTGCGTCAGCTGGTGCAAGGACAGCAACACCACCAGCGGAGTGGGTAAAATGTCCACCACCCCCAAGCTGCAGGATATACGGATTTTCTGGGGACCCAGCCGCCCTTGTTCCATAAGACCGAGGAACCCCTGGACGCAGACGCATGGATTCGCACCATCGAATCCAAGTTCACACTACTTGTGGCCCCATGCTCAGAGGCCAACAAAGTTCGTTTTGCCGCGCAACAGCTTCGCGGTACCGCTCGTCTGTGGTGGGACCACTATTTTGCGATGCTCCCGGCTGATCATGTGGTCGACTGGGATGAATTCAAGGCCGCATTCCGGGCACATCATATCCCCGAGGGTCTCATGGAGAGGAAGTTGAACGAGTTCCTGGCACTTACCCAGGGCACCCGCACCGTGCTGCAGTACGCCCAGGCGTTCAACAATCTATGCCAGTATGCGGGCTATCACGCTGATACGGATACTAAGAAGCGTGACCGTTTCTGCAGAGGACTAAGCACCAAGCTCAAGGAGCGTCTGAACCTAGTCAGGGCTGACACCTACAACGAATTGGTCAATATGGCCATTACCCAGGAAGACTGTATCATGGCACACCGGGCAGAGAAGAAGAGAAAGGCACCTGCTGGACCTTCAAGTGCTCAGCCACCAAGGTATCGCATCGTGCAAAATGCCGCACCCACAGCTCCACCAAGGGCCCCTCAGCCAGGGAGATGGATTGCCAGACCCTCACAGCAGCCAGGCATGGTACGACCCCCGATGCCTCCACAGAATGGTCCGAGGCCCACTCTGCAATAGCCTCTTCGACCCAGCCCCGCGAATCGTTGTTTCAAATGCGGGAGTTCCAACCACTTTGCACGAGAATGCCCTCAGCCTGGGCCGCCCAACCAAGGTCAGGGATCCAACCCGAACAACAAGAACAGGGGCAAGAGACAGACCCTGCAGGTCAAGCAAGGACGGGTTAACTTCACCACGCTTGCAGAGCTTCCTGAAGGAGCCCCAGTGATGTCGGGTATATTCTCTATCCATAACAAGCCTGCAGTTATATTATTTGATTCTGGTGCATCGCATAGTTTCATAAGTGCAAAATTCAGTGCAAAAGTAGGCTTGGATGTTTGTCACACAAAAGGGTCATATATGATATCAACACCGGGTGGTAAAATTGCTTCAAACCAAATGGTCAGACAAGTACCAGTCAAGTTGGGTAGTAAAACCATCGACACAGACCTTGTTCTTTTACCCCTTGACGGCATGGATATTATTTTGGGAATGAACTGGATGACTATGCATGGAGTCATGCTTGACCTTTCTTCCCGAGCCGTTGAGATAAATTCACCTAGTCACGGAGCCACTACCCTTTACCTACCATTACGGGAGTGCACAAATTCTTGTGCTTTCGTAATGGAAGGACTTAAGCTAGAGGATATTCCTGTGGTAAACGAGTATGCCGACGTTTTTCCGGATGACTTACCAGGGATGCCACCAGATAGGGACATTGAGTTCGTTATTGAACTATAGCCAGGCACTGCACCTATATCCAAAAGACCATATAGGATGCCCCCTAAAGAATTGGCAGAGCTGAAAATTCAACTCCAAGAACTACTGGACAAAGGTTTCATTCGCTGTAGCGCATCACCTTGGGGATGTCCAGCCCTATTCATAAAGAAGAAGGATGACAGTTTGAGGTTATGCGTTGACTACCGGCCTCTCAACACAGTAACCATTAAGAATAAATACCCACTTCCTCGTATCGATGTACTCTTCGATCAATTAGCTGGAGCCAGAGTCTCCTCAAAAATTGATCTTCGTTCGGGATATCATCAGATCAAGATTCGCCCGTGCGATATTCCTAAAACAGCCTTCTCCACACGATATGGACTATATGAATTCTTGATCATGTCCTTTGGACTCACAAATGCCCCTGCCTACTTCATGTATCTCATGAATTCGGTATTCATGCCCGAACTTGACAAATTCGTTGTAGTGTTCATCGATGACATCCTTATCTATTCCAAGGATGAGGAAGAGCATGCCAAGCACCTTCGCACTGTTCTTCAGCGACTCAGAGACCATCAGCTCTATGCTAAGTTTTCTAAGTGTGAATTCTGGTTGGATACTGTAAAGTTCTTGGGTCACACGATCTCCAGCGAAGGCATAGCTGTTGACCCCAGCAAGGTACAAGAGGTGATGGATTGGAAACCCCCTACCTCTGTTCATCAGATTCGCAGTTTTCTCGGCTTAGCCGGTTACTACCGTCGCTTCATCCCGGATTTCTCTCGAATTGCTAAGCCCATGACTGAACTGTTAAAGAAGGAAGTAAAGTTTGTATGGAATGAGAAATGTGAAGAAGCTTTCCACACTCTCAGAGAGCATCTGACTACTGCACCTGTGTTAGCTCAACCCGATAATACCAAGTCGTTCGATGTGTATTGTGACGCATCGGGTACTGGTCTAGGATGTGTGCTTATGCAAGAGAATCGAGTGATTGCATATGCCTCACGAGCCCTTCGGCCCCACGAGCAGAATTATCCCACTCATGATCTCGAGCTTGCAGCTGTCATTCACGCTCTGAAAATATGGAGGCACTATCTCATGGGTACACGGTGCAATATCTACACGGATCATAAGAGTCTCAAGTATATCTTCACACAAGCCGATCTGAATATGAGACAACGAAGATGGTTAGAATTAATCAAGGATTATGACCTTGAAGTGCACTATCACCCCGGCAAGGCTAATGTAGTCGCGGATGCACTAAGCCGCAAGTCCCATTGCCATTGCTTATCCATGGAATCCTACAATGAGACATTGTGTGCAGAAATGAGGAAGCTTAACATGGAAATGGTTTCCCAAGGCACTCTAAATCACATCTCAGTTGTGCCCACTCTTCACGACCAAATCGTCATGGCACAACTACATGATGAAGGAATTAAGATCATCAAAGAAAAACTCTCTCTAGGTGAGGAGAAGTATAAATGTTTCCGCCAGAACCATAAGGGAGTTCTATGGTTCGAAAGTCGTATAGTCGTTCCGAAGAACCATGAACTCCGCAAGCAAATTCTCGATGAGGCACACCTTTCCAAATTCTCTATCCACCCCGGCAGTAGCAAAATGTATCAAGACCTAAGGCAAAACTTCTGGTGGACTAGAATGAAAAGAGAAATTGCTACGTATGTCTCAGAATGTGACACGTGCCAGAGAGTAAAAGCTAGCCACTTGAAAGTAGCCGGTACACTTCAACCGTTACCTATACCATCATGGAAATGGGAAGACATAAGTATGGACTTCATCGTTGGACTACCAAACACTTCCCAGAAACATGATTCCATATGGGTTATCGTTGATAGACTCACAAAGACGGCACATTTCCTTCCGGTACACACCACCTATTCTGCCAAGAAATATGCCGAGATTTACCTCGATCGTATTGTTTGCTTACATGGAATACCTAAGACAATGATTTCTGATCGTGGTACTCAGTTTGTAGCACGCTTTTGGGAACAACTGCAAACGTCTCTTGGTACCAAACTGATTCGCAGCTCAGCATACCATCCTCAGACTGACGGACAAACAGAAAGAGTAAACCAAATTCTTGAAGACATGCTGAGAGCTTGCGTCATTCACTATGACAAGAATTGGGACAAATGCCTAGCCCTAGCAGAGTTCTCGTACAACAATAGCTATCAAATGAGTTTGAAAATGGCACCATTTGAGGCCCTGTACGGACGAAGGTGTCGAACTCCTTTGAGCTGGTCACAAACCGGAGAACGTAAAATAATTGGACTCGACCTGGTAATCGAGGCAGAGAAGAAAGTAAAAGTAATACAAGCAAATCTTAAAGCCGCACAAGCCCGGCAAAAGAGCTATTCCGACAAAAGGAGAAAGCCCCTAAAATTCGAAGTTGGCGATCATGTCTATCTTCGAGTTTCACCCACCAAGGGAGTGCAAAGATTCGGAATCAAAGGCAAACTAGCTCCCGGTTATGTTGGTCCTTATGAAATCCTTGAGAGCTGCGGACCCGTAGCCTACAAATTACGACTGCCCCCTCAGCTCACGGCCACCCATAATGTCTTCCACGTATCTCAACTCAAGAAGTGTATTCGAGTCCCTACCGAGATTGTGGAACAACAAGGAATATTGGTAGAACCTGACCTCTCGTATGTCGAACACCCGGTTAAAATTTTGGATCGAAAAGAAAGAGGGACCAGGAGGAAAGTGATTAAAATGTATAAAGTTCAATGGAATCATCACACTGAAGAAGAAGCCACCTGGGAAACCGAGAGCTACCTAAACCAAAATTTCCCTGGTTTCCTTATCTCAACCACTGGTATGAGCACCCCTGTCCACACTAAGATTTACCGAATCTCGGGGCGAGATTCTTGTTAAGGGGGGAAGGCTGTAACAACCCAGATAAATTACGTTCCTAAGGCAATGTCATTAAACCAACCCTATGCTTAATCAACTAATAAAAGGATTAAAACAAGTTAAGTTGAAATTCAAATTTAATTTGGGCACATATGAATACCTTCGAATTATTAAATTAACTTTCAAACCATAAGCCAAATGAGATGTTGCCTGAAACCAAACTTGTAGAACTTTTTATTCTGAACAACTTTCATGTTCAAAAGTTTTTGAAATTCAAATTAGAAAGTGGAGAAAACATCCTGTTTGCAACCAGTCCCCTGGAACTTTTCAAATTCTCGCAAATAGGCCCTTACTCCTCTCTCTCTCCCCTCCCCGCCCGACATCCCGGCCAGGTGGCCGGCGATGCCTGACCGGCGCGAGCCGCCAGGCCAGTCGCCGCCGGTCCTCGCCCCCAAGCCCGGCTTTGCCCCCCCCCCCCACCGCCGCGCTGCCCAGTCCGCGCTCGCCGTGCGCGCCACGCCAGCCCCGCCTCTGCTCGCCGCCCGCCGCGCCCAACGAACGCGCCGCGCCGTGCCGCACCGCCCGCCGCGACCTGCCCGTCGCTGCGCTTGCCGCCCGCCCGAGCCGCTGCTGCAGCTGCCCTCCAACCCCCGTGCCGCGTTATCTCCTCGCTCCCCCACGCAAATCTCCGGCCGCCAGTCGCGCGCTCCGCCCTCCGCACGCCGCGCCGGTGTTCAGACGCCGCCCACCGTGGCCAGTGGCACGCCATTGCCGTGTCTCCGCCCCCGCGCGTCGCCCGGCACCCCTCCCTCCCTCCTGACCCTATAAAAGCCGCCCCAGGCCGCCCGCGTGAGCTGCCAGTCACCAGAGGATGCTCGCCGCCGCCATTGTCACCGCCGAGCTCCACCCGCTCGTGGACAGCCTCCCACAGCCGCCCCCTGCCCAAATTGAACCTCCAGCCACCACCACATCATCCCACCGGAGCTCACCGACCCGCTCAACGCCGCCCAGGACCACCGGAGCGCCGCCGCCCGCGCCGCCACCGCCGCCGCCGCCCCTGGTCACCGCGGACAACTCGACTCCGACCTCCTCCGCCCAAGCCAAGTACCTGAGCAGCTTCCCCACGCGCCACTGAAGCTCCCCGTCCAGACCAGACCGCCCCAAGCCCGCCGGAGCACCACCGTCGACGCGTACCGCCGCCGCCGCCGCCCCTGCTCCAACGCCGGTGAGCTACTCCCGGCCGTCCCCCACCCGAACAAGACCCCCACGAGGTAGCCCTCGCACCCCTGATCCTTCCCCAGCCCTCACCCCTCGCCGTCGGCGAGCCCCTCGCCGGAATTTTGGCCGGCCACCGCACCCGAGCCGCCCAAGGACCCAATTGCAATAATTGAAATCTTTAGAAGGGTCTGCACATTAGATTGCAAGGACCCAGATGTAAGAGAAAGATTCAAACCTAGATTCAAAATCAGTGAACTTGTAAAATTCGTATAAAATCGTAGAAGATTCAGAAAAATGCAAACTCAACTGTTCTGGAACCTTTAGGATAAACTCCACAGCTTCTGTTACATGCATCTCCTCAGATTCTAGCTAATTTATGCTCTAAATAAAATAGGCTGTTTAATGACCTTTATTCGCAACCATTGTTGTAGACAAGTGCTGGTCCTAAACATTTTACAGTAGGAGATTTACTTGTTGTATATGCCAATGTAAAAAGATCAGGCCCAAATTCCATCTCTATCTACACTGTTTATTAAACTTAGTTTCATACCATGTTTGGATAGAATTATTTATCCCTATAGTTAGGTTGTGATTCACCTAATGAAACTTTTTCTATACTAGTGTAATGGTACCTAAACGCCATAGAAAAATTTAGAGACTTTTTATCTCAAAGGAACCTATCTATTTAATTTAGGTGCTAATAACATACATTAAATCAAGCAAATAGTACCTTAGCTTGGAAAATTCTCATATTTTTACTAGAAGATATTCAGTGGTAGTGGATGCTGTGTAAAAAGTTTCATGGACAAAAAACCTGTGCAGGCGCCTGTAAAAGTAAATCCTTAAATAACCTAGGTGTGTAATGTCATATTTACTATGCTCTGAAAACTGCATAATAAATCTTGTAAAAATTACAGTAGCTCCTGCATGATTAAATGAAAGCCCTGTAAAAATATTAGTCTCAGTTTTTGCACCATTTGTTCTGTACAAAAAGAACAAGAATCTAGCAGCAACCATGTATTATATTTTTCATAATTAATCTGCTGCATGAAAATATCTGAAAATTTTACAGTAAGCTTATCTTTCCCTGATGTGCCTAGATCCAAGGTTTCATGACCAGAAACTACTTGCTGTAGCAGTTACACTTAAATCATGTTTCCATGAGGAGCATAAGTTCCCCATGAACACCCACCCCACCTTGCTTAACGAAGTTACTCATTGTACTATTCTACTCTATTAACGATTGCCCACGAATGATAAAGTAACTCACTTCACAACAAAACTCATGTTTTACAGACTGCAACTTTATCATGAAGGAAATCATGTCGTTTACCATCACCGACTACTTAAACTTGTGCATTCATGTAGAAACGACTACTCTCGCCGACGGGACGTACGAGCTGGTGCCCGAGTCCGAGAGTGTGCAGCGAGAAGCCTAGGCAAATTTAACTGAAGCAGTTGAAGACCCGGGTCAACGTTCAGACGATCCCCGGACTAACTTTGCACAAGAAGGCAAGCCCCGGAGCATAACCCATTTCCTTTCCTAAATTATGCAACTCACTACTCTTTTGCTTATGCATTAAGTTTATAGGAGTTGAATGAAAACTTAGTTGCATGATGTAGGAACCCATGCTTGAAAATTAGATGTAAGGTTCGATAGAATGCTGTGCTAATAGGACTCCGGTAAAAGCCGAGTGATTTCCTGTCACTCGCGAGAAATTAGGAGTTGAATGTTTACTACACGCTGCAATCATAAGGACAACGGACGGGCTATGGTACGATGTTTACGATTGAGGCCCGTCTGTTTAGTGAAAAATGCTAAGGCCGCAGTGTGTGGTAGTGGTGGTTAAGTCCTTGAACGTACTAACCACATGCCGAGAATATGGTAATCGGTAAGCTTAAGTATCTGATTGGCCCGGCAAGTGGACGGCATCCTACCCTTTGAACTTCGGTCCCATGTGCATATGGCGAGTGCAGAGAGTGGTCACGACCCGGCGCCGAACCGTGGCGTGGGGCTCTTGTACTCTCGGAGGGTAGCCCCGATCCACGACCCGGAAAGTAAGGGGAAAAGTTGCACGTGTGACTCTGGGAGTAACCACGTGACGTGTGTTTAGGTTTCCCTTGCAAGGTTAAGAAATTCGATTTGAATCATCCGTTTCTCACGGCTATTGAGACTGCTTAATCTCTTTTACCACACAGAGTAAGAAGAGGAACAATGATGATGAATAAACTTGTTGGATGAAATTTAATGCTTCACCATGAATGATATTGGATAGCTGCTTATCTAGAATGGTTAATGAAACTAGAATCTTGAGCTAAAAGTTGAAAGTAAGGACCCACTCGTAGATGCTTTTCGGCAAAACAAACCCCTGAGCCAAAAAGCCTTGCATGTCTAGAGTCGGTAGAGTCGATTCCACTACACGGGTAAGTCTTGCTGAGTATTAGTATACTCAGCCTTGCTTGTGGCTCGTTTTCAGGTGAGACCTTCGAAGATATCATTGCTAGCTTGACTTGGCCCTGCACTCTTCCCCCTGGTTGGTCGGTGGAATGGGATACGCCCCCGGCCAATGAAGATAATGCCGAGTGATGTCTCGTACGGGCTTCACCGAGACATCCTGTATCGTCGAGTAGCTTTCGTTATTTTATTTCCGCTGCAACTTAAACTCTGAAGAACTTATTAGTTATGATCACTGAAGTACTTGGTTACTAAACCCAAACTTGGTTTGTAATATTCACTTATGATAATTTTTATAATATCTGCTGGAATGTGGTATTCTCTGGGCTCATCGTCGCATGAGCATTTGTATGTATGGCATTCGATCCGCTTTACCGTGGTTGTATCGGGAGGTTACCCGACAGACCAATGGATTACTCCGTTTGAAGTGTAAGGTTAACCGAGATTGCCCTAATGGTGATGGTTAATACACTTGAGCCGGATTAATTCAGGTGGTTCTGCCACAGCATGTGTTGACGCCGGATTTTGACACGTGTTGAATCGGCGTCAGGAGGAGAAGATTGGCCGATGCGGCATATCTGAAGGCTACAGTAAGGAATCGGCCGATTGAGGTAACAGTTGGAAATCGGCCGATTGGTGATACAACTTGCGCCACCAGGATGGAATTATTTCGGAGGGTCCTGGTCAAAAGTTGATCAACAGGGTAACGCTAAGTCGGTCAAGGAGCAATTGAAAAGAATCCTGATTGGATTAGGGGATGGCGGCGGAAGATTCCGCGGGAGTCCGTTTCCTTTAAAAGTTAGTATAGATATGGTAATTTTCTTGTTTTTTAAATAAGATTGTAACAAGTCGTGATCGACCAGGAGTCCTAGTTTTAGGGTATAAATAGGAGTCGTCAGGGTCTTGCAAAAAACAACACATCAATCAACAACAATACTTCTACTTTTTCAGCAATTTACTTTCAAGTTGGCGACTTCGCCAATACTTTTCTTCTTTCACGAGTTCGTACGGATTGGCAGTGCTGCATCAACTTGATCTCCGGCCAATTGGTAGGTTCCGCTTATCGAGTAATATCCGAGCTTTAACTACGGGCGCATCGCTGTGGTTTCGTTTGGATTTATTCACCAGTTATCGATATTTACTAGAATTGCAAGTTTTACCTGTTATTCTAGTATTATCACCAGTTATCCAGCTTGAAATCAGAGTAATCGGCTTCGTCATTGTTCTTCTTCAACTTATCATCACACAGCCGATTAGATCTATTTCAACTGTTGCATCCGTACTAATTGTCTAAGATCGCTCCAGCAGTTTTCTTTACAATTATTACGCGATTATCGGCTGATCCATAGCCGATCATCTTCACAGCAAATCGGCCGATTCACCACCGACGCGCTCTTCAGGACAGATCGGAACGCCAGCCGATCGGAGCGCCTGGAATTTAATACTTTATTTCCTTGTCAATCAACAGGTTAGATTGACTGGCACGCCACGCGAACCGCACCAGGGCGATAACCCGAACAGGAGCTAAGCAGATTCTCCTGGGTTGTGTGTCCGACGCTGAAGACCATCGGCCGATTCCTATCCGGCCGATTTTAGAGCCAACACAGTGACAAATTAGTTTCATTATTTCATGACATAAACAAGGTTTAACAAAAAGTTTAGCTAGAGATGGGTTTTGTAACACCTCAGGTGTTTAAATTACGAAATAAGCCTCTTTGGCTTAACACGGTGCATAAATAATTAAGAGAAGTTTCAACGAAATGAGTTTTTAAAATAACTTGTAAACTAGAACCCAAATGAACTTTGGCCTGAAACAAAACTTGTGTAACTTTTCATTTTGAACAACTTTCGTGTTGAAGGATTTTTGAGTTGCAACACAAAAATTTGAGAAACACTCGGATTTGCAAACCAGTCCCTACCTTTTCTTCTATTTCGCTGCAGACCCTTCTTCTCCGCCTCGCCCGACCCTTGGTGGAACCAAAGGCGACGGTGCGTCGGAGGGTCGGGCGGGGCGGAGAAAGAAGGGTCTGCAGTGGAAATAGAAGAAAAGGCAGGGGCTAGTATGCAAATTCAAGTGTTTCTCAAATTTTCGTTTTGCAACTCAAAAATCCTTGAACATGAAAGTTGTTCAAAATGAAAAGTTACACAAGCTTTGTTTCAGGCCCAAGTTCATTTGAGTTTTAGTTTAGCAGTTATTTTAAAAACTCAAAAAGTATGACTCGGAGAACACGTCATTTCCTCGGCAAAAATTTGCATTCACTCCTAGGCTTCAACTAGACTTTTGTTTATCATGTCAAAAATGATGTGCCTATTCAAATTTCATAGCCATGTTTGCATCGATGTGAAAGTTATTTAATTTTTTTGATTAACGTACATGTACTTATGCACATATACCCAACTATTTTCAATTCAAAGCAAAACCAATTTATAATTCGTTTCTTTTAAACTTTTCTCAATTATTTATGAATCGTGTTAAGCTGATGAGGCTTATTTCATAATTTAAACACCCAAGGTGTTATAGTTTCCATCTGCCCGACCTCGCGAAACCCTAGCGACCTACCATAAAAACCCCCCTTGCCGGCCGCCACCCCAAACTCTAGCCCCTCGAGAAGATTCTTTCCCTTTCCGCCATCGCCGTTGTTCGCAAAGGAGGAGGGAAGAGGAGGAAGGGAGGTCGAGATGGAGGAGATTCACCTAGGGCTCGGAGCCGTGAAGGGAGGAGAAGAGGAGGAGGACCGCCACGAGCCACGTCGCCGCCGCTGGACGCCGTCAAGCCCGGAGGAGGGGGAGGAACCACCGCACCTGGCCACCATTGCAGCAAATCGCCATGGCCACGACGACTCCCAGCCTCGACTGCACGACCCCGAGCCCGACGGTGAGCCCAGACCGCGCTGCCCCCTCTCACCGTTCCTCCCCGTGCTGCCGACGAGCTCGCCGCCGTTGATGAGCCCTCCCTAGGATGAACCGTACCCATAGATCTAGTGCAGGGACCCCACCGCGCTGCCCTCAAACCCGCTGACCGCCGTCGCCACCGGCAGTCCCGCCGCTGTCCTGCCGCAGACCCGGGCTAATGGGACCCTGCGTGCACGGCCAGCCACGCCGCGGTCCTGGAGCACCAGGATGCCACGCGCGTGCAAGACCCGAGCCAATTCGCCCCTTTCACCGCCCGGCCGCCGCTCGGAACAGCCCTCGCCATGTCCGCCCTTTTTCATTCTCGCCCTTGTCCTGTGATCATCGTGGCTTCACCACCACGCTCACTCTTCGCCGTGGCCCTGGGACGCCGGGTGCCCGCGTGCTTGAGCTCACGACCCCCACCGCCTAGCCATCGGTGAACACGTCGCAGTCTTGGATCACTGGGAACTCGCGAGCGTGCATTCGCCAGCCTCGCCATGCCCGCCAGCCTCACCGTACCCTAGCCGCCACTGTAGCCTCGTGTTCCAACCTAGCCGCGCCACCGCGCACCACGACCATGACACGGTCGTGGTGATCGCACGCTGGACGCATTCACGCCGCAACATCACGGCAGGGCACCCGCGGGTGCCACTACGGCATATGGCCGAGCACCTCGCGGGCGCTTGGCACAAACGTGCACCCCTCCCCATTTTGACACACGCACACGCGCACACACACCGGATCTGGCCGTCACACCAGATCCGGGGTGCCCACTGACACGTGGGACCCGCTGACCAGAGAGAGAGGGGAGGAGACCGACGCCCGGGCCCCACCAGTCAGTGAAGGAAGGAGGCCGACACGCGGGACCTAGATGTCAGTAGGAGAAAGAGAAGACAAGCCGGATCATGGATGGATCATGGGACGCGCCAGCCCATGAAGCTGGCGGGCCAGGAGCTGACGCTGCCCGCTGTCTGAGCCAAGCTAACGAGCCATCTAGTGAGCTAGCCCGCCGACCCGAGCCGGCCTGCAAGTCGCAGGCCGAGCTGGTGCGCTTAGCCGCCCCGCTTACCCGAGCCGGCCTGCGAGCCGCAGGCTGAGCTGACTGCTGAGCCGTGTACCAAACTGGACCCGAGTCGAGCCATAGCCCGTTGGACCATTGAGCCAACCCTACAAGGAATCAAACCACAACCCTAAAGTCACCTGTGGGTCCAGCCTGTCAGCTGTTGGCATTTCATTGGCAGCAAGCTTTTTATTTATAGATTCATTTATTTTAGATTGGCCAAAAACAAGATCTTTAATGGAGGGTTGTTTTGAATTGAAATTTGAGTTATAGTTGTTACCTCCTCCTTGGTAGGGTGGCCTTGATTGGTTCCACCCTTGGCCTCCTTGTGAACGGTAGCCGTTATTGTTGTTCATGTAGGCTACATCTTCGTGTGTCTCGGGGCAGTCATTCCCTGAGTGTCCACCATTGCCACAGACTTCGCATGCAGTGTGCAAGTCTATGGCCTGAGCGTAATTGTTCATACGCTCCTTGAATTGCGCCCTTTCGTCAAGGCGCTTCACTAGGAGGTCCATCTTGGCGGAGAGCATGTCAACTTCCTTCACCGTGTGCATTCTGCCTTTACTCTTGGGCTAGGAACGCTCCTCGTTCCAGCCCTGATTGGAGACCATCTTCTCAACCAATGCATTTGCTTTGGCTATTGTGAGGTCGAGGAAGGCTCCTCCAGCAGCGGCATCTATATGGGCTCTTGAAGTTGGAGTTACCCCGTTGTAGAAGCTTTGGAGCACGAGCCACTCATCCATCCCATGATGAGGACAGGCGAGTATGTATTCTTGTAACCTCTCCCAAGCTTCGGGGATTAACTCCATCCCCGTCTGCTGGAAACTGGATATCTTTCCGCGTAAGGCATTGGTTTTGCCCAGCGGAAAGAACTTGGCGAGGAAGGCCGTGGAACATTTGTCCCATGTACTGACAGCCTCTTTGTTCTTGTAGAACCATTGTTTCGCCTTCCCCAGCAGGGAGAAGCGAAACAAACAGAGCCTGATGGCGTCAGTCTCAACGCCCTATATAGTAACGGTCTCGCATAACTCCAGGAAGTTCTGGAGGTGGGTGTTGGCATTCTCGTTTGGCTTGCCGCAGAATGGGCTAGCCTGCACCATGTTTATGAGGCTGGTCTTGAGCTTGAAGTTCACGTCCCCAACATTGACGTTGGGTCCAGTTGCCACATTGGCGGAGGAGGGGACGGAGAAATTGCGAAGAGTCTTCTCAGCCATGGGCTCGGTAGAGGTTGTTGGTCCTGACAGGTCTGGTTCGCTTTCCGAAAGAAGGACTTGAGGAGGGACGATGTGAGGTTGGACCCTTTTCACGAGCTTCTCTGGATCTTCAACAAAATTTGTTGGCAAGGAGAAACCAGTCATACACTACCCAATTTTTATCCAATTCAGGAGAAAACAAAAAGAAACTGTTGACGCCAGATTTTGACACGTGTTGAATCGGCGTCAAGAAAGGCAGAGATTGGCCGATGCAGCAGATTTAAAGGCTGCAGTTGGGAATCGGCTGATTGACGCTACAGTTAGGAATCGGCCGATTGGAGCTGCAGTGTTTCGTGCGATTGGCGAATGGAGTTGATGGGGGTCGGCCGAATCCCAGTCAAAGATGACCTGACGTTGGTCAAAGTACGACGCTGACTCAGTCGAGGAGCAGTGGAAATAGTCCGGATTGGACCAGGAGATGGCAGCAGAAGATTCTGCGGGAGCCCATTTCCTTTAGGAAAGTCTTATAGATAGTAATTTTTATTTAAATCAAGTTTGTAAGGGATCGTAATGGATCAGGAGTCTTAGTCCCAGGGTACAAATAGAAGCAGTCAGGGCTTTGTAGAGGATACACATCAATCAATACAAACAATCTACTTTTTCATCGTACTTTACTTTCAAGTCGGCGACTTCGCCAATATTTCTTTTTCTTTCACGAGTTCGTACAGATTGGCAGGGCTGCATTGACACGATCTCCGGCCAATTGGTAGGTTCTGCTTATCGAGTAACATCTAAGATTTAACTTCGGGCGCATCACCGTTGTTTCGTTTAGATTTATTCACCAGTTATCGATATTTACTAGAATTATAAGTTTTGCCTATTGTTCTAGTTTTATCACCAGTTATCCAGCTTGAGATCGAACTATCGGCTTTATCATTATTTTTCCTTGTTTATCATTGTATAGCCGATTAGATCTATTTTGAGTGTTGCATCAGTAGCAATTGTTTAAGTTACTCCAGTAGTTTCTTGGCAATCGTTACGTGATTTGTATCGTCCGTTTGATCAGCGGAGGAATTTCCGATTACTGCGGAGACTGCACTGGGGTGATTTGCACAGCCTGGCAGAAAGAAGAAGTTAATATCGATAGAATACTTAGAAGTGTTTGAGGTGTGCGAAATTACTTGAACAACTTCTACTAGCAATTATGCAGCAACCGCCCCAACTTCTGTAGCAGCCTGGAGATCGACTTCCTCAATAATCAGCAGAGTTGGTGCAACTAAGGGTTCAGCCGATGCCACCGCCGATTGATCAGCCGGTTCCATACGGGCACGCACTCGGCGGCTCATCTTCTTTAAAGATGGTCTCTTCGGTATTTGCTTCGATCGGCCGGTGGTGATGTCTTTGATGGTTGGGGCATGGTAGCCGATGAGTGGGAATGGTGTGTATGGGCGGCTATTCTCTATCGGCCTACCACTTCGTCTCCGCGTCGGAGGAAGTCGACTTTCGGACTGAAAAGGGAAATAAGAGTTAGCGGCAAATTTGTAGCATAAAAAGGAATAACATCGAAATCGGCCGGGAGAAGGACTGTACCGTTGCATTTGAGTCGATGTTGTCAGGATCCAGATTATTGCAATATGTTGAAGGAGATGCACAGAAGAGGTGCTGCTTCCATTCTACCCACCATACCTTGAATTGTTGGACAGCAAAGGGAGCCACTATCCAATTGCTTAGGTCAATGGTACTGGAGTCTGGCACTAAATCACACAGCCGACTGTAGTCAAGGCCCTTAGTGAGCTCATCTCGGAATTTTGCGCGACCGGCAAAATAAATTTGAATCGGCAGCTGACCAAGGCCGAACTGCCGTGCTGCAACTGATGGGTTGTAAAACTCATAAGTTGGGGAATCTTTCCCAGAGAAGAAGTTTGCCGGTAAAATCCCTGGTTTGATCAAGACGTCCATGAGATCATTATCAAAGGAGTTGGACGATGAGTCATAGCAGTAGGGAAGCTCAAAAATTGGCTCTGTTCTCTGGTACGGGTACCAACTAGTGGTTTCTTCACTAAAGCCGTTGTAAAAACATCTGAAATACTCGGCTATTTGGGTGGCGGTGAACTGGCAACCAGGAAAAACTGATGCCGCTTCGCCGAAAGAAGTGCACCGTCGTCGTATGGTGGGGTTCTCCTCTGACTCAATGTTGGGGAATATTTTGGTCTCTATCTGCTGCTGGGAGACTTTGCTCATGTACAAGTTAAGCCAGAGGGTGATGAACCACCAGGGGCCACCAGGGTTACCAATCGGCTCTCCCTTTGATAGTTTGACGCCGATTTGGTGCATCATATGGTAGGCCGATCCTAGCAGATGCTTCCCGAGGGGGATGGTGGATCCTCTTGACAGGGCTTCAGCCAGAGCTTGTGTGTTGGAAGAAGGACCAACCGCTCTGCCACAGAAGAACTGCTTCTCTAGCCACATCATCAAGAATGTTGTATGTTCTCTCTCCAAAATCGTCCCGGACCTCATGTTTCTCCTGATATACCCTTTCCACCCGACGTTTCCTTTCGTCTCTAGCTTATGGGTTGGTTTGATCAGATAATCAAAGGGTATATCGGGAGAGGAAATGTCAAGGCCGGTCAACATCAGGACATCGCCCAGAGTTGGGGTCATGGGTCCGTGCCCAAAGAGGAACGCGTTGAGCGCGTTAGACCAGAAATAGGAGGCTGCCATTACCAGGGGTTCATTCTTCTCCATCTGGGACAAAGAGAGATTGATGCACTGGCCGATTTTCAATTCATCCCATTGAACTCTCTTAGAGTTGGCCATTCTTTGGTACCATTCTTTTCAGCCGGGGGTTTCATTCGGCCAAGATCTAAAAGTGCCTGAACACTGACCCAAATCCATAGGTGATTGCTTGAAAGGGATTCTATGAGTTTCTAAGTTAATCAGATCAGTCGGGTCTGGATTCCCCATAGGGCCTAGGCAAATGAGACCAGGAGCTTCGGGAAGAGAAATAGTGATTTGGTGTCTAACTGGCTAAAAAAAAGGTAAAAAGGGGAAGAACTAAGAACAGATCTAAGAGATGCTTGGGCGGTAAAAAGTAAAAGGGGAAAGTTTCGGATGATTACCTCTGGGATGAAACTCATCGTCACCGATGGAGTCGCTGATGGAACCGCCGTCGCTGATGGAGTTGCTGGCGGAGCCTCCATGGTTGGCGGGATTGCTGATGGTGCCGCCATTGAAGGAGTGGAGTGGAATGTAGACGAAAGAAGGATCACTGGATATTGCGGTTGGAAGCCAAAAGAGCGTTGGGAGGAGATGGAAAGTGATTCACCGGGGAAGAAATTACTGAGCTCGTGGAGAAGAGACGGTGGAGAACGCCAATATTTAAGGACGGTCCGAGAGAGAAAGGGTAAAGACGGGACTTTTGCCGCGCCGTCTACGCGAATTCCAGGGTAACAGTTGTCTCAGGCGCCCAGTTCGAAAAAATTGCAATCATCATGTAGAAGACCGCAAAATGGAAGGAGATTTTTTGCCGCGGAGGATGGATTAAAAAAGAATTTCGAAGTAAAAGTCATGTTTTACTCCGAAACTGGGGGGCATGTGTTGACGCCGGATTTTGACACGTGTTGAATCGGCGTAAAGAAAGGCAGAGATTGGCCGATGCGGCAGATTTAAAGGCTGCAGTTGTGAATCGGCCGATTGGAGCTGCAGTGTTTTGTGCGATTGGCGAATGGAGTTGGTGGGGGTCGACCGAATCCCAACAAAGGATCCCAGTCAAAGATGACCTGACGTTGGTCAAAGTACGACGCTGACTCGGTCGAGGAGCAGTGGAAAGAGTCCGGATTGGACCAGGAGATGGCAGCAGAAGATTCTGCGGGAGCCCGTTTCCTTCAGGAAAGTCTTATTGATAGTAGTTTTTATTTAAATCAAGTTTCTAACGGATCGTAATGGATCAGGAGTCTTAGTCCTAGGGTACAAATAGAAGCAGTCAGGGTTTTGTAGAGGATACACATCAATCAATACAAACAATCTACTTTTTCATCGTACTTTACTTTCAATGTGGCAGAACCACCTGAATTAATCCGGCTCAAGTGTATTAACCATCACCATTAAGGCATCCTCGGTTAACCTTACACTTCAAACGGAGTAATCCACTGGTCTGTGGGGTATAACCTCCCGATACAACCACGGTGAACGGATCGAGCGCCGTACATACAAATGCTCATGCGACGATGAGCCCAGAGAATACCACATTCCAGCAAATATTACATCATTAGCATAAGTAAATATTACAGACCTAATTCTGAGTTTAGAAAACAAGTACTTCAATTAACATAAATAAGTTCTTCAGAGTTAAATTGCAGCGGAAATAAACAACGGAAACTACTCGACGATACAGGATGTCTCGATGAAGCCCGTACGAGACATCACTCGGCCTTATCTCCGTTGGACGGGGGCGCATCCCATTCCACCGACCAACCAGGGGGAAGAGTGCAGGGCCAAGTCAAGCTAGCAATCATGTCTTCAAAGGGTTCACCTGAAATCGAGTCACAAGCAAGACTGAGTATACTAATACTCAGCAAGACTTACCCGTGTAGTGGGAACTACTCCACCGACTCTAGACATGCCAGGCCTTTTGGCTCAGGGGTTTGTTTTGCCGAAAAGCATCTACAAGTGGGTCCTTACTTTCAACTTTTAGCTCAAGATTCTAGTCTCGTTAGCCAGTCTAGGTAAGCAGCTATCTAAAGCATACATGGTGAAGCATTAAATTTTCCATCCAACCAGTTCATTCATCATCATTGTTCCTCTTCTTACTCTGTGGGTAAAAATGGTTAAGCAGTCTCAATAGCCGTGAGAAACGGACGATTCGAATCGAATTTCTTAACCTTGCAAGGGAAACCCAAACACACGTCACGTGGTTACTCCCTAGAGTCACACGTGCAACTTTTCCCCTTTCTTTCCGGGTCGTGGATCGGGGCTACCCTCCGAGAGTACAAGAGCTCCACGCCACGGTTCGGCGCCGGGTCGTGACCACTCTCTGCACTCGCCATATGCACATGGGACCGAAGTTCAAAGGGTAGGATGCCGTTCCCTTGCCGGGCCAATCAGGTACTTAAGCTTACCGATTCCCATAATCTCGGCATGTGTTTAGTACGTTCAAAGACTTAACCATCACTACCACACCCTACGGCCTTAGCATTTTTCACTAGACAGACGGGCCTCAATCGTAACCATCGTTACATAACCCGTCCGTGTCCTTATGATTGCAGCGTGTAGTAGTCATTCAACTCCTATTTTCTCGCGAGTGACAGGAAATCACTCGACTTTTACCGGAGTCCTATTAGCACAGCATTCTATCGAACCTTACATCTAGTTTTCACGCAAGGGTTCCTGACATCATGCAACTAAGTTTTCATCCAACTCCTATAAACTTAATGCACAAGCAAAGAGTAATGAGTTGCATAATTTCGGAAAGAATGGGTTATGCTCCGGGGCTTGCCTTCGCAGTTCGCTTGGGGATCTTCCAAACTTGGGCTCGGGTCTTCAAAAGCTTCAGTTAGATTTGCTTGAGCTTCACGCTGCTCACTCTCGGACGCGGGCACCAGCTCGTAGGTTCCGTCGGCGAGAGTCGTCGATTCTACATGAGTGCACAAGTTTAAGTCGTGGAAATAGCACTTGATTACGATTTGAGAGTAATTACTACAAGGGATAGTTTCTGGTCATGAAATTTTGGATTTAGGCACATCAAGGAAAGGTGTGCTTACTGTAAAATTTTCAGCCAATTTTATGTAACAGATTAATTCTGAAAAATAGATTTCATTGTTGCTGTTAGATACTTGTTCTTTTTGTACAGATCAATTGGTGCAACAATTGTGGCTAAGATTTTTACAGAGCTCTCACTTGAGCATGCAGAAGCTACTGTAATTTTTGTAGGATTTATCATGCAGTATTTAGAGCATAGAAAATATGACATTCTACACCTAGGTTTTTTAAAGATTCATTTTTACAGGACCCTACACAGGGTTTTTGTCCATGAAACTTTTTACACAGCAACCTCTACAACAGTGTAACTCCCAGTAATAATTTGGGGATTTTTCCAAACTAAGGTACTATTTTCTTGATTTAATGTATTTTATTAGCACATAAATCAAATAAATAGGTTACTGTGAGATAAAAGGTCTCCTAATTTTTCTCTGGCTTCTAGTTACCAATACATAAGCATAGGAAAAATTTCAATGGGTGACTTACTACCTAACAGCAGGGATAAAATATTCTTCTTACACATGATATGAAACTAAGTTTAACAAACAGTAAATCTAGAGATGGAATTTGGGCCTGATCTTTTTACACAGTCCTAATCATCCAGCAACTAGTTCACTGCCCAAAATTCAGGGTCAGCATTGTTCTAGAACAGTGGGTATAAAATATGTCCATTAAAGCTTCTATTTAATGTTGAGCAAAATATTTTGAGATTCTGAGAAAATTTTTGTAACAAAAGTGGTAGAGTTTGTTCTTAGGATTCCAGAACAGTTGAGTTTGCATTTTTCTGATTTTTCTAAGATTTTATACGAATTTTACAAGTTCACTGAATTTGAATCTAGGTTTGAAATTTTCTTTTACAACTAGGTCCTTGAATCTTACGCTCAGACCCTTCTAAAGATTTAAATCCTTGCAATTGGGTCCTCGGCGGCTCGGGTGCGGCGGCCGGCCGAAATTCCGGCGAGGGGGCTCGCCGGCGGCGAGGGGCGGGGGTCGGGGAAGGTTCAGGGGTGCGAGGGCTACCTTGTGGGGGTGTTGTTCAGGTGGGGGACGGCCGGGAAGGGCTCGCCGGCGTTGGAGCAGAGGCGGCGGCGGCGCGGCTCGCGTCGACGGCGGTGCTCCGGCGGGCTTGGGGCGGCGTGGTCCGGTCGGTGAGCTTCAGTGGCGCATGGGGAAGCTACTCCGGGGCTCGGCTTGGACGGAGGGGGTCGGAGTCGTGCTGTCCACGGCGAGCAGGGGCGGCGGCGGCGACGGCAGCGCGGGCGGCGGAGCTCCGGTGGCTCTGGGTGGCGTTGGGCGGGCCGGTGAGCTGCGGTGGGGTGATGTTGTGGTGGCTGGGGGCTCCGTTTGGGCAGTGGGCGGCTGTGGAGGGCTGCCCACGGGCGGGTGGTGCTCGGCGGCGGCGATGGCGCGGCGAGGTGTTCTGGTGGCGGGGCTCCGCGCGGGCGGTCGGGGCGGGGGTTTTATAGGGACAGGAGGGGGCGTGGAGGTGCCTGGGCGACGCGCGGGGCGGGGCACGGCAACGGCGTGCACTGGGCGCGGCGGGCGGCGGCAGAACGCCGGCGCGGCGTGCGGCGAGCGGGCGCGGTGATTGGGCGGCCGCGATTGTGGCGTGGGCGCGGTGAGATAGTGCCGGGCGCGGAGTGGGGAAGCAGCAGCGGCAGCGGCTCGAGCGGAGGGCGGGCGCGACGACTGGTGGGGCGCGGGGGCCGGGGCGGCACGGCGGAGCGCGGCCACTGGGCGAGCGGGGCGGCAGCCGGGGCGCGGCAGCACGCGCGGGCGGGGACTGGGCGGCGCGGCGTCGGGGCGGGGGAAAGCCGGCCGTGGCGGGGTGGTGCGGCGGCCACTGGCCTGGCGCTCCGCGCCGGTCAGGCGACGCCGGCCACCTGGCGCGCGGCGGGCGGGCGCGTGCGCGCGGCGCGGCAGAGCAGAGGGGGAGACGCCAGGGACCGAAATGCAAAAATTCGAAAAAGTTCAGGGGGCTGGGTGCAAACAGGGCGTTTTCTCCTCTTTCTGATTTGAATTTCAAAAACTTTTGAACACGAAAGTTGTTCAAAATAAAAAGTTCTACAACTTTGGTTTCAGGCAAAATTTCATTTGGCTTATGGTTTTAAAGTTATTTTAAAAGTTTCAATTGTGTCCAAATGTGCCCAAATTTAATTTGAATTCCAACTGAACCCGTTTTAAATTCTTTCCACCCTCTCATTAGTTGGTTTAACACATGGAGTTAGGCTTATGTCATTGATTTTGGATTTGTAATTACCAGGGTTGTCACATTCAAGTCGGCGACTTCGCCAATATTTCTTTTTCTTTCACGAGTTCGTACGGATTGGCAGGGCTGCATCGACACGATCTCCGGCCAATTGGTAGGTTCTGCTTATCGAATAACATCTAAGATTTAACTTCGGGCACAACGCCGTTGTTTCATTTAGATTTATTCACCAGTTATCGATATTTACTCGAATTATAAGTTTTGCCTATTGTTCTAGTTTTATCACCAGTTATCTAGCTTGAGATCGAACTATCGGCTTTATCATTATTTTTCCTTGTCTATCATTGTATAACCGATTAGATCTATTTCAAGTGTTGCATCAGTAGCAATTGTTTAAGTTACTCCAGTAGTTTCTTGGCAATCGTTACGTGATTATCGGCTGATCTATAGCCGGTCATCTTCATAGCAAATCGGCCGATTCACTGATACGCTTTTCGGGACAGATCGGAACGCCAGCCGATCGAGACCCCGGAATTTAATACGTTTCTTTCCTTGTCAATCAACAGGTCAGATTGACTGGCACGCCGCGCGAACCGCACCAGGGCAATCACCCGAACAGGAGTTAAGCAGATTCTCCCGGGTCGTGTGTCCGACGCTGAAGGTCATCGGCCGATTCCTGGCCGATTTCTAGCGCCAACAGCAACATTAGCCTGAATAAGCTACAACTATTTCTTAGACACATTGCCATGATCATGTACAAGTAAATATTTTTAATCAATGCCACTCCCCGGCGACGGCGCCAGAAATATTTGTTGGCATTTCTTAGCGTCACCACTAGAAATGGTTAAGCCCCCAGCAGTGGCACTAGGAAATGCCGAGTGGTATGTCTTAACGATTATAGAAAAGGATCCGCAAGCGCAAGGATATACCGCTGTAGCATTTCACCCGGTGAGTATTTGAGTATCGTTATTTATATTTTCCCAAAGGAGGGCATAAACAGGAGTAAGTCATGATAAAAGATATGAATAGGGGTAATGTGACACACACAGGCCAAACTCAGAGTAAAGAATAAACGAATAAACCTATGGGTTAGTGGGAGCAAAGGCATATAAGGTGGTCCTATTATCATCTATTCATACAAGCAAGGGTTACACACTAAACATGCTTAGAACTGCAGGTGCTGGGAAAATAGGGACAACAGGGAGAATGTCCCATCCAGGAGTACATCCAGGACTATACATCTTTCAGAACTCCTACCCCGAACCCGAATGTGGGGGACTTCACTAACCATGACGGAACGTCATGGCGGACCAACAGAGTCGCCACCTTCTGCAGCCTACCCCTGCAATACCATGGAGCATGGGCATATCCGAAGGATCCCGCATACCCGAGCACCACGCCCGTGTATGAGGTCACTACCTTAGTGATCCCGGGACTCCCACCCTTCGGATGGACAAGTAGAACACTAAGGCAAGCCCGAAGGCACGACGAACCGTTATCCTTACCCAGATCATCTAGCCTAAGCATATACAGAGTATAACTAATGAAGCAACAAGCTAAGGCATAACATATTACCAGGATAGCATAACAGGCACGAGCATGATAGACTATCAAGATAACATAACAACCAAAGCTCAGCTCTATAATATGAATAAGATACCGACAAGTCAAATACAAAGCCATACCAAGGACCGAGGATTGCTCTCCGATCCTGAGGACGACTGGATTCGCTAAGAGATTCTAGCCTAGCTCCACTACCCTAGGAATACAAGTCACAAGTGAGAGTAGAGAGGATGGCTCCAAGTGTGGGTTTATTGAAATGAGTGTGAGGGCCTCCTTTTATAGCTCTTGAGGTCGGTTCCCACCATCTCTATGTACGGAAACGTTGATAACCGACCTTGGGAGGATCAGATCTGCCTTCCTGCCAAAGTGCACCTGGACGGGCTTCAGGGAGGGTGCGGCCGACCCCCTGGGTGCGGCCAACCCCCTGGGTGCGGCTGACCCCCCTATGCCGCCTTTCGCCACCACCTTCGGCCGTGTCACTGGTAGGTGGGCCTAGATCTTATCCCTTGGGTGTTTGCCGCCTTTTGATGTCGATTTGATCTAGTAAGTTGGCCCTTCTTGTAAGTGTGTCGTAGCGGATAATCTTTTGTGCATGTCTTGCTGTGTGTTCTTCGTGTTTTCTTCTTATTTTGGACTTGTATCCCTGAAATGATAAATCTTCCAAAACAACTGTGGAGCTAGGTTAGTGATACAAATATGTGAGTAAAAGGAATGGTTTTCCTTTGCTTGTGAGTATCGTTGACGGTCGGATTTGACATTTAAGGTCCGTCAACATCAGCCATACGCAGTGGCTAATTGCTGGGACCAGTTGACCCTTTTGACCCGTTGACTGGTTAGCGTTGACTGGTCAATGCTGACGTTAGCAGGGCCCACTGCTGATGTCAGCTGGCCTGACCCGGGATGATGAAGGCATGCTGACGTCAGCATGACATCAGCATGCCATGTGTCACCTTGTGTGATTTTCCTTTTGCATTAATGTTGGTATTTCTTAACGATCATAGATAAATCTGCAAGTGCACGAAAGATACTGTTGTAGCACTTCACCCGAAGAGTATTCAGGGTATCATATTTTCTCAAGGAATGGAGGTGTAACAGTTTTCTAACTAATTGTACCCTTGGAAGAATTAGAATGGCCTGGGTAGTGTGGTTTATCTAAAGGGAACGACTCAAGGAAAGATAAACTTGGGTTGCTAAATGTTTACTTCGGGCACCGGTCTGATCTTAGTCTGCTAAGGACCTCCAGCTATTAGCTCTACTCCAAACCCAGGCGGGGACGACTACACTAACCACGAAGCAGCTTCGTAGCGGACGAACAGGGCTGTCACCACCTGCCGTCTACCTCACAATGCCAGCTGGGCTCACTGTAAACAAAGGTAATCTAGGGCCTAAACACCACGTTTACGCCGTCGACAACTACTCTAGAGTTGCGCAGGGTTATCCCGTCTTTATCACGTGCCCTCACTAGAGCATCCACTACTAGAACGGACGATGATCCCGCAAACGAACAACAACGATAAGGTAACTTACCCAAGATCTTACCAACAAATGAACTCGGATACTTACTCAACCGAATCGTATCCGTCGAGGTACAAGGACGAAGAGTAGCTGACAAGTTCGGCTCTTCTCCTCACTTCTTCCTCACACACTCCCTACTCTATGATACAAGTGGTGGGACCTCTACTCTTCTTCTCCAAATTGTGTTATCTTTGAGAGGGTGAGGGAGGCTCTTTATATGGCTCTTGAAGTCGGTTCCTGCCATCTCCTCGTATGGAAACACTTGCAACCGACCTTGGGAGGATCAGAACAAACTTCCCGCCAAAGTGCACCTAGCCGTGTTGTAGTCCAGGTTCGGCCGCACACCCCCCCTGTGCCGCCTTTGAGCACTGCCTTCTTTTGAGGCACTGACAGGTGGGTCTACTTGTCATCCCTCGGGTGTTTGCCACCTTCTTACGTCGGTTGGGCTGTCATGTGGGCCTCCCTTGTAAGTGTGATGAATGAAGTGTTCTTTTATGTATTTCTTTGTGTATATTTTATACCTTTCTTTTGGGTTTCTGTGTATGTGTGCCTGCGTATCACAATTCACCAAAACTCGTGGAATATGTTAGAATAAAGTCCTATATCTAAGTTTGGTGATTAATTCGATAAGAATATTTGCAGGAGTTGATGGTCGATTCAGGACTTAAGCATCATCAACAACACCCCCACGCTTAGCCCTTTACTCGTCCTCGAGTATAGGTTTTAGGACTAAGGTGGTTGCATCTTCTTGAAGAAACCTGCATACAAGTTATTCCAAACTTCTTCTAGTCCTTGTGAACTTTTGAAAGTGGCTACCATGCATTTCTTCGATAATTGAAGAATGGGACAATGAAGACTTCAGGTTCTAGCTCTTCATGCTTGGCAACTTGGGTTTTTGTTTTTGAAATAAGCGAATAGCCTTGCTCCTCAAATTCTTCTCTCGAATCACTTTTTCTGGTGTTTGGAATCCTTGCCAAGGCAAGGATGATGCCTTCTTTGCTCCTATCATCTAATCAGGCTTATGTGGAGCGTTGGGTAGGAGAAAGGTTGCTTTGCTTATTTTGCTAAGCCAAAATCAAGATCCAAGAAGAAACAAATCATGCAAACTGATCAAAATGTGCACGTGTGTGGTAATTTCCGGTGGATGATTTAAGAACTTCTTGTATGAACCAACTCTCTCCCTTTTCTTTTTCTTTTGTAAAACATGGGCTATCATTATTATTATATATATATATATTTTTGACATGTCTGGTGAGCATGTGGCATACCTTCTTTGGGTATGCATCTTCTCTCTCTCTCTCTGTGTCTTTCTCTCTTTTTATATAGCCCATATCTTTTTTGGTGACCAAAATTTTATTGGAGAGAGCGGCCATAGAACAAAAGCGAGTCTTTTGTTTTGTGGATGGACGGCACGTTTGGCGCAACTTCTATTGTAGAAGTCGGTGAATGGAAGTGGAGTTTATGTGATTTTGATCAAGTGAGCATCAAAAGCTTCTAAACATGGGTCAAAGAGTTTTGAAAAAGCTCAAAGCAAAAAAAACAACATAAAAGAGAGGCTCGAATTTTGGCTTTGGTAGGAATTTCTGAATTTGAGGAGGCAGGCTAAAGCATTTTTGTGTTTGAAAAGGAATTCAAAGTGCTTTACAAAGAAGAGCAAAGATCCATTCATCTCATTATATCTAATTAATCAAACATTTAGAAAGCATGGGGTCCCTATGAAAGAATTTTGTTCACATGAACCAAAAGATAAGTGAGGAATAAAGAGTATGCAAAAAAATTCATGAGAGCATGAGGCATGTAGGCATAGAGATGCAATTTTATTTGAAATAGAGCTAAGTGTGAGATTGAGATGCAAACCAGTCCGTGGGAAAGAGTTAGGGCCAGATGGACCTGACTCCCCGTTGGGTCCTCTGGTCCCACACTTCGGTGAGCAGCGTGTCTTGGGTCTGTGTTGCATTTTGGGAGCGTGCTTCCCCCACACTTGTCTTTGTACCCGTGATCTTTCTCACAAAACACATGGAAATGGACAAAACTCTGCCGGTTTGAAACCGGGGAGTTGATTTTTCATAAAATAGGGCACATCAAACTTTGTGAAGGGAAATGACTAAAGTGCCCTAGGGAAATGTCGGGAAAGCGAAGGGTATACCTTTAAGCTCCGTTCTTCCCGATGGTCTTTGCCAAGGTGTTCACCTTCGAGCACAGACCGCGGCGGAGCGTATCGTAATCATCCCTAACGGACTTGAGCTCCAAAGTGAGTTCCGCCACCTCATCGCTCAGTTTCTTGTGATCCTTGCGCATTTCTATGATGTTGCGCAAGAGATGAGCTACCTTAGGTCCTTTGAGGACCTTGTCATCCTCACTATCATAGTGCCCGCCTGGGCGAGTGATCGGAGGCGGCGAGATGGGCCTCCTCACCTTTCTAGCCCGGGGACAGGAGTCGACGGACCCATCCCTCTTTCTCTTGGGAGACAGGCCGGCCATGATCGCCTTGCCGTACCCACCGTCTGGGGTACGTATTCCTACAACATGAAAACATTCGTGTGCTGGGGGACTGTCGGGCATGTACGTGCCCGTAGTGGTGTAGTTGTGAATAGATACGTTGCCGGTTTTTGTCATTACAGAATAAACATGTTGTTGACTGCTGGCATTTCTTAGTGTCACCACTAGGAACGAGGGTGTTAGTCCCATCCCTAGCAGCGGCACTAGGAAATGTTGTGTGGTATGTCTTAACGATTACAGAATGAATCCGCAAGCACACGGATATACCGTTGTAGCATTTCACCCAGAGAGTATTCAGGTATCGTTATTTATATTTTCCCAAAGGAGGGCATGATGTAAAAGAGTTTACTTGGTACACAATCGAGATTGCATGAAAAAGATATGAATGAGGGTAATGTGACACACACGCTCAAGCCAACTCTGGATAAAGAATAAATAAATAAACCTAAGGTTAGTGGGAGCATAGGCATACAACAAAGTCATAATAGTATCTATTCAAGAAAGCAAGAGTCATGCAACATACACATGGTTAGGACTACAGGTGCCGGGAAATTAGGGATACTAGGGAGAATGTCCCGTCCCGAAGTACATCTGGGCACATCTTTCAGAACTCCTACACTGTACCCAAACGTCGGGGAGTACGCTAACCACGAAGCAGCTTCGTAGCAGATCGACAGGGCTGTCACCACCTGCCGTCTACCCTAGTAACACCGTGGAGCATGGTCATATTCAAAGGATCCCGCATACCCAAGCACCACGCTCGTGTATGGGGTCACTACCCCAGCGCCCCTAGGTCTCCGACCCTTCGGATGGGCAAGTAAAATGCTAAGGCAAGCCCTAAGGCACGATGAACCGATATCCTTATCCAGATCATCTGGCCTAATCATATGTAAAGCATAACTAATGAAGTACCAAGCCATGATATGATTCACTATCGAAACAACATAACAATGCAAAGCATGATAAGCTACTAAGATAGCAGAACAACCAAGGCTCAGCTCTACATTAAGAATAGAGTACCGACTATTCGAATACAAAGCCATTACCAAGGCCGAGGACTGCTCTCCGGCCCTAAGGATGACTTGCTTCGCTAAGAGATGAGGCACTAGCCTAGCTCCACTACCCTAAGGAGTACAAGTCTTGTGAGAGGGAGAGAGGGGCTTCAAGTGTTGTGTGTGTGTTGAATGAGGGGGTGAGGAGCCCCTTTTATAGCCAAGGGTCGGTTCCCGCCATATCTTTATATGGAAACATTAGGCAGGCGAATCAGCAGACTTGGCAGCGACTCAGTCCAGGTTCGGCCGATCCTGGGGTTCGGCCGACCCCCAGGTGAGCCTCCCCTAGCTCTGCCTTCTCTGGTACACTAAGCAGTGGGCCCTTGTGAGGTTTCCATATGTTTGCTTGGTCGGCACGCCTGTTTGCTCTGACATGTGGCTTCCTTTTGTAAGTGGGTTGCAGCAGATGATCTTATGTGTTTGTTTTGATGTGTATTCCTCGTGTTTTCTTCTTATTTCAGACTTGTGTCCCTGAAATGGTTAAAGTGACAAAACAACTATGGAACTAGGTCAGTGATAAAATTATGTGAGTAAAAGGTATAATCTTCCTTTGGTTGTGAGTATAGTTGACGGTCTGATTTTGCACTTAACGACCTTCAACATTGACCCTTTTCTAAAGGGAACGGCGGTAGCGGATCGGCGAAGAGTTTCTTGCCGACTCCCTTGAGACGAAGCGCTCCCGTAGTCGGCCTCTGCGTGTTGTTGCCGCGACCGCCCCTGCCCAACTTGGCTCCAGATGACTTGACGAAGCTCTGTGTAGAAGGGGGGCTTGAGGGGTTGCCCTCAGGGTGCGGCTGACCCCTGCTGGTGCCCCTTGGCCCCTCCTTCGGTCCAGGAGCAGGCAGCAGTGCAAGAGCGCGTGGTGACGACATGCTCAGCCTCTTGCTCGATGTCGTCGGTCACCATAATTTGGTTTTTCAGCGTCGGCTCTCCTTCGAGCGCAAAGGTGGAAGTGGAGCCAACAAAAGGGACAATGGAGTTGTTGGCCATGGTGGATTGCAGGGATTTGCAGAGAGGGGAGATGTGGAGGTTCAAGATTGGAGATGAGAAACAAGAGAGCAAGAGAGAGCCTTTTTAAGGAGAAAAGAGCATCAAACCCAAGCAAAACCTTCTATTCTTTGGTGAAGCACGAAAGGAAAGCAAAAGTGGCTGTTGAGAGAGTCTGTGTGCAAAATTTCACGGTCGTTGGAGACCAGGTGGGGTCGGCCGCACCCCTCCTAGCTCATCTGGGCCCCAACTTTCTCTTGTGGGCCAATGTGATGGCTTGGTTTTGAGAGGTATCGGGTTTGGGCTTTACATGGTTGTGCATGTGGTGATAAGTGTTGAAATCCACTAGGTTTATCATATCAAAATTTGAATTTGAATCAACGGGTTCATGAAAAACTTTTAAGCTATGTCCATTTAACTTGAAGATATTTCCATCGTCGTCTTGAAGTGTGATTGCTCCATGCGATGATGTGTTGATGATGGTGTATGGCCCATTCCATTTGCTTCGTAGTTTCCCATATCCGAAGAGTTTAACCCTGGAATTAAAAATTAGTACCTTATCCCCCACTGCAAAGCTCTTTGGCTTGATCATCTTGTCGTGCCATCTTTTGGTTCTGTCCTTGTCAATCTTGGCACTGTGGTAAGCCTTCTCTATCCATTCCTCTAGCTCTGCGATCTAGATTTTTCTATTTCTTCCGGCCATCTTAACATCCATGTTCCACTGCCGGATGGCCCAATAGGCTCGTTGCTCAAGATCGACTGGCAAGTGACATGTTTTGCCATAGATGAGTTGTGTTGACGCCAGATTTTGACACGTCTTGAATCGGCGTCAGGTGAAGAAGATTGGCCGATGCGGCAGATCTGGGAACTACAGTAAGGAATCGGTCGATCGGGGTAACAGTTGAAAATCGGCCGATTGGTGGCGCCGCCTATGCCAACAGGATAGGATTATTCCAGAAGATCCTAGTCAAAAGATGGTCAACGCGGCGTGCTAAGTCGGCCGGAAAGTAATTGAAGAGGTCCCGATTGGATTAGGAAACGGCGGCGGAAGATTCTGCGGGAGTCCGTTTTCTTTTTGAAGTTATTATAGATATAGTAGTTTTCCTGTTTTAAATAAGGTTGTAACAAGTCGTAATCGACCAGGACTCTTAGTTTCAGGGTATAAATAGGAGTCGCTAGGGCTTTGCGAAAAAAAACATCAATCAACAAACACAACTTCTACTTTTTACCAGTACTTTACCTTTCAAGTCAGCGACTTCGCCAATATTTTCTTCTTTCACGAGTTCGTACGGATTGGCAGGGCTGCATCAACCTGATCTCCGGCCAATTGGTAGGTTCCGCTTATCGAGTAATATCCGAGCTTTAACTACGGGCGCATCGTTGTGGTTTCGTTTGGATTTATTCACAAGTTATCGATATTTACTAGAATTGCAAGTTTTACCTGTTATTCTAGTATTATCACCAGTTATCCAGCTTGAGATCAGGGTAATCGGCTTCGTCATCATTCTCCTTCGACCCATCGCCATACAGCCGATTAGATCTGTTTCAAGTGTTGCTTCTATAGTAATTGTTTAGATTGCTCCAGCAGTTCTCTTTACAATTACCATACGATCATCGGCTGACTCATAGCCGATCATCTCTACAGCAAATCGGCCGATTTACCGCTGACGCGCTCCTCAGGACAGATCGGAACTCCAGCCGATCGACGCGCCTAGAATTTAATACTCTATTTCCTTGTCAATCAACAGGTCAGATTGACTGGCACGCCGCGCGAACCGCACCAGGGCGATAACCCGAACAGGAGCTAAGCAGATTCTCCCGGGTCATGTGTCCAATGCTGAAGACCCATCGGCCGATTCCTACCCGGCCGATTTTAGCGCCAACACACTTTTGGCACGCCCGGTGGGACCATCCAAGACCTGATATGTCGAACAACGCAGAAATCTCTGACAGCAACATCATTGGGGTCACAGAAGCTGATCTCAAGGACGACCAGAGGGAGGAATTGGCCAAACATCTAGAAGATTACAAGAAGGTACACCTCCAGTCGTTCAGTCGTACCAGAAGCGGGGAAGCAGTTAGGAAGGCCCCTATTCCAGCACCTCGCCACATCACCATTGCTGAAGACTCGGGCAAGATGTCAGAGATGATTCAGCAGTCCGTATATCAAGCGTTCATTGACCAATCCTCGGTGATGAGCAACACGGTGTACAACACCGTCGTCAACTCTCTGGCCAGCGGAGCCGTTCAAGGTTATCAGGGACCGGCATATGCCCCTCCAACTACCCTGCCGGCCAGAAGCTTACCCTACACATCCCAACCGGCTTCTCAGCCGATGTTGACGCAGCGCGAGGGGTACAGCTCTCCACCACTTCCGGCGTCTCCAAGATATAGCGGTGCACCATGTCTCCCGTCGCGAGCGCCGCTTCAACCCGTCCAGATGGCTTCGGTGCAAACACTGCCTACAAGCTCAGTGCCTTGGGGGGCATCAGCCACGACGTATTTCCCCGAGCCAGCGGACGGGCATCGCACTTACCCGTTCCAGGTGCCGTACCAATCGGCAGCCCGGCCAACGGTCTCCCAGTACCAGCCGATTTTACCAGAAATCGGCAGGGGGGCATCAGCCATGACGCATTTTCCCGAGCCAGCGAACGGGCATGGCAGTTATCCGTTTTAGGTGCCGTACCAATCGGCCGTCCGGCCGACGGTCTCTCAGGTGCCGTACCAATCGGCCGCCCAGCCGACGGTTTCCCAGTACCAGCCGATTTTACCAGAAGTCGGCAGGGGGTCAAGCACTGTGGAGGCATTCAGAAGCGCGGCGCCAGCAGCAACGTACGAAGGGGGTACGGACGCGTTTCGCCAGCAGTTATCGGTCGTTCAGCAAACTTCGCCGATTCATCACCTGGCTGAACCAGCCCTTCAACACGTGCCCGCACCGCGAACAACTGTTCATCAGCAGCAGGTGGATTGGACGGCAAGGATAGCAGAAGTAATTCAAGATCAGTTTGGGCTGAAGCCGAAAGTTCAAACTTATACTTACAAGACGCCGTATCCATCGGCCTATGACTCGTTGCCGTTCCCACACCGCTACAAGGTTCCTGATTTCACCAAGTTCTCAGGGACGGATGACACATCCACTGTGGAACACATCAACAGATTCATCATCCAGTGCGGTGAAGCTGCCACACAAGACGCTCTGAGGGTACGGTTATTTTCATCATCTCTATCCGGATCGGCCTTCCAGTGGTTCACCACTTTACCGCCAAATTCTATCGTCACGTGGGCCGATCTGGAGAGACAATTCCACAAGTACTTCTATGCAGGGGTACACGAGATGAAGATTTCGGACTTAACCAGCCTCAGGAAGAGAAGCGATGAGCCGGTGACAGGGTATATACAGAGATTCAGAGAGATCAAAAACAAGTGCTACAGCCTGGCCCTGACCGATGCACAGTTGGCCGATATCGCTTTCCAGGGCCTCTTACCGCAGATCAGAGAAAGTTATGCCGCCCAAGAGTTTGAAAGCCTGAGTCAAATCGTCCAACGATTGTCAGGGCAAGAGATCCGACCGCTTGAGCAGCGGAGGAGCTTTCAGAAGAAGGTGGCGTACTTGGAGGGATCTGAATCAGACGCGGAGGAAGAAATCGGCCTGGCGGAATGGGTAAAAGGGAAAAAACCAATATCCTGCCCCTTTGGCAAGAAGGAGCCAGAGACATTCGGCTTTGACACATCAAAAGCCGATAAAATTTTTGATCTACTGCTTCAGGAGGGACAGATCAACCTGTCGCAACATCACACCATCCCTACGGCCGATCAGCTGAAGAAGATGAAATACTGCAAGTGGCACAACGCTACTTCTCACGACACCAATGGATGTAAAGTCTTCCGCCAGCAGATACAATCGGCCATTGAACAAGGGCGGCTCAAGTTTGAGACTCCAACCAAACCGGCAATGCCGATGAAGATAGATCAGCATCCCTTCCCGGCCAACACGGTCAACGCTGGAGAAGAATCAAGTCAAACCAAGGTGCTGACGTCAGAATCGGCGAGAAGAGGTGGCGCTGTCGATCCCAAGAGGCAGATCACGATGGAAGAAACCAGAAGGAACAGGTGAGGACCAGAACGACCACACAGGCCTGTCACCTCCCGATTTCTACTCAGTAAATATCGGCGGCAGCAAGAACAAGCACAACACCAAGAAGAGATGACACGCCGGCGTGAAGATCACTGGTAGTGTCCCTTCTTCATCCACTGCTGGGAAAACGATATCAGACTGCCCTCTGCCGATAACTGTCCGGAGTGCAACGGATCAAACCGCAACGATCGCCCGAAGCCACACTCTAGGGACAGAGGATCAGAGCCGATCAACAGAAATCGGCGCGAAGAACGGCGCGTTTCAGTGCATGATCGGCTGGGGGGCAGAGTTGACCAGTGCAACAGGCCAGAGGGCAAGATCGGCCAACAAGATGGACTGGGGGGCAGGATCAGCGCACACTATCGGCTGGAAGAGGTGGCCGATGATAGGGTATCAGACGAAGATCCCCTAGGGAAGGAACCAAAGTGGGAACACGCCAGATCATCGGCCAAACCAGCGAACCCCAGGTGGTGTCCCGATGGCCTATCCAGATCCCAAAAGCGGAGAATCCAACGCCTACGCCAGTTAGAACATCAAGAAGGAGAACAAAGACATGTGCCAGAAAGAAGGAATGTGAAATCTCGAATTTGGCGCCCAAAGAAAAATGATCAGGAAGCAAACAGCCAAGAATCGGCGGCCGAAATCGATATGGTTTTCATACTGCCGATGGAGTTCATGGCGCCAAGCGATCGGGACAAAGTGACAAATACAGAGGAAGAGCAAATGGCACAACTGGTATTAGAGCCGATGACGGCTATGTTTGAGAAGCCAGAAGAAGAAAAACGACAGCACCTCAAAGCGCTGTTTCTCAAGGGCTATGTCAACGGAAGACCCGTCACCAGACTACAAGTAGATGGAGGCGCGGCAGTCAACATCATGCCGTATGCCATGTTCCGCAAGCTGGGCAAGGGCGATGACGACCTCACCAAGACGGACATGACGCTGAAGGATTTCGAAGGCAACGTGTCGCCTGCCCGCGGGGCATTCTGCGTCGACCTCACCATCGGCAGTAAGACCCTCCCCACTACTTTCTTCGTCATTAATGGCAAAGGGTCCTATAATATGCTGCTCGGTCGCGACTGGATACATGCAAACTGCTGTGTCCCATCTACTATGCATCAATGCCTTGTGCAATGGATCGGCGACAGTACCGAGATAGTCGCAGCCGATTCTGTCTACAGCGTTGCAGCGGCCGATACGCAACAGTGGAGCTGCGAGCACGTCAAGTATATATCTGGCAGGACTTGGGACACTGACTTCCTGAGAGTCTCCGATTTCGGTCTACAGCCGATCCAAGCAGTCGGCTCTGAAGATTCAGAATAAATGGATCAGCTCATCCGAGAAGATGGGAAGCTGGGGCACGGATTCACGTCGGCCGATCTGTTAGAAATGGTAGATTTGGGAGATGGCAGCAAACCGAGGCCGACGTACATTAGTGCCAATTTGGATTCTGAGTACAAATGTAAATTGATAAGTTTATTGAAAGAGTTCAGGGATTGCTTTGCTTGGGAATACCACGAGATGCCAGGGCTAGACCGGTCTATTGTTGAACACCGGTTACCTATAAAATCAGGATATCGGCCGTATCAGCAGCCCGCACGACGGTGTAACCCCAAAATTCTACCTGACATAAAGGCCGAGATTACAAAGTTGATTGAGGCAGGATTTATTCGGCAGTGCCGCTACGCCGAATGGATTTCTAACATTGTGCCTGTATACAAGAAGAATGGAAAGTTGCGTGTGTGCATCGATTTCAGGAACTTAAATCAGGCGACGCCAATGGATGGTTATCCGATGCCAACGGCCGATATCTTGGTGGATGCTGCCGCAGGCCACAAAGTCATAAGTTTCATGAATGGGAATGCCGGGTACAATCAGATATTAATGGCCGAAGAAGATATTTCGAAAACGGCTTTTAGGTGCCCAGGCCATCTTGGTTTATTTGAATGGGTAGTTATGACTTTTGGTTTGAAAAACGCCGGTGCTACATATCAACGGGCCATGAACTACATCTTCCACAAACTCATCGGTTCATCAGTGGAAATTTATATAGATGACGTCGTGGTCAAGTCAAAAGGTCACCAGAATCATCTGGCCGATTTACAGGAAGTGCTGAAGTGCACAAGGAAGCATGGGCTGAAGATGAACCCAAACAAGTGTGCGTTTGGTGTATCGGCCGGACAATTCTTGGGATTTATGGTCCATGAGCGTGGGATAGAAGTCAGCTGCAAGACTATAGACGCCATTAATAAAGTAGTGGCCCCACAGAATAAAACTGAACTGCAGTCCCTCATCGGCAAGGTCAATTTCATCAGAAGATTCATATCCAATCTATCAGGACGTATTCAGGCTTTTACTCCTCTGTTGAAATTAAAGCCCGACCAAGAGTTCACATGGGGAGAAGAGCAACGCAAGGCATTGGAGAGTATCAAGCAGTATCTGGTCTCACCTCCGGTGTTAATCGGCCGATGTGCTCCCGGAAATGCATACATTCTGGAGACGATAGAAGGGGAGGAATTCCCAAGAGCTCTGAATGGCCGATATTTGAAAAGGTACTATCCAAGCATTTGGGTAGATGCATAACTTACAGCAAGATATATCAAGGTAACGTGGCTGATTTCTCTTCGGTTTTCTGGTTATACATCTGGTGAAGGAAACATTGGGATTCATTATCGGATGGAAATCACATATTACATGGCCGACATGGTGTAAGTCGCCCTTAGAATAAAAACACTACTGGTTACGCCTGCGTTGGATTTCTCTTTCGACGCGACCTAATCTTATCATGAGGGAGAGCCTTTCATCTTTCAAGTCCTTTGCAGTGGCTCCAGCTTCAGCTTGATCGCAGAGTTCTTTCAGCAGGCGGGCCTTCTCCTCTTCCAAATCTTTCATGGTGGCTTCAGTCTTAGCTTCCGCAAGTCGGTGTGAAGATGAAGAACTCTTGTCAGAAGATGGCATTTGTTCAAAGCAGACGAGATCCATATGATCCAAGATTGATCGAACATTGGCAGGAACATGATCTTTGAGTTCTTTAGAATGAGCTTTTATCAGATCTATGTCAGCTTGCGACAATGGCTTGCCTGAATGCATGATTTCGATCGCTCTTTCCAAACCAGGGCTGAGACGGTTCGGCTGAAAAAAGGAATAGACAAATATGTTGGAACAAATTGAGATATCTCAGGAAGGGATGGAGAGAAAATTGATACCTGGTTAACGGAAGAGGAGGACCGAGAAGACATTTTAATGCTTGACCAAAAATGGCGAGGGGCGGGTTTTCAGAAGCAAAAGAAGACGAGCAAGATGAGCATTTTTGGAAATAATACGAAGAATCGTATTTATAGAAAGAAAGAGACAAAGGGTTGGCGAGACGTATGCCGTCGGAGTAAAGGCGTCAGTAAATGTGAAGCTGCCAGGGGAGATAGTCAAAGTCTGAGTCTATACGCCAACATGGTGTTCGTCCTGTTGCCAGATTCCATGTCATAGAGCTGATTCTAGAGAAAGGATCAGATGCAGAGGAAAAAGTAACGCAACTGATTCCGAGGTTTACTCCGGTCACAATGGGGGAGCTCAGAGAGAAGGGTTAAAGAAAGAGTTTCGAAGAAAAAGTCATATTTTGCTCCGAAACTGGGGGGCATGTGTTGACGCTAGATTTTGACACGTCTTGAATCGGCGTCAGGTGAAGAAGATTGGCCGATGCGGCAGAACTGGGAACTACAGTAAGGAATCGGCCGATCGGGGTAACAGTTGAAAATCGGCCGATTGGTGGCGCCGCCTATGCCAACAGGATAGGATTATTCCAGAAGATCCTAGTCAAAAGATGGTCAACGCGGCGTGCTAAGTCGGCCGGAAAGTAATTGAAGAGGTCCCGATTGGATTAGGAAACGGCGGCGGAAGATTCTACGGGAGTCCGTTTCCTTTTTGAAGTTATTATAGATATAGTAGTTTTCCTGTTTTAAATAAGTTTGTAACAAGTCGTAATCGACCAGGAGTCTTAGTTTCAGGGTATAAATAGGAGTCGCTAGGGCTTTGCGAAAAAAAACATCAATCAACAAACACAACTTCTACTTTTTACCAGTACTTTACTTTTCAAGTCGGCGACTTCGCCAATATTTTCTTCTTTCACGGGTTCGTACGGATTGGCACGACTGCATCAACCTGATCTCCGGCCAATTGGTAGGTTCCGCTTATCGAGTAATATCCGAGCTTTAACTACGGGCGCATCGCTGTGGTTTCGTTTGGATTTATTCACAAGTTATCGATATTTACTAGAATTGCAAGTTTTACCTGTTATTCTAGTATTATCACCAGTTATCCAGCTTGAGATCAGGGTAATCGGCTTCGTCATCATTCTCCTTCGACCCATCGCCATACAGCCGATTAGATCTGTTTCAAGTGTTGCTTCTATAGTAATTGTTTAGATTGCTCCAGCAGTTCTCTTTACAATTACCATACGATCATCGGCTGACTCATAGCCGATCATCTCTACAGCAAATCGGCCGATTTACCGCCGATGCGCTCCTCAGGACAGATCGGAACTCTAGCCGATCGACGCGCCTGGAATTTAATACTCTATTTTCTTGTCAATCAACAGGTCAGATTGACTGGCACGCCGCGCGAACCGCACCAGGGCGATAACCCGAACAGGAGCTAAGCAGATTCTCCCGGATCGTGTGTCCGACGCTGAAGACCCATCGGCCGATTCCTACCCGGCCGATTTTAGCGCCAACAAGTTGATATGGTGATTTGCCGATGGGGGTTTTACACGCTGTCCTGTATGCCCAAAGTGCATCAGGCAACTTGTTCTTCCATCCTTTTCTCATCTCGTTGACCGTCTTTGCAGAATGCTTTTGATTTGTTTATTTGAGGCTTCTGCTTGACCACTAGTTTGCGGGCGGTACGGCGTGGCAATGTTGTGCTTGGCGCCAAGTTCCTTGAGGAAGCTTTGGAAGGTCTTATCAATGAAATGAGACCCCCCGTCACTTATAACCATTCTTGGTGTTCCGAAGCGAGGGAAAATGATTTCATGGAACATCTTGTGGGCGTGCTTGGCGTCTGCAGCTCTGCACGGGAGTGCCTCCACCCATTTGGAGACGTAGTCCACAGCAACCAGGATGCATTCGCAGTCATGGGACTTCTGGAAGGTCCCATGTAGTCGATGCCCCAAACGTCGAACAATTCAACTTTCAGGTTGTATGTGAGGGGCATCCCATTGCAAGCTGTGATACCACCCTACAACTAGCATCTTCGACACCTTCGAATGAATTCTATAGTGTCTTCATACATTGTTGGCCAAAAGAACCCACTTTGCAAAGTCTTTGCTTGGGTGCGGAATGCTCCAAAGTGGCCCCATATGCTGCAGTGTGGCATTTTTCTATGATTTGGAATCCTTCTACTGCTAGTACACATCTTCTTAGCAAACCATCTGTGCATACCCTGTACAGGTACGGGTCGTCCCAAAGGTGATGTCTGCTCTTGTAGGCGAGCTTCTTCTTATTCTCCCCCGGAGATACGTACCCTGAAACCATGAAATTCACAATATTTGCATACCATGGGGTTGAGTCCGTCACTTTGAGTAGCATGTCATCACGTAGGAAGTCATCAATCGGTAGATTCTGCGTGTTAGTGATTTGAATACGTGATAAATGATCAGCAACAGTATTTTCTACTCCTTTCTTATCTTTTATTTCAAGGTCAAATTCTTGGAGTAGAAGAATCCATCTTATTAGCCGAGGTTTGGCGTCTTCCTTGGTGAGCAAATATTTTAAAGCTGCATGGTCAGTATAAACAATAACCTTTGCTCCAACCAAGTAAGATCTGAATTTATCAATACCAAAAACAACGGCGAGGAGATCTTTTTCAGTGGTCGCATAGTTTAATTGAGCTCCTGTCAAAGTTTTGCTAGCATAGGCAATTGCATGATGCTTCTTATCTTTGGTTTGGCCAAGGACCGCTCCAACAGCAAAATCGCTAGCATCACACATGATTTCAAAAGGCAAACTCCAATCAGGTGGTTGAATGATTGGAGCTGAGATGAGCGCATTTTTCAAAATATGAAAAAATTTCAAGCACTCCTTAGAAAAATCAAAAGGCACATCCTTAGCTAAGAGATTCGTAAGGGGTCCAGCGATCTGCGAAAAGTCCTTAATGAAACATCGATAGAACCCCGCATGACCTAGAAAGCTACAGACACCTTTAATGTTAATGGGAGGTGGAAGCTGCTCTATGACCTCAATCTTAGCCTTGTCCACCTCGATCCTTCTTTCGGACACTAGGTGCCCTAGAACGATGCCTTCACGGACCATGAAATGGCACTTTTTCCAGTTTAAAACTAGGTCCTTTTCTTGGCATCTCTGCAAAACCTTGTCTAAATTATCTCGACAATGATCAAAGGTTTTCCCATAGACGGAGAAATCGTCCATGAAAACTTCCATGATTTTCTCAATCATGTCTGAGAAGATAGACATCATGCACCGTTGGAAGGATGCAGGATCATTACATAACCTGAACGACATTCTACGGTAGGCATAGGTTCCGTAGGGGCATGTAAACGTGGTTTTGCTCTGGTCATCAGGGTGGATGGGAATCTAATGATAACCTGAATACCCATTAAGGAAACAGAAGAAAGAGTGCATCGCTAACCGCTCTAACATTTCATCAATGAACGGCGGCGGGAAGTGATCTTTCTTTGTTGCCGAGTTGAGTTTCTGGTAATCAATGCACATTCTCCACCCCGTGACGGTTCGTTGGGGGATGAGCTCATTTTTATTATTCTCAACAACCGTCATTCCTCCCTTCTTTGGCACAACCTGAACGGGGCTGACCCACTCGCTATGGGGAACAGGATAGATGATCCTGGCGTGTAAGAGCTTAAGGACCTCTTTCTTAACAACCTCTCTCATCGTGTTGTTTAACCTACGCTAAGGCTCCCTAGATGGTGTACTAGCTAGGTCTATAGGGATGCGATGAGTAAAGATGGTAGGACTGATTCCTTTGAGATCCTGGAGCGAATACCCAAAAATAGGCCTATGTTTTTCTAGAACGGCTATGAGCTTGGCTGTCTCCTCGTCAGAAAGTTTATCACTAATGATGACGGGAGTTTCTATGTCTCCGTTCAGGAAAACGTAGTGAAGGCCAAATGAAAGGGGTTTTAACTCGATGGGTGGATGTGTTGGCTATTCACCTGTGGGTAGCTGAAGAGTTTGTCCCGAGTCATCTTCCTCATGAATAAAGGATTCAACTACTTTTTCTAGGGATGGTTCGTAATCTTCAGGAAAGATGGCTAGCACATCCTCTGTGGTTTCTTCTTGGGGAATATGTTAGACCTGGGACAACGGGACTGCACGCGTGGCGTAGAACATTCTAAAGTAAGGGGTAGGGCATGTTCCATACCTTATCCGTATGTAAAATACTTGTAAGCTAGTACAACTAGTCGGTATAGAAGGAAACTACCTGAGAGTACTTGGTTAGGACTCCTAAGCTCGTACCAGACTAGGATTTCCATGTAACCCTGGCCCCCCGGGATATATAAGGGCAGGCAGGGACCCCTCCAAAGCATATCTCATAACCTCCAAGGCAATACAAACCATACAGGACGTAGGGTATTACGCATACTGCGGCCCGAACCTGTCTAAACCCTTGTGTTCCTTGCACCATCGAGTTCCTAATCTCAGCGAAACCCTACCTACAACCTACCACCTCGGGGGTATCCCTCGGTGGGCTTGCCGGTAAAACACCGATAGCTAGCGCGCTAGGTTGGGGTGTTCATCGAAGATCCCCTGGAGAATTCGATGGCGACGTTCATCTTCACCAGCGCCGTGCTCCCTGTGGGCACAACCTTCATCTTCGGCTCCTGGGTCTGTGTCTCTGACAGTACACGAGAATTCCGTCGGCAACTTGTCAACGACAAGCCGGAGGCACGTGCAGCAACTTCCAGCAGCGCCCTCGACGAGTTTGTTGACAATCTCGATGAGATGTTGCTCCCTGACCTCACCAGGGAGATCGAGAAGCTATCCGTTTTCGACGCGACTGTGACTCGTGCTGCACCAGGCTTTCCCGGATCGGACTCGACTCCATCTAGGGGAAAGAGTGACCAATTCCCATTTGGTTTGCGCAACGTGGCCACTATTTACCAGGAGGCCACCCAGTCCGAATTCTACTCCGCATTGGAGAAGAATCTAGATGAATTGCTCGAGCTCGGGGAGAAGGACGCCACCGCATGACAGGAGGCCCCTATCTTCGACGCCTATGACTTGGACTCCGATCCTGAGGCCGAACCCTACTCGGGTGGCCAGGGATTGGTTATAACCTCCACCCCGGAGGGTTGCTTCGTGTACTGCAAGGGCATGAAACCCTCCGAACTACTCGGAGATGATGAAAGACTAGTCGCTCACCTTGATTCTCTGCCTTTTCAAGAGGGCAAACCACTCGGTGAGTGCACCCCCGGCAAAACTGTACTCGTGGACTATAGCTTCGACAACCCATCCATCCACCGCCACGTCTTCATGGTGGAATCCGACGAGTACAACGATAGGCATCACAACGGAAGGCCTGAGCAGATCTCGGAGGACGAACACACGGCGGACACCGCCAATGAGACTGTGGAGGAACGCGCCGCCTGCCGGCTGCGCAACAGGAAGCGTGCCAAGCGCAGAAGGGATGCCAACGAACAACGCACCCGCGCCCAACGCAATCTTGAGGTAGAGTTCATGGCGGCTCAAGATGCGGGTTTCAACACTCCTGTCGCTAACATCACTACTATAACCGCGATGCTAGCAGGCAACCCCGACCCGCAAATCAAGACCGCCCTGTGCTTGGCCTAGAAAGCACTCATCCAGATCAACTAGCAAAACCCGATGCCCTCAATCTCACAAAGGCGCGAGGGCTAGGGTGAAAGCCAAGCCACACCTGGTGGCCACCCCAGGCGCCCAGCTGCTCCATCCAACAACCACCAACAGGGGAGTCGCCCTGCTGGTCTGCAGGGGACCCACCCCGCTGCCCCGCAGAGGAGCCGCCCTGCTGCCCTGTACGGGAGCCACCCTATTGCCCCCCAAGGAAGATGCCATGCTCCCCAAGAATCCATTGGCAACTACCATCGCTCAGAGCTCGAGAAGCTGCCAACGGGTGACCGCCATGACAAGATCAAGGCCGGGATTGACGCCCGCTCCATCATCGACAACCGGAGGAGGGAACGTGCCGGAGCCGAGGGGAACGCTGCGCGGGACGACAATGATCGATTCCCCGCCATCTCCTCCCACTTCGACAACTACAAGTACCTGGAGGGATTCAAACCTATCGGCATCACCAAGTACGATGGTAAGCAATCTCCTCAGCAGTGGGTATGCATCTACTCGACAGCCATTGAAGTCGCAGGCGGCACCAACACCACCAAAGTCGCCTACTTCCCGATGGTCTTGGAGACCGCCCCACTCATGTGGCTAGAGAGCCTCACCAAGAACTCCATCGACTCCTGGGAGAAGCTGCGCGACATCTTCATTGACAACTTCCAGGGGGCGATTGCACAGGCAGGTACTCGACATGACCTATCCCAGTGCAAGCTGTTGGCATTTCTTAATGTCACCACTAGGAATGGGGGTGTTAATCCCATCCCTAGCAGTGGCATCAAGAAACGCCAAGTGGTATGTCTTAGCGACTACAAAAAGGGATCCGCAAGCACACGGATATACCGCTGTAGCATTTCACCCAGTGAGTATTCGGGTATCGTTATTTATATTTTCCCAAAGGAGGGCATGATTGTAATAGTTTACTTGGTGCAAGAGCAAGATTATATGAAAAAGTCATAGGCTATAGCATAAATAGGGGTAAGTCATGATAAAAGATTGAATAGGGGTAATGTGAGACACACACGGTCCAAACTCAGAGTAAAGAATAAACGAATAAACCTACGGGTTAGTGGGAGCAAAGGCATACAAGGGGGTTCTATTATCATCTATTCATACAAGCAAGGGTTACACACTAAACATGCTTAGAACTGCAGGTGCCGGGAAAATAGGGATAACAGGGAGAATGTCCCATCCCGGAGTACATCCAGGACATTATATCTTTCAGAACTCCTACCCAAAACCCAAACGTGGGGGACTTCACTAACCATGACGGAACATCTTGGCGGACCAACAGAGTCGCCACCTTCTGCAGCCTACCCCTACAATATCGTGGCGCACGAGCATATCCGAAGGATCCCGCATACCCGAGCACCACGCCCGTGTATGAGGTCACTACCTTAGTGTTCCCGGGTCTCCCACCCTTCGGATGGACAAGTAAAACACTAAGGAAGGCCCGAAGGCATGACGAACCGTTATCCTTACCCAGATCATCTGGCCTAAGCATATAAAGAGTATAACTAATGAAGCAACAAGCTAAGGCATGACAAACTATCAAGATAATATAACAGGCATGAGCATGATAGACTATCAAGATAATATAACAACCAAAGCTCAGATGTATAATATGAATAAGATACCAACAAGTCGAATACAAAGCCATACCAAGGACTGAGGATTGCTCTCCGATCCCGAGGATGACTGGATTCGCTATGAGATTCTAGCCTAGCTCCACTACCCTAGGATTACAAGTCACAAGTGAGAGTAGAGAGGATGGCTCCAAGTGAGGTGTGTTGAAATGAGTGTGACGGCCTCCTTTTATAGCTTAAAGGGTCGGTTCCCGCCATCTCTTTGGATGGAAACTTTGCCCACCGAACTTGAGAGGATCAGATCTGCCTTCCCACCAAAGGGCACCTGGATGGGTTCCAGGGCAGGTGCGGCCGCACCTGGGTGCGGCCGAACCCCGTTGACCGCCTTTCGCCACCGCCTTCGGTTGGTTGACTGCCTGGTGGGTCCTCTACGTTGTGAGATGTGTTTCCTATTTTTGTATGTAGGTTAGCTAGGTCAAGTGGGCCTTCTATTCAGTGTGTGACGCAAGATGTGATCTTTTGTGGTCTCTGTTGCGTCTTCTTCATCTTTTTGTTCTTATTTCGGACTTGAATCCCTGAAATCATAAATTCTCCAAAACAACCGTGGAGCTAGTGTTAGTAATATAAATACGTGAGTAAGAGGTATTGTTTCCCTTTGTTTGTGAGTATTGTTGACGGTCGGATTTGGCATTTAATGACCGTCAACAACACCCCCAAGCTAGCCTTTTGCTCGTCCCTGAGCAAAGTAAGGCTTTATGTTGTTGATCAGGAGTTGCTTCAATATTGCATTTCCAACCTATGCCTTAGGCACAACAAAGTGTTCTTACCATGATTTTGAATAAGTTGGCCTTGTTCTTACCTCTTACCTTACTCCTGTGGAGCTTGTAGCTTCTCCTTATCTTTGGCGGTTGAGAGTTAGAACGGTTTTGTAAAGTGCCAATGTTTCTTACTTCCTTTGCTCAACTGTCAATCCGGAGAGTTTTTATAAAGTTTTCCAAAAGAAATTTCAAAGTTCCTCAAATGATCTATCAGATCACTCTTTTGTGTATGATTCCTTACCAAGGATTTTTATTTTTTCCTTTCTTCCTCACCCTATCTCTAAAGGTCAAAATTTGTGGAGTTGTAGGTATGGAGGATATGAAGGCCTACTTGTTTCTCATATATTGCAAAGTCAAAAACCGGATCCAAAGGAGAGACAAGTCATAAACCTTGATCAAGATGTGCAAGTGTCTGGATATTTTTGGTGGATGGTGGATGAACTCCTTTTGTACGAACCGTATCTCTATTTATTTTTTTTCTTTTGAGCATGGGCTATCTCTTTTTCTTTCTTCTTATTTTCTTAACATGCCTTGTGAGCATGTGGCATACCTTCTTTGGGCATGCATCTTTTTCTTTCTTCTTTTGTTTTGACATGCCTTGTGAGCATGTGGCATACCTTCTTTGGGTATGCATCTTTTTCTCTTTCTCTTTTTTTTAGATAGATAGCCCATTCTCATCTTTCCGATGATAATTGGGAGAGAGTGGTCATGAGGCAAAGTGGAGTTTTTATTTGTGGATGGGTGAATGGAATACTTGCTTACTTCTTGTGTAGAAGCATAGCATATGGTGGAGTGTGTACGTGATCTTGATCGTGGGAGTATGAAATGAATCTCACTAAGGGTCACAACAATTTGACAACGCTCAGTGAGATAACAAGTTGCATATGTGGAAGGTTTTCAATAGGAACACCATATGGCTTTGGGTAGGAATTTCAAATCATTGAGGAACTTTGATTGTTTTTGTATTTTTGAAAAGATAAATACTCCGGAAATCAAGCATCACTTGGGAGAAGATCATAGCAGCTCTATTCAACCATATCATAGCTCACAACAACCTAGATTTGGATCATGCTTTTTGCTACCCACAAGTTTCAAGTTTAGGGTTTGAACATTAAGCCAACGAACTCAAAACTTAGGAAGAGCACTAAATTGTAACTAGGCATGCGATGGAAATTAACAAAGCAACTATTCATCATCTCAAAAAGGAAAACTACACCATGCTTACCTCACATACAAAAGCAAGTAAATAATTTTGATCTTTTTGGTTTTGCAAATTTTTATTTGTTTTTAGTTTTTGCAGATTTTTTTGTTTCATGGATAAGGTTTTGAAAGCAAAAAGGAGGTTAATATACAAGATACCTCTTGGTGGGGGTCCTCCTCCAAGCTAGCTTCAAGCTTACTGCTATTGGTCGGGGTTAAACCCTCTCCAACGGTAGTAAGCCCTCCACTCCTCCTGCTGTTGCAGCTCCCTCTGCTCCAAGGCGTGGATCCTGTTGTCGATGTACTGCTGCCATGCTTGATTACTCTCGATCTGCAGGTGCAGCGTATTTTCAATGTTGTCAGCCTGGACCCGCAACTCTCCTAGCTGCTGGGTGGCGGAGCCGAAGTCATGGCTAGAGGCCGTGCGTCGTGCGAGGCTAGGGATCCCACCGGAACTGGAGCTGTTGGACCGGTGGTTTGGAGCCTGCCGTGCCCACTTCTCAGTGCTTGTGTTGTGCCAAGACAAACCACCCGCCTCATGATGGTATGAAGTCTGGGGTTGTGGCAGTGGTGGCTTGGTTTCTCTTCTTGTGGTCCTGCGAGGTAAACCAGAAACACTATACCTTCTTGCCGCCTCTTCTGGAATGAGAGGGGCAGTAAGTGACTGGCAATTATACAAATAATATCCCGCGTTTGGCAAAAGGATCTCATTTGCATAACCCAGAGAGAAGAAAATCAAGGAGTCATTCGGGCCCTTCTCAAGAGTGTGGCCTTGAACCAAATAGGCCTCGTTGATAAAAACATGGTCACCCTCAATGAAGGAAACATTGTTTTCTTCTAAGGCGCCAATGCTTGAAGCGATGCAGGTTATCAAAGAATTGCACTCAATAGGACCCGTCACCTTGAAATGTTGAAGCCAACGGTTAACTATTTCTTTCACGAGAGGGACTCGAATCTTGTTGACCATGGCGTATAGAATCTTGGAAAGAGAGTGAGGCAAGCCACTTGTGCATCAAACGAAGAGTCGGATTTTGAATGTCATTGAACCGAGGTGCAAATTTGCCATGAACAACTGGACCCGAAATCAAACCCCAAAAATCATGACGATTAAAACCGCGGCAAGCATTTTCAAGAGAAACCGGCAAGCGTTTGCTAAAACCGAGGTGGTGACTCAACATTCTCCATGTAAGATAATACTATTTTTCGAAAAGCCGAAAGCAAACACCGTCATCCACCTCTTAAAGAGGGCAAAGAAACTGAATGGTGAGGAGTCGAGAACCATACTCCTCAACGGGCACAAAACCTTCCCAACCGACCGCATGCCAAACATTAGCAAAGTCAAGATCCATACCTATTTTCGTGAGAAGTTCCAGGTCGAAGGCTTTGGTGTGACCAAAGCTTCGACGCTTGAGGATGGCATAGGCTTGGCGCTCACAGTTGCTGAGCAAGTTGAGGTACGGGGCATCATCTTCATCTATCTCCATGTCTTCGGCTTGCACTTCTTCTTGCACTTCTTCTTGTTCGCCTTGTTCTTTGTAGTCCATCATGCTTGGGGCTGGAGTTGGCTCGGAAGAGTGATGGGAGCTTGAGCCACCTCGAGAACGAGATGAGCTTCCTCCCATCATTTTCTTGAGTGCATCGGAGAGCTTCCGCCCCATGTCCTTCATGCTTGAATACGAGAACAACAAGAACAACTTGATTCAGGTTACATTAGCGAAAATGCAATGAAGATTCTTACTGAACATTGTTCCTTCGAATGAGGGTTCTTTCTTGCAGAAAATAAATGAGAGAGAGAGAGATTTCTTGAATCCAAACTTGAGCAAATATCCAATGGAAAACCAAGAGCAAAGAGTGTGAGAGGGAGTGTGTGAAAGAAGTGAAGTGTGAGTGCTTCACCCTCCTCTCTCGACCTCTATTTAAAGAGCAATGGCTGGGAACACTTGAGGAGAGGCCGGGCACAATGGCTAGGAGCCGTTGGAGCAAGTGGGGCCCAGGAGCCGTTATGGTGGGGTCGGCCGACCCAGGGGTGCGGCCGCACCCTGGGTGGCGCGACCTGCTGTCAGCGCGGGCCCACTGCCCCCAACGGTCACCTGCTTTTGTAATTTTTTGTGCTCGACCCAACTTTGCCCCAAAAAGATGTCCAAATAAAATTTTCAAAGGATTTTCATGCTTGGAAATATTTTTGGGATATTTGTAAAAGCAGAAAAATGGCTGAAGAAAATTCCATCAGGCAAGAGAATTTTGGAAAATCAAATATGCAGTGGAAAAATCAAATGGGGGTGAAAAATCAAATATGAAATAAATACCAATTTACCTTTGGCAAGGGCTTGTCGTTTTAAGTCTGACCGGCAAGACCCTTTTATTTTGGGCCCGTCGCGGAGAATTAGACGAGGACGAGCTTTCGATTTTCCGCCACACTTTCTTGGTCTTCTTCCTTTTGGGCTGTGTGGTCGGTTCTTCTGGCTGGAGTTCTGGGCCCCCCATAGCGGGCTTCCATCATAAGCTTGTTGAATTACGAAGCGCTACTCTTTCCTGTATTGAAATTTGAAGAATATATTTTCCGTTCTGATGCAAAAACGGATGTCTCCCGTCCATACATCTATCCTTGCCTTGACGTCCCTTAAAAAGGGGAGCCCAAGGATGAGATGTATACCCGTGTCGCCTTCCATGTCGAGGACGACGAAGTTGGCGAGGATGAAGGAGTTCTTGACTCGTACGAGCATGTTTTCGATTATCCCTTCGGGATATCGAATTGTAGAATCGGTGAGCTGCACGTACATGAGAGTCGGGGAAAGAGCAGGATATTGCAGTTGCTCAAAAATCACCTTGGGCATAATGTTTATGGTGGCCCCAAGGTCACAGAGGGCCCGGTTGTAGTGCTGATTGTAGATAGACATCATCGCCAACTTCGAATTTTAGGGGCTTTCTCCTTTTGTCGGAATAGCTCTTTTGCTGGGCTTGTGCGGCTTTAAGATTTGCTTGTATCACTTTTACTTTCTCCTCTGCCTCGATTACCAGGTCGGGTCCAATTATTTTACGTTCTCCGATTTGTGACCAGCTCAAAGGAGTTCGACACCTTCGTCCGTACAGGGCCTCAAATGGTGCCATTTACAAACTCGTTTGATAGCTATTGTTGTACGAGAACTCTGCTAGGGGTAGACATTTGTCCCAATTCTGGTCATAGTGAATGACGCAAGCTCTCAGCATGTCTTCAAGAATTTGGTTTACTCTTTCCGTTTGTCCGTCAGTCTGAGGATGGTATGCTGAGCTGCGAATCAGTTTAGTACCAAGAGACGTTTGCAGTTGTTCCCAAAAGCGTGCTACAAACTGAGTACCACGATCAGAAATAATTGTCTTAGGTATTCCATGTAGGCAAACAATACGATCGAGGTAAATCTCGGCATATTTCTTGGCAGAATAGGTGGTGTGTACCGGAAGGAAATGTGCCGTCTTTGTGAGTCTATCAACGATAACCCATATGGAATCATGTTTCTGGGAAGTGTTTGGTAGTCCAACGATGAAGTCCATACTTATGTCTTCCCACTTCCAGGATGGTATAGGTAACGGTTGAAGTGTACCGGCTACTTTCAAGTGGCTAGCTTTTACTCTCTGGCACGTGTCACATTCTGAGACATACGTAGCAATTTCTCTTTTCATTCTAGTCCACCAGAAGTTTTGCCTTAGGTCTTGATACATTTTGCTACTGCCGGGATGGATAGAGAATTTGGAAAGATGTGCCTCATCGAGAATTTGCTTGCGGAGTTCATGATTCTTCGGAACGACTATACGACTTTCGAACCATAGAACTCCCTTATGGTCCTGGCAGAAACATTTATACTTCTCCTCACCTAGAGAGAGTTTTTGTTTGATGATCTTAATTCCTTCATCATGTAGTTGTGCCATGATGATTTGGTCGTGAAGAGTGGGCTTAACTGAGATGTGATTTAGAGTGCCTTGGGAAACCATTTCCATGTTAAGCTTCCTCATTTCTGCACACAATGTCTCATTGTAGGATTCCATGGATAAGCAATGGCAATGGGACTTGCGGCTTAGTGCATCCGGGACTACATTAGCCTTGCCGGGGTGATAGTGCACTTCAAGGTCATAATCCTTGATTAATTCTAGCCATCTTCGCTGTCTCATATTCAGATCGGCTTGTGTGAAGATATACTTGAGACTCTTATGATCAGTGTAGATATTGCACTGTGTACCCATGAGATAGTGCCTCCATATTTTCAGAGCGTGAATGACAGCTGCAAGCTCAAGATCATGAGTGGGATAATTCTGCTCGTGGGGCCGAAGGGCTCGTGAGGCATATGCAATCACTCGATTCTCTTGCATAAGCACACATCCTAGACCAGTACCCGATGCGTCACAATACACATCGAACGACTTGGTATTATCGGGTTGAGCTAACACAGGTGCAGTAGTCAGATGCTCTCTGAGAGTGTGGAAAGCTTCTTCACATTTCTCATTCCATACAAACTTTACTTCCTTCTTTAACAGTTCAGTCATGGGCTTGGCAATTCGAGAGAAATCCGGGATGAAGCGACGGTAGTAACAGGCTAAGCCGAGAAAACTGCGAATCTGATGAACAGAGGTAGGGGGTTTCCAATCCATCACCTCTTGTACCTTGCTGGGGTCTACAGCTATGCCTTCGCTGGAGATCGTGTGACCCAAGAACTTTACAGTATCCAACCAGAATTCACACTTAGAAAACTTAGCATAGAGTTGATGGTCTCTGAGTCGCTGAAGAACAATGCGAAGGTGCTTGGCATGCTCTTCCTCATCCTTGGAATAGATAAGGATGTCGTCGATGAACACTACGATGAATTTGTCAAGTTCGGGCATGAATACCGAATTCATGAGATACATGAAGTAGGCAGGGGCATTTGTGAGTCCAAAGGACATGACCAAGAATTCATATAGTCCATATCGTGTGGAGAAGGCAGTCTTAGGAATATCGCACGGGCGAATCTTGATCTGATGATATCCCGAACGAAGATCAATTTTTGAGAAGACTCTGGCTCCAGCTAATTGATCGAAGAGTACATCGATACGAGGAAGTGGGTATTTATTCTTAATGGTTACTGTGTTGAGAGGCCGGTAGTCAATGCATAACCTTAAACTGTCATCCTTCTTCTTTACGAATAGGGCTGGACATCCGCAAGGTGACGCGCTAGGGCGAATGAAATCTTAGTCCAGTAGTTCTTGGAGTTGAATTTTCAGCTCTGCCAATTCTTTAGGGGGCATCCTATATGGTCTTTTGGATATAGGTGCAGTGCCCGGTTGCAGTTCGATGATGAACTCAATATCCCTATCCGGTGGCATTCCTGGTAAGTCATCCGGAAAAACGTCGGCATACTCGTTTACCACAGGAATATCCTCTAGCTTAAGTCCTTCCATCATGTAAGCACAGGAATTCGTGCAATCCAGGAATGGTAGGTAAAGGGTGGTGGCTCCGTGACTAGGTGAATTTATTTCCACAGCTCAGGACGAGGGGACCAGTGTGACTTTGTGCAAAATCATCCAATTCATACCCAAAATAAGATCTATGCCGTCAAGGGGTAAAAGAACCAAGTTTGTGTTGATGGTTTTACTACCCAACTTGACTGGTACTTGTCTGATCATTTGATTCGAAGCAATTTTACCACCCGGTGTTGATATCATATATGACCCTTTTGTGTGACAAACATCCAAGCCTACTTTTGCACCGAATTTTGCACTTATGAAACTATGCGATGCACCAGAATCAAACAATATAACTGCAGGCTTGTTATGGATAGAGAATATACCCGACATCACTGGGGCTCCTTCAGGAAGCTCTGCAAGCGTGGTGAAGTTAATCCGTCCTTGCTTGACCTGCAAGGTCTGTCTCTTGCCCCTGTTCTTGTTGTTCGGGTTGGATCCCTGACCTTGGTTGGGCGGCCCAGACTGAGGGCATTCTCGTGCAAAGTGGTTGGAACTCCCGCATTTGAAACAATGATTCGCGGGGCTGGGTCGAAGAGACTGTTGAAGAGTGGGCCTCGGACCATTCTGTGGAGGCATCGGGGGTCGTACCATGCCTGGCTGCTGTGGGGGTCTGACAATCCATCTTCCTGGCTGAGGGGCCCTTGGTGGAGCTGTGGGTGCGGCATATTGCACGATGCGATACCTTGGTGGCTGAGCACTTGAAGGTCCAGCGGGTGCCTTTCTCTTCTTCTCTGCCCGGTGTGCCATGATACATTCTTCCTGGGTAATGGCCATATTGACCAATTCATTGTAGGTGTCAGCCCTGACTAGGTTCAGACGCTCCTTGAGCTTGGTGCTTAGTCCTCTGCGGAAATGGTCACGCTTCTTAGTATCCGTATCAGCGTGATAGCCCGCATACTGGCATAGATTGTTGAACGCCTGGGCGTATTGCAGCACGGTGCGGGTGCCCTGGGTGAGTGCCAGGAACTCGTTCAACTTCCTCTCCATGAGACCCTCGGGGATATGATGTGCCCGGAATGCGGCCTTGAATTCGTCCCAGTCGACCACATGATCAGCTGGGAGCATCGCAAAATAGTGGTCCCACCACAGACGAGCGGTACCGCGAAGCTGTTGCGCGGCAAAACGAGCTTTGTTGGCCTCTGAGCATGGGGCCACAAGTAGTGTGAACTTGGATTCGATGGTGCGAATCCATGTGTCTGCGTCCAAGGGTTCCTCTGTCTTATGGAACAAGGGCGGCTGGGTCCCCAGAAAATCCGTATATCCTGCAGCTTGGGGGTGGTGGACATTTTGCCCACCCCGCTGGTGGTGTTGCTGTCCTTGCACCAGCTGACGCAGCAGTTCGGTTTGAGCGGCCATCACTTCCACCAAACTGGGCGGGGGTGGTGGCGATTGTCGCGGTCTGCTGCCACCGGCACCAAAACCCTCGGGGTTGCCACGTGTTGATCCAACCATCTGTAACGTGAAAGGTTACCATTGGCAACGCGATCCATATTGCTTCCACAGTTCATATCCAAAAATTCTCAAATTTCACCAGAACACTCCTAAGGTATTTGTGCACTACTTTTCTATTCAACACTTTTCTATTCAACACTTCTCTGTCTACCCAGAATTTTCAGTGAACAGAGGGCTAGAGTCTCGTGCATCAGGGAAAATCTACCCGGCCAAAAGTTACCAAATTTTAACAGCAGCTACCTGGGTAAATTTGGAACAAGTTTTGTGTTGTACTCTTTTGCAGAAAACTGTAGGAAGGGGGCCTAAAAATTTAAGGGGCAGAAGTGCTTATTCTGGACAGGAATCTGACATTCCATGGTTTCTGTTATTTCTTACTATCCATAAGTTCAGAATTTTTTTCATTTTTGAACAGGAGATAGAACACAAAATTTGGAACAATTCTTTCAACATGAACTTTACTAAAAAAGGTCATTTTCTCTGATCAATAAATCTCTCTTTTTGGTCATGGCAGATTTGTGACAGATTCGCTAGATAGTCCTTATGCAAAATCACGCTTAGATACGCAAGAACCTTACCACTCTCATTCAACGCATTTTCAATTTCAGATATATATGGTCATGATGCATGCACGTCCTATTCGTCCTCACAAAATAAAATAATTGCCAAATAACTTTTGGTCTTACGAAGATAGTTTCGGTGGCATAAATGATACGTCTCTCACTATAATAGCTAGTCGAGATTTTCTAACCGTTCTTTAACTTATCGTAATCGCGGTTAGTGTACCTGCAGAAGATTGATAGAGCACATATATTTCATGAACCTTTCATGCCAGCACTCATGAAAGCGTCCGTATTCATTACCGTTTACTTATAGAAACGATATCTGTACAATTTCCGCCGTACAGACGACGTTAACATACGCTATCGAGATAGCGTATTCACGGGGGTACCGTCATGAGATGGGGGTATGAACAGCGATCACCATACCCTGCGCCAAACCTTCTACTCCCAATATATTCAACTAACAGTTGGCATATTGGCAGCACCTCAAGTAAGCCACTGCTTGAGGGCAGCGTTCGGTTCGCATCACCGACAGGAAGGCCAAACTCTCTCAGTTGGCTGAGGATTCTTACCTTCTTACCTTAGCGATGAGTGCGTCATTACAGAATTTAAGGTCGGTTGTGTATGAAAGTAAGTTTTGACAGAAAGTAATGTGCTGGAAGTCAGTTGATAATATATAGAAGTTAGATAGCCACCTAGTAACTTTCCTATAATCCCTTAGGGCTTTACGAACTAGGCACCATCCTTAACGAACCAACGCATTTTCCAACACAATTTTTGTGGTCAAGTTTTAGGAAAACGAGTTTTTAAGGCTTGTCGCATTCTCTGGCGTATGCATTTCGGCTCTGGTGCTAGCTGTTACCAGCTGTGGCACCAGCTACGGCTCTGATACCAGCTGTGGCAGAACCACCTGAATTAATCCGGCTCAAGTGTATTAACCATCACCATTAGGGCAATCTCGGTTAACCCTACACTTCAAACGGAGTAATCCATTGGTCTGTCGGGTAACCTCCCGATACAACCACGGTAAAGCCGATCGAAACCATACATACAAATGCTCATGCGAAGATGAGCCCAGAGAATACCACATTCTAGCAGATATTACAAAAATTATCATAAGTGAATATTATAAACCATGTTTGAGTTTAGTAACCAAATACTTCAGTGATCATAACCAATAAGTTCTTCAGAGTTTAAGTTGTAGCGGAAATAAGATAACGAAAGCTACTCGACGATACAGGATGTCTCGGCGAAGCCCGTACGAGACATCACTCGGCATTATCTCCATTGGCCGGGGGCGTATCCCATTCCACCGACCAACCAGGGGGAAGAGTACACGGCCAGGTCAAGCTAGCAATCACATCTTCGAAGGTCTCACCTGAAAACGAGCCACAAGCAAGGCTGAGTATACTAATACTCAGCAAGTCTTACCCGTGTAGTGGAATCTACTCCACCGACTCTAGACATGCAAGGCTTTTTGGCTCAGGGGTTTGTTTTGCCGAAAAGCATATACGAGTGGGTCCTTACTTTCAACTTTTAGCTCAAGATTCTAGTTTCATTAACCATTCTAGATAAGCAGCTATCCAATATCATTCATGGTGAAGTATTAAATTTCATCCAACAAGTTTATTCATCATCATTGTTCCTCTTCTTACTCTGTGTGGTAAAAGGGATTAAGCAGTCTCAATAGCCGTGAGAAACGGACGATTCGAATCGAATTTCTTAATCTTGCAAGGGAAACCTAAACACACGACACGTGGTTACTCCCAGAGTCACACGTGCAACTTTTCCCCTTTCTTTCCGGGTTGTGGATCGGAGCTACCCTCCGAGAGTACACGAGCCCCACACCACGGTTCGGCGCCGGCTCGTGGCCACTCGTGCACTCGCCATATGCACATGGGACCGAAGTTCAAAGGGTAGGTTCTCGTCCACTTGCCGGGCCAATCAGGTACTTAAACTTACCGATTACCATATTCTCGGCATGTGTTCAGTACGTTCAAAGACTTAACCACCACTACCACACACTGTGGCCTTAGCATTTTTCACTAAATAGACGGGCCTCAATCGTAAACATCGTACTATAGCCCGTCCGTTGACCTTATGATTGCAGCGTGTAGTAAACATTCAACTCCTATTTTCTCGCGAGTGACAGGAAATCACTCGGCTTTTACCGGAGTCCTATTAGCACAGCATTCTATCAAACCTTACATCTAGTTTTCAAGCATGGGTTCCTAACATCATGCAACTAAGTTTTCATTCAACTCCTATAAACTTAATGCACAAGCAAGAGAATAATGAGTTGCATAATTTAGGAAAGGAATAGGGTTATGCTCCGGGGCTTGCCTTCTTGTGCAAAGTTAGTCCGGGGATCGTCTGAACATTGACCCGGGTCTTCAACTGCTTCAGTTAAATTTGCCTGGGCTTCTCGCCGCTCACTCTCGGACTCGGGCACCAGCTCGTAAGTCCCGTCGGCGAGAGTAGTCGTTTCTACATGAATGCACAAGTGTAAGTAGTGGTGATGGTAAACGACATGATTTCCTTCACGATAAAGTTGCAGTCTGTAAAACATGAGTTTTGTTGTGAAGTGAGTTACTTTATCATTTGTGGGCAAACGTTAATAGAGTAGAATAGTACAATAAGTAACTTCGTTAAGCAAGGTGGGGTGGGTGTTCATGGGAACTTATGTTCCTCATGGAAACATGATTTAAGTGTAACTACTACAGTGGGTAGTTTCTGGTCATGAAACCTTGGATCTAGGCACATCAGGGAAAGATAAGCTTACTGTAAAATTTTCAGATATTTTCATGCAGCAGATTAATTATGAAAAATATAATACATGGTTGCTGCTAGATTCTTGTTCTTTTTGTACAGAACAAAGGGTGCGAAAACTGAGACTAAGATTTTTACAGGGCTTTCATTTAATCATGCAGGAGCTACTGTAATTGTTATAGGATTTATTATGCAGTTCTCAGAGCATAGTAAATATGACCTTACACACCTAGGTTATTCAAGGATTTATTTTTTTACAGGATCCTACACAGGGTTTTTGTCCATGAAACTTTTTACACAGCATCCCCTACCACTGAGTATCTTCTAGTAAAAATATGAGATTTTTCCAAGCTAAGATACTATTTTCTTGATTTAATGTATGTTATTAGCACATAAATCAAATAAATAGGTTCCTGCGAGATAAAAAGTCTCTAAATTTTTCTATGGAATCTAGGTACCATTACACCAGTATAGAAAAAGTTTCATTAATTGAACCTCAATCTAACAGCAGAGATAAAAATATTTAGCCAATCATGGCATGAAACTAAACTTAGCAAGAAGTATAACTAGAAGTAGATTCTGAGCTTGATCTTTTTAGGGTGGCCTATTTATCAGGTAATTTCCTCACTGTAAAATTTTCAGGGCCAGCACTTGTCTCAAGACAAGTCTATGAATAAAAGCCATTAATCTTTCCATTTTATTTAAAGCATGATTTAGCTAGAATCTGAGGTGATGCATGTAACAAAAGTTGTGAAGCTTAACCTAAGGTATCCAGAGCAGTTGAGTTTGCCTTTTTCTGAATTTTCTACGATTTTATACGAATTTTACAAGTTCACTGATTTTGAATCTAGGTTTGAATCTTTCTCTTACATCTGGGTCCTTGAAATCTTACGGGCAGAACCTTCTAAAGAATTCAATCGATGCAATTGGGTCCTTAGGTGGCTCGGGTGCGGTGGCCGGCCAAAATTCCGGCGAGGGGCTCGCCGGCGGCGAGGGGTGAGGGCCGGGGAAGGACCAGGGGTGCGAGGTCTACCTCGTGGGGGTCTTGGTCGGATGGGGGACGGCCGGGAGTGGCTCGTCGGCGTTGGTGTGGCACGTCGACGGCGGTGCTCCGGCGGGCTTGGGGCGGTCTGGTCTGGATGGGGAGCTTCAGTGGCGCTTGGGGAAGCTGCTCCTGTACTTGGCTTGGGCGGAGGAGGTCGGGGTCGAGCTGTCCGCGATGGCCAGGGACGGCGGCGACGACGACAGCGCGGGCGGCGGTGCTCCGGCGGTCCTGGGCGACGTTGAGCGGGTCGGTGAGCTCCGGTGGGATGATGTGGTGGTGGCTGGAACTTCAATTTGGGCGGTGGATGGCTCTAGAGGGCTGTCCACGAGCGGGTGGAGCTCGGCGGCGACAATGGCGGCGGCGGGTGTTCTCTGGTTGCTTGTAGCTCGCGAGGGCGGCCTGGGGCGGCTTTTATAGGGACAGGAGGGAGGGAGGGGTGCTAGGCGACGCGCGGGGGTGATGGCACGGCAATGGCGTGCCACTGGCCACGGTGGGCGGCGTCTGGACACCGGCGCGGCGTGCGGAGGGCGGGAGCGCGCGACTGGGCACCGGGGATTTTGCGTGGGGGAGCGAGGAGATAGCGCGGCACGGGGTTGGGGGACAGCTGTAGCAGCGGCTCGAGCGGGCGGCAAGCTCAGTGACGGGCGGGTCACGGCGAGCGGTGCGGCACGGCGCGGCGCGGCCGTTGGGCGCGGCGGGCGGCGAGCAGAGGCGCGGCTGGCGTGGCGCGCGTGGCGAGCTAGGGCTGGGCAGCGCGGCGGTGGGGGGGGGGGAGCCGGGTTTGGGGGCGAGGGTCGGCAGCCACTGGCCTGGCGGCTTGCGCCGGTCAGGCATCGCCGGCCACCTGGCCGGGATGTCGGGCGGGGAGGGGAGAGAGAGGAGGGGGAAGAAGGGCCATTCTGTGAAGTTTGAAAATTTCCAGGGGCCTGGTTGTAAACAGGGTGTTTTCTCCACTTTCTAATTTGAATTTCGAAAACTTTTGAACATGAAAGTTGTTCAGAATAAAAAGTTCTACAAGTTTGGTTTCAGGCAACACCTCATTTGGCTTGTGGTTTGAAAGTTAATTTAAAAATTCAAAGGTATTCATATGTGCCCAATTTCAATTTGAATTTCAAGTTAACTTGTTCTAATTCTTTTCACCCTTTTATTAGTTGGTCAAGCATAGGGTTGGGCTAATGACATTGCTTTAGAAATGTAGTTTATCAGGGTTGTTACACTTCCCTTGCTTGAACTGGATTCCGGCTCCGCCAACAAGATATTGCCTATCTTCAAAGGGTTGTTGGCGGAGGTGAAAGAAATAGCAAAAAAGATTGAAATGGGGCTCGATGCCCAAAAAAGCTTCACAAAATTGGACGAAGACTGAGAGATGGACAATGTAGTTGGGGTTTGGATGATGGACTTGAATACCCCAGTGATAGAGAAGGCCGCGGAAGAAATCAGAGGCGGGGAGGGCCAATCCCCTTTCAAAAAATGTTCAAAAAGAACAATATGATCTACATCTTCTTGCGGATAAAACTGACGGAAAAAGGGTCTCCATTGGACCATTTCCTCCGATTGAAGAAGGCCCTGAGTGACCAAGTTAAGAAGATTGGCTCGGTGCACTTACTTCTCTCCCAGTCTCCGGTTGGTGAATCATCCTTCTTCCCCTTGTTCGCTTGCTTCTTGTTCCCCATCTTGAATGTCACGAGCCGCTTCACGCGCATACGCTCGGGGGCTTCAAGAGAGGGGGGCGCGCACACTCACGGATCAACGAGATGGGATCTCTGACGAGTTTCGCTATGGAGGGAAGGCGATCTCAAACGGATGCGCTAACCCTAGATCTAAAGTGACTGGCGGCGCAGGAGGGTGAGAAGGCGAAATGGGAAAGGCAGAGAGTGAAAGGGAGAAAAAGCATAGAGTCACCATGCGGTTAAATAGCCAGCGAGAGGCCCAGATCTACTATTTGGAAGCCGAAGATTTATCTCCTCTAAAAAAGTGTGATTTGATTTTTGAGCGGTTATTCTGGGAAGAGTTTTGGGAAGTTTATTTGATTAACCATTTTTTCAGGGATAGACTCCCGAAGAAAGGGGTTCTTTGAATTTTGAACCAATTGATTTCCAGGGTAAACCATCAAGGCAGATAACGCTAACACTAACATACATTATTTTTACGCAAATTTTGTACATAACACTATTCAGTATGCCACGTTCTTTTGGATTCTTTTTTCCAAACCTCGGGATTTGGATTCAAGGCTCGGGGGCTGCGGGACACGTGTCATCGATGACTTATTTTTCAAAAATATTTGGAAGATAAGATGAAGATTCAAGACTAGTGAGACCCTCAGCCTGATTCTTTGATTCAACCTAAGGCTCGGGGGCTACTCCATATGGAAAGCGATTTGCATCGCATCCCATAGAAAGGAAGACTTAAAAGTACTCAGGGCTAGATCACCTCACAGCCTCAAGCAGCCAAGGGAAGTACTTGAAAGGCATCTTCAAGACAGAGTTTCAGTAGAAATCGAAGAATGACTTCCAGAAGTACTCGAAGCCTGCAGTACTCGGCTATGAAGAGCTCGGGGGCTTGTCAGACCCGGGACAACGGGACTGCACGCGTGGCGTAGAACATTCTAGAGAAAGGGGTGGGGCATGTCCCATACCTTATTCGTATGTAAAGTACTCGTAAGCTAGTACAACTAGTCGGTATAGAAGGAAACTACCTAAGAGTACTCGGTTAGGACTCCTAAGCTCGTACCAGACTAGGATTTCCATGTAACCCTGTCCCCTCGGGATATATAAGGGCAGGCAGGGGCCCCTCCAAAGCATATCTCATAACCTCCAAGGCAATACAAACCATAGAGGACGTAGGGTATTACGCATACTATGGTCCGAACCTGTGTAAACCCTTGTGTTCCTTGCACCATCGAGTTCTTGATCTCGGCGACACCCTACCTACAACCTACCACCTCGGGGGTATCCCTCGGTGGGCTTGCCGGTAAAACACCAACAATAGGTTCTGCCAAAGAGTTCTTTGACCGGTTGAATGGTAGAGAGTAGGTTCTACCCCCAAGACTTACGTCTAAGTTTCCTAGAGCAGAATCGTTTAGGAACAAGATTTCTATGGGATGCCCTATCAGAACTTCAAAGTCGTTTACTTCAAAGATATGGAAGTCTAGAGCGATCTCATTTTTCTCATACCATACTGGTACGTCATGAATGACCCCGATCCCTTCTATGATGGAACGATACTCGGTTCTGAGGGTTCTAGTGGTTGGGAGCAACGGGAAATCACTTAGTAGGCTAAGCGCAAAAGATGCAGAAATAATGTTTGCTCCTACCATGGGGTTATAGAGTGCTGAGACCGTGATTCCCTGGACAAAGCATGGAATGGTCGAAGAGGGAGGTTGAATCTGAATGGCTTCGAGAGAAAGCTCTCCCTCTTGGACCCATTCACTGCTCATGACAGTGGTTAAACTCTTGATGCTCTCTTTAAGGGGAGCCTTATCAAGAAGATCGGTTGGTTCTACCAGGACTGGAGGTCTCTTTTCGTGTGGGTACAGCGAGGTGTTTCCGAATTCTCGGAATAGATCATCCTCGATGTTAAAAGGGAACTCTAGAGGTTGAATTTCTTCATCCTCTATTATTCCTGGTTTGGGGGAAGGAACGGTGGTTGGTTCAGAACAGGATGGCTGTGAGGGTGAAGAAACAACCAACGAAACTTCCATCTCTCTTGATGACTCCTTGGCTGGGTAGGGCTCGGTGAAGGAGGTGCTTTCTAAGATTCGATCTAACAGAGAATCTCCTTCGGCCGTGGTTTTGTGTGAAAAGGATCCCCCAGCGGAGACATCAAGTAGTAGGGCAGATTCCTTGCTTAGTCCTAACCAGAAGTGTTGAAGCAACACATGGTCGGGTATAGACAAGTCGGGGCCATCATGAGTTAGCTGAGAAAACCTAGCCCAAGCTGCACCTAAGGTTTCCTTCTCATCCTGACGAAAGTCGAGGATTTCTTTTCATAGGGAAGCGATGCGGGAAATGGGGAAGAACTCAAGACAGAACCTGTCTCTTAGCTCATCCCATTCTCTGTTTACATTGCCTACGTTATGGGCATACCATTGTTTTGCTCTCTCAGCAAGGGAGAAAGGAAACAACTTCCACCGAAGTGTTCCTTGTGCCATGCCTGCAATGGTTAGGCATGAGCACAACTACTCGAACTCTCATAGGTGGTGGTAAGGATTTTCATGTTCAAAACCTGAGAAGGATTGGTCCCGAACCATGGCTATGAAGCCAGGTCGGAGTTCAAAGCCTGAAGCTGTGATGGGCTTGGATGACTGGGGTGGTGTTGGCACTCCTTAGCCTATACGAACTAATCCGCAAGCGCATGGATACCAATGTAGCTTTCACCAGGGAGTTTACCTGGGATATCGAATCCAAGGAACGATAAGCGCAACCAGACCTAGAACTAATTCAACCGGACCCACAAGAGGAAGAGAGGTACGAGGGTAGAGGGTCTAACGATGGTTAGCCAACTCATTACCCAGAAGACTTGCTAATACTTGATCTGTTTGGCGGCTGGGGCGGAAGGACCTGAGAATGAGGGAGAAATGGGGGGTCCAACTCGGCCAACGATCTACTGCTATGAAAACACCCGAACGTGGTGGTCTACAAGGGATGGATAGGGCTGTCACCACCTGCCACCTACCACATCAGTTCCGTGGGGTGGAACACAACCCAAGATAACTATCAATCCTAAGCACCACCCTTTAACTATCAAGTTACTGACTTCCACCTCGCGCTAAGGCAAGAAGAAACCCCAAATGGCTAAGCTTGCTAGACCACGCAGACAAGGGATCCCGCAGATCAATGCAAGTAAGTAAACAAGTAATTGAAGTAAGGAGAGAGACTAGCGAGATACCGACGAGGGACGAGGAACTTCACTCCAAAGATGTTTCATTCCTCTAAGGCTACAAGCTGGAGGTGAGCCAAAGAACCCGACTCGCCTCCGGACTCTCACCTCACACTCTCCCCATTCTACTCTAAGGATGAACAACTCTTTGCTAGAGACTCTTCTTCTCTCCAAATGGTGTGTCTTACAAGTGAGGGGGAGGTCTCTATTTATAGCCCTCCAAGGTGGGTTGCTTAGCTTGTAAGCAAGGCTAAGGTCGCTTAACTTGTAAGCTAAGCTAATATTCCTCAACTTTCGGGCAGGTAAGGTGGTTGTGTAACTTCCACGCGAAGATGGGATCGAGAGGCTGCAAAGTGGGGCCGGTCGGGCTCCCTCAGGCCTGCCGGCCTAAGATTGTTGCCACATGGCGCCATCTTTGTCGTGGACGTCCCTGATAACTTTCTTATGGCAGTTACTGCTGCCCTTCGGCCGTTTGTCCGCGTCTTGCATGCAGGTGGGCCCTTGAATCCATGTGTGAGGCCTTTTGGGTCATTGGATCAAACCAACGTAAAGGGCACGATCCATGATCAAGTACTTGTGCTTCTCTGCAGGCTGGCAAAAGTTGAGCCTGAAAGGCTTCAGTGCCTGGCCGGCCGGCCTGGGATTTCTCCCAAATCGGCCCAAATTTCTACAGTGAGTTCCTGCAGTCACATATGCACCAAAACTTGTGGAATTTCATTAGTTTAATAAATTTAGCTTCATGTAGGCCTTGTAACCATGAATTCTGGAGAAATGTTGGTGGTCAAAATCATCGAAAATCGACCGCCAGCACGCCCCCACACCTGGACTTTGCTCGTCCCGAGCAAAGGGTAAACTTAGATCCAGAGGATCAAGTAAAAGTCCAGGGTCATGAGATCAAAGTATGCATAAGATTTATTTCTAAGCTTTCCTCATACCTTGGATTTCTAGTGGCTAACACCATCATCTTTGAATATTGATCCCCATAACAAATTGATGGAAACTGTGCTTCATTTCCTTTTCTCAGTATTTGGAGATTTTGCAAGATTTTCAAAATAGGAGGCATACTCTCATGTCTCTCAACTCACTCTTGGTCTCTCATTTTGTGTTTGATCCTCACTAAGGTTTTTGAAGAAACCTCTCCTACCTCTAGATTGGCCTTTGTGTAGCTCATGGTAGGGATGAAATTGAATATCTTCTTCATTTATTTTGCGAGATCAAAAGTCTTGTCTTTGAGAGATCATGTCACCTTTAGAACTTGGTCAAGTGCAAGTGTGTGTGATGAATGAATATCCTTGAGTGGTGTTTGACCTTGGCTTCTCCATCTTTCCCCTGATCCTCTTTTTTCTTTTTTTTTGCTCGAGTAGGATTGATTCCTCACTCCTTAAATTTTTTTCTTCTTTTAGAGGGATGGAGAGCTTCTGATAAACCACTTGATGGACCTTATTGATGAACGTGCATGGTGGTTGACCAAAGTACCAGATGATCATGACATTTCTCAAAAAGGCAGAGATATTTGACCAAGCTCAAAATGTTCAAGGATAGCTATGTGGGTTCAACTCTTAAACATTGTATGGCTCTGGATAGGACTTTGGCAAAATGAGAGCGAATGAGAGTTGCCTCACAGTATTATTTTCAAAATAAATCTCCAAGACTTTGAATTAGAAAAGAGCATGTCTCTCAATTCATCATACCATGGGAGCCAATCAACAAAGGTTCAAGTGATCCTATCATGTAAGTTCCAAAGGCAACAAGTACTTGCAGAAGAAATAAAGCATAGGCACCTTTGAAAACTCATGTAAGAATTCATCTCTTCAAAGGTTTTCATTCAAATTTTTGTTTCATTTAGTTAGGCACAAATTTGAATAAAAATCGAGAAAGAAAACTGGGGTCACAAACCTCCGTGACGAGTTGTGTGCAGCAGGTTTCTCATCCGATCGTACTTGGTTTCATCCAGGGGTTCATCTCGGTGATGCTCATGTTGTTCCTCTGCGCACTTAGTGAAGGTTTAGAACAAGGGGTCAGTTAGCACACAAGTGTGCACCAACCAACAAGCAAAGCCTGAAGCAATTTTGTTGTCTTTTTTATTTTGTTTTTTTCAAAATCTATTAGGCTCTGTTGAAAACAAAGTTTTGGGAAAACAAATTTGAGGAAATAAATTTTGCGCCTAATCCTAGACTAAGATAACGGCACGGTTAAGGTCCGGCCATGACCAAAAACTGAAGGGTTAAAGTGCCATGATTAAACAACTAAAAGCAGGAATTAAAGAGTGATACCTTATCTCCCTCTTTGAAGTGCTTGGCCTTGATCCACTTATATTGTCATCTTTTCATTTGCTCGTTGTAGGCCTTCTCCCTCTATCCGTCCAATTCAGCCTGTTGGATTTGTCATTTAGCTTCAGCTGATTGGAGATCCATAATTCACCTCTTGATCGCATAGTGGGATTTCACCTGAGTTCAACCAGCGTCTAGCAAGTTGTTCGATAAGGTCATAGTGCCTTGGTAATTTTATCTTTCATCTCTTCCCCATGGCCTTAACTCTCTTCTGCAGAATGTTCTTGATTTGTCTTTTAGATATTTCTGCTTGACCACTTGTCTGGGGATGGTTTGTAGTAGCAAACTGGTGATCTACTCCTATTCCGTTGCAACACTTCCTGAAGGTCTGATGAAGTGTGAGCCTTCATCACCTATTCGACTCTTAGAAATCCAAAGCTAATAAATGTGATTTCCTAAAATTCTTGTTTGAATTCTTCAAGTCGGCCGCAACACAGGAAGTGCTTAATCCCATCTGGACACATAGTCCTCTCCAAGATGTACTGACATAGGGAAAAGACCCACGAAGTCGATCCCTCATATGTCGAATATCTCCATCTGAAGGTTCTTCTTCAGTGGCATAGCAACATGGGTATTGATGTTACCATGTTTCTGACATCTTGGGACTCGCATAAATTCCTCAACATCTCCACACATGGTTAACCAGAAGCTCACTCTGCCAAACCATAGCATGGGCACGGACTGCTCCGTAGTCTCCTTCATATGGCGAGGAGTGGTAACGCTCAAGAATCTTGCAGGTCTCACAAAGCAGGATGCAACGGCGGAGTAAACCAGTAGCACTGACTTTTGAGTGATAGAGTTCATCCCAAGGGTGAAATCTGCTAAAGTGAATCTTCTCCCGTAGGTATATATCCAGTCACCATAAAGTTCACAAGGTTTGCATATCATGGACTGGATGTAGTGACCTCCAAGTGAGTATCATCTCTCAAGTAATCGTTGTCGGGAGGTTGATCCTGTGAATCCTCTAGAGATGATCTGCCACACGATTATCTGCTCCCTTCAAACTCTTGAAGGAGCAGAATCCAACGGATGAGTCGTGGCTTAGCATCCTCCTTGGTCAGTTGGTACTTCAGTGCAGCACGATCCGTGTATACTGACACTTTAGCACCGACCAAGTTGGGTCTGAACTTGTCAATGGTGAACACCACTGGCAGGAGTTCCTTCTCCGTTGTTGTTGAACTCTTGTCAATGCCTTACTTGCATAAGATATGGCATACTGCTTCTTATCCTTGCATTGAACCAGCATTGTACCGACGACGTGATCACTTGCATCGCACCTAATCTCGAATGGAAGGTTCCAATCGGGAGGTTGTACGATGGGCGCTAATACTCTTTGTCCGAGGACAATACCTTCTCCGACCATGAACTGACACTTTCTCCCAATAAATACGTCTTCTTGCCATAGATTGAGAATTCATCCATGAATACGTCCATGTTGTTGTGGCAGAACCACCTGAATCACTCCAGCCCAAGTGCGCTAACCATCACCACGAGGGCAATCAGGGCTAACTCGTACTTCAAACGGAGTAATCCATGGGTCTATCGGGTAACATCCCGTTATAACCACTGGTTTTCCGATCGAAACAACACATACAAAATACTCACGCTAAGGTGAGCCGAGAGATTACAACATTCCACAATATTACATCAAAGGGTTCGACATAACTTTATTATTACAAACCAAGTTCGAATTTCAAAAACAAAGTAGTTCAGAGTTCAAAAGTAAAAAGTTTTTCAGAGTTTATTGCAGCGGAAAACAAACGATAAACTACTCGATGATACATGATGTCTCGATGAAGCCCGTACAAGACATCACCTGGCATTATCATCATTGGCCGGGGACGCATCCCATTCCACCGACCAACCAGGAGGAACAATACACGGCCAAGTCAAACTAGCAACCATGTCCTCAAAAGTATCACTTGAAAACAAAGCCACAAGCAAGGTTGAGTATACTAATACTTAGCAAGGCTTACCCGACTAGTGGAATATATTTAGCCGACTCCTAGACATGCAAGGCTTTTGGCTTGAAGGGTTTGTTTCGCCGAAAAAGCATCTACAAGTAGGTTCTTACTTTTAAATTTTAGCTCCAAGTTCTAGTTTCCTTAACCTTTCTAGGTAAGCAACTATCCAATATCATACATGGTGAAAGAATTAATTTGCATCCAACAAGATTAATCATCATCATTGTTCCTCTTCTTACTCTATGTGGTAAAAGTATTAAGCAGTCCTATATACCACGAGAAACGGACGATTTGAATTGAATTTTAACCTTGCAAGGGAAACATAACACACACGCCTGGAGCACCGAAGGGTCACCCCAAGCAACTTTTGGCCTTTCTTTCCGGGTCGTGGATCAAGGCCACCCCTCGTGACTACAGAGCCCAACTCTTCACCTGGTGCATGTCAAATAAATACAGAGGGTGGGAGTAAGTCCACTTGCTGGGCCGATCAGTTACTCAACTTACCGATTACCATATTTTCGGCATGTGGTTAGTACGTTCAAACGCTTAACCACCACGACCACACACTGCGGCCTTAGCATTTTTCAGTAAACAGACGAGCCTCAATCATTAACATAACACCGTACCACAGCCCGTCCGTCGACCTTATGATTGCAGAATGTAGTAAACATTCAACTCCTATATTCTCGCGAGTGACAAGAAATCACTCGACTTCTACCAGACTCCTATTAGCATAGCATTCTATCAAACCTTACATCTAGTGTTCAGAGCATAGGAACCTAAGATCATGCAACTAAGTTTTCATTCAACTCCTATGAACTTAACGCACAAGTAGATAGAAACATAAGTTGCATATAAATTGAAAGTAGGGGGATTCATGCTCTGGGTCTTGCCTTCCTAAGGAAAGCTAGCCTTGGGCTCTTCCAAACTTTGGTTTGGGTCTTCGACAACTTCAGTTCGATTAACTTGTGCTTCGTGCTGCTCACTCTCGGACTCGGGCACCAGCTCGTACATTCCGTCAGCGAGAGTAGTCGATTCTATATGAATGCACAAGTATGAGTTGTAGTGATGGTGGAGATTTTTAGCTTATTTCACGATAAAGTTGTAATCCAATAAAACTCTAATGTTCCTTGGGTAGTCATTTACTGAATATAACTTAGATCAATTAATCACATTATATAGATGTGTGTTTTGTCATTTATAAATGCTATCTTTCAAAGAGCAAGTATGAAATAATTGTAGTCATTGCTAGAAACATTTTATGGTGTTGATATTTTTATACAAGATACCTCTCTAAGCAACTATATTACTGTACAAATTTCAGTTCTTCATATGCAGCAGATTAAGTATGAAAAATGAAATAAATAGCTACTGCTAGAACATAGTTATTTTTATACAGAAAAAACCAGAACAATCCATATATGTGTTACTGTAAATTTTTTAAATTTTATTGTGAATGATACAGAGCATAAGAAATAAGACAGATACACCTACTTTAATAAAGATCTATTTCTAAAAGAGGATCTACAGGTTACTGTGCATAAAACTTTTTCTACAGCATGAGCTATTCCAAATTGTACCCTAGTAAAATATTAACATTTTCCAAGTCCTAGGACTAATTACTTTGATTTAATGTATTCCTTCCAATAAAAATTATATAAGTAAGTTCCAGAGAGGTAAAAAGTTCTAAACTTTTTCTGTCGCATCTAGGTATCAATATAACAGCACCGAAAAAGGTTCATAACATGAATCACAATAGGTCAGCAGAAAAAAATAATTCTATCCCTTCATGGCCTACAACAAAATCTATCAAACACTTGAGCTAGATTTGTGCTCTGGACTTCAAAGTTTTACACTGAGCTTAAAATTTAGAATGTAACCGACCATCCAAAAATTAAGTTCAGAACTAGCCTAAAACAGTGGGTACACTTAAATCCTATTTATTCTTCCATTTAGCCTAGAGCCAAACATATTTCGAAACTGAAGACGTGTATGTAAAAAAAATTGTAGATCTACTCAAGAGGACCCCAGAGAAATTTAGTTTACATTTTGACGATTTGATTATGATTTTTAAAGCATTTTAGAAGTTCACTGTTATGCATCTAAAACTGAAAACTAGGCTTCGTAGATCTGCCCCTGAGTTTTTGCACTTAGCACCCTAGAAAGACCTCAATCACAGCAATGTCATCCCTAGGCGGACGTGCCATGGTTGGGGGCCAAATCCGGAGAGGGAGCTCGCTGGCGGCAAGGGGAAAGGGATAGGGGAGTACCAGGGAGGCGAAAGCTACCTCGTGGTGGCCTTGGTCGGGGTCGGGGACGGCTGGAGGTTGGTCTCCCATGGAGGGAAAGCTCCGGCAGCGACGGCGAGGGCGTTCCGGTGAGGGGAGTCGCCGGAGGAGAGGGGCTGCGGCTTGGGAAGCTTTAGGGGGCCAAGGCCGACCCGTTCCGGGGCTTGGCTTGGGCGGAGGAGGGCCGGAACGGCCATTCCGCGTGGAGGTGGTGGTGGCCGGCGGCAATGGTGGAGCGTTCTGTGCATGCGTGAGGAGCTCTGCTTGGCTTTTAAGGTAACAGGGAGAGAGGGGACGGGGTGGAGGCGCCTGGAAAGGTGTGCAGCGGCTCGGGCACGGCCCGGGCAGCATGGGCGCGCGGCATTGGCCGCCGTGGGCGGCGGGGCAGAGGCGCGACTCGTTGTCGTGCACGTGGCGCGCATGGGGGAGGGAGGCGTGCTGTAGGGCGCTGGTCGGGGGAGTGACGAGGGCAGCCCGCCATTGGCTTGGTCCGGCTCCCCGGTGGAGGGATTCCCCGCCGTGTGGTGTAGAGAGAAGGGGAGCTGCTGAGTGGAAAAAGAAGAAGAAAGCGAGGGGCTGAAATAAAAATTCTCATTTTTCTCCAAAAACTGTGTGGCAGCTCAAAATCTCCAACTTTTGTCTCAGGCAAACACTTATTCGAGTTAAGGTTTAAAAGTTATTTCAAAAACTCAATAGCTTGATTCAGATGGCACGTCATTTCATTGGCAAAATTTCATATTCTCCCCTAACCTTCAACTAGGCTTTTATTTAATGTTATATGCATGATGTGCCCACTCAATTTTGTAGTCATATTTGCATCGATGTGAAGTTATTTAACTCTTTTGATTAAAGTACATGTACACATGCACATATACATATACATGTATACATATCCTGTAGAAGCATGGTACGAGGAATTTATTTAAATCTTTCTTAGCTCTTCATTTATATTGTTATACTTATGACCTGGGTTTTATCATTTTGACACCTAGGGTGTCACAGCCTTCCCCCCTTAAAAGAATCTCGTCCCGAGATTCGGACAATAAGCTTAGTGTGGATAGTGTGTGTACCTTTGGTAGAGTCGAGAAAACCGGGGAAATTTTGGTTTAGATAGTTTTCAGTTTCACATGTGGCTTCTTCTTCGGTGCGATGATTCCATTGAATTTTGTATATTTTAATCACTTTTCTTCTAGTGCCTCTTTCTTTTTGATCAAGGACTTTGATAGGATACTCAACATATGAGAGGTCGGGTTCTACCACTATTTCTTGTTGTTCAACAACCTCGGTAGGAACTCGAATACACTTCTTAAATTGAAACACGTGAAAGACATCATGGATGGCCGCAAGCTGAGGGGATAGTCGTACTCTATAGGCTGATTTCATAGGGACCAACATATCGGGAAGCTAATTTTCCTTTGACTCCAAATCGTTGTACACCCTTGGTTGGTGAAACCCGAAGGTAGACATGATCACCAACTTCGAATTTCAGGGGCTTCCTCCTCTTGTTGAAATAGCTCTTTTGCCTAGATTGTGCGGCTCTAAGATTTTCTTGTATTACTCTCACTTTTTCCTCTGCCTCGATTACCAAGTCTAGTCCAAATATTTTGCGTTCTCCAGTTTGTGACCAGCTCAAAGGACTTCGACCATACAAGGCCTCAAATGTTGCCATTTTCAGACTCGCTTGATAGCTATTGTTATACGTGAACTCTGCTAAAGACAAGCATTTGTCCCAATTCTTGTCATAGTGAATGACACAAGCTCTAAGCATGTCTTCAAGAATTTGATTCACTCTTTCAGTTTGCCCATCAGTTTGAGGATGATAAGCTGAGCTTCGGATCAATTTAGTACCAAGAGATGCTTGCAATTGTTCCCAAAAGCGTGCTACAAACTGAGCACCGCGATCGGAAATATTTATCTTCGGTACTCCGTGTAGGCAAACAATGCGATCGAGATAAATCTCAGCATATTTCTTGACAGCATAGGTGGTGTGCACCGAAAGAAAATGTGCCGTCTTTGTGAGCCTATCTACGATTACCCATAAGGAATCATGTTCTGTGAGGTGCTTGGCAACCCAATAATGAAATCCATACTTATGTCTTCCCATTTCTAGGAGGGTATAGGCAAGGGTTGGAGTGTACCGGCTACTTTCAAGTGGCTAGCTTTTACTCTCTGACATGTGTCACATTCTGAGACATATTTAGCAATTTCTCTTTCCATTCTAGTACACCAAAAAATTTGCCTAAGATCTTGATACATTTTGCTACTGCCGGGGTGAATAGAAAACTTGGAAAGATGTGCCTCTTCAAGAATTTGTTTGCGGAGCTCATGATTCTTTGGAACGACTATGCGACTTTCAAACCATAGAACTCCCTTATGGTCTTGACAGAAACATTTATACTTCTCCTCCCCTTGAGAGAGTTTTTGTTTGATGATCTTGACACCTTCATCATGCAATTGTGCCATGATGATTCAGTCGTGGAGAGTGGGTTCAACTGAGATGTGATTTAGGGTGCCTTGGGGAATCATTTCCAAACTAAGCTTCCTCATTTCTGAACATAATGTTGCATTATAGAATTCCACTGATAGGCAATGGCAATGAGCCTTGCGGCTTAGTGCATCCGCAACTACATTTGCCTTTCCTGGGTGATAGTGCATCTCGAGATCATAATCTTTTATTAATTCTAGCCATCTTCTTTGTCTCATATTCAGATCAGCTTGAGTGAAGATATATTTGAGGTTTTTGTGATCAGTGAAGATATTGCAATGAGTACCCATGAGATAATGTCTCCATATTTTTAGAGCATGAATGATAGCTGCTAATTCGAGATCGTGGGTCGGATAATTCTGCTCATGGGGCCCAAGAGCTCGTGAGGCATAAGCAATAACTCGATTATCTTGCATAAGCACACAACCAAGACCAGTGTCAGATGCGTCACGGTAAACATCAAACGGCTTGGTGTTATCGGGTTGAGCTAACACAGGGGCTATAGTCAAATGTTCTCTGAGAGTGTGGAAAGCTTTTTCACATTTCTCATCCCACACAAACTTTACTCACTTTTTCAATAGTTCAATCATAGGCTTAGCAATTTTGGAGAAATCCGGAATGAAGCGGCGATAGTAACTGGCTAAACCAAGAAAACTGCGAATCTGATGAATGGAGGTAGGAGGTTTCCAATCCATCACCTCTTGTACCTTGCTGGGGTCAACGGCTATGGCTTCGCTGGAAATGGTGTGACCCAAGAATTTCACACTATTCAACCAGAATTCACACTTGGAAAATTTAGCATAGAGCTGATGGTCCCTGAGATGCTGAAGAACAATGTGCAAGTGGTTAGCATGCTCTTCCTCATTCTTGGAATAAATAAGGATGTCGTCAATGAAAACCATGACGAACTTGTCAAGCTCGGGCATGAATACCGAATTCATGAGATACATGAAGTAGCTGGAGCATTTGTGAGACCAAAAGACATGACCAAAAATTCATATAGCCCATATCGTGTGGAAAAGGTAGTCTTAGGATTATCACATGGACGAATCTTTATCTGATGATATCCAGAACGAAGATCAATCTTTGAGAAAACCTTAGCTCCAGATAACTGATCAAAGAGAACATCAATGCGGGGAAGTGGGTATTTATTTTTAATGGTCACCGCATTGAGAGGTCGGTAGTCAACACATAACCTCAAACTGTCATCCTTTTTTTTACAAATAGGGCTAGACAACCACACGGTGATGCGCTAGGACGAATGAAGCCTTTGTCAAGAAGTTCCTTGAGTTGTATTTTCAATTCGGCCAATTCTTTAGGTGGCATTCTATAGGACCTTTTGAGATAGGTGCAGTGCCTGGTTGCAGTTCAATAAAGAACTAAATATCCCTATTTGGTGGCATTCCTGGCAAGTCATCCGCAAAAACATCAGCATACTCACACACCACTGGAATATCTTCTAGTTTGATTCCTCCCATCATGAAAGCACAAGAGTTTATGCACTCTTGGAATGGCAAATAAAGAATAGTGGCTCCATGAGTTGGGGAATTGATTTCCACGGCCCTTGAAAGAATATCTAATGTCACCCCATGTTGAGCTATCCAATCCATTCCCAAAATAATGTCTATGCCTTCTAGTGCCAGAAGGATAAGGTTGGATATGATAGTTTTACTACCCAACTTGATTGGTACATGCCTTATCATTTGATTTGAAGCAATTTTACCACCCGGTGTTGATATCATATACGACCCTTTTGTGTGACAAAAATCCAAGCCCACTTTTGCACCAAATTTTGCACTAATAAAACTATGTGATGCACCAGAATCAAACAATGTAATTGAAGGCTTTTTATTGATAGAGAATGTACCCGTCATCATTGGTGCTCCTTCAGGAAGTTTTGCAAGAGTGGTGAAATTGATTCGCCCTTGTTTGACCTGAATGGTCTGCCTCTTGCCTTTGCTCTTAATGTTCTGGTTAGAGCCTTGGCCCTGATTTGGCTGCCTATGCTGAGGGCATTCTCGAGCAAAATGACTGGAACTCCCACAATTGAAACAACGGTTGGCAATGTTTGGATGAAGAGACTGCTGAGTAGCTGGCCTTGGGCCAGTCTGCTGAGGCGCAGGGGGTCGTACAACACCTTGCTGCTGTGGGGGCCTGACAACCCAACTCCTTAGCTGAGGAGCCTTCTGAGGAGCTTTAGGCGCAACATTTTGCACTAAGCGATACCTTGGTGGCTGAGCACTTGAGGGTCTAGCTGGCGCCTTCCTCTTCTTTTCAGCATGATGAGCCACAATACAATCCTCCTGAGTGAATGCCATATTGACCAGCTCATTGTAAGAATCGGCCTTGACAAGGTTCAATCGTTCCTAGAGCTTGGTACACAGACCTCTGCGGAAGCGATCACGCTTCTTAGCATCAGTATCAGCATGATAGCCCGCGTACTGACATAGATTGTTGAAGGCCTGAGCATACTGAAGTATAGTGCGGGTACCCTGAGTGAGAGCCAGAAACTCATTTAACTTTCTTTCCATAAGACCTTCTGGAATATGGTGTGCCCGAAACGCAATTTCGAATTCGTCCCAGGTGACAACGTGATCAGCCGGGAGCATAGCAAAGTAGTTGTCCCACCAAAGACGGGATGTACCGCAAAGCTGTTGCACGGCAAAACGAGCCTTGTTTGCATCCGAACATGGGACCACAAGTAGAGAAAACTTGGACTCAATTGTGCGAATCCAAGCGTCCGCATCCAAAGGCTCCTCCATCTTGTGAAAGAGATGGAGTTGAGTCCCAAAGAACTCCGTGTAACCGGTAGCTTGAGGTTGGTGGACATTGTGCCCACCCCGCTGATGGTGCTGCTGCTACTGGAGCTGTTGTCCTTGAACGAGTTGACGAAGCAACTCAGTTTGAGCGGCCATTACTTCCACCAAACTGGGTGGTGGCGGTGGCGGCTGTTGCGATCCGCTACCACTAGCACCAAAACCATCAGGGTTACCACAAGTTGCTCCAACCATCTAAAATGTGAATGTTTAAGATGGTCGAAAAGTTCAGTCTTTGCCTCTCTGTTCTGGCTGTTTTTCAGACTAGAATTTTTTGCCTATAACTCAGACTAGAAGAGTCCAATGGTGCTGAAATTTTGTGAGGATTCAGGTCATAACATTCCTGGAAACTTTGGTATTCAACTTGTCTCCCAGAAGAGTCGCCTTCAGAGGATAAAAGTTTTAACAAAATCCTGCCATAGGATACGAACTGGACAATGGAAGTCTAACATTTCTGGAAGCAACTTCAACACTCCATAACTCCAAATTGAGTAATCCAGAAATTCTCAAACTTCACTAAAATTTTTCTAGGATGATTGTGTACAACTTTGCTAGTCAACCCTTGGGCTGGATCAGGCTCTAAGATGGTTATTCCCTTAATGTTGTACTTTACTGTCTACCCAGAAATTTCAGTGAATAGAGAGACAATGTTTTGTGCACCAGGGAAAATCTACTCAGCCAACAATTACCAAATTTTAACAGTAGCTGCCTGAGTACTTTTGCAACAAGTTTTGTGTTGAACACTTCTGCAGAAAACTGCACTAAGAGGACATAAAATTTTATGTGGCAGAAAACTGACATATCAAGGTTTCTGTAGTTTCTCACAATCTACATGTCCAGAATTTTTCAAATTTTAACAGCAGGTAGTATATAAATTTTGGAACAAAACTTTAAACATGCACCTCTACAGGATAGATCATTCTCTATGCTCAATAAATTCATCTTTCCAGATATGACAGAAATGTGATAGATTTGTTTAGATAATCCTTATGTGAGACAATCTTGTGCATGCATGATCCTCTTTACTCTCAATCCACACATAATAGATTTCCATTCATTTTTTTAAGTGACATGATGCATGCACGATCTATCATCCTCACAAAATAAAACAATTGCCAAATAACTTTGGACTTACGTGGTTAGTTTCGGTGGCATATATAATACGTCTCTCACTATAATAGCTAGTCGAAATTTCTATCCGTTCTCAACTTATTATAATCGTGGTTAGTATACCTGCAGAAGATTGATAGCATATATTTATTCATTGAACCTTTCATGTCAGCACTCAGGAAAGCGTCCACATTCTTTACCGTTCACTATAGAAATGGCATCCGTACAATTCCCGCCGTACGGACAATGTTAACATACGCTACCGGGATAGCGTATTCACGAGGGTACCGTCTAAGACGGGGGTATGAAGAGCGATCGCCATACCCTGCGCCAAACCTTCTACTCCCAATATAATCAACTAATAGTTGGTATATTGGCAGCACCTCAAGTAGGCCACTGCTTGAGGGCAGCGTTCGGCTCGCATTACCGACAGGAAGGCCAAGCTCTCTCAGTTGGCTGAGGATTATTACCTTCTTACCTTAGCAATGAGTGCGTCGTTACAGAAATTAAAGGTCGGTTGTGCATAAAAGTAAGCATTGACAGAAAGTAATGTGCTGGAAGTGAGTTGATAATATACATAAGTTAGATAGCCACCTAGTAACTTTCCCATATTCCCCTAGGGCTTTACGAACTAGGTACCATCCTTAACGAACCAACGCATTTTGCAAACATAATTTTTATGATCACGTTTTATGAAAACAAGTTTTTAAGGCTTGTCATGCTCTCTGGTGTATGCATTTCGGCTCTGATACCAGCTGTGGCAGAACCACCTGAATTAATCCGGCTCAAGTGCGCTAACCATCACCACGAGGGCAATCAGGGCTAACTCATACTTCGAACGGAATAATCCATTGGTCTGTCGGGTAACATTCCGATATAACCACTGGTTTTCCGATCGAAACAACAGATACAAAATACTCACGCTAAAGTGAGCCCAAAGATTACAACATTCCACAATTTTACATCAAAGGGTTCGACATAACTTAATTATTACAAACCAAGTTCAAATTTAAAAAACAAAGTAGTTCAGAGTTCAAAAGTAAAAAGTTTTTCTGAATTTATTGCAGCGGAAAACAAATGATAAACTACTCGATGATACATGATGTCTCGATGAAGCCCGTACAAGACATCACTTGGCATTATCATCATTGGCCGGGGATGCATCCCATTCCACCGACCAACCAGGAGGAATAGTACACGGCCAAGTCAAACTAGCAACCATGTCCTCAAAAGTATCACTTGAAAACAAAGCCACAAGCAAGGCTGAGTATACTAATATTCAGCAAGGCTTACCCAACTAGTGGAATATACTTAGCCGACTCCTAGACATGCAAGGCTTTTGGCTTGAAGGGTTTGTTTCGCCGAAAAAGCATCTACAAGTAGGTTCTTACTTTTAAATTTTAGCTCCAAGTTCTAGTTTCCTTAACCTTTCTAGGTAAGCAACTATCTAATATCATACATGGTGAAAGAATTAATTTGCATCCAACAAGATTAATCATCATCATTGTTCCTCTTCTTACTCTATGTGGTAAAAGTATTAAGCATTCTCATATACCACGAGAAACGGACAATTTGAATCGAATTTTAACCTTGCAATGGAAACCTAACACACACGCTTGGAGCACCGAAGGGTCACCCCAAGCAACTTTTGGCCTTTCTTTCCGGGTCGTGGATCAGGGCCACCCCTCGTGACTACAGAGCCCAACTCTGCACCTGGTGCGTGTCAAATAAATACAGAGGGTGGGAGTAAGTCCACTTGCCGGGCCGATCAGTTACACAGCTTACCGATTACCGTATTCTCGGCATGTGGTTAGTACGTTCAAACGCTTAACCACAACTACTACACACTGCGACCTTAACATTTTTCACTAAATAGACGAGCCTTAATCATTAACATGAACACCGTACCTTATGATTGCAGCATGTAGTAAACATTCAACTCCTATGTTCTCGTGAGTGACAGGAAATCACTTGACTTCTACCGGAGTCCTATTAGCATAGCATTCTATCGAACCTTACATCTAGTGTTCAGAGCATAGGAACCTAAGATCATGCAACTAAGCTTTCATTCAACTCCTATGAACTTAATGCACAAGTAGATAGAAACATAAGTTGCATATAAATTGAAAGTAGGGGGATTCATGCTCCGGGGCTTGCCTTTCTGAGAAAAGCTAGCCTTGGGCTCTTCCGAACTTTGGTTCGTGTCTTCGACAACTTCAGTTAGATTAACTTGTGTATCACGCTGCTCACTCTCAGACTTGGGCACCAGCTCGTATGTTCCGTCAACGAGAGTAGTCGATTTTATATGAATGCACAAGTATGAGTTGTAGTGATGGTGGAGATTTGTAGCTTATTTCACGATAAAGTTGTAATCCAATAAAAATTTATATTTTATCACAAGTCATTGTTCTTACTGTTCCTTGGGTAGTCATTTACTGAATATAACTTAGATCAATTAATCTTATTATATAGACGTGTGTTTTGTCATTTATAAATGTTATCGTTCATAGAGCAAGTATGAAATAATCATAGTCACTGCTAGAAACATTTTCTGGTGTTGATAGTTTTATACAAGATACCTCTCTGAGCAACTATATTACCGTACAAATTTCAGCTCTTTATATGCAGCATATTAAGTATGAAAAATGAAATAAACAGCTACTGCTAGAGCCTAGTTATTTTTATACAGAACAAACATGTGAGTATTGATGCTATAAGTTTTACAGGATGCTAATATATCCATATACGTGTTACTGTAAATTTTTCAGATTTTATTGTGCATGATACAAAGCACAAGAAATAAGACAAGATACACCTACTTTAATAAAGATCTATTTCTACAGGAGGATCTACAGGGTTTCTGTGCATAAAACTTTTTCTACAGCATGATCTATTCCAAACTGTACCCTAGCGAAAAGATTAACATTTTCCAAGTGCTAGAACTAATTACTTTGATTTAATGTATTTCTTCACAACAAAAATTATATAAGTAAGTTCCAGAAACGTAAAAACTTCTGAACATTTTTTGTGGCATCTAGGAATCACAATAGATGAGGAGAAAAAATTAATTCTATCCCTTCATGGCATACAACAAAATCTATCAAACACTTGAGCTAGAGTTGTGCTCTGGACTTCAAAGTTTTACACTGAGCTTAATATTTAGAATCTAACTTCCAATCCAAAAATCAAGTTCAGAACTAGCCTAAAACGGTGGGTACACTTAAATCCTATTTATTCTTCCATTTAGCCTAGAGCCAAAAATATTTCAAAACTGAAGACGTGTATGTAACAAAAGTTGTAGATCTACTCAAGAGAAACCCATAGAAATTTAGTTTACATTTTTACGATTTGTCTATTATTTTTAAAGCATTTTAGAAGTTCACTGTTATGCATCAAAAACTGAAAACTAGGCTTCGCAGATCTGCCCCTGAGTTTTTGCACTTAGCACCCTAGAAAGACCTCAATCACAGCAATGTCGTCCCTGGGCGGACCTGCCATGGTTGGGGGCCAAATCCGGCGAGAGAGCTCGCCAGCGGCGAGGGGAAAGGGGCAGGGGAGTACCAGGGAAGCGAGAGCTACCTTGTGGTGGCCTTGGTCGGGGTCGGGGACGGCCGAAGGTGGGTCTCCCACGAAACGAAAGCTCCAGCGGCAGCGGCGAGGGCGTTCTGGCGAGGGGAGTCACCGGAGGAGAGGGGCTGCGGCTTGGGAAGCTTTAGGAGGCCGAGGGCGACCTGTTCTGGGGCTTGGCTCCGGCGGAGGAGGGCCGGAACGGCCACTCCGCGTGGAGGTGGTGGTGGCCGGCGGTAATGGTGGAGCGTTCTGTGCGCGTGTGAGGAGCTCTGCTTGGCTTTTAAGGTAACAGGTAGGGAGGGGAGGGGGTGGAGGCGCCTCGCAAGGTGGGCAGTGGCTCGGGCATGGCCCGGGCAGCATGGGCGCGCGGCATTGGCCGCCGCGGGCGGCGGGCAGAGGCGCGACTCGCCGTCGTGCACGTGGCGCGCGCGCAGGGCAGGTTCACGGCATGGGGAAGGGAGGCGTGCTGCAGGGCGCTAGTCAGGGGAGTGGCGAGGGCAGCCTGCCATTGGATTGGCCCGGCTCCCCGACGCAGGGATTCCCCGCCGTGCGCCAACGGTTCTCTGCCGACCGGGATGAAGGAGCAGGGGAGCGGCTGAGTGGAAAAAGAAGAACAAAGCGAGGGGTTGAAATGAAAATTCTCATTTTTCTCCAAAAATTGTGTGGCAGCTTAGAATCTCCAACTTTTGTTTCAGGCAAACACTTATTTGAGTTATGGCTCAAAATTAATTTCAAAAACTCAAAAGCTTGATTCAAATGGCACGTCATTTCATGGGCAAAATTTCATATTCTCCCCTAGGCTTCAACTAGGCTTTTGTTTAATGTGATATGCATGATGTGCCCACTCAATTTCGTAGTCATATTTGCATCGATGTGAAGTTATTTAACTCTTTTGATTAAAGTACATGCACACATGCACATATACATATACATGTATACATATCCTGTAGAAGCAGGATATGAGGAATTTATTTAAATCTTTCTTAGCTCTTCATTTATATTGTTACACTAATGACCTGGTTTTTGTCATTTTGACACCTAGGGTGTCACAATTGTCCTCGAGTAGTTGGAGAAGAGCACCATTATACAACCTTTAGAAGTGAAGCAAGTGTGTTACAAGGACCAACGACATCCGCCTATAGGCGAAATGTGCCGTAGGGACAGGTGAAGGTAGTCAAACTCTGATCATCCGGATGAATAGGAATTTTGTGATAACCAGAGTATCTATTGCGGTTTGTAGAAGAATGAGCGCTCGATACCATCCAAGTATCTTTGGAGCTACTTGAACTGGGCTGATTCACTCACTGTCTTGCATGGGGTAGATGATGCCCACGTGCAGTAACTTAACTACCTTCCTCATCGCATCACTTAGCCATCTCTGGTGCTCTCAGGGTGGCTTATGGTCCGGTTCCATAGGATGCGATGGATGCACAAGTTGGGGCTGATCCCCTTCAAGTCCTGCAGAGAATACCCGATGTCGGATCGGTACTTCTCCATGACTGCAGCGAATCGCCAAGTCTCACTCTCTATCAGTTTATCACTGATGAAGACTGACGGGCTTCGGTGTTTGTGGAGGATGGCACACTTCAACCCAAGTGGCAGCGGTTTCAGTTCATGAAGAGGTTCTTGCGGTTTCTCCTTTCCATTGAGCTTGAAGTAGCCGCCCGGATTTGTTTCCTAGGTGAAGTTGAATGGCAGTTGAATGCCATCTTCTTCAATATTGGACTGAGCTTTCCCTTCTTGAATGATACTCATTGCTTCCTCCACTGGGCCTTGCTCTGGTCTAGCTTCTGTAATGAACTTAGCTGACCAGGATTCTATCTTTGACAACCTTACCCTCGAGGCTTGCTTGGTCTCTGTTCGGTTGACAAGTGGCTCTATTGGCTGACTAATCAAGATGAATCCATCACCTTCAGGGATATCGAAGATATGAAGATCCAAGAATACCTTGTTACGTCCCATCAAGGACATAATTCGGAGAATTCATGTAATCTTCACAATCTAGCCGTCGATCCACTTTAGGTGCTTATGAGAGAAAATCAGGGGTTCTTCTGGTGATCTGGTTATCCACTCCGACTTTCGGATCGTAAAAGACTTCTTGCAGTGCAGCGTCCCTAATAGTGTAGAGGAGTGGTGCGATAGATTTGTATGATGTTACCGCTAGGTTGCTTCCTCTATCCATTCCTTGCTCATAATCGCAGTAAGACCCTCAATCTGCAATGTGGCTTCCGGAATGAATGCCTCAGATCTTGAGCATATGCACTTATGCTCATTCGACAAGTTTGATGTGTTGCCGAATCTCCATATACTCTTCTTCTATGAAGAGATCAGGGATGAACACAGGCATATCTTCAATGAGTGGCTCATGATCTGTGGACTTTAGTAGTTCAGTATTTGCTCTATGTGTGTTGGAGATAGAGAGGATGCAGGTGATAGGAGGTGAACTTGTTTCTTCTCTTTGGGCTGATCAGTTGGCTTGGTTGGCTCGTCAAGGACTTTCAGTGTGCTGAGTGTTGTTCTATTTCAGCAGCTGTCTTGTTCATGACGTATCCCTGGTGGTGAGATTCATGAAATCCACACTCTCCGGCTTAAGTCCACCAACGAAGTGCTGGATTAGCATTTCTTCTAGAATACCATAAGGTGGCCTAGAATTTATGCCATCAGCCTGAATTTCTCCCACTCTGCTCCAATTCGCTCTTCGCCTTGCTTGAATGATAGCATTTGATTGCAAAGTGTGAACACTTTGGTAGCAGGGAAGAAGAACAGGCAAAACTCGTCCTTCAGCTTAATCCAATTTCCTCCAAATCTCCCTACCTTTTGGTCGTACCAGACTATTGCTTCTCCCGTCAGAGAGAACGGGAAGAGCTTCCACTGTCGGGTGTTGTGGTTCATACCGAGTATGGTCAATAAAGAGCAATTTTGCTCGAATGCCTGCAGTGAGCATAGGGACTCTCGTCCCTTCTACTAGAGAAAGACTAAGCACGAACCATGGCTATGAGACTGTGACTGGTCTCATAACCATCAGATAAATGGGGTGGTATGGTGGAGGCGGTTCCAAGTACTCGCAGAATGGAACTGCTGGATAACTAGGAGAAAAACTCCATGTGGTAGGGTGGAAAGGTGTACGGCTGAAAAAGGTCTAGACTAGTATTGCTACTGTTCCCCGGCAACGGTGCCAGAAAGCTTGTTGGCACTCCTTAGCCTATACGAACTAATCCGCAAGCGCACGGATACCGATGTAGCTTTCACCAGGGAGTTTACCTGGGATATCGAATCCAAGGAACGATAAGCGCAACTAGACCTAGAACTAATTGAACCGGACCCACGAGAGGAAGAGAGGTATGAGGGTAGAGGGTCTAACGACGGTTAGCCAACTCATTACCCAGAAGACTTGCTACTAAACTAACTTGATCTGCTTTGGTGGCTGGGGCGTAAGGACCTTAGAATGAGGGAGAAATGGGGGGTCCAACTCGGCCAACATTCTACTGCTATGAAAACACCCGAACATGGTGGACTACAAGGGACGGACAGGGCTGTCACCACCTACTGCCTACCCCATCAGTTCCGTGGGGTGTAACACAACCCAAGATAACTATCAAGCCTTAGCACCACGCTTCAACTATCAAGTTACTGACTTCCGCCTCGTGCTAAGGCAAGAAGAAACCCCAAATGGCCAAGCTCGCTAGACAACGCAGACAAGGGATCCCGCAGATCAATGCAAGTAAGTAAACAAGTAACTGAAGTAAGGAGAGAGACTAGTGAGATACCGACGAGGGCCAAGTAACTTCACTCCAAAGATGCTTCATTCCTCTGAGGCTACAAGCTGGAAGTGAGCCGAAGAACCCAGCTCGCCTCCGGACTCTCACCTCACACTCTCCCCATTCTACTCTAAGGATGAACAACTCTTTGCTAGAGACTCTTCTTCTCTCCAAATGGTGTGTCTTACAAGTGAGGGGGAGGTCTCTATTTATAGCCCTCCAAGGTGGGTTGCTTAGCTTGTAAGCAAGGCTAAGGTCGCTTAACTTCTAAGCTAAGCTAATATTCCTCAACTTCCAGGCAGTTAAGGTGGTTGTGTAACTTCCACGCAAAGATGGGCTCGAGAGGCCGCAAAGTGGGGCCGGCCGGCCTCCCCCAGGCCGGCCGGCCTGGGATTGTTGCCACTTGGCACTGTCTTTGTCTTGGACGTCCCTGATAACTTCCTTATGGCAGTTACTGCTGCCCTTCGGCCGTTTGTCCGAGTCTTGCATGCAGGTGGGCCCTTGAATCCATGTGTGAGGGCTCTCGGGTCATTGGATCAAACTGACATAAAGGGCACGATCCATGATCAAGTACTTGGGCTTCTCTGCATCCTGGCAAAAGCTGAGCCTGAAAGGCTTCAGCGCCAGGCTGGCCAGCCTGGGCTAGGCCGGCCGGCTTGGGATTTCTCCCAAATCAGCCCAAATTTCTACAGTGAGTTCCTGCAGTCACATATGCACCAAAACTTGTGGAACTTCATTAGTTTAATAAATTTAGCTTGGTGTAGGCCTTGTAACCATGAATTATGGAGAAACGTTGGTGGTCAAAATCATCAGAAATCGACCACCAACAGGTGGCTCTAAGAACTCGCCCTTGGGAGCGAAAAGGTTTTGGATAGAAATGCACTCCATGGTAAGAAGAAAAGATAAAAGAAAAGAAAGGATAAAAGAAAGGGTACACGGGCAAACTAGGTTCGAAGATAACTACCGCAACCATTCCCCGGGAACGGCGCCAGAAATGCTTGTTGTTTTTTATTAACGATCACAAATAAATCCGCAAGTGCACGGAAGATACCGTTGTAGCACTTCACCTGGAGAGTATTCAGGGTATCATATTTTCTCAAGGAACGGAGGTGTAACAGTCTTCTAACTAATTCTACCCTTGGAAGAATAAGAGATAGAATGGCCTGGGTAGTGTGGTTTATCTAAAGGGAAGGATTCAACGAAAGATAAACTTGGGTTGCTAAACGTTTACTTCGAGCACCGGTCTGACCTTAGTCTGCTAAGGACCTCCGGCTATTAGCTCTACTCCAAACCCAGGCGGGGAGGAATACACTAACCACGAAGCAGCTTCGTAGCGGACGAACAGGGCTGTCACCACCTGTCGTCTACCTAACAATGCCAGCTGGGCTCGCAGCAAACAAAGGTAATCTAGGGCCTAAACACCACATTTACGCCGTCGACTACTACTCTAGAGATGCGTAGGGTTATCCCGTCTTTATCAGGGGCATTCACTAGAGCATCCGCTACTAGAACGGACGATGATCCCGCAAACGAACAACAATGACAAGGTAACTTACCCAAGATCTTACCAACAGATGAACTCGGATACTTACACAACCGAATCATATCCGTCAAGGTACAAGGACAAAGAGTAGCCGACAAGTCCAACTCTTCTCCTCACTTCTTCCTCACACACTCCCTACTTAAGATACAAGTGGTGGGACCTCTACTCTTCTTCTCCAAATTGTGTTATGTTTGAGAGGGTGAGGGAAGCTCTTTATATAGCTCTTGAAGTTGGTTCCCGCCATCTCCTCGTATGGAAACACTTGCAACCGACCTTGGGAGGATCAGAACAAAATTCCCGCCAAAGTGCACCTGGCCGTCTTGTAGTCCAGGTTCGGCCGCACCTGGGGTGCGGCCAACCCCCCTATGCGGCCTTTGAGCACCGCCTTCATCTGAGGCACTGACAGGTGGGTCTACATGTCATCCCTCGGGTGTTTGCCGCCTTCTTACATTGGTTGGGCTGTCATGTGGGCCTCCCTTGTAAGTGTAATGAATGAAGTGTTCTTTTATGTATTTCTTTGTGTATATTTTATACCTTTCTTCTGGATTTTCGTGTATGTGTGTCTGCGTATCACAATTCAACAAAACTCGTGGAATATGTTAGAATAAAGTCCTATATCTAAGTTTGATGATTAATTCGATAAGAATATTTGCAGGAGTTGATGGTCCATTCAGGAGAACTACCCCGACAACTAGAAGACTTAGAAGAACTACGAAGAACCATCAAGTTCACACTCATCTGCGATTGAATACCCATTAGGCATTTATGCTAGAATTGCTATTGCTCCTCGGTGTGATGCTTTGTATTGAACCTTCATAGCCTACTTTTTACCTAGATTCCTTGTAATCCCATATGATTCCTTGATTGAAATGAAAGATGCTTTGGCTACTTGTGTATGAGTATGTGTGGGATTTGTGTTATAGTCTTGGCGTGTGTGGAGATTCTTTTGAGGAGTTGCGGAGTAGGAATCTAGCCTGGGTGAGACAAACTTAACTTGATCTTCTGATCAAGGGCTTGGGGTGTGCGTTGGGCACATCCTACAGAGTGCCTGTGGCGGGCACATGTCCTGTACGGAAAAGTTAGTCCTTTGTGGACCTGGGGTCCTTTGTGGACGTTGGTGGAGGAGATGTTGGCCTATACCTGTGATGGGTGCCATTGACGGACCATTGCGATGGATACGTCCTTGTGGGAGGATCTCGCCTCGGCAATTAAGGCCCGAGTTAGTGGACCTGGAGATGGAACTATGATAAACGTGCACACCACTTATCTGTTATCACAGCAGATCCGGTCCGAGCTAGAGACGCGCGGCACCATGCCTGTAGGAGGATAGGGTATCGGTGTAAGGGGAGGAGGTGCTGACCTCACATCCCTCGAATTGCAGGGTCTTGTGTGGCCCGATGTAGAAGGCATCACAGTCCCAGGACAACCTCTTGTGGGAGGGAGCATCCCAGACCCGGGAAGGCAGGATGGGGGCTGTTGCAGCTAGTTTCGTTAACCGTGGTTTCGTATGTTAGCGGGCTGATCCCTCGCTGGCTATGACTCGAGTGGGTCCAGGTGTACAACCCCTGCAGGGTAAAAACTATAGGTATAGCCGCGTACTCGGTCATGTACAACTCTTGATCCGGATTCGCTTTCATAGTTAGTGATACTTGTTTTCTACCTCCCTCTAGACTTGTTTTTCCTGCTTAGGGCAATTGAGGTACGAGGAGAGGGAGTTCTCGCACCGACTTGGTGGGTTTCGAAGGTGTGAGTACCTCGGGAACTTGGAGTGTCACGACGGCCCGTGTTGAGGTGTGATGGATGATTAAATACTTGCTTGCTGCGTCCATAGGAAAACCTCAGCCTTATCCTTGACTTGCTTAAATACCTTATGCATTCCACTTAAAGCTTGCATACAGATGGTGACGTGAACCTATCCCTCTCCTTGGGGATAGTTGGTAGATGCAGGATGCGAAACGGTGATTGATACTAGATGAAGAAATGGCCTAAGGATGGTTCGTGCTACGCTCAAGTCATGCCTGTGGAGAGATGTTTCCCAAAAGATAAAGGACGGCCCTGAAGATTAGTTATCATTTCCATTTTCTATTTTCCCTTTTAGCCCAAAGGGCTTGTACTCAGAAACTCGTATCACAATCCTCTGGATTATGTAAATACTAAACCCATATAATGAATTATTGAGTTATATGACTGTGATATGTAATTGAAATGAGTTATGTATGTGATAGCTACTGATCCAGGGACTATCACGATGATACAGGGAGTCGGGTCCTCGTTCCGAAGGCTAGGTTCGTTTCAGTTGGTATCAGAGCCATACTTGACCGTAGCTACTCAACCCTAGGTTGGTCGTTAGCCTAAGGATGCTCAAAATGTTTCTATCCATTTGCTATACCCCTTGAACTATATGTTACCGTACTTGTCTCACATTCTTCTTCTTATCCCGATCATTCTCTTACCTATGCTAACACTACTCTTACGTGTTTCACGCAAAATGAACTTCCCCGAGCAAGCCAACACCGAAGTCATGATGGTCGAACTCGTTCACGAGCCAGAAGTCTATGTCGGCCACCGCCGAGGACTGCTACTCTGGCTCGAACACCTTCTGGAGGAAGTCGGAATGCACAAGGACAACATCAAGCTATCCACCCGATGGAATGACATTCCCTCGATCTACTCCAGCTACACTGCTACATTAGTAGTGATGCCCAACTGTGTCGCACTGGAGTTCCCAGGTTGATGGTCAAGAGTACCTCCATTCGCCGTGCCCCGGCTATCCAATCCGTCGCATGGGACATGATCCAGAGAATCATCGCTAGGTTCTGGGACACCAAGTTCAAGGGTACCCGCTACAGGATGATATCCTGAATCATGCCTATCACCTTGGACGATGAGGATACCCTCCGGGACATACCCTTAACCCCACTTCATGGGTCCGAGGAAGATCATGACGTGATCCTCACCACCGGAGCCTACCTTTATAGAACCGACTACCAGCTGATGGATGTGGAGTGGAAGAATGACCAGCTCCATAAAGAACTCGCTACATGCGCCCGAATATGCCAAGCCAAGGAGAAGAGGGAAGAGGATTACCTTGCAACGATCGAGCAGTTGAAGAGCAAGCGGAGGGAGCTAGAAACTAAGATCGCTAACCCTCAGAGCAGTGTAAGCCCTAGAAATGGTTATTAGACTTAAGGATTAGCTTTCCGCTCTATCTAAACTTGCTCATAATCCATCAGCACCTCACCTGTCCTTTTCTCTATCTCGACGAAACTCTTCTAACGACTCTAACACCACTCTCACGTGTGCGCAGAAATGGACGCTGCGATGGGAATCACCATGGGGAGCGTGGTCCACGAACCAGACACGTACACCCGCCACCGCGGAGGACTCCTCATCTTTCTGGAGTGCATTCTTCGCACCGCCGGCATCAATCAGAGTTGCATCATGCTGTCTACCCGGGAGACCGCGTACCCGCCGTACTATTGCTGCAGCACCGCTGTCTTGGTAGTCTCACTAGACCCCGCTGTACCCGGTTTCCTCACGGAGATGGTATCCAGCTCTAACCTACAGATGGGCGCAGCCATTCGGGCAATAGCCCGGATAATGATAAAGTGGATCATCGCCCAGTTCTGGAATTCAAAGTTCCACCGGAACAACTTCAGGCTGATCCCAAGAGCCATCTCAGCTGCTGACGACGTAATGGCCGTCCATGCAGCCATGGCAGCCACCCCGAACCTTGAGAATGGTGAGGACCCGCACCTTCTGCACTCTACGGGCTCTTACCTGTTTGAGGTTGATGATCTGCTCATGGATATGGACAATGAGGGTCACCTCATGCACGCCGGCTACACCGCTTGTGCTCAACGCGTCCTTATGCTTGAAGCCGACAACATGAGGTGGGCAAACTCGTACGCCGGAGCCTTCGAAGCCATGCAACATGCCCGGATGGAGAAGCACGAACTCAAGTGGAAGCTTCGTGATGAAGTCATCAGAAGGAAGGCTGCCGAAGACATGGCCACTGGATTCCAGGAAGAGAATTCGTCCCTCATCGAAGTTGTAGAAGACCTAGAGGACCTGATGGAAGAAAACACTGCCACCATTCACCATTTGGAGGAGAAGTTGAAGGATCAGGAAGCCAGGAACAAGGACCTTCTGACCAAGAACAAGGACCAATAGAGTCAGGCATGGGAGCACCAGGACCAGCGGACCCTGCTAGGACACCTTGAAGCTGTCGCTGAGACCAGAACTTTCGGTCTAAAGACAAGGCTGGACGAAAACGCCCACAACATCGCCAACCTAACCCACGCCGGTGTATGCTACCGAGACCTGGCTGACCGTGCCATGAAAACCTGGATGGATGCTGACTCAATCCGAGTCGATGAGCTCCAGGAGCTGCTGGACCAGCTGCCAGAAGAGCACCATCATGCTATCAGGAGGGACGACTTCGCCCTGATTCCCACAAAGCTATGCTCGGAAGAGTGTGCTCAAGAAGACCTACCACCTCCAGTCGAGACTGAAGAAGTGCTGGAGGCACATGCTGCCATTGGCCGCCTCTACCCCGCGCACTACCCGGAGGACCGCAAAGGAGTGCTGAAGTACAAGAAACCCCGCCACTTAGAGTAGGCAAGTATCTAAGAGTTACCTAGAATAAAAGTAGAGATGTAAAATAGTAGAGTGTCGATGTCACATCCCGACAAGAGTCCAAGAGTCGCACCGAGCCACTGATGCCCCATTCTGGTGTAAGTCTCTAGGAGTCGAGTCAGGAGACGATGATCATTCCGGCAAGAGACTCAAATAAATTATAGAGTTCTGTCACAAGCTGATGATCCATGCCAGCTTAGTGTCCATGTATCCAGAGTTGTTCTTGAGTTGCGTTAAGAGTCACCAATCTTTTGTAAGCAATCACGATGTAATCCTAGAATGATAATAGTTGTGATGTCTGTAAGGTTTTGTCTGTAACATTGAGATGTCCTGGGTGTAAGACTTGTAATGCTTCATGAATGCTTTGGATCTTAACCACTTTTTATGAAAATTTTCTTGCTTCTTCCCGTTGTGTGAAATTGTAATGTGTGCTATATCCAATAACCTCCCTTGAGGTGAGTGACGAGTCATATAGAGACCACAACTATAGGTCTTAGCACGCTAACACCCAAATCATAGGCATCGAAAGAAGAACCCATGGCCAAGCAAGAGCCCCACGGGAAACCAGTCAAAGCAAGGATCTCAGTTGAAGATCAAACCCCAATACCAGGGTATAACCCGTCCACCTAGACAACCACCACCCTCTGAACCACGCTAGGACTCTGAGTCGAAGGAACGTCATAGACCCTAAGAAGCTAACTATCTCAGAAGGAAAATTTGAAACAACAAGAAGTATAGCCATTTAGTAGAGGAATCCAGATGAAGAATCCCTCCGCAAGGACCCCGGAAGTACACCCTGCACCTACAACCCATACCCCCGCTAGTAGTCAGGACCTTCATCAACGTCTGATCAAACCAAATCAATTCCCTATCACGTTGTGAAAGAGCCAAGTCACGAGTACACCGAAGGGGTTGATAAATCAAGATCAATCCCAAGCAACACCGGAAACTAGTCAACGCACCTTCCGACTACAAGGGTCGCTATCCGATGAACAGAAACCATGAGTGACGACACCTCACCAAAACGAATACAAACCCCTAGAACAGATGGTTTGAGAAAGCGAGATCCCAGAGGTAATCGACTAAGGAAGTCATGACAAGGATGGAAAAATAAGAGAAACGACCCGTTTCTCCCGGAACTAAACTTTGGAATTACAATGGAGGGAACCTTCGCTGTGACCAATGTCGGTCATACTCAAGCAGTGTAACCTTAGAGGGAAAACAACACAGAACTTGTGAAAGCCACCAAAAGCAAGACCACCCTCGACCTATGGGCCAAGGAGTAAACACGCCGAGCACGTGGGTGAAGCAACCCAGGAAGGATCGCAAAGTCACCCCAGAAGGATCACCCAAAAATCAAGACAGAAGACTTGTTAAACCCACCAACCGTCTTAGGACATTAGACCATACCCAATCCCCGGGGGCCAAGAATGAATTTATACTATAGAGTATAAGCAAGTCAACACCCGCGCTTGAGAGAAAGTACATGAGACGTAAAGGAGTACATCCTGAAATGGGGATTGAACTCTGAGCCGATCACGCAGAATACGGGCTTTGGCCGAGGACCTAAGCTCGGATAGGAGGGCACCCAAAAGAGTACTAGTACATAACCAACCAGCTCCAGTTGAACCGATGACGGGAGTAAGGACGAGGAAGATATCCATAACCCTGGCGATCCTAACCGACAGAGCAACGAGAACCACCAGGAACCAACCTGTTGGCGCTAAAAATCGGCCAGGAATCGGCCGATGATCTTCAGCGTTGGACACACGACCCGGGAGAATCTACTTAGCTCCTGTTCGGGTTATTGCCCTGGTGCGGTTCGCGCGGCGTGGCAGTCAATCTGACCTGTTGATTGACAAGGAAATAAGAGTATTAAATTCCGGGCTTTCCGATCGGCAGGAGTTCCGATCTGTCCGTTAAAGCGCATCGGCGAATCGGCCGATTTCCTATGAAGATAACAGGCTAAGGTCAGCCGATAATCACGTAATAGTTGAAAAGAAAACTGCTGGAGCAACTTAAACAATTATTACAAATGCAACACTTGAAATAGATCTAATTGGCTATGTGACGATGGACGAGGAAGAGCAATGATAAAGCCGATAGTTCCAATCTCAAGCTGGATAACTGGTGATAATACTAGAACAACAGGTAAAACCTATAATTCTAGTAAATATCGATAACTAGTGAATAAATCCAAATGAAACCACAGCGATGCGCCCGAGGTTAAAGCTCAGATATTATTCGATAAGCGGAATCTACCAATTGGCCGGAGATCAAGTTGATGCAGCCCTGCCAATCCGTACGAACTCGTGAAAGAAGAAAAAGTATTGGCGAAGTCGCCGACTTGAAAGTAAAGTACTAGGAAAAAGTAGATGTGTTTTGTTGATTGATTGTTGATATTTCACAAAGCCCTGACGACTCCTATTTATACCCTAAAACCAGGACTCCTGGTCGATTACGACTTATTACAATCTTATTAAAAACTGCTATATCTATAATATTCTTATAAAGGAAACGGACTCTCGCAGAATCTTCTGCTGCCGTCTCTTAATCCAATCAGGACTCTTTTCTTTTGCCTCTTGACCGAATCAGCATTATTCCGTTGACCAACATTAGGCCACATTTAACCGGGATCCTCTGTTGTGGTCCCAATCTTGTTGGCGCAAGTTGCATCGCCAATCGGCCGATTCCCAACTGTAACCTCAATCGGCCGATCCTTTACTGTAGCCTTTAGATCTGCCGCATCGGCCAATCTCTTCTCCTGACGCCGATTCAACACGTGTCAAAATCTGGCGTCAACACATGCCCCCCAGTTTCGGAGTAAAACATAATTTTTACTTCGAAACTCTTTTCTTTATTCTTTTTCTCCGAAACGGGCGCAGTAAAAATCTCCTTCCATTTCGCGATCTTCTGCATAATGATTGCAATTAACTCGGACCGGGCGCTCGAGACAACTGTTCCCCTGGAATTCGTGTAGACGGCACGGCAAAAATCCCGCCTTTACCCTTTCTCTCTCGGATTATCCTTAAGTACTGGCATTCTCCGCCTACTTTTCTCCACGAGCCTAGTATTTTCCTCCAGCGAACCACTGTTCATCCTCTTCCCGAGCCCTCTCGATCTCCAACCGCTCCCTCCGGCGATTTCGCTTGCGACCTGCTCCACCCCATCTAATGGCGGCGCCATCGGCAACTTCTCCAACTACGGAGGTCCCGCCGGCAAACCCTTCAGCATCGGCCGCTCCATCGGCAGCTCCATTAGCGGCTCCATTGGCGATGATGAGCTTCATCCCGGAGGTAATCATCCGAAACTTTCCTTTTACTCTTTTACTGCTCAAGTATTTTCTAGGCCCATTCTCAGTTCTTTCTCCTTTTCCTTCTTTTTAGGCATTTAGGCACCAGATTACTATTCCTCCTTCCGATTCCTCCAAACTCATCTGCTTAGGCCCCATGGGGAATTCCCCATCCAGATCCAACCGACTTAATCAACCTAGAAACTCACAGAATTCCATTCAAGCAATCTCCCATGGATTTATGTCAGTGGGCAGGTGCTTTTAGATCTTGGCCGAACGAGACCCCTGGCTGGAGAGAATGGTACCATAGAGTGGCCAAGTCCAGGAGACTTCAAGGGGATGAACTGAAAATTGGCCAGTGCATCGATCTCTCTCTGTCCCAGATGGAGAAAAACGAGCCCCTAGTAATAGCGGCCTCTTACTTCTGGTCCGATGCACTCAACGCATTCCTTTTTGGACATGGACCCATGACTCCAACCTTGGCCGATGTCCTGTTGTTGACCGGCCTTGATATCTCCTCTTCTGACACCCCCTTTGATTATCTGATCAAACCATCTCATCGGCTAGAAGCCAAAGGAATCGGCGGATGGAAGGGGTATATTAGCAAGAACATGAGGACTGGGACAGTTTCAGAGAGGGAACATACGGCGTTTCTGATGATGTGGCTGGAGAAACATTTTTTTTGTGGCAGAGCAGTTGGTTCTTCGTCTAATACCCAAGCCCTGGCAGAAGCTCTGTCACTAGGATCGGCCGTCCCCCTTGGGAAGCATCTGTTGGGATCGGCCTATCACATGATGCACCAAATCGGCACCAGACTATCAAAAGGGGAGCCGATCGGCAATCCTGGGGGTCCCTGGTGGTTTATCACACTCTGGCTCAACCTATATATGAGTAAGGTCTCCCAGCAACAAATAGAGACCAAGACTTTTCCCAACATTGAGTCAGAGGAAAACCCCACCATTCGACGACGCTGTAGATCTTTCGGAGAAGCGACTATCAATTCACTGCTACTCGAACGGCCGAATACTTCAGATGCTTCTACAACGGCTTTAGTGAAGAGACTATCAGTTGGTATCCATATCAGACAGTAGGGCCGATTTTCGAGCTTCCTGTCTGCTACGACTCATCCACTCACACTTTTGATAGTGAACTTATGGATACCCTGATCAAGCTAGGGATTTTACCGGCTAATTTCTTCTCTGGAAAGGATTCTCCCACATATGAGTTTTATAATCCATCGGCTGCAGCAAGGCAACTGGGCTTTGGTCAACTGCCGATTCAGGTCTATTTTGCCGGGAAAGCAAAATTCCGAGATGAACTGACCAAGAGCCTTGACTACAATCGGCTATGCAACTTTGTGCCAGACTCCAGCACTATCAATCTGAACAACTGGACGGTGGCCCCTTTTGCCGTTTGACAATTCAAACTTGTGTTTATCTCTTCAGTCTGAAAGCCAAGTTCCTCCGATGCGGAGCCGAAGCGGCAGGCCGATAGAGAGCAATCGTCCATATACATCATATCCTCTTATCGGCTATCATGCTCCGAGCATCAAGGATATCACTAGCGGCCGATGGAAACAAGCGTCAAGAAAGCCAACTTTGAAGAAAACAAGCCGTCGAGTGCGAGCCCACATAGGACCAACTGACCAATCGGCAGTAGTATCGGCTGAAACTCCAACTCCCCCAGCCTTGCCGACTACCGAGATGGCCGATCCCCAAATCGCCGCAGAAGACAGAGCGGCTGCGGCATCACTTCTATTTGAAGCTGTTCAGGTAATCTCGCACACTTCACATATCTTTAAGTGCTCTACGAATATTAACTTTTTCCTTCTGCCAGGCTGCACAGCCCGCTCCAGTGCAATCTCCACAGCAATCGGCCACATCCCAAGCGGAAGCCGAAGCACCAGCGACCCTCCTCATCGAGGTAGATAATCTCTTAACTCGATTTTTTCAACATTCAGAAAACTAACTGACTCTGATGCAGACCGATCTGGGTGCGTCGACTGTACTCCCTCAACAAACATCGGCCGAAAGACCAACAGAAGTATGGCAAATATCTCATATCATCCTATTCAATTATCCGTAGTATACTCACAGAATCTATTTGTCATACCTTTCCAGGAAGCTGGCCCAAGCAGAGCATTAATAGTGGTCGAGTCCTCTTCTTCTGACGAGCCGATCGTACCAGTTCCTGAGACGAGGGAGGCACTCCCATCGGCGCAAGCAAGAGAGATCCGCTTCAAGGAGGTAATAAACTTATCACCAGAATCGGCCGATTCCCTTTTACTGCTTGCTAATCCTTGTCTTTATTCTTCCGCAGGAACAAGACACTCCCAACAATAGCCTTTTCTCCTTTGCGGTCTCCTTGCCCGACGATGAAGAAGTCGCTTCACGCCAAGTTCCAACGAGCTCGATTTCTGATGATGTCCGCGCCAAGCTCGAGAGCATGCGGACCCTCCTCCAAGATGCTATCGGCCGATTAGTGGGAGATGCCTCAACGATTCGGTGGCTTCTCAATGACATCAGAGGCTGAATTCCGGATGAAGCAACAGAAACTTTGGAACCTGCTGTATAGAATCGATACAGACCTCAGTTTTCAGGGCCCTGCGTCATATGGCCGATCCAGCCCAGCTAGCAAAGACCCGGGAGGAAACCGATTCCTACAAGCACCGAGCCCAAGAGGTACACCAACGGATCAACTTCCTCGAGAGCTCTCACCCGAATATCGTCGGCACGATAGATCGCCTCAAACGGAGGAGAGCAGAGCTAGCCAAAGAGATGGAGCAAGTAACCAAAGACATAGCTGCTGAAGAAAAGAAGCTTCAAGAGCTCCCATCCGTCATCGCCGGGCTGAAACAAGAAAGACAGAACCTGGCTTGTGAAGCGATAAGACTTCGTCGCCATATGCCAGAAATTCCCGGATCGGCCGACGACGACCAAAGAGTATTAGACTCGGCCGATCAGATTAGGCAACGAGCTATCACGACCATAGATGCCCTCCTTGGGTTGTAAATAATCTTGTAAACATTTAATGCTCCCTTAATGTTAATGCGCCAATTCAGTCTTGGACCGCTTCTTTTGACAGCTTTGCATTTATGAATGCTTTTACTCTTGCTAGGACGTGTCCCACTATCTCTTTACTTCCTTCTCTCTATAAGTATGAGATCCCACACCTTTTCCAGAGGCATATGCATTACCCATCTTCTCCACCTCCAATAACTGGATCTTTATCCTCCCAAACTGGACATCAAGATGTCTTCTTCATCTTCCTCCTCCTCTGTCAACCCGGTACGATCCTTCCTCTTTTTCTCCCCTTGACATCTCAATCGGTCTGATGCTGGGTAGCTTTTTATCTCTGTTTAGCCAAAACGTCTCAGTCCCAGCCTGGAACGAGCGATCGAGGTTATGCATTCAGACGAACCACTGTTGCAGGTAGATGTAGATCTGATAAGAGCTCACTCTGAAGAACTTAAAGGTCATGTTCCTGTTGATGTCCAGAAGTACTGGGACCGTATAAACGCTTACTGCCCCAAGCGATTGCCAACTGAAAAGAGTACTCCACTCCCTCATCAAGTTGAGACTGAAGCCACCATGGAGAATCTGAAGGAGGAGACCACTCGCCTTCTGATAGAACTAGGCCGCATTGAAACAGAAATCAAGAGAAAGTGTAATCAATAGATATATTGGTATTTTTTATTCTAAGGGCGACTTGTACCATGTCGGCCATGTACTCTGTTGTTTTCATCGAATAATAAATTGGTCAGACCAAACCAAAAATCTTTCCTACTCAAGGCGATGTCATCTTTACATCGGCTATGTAGACAAGAGCCGATAGGAGTCGGCCACGCGCTCGATTTCTTACTGCAAGTTATGCATCTACCCAAATGCTCGGATAGTACCTCTTCAGATATCTTCCGTTTAAAGCTCTTGGGAATTCTTCCCCTTCGATAATTTCTAGAATATATGCATTACCCGGAGCGCATCGGCCGATTCTATACGGTCCTACCCAAGTGGGCGACCATTTACCGAATTTGGGATCCTTAGACCCTATTGGCAGCACCAACTTCCATACTGTTGGCGCTAAAATCGGCCGGGTAGGAATCGGCCGATGGGTCTTCAGCGTCGGACACACGACCCGGGAGAATCTGCTTAGCTCCTGTTCGGGTTATCGCCCTGGTGCGGTTCGCGCGGCGTGCCAGTCAATCTGACCTGTTGATTGACAAGGAAATAGAGTATTAAATTCCAGGCGCGTCGATCGGCTGGAGTTCCGATCTGCCCTGAGGAGCGCGTCGGCGGTAAATCGGCCGATTTGCTGTAGAGACGATCGGCTATGAGTCAGCCAATGATCGTATGGTAATTGTAAAGAGAACTGCTGGAGCAATCTAAACAATTACTATAGAAGCAACACTTGAAACAGATCTAATCGGCTGTATGGTGATGGATCGAAGGAGAATGATGACGAAGCCGATTACCCTGATCTCAAGCTGGATAACTGGTGATAATACTAGAATAACAGGTAAAACTTGCAATTCTAGTAAATATCGATAAGCGATGCGCCCGTAGTTAAAGCTCGGATATTACTCGATAAGCGGAACCTACCAATTGGCCGGAGATCAGGTTGATGCAGCCCTGCCAATCCGTACGAACTCGTGAAAGAAGAAAATATTGGCAAAGTCGCCGACTTGAAAGGTAAAGTACTGGTAAAAAGTAGAAGTTGTGTTTGTTGATTGATGTTGGTTTTTTCGCAAAGCCCTAGCGACTCCTATTTATACCCTGAAACTAAGACTCCTGGTCGATTACGACTTGTTACAACCTTATTTAAAATAGGAAAACTACTATATCTATAATAACTTTAAAAAGGAAACGGACTCCCGCAGAATCTTCCGCCGCCGTTTCCTAATCCAATCAGGACCTCTTCAATTGCTTTCCGGTCGACTTAGCATGCCGCATTGACCAGCTTTTGACTAGGATCTTCTGGAATAATCCTATCCTGTTGGCATAGGCGGCGCCACCAATCGGCCGATTTTCAACTGTTACCCCGATCGGCCGATTCCTTACTGTAGTTCCCAGATCTGCCGCATCGGCCAATCTTCTTCTCCTGACGCCGATTCAAGACGTGTCAAAATCTGGCGTCAACACATGCCCCCCAGTTTCGGAGTAAAATATAATTTTTCTTCGAAACTCCCTCTTTAATCCTTTTTTCCGAAACGGGTGCAGTAAAAGTCTCCTTCCGTTCCGCGGCACAATGATTGCAATTTCCTCGATCCGAGCATGCGAAACGATCGCTCCCCTGGAACTCGTGTAGACGGTGCGGTAAGAATACCATCTTTGCCCTTACCCCCTTATCTTAAGTACTGGTTTTCTCCACCTTTTCTCCTCCACGAATCCAGCATCCTTTCTGCCGCATTACTGTTCATCTTCCCCCAAGTTCTTTCGATTTCCAAGCGCTTCCCCTTCTCCGGCGACCTCGTCCGCAGCTTGCTCCGACCCCAATGGCGTCTCCGTCAGCGACCACCCCATCTATAGAGGCTACATCGGCTGCTCCTTTGGCGGCGGCGGCCCAATCGGCGGCTTCTCCAGCAGCGTCATCAGCGACAATGGCTTCCATTCCAGAGGTAAATATCCGAAAAATCTTTTCCTTTTCGCCTTGCTGCTTCAGTATTTTCCGGTCCCTTTCTTAGTTTCTTCCCTTTTTCCCTTTCTTTTTTAGGCCCTTAGGCACAGGATCACCATTCCCCTCTCAGAGTCTCCTGACCTCATCTGCCTAGGCCCTATGGGGAGTCCTGATCCAACGGATCTAATTAGCTTAGAAACTCACAGAATCCCCTTCAAGCAGTCACCCATGGATTTAGATCACTGGGTAGGCGCATTCAGATCCTGGCCGAACGAAACACCCGGGTGGAGAGAGTGGTACCAGAGGGTAGCCGGGTCTTGGAAAGTCCAATGGGAAGAACTTAAAATCGGCCAGTGCATAGATTTGTCCCTGTCTCAGATGGAAAAGAACGAACCTTTGGTTATGGCAGCCTCTTACTTCTGGTCCGATGCGCTCAACGCATTTCTTTTTGGACACGGACCCATGACCCCGACCTTGGCCGATGTCTTGCTGCTGACCGGCCTAGATGTTTCCTCCGCCGATACCCCTTTCAACTACCTGTTCAAGCCATCTCATAGGCTAGATACCAAAGGAATCGGCGGGTGGAAAGGATACATCAGTAAGAACATGAAGACAGGGACAGTCTCACAGAGAGAGCACACCGCCTTCCTGATGATGTGGCTGGAGAAACATCTCTTCTGTGGCAGAGCGGTCGGCCCCTCTTCCAACACTCAGGCTTTGGCAGAATCTCTCGCACAAGGGTCGGCCGTCCCCCTCGGCAAACATTTGCTGGGATCGGCATATCATATGATGCATCAAATCGGCGCCAAGCTGTCGAAAGGAGAGCCGATAGGGAATCCAGGTGGTCCTTGGTGGTTCATCACCCTCTGGCTCAATCTACACATGAGCAAGGTCTCTCAGCAGAGGATAGAGACAAAGACCTTTCCCAACATTGAGTCAGAGGAGAACCCATCGGTCCGTCGCCGCTGCAGATCTGTCGGAGAGGCGGCATCGGCCTTTCCTGGGTGCCAGTTCACCGCTACCCGGGTAGCCGAATATTTCAGATGCTTCTATAATGGACTTAGCGAGGAGATGATCACCTGGTATCCATATCAAACCGCGGAGTCGATTTTTGAATTGCCTATATGCTTCGACTTCTCCACCCACACATTTGACAGAGAGTTGATGGATGTCCTGATTAAGCCGGGAATTCTGCCGGCTAACTTCTTCTCGGGGAAGGACTCACCCACTTATGAGTTCTACTGCTCGTCAGCTGCAGCAAGGCAACTAGGTTTTGGCCAATTGCCGATCCGAGTCTATTTCGCCAGTCAAGCAAAACTCAGAGACGGATTAACCTCTAGTCTCGACTACAGCCGATTGTGCGATTTAGTACCTGACTCCAGCACCATTGACTTGAACGGCTGGTCAGTTGCCTCTTTCGCCACCCAACAGTACAAATTATGGTGGGCAGAATGGAAGCAGCATCTTTTCTGTAAATCCCCATCAATTTACTGCAACATTCTGGACCCAGAGAACATCGACCCAAATGCTGCGGTATGTCCTTTTCTTTTCAGCCGATTTCAATGTTGCACTATCATCTTGCTGCTAACTTATGTTTACCTCTTCAGTCTGAAAGCCATGCTCCCCCAACACGGAGCCGAAGTGGCCGGCCGATTGATAGCCATCATCAATACACATTGCAACCACTCATTGGCTTCCATGCTCCATCTATCAGAGATATCTCCACCGGCCGATCAAAACGAGCGCCCAAGAGACCAACACCAAAGATATCCAGCCGTCGGATGCGGGCTCGCGTTGAATCGGCCGGTCAGACAACAATAGCATCGGCTGAAGTCTCTCGTATCGGATCGGCTAGCCAAATGGTAGCAGCATCGGCCGAGACTCCCCGTGTTGGATCGACTGATCAGATGGGAGTGATGCGCGCCGAGACCCCAGACCCTTCACCTCCATCAGTGGTCGAGACGGCCGATCCCCAAGTCACCGCCGAAGCCGGGGCTGCTGCAGCATCGCTCTTAGTAGAAGCTGTCCAGGTAACTTTATTTATCTCATGTATTCCCCAAAAACCTTCTGCTGACATCAATTTCATCCCTCTACCAGGCGGCACGAGTTGTCCCACCACAATCTCCACGGCTGTCGGCCACGTCTCAAGTAGGGACTGAAACTATAGCAGCTCCTGTTGCCGAGGTAAATGATCTCTTACTCTGCATCCTCAATATTCAGGAAACTTAACCAATTCTGATGCAGGTTGACTTGGGTACGCCGATTGTAACTCCACAGCTGGAATCGGCCGGAGAACCCGCAGAGGCATGTCAAATTCCCATTACCATCTTATCCTATTTTCCATAGTACCTTCACGAGCATTTATATCTTTCTCAGGAAGTTGGCCCAAGCGGAGCACCAATAATGATCGAATCTTCTTCTTCTGGTGAACCCAGTGCACCAATCCCTGAAACAAGGGAAATACTTCCACCGGCGCAGGCAAGAGAGATTCGTTTCAAAGAGGTAATAATCTTACCATCAGAATCGGCCGATTTCCTCTCACTACCTGCTTACCCTTTGCTTCGTTCCTTTACAGGAGCAAGATTCTCCTAATAATAGTATCTTTTCTTTCGCTGTCTCTTTGGCCGACGAAGAAGAAACTGCCTCACATGTGGTTCCACCGAGTTCTGCCTCCGACGATGTCCGCTCTAAGCTCGAGAGCATCCGTACTCTCCTCCAAGGTGACATCGGCCGACTGGTGAAAGATGCATCGCCGATCCGACAACTTTTCAATGAGGTCGTAGATCACATTCCGGAAGAAGTGTCGGAAGACTTGGGGTACGCTGCCTATATAGAGGGCATGCGGATTCTGGTCTCGCGGGCGCTGCGACGTATGGCCGATCACTCTCAGATGGCCAAAACTCAGGAGGAGGTTGACTCGTACAAACACCAGGCCCAGGAAGTACATCACAAAATCAACTTCCTCGAGAACTGCCGTCCGGACATTGTTGGCACAATAGATCGGCTGAAACGGAGGAGAGCAGAACTAGCCAAGGAGATGGAACAGATAACCAAAGAGATAGCCGCTGAAGAGAAAAAGCTCCAAGAACTCCCAACCATGATCAGCGAGCTGAAGCAAAAAAGACAACATCTGGCCCATGAAGCAATAAGACTCCGTCGCCGCGTGTCAGAAATGTCAGGATCGGCCGAAAGTGATCAGAGGATATTAGAATCGGCCGATCAAATCAGACGACGAGCGATTGTAGCCATAGATACTTTCCTTGGGCTGTAAACAATATGTTAAACATTGTTGTTCCTTAATGCCATCGCGCCGATTTGATTTTGAACTGCTTCATGTAATCTGTGCTTTCCACCTAACAATGAATCCCAATATCTCTTTCACCGGATGTGTAGCCAGAAAACCGATGAGAAATCGGTCATGTTAACTCGACACGTTTTCTTTTTGTGCTCAGAATCCCTATCGGTACCAACGTACGTCGGCCTTGATCTAATGCTATCTCTTAAATCTCCCATCTCTAATGAATTGGCCAACGTGAACCCATGCCTCAGCTTCTCATTCTTTCGAACGAGCTGAATCCTCAGAGCCGACTGCTTGGATCGGCTGTAGACCGAAATCGGACACTCTCAGGAAGTCAGTGTCCCAAGTCCTGCCAGATATACGCTTGACGTGCTCGCAGCTCCACTGTTGTGTGTCAGCCGCTGCAACGCTATAAACGGAATCGGCAGCTACTACCTCTGTACTGTCGCCGACCCATTGCACAAGGCATTGATGCATGGTAGATGGGACACAGCAGTTTGCATGTATCCAGTCGCGACCGAGCAGCATATTATAGGACCCCTTGCCATTAATGACGAAGAAAGTAGTGGGGAGGGTCTTACTGCCGATGGTGAGGTCAACGCAGAATGCCCCGCGGGCAGGCGACACGTTGCCTTCGAAGTCCTTCAGCATCATGTCCGTCTTGGTGAGGTCGTCATCGCCCTTGCCCAGCTTGCGGAACATGGCATACGGCATGATGTTGACTGCCGCGCCTCCATCTACCAGTAGTCTGGTGACGGGTCTTCCGTTGATATAGCCCTTGAGAAACAACGCTTTGAGGTGCTGTCGTTTTTCTTCTTCTGGCTTCTCGAACATAGCCGTCATCGGCTCTAACACCAGTTGTGCCATTTGCTCTTCCTCTGTATTTGTCACTTTGTCCCGATCGCTTGGCGCTATGAACTCCATCGGCAGTATGAAAACCATATCGATTTCGGCCGCCGATTCTTGGCTGTTTGCTTCCTGATCATTTTTCTTTGGGCGCCAAATTCGAGATTTCACATTCCTTCTTTCTGGCACATGTCTCTGTTCTTCTTCTTGATGTTCCCACTGGCGTAGGCGTTGGATCCTTCGCTTCTGGGATCTGGATAGGCCGTCAGGACACCACCTGGGATTCACTGGTTTGGCCGATGATCTGGCGTGTTCCCACTTTGGTTCCTTTCCTAGGGGATCTTCGTCTGATACCCTATCATCGGCCACTTCTTCCAGCTGATCGTGTGCGCTGATCCTGCCCCCCAGTCCATCTTGCTGGCCGATCTTGCCCTCTGACCTGTTGCACTGGTCAACTCTGCCCCCCAGCCAATCATGCACCGAAACGCGCCGTTCTTCGCGCCGATTTCTGTTGATCGGCTCTGATCCTCTGTCCCTAGAGTGTGGCTTCGGGCGACCGTTGCGGTTTGATCCGTTGCACTCCGGACAGTTATCGGCAGAGGGCAGTCTGATATCGTTCTCCCAGCAGTGGATGAAGAAGGGACACTGCCAGTGATCTTCACGCCGGCGTATCATCTCTTCCTGGTGTTGTGCTGCCGCCGATACTTACTGAGTAGAAATCGGGAGGTGATAGGCCCGTGTGGTCGTTCTGGTCCTCGCCTGTTCCTTCTGATTTCTTCCGTCGTGATTTGCCTCCCGGGATCGACAACGCCGTCTTTTCTCGTCGATTCTGACGTCAGCACCCTGGTTTGACTTGATTCTTCTCCAGCGTTGACCGTGTTGGCCGGGAAGGGGTGCTGGTCTATCTTCATCGGCATTGCCGATTTGGTTGGAGTCTCAAATTTGAGCCGCCCTTGTTCAATGGCCGATTGTATCTGCTGACGAAAGACTTTACATTCATTGGTGTCATGAGAAGTAGCGTTGTGCCACTTGCAGTACTTCATCTTCTTCAGCTGATCGGCCTTAGGGATGGTGTGATGTTGCGACAGCTTGATCTGACCCTCCTGAAGCAGTAGATCAAAAATTTTATCGGCTTTTGACGTGTCAAAGCCGAATGTCTCTGGTTCCTTCTTGCCAAAGGGGCAGGATATTGGTTTTTTCCCTTTTACCCATTCCGCCAGGCCGATTTCTTCCTCCACGTCCGATTCAGATCCCTCCAAGTACGCCACCTTCTTCTGAAAGCTCCTCCGCTGCTCAAGCGGTTGGATCTCTTGCCCTGACAATCGTTGGACGATTTGACTCAGGCTTTCAAACTCTTGGGCGGCATATCTTTCTCTGATCTGCGGTAAGAGGCCTTGGAAAGCGATATCGGCCAACTGTGCATCGGTCAGAGCCAGGCTGTAGCACTTGTTTTTGATCTCTCTGAATCTCTGTATATACCCTGTCACCGGCTCATCGTTCCTCTGCCTGAGGCTGGTTAGATCCGAAAGCTTCATCTCGTGTACCCATGCATAGAAGTACTTGTGGAATTGTCTCTCCAGATCGGCCCACGTGACGATAGAATTTGGCGGTAAAGTGGTGAACCACTGGAAGGCCGATCCGGATAGAGATGATGAAAATAACCGTACCCTCAGAGCGTCTTGTGTGGTAGCTTCACCGCACTGGATGATGAATCTGTTGATGTATTCCACAGTGGATGTGTCATCCGTCCCTGAGAACTTGGTAAAATCAGGAACCTTGTAGCGGTGTGGGAACGGCAACGAGTCATAGGCCGATGGATACGGCGTCTTGTAAGTATAAGTTTGAACTTTCGGCTTCAGCCCAAACTGATCTTGAATTACTTCTGCTATTCTTGCCGTCCAATCCACCTGCTGCTGATGAACAGTTGTTCGCGGTGCGGGCACGTGTTGAAGGGCTGGTTCGGCCAAGTGATGAATCGGCGAAGTTTGCTGAACGGCCGATAACTGCTGGCGAAACGCGTCCGCGCCCCCTTCGTACGTTGCTGCTGGCGCCGCGCCTCTGAATGCCTCCACAGTGCTTGCCCCCCTGCCGATCTCTGGTAAAATCGGCTGGTACTGAGAGACCACCGGCTGGGCGGCCGATTGGTACGGCACCTGAGAGACCGTCGGCCGGACGGCCGATTGGTACGGCACCTGAAACGGATAAGTGCCATGCCCGTTCGCTGGCTCGGGAAAATGCGTCATGGCTGATGCCCCCCTGGCGATTTCTGGTAAAATCGGCTGGTACTGGGAGACCGTTGGCCGGGCTGCCGATTGGTATGGCACCTGGAACGGGTAAGTGCGATGCCCGTCCGCTGGCTCGGGGAAATACGTCGTGGCTGATGCCCCCCAAGGCACTGAGCTTGTAGGCAGTGTTTGCACCGAAGCCATCTGGACGGGTTGAAGCGGCGCTCGCGACGGGAGACATGGTGCACCGCCGTATCTTGGAGACGCCGGAAGTGGTGGAGAGCTGTACCCCTCGCGCTGCGTCAATATCGGCTGAGAAGCCGATTGGGATGTGTACGGTAAGCTTCTGGCCGGCAAGGTGGTTGGAGGGGCATATGCCGGTCCCTGATAACCTTGAACGGCTCCGCTGGCCAGAGAGTTGACGACGGCGTTGTACACCGTGTTGCTCATCACCGAGGATTGGTCAATGAACGCTTGATATACGGACTGCTGAATCATCTCTAACATCTTGCCCGAGTCTTCAGCAATGGTGATGTGGCGAGGTGCTGGAATAGGGGCCTTCCTAACTGCTTCCCCGCTTCTGGTACGACTGAACAACTGGAGGTATACCTTCTTGTAATCTTCTAGATGTTTGGCCAATTGCTCCCTCTGGTCGTCCTTGAGATCAGCTTCTGTGACCCCAATGATGTTGCTGTCATAGATTTCTACGTTGTTCGACATATCAGGTGTTGGATGGTCCCACCAGGCGTGCCAAAAGTGTGTTGGCGCTAAAATCGGCCGGGTAGGAATCGGCCGATGGGTCTTCAGCGTCGGACACACGACCCGGGAGAATCTGCTTAGCTCCTGTTCGGGTTATCGCCCTGGTGCGGTTCGCGCGGCGTGCCAGTCAATCTGACCTGTTGATTGACAAGGAAATAGAGTATTAAATTCCAGGCGCGTCGATCGGCTGGAGTTCCGATCTGCCCTGAGGAGCGCGTCGGCGGTAAATCGGCCGATTTGCTGTAGAGACGATCGGCTATGAGTCAGCCGATGATCGTATGGTAATTGTAAAGAGAACTGCTGGAGCAATCTAAACAATTACTATAGAAGCAACACTTGAAACAGATCTAATCGGCTGTATGGCGATGGATCGAAGGAGAATGATGACGAAGCCGATTACCCTGATCTCAAGCTGGATAACTGGTGATAATACTAGAATAACAGGTAAAACTTGCAATTCTAGTAAATATCGATAACTTGTGAATAAATCCAAACGAAACCACAGCGATGCGCCCGTAGTTAAAGCTCGGATATTACTCGATAAGCGGAACCTACCAATTTGCCGGAGATCAGGTTGATGCAGCCCTGCCAATCCGTACGAACTCGTGAAAGAAGAAAATATTGGCGAAGTCGCCGACTTGAAAGGTAAAGTACTGGTAAAAAGTAGAAGTTGTGTTTGTTGATTGATGTTGGTTTTTTCGCAAAGCCCTAGCGACTCCTATTTATACCCTGAAACTAAGACTCGTGGTCGATTACGACTTGTTACAACCTTATTTAAAACAGGAAAACTACTATATCTATAATAACTTTAAAAAGGAAACGGACTCCCGCAGAATCTTCCGCCGCCGTTTCCTAATCCAATCAGGACCTCTTCAATTGCTTTCCGGTCGACTTAGCATGCCGCGTTGACCAGCTTTTGACTAGGATCTTCTGGAATAATCCTATCCTGTTGGCATAGGCGGCGCCACCAATTGGCCAATTTACAACTGTTACCCCGATCGGCCGATTCCTTACTGTAGTTCCCAGATCTGCCGCATCGGCCAATCTTCTTCTCCTGACGCCGATTCAAGACGTGTCAAAATCTGGCGTCAACACATACCAAATCTCTTTGGGAGAATTTTTTAACCTTGACATTTTTGTCATACCATCTGGCCACCCTTTTCTTGTTTTCTTCGATGCTAATCAGGGCCCTCAACCGCTGACCTGCCAAGTCATCGAGCTCATCCTTCATGAGGAAAGAATAGTCATCGGCCGTCAACTCATCTTGAAGCAATATACGCCTTGACCCCGTCCTTAATTCCCAAGGCAAGACTGCTTCGTGACCATATATCAGCTGATAAGGAGATATCTTAGTGGCTCCGTGGCGAGCCATCCTATAAGCCCATAGAGGTTCGGCCAGAGACATGTGCCACTTTTTGGGTTGTTCCTCTATCTTCCTCTTGATTAACTTGATTATCCCCTTATTGGACGATTCAGCCTGGCCATTGGCTTGAGCATAGTACGGAGAAGAATTTAATAATTTAATCCCCATATCGGCGATGAATTCTCCAAATTCTCCAGAGGTGAACATCGTTCCCTACTCAATTGTGATAGTCTGAGGAATACCGAATCGATAAACAATATGGTTCTTAACGAACTCGATCATATCAGCCGATGTCACGTTCCGTAAAGGAACTGCCTCCACCCACTTAGTAAAATAATCGGTGGCCACCAATATAAACTTATGCCCTTTACTCGATGGAGGGTGAATCTGTCCGATGAGATCTATTCCCCAACCTCTGAATGGCCACGGCTTGATTACTGGATTCATAGCCGAAGCTGGCGCGCGCTGCACATTGCCAAACTTCTGACAGTCCTGGCATCCATTATAATATTTGAAACAATCCTCAAGAATCGTTGGCCAGTAATACCCATTGTTTCTGATCATCCACTTCATCTTGTGAGCCGATTGATGGGCTCCACATACGCCTTCATGGATTTCCCCCATCAGGACTTTCGCTTCTTCTGTTCCCAGGCATTTGAGAAGAACCCCATCAATCGTCCGGTAAAACAAATCATTTTCAAGTAACACATATTTTGTGGCCTGGAAGCGCACTCACCGATCCACCTTCTGGGACGGATCCCTCAAGTAATCGGCAATCTCCTTTCGCCAGTCATCGGCCGCGAGCTCTAAAATTTTTTCCTTGAATCGGGCGATATCCGGACGCGTGTTGGGCCAGCCTGTTGGCCTCTTCATTATAACTTCTAGGGATATGCTCAATTATTGCAGACTTGAATCCCTTTAACAGCTGGAGGCAATCTTCATAGTAAATCCTTAAGATATCATCTTTGCATTCAGATTTCCCCGTTAATTGATCTACGATGAGCATGGAACCCCCAAAAATTTCGACTGCATCAGCCTTGACTTCCCTTAATAATTGGATACCCTTTAGGATAGCTCGGTATTCCACGTGGTTATTAGTTGCAGACGCTTCTATCGGCAGAGAGAAATCATAACTTGTCCCCCGAGGCGATACAAGAACGATGCCGATTCACGATCCGGTCCCACACGAAGAACCATCAAAATAAAGAGTCCATGGAACTGGTTCAACGATAGCCATTTCCGGTCCACAATGTTGGGCTACGAAATTAGCCATGACTTGACCTTTGACAGCTTTGGCCGATTCGTACCTTAAGTCAAATTCTGACAGAGCAAGGATCCATTTTCCAATCCGTCCTTTCAAAATCGGCAGTGATAGCATATACTACACCACATCATCTTTGCATACCACTATGCACTCTGCCGATAACAAATAGTGCCTGAGCTTGGTACACGAGAAGTATAAACACAGGCACAGTCGTTCCACCAGGGAATATCTTGTTTCGGCGTCCAGGAGTCTTCTGCTGACATAATATACCACCCGTTCTTTTCCTTCGAACTTCTGTACCAACGCCGATCCAATAGCTTGTTCATTAGCCGATAAGTATAATTTGAACAGCTTACCAGGCTGTGGCGGGACTAACACCGGAGGTGAAACCAGATATTGCTTGATATCTTCTAACGTTCTGTGTTGTTCTCCCCACACGAATTCCTGGTCGGGCTTCAATTTCAACAAAGAGGTGAAAGCTTGAATGTGCCCCGACAAGTTGGATATGAATCTTCTGATAAAATTGACCTTGCCGAAGAGGGATTGCAGCTCAGTTTTATTCTGTGGGGCTACAACTTTGATGATGGCATCTATGGTCTTCCGGTTAACCTCTATCCCGCGCTCATGGACCATGAATCCTAAGAATTGCCCGGCCGATACACCGAATGCACACTTGTTCGGGTTCATTTTCAACCCATGCTTCCTCGTGCACTCCAGTACTTCTTGTAAATTGGCCAGATGTTCCTGATGACCTTTTGACTTGACCACAACATCATCTATGTAAATTTCCACCGATGCACCAATGAGCTTGTGAAAAATATAGTTCATGGCCTGCTGATATGTAGCACCGGCGTTCTTTAACCCAAAGGTCATTACAACCCACTCGAATAGACCAAGGTGGCCCGGACACCTGAAAGCCGTTTTCGAGATATCTTCTTCGGCCATTAATATATGATTGTACCCAGCGTTACCGTCCATGAAACTGATGACTTTGTGTCCTGCGGCAGCATCTATCAACACATCGGCCGTCGGCATTGGATATCCGTCCATTGGTGTAGCCTGTTTTAGGTTCCTGAAGTCGATGCATACGCGCAGTTTTCCATTTTTCTTACACACGGGCACAATATTAGAAATCCGTTCGGCGTAACGGCACTGCCGAATAAATCCTGCTTCAATCAACCTTGTGATCTCGGCGTTTATATCAGGTAGAATTTTGGGGTTGCACCGTCGTGCAGGCTGCTGATATGGCCGATATCCTGATTTTATAGGTAACCGGTTTTCAACAATGGACCGGTCTAGACCTGGCATCTCATGGTATTCCCAAGCAAAGCAATCCTTGAATTCTTTTAATAAACTTATCAATTTACACTTATATCCAGAATCCAAGTTAGCACTAATATACGTCGGCCTTGGTTTGCTACCATCTCCCAAATCCACCATCTCTAATGAATCGGCCGACGTAAACCCATGCCCAAGCTTTCCGTCTTCTCGGACAAACTGATCCATCTATTCTGAATCTTCAGAGCCGACTGCTTGGATCGGCTGTAGACCGAAATCGGACACCTTCAAGAAATCAGTGTCCCAAGTCCTGCCGGATATACACCTGATGTGTTCACAGCTCCACTGTTGCGTGTCGGCCGCTGCGACACTATAGGCGGAATTGGCGATGACTATCTCTGCACTGTCGCCGACCCATTGCACGAGGCATTGGTGCATTGTAGATGGGACACAACAATTTGCATGTATCCAGTCGCGACCGAGCAACATGTTGCAGGACCCCTTGTCATTAATAACGAAAAAGGTAGTAGGAAGGGTCTTACTGCCGATGGTGAGGTCGACGCAGAGCGCTCCACGGGCGGGAGACACGTTGCCCTCGAAGTCCTTGAGCATCATGTCCGTCTTGATCAGGTCTTCATCGCTTTTGCCTAACTTGCGGAATATGGCATACGGCATGATGTTGACTGCGGTGCCTCCATCTACTAGTAGCCTGGTAACGGGTCGTCCGTTAACGTACCCTTTGAGAAATAATGCCTTGAGATGTTGCCGTTTTTCATCTTCTGGTTTCTCAAAGGTAGCCGTCATCGGCTCTAACACCAATTGCGCCATTTGCTCTTCCACCCTAGCCGCCTTGTCTCGATCAGCAGGCGCCATGACCTCCATCAGCAATATGAATACCATGTTGACATCGGCTGCCGATTCTTGACTGTCCGCTTCCTTGCTGTTGTTTTTCTTGGGGTGCCAGACCCGAGACTTGACGTTTCTCTTTTCCAGCGCCTGCCTCTGTTCTTCTTCTTGTTGCTCCTATTGGTGCAGGCGTTGGATTCTCCGCTTCTGGGATTCACCGGTCTGGCCGACGATTTGGCGTGCTCCCAATCTGGTTCCCTTCCTAAAGGGTTTTCGTCTGGCACCCTGTCATCAGCCATCTCTTCCAGCCGATCGTATACGCTGGTCCTACCCCCCAGTCGCTCCTGCTAGTTGATCCTACCTTTCGACTGGTGATACCGGTCAACTCTGCCCCCCAGCCGATCATGGACTGAAAGGCGCCGTCCTTCTTGTTCGCGCTGATTTCTTCTGATCTTCTCTGATTCTCTTTCTCTGGAGCGTGATCTTTTGAACGGGCGATCGTTGCGACTCAATCCGTTGCACTCAGGACAGTTATCGACTGAGGGCAATCTGAGGTCGTTTTCCCAGCAGTGGATGAAGAACGGACATTGCCAATGATCCTCGTGTCGGCGTATCATCTCCTCGTGGCATCTTGACTGTTCTTGCTGCCGCCGGTACTTGCTGAGCAAAAATTGGGAAGTGATGGGTCTATGTGATCGTCCCGATCCTTCGCCCTTGTCCTCAGCCGCCTTTTCCCTTTGACTTCATCCACCATGACCTGCTTCCTGGGATCTACGCGCCGCTTCTTCTTGCCGATTCCGACTTCAGCACCATGGTTTGAAGTGCGTTTCTTCCCGTGTCAACCATGTTGGCTGGGAAGGATGCTGGTCAATCTTCATCGGCTTCGCCGGCTTTGCCAGAGTTTCAAACTTGAGTCTTCCCTGCTCGATGGCAGGCTGTATCTGTTGTCGGAAGATCTTGCATTCATTCATGTCATGAGATGTGGCGTTGTGCCACCTGCAGTATTTCATCTTCTTGAGCTGATCGGCCGAAGGAATGGTATGGTATGGTGATAGCTTGATCTGCCCCTCCTGAAGTAGTAAGTCAAAAATCTTATCGGCCTTTGTCATATCAAACCGAATGTTTCTGGTTCTTTCTTTCCAAAAGGGCATGATATTGGCTTCTTGCCTTTTACCCATTCTGCTAGGCCGATTTCTTCCTTTCCCTCTGATTCAGACCCTTCCAGATATGCCACCTTTTTCTGAAAATTCCTCCGCTGCTCAAACGGACGGACTTCCTGACCTGCCAATCGGTGAACGATCTGGCTTAGGCTTTCAAATTCCTGTGAGGCATACCTTTCCTTGATTTGTGGCAAGAGGCCTTGGAAAGCGATATCGGCTAACTGGGCATCGGTCAGAGCTAGACTGTAGCATTTGTTCCTGATTTCTCTGAACCTCTGTATGTATCCAGTTACTGGTTCATCGCTCCTCTGCCTGAGGCTGGTCAAATCTGAGAGCTTCTCTCATGTATTCCCGCGTAGAAGTACTTATGGAACTGCTTTTCTAGATCGGCCCAAGTAACAATGGAATTAGGTGGTAAAGTGGTGAACCATTGGAAGGCTGATCCAGATAGAGACGATGAAAACAGACGCACCCTCAGGGCATCTTGCGTGGTGGCTTCCCCGCACTGGATGATGAATCTGTTAATATGCTCCACGGTAGATGTGTCGTCCAACCCCGAAAACTTGGTGAAATCAGGAACCTTGTACCGGTGGGGAAACGGCAGCAGGTCGTAAGCCGATGGGTATGGCGTCTTGTATGTATAAGTCTGCAGTTTTGGCTTTAACCCAAATTGGTCCTGAATTACCTCCGCTATTCTTGCCGTCCAATCCACCTGCTGCTGATGAACAACCGTTCGAGGTGCCGGCATATGTTGGAGGATTGGCGGCGGTGCGGCCGGGTGATGGATTGAAGCATGCGGCGAATTCTGTTGTGATATGGCCGTCTGAGCAGCTGACACTTGATGGCGAAGCGAATCCGCCGCCCCGTCGTACATTGTCATTGGAGCCGTGCTTCGGAGTGCCTCTACAGCGCCTGCCCCCCTGCCGATTTCTGACAGGGCTGGTTGATACTGAGGGACCGTCGGCCGGACGGCTAAGTGGAACGACGCCTGAATCGGATAGCTCCCATGCCCAGTTGATTGATCGGGAAAAGCCGTCGTTGCCGATGCCCCCCAGGGTACTAAGTTTGTGGGCAGCGATTGCACAGAAGCAATCTAGACAGGCTGAAGCGGGGCCTGCGATGGGAAACATGGTGCACCGTTATACCTTGGAGACGCTGGAGGCAACGGAGTGTTGTATCCCTCGCGTTGCGTTGACATCGGCTGAGGAGCCGAGTGGGATGTGACTGGTGAGCTTCTGGCTACAGGTGCAATAGGCAGGGCATAGGCTGGCCCTGATATCCTTGAGCTGCTCCGCTGACTAGAGAGCTGATGACGGTGTTATACACTGTGTTGGTCATCACCGAGAATTGGTCGATAAAAGCCTGATAGATGGACTGTTGGATCATATCGGACATCTTGCCCGAATCCTCAGCGATGGTGATGTGGTGGGGAATAGGAAGAGGAGCTTTCTTGACTGCTTCCCCGCTTCTGGTATGACTGAACGACTGCAAATACATCTTTTTGTAATCTTCCAGATGTTTAGCCAATTCTTCCTTCTGGTCGTCCTTGAGATCCGCTTCTGTAACCTTAATGATATTGCTCTCGGAAACTTCTGCGTTCTTTGACATATTGGGGCTAAAAGTGTGTTGGCGCTAAAAATCGGCCAGGAATCAGCCGATGATCTTCAGCGTCGGACACACGACCCGGGAGAATCTGCTTAGCTCCTTTTTTGGGTTATTGCCCTGGTGCGGTTCGCGCGGCGTGCCAGTCAATCTGACCTGTTGATTCACAAGGAAACAAGAGTATTAAATTCCGGGCTTTCCGATCGGCTGGAGTTCCGATCTGTCCCTTAAAGCGCGTCGGCGAATCGGCCGATTTGCTATGAAGATAACCGGCTAAGGTCAGCCGATAATCACGTAATAATTGAAAAGAAAACTGCTGGAGCAACTTAAGCAATTATTACAAATGCAACACTTGAAATAGATCTAATCGGCTATGTGACGATGGACGAGGAAGAGCAATGATAAAGCCGATAGTTCCAATCTCAAGCTGGATAACTGGTGATAATACTAGAACAACAGGTAAAACCTATAATTCTAGTAAATATCGATAACTAGTGAATAAATCCAAACGAAACCACAGCGATGCGCCCGAGGTTAAAGCTCAGATGTTATTTGATAAGCGGAACCTACCAATTGGCCGGAGATCAAGTTGATGCAGCCCTGCCAATCCGTACGAACTCGTGAAAGAAGAAAAACTATTGGCGATGTCGCTGACTTGAAAGTAAAGTACTAGGAAAAAGTAGATGTGTTTTGTTGATTGATTGTTGATATTTCACAAAGCCCTGACGACTCCTATTTATACCCTAAAACTAGGACTCCTGGTCGATTATGACTTGTTACAATCTTATTAAAAACTGCTATATCGATAATATTCTTATAAAGGAAACGGACTCCCGCAAAATCTTCTGCCGCCGTCTCTTAATCCAATCAGGACTCTTTTCTTTTGCCTCTTGACCGAATCAGCATTATTCCGTTGACCAACATTAGGCCACTTTTAACTGGGATCCTCTGTTGTGGTCCCAATCTTGTTGGCGCAAGTTGCATCGCCAATCGGCCGATTCCCAACTGTAACCTCAATCGGCCGATTCTTTACTGTAGCCTTTAGATCTGCCGCATCGGCCAATCTCTTCTCCTGATGCCGACTCAACACGTGTCAAAATCTTGCGTCAACACAACCTTCAACTCAAGGTTAGAATAATGGGGAACACCCTTCGTAAGATCGTCATAGTCAAAACTCACCATCAGATGATGCAACCCACAAGGGAAGCAACCCCGAGTGGGGAAGGGTTTAGTTGGTATCCCCGCCTCGGCAAGCATGCTCGGGAGAGCATAGTAGTTGGCATCACCATCAGAGAACGTCATCATGACCTGCAACCTCGATGAGCATAATAAGAGAATGAGTTGGTGTCAGCCATAAGTCAGGATAACTGGAACTGGCCCCGTGGAAGCCACAGATGAAGAACCGACAAAGAGGAGTAACCACATGTTAGAATCGGACATCAGGAGGATTAAGAGTTAAGTTGTGACAAGCTAGGAGCTCTGTCAAGCACCAAGAAACCCAACCAAGACGAGAGAAGAAGCCCAGTTCAAGAGTAAGCATTAGAATCGTCATTTTAATATCAGAAGCTTGTTTGGAGATAATGACCCTCATCCTACGAATCCCAAAGTAAGCCTTTAATCTCGGGGACGAGATTCTTGTGAGGGGGGGAGTCTGTAACATCCTAAAATTTTTCCCCGGAAAGTTAATGTGCAAGAATGTGAAATTTCAAAAACTTTTTGTATGAGAGTGTTGTTAGCTAGCATAGCTTAAGGTTAATGCTTGTTCTCTCTAAAAATCCTAGAAAATTAAAACCAATTAACTATAAGAGCCTTACTGCTAGTGTGAACCATTTGGATTTTATTTGGGTTTTACTTCTACCTTGTTTAAATCTAATTGTTTTGAAATTATTTCAATTGTTTGAACTTGTGTGGAATTCAAATTGAGTGGACCCTCAATTTGAATTTATCTACTAACCTAACCATCTACCCTAAAGTGGGCCCCACCTAAAGCCCTAAACTAACTAAACCTGGCTATCCAGGCCCTAACCCTGTTGGCGCTAAAATTGGCCAAGAATCGGCCGATGGTCTTCAGCGTCGGACACACGACCCGGGAGAATCTGCTTAGCTCCTGTTCGGGTTATTGCCCTGGTGCGGTTCGCGCGGCGTGCCAGTCAATCTGACCTATTGATTGACAAGGAATTAAGAGTATTAAATTCAGGGCTTTCCGATCGGCTGGGGTTCCGATCTGTCCCTTGAAGCGCGTCAGTGAATCGGCCGATTTCCTATGAAGATAACCGGCTATGGTCAGCCGATAATCACGTAATAATTGAAAAGAAAACTGCTGGAGCAACTTAAACAATTATTACAAATGCAACACTTGAAATAGATCTAATCGGCTATGTGACGATGGACGAGGAAGAGCAATGATAAAGCCGATAGTTCCAATCTGAAGCTGGATAACTAGTGATAATACTAGAACAACAGGTAAAACTTGTAATTCTAGTAAATATCGATAACTGGTGAATAAATCCAAATGAAACCACAGCGATGCACCCGTAGTTAAAGCTCAGATGTTACTCGATAAGCGGAACCTACCAATTGGCCGGAGATCAAGTTGATGCAGCCCTGCCAATCCGTACGAACTCATGAAAGAAGAAAAAGTATTTGCGAAGTCGCCGACTTGAAAGTAAAGTACTAGGAAAAAGTAGAAGTGTTTTGTTGATTGATGTGTTGATTTCCTTCACGAAGCCCTGACAACTCCAATTTATACCCTAAAACCAGGACTCCTGGTCGATTATGACTCGTTACAATCTTATTTTAAACAGAAAAACTACTATATCTATAATATCTTTAAAAAGGAAACGGACTCCCGCAGAATCTTCCACCGCCGTCTCCTAATCCAATCAGGACTTTTTCCATTGCTCCTTGACCGAATCAGCATCGCTCCGTTGACCAACATCAGGCCACTTTTGACCGGGATCCTCTGTTGTGGTTCCAATCTGTTGGCGCAAGTTGCATTGCCAATCGGCCGATTCCCAACTGAAACCTTAATCGCCCGATTCTTTACTGTAGCCTTTAGATCTGCCGCATCGGCCAATCTCTTCTCCTGACGCCGATTCAACACGTGTCAAAATCTGGCATCAACACATGCCCCCCAGTTTCGGAGTAAAACATAATTTTTACTTTGAAACTCTTTCTTTAATCCTTTTCTCCGAAATGGGCGCAGTAAAAATATCCTTCCGTTTCCGCGGTCTTCTACATAATGATTGCGATTTTCTCGGACCGGGCGCTCGAGACAACTGTTCCCCTGGAATTCATGTAGATGGCGCGGCAAAAATCCCGCCTTTGCCCTTTCTCTCTCGGATTGTCCTTAAGTACCGGCATTCTCCACCTTCCATTCTCCACGAGCCTAGTAATCTCCTCCTGCGAACAACTGTTCGTCTTCTTCTTGAGCCCTCTCAATCTCCAACCGCTCCCCCAGCGATCTCACCTGCGACCTGCTTCAACCTTCCAATGGCGCACCATCAGCGACGGCGGCCCCATCGGCGGCTCAACTGGCGGCTCCATCAGCGACGATAAGCTTCATCCTGGAGGTAATCATCCGAAATTTTCCCCTTTTGCTTTTCTACTGCTCAAGTATTTTCTTGACCCATTCTCAGTTTTTCCCCTTTTTCCTCCTTTTTAGGCATTTAGGCACCAGATTACCATTCCTCTTTCAGAATCCTCCGAACTTATCTGCTTAGGCCCCATGGGGAATCCCGATCCAACTGACTTGATCAACCTAGAGACTCACAGAATTCCATTCAAGCAATCGCCCATGGATTTTGGTCAGTGGGCAGGTGCCTTTAGGTCTTGGCCGAATGAGACCCCTGGCTGGAGAGAATGGTACTATAGAGTAGCCAGGTCTAGGAGAGTTCAGTGGGATGAACTGAAAATCGGCCAATGCATTGACCTCTCTCTGTCCCAGATGGAGAAAAACGAGCCTTTAGTAATAACGGCTTCTTACTTCTGGTCCGACGCACTCAACGCGTTCCTCTTTGGACATGGACCCATGACTCCAACCTTGGCCGATGTTCTGCTGCTGACCGGCCTTGATATCTCTTCTTCTGATACCCCCTTTGACTATCTGATTAAACCGTCTCATCGTCTAGAAACCAAAGGAATCGACGGATGGAAGGGGTACATCAACAAGAAAATGAGGACTGGGACAGTTTCAGAGAGAGAACATACTGCGTTTCTGAAGATGTGGCTAGAGAAACATTTTTTTTGTGGCAGAGCAGTCGATCCTTCTTCTAATACCCAAGCCTTGGCAGAAGCTCTGTCACTAGGATCGGCCGTCCCCCTTGGGAAGCATCTATTAGGATCGGCCTATCATATGATGCACCAAATCGGCGTCAGACTGTCAAAAGGGGAGCCGATTGGGAATCCTGGCGGTCCCTAGTAGTTTATCACCCTCTGGCTCAACTTATATATGAGCAAGGTTTCCCAGCAACAAATAGAAACCAAGACTTTTCCCAATATTGAGTCAGAGGAAAACCCCACCATTCAACGACGCTGCACATCTTTTGGAGAAGCGGCATCGGCCTTCCCTGGCTGTCAATTTACTGCTGCCCGAACGGCCGAATACTTCAGATGCTTCTACAACGGCTTCAGTGAAGAGACGATCAGTTGGTATCCATATCAGATAGTAGGGCCAATTTTCGAGCTTCCTGTCTGCTACGATTCATCTTCCCATACTTTTGACAGTGATCTTATGGATATCCTGATCAAGCCGGGGATTTTACCGGCCAATTTCTTCTCTGGAAAGGATTCCCCCACCTACGATTTTTATAATCCATCGGCTGCAGCAAGGCAACTGGGCTTTGGTCAACTGCCGATTCAGGTCTACTTTGCCGGTCAAGCAAAATTTCGAGATGAGCTGACCAAGAGCCTCGACTACAATCGGCTGTGCAACTTGGTGCCAGATTCTTGCACCATTGACCTGAACAACTGGACAGTGGCCCCCCTTTTGCCGTTCAGCAATTCAAACTGTGGTGGGCAGAATGGAAGCAATACCTCTTCTGCATATCCCCATCAACATATTGCAACATTCTGGACCTAGAAAACATTGATCCAAGTGCAACGGTATGTCCATTCTCCCAGCTGATTTTAATATTGTCTCTTTCCATACTACCCTCTTACCGTTAACTTGTATTTATCTCTTCAGTCTGAAAGCCAAGTCCCTCCGATGCGGAGCCGAAGCGGCAGGCCGATAGAGAGTGATCGTCCATATACGCCATATCCACTCATCGGCTATCACGCTCCAACCATCAAGGACATCGCTAGCGGCCGATAGAAATGAACGCCAAAAAGGCCAACCTTGAAGACGACAAGCCGTCGAGTGCGTGCCCGCATCGGACCGACTAACCAATCGGCGGTAGTATCGGCTGAAACCTCAACTCTTCCAGTCTTGCCGACTACCGAGATAGCCGATCCACATACTGCCGTAGAAGTCGGATCGGCCGCGGCATCGCTGCTGGTGGAAGCTGTTCAGGTAACCTTGCATACCTCACATATCTTTAAGTGTTCTATCAATATTAACTTCCCCCCTTCTGCCAGGCTGCACAACCCGCTCCAGTGCAATCTCCACAGCAATCGGCCATGTCCCAAGCGGAAGCCGAAGCACCAGCTACCCTCCTCATTGAGGTAGATAATCTCTTAATTCAACTTTTTGACATTCAGAAAACTAACTGACTCTAATGCAGACCGATTTGGGTGCGTCGGTCGAACTTCCTCAACAAACATCAGCCATAAGACCAACAGAGGTATGGCAAATGTATCATATCACCCTATTCAATCATCTGCAGTATACTTCATAAAATCTATTTCCCGTACCTTTTCAGGAAGCTGGCCCAAGCAGAGCATTGATAGTTGTTGAGTCCTCTTCTTCTGATGAGCCGATTGCACCGGTTCCTGAGACGACGGAGGCACTCCCATCGGCGCAAGCAAGAGAGATCCGCTTCAAGGAGGTAATAAACTTATCACTAGAATTGGCCAATCCCCTTTTACTGCTTGCTGATCCTTGTCTTTATTCTCCCGCAGGAACAAGACACTCCAAATAACAGACTTTCTCCTTCGCGGTTTCTTTGCCTGATGATGAAGAAGTAGCCTCGCGCCAAGTTCCGTCAAGCTCAATTTCTGATGACGTCCGCGCCAAGCTCGAGAGCATGCGGATTCTCCTCCAAGATGATATCGGCCGATTGGTGGAAGATGCTTCGCCGATTCGGCGGCTTCTTAGTGACATCAAGGGCTGAATCCCGGAAGAAGCAACAGAAACCCTTGAACCTGCTGCATATATAGAATCAATACAGACCTCAGTTTTCAGGGCCCTGCATCATATGGCCGATCATGCCCAACTAGCAAAGACCCGGGAGGAGGCCGATTCCTACAAGCGCCGAGCCCAAGAGGTACACCAACGGATCAACTTCCTCGAGAGCTCTCGCCCGGATATCGTCGGCACGATAGATCGCCTCAAACGGAGGAGAGCAGAATTGGCCAAAGAGATGGAGCAAGTAACTAAAGACATAGCTGCTGAAGAAAAGAAGCTTCAAGAGCTCCCATCCGAAATCACTGGGCTAAAACAAGAAAGACAGAACTTGGCCTGTGAAGCGATAAGACTTCGTCGCCATATGCCAAAAATTCCCGAATCGGCCTATGACGACAAAAGAGTATTAGACTCGGCCGATCAGATTAGGCAACAAGCTATCGCGACCATAGATGCCCTCCTTGGGTTGTTAAGAATGCTGTAAACATTTAATGCTCCTTTAATGTTAATGTGCCGATTTGGTCTTGGACCACTTCTTTTGACAGCTTTGCATTTATGAATGCTTTTATTCTGATAGGACTTGTCCCACCATCTATTTATCTCCTTCTCTCTATAAGTATGAGATCCCACATCTTTTCTAGAGGCATATGCATTACCCATCTTCTCCTCCCCCAATAACTGGATCTTTTATCCTCCCAAGCTGGACATCAAGATGTCTTCTTCTTCTTCGTCCTCTGTCAACCAGGTACGAACCTTCCTCTGTTTTTCCCCTTGACATCTCAATCGCTCTGATGCTGGGTAGCTTTTCATCTCTGTTTAGTCAAAACGTCTCAGTCCCAGTCTGGAACGAGCGATCGAAGTTATGCATTCAGACGAACCACTATCACAGGCAGACATAGATCTGATAAGAGCTCATTCTGAAGAACATAAAGATCAAGTTTCTGCTGTTGTCCAGAAGTATTGGGACCTTATAGACGCTCACTACCCCAAGCGACTGCCATCTAAAAAGAGTCCTCCACTCCCTCATCAAGTCGAGACTGAAGCTGCCATGGAGAATCTGAAGGAGAAGAAGACCCGCCTCCTGATAGAACTATGCCATCAAGTTGAGACTGAAGCCACCATGGAGAATCTGAAGGAGAATAGGACCCGCCTTCTGATAGAATTGGGCCGGATCGAGAGAGAAATCAAGAGCAAGTGTAATCAATAGATATATTGGTATTTTTATTCTAAGGGCGACTTGTACCATGTCGGCCATGTACTCTGTTGTTTTCATCGAATAATGAATTGGTCAGACCAACGGAAGATATTTTCCACCTCAAGGCGATGTCATTCCTGCATCGGCTATGTAGACAAAAACCGATAGGAGTCGGCCATGTTGTCTTGATGTATCTTACTGCAAGTTATGCATCTACCCAAATGCTTGGATAGTACCTCTTCAGATATCATCCATTTAAAGCTCTTGGGAATTCTTCCCCTTCGATAGTTTCTAGAATATATGCATTTCCCAGAGCACATCGGCCGATTCTATACGGCCCTTCCCAAGTGGGCGACCATTTACCGAATTTGGGATCCTTAGACCCTATCGGCAGCACCAACCTCCATACCAAATCTCCTTGGAAGAATTGTTTAACCTTGACCTTTTTGTCATACAATCTGGCCACCCTTTTCTTGTTTTCTTCGATGCTAATCAAGGCTCTCAACCGCTGACCCGCTGAGTCATCGAGCTCACCCTTCATAAGGAAGGAATAGTCATCGGCCGTCAACTGATCTTGAAGTGATATACGCCTTGACCCCGTCCTTAATTCCCAAGGCAAGACTGCTTCGTGACCATATACCATCTGATAAGGAGATATCTTAGTGGCTCCGTGGCAAGTCATCGTATAAGCCCATAGAGATTCAGCCAAAGACGTGTGCCACTTTTTGGGTTGTTCCTCTATCTTCCTCTTGATCAACTTGATTATCCCCTTATTGGACGATTCGGCCTGGGCATTGGCTTGAGCATAGTATGGAGAAGAATTTAATAATTTAATCCCCATATTGGCAGCGAATTCTCCAAACTCTCTAGAGGTAAACATTGTCCCTTGGTCAGTCGTGATAGTCTGAGGAATACCGAATCGATAAACAATATGGTTCTTAAAGAATTCGATCATATTGGCCGATGTCACGTTCCTTAAAGGAACTGCCTCCACCCACTTAGTAAAATAATCGGTGGCTACCAATATGAACTTATGCCCTTTGCTCGATGGAGGGTGAATCTTTCCAATGAGATCTATTCCCCAACCTCTGAACGGCCACGGCTTGATTACTGGATTCATAGCCGAAGCTGGCGCGCGCTGTACATTGCCAAACTTCTGACAGTCTTGGCATCCTTTATAATACTTGAAACAATCCTCAAGAATCGTTGGCCAATAATACCCATTGTTTCTGATCATCCATTTTATCTTGTGAGCCGATTGATGGGCTCCACATACGCCTTCATGGATCTCCCCCATCAGGACTTTTGCTTCTTCTGTTCCCAGGCATTTGAGAAGAACCCCATCAATCGTCCGGTAAAATAAATCATCTTCAAGTAACACATATTTTGTGGCCTGGAAACGCACTCGCCGATCCACTTTCGGGGACGGGTCCTTCAAGTAATCGGCAATCTCTTTTCGCCAATCATCGGCCGCGAGCTCCAAAATCATAACTCCCTGAATCGGCCGATATCCGGATGCATGTTGGGCCAGCCTGTTGGCCTCCTCATTATAATTTCTAGGGATGTGCTCAATTATTGCAGACTTGAATTCCTTTAACAGCTGGAGGCAATCTTCATAATAAATCCTCAAGATATCATCTTTGCATTCAGATTTCCCCGTTAACTGATCCACAATGAGCATGGAATCTCCAAAAATCTCGACTGCATCGGCTTTGACTTCCTTTTAGGACGCCTCGATATTCCGCCTGGTTATTGGTTGCAGATGCTTCTATCGGCAGAGAGAAATCATAACTTGCCCCCCGAGGCGATACAAGAACGATGCCGATTCCTGATCCGGCCCCACACGAAGAACCATCGAAGTACAGAGTCCATGGAACCGGTTCAACGATAGTGACTTCCGGTCCACAATGCTGGGCTACAAAATCGGCCATGACTTGACCCTTGACAGCTTTGGCCGATTCGTACCTTAAGTCAAATTCTGACAGAGCCAGGATCCATTTTCCAATCCGTCCTTTCAAAATCGGCAGTGATAGCATGTATTTCACCACATCATCTTTGCATACCACTATGCACTCTGCCGATAGCAAATAGTGCCTAAGCTTGGTACACGAGAAGTATAAACACAGGCACAGCTGTTCCACCGGGGAATATCTTGTTTCAACGTCCAACAGTCTTCTGCTGACATAATATACCACTCGTTCTTTCCCTTCGAACTCCTGTACCAACGCTGATCCAATAGCTTGTTCATCAGCCGATAAGTATAATTTGAACGGCTTACCGGCCTGTGGCGGGACTAACACCGGAGGTGAAACCAGATATTGCCTGATTTCTTCCAACGCTCTGCGTTGTTCTTCTCCCCATACAAATTCCTGATTGGGCTTCAATTTCAACAAAGGAGTGAGAGCTCGAATATGCCCGGACAGATTGGATATGAACCTTCTGATAAAATTAACCTTGCCAATGAGGGATTGCAGCTCAGTTTTATTCTGTGGGGCTACAACTTTGTTGATGGCGTCTATGGTCTTCCGGTTAACCTCTATCCCACGCTCATGGACCATGAATCCTAAGAATTGCCCGGCCGATACACCGAATGCACACTTGTTCGGGTTCATTTTCAACCCATGCTTCCTTGTGCATTCCAGTACTTCTTGTAAATCGGCCAGATGTTCCTGATGTCCTTTTGACTTGACCACCACATCGTCGATGTAAATCTCCACCGATGTACCAATGAGCTTGTGAAAGATGTAGTTCATGGCCCGCTGATATGTAGCACCAGCGTTCTTTAACCCAAAGGTCATTACAACCCACTCGAATAAACCAAGGTGGCCCGGACACCTGAAAGCCGTTTTCGAGATATCCTCTTTGGACATTAATATTTGATTGTACCCAGCATTACCATCCATGAAACTGATGATTTTATGTCCCGCGGCAGCATCTATCAACACATCGGCCGTTGGTATCGGATATCCATCCATTGGTGTGGCCTGATTTAGGTTCCTGAAATCGATGCATACGCGCAATTTTCCGTTCTTTTTATACACGGGTACAATATTAGAAATCCATTCGGCGTAGCGGCACTGCCGAATAAATCCTGCTTCAATCAATCTTGTGATCTCAGCCTTTATATCAGGTAGAATTTTAGGATTGCACCGTCGTGCAGGCTGCTGATATGGCCGATATCCTGATTTTATAGGTAACCGGTGTTCAACAATGGACCGGTCTAGACCTGGCATCTCATGGTATTCCCAAGCAAAGCAATCCTTGAATTCTTTTAATAAACTTATCAATTTACACTTATATCCAGGATCCAAGTTAGCACTAATATCGTCAGCCTTGGTTTGCTGCCATCTCCCAAATCCACCATTTCTAACGAATCGGCCGACGTAAACCCATGCCCAAGCTTTCCGTCTTCTCGGATGAGCTGATCCATCTATTCTGAATCTTCAGAGCCGACTGCTTGGATCGGCTGTAGACCGAAATCGGACACCTTCAGGAAATCAGTGTCCCAAGTCCTGCCAGATATACACCTGACGTGCTCAAAACTCCACTGCTGCGTGTCGGCCGCCGCGACGCTGTAGGCGGAATCGGCGATGACTATCTCTGTACTGTCGCCGACCCATTGCACGAGGCATTGGTGCATTGTAGATGGAAAACATCAATTCGCATGTATCCAGTCGCGACCGAGCAGCATGTTGTAGGACCCCTTACCATTAATAACGAAAAAGGTAGTAGGAAGGGTCTTGCTGCTGATGGTGAGGTTGACGCAGAGCGCTCCACGGGCGGGAGACACGTTGCTCTCGAAGTCCTTGAGCATCATGTCCGTCTTGGTCAGGTCTTCATCGCTCTTGCCTAACTTGCGGAACATGGCATACGGCATGATGTTGACTGCGGCGCCTCCATCCACTAGTAGTCTGGTAACGAGTCGTCCGTTAACGTACCCTTTGAGAAATAATGCCTTGAGATGTTGCCGTTTTTCGTCTTCTGGTTTCTCAAAGGTAGCCGTCATCGGCTCTAGCACCAGTTGCGCCATTTGCTCTTCCATCCTTGCCGCCTTGTCTCGATCGGCAGGTGCCATGAACTCCATCGGCAATATGAATACCATGTTGACATCGGCTGCCGATTCTTGATTGTCCGCTTCCTTGCTGTTCTTTTTCTTGGGGCGCCAGACTCGAGACTTGACATTTCTCTTTTCCAACGCCTGCCTCTGCTCTTCTTCTTGTTGTTCCCATTGGCGCAGGCGTTGGATTCTCCGTTTCTGGGATTTGGATAGACCATCAGGGCACCACCTGGGGTTTACTGGTTTGGCCGATGATCTGGCGTGCTCCCAATCTAGCTCCCTTCCTAGGGGGCTTTCGTGTGACACCCTGTCATCAGCCATCTCTTCCAGCCGATCGTGTACGCTGATTATGCCCCCCAGTCGATCCTGTTGGTTGATCCTGCCTTTCGACCGGTGGTACCGGTCAACTCTGCCCCCAGCTGATCATGCGCTGAAAGGCGCTGTCCTCCTTGTTCACGCCAATTTCTGCTGATCCGCTCTGATCCTCTGTCTCTGGAGCGTGATCTTTTAAATGGGCGATCGTTGCGGCTTAACCCGTTGCACTCAGGATAGTTATCGGCTGATGGCAATCGGAGATCGTTTTCCCAAAAATGGATGAAAAACGGACATTGCCAATGATCCTCATGTCGGCGTATCATCTCATCGTGGTACCTTGACTGTTCCTGCTGTCGCCGATATTTGCTGAGCAAGAATTGGGAGGTGACGGGTCTGCGCGATTGTTCTTATCCTTCGCCCTTGTCTTCAGCCCGCCTTTTCCCTTTGACCTCATCCGCCGTGACCTGCTTCCTGGGATCTATGGCGCCACTTCTTCTTCCCGATTCCGACGTCAGCACCTTGGTTTGAAGCGAGTTTCTTCCCGTGTCAACCATGTTGGCTGGGAAAGGATGCTGGTCAATCTTCATCGGCTTCGCCGGCTTTGCCGGGGTTTCAAACTTGAGCCTTCCCTGCTCGATGGCCGATTGTATCTCTTGACGAAAGATCTTGCATTCATTCGTGTCATGAGACGTGGCGTTGTGCCACTTGCAGTACTTCATCTTTTTTAGCTGATCGGCCGAAGGAATGGTATGGTATTGAGATAGCTTGATCTGCCCTTCCTGGAGTAATAAGTTAAAAATCTTATCAGCTTTTGATGTGTCAAAGCCGAATACCTCTGGTTCTTTCTTTCCGAAAGGGCACGATATTGGCTTTTTGCCTTTTACCCACTCTGCTAGGCCGATTTCTTCCTCCCCCTCAGATTCAGATCCTTCCAGATATGCCACCTTTTTCTGAAAATTCCTCCGCTGCTCAAACGGACGGACTTCCTGGCCTGCCAATCGGTGAACGATCTTGTGGCAGAACCACCTGAATTAATCCGGCTCAAGTGTATTAACCATCACCATTAAGGCATCCTCGGTTATCCTTACACTTCAGACGGAGTAATCCACTGGTCTGTCGGGTATAACCTCCCGATACAACCACGGTGAACGGATCGAGCGCCGTACATACAAATGCTCATGCGACGATGAGCCCAGAGAATACCACATTCCAGCAATATTACGATATTAACATAAGTAAATATTACAGACCAAGTTCTGAGTTTAGAAACCAAATACTTCAATTATCATAAATAAGTTCTTCAGAGTTAAGTTGCAGCGGAAATAAACAACGGGAACTACTCGACGATACAGGATGTCTCGATGAAGCCCGTACGAGACATCACTCGGCCTTATCTCCGTTGGACGGGGGCGCATCCCATTCCACCGACCAACCAGGGGGAAGAGCGTAGGGCCAAGTCAAGCTAGCAATCATGTCTTCGAAGGTCTCACCTGAAAACGAGCCACAAGCAAGGCTGAGTATACTAATACTCAGCAAGACTTACCCGTGTAGTGGAATCTACTCCACCGACTCTAGACATGCCAGGCTTTTTGGCTCAGGGGTTTGTTTTGCCGAAAAGCATCTACAAGTGGGTCCTTACTTTCAACTTTTAGCTCAAGATTCTAGTTTCATTAACCATTCTAGATAAGCAGCTATCCAAAAGCATACATGGTGAAGCATTAAATTTTCATCCAACCAGCTCATTCATCATCATTGTTCCTCTTCTTACTCTGTGGGTAAAAATGGTTAAGCAGTCTCAATAGCCGTGAGAAACGGACGATTCGAATCGAATTTCTTAACCTTGCAAGGGAAACCCAAACACACGTCACGTGGTTACTCCCTAGAGTCACACGTGCAACTTTTCCCCTTTCTTTCCGGGTCGTGGATCGGGGCTACCCTCCGAGAGTACAAGAGCCCCATGCCACGGTTCGGCGCCGGGTCGTGACCACTCTCTGCACTCGCCATATGCACATGGGACCGAAGTTCAAAGGGTAGGATGCCGTCCCCTTGCCGGGCCAATCAGGTACTTAAGCTTACCGATTCCCATAATCTCGGCATGTGTTTAGTACGTTCAAAGACTTAACCATCACTACCACACCCTGCGGCCTTAGCATTTTTCACTAGACAGACGGGCCTCAATCGTAACAATCGTTACATAACCCGTCCGTGTCCTTATGATTGCAGCGTGTAGTAGTCATTCAACTCCTATTTTCTCGCGAGTGACAGGAAATCACTCGACTTTTACCGGAGTCCTATTAGCACAGCATTCTATCGAACCAGACATCTAGTTTTCAAGCAAGGGTTCCTGACATCATGCAACTAAGTTTTCATCCAACTCCTATAAACTTAATGCACAAGCAAGGGTAATGAGTTGCATAATTTCGGAAAGAATGGGTTATGCTCCGGGGCTTGCCTTCGCAGTTCGCTTGGGGATCTTCCGAACTTGGGCTCGGGTCTTCAAAAGCTTCAGTTAGGTTTGCTTGAGCTTCACGCTGCTCACTCTCGGACGCGGGCACCAGCTCGTAGGTTCCGTCGGCGAGAGTCGTCGATTCTACATGAGTGCACAAGTTTAAGTCGTGGAAATGGCACTTGATTACGATTTGAGAGTAATTACTACAAGAGATAGTTCCTGGTCATGAAATTTTGGATTTAGGCACATCAAGGAAAGATGTGCTTACTGTAAAATTTTCAGCCAATTTTAATTAACAGATTAATTATGAAAAATATATTTCATAGTTGCTGTTAGATACTTGTTCTTTTTGTACAGAACAATTGGTGCAACAAATGAGTCTAAGATTTTTAAAGAGCTCTCACTTAAGCATGCAGAAGCTACTGTAATTTTTGTAGGATTTATCATGCAGTATCCAGAGCATAGAAAATATGACATTCTACACCTAGGCTATTCAAAGATTCATTTTTACAGGACCCTACACAGGGTTTTTGTCCATGGAACATTTTACACAGAAACCTCTACCGTAGTGTAGCTCCTAGTAAAACTTTGAGAATTTTCCAAGCTAAGATACTATTTTCTTGATTTAATGTATGTTATTAGCATATAAATCAAATAAGTGGGTTACTGTGGGATACAAATTCTCCTAATTTTTCTCTGGCTTCTAGGTACCAATACATTAGCATAGGAAAAGTTTCAATGGGTGACTCACCACCTAACTGCAGGGATAAAACATTCTACTTACACATGCAATAAAACTAAGTTTAACAAACAGTACAGCTAGAGATGGAATTTGGGCCTGATATTTTTACACAGTCCTAATCATCAAGCAACCAATTCACTGCCCAAAATTTAGGGTCAGCATTGTTCTAGAACAGTGGGTACAAAATAAGTCCATTAAAGCTTCTATTTAATGTAGAGCAAAATATTTTGAGATTCTGAGACAACTTTTGTAACAAAAGTGGTAGAGTTTGTTCTGAGGATTCCAGAACAGTTGAGTTTGCATTTTTCTAAATTTTCTACGATTTTATGCGAATTTTACAAGTTCACTGAATTTGAATCTAGGTTTGAAACTTTCTTTTACAACTAGGTCCTCGAATCTTACGCTCAGACCCTTCTAAAGATTTAAATCCTTGCAATTGGGTCCTCGGCGGCTCGGGTGCGGCGGCCGGCCGAAATTCCGGCGAGGGGGCTCGCCGGCGGCGAGGGGCGAGGGTCGGGGAAGGTTCAGGGGTGTGAGGGCTACCTTTTGGGGGTGTTGTTCAGGTGGGGGACGGCCGGGAAAGGCTCGCCGGCGTTGGAGCAGAGGCGGCGGCGGCGCGGCTCGCGTCGACGGCGGTGCTCCGGCGGGCTTGGGGCGGCGTGGTCCGGTCGGTGAGCTTCAGTGGCGCGTGGGGAAGCTGCACAGGGGCTCGGCTTGGACGGAGGGGGTCGGGGTCGTGCTGTCCACGGCGAGCAGGGGCGGCGGCGGCGGCGGCAGTGCGGGCGGCGGCGGCGGCGGCAGTGCGGGCGGCGGCGCTCCGGTGGCTTGGGGTGGCGTTGGGTGGGTCGGTGAGCTGCGGTGGGGTGATGTAGTGGTGGCTGGGGGCTCAGTTTGGGCAGTGGGCGGCGGTGGGGAGCTGTCCACGGGCGGGCGGTGCTCGGCGGCGGCGATGGCGACGGCGAGGCGTTCTGGTGGCGGGGCTTCGCGCGGGCGGTCGGGGCGGGGGTTTTATAGGGACAGGAGGGGGCGTGGAGGTGCCTGGGCGACGCGCGGGGCGGGGCACGGCAACGGCGTGCACTGGGCGCGGCGGGCGGCGGCAGAACGCCGGCGCGACGTGCGGCAGCGCGGGCGCGGTGACTGGGCGGCCGCGATATGGCGTGAGCGCGGTGAGATAGTGCCGGGCGCGGAGTGGGGAAGCAGCAGCGGCAGCGGCTCGGGCGGAGGGCGGGCGCGGCGACTGGTGGGGCGCGGGGGCCGGGGCGGCACGGCGGAGCGCGGCTACTGGGCGGCCGGGCGGCGGGCTGGGCGCGGCAGCACGCGCGGGCGCTGGCTGGCCGCGCGGCGTGGGGGCGCGGCAAAGCCGGCCGTGGCGGGGTGGTGCGGCGGCCACTGGCTTGGCGCTTCGCGCCGGTTAGGCGACGCCGGCCACCTGGCGCGCGGGGGAAAAACGAGGGACCTGGATGCAAGAATTAGGAAAAGTTCAAGGGGCTGGGTGCAAACAGGGCGTTTTCTCCTCCTTCTGATTTGAATTTCAAAAACTTTTGAACACGAAAGTTGTTCAAAATGAAAAGTTCTACAACTTTGGTTTCAGGCAAAATCTCATTTAGCTTATGGTTTGAAAGTTAAATTTAAAAGTTCAAAAGTAACCAAATGTGCTCAAATTAAATTTGAATTCCAACTGAACTCGTTTTTGATTCTTTCCACCCTTTCATTAGCTGATCTAATCATAGAGTTAGGCTAATGACATTGATTTTGGAAATGTAATTACCAGGGTTGTCACAGATCTGGCTCAAGCTTTCAAATTCCTGTGAGGCATACCTTTCCTTGATTTGTGGCAAGAGGCCTTGGAAAGCGATATCAGCCAACTGGGCTTCGGTCAGAGCCAGACTATAGCATTTATTCCTGATTTCTCTGAACCTCTGTATGTATCCAGTTACCGGTTCATCGCTTCTCTGCCGGAGGCTGGTCAAATCTGAGAGCTTCATCTCATGTACTCCTGCTAGAAGTACTTATGGAATTGCTTTTCTAGATCGGCCCAAGTAACAATGGAATTAGGTGGTAAAGTGGTGAACCATTGGAAGGCTGATCCAGACAGAGACGATGAAAACAGACGCACCCTCAGGGCATCTTGCGTGGCAGCTTCCCCGCACTAGATGATGAATCTGTTAATATGCTCCACGGTAGATGTGTCGTCCAACCCCGAAAACTTGGTGAAATCAGGAACCTTGTACCGGTGGGGAAACGGCAGCAGGTCGTAAGCCGATGGGTATGGCGTCTTGTATGTATAAGTCTGCAGTTTTGGCTTTAACCCAAATTGGTCCTGAATTACCTCCGCTATTCTTGCCGTCCAATCCACCTGCTGCTGATGAACAACCGTTCGAGGTGCCGGCATATGTTGGAGGATTGGCGGCGGTGCGGCCGGGTGATGGATTGAAGCATGCGGCGAATTCTGTTGTGATATGGCCGTCTGAGCAGCTGACAATTGATGGCGAAGCGAATCCGCCGCCCCGTCGTACATTGTCATTGGAGCCGTGCTTCGGAGTGCCTCTACAGCGCCTGCCCCCCTGCCGATTTCTGACAGGGCTGGTTGATACTGAGGGACCGTCGGCCGGACGGCTGAGTGGAACGACGCCTGAATCGGATAGCTCCCATGCCCAGTTGATTGATCGGGAAAAGCCGTCGTTGCCGATGCCCCCCAGGGTACTAAGTTTGTGGGCAGCGATTGCACAGAAGCAATCTGGACAGGCTGAAGCGGTGCCTGTGATGGAAAATATGGTGCACCGCTATACCTTGGAGACGCTGGAGGCAACGGAGTGTTGTATCCTTCACGTTGCGTCGACATCGGCTGAGGAGCCGAGTGGGACGTGCCTGGTGAGTTTCTGGCTGGAGGTGCAATCGACGAGGCATACGCTGGCCCCTGATATCCTTGAGCTGCCCCGCTGACCAGAGAGCTGATGACGGCGTTATAAACCGTATTGGTCATCACCGAGGATTGGTCGATGAAAGTCTGGTAGACGGATTGTTGGATCACATCGGATATTTTGCCCGAATCCTCAGCAATGGTGATGTGGCGGGGAACTGGAAGAGGAGCTTTCTTGACTGCCTCCCTGCTTCTGGTACGACTGAACGACTGCAGATAATCCTCTTGTAATCTTCGAGATGTTTAGCCAATTCTTCCTTCTGGTCGTCCTTGAGATCCGCTTTTGTGACCTCAATGATGTTGCTTTCGGAAACTTCTGCGTTCTTTGATATATTGGATCTTGAAGTTAGTCCCACCGGGCGTGCCAAAAGTGTGTTGGCGCTAAAATTGGCCAAGAATCGGCCGATGGTCTTCAGCGTCGGACACACGACACGGGAGAATCTGCTTAGCTCCTGTTCGGGTTATTACCCTAGTGCGGTTCGCGCGGCGTGCCAGTCTATCTGACCTGTTGATTGACAAGGAAATAAGAGTATTAAATTCAGGGCTTTCCGATCGGCTGGGGTTCCGATCTGTCCCTTGAAGCACGTCGGCGAATCGGCCAATTTGCTATGAAGATAACCGGCTATGGTCAGCCGATAATCACATAATAATTGAAAAGAAAACTGCTGGAGGAACTTAAACAATTATTACAAATGCAACACTTGAAACAGATCTAATCGGCTATGTGATGATGGACGAGGAAGAGCAATGATAAAGCCGATAGTTCCAATCTCAAGCTGGATAACTGGTGATAATACTAGAACAACAGGTAAAACTTGTAATTCTAGTAAATATCGATAACTGGTGAATAAATCCAAACGAAACCACAGCGATGCGCCCGTAGTTAAAGCTCAGATGTTACTCGATAAGCGGAACCTACCAATTGGCTGGAGATCAAGTTGATGCAGCCCTGCCAATCCGTACGAACTCGTGAAAGAAGAAAAAGTATTGGCGAAGTCGCCGACTTGAAAGTAAAGTACTAGGAAAAAGTAGAAGTGTTTTGTTGATTGATGTGTTGATTTCCTTCACGAAGCCCTGACGACTCCTATTTATACCCTAAAACCAAGACTCCTGGTCGATTACGACTCGTTACAATCTTATTTTAAACAGAAAAACTACTATATCTATAATATCTTTAAAAAGGAAACGGACTCCCGCAGAATCTTCCACCGCCGTCTCCTAATCCAATCAGGACTTTTTCCATTGCTTGTTGACCATATCAGCATCGCTCCATTGACCAACATCAGGCCACTTTTGATCGGGATTCTCTGTTGTGGTTCCAATCAGTTGGCGCAAGTTGCATTGCCAATCGGCCGATTCCCAACTAAAACCTTAATCGGCCGATTCTTTACTTTAGCCTTTAGATCTGCCGCATCGGCCAATCTCTTCTCCTGACGCCGATTCAACACGTGTCAAAATCTTGCGTCAACAAACCCATAACCTAAATCCAGCCCTAACCCGGCCCAGAAAGAAACCCTAGCCCGGTCTGCACCCCAGCCCGACTAGTCTTGGCCTGCTAACCCGTCTGACCCGACCAGCTAGCCTGCCAACCCGATCCTCTAACCAACGCGCCCCACGGCCAACCGGCCTGCCAGCCAACCTGCAGACCAGCACCAGCCTGGCACATCAGGCGACCCAGCACCACCCCACATCGACACGCCCGATCTACCCCGCTGATGCGTGGGGCCAGCACGCCAGCTGCCCGGCGCCCCGCGACCCTATCCTTCCCCACCGCCTGGGGAGACTGATGTGTGGGTCCCACTCATCAGCTTTCCCCTAATTGCCGCCCACGGCACTCGCACTACCAGCCTGCTCTGCCCCACGCCGCATCCTGCGATACTGCTCCGCCGACGTCACTCCCGCACCCCGCGCTGCCGCTGTCGGCCACTGCACCCCCTCGCGCATGCTTGCCACCCACAAGAACCCTAGCCCCGGCGGCAGGGATCTGCGCCACGCATCCGTGGCACAGACGGCGAAAATCCCCACCGTTCCCAGCCACCCAACCTCGCGAAACCCTAGCGTCCTACCATAAAAATCCCCCTTGCTGGCCGCTGCCCCAGACCCTAGCCCCTCGGGAAGATTCTTCCCCTTTCCACCGCTGCTGCTGTTCGCAAAGGAGGAGGGAAGAGGAGGAAGGGAGGTCGAGACAGAGGAGTTTCGCCGGGGGCTCGGAGCCATGAAGGGAGGAGAAGAGGACGAGGACCGCCACGAGCCGCGTCGCTGCCACTGTACGCCGTCAAGCCCGGCCACAAGGCCACCACTGCAGCAAATTTCCACGGCCACGACGACTCCCTGCCTCGACTGCACGACCCCGAGCCCAACGGTGAGCCCAGACCGTGCTGCCCCCTCTCGCTGTTCCTCCCCGTGGTGCCGAGAAGCTCGCCGCCATCGATGAGCCCTCCCTAGAATAGCCCTAGGACTACCCGTACCCATCGATCTCGTGCAGGGACCCCGCCGCGCCTCCATCGAACCCGCAGACCGCCGTCGCCGCCGGCTGTCCCGCCGGCTGTCCCGCCGCTGTCTCGTCATCGCAGACCCGGGCTACTACGACCCTGCGCAGACGGCCAGCCACGCCGCGGTCCTGGAGCACCAGGATGCCGCGCACGTGCAAGACCCGAGCCAGTTTGCACCTTTCACCGCCTGGCCACCGCTCTGCCCAGCCCTCGCCATGGCCGCCCCTTTTCGTTCTCGCCCTTGTCCTGTGATTCTCGTGGCTTCGCCGCCACGCTCACCCCTCGCCGCGGCCCCGGAACGCCGGGTGCCCGCGCGCTTGAGCTCACGACCCCCGCCGCCTAGCCATCGGTGAACACGCTGTAGTCCTGGAGCACTTGGAACCCGCGAGCATGCGTTCGCCACCTCGCCATGCCCGCCAGCCTCACCATCGTTCATCGATCCCGCCGCCGCGCGCACGCCTGTACCCTAGCCGCCGTTGTCGCCTCGCGTTCCAGCCTAGCCGCACCGCCGCACACCATGGCCATGACATGGTCATGGTGACCGCGCGCTGGGACGCGTTCATGCCGCGATGTCGCGGCAGGGCACCCACGAGTGCAACTACGACATATGGCCGAGCACTTTGCGGGCGCCCTGGCACACATGTGCACCCCTCCCCGTTTTGACACACGCACACACACACACCGGATCTTGCCGCCACACCAAATCCGGGGTGCCCACTGACACGTGGGACCTGCTAACCAGAGAGAGAGGGGAGGAGACCGACGCTTGGGCCCCACCACTGAGCCAACCCAACAAGGAATCGGCCCACAACCCTAAAGTCACCCCGAGACCTTTTTCTTTTTAGCCCGACCTGACGCGTGGGTCCAGCCTGTCAGCCACACGCAGTGGCTAACTGGTGGGACAAGTTGACCCTATGACCCGTTGACCGTTGACTGGTCAGCGTTGACCGGTCAACGCTGACATCAGCAGGGCCCATTGCTGACGTTAGCTGGCCTGAACCAGGATGATGATGTCATGCTGACATCAGCATGACACCAGCACGCCACGTGTCACCCTGTGTGATTTTCCTTTTTCGTTAACCATTTATTAATTCCAGAAAATAATTGAAACTTAGAAAATTCACAATAAAATAACCGGACCTTCGAAAATTATGAAACTAATTTCATAATTCACCTAAAATCAGGCTCTACCCGTTGGATTAGGTTTTGTTGTGTTTTGGATCCTTTTGAGCTGTTTTTGTGCACTTTTGCACTTTAGTCGATGAGCTTACGCGTATTCACGAATAGGCCCCTACGAGGAGGAGAGGACTGACGTGCTTGACGCCCAGAAGCCAGGAGAACTACCCGAACAACTAGAATACTTAGAAGAACTACTAAGAACCATCAGGTTCACGCCCATCTGCGATTGAATACCCATTAGGCATTTATGCTAGAATTGCTATTGCTCCTCAGTGTGATGCTTTGTATTGAACCTGCGTAGCCTACTTTTTACCTAGGTTCCTTGTAATCCCATATGATTCCTTGATTGAAATGAAAGATGCTTTGGCTACTTGTGTATGAGCATGTGTGGGATTTGTGTTATAGTCTTGGCGTGTGTGGAGATACTTTTCAGGAGTTGTGGAGTAGGAATCTAGCCTGGGTGAGACAAACTTAACTTGATCTTCTGATCAAGGGCTTGGGGTGTGCGTTGGGCACATCCTACGGAGTGCCTGTGGCGGGCACATGTCCAGTACAGACAAGTTAGTCCTTTGTGGACGTGGGGTCCTTTGTGGACGTTGGTGGAGGAGATGTTAGGCTATACCTGTGATGGGTGCCATTGACGGACCATTGCGATGGATACCTCCTTGTGGAAGGATCTCACCTTGGCAATTAAGGCCCGAGTTAGTGGACCTGGAGATGGAACTATGCTAAATGTGCACACCACTTATCTGTTATCAGAGCAGATCCGGTCCGAGCTAGAGACGCGCGGCACCATGCCTATAGGAGGATAGGGTATCAGTGTAAGGGGAGGAGGTGCTGACCTCACATCCCTCGAATTGCACGGTCTTGTGTGGCACGGTGTAGAAGGCATCATAGTCCCGGGGCAACCTCTTGGGGGAGGGAGCATCCCAGACCCGGGAAGGCAGGATGGGGGCTGTTGCAGCTAGTTTCGTTAACCGTGGTTTCGTATGTTAGCGGGCTGATCCCTCGCTGGCTATGACTTGAGTGGGTCCAGGTGTACAACCCCTGCAGGGTAAAAACTATAGGTATAGCCGCGTACTCGGTCATGTACAACTCTTGATCCGGCTTCGCTTTCATAGTTAGTGATACTTGTTTTCTACCTCCTTCTAGACTTGTTTTTCCTGCTTGGGGCAGTTGAGGTACGAGGAGAGGGAGTTCTCACACCGACTTGGTAGGTTTCGAAGGTGTGAGTACCTCGGGAACCTGGAGTGCCACGACGCCCCGTGTTGAGGTGTGATGGATGATTAAATACTTGCTTGCTGCGTCCATAGGAAAACCTCAGCCTTATCCTTGACTTTCTTAAATACCTTATGCATTCCACTTAAAGCTTGCATACAGATGGTGACGTGAACATATCCCTCTCCTTGGGGATAGTTGGTAGATGTAGGATGCGAAATGGTGATTGATACTAGATGAAGAGATGGACTAAGGACGGTTCGTGCTACGCTCAAGTCATGCCTGTGGAGAGATGTTTCCCTCAAGATAAAGGACAACCCTGAAGACTAGTTATCGTTTCCATTTTCTATTTTCCCTTTTAGCCTAAGGGGCTTATACTGAGAAACTCGTATCACAATCCTCTTGATTTTGTAAATACTAAACTCATATAATAAATTATCGAGTTGTATGACTGTGATATGTAATTGAAATGAGTTTTGTATGTGATAGCTGTGGCAGAACCACCTGAATTAATCCGGCTCAAGTGTATTAACCATCACCATTAAGGCATCCTCGGTTAACCTTACACTTCAAACGGAGTAATCCACTGGTCTGTCGGGTATAACCTCCCGATACAACCACGGTGAACGGATCGAGCGCCGTACATACAAAGGCTCATGCGACGATGAGCCCAGAGGATACCACATTCCAGCAAGTATTACATCATTTGCATAAGTCAATATTACAGACCTAGTTCTGAGTTTAGAAAACAAGTACTTCAATTAACATAAATAAGTTCTTCAGAGTTAAATTGCAGCGGAAATAAACAACGGAAACTACTCGACGATACAGGATGTCTCGATGAAGCCCGTACGAGACATCACTCGGCCTTATCTCCGTTGGACGGGGGCGCATCCCATTCCACCGACCAACCAGGGGGAAGAGTGCAGGGCCAAGTCAAGCTAGCAATCATGTCTTCAAAGGGCTCACCTGAAAACGAGTCACAAGCAAGGCTGAGTATACTAATACTCAGCAAGACTTACCCGTGTAGTGGGAACTACTCCACCGACTCTAGATATGCAAGGCTTTTTGGCTCAGGGGTTTGTTTTGCCGAAAGGCATCTACAAGTGGGTCCTTACTTTCAACTTTTAGCTCAAGGTTCTAGATTCGTTAGCCAGTCTAGGTAAGCAGCTATCTAAAGCATACATGGTGAAGCATTAAACTTTCCATCCAACCAGTTCATTCATCATCATTGTTCCTCTTCTTACTCTGTGGGTAAAAATGGTTAAGCAGTCTCAATAGCCGTGAGAAACGGACGATTCGAATCGAATTTCTTAACCTTGCAAGGGAAACCCAAACACACGTCACGTGGTTACTCCCTAGAGTCACACGTGCAACTTTTCCCCTTTCTTTCCGGGTCGTGGATCGGGGCTACCCTCCGAGAGTACAAGAGCTCCACGCCACGGTTCGGCGCCGGGTCGTGACCACTCTCTGCACCCGCCATATGCACATGGGACCGAAGTTCAAAGGGTAGGATGCCGTCCCCTTGCCGGGCCAATCAGGTACTTAAGCTTACCGATTCCCATAATCTCGGCATGTGTTTAGTACGTTCAAAGACTTAACCATCACTACCACACCCTGCGGCCTTAGCATTTTTCACTAGACAGACGGGCCTCAATCGTAACCATCGTTACATAACCCGTCCGTGTCCTTATGATTGCAGCGTGTAGTAGTCATTCAACTCCTATTTTCTCGCGAGTGACAGGAAATCACTCGACTTTTACCGGAGTCCTATTAGCACAGCATTCTATCGAACCTTACATCTAGTTTTCCAAGCAAGGGTTCCTGACATCATGCAACTACGTTTTCATCCAACTCCTATAAACTTAATGCACAAGCAAAGAGTAATGAGTTGCATAATTTCGGAAAGAATGGGTTATGCTCCGGGGCTTGCCTTCGTAGTTCGCTTGGGGATCTTCCGAACTTGGGCTCGGGTCTTCAAAAGCTTCAGTTAGATTTGCTTGAGCTTCGCGCTGTTCACTCTCGGACGCGGGCACCAGCTCGTAGGTTCCGTCGGCAAGAGTCGTCGATTCTACATGAGTGCACAGTTTAAGTTGTGGAAATAGCACTTGATTACGATTTGAGAGTCATTACTACAAGGGATAAATTCTGGTCATGAAATTTTGGATTTAGGCAGATCAAGGAAAGGTGTGCTTACTGTAAAATTTTCAGCCAATTTTATGTAACAGATTAATTCCGAAAAATAGATTTCCTTGTTGCTGTTAGACACTTGTTCTTTTTGTACAGAACAACTGGTGTAACAAATGAGTCTAAGATTTTTACAGAGCTTTCACTTAAGCATGCAGAAGCTACTGTAATTTTTGTAGGATTTATTATGCAGTATTCAGAGCATAGAAAATATGACATTCTACACCTAGGCTTTTTTAAAGATTCATTTTTACAGGACCCTACATAGGGTTTTTGTCCATGAAACTTTTTACCCAGCAACTTCTACCAAAGTGTAACTCCCAGTAATAATTTGGGGATTTTCCAAGCTAAGATACTATTTTCTTGATTTAACGTATGTTATTAGCACATAAATCAAATAAATAGGTTACTGTGAGATAAAAAGTCTCCTAATTTTTCTCTGGCTTCTAGTTACCAATACATTAGCATAGGAAAAATTTCAAGGGGTGGCTCACCACCTAACTACAGGGATAAAACATTCTTCTTACACATGAAATAAAACTAAGTTTAGCAAACAGTAAAGCTAGAGATGGAATTTAGGCCTGATCTTTTTACACAGTCCTAATCATCAAGCAACTAATTCACTGCCCAAAATTCAGGGTCAGCATTGCTCTAGAACAGTGGGTATAAAATATGTCCATTAAAGCTTCTATTTAATGTAGAGCAAAATATTTTGAGATTCTGAGAAAATTTTTTTAACAAAAGTGGTAGAGCTTGTTCTTAGGATTCCAGAACAGTTGAGTTTGCATTTTTCTGAATTTTCTACGATTTTATACGAATTTTACAAGTTCACTGAATTTGAATCTAGGTTTGAAATTTTCTTTTACAACTAGGTCCTTGAATCTTACGCTCAGACCCTTCTAAAGATTTAAATCCTTGCAATTGGGTCCTCGGCGGCTCGGGTGCGGCGGCCGGCCGAAATTCCGGCGAGGGGGCTCGCCGGCGGCGAGGGGCGGGGGTCGGGGAAGGTTCAGGGGTGCGAGGGCTACCTTGTGGGGGTGTTGTTCAGGTGGGGGACGGCCGGGAAGGGCACGCCGGCGTTGGAGCAGAGGCGGCGGCGGCGCGGCTCGCGTCGACGGCGGTGCTCCGGCGGGCTTGGGGCGGCGTGGTCCGGTCGGTGAGCTTCAGTGACGCGTGGGGAAGCTACTCCGGGGCTCGGCTTGGACGGAGGGGGTCGGGGTCGTGCTGTCCACGGCGAGCAGGGGCGGCGGCGGCGACGGCAGCGCGGGCGGCGGTGCTCCGGTGGCTCTGGGTGGCGTTGGGTGGGTCGGTGAGCTGCGGTGAGGTGATGTAGTGGTGGCTGGGTGCTCGGTTTGGGCAGTGGGCGGCTGTGGAGGGCTGCCCACGGGCGGGTGGTGCTCGGCGGCGGCGATGGCGCGGCGGGGCGTTCTGGTGGCGGGGCTTCGCGCGGGCGGTCGGGGTGGCGTTTTTGTAGGGACAGGAGGGGGCGTGGGGATGCCTGGGTGACGCGCGGGGCGGGACACGGCAGCGGCGTGCACTGGGCGCGGCGGGCGGCGGCAGAACGCCGGCGCGGCGTGCGGTGAGCGGGCGCGGTGACTGGGCGGCCGCGATGGTGGCGTGGGCGCGGTGAGATAGTGCCGGGCGCGGAGTGGGGAAGCAGCAGCGGCAGCGGCTCGGGCGGAGGGCAGGCGCGGCGACTGGTGGGGCGCGGGGGCCGGGGCGGCACGGCGGAGCGCGGGTACTGGCCGGGCGGGCGGCGGCCGGGGCGCGGCAGCACGCGCGGGCGGGGACTGGGCGGCGCGGCGTCGGGGCGGGGGAAAGCCGGCCGTGGCGGGGTGGTGCGGCGGCCACTGGCCTGGCGCTCCGCGCCGGTTAGGCGACGCCGGCCACCTGGCGCGCGGCGGGCGGGCGCGTGCGCGCGGCGCGGCAGCAGAGGGGGAGACGCCAGGGACCAAAATGCAAGAATTCGAAAAAGTTCAGGGGGCTGGGTGCAAACAGGGTGTTTTCTCCTCTTTCTGATTTGAATTTCAAAAACTCTTGAACACGAAAGTTGTTCAAAACAAAAAGTTCTACAACTTTGGTTTCAGGCAAAATTTCATTTGGCTTATGGTTTTAAAGTTATTTTAAAAGTTTCAATTGTGTCCAAATGTGCCCAAATTTAATTTGAATTCCAACTGAGCCCGTTTTAAATTCTTTCCACCCTCTCATTAGTTGGTTTAACACATGGAGTTACGCTTATGTCATTGATTTTGGATTTGCAATTACCAGGGTTGTCACAGCCTTCCCCCCTTAACAAGAATCTCGCCCCGAGATTCGGTAGTTCTTAGTGTGGGCGTGGGTGCACATACCAGTGGTTGAGGCAAGAAACCCAGGGAAATGTTGGTTCAGGTAGCTTTCCGTTTCCCAGGTGGCTTCTTCTTCCGTGTGGCGATTCCATTATATTTTATACATTCTAATCACTTTCCTCCTGGTCTCTCTTTCTTTTTGATCCAAAACCTTAACTGGGTGTTCGACATACGAGAGATCGGGTTCCAACGATATTTCTTGTTGTTCCACAATCTCGGTAGGGACTCGAATACACTTCTTGAGTTGAGATACGTGGAAGACATCATGGGTGGCCGTGAGCTGAGGGGGCAGTCGTAATTTGTAGGCTACGGGTCCGCAGCTCTCCATGATTTCGTAAGGGCCAATATAACGGGGAGCTAGTTTGCCTTTGATTCCAAATCTTCGCACTCCCTTGGTTGGTGAAACTCGAAGATAGACATGATCGCCAACTTCGAACTTTAGAGGCTTTCTCCTTTTGTCAGCATAGCTCTTTTGTCGGGCTTGTGCGGCTTTAAGATTTGCTTGTATTACTTTTACTTTCTCCTCTGCCTCGATTACTAGGTCGGGTCCAATTATTTTACGTTCTCCGGTTTGTGACCAGCTCAAAGGGGTTCGACACCTTCGTCCGTACAGGGCCTCAAATGGTGCCATTTTCAAACTTGTTTGGTAGCTGTTGTTGTACGAGAACTCTGCCAGGGGTAGGCATTTGTCCCAATTCTTGTCATAATGAATGACACAAGCTCTCAGCATGTCTTCAAGAATTTGGTTTACTCTTTCTGTTTGTCCATCGGTCTGAGGATGGTATGCTGAGCTGCGAATCAGCTTAGTGCCAAGAGACGTTTGCAGATGTTCCCAAAAGCGTGCTACAAACTGGGGACCACGATCGGAAATGATTGACTTAGGTATTCCATGCAGGCAAACAATACGATCGAGGTAAATATCGGCATATTTCTTGGTAGAATAGGTGGTGTGTACCGGAAGAAAATGTGCCGTCTTCGTGAGTCTATCAACGATAACCCATATGGAATCATGTCTCTGGGACGTGTTTGGTAGTCCAACGATGAAGTCCATACTTATGTCTTCCCATTTCCATGATGGTATAGGTAATGGTTGAAGTGTACCGGCTACTTTCAAGTGGCTAGCTTTTACTCTCTGGCACGTGTCACATTCCGAGACATACGTAGCAATTTCCCTTTTCATTCTAGTCCACCAGAAGTTTTGCCTTAGGTCTTGATACATTTTGCTACTGCCGGGGTGGATAGAGAATTTGGAAAGGTGTGCCTCATCAAGAATTTGCTTGCGGAGTTCACGATTCTTCGGAACGACTATACGACTTCCGAACCATAGAACTCCCTTATGGTCCTGGCGGAAACACTTATACTTCTCCTCACCTAGAGAGAGTTTTTGTTTGATGATCTTGATTCCTTCATCATGTAGTTGTGCCATGACGATTTGGTCGTGAAGAGTGGGCTCAACTGAGATGTGATTTAGAGTGCCTTGGGAAACCATCTCCAAGTTAAGCTTCCTCATGTCTGCACATAATGTCTCATGGTAGGAGTCCATGGATAAGCAATGGCAATGGGACTTGCGGCTTAGTGCATCCGCGACTACATTAGCCTTACCGGGGTGATAGTGCACTTCAAGGTCATAATCTTTGATTAATTCTAGCCATCTTCATTGTCTCATATTCAGATCGGCTTGTGTGAAGATGTACTTGAGACTCTTATGATCCGTGTAGATATTGCACTGTGTACCCATGAGATAGTGCCTCCATATCTTCAGAGCGTGAATGACGGCTGCGAGCTCAAGGTCATGCGTGGGATAATTCTGTTCGTGGGGCCGAAGGGCTCGGGAGGCATATGCAATCACTCGATTCTCTTGCATAAGCACACATCCTAGACCAGTACCTGATGCGTCACAATACACATCGAATGACTTGGTATTATCGGGTTGAGCTAACACAGGTGCAGTAGTCAGATGCTCTCTGAGAGTGTGGAAGGCTTCCTCACACTTCTCATTCCATACAAACTTTACTTCCTTCTTCAATAGTTCCGTCATGGGCTTAGCAATTCGAGAGAAATCCGGGATGAAGCGACGGTAGTAACCGGCTAAGCCGAGAAAACTGCGAATCTGATGAACAGAGGTAGGGGGTTTCCAATCCATCACCTCTTGTACCTTGCTGGGGTCAACAGCTATGACTTCGCTGGAGATCGTGTGACCTAAGAATTTTACAGTATCCAACCAGAATTCACACTTAGAAAACTTAGCGTAGAGCTGATGGTCTCTGAGTCGCTGAAGAACAATGCGAAGGTGCTTGGCATGCTCTTCCTCATCCTTTGAATAGATAAGAATGTCGTCGATGAACACTACGACGAATTTGTCGAGTTCGGGCATGAATACCGAATTCATGAGATACATGAAGTAGGCAGGGGCATTGGTGAGTCCAAAGGACATGACCAAGAATTCATATAGTCCATAACGTGTGGAGAAGGCAGTCTTAGGAATATCGCACGGGCGAATCTTGATCTGATGATATCCCGAGCGAAGATCAATCTTTGAGAAGACTCTGGCTCCAGCTAACTGATCGAAGAGTACATCGATACGGGGAAGGGGGTATTTATTTTTAACTGTTACCGCATTGAGAGGTCGGTAGTCCACACATAATCTCAAACTGTCATCCTTCTTCTTTACGAATAGGGCTGGACATCCCCAAGGTGACGCGCTAGGGCGAATAAAACCTTTGTCCAGTAGTTCTTGGAGTTGAATTTTCAGCTCGGCCAATTCCTTAGGGGGCATCCTATATGGTCTTTTGGATATAGGGGCAGTGCCTGGTTGTAGTTCAATAACGAACTCAATATCCCTATCCGGTGGCATTCCTGGTAAGTCATCCGGGAAAACATCGGCATACTCGTTCACCACAAGAATCTCATCTAGCTTAAGTCCTTCCATCTTATAAGCACAGGAATTCGTGCAACCTATGAATGGTAGGTAAAGGGTAGTGGCTCCGTGACTAGGTGAATTTATCTCAACGGCTCGGGAAGAAAGGTCCAGTGTGACTCCATGCATAGCCATCCAGTTCATTCCCAAAATAATGTCCATGCCGTCAAGGGGTAAAAGGACAAGGTCCGTGTCAATGGTTTTACTACCCAATTTGACTGGTACTTGTCTGACCATTTGGTTTGAAGCAATTTTACCACCCGGTGTTGATATCATATATGACCCTTTAGTGTGGCAAACATCCAAGCCTACTTTTGCACCGAATTTTGCACTTATAAAACTATGCGAGGCACCAGAATCAAACAATATAACGGCAGGCTTGTTATGGATAGAGAATGTACCCGACATCACTGGGGCGCCTTCTGGAAGCTCTGCAAGCGTGGTGAAGTTAATCCATCCTTGCTTGACTTGCAGGGTCTGTCTCTTGCCCCTGTTCTGGGTGTTCGGGTTGGATCCTTGACCTTGGTTGGGCTGTCCAGGCTGAGGGCATTCTCGTGCGAAGTGGCTGGAACTCCCGCATTTGAAACAGCGATTTGCGGGGCTAGGTCGAAGAGACTGCTGAAGAATGGGCCTCGGTCCATTCTGTGGAGGCATCGGGGGTCGTACCATGCCTGGCTGCTGTGGGGGTCTGGCAATCCATCTACCTGGCGGCGGGGCCCTTGGTGGAGCTGTAGGTGCGGTATTTTGCACGATGCGATACCTTGGTGGTTGGGCACTTGATGGCCCTGCGGGTGCCTTTCTCTTCTTCTCTGCCCGGTGTGCCATGATACAGTCCTCCTGGGTAATGGCCATATTGACCATGATGCCACTGAATATGCTCATTAGCATCCTCCAACTCAAGGTTCAGATCATGGAGCTGCTCCTCCAACTGTGCTATCGTGGTATCTCTCTCACCCATGAGAGTGTCCTGCTCCTGGATATGGCCCTCAAGTTGGCCAATCTGAGCATCTCTGTCCTCAAGATCCTGACTGAGCTCCTTTATCTGCTCATCCCTGGTATCTGCCATCATATGGTAGGCCTGAGCAAGATCAGTGAGCTGCTCGAGTGCCTGACTCTGGAGAGTCTGAAGCCGGTAGAGTGCACTCATGCACCGCACGGAGGTATGGATAGTCTCCTGGGCATGGAAGTCTACCAAATACTGTGCGTGCTGCACCCTGTTGAGCCAAAAGGGGTCGTTGTCCTGGGCAGCAGGAAACAATCCAATGGGAGTGAGTGTGACAACCTCGGGACGCTGCGCACAAAATGTGGTGAGCGCCCTCATGGCTGCAAGCTCCCAAGTATCGGCCAAACGGCGACCAACAGCCTCAAGCTCCAAGGCGGGCCGCTCCGGGTGTAGCGGGTGCGAAAAGATAGTCACGTTGACACGGCACTGGGTAACTCCATTTTCTGCAAACTCCAGTCCGGCGTAACGTGGGGGAATTAGATAGCCCGCGGCGCGCAGAACATCCCACAAAATAGAGGGAAAGCCCTCCCAGTGGAGACACTGCGAGTGCACGCGTCCATCCTCATTCACCATCATCTCAACAGGCTCGGCCATCTGAACAAAAGATCAAATGGAGTGAGATAGCGAAAACTGTGAGCAGCACAAGGACAGATTCTGTATAGTGTGCAAAAATAATCATAACTCCCACAGTTCTCGTCCAAAAATTCTCAAATTTCACCAGGTCACTCCTAAGGTATTCGTGAACAACTTTTCTAGTCAACTCCAGAACTAATTGGGTCTCTAAGATGGTCTTTCTTTTCAGGTTTTACCTTACTGTCTACCCAGAATTTTCAGTGAACAGAAGGCTAGAGTTTCGTGCACCAGGGAAAAATCTACCCAGCCAAAATTTACCAAATTTTAACAGCAGCTTCTGGGATAAATTTGGAACAAGTTTTGTGTTGTACTCTTTTGCAGAAAACCGCAGGAAGGGGGCCTAAAAATTTAAGAGGCAGAAGTGCTTATTCCGGACAGAATTCTGACATTTCGAGGTTTCTGTTATTTCTTATTATCCATAAGTTCAGAATTTTTCATTTTTGAACAGAAGATAGGGCACAAGATTTGGAACAATTTCTTCAACATGAACTTTATCAGAAATGGTCGTTTTCTTTGGTCAATAATTCGCTCTTTTCGGTCGTGGCAGATTTGGGACAGTTTTCTCTAGATAATCCTTATGCAACCATGCTTAGATACGCAAGAACCTTTCCACTCTCACACAACGCATTTTCTGATTTCAGATACACATGTTCATGATGTATGCACGTCCTATTCGTCCTCACAAAATAAAATAATCGCCAAATAGCTTTGGTCTTACGAAGATAGTTTCGGTGGCTTACACAATACGGCTCTCGCTATAATAGCTAGTCGAGTCTTTCTAATCGTTCCTTAACTTATCGTAATCGCGGTTAGTGTACCTGCAGAAAATCGACAAGCATATATATATGAACCTTTCATGCCAGCACTCATGAAAGCGTCCGTATTCATTACCGTTTACTTATAGAAACGATATCTGTACAATTCCCGCCGTACAGACGACGTTAACATACGCTATCGAGATAGCGTATTCACGGGGGTACCGTCATGAGACGGGGGTATGAACAGCGATCGCCATACCCTGCGCCGAACCTTCTACTCCCAATATGTCCAACTAACAGTTGTCATATTGGCAGCACCTCAAGTAAGCCACTGCTTGAGGGCAGCGTTCGGTTCGCATCACCGACAGGAAGGCCAAGCTCCCTCAGTTGGCTGAGGATCCTTACCTTCTTACCTTAGCGACGAGTGCGTCGTTACAGAATTTAAGGTCGGTTGTGCATGAAAGTAAGTTTTGACAGAAAATAATGTGCTGGAAGTCAGTTGATACTATATATAGAAGTTAGATAGCCACCTAGTAACTTTCCCATAAACCCTTAGGGCTTTACGAACTAGGCACCATCCTTAACGTACCAACGCATTTCGCAACACAACCTTCTGGTCAAGTTTTAGTAAATGGGTTTTTAAGGCTTGTAGCATTCTCTGGCGTACGTATTTCGGCTCTAGTGTCCGCTGTTGCCAGCTGTGGCACCAGCTACGGCTCTGATACCAGCTGTGGCAGAACCACCTGAATTAATCCGGCTCAAGTGTATTAACCATCACCATTAAGGCATCCTCGGTTAACCTTACACTTCAAACGGAGTAATCCACTGGTCTGTCGGGTATAACCTCCCGATACAACCACGGTGAACGGATCGAGCGCCGTACATACAAAGGCTCATGCGACGATGAGCCCAGAGGATACCACATTCCAGCAAGTATTACATCATTTGCATAAGTCAATATTACAGACCTAGTTCTGAGTTTAGAAAACAAGTACTTCAATTAACATAAATAAGTTCTTCAGAGTTAAATTGCAGCGGAAATAAACAACGGAAACTACTCGACGATACAGGATGTCTCGATGAAGCCCGTACGAGACATCACTCGGCCTTATCTCCGTTGGACGGGGGCGCATCCCATTCCACCGACCAACCAGGGGGAAGAGTGCAGGGCCAAGTCAAGCTAGCAATCATGTCTTCAAAGGGCTCACCTGAAAACGAGTCACAAGCAAGGCTGAGTATACTAATACTCAGCAAGACTTACCCGTGTAGTGGGAACTACTCCACCGACTCTAGATATGCAAGGCTTTTTGGCTCAGGGGTTTGTTTTGCCGAAAGGCATCTACAAGTGGGTCCTTACTTTCAACTTTTAGCTCAAGGTTCTAGATTCGTTAGCCAGTCTAGGTAAGCAGCTATCTAAAGCATACATGGTGAAGCATTAAACTTTCCATCCAACCAGTTCATTCATCATCATTGTTCCTCTTCTTACTCTGTGGGTAAAAATGGTTAAGCAGTCTCAATAGCCGTGAGAAACGGACGATTCGAATCGAATTTCTTAACCTTGCAAGGGAAACCCAAACACACGTCACGTGGTTACTCCCTAGAGTCACACGTGCAACTTTTCCCCTTTCTTTCCGGGTCGTGGATCGGGGCTACCCTCCGAGAGTACAAGAGCTCCACGCCACGGTTCGGCGCCGGGTCGTGACCACTCTCTGCACCCGCCATATGCACATGGGACCGAAGTTCAAAGGGTAGGATGCCGTCCCCTTGCCGGGCCAATCAGGTACTTAAGCTTACCGATTCCCATAATCTCGGCATGTGTTTAGTACGTTCAAAGACTTAACCATCACTACCACACCCTGCGGCCTTAGCATTTTTCACTAGACAGACGGGCCTTAATCGTAACCATCGTTACATAACCCGTCCGTGTCCTTATGATTGCAGCGTGTAGTAGTCATTCAACTCCTATTTTCTCGCGAGTGACAGGAAATCACTCGACTTTTACCGGAGTCCTATTAGCACAGCATTCTATCGAACCTTACATCTAGTTTTCCAAGCAAGGGTTCCTGACATCATGCAACTACGTTTTCATCCAACTCCTATAAACTTAATGCACAAGCAAAGAGTAATGAGTTGCATAATTTCGGAAAGAATGGGTTATGCTCCGGGGCTTGCCTTCGTAGTTCGCTTGGGGATCTTCCGAACTTGGGCTCGGGTCTTCAAAAGCTTCAGTTAGATTTGCTTGAGCTTCGCGCTGTTCACTCTCGGACGCGGGCACCAGCTCGTAGGTTCCGTCGGCAAGAGTCGTCGATTCTACATGAGTGCACAGTTTAAGTTGTGGAAATAGCACTTGATTACGATTTGAGAGTCATTACTACAAGGGATAAATTCTGGTCATGAAATTTTGGATTTAGGCAGATCAAGGAAAGGTGTGCTTACTGTAAAATTTTCAGCCAATTTTATGTAACAGATTAATTCCGAAAAATAGATTTCCTTGTTGCTGTTAGACACTTGTTCTTTTTGTACAGAACAACTGGTGTAACAAATGAGTCTAAGATTTTTACAGAGCTTTCACTTAAGCATGCAGAAGCTACTGTAATTTTTGTAGGATTTATTATGCAGTATTCAGAGCATAGAAAATATGACATTCTACACCTAGGCTTTTTAAAGATTCATTTTTACAGGACCCTACATAGGGTTTTTGTCCATGAAACTTTTTACCCAGCAACTTCTACCAAAGTGTAACTCCCAGTAATAATTTGGGGATTTTCCAAGCTAAGATACTATTTTCTTGATTTAACGTATGTTATTAGCACATAAATCAAATAAATAGGTTACTGTGAGATAAAAAGTCTCCTAATTTTTCTCTGGCTTCTAGTTACCAATACATTAGCATAGGAAAAATTTCAAGGGGTGGCTCACCACCTAACTACAGGGATAAAACATTCTTCTTACACATGAAATAAAACTAAGTTTAGCAAACAGTAAAGCTAGAGATGGAATTTAGGCCTGATCTTTTTACACAGTCCTAATCATCAAGCAACTAATTCACTGCCCAAAATTCAGGGTCAGCATTGCTCTAGAACAGTGGGTATAAAATATGTCCATTAAAGCTTCTATTTAATGTAGAGCAAAATATTTTGAGATTCTGAGAAAATTTTTGTAACAAAAGTGGTAGAGCTTGTTCTTAGGATTCCAGAACAGTTGAGTTTGCATTTTTCTGAATTTTCTACGATTTTATACGAATTTTACAAGTTCACTGAATTTGAATCTAGGTTTGAAATTTTCTTTTACAACTAGGTCCTTGAATCTTACGCTCAGACCCTTCTAAAGATTTAAATCCTTGCAATTGGGTCCTCGGCGGCTCGGGTGCGGCGGCCGGCCGAAATTCCGGCGAGGGGGCTCGCCGGCGGCGAGGGGCGGGGGTCGGGGAAGGTTCAGGGGTGCGAGGGCTACCTTGTGGGGGTGTTGTTCAGGTGGGGGACGGCCGGGAAGGGCTCGCCGGCGTTGGAGCAGAGGCGGCGGCGGCGTGGCTCGCGTCGACGGCGGTGCTCCGGCGGGCTTGGGGCGGCGTGGTCCGGTCGGTGAGCTTCAGTGACGCGTGGGGAAGCTACTCCGGGGCTCGGCTTGGACGGAGGGGGTCGGGGTCGTGCTGTCCACGGCGAGCAGGGGCGGCGGCGGCGACGGCAGCGCGGGCGGCGGTGCTCCGGTGGCTCTGGGTGGCGTTGGGTGGGTCGGTGAGCTGCGGTGAGGTGATGTAGTGGTGGCTGGGTGCTCGGTTTGGGCAGTGGGCGGCTGTGGAGGGCTGCCCACGGGCGGGTGGTGCTCGGCGGCGGCGATGGCGCGGCGGGGCGTTCTGGTGGCGGGGCTTCGCGCGGGCGGTCGGGGTGGCGTTTTTGTAGGGACAGGAGGGGGCGTGGGGATGCCTGGGTGACGCGCGGGGCGGGACACGGCAGCGGCGTGCACTGGGCGCGGCGGGCGGCGGCAGAACGCCGGCGCGGCGTGCGGTGAGCGGGCGCGGTGACTGGGCGGCCGCGATGGTGGCGTGGGCGCGGTGAGATAGTGCCGGGCGCGGAGTGGGGAAGCAGCAGCGGCAGCGGCTCGGGCGGAGGGCAGGCGCGGCGACTGGTGGGGCGCGGGGGCCGGGGCGGCACGGCGGAGCGCGGGTACTGGCCGGGCGGGCGGCGGCCGGGGCGCGGCAGCACGCGCGGGCGGGGACTGGGCGGCGCGGCGTCGGGGCGGGGGAAAGCCGGCCGTGGCGGGGTGGTGCGGCGGCCACTGGCCTGGCGCTCCGCGCCGGTCAGGCGACGCCGGCCACCTGGCGCGCGGCGGGCGGGCGCGTGCGCGCGGCGCGGCAGCAGAGGGGGAGACGCCAGGGACCAAAATGCAAGAATTCGAAAAAGTTCAGGGGGCCTGGTGCAAACAGGGCGTTTTCTCCTCTTTCTGATTTGAATTTCAAAAACTCTTGAACACGAAAGTTGTTCAAAACAAAAAGTTCTACAACTTTGGTTTCAGGCAAAATTTCATTTGGCTTATGGTTTTAAAGTTATTTTAAAAGTTTCAATTGTGTCCAAATGTGCCCAAATTTAATTTGAATTCCAACTGAGCCCGTTTTAAATTCTTTCCACCCTCTCATTAGTTGGTTTAACACATGGAGTTACGCTTATGTCATTGATTTTGGATTTGCAATTACCAGGGTTGTCACAATAGCTACTGATCCAGGGACTATCACGACGATACAGGGAGTCGGGTCCTCGTTCCAAAGGCCTAGTTTGTTTTAGCGGGGGTAGAGATAGAATGAAAGAAAAAAAAGAAAAAGATACGAGGGCGAACTAGGTCCGAAGAGAATGTAAATACCGTTCCCCGGCAACGGTGCTAGAAAGCTTGTTGACGTTTCCTAGCATAACAAAAATAAATCCGCAAGCACACAGATACCATTGTAGCTTTCACCCAGGAGTATTCCAACGATATCCTATCCACTGAGGAATGTGTGTACTTTCTCTACGGTTTGGGTTCGTCCAAGGACACCACACCCACTAGAGGTGAGGGTAGAGAGGATTCCTAAGGCTATGTTCCAGAGACAAGATAGAACTACCCTAGCTGCTTTCTTCGGGCTACTGGCTTCTCACAGAATAAGACTGGTGAGTCCAACATTACAGCACTGGGATATACCCGAACAGGGAGGGTTCCGCTGGATAGACAGGGCTATCACCACCTTCTACCTACCTCATCTAGCCATGGGATATACCACAACCAACAGGTAATTCTAGTCTAGACACCACGTCTACACTATCGTTACTACTCTAGCCTATGGCCTTAGATTAGAGCACCCACTATAAACTAGTGAGTCACTGATCCAGCTAAGCAACTAAAGAGCTAGAACTATAACTTAACTAAGAAACTAAGCACATAAAAAAGTACGAACACTTACTTTGATTGACAAGCATCCATCGAGGTACAAGCTGGAGAAGAGTGCCGATAGATCCGGCACTTCCCCGAACTCCTCCCCACTCTCTCCCTAACTCTAATCACCTCTAGAGATGAGCCTAGAGCTCATATACACAAGAGAAACTCCAAAAGTGAGATGGAGAGGGATGTGAAGGTGTGTCTCTCTTAGAAGCACCCCCCTTATAAATATAGGGGTGTGTGAGGGGTGCTCCTGCTGTGCAACAAGCCGAGGCCTGCCCAAACCAACGTATAGGACCAATGAGGAGGCACAACGTGCAGCAGGTAAGGCTATGGTGGCCTTCCTAGTTCGGCCGACCTACCTGGTTCGGCCGAACCATGTTGGTCACCAACCGACCTTAGCTTTGGTCCTGGTGCTGACACGTGGTCCCTAGGCCTGCTGGTAAGTGAATGGGCCATGTGCTATGTCGGGTCCTTGCTCTGGTGGGCCTCTTTCGCTCTTGCAAAGCCGTTTGGCGCATTCCGAGTTTACGCCTTGAATCTTGCCTATTGATTTCCTGCATTTTCACCATGTATTTGCCTGCATACAGAGATCAACCAGCACTTGTGGAATTCATTAGAAAACACCCTATTCTTGTGTTGACCATTGGATATGTGTTGCTTTTATGCAGTTTTTGACGGTCGAAAAGTGGTCCTTATCGAGCGTCAACAATCATTAGGTGTTCTGTTATATCAAAAAATCCCAGAGGGAAGCACATCTCGAGCTGCGCCATAGTCTCCCTAATGAATTCTTGAAGATCTTACAATTCATCTTCGTTGATCACCTTTTGTGAAATCCTGTTGAAGAAGTAACACAACTGAGTGATTACCATCTTTACATATACTGGTTTGATCGCTCTGATTGCAATTGGGAGGAACACCGTCAGCAACACATGGCAATCATGACAATTATAGCTTCATATTGAGAGATCTTTCATCGAGACTAGTTTCCTTCTGTTGGACGTGAAATGACTCGGGACTCTGATCCCTCTTAAGCTCCCGCACATTGCCTTTTTCTCGTCATGTTTCAAGTAGTGGCTAGCCCGGGGAAGTTCATATCTACCGTTCCCTTTATCAATAGGGTGAAGATCTTGTCTTATCTTCATGGCTACCAAGTCCTGGCGTGACTTCAAGGTATCCTTTGTCTTGGCTGATGTCTCCAAGTGGAGCCCGATTGTGTTACCAAACACATTCTTCTTCAAGTGCATACCATCGATTGCATGGCGGGCCACAAGATCCGCCCAATACGGCAAGTATTTGTAGAAGATGGATTGTTTCTTGAATGGTACGCCATCGAGAGGTGCCTTATCTCTCTCTCTCTTCTTCCCATCTTTCTTCTTCTTCCCATAAGTGACCTGGATGCACCGTACCATCTCAAAAACATAGTGCCAAGGTAAACTACCTTTCGAGATCCTTCCAGGAAAGATGATACGGTGCCATCAACGCACAGCATGCATCCCGTCGTTCCTTTGATCTATCCGAATAGGACAAACAATGCCTGGTAATCATGAATGGTGACGAATATAATGGCTTTAAGATTAAAGGGCTGCCGTGTAAAACCATCAAAGATATCAATACCTTTCTTCCATAAAGTTTCCATCTCCTGCATTAGAGGCTCAAGAAAAACATCTATATTGATGTCAGGATGCTTGGGGCCCTGTATAAGGATGGATAGCAAAAGATACTTTCTCTTCTAGCACAACCATGTAGGCCGGTTGTACATCGTCAATATCACTGGCTATGTGTTGCGGGAGCTACTTCTTTCACCAAATGGATTCATTCTATCCGTACTCAACGTGAACCGAACATTCCTCGGGTCCTTTCCAAATTCCAGATAGTACTTCTCATCAAATTTCTTCCACTATTGAGAATCGGCTGGATGTCGGAGCTTTCTATCACCCTTCTTGCACTTATCTGAGTGCCACCATTGCATCAGTTTAGCATCCTTTGGGTTCGAGAAGAAATGCCTCAAGCGATCAGAAAATGGGAGGTACCACATAACCATGGTAGGAATTCTGCTCTGTTTCTCAGAAATGCTTGAAGTAGCGACGTCGTCTTGTTCAAAAGAGGCAACACCCTTCCCCTTCCTTTTATTCCCTCCGGATGGACCTTGATTGTCGCCACCACAGTAACCGGCATTGTTTTTGTACCGACTTGCAGAACATACAGGGCATTTATCCAAGTCTTTGAAACTACTCCCACGATACAAAATACAATGATTTGGACATGCATGAATTCTTTCCACACCCATTGTGAACAGGCTGACAAGCTTTTTTGCTTGGTATGTGTCGGCTGGCACTTTATTTGGCTTTGGAAGCAACCAAGCCAAGATACGCAGCAGGTCGTTGAAACTGCCATCTGACCAACTATGCTTAGCTTTCAGAGTCAACAGCTCAAGTATGAAACGAAGCACGATCCCGTGTTTTGGACATCCCTTTGATAGCAAGTATATATTTTCCTCTACTAATTTTCTCACCGTCTCGAAGTTTTCTCTGCTTGGCACTACCAACCAATAGCTCTGCTTTGGTATGGTGCAATAGCTGGCTTAATGTTGACGTTCGCTGCGGACAAATTTTGAGCATCAATTTGACCAAAATATTGGGATGATTAGCATACTTAACTTGCATATTTACCCAGAATAATTTCATTTTCACATTTCCCTTCGAGATTTTACAAAGCAGGAAATTGAGCAGAAAATGGAGGGAAAACACACCCTTGAATCCGAGGCAAAAGCTATCAATCAATCAGAACGCTCTGTTCAGCCTCACGTGGATCAATGGGCCCACCAAGACATGCAACTGACTTAGAACAGACCTAAGCTGAGGTCGGTTGGTGGCCAGGCTGGTTCGACCGAACTAGCCAAGTCGGCCAAACCAGACCAGGCACCACCGTCGTACCTTCTACACATGGAGGCTCCACATTGGCTCCCAATGGCGGTTCCAAATGCTAGGGGCAGAATGGCCGGTCGTGCATCTCCTCACTCACCCCTATAAATACAAGGGGGGTGCTCCATATGAAGACACACCTCAAGTTTCTCCCTCTCAAGTTTGTCTCTTGCATAGTCTTTAGGATAGTGGAGTTTAGGTGAAGTAGCTCTTCTTTGGTTCCCGAGGTTGCTTATGAGTGTTCGGTATGGGTTTTACTCTTCCTCTCCTTTGTAATATTCGGAATTCCTTAATAGAGTTATCTTTTCGCTTAGCGTATTCGCATAGTGTATGTTCTGTGTACTCAGATACGTATGCCATGCTTAGTTTGTATTTATGCCTCATATCTTGCATGATTAGATGTGGTAAGACATCTAGGCTACAACAAAAGCTCTAGTATTCGTATGTTTGCTTTAGTGTTCTACCCACGCGGAACATTAGAATATTGCTCATTAGCGCAAACATAGTGTTTGGATTAATTAGTGTTACTGGATGCGGCTCTATACAATGGTTAGATGAGGTACGCGGTAGGTGGTGAGAGCCCTGTTCGTCCAGCGTAACCCTCCACGTTCGCGTAGTAGTTGTAGGAGGTTCATAAAATAGCCGTGAAGATCTAGTGGCCACCTTGCCATTCTTGTGTGGTCTCCCGGTAGTTCCTGGGGGCCTAGAGTCCGATCCTTGTCTTGTGTATGTTTATGAGTGTGTAGTTTAAACTGTATGTTTAGCTAGGAGTACATAAGTTCTTAGATTAACTTTCTTCTTCCTTTCTCCCTTCCTATGAGCACTGCATAGAGCGAGAGCTTGAGTAACTTGTGTGTCACACTACCTCTTTATCCATATATGATAGAGCTATTCAATTAACTTATCTTTTCCAATAACTGTCGCCTTCCCTGCGGAAATATGAATACGACACCGTACTCACGGGTAAAATGCTACAACGGTATTTCGTGCGCTTGCGGATCCATCTACAATGTAAGAAATACCACACGACATTTATGGCGCCATTGCTAGGAACACCTATCCTAGTGATGATGCTACGAAACGCCAACACTCAGAAAATCACCTTCGTCAAGTTCATCGTTACTACTATCACAATCGATGGGCCCGTCATCATTTCTGCCACCACCAGTATCATTTCCGCCGCCATCATCATAATCATCAAACATTCTGCCAAACTCCTCATGTTGTACGATTTCATTCAGTGGATTCTTTGTCGGAGGTGGAGCATTCGTATCGCCATAATACTTCGAGATCATGTAGTCCTTAACAAAACCACTCACCAACACATGGGATCTGATTATAGTTGGGTCGTTAAATGCTCTCAAATTATTGCAGACTTTGCATGGGCAATATATTATCTGTGTCTTCTTATTTCTTGCATGGTTCTCCATGACTTTAATAAATTTATTAATCTCTCCATGGAAATAGGCGTCGGTCCTTTTTGCATTGTACATCCATGCCCTATCCATCTCTGAACAACAACAAATAATTTAAATGGATGAAAACTATTTAGCGTTCATGTAAATATAGAAAAAAAATAAATCAAATTTTGAACCCTAAATGATACTAAATAAATACCTATATGCATAGATATTGAAAAATGTTAATTTAAATAGTACTAAAAAAATAAAACACAACCTATTATTGTACCACTAAATATTTTAAAAAAACTACCATGCATGTGTGTAAAAATAGAAAAAAAATAAATCTTCTTCTCTCTTCTCCATAGATCTAGTAAATGATTTACTTAGGAATGAGGCTAAACATAGAGATCTAGTCCAAATAAGTACATAATCTTATTCTCCTACTAAAATAGCACAACTTCATCCAAAAGTTTGAGGCAAATGGTGCCTCAAATGGCAAATACACACCATGGAGATTTAGATCTAGATAGAGGTAAAGAGAGCTCCATTAGAGCCTTAAAACTAACAAGAGAGCTTAGAAATGGAATGGGACTAGCATCAACTTACCTCCTAGAGCCCCAACTCGAAGAAAATCAAGTTGAAAACCTTACCTCCCCTTTTTTCTTTTTTTGGATTTTCGGGAAGCTCCTCCTCCGACTAAACAGTGGCCTATCGGGAGGAGGAAGTAGGGGGTCTGTAGATTTTGTCGGCCATTTTGTAGAGACGGGTGGGGGGTGACCCGCCCCTGAAAATGCAATTTGTAGGGGCGGTTCACCTGCCCGCCCACCCCTATAAAATGGAGCCCATTTGTAGGGGCGGTTGAGGGGGTGATCCGCCTCTACAAAAAGTATTGAAAGAAAGTATCTTAGGCGGTTGAGGGGGTGACCCGCCTCTACAGTATTCCGCTCATTTTGTAGGAATGGGTGATATTTTGATCCCCCCGTGAAAAAAAAGAGACATTGCTACCAATTGTTTTTGTAGTAGTGCTAGTTGATTGCAGGAGCGAGGAGCCACTTTCGTAGAAGAACAGCAGGAGCCATTGGCCTAAGCGCCTAAGATACTTTCTTTCAATACTTTTTGTTTCCTAATTTGTTACGAGCGATTAGCCTATGGTATCATCGATCACGTGTATTAAACAACATGTATGCCCTTCTGTACGAATACCTCATGACGTTCTGTTTTATGATGTTTTATACAGAGCACTACCACTTAGTGACAAAAAGAATATGTGGGTCATTAAAACCAAATACAAATTGTCATAATCTATTCTAATAAATATTATGATGAATATTATTTTGTCATAAATGTCAACGGGTAACATCACACATTTATGAAAATATTAATTTGTTAAAGATATATTTTTTAAAAAAGAAGTCTTTGGTTTTATAGTGTCCCATCGCCACGTAGGCAAGTGGATCCCACCACCACCAAGGCAATGGGCCCCACTAAATTTTTTTTCCTTTGTTCTTTTCAGTCTTGCTTGCGCCGATGGGAGTGCCACCCTCGTCTCAGGAACTGGTGCAATCGGCTCATCAGAAGAAGAGGACTCAACAACTATCAATGCTCTGCTTGGGCCAGCTTCCTGAAAAGATATGGGAAATAGATTCTATGAGTATACTACGGATAATTGAATATGATGATATGAGATACTTGCCATACCTCTGTAAGTCTTCCGGCCGATGTTTGTTGAGGGGGTACAGTCAACGCACCCAGATCGGTCTGCATCAGAGTGAGTTAGTTTTCTGAATGTCGAGAAATTGAGTTAAGAGATTATCTACCTCAATGAGGAGGGTCGTTGGTGTTTCGGCTTCCGCTTGGGATGTGGTCGATTGCTGTGGGGATTGCACTGGAGCGGTCTGTGCAGCCTGGCAGAAGGGAGAAGTTAATATTGATAGAGTACTTAAAGATATGTGAAGTTTGCGAGGTTACCTGAACAACTTCCACCAGCAGTGATGCAGTGGCCGCTCCGACTTCTGCGGCAGTTTGGGGATCGACCATCTCGGTAGTCGGCAAGGCTAGAGGAGTTGGGGTTTCAGCCGATACTACCGCCGATTGGTCAGTCGGTCCTATGCGTGCACGCACTCGACGGCTTGTTTTCTTTAAGGTTGGCCTTTTCGGCGTTTGTTTCCATCGGCCGCTAGTGATGTCCTTGATGGTCAGAGCGTGATAGCCGATAAGTGGAAATGATGTATATGGACGATCGCTCTCTATCGGCCTACCACTTCGGCTCCGCATCGGAGGAACTTGGCTTTCAGACTGAAAAGATAAACACAAGTTAACGGTAAGATTGTAGCATGGAAAGAGACAATATTGAAATCGGCTGGGAGAAAGGTCACACCGCTGCACTTGAATTGATGTTTTCTTGGTCCAAACTGTTGCAATATGTTGATGGAGATAGACAGAAGAGGTATTGCTTCCATTCTGCCCACCACTGTTTGAATTGTTGGACGGCAAAAGGGGCCACCGTCCAGTTGTTCAGGTCGATGGTACTGGAGTCTGGCACTAAGTTGCACAGCCAATTGTAGTCGAGGCTCTTGGTCAGTTCATCTCGAAATTTTGCTTGGCCGGCAAAGTAAACCTGAATCGGCAGTTGACCAAAGCCCAGTTGCCTTGCTGCGGCCGATGGATTATAAAACTCATAGGTGGGGGAATCCTTTCCAGAAAAGAAATTGGCTGGTAAAATCCCTGGCTTGATCAGGATATCCATAAGATCACTATCAAAAGTATGGGAGGATGAATCATAGCAGATGGGAAGCTCGAAAATCGGCCCTACTGTCTGATATGGATACCAACTGATAGTCTCTTCACTGAAGCTGTTGTAGAAACATCTGAAGTATTCGGCCGTTCGGGTGGCAGTGAATTGACAGCCAGGGAAGGCCGATGCCGCTTCTCCAAAAGATGTACAGCGTCGTCGAATGGTGGGGTTTTCCTCTGACTCAATATTGGGAAAAGTCTTGGTCTCTATTTGTTGCTGGGAGACCTTGCTCATATATAAGTTGAGCCAGAGGGTGATAAACCACCAGGGACCACCAGGATTGCCAATCGGCTCCCCTTTTGACAGTCTGATGCCGATTTGGTGCATCATATGATAGGCCGATCCTAACAGATGCTTCCCAAGTGGACGGCCGATCCTAGTGACAGAGCTTCTGCCAGGGCTTGGGTATTAGATGAAGGACCAACTGCTCTGCCACAGAAAAAATGTTTCTCTAGCCACATCATCAGAAACGCCGTATGTTGTCTCTCTGAAATCGTCTCAGTCCTCATATTCTTGCTGATATACCCCTTCCATCCACCGATTCCTTTTTTTTCTAGCCGATGAGATGGTTTGATCAGATAATCAAAGGGGGTGTCAGGAGAGGAGATATCAAGGCCGATCAACATCAGAACATCGGCCAAGGTTGGAGTCATGGGTCCATGCCCAAAAAGGAACGCGTTGAGCACGTCGGACTAGAAGTAAGAGGCCGCTATTACTAAGGGCTCGTTTTTCTCCATTTGGGACAGAGAGAGATCAATGCACTGGCCGATTTTCAATTCATCCCACTGAACTCTCTTAGACTTGGCTACTCTATGGTACCATTCTTTCCAGCTAGGTGTCTCATTCGGCCAAGATCTAAAGGCACCTACCTACTGACCTAAATCCATGGGCGATTGCTTGAACGGAATTCTATGGGTTTCTAGGTTGATCAAATCGGTTGGATCTGGATTCCCCATAGGACCTAAGCAGATGAGTTCGGAGGATTCGGAAAGGGGAATAGTAATCTGGTGCCTAAATGCCTAAAAAAGAGGGGAAAAGGGGGAAAAACTGAGAATGGGTCTAGAAAATACTTGAGCCATAAAAGAATAAAAGAGGAAAGTTTTGGATGATTACCTCCGGGATGAAGTTCATCGTCGCCGATGGAGCCGCCAGTGGAGCCGCCGATAGGGCCGCCGTCGCTGAGGGGGTTGCCGATGGAACCTCCATGGTTGGAGAAGTTGCCGATGGTGCCACCATTGGAAGGGTGGAGCAGGTCGCAGGCAAGATTGCTGGAGGGAGCGGTTAGAGATCGAGAGGGCACAGGAAGAAGATGAACAGTGGTTCGCTGGAAGAGATTACTAGGCTAATGGAGAAAGGAAGGCGGAGAATGCCGGTACTTAAGGACAATCCGAGAGAGAAAGGGCAAAGGCGGGATTTTTGTCGCGCTGTCTACACGAATTCCAGGGGAGCAGTTGTCTCGAGCGCCCGGTCCGAGAAAATTGCAATCATTATGTAGAAGACCGCGAAATGGAAGGAGATTTTTACTGCGCCCGTTTCGGAGAAAAAGATTAAAGAAAAGAGTTCTGAAGTAAAAATTATGTTTTACTCCGAAACTGGGGGGCATGTGTTGACGCCAGATTTTAACACGTGTTGAATCAGCGTCAGGAGAAGAGATTGGCCGATGCGGCAGATCTAAAGGCTACAGTAAAGAATCGGCCGATTGAGGCTACAGTTGGGAATCGGCCAATTGGCGATGCAACTTGCGCCAACAGATAAGGAGAGTGAGACTATTGGAACGACAACAGAGGATCCCGGTCAAAAGTGGCCTAATGTTGGTCAATGGAGCGATGCTGATTCGGTCGAGAAGCAATGGAAAGAGTCCTGATTGGATTAGGTGACGGCGGCGGAAGATTCTGCGGGAGTCCATTTCCTTTATAAATATATTATAGATATAGTAGTTTTTCTGTTTAAAATAAGATTGTAGCTGGTCGTAATCGATCAGGAGTCCTGGTTCTAGGGTATAAATAGGAGTCATCAGGGCTTTGTAAAAACACAACGAATCAATCAACAAAACACATCTACTTTTTCATAGCACTTTACTTTCAAGTCGGCGACTTCGCCAATACTTTTTCTTCTTTCACGAGTTCGTACGGATTGGCAGGACTGCATCGGCTCGATCTCCGGCCAATTGGTAGGTTCCGCTTATCGAATAACATCTGAGCTTTAACCTGGGGCGCATCGCTGTGGTTTCATTTGGATTTATTCACCAGTTATCGATATTTAGTAGAATTATAGGTTTTACCTGTTGTTCTAGTATTATCACCAGTTATCTAGCTTGAGATTGGAATTATCGGCTTTATCTTCGCTCTTCCTCGTTCATCGCCATATAGCCGATTAGATCTATTTCAAGTGTTGCATCTGTAATAATTGTTTAAGTTGCTCCAGCAATTTTCTTTGCAGTTATTACGTGATTATCGGCTGATCCATAGCCGGTCATCTTCATAGCAAATCGGCCGATTCGCCGATACGCTCTTCGGGACAGATCGGAACCCCAGCCGATCGGAACGCCCGGAATTTAATACTTTTATTTCCTTGTCAATCAACAGGTCAGATTGACTGGCACGCCGCGCGAACTGTACCAGTGCAATAACCCGAACAGGAGCTAAGCAGATTCTCCCGGGTCGTGTGTCCGACGCTAAAGATCAGCGGCCGATTCCTGGCCGATTTTTAGCGCCAACGGTAGGGTACACGCGAGGCTTTAAGATAGGCGGTTCGAACCCCTGTTAATGTAAAAAATTGTACATGTGTAGTAGAGGGGCTTGTGATGGTGGCTTATCGGCTAGGATATTTTTTCTTTTTTATTTTATAATTTTTGATTTTTTTTCTAATTTTACTTGTTTCTTGTAATTGAATTGTAGGGACCGGCATGACCCGCCACTACAAATACCATTTCTTATTCTATTTCTTATTCTAGGGGTGGGTAATGAATTTACAGGCGCAGGCACGTTACCTCTCTTGCAAAGAGTTATATATACGAAAAGCAGGAGAGGGAATCGCTCCGGCTCCTACAAATATTATTTTACCCACCCTAAAAACGTTTCCTGAAGTAGTGCAGGTCCTGGACCACACAAGTGCGTCGGAGGCTCGCCATCTGGAGCCAACGACATGGCATCATCTCACGTATCTTTTTTATTATTTTTTCGCTTTGGCGACACCGCATTCGAGAACGCCTGAAGCACAGCTAACGACCCAGCTTGTTCCTGCACTCTGTTTGAAACAAGCAGTAGTGTCTCCATCACCATTCGCCAGTGTAGTGTCTTGGAAGAACATTGAGGTGGCGTAGTTGTTGGTATACCATTTGAGTCATCAACATTGGCAGTAATCCCCACATTTGTCTAAATGTTCCTTATCTTTGCTTCTGAGGGCTGAAGATCTTGCAATGCAATATTTTTTAGTGCATTACTTTGGTGTCCGATTTCATAGAGATGACACATGCAGTTCGGCTAAGTAGTCTGATATTTTTTTCATGTCCAGCTATGTTACGTTACAGCTCCTGGCCCAGTGCGTGACTGGAGCCGACGACCATGCACCTCTTACCGTGCCATCTGGCAGGCGTCCACTTACACGAGCTGGCACTAGCACAGAACTCTTGATTAGTCCCGGTTCCAAAGTCCCATTTAGTCTCGGCTTTCCAACCGAGATTACCAATCCAGGATAAAAGGCCTCGGACTTTAGTCCCGGGTCAGGGATATTTAGTCCCGATTGGTAACACCAACCAGGACTAAAGGTGCTCTGCGCCACGGCGTGGCAGGGGTAACCTTTAGTCCCGGTTGTTGTTACCAACCAAGGCTAAAGGTCCCCTTCTTTTTTTTATTTTTTCTGTTTTCCATTCCATACATTTTTTTATTTCAATTATATTTTCATATTCGAAATTAAGAAGTCTGTTATATTACTGCAATACACTCCTATATGCTTGTTCGATGTGAGTATGAAATACGTACAATATATATATACAAAGTGGATTCAACGGGTTCTAATAAAGTGCAACAAAGTGAAACATAGATATATACATATATATACCAAGTGAATCAAACTTTTATCTATCATGCATCTATGCTATATTTACTACTAGAATCAAGGACGTGCCCATCGTAGTAGAATTTACCATTTGGACTGATGACTTGTTCATTAATAAATCCTGCCAGGGCTTCTTGAATCGCCAAAACTCTTTCCTGTGGAATGAGCTGATCCGCATCCTTGATACCTATTAAGAAGTGAACAATATCAATTATAATAATTTGTAACATTAATTAGCTAAAACATTAGAAAATGTTATTTATTACTTACTTCTACTTCCCTAGCATTATATGTCTTGTAAGTACCTACCAAATTGTGAAGGAACTCGCAAACATAGTATGGGCATAAATTATTACCCTATGCCCGCCTCAAACACTTTAAGATAAAAGAAGTCATTAGATGTCCATATGAAAATATAATGAACCATATGAAGCATTCAATCAAGCATCCAAGTAGGTACCGGAAAGTCTATCTTCAATCTAAGTTAGCCTGTGAAATCATTTGGATATTTTTTACTTAACTTTCTCCAAACATTGCGAATGACCGAGAAACAGATAAATATATTTATCGCTAAGCACATGTCAGGAATTATCATAATTTGTAATTAGCTTTTCAACATCTTGGTCGTGTCTTTGTAATCTTATAGATCTTTCCTTAACGAGTCCATAATAATCGCTAATCGCATGTCACGAATTATACATAGTATCCAGTGATTTCTGCAAGATTATACAGAACCAATTTTTGTTAGGGTTAAAAAAGTTCAATTATACAAAAGCCAAAGGCGTTACACGGCAGGAAACACTCACTTAAAGTTGTAAGGAAACAAAATATTTTGCTTGTAATGCTGAGTGCGTAGGAACTTGTATAAGTTTTCATATGTTTCTTTAGGGTTGTCATGTAGAGTCGCGCAATTCACAAACATTGGGTCGATGAAGCCCAAATGAATGTAGCCGTTCTTTCTGCAAGTTTGAATCTCCATCCTGCGTATAATACAAAAGAAAAAAGCAGGAATATATTGAGGGCATGTAAAAAGATAAGCTTATTACATAAATTAAAATTGAAGAACACCACTTACAGAATAAAGGTGCTGATGAAACTGATGTCGAGGGCGTCTTGATGGTACAGATGGTATAATTCTTTGAAATACAACCACATCACATCCTCACCACGAAAGTAATCGTCATCTTTAATCAGTACACCCCAAATAATGTCGTTATTGGAAGCCGCCAGCATGTACCGATCATGTAACCTGCGCAACTGCGTTGGAAGCTCAGGTATGATTTCCGGGGGAACAAGGGTTTTCTTCAACTCAAATGTCCATCTTGGAACTATGGGGTGACTTTAAATTTTACCGCCTGCAACCTGAGCCGCTGAGAGACGTGAGCTCACTAGAAACTCAATTAGCCCTTGTTGTACTGTTGGTAGCACCACGAGCGGTTCAATTGATTGCTTCTTTTGGGTTCTGAGCTGTGGAACATCAGACGACGACCGAACAGATCTCTTCTTCTTCTCGTATGACTTGGTAATCAAGCGGTTGTTGATGGTGCTTAAGCCCTAAAAACAACCGTCAACTCTTGCAACATTCTTATCAAAACAAATCACCAAACTTAGTTATATGAATTTATTCTAACAATCTCTACAAGTTTTGGTGAGTTGTGATGTGCAGGAACCCATACATGAAAGACAAGGAGAAATATATAAAACATACATAAATAAATGCATAAAGGACTACTTTTTTCATCACACTTACAAGGGAGGCCCACATGACAGCCCAACCTACGTAGAAAGGCGGTAATAAACTTATCACCAGAATCGGCCGATTCCCCTTTACTGCTTGCTAATCCTTGTCTTTATTCTTTCGCAGGAACAAGACACTCCCAATAACAGCCTTTTCTCCTTCGCCGTCTCCCTGCCTGACGATGAAGAAGTCGCTTCACGCCAAGTTCCGTCGAGCTCAATTCCTGATGATGTCCGCGCCAAGCTCGAGAGTATGCGGATCCTCCTCCAAGATGATATCGGCCGATTAGTGGGAGATGCCTCACCGATTCGGCGGCTTCTCAATGACATCAGAGGCCGAATCCCGGAGGAAGCGACAGAGACTCTAGAACCTGCTGCATACATAGAATCGATACAGACCTCAGTGTTCATGGCCCTGCGTCATGTGGCCGATCGTGCCCAGCTAGCAAAGACCCGGGAGGAAGCCGATTCTTACAAACACCGAGCTCAAGAAATACATCAACGGATCAATTTCCTCGAGAACTCCCACCCAGATATCGTCAGTACAATAGATTGCCTCAAACGGAGGAAGGCAGAGCTAGCCAAAGAGATGGAGCAGGTAACCAAGGACATAGCTGCTGAAGAAAATAGACTTCAAGAGCTTCCATCTATCGTCGCCAGGCTGAAGCAAAAAAGACAGAACCTGGCCCGTGAGCGATAAGACTTCATCGTCATATGCCAGAAATTCCTGGATCGGCCGACGACGATCAAAGAGTATTAGACTCGGCCGATCAGATTAGGCAACGAGCTATTGCGACTATAGATGCCCTCCTTGGGTTGTAAAGAATCTTGTAAACATTTAATGCTCCCTTAATGTTGATGCGCCGATTCGAACTTGGACCGCTTCCTTTGGCAGCTTTGCATTTATGAACGCTTTTACTCTGATAGGACGTGTCCCACTATCTCTTTACCTCCTTTCTCTATAAGTACGAGATCCCACACCGTCTCCAGAGGCATCTGCATTACCCATCTTCTCCCCTCCAATAACTGGATCTCTATCCTCCCAAGCTAGACATCAAGATGTCTTCTTCATCTTCCTCCTCCTCTGTCAACTAGGTACGAACCCTCCTCTATTTCTCCCCTTGACATCTCAATCACTCTGATACTGGGTAGTTGTTTACCTCTCTTTAGCCAAAATGCCTCAGTCCCAGTCTGGAACAAGCGATTGAAGTTATGCATTCAGACAAACCACTATCGCAGGCAAACATAGATCTGATAAGAGCCCACTCTGAAGAATTTAAAGGTCATGTTCTTGCTGATGTCCAGAAGTACTGGGACCGTATAAACGCTCACTGCCCCAAGCAACTGCCAACTAAAAGGAGTCCTCCACTCCCTCGCTCAGTTGCCCTTGAAGTTGCCGCGGCAGGAACACCTCAACCACCCCTCGACAGGAGCCATCCACTCCCTCATCAAGTCGAGACTGAAGCTACCATGGAGAATCTGAAGGAGAAGACCACCCGCCTTCTGATAAAACTGGGCCGGATCAAGAGAGAAATCAAGAGAAAGCGTAATCAATAGATATATTGGTACTTTTTATTCTAAGGGCGAATTGTACCATGCCGGCCATGTACTCTGTTGTTTTTACCGAATAATGAATTGGTTAGACCAAACCAAAATGTTTCCTCCTTAAGGCGATGTCATTTTTACATCGGCTATGTAGACAAAAGCCGATAGGAGTCGGCCACGTCGTCTTGATGCATCTTACTGCGAGTCATGCACCTACCCAAATGCTTGGATAGTACCTCTTCAGATATCTTCCGTTTAAGGCTCTTGGGAATTCTTCCCCTTCGATAGTTTCTAGAATATATGCATTTCCTGGAGCACATCGGCCGATTCTATACGGCCCTTCCCAAGTAGGTGACCATTTACCGAATTTGGGATCTTTAGACCCTATCGGCAGCACCAACTTTCATACCAGATCTCCTTGGGAGAATTGCTTAACCTTGACCTTTTTGTCATACCACCTGGCCACCCTTTTCTTATTTTCTTCGATGTTAATCAGGGCCCTCAACCTCTGATCCGCCGAGTCATCGAGCTCATCCTTCATGAGGAAGGAATAGTCATCGGCCGTCAACTGATCTTGAAGCGATATACGCCTTGACCCCGTCCTTAATTCCCAAGGCAAGACTGCCTCGTGACCATATACCAACTGATAAGGAGATATCTTAGTGGTCCCGTGGCAAGCCATCCTATAAGCCCATAGAGATTCAGCCAAAGACATGTGCCACCTCTTAGGTTGTTCCTCTATCTTCCTCTTGATCAACTTGATTGTCCCCTTATTGGACGATTCGGCCTGTCCATTGGCTTCAGCATAGTACGGACAAGAATTCAATAATTTAATCCCCATATCGGCGGCGAATTCTCCAAATTCTCAAGAGGTGAACATCGTTCCTTGATCAGTTGTGATAGTCTGAGGAATACCGAATCGATAAACAATGTGGTTCTTAACAAACTCGATCATATCGGCCGATGTCACGGTCCTTAACGGAACTGCCTCCACCCATTTAGTGAAATAATCAGTGGCGACCAATATAAACTTATGCCCTTTGCTCGATGGAGGGTGAATCTGTCCGATGAGATCTATTCCCCAACCTCTGAACGGCCACGGCTTGATTACTGGATTCATAGCCGAAGCTGGCGCGCGCTGCACATTGCAAAACTTCTGGCAGTCTTGGCAACCTTTATAATATTTGAAACAATCTTCAAGGATCGTTGGCCAGTAATACCCATTGTTTCTGATCATCCATTTCATCTTGTGAGCCGATTAATGGGCTCCACATACGCCTTAATGGATTCCCCCATCAGGACCTTTGATTCTTCCGTTCCCAGGCATTTGAGAAGAACCCCATCAATCGTCCGGTAAAACAAATCGTCTTCAAGTAACACATATTTTGTGGCCTGGAAACGCACTCGCCGATCCACCTTCTGGGACGGATCCCTCAAGTAATCGGCAATCTCCTTTCGCCAATCATCGGCCACGAGCTCTAAAATCAAAGCTCCTTGAATCGGCCGATATCCGGACGCGTGTTGGGCCAGCCTATTGGCCTCTTCATTATAATTTCTAGGGATATGCTCAATTATTGCAGACTTGAATTCCTTTAACAGCTGGAGGGAATCTTCATAGTAAATCCTTAAGATATCATCTTTGCATTCAGATTTCCCCATTAACTATTCTACGATGAGCATGGAATCCCCAAAAATTTCGACTGCATCAGCCTTGACTTCCCTTAATAATTGGATACCCTTTAGGACGGCTCGATATTCCGCCTGGTTATTGGTTGCGGACACTTCTATCGGCAGAGAGAAATCATAACTTGCCCCCCGAGGCGATACAAGAACGATGCCGATTCCCGATCCAGCGCCACACGAAGAACCATCGAAATACAGAGTCCATGGAACCGGTTCAACGATAGCAATTTCCGGTCCATAATGTTGGGCTACGAAATCAGCCATGACTTGACCTTTGACAGCTTTGGCCGATTCGTACCTTAAGTCAAACTCTGACAGAGCTAGGATCCATTTTCCAATCCGTCCTTTCATAATCGGCAGTGATAGCATATACTTCACCACATCATCTTTGCATACAACTATGCACTCTGCCGATAACAAATAGTGCCTGAGCTTGGTACACGAGAAGTATAAACACAGGCACAGCCGTTCCACCGGGGAATATCTTGTTTCGGCGTCCAGGAGTCTTCTGCTGACATAATATACCACCCGTTCTTTCCCTTCGAACTCCAACGCCGATCCAATAGCTTGTTCATCAGCCGATAAGTATAATTTGAACGGCTTACCAGGCTGTGGCGGGACTAACACCGGAGGTGAAATTAGATATTGCTTGATATCTTCTAACGCTCTGTGTTGTTCTTCTCCCCACACGAATTCCTGGTCGGGCTTCAATTTCAACAAAGGGGTGAAAGCTCGAATACGCCCGGACAGGTTGGATATGAATCTTCTGATCAAATTGACCTTGCCGATGAGGGATTGCAGCTCAGTTTTATTCTGTGGGGCTACAACTTTGTTGATGGCGTCTATGGTCTTCCGGTTAACCTCTATCCCGCGCTCATGGACCATGAATCCTAAGAATTGCCCGGCTGATACACTGAATGCACACTTGTTCAGGTTCATTTTCAACCCATGCTTCCTTGTGCACTCCAGTACTTCTTGTAAATCGGCCAGATGTTCCTGATGACCTTTTGACTTGACCACAACATCATCGATGTAAATTTCCACTGATGCACCAATGAGCTTGTGAAAGATATAGTTCATGGCCCGCTGATATGTAGCACTGACGTTCTTTAACCCAAAGGTCATTACAACCCACTCGAATAGACCAAGGTGACCCGGACACCTGAAAGCCTTTTTCGAGATATCTTCTTCGGCCATTAATATTTGATTGTACCCAGCATTACCATCCATGAAACTGATGACTTTGTGTCCTGCGGCAGCATCTATCAAGACATCGGCCGTCAGCATTGGATATCCATCCATTGGTGTAGCCTAATTTAGGTTCCTGAAGTCGATGCATACGCGCAATTTTCCGTTCTTCTTATACACGGGCACAATATTAGAATTCCATTCGGCGTAACGGCACTGCCGAATAAATCCTGCTTCAATCAACCTTGTGATCTCGGCCTTTATATCAGGTAGAATTTTGGGGTTGCACCGTCGTGCAGGCTGCTGATATGGCCGATATCCTGATTTTATAGATAACCGGTGTTCAACAATGGATCGGTCTAGACCAGGCATTTCATGGTATTCCCAAGCAAAGCAATCCTTGAATTCTTTTAATAAACTTATCAATTTACACTTATATCCAGGATCCAAGCTAGCACTAATATACGTCGGCCTTGGCTTGCTACCATCTCCCAAATCCACCATCTATAATGAATCGGCCGACGTAAATCCATGCCCAAGCTTTCCGTCTTCTCGAACGAATTGATCCATCTATTCTGAATCTTTAGAGCCGACTGCTTGGATCGGCTGTAGACCAAAATCGGACACTCTCAGGAAATCAGTGTCCCAAGTCCTACCGAATATACACCTAACGTGTTCACAGCTCCATTGTTGCGTGTCGGCCGCTGCGACGCTGTAGGTGGAATCGGCGGTGACTATCTCTGTACTGTCGCCGACCCATTGCACGAGGCATTGGTGCATTGTAGATGGGACACAACAATTCGCATGTATCCAGTCGCGACCGAGCAACATGTTGTAGGACCCCTTACCACTAATAATAAAAAAGGTAGTGGGAAGGGTCTTACTGCCGATGGTGAGGTCGACGCAGAGCGCTCCACGGGCGGGAGACACGTTGCCTTCGAAGTCCTTGAGCATCATGTCCGCCTTGGTCAGGTCTTCATCACTTTTGCCTAACTTCCGGAACATGGCATATGGCATGATGTTGACTGCGGCACCTCCATCCACTAGTAGCCTGGTAACGGGTCATCCGTTAACGTGCCCTTTGAGAAATATTGCCTTGAGATGTTGCCGTTTTTCGTCTTCTGGTTTCTCAAAGGTGGCTGTCATCGGCTCTAATACCAACTGCGCCATCTGCTCTTCCATCCTTATTGCCTTGTCTCGATCCGCAGGCGCCATGAACTTCATCAGCAATATGAACACCATATTGACATCACCTGCCGATTCTTGATTGCCAACTTCCTTGCTGCTGTTTTTCTTGGGACGCCAGACCTGAGACTTGACATTTCTCTTTTCCAGCACCTGCCTCTGCTCTTCTTCTTGTTGCTCCCATTGGCGCAGGCGTTGGATTCTCCGCTTCTGAGATTTAGACAATCCTTCAGGGCACCACCTGGGGTTTACTGGTCTGGCCGACGATTTGGCGTGCTCCCAATCTAGTTCCCTTCCTAGGGAGTTTTCATCTGACACCCTGTCATCAGCTATCTCTTCCAGCCAATCGTGTACGCTGGTTCTGCCCCCCAGTCGCTCTTGCTGGTTGATCCTGCCTTTCGACCGGTGATACCGGTCAACTCTGCCCCCCAGCCGTTCATGCACTGAAAGGCGCTGTCCTTCTTGCTCGTGCCAATTTCTACTGATCGGCTCTGATCCCCTGTCTCTGGAGCGCGATCTTTTGAACGGGCGATCGTTGCGGCTTGATCCGTTGTACTCAGGATAGTTATCGGCTGATGGCAATCGGAGATCGTTTTCCCAGCAATGGATGAAGAACGGACATTGCCAGTGATGCTCGTGTCGGCGTATCATCTCATCATGGTATATTGACCATTCCTGCTGCCGTCGATATTTGCTGAGCAAGAATTGGGAAGTGACGGGTCTACGCGATCGTTCTGATCCGTTGCCCTTGTCTTTAGCCCGCCTTTTCCCTTTGACTTCATCCACCGTGACCTGCTTCCTGGGATCTGCGGCGCCGCTTCTTCTTGCCGATTCCGACGTCAGCACCATGGTTTGAAGTGAGTTTCTTCTCGTGTCAACCATGTTGGCCGGGAAAGGATGCTGATCTATCTTCATCGGCTTTGCCGGTTTGGCTGGTGTTTCAAACTTGAGCCTCCCCTGCTCGATGGTCAACTGTATCTGCTGACGGAAGATCTTGCATTCATTGGTGTCATGAGATGTAGCATTGTGCCATTTGCAGTACTTCATCTTTTTAAGCTGATCAGCCGAAGGGATGGTATGGTACAGTGGTAGCTTGATCTGCCCTTCCTGGAGTAATAAGTCAAAAATCTTATCGGCCTTTGATGTGTCAAAGCCGAATGCCTCTGGTTCTTTCTTTCCGAAAGGGCACGATATTGGCTTCTTGCCTTTCACCCACTCTGCTAGGCCGATTTCTTCCTGCCCCTCAGATTCAGATCCTTCCAGATATGCCACCTTTTTCTGCAAATTCCTCCGCTGTTCAAACGGACGGACTTCCTGACCTGCCAATCGGTGAAAGATCTTGCTTAAGCTTTTGAATTCTTGTGAGGCATACCTTTCCTTGATATGTGGCAAGAGGCCTTGGAAAGCGATATCGGCCAACTGGGCATCGGTCAGAGCCAGACTATAGCATTTGTTCCTGATTTCTCTGAACCTTTGTATGTATCCAGTTACTGGTTCGTCGCTTCTCTGCCTGAGGCTGGTCAAATCTGAGAGCTTCATCTCATGTACTCCTGCGTAGAAGTACTTATGGAATTGCTTTTCCAGATCGGCCCAAGTAACAATGGAATTGGGTGGTAAAGTGGTGAACCACTGAAAGGCCAATCTAGACAAAGACGACGAGAACAGGCGGACCCTCAGAGCATCTTGCGTAGCGGCTTCCCCGCACTGGATGATGGATCTGTTAATGTGCTCCACGGTAGAGGTATCGTCCAGCCCTGAAAACTTGGTGAAGTCAGGAACCTTGTACCGGTGGGGAAACGGCAGCAGGTCGTAGGCCGATGGGTATGGTGTCTTGTATGTATAAGTCTGCACTTTCGGCTTCAACCCGAATTGGTCCTGAATTACTTCCGCTTCTTGCAATCCAATCCACTTGCTGCTGATGAATAGCTATTCGGGGCGCCGGCATGTGTTGGTGGATTGGTGGTGGTACGGCTGGGTGATGGATTGAAGCGTGCGGCGGATTCTGTTGCATTACGGCCGTCTGAGCAGTTGACAGTTGATGGCGAAGCGAATCCGCCGCTCCATCGTACATCATCATCGGCGTCGTGCTTCTGAGTGCTTCTACAACGTCTGCCCCCCTACCGATTTCTGACGGGGTTGGCTGATACTGAGGGACCGTCGGCCGAACGGCCGAGTGGAATGGCGCCTGGATCGGATAGCTCCCATGTCCGGTTGATTGATCGAGAAAAGCCGTCGTTGCCGATGCCCCCTAAGGTACTGAATTTGTGGGCATCGATTGTACAGAAGCAATCTGGACAGGCTGAAGCGGTGCTTGCGATGGGAAGCATGGTGCACCGCTATACCTTGGAGACACTGGAGGCAACGAAGTGTTGTATCCTTCGCGTTGCGTTGACATCGGCTGAGGAGCCGAGTGGGACGTGCCTGGTGAGCTTCTGGCCGGAGGTACAATAGGTGGGGCGTATGCTGGCCCCTGATATCCTTGAGCTACTCCGCTGACCAGAGAACTGATGACGGCGTTATGCACCGTGTTGATCATCACCGAGGATTGGTCGATGAAAGCCTGGTAGACGGACTTTTGGATCATATCGGACATCTCGCACGAATCCTCAGCAATGGTGATGTGGCGGGGAACTGGAAGAGGAGCTTTCTTGATTGCCTCCCGTTTCTGGTACGACTGAAAGACTGTAGATACATCCTTTTGTAATCTTCCAGATGTTTAGCCAGTTCCTCTTTCTGGTCGTCCTTAAGATCTGCTTCTGTGACCTCAATGATGTTGTTTTCAGAAACTTCGGTGTTCTTCGACATCTTGGATTTTGAGGTGGTCCCACTGGGCGTGCCAAAAGTGTGTTGGCGCTAAAAATTGGCCATGAATCGGCCGATGTTCTTCAGCGTCGGACACACGACCCGGGAGAATCCGCTTAGCTCCTATTCAGGTTATTGCCCTGGTACAGTTCGCGCGGCGTGCCAGTCAATCTGACCTGTTGATTGACAAGGAAATGAAAGTATTAAATTCCGGGCGTTCCGATCGGCTGGGGTTCCGATCTGTCCCGAAGAGCGTATCGGCGAATCAGCCGATATGCTATGAAGATGACCGGCTATGGATCAGCCGATAATCATGTAATAATTGCAAAGAAAATTGCTGGAGCAACTTAAACAATTATTCTAGATGCAACACTTGAAATAGATCTAATCGGCTATATGACGATGAACGAGGAAGAGCGATGATAAAGCCGATAATTCCAATCTCAAGCTGGATAACTGGTGATAATACTAGAACAACAGGTAAAACTTATAGTTCTATTAAATATCGATAACTGGTGAATAAATCCAAACGAAACCACAGCGATGCGCCCGAGCTTAAAGCTCAGATGTTATTCGATAAGCGGAACCTACCAATTGGCCGGAGATCGAGGCGATGCAGTCCTGTCAATCCGTACGAACTCGTGAAAGAAGAAAAAGTATTGGCGAAGTCGCCGACTTGAAAGTAAAGTGCTATGAAAAAGTAGATGTGTTTTGTTGATTGATTCGTTGTGTTTTTACAAAGCCCTGACGACTCCTATTTATACCCTAGAACCAGGACTCCTGATCGATTACGACCTGCTACAATCTTATTTTAAACAGAAAAACTACTATATCTATAATATATTTATAAAGGAAACGAACTCCCGCAAAATCTTGCACCGCCGTCTCCTAATCCAATTAGGACTCTTTCCATTGCTTCTCGACCGAATCAGCATCGCTCCAATGACCAACATTCGGCCAGTTTTGACCGGGATCCTCTGTTGTGGTTCCAATAGTCTCACTCTCCTTATCTGTTGGCGCAAGTTGCATCGCCAATCGGCCGATTCCCAACTGTAGCCTCAAGGGCCGATTCTTTACTGTAGCCTTTAGATCTGCCGCATCGGCCAATCTCTTCTCCTGACGCGGATTCAACACGTATCAAAATCTGGCGTCAACACCTACTTTTCACCACACTACACAGTCACTTGTAACATCATGAGGTATATCATTTTTTGTATTAACTCTGAAATTGATTTATAGGAACGGGTGATGCCATGACCTGTCCATAGAAATCCATTTCCCGGACGGATGACACCACCACTCGTCCCTAAAAATATTTTTTCTATTTTATTCTAAAAATTTATTTAAATCTTAGAATATACCAAAACAAATAAAAAAGTAAAACTTTTACACTATTATTATTGTGAACTATAGATGAATAAAAAAATATACCAAGCATATTTCAGTGTATATAAAGGTTAAGATTGTGAAAAACTCAAAGTATGACTTGAATTATATGAGCACAGTATAATACAATACACGCACCACTATGCCTAAATCATCTTATGATCATAAATGGACTTAAATGTATAATGTATAAACTTTAAAATTTTAAATCTTACCACTATAACTTTGATATGTAGCTACTCTACATCTGAGGTTGTTTGACAAAAAATGAAAACTTCTAGATTTTAAAATTAGAGAACTTATAATATTTTTTGGACTATTAAATGACCTCAAACGAAAAAGTTATAAACTACAAAGTTTTAGGTCTCGTCAACCTCTACAATTTTGATATAAATTAAAATATGAGTTCATCTGAGATCATATAAATAATTATAATTTATTTGTGTTGGATCATTTCTAGAGGCGGGTCAGGGACGAGTGATGGGATGACCCGCCTTTAGAAATGATTCCCATTTTCAGGAGCAGATGATGGTATCACCCACCTCATCATCCATCCTAAAAATGCATTTTTAGGGTCGACTCGAAAGCTATAGTAACCCTGCTGCTTTCCTGCTGCTTTTGTAGCAGCGGTTACCTTTTAGCAGCCTCTCTAGAAAAAAAAATGAGGATGCTCTTACAGATCATTTTTTAGTTGTGGGTGGCTACATTACTGGCAGCATGATGTCGCCATGCATCATCTTGCTACAAAATGTAGTTGTGGCTGCATGTTTGCCGCGATAGCATTCGTGCAACACGAGAGGGTAATAATCTGACACCCATGTATATATATACATTCTTCTTTCAGTCATGGGCCGTGAATGCGGCCACATGCATGTGAACAATCGATATCCGGTGACAACCCAACATCAATCCAGCTAGGTCCACATGCTACATATATATCCTGTTTGGTGATAGAGACACCACACTGATCGTTTCAAACTAAACTGAGCGCACATGAACAAGGGTTAGATATGTTTTATGCGTTCTCGAAATAAGGCGTCGCATGACAAGAAAAAAAAATAAAATGAAAAATGATGACATGTCATTGCATTGGCTGGCGCAGCAGAGAACCCCGGACATCCGGCAGCATGATTGTTGCCATGTCGCTGGAAAATGTAGGTGGCTGCTGCGTCCATGCCGTCCTAGCATTTCGTGCAACACGAGAGGGAAATCTGGCATCCATATATATTCAAATTATGGGCTTTGGATGCGGCCACATGCATGCGAAAGAGATATGTCCCGTGACAACCCGACACCAATCTAGCTAGCCGTATGGTCAACAAATCTCGCACAAAAATGAACGTGTGTACCACTACTACAGAAATAGTGAGCGTGCACACGGCGCCATACATCCATGTAACACAATGCAGCTACATGTCCACGACTCATATGATGGGGACAAGATTGATGTGAAAGTGCGGCGTCTATCGGGTGCCAACACAACAGATCAGGTTAGCTAACTAGACATCGGGGTATGTAACATCAAGAGTGCGGCGTCTATCGGGTGCCAACGCAACAGATCAGGCTAGCTAACTAGACATCGTCCACGATTATCTCATGAGAAAACAATTACGTACAATACAAACGTATCAAGATCCATTCCTCCTAGTCGACCTTGGGTGGACTAAATATTTTTATGGGGTGGGGGGACAGCATTTAGCCACATAGTTGCCCTTAATGTTTTATGGTAGACGCACTACTAGAAAACGGGCAAAAGATCCTGACCTACTGTTGCCAATATCTAAGGCTTAGTCATCGGATCGTGCCACGACACGGTACCTAAGGCTTCGCGGGTGAAACGAACCGAGTTTTCGAAATAAAAAACCCGACTCCCAGTATTGTCGTGACAGTCACTGGATCAGTAGCTATCACATACATAACTCATTTCAGGCAGTAAACATAGTCATGCTTCGATTAAACATCATTCAAGAGTTTAATTATTACATAAATCCATAGGATTCTTTAGTACGGATCCCTTACAAGCCTCTTGGGCAAAATCGAGCAAATAGAAAGCGGAAAGTGATTACTAGGTCTTCGGGCCATCCTTCATCTCGGGCAACTCCTCCACAGGCGTCTTGAGCGTAGCACCAGCCCTAGTCGTCGTACCATCCGTCGTCAGTGGGGTCATACTCCTAGTCCATCCCTGCATCGTACCAGTCGATCCCCAAGGAGTGGGATAGGTCCACGTCACCATCCGTATGCAAGCTTTAAGTGGTCTAGTGTCAAGGTATTCAAACAGATCAAGGAAAGGCAAGGGTTTCCTATGCATTGAATATAATAACAAGTCATCCATATCTTCTCGACACGGGCCATCCTGGCACTCTAGTTTCCCGGGTCACTCACACCTCCAAAACCCACCAAGTCGGTGCGAGAACTCCCACTCCTCGCACCTCAACTGCCTCTAGCAGGGAAAACAAGTCTACAGGGAGGTAGAAGTCAAGTAACACTAACTATGAATGTGAAGCCGGATCAAAAGTTGTACATGACCGAGTATGCGGCTATACGTATAGTTTTCACCCTGCAGGGATTGTACACCTGTACCCACTCGACCCGAAGCCAACCGGGAGCAAGCCGTCTGACTCTGAGACACCGGTCAACGAAAACTAGCTGCTACGGTCCCATCTTGCCTTCCCGGGTTTGGGATGCTTCCTCCCGCAAGAGGTCGCCCCGGGACTGTGATGCCTTCTACACCGGGTCCCGCAAGAGCCTGCAATTCGGGGGACGTGAGGTCACCACCTTCTCCCCTTACACTGAAACCCTATCCTTCTACAGGCATGGTGCCGCGCGTCACTAGCTTGGATTGGATATGCCCTCATAACAGAGAAGTTGTGTGCACGTTTGACATAGTTCCATCTCTAGGTCCACCAACTCGGGCCTTAATCGCTAAGACGAGTATCTTCCACAAAGACATATCCGTCGCAACGGTCCGTCATCGGCACCCACCACAGGTATAGCCCGCCAAACTCCTCCAAACGTCCTGAAGGACCAATGTCCCGATGGACCCAACATCCCGAAGGACATGTACCCGCCACAGGTACTCCGGAGGTAGTGCCCAACGCACAACCCAAGCCCTCAATCCGAAGATCGAGTTAAGTTTAAATCGCCCAAGCTAGATTCCTATCCCCCAACTCCTCAAAAGAGTCTCCACTCACGCCAAGACTATAATCACATCAGTCCACACAATGCATGCACATCAAGGTTTCATATATATACAAACATGTTGGGTATAAGGAATCAGGTCAACCAAGGGTTATGCAGGTTTATCTCGTAAAAACATATCAGAAGCTATAGCACTCTAGCAGGCATGCCTACTAGGTATTCAGATCATAGATGGGCGTGAACCTGGTGTGTCTTCATAGTACTCCTGCTCCTCCTGGTAGTCCTGAGCGTCGGTCAGCTCCCCAGAGTTGGGTCCTATTCGTAAATACGTATAAGTATAGGGGCCAAAGTGCAAAAGTGCACAAAAGTATCCAGAAGAAGGTCCAAATCACTCAATTCCTATTCTAACAGGTAGATCATGATTCTAGAAGAATTATGAAACTTTTTTCATAATTTTCAGAGGTCCGGTTGATTTATTATTAATTTTTGAAGGTTAAAGGCATTTCTAAAAATATTAAATGAATTTCGGAAAAGAAAAAACACACAGCAGTGACACGTGGCACCACCAGAGTGTGCCACGTGGCATGCTGATGTCAGCATGATGTCAGCATGTCATCACTGTGGGGTCGGCCATGGCTGACGTTAGCATGGGGCCCTCGGGTCAGGTCAGAAGAAAAAGAAAAACCGAGTAGGGTGTCTGGGCTGGAAACGAGCAGGCCAGCTCGATTGGCCCACGAGACTCGGCTCGGCTCAAACGGGCTGGCTCGGTCCTCGGCTCCACGGGCCAGCTTGGGTCGGTTCTGGTTAAACAGGCCAGCTTGGTCCTCCGCGGGTCGGCCGGCTCCTCCTCGTCTTCTTCTTGGGTTGGCGCAGCCCATCCTGGCCTAGCTCGGCTTCTTCACCTCCCCGCAGCTGACAAGCCTGGCCCACCTGTCGGCGTCGCCCCTCCCTCACTGGCGGCTGGAGCCCGCAGGTCAGTGGCTCCCGGATCCGGTGAGGCTGCGCCCAGATCCGGTGTGGCTAAGCGTGCGTGTGTGTGTGTGTGTGTGTGCGGACGCACACGAGCTTCTCGGTGAAATGCCGTAGAGGCGATCGCGTGCGCCACGCCATGACGTCGTTGTGCCCGTGCGTGGTCATCGTGCGAGCGGCATGGTCGTGGTGAGGCGCAGCTGGCGTGCGCGGTGCGGTCGGGTCGTAATTTCGCTGGTACTAATTTCACTGGCTATATATAGCAGGCACCCCTTCCCCTTCCCGAGGAATCATGAACTCTCCACTATTCATGGCAGCTGAGTGAGGGTAGGGGAGGGGAATTTTTTGCATTTCTTTCTAAAAAGGATAGAAGTTTTTTCCTTGAGTTGGCAATTAAATTTCTTCGGTGCAATTAGCTTTTTATTTAGTTTATAATTATTATACACTAGCAATTCATTTAGCCTTTGAGCTAGCAAGTAATTTTTTCCTTGAGCTAGCAATTAATTATTATTTAGTTGATAATAATTTTTCCTTGAGCTAGCAACTAATTGTTATTTAGTTTATTATTGATATAATAATTGTTAGACATGATACACTTGCTAATTAATTATTGTTTATTACATGTGTTAATTCATTTTTAGTTGTAGTTAGCAAGTGATTTAGTTTATTATTTGGCACTCTAGTGATGTATTTAGCTAATCTTTGAACCTTGATTGTTCAAAGATAAGTTGTGAACCCTGATTATTTGTACCTTATAATTATTCATGTTATTGTAATTATGAGATTTTATTCTTTTTCACATTTATTTGATGGCGTGTTGAGTGGCACCATTGCACCTGAGTAGTAGTTGATGGGGATAACCTTCATAGTTTGATCTTGTTTTCTGTATTTCATCAATGGCAGGTGGTGCTCTAGATGGTGATGGCAGTTCCAATGACTTCAATGAATGTGTCAGCCAAGAGCAACTTCAAGCTGCTGTCGAGAAGGCTCAGCAAGGCCAAACTTAAGTAATCGCAAAGGCAATCACTGACGCGTTGAATGGACTCAACATTGGCAACACCATGGAGAGGTTGGATAAATAGATATCCACACTAGCAGATAAGGTTATCGAGATGGAACACCGTATGGCAACCAATGATGATGTCCCAGAAGACATGTTGTTTGATGCTAAAGGTAACATAGATCATGCAGCTACACGACAGAAATGACTACGCCGCCATCTTCGTAATAACACTCACAGTATGGGTGGCTAAAACCGTCATCAAGGTATGGATGATCCTTATGGTAAGATTGAGTTTTCAATACCATCTTTTTCAGGGTATTATGATGCTGAGGGATACCTTGATTGGGAGATGACGGTAGAACAGAAGTTTAGTGCTCACCTTGTTCCTGAGCAGCATAGAGTTCAACAAGCCACTAGTGAATTGAAGGACTTTGCTATTATCTGGTGGAATGGGCTAGCTTCACAGGATGTTTTACTTGTTACATAGGAACAACTTAAGGTAGCTATGCGTGATCATTTTGTCTCACCTTCCTATCATAGAGACTTGCGTAAAATATTGCAGCGCTTAGAACAAGGAGAAAAATCTATACAGGATTACTATGGGGAACTTCAGAACGGTTTGATGCGCTGTAGTATTGTAGAGGGGACTGAGGATTTCATATGTCGCTTTTATTCGGGTTTGAATTGTGACATCCAGGTCATTGTTGAATATAAAGACTTTAACACTGTCAACCAGTTATTTCAGTTTGCTATGCTTGCAGAAAAGGAATTGCAGGGACGCGCTTTACAGAAGAACAAGAGCAAAATTCAGCACCTCCTTCGTGCCACGAATGATGACGACTGGATCGACCAAGACACCGTCGAGCAGATCTACACTACCAGCGAGCACTCGTTCTACACCATCTACACTGCCCACTGCTGCAACAGCACCTTCATCTTCACGTTTGGTAGTAGACAGGTAAAAACTTGGGTTCATCTTCAGGTACTTCCACTGGTTGTAGCGGACTTCAGTGCCACAAGTGCCAAGGGTAGGGACATGTGCAGCAAAACTGTCCCAACCAGCGAGCATACAAAGCAACGGCAAATGGAGGCCACGTGAGTACTTCTGATGTAGAAGACGACAGCGACCACGATGCCGATGAGGAGGATGAGGACGGTGAGGCTTTTGGCTCATAGGTGACGGCCACCTACAAGAGCATCATTATCAATCGTGTTCTTAGCACTCAGGTGGAGAAGCCGGACAAGCAGCAGCACCACAACTTGTTCCACACCTTCTCCATCATCAACAACCAGCGTGCACGCATCATCATCGACAGCAGAAGTTCCAACAACTTAGTGAGTTCTGATTTGGTCAAGAAGCTTGGCTTGACCACACGCAAGCATCCATAACCATACCATGTTGAGTTGCTCAATGACTCTGGCAAAGTAAAGGTAACACAAGCAGTAAGGATTGTTGACGCAAAACGCCATAGGTCGGCCTTCAGCGTCGGTACACGCGAGCACCCGGGAGCCTCTTGCTTCGCTCCTCCGCGGCGTCCAAATCGGCTACTTGGTGGTGTAGGGCGTGCCAGTCAATTTGACCTACAATTGACAAGGGACACGTAAAATGTTAAATTATCGGAACGTGTCAGCTGGTGTTCCAAATCGTTCTGCCACATGCATCGGCCAAGCGTCCGATGCGGTAGTAGATCAATCGGCCAAAGCTCGGGCCGATTGTGCAGGTAAGGCAGTGCTAAGCGGGTTAGCGAAGCCTCGGTAGACAACTCCTAGATCCGAACCCGATCGGCCTGGCGATGAGCAACAGACAAGCTGCGCGTCGGCCAATGTTATTTAGATGTAGGCTTGATAAATTGTGGTAAAAACTAAATAAAAACAAGATCAAATGAATCTAATCCTGTCAAATCTAGGAAATATCGATAACTTGTGATAACAGCAAGAAACAAGCTCAACTAAACAGATTTATCTAACAAGAACAAGCTGATATCGATAACTTGGTGAACAGACCAGACCTAGATCCAATCTGCTCGATAACTTCAACTAATACAGCATAGAGGAAGAAGCGATGCGCCGTCAACCTTGAGCCTATCTGCCTCGTTCGACGCCGAACTTACCAGCAAGTCGGAGATCGAAGTCGATGCAACCCCACGTGCAGGAAAGAACTCGTAAAAAGAAAATCTACTGCAACTAAGGAGAAGCCGCCGAAAAGAAAAAAAATGAAAAAAGGTTTTGTGTAATGATCATTGGATGGTTCGATACATGCCCGAGAGCAGCTATTTATAGCCTAAGCTACAAACCCTAGTCGATTACGACGTACATTACTTGACAATAAAGAAAACAAAACTTTCCTAAAACTCTAACAGATAACTTACCAACGTAGCTTCATCAGCTCCTTCAATGCTCTAACGACCACGACGCTCCTTCTGGCCCAAAAGCCGAATATATTTCATTCTTCGCTTCTGATCCAGCGTCGGCCCAATTTCTTATCGGCCCTTTGCCCAATAGGTTGACATGTGTCAAAAAATAGTGTCAACACATGCCCCCCAGCTTCAGAGTAAAATAATATTTTGCTCTGAAGATCCTCCAGTTTCTCCTCCACGTATCCTTTAATTCACACGGCCGATCGCTCGATTCTTGCGCCTGCGGCGAGTGCAAAAATTCTTTGCCCCTGGCTTCAACTCATTCTCATCACAGATCTGCCTCGAGATGATTCATCTTCCGTCTTTTCATCTGCCATAATATTTTCCATTGACTACTTTGACCCGATGCATTCCATCTTCCTTGAACCGACCTATCTGGGTCTCTCGGACCATAAATAGCACCCAATCGGCCTGGCTAACTCTTCCAGACTCCATTGGCTTCATCCTCCTTGCTCTGGCTAGCCCAAAAAACCCTAGCCTTTCTCTTCATCAGCAATGGCCAGAAACAAGCGTGCAGGAGAGGGCCCCCTCCGATCTTCCCTCAGCTCTCCGCCGATGAGGGTACGAATATGCTTTCTCTCGACTCATCCTGCATCTTGACCAAATCTGACTTGTTGCTTTGGTTTCATACTTCTTCTTCAGGGATGACGATCTAATTTGACAATCGTCGAATCCAGAATCTTTGGTTTCATACTTCGTCGAATCCATTTGACAATCTTGATGAAGGGATCCTCGATCTAATCAGGGATCTTCTCCGGAAAAAGACAAGGCACGCCACAATTACTCGGAGGAGACCAAGGAGACCAGCCGATTGGAGGCCCAACTGGCCACTGTTGAAGACATGGCGCAGACTGCACGCGCCTAGCTCGTCGCCGCCGACTCCAGGGTAGCAGGTTAGACTTTCTTCCAGAATCCTTTCTCCGGGAATCGCCTGATTTCTCTTTTACCTTTGTCTGTTCTTTCTTTTGCAGCTCTGGAGTTGCAGATTCAGGATCACCTTGGTGCAGCGGCCACCACAACAGAGGCGGTGAATGCCCGAGGTGACACGGTTGCCACCCGACTGCAGGGTATCCCCAATCGTGGCGCTGCCGTCGCGCTCGCCATGGTGCAGACCCTGTCTGGGAATGATCTTCGAACCCTGCACCCCATCTTCCCGGAAGGCGAGGCATGGGAACAATTTGAAAACCTTGTCGACGACTTAGGTGTAGTTGCCTCTTGCATCAGTGAGGAAGTTAGCTTAGGTTCTGTAATTGGCAATGTTTTCGCCGATGAATAAATGTAGTAATCAATGTAACAGCTTGATCCGTAGATCTGCTTTTTGTAAACACTTCTTCAATTGAATGAACTGGTCTCCCTTTCGTGCTGAATCTCATCTTCCTTGTTGATTTGACTGATTGGCATCCTTCACTTGAGTACAATCTATGACTCTTTTCATGACATAATCCCGGCCAGCCAGTCCCCTGGTTCATGATGCCCAACGATCAATCATGTCTTTCAACAATAACCATACCGACTTCAATCAGCCATGATAATCTTCAAATATAACCGATAAAGACCCACCAGTCTCATATATTTTCTTTTAATCAACCAATAATAAAATCTGATTATATATTTTTCTTTTTTGCACTAAGGGTGATACATATCATATTAGCCATTCGAGCCTGATCAACACGATCGGCTTTTACAAGACTAGTTCATTGGCCAGAAATCTTTGTGTTGCTTCTCCTTAGCCGATGGGATGCTTGTTCAAACCTTCTTCACGGAGCAGAAATTTCCGAGCCGTCTTCTTGAACTGGATTGAGACCAAAATCTTCCATCTTCAAGAAATCTCTCTCCCATACTCTGCCTAATATGCACTCCACGTTGTCGAAACCCCAAACTGGTGGATCGGCCGATGCAACACTTAAAGACGAATCCGCGTGCACCATTTTGATCAAGTCGTTCTCTAGCCACTGAATAAGGTATTGATGCATTGTGGATGAAATGCAACAATTGCCATGAATCCAGTCTCTTCCCAGGAGCAGATTGTATGATCCTTTGCCATCCAAGACAAAGAACGTAGTAGAAAAAGTCTTGCTCCCAATCGTCAATTCAACGGTGATTGCCCCCCGAGCAGATGATGTATTTCCCCCATGTTCGGCCGCACCGGGCCCACAGCCAAACCGCCTCAACTTTGTCCTACAAGTACCCCCCGCTGTCCTAAGCACTATAAATAGGGGGAGCTGCCCATTTGATCGTCACACACCAGGAGGAATCACTACTTTACATTCTACTTAGTTGAGTTAGGCTAGTAGTAGTTGGGAGTTAGAGTTGAGTCGAGCTTCGCCTCGAGGTTCCGGGGTCGTCTTCGGCAGTTCTGGTATAAGCTCTTGTATCTTTTCCTTTACTCTTTTGTAAGACTTTTAGCCTTCAATATAAACTTATCTTCTATCTATCTTGAGTTAATTTCCCTTAGCACTTACTTCTTTATTAGTTCAAGTATCTAGTACTAGACCAGGTTGGGTTAGATTGGCACTAGAGTAAAGTGTTGTAGTCCCTTGTATGCGGGTTTCACGTTCTTCCTCTTAGGCTCTTGTACCTTAGAGCCTCGGGAAGACGGTGGTCTCTTGCTTGGAATCCTAGGAGAGTATTAAGTTATATCTATAGGCGTGGTGCCTAGAGTTATCGATTAACTTGAATTGCACCCAACCCCACGGATAATTGTGGTAGCCGGCAGGTGGTGACAACCCTGTCCGGCCTACGTGAGAGCGGTTGGTGCTGTAGGACTTAGCAGTAGACCGCACAAGTTCCCCTTCTCATCCCTTTGTGGAGCTTGTCCCGTCCAGGCGCCCGAAGCATACTTGGATCAGCTGCAACAGTTTATCTTCCCTGTCTTTGTTTCCACCTTTGAATCTCTGCTAGAGTTGGCTCGAGAACATAAGAAGTATCTAGGAATCTATCTCGTCTCGTTGTCCTCCCACTACTCAGGTCGCTCACTTATTAATTTATTTATCTTGATATCCTCGTGTGTCACTGCTATCATTTATCTATCATATATTTATCACTACCTTACCCCAGCTGGGTTGTTATTGACTAAAGTCTTGATTTATTGTTGAGATTTATTTACCGATTGCCCTAGCCATAAGTGCTTCCCCGTGGAAAATATAAATTACGATACTCTGGAATGCTCCCGGGTGAAGTGCTACAGCGGCGATTCTGTGCGCTTGCAGAATTAATATTGAATTATATCTGTGGACCATACGAACTACCAGGATGCATTTCTGACGTTGTCACTGGGTACTTAACTGTTCCTAGTGATTGCGTTAAGAAGTGGCAACAAGAATTTCTGGCACCGTTGCCGGGCAAGCAATTAGCATAAGACATCGTTAAATATTTCTTAAGGATTTATCATAGCTTAGTGAAATACTTATCAAGCAGGTTTACCCTTGTTCTGTTTTCTTCTTCTTGGATGAAACAGAGCAGTGCATGGCTGGTTTCGAATTACCATCAAATTTCCAAGACAATCCGAAGTCACTAGTGAGGAGAGTATGACCTTGTGTTGTCCCTCCTTAGAAGAGACTCTCGATCACGAGCCCAGTCACCCATACCGACAGCACACCATCAACATCAACTAGCATGGCCAGCAAGTCGATCCGCGACTACTCCACTCCGTCCACCACCAATGTTCGCGTTGGACCGGAAACGACAGTCGGAGATGGAAGCTTTGAACTCAAGCCAGAACTCATCAACATGGTGCAAGCTAGTCCGTTCTGCGGCAAGAGGAATGAGGATGCAAATGCTCATCTCCAACATTTCCTGGAGATATGCAACACATTCACCATACGAGGTGTGTCCGCCGATGCTGTTGCCTTCGATTGTTCCCTTTTTCACTGTTAGGGAAGGCGAAACAATGGTTCTACACTGACCGATCTGCCATCAACACATGGGAGAAATGCTCCAATGCATTTCTCGCAAAATTCTTCCTGGGGGGCAAAACAAATGCCCTCTGAAACAAGATTTCCAGCTTTCCGCAGAACAATGAGGAATCCATAGCTGAAGCATGGGAGCGTTTTCAAGAGTACATCACTCCGTGCCCACACCATGGCATGCAGAATTGGTTCTTAATTTAGACCTTCTACCATGGGCTCAAGCGCTCTGCACGAGAACATATTGATGCCGCAGCTGGAGGTGCATTCTTTTCACTAGAAGTTGGCCCGCCAAGCAACTAGTGGAGAAGATGGCCGCAAATCAAGGATGGAGCAATGAACGTGCTCTAACACGACCTCGTGGAGTCCATCAAGTTGATAGTATGGACATGTTGGCAGCTAAATTGGACCTTCTCATGAAGAAATTAGAAGCTCCAGCACACGAGATAGCTCAAGCCATGGACGCTCGCATGACCGTCGAAGTTTGTTGAAATTCAGGACATTCAGGAAATAATTGTCTTGAAACCCGTGAAGTGCTTGCTACATCATCAACAACGGGAATAACAACAACAATGGTTTCCGCCCAAACAACTACAACAATCAAGGGTGGAACTCAAGGCCAAACCTCACATTTGATCGTCCACAGGGAGGTAACAAATTCAATAATGGCAATAATTTCAGCAATCAACCTTCCATTAAAGGTCTTGTGTTAGGCCAAGTAAAAACTAATGAGAATATTAGCAAAAAGTTCTTAACCAATGATAAAATTTTGGGAAACATTGATTCAAAAATGGAATCTTTCTCTTCTGCCATGAAAAATCAATTGAGCTTCAATAAAATGATAGAAACGCAATTAGCTCGACTTGTTGCTGCTTTACCTTCAACTGAAACTGGGAGAATCCCAGGGCAACTCGAGACTTCCTCTTATGAAAAGATTAAGGCGGTAACCTAGAGAGGAGGTAAGACCACTCGAGACCCACCATATCCAACTAATGCAGCAGGGAAGAAACCAGCACTACTACCTGCCATGCTACGCATAGACCAAGGACGAGTTCGTGGAGCATGAGGCCAGATGCGGCCTCACCAATTTAATTCGGCCGCATCAAGTCCTCTGCACTTTGCCACAAGTCAAGAAGCTCACTACCTCACTCACGCACTCCGCTGCTCGAGCATCCAAAGTTTCAGGTTCTAAGCACTTCTCCTCTCGTTTTCTTAAGTCTTTGAAGCTTTGCATTAGTAGTTCTTAGTTAGAAAAACCCAAAAATATTTTCCCTTTCTTAGTGACAACCAAATAAAATTTCTGCTTCAAGGAAGAAGGTTTGTCAAGGTAATCAATTTAGTTCTTGTATTAGTCCTTCGGGTATACAAATATCTTTTGCAGCAATCATGTCATGGACATCAAAATTCAAGAGCAGTGGAAGAAGGCGATGCACATTCGGTTCAAGAGTCACTCCGACAACGGTTCGCAGACGCCCACGCACGTCTCGGACAGCATGTCGATAGACTCCATCCCGCAGGCCAGAGAAGGAGTAACATCCCGAAGAATCCGAGTCCTAACTGAGGAAGGACAAATTGTCCTGAGGTCGGACAAGGAACGACAGGCGTTCACCATGATTAGAGACCGTTCGTTCGAACATACTTGTGTTTTTCATGAGGACCTCCTCACCAAAACCGGTATGGACAACGAATTCGAGACCATCTTCAACACCATCGGCTGGTCTGAATTTTGGCGCATCATGCAACCCGGTTCAAAACTCCTAACTCTTGAATTTCTTAGCACACTTGAGGTCACGGACACTGGCATAGAGTTTCACATGTTTAATGAAGAGTTTGTTTTCTCATGGCGCACCTTAAGTAATGCTTTGGGGTTTAGTAAAAGGTGCTCTCTAGATGCTAATGAATGTTTGCCCAACTTTGATAGAGGTAAATTTTGGGAGAAAATTTCTGGTCAAGATAATAGTAGAGCGTGCAGAACGAATGACATTCATAAGCCCACACTAAGGTTTATGCACCGATGGATAAGCACAACCTTGCACCCACGCTCTGATCCTAGGCCAATAAGCACAAATGAGCTTGTAATCCTGAATGCCATGGTAAAGAAAATTAAGTTTTCGCCGGTTAAAACCATGGCGGATCATTGGAGTTCTACTCCGAATCGTGTCGGATTCATAGGGATAACCTCCCTAGTCACCCGAATTGCGCGTGCCTTCGACCTTGTTGAGGGCGCCACAGTCACTTTTCTTGAGCAGGAATGCCCAACAATCACTGCAGAACACTTCGTCCAAGGCCACATGCTTCGCGTGGCGGCCGATGTTTCTTTAATCATGATTTACAGGGGTTATACAACCGATGTCCTGCTGCCATGCACGAGGCTTGGGTTGTATGCCAATAAAAGACTAACCCTTTCACTGGAAGAGGGGAGACCTCCTCATCCGAAAAGGAGAGAACTAGCTCGTCATAGTGTTTCAGGTGCAGGGCCAACCATAAGGAGAGAACCAGCAAGACACAGTGTTTCAGGTGCAGAATCGACTACGAGAGCAAGGACAAGGGGAAGAGAGTGGACCGCAGAACCATCTCATCCACAGCCTCCACCACCGGAAACTTCGGCAACAGCAGCATCACAAGAAGCATATTTTGGAGGATGGCACGCCGGGTCATATGGCTTGGGGTACGCCAAAGGAGCATATGAGGCCGGCCCCTCACACCAGCAATTTGGAGCCGATCCAGGAAGGACACAGTCTGCTCGTTATCCACCAAGCTACTATGAGAATTTTTCACATGTGGTGGAAACGAGAGACGACACCAACGCAAGAGTCCGGCACATTGAGACGAGACTCGATGAACACAAGAGTTTAATGGACAGCTTCTTCGGAAGTTGGTATCCCTACCGGTAAGCGACTAAGCTTGGGGGAGAAGCCCCGCAAAGGTAAGTGCCACGACCAACCCTTTCCATTGCAGCCTTTAATTTTATAATTACTTAGTTAATTCATCTTGCATCTAAAATAAATCCAAAAATATTTTTTGCATTCAGAAAAATTTGAAAAATCCTAAAAACTCCAAAAATATTTACTTTGTTAAAATCAATTTCCAACTAGGTCGTGAGTCTTGTTATGCTCCTTTCATTTGGAACTGATGAATAGTTTCTCTGTTAATTTTCTGCAAGTACCTTGTTTACAACATGATACTCTACAAGTACTTGAATTACTGGGCATAAGTGAAATATGAACCTGAAACTTTGTGGGAGCACATGGGATCCAAACCTAAGTTGTTGCGAGGTATGATATAGCAAAATTTTTGGTAGAATTATTTTATTGCTCTAGTAAGGTGAAAATCTTGGATGATTTATTTTAAAAATTAAAATGGCATGTTCCTCAATGGTAAAGAAATTCCTACCAAGGCCAAATATTTTTCATGATGAATCAATCATATAACGACTTAGTTTTGTAAATGAGTTGAGTCAAATATTGAGTCCCTAAGAGGTATGCCTTCTCGATCATCGATCAAAAAAAAAGAAAGAAAAAGAAAAAAAATATATAGATGGTCCATGATCCAAGAAGGGAAACGAAAATACCCATCCAAAATAAAGGAGTTCAAAAGACCAATGTTTCAAGCGTGAGTCCATCATCCCGTGATCACTTCCATCTTGATCGGAGTTTGAGTTGGCATACACCTCTATGGAACCAATCTTTGGCCTAACAATAGTTTGCAAACTAAATGAGTCTCATACTACCTACCCAAGCTCCACATAAGCCTTATAGATGTTGGAAGTTGAGGCTAAAATAAAAAGCCTTTGGAGAGGATTATACACCACTTGAGCAATTGAGAGTACCATATGAGAAACATTGTTTTCAAAAATATTCAAAAACTCCGAGATGGGATCAAAAACAAGCAATGAAGGGATGATACTAAGATGAGTTGTTCTACCTTTCAACCACCCAAGGCAAGGAGAACTATACGCCCCTGTTGGCGCTAAAATCGGCCGGATAGGAATCGGCCGATGGGTCTTCAGCGTCGGACACACGACCCGGGAGAATCTGCTTAGCTCCTGTTCGGGTTATCGCCCTGGTGCAGTTCGCGCGGCGTGCCAGTCAATCTGACCTGTTGATTGACAAGGAAATAGAGTATTAAATTCCAGGCGCGTCGATCAGCTGGAGTTCTGATCTGTCCTGAAGAGCGCGTCGGCGGCGAACCGGCCGATTTGCTGTAGAGATGATCGGCTATGGATCAACCGATGATCGTATAGTAATCGTAAAGAAAACTGCTGGAGCGATCTAGACGACTACTGCAAGGACAACACTTGAAATAGATCTAATCGGCTGTGAGATAATAAATCAAAGGAGAACAATGACGAAGCCGATTATCCTGATCTCAAGCTGGATAACTGGTGATAATACTAGAATAACAGGTAAAACTTGCAATTCTAGTAAATATCGATAACTGGTGAATAAATCCAAACGAAGCCACAGCGATGCGCCCGTAGCTAAAGCTCGGATATTACTCAGTAAGCGGAACCTACCAATTGGCCGGAGATCAAGTTGATGCAGCCCTGCCAATCCGTACGAACTCGTGGAAGAAGAAAATATTGGCGAAGTCGCCGACTTGAAAGTAAATTGCTGGAAAAGTAGAAGTACTGTTGTTGATTGATGTATTGATTGATTCTGACGACTCCTATTTATACCCTAAAGCTAGGACTCCTGGTCGATCACGACTTGTTACAACCTTATTTAAAAAATAGGAAAACTACTATATCTATAAGAACTTTTAAAGGAAACGGACTCCCGCAGAATCTTCCGCCGCCGTTCCCTAATCCAATCAGGATTCCCTTCAATTGCTCCTTGACCGACTTGGCGTGCCCTGTTGACCAGCTTTTGACCAGGATCTTCTGGAATAATCCCATCCTGTTGGCATAGGCTGCGCCACCAATCGGCCGATTTCCAATTGTTACTTCAATCGGCCGATTCCTTTCTGTAGCTTTCAGATCTGCCGCATCGGCCAATCTTCTCCTCCTAACGCCGATTCAACACGTGTCAAAATCTGGCGTCAACAGCCCCATAGGTACTAAGGTATGAAATTCACAAAATCCAAGAAGTTCAAACAAAATAGAGTATTGTATTGTGCACAGGTACCTGCAGATTGTTAACATTGATGCAACTCCTGATCCACCGAGCCTAAGTCTTGAGCTTTGCTCAGGGATGAGCAAAGGTTTAAGTTTGGGGGATTTGTTGGCGGTCATTATCTCAATAATCGACCCCCACATTCTCGGCATAAAATGGAGTTTATAACAAGAATCATGTTTATTTCATATAACTAATAAGGTTCCACGAGTTTTCTGTGAAGTATTCGATGCAGGGAATCAGCAGACCAAAATTGAGCGCAAACCGACACAACTCTGGTTCGGCCACACCAAAGTTGTTTTGGCCACACCATGACCGAGCCAATTTCAGATTATCTTCGACCACAAGCAAGGAAACACAGAAGGATCACATCCCATGCGTTGGTTTGGTGTCAGTTTGATCCGAGGGACATGGTGTATCAACCAAGGATCCATGGGCCCACAAAACCAATGCAAAGGACTTCTTTCACCAGGAACCAGCACACAGGAACATCATACACCGCCCAGGCAATACGTCGGTGGAACAGAAGGCCAAAAGGCCATGGGTGCTGGTGCGGCCGCACCACCCCTAGTTCGGCCGCTCCAAGTTAACCGCCAATCAACCTCAACAGCCTCGGGCAGGAAGTTACCAATCTCAGGACATCATCTGGACCGTGGATTGCTCAAGGCGGTGCATCAGATGGTTCCGCCGCACCCCTCATGTTCGGCCGCACCGGGCCCACAGCCAAACCCCCTCAACTTTGTCCTACAAGTACCCCTCACTGTCATAAGCACTATAAATAGGGGGAGCTGCCCATTTGATCATCACACACCAGGAGGAATCACTACTTTACATTCTACTTAGTTGAGTTAGGCTAGTAGTAGTTGGGAGTTAGAGTCGAGTCGAGCTTCGCCTCGAGGTTTCGGAGTCGTCTTCGGGAGTTCTAGTATAAGCTCTTGGATCTTTTCCTTTACTCTTTCGTAAGACTTTGAGCCTTCAATATAAAGTTATCTTCTATCTATCTTGAGTTAATTTCCCTTAGCACTTACTTCTTTATTAGTGCAAGTATCTAGTACTACACCAGGTTGGGTTAGATTGACACTAGAGCAAAGTGTTGTAGTCCCTTATATGCGGGTTTCACGTTCTTTCTCTTAGGCTCTTGTACCTTAGAGCCTCGGGGAGACGGAGGTCTCTTGCTTGGAATTCTAGGAGAGTATTAAGTTATGTCTATAGGCGTGGTGCCTAGAGTTATCGCTTAACTTGAATTGCACCCAACCCCACGGAAAATTGTGGTAGCCGGCAGGTGGTGACAGCCCTGTCCGGCCTACGTATTCCACCACGTGAGAGCGGTTGGTGCTGTAGGACTTAGGAGTAGACCGTACAAGTTCCCCTTCTCATCCCTTTCTGGAGCTTGTCCCGTCCAGGCGCCCGAAGCATACATGGATCAGCTGCAACAGTTTATCTTCCCTGTCTTTGCTTCCACCTTTGAATCTCTGCTAGAGTTGGCTCGAGAACATAAGAAGTATCTAGGAATCTATCTCGTCTCGTTGTCCTCCCAGTACTCAGGTCGCTCACTTATTTATTTATTTATCTTGATATCCTCGTGTGTCACTACTATCATTTATCTATCATATATTTATCACTACCTTACCCTAGCTTGGTTTTTATTCACTAAAGTCTTGATTTATTGTTGATATTTATTTACCGATTGCCCTAGCCATAAGTGCTTCCCCGTGGAAAATATAATTACGATACTCTGGAATACTCCCGGGTGAAGTGCTACAGTGGTGATTCTGTGTGCTTGCAGAATTAATATTGAATTATATCATTGGACCATACGAACTACGAGGAGGCATTTCTGACGTTGTCCCTGGGTACTTAACTATTCCTAGTGATTGCGTTAAGAAGTGCCAACAGACGCTTGAGTGATCGATCCAGAGGCGCTTCATCAGGTACACGGGCTGCAGTCTGTTCTTCAATCGTTGCTTGCTCAGGCACACGTGGACCTAGCCGATCATGGACAGAGACACGATGCTTGCCTCTGACGGCCGACTGCTGATGGTTGTCTTCATGGTGCTGGCTATTGAAATCGTATCGGCCTTCCTTCGTCCGATTGCATTCAGGACAATTATCGGCCGATGGCAAACGCAAACCCTCATTCTAGCAAAATGCAAAGAACAGGCACTGCTAGTGTTCTTCATCACGCTTGTCTTTTTCTTCTTGACGGCGTCTTTCTCGGCGCTGATATTTGTTCAGGAGCATCTGAGATGTAACAACTCTGCATGGTCTCCTGAAACTCCCATCTTGTTCGTATCGGCCTTGGTTCCCCCTGCCATTGGCCGATACACATGTCTTCGGATTTCCAGTATCAGGATGATCAGAAGGCGGTACCTTTGCGTTTCTGTTGACTTCCTGGGCTCCCACATCAATCGCGCTGGCTGGGAAGCGGTGCTCATCAATCTTCATCGGCCTATCGAATTTGATTCTTCCTTGCTCGATTGCCATTTGGATCTCATTATTGAACATTTTGCAATCATTAGTTTTATGAGTGACAGAGTGATATCACTTACAATACCTACGCCCTTTTATTTTGTTGGCCGATGGGATCACATGGTTGGAGGGCAACTTGAGCTGACCCTCTTGCAGTAGTAGATCAAAGATCCTATCGGCCTTTGTGACGTCGAACCCGTAGCTTTCAGCTTCCTTCTTGGCGAACGGGCATGAGATCGGCTTCTTAGACTTGACCCATTCAGCAACGCCGATTTCAGCCTCGCCTTCTAATTTAGAAGAATCCCCAACATAGTTGAACTTCTTCTGGAACATATTCTTCCTAGCGTCGTGGGCTCGAACATCAACATTAGCAAGCCTGGATGCTAGATGACTCAGGCTCTAGAACTCCTGGGATGAGAACTTCTCCTTGATTTGTGGCAGGAGTCCTTGAAAGGCCAATTCAGCTAACTTGCCGTCACTAAGAGACAGGTTGAAACAACGGCTTCTGACATCCCTGAATCTCTGAATGTAGTTCAGGACAGGCTCGTCATTCCTCTGTCGCACCGCAGTCAAGTCGGTGATCTTCATCTCTTGTACCCCTGTGAAGAAGTACTTGTGGAAATGCTTCTCGAGATCGGCCCAAGTGATTACGGAGTTGGCTGGCAATGATGCAAATCAGGCAAAGGCCGATCTAGAGAGAGATAGCGGGAACAACCAGATCTTCAAGGCATTTGTCACTGTAGCTTCCCCGGACTGTACCAGGAACCTGCTGACGGTGAATTTGGTGTCCAGAGAATTTGGTGAAGTCTAGCAACTTGTACCGATGAGGCAGTGGAATCTGATCGTAGGGTTCTGGGTAAGGCTTCCTGTACATGAATGCAAGCTCCTTTGGCTTCAAGCCAAACTGATTCTTCATCACATCGGCTATCTTGCTGGCCCAATCAACTTCAGGTTGCTGCACCATGAGGTTTGGCATCTGAATGCTTGCGTCTTGAAAGGCTCTCTAGATTAGGGGACTTGTTGGTTGTCCCACAGTGCCTTCCATCGGCTGGAAAGCCGATGCATCTGCGTGATGCCCCCCAGTCTGAGTTGGTACCTGTGGAGTTTGCGGTGGATGCTAAATTATCGGAGCAGATGACACCAACGGCAGTGTGGTAGTAGGGAAGCTGTCACACCCTGAAATTGCTGAATTTCAGGATGTGATTAGAAAAAAAATAATAATAATAAAGCAATGATTTTCTCATAATTATATAAAAATTTCAACATTTATTTTCTTTACAGAAAATCTAGTATAAGAAAAATAAATAATTGTCTTTCAGAATTAAATAAAATAGTTTTATGTATGTTGCATTCATGTCGTTGCATTGGTTTTTGTTTGTTTGCGTGTTTAAGTTTGCAAAATAAAAATAACCAAAAACTACTCTAAAATCTTTTTTCTCTCTTCCTTATCTCTTTTGGCTCATCCCATCTTTCTCTCTCTTTCCCTTCTCTCAGCCCGACCCAAATCCTCTCCCTCTCCTCTCTTTCCTTTCTCTCCCCGCGGCCCAAAAGCCGGCCCAGCCCGTCCCTCTCTCCCTCTCCCCCTCTCTCACTGCCACCGTGGACCCACATGTCGGCACCACCCCCTTCATCCCGCTCCCACTTTCCTTCTTGCATCACCGGCGCCTTCCTTTCTCCCCCCTCCTCGCCGCGAGTCCTGCCGCCGCCCGCGCCTCCTCTCCTTCCTTTCCTGCGACGCTTGCCTGCCATAATGGCCGCGGCACGCGCCCCCCGAACGACCAGCCCCCATTATGCCTGCGGAAATCACGGCCGCCATCTCCGGCCGCCGCGTGAGCTGCCGCCTTCCTCTCCCCGGCTGCTCCGCCTCCTATAAAACCCGAGCCCGAGCGCTAGTGCTCCCCTTCCACTCCGATTTCACCGTACGCCCGACTACCCCGCCGCTCTGCGCCGCTATTTTTCCCGAGCTCGAGCTCGCCGACGCCGCCACGCCATCGACCGGCCTTCACGCCGCCTCTTCGTCAACACTGACCTTCACCGGAGCTCCTCTTGGGACCCCGCACCGTCACCGGCCTCATCTTCCCCTCCGCGCCAACGCACCACACCTGCAATCCCTCGCCGGTGTGAACGCCGCCGCCCCCAACCATCCTTCGCCGATGACCCGCCGTCCCGCTGCTTCTCCGCCGCCTTCAACCCTTGTAAACGCTCCACGAGGTGGTGAGAACACTCCCAACCCCTTTTCCCCTCTCTTTCGCACTCTCTCTCGTCGACAAATGTTCGCCGGAGCTCTTGCTCCACCCGCCGCCATGGTGATCATGCTTCCGGCCGCCACACAGCCGTCCTGAGCCCCTAGGAGAGTTCCCCGTCGCCCATTCTCGCTCCTCGGCTCTTTCCCGTGCCAATCCATGCCCCGGAGCACCGATTCCGGTGTACACCGGCGAGGCGCCGCCACGCCTGCTCGCTGCCGGTGTCTGCCACCGCCCAGTGCCACCTGCCGAGTCGACCCGATTCGCCCGACCCTTACTCTGCCGAGCCGCGTCCGATTCGCCCAACCCTCACCCTGTCGCCCGATCTAAATCTCACGGCCTGAAAAGATCTGAGCCGCGCACGAGCCGCCGCCCTCGCCCGACCCTTATCCTGCCACACGATTCTGATCCAATGAACCAGATTTGTCCGACCCTAGCCGTCCCCGAAAATTTTGCAGAAAAGCCCCTAGGCTTTCCAGAAATCAACCCGCAGTCCCGATCAGTAGAAAAAATAATTAGAGTTAAGTCCTTTCTTTTCTGTCCCGACCCCTGACCTTTCTAGAATTAGTACCCGCCATCCAGGATCTCCAGTTTTGCACCCAAACCCTCTGTTTAAGGTTTAATTATGTTTTAGCCTCTGATTTCTTTAGATTTAGCCCCTGGAAGTTCAGTTTCTTCGCAGATAAGTCCCTAGAGCCTTGTTTTATCCCTATCTTCGTCGTTTTAGATCCGTTTCAACTCGTTGTCGTAGCGTTAAGTCTTCTAAAACCCTAAGCTACCATTTAGTTGTGTCGTTGTGCCTTAGTTCCTATCTTTTAATTAAAAATAGATTTAGTTTGATTAAAGTTCTCTCACCTAGTTTTTCTAATTAAAATCTACCTAGGTTTTTACCTCCGGTTTTCATAACTAATGTCAATTCAATTAATACCAACTCAAATGTGTTCTACATATAATTTGTTTAGTTGAACACCAAATATAAAGTTATGCGTTTAGATGCTCTCACAAGTTTTCTTTCTAATTAATTGTTAATTAGTGTAATTTGTACATAGACAATCATAAATAAAATATGACTAAGTTCTACCCCGCTTTTATAAATAAAAATATAATATAAGTTAATTATAATCAGGGATATTTTGTCTTGAATATCTTTTACATTTGTTTTCCAATTAAAATAAACAAAAGTTATAGTTCTTTTGTTTCTTTTATAATACCAATCATCCGATAGCTGTGTCTTTTCAACCCTAGCTCCGTTTTCCGTGTTTCTTGTGCTCTTGTAACCGTAGCAGCGAGCCTTATCCTTTAGCACGCTCTTTTAAAAGCTTTTGTTTTGTGATTGGTGTATTATTCTTAGCTGTACTTGTTTGTTGTTTTGTATGTTTATGCTCGATGTTTGCTTTGAGTAGAATGATCGCTGTTGAAGCTTGAAGATCAAGGTTTCCAAGTAAGCAAGAGCTGAAGAGCAGTAAGAGTAGCTTTTCGTTGGAAAAAGGCAAGTGACCCTAACCATCCTTCTATCTATGCTTATTTACAAGAATACCATGTATTAATTGGAACATGGAGAACCACCCTGGAAAACAGTACAACCACGAGGACCATATGGCTCTGGTCTTGGTTAAATAATTAGAGACTCTAGTTTGAAGCAGTCTTACCGAAAGGGCAAGGAGGGGGTCGGTGATTGGGGTATAGCCCGATCCTCTTGGGGTAGCAGCCTTCGCTAAGGTGCTGACCATTAGAGAGGGTTATGGTTCACGCCGCTACCAAAACTCTAGCGGACTACTTCTTATTAGGGAATCTTTGTAAAGGCCTCGTAGGGTCCCTATGCAATCACACCTCGGAAGTGTGGTATTGTGCCTAGCTAGCACAACATGGTTGGGTCCAAAGTTCTTTTGAACTTTTACACGACTTGTGGTGAAAGTGTACAACCTCTGCAGAGTGTCTAAAACTGATATATCAGCCGTGCTCACGGTCAAGAGCGGCCTGGACCCTCACATGATTAATAAACTTAAAGATGGATTTAAATCGTTACTCTGGTTATACCTTGTGGCCTTGCTGAGTACCAACCATAAGTGTACTCACCCTTGCTAACTCCTGCTCAGAAGAAAAAGGTGTGAAGTCTACTGAAGATGATGAAGAGTTCTAGGCGTACACAACCCCCAGTCGTTTGCCTGTGAAGTTTGGAGCCTATGTTTCCATGTTAAGCGCATATCTCTGATAGTCTTGTAAGTCCTTATTTATGTTTCTTTACGTGATACTATTGCTGTTATTCACTAATGATGTCACTATATGTATGGAACTTGATCCTGGCATACATATAGTTATGCATTCAGTTTTGTCCTTAAACCGGGTGTGACAGAAGTTCACCGTGTTGCTACTTTGTCCGAACATCTGTGGATAGATGTACGGCCAGAACTCCATTGGCATGCCCAACGTAGAAGGTACAAACCCAGCTGGAGTGTTGAGCATGCCTCTGTTTGGTGTTGGTGTGTTCATCGCTGGATTGGTAGCGAATGCCATCGTCAGTGGCGATGAAGCGTGTGCTGCCGAAGGTCCTGGGCGCCTCAACACGTAAGGCGATGAGCTTGTTCCAGCACCGGCCATCGGCACACTTGTTGTAAGAGGCAGAATACCAGTGGCCATCGTTGCTGATATTGTGACACCAGCAGCGGCCGATGATCCCTTGTTGGAGTATGATGGTTGCTGACGCTCGATATGGACCTATTTTGAGCGTCAATTTGATCGGAAAATTGGGACAACTAGCATACTTAACTTGCATATTTATCTAGAATAATTTTGTTTCCACATTCCTCTTGGAGAATTCGCAATGCAAGGAAATAAAGAGGAAATCAAGTGTAAACAATCACTTCAATCCAAGGCAAATGGCGTCGACCAATCAGAGCGCGACGTTCAGCCTCCCACGGATCAAAGGGGCCACAAACAGGTGCAACCGCCTTAGGATAGGACCCACTGAGACATTCCTACACTGGGAATTAGTAGATCCATCCTTCCACCAAATAAATGCTCCATGAAGCTTGTGATCTCTCCTCATGATTATCCCTGAAGAAAGAACTAGACTTGGTCATGCCCAAAAAAGAAAAGAAGGAGAAAGAAGAAAAGATAGCATGCCAAAGAAGCATGACCCAGAAAAAAGGGAAAAGAAAGAAAGAATAAGAAAAGAGGATAGCCATGTGTAAAAGAAAAAATGCAAAAATAAAATAAAGGGGAGAGAGATCACAAACCAAAAGGAGTAATCATACCTTCCATCCATCCACACACATGCACCTCTTGATCGTGGGATATGACTTATTTTCTCCATGGATCCACTCTTTGTCTCGGCAATACATGATATGCAGGTATGCTTCATCCATTCCGTACCTTGAGCTCCACAAAAAGCTTTAGTTATGAGAAAGGAGAAGTGCCTTGGTAAGGATTCATACACCATTGAGCGATCCGAGTGAATCATTCGAGGAACTTAGTCTTGTTTTAATATTTCCGAAAAGAAAACCTCTAGATATATTGCCGAGCAAAGGTAAGGTAAGTACTGCTCTGTCGACCGTTCTAACTTTCAACAGCTCAAGCCGAGGAGAAGCTCATAAGCCCCATAGATGATGAAGGTAACAAGGGCCAGGTACTCATGCCAACATTACTCATCCTCAAGGAGATCATCTATGCCTTAGACTTGACACGATAGAGGGTAACGAGTCTAACAATTTTCTGATCAACATCCTGATTTGTCCTGATTTGCTCGGGACGAGCAAAGGACAGCTTGGGGGTTCTTGTTGACGCTCGATACGAACCAATTTTGAGCGTCAATTTGATCAGAAAATTGGGATGACTAGCATAATTAACTTGCATATTTATCTAGAATAATGCCATTTCCACATTCCTCTTGGAGAATTCGCAATGCAGGGAAATAGAGCGGAAATCAAGTGTAAACAAGCACTTCAATCCAAGGAAAATAGTGTCGACCAATCAGACCGCGCCGTTCAGCCTCCCACGGATCAAAGGGCCCACAAATAGGTGCAACTACCTTAGGACAGCACCCACTCACGCACTGGTGCAACGTGGACCCACATGGCAGCCACCCAGAGCAAGGTGGGCTCGACCTGGACCAAGCCCAGGTCAGCCGGCCCACCAGGGAGGAACCGACTTACCTCCCTTGACGTGGCACCTCCCCATTGGTCCTTCATGTCGGTTTCAGCTGCTAGAGGGTGAATGGGCGCCGTGAAGCTGCTGCACACCCCCCTCACTCTCCTCTATAAATATGAGGGGGGTGCTACTAAGAGACACATCACAAGTTGAAGCTCATTCTCAATTTCTCTCTTGCTTAGTCTTTAGGATAGTGGAGTTTAGGTGAACTAGCTCTTCTTCAGTTCCCGAGTCTTCATAAGAGTATTGGTATGGGTTTTGCTCTTCCTCTCCTTTGTAATATTCGGAATTCTCTAGTCGAGTTATCTCCTAGTATAATGTACTCTTATAGTATCTTTCCGGTTTATTCAGATGTGCAAGCTATGCTTAGCTTACATCTAGGACCTATATCGTGCATGATTAGACGTGGTAGTATATCTAGGCTAAGGCATCGGCTCCAGTATTTGTACGTTTGCTCTAGTGTGATGTCTGTCTATCCGAAGGGTGGGGGCTCCGCGCGGGGCATTAGAGTATCGCTTATTAACGTAGACGTGGTGTCTAGGCTAATCAGTGTTGCTGGATGTGGCTCTATACCATGGTTAGTTGAGGTAGGCGGCAGGTGGTGACAGCCCTGTCCGTCCTTTGTAACCCTCCCCATTTGTGTAGTTGCTATAGGAGGTGCATAAAATAGCCGTGAGGGTCCAGTGGCCACCTTGCCATATCCTGTGCAGTCTCTCGATGATGCCTAGAAGCCTAGTACCTGTCTGTATTCACGTGAATGTATGTGCGTTCCTAGTATAGACTGTTTGCTTTGCCATGAGTACATAGGTCCTTAGATTAGCTTTCTTCTTCCTTTCTCCCTTCGTGTAAGCTTTGCTTAGAGTAGAACTTGAGCAACTTGTGTGTCACACTACCTGATTACCAGTTATTATCTTACCCCTATTTATTCAATAGAATATCCATGCTAGAATCAATCAACACACTAATCCATTCCAATAACCATCGCCTTCCCTGCGAAAATATAAATAATACCCCGTACTCACGGGTAAAATGCAACGACGGTATTTCTGGCGCCATTGCTGGGAAGCACTTATCCTAGTGATGACGCTATGAAATGCCTTTATGGATTTTAGGCGCTGTCCCCGGGGACTGGATTCTATGTCCATACTTCGTGACTGCGTTATAAAATGTCAACAAGCATTTTTGGCGCCGTTGCCTGGTACTGTATTCTATGTCCATACTTGGTGACTGCGTTATAAAATGTCAACAATGGTCATGTGTTACCCCCTTGAGTGCCCTCTGCTAGGACGTTCTTGACAGCGTCCTTGATAGTCTCGATTAGAACCCCTGACTGATTGATCAGTGCGTGGCTTATGGACTGATCGAACATCTCTTTGAACTTGGCCGAGTCTTGCCTAATGGAGATGCCCCCCGACCCTTGTAGCGGCTGCTTTTGTATTACCTGCCCCTCCTTGGTCAGAATGAACGACCTCAGGTAGGCGTCATGAGATTGCTTCATAGCTTCTTCGACTAGCCGCTTCTGATCTTCATTGAGATCATCCATGGTGGGTAACAAGATTTTGTTGTCATCCATCCCATTGTTCTTGGTCATCGTGGTGTCGTTGTCGTGTCCCACCAGGCGTGCCAAAAGCATGTTGACACAAAAAGCCGTAGGTCGGCCTTTAGCGTCGGCACACGCGAGGACCCGGGAGCCTCTTGCTTCGCTCCTGCGCGGCATCCAAATTGGATGCGTGGTGCTGCAGGGCGTGCCAGTCAATTTGACCTACAATTGACAAGGGACAGGTAAATGTTAAATTACCGGAACGTATCGGCTGGTGTTCCGAATCGTTCCGCCACGTGCATTGGCCAAGCATCCGATGCGGTAGTAGATCAATCGGCCAAAGCTCGGGCCGATTGTGTAGGTAAGGCAGCGCTAAGCGGGTTAGCGAAGCCTCGGTAGACAACTCCTAGATCCGAACCCGATCGGCCTGGCGATGAGAAACAGACAAGCTGCGCGTCGGCCGATGGTATTTAGATGTAGGCTGGATAAATTGTGGTAAAAACTAAATAAAAACAAGATCAAATGAATCTACTCCTGTCAAATCTATCAAATATCGATATCTTCTGATAACCGCAAGAAACAAGCTAGACTAAACAGATTAATCTAACAAGAACAAGTTGATACCGATAACTTGGTGAACAGAGCAGACCTAGATCCAATCTGCTCGATAACTTGAACTAATACAGGATAGAGGAAGAAGCGATGCGACGTCAACCTTGAGCCTATCTGCCTCATTCGACGCGGAACTTATCAGCAAGTTGGAGATCGAAGTCGATGCAGCCCCATGTGCAGGAAAGAACTCGTAAAAAGAAAACCTACTGCAACTAAGGCGAAGCCGCCGAAAAGAGAAAAAAGGAAAAAAGGTTTTGTGTATTGATCATTGGATGGTTCGATACATGCCCGAGGGCAGCTATTTATAGCCTAAGCTACAAACCCTAGTCGATTACGACGTACATTACTTGATAATAAAGAAAACAAAACTTTCCTAAAACTCTAACAGATAACTTGCCGACGTAGCTTTTTCAGCTCCTTCAACGCTCTATCGGCCACGACGCTCCTTCTGGCCCAAAAGCCCAATATATTTCATTCTTCGCTTCTGATCCAGCGTTGGCCCAATTTCTTATCGGCCCTTTGCCCAATAGGTTGACATGTGTCAAAAAACAGTGTCAACAAGGATACACTTTTTCATTGGTTCATACTCTGATTCTGTTGATTGTGATGTCGTAGCTATGCAAGCATGCTCTCTTTTGTTGGGTCGTTCATGGGAATATGATACCGATGCACTTTATCATGGTAGAAGTAATAAGTACACTCATATGCATAATGAAAGAAAATTACTTTGCTACCAATGACCCCTGCTGAAATTTTGCATGATGACAAAGAAAGAGCTAAACTTGATAACTAAGAATTGCAAGTTAAATCTGCAAATCAGCAAGGCATTAAGTTGAAGGGTTCTGTTTTGCTTGCAACTAAATCTGACCTTGCTGAAATTCCATTGATGATATAGCTAGCACTTTGCCTCCTGCTGTTACTAACATTTTGCAGGAGTATAGAGATGTGTTACCCGACGAGATACCCTTGGGACTGCCACCATTGAGGAGGATTGAGCATCAAATTGATTTGATCTCGGAAGCTAGTTTGCCAAACCGCGTTGCATATAGGACGAACCCGGAAGAGACTAAGGAAATTCAGCTACAAGTCCAAGATCTTTTGGACCACGGGTATGTACAAGAAAGCCTTAGTCCTTGCGCTGTTCCTGTTCTTTTGGTTCCTAAGAAAGATGGTACATGGCGTATGTGTGTTGATTGTCGTGCTATTAATAACATTACCATACATTATCGTCACTCTATTCCTCCTTTAGATGACATGCTTGATGAATTGAGTGGTGCTCTTATTTTTACGAAGGTTGATTTGCATAGCGGCTACCACCAAATAAAAATGAAATTGGGTGATGAATGGAAAACTGCCTTTAAGACAAAGTCTAGGTTATATGAGTGGTTGGTAATGCCTTTTGGTTTGACTAATGCACCTAGCACTTTCATGAGATTGATGAATGAGATTTTGTGTGCTTTCATTGGAAAAATTTGTGGTGGTTTACTTTGATGATATCTTGATTTATAGCAAATCGCATGTTGAACATATGGACCACCTACGTGCTATTTTTGATGCTTTGAGGGCAGCACGCTTGTTTGCTAACCTTGAGAAGTGCACCTTTTGCACTGATCGAGTTGGTTTTCTTGGCTATGTTGTTACTCCATAGAGCATTGAGGTTGATGAAGCAAAAATTGAAGCCATCAAGAGCTGGCCAACCCCCCAATATGTTTCGCAGGTGCGCAGTTTTCATGGTCTTGTAGGTTTCTATAGGCGTTTTGTGAGAGACTTCAGCACCATTGCTACCCCGTTGAACGAGTTGACAAAGAAGGGAGTTACTTTCCATTGGGGGACAGCACAAGATCAAGCTTTTCAGATGTTGAAAGAAAAGCTTACACATGCACTGCTACTCGAACTTCCTGATTTTGGTAAGACTTTTGAGCTAGAATGTGATGCGAGCGGTATTGGGATTAAAGGAGTGCTGCTACAAGGAATATGAAACCTGTTGCATATTTTAGTGAGAAATTGAATGGTCCATCACTGAATTATTCTACTTATGATAAAGAGTTATATGCTTTGGTGCGAGTTTTAGAAACACGGCAACATTATCTTTGGCCCAAACAATTTATTATACATTCTGATCATGAATCAATGAAACATTTTCGTAGCCAAGCAAAACTGAACAAACGTCATGCTAAGTGGGTTGAATTTATTGAATCTTTTCTTTATATCATCAAACATAAGGGAAAGATAATGTGATTGTTGATGCTTTGTCTAGACATTACACCACGTTGCCTCAACTTGATTGTCGTATTTTTGGTCTTGAATCGATTAAGGGACAATATGAACTTGATGCTGATTTTGAAGATGCGTTTGAGAATTGCAAAGAGGGCCGTTCATGGAATAAATATGTGATGAATGATGGATACTTGTTTAGAGCTAACTGTCTATGCATTCCAGTTAGTTTCGTTCGACTTTTGTTGTTGCAGGAGGTGCATGGAGGTGGTTTAATGGGACACTTTGGTGTCAAGAAGACGGATGAAGTTTCGGCCACACACTTCTTTTGGCCAAAGATGAGATGAGATGTAGAGTGGTTTGTGACTCGTTGCACAACATGTCAACAAGCTAAGTCTCATTTGAATCTACATGGTTTATACATGCCTCTTTCTGTTCCTTCTATTCCTTGGGCAAATATTTCTATGAATTTTGTTTTGGGATTGCCTAGGACTAAGAGGGGGAGGGATAGCATCTTTGTTGTGGTGGATCGTTTTCTAAGATGGCACACTTTATACCATGTCATAAAAGTGATGACTCTGTTCATATTGCTGACCACTTTTTCAAAGAGATTGTTCGTTTGCATGGTATGCCTTCTACTATTATTTCATATCGCGACGCTAAATTCTTGAGTCACTTTTGGCGCATATTGTAGAACAAGTTGGGGACAAAGTTCCTGTTTACTACAAATTGTCACCCACAAACGGATGGCCAAATTGAGGTTGTGAATAGAACATTATCTACAATGTTTAGAGCGATTCTGGAGAAAAAATTGAAGATGTGGGAAGAGTGTTTGCCGCATGTGGAATTTGCTTACAATAGGCCGGAACACTCCACCACCAAGGTAAGTCCTTTTCAAGTAGTCTATGCTTTAAACCACGAGCTCCTGTTGATCTTTTACCTCTACCTACTGCTGAACAAATTCATCTCAATGCAAAGGAACGTGCTGATTTTATTCTAAAAATTCATGAACAACTAAAGAAAACATTGCGAAGATGAATGAAAAGTATAGAATTTCTAGTAGTAAGGGTAGAAGGGAAATTAATCTTGATGTAGGTGATTAGGTGTGGTTGCACTTGAGAAAAGATAGATTTCCAGAGCTAAGAAAGTCTAAGTTAATGCCAAGAGTTGCTGGTCCATTCAAAATAATTGAGAAAATAAATGACAATGCATATAAACTTGAGTTGCCTCCCAAGTTTGGGGTTAGTCCCACCTTTAACATTGCAGATTTGAAGTTATACTTGGGAGAAGAGGATGAGGAGGAAATCACTCCTTTGGATACAAACAACACTCCTCACATGGATATGCAAGGACTAATCACTAGAGCTCGTGGATGTCTCTTAAATCAAGAGGTGAGCTCGCTCCTATGTACATTTAGTAATTATGAGAATAGTATGCTACCTAATGATGTTATTGTACTTAGCAATAATGGAGGGGATCAGGAAGTATTTGGAGGAGGACTTGGAGGAGGAAAAGATCAGACGGGTCATCCAAGTCAAGCCGGAGGCCCACACCATCCCGAGTTCGAGTCTGCCTTGGAGTTTAGGAGTAGGGTGCACTAAAATCGACGCCCAGGTCGCATACGTAGTCCGAATTCAACGTTCTAATTATGTATGGAAAGCTGAGGAGATAAGATTTTCAATGCCACTGGTCCCACATCATTATCAGATCCAAGTCAACGGGAAATCGTTGAAACAACTCAACATCCAGAATCTATCAGGGTGCTGCGCCTGCGTCGCCGTCTTTTAGGCCGTTGGCCCGTGTATCATATTGGAGCCCATTAGGGGTGCGTCCAGGGGCCTTGCATGCCTCTAAACACTTTATATTCAATAGAGTCGCCCTAGTTAGGGTTCGGGTTTTGCTTAGATTAATTCTATCATGAACTGTTCACCGTCATCGGTTTGTGAGACCCCAACTTGTGAGCTTAATCATTCATCTGCAATTGTTTATTGCGTTCTTCCTTGTTCTTGCTTGTGTTCTTCGATTCGCGGGCAAGGATTAACCTTCATACTGAGGTTAACCGGGCAATGCACGGTTGATAACTAAGAGACGACGTGGTGCTTCGATTGCGGGCTCAGGTCTTAATAATCGGAAGCCGGATCGCTTGTGTCGGGTTGTCGACAAATTGATAGTTATCCACCTGATGGAAGATCGGGCACCTTCGCGTTCCTATCAGTTTCTGCATTTCATATTGTAATTTATGTGCCTTTACTTTCATAGAGTAGTATCCTGATAGGATTGGCTATAGGTTACAAAAATCTTTGGATGAGGTTTTGGCACTAGAAGAACTATAGTTTCGCATCTAGATAGTATGTTTTAGCTTATATTTTATGCTAACTAGTTTGAGCCGTAGGTTAATATTTTAAAATTGCCTAATTTACCCCCTCCCCATTTTAGGCCTATTTTAGACTATAAGCACCGATTCCTTTCGAATAGAAATTGGAGGAACTCTGGTTCAAGTTGCTCTGCTAACTAGGAGCCTGCCCAGATTGTCTTATGCGCTGGCGGACCCAGGGCCCGGCGACCCTGGGCACTCGGCGTGCAACAAGCTAATGCTAGCACATCACAATGGTAAAAACATGTCTAAAGTTCTTTTGTGCGTTGGCCACTACTAGAGAGAAGCAAGGCAAGTAGTAGTCAGCATGTGCATGTTCAAATCAACACTAGAGACAAGAAAATTAAAAGAGGAGGGCCAATACGAATAGCTAGCGGTTCAAATATAATCGGTTGTGATCGCAATCTTATAGAATTGTCTTAAGCTTAGCTCGGGCTCCGTTCGATCCCTGGGTCCGCCACTAGTCTTATGGGTTTTTTTGAATACAACACATGAAGAATTGATGAACATGTTCTTTACCAAAACTTTGTTTATGTTGCTTCTTAATTTTCTCATAAATTTGTAGAAGTTGATGTATTTGTGGTTGGAAATAAATACTGCAACTAAACAATTACAATTGGTTGGATGCACATGGGTGGGTGGCAAATGGAAAGCCGATGCAAGAATACAAAATAAGTACATACCAAATTGGTAGATTATTTATTATGCACCCAATAAATCTATTTAGATGTCTAGAGGCACGCGAGGGATAAGAAGAAGTTTCTCCTTCCGGTGAACATCCATCCCGAATACCTCGGTCATATCAACGTCCGGCAACCCTTGCGGAAGCTCCCAGTTGAAGTGGTAGATGAGGTTTGCCACAATGAGTTTAAAAGTGACGGTCGCAAACGTTACACCTGGGCACATCCTCCGCCCTGACCCAAAGGGCAAGAAACGGAAGTCGTTCCCTTGGTAGTCGGAAGCAGCCTCCAAGACTTCTTCCAAGAATCGTTCGGGCATAAACTCCTCTGCACTCTCGCCCCAGCAGGTGGTGTCCCTTCCTAGAGCTCACGCGTTGATGAGCAAGCGCGTCCCTGAGGGTATGGTGTATCCCTCTACGTCACATTCAGCTGTGGAGAAGTGAGGTAACAAGAGAGATCCTGAGGGATGCAACCGGAATGTCTCTTTCATCACCGCATTCAGGTAGCTCATGCCGCTCAGGTCATCTTCGGTGACAAATTCTTTCCCCTCGGTTTTGCAACTCCTCACCTCATCTTTCAGCTTGGCCATTGCATTGGGACTCCGCACCAGCTCGGCCATGGCATAGTCTAGAGATATGTAGGTTGTGTCTGTTCCAGCTTCAAACATGTCCTGCATGTATATATGTATGCTATAAGAACAATATGTCATAATATAGTTGTAATGTTCCAGCTTCAAACATCTGATTTCAGTAACAAGCAAATTTTGTTAATTTTAAAACTAATAAGTAGCACTCCTTAAACATCAAATATTTAAGAAGAGAGTTATAAATTTTGATTTGACGGTATCAGTCGCTGGTCTGTAATTTACCCTTACCATCCTAAAATAAGCTGTCATTTCGTCCATTTATAGTCTAAATATTTTAAATTTGACCAAACGTATTTATTACATTAAATTTGTATAATAATATCTGCCACGAAATATATATATTTTCATAGTACATTTATTCAGTGTCAGATATCCTAGTACTATATATAATACTATTTTTAAAAGACAATCAAATTTAAAATATTAGATTTAGGATAAAACTTAAACATTAATATCCGTACCATCAATATTGCCTTGATGTTGTCTCTCGTTAGGTTGTACTCGTCTTGCACGGAGAGCAGGACGTCTATGAAGTCGGCTTCTTCCTCTGTCACCGCCTTGCCGGCGTGCTTGTCGATCAGATCGTCCAGCAATTTGTCCCATCTCTTCCTCTGCTTCACGGCCTTTGCACACAGGACCCTGCTCACCATGTCCAGCCTCGCCAAGCTTGGGAAGAAGTCGTCCAGGTTAAACCCCGACAGGAGCTTGGAGTTTGTCTTGAACAGCTCCCGGAACAGCTTGTTCCTCCCTTCCTCCCTAGGCAGCCTGCCGAGCTCGGCCTGGCAGACGATGTCGTTGGAGTAGTTGCTAAGGACCTCGCTGAGGTCCACCGCCGCCGACGCGGCTGCAGCGTCCCTCATCCTTGCCAGGACCAGCCGCACCTCGTGCTCGCGCGCGGGGCGGAAGGAGCGGACCTTGCTGGCTGTGAGGAGGTGGCGGCGATCTTCCTGGTCCGGCACCAGTAGTCACCGTAGGGGGCGAAGGCGACGTTGGTGTTGCCGTAGAAGAGGATGTCGCCCACCACGGAGTGCGGCCGGGACGCAAAGATGTGGTCGTGCGTGCGCAGGACGGCCTTGGCGGCGGCAGGGGACGACACGACGAGCGTCGGGACGGTGCCGAGGCGGAGGAGCATCACGTCCGGGCCGTGCCGCCGGGCGAGGTCGCGGAGGGAGACGTGGGGAGGGCGCCGACGAGGTGGAGGTGCCCGATGATGGGGAGCCTGGACGGGGGCGATGGGAGCTCCTTGAGGAGTTTCTCTGCTCGCGACCTCGACGTCGCTAGGCGCACGGCGATGACGAAGACGACGAGGACTGACACGGCCAGTGGAGATGCATGTTCTTGAGGTGCGCTAGCTCTTGAGCCATGGCTGCCCAGATATTGAACAGTTTGCTCGTGTGGTTAATGCCTATTCGTTGCCACTTTCGTCGTGATCGGAATCAACATTAAGAAGACCAAGATATATACAACTCGCTGTAAGTTGAGTTCCACGTATAGTGAGAGATATGCATGTTTGTCTTGGGAGAAACAAATACAGTGGCGCGTATGTGACACGCGTCCAACTGCCATCCTACCTTCGCACCAGGTGTCTCCTCTCCCGTTTCTGTTGTTACCACCCGGCATGGGGCATGACATGATAAGGCAAGGCGGCCATCCGGTGACGTAGGTCATGGTTTTACGTCTGGAGCTGTCTAACAAGCGGTCTTATACTATACCATATCATTTTGAGATGACTGAATAGATAATCTCTCACTATTAGAAAATATACTAAAATTCACCTCAAAAGTATCGGGAGAAAGATAACCCGGTAAAATTTCACCCAGTAGTTAAGGCTAGACAAAGATACCGGATGGCAGTTGTTACCACCCGATACCTAAGGGTTCTTCATGGGGTACTTCAAAATGAAAGCATATCCCTCCTAGTCATAACTGCGAGGCAAAAGTTCGTGGGTTCGAATCCTACCCATTGCACGCGCATTTATTACACGTGAATAAATCCCGTGACTTGCTACTTAGGATGTGTGCATACCTCTTTTCAAATTTAATATATTTTTTTGGCGCACAACGCTTTTGTATTAGGTGAAAGCATCACACGGTACTAAAGAGGAGCCTTAGGCAATTCAAAAAAAAAGATAATTCCTAAAAATTTGACAAAAACAAGAAACATTCAAACACTAATCTTGTACTCATGATAACCATAGGAGGTATTCTATTTTCTAACATATTATCTTCCCCTTCCATTATAAAAATATTCTAAAGGAACCTCTAAATTTATAAAAAGTATAAGATAGCATGCTGAATTTTTCGTAGAATCTGAATAATCTTTGGCAAAACCTTCGTACGTGCACTTTTCCTCTTAACGAGCAACTTTTGCTGGATTAATCTAACCGCTAAGAGGATCTCCAACAATACCCAATATATGCTCCCAAAATCCGATTTTGGAAACTAACCTGAAAAATCCGGCTCCAACAGTAGCCTAATCCAGTTCCCAATTTTCCCGCACGCCCAAAAACAACGGTCTCTCGAGCCAGATTTTCGCCACCGGTGGCATCCCAATCACAAAAATTAACGGATACAGTACTCCCACCTCAATGCCATACCCATGCGCGCCATTTTTTGTTGCACAGCGCTCCTGCTGAAGACAGCCCTGCCGCCGGCCGGCCGCAGACGCTGTCCCTGCCTTCGTCCGCCGTGACCATGCTAGGCTCAACAACGGCTTCGTCTCCCTTGCCGCAACTCATTTCACCTGATGTTCATGCGATCAGCTTTCCTGCACTTTCTCCCATTTATTTGTATTGTCCTACCTTGTGTCTGCTTAATTAGTTCAGCTATGCGCAATGTCACATCCATATAGGCCGTACGTGCATGCTCCCACTGCACACGCATGCATGTGAATGGTTGATGTCGGGTGGCACGGCCGAGTGACCAATCATTTTTTTGAAAACTACTATGGGGGGACCAATCCTTGGCGTGAATGAAACGCGTGGATGCCAACATGTATTATTTCAATAAGGCTAATTACAGTGGAGGGTTTCATATTGATGTTTTCAAGATAGCCACGTAAGCTAGAAGACTATGAAATAATGTTTAAAACTACCCCCAATGCATAATTTCATGTTATGGTTTCATAGGATTATGTTGCATTTAATTCCAAGACTCATTGAATTTTGGTATTCGTGTAAAGAGAGTTTCATCTAGATGAAACTGGTTTCTTCTCTTTCTTCTTAAATTCTATGTCATGTCATCATATAATCCTACATACCATACTAATTAATGTGCATGAAACTCCAATAAAACCCCACTGCGAATGACCTAAGATAAGTCGCACCTTCCGATCTCCTGGTAGACGGCACTACTAGAAAACAGGGGCGGAGCTAGAGAGCAATAGAGAGGGGTGCGGCACTTCATAGTATGTGTATGGTATTCAAGCAAATATGGTAAAAATCTAAAGGTGATAAGGGATTGCAATTTTTTTCATAGGTGCAGCCGCACCCGCAACCCCCAACATAGCTCCGCCCCTGCTAGAAAACATGCCAAAGATCCACCCCAATAGTACCAGGAAGAAGATGATCCAGAACTAATTCTAGCATTAGTACAAGTACCTTTGTCTAGCTTTAGGTACAGGGTGGTGTTACCACCCGGTACCTAAGAATCCTCCACGGCTTACTTCAAAAGGAAAGCATCTCTCTCCCAATCACAACTGTTGTGTAGGTGAGATGGTAAGAGAGGTATGCGTAAGGCAAGAGGTCGCGAGTTTGAATCCCGGCCACCGCACGTGCGCGTATTACGCATGAATAAATCATATGCGGGCTTCTTTCCTGGTTTAATATATCTTTTTTGGCACAAAACGCTTGGGTACCGGGTGGAAGCATCACCCAGTACTAAAGAGGAGCCTTAGGTGCTGGTTCTTTTACCTAGTGACGAAGGTCGAGAATTTTAGTCTATCTTCGTAATACCGGTTAAGAAATCAGTGCCTAAACCCTCGTCATCCGGTACTATAAGATCTAGTGTGGCAACAATAATGCTAACAAAAAGGCATAATACAAGCACGTAGACCTGGTCCATGGTCACATAACAATGATCGTCAGCTCGCTTGTATTCTATTTACTGAGCATACTTAACCCCGGCCCCTTACTATTATATGCACGTGTCCGATTAGTTCCATTTGTAATACGACCACATCACATGAAACTTTTAAGAACTGAGCACACACGCGAACTCGGGTGAGTAGATTCCACAACAAAAAATCTTAGCAATGGAGCTACGCTCGGTTCGCAGCAATTAGGTACTAGTTGTCGGAGTTTTCCTTGCCTTTCCCACAGAGGATGTAATAATGTAAAATCTGGTTTTCTGATGGACATGGACAAAAATAACGGTACTCAATGCAAGCACGGTACCTGCGGCTTGCATTCACACAATAGGACCACCACACGTCCCCACATTGTCCCAACAACACTATTATAGGTTACTTTATAACCCGTTGTTACAAAAGGAGCGCCGTTACTGTATCAGCAGACCCAATTTTTAGGGGCGGATGATGGCCCTGTAAATGGGACTTATTTTCAGGGGCGGGTGCCCACCCCTAAAAATAAAATTTTTAGAGACGGGTGGCGTCATCACCCACCCCTAAACATGGGGCTCATTTTCAGGGGCGGGTGATGGTGTCACCCGCTCCTAAAAATGGAATTTCCAGGGACGGGTGGCGCCATGGCCCGTCCCTGAAAATAGGCTCATTGTTCGGGGTGGGTGATGGCGCCACCCGCCCCTGTAAATTCATTTTTAGGGAGGGGAGGCACCATCACTCGCCTCTAAAAAGACCCATAAAAATCTGAGCACTCCATTCTTCTTCCTCCCGACAGCACAGTGTGCTTGCTTGGGGGAGATGCTTCCCAAAAATCCAAAACAAGAAAAAAGGGGAGGGGAGGTTGTAAAGTTGATTTCCTTCGAGTTGGGGTCTCTAGGTTGTAAGTTGATTCTAATCCAATGTAATTTCTTAGCTTTTAGAATAGTTTTAAGGCTCAAATGTAGCTCTCTTACCTCTAGCTAGATCTAGATCTCCATAGTGTGGATTTGCAATTTGTGGCTCCATTTGCCTTAAATTTTTGGATGAAGTTAGGTTATTTTAGTGGGAGGACAATGTTACGTAATCATTTGGGCCCAATCTTTATTTTTTAGCCCAATTCATAAGCAATCAAATTTCTAGATCTATGGAGGAGAGAGAAGAAGCTTTATTTTTTCTATATTTACATACATGCATGATAGTTTCTTCAACAAGATTTAGTATTTCAATAATAGGTTGGGTTTTGAATTTTTTTAGCTTTTACACGTTAAAGTATATATTTATGGAGGCTTTTTTGTCTCTATTTGCCTCAAACTTGGATGAAGTTATATTATTTTAGTATAGGTTATCAAAATTATATAATCATTTGGTGCTAATATTTATATTTATATTTTAGCCTCATTTCTAAGTAACCAATAGAAGATGGTACAAATTTTCAAAATTATTGAAGAGTTTTTTTAATCCAGTTAAATTATTTGTTGATGTTTAAAGATGGATAGGACATAGATGTACAAAACACACATGACTCGTGCCTATTTTAATGGAGAACTTAATAAATTCATTGAAGCTGCGGATAACCATGCAAGAAATAAGAAGACACAGATGATACCTTGCCCGTGTAAAATATGTAAGAATAACATAGTATTCATTGACACAACTACAATCAGATTGCATGTGTTGGTGGGTGACTTTGTTAAGAATTACATGATCTGGACGCATCATGGCGAGAAAACACTGGCTCCGATGAATTTGTTAAGAATTACTTTGATAGATTTTTTGATATTTATGCTGATTTTTGTGCGAATTTCGTCGATGACGATTGTGATGGTGTCGGCGAGGGGCAAGGTAGGGCAAGTGATGATGGTGGTACTGATGATGGTAGTGATGAAGAATTTGATGACAGTGATTTTCTTAGCCAGTTGTTGCGCCACACCAAAGCAGAGCTATTGGTAGGTACTGCAAAGGGGTTAGCAAACTTTGAGACGGTGAAAAAATCAGCGGAGGAATATATATACGAGCGATCGAAGGGATGTCTGAAACACTGGACCGTGCTTTGTTTCATACTTGAGTTGTTGACTCTAAAGGTTAAGCACAGTTGGTCAGACAGTAGTTTTAATGATCTTCTGCATATGTTGGTTTGTTTGCTTTCAAAGCCAAATAAAGTGCCCACCAATACCTATCGAGTAAAGAAGCTTGTCAGTCCATTCACGATGGGTGTGGAAAGAATCCATGCATGTCCATATCATTGTATCTTGTATCGTGGAGATACTTTCAAAGACTTGGAGAAATAACCTGTTTGTTCTGCAAGTCGATACAAGAACAATGCCAGTTATTGCGGTGTCACACCCGATTCTAGAAAGAACCAGATGCATCTCATGTGTGCGCCAGAATCATGTTCACACACACATGATAGACGGACAAGTGTAATATATCAAAGACAATGCTTCTAGGTAACTAAATAAAGTATTTAACAATATTACACTCTGAATAAAAGAGACACAAAGGTCTTTAAACGATACACCGATATACCCTATACGAAGTCTACAACAACTCCGTCTTCCACAGGCGATGACTGGTGAACGCAAAGCCTAGAACTCCTCGAAGTCGTCAAAGTTCTCCTCTTCAAAGTTCTCTTCTGAACAGCAGTTGGGCAAGGGTGAGTACTCTTATGGTTGGTACTCAGCAAGTGGGGTGAATATGCAAGGCCATCAAGGATAGGCTAAGGTTTATAGCAGCGAGCACTTTTAGTTGGTCAAGTATTTATTAGCAAGCACCTATTAACTAGGTTTAAGTTTATAGCATCCCACTTTAGCAAAAACTTAAAGGTACCATCAACATAAACATAAACCACGAACCACGAGTTATTTAATCTTCAAGTTTCATTATCACGTGAGGGTCCAAGCCACTCTTAACCATGAGTACGGCTGTTATAACAGTTTTACACTCTGCAGAGGTTGTACACTTTACCCACAAATCGTGTTCCCCTGAGTCGCCCGTGTTTGCAAGGCCCTTAAACACTTCCGAGGTGAGTGGCGAGGGTACACTACGAAGCCTTTACAAAGACATGTTGAGAGCTAGGCAGCCCGCTAGAGTTTCAGTAGTAGTGTGGTCCATAAACCTCCCTAATGGTCAGCTCCTTACCAAAGGCAGCTACCCCAAGTGGACCGGGCTATGACCCCTATCACTGACCCCCTCCTTGCCCTTTCGGTAAGGTCACCAGCTAACTACACATCTAACTAATTGGCTAAGGTCAGAGCCATATGACTTTGTGGTTGCACTGTTCACTTGGGTGGTTCTCCATGTTCCCATTAAACAAAGTTGATCTTGAATTAACGAGGTATAACAACAATATGAAACGTGATCAACATTGTCATAAGAGTAAACCAACACCTTTCCCAAAGTTTGCAACTAAGCGTGACTACCCAACATGTATAGTAACCCCAGGTGTTTCAAGGCTTTGGGTAAAAGACTAGGTATGTCCTTAGTATGGGTAACCCATCAAGTTTATGCAAGAAACATTAAAGTAAAGTGAATTATCATGCTATTGTTGGGATAAAATAGAATATGCAAGGGGGAAAGTCCACTTGCCTTCTTCAAATAGCTGCTGATTCTCTTCCTTGTAAGCTTGCTCTTGGTTCGGATGCTGAATTGATACGGTGGTGAGATTCGGATAAGCGCAAGAAGGGCAATGGAAAGCTCCGACATCCAGTTGATGCTCGCCAATGGAAGAAGTTCGATGAGCAGTATTATATGGAATTTGGAAAGGACCCTAGGAATGTTCGGTTTGGGTTGAGTACTGATGGAATGAATCCGTTTGGTGATAGAACAAGCACTCATAGCACATGGCCAGTGATCTTGACGATGTACAACCTTCCTACATGGTTGTGCTAGAAGAGGAAATATCTTTTGCTATCGGTCCTTATACAAGGCCCCAAGCATCCCAGCATCGATATAGATGTTTTTCTTGAGCCTCTGATGCAAGAGATGGAAACTATATAGAAGGAGGGTATCAATATCGTTGATGGTATTACACGGCAGCCCTTTAATCTGAGAGCCATTATCTTTGTCACCATCCATGATTACCAAACTTTGTTTGTCCTTTCAGGACAGGTTAAAGGTAGGGCAGGATGCACTGTCTGCGTGGATGACACTGTATCATCTTTCCTCGAAGGTTCTAGGAAGGTAGTTTACCTTGGGTACAAGCGCTTCTTGGTGGAAGGACATCGGTACCGAAGTAAGAAGTTCTATAACTTTTTTTATGGCAAGCCTAAGTTACATTCTGCACCAGTAAAACGAGACAGACACTATGTTTTTGAAATGGTCAGGACCATCCAAGTTTCCTATGGGAAGATGACGAAAGATGGGAAGAAGAGAAATAGAGATAAGGCACCTATCGAAGGTGTACCATTCAAGAAATAGTCTATCTTCTACAAGTACTTGCAGTATTGAGCGAATCGATGGTATGCACCTGAAGAAGAATGTGTTTGGTAACACAATTGGGCTCCTTCTAGAGACATCAACAAAGACAAAGGATACCTTAAACTTGGGTCAAGACCTAGTAGCCATGAAAATAAGAGAAGATCTTCACCCTGTGGATAAAGCGAATGGAAGTTATGAACTTCCCCACTGCTAGCTACAACTTGACACATGATGAGAAGAAGGCAATGTGCGAGAGCTTACGGGGGATCAGTGTCCGAAGTCGTTTCTCATCCAACATAAGGAAATTAGTCTCGATGAAAGACCTCTCGCTATGCGGCTATAACTGTCACGATTGTCACGTGTTGCTGATGGTGTTCCTCCCTATTGCAATCAGAGCGATCAAGCCAGTATATGTGAAGATGGTAATCACTTGGTTGTGTTACTTCTTCAACAAGATTTCTCAAAAGGTGATCGATGAAGATGAATTGCGGGATCTGCAAGAATTTATTGGGAAGACTATGGCACAGCTCGAGATGTGCTTCCCTCCGGGATATTTTGATATAACAGAGCACCTAATGATTCACATGGTCGACCAGATACGTGCAATTGGTCCACTTTACCTACACGAAATGTGGACGTATGAGCGTTTCATTTCCATTCTAAATTGGTACGTACTGAATCGTGCATACCCGGAGGGGTCCTTGATAGAGGGATACAGTACCGAGGAAGTCATCAAGTGCTGCCTAGGTTATGTAAAGGATAAAGTAGGTATTGGTCTCCCTGTTCCACGCTTTTTGAGGAGATTGGAAGGGGTTGGCACAGTTGGGAAGAAAACTTTCATCGACAAGGATTTCAAAGGTGTGCAACAAGCACATTATAGCATCTTGCAGCACGTCACGATAATGACTCCTTTAGTCAATGAACACTTGAGCTTGATTCGTGCAGAAAGTAATGGCCGCTTGGATCATTGGATCATGAGAGAGCATAAGCGTCGATTGACTGCTTGGTTGAAGGAATTGGATCTACCAGACGGGGAGACCATGGAAGAACAAACTATCAAAAGATTGGCAGCTGTCCCATCTAGCCATGTCACGTCATGGTAAGGGTATGATACTAATGGATATCTATTTTATATTGCAACAAAGTACAGGAAGACCGTGTCTCAGAATAGTGGTGTTCGTATTGAAGCCTTAGACGAGAGAACAGGCCAAAGTACCACATACTATGGCATCATAGGTGATATATGGGAAATGCACTATGGTTCCAATATAGAACTCCCGATATTTCGGTGTCGTTGGGTCAAGCACCCAAGAGGTGTTGAGGTCGACAACTATGGGCTAATGATTATTGACCTCAACAATGTCGGTTATAAAGATGACCCATGTGCACTTGCTTCACAGGTCGCACAGGTAATGTACGTAGCTGATCCCGCAAAGAAGACAAAGCACATTGTCATCCCTGGAAAACAAGATATCATAGGAGTTGATGGTATCGACGATGTGGAAGAATATAATCAATATGATGAAATGAACCTCTTCACAGACCTACCAAAGAAGATGAGGATTATAGAAGCAAGCATAAGAAAAGACGACAGACCATGGGCGCGCAAGGATGAAGAATCGAGAATTGTTACCGCTTAAATATATATGCAGCTAGTAAATTGTTCTTGGATTCATGTAATCATTATATATATGACTTGTTTCTCCATGGATCCACTCTTTGTCTTGGCAATATATGAAATGCAGGTATGCTTCATCCGTTCCATACCATGAGCTCCACAAAAGCATTTGTTATGAGAAGAGGAGAAGTGCCTGTTGACGCTCGATACGGACCACTTTTCAACCGTAAAAACCTGCATAAAAGCAACACATATCCAAAGATCAACACTAGAGTAGGGAGTTTTCTAACGAAATCTACGTGTGCTGGACGATTTCTGTATGCAGGGAAATACATGGTGAAAATCAGCAAGCAAGATTCAAGGCGTAAACTCTGAATGCGCCAAACGGCTTTGCAAGACCAAAGAAGGCCCACCAGAGCAAGAAACTGACATGAATCAGGGCCCACTCACCTGCCACGATCCCTAGGACCCACCTGCAGGCCATGTGGCGGAAGGGGAGGACGAACTGGTCTAACCCCGACCACTGCCTTACAAGACTTGACGTGGCGCTTCCTCATTGGTCCTAGACGTCGGTTTGGGCTGGCCTCGGCGTGTTGCACTGCAAGAGCACCCCTCACTTACCCCTATAAATATAAATGGGTTCTTCTAAGAGAGACACACCTTCACATCCCTCTCCATCTCACTTTTGGAGTTTCTCTTGTATACATGAGATCTAGGCTCATCTCTAGGGGTGATTAGAGTTAGGGAGAGAGTGGGGAGGAGTTCGGGGAAGTGTCGGGTCTATTGGTACTCTTCTGCAGCTTGTACCTCGACGGATGCTTTCCAATCAAACTAAGTGTTCGTGACTTCCTATGTGCTTAGTTCCATAGTTAAGTTATAGTTCAAGTTGTTTAGTTGCTTAGCTAGATCAGTAGTTCACTAGTTCTTAGTGGGTGCTTTAGTCTAAGGCCATATGCTAGAGTAGTAACAATAGTGTAGACATGGTGTCTATGCTAGACTTACCTGTTGGTTGTGGTATATCCCATGGTTAAATGAGGTAGGTGTGGTGACTGCCCTATCTATCAAGTGAAACCCTCCGCATTCGGGTATATCCCAGTGCTGTATTAGTGGAGGTCACCAGTCTTATTCTTGGGGGAAGCCAGTAGCCCGAAGCGAGAAGCTAGGACAGTTATGTCTTATCTCTGAAACCCAGCCATAGGAATTCTCTCTGCCCTCTCCTCTAGCGGGTGTGGTGTCCTTAAACGAACCTTAATTGTAGAGAAGATACACACGTTCCTCAGTGGATACGATACCCTTGGAATACTCCTGGGTGGAAGCTACAGCGGTATCCGTGCGCTTGCGGATTTATTTTCGTGATGCTAGGAAACGTCAACAAACTTTCTATCACCGTTGCCGGGGAATGGTCGCTATTTTCTTTTCGGACCTAGTTCACCCTCGTATCATTTTCTTTCCTTTGATTCTATCTCTACCCCCTCTATCCATGGAGCAGCCATACATTTACCACCTCTCCACACCCAAGAGTGAATTTTGCGAACCAGCATTATCTTCTGATCCAATTCTTTCATCTGGTTACAAAATTCCCTCCAAATTCATAAATGAGGTTCAGGAAAGTACCTTCTCGAGATGGTGTGATGAAAATCCTTACCATCATCTGCGCGAACTCGAGCTAGTGTGTTCGTGTCTGAAGATCTCAGACATGACACACGAAACTCTTAAGTGGAAGTTGTTCCCCTTTTCTTTTATAGGGAAGGCGAAGCAATGGTACATAGCTAACGTAAGACTTGCGAACGGAGATTGGAAGAATTTGCGAGATCGTTGCTATCTCACATACTTTCCGCTCTCTTGTATATGTGCCTTATGAGCAGAGATTCTGACTTTCCGTTGGAACGAGGGGGAATCTCTTGGTGCAGCTTTGGCCAGATTGTCTTTTCTAGCTCAATCTAGTCCTGACTTGTCTCTACCCGACCATCTGTTGCTTCAACATTTGTACACGGGTCTGAACAAGGATGATGCACGGTACCTCGATAACACAGCTCGAGGATCGTTCTCGTACAAGACCCCAGCCGAGGGAAGAGAAATCCTCGATAAAATCCTAGAGAGGACTTCCTTCATCGCCTTTCGAGACCCTCCTCATGAAGAACAAGAGGTACCACATGAGGAAGCCATGGTAGCCGAATCCGAACCTTTAGATTCGACTCCTGCATCCTCCCCTGAACCGGAATCCGAAACACCCGAGGTAGAGGATCCTCTACCCTCAGAATTCAAGCATGGATTTGACGAGAATCTTTTTGAAGATCTTGGAAACAAAACGAAGTATCTATGATAGAAGCGACCACCAGTCCTAGTCACTCCTCTAGAACCATACGAGAAGGACTACCTTCTGGAAACCATTGAGGTGTTGACAGCCATAATGAGCAGTGAATGGTCGAGAGAAGGGGAATCATCCTCGTCTCCCACTCAAATTAGCCACCCTTCCTCTGTCATAAGCTACCACATCAAGGACCAAGAGGTGAACGCTGTTTACAACCCCGCCGTTGGAGCCAATGTCATGTCAGATAATTTTGCTTCCACCCACCTGGGTAGCATACCTTTAGCTCCAACAGGCAGAACCCTCAGAAGCCCTTCAGGCTCTTCTGTAGTGAGTCATGGGGTACAACAGAAGGTGTAAGTACGACACAATGATGTTAAGGTAACTCTGGATTTCCATGTGTTCGAAGCTCTCAACTTCGACATTCTCATCGGCCATCCAATTGAAAAGCTTCTCACGGATGTGGGGAACTCGGGAACCCTTAACATCAAATTGGAGAAGAAAACTCTCTCTGTTCCTATCATTCGATCAGTAAATTCAGGGATAGAGGTTTCCGCTGTAGTAGAGCAGATCGAGGAGGTGGTGGACACAAACCCTCTAGACTCATTAGAAATGGCTCTTGAAAATAAAGCTGAAGAATTTATCCAAGAAAAGGAAGATTCTGATGAGATCTTAGAGTTCACGGAATTTGAAGGTCCAGCCTAGCCTCCGTTGAGCTTAAACCTTTATCTTCTGGCCTTCGATACACCTTCCTAAATAGCGATGTAGAAACTACCGTGATCATTAGTGACAAACTCTCCGGAGAGGAGACATCAAAGCTCATCGGTTTCTTAGAAAAGCATTGGGCTATTCTTGGCTACGCCCTCCAAGATCTCAAGGGCATTAGCCCTACTCTTTGCATTCATCGCATTCCCATTGATCCCGCCACGGCACCCTCTAGGGAGTCTCAACGCAGGTTGAACAATGAGATGCATGAGGTGGTGAAGAAGGAGGTCCTGAAACTCCTACACGCCAGAATCATCTATCCAATCCCGTATAGTGAGTAGGTAAGTCCGGTACAAGTAGTGCCCAAGAAAGGAGGTATGACGGTCGTGGAAAATAGCAAGAATGAGCTGATCCCACAACGAACGATCACGGGATGGAGAATGTTCATAGACTATAGAAAGCTCAACAAGGCGACAAAGAAGGATCACATCCCGCTTCCCTTCATCGACGAGATGCTTGAATGGTTAGCGAAGCATTCCTACTTTTGTTTCCTTTATGGCTATTCTGGTTATCATCAGATCCTAATCCATCCCGACGACCAAAGCATGACTATGTTCACATGCCCCTATGGAACCTACGCGTACCAACGGATGTCATTCGGGTTGTGTAATGCACCGGCTTCATTCCAAAGGTATTTGATGTCCATCTTCTTGGACATGATTGAAGAAATTATGGAAGTCTTCATGGATGACTTCTCATTTTACAGTAAGACCTTCAATTATTGCCTTAGGAATCTGGATAAGGTCTTGCAGAGATGCCAAGAGAAGGACCTGGTGCTAAATTGGGAAAAGTCCCACTTCATGGTCTGTGAGGGCATCGTTCTCGGACATCTCATCTCTGAGAGAGGAACTGAGGTGGACAAGGCAAAAATTGAGGTCATCGAATGACTTCCGCCTCCAACCAATGTGAAAGGAACCCGAAGCTTCTTAGGTCATGCAGGGTTCTACCGGCTCTTCATAGCTAATTTTTCCCATATTGCAAGACCCCTAACAAACCTGCTAGCCATGGATGCCCCTTTCCAATTTGATGATGAGTGCCTAAAAGGCTTCCACACCCTCAAAAAGGCACTCATCTCAGCTCCAATAATTCAACCCCCAAATCGGAAGCTACCCTTTGAGATCATGTGTGATGCTAGCAACTATGCGGTGGGGGCCGTACTTGGGCAAACTAAGGATAAGAAGCATCACACGATCGCCTATGCAAGCAAGACACTAACAGGAGCCCAGCTTAACTATGCCACAACTGAAAAGGAGCTCCTGTCAGTCGTCTTTGCTATAGATAAGTTCAGATCTTACTTAGTGGGTGCAAAGGTTATTGTATATAGACCATGCACCTCTGAAGTACCTTCTCACTAAGAAAGATGCAAAGCCAAGGCTCATAAGGTAGATCCTTCTACTCCAGAAGTTCGATTTAGAAATTAAAGATAAAAAAGGAGTAGAAAACTCGGTTGCATATCATTTGTTGCGTATGAATATCACTAACATGCAGGAACTGCAGATAAATGATTTCGTCTGGGATGACATGCTACTCAAGGTAACAGCTTCGAACCCCTGGTATGCAAACATTGCCAACTTTATGGTTTCGGAATACATACCACCAGGGGAGAACAAGAAGAAGTTAGTGTTTGAGAGCAGATGACACCTATGGGATGAGCCATATCTCTACAGAGTTTGTGCAGATGCATTACTTCGAATATGTGTCCCAACAACAGAAGGGATCAACATTATTGAGAAATGCCATGCAGCATCATATGGAGGGCACTATGGTGTGTTTCGCACTCAAGCGAAAATATGGAAAAGCGGTTTCTATTGGCCAACCATGTATGAAGACACCAAGGATTTCATCCGAAAGTGTTCTAGTTGCCAGAAACACGGAGGAATCTCAGCTCGCGAGGCCATGCCTCTCACATACAACCTTCAAGTGGAGCTTTCTGATGTATGGGGCATTGACTATATGGGACCCTTCCTGAAGTCCCATAGCTGCGAGTATATCTTGGTTGTTGTGGATTATGTCTCCAAATGGGTAGAAGCAATGCCGTGCAAGGCTGCCGATGCCAAGCACACCTGGAAAAGGTTTCAAGTGGTGATCTTTCCATGGTTTGGGACACCACGAATGGTGATAAGTGACGAAGGATCGCATTTTATCGATGCGGCTTTCCGGAACTTCCTCAAGGAACTCGGGATGATGCATAACATCGCAACCATATCACCCTGAGACAAGTGGTCAGGCAAAAACATTGAATAAGCAAATCAAGAATATTCTACAGAGGACCGTTAATGAGATGGGTAAACAATGGAAGCCTAAGCTAGCAGATGCTTTATGGGCATATCGCACGGCCTACAAGACTCCCATTGGCATGTCACTCTATCAACTTGTCTATGGAAAGACATGTCACCTACCTGTTGAGTTGAAGCATAGAGCACATTGGGCCATCCGAAGATGGAACATGGATTTGGATCTGGCAGGAGAGCACAGGAAGAGGTAGATATTAGAATTGGAAGAGTGGTGAGACAAGGCCTATCACAGTGTCGCGCTATATAAAGAAAGAACCAATAGATTGCACGATAAAAGGCTAAAGCCGAAGGTCTTCACACCTGGAGATAAGGTATTACTTCAATTCCAGAGTGGATGGGACCATACCTCATCATCGACACATCAACGCATGGAGCCATAACGATCCAGGACGACGAAGGTAATATCCATAAGGTAAATGGCCATCATCTAAAATTATTCATAGATCATGATACAACCATTGGTAAAGATATAAACGTGATTGAACTCGTTCCACACGATTATATACTTGATTAAGGGTTCTATTGGCCGTATCCCAAGGTAAACCACTTGTTTATACCATCTAGACTCTTCCCCTTGCTGTCCAGAAGACAGAGGAGGCCAGCTGGGCCCAGCCCAGTTCGGCCAAACCACCTGGTTCGGCCAAACCAGGGTGGCAAGCCCAACAGCCCAGCTTTGGCAGACCGGACCCTCATCGCGTCCTAGCCTGATACCCGGCTGCCACAAGGAGTTTCGACGGCAGGAAATAGGGTTTCTCTCCCTTTTCTATTCCCTTGAAAACCATTCTTCTTCTTCCTCAACCTCTTTCCATCCACTCTTGCTCTTCCACATCCAAAACCCATCTGCACCACCTGAAATCTCCCATGGCTGGCAAGGAGAGTGTCCCGTTCATCAACTCTGACGTTGTTGATCACCCGATAGTGGCCCCAACGCCGGCTAATAGCCCCAATTCTCCAATCATGATCGAGCTGGTGGTCGAAAAAGTCCATTCGCTCACGGTGGCACCCCTAGTGGTAGCACGTGCCGTCGTGCGCAACGGGGAGGCCGAGGGGAGCCAACCTTGGTTCGGCCGACCCCTCAGTTCGGCCGAACCGGGCTCGCGACATCTCGCGCCCCCGTTCGACAGCACGCTCCACTTCACCTCGTAAAAGCCCGAAACCTAGGGCCCGAGCACCAAGCCCCTACCAGAGGCCACAGAAGGGCACCCCAGCTCAGGGGAAGTCAGGGGTGCTGCGGAAACCGAAGGAGAATGGTGCGCCCGGGGCATCTGCACCTCCCACAGCAAAGCGAAAGAGCCCCCAGCCGGAGGACCAGTTTTCGTTGTTCACCCCCTGACATGCTGCCATGGGGAAGGAGCGGGAGTAGCAGGCTCCACCAGAGCGGGTCAGGCGACACAGGTCATAGCCTGCAATCAAGAGACCTGGAGGCTACGTTGAGGGTAGCGATGACGAAGCCCCTCAGGAGCTCACGCTGGCTGACCTTACAATCATGGTCATGGAGCTTCGCCTGGAGAACAGGCGGCTCAAGGATCAGCTAGCTGAGCGAAGGCTAGAGGTCAAGGAGCTCCACGGCGACCTCCATTCTTTCTGTCATGGGTTGAGCTCCAAGCTCAAGTGTCTTTACGTGGCGATAGGACAGGAAGACCTATACTAGTATAGATCTTCCTTAATTTAGTTTAGTTGGACCCTAGGATCAGGTTTATTTCCCTTCATTTAGTTTGTTTCATCTCGGTTTGTTTTCATTGTTGCGAGCGCCCCCATTTGCTTTGACTAAAATAATTTTTGGCACCCCGTTGTTAATGTTGGAAGAGCCTTTTTGTATTTCACCTTTTGCTTTGATTGAATAAAAGCACGTTCGAAAACAAGTGTGGGGGAGATCCTCGCTACACACAGTCGCACACCCCCACAACTCACGTGCACCGCAGGACGGACTCTTATGCAAACGAATACTCAACATCATCTCGTTCTCGACTCACGGTTTCCACGTCCTCACTCATTTTCTCACTGTTCTCTGAGTTCTAAACATGTTATTGAAATGCCTAATCTAAAACGGTTAAACTCATGAGAATCCGTCGTGCCGCTGTTTGGTTCAAGCATAATCTTTATTCTTTACCATACTTGAGTTTGCGAACCACCAGTTAGGGAACCCATAATGTTGAAGTTGTTGATTGATGAGATATGGATATGATGAAAGTTTCTCTATCTTTTTCTCTTGCTGAACTTGGGAATCTTTTATTTCCAAAAAACTATAAACATACCATGGTCTACATATCCTTCACCTACCACAGCCAAATGTAGTTACTCATTACCATTCAAACCCCACATAAATGCGTCTTGTTGTTACATTGAGCTCTATCAAATGTTGTGACCCAAGTGAGATTTGTTTCTTTGTTTGTTTGATCAAGAGGCACGCACACAAGTTAAACTCAACACTTGAGGCTAATCATCGTCCAGTATCATTAAATAAAGTGTCCTCAGAAGGTACATGATCACTCTCCAAATACTCCCTTGTGAAAAAAAGAGAGAAGAGAGAAAAGATGGCATGCCAAAGAAGCATGACCCAAAAAAAGGAGGGAGAAAAACAGGGGAAAGGAAGAGAGAAAAAGGATCAGTACCAGAAGGGTTCACATCCGGCACACTTGCACTCTCTTGATCAAGCAGGTAAACAATACAGAATCTCCGTGGATCCAATCTTTGATGTTGCAATAGATGTACATTCAAGAGCGCACTCATATACCTCCTACCAAGCTCCATTGCAGTCGTACACACATAAGAAAAGGAGAAAGGGTTACGACTCTGAATTAGACAAATAAATGAGTGATTGAGAGTTTTGCACGAAGGTAAGACCATGGAATATTTCTTTTTCAAAAACTTTTCAAAAACATCCCAAGGTCTGCGAGCAGAAGAGGATACTTGAGTCATCATCGTTCCATTCTTCAACCGCCTGTAGCATAATGGTAGACACTTCAAGGTTCGTGAATGAAGGTAAGGGTTTAGAGTAACTTTTATGCAAAAACCTTTCCAAAGCAGTCGTTCCGCCTTGGTTCTGTCGCCTTCACTTGAGGACGAGCAAAGGGCTATGTGCGGGGGATCTTGTTGACGCTCCATACAGATCACTTTACGACCATCAAAACCTGCATAAAAGCAACACATATCTAAAGATCAACACTAGAATAGGGCACTTTCTAACGAATTCCATGAGTGCTGGTTGATTTCTGTATGCAGGGAAATACAGGGCGAAAATGCAGGAAGTCAACAAGCAAGATTCAAGGCGTAAACTCGGAATGCGCCAAACGGCTTTGCAACACCAAAGAAGGCCCAGCAAAGCAAGAAACCAACATGAATCAGGGCCCACTCACCTGCCACGGCCCCTAGGACCCATCTGCAGGCCACGTGGCAGAAGGAGAGGACGAACCGGTCTGCCCCCGGTTCAGCCGAACCAACTGGTTCGGCTGAACCAGGAAAAGACCACCACCTTACTAGACTTGATGTGGCACCTCCTCATTGGTCCTAGACATTGGTTTGGGTAGGCCTCGACGTGTTGCACGGCAGGGGCACCCCTCACTCACCCCAATAAATATAAGGGTGTGCTTCTTAGAAAGACACACCTTCACATCCCTCTCCATCTCACTTTTGGAGTTTCTCTTGCATACATGAGATCTAGGCTCATCTCTAGGGGTGATTAGAGTTAGGGTGAGAGTGGGGAGGAGTTCGGGGAAGTGATGGGTCCATCGGCACTCTTCTCCAGCTTGTACCTCGACGGATGCTTTCTAATCAAAATAAGTGTTCATGACTTCCTATGCGCTTAGTTCCTTGGTTAAGTTATAGTTCTAGATCTTTAGTTGCTTAGCCGGATAAGTAGTTTACTAGTTCTTAGTGGGTGCTCTAGTCTAAGGCCATAGGCCAGAGTAGTAACGATAGTGTAGACATCGTGTCTAGGCTAGACTTACCTATTGGTTGTGGTATATCCCATGGTTAGATGAGGTTGGTAGCAGGTGATGAAAACCCTGTCTATCCAGTGAAACCCTCCCCGTTCATGTATATCCCAGTGCCGTATTACTAGAGCTCACCAGTCCTATTCTAGGGGAAGCCAGTAGCCCGAAGCAAGCAGCTACGACAATTCTATCTTATCTCTGAAACCCGGCTATAGGAATTCTCTCTACCCTCACCTCCAGCGTTTGTGGTGTCCTTGGACGAATCTAAATCGTAGAGAAGATACACACATTCCTCAATGGATACAATACCCTTGGAATACTCCTGGGTTAAAGCTACAGTGGTATCCGTGCGCTTGCGGATTTGTTTTTGTGATGCTAGGAAACGTCAACAATGCCCTGGTAAGGTCAAATACACATTGAGCGATCCAAGAGGTTCATTTGAGGAACTTAGTCTTGATTTATGATTACAAAAAGAAAAACTCCAGGTCAAGTACTGCTCTGTTGACTGTTCTAACTCTCAACAGCCCAAGACGAGGAGAGGCTCATAAGCCCCATAGATGATGAATGTGACAAGGGCCCGATACTCAAGACAATCGTACTCAACCTCAAGGAGATCATCTATGCCTCAAGATACGACAAGATGGCAGGTAACGAGTCCTATCAATTTTCTGATCAAAAACCTGGTTTGTCCTATTATGCTCGGGACGTGCAAAGGATAGCTTGGGGGTTCTTGTTGATGCTCGCTACAGACCAATTTTGAGCGTCAATTTGACCAGAAAATTGGGATGATTAGCATATTTAACTTGCATATTTTTCCAGAATAATATCATTTCCATATTTCACTTCGAGATTTAGCAAAGCAGGAAATTGAGCAGAAAATGGAGGGAAAACACACCCTTGAATCCAAGGCAAAAGCTATCGACCAATCAGAACAGACCGTTCAGCCTCACATGGACCAAAGGGACTACAGGACATGCAACAGACTTAAGACAGACCCAACTCACGCACAGCCACAGGAGTGATCTGGGCCCACTTGGCAGCCTCTCAGCAAAGGCTGAGGTCGGTTGGCCTCAGGCGTGGTTCGGCCAAACCAGGGCAGGTCGGCCAAACCAGGAGAGGCACAACCGCCTCACCTGCTGCACGTGGCACTTGCATATTGGTCCTCCATGTCGGTTTGGGCAGGCTTCAGCGCATTGCATGGCTGAGGACCTCCTCACTCACACCTATAATACAAGGGGGGTGCTATATATGAAGACACACCTCAAGTTGCTCTCTCTCAAGTTTCTCTCTTGCTTAGTCTTTAGGATAGTGGAGTTTAGGTGAAGTAGCTCTTCTTCGGTTCCCAAAATTGCCTTATATCTTGCATGATTAGACGTGGTAAGACATCTAAGCGTATTCGCTTAGTGTATGTTCTGTGTATTCAGATACGTATGCCATGCTTAGTTTATATATATGCCTTATATCTTGCATGATTAGACGTGGCAAGACATCTAGGCTACGGTAACGGTACCAGTATTCGTATGTCTTCTATAATGTTCTACCCGCGCGGAATACTGGATTATCGCTCATTAATGCAGACATGGTGGCTTTATACCATGGTTAGATGAGGTAGGCGGCAGGTGGTGACAGCCCTATTCGTCCATTGAAACCCTCCCCATTCGTGTAGTAGCTGTAGGAGGTTCATAAAATAGCCGTGAAGATCTAGTGGCCTCCTAGTCATATCTTGTACGGTCTCCCAGTAGTGCCTGGAGGCCTAGAGCCTGATTCTAATCATGTGTATGTGTATAAGTGTTTAGTGTAAACTATATATTTAGATAGGAGTACATAAGTCCTTAGATTAGCTTTCTTCTTCCTCTCTCCCTTCTTGTAGATTTTGCATAGAGTGAGAGCCTGAGTAACTTGTGTGTCAGACTACCTCTTATCCATATATTATCTTACCCCTATTTATGCAAATGAATAGTGAGCTATTCAATTAACTTTATCCGTTCCAATAATAGCCGCCTTCCTTGCAGAAACATAAATACAACCCCGTATGCACGGGTAAAATGCTGCAACGGTATCCCGTACGCTTGCGGATCCATCTGTAAGGTAAGAAACACCACACGGTATTTCTTGCGCCGTTGCTGGGAGCACCTATCCTAGTGATGATGCTACGAAACACCAACAGTGTTTTGATAGGTCGTCTCATGCAGATCAATGCAGGATTTTTGATCTCATGAGAGAGGGGGAGGAGAGAGAATGAGGTGGTTGCTTCGCGAAACAACCATCTCTTTGTTGAAATTAACGACTATGAGACCGCTCATTCACCATTGTACGAGTTGTTGTCATGCTATTCAAAATATTCCTTTTTTTCATTCTACAAATTTTGGGATATGACTAGTACGTGACAACAAAAACTATAATCGATTGTATAGGTTGTCTATTCAGTCATCTCAAGATGACGTGTTATTACATGAGACTGTCAACTAGATGGTTCCAGTGTACTTGCCCTAAGGCATATGGTATTGTAGATTAACGAACCGGCCTATGGCATGCGAGCCCACGGGCTTTCCGGACGTCAGGCAAGGAAAACTCGGACAACACCTAGGACTAAAGGGTTTGTGCAAGGTAAAAACAAATTACTCCACACCTCTTGTCTCAAATATAGCTTTCTTGCCACCCACTTACATAGCACAAGTGACTCTAGTTGGGATGCCTTCCTTTTGAACTAACTAGTGGAGAACCCTTTAATCCCACTATATAAAAAAAGCCCTATAGTGACGGGCATCATCGCGCTAAGGTGACGGACATTATATCCGTCACTTTTATCACATCACTAATCACTTCTCAAAAGTGACGGGATGAAGCCCGTCACCTATGTCCCACAAAAGTGACGGGCTGAAGCCCGTCACCTATGTCTTAGCCTGTCACCTATACCAACACATATGTGACGGGCATCATTCTTTTGCATGCTAAAATAAATATTTCCAGCGTAAATGAAAATCAAAAATATTTTCTTTTGCGCGACTATGTGCATGCAATTTTTTCCACCGTTACCAGGATTCGAACCCACGACCTGTGCCTCGCGCGACCCCTGCCTTACCATCAGACTACACCATCACATGTGATAGAAGAGGAGATATTTTCCTTTTGACATGACTTGAAACTATCTTGTAATGATCATTTGGTAACCATAACGACTTCAAATAAAAATCTGGTCAACTACAAAGTTGTAGATCAGGTCAAGATCTACAACTTTCATATATACCAATTCTCCATCCAAGGTCATTTGTGAATTTTGAAATTTCTATTTTTCAAAAAATCTGAAACTTGTATTGCATATTTCGGTGCCAAAACGACCTCAAATGAAAAAAATGTACAACTACAAAGATGTAGATCGGTTCGTTATCTACAAATTTTGTATAGACTATTTTTTCATCCAAGACCATTTAAAATTTTCAAAAATCGCGTGTTCAAATATGGAGTCGAAATCTTATAATGAAGATTTCGTTGCCTAAACTATATCAAATGAAAAACTTTTAAACTACAAAGTTGTAGATCTCACCGAATACTATAATTTTGATATAAAGTTTATCCTCATCAAAGTTCGAGAGAAAAAGTTATGAAAATATCAAAATTATGTACAAAATTCACAAAGATGACGTGCAACATCAATGCCCATCACCTTTTACTTGTCAAAAGCCCGTACCTATATGATACTTATAGGTGACGTGCTTTAACAAGGCACGTCACCTATGTTGCTGTTATAGGTGACGTGCAGGAGTTGTTGCATGTCACCTATAATATAGGTGACGTGCCTTGTTAAAGTGCGTCACCTTTGAGTGATCAAAGGTGACGGGCCATCTGCCTGAGGGACATATAGGTGACGCGTATTATCTTTACGCGTCACTTCTATCATATGGGTGACGGGCAACACTAGCTTGTCACCTTTGTACGCGTCACCTTAGGGCGATTCTTATATAGTGTCCGGGTTGGTAATATCAACCAGAACTAAAGAGTCCTTTAGTCTAGGTTGGTAACACCAACCAGGACTAAAAGGTTGTCCTTTAGTCCGGGTTAGTGTTACCAACAGGGAGGTTTGAACTTTTAGTCCCAGTTGATAGTCTTTTTAGTCCCGGTTGAAAGCTCCAACCGGGACTAAAAAGCCCTCCTGCCCCTAGCGTTTTGGACCCGTGACTAATGCCTAGATTAGTCCCAGGTCCAACTGTGTCCGGGGCAAATGTGAAAAATGGATGAGGCTTTGTGTACCAGTGCCAAGAGGAGATATATTGTTTCTAATAGAAGGCGTACTTAATTTAAACCGTGAAGAATTATCATTTCTTTAAAATGCAGAGGAATGATGCGGTTGGGACTGTGCAAAGAGTTAGGCCCTGGCATAAAAATCATTTGTCCAGACATGCCAATTTTCACGTGCTGGCGGTGGGAACTGCTAATGTAGGGACCGACGGCTTGAAGGCTAGAGCAAAACCCACCAGTGATGCTGATTGGCCACAAATCATTGTAAGACACACAAATTATTTTCACGCGATTCGCGCGAAATGAGGTTTGACCAGCAGCACAAATCATTTTCTTATAGTTCGGCGTGTGCTGAATTCTCAAACTGCAATGTTCGTGTGAGATATCCTCAGCGGTCGTATTTCAAAGAGTAAAAAAGCACCGGAGCTCCATCAACTTGCAAGAGGGTGTCACTATTTTTGTCCATCAACTTCGAAATTGCATTTCTGGGTCAACTTCGAAATTGCATTTTTGGGTCAACAAATTTATAATTTATGTCACTTAGGTCCACAAACTCTAAAAGTCCATTCTTAAGTCCATAAACTTGTAATTTGTGTTCTTGGATTTATTAATTTTTAAATCAGTTGTTTGATGCCTTCCCCTGTAGCTCTCTCTGCTCGTGCTTAGAAATGTGCTATATTCATTTCTTCTTGTTCCTACCGTCCTATGATGCTATTCCTTCCCTGCAAGGCTGCAAGTTACTTCCTTTAGGTGAAGAAAGTTTAGGGATGCAGGTGAAGGATCACTTTTTGTGGTCCATTAGGGCCTTGTTTATTGCAGTATTTATTCGGTTCTTGCAATTTATTCTGCTGTCACGGAATTTAATTTCACATGGCACAAACATGTCCCTTCATATTTTTTTTTTGCTTGGGTAATCACTTCAAGCTCCTAATTTCCCAATTGCGGTTGTAAACCCTTCATAAGAACATATCCCTTCATGTTTCTAGTATTTATCAGCCAATATGTTCAAACGACAAATGATTTTTGTTACTGAATTTGAGTTTGGTTCTTATTAACCTTTGTACTGACAAGCAGCAGTTACTAAGGCAGTGATGAGAACAACACTTTCAGAAAAGGAACTGATTTCCATTGGTTGGTTGGGAGCATAATATCCTGATGTGAGCATCTTGCATGAATTTGATGGCCATCATAAGAATCTTGCCCGTTATGGATCTCACTCACTTTGGTGAACCACTTGTCCTCAAAGACATCCTTGCTGCCATCACTCTCGAGACACCCAATGCCTCGTCCAACTATGCCTCGTTGCCGGGGAGGTAAGGCACCAGCTTTTCCATTGGGAACACGAAGCACCTTCGGGTGTGCACCATGGACCATCGGAACAATGACAGTGTTAAAGGAGACATGCTTGCCAGTGGATTGGCCCAGAGGATCTGCAGCCACAAGACCACAAGCAGGTATCCTCAGGTCCATAAGTAGGTGTCTCTATTTTTATTTCTTTCCCCTGCATCTATCCCTGCTCGTGGGTGCAAACGTGAGCAAGGTGATACATACACTTCTTGTACTGGAAAAATTAATTTGGTGGTGTGATCAATTTTACTAAATTGAAATCTATCTAGTTAACAGACTACACCTTAATATTGAATTTAGGGATCTAGATGATGGCTTGTCGTGTTATGGGGGCTTTGTTTTGAAGTACTCAATTGTTCATCCCAATCTGTAGGATGTACATCCAGATGGCATAATGACATATTGACATGGAAGCTATCACTTCCTGTTTAGGCAGATGAAATAAATGTATGTCTGGAGTTCAATTTATCAGTCTTGTACTAGGGGTTAATAATTTGTTCAATTTATCAGTCTTGTACTAGGGGTTAATTTTGTGTCCTGATGTATGATCAGATCTGTTGATTGTTGAAGGTGACATTATTAAACTGAAATCTGTTCAATCCACTGTGATAGCTTGCTAGCTCTGGTCTTAGAACCTGAACCCTGACTTTAGTCCAGTGCTCACTAGGTGCTAATTCTTGAACTTAGCTTTTATCCATTCTGTACAGTCTGAACTTCATCAAAATTGATATTATCCTGATAGGTTTCAAGAGACTTATCCTAAAATTAGCTCTACATTTTACTGTTTTTTTCGTTTCTGAGCTATCCTTTATATACATTTTGTAAGATTGTGTTCAGGGATCTTATTTACAAGTGGGTGTTCAGATTCAAGCTGTGCTGAAGATCTTTGGCTTCAGAAGAAACTATGATTTGTTTGTTTTTTTCTTAAATCTAGCGACAAATCAGGTGCGAGCCGGACTGTCGGGCAACGTCAATGGTTGACAAAGATTCTCCAGCTAGCTGGCCATATCCCCTGCAAATCACAGACCCCGTGCTCCAAATTGCTAATTTCCTCTGATTTCGCGCTCTCTGTCCTCAAATCCCCACGGCCACACATCCATTCCGCCGCAATCACTGCACCCCTGTACACAGATCAAAAAGCGTAACGCACAGGAGAAGGTGAATCAAATTGGTTTGCTTCTTTTGTTTTCCACATAAGCATATATTCATTTCAGTTTTCATGTTGTGGATTGGGAGGTTCGTGACTTTCATTTTGGGTTTGCAATTTTGATTCGAGCTGCAGGTTTTGTTGAAATATGGGACCACCTCAGTTATGTTGGAAAGGAAATCCAAATCCCATATATGGGTAAGATTTTAACACCTTATCTGTGTTTTTCCTCCATTATTTCCATTGTCAGTTTTTAATTCTTGCCCATGCGGCTGTCCCTGCTTGTGAGTGCAAATATGAGCAAGGTGATACACATATATTTCTGTAGTTTTAGTGGCATAATGACATGAAAGCTATCCCTTCATGTTTGGGTGCAATTGCGTTTAGCAGATGAAATAAATATGTGTATGGAGTTCAATTTATCATTCTTGTACTAGGGATTGATAAGTTTGTGTCATGATGTTCAGATAATACAGTTGATTACTGAAGGTGACATTGTGCTGAACTCTGTCCTGTCCACTGTGATAACTTGCTAGTTCTACTCTTAGAACCTGGGTGCAAACTTTCATCCAGTGACCACTCAAGTGCTAATAGATGAACTTGGCTTTATGCATCATGTTAATTCTGAAGTACATCGAAATTGATACCAATTCCGATTCAGTTTCAAGCGGGTTCTAATAAAATCAACCCTACATTTTACTGTGTGGATTTATTTTTTTCCTGAGCTTTTGACATGACAGATTAAGAGGAGAGCTCAAACGTGTTATCCTGATTGGATTCAGTCATTCAGATCATACTAATAGCGAACAAAATTGATTCTTGTATTTCACCTAAATTCTATATCATTCACAGCCCATTTCAATGTATGTACCTATCATCGCTGAGGATGACACCCTATCTTCCTCAGCACAGGATACGTTTCCCGGGAGTACAGGGGCAGTCGTGAAGCTGATTGACGTGTTGGCTGCAGTGCCATAGGATGCGTCTAGCTGTTTCACCTGCTGATAACTCAGCCCTGAGAAGGTAAGCCTTCCGGTCCCACCACCTGCATAATATCCTCAGAATGATAGCACATCCTCTGACAGGTGAAATGATCATACAGTTTTGCTTCATGCCTATGACAGGTGAGCTGATTGTTAAATCATTTGGCAATTACATGGAAATGGAAAAATTATTTTATCCATTTGTCAAATGCTTATCATATGATGTCAAATTTATGAGACCTGAATTGCTACGGCTGCAATAATTTTCTCGGCCCTGATGTGTCGGTATGACATTACATTTCACTCATTAATTGGCGCAACTTGAACTTTTATGTTTTTCTGCTGCAGATAGTATGCCTACCATGAATCTCAAGAAAATCCGGTTCCAAAAAATGTTCTACAACCATCCTGATCTCATCAAAAGGTACTAATGGATGCCTTTTGCAGATTTTTCTTCCAGTCTTTCACTACATCTCATCATCTCATTTATAGATTACTCCGAATCCCCTGTTTCATTATTTTAGTTACGCTTTCTTGCAGGCTCGATCAGCTGAGTTGAGGGCTCAGATGCTGCATTACTTTACTTTTCACACGACAAACATGGTGGACAAGTTACCAGACGAGCTTGAGCTTCTCCAGTTCAATATTGATCATAAATACTTATTTTTTTCAACAGGCTTTGTGAGTGAAATCACAAATTCTAAATTTTTTCTGTAATAAAGACTCGCACCTTTTAGTTGCAAACAAGTCGTTTCTATCACCTAAAATTAGTTCACAGATCATAAACGTTCCTATTTTGATCATAGATACTCTGTATGTTAACGTCATTGAGCTGAAGCACGAACACATTGATTGTCAACCATAAAGACTCGCTTGTTTATGAAGTGCTTGGAAGTATACATCTTCACTTCTTCCACATGTCCACCTGTGCTCGCACACCTAGGTACCTAACGATTAAAAAAAAGCTGGTAACCTCCCTCAGACCCTCACGTCTTCGTGGACCAGGCCCCGGGAAAACAAAAACATGTGAAAAACCGGCGCTCCTGATGGAAAACCAGACGTGCGAACATGCGAAGGCTAGAAGAGGAAAAAAAACCAAAGATGCAAGAGGGGCGTGGCGCTGGTGCGCGCGGACGTGGAAGGTGGGGTGGCGGTTGCTCGGCAGGATACAATGGCCTCGGGTATGAAATAAGGTATTCCATATCCAGGGTATGTATTAGGGGTGTCTTATTGTTGACGCCAGATTTTGACACGTGTTGAATCGGCGTCAGGAGAAGAGATTGGCCGATGCGGCAGATCTAAAGGCTACAGTAAAGAATCGGCCGATTAAGGTTATAGTTGGGAAATCGGCCGATTGGCAATGCAACTTGCGCCAACAGATTGGAACCACAACAGAGGATCCCGGTAAAAAGGGGCCTGATGTTGGTCAACGGAGTGATGCTGATTCGATCAAGAAGCAATGAAAAAAGTCCTGATTGGATTAGGGGACGGCAGCGGAAGATTCTGCGGGAGTCCGTTTCCTTTTTAAAGATATTATAGATATAGTAGTTTTTCTATTTAAAATAAGATTGTGACAAGTCGTAATCGACCAGGAGTCCTGGTTTTATGGTATAAATAGGAGTCGTCAGGGCTTTGTAAAGATCATCAACACATCAATCAACAAAACACTTCTACTTTTTTCTAGTACTTTACTTTCAAGTGGACGACTTCGCCAATAGTTTTTCTTCTTTCACGAGTTCGTACGGATTGGCAGGGCTGCATCAACTTGATCTCCGCCCAATTGGTAGGTTCCGCTTATCGAGTAACATCTGAGCTTTAACTATGGGCGCATCGCTGTGGTTTCGTTTGGATTTATTCACCAGTTATCGATATTTACTAGAATTATAGGTTTTACCTGTTGTTCTAGTATTATCACCAGTTATCCAGCTTGAGATTGGAGTTATCGGCTTTATCATCGTTTTTTCTCGATTCATCATCATATAGCCGATTAGATCTGTTTTCAAGTGTTGCATCTGTAATAGTTGTTTAGATCGCTCTAGCAGTTTTCTTTGCAATTATTACATGATTATCGGCTGAATCTATAGCCGGTCATCTTCACAGCAAATCGGCTGATTCGCCGACGCGCTCTTCGGGACAGATCGAAACCCCAGCCGATCGGGACGCCCGGAATTTAATACTCTTATTTCCTTGTCAATCAACAGGTCAGATTGACTGGCACGCCGCGCGAACCGCACAAGGGCAAATAACCCGAACAGGAGCTAAGCAGATTCTCCTGGGTCGTGTGTCCGACGCTGAAGACCATCGGCCGATTCCTGGCCGATTTTAGCGCCAACACACTTTTGGCACGCCCAGTGGGACCAACTTCAAGATCCGACATGTCGAAGAACGCAGAAGTTTCCGAAAGCAACATCATTGAGGTCACAGAAGCGGATCTCAAGGACGACCGGAAGGAAGAATTGGCTAAGCATCTGGAAGATTACAAAAGAATGTATCTACAGTCGTTCAGTCGTACCAGAAGCGGGGAGGCAGTCAAGAAAGCTCCTCTTCCAGTGCCCCGCCACATCACCATTGCTGAGGATTCAGGCAAGATGTCCGATATGATCCAACAGTCCGTCTACCAGGCTTTCATCGACCAATCCTCGGTGATGACCAATACGGTGTATAACGCCGTCATCAGCTCTCTGGTCAGTGGAGCAGCTCAAGGATATCAGGGGCCAGCGTATGCCCCGCCGATTGCACCTCCAGCCAGAAGCTCACCAGGCACGTCCCACTCGGCTCCTCAGCCGATATCGACGCAACGCGAAGGATACAACACTTCGTTGCCTCCAGTGTCTCCAAGGTACAACGGTGCACCATGTTTCCCATCGCAAGCACCGCTTCAGCCTGTCCAGATTGCCTCTGTGCAATCACTGCCCACAAACTCAGTACCCTGGGGGGTATCGGCAACGGCTGCTTTTCCCGATCAATCAACCGGACAAGGAAACTATCCAATTTTGAAAGGACGGATTGGAAAGTGGATCCTGGCTCTGTCAGAATTTGACTTCAGGTACGAATCGACCAAAGCTGTCAAGGATCAAGTCATGGCCGATTTCGTAGCTCAGCATTGCGGGCCGGAAATTGCTGTCGTTGAACCGGTTCCATGGACTCTATATTTCGACGGTTCTTCGTGTGGGGCTGGATCGGGAATCGGCATCGTTCTTGTATCGCCTCATGGGGCAAGTTATGATTTCTCTCTGCCGATAGAAGCATCTGCAACCAATAACCAGGCAGAATATCGAGCCGTCCTAAAAGGTATCCAATTATTAAGGGAAGTCAAAGCTGATGCAGTCGAGATTTTTGGGGATTCCATGCTCATCGTAGATCAGTTAACGGGGAAATCTGAATGCAAAGTATTGGCGCTAAAATCGGCCAAACAGGAATCGGCCGATGGTCTTCAGCGTCGGACACATGACCCGGGAGAATCTGCTTAGCTCCTGTTCGGGTTATCGCCCTGGTACGGTTCGCGCGGCGTGCCAGTCAATCTGACCTGTTGATTGACAAGGAAATAAAAGTATTAAATTCCAGGCGCTCCGATCGGCTGGAGTTCCGATCTGTCCTGAAGAGCGCGTCGGCGAATCGGCGGATTTGCTGTGAAGATGATCGGCTATGGATCAGCCGATAATCGTATAGTAATTGTAAAGAAGACTGCTGGAGCGATCTAAACAATTACTACAGAGGCAACACTTGAAACAGATCTAATCGGCTGTAAGACGATAAATCGAGGAAGAGCGATGACGAAGCCGATAGTTCCAATTTCAAGCTGGATAACTGGTGATAATACTAGAACAACAGGTAAAACTTGCAATTCTAGTAAATATCGATAACTGGTGAATAAATCCAAACGAAACCACAGCGATGCGCCCGTAGTTAAAGCTCGGATATTACTCGATAAGCGGAACCTACCAATTGGCCGGAGATGAAGTTGATGCAGCCCTGCCAATCCGTATGAACTCGTGAAAGAAGAAAAGGTATTGGCGAAGTCGCCGACTTGAAAGTAAATTTCTGGAAAAAGTAGAAGTATTGTTGTTGATTGATGTGTTGATGTCTTGCAAAGCCCTGACGACTCCTATTTGTACCCTAAAACTAGGACTCCTGGTCGATTACGACTTGTTACAACCTTATTTAAAAACAGGAAAACTACTATATCTATAATATCTTTTAAAAAGTAAATGGGCTCCCGCAGAATCTTCCGCCGCCGTCTCCTAATCCAATCTGGTCTTTTTCAATTGCTTCCTGACCAACTTAGCGTAGCTCTGTTGACTAACTTTTGACCGGGATCCTCCGAAGTAGTCCCATCCTGTTGGCGCAAGCTGCATCACCAATCGGCCGATTTCCAACTGTTACCCCAATCGGCCGATTCCTTACTGTAGCCTTCAGATCTACCACATCGGCAAATCTTCTCCTCCTGACGCCGATTCAACATGTGTCAAAATCTAGCGTCAACACATGCCCCCCAGTTTCGGAGTAAAACATAACTTTTTCTTCGAAACTCTTTCTTTAATCTTTTTCTCCGAAACGGGCGCAGTAAAAATCACCTTCCGTTCCGCGGTCTTCCGCACAATGATTGCAATTTCCTCGGACCGAGCGCGCGAAACGATTGCTCCCTGGAATTCGTGTAGACGGCACAGCAAGAATACCGTCTTTACCCTTGCCCTCCCGGTTTTTCCTTAAGTATTGGCATTCTCCGCCTACTCTTCCCCACAAATCTAGCATCTCCTTCCAGCGAACCACTGTTCGTCTTCCTCCGAGCCCCCTCGATCTCCAACTGCCTCTTCCGGCAATCCCACTCGCGACGTACTCCAACCTCCCAATGGCGTCACCATCGGCGACCGCTCCAACCACGGAGGCTCTATCGGCGATCCCCTCAGCGGTGGCGGCCCAATCGGCGGCTCCACCGGCAGCCCCATCGGCGATGATGATCTTCATCCCAGAGGTAAACACTTGAAATTTTCCCCTTTTGTTTTTCTACTGCTCCAGTATTTTTCGGATTCTTTCTCAGTTTTTCCCCTTTTCTTCCTTCTTTAGGCACTTAGGCACCAGATCACCATCCCCCTTTCAGAATCTCCTGATCTTATCTGCTTAGGCCCCATGGGGAACCCCAATCCGACTGACCTGATCAATCTAGAGACCCATTCAAGCAATCACCCATGAACCTGGATCAGTGGGTAGGCGCTTTTAGGTCCTGGCCAAATGAGACCCCCAGCTGGAGGGAATGGTACCAAAGAATATCCAGGTCTAGGAGAGTTCAATGGGATGATCAAAAAATCGGCCAATGCATAGACCTCTCTCTGTCCCAAATGGAGAAAAATGAACCGTTGGTCATAGCAGCTTCTTATTTCTGGTCCGACGCACTTAATGCGTTTCTTTTTGGACATGGACCCATGACCCCAACTCTGGCCGATGTCCTGTTGTTGACCGGCCTTGACATCTCCTCCGCCGATATCCCTTTTAACTATCTGATTAAGCCATCACATCGGCTAGAGACCAAAGGAATCGGCGGGTGGAAGGGGTACATTAGCAAAAATATGAAGACGAGGACAGTTTCAGAGAGGGAGCATACTGCTTTTTTGATGATGTGGCTGGAAAAGCACTTTTTCTGTGGCAGAGCAGTTGGACCCTCTTCTAACACTCAGGCTTTAGCGGAAGCTCTGTCACAAGGATCGGCCATCCCTCTTGGAAAACATCTGCTGGGATCGGCCTATCACCTGTTGCACCAAATCGGCATTAAGCTGTCAAAGGGGGAGCCGATTGGGAACCCTGGCGGTCCCTGGTGGTGCATCACCCTCTGGCTCAATTTATATATGAGCAAGGTCTCTCAGCAATGGATAGAGACCAAAACTTTCCCTAACATCGAGTCAGAGGAGAATCCAACCGTCCGACGACGCTGCAGATCCTTTGGAGAGGCGGCATCGGCCTTCCCTGGCTGTCAGTTTACTGCTACCCGTACAGCTGAATACTTCAGATGCCTCTACAATGGCCTTAGTGAAGAGACTGTCAGCTGGCATCTGTATCAGGCAGTGGAGCCGATTTTTGAACTACCCATCAGCTACGACTTCTCCACTCATACTTTTGACAGGGAGCTTATGGACATCTTGATCAAGCCAGGGATTCTGCCAGCCAATTTCTTCTCAGGAAAGGACTCTCCCACATATGAGTTTTACAATCCATCGGCTGCAGCAAGGCAACTGGGCTTTGGCCAACTGCCGATTCGGGTCTACTTCGCGGATCAAGCGAAATTCAGAGATGGACTGACTTCAAGTCTTTACTACAATCGGCTGTGCGATCTAGTGCCAGATTCTAGCACTATTGACTTGAACAACTGGTCAGTGGCCCCTTTTGCCACTCAGCAATTTAAATTATGGTGGGCAGAATGGAAGCAATACCTTTTCTGCAAATCTCCATCAACTCATTGCAACATTCTGGACCCAGAAAACATCGACCCAAATGCAGCGGTATGTCTTTTCTTCCAGCCGATTTCAATACTATCTCTTTCCATACTTTCATCTTGTCATTAACTCACATTTATCTTCTTAGTCTGAGAGCCAGGTCCCTCCGATGCGGAGCCGAAGCGGCAGGCCGATAGATAGTCATCATCCATATACACCATATCCACTCATCGGCTTCCATGCTCCAACCATCAAGGACATTTCCACTGGCCGATCGAAACGAGCACCGAAAAGGCCAACCTCAAAGATAACAAGCCGTCGAGTGCGAGCCCGCATCGGATTGGCCGACCAGACGGCGGCAGCATCGGCCGCGACTCCGATTCCTTTATCCTTGCCAGCTACCGAGATAGCCGATCCTCAAGTCACCGCCGAAGTCGGGGCAGCTGCGGCATCACTACTAGTAGAAGCTGTTCAGGTGATCTTGCTTATTTCATATATTTTTTAAGTGCTCCACTAACATTAACTCTCTTTTTCTGCCAGGCTGCACAAACTGTTCCACCGCAGTCTCCACAGCAATCGGCCACGTCCCAAGTGGAAGCCGAAACTCCAGCAGCTCCTCCCGCCGAGGTAAATGATCTCTTACTTTAATCTCTTGATATTCAGAGGACTTAACCGATCCTGATGCAGGCCGATTTGGGTATGCTGGCTATAACCCCACAACAAACATCGGCCGGAAGATCAACAGAGGCATGGCAACTATTTCACACCATCTTATTTCAGTTATACATAGTATACTCACAAAATCTGTTTTCCATGCCTTTTCAGGAAGCTGGTCCGAGCAGAGCATTAATAGTTGTTGAATCTTCTTCTTCTGACGAGCCAACTGTACCAGCCCCTGAGATGAGGGAGACGCTTCCACCGGTGCAAGCAAGAGAAATTCGTTTTAAGGAGGTAACTAACTTACCATTGGAAACAGCCGATTCCCCTTTACTGCTTGCTAACCCTTCTCTTTATTTCCCCACAGGAGTAAGACACCCCTAACAACAGCATCTTCTCCTTTGCCGTCTCCTTGCCTGATGACGAGGAAATCGCTTCACAGCCGATTTCGTCAAGCTCTGCTTCCGATGATGTCCGCGCCAAGCTTGAAAGCATGCGTATTCTCCTTCAAAACGACATCGGCCGATTGGTAGAAGACGCCTCGCCGATTCGACGACTTTTCAACGATATCAAGGGTCGAATCTTGGAAGAAACAACAGAAAGCTTGGCGCATGCTGCTTATATAGAATATATGCAGATTCCGGTTTCCAGGGCGCTGCGCCATATGGCCGATCGCGCCCAGCTGGCAAAAACCCGGGAAGAGGCCGATTCATACAAGCACCGGACTCAAGAGGTACATCAAAAGATCAACTTCCTTGAAAGCTATCGTCCGGACGTCGTCGGCAAGATAGATTGGCTCAAACGGAGAAGAGCAGAGCTGGCCAAGGAGATGGAGCAGATAACCAAAGAGATAGCCGCTGAAGAAAAGAAGCTTCAAGAACTCCCACCCATCATCAGTGAGCTGAAGCAAGAAAGGCAGCACTTGGCCCGTGAAACGATAAGGCTTCGTCGCCATATGTCAGAAGTTCCAGGATCGGCCGATGATGACCAGAGAGTACTAGATTTGGCCGATCAAATTAGGCAGCAAGCTATCGCGGCCATAGATGCTTTTCTTGGGCTGTAAAGAATACTGTAAACATTTATTGCTTCTCTAATGCTACTGCGCCGATTTGCTCCTTTAATGTTACTGCGCCAACTTGATCTTGAACCGTTTCTTTTGCCAGCTTTGCATTTATGTATGCTTTTACTCTGATAGGACGTGTCTCACCATCCATCTACGTCTCTTTCCTTTATAAGTAGACCCTTCACCATCTCCAGAGGCATACGCATTACTTATCTTCTCTCTCTCCAACACCAGATCTTTATCCTCCCAAACCAAGCAGCAAGATGTCTTCTTCGTCCTCTTCATCTTCTTCCTCTGTCAGCCAGGTATGAACTCTCTTCTGCCTCTCCCCTAGACATCTTACTCGCTCTGATGTTGGGTAGTCTTTTCATCTCTGTTTAGCCAAAACGTCTCAGCCCTGGTCTGGAATGAGCGATCGAAATCATGCATTCAGACGAACCGCTGTCGCAGGTAGATAAAGATCTGATAAGAGCTCATGCTAAGGAACTTAGAGATCATGTTCCCGCCGTTGTCCAGGAGTGTTGGGACTTTATAGATGCTCACTGCTTGGTCCGTAAGCGACCACCTTCTGAAAAGAGTCCTCCACTCTCTCGTCAAGTCAAGACTGAAGCTGCCATGGAGAGTCTGGAGGAGAAGAAGACCCGACTCCTGATGGAACTTTGCAATCAAGCTGAGACTGGAGCCATCGTAGAGAATTCGAAGGAGAATAGGATCCGTCTTATGATAGAACTGGGTCGCGTCGGGAGAGAAATCCAGAGCAGGCGTAATCAATAGATGCATCAGTGTTTTTATTCTAAGGGCGACTTGTACCATGTCGGCCATGCACTCTGTCATTTTTATCCAATAACGAACTGGTCAAAATGAATCACAATGTTTCCTTCTTCAGACGATGTCATTTTGCATCGGCTATGCAGACGAAAACCGATGGAAATCGGTCATGTTGTCTTGATATATCTTACTGCAAGTTATGCATCTACCCAAATGCTTGGATAGTACCTCTTCAGATATCGTCCGTTTAAAGCTCTTGGGAACTCATCCCCTTCAATAGTTTCTAGAATATATGCATTCCCAGGGGCACATCGGACGATTCTGTACGGCCCTTCCCAAGTGGGTGACCATTTACCAAATTTGGGATCTTTAGACCCTATCGGCAGCACCAACTTCCACACCAAATCTCCCTGAGAGAATTGTTTAACTTTGACCTTTTTGTCATACCATCTGGCCACCCTTTTCTTGTTTTCTTCTATACTAATCAGGGCTCTTAACCGCAGACCTGCCCAGTCATCAAGCTCGTCCTTCATGAGGAAGGAATAATCATCGGCCGTCAACTGATCTTGAAGCGATATACGTCTTGACCCCATCCTTAACTCCCAAGGCAAGACTGCCTCATGACCATAAACCAACTGATAAGGAGATATTTTAGTGGCTCTGTGACAAGCTATCCTGTAAGCCCATAAAGATTCAGCCAAAGATGTGTGCCACTTTTTGGGTTGTTCCTCTATCTTCCTCTTGATTAGCTTGATTATCCCTTTATTGGACGATTCTGCTTGGCCATTGGCTTGAGCATAATATGGAGAAGATTCAGATTCGGATCCTTCTAGGTACGCCACCTTCTTCTGGAAATTCCTCCGCTGTTCAAACGGACGGACTTCCTATCCTGCCAACCGGTGAACGATCTGACTTAGGCTTTCGAACTCTTGCGAAGCATACCTTTCCTTGATTTGTGGCAGGAGGCCTTGGAAAGCGATATCGGCCAGCTGTGCATCGGTCAAAGCCAGACTGTAGCATTTGTTCCTGACTTCTCTGAACCTCTGTATATTTCCAGTTACTGGTTCATCGCTCCTTTGCCTGAGGCTGGTCAGATCTAAGAGCTTCATCTCATGTACTTCTGCGTAGAAGTCTTTGTGGAACTGTTTCTCCAGATCGGCCCAAGTAACAATAGAATTTGGCAGCAAAGTGGTAAACCACTGGAAGGCCGATCCGGAGAGAGACGATGAAGATAGCCGCACCCTCAGAGCATCTTGCGTGGCGGTTTCTCTGCACTGGATGATGAATCTGTTGACGTGCTCAACGGTGGATGTATCGTCCAGCCCTGAAAACTTGGTGAAATCGGGTACCTTGTAACGGTGTGGGAACGGAAGCAGGTCATAGGCCGATGGGTATGGCGTCTTATATGTGTAAGTCTTAACTTTCGGCTTCAACCCAAATTGGTCCTGGATCACCTCTGCAATTCTTGCCGTCCAGTCCACCTGCTGATGATGAACGACCGTTCGCGGTCCCGGCACATGTTGAAGGGCTGATGGTGGTACAGCTGGGTGATGAATCGAAGCATGCGGCGAATTTTGCTGAGCAGCTGACAGTTGATGGCGAAGTGAATCCACCGCCCCGTTGTATGTCATCATCGGCGCCGTGCTTCTGAGTGATTCTTCAGCGCCTGCCCCCCTGCCGATTTCTGATAAGGTTGGCTGATACTGAGGGACCATCGGCCGGACGGCCGATTTGTGCGGCGCCTGGATTGGATAGCTCCTATATCCGATTGTTGGCTCAGGAAAAACCGTTGTCGCCGACGTCCCCCAGGGTACTGAGCTTGTGGGCAGCTATTGCACAGAAGCAATCTGGACAGGTTGAAGCGGTGTCTGTGATGGGAAACATGGTGCACCACTGTATCTTGGAGACGCTGGAGGCAACGGAGTGTTGTACCCCTCGCGTTGCGTTAATATCGGCTGAGAAGCCGATTGGGACGCGCCTGGTAAGTTCCTGGCTGGCAGCGTAATTGGTGGGGTATACGCTGGCCCCTGATAGCCTTGAACCGCTCCGCTGGCCAGAGAGCTGATGACGGCGTTGTACACCGTGTTGGTCATCACAGACGATTGATCGATGAACGCCTGGTAGACGGACTGTTGAATCATATCAGACATCTTGCCCAAGTCCTCAGCAATGGTGATGTGGCGAGGAACTGGGATAGGAGCTTTCTTGACAGTTTCGCCGCTTCTGGTACGATCGAACGACTGCAGATACATCTTCTTGTATTCTTCCAGATGTTTGGCTAATTCTTTCCTCTGGTCGTCCTTGAAATCCGCTTCTCTGACCTCAATGATGTTGCTATCGGATATTTCTGCGTTCTTCGACATATCAGGTCTTGAATTTGTCCCACCGGGCGTGCCAAAAGTGTGTTGGCGCTAAAACCGGCCAAACACGAATCGGCCGATGGTCTTCAGCGTCGGACACACGACCCGGGAGAATCTGCTTAGCTCCTATTCGGGTTATCGCCCTGGTACGGTTCGCGCGGCGTGCCAGTTAATCTGACCTATTGATTGATAAGGAAATAAAAGTATTAAATTCCAAGTGCTCCGATCGGCTGGAGTTCCGATCTGTCCTGAAGAGCACGTCGGCGAATCGGCCGATTTGCTGTGAAGATGATCGGCTATGGATCAGCCGATAATCGTGTAGTAATTGTAAAGAAGACTGCTGGAGAGATCTAAACAATTACTACAGAGGCAACACTTGAAACAGATCTAATCGGCTGTAAGACGATAAATCGAGGAAGAGCGATGACGAAGCCGATAGTTCCAATTTCAAGCTGGATAACTGGTGATAATACTAGAACAACAGGTAAAACTTGCAATTCTAGTAAATATCGATAACTGGTGAATAAATCCAAATGAAACCACAGCGATGCGCCCGTAGTTAAAGCTCGGATATTACTCGATAAGCGGAACCTACCAATTGGCCGGAGATCAAGTTGATGCAGCCCTGTCAATCCGTACGAACTCGTGAAAGAAGAAAAGGTATTGGCGAAGTCGCCGACTTGAAAGTAAATTGCTGGAAAAAGTAGAAGTATTGTTGTTGATTGATGTGTCGATGTCTTGCAAAGCCCTCACGGTCGATTACGACTTGTTACAACCTTATTTAAAAATAGGAAAACTACTATATCTATAATATCTTTTAAAAAGGAAACGGACTCCCGCAGAATCTTCCGCCACCGTCTCCTAATCCAATCAGGACTTTTTCAATTGCTTCCTGACCGACTTAGCGTAGCTCTGTTGACCAACTTTTGACCGGGATCCTCCGAAGTAGTCCCATCCTGTTGGCGCAAGCTGCATCACCAATCGGCTGATTTCCAACTGTTACCCCAATCGGCCGATTCCTTACTGTAGCCTTCAGATCTGCCGCATCGGCCAATCTTCTCCTCCTGACGCCGATTCAACACGTGTCAAAATCTGGCGTCAACACAAAGATGATATCTTGAGGATTTATTATGAAGATTTCCTCCAGCTGCTAAAGGAATTCAAATCTGCAATAATTGAGCACATCCCCAGAAATTATAATGAGGAGGCCAACAGGCTGGCCCAACACGCGTCCGGATATCGGCCGATTCAGGGAGCTATGATTTTGGACCTCGCGGCCGATGATTGGCGAAAGGAGATTGCCGATTACTTGAAGGACCCCTCCCAGAAAGTAGATCGGCAAGTGCGTTTTCAAGCCACAAAATATTTGTTACTCGAAGATGATTTATTTTACCGGACGATTGATGGGGTTCTTCTCAAGTGCCTGAGAACAGAAGAAGCAAAGGTCTTGATGGGGGAAATCCATGAAGGCGTATATGGAGCCCATCAATCAGCTCACAAGATGAAGTGGATGATCAGAAACAATGGGTATTATTGGCCAACGATTCTTGAGGATTGTTTCAAATATTATAAAGGATGCCAAGACTGTCAGAAGTTTGGCAATGTACAGCGCGCGCCAGCATCGGCTATGAATCCAGTAATCAAGCCGTGGCCGTTCAGAGGTTGGGGAATAGATCTCATCGGACAGATTCACCCTCCATCAAGCAAGGGGCATAAGTTTATATTGGTAGCTACCGATTATTTCACTAAGTGGGTGGAGGCAGTTCCATTAAGGACCATGACATCGGCCGATATGATCGAGTTCGTTAAGAACCATATTGTTTATCGATTCGGTATTCCTCAGACTATCACAACTGACCAAGGAACGATGTTCACCTCTGGAGAATTTGGGGAATTCGCCGCCGATATGGGGATTAAATTATTAAATTCTTCTCCATACAATGCTCAAGCCAATGGCCAGGCCGAATCATCCAATAAGGGGATAATCAAGTTGATCAAGAGGAAGATAGAGGAACAACCCAAAAAGTGGCACATGTCTTTGGCTGAATCTCTATGGGCTTATAGGATGGCTTGCCACGGAGCCACTAAGATATCTCCTTATCAGCTGGTATATGGTCACGAGGCAGTCCTGCCTTGGGAATTAAGGACGGGGTCAAGGCGTATATCGCTTCAAGATCAGTTGACGGCCGATGACTATTCCTTCCTCATGAAGGATGAGCTCGATGACTCGGCGGGTCAGCGGTTGAGAGCCTTGATTAGCATCGAAGAAATCAAGAAAAGGGTGGCCAGATGGTATGACAAAAAGGTCAAGGTTAAACAATTCTCCCAAGGAGATTTGGTATGGAAGTTGGTGCTACCGATAGGGTCTTGTCACACCCGATTCTAGAAAGAACCAGATGCATCTCATATGTGCGCCAGGATCTCGTTCACACACATATGGTAGACGGAAAGTGTAATATATCAAAGACAATGCTCAAAAGTAACTAAATAAAGTATTTAACTATATTACATTCCGTATAAAAGAGACACAAATGTCTTTAACGATAAACCGTTATACCCTATACGAAGTCTCCAACAACTCCATCTTCCACAGGCGATGACTGGTGAACGCAGGACCTAGAACTCCTCGAAGTCGTCGAAGATCTCCTCTTCAAAGTTAACTTCTGAACAGCAGGGGGCAAGAGTGAGTACTCTTCTGGTTGGTACTCAGCAAGTAGGGTGAAAATGCAAGGCTATCAAGGATAGGCTGAGGTTTGCAGCAGCGGTTGCTTTTAGTTGGTCAAATATTTATTAACAAGCACCTAATAGCTAGGTTTAAATTTATACCAATCCCACTTTAGCACAATCATAACGGTACCATCAACACAAGTATTAACCACGAACCACAATTTATTTAATCTTCAAGTTTAAATAATCATGTGAGGGTCCAAGCCACTCTTAACCGTGAGTACGGCTGTTATAACAGTTTTACACTCTGCAGAGGTTGTACACTTTACCCACAAATCATGTTTCCCTGAGTCGCCCGGGTTTGCAAGGCCCTTAAACACTTCCGAGGTGAGTGGCGAGGGTACACTATGAAGCCTTTACAAAGACATGTCGAGAGCTAGGCAGCCCGCTAGAGTTTCAGTAGCGGCGTGGTCCATAAACCACCCTAATGGTCAGCTCCTTAGCAAAGGCAGCTACTCCAAGAGGACCGGGCTATGACCCCTATCACCGACCCCCTCCTTGCCCTTTCGGTAAGGCCACCAGCAAACTACACATCTGATTAATTGGCTAAGGTCAGAGCCATATGACTTTGTGGTTGCACTGTTTACTTGGGTGGTTCTCCATGTTCCCATTAAACAAAGTTGATCTTGAGGTTACGTATATAACGTGATCAACATTAAAAGAGTAAACCAATACCAATCCCAAAGTTTGCAACTAAGCGTAACTACCCAACAAAGTAGTAAACCCAGGTGTTTCAAGGTTTGGGGTAAAAGACTAGGTATGTCCTTAGCATAGATAATCCATCAAATTTATGCAAGCAGCAATAAAGTAAAGTGTATTTTCATGCAGTTGTTGGGATCAAATAGAATATGCAGAGGGGGAAATCAACTTGCCTTCGTCAAGCAACTGTTGATTCTCTTCCTCGTAAGCTTGCTCTTGATTTGGCTCGAACGTCACGTTGTCTACGCGATCACACAAACAAGCATACACAAACAGATAAGGAACAATACAACGAACAGTACAAACAGAAAGTGAAAAGATGCTAAAGTTGTAGTTCATGATGCAAAGATCGTGTGGGCTCAAGAATCGCTGAAATCGGAGTTGGAATGATGAAGATATGGTTAAAACAGTGATCTGGGGACCTAACTGCTAGAGTTTTGAGTCTCCCGAGGCTAGACCTGAAGAATTCAGGGGCTAAAGCATAATTAAACCTTAAACAGAGGGTCGGGGTGCAAAACTATAGGTTTTGGACGGCGGGTACTAATTCTGGAAAAGTCAGGGGTCGGGACAGAAAAAGAAAGGGCTCAACTCTAATTATTTTCTACTGATCTGGACTGCGGGTTGATTCCTGGAAAACTTAGGGGTCTTCCTGCAAAAGTTTCGGGAACGGCTTGGGTCGGGTGAATCTGGTCCGTTGGATCAGAATCGGCGGCGGATCAGACGGATCGGCGGAGTAAGGGTCGGGCGAATCGGCTGAGTAAGGAAACGGTCGGGTAAATCGGCCGGGTAAAGTGAAGATCGATTCTGGCCGTTAGATCTAGATCAAGCGGCAGAGGAAGGGTCGGCTTGACGGAACAAAAAGGGGTCGGGCGAAGTGGAGTTTTACTGGGCATCAGCGGCGAGCGATTGCGGCGGCGGACGGCCGGAGCTTCACCGCTTCCGGTGTTCCGGGGCTCAATTCAAGCTGGGTTCATGACGGGAAGTGAGTGGGCGGTACTGTGAAGGTGAGGGTGGGTACGGGTTGGCTATGCGGCGGCTGTAAACTAGCGGCCATGGCGGCGGGCGGAAACAAAGGTCCGGCGAGAAATCTGGTGGGCGGCGAAGCAAGCGAGAGAGGGGATTCTGGTTGGCTTGCTACTCACCAACTTGCGGAGCTCTGGCGAGAGTTGATGATGGCAGGGAAACTGCAGATCGGTGAGTCGACGGAGAATCGGCGACACGGGACGGCGGCGTTCCTCCGATGCAACTTCCAGCGGCGTGCAACAATGTTGCGTAGAGGAACAGATTTGAGTTTGGCTTGGGTTGCAAGGCGGGGCTTTGGCAAGATTTTATAGGGGCGGATCGGCTGGGAGTAGGAAGGCGGTGCTGCGGGACCGATCAGGACTCGGGTAAGAAGAAAGAAAGAGAACGGGACACGAACAACAGCACGGGAGCGATCCGGACTCCGGGTAAGGAAAGAAGAAAGAAGAAGAAGGCGCCGACAGGTGGGTCCCAGCTGTCGGTGAAAACAAGGGTCGGGTGAGGAAATCGGCCACTAGGTCGGCCGTGGAAAACGAAAAAGAAGAAGAAGAAAAGGAATCGGGCTGGCTGAAAGAAAGAATAGGAGAAGGAAGAAATAAAGATGCATGCACAATTTTAATTTATGATTTTTATGAAAATACTTTTTAAAAATTTTAGCTCCTATATTTTTGGGTGTTACAGGTCTAAGGATCCCAAATTCGGTAAATGGTCACCCACTTGGGAAGGGCCGTATAGAATCGGCCGATGTGCTCCGGGAAATGCATATATTCTAGAAACTATCGAAGGGGAAGAATTCCCACGAGCTTTAAATGGACGATATCTGAAGAGGTACTATCCAAGCATTTGGGTAGATGCATAACTTGCAGTAAGATACATCAAGACAACATGGCCGACTTCTATCGGTTTTTGTCTACATAGCCGATGCAGGAATGACATCACCTTGAGGAGGAAAATATTTTCCGTTTGGTCTGACCAATTCATTATTCGATGAAAACAACAGAGTACATGGCCGACATGGTACAAGTCGCCCTTAGAATAAAAATACCAATATATTTATTGATTATGCTTGCTCTTGATTTCTCTCTCGATCCGGCCCAATTCTATCAGAAGGCGGGTCCTATTCTCCTTCGGATTCTCCATGGTGGCTTCAGTCTCAACTTGATGGCATAGTTCTATCAGGAGGCGGGTCTTCTTCTCCTCCAGATTCTCCATGGCGGCTTCAGTCTCAACTTGATGAGGGAGTGGAGGACTCTTTTCAGATGGCAGTCGCTTGGGGACTAGGCAGTGAGCGTCAATAAGGTCCCAATACTTCTGGACAATAGCAGGAACATGATCTTTAAGTTCTTCAGAATGAGCTCTTATCAGATCTATGTCTGCCTGCGACAGTGGTTCGTCTGAATGCATAACTTCGATCGTTCATTCCATGCTAGGACTGAGACGTTTTGGCTAAAGAGAGATAAAAAGCCACCCAGCATCAGAGCGATTGAGATGTCAAGGGGAGAAATAGAGGAGGGTTCGTACCTGATTGACAGAGGAGGAAGAAGATGAAGAAGACATCTTGATGTGCAGTTTGGGAGAATAAAGATCCAGTTGTTGGAGGGAGAGAAAGATGGGTAATGCATATGCCTCTGGAGATGGTGTGGGATCTCGTACTTATAAAGAGAAGGAGGTAAAAAGATAGTGGGACACGTCCTATCGGAGTAAAAGCATTCATAAATGCAAATCTGCCAAAGGAAGTGGTCCAGGATCAAATCGGCGCATCGACATTGAGGAGCATTGAATGATTACAAGATTCTTTACAACCCAAGAAGGGCATCTATAGTAGCAATAGCTCGTTGCCTAATCTGATCGGCCGAGTCTAATACTCTTTGGTCATCGTCGGCCGATCCAGGAATTTCTGGCAGATGGCGACGAAGTCTTATCGCTTCACAGGCCAGGTTCTGTCTTTCTTGTTTCAACCCAGCGATGATGGATGGGAGCTCTTGAAGCTTCTTTTCTTCAGCAGCTATGTCTTTGGTGACTTGCTCCATCTCTTTGGCTAGCTCTGCTCTCCTCCGTTTGAGGCGATCTATCGTGCCGACGATATCCGAGCGAGAGCTCTCGAGGAAATTGATCCGTTGGTGTACCTCTTGGGCTCGGTGCTTGTAGGAATCGGCTTCCTCCTGGGTCTTTGCTAGCTGGGCACGAACGGCCACATGACGCAGGGCCCTGAGCACTAGGGTCTGAATTGATTCTATGTATGCAGCAGGTTCCAGAGTCTCTTTGGCTTCCTCCGGAATTCGGCCCCTGATGTCATTGAGAAGCCGCCGAATCGGCGAAGCATCTTCCACTAATCGGCCGATATCATCTTGGAGGAGGGTCCACATGCTCTCGAGCTTGGTGCGGATATCATCAGAGATCGAGCTCGACGGAACTGGGCGTGAAGCGACTTCATCATCATCGGGCAAGGAGACCACAAAGGAGAAGAGGCTATTGTTGGGAGTGTCTTGTTCCTGCGGAAGAATAAAGACAAGAGTTAGCAAGTAGTAAAAGGGGAATCGGCCGATTCCGGTGAATAGTTTATTACCTCCTTGAAGCGGATCTGTCTTGCTTGTGCCGATGGGGTGCCTCCATCGTCTTCAGAACCGGTGCAATCGGCTCATCAGAAGAAGAGGACTCAACAACTATCAATGCTCTGCTTGGACCAGCTTCCTGAAAAGGTACGGGAAATAGATTTTATGAAGTATACTGCAGATGATTGAATAGGATGGTATGATACATTTGCCATACCTCTATTGGTCTTACGGCCGATGTTTGTTGAGGAAGTTCGACCGACGCACCCAAATCGGTCTGCATCAGAGTCAGTTAGTTTTCTGAATGTCAAGAAGTTGAGTTAAGAGATTATCTACCTCGATGAGGAGGGTAGCTGGTGCTTCGACTTCCGCTTGGAACGTGGCCGATTGCTGTGGGGACTGCACTGGAGCGGTTTGTGCAGCCTGGCAGAAGGAGGAACTTAATATTGATAGAGCACTTAAAGACATGTGAGGTATGCGAAGTTACTTGAACAGCTTCCACCAGTAGCGATGCCGCGGCCGATCCGACTTCTGCGGCAATTTGGGGATCGGCCATCTCGGTAGTCGGCAAGGATGGAGGAGTTGGAGTTTCAGCCGATACTACCGCCGATTGGTCAGTCGGTCCGATGCGGGCACGCACTCGACGGCTTGTTGTCTACAAGGTTGGCCTTTTCGGTGTTCGTTTCAATCGGCCAGTAGTGATGTCCTTGATGGTTGGAGCGTGATAGCCGATGAGTGGATATGGCGTATATGGACGATCGCTCTCTATCGGCCTGCCGCTTCGGCTCCGCATCGGAGGGACTTGACTTTCAGACTGAAGAGATAAATACAAGTTAACGGTAAGAGGGTAGTATGGAAAGAGACAGTATTGAAATCGACTGGGAGAAAGGACATACCGCTGCACTTGGGTCGATATTTTCTGGGTCCAGAATGTTGCAATATGTTGATGGGGATATGCAGAAGAGGTATTGCTTCCATTCTGCCCACCATAGTTTGGATTGCTGAACGGCAAAAGGGGCCACTGTCCAGTTGTTCAGGTCAATGGTGCTAGAATCTGGCACCAAGTTGCACAGCCGATTGTAATCGAGGCTCTTGGTTAGCTCATCTCGAAATTTTGCTTGTAGACCTGAATCGGCAGTTGACCAAAGCCCAGTTGCCTTGCTGCAGCCGATGGATTATAAAACTCATAGGTGGGGGAATCCTTTCCAGAAAAGAAATTGGCCGGTAGAATCCCTGGCTTGATCAAGATATCCATAAGGTCACTGTCAAAGGTATGGGAAGTTGAATCGTAGCAGACAGGAAGCTCGAAAATCGGCCCTACTATCTAATATGGATACCAACTGATCGTCTCTTCACTGAAGCCGTTGTAGAAGCATCTGAAGTATTCGGCCGTTCGGGCAGCAGTGAATTGGCAGCCAGGGAACGCCGATGCTGCTTCTCCAAAAGATGTGCAGCGTCGTCGGATGGTGGGGTTTTCCTCTGACTCAATGTTTGGAAAAGTCTTGGTCTCTATTTGTTGCTGGGAGACCTTGCTCATATATAAGTTGAGCCAGAGAGTGATGAACCACCAGGGACCGCCAGGATTCCCAATCGGCTCCCTTTTGACAGTCTAACGCCGATTTGATGCATCATGTGATAGGCCAATCCTAACAGATGTTTCCCAAGGGGGACGGCCGATCCTAGTGACAGAGCTTCTGCCAGGGCTTGGGTGTTAGAAGAAGGGCCAACTGCTCTGCCATAGAAAAAGAGCTTCTCCAGCCACATCATCAGGAATGTCGTATGTTCTCTCTCTGAAACTGTCCCAGTCCTCATATTCTTGCTGATATACCCCTTCCATCCGCCGATTCCTTTGGTTTCTAGCCGATGAGATGGTTTGATCAGATAATCAAAAGGGGTGTCAGAAGAGGAGATATCAAGGCCGGTCAACCACAGGACATCGGCCAAAGTTGGAGTCATGGGTCCATGTCCAAAAAGGAACGCATTGAGTGCGTCGGACCAGAAATAAGAAGCTGTTATGACCAAGGGCTCGTTTTTCTCCATCTGGGACAGAGAGAGGTCTATGCACTGCCCGATTTTCAGTTCATCCCACTAAACTCTCCTAGACCTGGCTACTCTATGGTACCATTCTCTCCAGCCAGGGGTCTCATTCGGCCAAGACCTAAAGGCACCTGCCCACTGACCTGAATCCATGGGCGATTGCTTGAACGGAATTCTGTGAGTCTCTAGGTTGATCAAGTCAGTTGGATCGGGATTCCCCATGGGGCCTAAGCAGATAAGTTCGGAGGATTTTGAAAGAGGAATGGTAATCTGGTGCCAAAATGCCTAAAAAGGAGGAAAAAGGGGAAAAAACTTAGAATGGGTCCAGAAAATACTTGAGCAGTAGAAAAGCAAAAGGGAAAAATTTTGGATGATTACCTCCGGGATGAAGCTCATCGTCGCCGATGGAGCCGCTAGTTGAGCCGCCGATGGGGCCGCCATCGCTGAGGGGGAACCTCCGTGGTTGGAGAAGTTGCTGATGGTGCCGCCATTGGAAGATTGGAGCAGGTCGCAGGTAAGATCGCTGGGGGAGCAGTTGGAGATCGGGAGGGCTCAAGAAGAAGATGAACAGTTGTTCGCAGGAGGAGATTACTAGGCTCGTGGAGAATGGAAGGCGGAGAATGCCGGTACTTAAGGACAATCCGAGAGAGAAAGGGCAAAGGCGGGATTTTTGCCGCGCCGTCTACACGAATTCCAGGGGAACAGTTGTCTCGAGCGCCCGGTCCGAGAAAATCGCAATCATTATGTAGAAGACCGCGGAACGGAAGGAGATTTTTACTGCGCCCGTTTCGGAGAAAAGGATTAAGGAAAGAGTTTCGAAGTAAAAAATTATGTTTTACTCCAAAACTGGGGGGCATGTGTTGACGCCAGATTTTGACACGTGTTGAATCGGCGTCAGGAGAAGAGATTGGCCGATGCGGCAGATCTAAAGGCTATAGTAAAGAATCGGCCGATTAAGGTTACAGTTGGGGAATCGGCCGATTGGCAATGGAACTTGCGCCAACAGATTGGAACCACAACAGAGGATCCCGGTCAAAAGGGGCCTGATGTTGGTCAACGGAGCGATGCTGATTCGATCAAGAAGCAATGAAAAAAGTCCTGATTGGATCAGGGGACGGCGGCGGAAGATTCTGCGGGAGTCCGTTTTCTTTTTAAAGATATTATAGATATAGTAGTTTTTCTGTTTAAAATAAGATTGTGACAAGTCGTAATCGACCAGGAGTTCTGGTTTTAGGGTATAAATAGGAGTCGTCATGGCTTTGTAAAGATCATCAACACATCAATCAACAAAACACTTCTACTTTTTCCTAGTACTTTACTTTAAGTCGGCGACTTCGCCAATAGTTTTTCTTCTTTTACGAGTTCGTACGGATTGGCAGGGCTGCATCAACTTGATCTCCGCCCAATTGGTAGGTTCCGCTTATCGAGTAACATTTGAGCTTTAACTACGGGCGCATCGCTGTGGTTTCGTTTGGATTTATTCACCAGTTATCGATATTTACTAGAATTATAGGTTTTACCTGTTGTTCTAGTATTATCACCAGTTATCCAGCTTGAGATTGGAGTTATCGGCTTTATCATCGTTTTTTCTCGATTCATCATCATATAGCCGATTAGATCTGTTTTTAAGTGTTGCATCTTTAATAATTATTTAGATCGCTCCAGCAGTTTTCTTTGCAATTATTACATGATTATCGGCTGAATCCATAGCCGGTCATCTTCACAGCAAATCGGCCGATTCGCCGACGCGCTCTTCGGGACAGATCGGAACCCTAGCCGATCGGGACGCCCAAAATTTAATACTCTTATTTCCTTGTCAATCAACAGGTTAGATTGACTGGCACGCTGCGCGGACCGCACCAGGGCAAATAACCCGAACAGGAGCTAAGCAGATTCTCCCGGGTCGTGTGTCCGACGCTGAAGACCATCGGCCAATTCCTAGCCGATTTTAGCGCCAACACCTATTTATATATATATTTAGTCAAAATTATTTCTTGGAAGCGAAAATGATAAATATTTAGGGACGGAGGGAGTAGGGGCGACCTTTGTCGACGTGTCTGTAGCCAACGACTGCTCATGGATGAAGTTCAAGGACCTAAGATTACATTTTTGATATTTATGAGCATAAGTGACACAAATTACAAGTTTATCGACCTAAATATGTATTTTTAGAGTTTATGGACCTATGTTTGCAAAATTTATTGATCTAAGTGACACAAATTACTAGTTGGTGGACTAAAAATACACCCTTACAAATTGGTGGACATCTAGCGTATTTTACTCTATTTCAAAATACGGCGTGATGTGGTCATATTTCAAATTAATGGAACTAAGTGGAAACGTATCTTTCTTACATGCTGATAATAGTAAGGGTTAATTAACTATGCTCCGTCCCTTAAATACAGACAAGCTGAAGATTATTGCTATATTGAGTGTGGACCAGACCGACGTGCTTGCAGGCATGCACGCGATTCAGGTGAATGGTTGGTCGGTGGTCGTCCTCGGCCTGTGCCACCCAACATCAATCACTCACTTGCATGCATGTGGACCCGTGCACGTCCCATAATTTGAAGATCGGAAACGGACACATATATGGATTCCAGATTGCCCAGATCTCGTGTTGCACGAGTACGTGCCGTCGCGGCATGCATGCAGCCACCGATGCGATTGCTAGATCGAGGGGACAGTTGAGGCAGCTGGGGGCGCCACGTCCGGCCGCCTCGCTTTGCACGCGTTGCTGAGCGCCTGCGCACGCATTATTCTCGCGCGATCTCCTCAGATCCGTAGATCCGGAATGTGCAATGGAATATTATTGGTTCATCAGATCCGATCACCGGCATGGGCATGTGCAGAGAGGACATGCATGCTTGCAACTAGTGCTGCATGTGATAACGCATGGGCGGTGCTGAAACATTGGTCTACCATCCAGCAGGCAAGATGGACCCCATAAGCCAACGCAACGCGTGGATCATGCACGATTGATGATCGACGACGGATCCTGCTGGTTAGTAGATCCCTGACGGGTGAGATCCAACAACACGATGGAAATTGTGTTTGCACACCGTCCACGTAACTCGGCTAAGAATTAATGTTCTTTTGAGGTTTTTCAAACTATCAAATAAGACCTTACACTAGACTCAATATTATGAATATCATTTTTTCACTCATTTTATTCTATTATTTCATGCATTTGCAGTTTAAACATGACTTATACGAAAAAATTATTTGAATGTAATAAATTTGTTAAATATAGAAAACAGATGAGAAATATACGAAATTAGAACATGGAGTACCAAGCAATGTATGTGGAGTGGAGAAAAAATTTAAAGGGCAGAATTATTATTTTTCCTTTGCCGTGTGCCTGATCGGTTTTGCCGCGCACGGCAAAGCATAACGAACGGTGCTAGTTGTAACGTCCATCACCCATGGCGCGCACGTGTTTAATATTTGCCGTGAGTTGGGTGCCACGCACACGGCAACGTATTGTTTGTCGTGTGCCTGGCCTTGGACACATGGCAAAGAGTCTATTTGCCGTGTGCCTCTACTTTGCAGTGAGTTTTTTGTGTAGCATACGGCAAAGAAGCTGTTTGCCCTATGTCCGAAAAGTTGTACACGGCAAAGTTACAGAGGCAAATAGGAGTTTCCGGTAGTAGTGTAGAAACTATAATAAGCAATGAGTTGTTTTTGACATTCTGAATCTGAACACTGCAAAGGCAGTCCTGGACCGACCCCGAACTCATACACGGCACGCCACGGCACACCATTCCCACGGCGCCCAAGGAGCGCGGCCAGTGAGCGCAGGCACATGCAGCACTTGCATGGTCCCTAACTTAGCAAGTGAATAAGTGGTGGTCCGATCCACACTGTTCATGTTGGTTTCTTTTCTGAAATTTTTGCATGTGGGGTTAAATCCCGTAATAATTCATCGCATTAAAATGGGCCTTCGGATCGAAATTTGCTTTTTTTCTCTGTCATTGGATAGGTTGAAGAGCCGGTGGCTCTACTGACAGCAGAGTCCAGTTAGACCTTGTTTAGATACAAAAATTTTACACCCAAAAAAAATATTTACACACATGTATGACGTATTAAATGTAGTTAAAAAAAATTGCATTACACAGATGGTCCGTAAATCGCGAGACGAATCTAATGAGTCTAATTAGGTTGTGATTAGATAATAAATTGATATAGTAATGTTACAGTAAATATATGCTAATGACGGATTAATTAGGCTTATTAGGTTCATCTCGCGATTTACGGATAGAATTTGCAATTAGTTTTTTAATTAATCTATGTTTAATATTTTAAATATAAATTTATTTTTCCATTTTAAAATTTTTACCTAATGCATTTAAACAAGGCCTTAGTTAGAGTGTAACCCGTGGTGATATGCGAGTGGTGCCCCGATCACGTCTCGCGTGCAGTACGTGGCTCGATCGGTGCTGTCGCTTTCGTGCTGTTCTCACGTCGCTCTCGATGAATCAAAGGCCGGTCGGGATATATATATTTGCTTCGCGGCGTCGAGTGTCAGCTTCGCATATCAAGTGCGCTACCAACCTCACGGCCCGTCACGGCCCACGGAATATGTATTTTTTGCATGTGAAGTTGCTGGCAAGCCACATACGTCCAGACTCAGAGAGATGTAGATGGCCCACCCTAGGCCCTAGCTATTGTGATGTGCACGTGCCTTTTGGTCTTGTACCAACGCTCTTTAATAACGAGCCTTTCCAGCAATGGGGCCTAGGGACCCATACGATGAATGGTTTAGGTAGGGCGGCCGGAGGTAGGTTTTAAAATCAGTAACTAAATTAGGGTCACGGGTGGAAAAACCATGTGTTTACAGGCCGCGGAAATCTCGCACTCTCAAAAGGTGGGGCGCTTACAGGCCGCGAAAATCTCTCGCACTCTCAAAAGGTGGGGCGCTTACGCTTAAGTCGATGGAACTTAAGGTTGAAATAACACTTGAAGTCTGCTGCTCATTCTACTGCAAAACTAACCTGAAGTTGCAGGAAAAGAAAGAATGATCCGAAAGATTCTTTCCATTCTTGCCTAGTGACTAAGATTTTCACACTTCTTATGTCTAGGCTGCAAAGATTTTTCTCATAAAACACATCATGCAGCGCGCTCCATCCTGGCCTGTCTTTCACACCTACGAAATTATCAAGGATAACAATCCCTGTAATAAGGATACCATAGTTTGGAATATATATGACCTATCACTACTAGCTTATTAATCATCATAATTTTGTTTCTATAGCATATAAGGGACAGCAAATTTACATTATTGTACCATATATAATTAATATAAAGGAAAATCAGATCGTGAACACTATTCTCCCATGTGCATGATTTCTTGTACGTCACATAAAGTTAATAAAAATCAGCCTCCGGGAACGCGTGGCCCATCTGCATGGTTTCAGTTTATGCAACCATGTAGTCAATGAAAATCAGCATCATACGCTGATCTCCCAGGTTTGTCAAAGCTTCCAACAACCGTGCAAATGCTTCCAAATTCAAATACGCTGTTTAATTAACTTGAAAAGAAGTGACAGTTCTCAATCTTACATACACATCGGACCATCCAAGTTTAATTTGTGAATTCATCCGTAGACCATATATAGTTGCAAATTTATTCCAAATAATATCATTACAATGGAAAATATAGTTAAATAATCCTTCATAATACGTACTTTCCTCCTCGCACAAGGACACACGAGATTGAGAGATAGAGTATACGAACAAATTGTTTTAACCAATAAAAGTTGTGTTTCACGCATACCTAAGAATTAAATATTGGTTAAATAATAAGTAGATCTCACTTCTCTAAAATAACAATAATTGTAATTGGTCCGCAATTGGTCGGTACTTTGCACCTCTATTTACATTCATCAATTATCATATAAAATTAATGTTGGACAATGGTAAAGGGTTTCGTTAGAAAAAAAACACCATCATTTGTCTTTTGAGATATCGGATGCCATCAGTTTCTCTAAACAACACTGCTACTTTGCACCACTATTTACATTCATCAATTATCATATATGCAAGGAAGAAGCTTGATTTCAATTTATGTAACCATATATAGTCAATGTAAATCAGCATCATACACTTCTCCCAGGTTTGTCCAGGCTTCCAACAACCGTGCATTCATCTGGCCCATCACATGCAAATGCTTCCAAATTCAAATATGCTGTTTAATTAACTTAAAAAGAAGTGACAGTTCTCAATCTTATATACACATCGGAGCATCCAAGTTTAATTTGTGAATTCGTACGTAGACCACAGTGGAAAATTTATTCTCAATAATATCATTACAACGGAAAATATAGTTAAATAATCCTTCATAATACTTTCTTCCTCCTCCCCCTCCTCGTCCTCCTCCTCCTGCTGTTGCTCCTGCTCCTCCTCCGACTCCTGAGGTGAAGGCGGCTGTACAGACCGAGTCGCTCGACCCTTGCGACCCTTCCCTCCACCCTTGGGGACACCCTTCTCTCGACCCTTTCCTCGGGTACCCCTAGCAACGGACCCTCCAGCTTCATCGGAACTTGGCATCATTCTTCTGAAAGTAGACGCGCATTTTCGCGCTAATCCGCTGTCCACCATCTTTGTTCAATCACCTATAATTAAAAATAGTAAACCAATCAGCATGTACAAACAAAATATAATTAGAAACAAAAGCAAAATAAACAAGACATGATTAGAAATAATAATTCAATCAGTACGGATCATACATGTATTAGAAATAATCATCTTGATCAGGATTAGCTGGATCATAAGTCTCATCATCACTATCACGCATGTCGAGATCAAAATCAGGCATGTGCTCCGATGGAGGAATGTCGTCTTCATCAAGCCCTAATTGTAATTTTCAAGTAATAGTAAGTCCTTCGCATTATGAACCTCATCTCCAATGTCCTTCGCATTGTAAGAGGTTTGCAACCATGAAACTTGAGTTCGTATATTTCTTCAATTATTCCATAATACTCGGTCCCATCTTGGGTTGTCGTACAAACTCCGGAATTTATGGTTCTCCGAGTACAAACATGAGTTCGTATATTTCTTCAATTATTCAATGTACACACTCAAATTATCCCCCGGGTAACCAAGAATTATCAACGACAAGAATATGTTCTGTCGTTGAAAGATGATGCCGGGAGGGAGATTGAGGGGGATAACGAACATGGGCCAACAAGTGTATGGGGCAGACGATATTCCATAAGGATTGAACCCATCTGTCACCAGCGCAATAAGTACATTACGAGCCTCCTCAGCTTCCTCAGGATGCTGTGTGTCAAAATATCTCCATGCTTCATCATCGGCTGGATGTACCATATTCTCAGGATGGTATTGTTTGCCTTCTTTGTGCCATGTCATCTGTTTTGCGGATTCCTCGGTCTTGTAGAGACGTTGGATCCTCAGTATGAATGGGAGGTACCGTAGGATTTTCACGGGGGTTTCGGGCTGCCTCTTTTGACCATCACTAGAGTCTACCTCCAGGTACCTAGAGGACTCACATTTAGGACAGTACTTTGCATCCGCATGGTCTTTCCTATACAAGATGCATCCCTTCGGACAAGCATGTATCTGCTCGTATGGCATCTTAAGTGCGCGAAGGAGTTTCTGTGCTTCATACATGTTGTATGGTAGATTGTGACCACATGAAAGCAGGCTGTCAAAAACTATCAATATATTATCAAAGCCTTCTCGACTGATGCCAAGCTGAGACTTTAGGGCCATTTTGTGTCCCATGGCATCCAGTTGAGAAACACCGGTATGCTCGTGCAATGGTTTATGTGCCGAAGACAACATGTCGTAATAGGCCTTTGCGGTTGGCTCTAGCGGATCCTCCCTAACATGACTAGGTCCTTCATCAAAGTGTGCTTGATGAAATTCATCTAACATGTCTTCGCACCCGGCATCAGCATCATAATCCTCGATGCGTTGTCTCACGGCCTCATCTCTCGCACGATGGGCTTCACCATGGCAGATCCAGAGGGTATAGTTTGCCACAAACCCATAGGAGCAAATGTGTTTACCCATGTTCAACTTTGATTAAAATATCTTGTTTTCACATTGCTGCAGAGACACATCGCTTTACTTTGTCCTTTGTCAAATGCTTTTTTCAAGAATTTATCGACCTTGTAAATGAATTCATTGGCCTAGTCACGCTTACCCCGCCAGCCTGTGTCAAGCCACTCACGGTCATCCATCCTTTAACATATGAGTGGGTGATATAAAAATCAATTGCATCTATACAATGTCTATCATGCTCTAATAGGTGAAGATAGGTCATAATCCCATCCGAGGATGTGTAGATGGGGTTAGTTCCCATGCTCTATCCCTATCCAACACAGAACTTCGGCAGCACCTCCCCGCTGTTCTCCAAATACATGTCCTGGCAAGGAGATTTTGATCCGGAGAATAACATGGAGGTGATGCCGAAACTCTGTCTGGATTCGGAGCAGACCTTGAAAACTAAACCCATCTACACATCCTCGGGCTATCCAAAAAATGTTGACAATTCGAAACAAATATGGTCATACATATGCAAAGATCTGCATATTTCCAACCGTATCTCTTTCGAATGGGAGACGTCTAACTAGATTACGTGATCTACGAACATGATACGAAATGAGGGGCATTTTGCACATGCTCACCTAGTAACTCGACGGCGGCGAGACGGGGGCGGGCGGCGAGACGGGGGCTGATGAGTCCTCTGGGGCAACAGCGGCGCGGCCTCTAGTCCTCCTCCTTCTCCCGCGGTGGGAAGAGTGGAGGCACGACCTCCTTCTCCTCTCCTCCTCCTTCTCCTCATCCGGTGGCGAGTGTGGCAAGGGCCTGCTCCCCCCTCCTCCTCCTCCTCCTCACGGCGCGCGGCACGGGGCGGACGGACGTGGGCGGGTGCGGGGCGGCCGGGGGTGGGTGGGAGGTCGCAAGTGCCTCCTCCCCCTCCTCCTTCTCCTTCTCCTCTCCTCCCCCTCCCCCTCTTCCTCCTCCTTCTCCTCCTCCTCGCACGGCGCGGGGCGACCGGAGGTGGCCGGGTGCGGGGCAGCCGGGGGTGGGCGGGCGGCAATGGACTCAATAACATGAATATAATTTTTGCACTCACTCTATTCTATTATTTCATGTACTTATTGGTCCAATTCAATTTATATCAATTAAAATGGTATAATTGCACACGGCAAATTAGAAGTTTCCGATAGTGTAGAAACTATAATCAGCAATCAGTTGTTGTTTGACATTCTGAAACTGAACACTGCAAAGCCAGTCCTAGACCGACCCCGAACTCATAGACGGCACGCCACGGCACACCATTCCCACGGCGCCCAAGGAGCGCGGCCAGTGAGCGCAGGTACATGCAGCACTTGCATGGTCCCTAACTCTTAGCAAGTGAATTGCTCTAAAAGAAAACTCTTAGCAAGTGAATAAATGGTGGTCCGATATGATCCACACTATTCATGTTGGATTCCTTTCTGAAATTTTTGCATGTGGGGTTAAAGCCCGTAATAATTCATCGCATTAAAATGGGCCTTCAGATCGAAATTTCCTTTTTTTGCTGTCATTGGATAGGTCGAAGAGCCGGTGGCTCTACTGACAGCAGAGTGCAGTTAGCTAACCCGTGGTGATATGTGAGTGGTGGCCCGATCGCGTCTCGCGTGCAGTACGTGGCTCGATCGGTGCTGTCGCTTTCGTGCTGTTGTCACGTCGTTCTCCATGAATCGATGGCCGGTCGGAATATATATATTTGCTTCGCGGCGTCGAGTGCCAGCTTCGCATATCAAGTGCGCTACCAACCTCACCGGCCGTCACGGCCAACGGAATATGTATTTTTTGCATGTCAAGTTGCTGGCAAGCCACGTACGTCCAGACTCCAGAGAGATGTAGATGGCCCACCATAGGCCCTAGCTATATTGTGATGCAATCATGCAGCGCGCTCCATCCCGGCCTGTCTTCCACACCTACGGAATTATCAAGGATAACAATCCCTGTAATAAGGATACCATAGTTTGGAATATATATGACCTATCACTACTAGCTTATTAATCATCATAATTTTGTTTCTATAGCATATAAGGGACAGCAAATTTACATTATTGTACCATATATAATTAATATAAAGGAAAATCAGATCGTGAACACTATTCTCCCATGTGCGCTATTTCTTGTACGTCACATAAAGTTAATAAAAATCAGCCTCCGGGAACGCGTGGCCCATCTGCATGATTTCAGTTTATGCAACCATATAGTCAATGAAAATCAGCATCATACGCTGATCTCCCAGGTTTGTCAAAGCTTCCAACAACCGTGCAAATGCTTCCAAATTCAAATACGCTGTTTAATTAACTTGAAAAGAAGTGACAGTTCTCAATCTTACATACACATCGGACCATCCAAGTTTAATTTGTGAATTCATCCGTAGACCATATATAGTGGCAAATTTATTCCAAATAATATCATTACAATGGAAAATATAGTTAAATAATCCTTCATAATACGTACTTTCCTCCTCGCACAAGGACACACGAGATTGAGAGATAAGAGTATACGAACAAATTGTTTTAACCAATAAAAGTTGTGTTTCACGCATACCTAAGAATTAAATATTGGTTAAATAATAAGTAGATCTCACTTCTCTGAAATAACAATAATTGTAATTGATCCGCAATTGTTGGTCGGTACTTTGCACCTCTATTTACATTCATCAATTATCATATAAAATTAATGTTGGACAATGGTAAAGGGGTTCGTTAGGAAAAAAAAACCACCAACATTTGTCTTTTGAGATATCGGATGCCATCAGTTTCTCTAAACAACAGCGGTACTTTGCACCTCTATTTACATTCATCAATTATCATATATGCAAGGAAGAAGCTTGATTTCAATTTATGTAACCATAGTCAATGTAAATCAGCATCATACGTACCACTAGTACACAAATGACCTTTAGTCCTAGTTGGAAAATCCCCTTTAGTCCCGGTTTCCCAACCGGAACTACCAATCCGGGACTAATGGTCCCCAGCACCCCACCTACACAGGACACGTGACTCTAGTTTAAATGCTTTCCTTTTAAACTAACCCGTGGAAGACCCTTTAGTCCCAATTGGTGGCTCTAACCGGGACTAAAGGGTCCTTTAGTCTCGGGTGGTAACACCAACCGGGACTAAAGGGTACCCAGGACTAAATATTCACGACGTTTAGTCCCGGTTTGAGCCACCAACCGGGACTACTCCCCGCCGCTCTCTCACCGTTTGACCCGGGACTAATGCCTTCATTAGTCCCGGACCCAACCCATCCGGGACTAAAGAGGGTAGATCTATTTGATGTTCTATACTAGTGTACGCTTCTCCCAGGTTTGTCCAAGCTTCCAACAACCGTGCATTCATCTGGCCCATCACATGCAAATGCTTCCAAATTCAAATATGCTGTTTAATTAACTTAAAAAGAAGTGACAGTTCTCAATCTTATATACACATCGGAGCATCCAAGTTTAATTTGTGAATTCATACGTAGACCAAAGTGGAAAATTTATTCCCAATAATATCATTACAACGGAAAATATAGTTAAATAATCCTTGATAATACTTTCCTCAATACGGGATCAAGGGTGTTTGCCGAGTGCCCATGGCACTCGGCAAACCCACAAAAGCGCTCGGCAACGTTTCTGTCGTAGGCCACCCACGGTAAAGGCGTCACGGCGTAGATTCCAACGACAAAGGGTTGTTTGCCAAGTGCTTTCTCTCGGGCACTCGGCAAACATGTTACCGAGTGTCAGAACGGCACTCGGAAAAAAAAGGAAGCGTCACGGCGGGCGAACGGCAGCGCAGCCGTTAACGGCGTCTTTAAGGCACTCGGCAAATTGTCACAATTTGCCGAGTGCCTTTGTCAGGACACTCGGCAAACTACACAGATCTGCAAGGCACTCGGCAAACCCATGCACCCGGGAGTTCTGGAAAGCCAGTTTGCCGAGTGTTATGGTAAAAACACTCGGCAAACCCTTTATTTTCTTTCTATTTTTATTACTTTTTCACGTATATGGTACCCTCCAATAAAAATTTCATAGCATCATATATATATATATATCATAATAATCATCACAGGCATCACATATATATCACACAATAAGCATCATAATTAATCTACAACCACAATTAGTCCACAAGTTCAAATACAAGGGAGTCGTCCATACAAACGCAAGTACTCCACAAACTCAAGTAGTCTACAGCCAGAAGTAGTCCACAAATGCAAATGCAAGCTAATCCTTACAAATCAAGTCCATACAATTATTCCACGACCACAAGTGCTCACTGAGCTGACGGAGGTGCCCACTGCGATGACAAATCTTGATCATGTGGCGCGTCATTCGATCCCGCCGATTGATTCTGCACAAAGAAGAAAGGATCACTTGTGTTAGACAAGATTTAAAGTAGAAACATACAAACTAAATCATTATACTCACAGAAGTAGGTGCAGGAGGAGGTGGAGTCGAGAATAGCATCAGTGGCAACGGTTGACCCACCCTCTCACCAAGACCTTGCATCCACTGAAATATCTCCTCCATCCTCTGCCCTCGGCTTGTCGCTCGGCCTCGATCCTCTGTCGCTCGGCCTCCATCCTCTGTTCCATCGCCTCACGTCGCCTCGTCTCCTCGTCCAGTCAGGCCTACAATATTTCAACTTTATGTTACAATACAGAACAAATGTATGTAGAAATCAAAGAACGACGATTGAAACTGAAATAACCTGGAGTGCCTCCATCTGGGACTGTGTAGTGTCCGGCCGAGTGTGTATGGCTAGGCTTGAGCTCGTGCTCCTCGCTCGAAGCTGGGAGAGGGTGGGAGTAGTGGCCGTGTCAATAACGTTGTTGCCCATAAAGTAACGACCATGCCTCTTGCCTCCTCCGAACCTCATGACGACTTCTCCATCCAGGTTCTGGGTGCTCAGATCGTAGTCTGGCCTGTGGAGCTCTCTTGCCACCGAAGTGTAATCGTTGAGGCGGTTGTGGACGCTCGCATTGCTGTAGGCCGAGGGCGGGTCCTCCGGGTTATAGTCGACGTCGGACGTCACCCTACCCTTGTGGGACACTGCCCATTCCTTGAACTGGGAGAAAGGCTGGCCACCATGCGCCGACGACTGCGTAGAAAACAAGAAGATGATTAGAAATGATGCAGTATTCTTAATGTTAGAATAAAGAAATGAATTTGCGTACTCATCTAGTTGCGTATTCATTAAGGGTAAGGTTTCCTTGATGGTGCGGTACACCTGGCATCAACAAACACCGCTCCCGGCAAGCCTCATGCATCTCCTCCCATTCGGGTGTGCACCACTTGTTCACCATAACCTCCCAGCACTGGAGATGCTGGGGACACCACCACGTAGGCACCTACACATCATCAAGTACATGACATATATATAAGAAGATAAAATTAAGCGTACTTAAATGCAGAACAAATTAATATTAATGTTCTATATTTACCCGTAGGTATTGCTCCCGGGTCAGCTTCATGTTGAGTTCTCTGGCCAGAGCTTTGCTGATCTTCCTCTGAAGGTACTGAGCATTATATGTAACGACGGCCTGGATGCGCGCCTCGTAATGCATGTCCTTCATGAGTTTATGACACGCTTTCTCAGCCACAGCCACCGCCCTAGCCTCGTATCCCTCCTCACATCTATAAAAATCGAGCATATAGATGTGATGTACCCGTCATTTTTCAAGAATGTCCAATTAATGTGACGTATTGAGCAATATAGTGCCAGGACTTACCCAGAGCTCACCCACCACCCGCGCTGCCTTGTTGTTGAATTGCCTGCCTTCCCGATCCGGTAAATCAGGAAAGGCGATGTAGTGCTCCCACGTGTAGGCCGGCTCCATCCCACCGCCATACTGAACCAGGCCAGGGAAGTGTAGCTTGCACAAACAACCCAGGATGCCATTGACATGGCGATTGTGAACACCGGGAGCGACTTTCACCCAACCCCTGCAGAAGTGATTAAGAAAAATTATTAGTTTGTATTGTGAGTTTCAACATATGAAATGAAAAGGTAGTGATAGCATCTAAAGTTACTTACTTAGACATAAAGGGCCCAATCATCGGGCGTCTCTCAAAGGATATGGGTCGCCTCGGGAGCGTCGAGGGACTTCTCAACCAGACAGCTGATGAACCAGAGGAACCGGAACCACCTGCCGACTCCTCCTCCTCCTCCTCCTCCTCCTCCTCCTCCTCCTGGTTGTCCGCCTGCCCCTGCTCCACCTCTGCCTCCTCATCACCAGAGGTGTGCACAGAAGGTAGCCGCTCCTCCTCCTCCTCAGACGATGACTTAGCTACAGGAGATGGTGACCTCGGTCTCCCTCTCCCTCGACCCTTGCCTCCACCTCTCCGTCGATCCGGGCCCCTACCTCTCCCTCGACCCCTCGAGGGGCCCTCAGCTTCATCGGACCCGGCGTAAAGCACTGAGACCGACCTCAAACCACCCACCATCTTTGTTCAATCACCTGCAATTAAAAAGAGTAAACCAATCAGCACAGATAAACAAGATGTACTTTTAAAGAGATGCAAAATAAACAAAATGTAAAGCAGTTATATAACATAGTATTACAAATAGTAAATAAATTAGTACCAAACATACATGTATTAAAAATAATCATCATGATCGGGATTAGCTGGATCATAAGTCTCATCATCACTATCACGCGTGTCGATATAATCATGCCCGTGCTTCGAAGGAGGAATGTCGTCATCACTATCATTGCCTAAATGTAATCGCTCAAGTAATTCTAATCTTCACATTATGAACCTCATCTCCAGCATCCTCGTCCACAACTATTTCATCACCAACCTCCATTCCGATCGCTTCAGTTAAGTCTATCACAAAATTCCCTTCTAGCCCGTCTTCTTGAAAGAACTCTCCGTCATATGTGTTTGGGTCGATGTTGTAATCCTCATTGTTTGGGACAGGTAGTTTCTCGTGTGGTGATACCTTGTACACAACATCCCAACCCTTGAGACAGTCATCGGTTTGGCATGGATATGAGAGGTAATAAACTTGCGTGGCCTGTTGAGCCACAATATAGACATCATCTCCGGGTAAGACGGAGGACTGTTGAATTTCGACTAGCCCAAGATTGGGTGTCTGTCTCACCACTTCCGGATCAAACCAGTGGCATTTGAAAATGACAGGATTAAGAGGTTTGCAACCATGAAACATGAGTTCGTATATTTCTTTAATTTTTCCATAATACTCAACGCCATCAAGACCTGGCATAAAAACTCCGGTATTTGTTGTTCTTCGATTGGGCCGACTCTGCTCGTGTCTCGTTGTGTGAAAGCGATATCCATTCATGACATAACCGTTAAATGACCATACCCTATAGGCACAGCCATCGGCAACCTGTCTCAAGTCGGCACTCATAGCTGCATCGTATTGGCCCTGCAAGTTCAAGCAGGATATAGTTCAAGCTATGTACGAGCAACTTGCAATGTCAAACTAAGTACGAGCTTAAGTTGATAGTACCTTCTGTTTGAACCAAGAAATGAAATCGGGCTTTCCATTTCCCACACTGTGTTTGAGAAGGGTCTCAGCTTCCTGCGGGGTAGGTTCCCTTGATTTACGCCAGAATTGATGATGAAACTCCCTGTACCAACGACAAAACAAGAGGGTTGGATGCAAAAGAGTCACTACCAGAGAACAAGTTTGTTGAGAACTTACTGCATATAGGGCTCAACTTCGGAAAGGTAGGTCAACACATATAGCATGATGGTGCGCCACTCTTCGTGTTTTAAGGTCTTGTAGGTCGCATCACTTGCACTTCCGAGCTGACCTCGAAATATGCTGAGGTTCGATTCATTTTTGCCAGGATTGTAACGAGGGGGTGGATTATGCACGCTAGGAAGGTTATCAGCATAGTATTTTGTTGTGAAGTTTGAGACCTCATCCAGAATGTATGCTTCTGCAATGGAAGCTTCAATTTTGCATTTATTTTTGCATTTAGTTCGAAGAACCTTTTGACATCTCTCAATTGAATAGCACCAACGGGCCTGCACAGGCCTCCCCATTCGTGCCTCGCTTGGGAGGTGCAAAATCATATGCTGCATCGGATTGAAGAAGCTGGGTGGAAAGATCTTCTCCAACTTACAGAGCAACATAGGCGCTAATCTTTCCATGTCTGCAATTACGGTTTGAGATATTTCCTTAGCACAAAGTTGCCGGAAGAAATTGCTCAATTCTGTCAGCACTAACCAGACATGATCTGGGACATAGCCTCGAACCATCACCGGAAGAAGCCTCTCAAGCCATATGTGGTAGTCATGACTCTTAAGCCCGTTGATTCGCATAGAAGATAAGTTCACTCCCCTCCTTAAATTTGCTGCATATCCATCAGGGAACATTAATGTTTTGAACCATTCTAGTACCTCCCTCCTTTGGGCCCTCGTCAGTACGAATTCGGCCTTAGGCTTCCTCCATGACTTGCCGGCTCTAGGAGGCGCCATATCTAGCTTTGGTCTATTGCATAACGTCGCTTGATCCAATCTAGCCTTAACGTTGTCCTTTGTCTTATTAAGAACGTCCATGATTGTTCCAAAAAGTGCCTCGCCGATATTCTTTTCAGTGTGCATTGCATCAATATTATGTGGAAGAAGTAGGTCATCCATATATGGGAGCCTCCAAAATCTTGACTTCTGAGTCCATGCATGTTGCTCATCATATCCCACAAAACCACCTTCTTTTTCGTTTACCTGGAGAGCGTCTAACTAAGCATGAACCGCGACACCTTTCATAATCTGTGGTGCAGGGTCTTTCACTACGACATCTTTCGTAAAGTTCTTGATGTCTCGTCTGAATGGATGGTCAAGAGGAAGGAATTGTCGATGTTTATCGAATGAAGAATACTTGCCACCCTTTCTCAGCCAAATGAACTTCACAGCTGCCTTGCATACTGGGCATGGGAACTTCCCGTGAGCACACCAACCGCAGAATAGCCCCATACGCTGGCAAGTCATGGAGGGAGTAGTGGTACCAAACATGCATTTTGAAGTTCGTCTTTGTAGCTCGGTCATATGTCCACACCCCTTCCTCCCAAGCACGGACCAAACCATCAATTAGAGGCTCCATTTACACACTCATATTATTCCCCGGGTGTTCAGGAATTATCAACGGCAAAAAATGTTCTGTCATTGAAAGAGGACGCCGGGGGGGGGGGGAGATTGAGGGGGATAACGAACACGGGCCAAGTGTATGGGGCAGCTGACATTCTATAAGGATTGAACCCATCTGTTGCCAGTGCAACATGTACATTATGAGCCTCTCGAGCTTTCATACGATGAACCCCATCAAAATGGATCCATGATTCAGCCTCGGATGGATGTACAAGCTTGTCGGGATTGTATCTATGACCATTTTTGTGCCATGTCATCTGTTTCGCGGATTCTTCGGTCATGTAATGCCGCTGGATCCTCTGAACGAATGGAAGGTACCGTAGAATTTTCACGGGGATCGTGAGCTGCCTCTTTTGACCATCACCTGAGTGTACCTCCAGGAAGCTAGATGATTCACACTTTACACAATACTTTGCTTTGGCATGTTCTTTCCTAAATAAGATACACTCCTTCGGACAAGCATGTATCTGCTCATATGGCATCTTAAGTGCACGAAAGAGTTTTTGTGCCTCATACATTCTCTTTGGCAGAACATGACCTTTCGGAAGCAGACTGCCAAAAACTATCAACATAACATCGAAGGCATATCGACTCAGGCTAAACTGAGACTTTACGGTCATCAGGCGCGCAATGACATCCAGTTGAGAAACCTAGGTACACCCATGAAGGGGTTGCTGTGTTGTAGACAACATGTCGTAATATGCCTTTGCGGTAGCCTCGGACTCCTCCTCCCTACATCCTTCATCAAAGTGTGCACCATGATAATCATTCAACATATCTTCTACCCCAACATCATCATCGTAATCCCCTACGCGTTGTCTCACAACCTCATCTCTCATACGATCGGCTTCACCATGGTAGATCCACCGGGTACAGTCTGCCGTAAATCCATTCTTGCAAAGATGTTTACCCATGACCTCCTTTGTTTGTCGACGCATGATTGCACATCTGCTGCAGGGACACCAAGTGGCACGCATGGCACGCGGTCCTTTAACCTTGGCAAATGCTTGTTCCAAGAAAGCATCGGTTTTCTCAATCCATTCATTGGTCAACAAACCCTGTCTTGACCGGCCAGTATAAATCCACTCATGGCCATCCATCCTCTAACATAGCAGCGAGTAATATAAAAATTAATTGCATCTACACGTTGTCTATATTGTCTAATAGGTGAAGGTAGGTCCTAATCCCACCCGACGACGCGTAGATGGGTTAATCTCCTATGGTCCACTCCGATACGAGACAGAATTTCGGCAGCACCTCCCGCTGTTCTCCAAATACATGTCTCAGTAGGGAGATTGTGTATCCGGAGAACAACAGGGAGATGATGTCGAAACTCTATCTTGTATCGGAGTAGACCATAGGAGATTAACCCATCTACGCATCCTCGGGCTGTCCAAAAAATGTGGACAATTCATAATTTTATGAAAAAATTCTATTATTTCATGCGGTTAAAGCTCAAATTAAAATTATATCAATGTATTGTTCGTAAACTATTTCGAATTTTCTTTTCAAATAGCTTGCCAAATTCACTCAACAACTCATATTTCATGCTGCAATGATAAATAATAGATTATTTGTTGCAGTTATAGCTCAATTTCACTTTATATCAATACCACATCTATAGTTACAAAAAAAATAAAGAAATACCAAACGGACCTGAAAAATCACCAAATTTGCACATCAAACTATCTATGATGCATGTTGCATATAGAAAACGTTTTGAAGTCAAAATCCAATTCAACAATCGCTTTGACTCCGAATCCTATCGCATCATTCACAACACTGCCTCTTCTTTAGAGATTCTTCAATTTGTAAGCAACGTACGTGACAACTTATGTGAAATATTTTCAACTTTTTACTATAGCCTCCAGACATGATATCTTGTTCTCATGACAAATCTCATAATTTTCAGACTTCATTTTCTTTTTTTAGAATTTAAAAACAACTCGATCACACGTTGGTGAACACGTTAGGTGAACTAGATGTTCGAAATTTCATTTCATTTAATGGATATGACCTCAAATTGAACTCAATAATATGAATATAATTTTTTAATTTAGTATATTCCATTGTTTGAATCACTTGCAGTTCAAAATTCTCTAATCCCTAGAAAAATCCTTTTAATTAGAAAAAATAACTAAATATAGAAAATAGCAGATAAATATACCCAATTTTAACATGGAGTATCTTATGTAGTATGTGAGCAATAGAAAAAGTTTGTAGGGTGTATGTGGGTTTATTTTTTGTGTTTGCCGAGTGCAACAAGATACACTCGGCAAAGTTACGCATTTGCCGAGTGTCAACATTTGACACACGGCATAGAGGCACTGTGGTCGAGCACGTGACCCTCACGTGCCAGCTTTGCCGAGTGTCTTCCACTGGGCACTCAGCAAAGCCTGTTTTGCCGTGTGCCGCGTCAAAGGCACTCGGCAAATGTTGATGGACGTGAACGCCATGCGACGGCCGTGCCGCACGTGACCGACATGTGCATGATTTGCCGGTGTCCCTTCTAGGACACTTGGCAAAACTTCTTTTGCCGAGCGTGTAGTCACCTGGCACTCGGCAAAGACCCTTTTGCCGAGCGCCACATGTTTGTTGTGTGTTTTTTTTTTGGCACTAGGCAAAGTGTCTGATTTGCCGAGTGCCCGATGGATTGCCCGATGGATTGCGCTCGGCAAAGTCCTTGGCACTCGGCAAACAGGGGATTTCCGGTAGTGCCTCCTCGTACACGGACACACGAGATAGAAAGATAAAGTATACGAACTGTTTTTTTTACCAATAAAAGTTGTGTTTCGCTCATACCTAAGAATTAGATATTGGTTAAATGATAAGTGGATCTCACTTCTAAAATAACAATAATTGTAATTGGTCCACAATTGGTCGGTACTTTGCACCTCTATTTACATTGATCAATTATCATATAAAATTAATGTTGGACAATGGTAATGGGGTTCGTTAGAGAAAAAAAAACACCAACATCATTTCTCTTTTGAGATATCGGATGCCATCAGTTTCTCTAATCAACAGCGGTACTTAGCACCTCTAATTACACTCATCAATTATCATATATGCAAGGAAGAAGCTTTCCTAATTAAAGGTCGATTGTATGCTAATCCTGATGACTACTACATACGTGTGCTTTTGCAATGGTGAGTATAGGAGGAACAGTCGAGTATAGTCGGTAATAATCTTATCGACAGTCAAATTCATGCAGTCAGTATGACTACTACATACTTCCTTGTGGCTGTTGGGATGGAGCAGCCTGTCGCCTGGGGTGTCCCCCAGGTGTTCTGCTAATTTGCCTTTCGCCGGCTCCCTCACGTCCTCCGCGTGGGACTGAGGGTGCTGGGTCTTGGTCGTTGGGCTGGAGCCATGCCCGCTGTGCCATGCGAACGACAGTCTGGATGGCTGGATCAGGGTTGCCGGCAAGCACCGCCGTTATATCGGCGATGTTGGCGACAGGGGTATTGAAACCCGCATCTTGTGCCGCTGTGAATTCAGCGTCGAGGTCGCGCTGTAAGCGTTGCCATCGCTCAGTGGCTCTCCTTCTGCGCGTAGCGCACCTCTAGTTCCCCAGTCTGCGGGCATCACGAGCTTCAGGGGCTTCATTGCCGGCATTTGCGGTGTTCTCATCTTCCAAAATATGCTCGAGTCTCTCATTGTGGTGTCTGCTGCTGATCTCGCCTGACTCCGCCATGTAGACATGGCGGTGCGAGGAGACGTCGTTAGAGTAGTCGACCAACGCGGTTCCGCCGGGGTACTCACGCCGAGTGGTCTGCCCTCTTGGAAAGGCAGTGAGTCGAGGTGAGCGACTAGTCTTACATCGTCTTCGAGTAGTTTGGAGGGTTTCATGCCCTTCCACTAAACGAAGCGACCCACCGGGGTGGAGGTTATAACTAGGCCTTGGTGGCCGCCCATGAAGAGCTCAGCCCAGAATTGGAGTCCGAGTCGTAGACGTTGAAGACAGGTGCCTCCCGACATGCGCTGGCTTATTTTTCTCCAAGCTTGAGTAGTTCATCCAAGTCCTTCTCCAAAGTAGAGTAGAACTCATAATGTAGGCAGTGGCCGTGTTGCGTAGACCAAACAGGAATCGGTCACACGGTCCCGCAGATGGAGTCGAGTCCGATCCGGGAAAGCCTGGTGCAACGCGAGTCGGAGTCGCGTCGAAAATGAACTATTTCTCCATTTGCCCAACAAGGTCAGGGAGCAGCATCTCGCCGAGGTTGTCGACGAACTTGTCGAGATCGCTGCTTGGGTTTGCTGGTGGAGCCTCCGGCTTGCTATCGTCAAGGTGCAGATGGAAGTCGCCTGTGCCGCTAGCGACACAGACCCAGGAGCCGAAGACGAAAATTGTGCCCTCAGGGAGCACGGCGCTGGTGAAGTTGAACGTCTCAATCGAGTTCGTCGGTACACAAGGGTTTAGACAGGTTCGGGCCGCAGTATGAGTAATACCCTATGCCCTGTGTGGTTTGTATTGTCTTGTTGGTTATGCGATTGTTTGGAGGGGGTCCTTGCCCGTCCTTATGTACTCCGGGGGGACAGGATTACATGGAAGTCCTAGACTGATACTAGCTTATGAGTCCTTCCCGAGTACTTCTTGGGTAGTTTCATTCTGTACCGACTAGTTGTACTCGTATCCGAGTACTTTTACAGTGTGGATAAGGTATGGGACATGCCCCACCCCTTACTCTAGAACATTCTGTACTATGTACGTAGTCCCGTAGCCTCGGGTCTGAGAAGCCCCGAGCCCTTCATTTCCGAGTACTGTAGTCCTCGAGTACTTTTGAAGTAGTCTTCGGTTTCTTTAGAAACTCTATCTTGAAGGCGTCCTTCGAGTATTTCCTTGGCTGCCTCAAGGCTATGAGGTGCCATGCCCCGAGTACTTTTAAGTCTTTCTTTATATGGGGTGCGATGCAAATCACACTCCATATGGAGTAGCCCCCGAGCCTTAGGTTGAATCGAAGAATCAGGCTGAGGGTCAAATTAGTCTTGAATCTTCTTTCCTCATCTTCCAAATATTTTTGAAAAATAAGCCATCGATGACACGTGTCCCGCATCCCCCGAGCCTTGAATCCAAATCCTAAGGTTTTGAAAAAGGATCCAAAAGAACGTGGCGTACAGAATAGTGTATTGTAACAAAATATGTGACTTGAACTGATGGTGACAGTAACAGAAAATTGGTTTGAAATTGGAAAACCCCCTCTTTTCGGGATTAAATCCCTAAAAAATGGTTAATCAAATAACTTCCCAAAATTGCACCAAATTACCTCTAAAAATAAATCACATTTATGGAGAAAAACTCTTGGGCTTCCATACAGTAAATCTGGCCTACCCGCTGCTTATTTAGCCGCGTGGTGACTTACAGTTTTTACCCCTTCACTTCACTACTTTAGTCGTAACAAATCTCTTCCTCTTCCACTGCCTCCTGCACCGCCGCCAGTTTTAGATCTAGAAATCCTCTTCAATCCTTCCTTCACCCACCTGCTCGATCTAGTTGAATGGGCTCTCCTACATCCTTGCGCCAGATCTCGTTCCCGCTCCTTGAGCCCCAAAGCGCATACGAGTGAAGACGCTCGTGACATTCAGGATGGGTCAAAAGAAGATGGCGTCCAAGGTGGAGAAGATGGAGATGGAGCCGCAGACCACCAGCAGTGACTGGCAGCAGAGTAAGTGTACTCGCGAGAATCTTCTCAATCTTTTTGCCCAAGGTTTGTTGCAAGGAGAGAGCGTGGTTCAGTGGAAACCTTATTTTCGCTAGTTTTATCCACAAGAAAATGTTGATCAAATCATGATTTTTGAGCACTTTGTTGAAAGGGAATTGGCCCTCCCCACCTCTGATTTATTTCGTGGCCTTCTTTTTTGTTATGGGATTCAGATCCATAACTTGAATCCCAACTCCATGGTCCATATCTCCATCTTTGTTCACCTCTGTGAAGCATTTCTCGGCATCATGCCGCATTTCGATCTTGTCCACTACTTCTTCCATCTTCGCCATCAACCCTCTGTCAAGAAACAAGTCGTGGTTGGTGGGGCTGGACTGCAGTTCAAGCAAGGAAAAGGGAAGGAGTACCTCGAGTACATGATCCCCACCAACCACTCGGGCTGGAGAGAACTATGGTTCTATATCAGAAATCACCAACCTGCTCTGCTTGAGAGAACTCCTAGGAAAGCAGAGCAGAGGCCCGAGTGGAACGAAAAGCTGACACTAGCGCAAATGGTACATGTCACCGAACTGCTCGAGTAGATTGCTGCATTGAAAGAAAAAGGCATCACAGGTGCCTCCGTCATGTTGTCTTTCTTTAAGCGCCCAACCACTTCAAAAGCGAGTGAGGTTTGGATTTGATTATGTGGGTAGTACTGACCCTCGTCGCATTACTGCAGAGATTCTTTCGGCCGAAGCCGCCTTTGCCCGTGTTCAACGAGTACTTCTGGACATGAACACGGTGCCTTATGTGCCAAAGCTCTACAGCGCGAAGAACGTAGCAAAAGAGGTACTTGTCTTTTTGTATTTCAAGAATTTTTTGAGTACTTTTTTGGTGCTCTTTTGCTGATATCTCTCTTGTCTTCTGTAGGGACACACTATTCTCTACTAGTGTCCTGCACCAGCCCTGGATGTGGCTTGCCCGGATCATTTGCATTCAAGTGTGTTCTAGAAGCTGAAAATCTTCCGTCTGAGCTACGATCCCTTGACCGATGAAGAAATTTCAGACTTCGACAACGATCTTCCTCTGGCAGATTTGCTGAAGAAGTCAGGCAAGGAAGTAGCCGGTGGTAGTTCATTGCCGGAGCACCCTACGAAGCACAAAGGCGATGTGTGGAAGTGTAGGGTGCCCATCACCAACATACCAGATGATGATGTTGATAGGTAGGTACTCGTCTTTGAGTGCTTTCTGTTTTAGTTCTTCGATGTTTTTTGCTGAATTCTTCTTCCTTTTTCTGATCAGGCCAACTACCTCCCATTCTCCCAAACGCATGAAGCGTGGTGAGAAGGGTGACTCTGCTAGGGATGATGTTGTAGCGGACTAGGGCATCCAATCCGCTGCGACGGACCCGTCGAAGGAAGGTGCCACCCCAGAGCTGGCTGCTCAAGCCCCACCGAGCACCTTGGAGGCTTTGCCAAAGGAACCCGCTGATGGCTCAGGGAAGTTGAGTACTCCGGGTGCTGCTGGGGTGCCTCGGTTGCTTAAGTTGAAGAAAACAGCCACCAAGAAGTCTTCCAAGTAAGTATCGAGTACTTTGCCTTGTCCATTTTGTAAGACATGCATCCAATGTTTGATGTAGTCACCTTGTATGCAGGGCTTCCTCTGCTCTGAGCTTGGACAAGCCTGATGATGCCTCGACGGTCCAAGCTCCGAGCAAGATAATAACCAGGATATTGTAGCGTTGACCGAGAATGCCCCTCCTCCACCAGCCGACGCAGGTGCCACCGAGGAAGAACTAGCCGCCCCAACTAATGAAGCGAACCGATCGGAAGCGGAGACCCCCGCGCTCAAGATGCTCTCAGGTGAGCCGATCTTGCCACCTCCACCCGTCAGTACTCGATTGCCAGAGGCATTGTTGATTACTGCAGGTTAAGTGGCAGGCATCCAGCCCCAGGAAGCGCGCGTTGAAAATACAAGCGCCACCGGAACCTCGAACGCTGCTGCTGCTGTGGGCGGGTCCAATCCCAGTGCTATCGAAGCTGAAGGGGAGATTTTGGTCACACCAGATGGGTGGCAACACGCCATCCCCGTGGACCTTATCAATGAACTAATGCTCACCAGAGAGAATATGAAACAACTCCAGGAGATGTTCAAGGACTTGTACGAGTTCACGACTGTAAGTGTTTGTCGTCTTCGAGTAGTTTTATGCCAAATCCTCCCTGCATACTGTTGGCATTTCTTAGCGTCACTACTAGGAACGAGGGTGTTAATCCCATCCCTAGCAGCGGCACTAGGAAACGTCGTGTGGTATGTCTTAACGATTACAGAAAAAGATCCGCAAGCGCACGAATATACCGCTGTAGCATTTCACCTGGTGAGTATTCGGGTATCGTTATTTATATTTTCCCAAAGGAGGGCATGATTGTAAACAGTTTACTTGGTACAAGAGCAAGACGATATGAATAAGTCATACACTATAGCATAAATAGGGGTAAGTCATGATAAAAGATATGAATAGGGGTAATGTGACACACACACGGGCCAAACTAAGGATAAAGAATGAACGAATAAACCTAAGGTTAGTGGGATAAAAGGCATACAACAAAGTCCTATTAGCATCTATTCATACACGCAAAGGTTGCACTCTAAACATGCTTAGAACTGCAGGTACCGGGAAAATAGGGACAACAGGGAGAATGTCCCGTCCCGGAGTACATCCAGAACGTTACATCTTTGCATGAACTCCTACCCCGAACCCGAACATGGGGGACTTCACTAACCATGACGGAATGTCATGGTGGACCAACAGAGCTGTCACCTTCTGCGGCCTACCCCTGCAATACCGTGGAGCACGGGCATATCCGAAGGATCCCGCATACCCGAGCACCACGCCCGTGTATGAGGTCACTACCTTAGTGTCCCCGGGTCTCCCACCCTTCGGATGGACAAGTAAACACTAAGGCAAGCCCGAAGGCATGACGAACCGTTATCCTTACCTAGATCATCTGGCCTAAGCATATAGAGAGTATAACTAATGAAGCAACAAGCTAAGGCATGACACATTACCAGGATAGCATAATAGGCATGAGCATGATAGACTATCAAGATAACATAACAACCAAAGCTCAGCTCTATAATATGAATAGGATACCGACAAGTTGAATACAAAGTCATATCAAGGACCGAGGATTGCTCTCCGATCCCAAGGATGACTGGATTCGCTAAGAGAGTTTCTAGCCTAGCTTTACTACCCTAAGGATTACAAGTCATAAGTGAGAGTAGAGAGAATGGCTCCAAGTGTGGTGTGTTGAATGTGAGGGCTCCTCCTCCTTTTATACTCCTCCAAGGGCGGTTCCCAGGTGAATTATACAAGGAAACATTGGTAACCGACGTAGCAATGGCGGTGGCGACCTTCCATCCAAAGCTGAGGGGGCCGGGAACCAGTCCAGGTTAGGTGCGGCCGACCCCTGGTTGGGCCCCCTCGGCACCGCCTTTGTGTGGGAGTCTGACAGGTGGGTCTTGATCTTATCTTTTGATGTTTGCTGCCTTTATACATCGGTTTGGTCTGGTAAGTGGGCCCTTCTTGTAACTGTGACACAACAAATGATCTTCTGTGTATGTGTTGTTGTTTCTTCTTCGTGTTTTCTTCTTATTTCGAACTTGTATCCCTGAAATGATAGATTCTCCAAAACAACTGTGGAGCTAGATTAGTGATACAAATATATGAGTAAGAGGCATGGTTTCATTTGCTTGTGAGTATCGTTGACGGTCGGATTTGGCATTTAAGGACCGTCAACACATACTGAATGTGTTGTTAATGTGATTGTACTCCACAGACAATAGCGGACTAGTACCGAGAGAAGTCTAAAAATCTCAAGTTCATTGAGGATGGCCACCACAAGTTGCATGAGAAGAAGTGTCTAGTTGAAGCCGAGATCCGCAAAAATATTGAGCTGCACAACGAACTCGACAAACTGATGCAATAGCACACTCGAGAGACCTGGCTTCTCAAGAATGATAAATCCAATCTGGAGAAGGAGAAAGCTCCATTGATTGAGAAGAATAAGTTGATCTCCAAGGCCCATCGAGGTAATTGTTGTTCTAGCTTGTATTCCTTGGCTGTTATTTGGTTGAGTAGTTTTTCTGAAACCACCTGAATACTTCTTCTTGTCTTGTGCCCACAGAACTCAAAAACACCTTGAAATGTAAAGAGACTATGCTTACTGACATGAAGAATCTTGTTTACCGTGGCGTAGATGATGTTGAGTAGCTAATGAAAGGACATTGCTGGAGAAGCTTCAAGTGACCCCTCAAAAGATTGCTAGCTACGTCTTGGAGGCCACCAAGACATACATTACTCATACTCTTGCTTTGGTTAAATCCTTTTGGCCGAAGGCTTAGCTTGCACCCCTTGGAGAAGGTATGGCTGCAGATTGCACAGTCGAGCAATTTACCAAGTACCAAGAAGATGTCTAGCCAGTCATCGAGAAGATCATAGAGAACCTCGAGAAAGATGGTTAGATTGTGAAAACAATGTTTCATTATCAAACTTGTAATACTTGTCAAAATGAGTATATATCTGCCTTTCGATCTTTATCATCGTGTGATATAGTTGTTAGATCGTAGGACTTATTAAAATTGGATACGTTTGGGTCAAGCTACTCCAAGTGCATCGACTTGGATGTAGTCCATAACTTGATGTTCCACAAGTATACTCTTGGCTAGAGTAAATAGGACATAGCCAGGTTTTACCCGATATTTCAGTACTTTGGACTAGTCAGTAGGCTTGATGGCCATATCAGTTAGTTGTCGTTGTCCTGCTTATAGAGGACATAACTTAACTAATTTGTTGGGCTTGGTGACATCTTCAGTCAATGCCTTAACTCTCTCTATCTTTGTGATACGTAGCAATAATCGGAAAAGTATCAACACAAGAAGTACTCGTGCATTTGGCCTCATGGGCAATATTAGTCACAAGAACTCAAGGCGGAGCCCCCGAGTATCAACGAGCTAAGTATAAGTACTCGTGGCGGAGCCCCCGAGTTAATGTAGGCAAAAAAATGTAAGAACTCGTGGTGAAGCCCTCGAGTTAAGACAAGTATGATGTAAGAACTCGTGGCAAAGCCCCCGAGTTAAAACAAACATAAAGTAGTCAGTTTGGGATAGAATCAACTCTTTATTAATAATAAAGCTGCCGTACAGCTGACAGGTTGTGTCCAATTTGTACTAGATGTAGAATTTTCGCAGGTGCTCTATGTTCCAGGAATTAGGAACCTCCTAGCCGTCAGGGTATTTTAGGTGATATGACCCTGGTCTTGTGACTTGAGATACGATGAAAGGCCCTTCCCATCGCGAGTTGAGCTTGTGCAGCCCAGTTTCATCTTGAATGCGATGGAAGATTACCGATGTTGAAGGACCGCTCTTGCATGTTGCGATCATGATAACACTGAATGCCTTGCAGATTTCGGTTTGACTGAACGAGAGCACTGCACCTAGCCTCATCGATCGAGTCCAGTTCCACTTGCCTAGCTTCGTCCGCCTCGCCCTCGTCATACATCTCCACTCTTGGTGACCGCCACATGATATCAGTTGGAAGTATGGCTTCTGACCCGTAGATGAGAAAGAATGTTGTATGCCCTATGGCTTTTGATGATTGAGTTCAAAGCCCCCAGACGACATGAGGAAGTTCAAATATCCATTTGCCACCTTTTTTGTCGTTTTTGTCCTAGAGTCTTTTCTTCAGGCTGTCCAGTATCAAGCCATTGGCTCTCTCGACTTGTCCATTGGCCCTTGGGTGTGCTACTGATACATACTTGATTTCGATTGCAGCATTTTTACAGAATTCACAGAACTGATTTACTGTGAAGTTTGAACCCAAGTTTGTGATGATGGTGTTGGGAAAGCCAAAGTGATGTAAGATGTCGGAGATGAAGTCGACTGCCCTGTCCGGTGTGAGTTTGGTAATCGGATTGTACTCGATCCACTTTGTAAACTTGTCGATGGCTACCAACACGTGTGCAAAGCTTCCTAGCGCCATCGTTAGAGGTCCAATCATTTTGAGGCTCCAGCATGCAAAGGGCCAGGAAGGCGGTATTGTGATGAGGTTGTGAGTCGGGACATGATACTGTTTGCCGAAGAATTGACAACTCTGGCACTTGTGCACGAGTTCTTCGGCATCTGCAACTACCATTGGCCACCAGAATCCTGCTGTGTAAGCCTTCCCGACTAGTGTTTTGATGCTACGTGGTTTCCATAGGTTCCCTCGTGGATCTCATGTCGGATATTGCAGCCATGCGCTTTAGGGACGCGCTTCATGAGTACTCCAGAGCTTGCTCCATGCTTGTATAGCTTACCGCCGACGGGAACAAACCCTTTGCTACGTCTCATGATGCGGGCTGCTTCTGCGCTTTTTGGTGACATCCCGGCTGGAAGTTAGTGTTCCCACCAATCTACTTCAAACATCATGACCTCCCAACTTGGATCTGAAGATCTTGGATTGGTGGTTACCTGAGGCTGAGGCTTGATCGATGGTTCTTTGAGCTCTTGGACAAAAACTCCCACTGGGACTTAAGCCCGAGTAGATCCTAACTTGGAGAGTACATCTGCTCCAACATTTTGGTCTCGGATGACATGATGAATCTCCAGGCCTGCAAACTTGTTCTCCAGCTTGTGTACTTCCGCCACGTATGCGTCCATGGCTTCTTTGTTGCAATCCCACTCTTTACTGACTTGTTGCACAACTAGTAAAGAATTGCCATGGACTAGTAACCGCTTGATGCCAAGAGAAACTGCCAATCGGAGCCCATGGAGTACTGCTTCGTACTCAGCCTCGTTGTTGGACACCTTCCAAAGGATTTGTAGAACATACTTGAGTTGTTCGCCCTTCGGAGAGATGAAAAGTACTCCTGCACCACTGCCTTCGAGCTTGAGCGAACCATCAAAGTACATCGTCCAATACTCTGGATTGCTGAGAGGAGTTGCTATTTGATTTTCTCGCCACTCGGTCATGAAATCAACCAATGCTTGGGATTTGATGGTTGTTCTTGGCTTGAAATCCATAGAGAGAGCACCTAGTTCTACTGCCCAAATGGAAATGCGACCAGTGGTGTCCCGGTTGTGAAGTATATTCGCCAACGGGAAATCAGTAATAACTGAGATCCTATACTCGTCGAAGTAGTGGCAGAGCTTTTTGGATGTTATGAGTATTGCATAGATTAGTTTCTGAATTGAAGGGTAGTGGACCTTTGATTTAGAAAGTACTTCGCTGATGAAATACACTGGCCTCTATACACCGAATACATGGCCTTCCTTGAAGCGCTCCACCACTATTGCTGTGCTGATCACGTGAGTAGTTGCGGTGACGTACATCATCAAGTTCTCCCCACGGAGTGGTGCTGTGAGTATAGGGGGCGACTGCAGATGTGTTTTGAGATCCTGCAGTGCCCTCTAGGCCTCCTCGGTCCAATGGAATGTTGGTGTTTCTTATGCTCCAAAATAATATGTATTCCGCAAGCGCACAATATCCACCATTGTAGCACTTCACCTTGGAGTATTCCAGGGTGTCGTAGATTTCCACAGGGAAGCACTATGGTCTAAAGAGTATCGAAGAATTGAATGACAAATTGTACTAGAGATATCAACCGACTAACTAGCAGGGGTAAGCCAGATATGATAAATAGGATAAATGGCCAGGCGATGACCGAGTGACACAGGAGACTCTAATCCTTACAGAGGTAAGTATGTGGGAGAACAACGAGCAAGAAAGACTCCTAACACACTTCTAAACTAACGAGCTAGCCTCACTAGACTAAACCTTGCTCCTAACTAGCTATCGGGAACCTAGAGCTTACTTCGGCGGCGGGGGCGGAAGGACCTCAAAATGAGGGAGAAATGGGAGGGTCCAAATCGGCCAACGATCTACTGCTATGAAAACACTCGAACGTGTTGGACTACAACGGACGGACAGTGCTGTCACCACCTGCCGCCTACCACATCAGTTCCATGGGGTGGAACATACTTCCTAGCTAACACTAAGCCAGACACCACGTTTGCACTTGGTGTTAGGATTTCTCTTGCTGCGAACAAGAGAAACCCCCCTCAACCTAGGGAACTGACTTGAGCTCCTTAGTCCGGGAGAGAAAACCCGCAAGGTAAGATCCCGATAAACAAGATAGATAACAAAGCCTAACTAGAGGAAAGAACTTCCGCACACAAGTTGGATGACTTGGAAGGATAAATAAATGCGGAAATTAAAGCTAACACAAAAAGATAAATAAGATAAATTATATTGATAAATGTCAAAGGGAAAGATACAAGAGCTATACTAGACTTCCGATGATGACTCCGGAATCCCGAGACAAGCTCGACTTGACTCTAACTCTCAGACTACTAAACCTATCTAGAAAATGAAAAGAGAGAAGAGAACTCCATTTGGTGTGTGTTACAAGTGATGGATGGGGGGTCTATTTATACTACTCCGAGGTCGGTAATTGGGCAAAGGCATCAGTTATACGCAGCCTTGGTAGTTGACATAGCTTCCATGCGAAGTTGAGCCCGAGATGCTGCAAAGTGGGGCCGGCCGGCCTCCCCAAGCCGGCAGGCCTGGGATTGTGGCGGTTTGCAACCGCCTTTCTCCTGGACGATCCTGATGAGCTCTAGGTGTCGGTGGATGTGGGGCCTCATGGATTTGGTCAAGTCTTTCATGCAAGTGGGCCCTTTAATCCATGGTTGATGCCTTTCGGTCCATTCGATCAAACCGACTTGAAGTGCACGACAGAGGCATTGTGGGTGTGTTTCTTAGCCCCTGGTAAAGTTTGGGCTCAAAAGGGTTCAGTGCCAAGCCGGCAGGCCTAGGGGAGGCTGGCCAGCCTGGGATTTTTCTCATTCCGGCTCAATTTTGTACCACGGGTTCCTGCAATCACAACTCACTCAAATCTTGTGGAATTAGTGAGAGATAAGTAAAATATGTATGGAACATAGTGTAAAGCTCCGATTTAATCCGAGAGGTTGATGGACAAAGTGTGAATTAATGGCCGTCAACACACCCCCAAGCATAGACTTTTGCTCGTCCTCGAGCAAAGCTAAAACTTAGGCTCGGTGGATCAGGAGTTGCGACAATGTTCATACCCTATAGATACCTTGTGCACAACATTTTACTCTAGCCTATATGTACTTTGAATAAGTTGGCCCATACCTTGGTTTCCGGAGTGTGGGGCTTACTCGCATTTCATCCCTCGTCTTGGCGGTTGAGAGATTGAACGGTCTTCACCGGAATATTTCCTTCTTCCTGTTCAGGTTCCTATCTCGGATTTTTGTAATTTTTCAAAAGAGTTAAGATTCCCCAGTGGTACTCTCAAGTCGCTCAAGGTGTATAATCCTCACCATGGTCGGACATTTTGACCATCTTCTTCGTACTCTAAGGCTGATATGTGGAGTTATGGGTAGGAAGAGTGTAGCATACCTTGGTTACCTGTGTTGCTGAGCCGAAGAGTGGTTCACAAAAGGTTGGTACCCGATCTTATGGAAGGCAAAATGTCCAAGGGAGAGGGAGGAAATGGACTCACCCTTGGAATATTTCTGGTCTTTGAACTTCATATTTTGCCCCTTCCTTTTTTTTGAAGGGAGGTATGGTCTTTTTCTTCCTCCTTCCTTTTCTTTCTTTCTCATTTTTTTTAAGGAAGATGACCCATACCCTGTGCTAATGGAATATTGGAGTGGACCTTTTATTGGATAGACCATTCATGGATGGATGGGATCACCGTGGAGATTTTGGGCTTTGTTGTGAGTGGGATTGTCTCGCGAAGGTGGATGTCAATACCTAGGGTAGGTAATTGACATGCTAGACATTTTGAGGCTACCAAAACAATGGGTACACAAAGGAGAAAGATCGGTAGATGACAAGTACCTTCCTTGAACGGACTCACTATTCGGCAGAGCTCAAAACAACTCAAGATAGCTTATATCGGTTCAGATGATAAAACATTATGGCTGTGGATAGGACACGTCATCCAAAGGGGATATCTTTACCATTATTTGCTTTTAAAGAAATTCTGAGAGGTTCCCTACTAGAGCATGCAGTTTATTCTTGTTCCAACTATCTCAAATCTCACAACAACCTAGACTTGGAAATCAAGCTCATGCGCCCACAAAACAAGATTTTCAAAAACCATGTGCCAACAAGTCCAAGCACTCGGAGAGTAAAAAGTTGACTATTCATCATTTCCAAGATAAGAGCACACACGGATTTCCACACATATGAGTTGGGAGTGTTTTATTTTCAAAGCATGAATCATTTATTATTTTTGTTTTATTTTTACTTTTTTTACCTTTTTTTAGCATGGCATGGAACCTTCCAAAACTAATGGACGGGTTGGATGACTTACATGGATACATGGGACCTCCCCCAAGCTTAGATGAAGCTCAGTTCTGCTATTGGGGTCAAGGTCGAGGTGGCGGAAAATGGTGGAGATGTCTAGTTCTTGGATGTAATCATTTCTGCTCTTTGCACGTTAGTGCTCCACCTGCATGATCCACCGACACCAAATAATAACATGTGGGGCCGGCCGGTCTAAGTGGAGCCAGCCGGCCTAACATTTGGCCGATTTCTTCCTCTTTTTTTTTCTTCTTTTTTTTATGCAGTGCAAATGAAAGTAATGGTTCGAAAATTAAATATGCAATTTGTAGAAATTTAAACATGCTATGATGAAGTTGAAGGGAAATTATGCAAGGAGATAAACTATCCTACATGGAAATGCAGAGAATATATAACTACCAAGTTACCTCATGGCGAGAGCTTGGGTTTTGAGTCCTGAGCAGGACTCTCCATACCTTGCATTCAATTGTCATCATCAGATGGAGTTGTCATCGGTTGTTGGCGTTTCGTAACATCATCACTAGGATAGATGTTTCCTAGGAACGGCGCCAGAAATGCCGTGGGGTATTTCTTACGTTATAGAAGGATCCGCAAGTGCACGGAATACCGTTGTAGCATTTTACCCGTGAGTACGGGGTCGTATTTATATTTCCGCAGGGAAGGCGACGATTATTGGAATAGATTAGTGTGTTGATTAGTTCTAACATGGATATTCTATTGAATAAATAGGGGTAAGATAATAAATGGTAAAGAGGTAGTGTGATACACCAGTTCCTCAAGTTCTACTCTATGCAAAGCTTACAGGAAGGGAGAAAGGAACAAGAAGGCTAATCTAAGGACTTATATACTCCTAACTAAGCATACCGTCTATACTAGGCACTTACATACATACACATGATTAGGAACGGGCTCTAGGCTCTCAGGCATCACCGTGAGACCGCACAGGATATGGCTAGGTGGCCACTGGATCCTCACGGCTATTTTATGCATCTCCTACAGCTACTACACGAACGGGGAGGGTTACGCTGGACGGACATGGCTATCACCATCTGCCGCCTACCTCATCTAACCATGGTATAGAGCCGCATCTAGCAACACTGATTAGCCCAGACACCACGTCTACACTAATAAGCAATACCCTAATGCCCCGCGCTGAGCCCCCACCCTTCGGATGGACAAATATCACAATAGAGCAAACATGCGAATACTGGAACCAATGTCGTAGCCTAGATGTCTTACCACGTCTAATCATGCAAGATATAAGACCTAGATATAAACTAAGGACAACATACACATCTGAATACATAGAACATATATTATACGAATATACTAAACTCGAAGATAACTCTATTAAGGAATTCCGAATATTACAAAGGAGAGGAAGAGTAAAACCCATACCGAACACTCCTAGGCAAGACTCCGGAACCGAAGAAGAGCTACTTCACCTAAACTCCACTATCCTAAAGACTAAGCAAGAGAGAAACTTGAGAGAGCTTCAACTTGTGGTGTGTCTCATTTAGTAGCACCCCCCCTCATATTTATAGAGGTGTTTGAGGGGGGTGTGCAGTAGCTCCTCGGCGCCCAAATGACCGGTGCCTTGCCAAACCGCCATTAGCTGTAGGAGGTGCATAAAGGCCAATGAGGATGCCAATGCACATCTCCAACACTTCATGTTTTCTCTTCTGTTGAAGGTGAAGCAGTGGTTCTACACCAACAGAAGTGCACTAACTACTTGGGATGAGTGCGCCAAGGCATTCCTCGTGAAGTTCTTCCAGTTGGGTAAAACCAACGCTCTTCGGAGAAGAATTTCCAGTTTTCAGCAGGCGTCAAATGAGTCAATAACTGAAGCTTGGGAGCGGCTTCAAAAGTACATCCTTAGTGTCCTCACCATGGGATGGACGCTTGGCTCATTCTATAGAACTTCTACAACAGGCTGACTCCAACAGCCCGTGACCATATAGACGCTGCTGCAGGTGGTGCTTTCATCTCGCTAACCATTGACCGGGCCAAAACCTTGATCGAGAAGATGGTATCCAACCAAGGATGGAAAGATGAACGTCTCCAACCTCGCCAATGGGGCATGCACTCCGTCGAGGAGACGGACATGATCGCCGCTAAGCTCGAGCTCCTCAAGAAGGTTGATGAACGCCCACAAGAAAATGGCTCTAACTCAGGTACTACAAGCCTTAGATTCTCGTATGACTTGCGAGGTTTGTGAGAACGTCGGACATTCGGGGAACGACTGCCCCGAAACCCAGGAAGAAGTCATGTTCATGAACAACAACAATGGGTTTCGTCCACATGGAGGTCAGGAGTGGAACCAGTCGTGCCCCTACTACCAAGGAGGTAATGGTAATTCAAATTCGTTTAATCCTAACCAAACTTCCTTGAGGGATCTTGTCTTAAGCCAAGCAAAGACCAACGAAGGAATTCAAAAGAAGTTGGCTGCTAACGACAAGACCTTGGAGACTATCCAAACAGAGATGGATGGCATCTCCTCAACACTCAAGAACCAGCTGAGCTTCAACAAAATGATTGAAACTCAACTAGCTTAGCTTGCCGCTGCTGTTCCTTCTGCAGAGACAAGGAAGATCCTGGGCAATCCGAGGCTCCCATGGAAAGCGTAAACGCCATCAACACATGTTGGGGTAAGCCAGCGCAGAACATTTCTACTGCTAACTATGTAGGGAATCTTGCACGCCCCCATAGGACGTGGTGAGGTGAGCTAATAGCACCAAGAACGGAAGATCCAGAATACCCAGTGATCAGTTGTTCCATCTACGACTGTCACTTTGGGCAAGCTCTTTGCGACCTTGGAGCAAGTGTTAACATTATGCCCAAGGTAACAATCAAAAATCTTGGATGCCCTGCGTTATCCCCGACTTGTATGTGTGTGCAGCTTGCAGATTCGACAATCCGGTACCCTGAGGGGATCGTAGAGAACCTCTTAGTACAAGTGAAGGACTCGTTCATCCCCGCGGACTTCATAGTCCTTGGCATGGATGGAGACTTGGGGATATCACTCATTCTCGGGCGACCATTCCTAAGAGACACCAGGGCCCGGATAAATGTCGGAACAGGAAAGATTCATCTCCGAATCATGGGCAAGAAGATGACATTTAGGTTTCAAACCAAGGAAGAAAACATGTACCTGATTCATCAAGACCATGAAGGAAACGGGCTGTGGGCAGAACCATGGTCCCCATCGGAAGATTTGCCTCCCACACCACCAACAAAAACAAATAAGAAGACCAAGAAGGTGTGGAGAAAGAAGAAGACGTCATCATCCTCGACATCCTCTCCAGGTATGGATGATTCAACCTCAAGTTAAACAAGTATGGAGAGGGCCCTGCTCATCGAACCTTAAACAAAGATCTAGCTTGGGGGAGTCTTTCCACCAAGTGAACTATATCCTTTACTGCTTTCAATAAAGATTATAAAACTCTAATCCATATTTCCTGCTTTAATTTCCCTTATCCATATGCATGGTAAGAATGTTTAGTCTTCCTAAGTTGAAAGGATGAATAATTGTTATGCTCTAGCTTGTCTATCATGCTTAGTCCTAAAACATGGTGTTTCCTAAGTTTGAGTTTGTTGGCTGTTTAAAATCTTTGTGCCACGAACCCGAACGTCTCATGGGTTGCACGTGCTTTATCCTAGTCTAGGTTGTTGTGAGTTTAAATATGGAAGATGGAGCTTTTTAATCTTATCCTAAGTGAAGCATGATATCTGGAGTATTTTGTTTTCAAAAATTTTAAAGGGAAAGATAAGTTTCTCAATGATCTTCCAAGTCCTACCAAAGTCATATGTTATTTACATTGAAAAAACCTACACATATGCTACTTGCTATTTCATTGAGCTTTGTCAAATTGTTGTGACCCTAGTGAGATGCTATTCATATCCTCTTGATCAAGACCACACACACGTTACACCCTGTTGGCATTTCTTAGCGTCACCACTAGGAAGGAGGGTATTAGTCCCATCCCTAGCAACGACGCCAGGAAATGTCATGTGGTATGTCTTAACGATTACAGAATGAATCCGCAAGCGCATGGATATACCGTTGTAGCATTTCACCCGGAGAGTATCATTATTTATATTTTCCCAAAGAAGGGCATGATGTAAAAGAGTTTACTTGGTACATAATCGAGATGGCATGAATAAGGTATATACTATAACAATACAGCGGTAAGTTATGATAGAGATATGAATGAGGGTAATGCGACACACACAACCTGGCCAAACTCAGATAAAGAATAAACTAATAAACCTATGGGTTAGTGGGAGCATAGGCATACAACAACGTACTAATAGTATCTATTCAAGCAAGCAAAGGTTATGCAACATACACATGGTTAGGACTACAAGTTCCGGGAAATTAGGGATATCAGGGAGAATGTCCCGTCCCGGAGAACATCCGGGCCGTTACATCTTTCAGAACTCCTACACCGTACCCGAACATTGGGGAGTGCACTAACCACGAAGCAGCTTCGTAGCGGACTGACAGGGCTGTCACCACCTGCCGTCTACCTCAGTCACACCATGGAGTACGGTCATATTCGAAGGATCCCGCATACCCAAGCACCATGCTCGTGTTTGAGGTCAGTACCCTAGAGCCCCCCGGGTATCCCACCCTTCGGATGGATGAGTAAAACGCTAAGGCAAGCCCTAAGGCACAACGGACCGATATCCTTACCCAGATCATCTGGCCTAATCATATATAAAGCATAACTAGTGTAGCACCAAGCCATGATATGATTAACTAGCAAGGCAGCATAACAATGCAAAGCATGATATACTACTAAAATAGCAAAATAACCAAGGCTCAGCTCTGCATTAAGAATAGAGTACCGACTATTCGAATACAAAGCCATTACCAAGGCCGAGGATTGCTCTCCGGCCATGAGGGTGACTTGCTTCGCTAAGAGAGAAATACAAGCCTAGCTCCACTACCTTAAGGAGTACAAGTCTCAAGTGTGAGAGAGGGAGAGAGGCTCAAGTGTGTTGTGTGTGGAATGAGGGGGTAAGGGCCTCCTATTATAGTCTCCAAGGTCGGTTCCTGCCATCCCTTGATAAGGAAACCTTAGCCAGGAGAATCAGGTTGCTTAGGAGCTATGCCATGCCAAAGGGCACCTATTTCCCTTTTCTCCCATTTGAAGCCACCCCTTTCACTTAGTTCCTTACCTTATCCATTTGAAACCCTAGGTTAGTGCGCACCTCCTCGCCTCCTCATCGCGCCACCAGGTGCCCGCCCGCAAGCAAGGAGGAGAGAGGGGCACACCTCCTCGCCTCCTCATCACGCCAGCAGGTGCCCGCCCGCCGGCGCCGAGCCGCCGCCCGCAGGCAAGGAGGAGAGCGGGGCACGCCGTCGCGCCACCAGGTGCCTGCCCGCCGGCGCCGAGCCGCCGCCCGCAGGCAAGGAGCAGAGCGGGGCACGCCGTCGCACCTCCTCGTCGCGCCACCAGGTGCCCGCCCGCCGGCGCCGAGCCGCCACCCGCAGGCAAGTAGGAGAGCGGGGCACGCCGTCGCGCCTCCTCATCGCGCCACCAGGTGCCCGTCCGCCATTCCTCTCTGCTGCTGTGAGTATTTCATATTGCTTCTAGATAGATCTAGATACTTTTATTAGTGAAATGTGAATGTTTGAAACCATCGTGAAGTTAAAAAACTCCTACTGATATTTGTTGGCAAATGATGATATGGGAGAGTGTTCAGCAGGATAGATTGAGAGATCGATGCACATGCACATCCAAATTAAAGCAAATTGTTCTTATAAGCTACTATATACTTGCACATGAACACCTTTGCCTCAAAAGGCATGAAGCACATGCCACACAACGAGGCTGAGGTGTTCATGGCAAATATACATTAGCTTAAGCCTTTCGAAAGTGAGGTCTTCATGGATGGTTATAATGCAAACATATCTTTCCCAGTTCTGATGCCTTTTAAAATGCTAAATAATATGATTTACTTGTATTAGTTGATGAAAATGAGTATATTGAGTTGAATATTTTTATATTTTTATACTCTAATGATGTATTAATTTAGGCTCCCATTGAAACCATTGCAAAGTTAAAAAAAAATCTTTATTTCGGATATGTATATGTTGTTAACCTTGTTCCTGCGGTGTTGATATGGCCATTAGGGGCCAACATCGATATCCGTGATGCGGTGCGGTATAGAGACGTGATGAAGGAGTACGGTCTTGGTCCCAATGAAGAAATCCTCAAATTTTTAGCTGGGGACTTCTTTAATAGGACCAAGGCCGTACTCATTCGTCATGTCCGTATACCGCACTATGTCGCGGATATCTATGTCGGCCCCGAATGATAGTGTCATCACCGCAGGGTCAAGGTTGACGACATATGCATATCCTAAATAAGGATTTTTTTTCTTTTTTGATGGTTTTTGCATAAAGGGCCTAAATAAATATTCTAAACCATTATTGCATCCCATATGACATGGGACAACGAGTGTTCGCCTCAAACTGAAGATTATCAAAATAATTAAATTTTAGAAATAACTTTTTTATTTGCATGTGTAGATGTGATTTACTTGTATTAGTTGATGAAAATGGGTATATTGAGTTGAATGTTTATTTTTGAATGGATATGAATGTGTGTGCTTGGTATTAGACATCGAATGGAATTTTAATGTTTAATCCGTAGAAATGACTTTGCAACATGATGGGTTGGAGCGCCGTGCGTCTGCTCGTGCATCGGCACGTAATAATTTGAAGCGTGCCAGTCATTCCCTTGAGTTCCGCCCTGAAGAGCGCCTTGGACTTGTTAGTGGTCGTATTCATCGTTGGATTAAGAAAGCATTCCATTGCCTCGCGCTTCGCAAATTTGAGCGTGAATTTGATGTCGAGTTGCATGGTACGGATGATGACCGTGAGTTGATGGCTCCACATAATGCAAGGCACGAAGCGTCGGGGATGCCAGAAATTGACCGTTCCGTGGCGAGAGTTCACGCGGCAATTTACGAGGCATCGGTTAATAGGTCTCATGAGTAGTTTGTATTTGCATGCAGTCCTTTTGTGCAATCATGTTGTGTAATGGATCCCATGTAGTTATTTTATGTAATCATATCGTGTAATGGATCATGTATAGTCCTTTTATGTAATCATGTCGTGTAGTGGATCATGTAGTTCTTATAATTTATCATGTTGTGTAATGGATCATGTGGACCTGTATAACTTATCAGGTTCTTATAATTTATCATGTTGTCTAATGGATCATGTGGACCTGTATAATTTATCAAGTTCTTATAATTTATCATGTTGTGTAATGGATCATGTGGACCTTTAATATACACAAGGTGACGGCACCGGAAGCACAGCCCGTCACCTTTAAAAATTCCAAGTGACGAGTGATGTTCTACGCCCGTCACTTATGCTCCACCATAGGTGATAGGCTATGTGTTATGCCCGTCACCTGTATTGGATATAGGTGACGGGCGTAGACTTCATACAGGGGGGACCTGGTCACCAAAAAAGGTGACAGTTCTCTAGTGAAGTCCGTCACCTATTGCGTCACATAGATGACGGGCAGACACCCGTCATCTTTATGTTCAAAACAGTGACGCAGTAGAAGTGACGGACACTTTGCTTGTCACTTTATGGAGATGATGCCCATCACTATAGGGCTTTTCATACATAGTGGCTGGATAGACAGGGCTATCACAACCTGCTACCTACCTCGTCTAACCATGGGATATACCACAACCAACAGGTAAGTCTAGTCTAGACACCACGTCTACACTATCGTTACTAACTCTAGCCTTAGCTACAAACTAGAGTTACCGACTAAACTAGTGAACTATTGATCCGGCAAATAACTAGGGGGAACTAGCTCTAAGCTTAACTAAGATGCTAAAGCACAGAGGAAGTCATGAACACTTACTATGATTGAAAAGCATCCGTCGAGGTACAAGATGGAGAAGAGCGCCGGGGCCGACAACCCCGTCACCTCCCCGACTCCCCCTCACTCTCTCCCTAACTCCTAAGCACTACCTAGGCAGCACTAAGCCTCTAAGGAGAGCTCCAACTCCAGAAGTGAGAGAGGAGAGAATGGAATGGTGTGTCTCTATTCTTACCCCCTCCCTTGTATTTATAGGGGTGATCAGGGGTGCTCTCGTCCGGCAAACCCGCGAACTCAGGAGGTGCCACGTGGAAGCTGTAAGGCGGTGGCGCTGGGCTCGGTTCGACCGAACCACCTGGGTCGGCCGACCAAACCTGGCCCCAACCAGGTTCAGCTTCGCCTGGGTTACTTGTAAGTGGGCCCTATGGTCCCTGGTTGATGAGTAGGCATGGCCCTATGTCGGTTGCATGCTCTGGTGGGCCCTTTGATGCGTGTGACTCTGAACAGTGCGTTCTGATTAGTCGGAATGGTGTTGCCTTGGATTAAGGGTATGTTGCTTTGCTCTTGAGGTGTGTTTCTTGATTTGCTTGAGCTGCATACACATATCCACCAACATATATGGAATTTGGTAATTAAACACCTACTCTTTGTTGGTCGGCACGCTCCGGTCTGTCGGCATTTTATGACATGGATTCTGGAGCTTGTTTTACCTGCATTTCTTGCCCAAATCCCTACATTGCAAAATCTCCAAGGAAAATGTGGAAATGATATTATTCGGGTTAAATATGCAGGTTAAGTATGCCAGTCATCCCAAATTTTGGGTCAAATTGATGCTCAAATTTGGTCTGTAGCGAGCGTCAACACTCTACATTGTTAGTTTTTCTGTATTTTGTTAGTTTTCTGTATTTGTGCCTTATGCTTCCTGACTTTTGGTTCTATTGCCAGCTTCTTGTTCATATTTCTTTATTTCTTCCATAAGGAATCTTATGTTTAATCCTTGGTCACCTCAATTATAGGTGTGCCTAGATGTTCAATTTATTGCTGAAACGACTTTATCTGACAGTGTTCGTAGAATGATAAAGAAGTCTGATGACATGTACAATTCTAATTTGCATAGATCTGAAAACAGTGCCAAAACTTCGGATCCTGATTTAGTTGCTGGTTCTTCCGGCTCTCGTATGAATTCTCAGTTCTCTATGTTCTCTCAGCCGCATAGGAATTTTGATTCATCAACTGGAGGCAAATTGCCACTTCATGGTCCGAGGAGGTTTTCAAACCAGGCCCCATCTTCAATGGTGATTTTGTCACCTATAGAAACAAATTCAATGTTACCAAGTCTGAGGTTGACAATTACAACATCATTTGTAAATTGACTTCATCACAATACCAAGGGTTCGTATTTAACTTATGTTTCTATTTATTCATTTCTTGTGCTTTTAAACATGTTGTAAAATTTTCCAGGGAGGATGTTGTTAACTTGTGTGGAGTTCGTTGCACATATTGGGCCATCGGTGTATCTCTTAAACCTGGTGGATTAGTTAAGTTATTTGTTGTTTCGGCTTTCTGCTATAGCTTGTTTCAGAGGCCCAATGGTCATCCTGACACTTTAAAGAGATATTATTTCTTCTCAAACATTTCTGTAAGTTGTTTTCTTCTTATTATTTTGTTTTAGTAGATCCTAGGACCTCGAAGATGGTGATTTTGTTTTAGTATTTTCTCCTTTCTTTTCCTAATATTTTACTTTCCTGTCTTAGGAAAACCTGTTGAAGGACATTGAAAATGCTGATAAGGATGTTTTGTCACGTGTTTTAGGAAATCTTCCAAAGCTAGACCTCTTCATCATTCCAATATAGTAAGCTTTTTCTTTTGGTGTTTATTGAACGTTATATTTCCTATATTTTGTTAATTGGGCATGAACTCTTTCATTATATATGTTTTATTAATTTATTTTCATTCAGCTATTCTTTCCCACTTGCTTCGAGGATCACTGGTTTGTTTTCATAGTAGACACCAAGGACAGGAAGTATGTAATGCTTGATTCTTTTTGTAAAGAGAATGCTGATTTCCAAAAGATTGCTCATGAAAGATTGGTTATTATTTTTTTCCTTATGAACTCTGCTTTTTATATCTTATTGTAATTAACTTTTTTTATTCATTTTTGTTTTCAGAGATCCTTCTTTGAGTATCACTGGGATAAGTATATGCAGGTCAATATGGAATTCATTGACTATGAATTTATATACCCAGTTGTTCCAGAGCAACCATTTGATAACAAGTTAGTTTGAATCCTAGTTTCCTAATTCTAATTTCATCAATTGCTTTAATTCTTAGTTTATATTATTTGGTTTTTATATGACTTGATGTTGTAGTTAAAACAGTTGTTGACACCAGATTTTGACACGTGTTGAATCGGCGTCAGGAGAGAAAGATTGGCCGATGCGGCAGATCTGAAGGCTACAGTAAGGAATCGGCCGATTGAGGTAACAGTTAAAAATCGGCCGATTGGTGATACAGCTTGCGCCAACAGGTTGGGGCTACTTCAGAGGGTCCCGGTCAAAAGTTGGTCAACAGAGCAACGCTAAGTCGGTCGAGAAGCAATTGGAAAAATCCTGATTGGATTAGGAGATGGCGGCGGAAGATTCTACGGGAGTCCGTTTCCTTTTTAAAGATATTATAGATATAGTAGTTTTCCTGTTTTAAATAAGGTTGTAACAAGTCGTAATCGACCAGGAGTCCTAGTTTTAGGGTATAAATAGGAGTCGTCAGGGCTTTGCAAGAAAGAATCAACACATCAATCAACAAAACACTTCTACTTTTTACTAGTACTTTACTTTCAAGTCGGCGACTTCGCCAATACTTTTTCTTCTTTCACGAGTTCGTACGGATTGGCAGGGCTGCATCAACTTGATCTCCGGCCAATTGGTAGGTTCCGCTTATCGAGTAACATCCGAGCTTTAACTATGGGCGCATCGCTGTGGTTTCGTTTGGATTTATTCACCAGTTATCGATATTTACTAGAATTGAAAGTTTTACCTGTTGTTCTAGTATTATCACCAGTTATCCAGCTTGAGATTGAAACTATCGGCTTCGTCATCGCTCTTCTTCGATTTATCGTCTTACAGCCGATTAGATCTATTTCAAGTGTTGCATCTGTAATAATTGTTTAGATCACTCCAGCAGTTTTCTTTGCATTTATTACGCGATCATCGGCTGACCCATAGCCGATTATCTTCACAGCAAATCGGCCGATTCGCCGACGCGCTCTTCAGGACAGATCGGAACTCCAGCCGATCGGAGCGCTTGGAATTTAATACTTTTATTTCCTTGTCAATCAACAGGTCAGATTGACTGGCACGCCGCGCGAACTGTACCAGCGCGATAACCCAAACAGGAGCTAAGCAGATTCTTCCGGGTCGTGTGTCCGACGCTGAGGACCATCGGCCGATTCCTGTCTGGCCGATTTTAGCGCCAACACACTTTTGGCACGCCCGGTGGGACCATGTCAAGATCCGACATGTCGAAGAACGTAGAAGTTTCCGACAGCAACATCATTGAGGTCACAGAAGCGGATCTCAAGGACGACAAGAGGGAAGAATTGGCTAAACATCTAGAAGATTACAAGAAGATGTATCTGCAGTCGTTCAGTCGTACGAGAAGTGGGGAGGCTGTCAAGAAAGCTCCTATTCCAGTTCCCCGCCATATCACCATTGCTGAGGATTCGGGCAGTCCGTCTACCAGACATTCATCGACCAGTCCTCGGTGATGACCAACATGGTGTACAACGCCGTCATCAGCTCTCTGGCCAGCGGAACAGTTCAAGGCTATCAGGGGCCAGCGTATGCCCCGCCGATCACGCTGCCAGTCAAAAGCTTACCAGGCACGTCCCAATCGACTCCTCAGCCGATATTGACGCAACGCGAAGGGTACAACACTCTGTTGCCTCCAGCGTCTCCGAGATACAGCGGGGCACCATGTTTTCCATCACAGACACCGCTTCAACCCGTCCAGATTGCTTCTATGCAATCGATGCCCACAAGCTCAGTACCCTGGGGGACATCGGTGACGACGACTTTCCCCGATCCATCAAACGGGCATGGAAGCTATCCAATCCAGGCACCGTTCCAATTGGCCGTCCGGCCGACGGTCCCTCAGTATCATCCAGTCTCATCAGAGATCGGCCGGGGGGCTGGCGCTGGAGAGGCACTCAGAGGCACGGCGCCGATGATGACGTACGACGGGACGGCGAACTCACTTCGCCATCAACTGTCAGCTGTTTAGCAAAATTCGCCGCATGATTCGGTTCATCACTCAGCTATACCACCACCAGCCCTTCAACATATGCCGGCACCGCGAACGGTCGTTCATCAGCAGCAGGTGGACTGGACGGTAAGAATTGCAGAGGTGATTCAGGACCAATTTGGGTTGAAGCCAAAAGTGCGGACTTACACATACAAGACGCATACCCATCGGCCTATGACTTGCTGCCGTTTCAACACCGTTACAAGGTGCCTGATTTTACCAAGTTTTCAGGGCTGGACGATACATCCACTGTAGAGCACATCAACAGATTCATCATCCAGTGCGGAGAGGCCACCACACAAGATGCTCTGAGGGTGCGTCTGTTTTCATCATCCCTGTCTGGATCGGCCTTCCAATGGTTCACCACATTGCCGCCAAATTCTATTGTCACTTGGGCCGATTTGGAGAAACGATTCCACAAGTACTTCTATGCGGGAGTACATGAGATGAAGCTCTGAGATTTAACCAGCCTCAGGCAGAGGAGCGATGAACTAGTAACGGGATATATAAAGAGGTTCAGAGAAGTCAGTAATAAATGCTACAGTTTGGCTCTGACCGATGCACAGTTGGCCGATATAGCTTTCCAGGGCCTCCTACCACAATTAAGGAAAGGTATGCTTCGCAAGAGTTTGAAAGCCTAAGCCAGATCGTTCACCGATTGGCAGGACAGGAAGTCCGTCCATTTGAGCAGTGGAGGAATTTCCAGAAGAAGGTGGCGTACCTAGAAGGATCTGAATCGGATGGGGAGGAGGAAATCGGCCTGGCAGAGTGGGTGAAAGGCAAAAAACCAATATCATGCCCTTTCAGAAAGAAAGAGCCAGAGACATTCGGCTTTGACACATCAAAAGCCGATAAGATTTTCGATTTATTACTCCAGGAAGGGCAGATTAAGCTATCTCAGTATCATACCATCCCTTCGGCCGATCAGCTCAAGAAGATGAAGTACTGCAAATGGCACAACGCCACATCTCATGACACAAATGAATGCAAGATCTTTTGTCAGCAGATACAATCGGCCATCGAACAGGGAAGGCTCAAGTTCGAAGTCCCGGCTAAATCGGCAAAGTTGATGAAGATAGACCAGCATCCTTTCCCGGCTAACATGGTGGACACGGGGAAAAATCCACTTCAAACCAAGGTGCTGATGTCAGAATTGGCAAGAAGGAGCGGCGCCGTAGACTCCAGGAAGTAAATCACGGCGACTGAAATCAAAAGGAACAGGCGGGGGCCAGAACGACCGCACAGACCAATCACCTCCTAGCTCTTGCTCAGCAAATATCGGCGGCGGCAGGAACAATCAAGATATCACGACGAGATGATGCGCCGGCACGAAGATCACTGGCAATGTCCGTTCTTCATCCATTGCTGGGAGAACGACATCCGACTGCCGTCAGCCGATAACTGTCCTGAGTGCAATGGATTAAGTTGCAACGATCACCCGTTTAAAAGGTCGCGCTCTAGGGACAGAGGATCAGAGCCGATCAGCAGAAATCGGCGCGAACAAGAGGGACAACGCATTTCAGTGCATGATCGGCTGGGAGGCAGAGTTGACCAGCATCACCGGTCAAAAAGCAGGATCAACCAACAGGATGGACTGGGGGGCAGAATCAGCGTGCATGATCGGCTGAAAGAGATGGCTGATGATAGGGTGTTAGATGAAAATCCACTGGGAAGGGAACCAGATTGGGAACACGCCAGATCATCGGCCAAACCGGTAAACCCCAGGTAGTGTTCCGATGGCCTATCCAGATCCCAAAAACGGAGGATCCAACGTCTGCGCAGTGGAAGCAACAAGAAGAAGAACAGAGGCAGGTGCCGGAAAAAAGAAATGTTAAGTCTCGGGTTTGGCGCCCCAAGAAAAATAACAGCCAGGAAGCAGACAATCAAGAATCGGCAGCCGATATTAACATGGTGTTCATATTGCCGATGGAATTCATGGCGCCTGACGATCGAGACAAAGCGACAAGCATGGAAGAGCAAATGGCGCAACTGGTGTTAGAGCCGATGACGGCTACTTTTGAGAAACCAGAAGAGGAAAAACGGCAACATCTTAAGGCGCTGTTTCTCGAAGGCTACGTTAACGGACGACCCGTCACAAGATTACTAGTAGATGGAGGCGCCGCAGTCAACATCATGCCGTACGCCATGTTCCGCAAGCTAGGCAAGAGCGATGAAGATCTGACCAAGACGGACATGATGCTAAAAGATTTCGAAGGCAACGTGTCTCCCGCCCGTGGAGCACTCTGCGTCGACCTCACCATCGGCAGTAAGACCCTTCCTACTACCTTTTTCATTATTAATGGTAAGGGATCCTACAACATGCTGCTCGGTCGCGATTGGATACATGCAAACTGCTGTGTCCCATCTATAATGCATCAATGCCTCGTGCAATGGGTCGGCGACAGTACGGAGATAGTCACCGCCGATTTTGCCTACAGCGTCGCAGCGGCCGATACGCAACAATGGAGCTGCGAACACGTCAGGTGTATATCTGGCAGGATTTGGGACACTGACTTTCTGAAGGTGTCCGATTTCGGTCTACAGCCGATCCAAGCAGTCGGCTCTGAAGATTCAGAATAGATGGATCAGCTCGTCAGAGAATACGGGAAGCTTGGGCATGGATTTACGTCGGCCGATTCATTGGAGATGGTAGATTTGGGAGATAGCAGCAAATCAAGGCCGACGTATATTAGTGCAAATTTGGATCCTGAGTATAAGTGTAAATTGATAAGCTTATTAAAAGAATTCAAGGATTGCTTTGCTTGGGAATATCATGAGATGCCAGGTCTAGACCGGTCCATTGTTGAACACCGGTTACCTATAAAATCAGGATATCGGCCATATCAGCAACCTGCACGACGGTGCAACCCCAAGATTCTACTTGATATAAAGGCCGAGATCACAAAGTTAATTGAAGCAGGATTTATTCGGTAGTGCCGCTACGCCGAATGGATTTCTAATATTGTGCCCGTGTATAAAAGGAATGGAAAGTTACGTGTGTGCATCGATTTCAGGAACTTAAATCAGGCCACACCAATGGATGGATATCCGATGCCAACGGCCGATATCTTGATAGATGCTGCTGCAGGACACAAAGTCATCAGTTTCATGGATGGTAATGCCGGGTACAACCAGATATTAATGGCCGAAGAAGATATATCGAAGACGGCTTTCAGGTGTTCAGGTCATCTTGGTTTATTTGAATGGGTTGTAATGACCTTTGGGTTAAAGAACGCCGGTGCTACATATCAGCGGGCCATGAACTATATCTTCCACAAGCTTATTGGTACGTCGGTGGAAATTTATATAGATGACGTTGTGGTCAAGTCAAAAGGTCACCAAGAACATCTGGCCGATTTACAAGAAGTACTGGAGTGCACAAGGAAGCATGGACTGAAGATGAACCCGAACAAGTGTGCATTTGGTGTATCGGCCAGGCAATTCTTAGGATTCATGGTTCATGAGAGCGGAATAGAGGTCAATCGGAAGACCATAGACGCCATCAACAAAGTTGTGGCCCCACAGAATAAAACTGAGCTACAGTCCCTCATCGGCAAGGTCAATTTTATCAGAAGGTTCATATCCAACCTGTCAGGGCGAATTCGAGCTTTTACTCCTCTGTTGAAATTAAAGCCCGATCAAGAATTTATATGGGGAGAAGAACAACGTAGAGCATTGGAAGATATTAAGCAATATCTGGTTTCACCTCCGGTGTTAGTCCCGCCACAGCCTGGTAAGCCGTTCAAATTATATTTATCGGCTGATGAATAGGCTATTGGATCGGGTTGGTACAAGAGTTCGAAGGGAAAGAACGGGTGGTATATTATGTCAGCAGAAGACTCCTGGACGCCGAAACAAGATATTCCCCGGTGGAGCGGCTGTGCTTATGTTTATACTTCTCGTGTACCAAGCTCAGGCATTATTTGTTATCGGCAGAATGCATAGTTATATGCAAGGATGATGTGGTGAAGTATATGCTATCATTGCCGATTTTGAAAGGACGGATTGGAAAATGGATCCTGGCTCTGTCAGAATTCGACTTAAGGTATGAATCGGCCAAAGCTGTCAAAGGTCAGGTCATGGCCGATTTCGTAGCTCAGCATTGTGGACCGGAGATTGCCGTTGTGGAATCGGTTCCATGGACTCTGTATTTTGATGGTTCTTCGTGTGGGGCCGGGTCAGGAATCGGCATTGTTCTTATATCACCTCGGGGGGCAAGTTATGATTTCTCTCTATCGATAGAAGCATCCGCAACCAATAATCAGGCGGAATATCGAGCTGTTCTGAAAGGTATCCAATTATTAAGAGAAGTCAAAGCTGATGGAGTCAAAATTTTTGGAGATTCCATGCTCATTATGGATCAGTTAACGGGGCGATCTGAGTGCAAAGATGATATCTTGAGGATTTATTATGAAGATTGCCTTCAGCTTTTAAAGGAATTCAAATCTGCAATAATCGAGCATATCCCCAGAAATTATAATGAAGAGGCCAACAGGCTGGCCCAACATGCGTCCGGATATCGGCCGATTCAGGGAGCTATGATGTTAGAGCTCACGGCCGATGACTGGCGAAAGGAAATCGCCGATTATTTGAAGGATCCCTCCCGGAAAGTGGATCGGCGAATACGTTTTCAAGCTACAAAATATGTGTTGCTTGAAGATGATTTATTTTACCGGACGATTGATGGAGTTCTTCTCAAGTGCCTGGGAACAGAGGAAGCAAAGGTTCTGACGGGAGAAATACATGAAGGCGTATGTGGAGCCCATCAATCGGCTCACAAAATGAAATGGATGATCAGAAACAATGGATATTACTGGCCAACTATTCTTGAGGACTGTTTCAAATATTATAAAGGATGCCAAGACTGTCAGAGGTTTGGCAATGTACAGCGCGCGCCAGCATCGGCTATGAATCCAGTGATCAAGCCGTGGTCGTTCAGAGGTTGGGGAATAGATCTCATCGGACAGATTCACCCTCCATCGAGCAAAGGGCATAAGTTCATATTGGTGGCCACAGATTATTTTACTAAGTGGGTGGAGGCAGTTCCTTTAAGGAACGTAACATCGGCCGATATGATTGAGTTTGTTAAGAACCATATTATCTATCGATTCGGTATTCCTCAAACCATCACAACTGACCAGGGAACAATGTTTACTTCTGGAGAATTTGGAGAATTTGCCGCCAATATGGGGATTAAATTATTAAATTCTTCTCCATATTATGCTCAAGCCAATGGCCAAGCAGAATCGTCCAATAAAGGGATAATCAAGCTAATCAAGAGGAAGATAGAGGAACAACCCAAAAAGTGGCACACATCTTTGGCTGAATCTTTATGGGCTTACAGGATAGCTTGTCACAGAGCCACTAAAATATCTCCTTATCAGTTGGTTTATGGTCATGAGGCAGTCTTGCCTTGGGAGTTAAGGACGGGGTCAAGACGTATATCGCTTCAAGATCAGTTGACGGCCGATGATTATTCCTTCCTCATGAAGGACGAGCTTGATGACTGGGCAGGTCTGCGGTTAAGAGCCCTGATTAGTATAGAAGAAAACAAGAAAAGGGTGGCCAGATGGTATGACAAAAAGGTCAAAGTTAAACAATTCTCTCAGGGAGATTTGGTGTGGAAGTTGGTGCTGCCGATAGGGTCTAAAGATCCCAAATTCGGTAAACGGTCACCCACTTGGGAAGGGCCGTACACAATCGGTCGATGTGCCCCTGGAAATGCATATATTCTAGAAACTATTGAAGGGGAAGAATTTCCAAGAGCTTTAAACGGACGATATCTGAAGAAGTACTATCCAAGCATTTGGGTGGATGCATAACTTGCAGTAAGATATATCAAGACAACTTGGCCGATTTTCCATCGGTTTTTCGTCTGCACAGCTGATGCAAAAATGACATCGCCTGAAGAAAGAAACATTATGATTCATTTTGACCAGTTCATTATTGGATAAAAACGGCAGAGTACATGGCAGACATGTTACAAGTCGCCCTTAGAATAAAAATACCGATATATCTATTGATTACGTCTGTTCTGGATTTCTCTCTCAACACGACCCAGTTCTATCAGAAGGCGGGTCCTATTCTCCTTCGGATTCTCTGCGGTGGCTCCAGTCTCAGCTTGATCGCAAAGTTCTATCAGGAGGCGGGTCTTCTTCTCCTCCAGACTCTCCATGGCAGCTTCAGTCTTGACTTGACGAGGGAGTGGAGGGTTTTTCTCAGAGGGTGGTCGTTTGCGGACCAAGCAATGAGCATCTATAAGGTCCCAATACTCCTGGACAACAGCGGGAACATGATCTCTGAGTTCCTCAGCATGAGCTCTTATCAGATCTTTGTCTGCCTGCGACAGTGGTTCGTCTGAATGCATGATTTCGATCGCTCGTTGCAGACCGGGGCTGAGACGTTTTGGCTAAACAGAGATGAAGAGACTACCCAACATTAGAGCGATTGAGATGCTTAGGGGAAAGGAAGAGGAGAGTTCATACCTGGTTGACGGAGGAAGAAAATGAGGAGGATGAAGAAGACATATTGCTGTTCGGTTTGGGAGGATAAAGATCTAGTGATGGAGAGAGAGAAGATGGGTAATGCGTATGCCTCTGGGGACGGTGAAGGATCCACTTATAAAGAAAAAGGAAGGTAGATAGATGGTGAGACACGTCCTATCGGAGTAAAAGCATTCATAAATGCAAATCTGCCCAAGGAAGTGGTCCAGAGTTAAATCGGCGCAGTAATATTAAAGAAGCATTAAAAGTTTACAGTATTCTTTACAGCCCGAGGAAAGCATCTATGGCCGCGATAGCTCATTGCCTAATCTGATCGGCCGAATCTAGTACTCTCTGGTCATCATCGGCCGATCCGGGAACTTCTGACATATGGCGACGAAGTCTTATCGCTTCACGAGCCAAGTTCTGCCTTTCTCGCTTCAGCCCAGTGATGACAGACGGGAGCTCTTGAAGCTTCTTATCTTCAGCGGCTATGTCTTTGGTTATCTGCTCCATCTCCTTGGCTAGCTCCGCTCTCCTCCATTTGAGCCGATATATCGTGCCGACGACATCCGGACGACAGCTCTCGAGGAAATTGATCTGTTGATGTACCTCTTGAGCCCGGTGCTTGTACGAGTCGGCCTCTTCCCGGGTTTGTGCCAGCTGGGCACGATCGGCCATATGGCGCAAGGCCCTGGAAACCGGGGTTTGCATATGTTCTATATATGCAGCACACTCCAAGCTTTCTGTTGTTTCTTCCGGGGTTTGCATATGCATCTTCTACCAATCGGCCGATATCATCTTGGAGGAGAATCCGCATGCTCTCGAGCTTGGCGCGGACATCATCAGAAGCAGAGCTTGACGGAATCGGGTGTGAAGCGATTTCCTCATCATCAGGCAAAGAGACGGCAAAGGAGAAAATGCTATTGTTCGGGGTGTCTTGCTCCTGTTGGGGAATAAAGAAAAGGGTTAGCAAGCAGTAAAGGGGAATCGGCCGATTCCAATGGTAAGTTTGTTACCTCCTCAAAATGAATTTCTCTTGCTTGCGCCGGTGGGAGTGCCTCCCTCGTCTCAGGGGCTGGTACAATCGGCTCGTCAGAGGAAGAAGATTCAACAACTATTAATGCTCCGCTCGGACCAGCTTCCTGAAAAGGCATGGAAAACAGATCCTGTGAGTATACTATGGGTAACTGAAATAAGATGGTATGAAATATTTGCCATGCCTCTGTTGATCTTCCGGCCGATGTTTGTCGTGGGGTTACATTCAGCATACCCAAATCGGCCTGCATCAGGATTAGTTAAGTCCTCTGAATATAAACAAATTGAGGTAAGAGATTATCTACCTCGACGGGAGGAGCTGCTGGAGCTTCGGCTTCCGCTGGGGATTTGGCCAATTGCTGTGGGGACTGCGTTGGAGCAGCTTGTGCAGCCTGACAGAAAGAGAAAGTTAGCGTTAGTGGAGCACTTAAAAGATATATGAAATAAGCAAGATTACCTGAACAACTTCTACTAGCAGTGATGCCGCAGCTACTCCGACTTCGGCGGTGACTTGAGGATCGGCTATCTCGGTGTTGACGCCAGATTTTGACACGTGTTGAATCGGCGTCACGAGGAGAAGATTGGCCGATGCGGCAGATCTGAAGGCTACAGTAAGGAATCGGCCGATTGAAATAGCAGTTGAAAATCGGTCGATTGGTGATACAGCTTGCGCCAACAGGATGGGACTATTTCGGAGGGTCCTGGTCAAAAGTTGGTCAACAGGGCAACGCTGAGTCAGTCAAGGAGCGATTGAAAAGAGTCCTGATTGGTTTAGGGGGCGGCGGCGGAAGATTCTGCGGGAGTCTGTTTCCTTTTAAAAGTTCTTATAGATATAGTAGTTTTTCTGTTTTTTTAAATAAAGTTGTAACAAGTCGTGATCGACCAGGAGTCCTAGTTTTAGGCTATAAATTGGAGTCGTTAGGGTCTTGCGAAAGGAATCAACACATCAATCAACAACAATACTTCTACTTTTTCAGCAATTTACTTTCAAGTCGGCGACTTCGCCAATACTTTTCTTCTTTCACGAGTTCGTACGGATTGGCAGGGCTGCATCAACTTGATCTCCGGCCAATTGGTAGGTTCCGCTTATCGAGTAATATCCGAGCTTTAACTACGGGCGCATCGTTGTGGTTACGTTTGGATTTATTCACCAGTTATCGATATTTACTAGAATTGCAAGTTTTACCTGTTATTCTAGTATTATCACCAGTTATCCAGCTTGAGATCGGGATAATCAGCTTTGTCATCGTTCCTCTTTGATTTATCATCTTACAGCCAATTAGATCTATTTCAAGTGTTGCATCCGTACTAATTGTCTAAGATCGCTCCAGCAGTTTTCTTTACAATTATTACGCGATTATCGGCTGATCCATAGCCGATCATCTTCACTGCAAATCGGCCGATTCGCCGCCGACGCACTCTTCAGGACAGATCGGAACGCCAGCCGATCGGAGCGCCTGAAATTTAATACTTTATTTCCTTGTCAATCAACAAGTCAGATTGACTGGCACGCCGCGCGAACCGCACCAGGGCGATAACCCGAACAGGAGCTAAGCAGATTCTCCCGGGTCGTGTGTCCGACGCTGAAGACCATCGGCCGATTCCTATCCGGCCGGTTTTAGCGCCAACACACTTTTGGCACACCTCGTGGGACCAATCCAAGATCTGATATGTCGAAGAACGCAGAAATCTCCGACAGCAACATCATTGAGGTCACAGAAGCGGATCTCAAGGACGAACAGAGGGAAGAATTGGCCAAACATCTAGAAGATTACAAGAAGATGTACCTCCAGTCGTTCAGTCGTACCAGAAGCGGGGAGGCTGTCAAGAAGGCTCCTATTCTAGTTCCCCGCCACATCACCATTTATGAGGACTCGGGCAAGATGTCAGATATGATCCAACAGTCCGTTTATCAGGCATTCATTGACCAATCCTCAGTGATGACCAACACGGTGTATAACACCGTCGTCAGCTCTCTTGCCAGCGGAGGAGTCCAAGGCTATCACGGACTAGCATATGCCCCGCCGACCACTCTGCTAGCCAGAAGCTTACCATACACGTCCCAATCGGCTCCTCAGCCGATATTGACGCAACGCGAGGGGTACAACTCTCCATTGCCCCCAACATCTCCAAGATACAGCGGTGCACCATGTCTTCCATCACAGACACCACTTCAACCCGTCCATATTGCTTCTGTGCAGTCGCTGCCCACAAGCTCAGTACCCTGGGGAACATCGGCGATGACGTATTTTCCCAAGCCAACTAACGGATATGGGAGTAATTCAATCCAGGTGCCACACCAATCGGCCGTCCGGCCGATGATTCCCCAGTATCAGCCGATCTCATCAGAAATCGGCAGGGGGGCAAGCGCTGTAGAAGCAGTCAGAGGTGCGGCGCCAACGATGACATACGATGGGGGGGCGGATTCACTTCGCCATCAACTATCGGCTGCTCAGCAAAATTCGCCGATTCAACATCCAGCTATGCCAGCTCTTCAACAGCAGGTGGACTGGACGGCAAGAATAGCAGAAGTAATCCAGGACCAGTTTGGACTCAAGCCAAAAGTGCAAACTTACACCTACAAGATGTCATATCCATCGGTCTATGACTTGCTGCCATTCCCACACCGCTACAAAGTTCCTGATTTCACCAAGTTTTCAGGGACGGACGATACATCCACGGTGGAGCACATCAACCGATTTATCATCCAGTGCGGGGAGGCTGCCACGCAAGATGCTCTGAGGGTGCGTTTGTTTTCATCGTCTCTGTCCGGATCGGCCTTCCAGTGGTTCACCACCTTGCCGCAAAATTCTATTGTTACATGGGCCGATCTGGAGAAACAGTTCCACAAGTACTTCTACGCAGGAGTACACGAGATGAAGCTCTCAGATTTGACCAGCCTCAGGCAGAGGAACAATGAACCGGTGATGGGATATATACAGAGGTTCAGAGAAGTCAGGAACAAATGCTACAGTCTGGCTCTGACCGATGCACAGTTGGCCGATATCGCTTTCCAAGGCCTGTTGCCACAAATCAAAGAAAGATATGCTGCCCAAGAGTTTGAAAGTCTGAGCCAAATCGTCCACCAATTGTCAAGACAAGAGGTCCGGCCGTTTGAGCAGCGGAGGAATTTCCAAAAGAAGGTGGCATACTTGGAAGGATCTGAATCCGATGGGGAAGAGGAAATCGGCCTGGCAGAATGGGTCAAAGGGAAAAAACCGATATCATGCCCTTTTGGGAAGAAGGAGCCAGAGACATTCGGCTTTGACACGTCAAAGGCCGATAAAATTTTCGATTTATTGCTTCAGGAAGGACAGATTAAGCTATCTCATCATCACACCATCCCTTCGGCCGATCAACTTAAGAAGATGAAATACTGCAAGTGGCACAACGCCACTTCCCATGATACAAATGAATGCAAAGTCTTCCGTCAGCAGATACAATCGGCCATCGAACAGGGGCGGCTTAAATTTGAAACCCCAGCTAAATCGGCAAAACCGATGAAGATAGATCAGCATCCCTTCCCGGCCAACTTGGTTAACGCTGGAGAAAATTCAAGTCAAACCAAGGTGCTGACATCAGAATCGGCGAGAAGGGGCGGCGCCGTTGATCCCAGGAGGCAGATCACGACGGAAGAAATCAAAAGGAACAGGCGGGGGCCAGAACGACCATACAAGCCCGTCACCTCCCAGTTCTTACTCAGTAAATATCGGCAGCAGCAAGAACAATCAAAATACCACGAAGAGATGATACGCCGGCATGAAGATCACTGGCAATGTCCGTTCTTCATCCATTGCTGGGAGAACGACATCAAATTGCCGTCTGCCGATAACTGTCCAGAGTGTAACGGATTAAGTTGCAACGATCGCCCGAAGCCACACTCTAGGAACAGAGGATTAGAGCCGATCAGCAGAAATCGGCGCGGACGAGAGGAACAGTGCGTTTCGGTGCATGATCGGCTGGGGGGCAGAGTTGACCAGTACCACCGGTCAAAAGGCAGGACCAACCATCAGGATGGACTGGGGGCAGGATCAGCATGCACGATCGGCTGGAAGAGATGGCCGATGACAGGGTGTCGGATGAAAATTCCCTAGGAAGAGAACCAGATTGGGAACACGCCAGATCATCGGCCAAACCAGCAAATCCCAGGTGGTGTCCCGATGGCTTATCCAGATCCCAGAAGCGGAGGATCCAACGCCTACCCCAGTGGGAGCATCAAGAAGAAGAACAGAGGCAGGTGCCAGAGAAAAGAAATGTTAAGTCTCGGGTGTGGCGCCCAAAGAAAAATGATCAAGAAGCAAACAACCAAGAATCGGCAGCCGAAATCGATATGGTGTTCATACTGCCGATGGAGTTCATGGCGCCCAACGATCGTGATAAAGTAACAAGAACGGAAGAAGAACAAATGGCACAACTGGTGTTGGAGCCGATGACGGCTACGTTTGAGAAACCAGAAGAAGAAAAATGACAGCATCTTAAAGCGCTGTTTCTCAAAGGCTATGTTGACGGAAGACCCGTCACCAGATTACTAGTAGACGGAGGCGCTGCAGTTAACATCATGCCGTATGCCATGTTCCGCAAGCTAGGCAAGGGCGATGAAGACCTCACCACGACGGACATGATGCTGAAGGATTTCGAAGGCAACGTGTCTCCCGCCTGTGGAGCGCTCTGCGTCGACCTCACCATCAGCAGTAAGACCCTTCCTACAACTTTTTTCGTTATTAATGGCAAGGGGTCCTACATCATGCTGCTTGGTCGTGACTGGATACACGCGAACTGCTGTGTCCCATCTACAATGCATCAATGCCTTGTGCAATGGGTCGGCGACAGCACAAAGATAGTCACTGTCGATTCCGTCTACAGCATTGCAGCGGCCGACACGCAACAGTGGAGCTGCGAGCACGTCAAATGTATATCTGGCAGGACTTGGGACACTGATTTCCTGAAAGTGTCCGATTTCGGTCTACAGCCGATCCAAGCAATCAGCTCTGAAGATTCAGAATAAATGGATCAGCTCGTCCGAGAAGATGGGAAGCTTGGGCATGGGTTTACGTCGGCCGATTTATTGGAGATGGTAGATTTGGGAGATAGCAGCAAATCAAGGCCGACGTACATTAGTGCTAATTTGGACCCTGAGTGCAAATGTAAATTGATAAGTTTATTAAAAGAATTCAAGGATTGCTTTGCTTGGGAATATCATGAGATGCCAGGACTAGACCGGTCTATTGTTGAACACCGGTTACCTATAAAATCAGGATATCGGCCATATCAGCAACCTGCACGGCGGTGTAACCCCAAGATTCTACCTGATATAAAGGCCGAAATTACAAAGTTAATTGAAGCAGGATTTATTCGGCAGTGCCGCTACGCTGAATGGATTTCTAATATTGTGCCCGTATACAAAAAGAATGGAAAGTTACGTGTGTGCATCGATTTCAGGAACTTAAATCAGGCTACGCCAATGGATGGATATCCGATGCCAACGGCCGATATCTTGGTAGATGCTGCCGCAGGACACAAAGTCATAAGTTTCATGGATGGGAATGCAGGGTACAATCAGATATTAATGGCCGAAGAAGATATCTCGAAAACGGCTTTCAGGTGCGTAGGTCATCTTGGTTTATTTGAATGGGTTGTAATGACTTTTGGGTTGAAGAACGCTGGCGCTACGTATCAACGGGCCATGAATTACATCTTCCACAAGCTCATTGGTTCATCGGTGGAAATTTATATAGATGACGTCGTGGTCAAGTCAAAAGGTCACCAAGAGCATCTGGCCGATTTACATGAAGTACTAGAGTGCACAAGGAAACATGGGTTGAAGATGAACCCAAACAAGTGTGCATTTGGTGTATCGGCTGGGCAATTCTTAGGATTCATGGTCCATGAGCGCGGGATAGAAGTCAACCGCAAGACCATAGACGCCATCAACAAAGTGGTCGCCCCACAAAATAAAACTGAGCTACAGTCCCTCATTGGCAAGGTCAATTTTATCAGAAGATTCATATCGAACCTGTCAGGACGTATTCAGGCTTTTACCCCTCTGTTGAAATTAAAGCCCGACCAGGAATTCATATGGGGAGAAGGACAGCGCAAGGCACTGGAGAATATCAAGCAGTATCTGGTTTCACCTCCGGTATTGGTTCCACCACAGCCTGGTAAGCCGTTCAAGTTATATTTATCGGCTGATGAACAAGCTATTGGATCGGCGTTGGTACAGGAGTTTGAGGGGAAAGAACGAGTGGTATATTACGTCAGCAGAAGACTCTTAGACGCCGAAACAAGATATTCCTCGGTGGAGCGGCTATGCTTGTGTTTATACTTCTCGTGTACCAAGCTCAGGCACTATTTGTTATCGGCAGAATGCATAGTCGTATGCAAGGATGATGTGGTGAAGTATATGCTATCGTTGCCGATTTTGAAAGGACGGATTGGAAAATGGATCCTGGCTCTGTCAGAATTCGACTTAAGATACGAATCGGCCAAAGCCGTCAAAGGTCAAGTAATGGCCGATTTCGTAGTTCAGCATTGTGGACCAGAAATTGCCACCATTGAACCAGTTCCATGGACTCTATATTTTGATGGTTCTTCCTGTGGGGTTGGATCAGGAATCGGCATTGTTCTTGTGTCGCCTCGGGGGGCAAGTTATAATTTCTCTCTGCCGATAGAAGCCTCCGCAACTAATAACCAGGCGGAATATCGAGTCGTTCTGAAAGGCATCCAATTATTAAGGGAAGTCAAAGTTGATACAGTCGAAATTTTTGGAGATTCCATGCTCGTTGTGGATCAGTTGACGGGGCGATCTGAGTGCAAGGATGATATCTTGAGGATTTATTATGAGGATTGCCTTCAGCTTTTAAAAGAGTTCAAGTCTGCAATAATTGAGCATATCCCCAGGAATTATAATGAGGAGGCCAACAGACTGGCCCAACATGCTTCCGGGTATCGGCCGATTCAGGGAGCGATGACGCTAGAGCTCGCGGCTGATGACTGGCGAAAGGAAATCACCGATTACTTGAGAGATCCATCCCAAAAAGTGAATCGGCGAACACATTTTCAGGCTACAAAATATGTGTTGCTTGAGGATGATTTGTTTTATCGGACGATTGATGGAGTTCTTCTCAAATGCTTGGGAACAGAAGAGGCAAAGGTTCTGATGGGAGAAATCCATGAGGGCGTGTGCGGAGCCCATCAATCGGCTCACAAAATGAAATGGATGATCCAGAACAATGGGTATTATTGGCCGACCATCCTTGAGGATTGTTTCAAGTACTACAAAGGATGCTAGGACTGTCAGAAGTTTGGCAATGTACAGCGCGCGCCAGCATCGGCTATGAATCCAATAATTAAGCCGTGGCCGTTCAGGGGTTGGGGAATGGATCTCATCGGACAGATCCATCCTCCATCAAGCAAAGGGCATAAGTTCATATTGGTGGCCACAGATTATTTTACTAAGTGGGTGGAGGCAGTTCCTTTAAGGAACGTGACATCGGCCGATATGATTGAATTTGTTAAAAGCCATATTATTTATCGATTTGGTATTCCTCAAACCATCACAACTGATCAAGGGACAATGTTTACTTCTGGAGAGTTCGGAGAGTTTGCCACCGATATGGGGATTAAGTTATTAAATTCTTCTCCATACTATGCTCAAGCCAATGGCCAAGCGGAATCGTCCAATAAAGGGATAATCAAACTAATCAAGAGAAAGATAGAAGAGCTACCCAAGAAATGGCATATGTCTTTGGCTGAATCTTTATGGGCATATAGGATGGCTTGTCATGGAGTCACTAAGATATCCCCTTATCAGTTGGTTTATGGTCATGAGGCAGTCTTGCCATGGGAGATAAGGACAGGGTCAAGACGTATATCGTTACAAGATCAATTAACAGCCAATGATTATTCCTCTCTCATGAAAGACGAACTTGATGATTCGGCAGGTTTACGGTTGAGAGCCCTGATTAGTATAGAAGAAAACAAGAAAAGGGTGGCCAGATGGTATGATAAAAAGGTCAAAGTTAAGCAATTCTCTCAAGGAGATTTGGTGTGGAAGTTGGTGCTGCCGATAGGATCCAAAGATCCCAAATTCGGTAAATGGTCACCCACTTGGGAAGGGCCGTACAGAATCGGCCGATGTGCCCCTGGGAATGCATATATTCTGGAGACAGTCGAAGGAGAGGAATTCCCAAGAGCTCTAAACGGACGATATCTGAAGAGGTACTATCCAAGCATTTGGGTAGATGCATAACTTGCAATAAAATATATCAAGATAATATGGCCGATTTCTCAGCGGGTTTTGTCTATGCATCTAATGAGGAAAACATTGGGATTCATTATTGGATGAAAATGACAGAGTACATGGCCGACATGGTACAAGTCACCCTTAGAATAAAAATACCGATATGTCTACTGATTACGCCTACGCTGGATTTCTCTCTCGATGCGACCTAGTTCTATCATAAGGGTGAGCCTTTTCTCCTTCGGGTCCTCTGCAGTGGCTCCAGTTTCAGCTTGGTTGCAAAGTTCTATTAGCAGGCGGGTCTTCTTCTCCTCCGGATCTTCCATGGTAACTTCGATTTTAGCTTTACAAGGAAGTGGAGGATTTTTTCAGAAGATGGTCGCTTGCGGACCAAAAAGTGAGCATCTATAAGGTCCAAGTATTCCTGGACAACAGCGGGAACATGATCTCTGAGTTCTTCAGCATGAGCTCTTATCAGGTCTCTATCTGCCTGTGATAGTGGCTCTTCTGAATGCATGATTTCAATCGCTCGTTCTAGACCAGGGCTGAGACGTTTTGGCTAAATAGAGATAAAAGGGGTTACCCAACATCAGAGCGATTGAGATGCGTAGGGGAAAAGCAGAGGGGAGCTCATACCTAGTTGACAGAGGAAGAAGATGAAGAGGACGAAGAGGACATCTTGCCGTTTAGTTTGGGGTAGTAAAGAGAGAAAGAGAAGATAAGTGATGTGTGTTCCTCTAGAGATGGTGAAGGGTCTACTTATAAAGGAAGGAGAGGCAGATGGATGGTGAGACACGTCCTATCGGAGTAAATACATACATAAATGCAAAGCTGACTGAAGAAACAGTTCAAAACCAAATCGGCACAGTAACATTGAAGGAGCAATAAATGTTTACAATGTTCTTTACAACCCAAGGAAAGCATCTATGGCTACAATAGCTTGTCGTCTAATTTGATCGGCCGAATCTAGTACTCTCTGATCATCATCGGCCGATCCTGTGACTTCTGACACACGGCGACGGAGCCTTATCATTTCGCGGGCCAGATGCTGTCTTTCTTGCTTCAGCTCGCTGATGATGGATGGGTGTTCTTGGAGCTTCTTCTCTTCAGCGGCTATCTCTTTGGTTATCTGTTCCATCTCCTTGGCCAGCTCTGCTCTTCTCCGTTTCAGCCGATCTATCGCGCCGACGATGTCCGGACGACAGTTTTCGAGGAAGTTGATCCTGTGGTGTACTTCCTGAGTTCGGTGCTTGTATGAATCAACCTCCTCCTGAGTTTTTGCCATCTGGGCACGATCGGCCATATGGCGCAGCGCCCTGGAAACCGGAATATGCATGTGCTCTATATAGGCAGCATGCGCTAAATTTTCTGATACTTCTTCCGGGATTCGACCTTTGATCTCGTTGAAAAGTCATCAAATCGGCGACGCATCTTCTACCAATCGGTCGATGTCGTCTTGAAGGAGAGTGCGCATGCTTTCGAGCTTGGCGCAGACATCGTTGGAGGTGGAGCTCGATGGAATTGGGTGTGAAGCAATTTCCTCGTCATCGGGCAAGGAGACGGCAAAGGACAAAATGCTGTTGTTTGGGGTATCTTGCTCGTCGAAAGAGGAAGATTCAATGGTTATTAGCGCTCCGCTTGGACCAGCTTCCTGAAAAAGACATAAAAGAAGATCCTGTGAGTATGCTATGGGAAATTGGGATAAGACGACGTGAGAAATTTGCCATTCCTCTGTGGATCTCCCGGCCGGTGCCTGTCGTGAGGTTGTAGTTATCATACCCAAATCGGCCTGCATCAAGATCGGTTAAGTTTTCTGAAAGTTAAGACATCAAGGTGAGGGATCATTTACCTCGATGGCAGGAACTGCTGGAGTTTCGGTCCTACTTGGGACGTAGCCGATTGCTACGGAGATTGTGGTGGAATAGCTTGTGCAGCCTGGCAGAAGAAGAGAGTTAATGTCAGTAGAAGATTTGAAGGATATATGAGATAAGTAAGATTACCTGAACAGCTTCTACTAATAGCGATGCTGCAGCTGCCCCGACTTCGGCAGTGACTTGGGGATCGGCCATCTCGACAGCCGGCAAGGGTAAAGGGATTGAAGTCTCGGCCGTTGTCACCGCCATTTGGTCGGCCGATCCGATACGGGGAGTCTCGGCCGATGCCATTACCATCTGGTCGGCCGATCCGATACGAGGAACCTCAGCCGATGCTATTGCCGTCTGATCGGCCGATCCGATGCGAGCTCGCACTCGACGGCTGGTTATCTTTGATGTTGGCCTTTTCGGTGCTCGCTTCGATCGGCCAGTAGAGATATCCTTGACAGTTGGAGCATGGAAGCTGATAAGTGGATATGGTGTGTATTGGTGATGACTATCTATCGGCCGGCCGCTTCGGCTCCGCATCGGGGGGACATGGCTTTCAGACTAAGGAAATGAACATGAGTTAATAACGAGATGATAATGTGGAAAGAAATAACATTGGAATCGGCTGAGAAAAAAGGACATACCGCTGCATTTGGATCAATGTTCTCTGGGTCAAGAATGTTGCAGTAAGACGATGGAGATTTACAGAAAAGGTGTTGCTTCCATTCTGCCCACCATAATTTGAATTGTTGGGTGGCAAAAGAGGCAACCGACCAATTATTCAGGTCAATAGTACTGGAATCGGGTACTAGATCGCACAGCCAACTGTAATCGAGACTTGAGGTCAGACCATCTCTGAATTTCGTCTGACCGGCGAAGTAGACCCGAATCGGCAGTTGGCCAAAACCCAGTTGCCTTGCCGCAGCCGATGGATTGTAGAACTCGTAGGTGGGGGAATCCTTTCCTGAGAAGAAATTGGCTGGCAGAATCCTCGGCTTGATCAAGACATCCATAAGCTCTCTATCAAAAGTATGGGTGGAGAAGTCGTAGCTTATGGGTAATTCGAAAATCGGCTCTACTGCTTGATATGGGTGCCAGCTGATGGTCTCTTCACTAAGGCCATTATAAAAGCATCTGAAGTACTCAGCTGTGCGGGTAGCAGTAAACTGGTAGCCGGGGAAGGCCGATGCCGCTTCTCCAAAAGATCTGCAGCGGCGTCGGACGGATGGATTCTCCTCTGACTCAATATTGGGGAAGGTTTTGGTCTCTATCCGTTGCTCAGAGACCTTGCTCATGTGTAAATTGAGCCAGAGGGTGATGAACCACCAGGGACCACCAGGGTTCCCGATCGGCTCCCCCTTCGACAGCTTGGTGCCGATTTGGTGCATCAGGTAATAGGCCGATCCCAGCAAATGTTTTACAAGGGGGATGACCGATCCTTGTGACAAAGCTTCTGCTAAAGCTTGGGTGTTTGAGGAGGGGCCAACTGCTCTGCCACAGAAGAAATGCTTTTCTAGCCACATCATCAAAAAGGCAGTATGCTCCCTCTATGAGACTGTCCCGGTTTTCATATTTTTGCTAATATATCCTTTCCACCCGCCGATCCCTTTGGTCTCTAGCCGATGTGATGGCTTGAACAGATAATTGAAAGGAGTATCGGCGGAGGAGACGTCGAGGCCAGTCAACAGCAGAACATCGGCAAGGGTCGGAGTCATAGGTCCATGCCCGAAAAGGAATGCATTAAGTGCATCAGACCAAAAATAAGAGGCTGCCATAACCAGAGGTTCATTTCTTTCCATCTGAGACAGAGATAAGTCTATGCACTGGCCGATTTTTTGTTCCTCCCACTGAACCTTCCAGGATCTGGCCACCCTCTGGTACCATTCTCTCCACCCGGGGGTTTCGTTTGGCCAGGATCTGAAAGTGCCTACCCAGTGATCTAAATCCATGGATGATTGCTTAAAAGGGGGATTCTATGAGTTTCTAGGCTGATCAGGTCCGTTGGATCGGGGTTCCCCATAGGGCCCAAACAGATGAGGTCAGAGGATTCTGAGAGTGGAATGGTAATTCGGTGCCTAAGTGCCTAAGAAAGGGAAAAGGGGAAGAAACTGAGAAAGAGTCCGGAAAGTGCTGAAGCAGTAGAAAAGCGAAAAGGAAAAAATTTCGAACATTTACCTCTGGGATGGAAATCATCGTCGCCGATGGGACTGCTGGGGAAGCCGCCGATTGGGCCGCCACCGCTGAAGGAGTTGCCGATGGAGCTTCCGTGGATGGAGTGGTCGCCGATGGTGACGCCATTGGAGGATTGGAGCAGGGCGCAGATGAGATCGCCGGAAGAGAGGAGGCGCTTGGAGATCGAGAGAGTCTGGAGGAAGACGAACAGTGGTTCGTTGGAAGAGAATACTAGATTTGTGGGAGAGAATAGGAGGAGAAGGCCAGTGCTTAAGAAAAAATCGGGGGAGCGAGGGCAAAGATGGTATTTTTACCGCGCCGTCTACACGAATTCAAGGGGAGCAGTCGTTTCGCGCGCTCGGTCCAAGGAAATTGCAATCATTGTGCCGCGGAACGGAAGGAGATTTTTACTGCGCCCATTTCGGTGGAAAGGATTAAAGAAAGAGTTTCGAAGAAAAAGTTATGTTTTACTCCGAAACTGGGGAGAATGTGTTGACGCCAGATTTTGACACGTGTTGAATCGGCGTCAGGAGGAGAAGATTGGCCGATGCGGCAGATCTGAAGGCTACAGTAAGGAATCGGCCGATTGAAATAGCAGTTGAAAATCGGCCGATTGGTGATACAGCTTGCGCCAACTGGATAGGACTATTTCGGAGGGTCCTGGTCAAAAGTTGGTCAACAGGGCAACGCTGAGTCGGTCAAGGAGCGATTGAAAAGAGTCCTGATTGGTTTAGGGGGCGGCGGCGGAAGATTCTGCAGGAGTCCGTTTCCTTTTAAAATTTCTTATAGATATAGTAGTTTTTCTGTTTTTTTAAATAAAGTTGTAACAAGTCGTGATCGACCAGGAGTCCTAGTTTTAGGGTATAAATAGGAGTCGTTAGGGTCTTGCGAAAGGAATCAACACATCAATCAACAACAATACTTCTACTTTTTCAGCAATTTACTTTCAAGTCGGCGACTTCGCCAATACTTTTCTTCTTTCACGAGTTCGTACGGATTGGCAGGGCTGCATCAACTTGATCTCCGGCCAATTGGTAGGTTCCGCTTATCGAGTAATATCCGAGCTTTAACTACGGGCGCATCGCTGTAGTTTCGTTTGGATTTATTCACCAGTTATCGATATTTACTAGAATTGCAAGTTTTACCTGTTATTCTAGTATTATCACCAGTTATCCAGCTTGACATCAGGATAATCGGCTTCGTCATCGTTCCTCTTCGATTTATCACCTTACAGCCGATTAGATCTATTTCAAGTGTTGCATCCGTACTAATTGTCTAAGATCGCTCCAGCACTTTTCTTTACAATTATTACATGATTATCGGCTAATCCATAGCCGATCATCTTCACCGCAAATCGGCCGATTTGCCGCCGACGCGCTCTTCAGGACAGATCGGAACTCCAGCCGATCAGAGCGCCTGAAATTTAATACTTTATTTCCTTGTCAATCAACAGGTCAGATTGACTGGCACGCCGAGCGAACCGCACCAGGGCGATAACCCGAACAGGAGCTAAGCAGATTCTCCCGGGTCGTGTGTCCGACGCTAAAGACCATCGGCCGATTCCTATCCGGCCGATTTTAGCGCCAACACTTGGTAGCTGGCAAAGATAAAGGAATTGGAGTCTCAGCCGATGCTACCGCCGTTTGGTCAGCCGATCCGATGCGGGCTCGCACTCGACGGCTTGTTGTCTTCGAGGTTGGCATCTTCAGTGCTCGTTTCGATCGGCTAGTGGCAATGTCCTTGATGGTTGGAGCGTGAAAGCCGATGAGTGGATATGGTGTATATGGATGGTTGTTCTCTATCGGCCTGTCGCTTTAGCTCCACATCGGAAGGACCTGGTTTTAAGACTAAGAAGATAAATGTAAGTTAATGATAAGATGAAAGTATGGAAAGAGATAGCATTGAAATCGGCTGGGAGAAAGGACATACCGCTGCACTTGGGTCGATGTTTTCTGGGTTCAGAATGTTGCAATATGTTGATAGAGATTTGCAGAAAATGTATTGCTTCCATTCTGCCCACCATAATTTAAATTGTTGAGTGGCAAAAGGGGCCACTGACCAATTGTTCAGGTCAATGGTGCTAGAATCTGGCACTAGATCGCACAGCCGATTGTAGTCAAGACTTGTAGCCAGTCCATCTCTGAATTTTGCTTGACCGGCGAAGTAAAACCCGAATCGGCAGTTGGACAAAGCCCAGTTGCCTCGGTGTAGCCGACGGATTATAGAATTCATATGTAGAAGAGTCCTTTCCAGAGAAGAAGTTGGCTGGCAAAGTCCCTGGCTTAATCAGGATATCCATAAGCTCCCTGTCAAAGGTATGAGTGGAGAAGTCGTAGCTGATGGGAAGTTCAAAAATTGGCTCTACTGCCCGATATGGATGCCAGCTGACAGTCTCTTCACTGAAACCATTATAGAAGCATCTGAAGTATTCAGCTGTGAACTGACAGCCAGGGAAGGACGACGCCACCTCTCCAAAAGATCTGCAGCGTCGTCGGACGGTTGGATTCTCCTCTGACTCGTTATTGGGGAAAGTTTTGGTCTCTATTCGTTGCTGAGAGACCTTGCTCATATATAAATTGAGCCAGAGAGTGATGAAACACCAGGGACCGCCAGGGTTCCCAATCAGCTCCCCCTTTGATAGCTTAGTGCCGATTTGGTGCATCAGGTGGTAGGCCGATCCCGGCAGATGTTTTCCAAGGGGGATGGCCGATCCTAGTGACAAAGCTTCCGCTAAAGCTTGCGTGTTAGAAGAAGGTCCAACTGCTCTGCCACAGAAAAAGTGCTTCTCCAGCCACATCATCAGGAATGCAGTATGCTCTCTCTCTGAAACTATCCCAGTCTTCATATTTTTGCCGATGCACCCTTTCCATCCGCCGATTCCTTTGGTTTCTAGCCGATGTGATGGCTTAATCAGATAGTTAAAGGGGATATCGGCGGAGGAGATGTCAAGGCCGGTCAACAACAGGACATCGGCCAAAGTTGGAGTCATAGGTCCATGTCCGAAAAGAAATGCATTGAGTGCATCGGACCAGAAGTAAGAGGCTGCTATGACCAAAGGTTCATTTTTCTCCATCTGGGACAGTGAGAGGTCTATGCATTGGCCGATTTTTAGTTCATCCCACTGAACTCTCCTAGACCTGGCTATTCTTTGGTACCATTCTCTCCAGCCGGGGGTCTCATTCGGCCAGGACCTAAAGGCGCCTACCCACTGATCTAGGTCCATGGGTGATTCCTTGAACGGGACTCTGTGAGTCTCTAGATTGATCAGGTAAGTTGGATCGGGGTTCCCCATGGGGCCTAAGCAGATAAGATCAGGGGATTCTGAAAGAGGTACGGTGATCTGGTGTCTAAATGCCTAAAAGAGGAAGAAAAGAGGAAAAAACTGAGAAAGGATCCGGAAAATACTGGAGCAGTAGAGAAGCAAAAGGGGAAAATTTCGAGTGATTACCTCCGGGATGAAGATCATCGTTGCCGATGGGGCTGCCAGTGGAGCCGCCGATTGGGCCGCCGCCGCTGAGGGGATCGCCGACAGAGCCTCCGTGGTTGGAGAGGTCGCCGATGGTGACGCCATTGGGAAGTTGAAGCAGATCGCAAGTGAGATTGCCGGAGGAAGCGGTTGGAGATCGAGAGGGCTCGGAGGAAGATGAACAGTGGTTCGCTGGAAGAAGATGCTAGGTTTGTGGGGAAAAGTAGGCGGAGAATGCCAATACTTAAGGATAATCCGGGAGAGCAAGGGTAAAGGCGGTATTTTTGCCGCGCCGTCTCCACGAATTCCAGAGGAGCGGTCGTTTCGCGCGCTCGGTCCGAGGAAATTGCAATCATTATGCGGAAGACCGCGGAACGGAAGGAGATTTTTACTGCGCCCGTTTCGAAGAAAAGGATTAAAGAAAGAGTTTCGAAGAAAAAGTTATGTTTTACTCCGAAACTGGGGGGCATGTGTTGACGCCAGATTTTTACACGTGTTGAATCGGCGTCAGGAGAGAAAGATTGGCCGATGCGGCAGATCTGAAGGCTACAGTAAGGAATCGGCCGATTGAGGTAACAGTTAGAAATCGGCCGATTGGTGATACAGCTTGCGCCAACAGGTTGGGGCTACTTCAGAGGGTCCCGGTCAAAAGTTGGTCAACATAGCAACGCTAAGTCGGTCGAGAAGCAATTGGAAAAATCCTGATTGGATTAGGAGACGGCGGCGGAAGATTCTGCGGGAGTCCGTTTCCTTTTTAAAGATATTATAGATATAGTAGTTTTCCTGTTTTAAATAAGGTTGTAACAAGTCGTAATCGACCAGGAGTCCTAGTTTTAGGGTATAAATAGGAGTCGTCAGGGCTTTGCAAGAAAGAATCAACACATCAATCAACAAAACACTTCTACTTTTTACTAGTACTTTACTTTCAAGTCGGCGACTTCGCCAATACTTTTTCTTCTTTCACGAGTTCGTACGGATTGGCAGGGTTGCATCAACTTGATCTCCGGCCAATTGGTAGGTTCCGCTTATCGAGTAACATCCAAGCTTTAACTATGGGCGCATCACTGTGGTTTCGTTTGGATTTATTCACCAGTTCTCGATATTTACTAGAATTGCAAGTTTTACCTGTTGTTCTAGTATTATCACCAGTTATCCAGCTTGAGATTGAAACTATCGGCTTCGTCATCGCTCTTCTTCAATTTATCGTCTAACAGCCGATTAGATCTATTTCAAGTGTTGCATCTGTAATAATTGTTTAGATCACTCCAGCAGGTTTCTTTGCAATTATTACATGATCATCAGCTGACCCATAGCCGATTATCTTCACAGCAAATCGGCCGATTCGCCGACGCGCTCTTCAGGACAGATCGGGACTCCAGCCGATCGGAGCGCCTGGAATTTAATATTTTTATTTCCTTGTCAATCAACAGGTCAGATTGACTGGCACGCCGCGCGAACCGTACCAGGGCGATAACCCAAACAGGAGCTAAGTAGATTCTCCCTGGTCGTGTGTCCGACGCTGAGGACCATCGGCCGATTCCTGTCTGGCCGATTTTAGCGCCAACAACAGTCTTACTTGTTGTCTTCATTTTGTTGTAATATCTTTTTGATATTTTATTTCAGCACTGATTCTGGGATTTATGCCATGATGTTCATTGAACATTGGATCTCACCAAGATCTGTTCTTCATAATTTGTCCACTGTTGACGCTCGCTACGGACCAATTTTGAGCGTCAATTGGACCAGAAAATTGGGATGATTAGCATACTTAACCTGCATATTGACCCACAATAATATCATTTCCACATTTTCCTTTGAGATTTTGCAAAGCAGTAAATTGAGCAGAAAATGGTGGAAAAACACACCCTTTAATCCAAGGAAAAAGCTATCGGCCAATCACAATGCACCGTTCAGCCTCACATGGATCAATGGGCCCACCAAAGCATGCAACCGACTTAGGACAGACCCGACTCACCCACGGGAGTGACCAGGGCCACGTGGCAGCCTCACAGACAAAGCTGGAGGCAGTGGGGACCAAACCTGGTTCGGCCGAACCAGGCCAGGCTCCACTGCCTTACCTCTTCCACGTGTAGACTCCTCATTGGCTCCCAAAGGCGGTTCTAGGTACTAGGGCAGGTTGCACGATCGTGGAGTGTTGATGCTCACTACGGACCAATTTCGAGCGTCAATTTGATCAGAAAATTAGGAGGATTAGCATACTTAACTTGCATATTTACCCAAAATAATATCATTTGGCCATATTCCCCTTGGAGAATTTGCAATGTAGGGAAATTGAGCAGAAATCAAGTGTTAAACAAGCACCTCAATCCAAGGCATGTGACGTCAACCAATCAGAGCGCGCCATTTGGCTTCCCATGGATTGGAGGGCCCACCAGGGCATGCAACCGACCTAAGAAGGACCCAAGCCACGTGCAGGGGTGACAAGGGCCCACAGGGCAGCCACCTAGAGGCGGCCGAGCTTGGTCTGAATCGGGCCTAGTTCGGTCAAACCAGGTGGTTCGGCCTAACTAGGAGAAAGCCACCACCTTACCTCCTTTGATGTGGCGCTTCACCATTGGCTCCTGATGTAAGTTTGGCAAGGCTCCATCTCGTTGCACGCTGAGGGGCTGCTGCACACCCTCCTCACTCACCCCTATAAATATGAGGGGGGTGCTACAATAGAAGACACACCTCAAGTGCTCAACTCTCAAGTTTCTGCTCTTGCTTAGTCTTTAGGATAGTGGAGTTTAGGTGAAGTATCTCTTCTTTGGTTCCCGAGTCTTCCCTAGGAGTGTTCGGTATGGGTTTTACTCTTCCTCTCCTTTGTAATATTCGGAATTCCTTAATAGAGTTATCTTCTAGCTTAGTGTATTTGTATAGTATGTGTTCTGTGTATTCAGATATGTGTGATATGGTTAGTTTATATGTAGGTCTTGTATCTTTCATGATTAGACGTGGTAAGACATCTATGCTATAGCATCGGTTCCAGTATACGTATATTTGCTCTAATGTGATGTCTGTCCATCCAAAGGATGGGGGCTCCACGCGGGGCATTAGAGTTTCGCTCGTTAGTGTAGATGTGGTGCCTGGGCTAATTAGTGTTGATGGATGCGACTCTATACCTTGGTTTGATGAGGTAGGTGGCAGATGGTGACAGCCCTTTCCGTCAATCGTAACCCTCCCCATACGTGTAGTAGTTGTAGGATGTGCATAAAATAGCCGTGAAAAACTAGTGGCCTCCTTGCCATTTCTTGTGCGGTCTCCTGGTGGTGCCTAGGGCCTAGAGCCCGATCATAATCGTGTGTATGTATATGAGTGCATAGTATAGATTGTATGCTTAGTTAGGAGTACATAAGACCCTAGATAAGCTTTCTTCTTCCTTTCTCCCTTCCTGTAACCTTTGCATAGTGTTAGAGCTTGAGTAACTTGTGTGTCACTCTACCTCTCTACCATATATCATCAAACCGGTATTTATTCAAGTGAATATCCATGCTAGAACTAATCAACCTACTAATCTATTCCAATAACTGTCGTCTTCCCTCCGAAAATATAAATACGACCCCGTACTCACGGGTAAAATGCTACAACGGTATTCCTTACGCTTGCGGATCCTTCTGTAACATAAGAAATACCTCAGGGCAGTTCTGGTGCCGTTAATGGGAAATACCTATGCTAGTGATGATGCTGCGAAACACCAACATGGAGCTCCTCACTCACCCCTATAAATATAGGGGGGTGCTCCATATGAAGACACACCTCAAGTTGCTCTCTCTCAAGCTTCTCTCTTGCTTAGTCTTTAGGATAGTGCAGTTTAGGTGAAGTAGCTCTTCTTCGGTTCCCAAGGTTGCCTAGGAGTGTTCAGTTTGGGTTTTACTCTTCCTCTCCTTTGTATATGTTATTTTCTAGCATAGTGTATTCGTATAGTATATGTTCTGTGTATTCGGATATGTATGCCATGCTTAGTTTATATCTATGCCTTATATCTTGCATGATTAGATGTGGTAAGACATCTAGGTTACGGCAACGGTTCCAGTATTCGTATGATTTCTCTAGTGTTGTACCCGCGCGGAATTCTAGAGTATCGCTCATTAATGCAGACATGGTGTCTAGGTTAATTAGTGTTGTTGGATGCGGCTCTATACCATGGTTAGACGAGGTAGGTGGCAAGTGGTGATAGCCCTGTCCGTCCATTGTAACCCTCCCCATTCGTGTAGTAGCTGTATGAGGTCCATAAAGTAGCCATGAAGATCTAGTGGCCACCTTGCCATATCTTGTGCATTCTCCCGGTAGTGTCTGCGGGCCTAGAGTCCGATCCTAATCATGTGTATGTGTATGAGTGTATAGAGCTTATTAATCTTCTCCCGCGTGAAGCATGATATATATATGGAGTCTATGTTTTCAAAAATAAAAAGGGAAAGACAAGTTCCTCAATGATGTTCCAAGTCCTACTAGAGTCATATGTTACATACATTAAAAATCGTATACATATGCTGCTTGCTATTTCATTGAGCTTTGCCAAATTGTTGTGACCCTAGTTAGATGCTTTTCATATCCTCTTGATCAAGATCATGTGCACGTCTCATCCATTGCGACATTCCTACACTGGGAATTAGCAAGTCCATCCATCCACAAAATAAATGCTCCACAAAGTTTGAGATCTCTCCTTATACCCCTGAAAAGAAACTAGGCTTCGTCATCCCAAAAAAAAAAGAAAAAAAAGAAAAGATGGCATGCCAAAGAAACATGACCCAAAAAAAGGGGAGAAAGAATAAAAGGGGGTATTCATGTCTAGAAGAAAAATACAAAGGAGGAGAGAGGTCATAAGCAAAAAGGAGTAGTCATACCATCATCCACCACACACACGTACATCTTGATCTTGGGATATTACTTGTTTTCCCCATGGATCCACTCTTTATCTTGGCAATATATGAGATGCAGGTATGCTTCATCCGTTCCGTAGCTTGAGCCCCACATAAAGCTTTCGTTATGAGAAGGGAGAAGTGCCCTGGTAAGGCCCACTACACATTGAGCGATCCGAGAGATTCATTCGAGGAGCTTAGTCTTGATTTACAATTTCAAAAAAGAAAACCTCCAGATGGATCATTGAACAAAGGGAATGTAAGTACTGCTCTGTTGACTATTCTAACTCTCAACAACTTTAGACGAGGAGAAACCCATAAGCCCCATAGATGATGAAGGTAACAAGGGCCAGGTACTCATGCCAATCATACTCAACCTCAAGGAAATTATCTATGCCTCAAGATGCGATAAGACAGCAGGTAACAAGTCCTAAAAATTTTCTGATCAACAACCAGGTTTGTCCTGTTTTGCTCGGGCCGAGCAAAGGAAAGCTTGGGGGTTCTTGTTGACGCTCGCTATGGACCAATTTTGAGCGTCAATTTGACTATTAAATTGGGATGATTAGCATACTTAACCTACATATTTACCCAAAATAATGTCATTTTCACATTTCCCTTCAAGATTTTGCAAAGCAGGAAATTGAGAAGAAAATGGAGGGAAAACACACCCTTGAATCCAAGGCAAAAGCTATTGATCAATCAGAATGCACCGTTCAGCCTCACATGGATTAATGGACCCACCAAAGCTTGCAACCGACTTAGGACAGACCCGACTCACCCACGGGAGTGACCAGGGTCCACGTGGCAGCCTCACAGACAAAGTTGGAGGTGGTGGGGGCCAAACCTGATTTGGCCAAATCAGGCCAGGCTCCACCGCCTTATCTCTCCCACGTGTAGACTCTTCATTGGCTCCCAAAAGCGGTTCCAGGTGCTAGGGGCAGGTTGCACGGCCGTGGAGCTCCTCACTCACCCATATAAATATAAGGGGCGTGCTCCATATGAAGACACACCTCAAGTTGCTCTCTCTCAAGTTTCTCTCTTGCTTAGTCTTTAGGATAGTGGAGTTTAGGTGAAGTAGCTCTTCTTCGGTTCCCAAGGTTGCCTAGGAGTGTTTGGTATGGGTTTTACTCTTCCTTTCCTTTGTAATACTTGGAATTCCTTAATAGAGTTATCATCTAGTAGCTTAGCGTATCCGTATAGTATATGTTATGTGTATTCGGATATGTATGCCATGCTTAGTTTATATCTATACCTTATATCTTGCATGATTAGACGTGATAAGACATCTAGCCTACGGCAACAGTTCCAGTATTCGTATGTTTGCTCTAGTGTTCTACCCGCGCGGAATACTAGAGTATCGCTCATTAATGCAGACATGGTGTCTAGGTTAATTAGTGTTGTTGGATGCCTCTCTATAACATGGTTAGATGAGATAGGCGGCAGGTGGTGACAGCCCTATCCATCCATTGTAACCCTCCACATTCATGTAGTAGCTGTAGGAGGTCCATAAAGTAGCTGTGAAGATCTAGTGGCCACCTTGCGATATCTTGTGCGGTCTCCCGGTAGTGCCTGGGGGCCTAGAGCCCGATCATAATCATGTGTATGTGTATGATTGTATAGTGTAATCTGTATGTTTTGCTAGGAGTGCATAAGTCCTTAGATTAGCTTTCTTCTTCCTGCCTCCCTTCCTGTAGATTTTGCATAGAGCGAGAGCTTGAGTAACTTGTGTGTCACACTACCTCTTATCCATATATTATCTTACCCCTGTTTATTCAAATGAATATCCATGATAGAGCTATTCAAGTAACTTAACTAATCCAATAACCGACGCCTTTCATGCGGAAATAGAAATACGACCTCGTACTCACAGCTAAAATGCTACAACGCTATTTCGTGCGCTTGCGGATCCATATGTAACGTAAGAAATACCACATGGCATTTCTGGCGCCATTGCCAGGGAATGGATTATAAGTCCATACCTGGCGGTTGCGTTATAAAATGCCAACATTCACTCAGAAGGACATTCCAAATATTAGGATCAAGATCGCTAATGATTTGATTTTTCAGCCAAAAAATTCTGGGATGAAGCAATGTGTTATTGAGTTCAAACATCAGGTAATACTTTGTCATTTTTTATCCTATTCTCTTTTATCCTTTGTTAATCATTTATTTTTTGAGCTTTTCTATTGTCTATAATGCCTTCGCAGGATCGTTGAAATCAAGGTAGTTGTTGCCACAAGAGTATTATCATCTGAATACCAATATTGTAGTCATCACTAATATTTTCGCTATGAGCTAGACGTGCTAAATATTTATAGCTCTTTGTAATAGGATAGATGAATGTTGTTTGCACCAAGACAATATTTTCAGTCTATGAACTATCTACTACATGAGCTTCGTCTTGAGCATGGTCTAATGTCTACTTTCCTTGTGTCTCTCTTGCTGCTTCTTTTTCAGCTCTTTTGTCATTCCTCATCTTCCTGTCGATTGCCTTTCCTCATCTTCTTATTAGTTTTTGCAACTGGACCTGCAACACAATGATTTAGTTAATATATATATATATATATACACGTAAAGTTTTCCTTCTATCTAATTTTGTTATATAACTCTCTTACTTGATGTTTCTTGCTTTTTATTTTTCTTTTTTGCTGCTGCCTTTGCCATTTTAGCTCTTTCTTGTTCTACCAGCGGCTTCAATCTAGTAGGGTTTTTAGGTCTGCCCTTCTATTGTATTCTTTTTGGATCTTGAAGAACAACTATCTCTTGGCTGCCCCTTGAATTAGTTGTTTCATTGTTTTGATTTCCTTCTGCTCCTTTAGTTACTGCTGACGATGTTTGTTCTTCTTTTTCTGCTAATATATTGTCAAGATGTTTGTCAAATCTTTCAAACTCTTCATCCAGGTATTTCATTGCTTTCTCAAGTTTTGCTCCTTCTGATGTCAATATCGCTGCTTTTCTTGATAACATGTTAAATTTTAGCAACTCATGTGTAGTACTTGATTCATCTACTTGTGGAATATGAAATTTCCTTTCCTTTTTTCCTCCAGCGATCTATAAAATATTTCTCTAGTATTTTAGTAATCTCCTCCTCTACAATTACTCTCAGGATGAGAGCACAGAGGATACCATCTTTGTTGAATATACCATAGATGCAACTGAATTCTTCTGCTCCTTTTGTAAGGTCAGTCAGTACTATATATTTCCTAATTCTCTCACTTTTTTGAATCTGATTAGCTTTATACCATACTTCAAAGCATTTACCCTTTTCTGTTTCTTTATACTTGTACCTTTCTGTCTGCTTTAGCTGGTTTATAAACTTGATGTATATATTCCTGTTATACAAATCCATTGCTTGCTGCTCAATAATATAACCATAGTGCATCTCCTTTGGTGTTTTCTGCTTCCTGTAATTGTCCTCTATTTCTTCCTTATTCTTTATAGTATCCACTATTCTTTGGTATTCTCTCAGGAAAATGACTATGCTATATGTAGGTCCGATTATTCTTGAACCTAGCATTTGTGCCTTCACTTCTGCCAGTGCTTTGTATGAATGGGAAGAAATCATTTTTGAAGTACACTGGTATGAATCTTTACCTTGTTTCCCACATCTTGTTGAAATATTTGTTGTTCTCAAGTTTGTACTCTGCTATCATTTCCAACCATAGCATCTCAAATTCTTCTTCTATAACTGAGAAGTTCACTGTATCTTCAAATTTTTCTGGTAGTCCTTTGTTGACTGCAAGGCATCTCTAATTTTTGTTGTAGCACTTTTATTTTATGTGAAAAAAGCAATTTTTATGCTTTGTGTTTGGGAACACTTTTTCTATAGCTGACTTCATTGCTTTGTCCTGATTTGTAATAATTGATCTTGGATGTTTTCTTGCCATTGAATCAAGAAATGTTTCGAAAACCCATTTGAAAGTTTATATTGTTTCATCTGACACAAAGGTGCAACCAAACAAGCCTGTTTGTCCATGTCCAGTTATTCCAACAAAGGGTGCAAAAGGAAGGTTATATCTGTTGGTCATGTAAGTTATGTCAAAACTAACACAGTCTCCGAATTCTGCATACCACTTTAGTGATATTCCTTCCCTCCAGAAAATATTTTTCACTTTCATGTCATTGTCCATTTGAAATTTGAAATAGAATGTTGGATCTTGTATTTTCCTTTTCCTGAAGTATTCCATTGCCTGAGTCATATTATTGCCTGTAACTTCTCTGTTAATTTTTGTACGCAGATTCTGTACATCCTTTATTTTGTATGGCAAAACAGTTAAGCCACCTCTTAGGTATGAAAGAATAGCTATCATTTTCTTTGTTGGTATATTGTTATCATTTAAAGTCCTTATTACTCCTTTCTCCATGTCTGTCATATATTTCTTCCTGTCATTTTAATGTATTTGTCATGTACCTGCCTTTCTGATTTGATATTTCTAAATTTGGCTTTCTAATTTGACATTTGTGGGTTTTACCACTTAATCAAAAATTCTGCAATTTTGTAAACTATAGAATACCTTTTGTTAATTCTGTCATGTGTCCTTTTTAATTTTTGGCATCTTATGGGGTTTTCAGTGAAACAATTCTGTCATTTGTTCATTTTAGTTTTTGGCATCTTATGTTCAGGTGAATTGCTTTTTGGGTAGCCTATTTATTTGACCATGCTCACTTTGTTTTTGGCATCTTATGCTTTTTTGTTTTTCCCTTATTTTCTTTTTACAATCCTAGTTTGGGTGAAACGAGTAGTATGAATCACTCAATTTGTCTTGGCTTTATTCATCTGAGTGATTTGAAGACCTTCATCACTCGAGTGAGACTTGGGTTTGTTTCACTCGAAATCCACTTTTTTTCTGATTCGGGTTATTTATTCTTTCAAAACACTCGAGTGTAGGAAGACCCCAAATCACTCAAGCAGGATATAGACGGACCCTATTTTAATGCCTATGCGGTTGTGATCAGCCTCCGGAGGGATGGGCGTTGTTTATGTGCAGTGTCAGCTAGGATCTCTTTTTTATGACAAACTTAACGGCGTGGAGATCCGTCGTCAGGAACTCGCGCGCTCTATGCTGTTATAAAATATTATATTGTTTCCACTACTCCTTCCTAGCTCTCTCCCTCTCTGTCGCTAGCTAGTTCAATAAATATAACTTGTTCAAACTAGTTAGATTTGTTGAACTAATTAATCAGGGGTAGTGGAAGGTACTCCGTAGTGTGTGTGTGTGTGTGTGTGTTTGTGTGTGTGTATCGTCTCTGAAAAACTTATATATTCCTCATTCGCGTAGCCTGCAGCCTGCAGGTGGTATGTATCACAACCGGTAACAAACGAAAACAGGGGTATATGCACGAAACGTGACTAGTTAGCTAGGAGAAAAAAGAGTTATTATTGAGCTAGAACAATTCTGTCTTGCAGCTTTGGAAGAAAAGAATGGTACGTGACCTTGGAACAGTTTTGCCACAATGCCACATCGATCTATAAATAGCTCCCTCGGAGCATGCTATCGATGCACCCACACAAGAAGCGCCCCTCCATTCTCCCTTCAATTAATTCCCACGCACGTAGAGATCACGAATGGCGCCGCCAGCGCAAATGTGCCACGTTAACAACGGCGACTCTCTGAACGGCGCCGCCCTCAGAATGGCGGTGATGAAGGAAGCGGCGCTGCCGCACAGTGCCAGCCTGCTGGACGCCGACGAGTTCCGGCGCCAGGGCCACCAGGTTATCGACTTCATCGCCGACTACTACGCCAGCATGGGCAGCTACCCCGTCCACCCCAGCGTCACCCCGGGCTTCTTGCGCCGCGCGCTCCCCGCGGATGCGCCCTCGCGCCCGGCTGAGTCCGACGCGTTCGCCGCGGCGCTGCAGGACGTGCGCGACCACATCCTGCCGGGCCTCACGCACTGGCAGAGCCCCCACCACTTCGCTCACTTCCCGGCGTCGAGCAGCACGGCCGCGGCCCTCGGCGAAGCGCTCACCGCCGGTATCAACGTCGTCCCGTTCACCTGGGCGGCCTCCCCGGCCGCCACGGAGCTCGAGATGGTGGTCACGGACTGGCTCGGCAAGGCGCTGCACCTGCCTGAGGGCCTGTTGTTCTGTGGCGGCGGGGGCGGCACGCTGCTGGGAACCTCTTGTGAGGCCATCTTGTGTGCCCTCGTCGCCGCACGGGAGCGGAAGCTCGCCGAGATCGGCAGCAGGAGGATCGGGGACCTCGTCGTCTACTGCTCCGACCAGACCCACTTCGCGATCCGCAAGGCCGCGCGCATCGCCGGGATCCACCGCGACAATGTCCGCGAGATCCCCACGCGCCGTGACCGCATGTTCGCGCTGTCGCCGGCGGACCTTGGCGCCGCCATGCGGGCGGACGCCGACGCCGGGCTGGTCCCGCTCTTCCTGTGCGCCACGATCGGCACCACCCAGACCACCGCGGTGGACCCCGTCCGGGAGCTCTGCGCCGTCGCGGCGGCGCACGGCGCGTGGTCTCACGTGGACGCGGCGTACGCCGGGTCGGCGCTCGTCTGCCCGGAGTTCCGCCACCTGGCCGACGGCGCAGACGCCGTGGACTCTTTCAGCATGAATGCCCACAAGTGGCTCCTGGCCAACAACGACTGCTGCGCGCTGTGGGTGCGGCAGCCGGCGCTGCTCGTCGCCGGGCTCGGCACGGAGCAGGAGTACATCCTCAAGGACGCGGCGGCGGAGGGGCACGATATTGTGGACTATAAGGACTGGTCTGTGACGCTGACGCGCCGGTTCCGGGCGCTCAAACTCTGGCTCGTGCTCCGCTGCTACGGCATCGAGGGCCTGCGCGACCACATCCGCGCCCACGTCCGCATGGCCGCGGCGTTCGAGGAGATGGTGAGGGAGGACGAGCGGTTCGAGGTGGTGACGGCGAGGCAGTTTTCGCTGGTGTGCTTCCGTCTCCGTCCACCCCCGGAGATGCTCGGCAGCGAGGAGGAGACCAACGAGCTGAACAGGAGGCTCCTGGAGGAGGTGAACGCGACCAGCTCGGGCCCGTACATGAGCTCCGCCATGGTGGGCGGCATCTACATGCTCAGATGCGCCATCGGGAGCACGTTGACGGAGGAGCGCCACGTCGCTGAAGCGTGGAGAGTCGTGCAGGATCGAGCTGCTGAGCTGCTTGGTAAAATGGAGATTACCAACAGCGTGGTCGCATAGTCTAAGATGGGCTCGTCTTGGCTACATGCATCTCAGACAGCCGACCACAGAATATGTCGTGATTCGAAGTGGAAGCCGCAAAAGTCGTAGTAAGGACTTCGGAATAAGGAGATGGATCATGGCTATTAATGTCACTTCTCCAAATTTTGGTACCCGAAGTGAGTCACATTATTTGTGTTACTGTATGAACTATTGAAGCAATGCAAATGCTATCGTATGTATAATTTTTTTCCCGAACAATCGGCTGTAATATATTATTATTAGAAGAGAAAATAATGGTTGGCACAATTTATGAGGAAAACGGGTGTGAGAAATACCATACAATTAAGGGGTAATCGATCCAGACATCTTCGCAAAATATCCGATACTCTCACCATTCCAAATTATAGATCGTTTTAGCATTTCTATTATGTATCTACACATACAGTATATCTAGGTGCATAGTAGTATGCACTATAATTTGGAATGAGGTAGTACAAATTAAAGATCATTTAAGAGCGATCATTCAATTAACGGCTCTACATTACAACTCGCTTAACCATTTTCAAAATTACCTAATTGCCTATGGAAATGACAATTTTCCATAGGGGCCGGGGTGGGCAACCAGATCTCGAAATATATTACTAGATCTCGCAGACCTATTTCCAGTGGCGATTAGACAACCTCCTGTAGAAATACACTTCTAAGCAGCTAAGGATTATCATCGACAGGTCGACACACAACCCTTCAAAAATTAGAAGATGCTTTTGAGAAACTAAATAAAGATACTAAAAGGTGTGTGCGAGAGCAATGGTTAGCAACAGGGATTCCACTTAGCCAAAGGGTCACCGGTAGTCTGCCACGACAGAGAGCTGAGGTCTTATTTAGATCTAAAAAATTTTAGCTAAAAACATCACATCAAATATTTGGACACATGCATGGAGTATTAAATATGGATAAAAAGAAAAATCAATTGCACAGATGCATTGTAAATCGCGAGATAAATTTAATGAGCCCAATTAATCCATAATTAGCGGATGATTAGCGGATGGTTACTGTAGCATCACTGACTCTGTTCGGCAGGCTGAATTTCGGCTGGTTCAATAGTATTTTGTGAGAGGGAATAAGCCGAAAGAAGCCGAAAAAAATCAAGCAGAACAAAGTGACTGTTGCAAACTATGGATTAAATAGCCTTATTAGATTCGTCTCGCAATTTATTTGGCAAAATTTGGCAAAGTTTTGTAAATGAATTAATTTGGCAAAGTGATAAAAAAAAATAGCAAGATATGGGTAGCGAAGGCAATCTCCATACCATTCGTTGCAGACCCATGCACGTGCTTGCTTATCCTGACAGCAAAAGCAGCCAGCTACTACCTACCAAGCAAGGAGAGACACCTCATCACACTGTCTCTCTGTCTCTCTCAAATATTTTATTCACATGCGCCACCGCGAACGGGACAGCTCTTCTCTTTCTGTGTCTATATATACGCACACACTCGGCACAATAGAGCAATCAAGTAACTTAGTGCTAGAGCCATGGCGAACATTCTTGCCCCTTCCCCTGCTATTAGCACTCTCGCTGCCAATGGCGCTCTTGACCAAGAGGACGAGCTCTGCTTGCAGGCTCAAGAACTCATGTTGGCATACAACATGTCCCTGGTCCTCAGGGCGGCGATCCAGCTCGGCCTCATCGACGCGCTGTGCGCGGCCCCCGCTGCGGTCACCGCTGACGAGCTCGCCCAGCAAATCAAGGCCGTGGACAGGGCCGACACGGCCGCCTCCGTGGAGAGGATCCTCGGCTACCTCGCGTGCGTGAAAGTGGTGAGGTGCTCGGCCGAGACGACGGGCCCCGACGGCGAGGTCCTGCGGCGGTACACGCCGGCGCCGGTGTGCCGGTGGCTCACCAAGAACGACGGCAAGGGGTCGCTGGGCCAATTCGCGGTCTTCCTCAGCGATCCGGACCACATGTTACCCTGGTATATCTGCATATACATATATAGTCTCCTCATTTTACAAGTAAAATTTTGGGTGAGAACAAAAGTTAATTTTTACCTCCACATCGTACTGCATATGCGTAAAGGCATCACATAGCCGACGCGGTGGTCGCGGGCGGGCCGTCATCCTTCGAGAGGATCCAAGGGACGCCGTTCTTCGACTACCTGGGGAAGAAGAACCAGCGGCTGGGCACGCTGTTCGACAACGCCATGGCCGACCACTCGGTGATTCTGGTCACCAAGATGCTCGAGCGTTACAGAGGGTTCGACGACGTCCAGCGGCTCGTCGACGTCGGCGGGGGCACGGGGAACACCCTGAAGATGATCACCTCCCGGTACAAGCACATCACGGGCATCAACTACGACCTACCTCAAGTTTTGTCTCAGGCTCCATCTATCCCTTGTGCGCACCTGATACTCGTGTTCATATAGATTACAAATTATACAATGAATGATTTCCTAAACGTGTTTGTGTTACTACAGGTGTGGAACATGTAGCTGGAAACATGTATGAGAGCGTGCCCGCTGGGGATGCGGTTCTTATGCAGTGGATGCTGCTTATGCAGACAGACGAGCAGTGCATCACGATACTGAAGAACTGCCACAGAGCTCTCCCTGATGGAGGGAAGGTGATCATCATAGACGGTATCCGACCGGAGATCCCAGACCCGACTTCTCCAGCTGCACGGGACGCCTTCTCCTTGGACATGTGCATGTTTGTCCTTTTCAAGGGGAAGGAGAGGACGGAAAGGGAGTTCACCAAGCTTGCCCGGGAATCTGGCTTCACTGGTTCTATCCGTACGACCTACATATTCTTGAACTTTTACGCGATTGAGTTCACCAAGTAGCTCCATACCGCCCACGACATGCCAGCATGATATTGAATAAGAGAGCTGATATGTATCTCAGTGCGTTCGACGTATGATTTATTTGTATTCCCACTTGTGTCTTTGCAGTGTTTCATGAATAATGAATCAAAAGTTCGTCACGTCTTATATATTTTATTTTTTATGAAATACATTGTAGACGCACGTGTTTACATACTCCTATTATTGCAAATATAGGCAGGCAACCCTACACACTTTAAGATTCATAAAGTCACCATAAACACCTTGCTATATATCAACAGCCACGCCGTGTAAACTGATTTCTGTTACCACAAATAATGATTTATTTACTAGTGCAGCTCCAATAGAAAATAAGCACCACTACAGATATTTAAAATTACGGCACTCCTCGCGTCCGAACGGTCCATCGCAACATTGATAAATAACAGTTGCAATATTAAAATTTAATACATCAAAAATATATGTATACAAATGAATGACATCCAATTCCAAGATGGAATATTCCCACCGCAACATTAACACCATATTTTATGCAACATCCACTGCGGAATATAAAGAAAAAATAATTGCAACATCGATGCCTAAGTATCGACTACTCCCGCGTCATGTGGCGGCGACTGCTATTGTGAATAGTGAGACCTGCTGCAGATCTATAGCTATGGTAAGTTAGTTTTGGATTCATGAAGGCTTTTTAACCAATTGGGTTTGAGTTGAAGCCAAACTCAAGCTCCTTTCTTGAGCGGTGATGATGACCAAACTTAAGTCAGATGTACAATGTGGTTCAAGCATGCATCACAACTTCACAACCGGTAGGGTGGAGCTAATTTGCCACGATATTTTGAAACATGTCTTGTATATATGTTCAAGTCTGGTTAGCGCCCCTCATCACCGCTGGTTTAAAATGACCATCACCGCCGATTTTGGGGGCATTAGATTTAACTCGGCATTGATGAGTTGGGGCATCACCACCGGGTCAAGAACCGGCGGTGGCGACCTTCTCACAAACAAAAAAAAAATAAAAAAAATAGGGCTGCCCCGCTGGCCGCCCCCTGTCGCGCCGTCACCCGACTGGCCGCGTGACTTCGTGAGCCTCGCCGCAGCGCCGCTCGCTACATAGAACACCACCACCCCGCTCGTTGCGCAGTCCGACACCTCCAGTCATGCAGTAGATCCGCTGGTCGCGCCGCCCGCCACGAGCCACACTGCTCGCTGCATTGTCATCCCAGGCAGCTGGTCGCGCCGCCCCCTCACGAGCCGCACCACCACCTCACTCGTTGCACCGTCATCCACCCCGCCCCCTCAAGAGCTGTGCTGCCACCCCACTCACGACGACACCGTCCCACCCCGCTGGTTGCGCCAGGCCCTGCGAGCGGCGTAGATCCGCTGGCTGGCCGCGCCACCCCCCCCCCCCCCCCCCCCCCCCCCCGCGTGGCTCCTCCATGCCACCGAGCCCTCCTGTCCTTCAAGAAGACCCTCAGCAACGAGATTGAAAAGGTTATTGTGGGAACACTTACTATTGTCCAACCGGCGCTCGCGGTCTGGACCTCCTTCTTCTTGTTCTTCTCACCCTTGGATGCCATCTTCTTGTTTCCCATCCTTGTGGTCACGAGCTTTTTCACTCGCATACGCTCGGGGGCTTTGGGAGAGGGGATGCGAGGTGCTGCGGGGGTCGAGGAAACCTCTCTCGAGTAGATCGAGTGGGGGGGAGAGTGAAGCAAAGGAAGATGTTCTAGATCTAGATCTCGAACTGCTGGCGGCGCTAGAACAGAGGAAGACGAAGGGCTTACTCAGTGGAAGGGCATTGAAACGAGTGGGTAAAAATCCTAAGTCACCGCACAGTTAAATAACTAGTGGGCGCCCTAGATTTACTGTTCTGGAAGTTGAGGAGTTTCTTCAATAAAAATGGTTTATTTTGAGCGGTAAGTTAGGATAGTTTTGGGGAAGTTAGTTGATTAACTATTTTTCCTGGATATTGTCTCAAAAAGAGGGTTTTTGTTAATTTCAAACCAATTTTTCTTAATGTTATCATCAATTCAAATCAATAATTATATTGTTCAGTGTGTCACGTTCTTTTGGATCCTTTTTCTAAATTCTGGTTATTTGGATTCAAGACTCGGGGGCTGTGGGACATGTGCCATTGATGACTTGTTTTCCAAAAATATTTGAAATATAAAGAAAGAAGATTGAAGACTAATTTGACCCTCAGCCTGATTTTTCGATTCAACCTAAGGCTCGGGGGCTACTCCATATGGAGTGCGATTTTCATCACATCCCATATAAAAGAAGACTTAAAACTACTCGGGGCATGAGCACCTCATAGCATTGAGGCAGCCAAGAAACTACTAGGAGGGCGCCTTCAAGATGGAGTTTCTGAACAAACCGAAGAACAACTTCAGAAGTACTCAGAAGCCTGCAGTACTCGGCTACGAAGAACTCGGGGGCTTGTTAGACCCGGTGCTACGAGACTGCATACATAACATAGAATATTCTAGAGTAAGGGATGGGACATGTCCCGTACCTTATCCATATTGTAATATACTCGGATACGAGTAGGACTAGTCGGTACAGAAGGAATCTACCCGAGTAGTACTCGGAAAGGACTCCTAAGCTAGTATTGGTCTAGGTTTCCATGTAACTCTGTCCCCATAGAGTATATAAGGGCGGACAGGACCCCCTGCAGAGCATAACCAACCCAAGGCAACACAAACCACCAAACATTATGTAGGGTGTTACGCACATCGCTGCCCGGACCTGTCTAAACCTTGTGTTGCTTGCACCTTCGAGTTCCTGATATCGGCGACACCCTGCCTACAAGTCTACTACCTTAGGGTATACCTAGATAGGCTTGCTGGTAAAACACCGACAAGTGATATTTAATTATGGGCATTGATTTATCATTTCAGTCACTGTAACATGGAGGTAATTGACTATATTATATAGAAGTTCGGAAAGCTGATGTGTTAGAAATAGGTAATAATAAGTGATTAATTTCTAATTGATAATTTGATTAGTAGTTTTTAACGATCAGCATATGATGTGTTAGAAAGACGCATCCGGAAGGGAAAAGTCATCTAGAACAGGCTTGATCTAGCTTCATGGATTGCATAAAAATGCAGCACCATACATTAGATTCAATCAGTGAATTCATCATGTTTATGATTTTCCATTGAGTTCATCCAACAAACCAAGAAAAGAAGCACCAATATATCAAGACTTCACACAGCATGAACACAGGCTCAGGAGGCAGAGGTGGGTATTTTAAATGCACATTTAGGGCTTCTTTATGATTCTCTATGGGAGCCGATTCTGAGAGAAGTGATTCATTGGATGAATGTGATTCTCTAAGATTAACTTTATGAATGAAAAATAGATTTAGTGTGAGAAGTGAATGAATCAAGAGAAGCTACTCTTTTCATCTCGCAACTGCTTAGTTGATTTCAGAGAATCATTCTATAGAATTTGCATAGAATCACTTCTCTCAGAAAAATTGTTCGACAGACCTTCTTCTAGATTCAGCCTAGAAGCTGCTCAAATAGGGCCATAGAAGTTAAGTCGGATCCACCTTTTTATAGTGACATAGCTAGGTAATTTATTTAAAAATTAGAAAAAATATTTATTATTTTCAATAAAGATTTAGTCCTAACTCAATGCACTACAAGAAACCATTTATTTTGTGACGGAACAATTTCGTCATAGATCATTAAAAAATCATCATAACATTTTGTCCGTGATGATTTCAGATAGTGTCATATATTGAGCGTCATATATTAAATCGGGTGACATTTCCTTTAAAATCATCATATATGAGTATAATCTATGATGTTTTTTAACCATCATAAAAGGCCCTTAGGCCTATGTAGCCTAGCCCAGGCTCAACGTTCATCATGAAATTAAACGTCACGGATGTTTGCTACGTGGGAACCAACATGGCTAGTGATATGGATAATGATGACGACGTGGCTGATGATATGGTTGGTGACACATGTACGATGATGTGGCTGGTGACATGGTCAACAGCACATGGACGATGACGTCGCTGATGACGATCATTGATGATGTGGATGATGACATCATTGATAACATGGCTGGTGACATCACTAATGACGTGGACGATGACGGCCCATTAGTTAACAATCCCATTTTAGAACTGGGCTAGTCAGTTGGGCAGTTTTTTGACCTACTGTCGAATCAAAGCCCACTAAATAGGACCATTAAAAATTGAGCCCATCAAATTCAATCCAATTTCTCATACCATACACCAGAATGATCATTACGACCCAGAATACATACCAAATTTTACCAGCCCAAAATAACAGATACAATCTCAGGTTTACATTCAAAAGAGATACACCAGCAATCACATTCATCTTTTATCGCTGCTTCCAGAATCAAACAATAATTCCAGAAATATAATAGTTTTCTTATCCAGGTTCAATAAACACAAACAACTAAAGTTTTGGTTCAGGTTGTCCAGGTTCTGGTACAAACACAAACAACCCACAAACAACAAAAGTTTTGGATCCACCTTTTTATAGTGACATAGCTTGGTAATTTATTAGAAAATTAGAACAGATATTTATTGTTTTCAATAAAGATTTAGTTTACCAACTCTATGGTGATATGCTTTTACTTTTTGTGATAATTTTTAGAGTGTCTATAAATTTCTTGCACGAGTAAGGACTAATGTGAATGCTAAAAAATCATGCTCAATCAACAAACATGTGGTTCCATCACAAGAAACCTACACTATGTAAGAAACTATTAAAGATGACATTTTTATAGGAGACGCGGATTAAACCGCATCTCCGATAACATATAGGAGACGCGGGTTAACAAGCCGTGTCTCCTATGTGTTTGCTCCCAGCGCCGGAGGATGACCCGCGTCTCCTATATATGTTTAACCCACATCTCCCATAACATGTGTGTTATAGGAGGCGCGGGTTAACAGTCCTCCTCTCCAATATGGCGTGTAAAAGGAGATGTGGATCAGCCAAAACGTGTACATTGGAGATACGTTTCTCCAGTTGCGTCACCAATCTAACTGTTTCAGGACCTAAAATTTTCCTTCGGTTCAGTTCATCGATGCATGCATCCGTCCGCCAAATACCCCTTCCCTCCCGATGTCTCGGCTCTTTCCTCCTCTCCTCCTGAGACCCTCTCGCTCCTCCTCCTCCTCCTCCTCCTTTCCTCTCCTCTCCTAGATCCAGCGATGTCCTCTGCAGCTCCATTGGTGCCGGAGATCCAATCTTACCCCTCCACCCCCGTCGCTGCAGGCCCACATCTAGATCCGTCGCCCACCACACCAATCTCCACGCGTCACCTCCGCATGCCGTCAAGTCTATCCCCCTTCCGCCACGCTGCCGAGGGTTCCCAACCCCACCGCGGTTCGGTTAAGGCAGTTGCCGCCGCTGGCCCTGCTCTCACCCCCTGCTCCAATCGGCCTCTTCGGGATGGATCTAGGGTTGCGTGGGGTGGAGTTTTGGAAGCCCCCACCGCGATGGAAAAATGGAGATATCAATTGATTCCAGTTTGTCTAAGATCTCTAATAACAGTAACCAAATTTCTATTTCTATGGATAATAATCAGTCTGAACTTATTGCCATTCATTTTTGTGCAGGTTTCAGCTTTTTATCAGAGGTATGAGAAAATTTGTTCTTAGTCTGAAGCATAATTTTAGCTAAATATCTGAATACACATTGTTCTTATACTTGTACTTTTTGCTCCTAGTGACTTCTCTTATCTACATACCTGAATATCTGAATACACAGGAAGTGCAGTTGGAGAGGAAATGGGAATAGGATTTCTTGGAATTGGCTTTCAGCTGAAATGGGCATCGAGTCAGTGATTTGCCAATAATTATGAAGGTAAGTCCTTTAACCTTATAAAACTTTGCTTTTTGAACCTTGGTTTGTTCCCATATTGAACTACAAGAAATTTCACATAGTCACATAGTTTTGTTTCGTGCAGATATAATCTAAACAACTGTAATAGCAGTACTCACAAAAACTTCCTTCAGTCTGAATCACTTGTATTGGGTTTATGCACTTGCAGCGCATAGAACAGGGAGGGAGTTGGTATTTTGCTTTTGTCTATTCACATAGATAACAATTAGTCTAACCCTATTATGCCATTCATTTTTTGTGCAGGTTTCGGGTTTTGATCAGAGAGGTATGAGAAAATTTGGGCTGTCAAGGGGTCTATTGTCTCTAGAAGTTAAGATATATATGGAAGGCTGAACCTATTATATCATTCAATTTAAATGTCTAGTTGGGTCTAGGATTCACCGTACCATTAGATACTTTGATTCCTATTATTTCCTTTGCTCTCGGTTAATGAGGATTTATTTGATAATATGGACCAATTAACTTGCCTTTAACTTATATTTTGATACAGCATTGAGCTTGTAACATGACTCAGCATTGAGCACAGATGTGTGTATGAGCAGATGTCTGTATGTGTGATCAGAGGAGGCACTTGAATGTGTATATAGCCTATTTGATGTCAATTTTCATTTTCTATTTTTATATTTTAATTCATCATAGGAGATGCGGGTTGACAACCTGAGTCTTCTATGTGAAGTCATAGGAGACGCGGATTGGCAACTTGTGTCTCCTACGTGACGTTATATGAGACGCGGGTTGGCAACCCGTGTCTCCTGTGTGAAGTTATAGGAGACGCGACCCGCATCTCCTATGTGAGGGTCATTGGAGACGCGGGTTTGTAAAAACGCGTCTTCAATGACCCCTCTCATAGGAGACGTAGAAAAACCGCGTCTTCTATGACTTCATATCAGAGACGTAAATTTGGAGACGCGAAAAAAACGCATCTCCTATGTGAGTTAACACGCCTCTCCTATAAGGCTTTCTTACATTGTGCTAACTGTGGGCCGGTTTGGATTCATATTAATAATTGTGAGCTGCTGAAAACTAGCTCTAGTTGATCCAATGCAAACCTTCATTTTCTAGCGAGATGGGAACAAGAATTATTATACTAAAAAGGCATGCAGCCGGTACGCATATACGTGGCCTATATATACCACACTTTTACCACGGTTCTTGGTCATCATCTCCTGATATGTTTGCATTTGAATTGTTTGCATTTGAACTTATATGCAACAACGTGTATTTAGTGAGCTAGCACACCTAATCTTTGTTTGTATCTGCTTGCCCGCAAGATACGTGTCCGCTAGATCCATATAAAATATGTCCACATTGCAGTATCGCACCAGACATTGAGAATTGAACACATCAAATCGTAACCCTTGCTTCTTTTTGCTGAACTGCTGGACGACGTTGAATCTGTTAGAATCGTCCATGCGTACGAGCAATATGAGCTCATGGTCTTCTTTTTTTCTTGGAATGAAGCATTGTGATGGCCTAGGTTTCTAGTGTAACATTCAGTGTCATTCACATTGAGATCCACATTAGCTACTAATTATTGTCCAAAACTCCAAATTATTCTTGCCTGTTTCTTTGTCCAAAGAATGTAGGCATGTAGCACAGTAGTAGTGTTCAACCAAATATTCTGTTGTCCATAACGATCTGATAGAGAGCATTGCTATCTGCTGGGCCTTTACACGTACTTGTGAGATACTAGCTAAAGTCTACCAGGAATGAATGGATAGATACAGCCTATCGCTACAGCTAAATCAATGGAGCAGTAACGCGAGATGCAAGGAAAAGCAGCTGAATCAGAGATGAGTACATGAGGAACCTGATACAAGCGCCATCGGGGTGGCAGCGGCTACAGCTACTATCCTAGTTAGGGTTTGCCTTGATCCCAATCGATACCTCTTTCTGGTCCACCACCAGTTTAAGTACCCGATAGGAATATTACATTAAGAAGGAGCTTAAAGCTCAGCTAAACTCTGATTAGAATGCATAAACAGAAAGATTAGTGAAAGCTAAGCTCAGCGTTGGATGAGCGATCGACGCCTGTGATGAAATCGGCGAACCATTAGGAAGGCTGCCGGCTTGCTCTGTCCTCGCTAGCAATCAGTTAACTGACGAACTGAATGAACTGACTGTGTGTTCCTGACAAGAGCCCCCCTTTAGCATCCTTGACCTCAAGGATGGAATGCTGGAAATATTTTTCTTATGAAAGCAACATCTTCCCAAGTTGCCTCAGAGACCGGGAGATTAGACCAATGAATCAACCATTGCACCACCGGTTCATTGTTTCTTGGGATTAACCTCCTTTCCAGTATTTCAATGGGGGCTACTTTGATGTTGCCAGAATCATCTATCAGAGGCAGGTCAGGTGTTGGAATTGCTTTGGGACCAATGTGTCTCTTCAACTGACTGACATGAAAGACAGGATGTAATTGACAAGAATTAGGAAGGAGAAGTTTATAAGCCACTTTGCCAATTTTTTCCAAAACTCTGAAAGGACCATAAAATTTTGAATGCAACTTTAGTGATCTATGAATGCTGAGAGAGGAGTGCCTGTAGGGTTGTATTTTTAGATATACCATGTCTCCAACTTCAAACATCCTCTCACTTCTATTTTTATCATCTTGATGTTTAATCCTAGCCTGAGCCTTCAAGAGATTATCTTTAATGAGTTGTGAGGCCAGCTGTCTTCTCTGAAGAATGGTTCTAGCATTGTCATCAGGGCAATCAGGGAGGACCACTTCTGCTACTAGTGGTGGTGGAAATCCATACAGTCCTTGGAATGGGGTTAAATTCAGGGAGGTGTGAAAAGAAGTATTGTACCACCATTCAGCAAGAGATAGCCAATAGTACCACTTCTTTGGATTTGTAAAGCACATGCATCTGAGATAATTCTCAAGACACTGATTTACTCGCTTTGTATGCCCATCTGTCTCTAGGTGGTAAGCCGTACTCAAGTGCAATTTGATCTGCAGAGATTTAAAAAGAGACTGCCACAGGTTGCTTGTGAATATTCTATCACAGTCAGTGACAATGACTGCAGGGAGGCCATGTAATTTGAAGATATTTTCAATAGACAACACCACTACATCTTAAACTGTGAAAGGATGACTGAGTGTGAGGAAATGTGCATACTTGGTGAATCTATCAACTACGACCAGTATGACATCTTTGTTGTTTGATTTTGGAAGGCGTTCCACGAAATCCATGGAAATGTGTGTCCAAGCCATATCAGGGACTGGAAGTTGTTGCAACAAGCCAGGGTATGGTGTATGTTCAGACTTGTTCTTCTAACAAACTGGACAAGATTTGACGAATTCTTTGACTTGCTGTTGCATTTTTGGCCAATGAAAAACCAACTTCAACCTCTGGGGAGTGGCTCTTTCACCTGAATGACCTCCTAAAGCTGAGTTGTGGAAATTATCCAGAAGTTGTTGTCGGAGGTTACCCTACTGTCTAATAACTATTTTTCCTTTATATCTGAGAATGCCATTCTGTAGGCTAAAATCAGGAACTGCTGATACATTCACACTCAACTTTGTGATAAGATCCAAACATAGCTGATCTTCTTCATAAGATCGTACAACTTGGTCAATCCAAGCTGGGACCACAGATGTAATTGTGAGGGCTTTAGCATGAGGAGCTCTAGACAAAGCATCAGCTGCTCTATTTTCTTTCCCCTTTTTGTACTCCACTGTATAATTATACCCCAACAGTTTGATAAGCAGCTTGTGTTGTATCCCTTCCACCAATTTCTGGTCATGAATATATTTAAGACTTTGCTGGTCAGTTCTTATGATCACAGAAGTACTTGCAAAATAATGCCTCCATTTCTTGAGGGCCTCCAAAATTGCAATTGCTTCCTTATCATAAGTGGATTGGGCAGCAGCCTTTGGTCCCAATGTTTTACTAAAAAATGCTAGTGGTTGTCCTTGCTGCATCAGCACAGCCCCAATACCTGATCCACTTGCATCAGCTTCCAAGACAAATGGCTGACTGAAATCTGGTAATGCCAACACAGGAGGTGAAGTCATAGCTGTTTTCAACAACTGAAAAGCTGTTGATTGTTGATCTGTCCATAAAAATGCATCTTTCTTGAGCACATTGTACAATGGTCTGCATATAATTCCATAACCTATGAATCTCCTATAATATCCAGTAAGCCCTAGAAAAGCTCTTAACTGTGTGATTGTAGATGGTGTAGGCCACTTTTGGATGATCTCTAACTTGTGAGGATCAGTAGCAACACCCTTCTATGTCCGAAGTATTCCACCTCATATTGAGCAAAAGAGCATTTGCTCAGTTTGGCATACAACTTATTAGCCCTTAGCACCTCCAAAACTGACCTCATGTGACTCAAGTGATCACTGAATGAAGAGCTGTAGATTAGGATGTCATCAAAGAAAACAAGTATAAATTTCCTCAAGAATTGTGAGAGGACTGAATTCATGAGTGCTTTAAAAGTGGCTGGTGCATTAGTCAACCCAAATGGTAGTACAACATACTCAAAATGACCCATATGAGTGGAAAATGTTGTCTTTGATATATCTTCCTCTTTCATTCTTATTTGATGATAGCCTGACCATAAGTCAATTTTGGAAAAAATTGCAGCACCAAAGAGTTCATCTAACAAGTCCTCAATAATTGGGATTGGGTACTTGTTCTTGACAGTATTAGAGTTTAACTGTCTATAATCAACACGGAGTCTCCAAGTTCCATCTTTTTTCTTAACTAGGATCACTGGTAAAGAGAATGGGCTGATACTTGGTCTGATCATCTGGGAAGACAGCATGTGTTTTATCAACTCTTCTAGTGCATTCTTTTGGTGGAATGGCAATCTGTATGGCCTTTGATTACACACGTTTGATTCATCCAATAAGGCAATAGCATGATCCACTTTCCTCTTTGGTGGTAATTCATTTGGTTCTTGAAAAATATCCCCAAATTCTTGTAACAGCTGTTGGACTGCCTCTGATAGAGTTGTAGTTCCCTGAGCTATGGAAGTGGTGTCAGATTTGTTTAACACAATAACAGAAGAAAATGCCTTCCTCTTAAGCAAATTGCACAGCTTTCTTGTTCCTATTAACAAATGTTTTTCAGGAACTAATTCATCTTTCAGTGTGATGATGGAATCTCCATAATGGGTGATGGACAACTCTCTAGTCTTCAAATCAAGCCCCACTGGACTGTGCATATATATCCAATCAGCCCCTAAGGTGATGTCATATCCATTCACCTCCAACAGCCTGAAGTCAGAACTGAATTGGTAATTCTGAATTGAATAAGGGCAGGATAAGCAAGCAGATTCAATGATCATATTTGCTCCATTAGCTGCTGCAACTTGTAATTGTGAAACAAGTGATATTTTGAGCTTGGCCTTGGTGGCAAACTTTGCACTAATAAATGATATGTCACTCCCACTATCAACCAGTGCAATAGCAGTTCTGTTGCCAATCAGTAATTTGAGTGTGAAAGTGGTTGCATTGGGGGTAGCTCCACATAAAGCATGCATAGATACTTGAACAGTAGGGACAGGTTGGGCATCAAAGAATTCTCCATCTTCAGAGTGTCCACTGTTGTCGACCACTGCCAGTTCGTCCTTGCCTTCAGCATTTTCTACTACAATCATTGAGAAAGTTTGTTTTCCTTTGCACACCTTTGCATGGCCAGGAATCCAAGGTTCTCGACATTTGAAGCACTTACCAGCAGCTCTTAAATCAGCAATGGTAGTGTTTGGAGGGTCTTTTGTTTCAATGGGTTTATTGTCCCTGTTCCATGGCTTAAGTGGCTTGTACAGTCGATTGAATGTTGTCAGCTTTTTAGGTTGTGTAGTAGCCTGCTCCAGTCTTTTGGCAAACCAAAAAGCTTGTGTGAGAGTGGTAGATTTGTGGCATTGTAAGTGGTGTTGTATATACTCCTTCAATCCTGAAACAAAACTGCAAATAAAATAGTCCTCTTGCAATGATGGATTATGTCTTTTGACCAGCCCCATAAATTCCTCAAATTTATCAATATATTCAGACACAGGACCAGTTTGCTTCAAGGTGTGAAATTGGCCCACTACTTCATAAGTAGACATTTCATTGAATCTGTCCCCAATCATCCTACAAAGGTGGTGCCAGGGTAATGTAGAAGAGTTGCAACTAGAGCCTCTCCACCAGTATTTTACCCTCCCTTTCATGTACATAACTGCTATTTTGACCCTATCCTCTGTTGGGACTAACACCATCTCAAAGAATTTCTCGGCTTTCCTGATCCACCCATCAGGATCGATACCATCAAAGTCTGGAAATGTGAGTTTTGGTCCCCTAGCCACAGCCCGCTGCTCTCTTTGCATCTGATGGGCAAACTGATTGTTTTGGGACCTGAGGAACTGTGAATCAGCAGCATGTGGAGGTTGCTGTCTTGCAGCTGGCTGAATATGATGGTGCTGCCGAGTCCTTGTGTTAGGGTCCATATAGTAGTGTTCCTGTTGTTCACCCATCTCGTGTTGAGCCATTTCAAAAAAAAACTTCCAGTTCTTGATCATCCCAAGGACAATCTATCAAATCATAATCTATTTGACCACTATCATTAGCTCTAGTAGTCCACTCAGGGCCACTGCCAGTAATAAACTGCGCTCTTGTGGAATCAGGGGGTGTGTAAAAATATCTTGGACTAGTGTGCTGTGGAGGACCAAAATGTACTAACTTGTTGGCATGCTGAACATGTTTTGGATTAAAAGGTATTTAATATTGAGGGTCCGTGTAAGCATTTTTCTTATCCTTAACAGTTGATCCCATGTCTTCATTAAGTGGAAGACCGGCTGTTGTGGAAAGCTTCTCTATGGATCCCAGTATCTTTCCCAGAGTATTCTCCATCGAATCATTACGTTCCTCTTGTTTCTTCAGGAAATCATCCAGGGTTCTTCTAATACCATCCACTTCAGTAGCTGTGGCATACTCTTCCAACTCTCCCTCATCACCCGTGTTCCTGATTATCGTCTCCTACTTGCAGATATAGTTTGAGCAGTGCTCTCCCGTTGTGGATTTGCAAGCAATGTCTACCGCCACCTAGGTTACGGATGAGGATGAGGAATTTTACACAAGGACTTGCCTTGCAACCCGTTCCACAGAGTAACCCAACGCCTTCGCCTCTTCGGATCCGAATTAGCGTATTGGCTCACAGAATTTTACGCAAGGACAGTGCCTTGCAACCCTCGCCTTAGTCGATTCCTCCGATAATTGAAAGGGGAAAATGGGGAATTGTCCACGGATTGGGGTGGGATGGGTGAGATTTCACGCGATTGACTCGCAATCACCAAACCACCTCGCCGATCGGACGCAATCCGGAACTTTGGCTCTGGAGAATGGAACTTGAACCAAGGATGGCTGGCTCTGAGCACCAATTGTGAGATACTAGCTAAAGTCTACCAGGAATGGATAGATACAACCTATCTCTACAGCTAAATCAATGGAGCGGTAACGCGAGATGCAAGGAAAAGCAGCTGCAATTCTGAATCAGAGATGAGTACATGAGGAACCTGATATAGGCGCCGTCGGGGTGGCGCCAGCTACAACTACTATCCTAGCTAGGGTTTGACTTGATCCCAATCGATACCTCTTTCTGGTCCACCACCAGTTTAAGTACCCGATAGGAATATTACATTAAGAAGGAGCTTAAAGCTCAGCTAAACTCTGATTAGAATGCATAAACAGAAAGCTAAGTGAAAGCTAAAGCTCAGCGTTGGATGAGCGATCGACGCTTGTGATGAAATCGGTGAACCGTTAGGAAGGCTGCCGGCTTGCTCTATCCTCGCTAGCAATCAGTTAATTGATGAACTGAATGAACTGACTGTGTGTTCTTGTCAGTGGAATGAAGACCAACTTTGTGCAATGCCATCAAGGATCCTATTTGTCGGCCGACCGATTTTGGTTTTTATGCATCGACTGACTTGTCATTGGAAGCTTGTTATTGGTTGGGGTGAAGCATGTCATCCTACCGTCACCCTTGTTGGCAGGTAGGACTTTGCTCAGGGTATGGCAAGTTCCACTCCTAGGTAGAACTATAAAGATGGTGGTGGGAGGCCGGGGACAAAGCTCAGGCAGCTGGGCAAGGCCGACCGTGCTATGGTTAACGACCGACCGCTGGGTTGTGTAATGTTGGGGAGGAGGGATGTCCTAATAGCCGGAGGGATAAGAGAAGGTGTGGGCACCGGCTGTGAAGGAGTGACTGAGCGGTGGCCTGGTATGGCAGCATGGGTGAGGAGGAGGGGATAGGCAGCAAGCAGGTCATCTTGGAGGGCCACACCGGATCGGACAGAAGTCAGCAACATGAAAGAGAAGGGTTTAGAAGAAAAAACATTGAGGATGCGTTGGCAGGATTATGGGCCGTATTGGGCTAGCTGTAATGGTGCTCCCAGTAAGAGAATAGATGGGTAGGATCTCCCTATTTCATCACTTGTGCATAAATAATGACTCTATTTGGGTTCGTGTTTGCTTTGCATTTCAGCAAGAATCGGAAAATATCCCACTCAATGCCATAGATGTGACGTGCTTCTCGATCCTTCCCGCTCGTTAGACGCTTTTCAAATTTTTGAGTGAAAAGTCCATTTTACCTCCTGATCTTGTATTGAAATCTATAACATCCCTGAACTCAAAAATTAGCCTCCATGATCAGGTCAAATTATTTCGCCCACATATCAAAGTCCACCTGATTAAACGCATGGCAGTGAACCCCACATATCAGGAATTTATCTCCTCCACCTCTCCCTCCCTTCCGCTGTCTAGCTCTAGGATGACGCCCATCATGGTGGAGAGGTCCTGGGTAACACCAGCACAAAACGGGCAGCAACGCTGGTGAAATAGATGGTGGAGCAAGCATATTTTATCATGAACTAGTGGTCGTGCTGCGCCCAGCTGCGGTTGAGCAAGTCATTATGGTGCTCGATGTTGTGGGGGGGGAGGCAAAGGGGTCGTCATCGTCGGAGGTGAGGCCGAGGATGTGGAGACGGTGGACTAAGCGGGGGCAGGGTGGGATGAGATGGGTCGGAGGGCGCCCACTTCTGCAACCACAGTGTGCCGGTGCTGGCGGCGGGTGGGACCGCACGGTTGTCGCCGGAGGAGGAAGAGGAGGCGGCAGAAGAGGCAACATGGCGAGAGGAGGAGAGGGTGTCAGACCCGGGGCAACGGGACTGCACGCATGGCGTAGAACATTCTAGAGTAAAGGGTGGGGCATGTCCCATACCTTATCCATATGTAAAGTACTCGTAAGCTAGTACAGCTAGTCGGTACAGAAGGAAACTACCTAAGAGTACTCGGTTAGGACTCCTAAGCTCATACCAGACCAGGATTTCCATGTAACCCTGGCCCCCCGGGATATATAAGGGCGGGCAGGGACCCCTCCAAAACATATCTCATAACCTCCAAGGCAATACAATCCAAACAGGCCCGAACCTGTCTAAACCCTTGTGTTCCTTGGACCATCGAGTTCCTGATCTCGGCGACACCGTACCTACAACCTACCACCTCGGGGGTATCCCTCGGTGGGCTTGCCGGTAAAACCCCGACAGCTGGCGCGCCAGGTAGGGGTGTTCATTGATGATCACCTGGAGAATTCGATGGCGACGTTTAACTTCACCAGCGCCGTGCTCCCTGAGGGCATAACCTTCATCTTCGGCTCCTGGGTCTGTGTCTCTGATGGCACAAGCGACTTCCGTCGGCACCTTGTTGACAACAAGCCGGAGGCATGTGCAGCAACCTTCAGCCGCGCTCTCGACGAGTTTGTTGACGATCTCAGCGAGATCCTGCTCCCTGGCCTCGCCAGGGAGATCGAGAAGCTATCCGTTTTCGACGCGACTCCGACTCGTGCTGCACCAGGCTTCCCCAGATCGGACTCGACTCCATCTGGGGATAGCGTGACCGATTCCTTTTCGGTCTACGCAAAACGCAGCCACTGTTTACCAGCACGCCACAAAGTCCGAATTCCACTCCGCATTCGAGAAGGACCTGGACAAACTACTTGAGCTCGGGGAGAAGGACGCCACCGCATGCCGGGAGGCCCCTATATTTGACGACTACGACTCAGACTCCGATCCCGAGGCCGAACCCTACTCGGGTGGCCAGGGCTTGGTTATAACGTCCACACCGGAGGGTCGCTTCGTGTACTGGAAGGGCATGAAACCCTCCAAACTACTCGAAGACAACAAGAGACTAGTCGCTCACCTTGATTCCCTGCCTTTTCAAGAGGGCAGACCACTTGGTGAGTGCACCCCCAGCGGAACTGTAATCATAGATTACAGCTCTGATGACCCATCCATCCACCGCCGCGTCTTCATGGCGGAATCCGACGAGTACAGTGACAGGCACCGCAATGAAGTGCCAGAGCAAATCTCGAAGGATGAAACCACGACGGATCACACCAATGAGATTGAGGAAGAGCATGCTGCCCGCCGGCTACGCAATAGGAAGCGTGCCAAGTGCAGAAGGGACGCAAATGCACGCCACGCCCACGCCCAACGCAACCTGCAGGCAGAGTTCGCGGCGGCTCAAGACGCGGGCTTCAACACTCCTGTCGCTAACATCGCCACTATAACCGCGGTGCTAGTAGGAAATCCTAACCCGCAAGTTCAGACAACCTTACGCTTGGTCCAGAAAGCACTCATCCAGATCAATCAGCAAGACCCCACGCCCTCGGTCTCGCAAAGACGCGAGGGTCGGGGTGAAAGCCAAGCCAGCAGAACGCCTGGGGGCTACCCCAGACGCCAAGCTAACCAACAGGGCAGTCGCCCTGTTGTTCCCCTGGGGAGCCGCCTCGCTGCCCTGCAAGGGAGCCATTCTGCCGCTCCGCAAGGAAGCCGCCAAGCTCCCCAAGCCTCCGTTGGCAACTACCGCCACTCAGAGCTCGAGAACCTGCCAACGGGAGACCTCCGCGACAAGATCAAGGCCGGGATTGATGCCCGCTCCATCATCGACAACCGAAGGAGGGAACGTGCCGAAGCCGAGGGGAACGCTACGCAGGACGATAACGATCGATTCCCTGCCTTCTCCTCCCGCTTCGACAACTACAAGTACACAGAGGGATTCAAGCCTATCGTCATCACCAAGTACGATAGTAAGCAATCTCCTCAACATTGGGTACGCATCTACTCGACAGCCATTGAGGTTGCAGGCGGCAACAACACCACCAAGGTCGTCTACTTCCCGATGGTCTTGGAGTCTGCCCCACTCACGTGGTTGGAGAGCCTCAACAAGAACTCCATCGACTCCTGGGAGAAACTGCGCGACATCTTCATCGACAACTTCCAGGGGGCGATTGCACGGGCAGGTACTCAGCATGACCTGTCCCAGTGCAAGCAAGAGAGGAACGAGCTCATACGCTCGTACATGCGCCGCTTCTTCGACACCCAAGCCACGATCGCCAACATCTTGGACAGCGACGTCATCGACTGCTTTCACAACGGCCTCACTAACCAAGCTCTGTTTCGCGACTTCGGCCGCAACCGCCCCAAGACCGTTGTTGCCCTCCGCGACATGATGCAGACCTGGGCAGACCAGGAGGAGCAGGAGCGCAACCGGTTCTCGAAGCGCCGCAACGACTACTCGAAGCGCAACAACGACCACTACAACGACAACAGAGACTAGCGGGACTACTCGGGATCCTCCCGAAAGCGCAAGCCAGACGATCTCGTCGTGGCTATCAATTGCGCACCGCTAGGCAAGAAGAATAACAACAACAACCTGCAGGAGGATTTTGATAAACTCTTGTAGAAGAAGTGCCCATGGCACCCACACTCAAAGCACGCTGCTTTCGAGTGCTATCAGCTCCGGAGGTCCTCAACGCCCCGCCCTTGGAGAAGGGCGACAAGAAGAAGAAGAAGGACAAGGACGACGAGGACCAAGAGAACAAGACTGATGCCGGGGATTTCCCAGATGTATCCAAGGTCGTCAACGTCATCTTTGGTGGAGAATCGGGGTCTGTCACCAAGAGGACTCAGAAGCTCCACCGCCGCGAGATCATGTCCATCGAGGCTGGGGAACCACGACCTCTTCGGTGGTCGGAGGTCCCCATCTCGTTTTCCAGGGCTGATCAGTGGATGAACTTTTCTGAGCCAAGCAAGCTCCCACTAGTCCTAGACCCTGTGGTCACGGAGAACAGGCTCCCGAAGGTACTCATCGACGGGGGCAGTGGCCTCAACATAATCTTCACGAGTACTTTGAGGAAGATGGGGGCGAATTTCTTCGACAAGCTCACCCCTAGCAAGGTTCCCTTCTACGGTATCGTACCGGGGAATGCAGCAACACCACTTGGCACGGTGGTGCTTCCCATCACCTTTGGGACGAGGGAAAACTACCGTACCGAGTACATCAAGTTCGAAGTGGCCAACTTCGAAACTTCGTACAATGCCATACTGGGCAGACCGGCAATGGCCAAGTTCATGGCCGTTCCGCACTACGTGTACTTACTCCTGAAGATGCCAGGAAAGAATGGTGTCCTCACCTTTCACGGCAATCTGGAGAATTCCTACGACTGCGACCAGAAGGCCATCGCGTACGCCTCGACTACGCGTGTACCAAATACTTCAGGAGAAGTACTCGTGGTTGCGCAGAAGCTCTCCGAAGTGGACCTGGAGGTTCCCCAGAAGAAGGCTAACCACTCGAAGGTGCAGCCCGCTGACGAACTCGTACTGATGACCATCCAGCTCCTGGAGGGAGACTCGTCCAAGAGAGCTCTGATCGGGTCACAACTCGACCCCAAATAGGAAAGCGTGCTCATCAGTTTTCTTAGGGCCAACCGAGACATATTCGCGTGGAAACCAGCGGATATGCTAGGGGTGCCCAAGGAACTGATTGAGCATAGTCTGAAAGTAGATCCTGATGCTACCCCTAAAAAGCAGCATCTCCGTAGATTCGCTCAGGATAAGAGGGAAGCAATCAAAAAGGAGTTGGCAAAACTACTCGCGGCTGGTTTCATCAAAGAGGTGTACCACCCAGAGTGGGTTGCCAACCCTGTCCTTGTAAAAAAGAAGAAGAATAATGAATGGAGAACGTGTGTTGATTATACCGATCTCAACAAGCACTGCCCGAAGGATCACTTTGCGCTACCGCGCATCGATCAAGTAATCGACTCGACCGCCGGCTATGTACTACTCTGCTTCCTTGATTGCTACTCGGGCTACCATCAAATCGCCCTCAAGGAAGAAGATCAAATCAAGACCGCTTTCATCACGCCCTTTGGGACTTATGCCTACAAGACTATGTCCTTTGGGCTGAAGAACGCGAGGGCTACATACCAGCGGGCAATCTAAATGTGTTTCGCAGACCAACTACACCGCAACGTTGATGCCTATGTGGATGACGTGGTCATCAAGACAAGAACTCCCGAGGACCTCATTGCGGACCTGGAGGAAACGTTCAACAGCCTCCGAAAGTTCCAATGGAAGCTCAACCCGACAAAGTGCGTCTTCGGCGTACCGTCAGGGAAACTACTCGGGTTCATCATCAGTCACAAAGGGAATGAAGCCAACCTAGAGAAGATCACCGCCATCACCGATATGAAGGCTCCAGCGATGATCAAGGACGTCCAGATGCTGACAGGGTTCATGGCGGCACTGAACAGGTTCATCTTGAGACTTTGAGAACGAGGTCTCCCCTTCTTCAAGCTCCTGAAGCAAAAAGACAAGTTGCACTGGACGGAGGAAGCTGAGCAGGCGCTGCAGGACCTCAAGCAACACCTACAGTCGCCTCCCATCTTCACAGCACCACGTCCAGGAGAGAACATGCTGATGTACATCACCGCAACTACTCACATCATCAGCACAGCAATAGTGGTGGAGCGCAACGAGGAAGGCCACGCATTTGGAGTGCAGAGGCTAGTTTATTTCCTCAGCGAAGTACTCTCTGGATCAAAGGTTCGTTACCCTCCAGTTCAGAAACTACTCTACGCCATACTCATCACATCCAGGAAGCTTCACCACTACTTCGACGCGTACAAGATCTCAGTTGTTACTGATTTCCCGTTAGCGGATATACTCCACAACCGGGATGCCACTGGGCACATATCCAAGTGGGCAGTTGAACTGGGAGCCCTCTCCATCAACTTCAAGCCAAGAACAGCCATCAAATCTCAAGCATTGGTTGAATTCATGGCCGAGTGGCGGGAAAATCAAGTGCCAACACCCGCCAGCCGACCAGAGCATTGGACGATGTACTTCGATGGATCGCTCAAGCTCGAGGGCGGCAGGGCGGGAGTACTTCTCATATCTCCGAAGGGTGAACAACTCAAGTATGTCTTGCAAATCCTTTGGAAGGTGTCAAACAACGAGGCCAAGTACGAATCACTAATACACGGGCTCCGCCTAGCAGTCTCCCTGGGCATCAAGCGACTACTTAGTGTACAGCGATTCTCTGTTGGTCGTGCAACAAGTCAACAAGGAGTGGGACTGCACAAAGGAGGAGATGGACGCGTACGTCATGCAAGTGTGCAAGCTGGAGAACAAATTTGCCGGCTTGGAGATTCACCATGTCGTTCGGGACAACAACATTGGAGCAGATGTACTCTTCAAGCTTGGATCTACTCGAGCCTAAGTCCCAGCAAGAGTATTCATTCAGGAGCTCAAAGAACCGTCAATCAAGACCACGAGTCAGGCGACCACAGGCTCGGGACCCTCGGATCCCAGTCGGGAGGTCATGATGTCGGAGGTCGACTAGCATGGGACTTTCATCGACTTTATCAAGGAGAAGAAGCTACCTCCCGGGGTGATCAAGAAGAGCCCAGAAGCAATCCTCATCATGAGGCACAATAAGGGGCTTGTCATCGTGGGAGATAAACTCTACAAGCGTGGAGCTAGCACCGGAGTACTCATGAAATGTGTCCCGAGGGGCTGGGGCTGCAAAATACTACTCGAGATACATGAGGGTACCTGCGAAAATCATGCAGCGTCCAAGACACTAGTTAGAAAGGCTTACAGGGCAGGCTACTGGTGGCCAACAGCAGTTTCTGACGCCGAGGACCTTGTACGGAAGTGCTAGAAGTGTCGGTTCTTCGGCAAGCAGTCACATGTCCCAGCGCACAACCTCATCACCGTACCGCCCTCCTGGCCCTTCGTGTGCTGGAGCCTCGACATGATTGGACCCCTGACTACCGCTCCGGGAAGTTTCACACACATGTTGGTGGCCATCGACAAGTTTACCAAGTGGATCGAGTACAACCCGATCACCAAGCTCACTCCTGACAGGGCGGTCGACTTCATCACGGACATCAAGTATCGCTTTGGCTATCCCAACACCATCATCACAGACTTGGGCACCAACTTCACTGCAAATCAGTTCTGGGAATTTTGTGAAAACAATGCAATTGAAGTAAAGTATGTGTCAGTCGCGCACCCAAGGGCCAATGGACAAGTCGAGAGAGCAAATGGCTTGATTCTGGATGGCCTGAAGAAGAGATTCTACGAGGAGAACAACAAGAAGGGTGGCAAGTGGATATATGAACTACCTCATGTCGTCTAGGGGCTTCGAACTCAGCCGTCGAAAGCCACAGGACATACCCCATTTTTCCTCGTTTACGGGTCAGAAGCTATACTCCCTGCAGACATCATGTGGCTCTCTCCCAGAGTCGAGATGTACGATAAAGGAGAAGCGGATGAAGCTAGGCAGCTGGAACTGGATACATTTGACGAAGCCAGATGCAGCGCCCTAGTTCAGTTAGCCTGATATCTGCAGGGCATCCGCCGCTACCACGATCGCAACGTACGCGAGCGGTCGTTCAACGTCGGTGATTTGGTCCTCCGCCGCATCCAGGATGAGACTGGCTTACATAAGCTCAATTCCTGGTGGGAGGGTCCCCTCATCGTGATAGCAGTTACAAGACCAGGATCATATCGCCTGCAATACCCTGATGGCTAGGAAGTTCCTAACTCCTGGAACATAGAACATCTCCGGAAATTCTACGCCTAGTAGAAGTTGTAAACAATTCGGCAACTGTATGCTAGCATTATTATGAATAAAGAGTTGATTTTGATGTATTTCGACAACTTTTGTGCATGTTTTAATGCGGGGGCTTTGCCACGAGTTCTTACATTTTTTCGCCTATGTCAAACTCGGGGGCTCCGCCACGAGTACTTAGCTAGCTCGCTTATACTCGGGGACTGTGCCACGAGTACTTAGCTAGCTTGCTTATACTCGGGGGCTTCACCACGAGAACTTGTACTTAGCTTGCTTACGCTCGGGGGCTTCGCCACGAGTACTTGCGCCTAGGTACTACCCATGAGGCAACTTACTCGAGTACTTAACGTGCTCCCTCCTTTCCGGCCACTGCTACGACTACTCGATAGAGAGCGTTAAGGCACCCGCCGAAGGGGTCACTAAGCCCAATACATGGTTACTTTGCCTACAGGCTAGCTTTGCATCCCGTTTGGTCAGGTAAATCCAAGCTAAGTCCTTTGCTCCACGAGCACCTTCATGGAACGTCAAGTTACTGACTACGTCCAAGCCGATGCTCTTGGAGTAGTTTTCACCCAAACGTCTCCAAAATTCCTAAGTCCTAGGATCATATCAGCACACATTGCAACAAGATACAAGCTGATGAAAAGATCACCTAGGCAGAATTATATACATATAAAACAAGTAGCATAAATGTCTTTTACACATTGTTTCTGCTACATCTAACCATCCTGCTCCAGGCTCTCGGCAATCTTTTCAGCAATAGGCTCGACTTCTTCACGGTACTTCGTGAATTGCTCCACAGAGCAGTCGACCGCCATGCCTTCAGCGAGTGGTTCCAGCTTCGCCTTTGGCCAGTACAACTTCACAAGAGCAAGCGCCTGCGTGATATATGTTCTGGTGCCTTCCGCGATGTAGCTAGCAACCTTCTAGGGAGTCGCTCGAAGCTTCTCCAGCAGCGATTGTTCTCCAGCTTCACCTTCGGTGGAGAAGTCCACCATGTCCACGACCGCTTGGGCAGCAGACTTGAAGTCTTCGAGTTCTTTCTCCATCTACTGCTTATTGGCGTGCATATTCTTGATCTGCTGCAAGGCCTCCTTGTACTGGACATCCGTGTCCTCCAGGATCTTCTGCAGACGCTCAACGTCATCTGCGCCACGGTAAACAAGATTCTTCAGATCTATAATTAAATTGTCTTTCTTTTGCAATGTGGATTTCAGTTCTGCGAGCAAGAGAAAAGAAGTATTCGAGGAAAACTCTCAGCAAACTACTCGAACAACATACCAACTAAGGGACAACAAGACAGAGCAGCAAGTTATCTTTGTGTGCTTTGGCCACCTTCTTGTTTTTCTCGATGAGCTGGGTCTTCTCCTTTTTGAGATTATCAAAGGTATTCTTAAAGGCTGAAGCCCGAGCCCGATTAGCCTCCAGTCGCTCGAGTTTCTTCTGCAGCTCCGAGTTCTTGCGAACCTCTTCGGAGATCTTGCGGTCCTTCTCTTGCAGCTGAAGATGGCTGTCCTGGAGGAGCTTAAGTTAATCTGATTTCTCCTGGGACCGGTTCATCAGATTCTACAACATACAAAAGCAGTCAGTGCTCATCATACTTACTGTGGTGAATTCATACAAATCCTTAAAGACATCAAGGACATGATCCCTCTTCTCTTTGGAGAGATCGGGGTCCTCGATCAAGTCATCTGCCGCCTTCGTGCTGGGCTCCGATGTACTCGCGGTGCCTACATCCCCAGCACCAGGGCCTGTTGGGCTCGTGGTCTAAGCGATGCTGGTGCTAGGGTCTGTAGCGCCCGCAGCATTCGCATCCTTTGCGCCTGACTCCTTGGGCAGTTCGCCTGCCACTCCGCCCACGGTTACGAGCGTCGCCTCGGGCAGAACAGTACCGGGGGGCCGAGGAAGCACGATGGGCTCACCTTCAAGGAGGTCAGACGCTAACGTCTCCATCTCCACTCGCACTGCATCAGCTCCAGCTGGCTCTAATTCTTTCTCCGCCTCGACATTGGTGGCCGGAGGAGACGGAGGAGGGGGAAGAGGTGCACCCGCATCAAACGATGCGACATCCGCGCTCTTCCCTTGCTTGGGGGCTTGGGCAGCTGGGACTTTTTCAGGGTCTCCCAAGTCCAGAGCAGAGGAAGGGCTGGGAAAAGGAGACAAATGTGAACTACTCGACAAGATGAATCACAAAAGAGACAGTACAGGTACTCGAGACTTACGTGGAGGATCTCTTGGTCACCATGTTCTTGAGGCCTGCTAGTCGTGGCCCTCGAGCAGTTCCCTTCCCTGAACCGCCAGCAGGCTCCTTTAGTGGAACTTGCGAGGTGGTCGCCGGGATAGAACTACTCGGGCTTGGCGAAATGTCCACAGCTGAAGGGTCTGCCGCACTAGGCTGGACTTCGGGTTCCAGAGTGGCATCATCCTCAGAAGGGCCTGACTTGCCCCCGTCCTTGGGATGTTTGGACAGAGGCGAGGCGGGAGGACTAAAGACAAAATGAAGGAATATCAACAAAAATGCCAAAAATCGACAAGGGAAGTACTTGAGAACAGAACTTGCCTGGGGTTGTCGTCTGAATTTCCACCAAGGACCAACTTGTGCTTCTGCACCGCTCCTCGTGGCTTGGTTGGGTGGCCTGGCACCTCCATACTGCTCGAGGATTCCTTCCCCGATTTCTTCAACAAGTCTGCCAGAGGAATACCATCATCAGAATCTATCAGATCTTCATCAATTACTACATCTCGGTCATAATGATGGGTCTTGAGCACTTGAAATGCACTTGGCCTAAGGTGATCAGCTCGAGGCACATCAGGATTTGGGGCAGGACAACGATATAAGTCCACATGTTCCTACAAAACAATACAACACAAAGACCAAAAGTTAGAAAGGAATTTTTTTATCTACAAAGTACTGAAAGTACTCGAAGACAGTCCTACTCACCAGCTTTGGCAGATTAATTGTGTTGAACAGCTTCGGGACATATGGAACCGTGTCCGCATCAAGTAGTACTCGGCGGATAGGGGTAAAAGGCGTCTGCGAGGGGAGGATGTCTGCAGTCAAGCGAGATGGGTCATTACTTCCTAAGTACTCGAACCCAAATCGGCACCTCTTCTGCAGCGGCATGATACGCCTCTTATACATGGTGGCGAGGACACATGGCCCGGTCACACCAGCATCCTTGTGCTCCTTAATCATTTGAAGCAGCTCGGTGACTTGCAACATTTGATTGGAGTTGAGCTTCTCGTTCCACTCGGGCCTCCACACTGCCTTCCCTGGGGTTCTCTCGGGCAGTGCGGGTGCATGGTTGCCGATGTAGAACCAAAGAGACACTCCAGCCCGAGTGGTTCGTGGGAAGAGAGTAATAGATGTACTCCTTCCTCTTACCTTGCTTGAACTGGATACCGGCTCTGCCAACCAGATATTGCCTCTCCTCACAGGGCTGTTGGCGGAGGTGGAAGAAATAGCGGAAGTGATCAAAGTGGGGCACGATGCCCAGAAAAGCTTCGCAAAAATGAACAAAAATGGAGAAATGGACAATGGAATTAGGGTTCAGGTGATGGACCTGAATACCCTAGTGATAAAGCAGACCACAGAAGAAATCAGAGGCGGGGAGAGCCAGTCCCCTTTCAACGAAATGTTCGAAAGGAATAGTCTGATCTACATCTTCTTGTGGACTGTATTGGCGGAAGGAAGGTTTCCATTGAACCATTTCCTCCGATTGAAGAAGGCCTTGAGCAACAAGATTAAGGAGATTGGCTCGGGTACACTTACTTCTTTCCCAGTCGCCGGTTGGAGAGTCGTCTTTCTTCCTCTTGTTCGCCTGCCTCTTGTTTCCCATCTTGAATGTCACGATTCGTTTCACGAGCACACTCGCGAGTGAACAAGGTGGGATCTCCGACTAGTTTGGCTGTGGAGGGAAGGCGACCTTGACGAGATACGCTAAACCTAGATCTAAATGACTGGCGGCACAGGAGGGTGAGAGGACGAAATGGCTAAGGCAGAGACTAAAGGGGTAAAAACCCTAGAGTCACCGCGCGGTTAAAAAGCCAGCGGGCGGCCCAAATCTACTGTTTGGAAGCCGAAGAGTTATCTCGCCTAAAAAAGTGTGATTTGTTTTTTGAGCGGTTATTCTGGAAAGAATTTTAGGGATTTTATTTGATTAACCATTTTTCAGGGATAGACTCCCAAAAAAGGGGTTTTTCGAATTTTGAACCAATTGATTTCCACAAAAATCATCAAGACAGATCACACTAACACTAAAGTACATTATTTTTACACAAATTTTGTACATAACACTGTTTAGTATGCTTTTTTCCAAACCTCAGGATTTGGATTCAAGGCTCAGGGGCTGCGGGACACGTGTCATCGGTGGCTTATTTTTTTGAAAATATTTGGAAGATAAGGTGAAGATTCAATACTAGTAAGACCCTCAGCCTGATTATTCGATTCAACCTAAGGCTCGAGGGTTACTCCATATGGAGTGCGATTTGCATCGCACCCCCATAGAAAGAAGACTTGAAAGTACTCGGGGCTAGAGCACCTCACAGCCTCGAGCAGCCAAGGGAAGTACTCGAAAGATATCTTCAAGATGGAGTTTCGGCAGAAACCGAAGGATGACTTCCATAAGTACTCGAAGCCTGCAGTACTCGACTATGAAGAGCTCGGGAGCTTGTCAGACCCGGGGCAACGGGACTGCACGCGTGGCGTAGAATATTGTAGAGTAAGGGTGGGGCATGTCTCATACCTTATCCATATGTAAAGTACTCGTAAGCTAGTACAACTAGTCAGTACCGAAGGAAACTACCCGAGAGTACTCGGTTATGACTCCTAAGCTCGTACCAGACCAGGATTTCCCAGTAACCCTGCCCCCCCCCCCACCCCCAGGATATATAAGGGCGGGCAGGAACCCCTCCAAAACATATCTCATAACCTCCAAGGCAATACAACCCAAACAGGACGTAGGTATTACGCATTCTGCGGCCCGAACCTGTCTAAACCCTTGTGTTCCTTGCACCATCGAGTTCCTGATCTCGGGGGTATCCCTCGGTGGGCTTGCCGGTAAAACACCGACAGATGGGGTGGATGTGGAGCTTGGAGGAGTGGTGCAGCGGGAGCTTGGAGCACGCCATGGAGGTGGGGAGCGGAGGGGGCAGTGACGATCTGGAGCAGGACATAGAGAAGTAGAGGGGGAGGGAAGAAATTCATAACATGTTGGTCTCATAGCCACATAAGCAAAATTACCATAGAAAACCGCTTTGAAACCATCAAGAAGGGTATTTTATCTGGTTTTGATAGTTAAGATATGCAAGATTTCTAGTTTTTTCGTTCGACGTTATTTCAGGTTCAGTGACATGTTTAGAGGGTAAAAAGGGCCAGACTCTAATCTTGTTGAGCTAAAAATACTCCATTTCCAAATATTTGTCACTTTTGAACACTTTATTTGTTTCAAAATATTTGACACTTCACATTTCTCGAAATGTGATTTCCTATACAAGATGATTGTGAGGAAAGCATTAAGGTCGTGATCCGTTACCATCCCTGCGACGTACATGCACATGGCGGCGAATATGACCCATCCACACACTAACGAGCACTCACGAGGCCCATGCGTGAAGCACACCATCCACTCACAAACTGGATATGTGGGCCGAATATGGATACAGTCACATGATTGTATGCTCGTCGTGACTCGTTGATAGGTCACCCCATTACCCATATGCAATGTATCTGACATGCTGGTATATCTCTCCAATTAAGCCCATGCACTGGCCCATGCATGCAGCATTGCATTCAATCACTCTTGGTCCAGTATATTTTTCTGGATCCAAACAGATGTAATTTGAGCACGTGCCAGGCCCGGCACATGCTTCATCTCTGGATGCATGTGTTCAAATCTTAGCGGCAGTTACAGCCTATGCAAGGATTGCAATGTACCCCTATATTTCTAGGAGAGATTGCTATTATACAGAAACAGACTCTATTGTTGTTAAGAACGAACTTCCAAAAGAGATGGTATCAGCTAACGAAATAGGCAAGTTTAAGGAGTATGATATAAAAAGGAGAATTTGGACAACAATACACCTAGCTAATGTGGATTATTAAAACTCATGAGTTAGGGCAGTCGTCGCAGTGGCCCACATCATTCTTGTGCCAGCCAGCAAAACCAATTTTCACCATTTTGCATTTTATATTATCCAGGGAATGAGAAAAATACTCCACATTTTAAATGGCATCTACACACAACAGCCAGTATCAAGTCAGACTCCGTCAGATACTTGTACGAGTCCTGATCACCTGGGTCAAAGAATCTATGTTCAAGTCGTGTTTTTTTCCGCGCAAATATGCCCACAGCTAGAAAAATGGACATTCGTCCCACACGTTAGTACCGGATACATTTTGGTCTGGTACTAAAATTGCCCCCAAACCATTTTAGTACTGGATCCAAATTTGAAAGCCCCCGGAGCCATTTTAGTATAGGACCAAGACAACGACCGGTACTAAAGCTCGTTTTTCTGGCAGTGGCCCCTGTCCAATACATATCATTCGAACCCGGAGATCTCTCTTCGTGATAGCATCTTTACCATCTCATCTCAAAAATAGATCGTAACTATAAGCTATGTTATTCTTTTAATTTCATTTCTACAAATCTTGTATTATTTTAGATTTGGTGCTCTAAATAATCCAAAATAAAAAAATTATCAACTACAACACTTTAGATCTCCTCGAGCACTACAACGTGGAACATAATTTATCTTCATTTCAGGTCATTTGAAAAAAAATCCAAATCATTATTGAAATTAGATGTGACAAATGGTAACAGTTATTTAGGCCGCTAAACAAATGTTAAATTATACAATTATTAACTATAAAGTTTTAGATATGGATGGGCTCGATAATTTTTATATAAAAGTTTTCTTCATCCGACTTTATATAAATAGTTATGATTATTTTTATTCAAAAATATTATTTATATTTTTAGTGGCAGGCCGCGTAATCGACTCTAGTATAAATCGATGTGCACAGGCGGTTCTCAACCAACCGTTCTTTAGGTATTTGTACTGGCAATCGGTAATACAAGATGTGCCATCACGAAGCGTTTTGGCCTAGTGGATGAAACAAGGTGTTACAATAAATATAATTTCTAGCATCAAATTTAAGGTGCAATAAGCTACAAAAAAACCCTTTGATTTTGCACTTGGCAATCGGTTTTGCAGATGAAAGGAGGAATATGGTAGTTTAGAAACTCTGCATTGACATAAATGAAGGGAAAAAGGAGACTTCGCGTGGTGAATTTTGTGAATGGGCTGTTACTAGTAGCGCACCGAATTGCATTAGCTATGAGCTGTCTGCTACTCTGCTGTCGCAGAACGAGAGTATGCTCCCCTAGCCCGCTTGCTTTGGGCCTAGGTCCCACACCACATGTCGAGGATAGAATTCCGATTTCACCATGTTGTTTCTGTTGATAATATATAAAATTAAAACCACATTTGGCCTTGTTTTGTTGAAATTTTTTGAAGCAATTTTTTCTTGTGGAGTTGGAATAATCTGATTGTGAAGCTGGAACAATAATAATGAAGACATTCCACCTTAATAATCAAACCATTCAAAAATCTAGAAAAAAATATATATTGAATTTTATTTTGTTTTATTGATTACAAACAAAAGTTTCAAACAGATTACATATACACTTATTAAGAGAAAATGAAATGAACTTCAAATTTGATCCGCATAAACGTTCCATCTCCGCCGGTTTGAACCGAACCGACGGTCATAGAAAATGCCATTGAACCATCCTATCTTTTTCTCTCTTTCTCCATCCTCTTCTGTGATTCCTCTCCTATTTCTTCTCTCTCCCCGCCAGTCCTCTCCTCTCCCCTGCTGCCTCTCTCGCCGCATCGCCCCTCCCCCACCATTACTCCCCTCCCCTCCCCCTCTCTGGACGCATTGCCCCTCCCTCCTTTCCTGCGCGCGGCACCTAAGCTTAGGACGAGTGGCTTTGAGCGGCTACGGCCAGGGATGGGGACGGACTACTTCCAGGCAGAGATGTGGCACGAGTGGGGCGGCACGCGGAGCTGCGACGTGGGTGGTGTGGGCAGGCGGGGTGGGGCGGGGCAGACGACATCATCTTTACTTTGTGATAGTACCATAGTATCATCGATGCCAACTTAAATTCAACGGGCGGCCCAACTGACGGTAATGGAATACTGAAGTAGTGATAGTTCCATTAATATCACCGTTGCACGTGCAATGCAATTAGGCCTGCTACGCCATGCACAGCAATCACGTCCGTTATCAAAGGCCACCATTGAAATCTAAATAGAGCGGGCAGACAAAATTAGAGAGCTCCTAAGCTAACTAAGCCCATTGCACTGTGACGAGCCCCATGTTGGGCTGTGAAGTACCAGGGTTATGTCTCTGGGCCCCGCGTTAATCCACTCTAGAACATTCATGGCCCATCAACAAAAATTATTGGGATCTTGTTTGCATGGCCCAATGCATGCAAAAATACTTTTTAGCAAAGGATCTTTTAGCTTGTTCGCCTTCTACGCATGGCAGCGCATGCAAAAATTCTATCGCCCGGGGTGTTTTTCCGGACCAGTTTTGCTTTTTTTTTCTTCTTTTCTCCTGAAAGTTCCAAAAAATCATTTTTTTTATTTTCTTTCCAACAGAACACTTAGTTTCAGTGGAATATTTTTTTCATTTATAAATGTCAAATTGAATTCAATTGAACAAATTTTATTTTTGTTCCAATAGAATTTTTTTTAACGGAACATTTGTTCCAGCGGAATAATTTGTTCCAGTCATGGGGAGTTACAGGCCGACGGCTAAGAAGGCCCATGGCGCCCCGTGGGATTTGAACCTAAGACCTCTAAGACCTCTTGTTTCACACATAGCTTCCTTATACTTGTGATGCTTTCCTTTTAAACTAACCCGTGGAAGATCTTTTAGTGCCAGTTGGTGGTTCCAACCAGAAATAAAGCTCCCCGCCGTTCTCTCGCTGCTTGATCCGGGACTAATGCCTCCATTAATTTCGGACCCAATCCATCCGAAACTAAACAGGATGGATTTTAATGTTCTAATGTACTTCTGCGGCGGCTCGGGGTCACCCGACCCACGAGTAGTGCCCGCAGTACGGGCATATGCGAGGCCCTCGCTCCGGTATAGAAAACGGACCAAGAATGGGCCTAGACTCCGGGCTGAACTTGTCAATCTTTCTTTATACTCAAAGGTAACGGAAGGCAATATGCATCCTGATCCCTCGGCTAGTACTGGCCTCTTGGGCCATATTTTGTTCTTTATCTTTGACTGCACACTCGCCGGGCAGCCGGGCTTGCAGGAGGCACTTACATGGGCCGCACAAGTATAGATCATCGGATCATCTGCATACCTTGAAGAATGAAGAGGCCCAAACGTGCTGCTCTAGCAATCTACCTGCTGTATTTACATATTTTCTCAGATCAATGCGAATAATTTACAACTGAACGAACTACATAGGCGGGGATGCTAATTAGCGCGCGCGTGCTCGGAGAGCTTCTAGCGATCGATTTCCGACCATCCCTTCCCCCCCTCTGAACTTTCTATTTTTAGCAAGTTTTGATTCCCACGACTTTCCACTTTTGGAAAATCATAACGTATACATATAACTTTGACACATATTTTTTTACTGATAATATTCTAGCATAAGTGCTAACTTATACAACTTGTGTGCATAACTATAATTTTTAAAGTCCCTAAAGAATTGTAACTTATATGACATACACTTATATACATATAATTTACGCACATAAATTCTTTCTAACAACTTCTTCCATAATAATTTTATTGCACAACTTTTTTATATGGCATACACTTATACATATGATTTTTGCCATAACTTTCACGAGAATGTGCTGACAACTTATAAAGTAGTATGACAAAACAGAAAATGAATAGAAAAATTAAAAAAAAAAGCAACACACGAGTGCGCACACAACACTATGGTCTTCATGCGGCACGTATTCAGCACACATGCACCTATCGCGATAGCATCGCTGGCAACCAGTGAAGCGGAAAGGGAAAATAAAATATCATGAACTGCTAGGACTTTACGAATGCGGTGGTTGAATCGAGCGTTAGAAAGCTCGCCAACGCTCGCGCGTGGAACCGGATTCAGGTCCTTCGTATACGAATAATACTGTACGTGTGAAAGGATTATTGGAGACAAATCCACATATATCGTTCTATTGTGCATAGTATCTAAATAATCGAAATAGTTTGCAAAGCTAGCTAACAAGGCATATCAAAAATCCATCAAACTCTTGGCCAGGCATATATGCCCTCCAGGTCATGATGTGCTTGCTTGAGCTATACTTCATATATATAGCATTTGAACTTTGCAGTCTTTACAACCCCTGAATTTGCTTTCTTCTTTTGATCTTTTCTTACTCTTGAGATGATTTCTTTTTTTCTAGCATGACCTGATTTCGTAACACCACCTAGTGTTAGCTGGCATGTCCTTAATGATTAGCCCTTAAGGAATTCGAAACCGTTACTGAGGGCAAGGTTCTACTTTTTATGGGTTCAAACGTAGATGACCTTAACTAAGTTCAATGCTGTGCGTCTCGGTGATTAAATTATTCAAATTCATGGAATTGGCTGTACAATTGAGTTAAATCAAAATGGCAATTCTGTTTCGGTCATATATATTTTCTTGTTCCTTTCTAAGTACCTCCAGACCATTACTGAGCGTCCGGCTTCGGTCACACTAAACACCAATTGTACCGGCTCCCAGGTCTTTTGGGCTGCTTCACACAAGGCGGTCTAATATGGAGAGCAACAACAAAGTGATACTTGAGCCATCCCCCCCAAAAGACTAGTCCAATGAGTGAACACTCCCTCACACCTATAAGTTGTGCTACTCCACTCTCCACAAGTAAGGTGGGACTATTCTCAACATTAATAACTAGTCCAGACGAACTACCTTGGTGTTTTCTTTCAGGTTAAGAAAATGCAAGTAACAAATTCTCCATTTGTACCTAAAGGCTAAGGGGAAACTATTGTTTTTTATCCCCTGATGGTATGTGGGCCTAGTAGATTCGAATTCTAGTATAATCGAGCTAAAGCATCCGATAGTATCTTTGACATTTGTCGTTATTTTAAATGCCATAGCGTTATATGTCTTATAGCTACTTCCAGTTTTCGTAGAGTATAGTTTCTAGTATTTCCTATGTTAATAATGTTGCAAAATTTCTTTTCTTGTCCTTGTATGAAATACTTGTGTTACATAGACCTCAATGTGTAGTTCAATAGAGTTTCCAAAAAGTATATATGTACATTGTTCTATAATTCTATTCGTGATTGGTTGTTAGCTAGTAATAATGGCAATGCAAAACCATTATTTTGAAAAAAAATAAAACTTTATTAGTATCTAACCGAGTAGGAAGCCCCACAATTGTTGATATCTACTCCCTCCGTTCTGAAATGTAAACTATTTTGTAGTTTATTCTAAGTCAAACTGTTCCAAATTTGTTCAAGTTTATAGAAAAAAGTAATAATATTTTGAATATCAAATAAGAATAATTAGATCGATTATGAAATATATTTTCATAATGTATTCATTTGATATGTTAGATATTAATAATCTTCTCTATAAATTTGATCAACTTAGACAATGATTTGTGACAAAATAAAATGCCTTATATTTTAGGATGAAGGGAGTATAGAGTCAGGAATCCTACAAGCTTATATCGTCCAATAACCATGTCATCTTATATCAAGTTATGGCATTTCACCATCCATACTTGATTCTCTTTTAACAAAAACTGATCTGCAAGGAAGGAACTAAGCAACCTGTCCCGCACCTTTTTCTCTTTTTTCCCTTTTGCTACTCACAACGACACACATTGATGTACTTAGCTACGAAGCAAATGTGGTGAAGCCATTGTATATGCAAAAATAGTAGCTGGGACTGTTTCCTTGCTGCAGTCAATTGGGACATACAGATTGCTACAAATAATGGATCGAGCGTTGTCCCTGTCTATAAATAGGAGGCTGCCGCGCGTAGCACCAGCACCAGGCCATCTAAAACCACAAGCCAGAGCTGACCACCAACAAGCTAGCACCCGTAACCACAAAGCAAGCTGAAGGATTCTGTTCTCCGAAAGAAAGAACAAGCAAGAAACATGGCCACCTCAAGCATGCTTCGTACTGTCCTCCCTGTTGTGTTCTTCGCTGTCTTGCTAAGTGGTGAGTCTCGCGGTTTGACAAGCTTGTTGTGGAAACAAAATTTAGCTCCGTACCTGGAGGATTTAGTCCAAATCTTAACTAGTAACTCCAAGAGTTATGGAAAATTGCCAATAATTATTAAAATTCTCAGTGCATCCTGATGTTTAACAATCAACTTTTATCCAAACGAATACCATGACCAGGAACAAATGGCGAGCGATGCAACACGTCGAGCATCCAGGTGGAGACCTTCAACTCAGGGGTCGTGGTATCCGGTGGCGACACGGTGTTCCAGGTGGAGCTGAAGAACCTGTGCCCGTGCGCCGTCACGAATGTCCAGCTCGACGCCCGGGGCTTCGCCACGACGGTGGACATTGATCCTGCCGCGTTCCGTGCTGACGATGGAGGCGTCTACCTGGTGAACGGCGGCGAGCCAATCCCAAGCATGGCCACCGTCAGCTTCCAGTACGCCTGGGACCACTTCTTCCAGATGACTCCCAGGAACATGGAGGTCGACGGCCCGTGCTAATAGCTATTGGCAAGTTGGCTGCTCATAAGCTGTGTTATCTTTGATATAGTGTTATTATAGTGGATAACTGTCGTTAGTGTATATTTGAGAGAGATTGAGAGAGAGAGATGCTAATAGTAATCAGTCCTGCTTAATAAAGCTTGAGGAAACGGGTGATCAGATCCTAAAGAAATGTATTGTATTTGTCAAAGGTATGCTACCTAATGATCGAAGAGTTTTGAACTGGAAGAGTTTATAATCTTTAGTTGGAAAAATGAGAAAACATTCCGGTCCATGCATTATCTCTTGTATGCCATAAAATTTCCTTATAAATTCTGGAGTGTTGCTAGTTCTAAGATGGCATATATCATGCAAAACATAAAAATGGATAATATATAGAAGATGGACGGAACATCGAGGTGGGAGGTGTGCGCGCGCGTGCGCATGGGTTGGGGTGGGGTTTGGATGTCCACCTTAACAGGTCACCAAACAGTAGACCGCGGATATGTGATGTCTTGCCACATAGTTAGCTGCAACAGATTATATTGCTTGTATGCAGACTTCGAAAAGTGCTTCGACAAATTTCCTAGTTCGCTTTATGTCTAAAAAGATGCACTCTCATGCGTGATAAATTCCTAGCCTCCATCGTACTCTACATTCCTTGCTAGAAGCTTCGTGCGCTAAGGCAAACAGACCATGAGTCGACACGTAGTCCTCGAAAGATTCCATTAAACTCTCAATTTATATGTACGTTTTTTTCCATAAGATCAGAGTTACACAATATTCTCTCCAAGTAGCTATTTATATATGTTAGCTATTCTCTTCTCAAAACACAGTATCACTACAAGATATGCTACGTTGTGACAGTATAAGTGTCCAAAAGTTTTAGTGTCTTCTATTAGTTTTTCTTTAGTGGATGGCAAATTTCCTAGTATAATTTGAGTATTACTCAATAGTTTCACAAATAACCAATAACATAATCCCAGATAAACTCGTTTTACCATACAATTATAGTATATAGTTACTAGTTGGACAATTATGAAAACTACCGGAAATTTTAGAAGTCGTTAAGTGTATATCTGAACACATCATGAAAGCCTACCCTATAAAACCCCTCCAAATACGATATTTTAATGTAGGAGTTATTATGGCTCTAGTTTGGACATATTGTGATCTTGAAGACACATAACAATATATTTCATCAGACTTACGTTTTCTGTTAAGTATATATCTCAATTTGCCACATGTAAACTTTTTTAAATGTTAGTATAATATATGCAATGAAAATATGAATTTTAAGAAACATTCAATAAAATATGCTTCAACTTAAAAAAATTGATTATAGTGTTGCTAACTACTCATATTTAGAAATCAATTTGATTTTCATAAATTGAAGGACTTTCATAATCTTTTTGTGTGCTGGTTTGTTTGAGTGAGACTTGAATATGTATTGTAATATAAACTCCAAGATGTTCAAAAAATCAATATCAAAACTCCTACATAAAACTATTCTCTTGGTAGTCTATCTCGATTGCCCATTAACAATCCAATATGACCTGGCAGCCGTTCATAGCCCATTAACAATCCAATAGTCTATCCAGGATTGCCCTAGCAGCAAGAATGGCCCTCCCAGCCCATTTCATAGCCCAAACGCGCAGCTCGTGGTCTAGTTCCTCTGTCTCCGCTTTGGCCTGGCTCTGCCCATTCATATATTCGCCATCTTTATTAATTATGCTATTTTATGTGCCTCTCGTATACATATCATAGATGTGATTGTTATCAACTATAAATACACTATTGGCTAAGTTGAGCACCCTACTCAGTCCTAGAATTCAGTTTTTTTTAAAAAAATACTACGTTTGTGCGCAAATATAAGATATTAAACCAATAATATTTGAAAGATCAATATCATTTTTTAACAGAAGTTAGCAGGTTAAACTGCCAATGTGTATATTGATAGAGAAGGTGAAGAACCAAAAATATTCATAATTACAACACCGGTTGCAGAGAGCCGCCTCCAGCTGGATGTTGCAGCATCGGTGGGTGAGCAGACCATTGGCATGCACGGCCAACAGCAGCCGCCGCACCAGTCCAAAGGAATAACAAACAAGCCAGCCATCACTCGCCCCAACAGGTTGTCATCATTACCGACGCTTCCCCAGGGAATGGTCATGGTTCTGCCGTCCCCATGCATCCATTCCCAGGCCACAACATTGCCAGCCACGGATGACACTGGCAATAATGCTGCGCGCGCGCGCGCACGCACACACAAACTACGTTTGGATTTGGGAGAAGATGGAGCTAAACAGCACTAGAAGAACAGGGCCGCAAGGGAAGGTGCGTCGCCGCCGTCTATGCAAGAGCCGATCGGCAGATTGGGAAACGGAACATCAAGCAACAAATCGTCGGATGAAGGGCCGCCTGATGTAGTAGTTTGGGGATGATAGTGTACACCCCTGGGCAGCTGGGCCTGTATGTACATGTAATAGTCATGGATTTAATTTTGGGGCTCCTAGCACGTGGGGGCCCTTGCAGTCGAAGAGCCTACACAGGCCTCGGGACGGGCCTGGTACGCGCCCGCAGGCACGCCCACCATGCAGTGGCGTGAAATCGCTCACAGGACAGGAGTCACCCCGCACCAACGACGCGCATCATAGACCTCCATGCCGCCCTCCATATGCTGCCATCCGCCTCAGCGCACACATTGTGGGCTTCGTATGGGCCCGGCATCGTTCGCATGAACGCCGGGCATGCCCATGCCTGGTCGGATCCCGTCGTTGCACTTCTGGATCCGGCTAATGGGATGGATCTACAGCTGTTGATGATTCTTAAGTGCCGATTTTGTTCATCAACTTATCCAAAAAATAAAAAAGCTAACATTTCTTACATGCATGGATCAAAGGGCCCAAGATAACAAAAAACCTTGGATATGTTTGATAGAGTTATATTCTTTGGGTTCATCAACAAAAAACCTTGTTCATCAACTTATCCAAAAAATAAAAAAGCTTTTCTTTGGGTTCCCAAGTTTACTTGGAGAGTTTGGTATGGCTTTAGTACTTTCCTCTCTTTGTAAACCTTGGATATGTTTGATAGAGTTATATTCTTTATCTTTGCTTATGCGTGTTTCATATCTCCATGTTTGCTATCTCCTCTAACCCTAATCTCTTTTGTTTGATACTGCTTTGCCAGATATATGTCACTTTATTAGTTTATACTTGTATCGTATATCTCGTGTATTTAAACAAGTAAATCTAGTACCACGACATCAGTCCATTATTCTACACATTTGCCCAATGCAATGTCTTTGTCGATCCAGAGGGTCGAGACTCCGCATGGGCTACTAGAGTATCACTCATCAATGTAGGCATGGGGTCTGGGTTGGTTAAACATTGCTAGATGCAGCTCTACTCCAAGTTTTGGCGAGGTAGGCTGCAGGTAGTGACAAACCTATTTGTCCTTTGTAATCCTCCATATCTGGTGGGTAGGGGGTAGGATGTAAAAGTTCGTAAATTGCCGTAATGGACTGGTAGTGCCTGGGAGCCTAGGCGCTGCCATGCTGATTGTAGGCCTCATGAGACTCAAGCAGTGCTTCAAGGTGCTCCAGCTCAAGGGAGAGGGAGTCGAACAGATCCATTGAGTGCAACAGATCCATTTGAAGTTGATGGGCATAGGATGCTACCGCGTGCTGATGCTACTCCAAGATCACAAAACAGAGAATGCAACAGCAGCAACAGGAAGAGACAGGCACCGCTGGCCGGGCCAAATTGATGAACTTGATCGCTTGATTTTAAGTACGGGTATGATCATATATGATGAGTGGACGAGCAAAAATATGATGAGAAGCAGCAGTTCGCCGGCCACTTCAAAGTTCCTGGCGACTCTCTATATATATGTTACTCTCTAACCACTCCAGCCTCTTCTCTATTTATGTTTGTAACCTAAATTGCGCGGGAGCAACCCATACTGATCATACAACTAGTTGTGCAAAATTGATTAATTCTATAAATCGAGGCAGGAAATAGTTAAATAGTTCAGTAATTTTTTGCACTTGGTAAAAGGGATGAATCAACTCCATGTATATGCATTCATCTAGGAAACATATGCGGACATGCTCAGATTCTTATATTGCAGTTAAAATATGAGACTAGGGGATAGATTAACCTTCAACGAGCTTACCGTAGTAGACTTCATCATCAATGGAGGCTCCAGGCTCTTCATTGTCCATGGCGACCCCAAGCATACCAGAGGTAAAGAACCCCTCTTTCCTCTCTTCAGTATTTTTCCATGTTTCGTTGATCCATCCGCTAGAATTCCTAGAACTATTTCTTAGTTTCTCTTCCCTTTTCTGCATCGTGTATAATTTGAAGAACAAAGTCTTTATTCCTAGAGAAGAAGGTTCCATCCTGCTTTTCTTGGGTCCGATTGGCAACCCTAACCCTATCGAATTTATCATCAATCTAGAAACCAATCGGCTCCGCTACAAACATGCCTCTATGGACATATCGATTGGAGCCAAAGTTTCAGATCTTGGCCTAGTTTAGTACCAAGATGGAGGAATTGGTATATACGTGTGGCCAGTTCCGGTAGGAGCTTATGGGAAAGATTAGATATTGATCATTGCATAACCCTTTCTTTGGCTGATATGGGAAAGAAGGAGAATCTGCTCATAGCTGCTTCTTATTTTTGTCCGATGCACTCAATACCTTCCTGTTTGGTAATGGGCCATTGGCTCCCACGCTCCTGGACATTATCATGCTCACTGGTCTTGACATATCGGGTATTGATGATGAAGAAAGAGATATCGAGCAGTTGACTGGATGAGTGATCAACCGAGGAGATTTTGCAATATGTAGACATGTGCATTGAAGAAATTTAGCTGCTCCAAATCCTCACCAAAAAATTAATAATTTGAAGCCAGACAAGTGGATAATTAAAAGAATGTTCGGGTAAAGCTCACCTACAATCCTCTGTCGGGCTGGGGGACGGGCATCTATTTATATTTGGGTACTTAATTAAAAACACAGCACATTCTCCTAGTGTTTGCCACCGCGGAAGCAGAACTAGCTAAACCTAGCTAGGTAAGCAACAAATGTATGACGTACGATCCCTTGTTCTAGTCAGGGTAACTTGTGTTGCATGTAGCTCAAGGGTCGCCATTAACAGTACGTCACCTGTCACCTGCTGCCAATAATTTTTGGATAGTCGCTCTCTCCCAGCATTCTTAGCGGCAAATCCGATGGATCTGCCTGCTGGGTACTGATAGTTTGTCTTTTTGGAAAGAGTATATATATATGCTCACTCTTAGTCAAGTGATTAATTTGCCAGACTACTCCAGTGCAAACACAATCGTCAATCAGTCTTCTTCAACGTACTAACTTCCAGCAGATAAGAAAAAATGGCGCCTTCACAAATGAATCTCTCTGCCGTCCTCCTAGTTGTCATCCTCCTACCCGTCGTCATAGCAGCTGGTGGTACGTACGTGTGCACATGCATGAACTAAATGTTGCAAGCGGCGATGTCGTTTGATTAATCTTTTGCTAATTAAAACTTGTTTGATGCTCCTGACACTTGATGCATAACTGTCCATGCTTGGATCGGAACCATGCAGTCGGATTGCCAGCCTCATGAGCACCTGAGCGGCAATTTTAAAGGGCCATGCTGGGTATTGTTTAATGACCCCGCCTGCAAGCGTGTATGCCTAGGCGAAAGCAGCAACAACATTGATGGCTTCTGTTACCTTTTTAAATGCTGGTGCGAAACCCCATGCACCTTTGAGGCTGTTGCTGCTACTAGCGCTCCGATCCGGCAATGATACAATGATACCAGCTGCCTGAACAATGATCCGATCCTTCCAAACCCTCGTTGTAATAATAATATATATAACATTGTATGCTAGGTGGTACCTACCGGATGCTTACTTATGTTGTAACAAATAAAATTGTCGTGGACTTGTGCAACAAAATAAATTCAGATTTTCTCGTGCACACATAGTTAACGACCAAAGTTCGCACATCAGGGAAAACAAGAGCATCTAGTTTCCTAAAATAGGAATATCTAATTTTGGGGAAGTCTTCAAATAAAATTGCATTTCAGCATTTCGTAGATCACGTTGAGCCGATCAAAATGCATATGTGGATAGCTATTTTAGTCTACGGCTAAGAGAGTTAGGCTAATTATGAAATCTGCACCAGGGAAAAAAGGATATTCCGGTTTTGATTCTAATGATTGTATGTGAGCTTATTCTGAACACATCTCTCGAGGCAAGACCTCTCCACCCTATAAATATGAAGAAAAATGCCCAATTTAGGGTATTCTATCGATCAAAATCACACCTACATTATCTTGCTAACTTTTCCTACCTTTGCCCTACATTCCAAAACCATAAGTTTTGTCTTTGAAATGGCCGGGCTGATTTTGTCGAAACATTGTCCATGCTCAGCACATGAAAATGAATGATGTCGTCCTTATTTGAATCATAAGGAATAGTTTAGAAAGGTAAAAATAAATTTTAGAAATTACGTACGGGTTAAGCATACCTATTAGGTTCTGGTACTCCGACTTGTCTTTCCCCAATGAGTCCATGACATGGAGTATGGCAGTATGCTGTGTTTCTGGAACTTCTGCTTCTTCTTGTGCGGTGGAAAATACTAGGGGACCCATTCTTTAATTATCCCCTTCCTGCTGCCCTTGACGGTGGATCTTAGGACAGGTGAATACCATAATTTTTCAAGTTGCTTTCTCCCAGCATTCTTGATTGTCATTTTCTGGTTAAGTGTGTGTGTGTGTATTTATATGCTCAATCCTGGTAAAGCGTGATTAACAGGCTTCTCCGAAGTCGATCGTCAACAAATTGGCTCGTTCAGTCTTCTTTAATGTACCAACTTCCACCAGAAAAGAAGCAATGGCGTATTCATAAATGAATCGCTCTGCTGCTGTCCTAGTCGTTGCCCTCCTCATCATCAAGGCCGCTGGTGGTATGTACGGGTCCAAATGAATGAACTGTATGTTGCAAGCGGCGATGTCATTCGATTAATCTTTTGCTAATTAGAAGTGCCTTCAACACTTGTTGCATAAATGTACATGCCTCTATCTGTCCGTCTGGAGTCGGCGTCCATTGCGACGAAAACCTGAGCGGCAATTATAAAGGTGTATGCATTGGACGGATAAACGACGCCACCTGCAATAGTGTATGCATAGATGAATGAAGCGACAACGTTTATGGCTTTTGCAACTTTTTTCGATGCTGGTGCCAAGGCAGATGCACCTCTGAGACTGAGGCTGTTGCTAGCCGTTGGGGATCGCTGACCAAAAGCCGCCATCTATTAGAGATGGAGTCCTAACACTCGCATGTCAGGCCGGCTATTAACATTGGGGATACCACTTTCGCGATCAAGACGGGCCTGATCACCATGGTGCAGGCTAGCTCTTTTACAGCCAATAGGGACGCAAGCACGCATCCCCAACTATTCCTGGAGCTCTTCAGCATCTTCGTCATTAAGTAAGTCACCCAAGATGCCATCCAACTCTGACTGTTCCGTTTTCCCTGCTTGGGAGGGAGAATCAGTGGTTCTACGCCAACAGAAGTGTTGTGGAAACATAAAAAAAATGTTCCAAGATATTCCTTGCTAAGTTCTTCCCGATGCGTAAAACCAACGCCCTTTGTTGAAGAATAGCAAGTTTCCAGCATGCCTAAAATGAGTCAATCCCTGAGGCATGGGAGAAACTCCAAGAGTACATCTTGGCCGGCCCTTAGCATGTGATGGACAATTGGCTCACCCTCCAGAACTTCTACAACATGTTGACCACGGCAGCACAAATAGGCAGCCCTGACAATTGGGGCCTACGCGACATGCAACAACCCGAAGCCTAGTCTGCCTGGTTCAGCGGCACGTGGCGGCTTCCTGACCCACCATGGGAGGTGACACACCCAGGTGCCGGCACCCCCGAACGGCCAAGTCCAACCTCGCGACCCTAAGGGACGCGACAACGATGGTCGATGGGGACCATTAAATGCATCAGGTCAATGTGACGCGCACATGCGCTCACGCACCATGACTGATAGGCGAGACAGTGGTGCCGCTCAAGGACTGGATGTTCAACACATGCTTCCCTGGTCTACAGGACCATCATGATGCTGCGGACTGGCGGCCACGCCATCTACCCCCGCCTGATGAGAGCAACAGGATGGGCCGTAACATGTCACTCTCAGCCATCAAGCCTAGGGCGGAGGGGCATGTTGACGCTCGTTAAGTGCAGTTTTCAAGCGCCAATTTGATAAAAAAATCATGAGAGTTAGCATTTCTTACATGCTATTTTAGCTATGCAGGAAATTGAGCATAAATTGAGCAAAAGCATACCTCCCACTGCAAGGCAAAAAGTACTGACCAATCAGAACGCGTCGTTCAGCCTCACATGGATCAAAGGGCCCACAAATACATGCAAGCAATTTAGGACAGCGCCAAGCCATGCATATCTGACATGAGGGCCACTAGACAGTCACCCAGCCAAAGGAGAGGCTACTTGACTGCCTAGCTGGGTTGGCCGAACCAGTGGTCCTATCATATGGTTAGATGAGGTAGGTAGCAGGTGGTGACGGTCCTATCGATCCAGCGTAATCCTCCCTATTCGGATAGGGTTGTAGGAGGTCCATAAAGTAGCCGAGTTGACTGGTGGCTCCTCTGCCAGTCATGTGCGGTTCTTCCAGTAGTGCTTGCGAGCCTAGAGCTAGGGATAATCATTTGTATGTGTATAATTGTATAATATAGATTGTATATCTAGCTTGAAATACATAAGTCCCGGGTAGCTATCTTCTTGCTTTCTCCTTGCCTGAATCCTTTCTTGAGTTTGAGCTTGAGTAACTTATTTGTCACACTACCTCATTATCAATATATATCTTACCCCTGTTTATGCAATTCAATATTCAACCAAGAATTAGTCATTAACTTATTAATTCAATGGCCCCTGCCTTCCTTGCGGAAATATAAATACGACACCCGAGTATATTCACGCATAAAATGCTACAACGGTGTTCTGTACGCTTGCGAAATTATTCATGTTGTAAGAAACGCCGACAACATTTTTTGCATCATTGTCGGAAAATGGTAATCCTGGTGATGATGTTAAGAAATAGCAGCAAGAATTTTTGGCGCCGTTGGTGGGGAAGGCACGGGCTCAAAGAATTAATAATGTTTATGATTGATTTCTTAGTTGCTATTCATTGTTTAAGCTTGTATTAACTTGTATTTGTTTTCGCTCTTTTGATGTGAAAATAGGGTAGTGTATGTCTGGTTTTGATCTGCTGCAAAACCTCACTCAGAATCTGGAGTCAATCTTGAGAAGAGTTTCGACCTCGTGTCATACCTCCTCATATTTCTCTCTCGACAGTCGATCCAGCAAACATAGCACCTTCGACGTCCACAGCTATGGACAAGAAGACGCTCCATGATTTCTCCGACCCTCTGCCAGTAATGTCCCTATGGGGCCAACTATTAACACTTGGGAGGAAAATTTCGGGATCAAGATGAGACTTATCACCATGGTGCAGGCCATCCCATTATGCAGCAATGCCAACAAGGATGCTAGCGCTCATCTCCAATAGTTCCTAGAGCTCTGCAACACTTTTGTCATCAAGGGAGTCACTCAAGATGCGATTCGACTCCGACTGTTTCCGTTTTCTCTTCTGGGGAAAGAAAAACAATGGTTTTATGCCAACAGAAGTGTGGTGAACACTTGGGACAATTGCACGAAGGCATTCCTCATCAAGTTATTCTCAATGGGCAAGACCAATGCTCTCCGTGAAAGAATTTCTAGTTTCTAGCAAACATCAAATGAGTCAATCTTCGAAGCATGGGAAAGGCTCAGGAGTAAATCTTGGCATGTCCAAACCATGGGATGGGCAACAGGCTCATTCTCTAGAACTTCTACAATAGGCTGACTTAGATAGCCTGCGACCACGTCGACGCCGCTACAGGTTGAGCTTTCTTCTCGCTAACCATTGATAGGGCTACTACGTTGATCGAGAAGATGGTTTCCAACCAGGGACGGAGTGATGAATGCCTCCAACCAGACTTGCGGGGCATGCACACCGTCAAGGAAATGGACATGCTCGCCGCCAAGCTTGATCTCCTCTCAAAGAAGATGGTCGAAAGTCCCCAAGATAAGGCTCCAACACAAACACTGCAAGCCTTAGATGCTCGCATGACATGTGAGGTCTGCGGGAACACAAGACATTCGGGGAATGATTGCCCCGAAACCCACGAAGATGTTATGTACATGAACAACAACGACAATGGATTTCGTCCACAAGGAGGTCAGGGGTGGAATCAACCACGCCCATACTACCAAGGAGGTAATGGTATTCCAAATTCATTTAATCCTAACCAACCTTCCTTGAGGGATCTTGTCATAGGCCTAGCAAAGGTAAGTGAAACTCTTCAGAAGAAGATGGCCGCCAACGACAAGTCCATGGAGACCATTCAAGACAATATGGATGGCATCTCCTCCGCTCTCAAGAACCAGCTGAGTTTCAACAAAATCTTAGAAACACAATTAGCTCAGCTGGCCACCGCTGTCCCATCTGCTGAAACAGGAAAGATTCCGTGGCAACCCGAGCCTACTCTAGAAAATGTCAATGCAGTAACCGTTGGATGGGGTAAGGCATCAGGTAGGTTATCAGAAAGGCTCGCATGCCCGAGAAGGAACTCATGGGGCAAACTAGCAGCACCGGAGAAGGAAGATCCAAGATACCCAATCATCAGCTGCTCAATATTTGACTGCTATTTTGAGCAAGCCCTTTGTGACCTTGGAGTAAGCGTCAACATCATGCCCAAGGTAACATTTGAAAGACTAACATATCCGGCTCTTGACCCTACCTGCATGTGCGTACAGCTAGCTGATTCGACTGTGCGATACCCCGAGGGCATTTTGAAGAACCTCCTGGTGCGAGTCAAGGACATACTCATGGATTTTGTGGTCCTCGAAATGGAGGGAGACTTAGGAATATCTCTCAGCCTTGGGCAACCATTCCTAAGAGACGCTAAGGCTAGGATTGATGTAGGGACATGAAAGATCAGCCTTTATATCATGGGCAGAAATTTGATGTTCAAGTTCCAAAACAAGGAACAACAGACTTACTTGATTCATCAAGACGCTGAAGGGCAAGGGATATGGGCAGAACCTTGGCTTTCTTCTGATGATTTACCGCCCGCACCTCATCTCCAGGAACGGATGACTTAAACACAATTTGGTCAGGAGAGGGTCCCGCTTATCGGACCTTAAACCAAGAGCTAGCTTGGGGGGAGGTTCTCCACCAAGTAAACTGTATCTTTACTGCTTCCAATAAACATAAAATATACAAAAACAATAAAAATATTTGCTTGCTTAATTTCCCTTTTTTCATATGCGCGGTAAGAATGCTCCAACTTCTCGGGGTCCAAATGATGAATTATTGCTACATCTTACTCGCTGACTTACCCAAGGCTTAGTGTTCACTTGAATTTTGAATTTCTTGGTTGATTTAAACCTTTGCCATAACCATGAAATTCTTGTGGGTTGCAAGTGCTTACTCCAAGTCTAGGTAGTTGTGAGTTTAGAAATGGTAAGTAGAGTTTTACAATCTCCTTCTAAGTGAAGCATGAAATCTAGGGTTTGGGTTTTCAAAATAAAAGAGAAGACAAGTTCCTCAATGATGTTAAATTCCCACCAGAGCCATACGCTACACACGTCAAAAATCCTATACATTTGCTACTTGTTATTTCATTGAGTATTGTCAACTTGTCACAACCCTAGTGAGATTCTCCTCATGCTTCCTTGATCAAGATAAAACACACTCCAAGCTCATTTGCAAGTTCCTACACCAAGAATTAGCATATATAATCCACTCATCCATCAAATACTTGCTCCATGCGTTATATGATCTCTCTCTCAAGTAGTACCGAAAAAAGAGAGAGAGAGAAACATGCTTACCCCCGTGAAGGGAAAGGCATGCCAAGAAGCATGACCTACAAAAAAGTAGCCATAAAGAGAATAAAATTAAGGAGAGACGGATCATGTATAAAGGAGTACTCACACCACCATCCATCTATCCACACACTCGCACATCTTGATCTTGATTGTATGATTTGTTTCTCCATGGACTCGCTAGTTGACTCTACAAAATATGAGATACAGGTAAGTCTTATCATTCTTTCCTACCTTGAGCTCCACAAAAGCTTTACAAGTAGGGAAAAGGAAAGGCAAGAAATGCCCTGGTATGGAATCATACACATTGAGCGGTCCGAGAGAAATCATTCGAGGAACTTGGTCTTGATTTCAAAAATTCGAAAGAAAACCTCCGGATGAATTGAGAAAGGGTGAGTCGGGCTCTATAAACTGTTCAAACTCTCAACCGCCCAAGACAAGGAGAAGCCAAAAGCCCCATAGAAGAGTAAGGAATAAAGCTAAGATATTTACACCAACTCATTCAAAGTACTTGAGAATATCTTTGCTGCAGGGTATATCCGACAGTGGGTAAGTACTCATAGCGATTTTCTGATCAATAACCTGAATGTTCTGCTTTGCTCGGGATGAGCAAAGGATAGCTTGGGGGATCTTGTTGACGCTCGTTAAGTGTAGTTTTCAAGCATCAATCTGATCCAAAACTCTTGAGAGTTAGCATTTCTTACACGCATACTTGTCTTAAATAATGCTATTTCCACATGTCCCCTTGGAGTTTTAGCTATCCAGGAAATTGAGCATAAACCGAGCAAAAGCACACCTCCCAATCCAAGGCAAAAAGTACCAACCCATCAAACGCGCAATTCATCAGCCTCACATGGATCAAAGGGTCCACAAACACATGCGACCGACTTAGGACAACGCCAAGCCACGCATATCTGATATGAGGGCCCACAGGACAGTCACCCAGCCAAAGAAGAGGCTGGTTGGCTACCTGGCTGGGTTGGCCGATACAGTGGTTCGGCCGAAATAGTTCAGGCACAACCTCCTTAACTATTGCACGTGGCAGCTCTCATTCCTCCCCAATGTTGGTTCCAGCTGAGTACACCTATTTTCACGGCCGAGAGCTACTTGGACAAGACAATAAATATGAGGGGAGGGGGGGTCCAAATGAGGACACACCTCAAGTTGCTCTCTCTCAAGTTTCTCTCTTGCTTAGTCCATATGCTAGTGGAGTTTAGGCTAAAGTAGCTCCTTCTTCGTGTCCCCGAGGATGCTTAGGAGTCTTCGGTATGGATTTAGCTCTTCCTCTCCTTTGTAATTCTCGGATATGCTTAATAGAGTTATCTTTATGTATTTATATACTTATATTCTGTGGTGTCAGATATATCTTTCATGATTAGTTTATATTTATACTTTACACCTTGCATGATTAGAAGAGTAAATCTAGTGTTGTGGCAACGGTTCCTGTATTCATATGTTTGCTCTTGTATGATGTCTATCCATCCGAAGGGTGGGGGCTCCACGCGGGATACTAGAATATCGCTCATTAACGTAGACATGGTGCCTCGGTTAATTAGTGTTGCCGGATGTGGTGACTGCCCTATCCATCTAGCTTAATCCTCCCTGTTCGGGTAGAGTTGTAGGAGGTCCATAAAGTAGCCGAGTTGGCTTGTGGCTTCTCTGCCAGTCATGTGCGGTTCTCCTGGTAGTGTCTGGGAGCCTAGAGCTAGGGATAATCATGTGTATGTGTTTAATTGTATAATATATATTGTATATCTTCTTCATTTCTCCCTGCCTGAATCCTTTCTTGAGTTTAAGTTTGAGTAACTTGTGTGTCACACTACCTCATTATCAATATAAATCTTACCCCTATTTATGCAATTGAATATTCAACCAAGAATTAGTCATTAACTTATTAATTCAATGGCTGCCGCCTTCCCTGCAGAAATATAAATACGACACCCGAGTTTACTCACGGGTAAAATGCTACAACAACTGGTGCGGATGTGCTTACTTGATGTTGAGGAAGGAAGCAAGCTGCTTCTATGCTTGTTGTTTGGGTAGAAATGGAACATCTGAATGGTGGAGAGAGAGAGAGAGAGAGGAGGAGGAGGAGGAGGAGGAGGAGGAAGGGAACGAGAGGAAGGAGAAGATCGGGGTATTTTGGTCTAGATTTTTGTATAAACATGTCGAAGAGGTAAGCAATGACATATCTGTGAGATAAGTGAAATTGTAATGGCATGCTTACGAGATATCGCGGATCTCCGAAGCATAATAATTATAATGGCATATATCCAATTAGCCCTTTTACTTATTACTTCCCGTCACTTTTGTGCCTTCTCTATGATAGTTGTTCATGCAGCAAGTCAATATTGACGATATCTGATGTTAATAATCACTATTAACTGTACCATAAGTGAGGTCCTGATTGTGATGGTTCACTTAATTATGACCCACTGGCCTTTTATCTCTTCTACCATATATGTCCACACTTTTCCAAACATCTCACCTGTATTCACACACCTTTTCCTTGCACCTCGCGCCTCCTCCATGCCACTCATGTTGTCACCCCTTGCCCGACATCGGCCTCCGTCTAGCAAGTGCCATGCCTCCCCGACCCATGTGTCCCTGCCGCTGTCAGAGTACGGCTCCATGCTCCCCAACATGCGCCATAAACTCCCCCCCCCCCCCACCCCACCACCACCCCGCCCCGGGACTCCTTTCCGACGTGCACATTTGTCATACAAACCCACCGGTTTCCCTATGTAGCTAATTCATTAGAAAGAAGAAATTTGACCTAAAAGTTTCCATATACTTCCAAAAGAAAGGCATGAACTAAGTTAAAATCTAGATGCACTCTATGCCCCAGTGATCCATACTTTTGTTCTGATATATCTGCACGTTGCATGCATCATGTCACCAGACTTGGTCGGGTAAGTTCCTAAAAATTTAGCTTGCAATAATTTCATATCTTTCTGAACTAAAAATGATTAAATGTTGAGTTGGATTGGAAAATGATATTAATTAGAATCATAATCCAATAACACCCCTACCTGACACAAAATAAACTGGTAAAGAAAAGTAACTAGATAAGATAAACTCCTATCTAATGGCATATAAGCCAAATCAGATACAAGTGGGTTAAAGGAAAAAAGATATCCTATTCACTCACACGTAGCATCTGTTTGTTTGTGTTGAAACTCAAAAAATTTTGTTGGTCAGTAGAGATAGAGTGGAGACATGAGCTTGTGTGTAGTATTGTTGGTTAGAGGTAGTGCGTGGAAAGCATCTTGAACATCCTATACTCAACCCCTTCTCTTCTCCACATACGGATGATGCAAACATTGCCTTTTGCTCAGGTGTGCCATCAGGCAGTTTATGTAATGCCTTGGAAGCGATATAAATCTTATAGCTAGGTGATACTTCCATGATGTGTGTACTGCAACTATGGAATATTGTCAACTCATTCAAATTTACTAGGTAATAAAATATTACCCTAACAAACATGTTAACAATCTTTAAGCAAGAGGCCGTTTGTCATTGATATTTGTTGAAAGCAAAGAAATAACAAATTGTTTTAGTTGTGCATGACAACTGGCACGCCACCTGCACAGGCCTACCGCATGCCTTCTGCACGTGGCTGCAGCCCACCCTAGCAGAACTTTCGTGACGCCTTGCAGTGACATTAGCGCAGGCTTCGATAATACTATTACCCACACCAAGAAACCATAGCTTCCACCAACGTTCTCAAATCATGTTACCAGTTTAAGTCGGTCCCTTCTTTTTCTTTATACAAAAAGAGGAGTTGAAGCTCTTGGTAGCATAATTTTTAAATCAATGGCATATATAACTTATGATTAGCATGTGTCGCCACATCATTAAAACAAGAAAAACATTGAAAAAAATTGTTACCATATACTTGCACAGTAAAATAATGGTAGGATCAAATTTAGAGTGTGAGTCCCACAGGAAACCCTCCATCACGCATAGTTTCAATGCCATATGTCTGTATGCACAATGAAACAAAAGGTACAGTAAAGTGACTATATGAGACAATGTTTATCAAACAGCAACGGAGAAAAACACAAACGTAATTAAAGGATCATCAATCCTAGTCATTGACACCAGTGAACAGTTGTCTGTTTCTGTCAGATCACAACAAGTTCTGTTACCTAGATAGACATAGTGGGGGAAATGAGCTTTGAGTAATTAGAGATAGAGTGGAAACATCAGCTTGAGTATCCCTCACTCTACCCCTTCTCCACATTTGGACGATGCAAACACTACTTTTTAAGCATAAGTGGCGTGTTACAGAGCTTTATGGCATGGAAAGCCAAATAAACTAAAACAGAAGAAAGAAAATGTGTAGAGGAAGAAAGATGTACAGGACGGGATGAACCTTGAGTTAACTTCACGCTAGGTAACAGTCCCCTGGCCCTACAAGGCTATAAGAATTGTCCCATTCCTTCATTATTATCACCATCACTAAATCACAAAAAACACTCTCTATCGTCTCTAGACTAGAGCCCACTGGTCACCTGCACTCCCGTAGCCACACCCATATGGCTTTCCCGCAACCTGTAGTCACTGCAGCCTCAGTTACCCACGCGCCAGCTGGTTTCAAGTTTAAACCTACTGATGAGGAAATCGTCCAGCACTACCTCCGGCCTCGTGCAGTGAATGCGCCACTCCCGTCATCATTTATCGTAGATGTGGACGTGCTGAGCCACAATCCATGGGAGCTACTACCAGGTCGTCTCCACATACACCAACCTTCTTTTCTCAAGAAACAAATATATGTGTTTATTCTTATTATTTCATTTCATGATTGTTCCTGCTGCAACCAGATCTTTGGATGGCTAAAAATTGCCTGCTTGTTTTTCTTGCATTTTTTGCCATACACAGAGGGGTCCATGGAGAAGTATTTTTTCTCTCAAAGAGTTCTGAAGTGGCCACTTGGAAACCAATGGAATCGTGCTGCAGGTGATGGGCACTGGAAGACATCAGGCAAGGACGTGCCGATCTTTTGCAGTCGTATCAATAATGGTGGAGAGCCTCTGATGATCGGGTCAAAGAAAACCCTGGTGTTCTACCATGGGACAACAGATTTCGGTGAGAACACTGAATGGGTGATGCAGGAGTACAGCCTTGTTGGAGCTGGCCTCACACCCTATCGTGTGATGAGGCCTGGTGGAAGCAATAACTTTAGAGAATCCAGCTCTGCTGCTGCGACCATCACCGAGGTACCGTGATTCACATCCAAAGAATTGTTGTTCTTGACTGATCTTGATTGACTTTGCATATATACAGAGTTGAATTGGTTCGTTATTTGTGTATTTCGTTGGAGGTTTTTTTTTGGTGGATGGGTGGGAGAGGTGTGTCAGAGCTAATGTCAAACTCTGCTCCTACCAAATTTGCTATGTGGGTGAAAGGAGTCGGTCGTCCTCTGGCGGGATAGTCCAAAGATTTGAAATTATTGTTTAAAAAGGGTTTCATTGTCGGTTTCCTTACGAGTAAGCTTGACTACTGACCCAACAGTTAGCACATGTTGCCGCCATCCTGTTTCTCGGGGGTCGATTTAGTCACATTTCCGGCAATGTTCCTAACATAGAAATTTTGTTATACATCATACCAAAAACTATTTGTTTAGTTGCTGACCGTTTGTCACTCGGATCATGAGAAATAAATATGATGATAAAAATAGTTATGCCATCCAATTCAGTTATTCATACATAAATAACCTCAAAATCAGTTTGTGTGTCAAGCATAGTTGCTCTTCTGATGTAGGAATTCGTTATTATTAACAGTGTTCTAACATGTCCGCAGAAAAATGATAACATATCTGAAGCTCTCAACAATGCCAAGGTTCCAGTTCTGGTAAATCCAGATGAATCTTGGGTTGTCTGCCACATCTACAAGAAGAGGAAGCCACGCATGCCACGTGTCATCGCTCAAGTTTACAACATTGCAGAGGGAGGGAAGGTCCCCTTCTACAACTTCCTTGAACAGGGAAATTCTGAGGAAATCACAAGCCCAAACAGCCTCACTAACATTCCTTTAGAGAATACAAAGGATGATGAAGAGGGTAGCGACCGCACCAACATGAAGGCAAACTCCAAGGGGGTGGGGAAGTGAGTGAGGATGGCAGCCATGTTGCATGAATATGAGGAGGATAATAATATTGTGTAATAAGGTGTCGAAGTCATGTCGTAATAGAACACCGTCAGTTGACTTGGTCCAACTATCTTTACTTCAAATGAAGTGCCCCCATGGATCTTTTGTTGTTGATAGAGTCCTAAATGCTATATGTCGCTGAAACATTACAACATATGATGTAGCTCTGTGTTTGCATTCTTGCAAATACTAAGTTAGCACCCAATTGAGACTCTTATGTACCCACCATTGCATAATGTGCATTATCTTTTCTTATTTTGGTATTTCCCCTATTTATTTTCTCTTTGATACTATTTATATATCCATGTTGATGAAACTACTTTGTTACTTGTTGCTTGTGCACATGAAACCCATGCATTTCCTTGTTAATTTTGATATACTAGTTATAGTACACTTAAAGCTTGCACATTACGGATGGTGACGTTAGCCTATCCCATTTCTTGGGGATTGTTTGGCGAGATGCAGGTTCACTCCGAGTATGTGTACAACCGTGACAGTTGGTACGACTGACGGTGGAGTGGTACACTCGAGTCTCTTCTTATGGGATCACTACGTCAAGAAGAAGATGGTGCCCCAAAGGCTAGATACCGCTTCCTTTGGATTTATGTAATAATTAATCTCATGTGATGATTATCGTTACGTATGGATGTGATATTCAGCTGGAATGAGTTCTCGATGTCCCGGTGGAGCCGACCGGTGACTCAGGCGGACATGTGGTGAGGGCGCGTCGCCATGGTGCCGGCGACGTAGGCACACATGCACAACTAGCGTTGTAATGTCAGGTCCACCGGGGGTGTGGGCGGCAGCAGCAAGATGGGCGCCCGCCATCAAGAGAGGTTCCACCCACCATGCACCGGGGGATCTGGTGGGTGACGTAGGTGGACACACTGAAGGCAACTGGAGAGCGGGTTCGGGCGTTCGGGTGGGGGGGGGGGGGGCAATGTCTCCAGTGGATCTGCTAGTAACCTGGCGCGGTGGTGGTTGGGCGCAGAGCGGATAAGAACATCCCGGCCATACATGAGTTGGATGCATCGATTACACCGGCGTCCTCCCTCCTTAATTTTTTTTTTATTTTTTTGGAGGCAAAGCAGTTTAGTACCGGCTGGTGACACCAGCCGTTACTAAATACGCCATTTAGTGCCGGGCACTGCAACCGGTACTAAATGCACGCCCATTTAGTACGTTTGTACTGGGCTGGAAACCGGTAATAAACGGGAGTTCCGGCCCGGTACTAATACTAAGGATTCTAGCAGTGATGTCTACTTTTTCTGCAAAAGGATGGCCATCTAATTACACATTTGGATGGATGTTTTTACTACACCCTAGGTGCATGTCCTAACGCAGTTTGTGGGATTATGCGCATTGATTGTAGTGTTACATTTCTGCGGCGTTTTAAAAACAAGGGTGGCTTTGCATTTTTTTTATTTGCTGGCTCACCGGTGCGGTGGGTGCGGCCGGCGCTGTGAACATTATTTAGCTCGCTGGGTACCAAATAGATAATAGGTATTTATTATAGAGAGGTATTTATTTGACACATGTATATGGATATATACTAGCAACATTCAAATTCTTATCTGCCATATTTGGCATACCCATCTGAACTCGTCTAAGAACGAACATGTCTTCATATTTGTTTGAGAGTCGTATGTGAATTTTTCATACACATTCACTCACAAACATGAACACAGTATAATACAGAATGTATTATTTGGGACCGATATAATTCAGCCAATAAAAGGGCATGCATTTAATATATTCTTGTCCTTGTGGTAAGATTCAAACATGAAGTGATACACATAGTTTAACATAGCGTAGATCGCTAGCTACGATGCATACCTCCACGCCATAAACCACATATTATTTGAACTTGCATAAGAAGTAGAAAGGGTAATAATACATTAATTGACAAACCATAGCTTCAAACAACTGTACTGAAAGCTTCCACTTGAGCATATTATTTCCGTCAAATTATTGCTGTGCAAATTTCTGAGGGCACAATTCGATGTGACCTGTTGCACTTCAAATAGACACAGCGACACCATTAACCTGTACAGAATAAATTAAAATAATGTTAAGATCGTACAGAGACATAGTTGTTCCTTGTCAGGAGTCTAGTAAATATCATGCATGTGACTAATGAAGGTACCTCCTACAAACTGGTTTTAATTTGTTCAAAAACTTTGATACAGCTTATGATGCCAGCCTATGCAATCAAAATTCTTAAACCAAATATAGCATATGTTTCTGCGAGAAAACGCTACTGGGATACTAGGTACATGTCATACGAAAATACATGCTCTCAAGCATCTTTTGTTTTGGGCACACCCTTCTCACGAAATCAAATCTGATATGGTCAAATAATTCCTGTTTTACTGCTAGAGCCATATATACATAATAGATTGTGAGTCATATAAAATACATTATTAATACTCTACATAATAGATTGTAAACATGTGGCCTAAGAGGCACTTAGAATTATACGATAGATGTAAAGCTGATCTCAAGAGCTGCACATACCGTTGTTGAAATTTTGGGAGTAAATATATGAACATTGAGCTCTCTTACAACATCAGTGATACTGCTCATGGTACTCAGGACTTCTTTGTATTTAGTGTTGCCACGTGCATTATAAAAGGCTTGGGTACCACCAATAATTGACCACTCACCATCAAGCATCCCTAAAACTAGAATTGTGGAAGCTGCAAACCTTTTACATTGACATATAGAATTATCACAATGTGCACTTTGTCTGTCAAAGGCACGCAACCAATCATCCGAGCTGCACTAGCCGGCCGAAGCCAGCATATATCCATCCCCTCACTAGACTCGGTCGTATGTGACCATCATTAGCCAACCGTACTCTCTCTCTCTCTTCTCTCTTCTCTCTTGTCTTCGCTCTCTTCGGTGGTGTGAGAGGCTCGGGGCAGTTTGGTTGCTGCCTTGCTATCAATGCCACGAACGCGAAGACATAGGCACTGAATGGAGAAGGTGGACAACATCCTGTGGGAGGCATGATAATCACCAGGTCCGTACAAGGAGAGTCACGGTTGCTGGACCTGGCCTTCGGAACGCCACCAAAATCAAACATAGCAAGGTCCGGAATGCAGGGGGGTCGGAGCTGCTGTGAGGGTGGTTGCCATTTGGATCTTCTCGAGTCAGATGCCATTACTGCCGGATTAAACCTCCTCAAGGTTGGAGAAGGGGAGAAAGCGAATAGGATTGGGGCAAGAACAGACAATGCCTGGCAGCAGAAAAAGCTGGAGACCATCGAGGGAGTGGTGCTAGATCAGGCTGAGGGCGCGGTTGCTAGATCCGGCTGAGGAGAGGCACTATCATCAGATCCCACATATCCACATATCAATAGTATGTCACTATTTTTATTTGATATAATTCTTGTGATTCTAATGTTTCACACTGATGAAAATCAGAACTTGTTGTTTTTTTTATTGTGGATCAGAAAGTTATATCAAAAGCTTCCTATGTTTGGGAGTGGATCAATTAGAGATTCGATATTGCTTCATTTATTTATTTTGAAATGAGTTCTATGAAAAGGTTTAAACTTGTTAATGCACCTATAGAAAGGGAATTAAATTAACTCGATGAGAAATTATGTCTAGATACTTCTGGGGAAAATGAAAGAATGAATGGCATTGGAATTTTTGTGCTATTTTTTTATGTAACCATACCTTAGCTAACTGGAATTTATTGTTGTATTCAAGCAATGGAGGAAATGTTTGTGGCTAAGGGAATCTCCTGTATCACATATGATCATGGAAAGTACATCACAGCCTGCCACTAATATTGGAATTTTGTTGTAAAAGAAAAAATATTGAGGAAGTGATTAATGTATTCAAGAGGTGTCACGTAAATAGAGGTATATCTATTTTATTTTTTTAAATAAATGCACTGCCGGTCCTTGAACTTGTCTCTGGGTGCCATCTAGATTCTCAAACTCCCAAAATGCACATTTGAATCCTTAAATATGCTAATGGTTCATGTGAAGTCTAGACAACTGTCATTTAAGACAAATAGCTACTGTCGGGACCCGACATGTGCCATGTCAGGCCCTTCTTTCTTTTCGTATCCACTCATTCATGATGATTCCCCCTCTCTCATCCCCTCCCCCTCCACATATTGCTATCAACGAACACCTCCCCCTCCCCCTCCATGGTTGTTGCCTCATTGTGTGCATGCCCCTTCCCCGATGGACTCCCAGATCTCCTGTCTCTCCAACCCATGTCTCTTGGCATCCGTATCCATCGGCGAAGCGGCGCTCCTCCAACTCCTTCCACGGCCATGGCAGTGACGGTGTCGGTGATGAGAGGGACTCCCCTAAGGCCGCCCTGGCCATGGCAGTGCTAGCGCTGGTCACACGTATTAGACCTACCCCAACCTTGTCTGCGGCAGTCGCGCCTTCCATCTATGAGCTCACTTGATTGGCGTTGCCATCAATATTTTTTGGTGCCTGCGCCTTGCTGCTGCTGGAGGTGCCTAGAACGTCTATTCTACAATATGGTGGAGGAATTAATTGAGATCGACTCTACTAGAATATACCTTATTTACGTACATATTTGACATGGCAGTAGGGCTACATTTGTTTTGCAAAATCAGCTATGGAAGTTTTAGCTCACATGATCATATTGCAATTAATATCATATATTTCAGACTTATAAAACTAACATATCTGATCCTGGTTAGTGATATGGTTCAGGAGCACATGAATTTTCCGAAAAAAAGGTGTGGTTAGTGATATGTCATTCGGGTTGTGTAATGCACCCGCTTCATTCCAAAGGTGCATGATGTCCATCTTCTCAGACATGATCAAGGAAATTATGGAAGTCTTCATGGATGACTTCTTAGTTTACGGTAATACTTTCGATCAATGTCTTATAAATATGGATAACGTCTTGCAGAGATGCCAAGCGAAGGACCTGGTGCTGAATTGGGAAAAGTGTCATTTCATGGTCTGAGAGGGCATCATCCTCGGACATTTAATCTCCGAGAGAGGAGTTGAGGTGGACAAGGCGAAGATTGAGGTCATCGAATGATTACCGCCGCCCACCAACGTGAAAGGAATCCAAAGCTTCCTAGGCCACTCACGGTTCTACCTGCGTTTCATCGGTAATTTCTCTAGTATTGCTAGACCCCTTACGAGCCTGCTAGCTAGGATGCCCCTTTCCATTTCGATGATGAGTGCCTAAGAGCCTTTAACACCCTCAAGAAGGCACTCATATCCGCTCCAATCATACAACCCCCGGATTGGAAGCTTCCCTTGGAGATCATGTGTGATTCTAGCGATTATGCGTTGGGGGCCGTACTTGGACAAACTAAGGACAAAAGGCATCACGCGATTGCTTATGCTAGCAAGACATTAACAGGGTCTCAGCTGAATTATGCCACAACTGAAAAAGAGCTCCAGGCGGTCATCTTTGCTATAGATAAGTTTAGATCTTACTTAGTGGGAGCAAAGGTCACTGTTTACACTGACCATGCTGCATTGAAATACCTCCTCACTAAGAAAGATGCTAAACCTAGGCTCATAAGATGGATTCTTTTACTCCAAGAGTTTGATCTTGAAATAAAAGATAAAAAGGGAGTAGAGAACTCGGTTGCAGATCATTTGTCATGTATGAATATCACTAACACGCAGGAACTTCCGATAAATGACTTCCTAAGAGACGACATGCCACTCAAAGTAACGACTTCAAACCCATGGTATGCAAATATTGTGAACTTAATGGTTTCAGGGTATATACCACCAGGAGGAAACAAGAAGAAGCTAGTATTTGAGAGCAGACATCATTTATGAGATGAGCCATACTTATACAAAGTGTGTGCAGATGGACTACTCTGAAGGTGTGTTCCCATAGCAGAAGGGATCAAGATTATTGAGAAATGCCACACAGCACCATGTGGAGGGCACTATGGTGTATTTCGCACTCAAGCGAAAATGTGGCAAAGTGATTTCTATTGGCCTACAATATATGAAGACACCAAGGATTTCATTCGAAGGTGTCCCAATTGCTAGAAACACGGAGGAATCTCAGCTCGCGATGCCATGCCCCTGACATATAACCTTTAAGTGGAATTATTTGATGTATGGGGCATTTATTACATGGGACCCTTTCCGAAATCCCATAACTACGAGTACATCTTGGTTGCTATTGACTATGTTTGCAAGTGGGTGGAAGCTATGGCATGCAGGGCTGCTGATGCCAAGCATATCCAGAAGATGTTCCAAGAGGTGAGATCTTTCCAAGGTTTGGAACACCACAGATGGTGATAAGTGATGGAGGGTCGCATTTCATTAATACGGCTTTGCGAAACTTTCTCAAGGAACTTTGGTCCATGCTCAACATAGCAAGCCCGTATCATCCTCAGATGAGCAAAGGACTAAGTGTGGGGGGTCTTGTTGACGCTCGCTATGGACCATTTTTTGACCATCAAGTCCTGCATAAAAGCAACAATTTATCAAAGACGAACACAAGAAGGGTGTTTTCTAAATCTGTATGCAGGCAAATTTGGGGCAAAAATGCATGAAAAGAGCAAGCAAGATTCAAGGCGCAAAAGTATCAACTAATCAGAATCTGTCATTCAGCCTCCCACGGATCAAAGGGCCCACCAGCGCAGGAAACCAACCAAGGCAGAGCTAATAGACATACCAGGAACCAGAGGGCCCATGTGTCAGCCTTCTGTGTGAAGTTTAAGTCGTTGGTGACCAACCTGGTTCGGCCAAACCAGAAAGGCCACCACTGCCTTACATGTTGCACGTAGAGCTTCCTCATTAGCTCCCAATGGCGGTTTGGGCAGGCACCAGCGAGTTGCACAGTAGGAGCACCCCTTGGACAACCATACTTATATGAGGGGGTGCTACAATAAGAAATACACCAACACACCATCCCTCTCTTGTACTTGATCTCTAGGCTCATTACTAGGGGTGTTAGGAGATTAGAGAAAGAGTGGGGGGGAGGGGGTTGGGGGGGGGGGGGGGAGTGTCGCTCCTGTCGACACTCTTCTCCAGCTTGTGCCTCGACGGATGCCTGTCAATCAAAGTAAGTATTCATGACTTCTTATGTGCCTAGTTTCTTAGTTAAGTAATAGTTCTAGTTCCTTAGTTGCTTGCCGGATCAATAGTTCACTAGCTTAGTGAGTGCTCGAGCCTTTAGCTAAGGTGAGAGTTAGTAACGATAGTGTAGACATGGTGTCTGTTGACGCTCGCTATGGACCAATTTTGAGCGTCAATTTGACCAGAAAATTAGGATGACTAGCATACTTACCTTGCATATTTATCTTGAATAATGGTGTTTCCACATTTCCCTTCAAGATTTTCTGAAGCAGGAAATTGAGCGGAAAATGGAGGGAAAACACACCCTTGAATCCAAGGCAAAAACTATCGACCAATCAAAACGCACCGTTCAGCCTCACATGGATCAATGGGCCCATCAGAGCATGCAACCGACTTAGGACAGACTCGACTCACCCACGGGAGTGACTAGGGCCCACGTTGTACCCCACAAAACAAGCTGGAGGCGGTGGGCGCCTAACCTGGTTCGGCTAAACCAGGTGGGTCGGTCGAACCAGGCTAAGCCCCACCGACTTACCTCTTCCACGTGGCACTTGTACATTGGCTCCCAAGGTCGGTTTCGGGTGAATCCTGCCGAGAAGTTGCTGCACACGCGCCTCACTCACCCCTATAAATATGAGGGGGTGCTCTATATGAAGACACACCTCAATTTGCTCTCTTTCAAGTTCCTCTCTTGCTTAGTGTTGACGCCAGATTTTGACACGTGTTGAATCAGCGTCAGGAGAAGAAGATTGGCCGATGCGGCAGATCTGAAGGCTACAGTAAGGAATCGGCCGATTGAGGTAACAGTTGGAAATCGGCCGATTGGTGATACAGCTTGCGCCAACAGGTTGGGGTACATCAGAGGATCCCGGTCAAAAGTTGGTCAACAGAGCGACGCTAATTCGGTCAAGAAACAATTGGAAAAGTCCTGATTGGATTAGGAGACGGCGGTGGAAGATTCTGCGGGAGTCCGTTTCCTTTATAAAGATATTATAGATATAGTAGTTTTCCTGTCTTAAATAAGGTTGTAACAAGTCGTAATCGACCAGGAGTCCTAGTTTTAGGGTATAAATAGGAGTCGTCAGGGCTTTGCAAAGATGAACACATCAATCAACAAAAATACTTCTACTTTTTACTAGCACTTTACTTTCAAGTCGGCGACTTCGCCAATACTTTTTCTTCTTTCACGAGTTCGTACGGATTGGCAGCGCTGCATCAACTTGATCTCCGGCCAATTGGTAGGTTCCGCTTACCGAGTAATATCCGAGCTTTAACCATGGGCGCATCACTGTGGTTTCGTTTGGGTTTATTCACCAGTTATCGATATTTACTAGAATTGCAAGTTTTACCTGTTGTTCTAGTATTATCACCAGTTATCCAGCTTGAAATTAGAGTTATCGGCTTTATCGTCGCCCTTCTTCGTTCATCATCATATAGCCGATTAGATCTATTTTCAAGTGTTGCATCTGTAATAATTGTTTAAGTTGCTCCAGCAGTTTCTTTGCAATTATTACGTGATCATCGGCTGATCCATAGCCGATTATCTTCACAGCAAATTGGCCGATTCGCCGACGCGCTCTTAGGGATAGATCGGAACCCCAGCCGATCGGAGCGCCCTGAATTTAATACTCTTATTTTCTTGTCAATCAACAGGTCAGATTGACTGGCACACCGCGCGAACCGCACCAGGGCGATAACCCGAACAGGAGCTAAGCAGATTCTCCCGGGTCGTGTGTCCGACACTGAAGACCATCGGCTGATTCCTGTCTGGCCGATTTTAGCGCCAACACTTAGTCTTTAGGATAGTGGAGTTTAGGTGAAGTAGCTCTTCTTCGGTTCCCGAGTCTTGCCTAGGAGTGTTCGGTATGGGTTCTACTTTTCCTCTCCTCTGTAATATTCAGAGTTCCTTAATAGAGTTATCTTCTAGCTTAGTGTATTCGTATAGTTCATGTTCTGTGTATTCAGATATGTGTGCTATGCTTAGTTTATATCTAGGTCTTATATCTTGCATGATTAGACGTGGTAAAATATCTTGGCTATGGCATCGGTTCCAGTATATGTATGTTTGCTCTAATGTGATGTCTGTCCATCCGAAGGGTGGGGGCTCTGCGCGAGGCATTAGAGTATCACTCGTTAGTGTAGACGTGGTGTTTGGGCTAATTAGTGTTGCTGGATGCGGCTCTATACCATGGTTTGATGAGGTAGGCGGCAGGTGGTGACAGCCTTGTCCGTCCATAGTAACCCTCCCCGTTCATGTAGTAGCTGTAGGAGGTTCATAAAGTAGCCGTGAAGAACTAGTGGCCTCCTTGCCATTTCTTGTGCGGTCCCGCGGTGGTGCCTGGGGGTGTAGAGCCCGATCCTAATCAAGTGTATGTATATGACAGCATAGAATAAACTGTATGCTTAGTTAGGATTGCATAGGTTCCTAGATTAGGTTTCTTCTTCCTTCCTCCTTTCCTGTAAGCTTTGCATAAAGTTAGAGCTTGAGTAACTTGTGTGTCACGCTACTTCTCTACCATATATTATCTTACCCCTATTTATTCAAGTGAACATCCATGCTAGAACAAATCAACCAACTAATCTATTCCAATAACCGCCGCCTTCCTTGCAAAAATATAAATACGACCCCGTACTCACAGGTAAAATGCTACAATAGTATTTTGTGCGCTTGCGGATCCTTCTGTAATGTAAGAAATACCCCATGGCATTTCTAACATTTTTGCTGGGAAACACCTATCCTAGTGATGACGCTACGAAATGCCAACAAGCATTTTTGGCGCCGTTGCTCAGGAAGGCACTGGTTAAAAGAATAGATCGAGTAGTTGATGAAATTATAAAATGGTGTTCAATTGTCTAAACAAGCTAACTTGGCTTTGTTTTCTCCTTTGTGTGAAGACAGGGTAGTGTATGACTGGTTTTGATCTGCAGCAAAATTTCAATCAGAATCCGGAGTTACTTTTGAGAAGAGTTTGACCTCGTGTCGTTCCTCCTCAGATTTCACTCTCGACAGGCGAAACAGTCAATATCGCGCCATCAACTTCCAAGGCTATGGCTCCGAAGACTCTCCGTGAATTTTCCGCTCCTTCGGCTGACAATGTCCCAATCGGGCCAAATGTTAATGTTGAAGCTGAAAATTTCGAGATCAAGACAAGTCTCATTACGATGTGTTGTGCTCATACATTAATTTCCTATTCAGGGACAGGCCAGCCCATTCTGTGGCAAGGCCAATGAGGATGTCAATGCACATCTCCAATAGTTCCTAGAACTTTGCAGCACTTTTGTCATCAAGGGAGTCACTAAAGATGCAATCCGACTCCATTTGTTTCTGTTTTCTCTTCTGAGGAAGGCAATACAGTGGTTCTATACCAACAAAAATGCAGTAACTACTTGGGATGATTGTGCCAAGGCATTCCTCGCGAATTTCTTCCCGTTGGGTAAAACACAATGCTCTCCGGGGAAGGATTTCCAGTTTCCAGCAGGCATCCAATGAGCCGATAACTGAAGCATGGGAACGGCTTCAGGAGTACATCCTGGTGTGTCCTCACCATGGGATGGACGCTTGGCTCATTTTACAGAACTTCTACAACGGGCTGACTTCAATAGCCCGTGATCACATCAATGCTGCTGCAGGTGGTGCTTTCTTCTCTCTAACCATTGACAGGGCAAAAACTTTGAACGAGAAGATGGTGCCCAACCAAGGTTGGAATGACGAACGTCTCCAACCACGTCGGCGGGGCATGCACTCCGTCAAGGAGACAGACATGATCACCGCTAAGCTCGACCTTCTCATCAAGAAGATGGATGAACGCCCCCAAGAGAAGGCTCCAACGCAGGCACTTCAAGCCTTAGATTCTCATATGACTTGCGAGATCTGTGGGAACGTCGGACATTCGGGGAACGACTGCCCCGAAACACAAGAAGAAGTCATGTACATGAACAACAACAACGAGTTTCATCCACAAGGAGGTCAGGGGTGGAATCAGTCGCGCCCCTACTACCAAGGAGGTAATGGTAACTCAAACTCGTTTAATCCTAACCAACCTTCCTTGAAGGATCTTGTCTTAAGCCAAGCAAAGACCAACAAAGCAATCAAAAAGAAGCTTGCCGCCAGCGACAAGACCTTGGAGACGGTCCAAAAGAAGATGGATGGCATCTCCTCCGCAATCAATAACCAGCTGAGCTTCAACAAGATGTTTGAAAGTCAACTAGCTCAGCTGGCCGCTGCTATTCCTCCTGCTGAGTTAGGGAAGGGTCCAGGGTACCCCTAAGAGACCATGAAGAATATCCACGCAGTAACCACGAGAGGAGGTAAAACCACTCATGATCCCCCTAATCCTAGACATGTCAGCAGGGAAAAGTAGGATAAGGCAACCGAAGAATGGCCTAGCAGCGACGACACCGACAAGGTGCATGAAGGGAAAACGGCTCCTCGTGAATTCTACGACACCCAATTGTTGTCATTCCCCACAAAGATCAGGAAGCTGGGCACGAATGAGCAGTTCAACCGCTTTATGGATATGATTCAGCAGGTTAACATCAGTGTGCCTCTTCTAGAAGCTATGAGAGTACCACCTTATGCTCGCTGTCTCAAGGGCATACTCTCCAACAAGAGGTTGTTACCCTCTACTGAAGTGGTCAAGCTCTCCGAAGCATGTAGCGCAGCCATAATCCCACAGCTCCTTGAGAAGAAGGAGGATCCGGGATATCCCGCTATCAGATGTTCAATAGGAGCACAAAACTTCGACAAGGCTCTTTGCGACTTGAGTGCCAGCGTTAGTGTCATGCCCAAGACGGGAGCAATGTTCGATGATTAGAATCAAGTATGCGCAAAACCCCGGAAAGATCATCAAAGTTGAAGTAGCACCTCCAAAAGAAGATGATCTTGAAACCTTGGTGAAGAAATTCACGAGGGGAGAATAAAGGAGGGCACACAAGAAGGGGCCAAAAAGTGGAACCCCTGCTCCAAAGAACAAGGATCCAACTCCCACACCACCAACACCAACAAAGAACAAAACCAAGAAGGTGTGGAGAAAGAAGAAGACGTCATCGTCCGCGACATCCTCTCTAGGTATGAACGATTCGACCTCAAGTTAAATAGGTATGGAGAGGGTACTGCTCATCAGACCTTAAACCAAGAGCTAGCTTGGGGGAGTTCCTCCACGAAGTGAACTTTATCCTTTTACTGCTTTCAACAAAGATATAAAAACTCTAAAAACCAAACAAATATTTTCTGCTTTAATTTCCCTTTTTCCATATGCATGGTAAGAATGCTTAGTCATCCTAAGTTAAAAGGATGAATAATTGTTATGCTCTTGCTTGTCTGTTTTGTTTAGTCCCAAAAGCATGGTATTTCCTAAGTTTGAGTTGTTGGTTGTTTAAACTTTTGTGCCATGAACCCGAATGTCTTGTGGGTTGCACATGTTTCATCCAAGTCTAGATTGTTGTGAGTTTAGATATGGAAGATGGAGCTTTATAAACTTGTCCTAAGTGAAACATGATGTCGGGAGTTTTAGTTTTCAAAAATGAAAAAGGGGAAAGACAAGTTCCTCAATGATGTACCAAGTCCTACCAAAGCCATATGTTATATACATTGAAAAACCCTACACATATGCTACTTATTGTTTCATTGAGCTTTATTAAATTGTTGTGACCCTAGTGAGATGCTTTTCATATCCTCTTGATCAAGATCACGCACACGTTACACCCAGTGCGACATTCCTACACTAGGAATTAGGAAGTCCAACCATCCACCGAATAAATGCTCCGTGAAGCTTGTGTTCTCTCCTTATTTTATCCCTAAAAAAAATTAGGCTTGGTCATCCCCGCAAGAAAAAAGAAAAGAGAGAAAAGATGGCATGCCCAAGAAGCTTGACCCAAAAAAAAAGGGAGAGAATAAAAGGGGGATAGCCATGTCTAAAGAAAAATACAAAAATAAATAAAGGGGAGAGAGGGATCACAAATCAAGAGGAGTAGTCATACCTTTCATCCATCCACACATATGCGCCTCTTGATCTTGGGATATGACTTGCTTTCTCCATAGATCCACTCTTTGTCTTGGCAATACATGAAATGCAGGTATACTTCATCCATTCCGTACCTTGATCTCCACAAAAGTTTTCATTATGAGAAGGGAGAAGTGCATTGCTAAGGATCTATACACTATTGAGCGATCCGAGAGAATCATTCGAGGTACTTAGTCTTGTTTCAATATTTCAAAAAGAAAACCTTCATATGGATTGTTGAGCAAAGGGAACGTAAGTATTGCTCTATCGACTGTTCTAACTCTCAACAGCTCAAGACGAGGGGAAGCTCATAAGCCCCATAGATGATGAAGGTAACAAGGGCCAGGTACTCATGCCAATCATACTCGACCTCAAGGAGATCATCTATGCCTCAAGACATGACAAGACGGCAGGTAACGAATCATAACAATTTTCTGATCAACAACCTGGTTTGTCCTGTTTTGCTCAGGATGAGCAAAGGACAACTTGGGGGTTCTTATTGATGCTTGCTACAGACCAATTTTGAGTGTCAATTTGACCAAAAAATTGGGATGACTAGCATACTTAACTTGCATATTTATCTAGAATAATTTCATTTCCATATTTTCCTTCGAGATTTTGTAAAGTAGGAAATTGAGTAGAAAATAGAGTGAAAACACGCCCTTAAATCCAAGGCAAAAACTATCGATCAATCAGAACGCACCGTTCAGCCTCACATGGATCAATGGGACCACCAGAGCATGCAACCGACTTAGGATAGACTCGACTCACCCACGGGAGTGACCAGGGCCCACGTGGCAGCCCCACGGAAGAAGCTGGAGGTGGTGGGCGCCTAACCTGGTTCGCCCGTACCAGGTCGGTCGGTCGAACCAGGCTGAGCCCCACCGACTTATCACTTCCATGTGGTGCTTGTACATTGGCTCCCAAGGTCGGTTTCGGGTGAATCTTGCAGAGAAGTTGCTGCACACACCCCTACTTACCCCCTATAAATATGAGTGGGGGTTCTCCATATGAAGACACACCTCAAGTTGCTCTCTCTCAGGTTCCTCTCTTTCTTAGTCTTTAGCATAGTGGAGTTCAGGTGAAGTAGCTCTTCTTCGGTTCCCGAGTCTTGCCTAGGAGTGTTCTGTATGGGTTCTACTCTTCCTCACCTCTGTAATATTCAGAGTTCCTTAATAGAGTTATCTTCTAGCTAAGTGTATTCGTATAGTTCATGTTCTGTGTATTCAAATGTGTGTGCTATGCTTAGTTTATGTCTAGGTCTTATATCTTGCATGATTAGACGTGGTAAGACATCTAGGCTACGACATCGGTTCCAGTATACATATGTTTGCTCTAGTGTGATGTCTGTCCATCCGTCGCGCGGGGCATTAGAGTATCGCCCATTAGTGTAGACGTGGTGTTTGGGCTAATTAGTGTTGTTGGATGCGGCTCTATATCATAGTTTGATGAGGTAGGCGGTAGGTGGTGACAGCTCTATCCGTCCATCGTAACCCTCCCCGTTCATGTAGTAGCTGTAGGAGGTTCATAAAGTAGCCATGAAGAACCAGTGGCCTCCTTGCCATTTCTTGTGCGGTCTCCTGGTGGTGCCTGGGGGCCTAGAGCCCGATCCTAATCATGTGTATGTATATGAGTGCATAGTATAGTCTGTATGCTTAGTTCGGAGTGCATAGGTCCCTAGATTAGCTTTCTTCTTCATTTCTCCCTTCCCGTAAGCTTTGCATAGAGTTAGAGCTTGAGTATCTTGTTTGTCACACTACCTGTCTACCATATATTATCTTACCCCTGTTTATTCAAGTGGACATCGATGCTAGAACAAATGAACCAACTAATCTATTCCAATAACTGCCGCCTTCCCTGCAAAAATATAAATACGACTCGTACTCACGGGTAAAATGCTATAATAGTATTTTGTGCGCTTGCGGATCCTTCTGTAACGTAAGAAATACCCCATGGCATTTCTGGCGCCGTTGCTGGGAAACACCTATCCTAGTGATGATGCTACGAAAGGCCAATAGTGTCTAGACTAGACTTACCTGTTAGTTGTGGTATATCCCATGGTTTGATGAGGTAGGTAGCAGGTGGTGACAACCCTATCCAGCTTAACCCTCCCCGTTCGGGTACATCCCAGTACCGTATTGCTGGAACTTACCAGTTTTATTCTGTGGGAAGCCAGTAGCCTAAAACGACAACTAGGGCGGTTCTATCTTACTTTTGATTCTCAGCCTTAGAAATCCTCTCTATCCCTCACCTCTAGCCGGTATGGTATCCTTGGATGAACCTGAACCTTAGAGAAGATACACACGTTTCTCAGTGGATAGGTTACTCTGGAATACTCCTAGGTGAAACCTACAACAGTATCTGTGCGCTTGCAGATTTATTTGCGATCATTAAAATACCCAACATATGGCTGCTGGCTCACCCACAAAAGTTAGGAATTATATGCCTTGAACATGTTAAATACATGGAAGTTCATTTCTTGATTGAAATGTTTGAGCCAAGTGGGAGATGTTGGGTTTTTGGCGGCTTTGAACATTGTTCATATACTATGGTTATTGTTCAACTCAATGCGGATTTATACAGATAGATGAATTCAAGTCGAGGAAGTAGTATTCGATGTGCCTAGAACGTCTCTACAATATGGTAGAGGAATTAATTGAGATCGACTCTACTAGAATATACCTTATTTACGTACATATTTGACATGGCAGGAGAGCTACATTTGTTTTGCAAAATCAGCTAAGGAAGTTTTAGCTCACATGATCATATTGCAATTAATATCATATATACAATTGATGGCACGTGACTCACACATGTGTTTTAGAAACTAATATATATTTTAGACTTACAAAACTGACATATCTGATCATGGTTAGTGGTATGGTTCAGTACCACACGAATTTTCCGAAACAAAGGTGGAATAATTGAAATACCTGGAAGTGAAGCCTACAGATAGATACAACCCTCTAGCCTCAATATTATGTTGTGTGCGGCATCATCACGTATAAGATAGAGAAATAGATGTAAGTCCACGAAATTAAACCTTGCACTGACCGTCACATGGAATATGATCACACCCTTTAATTTCTCTTGCTATAGCCGTGACATGTGTCAACTAACATGTGGGGTTGCATGTTTTGCCTGGTCGCATTTTATACATTTCCTTGAATTTTATTTTTGAAAAATAATTAGCAAAATATTAAGGTCTCGTTTGGTTTTTCAGTTTAAGTCATAAGTCATAAGTCCCATCACATCGCATATATAAACACTAATTAGGAGTACTAAATATAGATTTATTATAAAACTAATTTCATAAGTCGTGACTTAATCACGAGACAAATCTATTAAGCCTAATTAGTTCATAATTTGACCACTAGTTGCTACAGTAACCATCCACTAATTATGCATTAATTATACTTAATAGATTCATCTAGAATCCTAATTGCAACTTGTGTAATTAATTTTATATTAAGTTAGCATCTGAGCACTCAAATTAATATCCGAACATTCGATGGGACAGCAACTTCAAAAACCAAACTAGACCTAAACTAAAAATATTGCTCACGAGCAACACCTGGAACTTTTTGCCAAGGCCCACCAGCAGGTTTGATTCGCCTGGTCACTGGGCTGAGCATGTAGGCTGTTTGGCCCAGTGTATAAATAAGTCTCGGCTCAGTTTGTATGGCCCAATGTGCTAACTCAAGGGCGCTTGGATTCTTGGGCTGCTATTTCTGCAGGCTGTCTGGCCCAGTAGTGTGTCAATGAGCCCGCTTCACTCGGCTCAAAAACAATATTTCCGTATTGCCAGCATGCCTCTTGTCAAACTGTCTAACAAAAGCTGGCTTGCTCTAGAATTGCTTCACCTATTTCCAAAGAAAAACAAGACTATCTAACATGGGAAACGAGCTAGGTACCAGATATTCATACTTGTTGACAACACATTACTAGCTGCTTCAGAACAACAAATGTTGTTGTTTAGATACATCAACGACTTTGCAATTTGCATCCAGACCCCAGTTTTATCATGGGGCCCACATACCACCAATAAACATTCGTGTTAATTCACTTGTAAATGTAAATCAAAGAGAGAAGAAAACAAGAGAAAACTGAAAAAAAACAAATAAAAAATGCAGTGTCGACCCATCATGCAGCCATTTCACTGGTGACCCCTTTGATCTTCCGTCCGTACTAATTCAACAACAGACCATGCATGTTTTTATATATATAATAAATTTATGTGGCGAGCGCCTTGACGATCGAGTCCAGTCAGTTAGCTGCCATGGCGGCCTGGGAGCGGATGGTCTTGGGGTAGAGGAACTTCTTCCCGCCGACGGCCTCGAGGATCTTCTTGCTCAGCGCGGCGCCTCCGTCCTGCTCCCCGGACTTGGACACGTAGAACGTCCGGGAGAACCAGTCCACCAGCTCCGGCGCCGCGCACATCACCATGTGGAACGGCCAGTACCACCCGGGCCACGTCACGTAGTAGTCCCCGCGCCGCACGCTCGCCACCACCACCGCTGCCAGCAACTCCGTCTTGCCCACCGGCAGCGGCCCGACATTGATCTGCACACAGCATGTGTACATGTTCATCAATAATGGTAAAAATATACAGTGAATGATGTTGAGGAGATCAGGAGAGGAGAAGAGAGGAGCTTACGTCGCGGGCCTCCTCGTCGATGCCGACATGGCCGTCCTTCTGGAGGCCCTTGCCCTTGGTGAGGTTGGAGACGACGTACCCCGGCATCAGGATGGTGACCCGGACGTGGGACCCCAGCTCAGCCCTCAGGGTCTCGTAGAACCGAATCACAGCTCCTTTGCTTGCCTGAAAAATTATACAATCCAAAATCTAGTTAGGCAACAGCTGATGTGTCCGAAATCTACTGCCATCTGAATTCAGAATCAATGTCGTATCTGGCAATAGAAATTAAAGAATTTATGTTCATGTAGGGCACTCTTAAGTCCTGACTGACGTAGTGACACATGTGCATCCAATCAAACTAGGTAGCTGAACAAAGTTATGTCTGATCATTCTAGATCGGCAGCCTGCTTCCGTCAATAATTGGGGGATCAGTTGGTGCAGTTGGCACACCCACGCAGGGTGTTTGGTGAGCAGAATTAGTAGCTTACGTTGTAGAAGCTCATCCTGGCGGTTGGCACCCTGCCGGCGACGGAGGAGGTGACGACGATGTTGCCACGGCTGGCCTTGAGGTACGGCAGAGCGAAGTAGGTCGGGTAGACGGCGCCCCAGAAGTTGAGATCCTGCAGGGCATACACACCCAACAAAATATTCAGGTAACAGACAAGTTGAGTAGCACAAAGATTTTTTAGATGTGAAAATGAGGACACCAAATTGACTTAAAATGCGCTATAAATTTGAAAGCTAATCTAATTTAATTGGCTGGCTGTAGCGTTGAAGGCTCTACAGTGGAGGACTAGTCTATTCTATCGGAGAGAATGTATCTGTGTGTGAGTGCGACGTGAATCTAAGAATCTAAGACCCATTAGTTCAGGTTCTAAAATCAGAAAAAATAAAGAATACAATGGGTCATTAATTTTCCTGGACGAGGGAAAATCCTAACATTCACGTAATATATATATATATCAATGATCTGCTATTTTCTCATGAAAGATTTCCCAACTAAGGTGAGAGTAGTTTTGTCAAGTTGATATCTCTTACGATGACATTGTGGAAGGCGGTTATGTTGGTGATTTCTTCAAAAAAGCAGCTGGACCAGATCCCCGCGTTGGCAACCAGGTGGTTCACTGTGGAAGCATACATCACAATCAGTACGAATTGTAAAGGACAAGAAAGAAACAAAGCATTTGAGTATCACGCTAGCCGAGTCAAACTATTTTAACATCAAATACAAATATTCTCATTAACAAGTTGAAGGAACCGCTTGCTAGTACTACTTTAGGCTGCTTGCTTATAAGTAGTTCTAACATTCCTATCAACCAAATTGGATGACAAGACCTTCACTTCACTATCTCTGAATGCAAATTGCACCCATAGGGTCATGGACAACAGCTACCCTCAGCTGCCAGTGACCTGGGCCTGTGCAGGATGATGATTGCAGGGAATTTCGTTAAGTAATCGCTGATTCCAAACAAAACAAAATTAGTCCCTATTACTTCTGAAATAGATAATTGATCGTACGGCTCCACAATCAATCTAGATAGTTTACATTTTTTTACTTTGTCGAGCACTACAAGTTGTATCTTAGGTACCATAAAGAATAATTGTGCGCGAGCGCTTCTTGGTTTCGAAGTCCCTCTTGAGTACCATAAAGAATTGTGTGAACGAGTCTTTGACACGGCTTCTTGGTTTAATTTAGTAGTAAAAGACTACATGTTATGCCTCCTTTTGCTTTTGTTGAATCATAGTACTAACTTATCAAGAGTTCCCGCGGAAAGAAAGAAAAGTATAAAACACCAAATATAATTCAGCTATACAGTAGTGTAGCCTCCGGGTTTTCTCTCTTCTTATTAATACAATAGGCAGCTCTCTTCCGTTTAAAAAAAATGTAATTCAGAAGCGCTACTCCTATACCAAGTCATGATCAGTTGACTGGAAAAGAAGAAGCTGGAACTAACATTAGACGATTAAAGACACCTTTTATAGATAACACGGACGTAATAAAAAAACACATACTCGAGATAGTCTCGTGCCTAGGTTGTGCAGTTTGGATGTTCAGTTCCGTAAACTGTGCTACTACTGTTCATCACTACAACTAGCAATTAAGCAGTGACATCTACCAACCGGCAAGATATGATCCACCATGCACTGGCAGTGACACATCCGGCCACCGTAACCACTCAACCTCACGTGACGTCCTTATTAACTTCGTAAACGTCGTGTTCGTACAGCATCAAAGGAGCAGGAATTTGATATGAGATGTATGTATATATATACATATATATAAACTAGCAAATATGCCCGTGCGTTGCTACGAGAATCTATATAAATCTATTGATTAGCATATAATTAATATATATATATATAATAACATAGTATATATCTGAGGACTTCGGTGTTTTTCTATTTTACCCACCAAATGCTAATTCGTTTCTGATCCCTAACTTAACGTACGACCATCCAGATTCCGATTAGGATTCCGATTGACGGATCAAGAAATCATTGCTTGCTTTAATAATAATAAAGAGATATATAAAACGATGGACGTACGTTTGCCGAAGTGTGCGACGGTCTCCTCGACGGCACGCTTGGCCTCGTCCACCTTGGTGATGTCGGCCGGCACGACCAGCACGTCGGGCGCGCCGAGGTCACGCGCCGTCTTGGCCACGGCGCGCAGAGCGATCTCCGTCCGCGCCACCAGCGCCACGCACGTGCCCTTCCTCGCGTACTCGTACACCAGGTGCTGGACACATGTACACATCAGATTCACAAGAGTTCATCAGCAAATAATGACGAGTTTCGATCTGACCGAAAGAACGGGTTTCGATCTAATTAAATTGTTAGGGTTTTATTTAAACAAAGACGAGTCACTTTTGCATAATTCTGCATTTTCGAGATTCTGCTACCGCTGTACACTTTTGTCCTCACGCTCGGATGTGTACCGTACCTGTTCTATCTTATACTGTGTCGATCTGGCATCGTTTGGTTCACATCACGAAATGAAGATGGGAGGACAGGGAACAGTAACTACTAGGACTCGGAGCTATAGCAGAGAGTGTTACGACTGATGGTTCAGGGGTCGCCATGAATGGGCTTGCTGCGTTGGTTGCAGTGACTGTAGAACCACATGCAGCTGGAGCTCAGGAGCTAGCCATCGATCAGCGCTCTGTCAGCTGGGGGTTGCTTTTCATTTCGGCAGCCATGGATTGTACGCCGAGAACTGCATGCAATGCAACCACAGGTTTCCGGAGAGGTCCATGCATGCAGCCCGGAGTTATGAGATGGCAGGTGCAAAATTTATGACTTGGGGCCAGGGGGATCCAACGACCCTGATAAACAGCTGCGCGCAACATCAGCTTCCAACATCGACGTTAATAGCAATCAACAATACCCACAGTGAACATTTAGGTCTCTTGGATGGGTTTTTTTAGAAGTCAAACAACATTTGTAAGGTTGTTCAAATATCAACATTAAAATTTGTACTAGTACATTCAATTTCACATCTCTTTTGGTAAGGGATGATTTAATAGTAGATAAAGCTTACTTCTTATATTAACACCATTTTTCAATTCCCAGTGAGCTCTTATAAAAACATTAGAGTACTAGTGTCAGTTGTACCCCTTGTTACGCTGTAGTAAAAAAATCATTTCTTGTGTACTTATACCTTCTATTGTTTTTTTCCTGAAAAAGGATCAATGTTGTTTTTCTATTGTGTGATCGATGCTAGAGCTAGACCAGGCGACTTGTTGCCCGGCCGTCTTTTGATACGGTTTCACATAGTCTGTCACGACCCGGGACCCTGCCTTTATTCCTGACGAAGATAGGGGTCAATTGCGTTGTTAAAAGGGTTCCGTTTCATTGGGTCACTAAGGGTTGGTGTTCATAAATTAGATGCGCTAGCTAAGCGGGAGATTTTTCATGGAAGATCTATCCCAGCTAATGCTAATATATTTATATGGCGGCAAGTGTACTGATTGATGCTTTACTTTTTTTTTGTGGACGCGAATGCGTGCTGCCTGTGCAAAGATCCATCAGCACGTAAACAAACTTCATCAGCTCATCTTGCTTGAATTATTATTACTAATGACATATGTCTTCAAAAATTAAAGAAAATTAAAGTCCTATGCATCTCTCAAATATAAACAGCTACTAGAGAACAGCAAATAGTTGCATGCTACCACCAAATTAGCAAGGCTAAAAATGTTTGACAAGGTGTTTATACGGCACTAACACGTGGAAATGGAGTTGATTAGATTCCCTCATGTCATGCGCGCACGTCACAATCGTCACAGGTGCAGATTTTATAGACACCCTGCAGCTACGTTCTTGTGTGAGGCCCAGTAGCAGTAGCCTTTCCATCATCGCTCGGAAAAGAATGCAGCAGCTAACCTTTGTGAGTTTCAGATTCAGAGCGGCACAAAGGTAGGTCACCAAACAAATCAAAAGTACTCCCATATGGTTTCTAAACCGCATTGCACGGAGTTCCAACCACCCGAATTTTTTTTCACAGAAAAGAAGAAAATAGAAACGTTAAAAATAAATGTAAAAGAAGCCAGGGACCAAGAAGCAGGCCAGTGAGTCTCTGGAACCATAACGACGTGCACGTACGTACAAGCATTCACGCATGGTAAAAGACATCATCGGGCTCTGACAGCGGGCCACGGCCGGGTCGTCATCTTCTTCGCTAGAGCAAATGCGCTCAGCGGACAGATAGAGGAGGGACCGTACGTGCAAAGGCGAGCTAGAGCAAAGGAGAGCAGCAGTGACTGCATTGAGTACGGACGACTGACCTCGCCGATGCCGGAGGAGGCGCCGGTGACGAGCACGACCTTGCCGCGGAGGTCCTCGCCCCTGGCGAATGGACGGACGAAGACGCGTGCTAGGAGGCGGCAGAGGGAGGCCGCCGGGAGGTAGACGAGGAGCACCAGCGTGAGGCCCACGTGCATGAAGCAGCTCAGGAACACGTTCACCGCCGCCTCCTTGCTCATCTTGCCGGCCGGCTTATCGACCTCCGCGTGCTCTTCCCTTCCTTCTTTGGCTCGCTCGCTCGCCGCCCGGCCGGCCGGCCCTCCCCTCCTTTACAAGAAGCAACGGCGGTGGTAGTGGCGCAGCAGAGGAGAAGAGGTTCAGGTGGAGGAGAGGCGGCGGCGGCGGGCGGTGTGGGATCCCGTGGGGGTGCGTATTTATGGGCTGCCGGCTGGCCGGGGAGAGCGCCGGGGAGGCTGGCTGGGAATTGATGGGTGGGTGGGGGTTGCTGCACCTATAGGGGAACACATACGATATAATAATGCAGCCATTTATCCCAGAAAATTCTTTATTTTCCTCTAGACGACTACCCGTGGAATCAGTTGGTCAATGTATGGGCGTGTACAGGAGCGAGCCCTGTTTTCTTGGATCATCGTGGCTGGTGATGATGGGATGCAACCTCAGACGGGGTCCAGATCCGTGTAGTGTTGCGGCCAGGGAGAGCTAGGTCGGGTGGCGGTGGCCGGAGTAAATGCCGACCGCCGTCGTCGTCACGAGCTCACCCATGCCCATTCCGCGCGCGCCCCACGGGCGCCGCGCTGGCCTTAGCTTCCATTATGCCCTAGATTGTTGGAGATCTCGATAGGGTTCGGTGCCTACGCGTGCTTACCGACGATTATATGACCCTGGTAAAATGACAAAACGTACGTCTGCAAACCTGATGATCGATCGAGGCATGCATGGAGTGCAGAGAGAACCAAGAGCCACAGCCACTGCTTGCCAGGACGTACGGGTAAGAATAACCAGTCGATCGACGACGAGTCCAGAAGGCAAGTGAACACCAAACAACCGCAAGAATTTACTGCCTCGATCGATGCCCTACCGGCACCGTGGTACTGCCGGCGGTAAAGATTGAATGCGACAGACATCACATCTTGAGAAAAGCTGAAAGCCTCTGACGGTCAAACTGCTGATATGGATTCAATTCTGAGCGCCGTGCTTAACTCTGCCATGATTGTTGTTATCTCTACAAATACTGGTTGATGGTGTGGTGGCGAACTGGCGATGTGTTTCAAATATATCTTCACAAAATATGAAGTTTGATCTCTTTTACTAAAATAAATGCTTTTCATTCGTGAATGGAAGACACGTATTATTTGGAGTTTTGTCGTGCTCACATTTGAGTGAAGAAAATAACTGGTGGCCCATGGAGCTGAGAGGCAGAGACGTCCCATAGCTGGCTAGAACACATCGAGACTTTTTTACTCGTGGAGTACCCATTTTGCAAGGGCATGGGTTTTTTGGGGGCCGTCTCAACGAGGTCTGGACAAAGTTAGTATTGTATCCATTCTACAACGTTTGTCTATTTATTATCATTTCGAAATAAAAAGTGTTTGTTCATAGCAAACTATACACATTGATTAATTTTAAAAATTCTAACCCCGAGTAAAAGGCAGTGTGAAGTGACCATCTGTTCTTCTATTAAACAACACCATTTCTCGTCTTACAAAGTCACCCTCTTTGTTTTCGCTTATCTGGATCTTGCTTTTCTAATAAGCAAAATTCTGAGATAAGCCAGTTATCTAGAGAATCGGCTGTCAAATAAGCAAGATTCTGAGTCGATTGTACAAGTTGAGTGTAAATTGTCTGAAGTGCCACTAAAACTGATGATATCTTTTTTTTACTGAATACGAGTAGAAGTCAATAATTGTTATGTTATTTGAGTATCTTGACTAAATAATTATATTACATTAGATCAAATATAGATCAATGTTTTTTGAGTTTTCTATCTACTACATAATTACATCACATAGCTATGAATCCCCTTTTGTCTCTCACTTTGATCCCCTCCCTTCCTCTCTCCCTCCGGATCCCCTCCCCTCTTCCGTCGTCATCAGCTCCCCTCGTCCGCCGCCGCCGCCGGCTCCCCTCCTCCCCCACCCCCGACGGCTCCCCTTTCCGGCCTCCTTTCCCACATGTAGCAGCGCAGGCGGCCACGGCCGGGCGGAGCAGCCACTGCTAGAAAAATAACCTTTCATCCCGCACATCAGTACCGGACACATTTTGGTTCGGTTCTAAACTAGCACCGAGCCATTTTAATACCGGATTCAACTTTGAAATCCCTCTAGAGCCATTTTAGTACCGGGCCAAGATATCGGCCTGTACTAAATGTCATTTTTTTAGTACCGAGTGATGTTTTGGCGCGTTAAACCATCAGAACGCCTTTTTTTTGTTGTTTAACCACAAATTAGGCAAACGCAGAGACATCCGTTAGCGTAGCAAACTCCTACTCCCACAATCTATAAATATAAAGATTTTGTGATTGTTATAAGTCAAACTATTGTAAATTTGATCAACTTTAGTTAGAAGCATTACATCTACCGCATGAAAGAAGTGAACTATATTTCGTAATGAATCTAATTAACCATGCTCATTTGATACTGTACATATTATATTTTGCCTCTGTGAACATGAGCAAACATAAAATTACTTGACTTAGGATAAACTTATAATATATTGTGGGTAAAATGGTGGAATATTACATCCATCGATACAGTGCAGCTCCATCTTTTCTCGACCGGTCTGTAGGAGGATCTGCCTGGTCGTGAAGCCGGCCCGAGTATGAAAGGTACTAGACATAAAATCTTGGTTTCTGCAGAGGGAAAAAAAGAAGGTTTCTGCAGAGGGAAAAAAAGAAAGGAAAACTCGATGGGGGCCGTGCAAGATGTTGCCTACTCTTTCTTCTCAGATACAAAAACTACACATAAACAAGTGACCAAAAAGAGACCAAAAAGACTAGATTCTCAGAAACTGTAGCATAATATTGTCTAATTATAAACTAATTAGGCTTAAAGATTTGTCTCGCAAAATACAGTTTTTTTCCGTCTCCATTTAATATGTCATGTATGTGCAAAAGCATTCAATATGATAGTTTTGGATGTAAAAGTTTTTAAATCTAAACAAGATCTCTATAAAAAAAATAGTTGCAGTTTCATGCTGTCCTGTTCAGCAACTATCTTTCCTTTTCCTTTGTGCTGAGGGGACCTTCAGGGGAGTGGAGGGTGGTTGGGTAGGTGAGGTTCAGCTGAGCAGATTCAATGGAGTGCACAGGTGTCCCTGGTGCGGTGCCGTGGTCACCCCACCCATCAGCTACACCCCCTGGGGATCGGAGCAGCGGCCGGGCCGGCGAGCGGCGACGACGACCTTCCTCGGGTCCAGCGAGATGGGGTGCCCGCCCGGCGATCGTCTTGAATGCGTGCAGGCATCTGCATCTGCAAAGCCTGCGAGACACTGGAGAAAGCAGCAGCCTGTTGCACGCAAGCCGCGGCGGAAGGCTGGGACCAATCGGAGAAGATGACCGTCATGTCACCCTTTGACGGGGAGACCGGTCGAGCCGGACATCTCCTGGCACCTTTTGTTGTTGACCGTCAGCTATAGCTAGGTCATATCAACCCTGTTTGCTCGCTCTGAACCCCTTTATTTGACCTTCAGCTGCCTGGTGGCTTGGTCGTCCTCTGATGCATGGCCACGTACGTTCGTGTAAACTTTTTTGACGGATCTCTTGCTGGACTGAATCGAAACCGGGGCTAGATGGATAGCATGGCCTTCCTAAAAATTTTTCAGCACTACGTAACTTCGAATGTTTGACCACTAATTAATAGTATTAGATGTGAATAATTGATAAAACTTATTCTATAACTCCGGATAAAATTGGGAGATATCTTTTAAATCTATTTGGACCATGATTGGATAATATCGTGCTACAGTAAACAATCTCTAATGATGGATTAATTAGGCTTAATAGATTTCTCGTCCATCCGTATAATTAGTTTTATAATTAATCTATATTTAATACTCATAATTAGTGTTGAAAAAATTCTAAAATTTTTTTTGCCAAAAATTTTGGCAACTAAACGGGTCCTATACTGTTTAAAATATAAGTATTTTTGAATTTAGTTAAAATTAAATTTATTCAACTTTGACCATCAATATTCTTATGAATGAATTATTTTTTTATAAATATAAATACTTATATATTATGATAATTACTTCCATAACGAATCTAGTAATACTATTTTTATCTTGTAAATCCTTATAAATTATTTAGTATTTATAATCAAAATTGAATAAATTTGGTTTTAACCAAACCTAGAAATACTTATATTCTGGGACGGAGGGAGTATATATCAGGGATGGATCAACGTAGGCGCGTTGTGTGGGCGCCGAAAATGACAGCAGGCGCAGGGTCGTTTTGTGCCGACCTCACTGATGACCGCCGAGCAAGCAGCAACTGGCAAGTTCAACCCACTTAGTCCTCTAGCTAGCCACGGGCCCTCCTTGCCCATGCTGCTGAACATGGCTGCAGCCTGCTGCTGCAGGGACCAATTCAACCTCGAAGAGCAAAGCATATAGCTAGAGAGCAGGGCGCTAGTTAAACAAGAGTACACGATACGTCGTAGTACGATCGGATTGAATTGTACGTGGTTAGAGGTGGTAAATGATTTTAAATCGCCTAGATTATCTAAAAGTCAAGTTTTTATGTTATATAATTTTTTTAAATCAAAAGTATTTAATGATTAAGTAGGATTGTGAAGAGAGCACTAGGACAATGATCTATTACCACTTCTGTTGAGCGGCCCTAGTGATGTCGGTGGCTCGGTTTGACCATGGCGGCTGGTGCGTGCCCGCAGCTCCGAAGCCGGGCCGATGATAGATGTGAGAGTCTACGACATACGGATCGTAGCACGGGCCGTGGGCTAGTAAACGTTGTGTGGTTGCATTTTAAGCATCACTAATCAGTTTTTGAATGGAATTTCAAAATGTGAATGTTAGATAAAATGATAGTATTGTTGGGATCTTTGCATATTCTAGTAACTGATTTTATGGATGTTTGGTTCACACCCTTGCTAATATTTTATATTACCCATGGATGATCATAGGCAAAATAGTATCATTTTTTATGCTTCAACCCTTCAAGTATAAGATGTAGTATCTGAACTCAATACAAACTCACACCAGCGCACACACACACCCACTCACACATTCGCAATGCGTAAGCTACATCTAGTTTGTGCACATAGGATGCACGTGGTTGAGATATATCCGAAGTCAAAACAGTAGTTTTGCCATCCAGTAGGTGCAGGAACTGGAAGCTACCGGCCACTTTAGCTTCATGGACTTTTATGAATCTGAAAATCTAGCTTATATTCTAGAGTTTTCACCAAAATCCAGCTCATTTAGATGCAGTCCAGCTTCTAGCTTTTGCATTCTCAAAATAGTATTTTTGCCATCCAGTAGGTTGCACGTGGTTTTGTATCCTTAGGTTGCACGTGCGTGCCTGCACCAGCGACGACGAGCCGACAGGTCGTCATCGACCGACCTTGACCGCATCAAACCTCGGACACTCGCCCATGCGGTCCACAAATAATGGCACACCCGCCAGCCACACTTCGTGACGGCTCTTTACACGTTCTGAACAAACAGGCCGGCGGCGATGGCTGTTTGCTTCCATTCGGGCCGTGCATTGCCCCGCCGCCCGCGCCGCGCAACCAACCAAATAACCGGTCGCGCCTCGTCCCGTCTCGGTCGCCAGCGCCATCGTGCCCGAGAGAGCAGCACCACCACCGTCCACCTTTGCCGCAAGGTTGCTTTTGTGGCCGCGGTCGATCTCACTGATGACCGGCGGCGAGGCAGCTAGCTACTACTGTTGGCAGGTTGAACTCGACCGTAGCCGCCGGCCTGCTGGCATGGCGGCAGCCGCCCATGCTAGTACAGATGGCCGGAGCGACCAATTCAACCTCGAAGACCAAGTACACAACAGGCTTAACCTCACACGGTACGATCGACGTTAGTTCATGGCTGGCTCAAGCGACACGGACTGACGGTGGGTCGGCGTGCTCGGGATTCGCCATGTGGCAGCTGGTGGGAGGGGAGGTGCCTCGAAGCGCAAGCACCGGCAGGCACCAGCAGCGCAGGCGCGCCTCAGATGGCACGATGGCTGCGCATGCAGAGTCTTCCACGGCGGCGGCCCAACGCAACGGCCTCCAACGCCGCCGACGAACACGTCGCAGTCAACCGACATTGACCGCATCAAACCACGAGCACTAGTCTCACTGTGGTCCACAAATGGCACACACACCCAACCACTTATTTGTCATCACGTCTCTTATTACTCGCTCGGAAGATACACAGCCCGGCGGGCGGGCGGCGGCCATGGCTGCGTGGCCGCACGCATCGCCCCACCGCCCACGAGGCGCAAGCAATCAACCGGTCGCCTCGTCCCGTCTCCGTCTCCGTCGCCAGCGCCATCGTGCAACCCGGCCGAGGCCCGATACAGCGGCGGCGCCGCCGCCACCATTGCAAGATATATACGCAGTGCGAGAGACGCACAGGCATTCAGCCTCCAGTAAATTAAAAGTGGCCAATCTCGATCCAGACTACATTCATCTCGAGTCGACCGTCGTCGACACCGCGTCACAATCGGATCGGAGACCATTCGATGCAACTAAAAGATCGATCACAACAGCAGACAGGAGGTGTTGCTCCGATCGATCCGAGTGTTTGTTTTAGTCAGCTGACTACGAAGTTGCTCGAAATCATGTACTGCAATGCAACTGATCTATCCACGCATGGCATGCATCGCCGTCTGCTCCATTGACCCTCATCAAGCCCGGGCCGCTCCCGTCCACAGAGTAGCTGCACCCAGTGGTGGCTGCATCATACCTAGAGCTCTGCTCGGCCGGCCACGCATGACGCGCGCGCGCGCCGCAATGAAACCGGTCGCCTCGCCTCCGTCTCGTCCCTGTCGCCGGCGAGGCGAGGCCACCGCTCCGGGTGCTCCCCATTGGCCATTGGCATGCTCTCCCTCTGCCCTGCCCATCCTGGGTGCTCGCTCTTCAATGGCCAACCGTCCCTGTACGGGGCTGCAGAGACTCCGGCTGCACTTGCGCCCGTTGACATGTGCGTGGGTACCGTGGCGTCTTCGGTGACGACCAATTCGCGGCATGGGTCTGAGTGTCCGACTGATCGTGCGACTGGGGATCAAATAATGACAACAATGATTTAGGGTGCGGCAATTACTCATTGGGGAGGTTGCATGCGAAGATAACACGAGGTTTCCAGCTCAATAATTACACTGGCATATACTCTCTCCGTTCATTTTAACATTTCTAGGTGTATACAGTATGTCACAACCTAATAATAGAAATTTCCTATTTTTTAGAAAAAGGAAAGTTTCCGGCCTCTGCGACCGCACAAAACCAAATTTTTATAAAATTTTCAACACAGACACAGAAAAATAGAGAAAAGACTCAAACGACTTGAATGAATCAAAAGCAATATCTATTATTGCTTCTCCATCCATTCTTAGCAAAAATATCCAAGCCAACAACCTCTAATGATTTGGTTGCCAAATAGACAGTCTTCCTTGTGTCTTTACGCTGTAGCAGGGACTAAAATCGCAGCCAGTACGCTCCTCTTATTAATACAACCCGTATAAATGAGGTAAATTATTCAAAAATCAAATCGTTACGTGTACACCAAATCGCCCACATAAGAGCTGCAGCCCCAGCATAAATCAAACTTCTTTCTTTCTTGCTTATACCTGTTAACCAATTTCTAAGCATATGGGTTATTAATTTTGGTGGGGTTAACCCAGTAGCAACGTGAACAACTCTCCAAATGGTGTTGGCATGTTGACAATCAAAGAAAAGATACTAAATTGTTTCATTAAGATCACAGAAGCAACATTTTTTACTCCCAGACTAGTTTCTCTAGCTAAGTTATCTTTTGTTAAAATAACATCTCGTTGAAGGTAGCAAAGGAAAATCTTTATTTCTAAAGGAATCTTCAGCTTCCATAAAAATTTATTAATAGAGCGTGTATCCTGATTTATAACATACTGATACATAGAATGTACAGTAAAATTATCCTATTGTGTCTTGTCGGCAGATAAATTTTATCAGGTTGTTGGGAATCCATGTTGTGTTTTAATTTAAAACTTAGCTACGAATATTAAGTTGGACTTATAATCGGTTTATAAAACCTTCTAGAAGCGGAATACGTAGCCAAGTCTTAGCTCCCACGCGGCCCCATCACATACGGGATCTTAGATGGTTCCAACAATCACATTCATTTTATTTTTTTAAGAAACATAGTACATACGCAGACGATCACAAACACGCATGTACACTCATCTCTATGAATACACGTACGCAACCCTATCCCTATGAGCACCTCCGAGAGACTGAGCCGGCAAATCCTCGAGATTGACGAAGTCACCACAGACGCCTCGTTGTCGATGGGAACCTCGCCTACCACTGAAAGCACAACACCTAAATTCTAGAAAATTCGCTCCCACGGGGAGTCGAACCCAGGACTTCAGGTGGTACCGAGACTCTTGTAACCATTAGGCTATATGCCCTTTCGCAATCTCATCCATTCTGGATTGCAGCTGTTTGTCTATGTGCACGTGGAGTATGTAAAATTCAAAATTATACGCATGGGACGTGTACATATATAGATATGCGAAGGGTATGTGCGTGTATAACTGTATACCTAATTATTCGTATGCTGCTACAGTTGTACCTACACGAGAGGTATAAAACAGTACTCTCCTTATATTTAGTAGTTTTTTTAAGAATTATATTTAGTAGTTGAAGTGGGCCAGTTAGGAACATGAAGGCAGTGCCTTGATTTGAACAGCAGCAACGGTCGTTGGAACCACTTGATCATGTGGCCAGCCGCCGGCTACTGCCACGTGCTCTATCGATAGGTCGAAATCACTTGGCCCGCGTTGGGCACTCCACCCTGATGGCACAGGATCCCCAGCTCCGCCGGCAACCTTTCTCCGAAGCTACGAGCAGTAGTGGCTGCTTGCCCATGACGCGTAATCAATCGGCCGGCGCTGTCTCGTCTCTGTCGCCGGCGCCGGCGAGGCCATAGACGTCCCGTCCAGTATAGATGCTGCCCATGCTCAACCTCTTCATCAATGGCCGCCTGTTCAGTAATTCAGTTGCTGCGTGCTGCGGGGACACTCGACACCTTACGCTGCGGGCACGTGTCCGTGGGCAATTGAGCATGCATACAGCCGCGGGGGCTTATTTGGCCAGGATATCTGGAGAATTTTGCGACGAACAGTGGTTTAGGTTTGAGCAATCATGTGCCATCAGGGTTGCGAATGGCGCTGTGTCTCCGGCGTTTAATAGGTCGTAGCCCGACTCCATAGCTGGCTATTTGGTTATCAATCGGTTACGTGGACACTGAGCCATCTGTGATACAGTGCCACGTCGTTCATTGAAGTTGGATTTCGAGATAGAGGTTAGGCAATCCCAAGCTAAGGCACTGTGTATAGTTTTTATACTTCCAATGTTATACAGACATTGTACACATAAACTATGTCCTAGTGCATAGTTCCTCTCGTTTCTTAACTCTATCTATCTTTTCCTTCTCTTGCATGGATATAGATTCTTGCATACGAAATTATTTTCTTCTCTTCCCTTCTTAATACTCTAGTTACCTCGGAAAACTGCTTACATGGCAAACTATTTAATTTAATGCTGTGAAAACTATTTTAATAAGCGGTTTGGATCTGCTCTTAGATGAACAGAAGACCTCGATCCTGTATTGAGACATTGGTTTTTACCGGGCGAGCCTCGTTGAGCTCTGATTTTGGCTGTCACCCTACCTACACAACACATATAACTCTAGTTGGAATGCTTTTCTTTTCAACTGACCCGTGGATGACCCTTTAGTCCCCGTTTGTGACATCAACCGTGACTAAAGAGGAACGTTTAGTCCTGGTTGGAGGCTCCAACCGAGACTTTAATGATCCCTTCCACCCTCTAGCTGTTGAACCCAGAACTAATGCCTACATCAGTCCCGGACCCAACATCGGCTGGGACAAATGTCAGAGATGGATGACCCTTTCTGTATTAGTGTTATCTTTGACTTTTTAGCTTTTTACGCATCTCGCCCCCGCACCCTGCTCCTTGCCTCCCATGCACGCCCGTACCAGGCTACCAGACCCTCCAAAAAAAATAACGGTGGACAGAATGTTCAGATTGGAAAAGCAGGGACAGAATCACAAAGTTAGAAAAAGAGAGGCACATTCGTTCGCAGTAGTTTGAGCAGAAAGTAGGAGTAAAAACGCAACTACGTTTAATAAATATGAACCTCCAATCCAATATCCGTAAGCACATAATCATAGAAAGAACTAACTGTTGATATTGATGCAGTCTGATCCACATCATATACTTCTGGAAATTATATATTAGTATTTTGTTACAGTACTATATCTAAAAACGTATAACCCATTGGTTTGTTTTCCTTGTAGCTAGTACCATAATGGAGAATCCGTGTGCCACGGCACGTGAAGAAATGCTCTGATCCGTTGGCTGCAAAGAACTGATCAGTAAAAGCATGACAATGGCACTTCAAATAGAGAGGAAAAAAGGACCACATCTTGCGTATCAGCACTGACTTTGAGTGATGAACAGCAAGATCAGGGTGTCCAACTGCCGATTCATAAGGCAGCCTCTCGTGTGCCACGACTGCCGATCAATGCTGACACTGCCCTACATCTGCTCCTATGTTCCCTGTTGTTGTGAAGTGACGAACATTCCGATGCATATGGTCCCCTTATTCCTTGTACTAGATTGTAATGGATTCAACTAATATGGTCATGCCACATTCTGATCTCAAAACCTCCAAAAACTCAGACTGTATCTTCTTGTTTCGATGCACACAATCTCTCCTAAACTATCATTGAAGTGTATGCACAACTTTGTACACAAGTATATATTTTCGCAAAAGAAAAGAATAGTACACAAGTATATGGCACTAAGATCTACAAATTTGTTTCTCAAAAACAAATCTACAAATTCGTAGATGAAATAAAATGTGATCAACCAGAACGTACTCTCTCCGTTCCAAAATGTAGGTCGTTTTAGCAAATATAGATGCATTGATTTTGCAATACATCTAGATATACATTGTGTCTAGATCCATAGCAAAAAATTATGCATCTAAATTTGCTAAAACAACATACAATTTAGAATAGAGGGAGTACAAAGGAGCATGTTCCTACATAAATCACTTCGGCCACCCTGAATGAAAACATAAGCCACACCTGAATGAAAATATACACGCATAATAATCAGTGTGTGGTCTTTGTATGAAGAATCTATTCAATTTACAGGTGGGGAGCCTGGGTGGGAGTACGAAGTTATCCCATAATTAGGTCACATCTGTTTGTCCATCTGCTCATGATGCCTGATGCTTATATCAATCTGTCCCGTCCGGACATGCATGGCGATCCACCATCATCATGTTGGATTGATCTCTAACCCCTGAGGGCCAAAGGCCTTGGACCCTTGATCCGCGCCCTGATCGGGGGCGCCCAACCCAACTGCTGTTGGTGGGCCCCTGTCGCCAGCGCCACAATATATAGAGAGGTGGGGGCCGGGGGGCATGCACGACGAGGTTCACCGTGACCCCAAACCCCACCTACACTCAAACCCTAGACCGATCTAGAGGGGCGGCGCTGCGGCGGCGGGAAGCACCACCGGCACTGCACGGCATCGACCGACGATGCCCTAGCGCGGATCTGCACCGACCCCGGCACTGCGCGTCGCTGCCTAGCGCAGATCACACCAACGAACGCGCGATGGCGTCCTCGTCGGATCAAGGTATAATCTCTCGATCTAATCTGGTACACACACACGCACACACACCAGTGATTGATCTTAGAAATAGATCAAGAGATAAACCCCGAGTTATTCCTACTGCTGGCGATCCTAGATTAAGAACCTAACATTGGTATCAGAGCCTTCCTAGTTTAGTAGATTAACTCGGAAGAGATAGAAAAAGGTTTTAGATCGAGCAAATAGAAGAATCAAAAGAGAAATTCAAAGAAAACGAAGAACAGAAGCTCGAAACCTAACCCTAACTCTATATCTACCCGAAACCCTACTTACCTGACCCTTCTTGCTTTCTTCTCTTCTCCTTCTCTTCCCTCCGCCACTTCCTCTTCTTTCCCGTACCCCAGAGATCCCCTCGACGGAGCCGCGCGCGAACGCACGTGACTCCGGCGAGGAGGCCCATAGGGCATAGATCCGCTTTGTGTGGACGCACACCGAGCCGAAATCGAGAGAATACAAGGAGTAAGGGGTACTGGAAGCAGATCCGGCCATGGCACGACCACCGGCGTCGAGGACAAACGTGGCGGCGCGGCCTCTGACTGGAACAGAGAGAAAAGCGAGAGGGAGAGGGTGAGGGAAACGCGATAGAGAGAAGGAGAGGGAGAGGAAGAGATGGAGCTAGCTCAGGCTCGCCGGCAGCCAGGCCGTGCACCACGCCGGAACTGGAGCCGGCGACGGCGGCGACGGCCAGAGCCAGAGGAGGAGGCGAGGGAGAGGGCGAGGGAGAGAGAGCGAGCGAGAGAGAAATAAATGATCTAGGGTTTCGAGGGCGTCCGCCGGCTGCGCGCTCAGCTGTCGGATCGCGACGGACGGCTGAGATCGCGGCGGGGCAGGCGGCGGGTGTGGGTGGGCCGAATTGGCGGTCTAGGCCCAGGTTGCGGCCTGTTAAGCCAGTTCGCACAGTAACGGGCCGATTTCGCGAGTGGGCCGAGCCACGGAGGCGGTTATGGGCTGCACAGTACCGGGCTGCACAGTACCGGGCTGCACAGAATGGGCTGCACAGTGCTGGGTTTTTCGGCACGTTTCGCAGATGAACAGTAAAATTTGATCCTTTTTTCTGTTTTTGAAGCAAATTTGAATGATTTTTGCACAAAATTTGATCTCTTTTAATTTTGAACCAAAGGGATAAATGTTTAGAGAATAGAAATACAGATTTTCACGGACCTTGCTTCAATATAGAATTTATTTTATTCATGTTTCCGCTGCACAGATAATTATTTCGAATCGAATTTAAATTTGAACCAAAGGGATAATTTAAATTTCAAGTCACAGATTATTTTCAGATTAAATTATAATGTTGTTATTTTCTGAGCAAAGTTGATAATAACAATATTATGATTTCACAGATTAATTTTTCAGATTAAATTGTAATATTGTTATTTTCTGACCAAAGTTGATAATACCGATATTATGATTTCATGCATTTATCATTATTGTTATAATGTTCTCACTTGAGCTAACCTATTTCAGTTGGTTTTCCTATAATGGTTTCCATCAAGGACATTCCAATTTTGAGAGAAGACAACTACAATGAGTGGTATAAGAAGTTGGATCTCTTCTTTACCATGGCTGAGCTAGACTGCGTTCTTTCTGCACCGGTTCCAGTAGAGCCTGAGAGGCCGGTCAGAGGGGATGATGTCACAGATGCTTCTTGGAAGCAAACAGAGCTCACCTATAAGGCGAGCAAACAGAGGTATGATGCTGATCATGCCAAATGGCACCCTGCCAACAAGAAATGTTTGGCAGTGGTGAAGAACATAATAGAGCCTGCCATTCTGGGGGCAATCACAGACTTTCCCACTGTCGTTGAGTACCTTGAGAAGATAAGGAGTCAGTACACTGGCTCCTCAAAGACTTATGCTACCCAGTTGATCAAACAACTGGTTACAGATAGGTACTTGGGAGGTGGGATAAGAGAACACATTCATCGCTTGGTTCACATAAACAACAAGCTTAAACCTATGGACATGGAGTTCAAACAAGAACACATAGTTCATTTGGTCTTTGCTTCGTTGCCGAAGGAGTTTGAAAACTTTGTTGCCAATTACAACATGAACCCCGAGAAACGGGATATAGAGAAGACCATAGCGATGTGTGTTCAAGAGGAAGAAAGAATAAAGACAGCACATGGTGGTTCCATCAACTATGTGAACAAGAAAAGAAATAATAATGACATTCCCTCCTCTTCCAAGGGAAAAGGACCCCAGATGCCCCAGCAGCACAGCCAGCACAGGCCCAAGTTTGGGCAAGCTATATTAGAGAAGGACCAGCGCCTCTACTGCAAACAGAAGGGACATTACAAGTCAAATTGTCCCAACTACTTAAAGATGATCATGGAGAAATGAGGTGAGAATATTATCTCATTTGTAAATGAATCCTTGTATACAGATTATTCCAAATCTACTTGGTGGATTGACTCAGGAGCAACAATTCATGTTGCAAACTCTTTACAGGGATTCCGTTCAACGAGAACTACGGGAAGAAACGAAAGAAGAATTAAAGTTGCGAACGGAGTCGAGGTAGATTTTGAGGTGGTGGGAGACCTCCTCTTAGAGCTCGACACTGGCTTTAGTTTATTACTTAGAGATGTATTTTATGTTCCCGTGATACAAAGAAACTTAATAAGTGTGTCTCCTCTAGATGACGATAGATTTGAATGTCGTTTTGGAAACGGCATGTGTGTAATAGAGTTTAATGATACAGTTGCTACTATTGCTTTCAGAAGAAATGATCTTTATTTGTTATCGCTACGTGAAAGTGTGAATTCCGTATGTGTTGTGAATGCGATTGTATCTCCAACCACAGATAATAACAGGAAACGAAAGAAAACTCAAGACACATCGTCGAAATTATGGCACTATCTTTTAGGCCATATTTCGAGGGGGAGAATAGAAAGGCTGGTTAAGAATGAGATTCTACCTCCTCTTGAGTTCTCAGACTCAGACAAATGCATTGATTGCATAAAAGGAAAATAGGTAAAGATAACAAAGAAAAATGTTGAGCATAGCGTAGGTATTTTAGAATTAATTCACACAGATATCTGCGGTCCGTTCTCAGTTAAAAGCATAGATGGTTATGACTCGTTCATAACATTCACAGATGATTATTCCCGCTATGGATATATTTATCCAATAAAAGAGAAATCAGAAGCGTTGGATAAATTTAAAGAGTTCAAGGCTGAAGTTGAGAATCAACATAATTTAAAGATAAAAGTTGTCTGTTCCGATCGTGGAGGGGAATACTACGGTCGGCATACCCCATACGGACAGGCTCCAGAACCTTTTGCGAGGTTCCTCACAGAACAAGGAATAGTTGCCCAATACTCTCTGCTGGGCGATCCTCAGCATAACGGAGTAGCTGAAAGATGGAACCGTACCCTGATGGATATGGTACGAAGCATGATCAGCTATTCTACGCTACCAATGAGTTTGTGGATGGAGGCTTTGAAAACCGCTGTCTATATTCTCAACAGAGTACCCAGTAAAGCGGTGCCTAAAACGCCGTATGAACTATGGACAGGAAGTATACCCTCACTAAATCACCTACGGGTGTGGGGGAGTCCTGCTGAGGCAAAGATATTTAACCCGACCATTGCAAAATTGGATCCCAACACAGTGAGCTGCCATTTTATTGGTTATCTAGAGAAATCAAAGGGATATCGTTTCTACTGTTCAGACAGATTTACAAAGTTCGTAGAAATGAGACATGCTACCTTCCTTGAAGAAGAGATGATTTGGGGAAGTACAACAGTTCGAAAGATTGATCTTGAGGAGAAGCGGGTGTGCGCATCTACTCCGATGATTCAGGAACCGTTTTTCTCACTGCCTACTCAGATTGCACCAGCGATATGAGCTACTGCGATGCCAGTCCCCGAGGTGATCCCTTCTCTGGCGACACAAAGTGAAGATGTGGAACCTGTCCTTCAGGATCCTGTAGATAACAACATTGCCGCAGATCAGGGGGAGCCACCACAGGCTCCAGCAGAGAATGTTCAAATAGAAGAGGCTCCTAGGAGATCTCAAAGAGAAAGAAGATCGGCTATTCCCGATGATTATGAAGTGTATAACACAGAAGAGTTTCGAATGGAAGATGATCCCATCTCATTCGAAGAAGCCATGAGAAGCAGACATTCATCCAAGTGGTTTGAAGCCGTGGAAGATGAAATGAAATCGATGAGTACCAACCGTGTTTGGGACCTAGAAGAAATTCCTAAAGGAGCTAAAACAATTGGCTGCAAATGGGTCTACAAGACAAAATGTGACTCCAAAGGGAATATAGAGAGATACAAGGCTCGTCTTGTGGCAAAAGGATTTACACAGAAGGAAGGAATAGATTACAATGAGACCTTTTCTCCAATCTCATGTAAAGACTCTTTTAGAATCATTATGGCCTTGGTCGCACATTTCAATCTGGAATTGCACCAAATGGATGTAAAGACGGCATTCCTAAATGGGGATCTCGAAGAAAGAGTTTACAAGGCACAACCCAAAGGTTTTATCGTGAAAGGAAAAGAAAATATGGGATGCCACTTAAAGAAATCCATTTATGGATTAAAGCAAGCTTCAAGACAATGGTATTTGAAGTTTAATAAGACGATAAAGAGGTTTGGGTTTACAGAGAATGTTGAGGATAATTGTATCTATGCAAAGTTCAAAAGAGGGAAATATATTTTCCTGATACTGTATGTGGATGACATTCTGCTAGCGAGTAGCGATGTCAGTCTGCTATTAGAAACAAAAGAGTTCTTGTCGTCGAATTTTGACATGAAAGATCTTGGTGAAGCCTCATTTGTGCTAGGTATTGAGATTCACCGATATAGAAGAAATGGGGTACTAGGTTTGTCACAAGAAACATACCTACAAAAGATTCTAGAAAAGTACAGTATGCATGCGAGTAAGCCTACTCCTGCTCCGATAGTCGATGGTGACAGATATGGAGACTTTCAGAGTCCCAGAAACAAATATGAAAAAGAACAAATGAAAACTGTTCCGTATGCTTCGGCAGTCGGAAGTTTACAGTATGCTCAAGTGTGCACATGCCCTGACTTAGCCTTTGTCACTAATGTGCTTGGCAGATTTCAAAAAGATCCAGGTCTAGAACACTGGAAACTTGTAAAGAAAGCCTTGCGATATGTGAAAGGCACAAAAGGCCTCATGCTAACATACAGAAGAACCGATTCATTAGAGATTAAAGGATACACAGATTCAGACTTTGCGAGAGATGAAGATGACAGAAAATCCATGACAGGTTACATCTTCACTCTCGCAGGGGGAGCTATATCGTGGAAAGCTCAAAACAATCGGTCACAGCAACATCGACGATGTATGCTGAGTTCATAGCATGCTATGAGGCCTCCGGGCAGGTAGAATGGTTAAAGAAATTTATACCTGGCTTAAGAGTGGTGGACAGTATAGAAAGACCACTAAAGATGTACTGCGATAACCAGCCAGCAGTGTTTTATGCTCATAACAACAAGAAGAGCACGACTATCAAGTTGATACAGATAAGATTTTATTCAATAAAAGACAGAATCCAGGATCACACCATATGTCTCGAGCATATAGGAACAAAAGATATGCTTGCGGATCCGCTAACGAAAGGCCTACCACCTAGCGTGTTCATGGAACACGTAGCCGGCATGGGAATGAGGTACAACCTATGATCTCTGGATAATAGAGGCCTAAAAGGATTACAGAATCTATTTCTGAACAGAGGCGTGTATTGTGGCTATTGATTCTATCGGCAAATGCGCGTGACCAAGAGATATGCCCTATACATAAATCTGTGATGAGATAAGGAAAATAGAAAAGTAAAAGAAAAAAAGATAATGTGAGATCAAGGGGGAGATTGTTGGATTGATCTCTAACCCCTGAGGCCCAAAGGCCTTGGGCCCTTGATCCGCGCCCTGATCGGGGGTGCCCAACCCAACTGCTGTTGGTGGGCCCCCATCGCCAGCGCCACAATAAATAGAGAGGTGGGGGCCGGGGGGCATGCACGACGAGTTTCACCGTGACCCGAAACCCCACTTACACTCAAACCCTAGACTGATCTAGAGGGGCGGCGCTGCGGCGGCGGGAAGCGCCACCGGCATTGCACGGCATCGACCGACGCTGCCCTAGCGCGGATCTGCACCGACGAATGCGCGATGGCGTCCTCGTCGGATCAAGGTATAATCTCTCGATCTAATCTGGTACACACACACGCACGCACACCAGTGATTCATCCTAGAAATAGATCAAGAGATAAACCCCGAGTTATTCCTACTGCTGGCGATCCTAGATTAATAACCTAACACATCAATCTTCCAGAGCTGTCCACCAGTCCAGATTAGCCCATTTTCTTCAATGCGCAACTGCCGGAGCTGCCAATCTGTTGGCCAAAAGTGAGTTCATGCATCGTTTGTGCAAACATTATTTCCGTTTTTCACCAGATGCTTTTTTATTTTGCTCTTCTTGGTTGATTTTATAAGGGCGGCACGGAGTGATTTTATACTGAATTGCTCCAATAGTTTCAATTTCCCTTTATATTGTATTATCATGGCACTGTTATAACACGATTTCAGTAAACATGTTATCGGCTATGTCTTACAGATATTTGATAAATAAACCCATTGTTAAATATGAAAATAAGACAAAAGAAGCACTTCATATAGTCCATACAGTGTCATATGTATACCAACGGACACTTGACTTAGAAAACGTTGAACAGTGTATACCAACAAAGAGTAAATCATATAACATATCATGAGGAATTCCAAAACACAAAGGAAATATGACTTTTCCCACCTAAAAAATATTGCAAATAAAATGGTCAAATTCATGGCAATATATTCATATTGCACAATTTAAAATTGTCGCAACATGTTGCAATTAGTAGCGCACTCAAGTTTTTTCCCATGGTTTACATTTTGTTGCAATGAAGTGTTTGTATTGCAACAATCCTAGTTGGCAATAAGCAACATTTATGATAACTGTGAATGAGGCAATAAATAAGATCATTGCAAAATAATGAACTTCCAAATACAACCTGAATTTCTAATTATAAAGGCAGGAATACAATCTGCAATTATATGTACTATTTGGACATCTAAATGATTTTAAATAAAAAACTTTCAAACACAAGTTGTCGATCTTGTCAAAACCTACATTTTTCATATAAAGTTTTTCTTGATGCAAGTCCATATCCAAAAGTTACGAATTTCCAAATGCAACATGAAATTCAAATTCCAAGGATGGAAAAATACAAACTAAAAATACTTTACTATTACATCTAAATGACTTCAAATAAAAAAACTTTCAACTACAAAGTTGTAGATCTCGTTGAAACTGACACTTTCCATCTAAAATTTATCTCTATCTGAGTCTCTAAGCCTATATGAGAGCTGGCGCAGATAATCCTGCCATATATTGTTGAGAGCCAGCATGAATAATGTATTTTTCTTTATAAACCTTGTCTGATTTAAAATAATTTGACTTTGAACAAATCATCATTAGATGAGAGAGGTTTCATAAGAGTTTCATGCATAGGTATTAAATTTTATACCACACCAGCATGGTAAGATCATTATGAGAGAGTAGGGAGAGTTTTATGAGATGAGAGATGAGTTCCATCCCCGTGATACTCATCCGGCTTGTTACAACTTCTCAGTTTTAGTAACTGTGTGATAAAACCATGCACTGAGACTGATCTAACCACATTCTTCTTAGGACGTATGAGTACCAGCTTTATCTTCTTGATTACTTTTGAGGGGTTGGCTTCTTGATTTCTACAGAAACCCATGGGCATTAGCTCTTGGGACTACTAATCGTAGTTGTCAAAGCATTAATGGGCCACTCTATGCCTTGGATAGTGGGCTGAAGCTTGGTCATTCAATCAAGTCAGAGTGTTAATGGGCCACTAGTACAAATATTCGGTTTTGATGAGCTCTACCTTTGCTTATTTTGTATTTGGGTTGCTAACTTACTAGATACAGTACTATATTCGCTTATTTTGTACTATTCGGAATAGCTTGAGAGAGAAAACGTCTTATTCAGGACTCGTTTGGCACAGCTTCACAGTGCTTCAGCTTCGTTACTGTTCGCACACTGTAGCACGAAGCCAGCGAAGCTAGTGACCAGCTTCATATGTTTCTCAGTTAGTTGTAGCACCTCAAGGTCCGGCTTCAGCTTCCAGCTATAGCACAGTGCCGAGGCACTATAGCACGAAGCTGAAGCTCTCCTGACGGAACGGTGCCAAAGGGAGTCTAATTTGTAGTGTGCAACCTTAGACCGTGTGGTCTTTGTCCGTGGGCAAACAGGCGCAACATTCAGCCGTGTAGGGGATGGCGCATGGGCTTTACACGTGGCAGCTAGCTGTTGGAAGGATAAGTGTGTAGCATTAGTGTGAATTTTAGGCTTCAAATGCATTTATCTTTTATTCCAATTGATCACTTTTGAACTCATTTGTACTATGATGTATTTTAATATTAATCAGCATAACAAAATGATACCCAGTAAGAATATAGTTTTTTGAATTTTTAAATGAGCAACATTTCCAACAAACAATTTCAGAAATTTGAATATATTATTTGAACATTAACATGAAAATTTTGAAACCAAAATGCTGAGCTAGGTTTGAAGAAATATTGAGTCTAATATTTTGAAGTGTTGACTAGTAAGTATATAACAATCAACATTTTGATATTGTTTGAACATTTACATAAATGTTTAACTAGTTTTTTTCAAAATTGTTCAACGGGTTTCTTAATTTTTTTTTAATCTAGTTATTCAAAATGTTAAAAGTGCAAAATTATAAATGTAGTGGTTAATCACGAAGATTCAAAGAATAGGATAAGATCGAGAGAAACAAATAGAAAAGAGTAAACTACGAACCTCGCATCACCTTGGCATGCACAAGCTGGCTTTTATGACCTAGGCCGAATTCTGCCTTCTGGGCCTAAATAAAAATCTCAAAGAAGCTAGTAGTTCTCACTGGAAGAAAAGGCGCAGTTGCAGGCCGTTCATGGGCTGTTTGAGATGGTGGATGACGATGACATATGCCATAGAAAGTTAAATAAGTTTATTAATTTCTTAAAATGATTAATCTACTTATTTGTTTTTAGTTAGTTTGGAGTTGTTTGGCCCTTATATGGTGCTCTTTTATAGATTTTCCCTTTCTTTGGCCCCGTTATTTATTTTAATGTTGTACGTTGTGCTTGACTTCAGGCTATCCACACCGGGTACTGGGTCCCTCCAATACCGATTTAGAGGAAAAATGGCTGCACCAGGAACGCTAAATGGCCCGCAATCATTGAGGACGAGCAGCGGTCCGCTAAATCGGGTGAAGGTAGCGGCCTCCCGCTACGCCGCCACCGTGGCACGGGGCCCGCCCCATCCCGCCCCGCCCAAGCCGCGGCCGCTACAGCACCCCAACTCGCCCTCCATCCGAGAGAAGGCCTCGACCGCCTCGTGGTAGCGGCCGGCGGAGGTGTGGGCAAAGACAAGCGCCTCCAACGTGGCGGCGGGGGGGTCGGATGCCGACGGCCTAGGCATCAGCGATGGAGGGCGTGTAGAGGAGCGCGTGGAATGCGTTGTCAAACCTAGAGCTACGGGACTGCCTACGTGGCATAAAATGTTCTAGAGTAAGGGGTGGGGTATGTCCCATACTTTATCCATGTTGTAAATGTCAGACCCGGGGCAGCGGGATTGCACACTTGGCGTACATATTCTTGTAGTAGGGGATGACGCATGGGCCATACCTTACCCTCATTGTAACTAGTCGTATAGGGCTAGGATTAGTGACATAAGGAAACTAGACAACGTACTCAGGTAGGACTTCTCAGATCGTCCCCGACTAGGACTTCTGTTGGCGCTAAAATCGGCCGGATAGGAATCGGCCGATGGGTCTTCAGCGTCGGACACACGACCCGGGAGAATCTGCTTAGCTCCTGTTCGGGTTATCGCCCTGGTGCGGTTCGCGTGGCGTGCCAATCAATCTGACCTGTTGATTGACAAGGAAATAGAGTATTAAATTCCAAGCGCGTCGATCGGCTGGAGTTCCGATCTGTCCTGAGGAGCGCGTCGGCGGTAAATCGGCCGATTTGCTGTAGAGATGATCGGCTATGAGTCAGCCGATGATCGTATGGTAATTGTAAAGAGAACTGCTGGAGCAATCTAAACAATTACTATAGAAGCAACACTTGAAACAGATCTAATCGGCTGTATGGCGATGGATCGAAGGAGAATGATGACGAAGCCGATTACCCTGATCTCAAGCTGGATAACTGGTGATAATACTAGAATAACAGGTAAAACTTGCAATTCTAGTAAATATCGATAACTTGTGAATAAATCCAAACGAAACCACAGCGATGCGCCCGTAGTTAAAGCTCAGATATTACTCGATAAGCGGAACCTACCAATTGGCCGGAGATCAGGTTGATGCAGCCCTGCCAATCCGTACGAACTCGTGAAAGAAGAAGAAAATATTGGCGAAGTCGCCGACTTGAAAGGTAAAGTACTGGTAAAAAGTAGAAGTTGTGTTTGTTGATTGATGTTCGTTTTTTCCGCAAAGCCCTAGCGACTCCTATTTATACCCTGAAACTAAGACTCCTGGTCGATTACGACTTGTTACAACCTTATTTAAAACAGGAAAACTACTATATCTATAATAACTTTAAAAAGGAAACGGACTCCCGCAGAATCTTCCGCCGCCGTTTCCTAATCCAATCGGGACCTCTTCAATTACTTTCCGGCCGACTTAGCACGCCGCGTTGACCATCTTTTGACTAGGATCTTCTGGAATAATCCTATCCTGTTGGCATAGGCGGCGCCACCAATCGGCCGATTTTCAACTGTTACCCCGATCGGCCGATTCCTTACTGTAGTTCCCAGATCTGCCGCATCGGCCAATCTTTTTCACCTGACGCCGATTTAAGACGTGTCAAAATCTGGCGTCAACACATGCCCCCCAGTTTCGGAGCAAAATATGACTTTTTCTTCGAAACTCTTTCTTTAACCCTTCTCTCTGAGCTCCCCCATTGTGACCAGAGTAAACCTCGGAATCAGTTGCGTTACTTTTTCCTCTGCATCTGATCCTTTCTCTAGAATCAGCTCTATGACATGGAATCTGGCAACAGGACGAACACCATGTTGGCGTGTAGACTCAGACTTTGACTATCTCCCCTGGCAGCTTTACATTTGCTGACGCCTTTACTCCGATGGCATACGTCTCGCCAACCCTTTGTCTCTTCCTTTCTATAAATACGATTCTTCGTATTATTTCCAAAAATGCTCATCTGGCTCGTTTTCTTTTGCTTCTGAAACCCGCCCCTCGCCATTTTTGGTCAAGCATTAAAATGTCTTCTCGGTCCTCCTCTTCCGTTAACCAGGTATCAATTTTCTCTCCATCCCTTCCTGAGATATCTCAATTTGTTCCAACATATTTGTCTATTCCTTTTTTCAGCCGAACCGTCTCAGCCCTGGTTTGGAAAGAGCGATCGAAATCATGCATTCAGGCAAGCCATTGTCGCAAGCTGACATAGATCTGATAAAAGCTCATTCTGAAGAACTCAAAGATCATGTTCCTGCCAATGTCCGATCAATCTTGGACCATATGGATCTCGTCTGCTTTGAACAAATGCCATCCTCTGACGAGAGTTCTTCATCTTCTCACCAACCTGCTGAAGCTAAGACCGAAGCCACCATGAAAGATTTGGAAGAGGAGAAGGCCCACCTGCTGAAAGAACTCTGCGACCAAGCTGAAGCTGGAGTCACTACAAAGGACTTGAAAGATGAAAGGCTCTCCCTCATGATAAGATTAGGTCGCGTCGAAAGAGAAATCCAACGCAGGCGTAACCAGTAGTGTTTTTATTCTAAGGGCGACTTACACCATGTCGGCCATATAATCTTGATATATCTTGCTGTAAGTTATGCATCTACCCAAATGCTTGGATAGTACCTTTTCAAATATCGTCCATTCAGAGCTCTTGGGAATTCCTCCCCTTCTATCGTTTCCAGAATGTATGCATTTCCGGGAGCACATCGGCCGATTCTATACGGCCCTTCCCAAGTGGGTGACCACTTACCGAATTTGGGATCCTTAGATCCTATCGGCAGCACCAGCTTCCATACCAGATCTCCCTGAGAGAACTGTTTGACTTTGACCTTCTTGTCATACCATCTGGCCACCCTTTTCTTGTTCTCCTCTATGCTGATTAGAGCTCTTAACCGCTAACCCGCCGAATCGTCAAGTTCATTTTTCATGAGAAAGGAATAATCATCGGCCGTTAACTGATCCTGTAGCGATATGCGTCTTGACCCTGTCCTTATCTCCCATGGTAAGACTGCTTCATGGCCATAAACCAAATGATAAGGGGATATTTTAGTGGCCCCATGACAAGCCATCCTGTACGCCCATAAAGATTCAGTCAAAGACATATGCCACTTCTTGGGTTGTTCTTCTATCTTCCTCTTAATTAGCTTGATTATCCCCTTGTTAGATGACTCCGCTTGGCCATTGGCTTGAGCATAGTATGGCGAGGAATTTAATAATTTAATCCCCATATCGGCGGCGAACTCTCCGAATTCTCCAGAAGTGAACATTGTCCCTTGATCAGTTGTGATGGTTTGAGGAATACCAAATCGATATATAATATGGCTTTTAACAAACTCAATCATATCGGCTGATGTCACGTTCCTCAGAGGAACTGCCTCCACCCATTTGGTAAAGTAATCTGTAGCCACCAATATGAACTTATGCCCTTTGCTGGACGGAGGATGAATCTGCCCGATGAGATCTATTCCCCAACCTCTGAACGGCCACGGCTTAATTATCGGATTCATAGCCGATGCTGGTGCGCGCTGCACATTGCCAAACTTCTGACAGTCTTGGCATCCTTTGTAATACTTGAAACAATCTTCCAGGATGGTCGGCCAGTAATATCCATTGTTCCTGATCATCCACTTCATTTTATGGGCCGATTGATGAGCTCCACACACGCCTTCATGGATTTCTCCCATTAGGACCTTTGCGTCTTCTGTTCCCAGGCATTTGAGAAGTACTCCATCAATCGTCCGAAAAAATAAGTCATCCTCAAGCAACACATACTTTGTAGCCTGAAAACGTATTCGCCGGTCCACCTTTTGGGATGGATTTTTCAAATAATCAGCGATCTCCTTCCGCCAGTCATCAGCCGCGAGTTCTAGCGTCATCGCTCCGTGAATCGGCCGATACCCAGAAGCATGTTGAGCCAGTCTGTTGGCTTCCTCATTATAACCTCTGGGGATGTGCTCAATTGTTGCAGATTTGAAGCCTCTCAGAAGTTGAAGACAATCTTCATAATAAATTCTCAAGATGTCGTCCTTGCATTCGGATCGTCCTGTTAACTGATCCACAATGAGCATGGAGTCCCCAAAGATCTCGACTGCATCCGCCCTGACTTCCCTTAACAATTGGATGCCTTTCAGAACAGCTCGATATTCCGCCTGGTTGTTGGTTGCAGAAGCTTCTATCGGCAGAGAGAAATCATAAGTTGCCCCCCGAGGCGACACAAGAACGATGCCGATTCCTGATCCGACCCCACACGAAGAACCATCAAAATATAAAGTCCATGGAACTGGTTCAACGGCGGCAATTTCTGGTCCACAATGCTGAACTACGAAATCGGCCAACATTTGACCTTTGACGGCTTTGGCCGATTCGTACCTTAGATCGAATTCTGACAAGGCCAGGATCCATTTTCCGATTCGCCCCTTCAAAATCGGCAATGATAGCATATACTTCACCACGTCATCCTTGCACACGACTATGCATTCTGCCGATAGCAAATAGTGCCTGAGCTTAGTACATGAAAAGTACAAGCACAAGCATAACCGCTCTACCGAAGAATATCTCGTTTCGGCATCTAAAAGTCTTCTACTGACGTAGTACACCACTCGTTCTTTCCCGTCAAACTCCTGTACCAACGCCGATCCAATAGCCTGTTCATCAGCCGACAAATATAACTTGAACGGCTTACCAGACTGTGGCGGAGCCAACACCGGAGGTGAAACGAGATACCACTTGATATTCTCCAGTGCCTTGCGCTGTTCTTCCCCCCATATGAACTCTTGGTCGGGCTTTAACTTCAACAGAGGGGTAAAAGCCTGAATACGTCCCGATAAATTGGATATGAATCTTCTGATGAAGTTGACCTTGCCGACGAGGGACTGCAGTTCAGTTTTACTTTGTGGGGCCACTACTCTATTAATGGCGTCTACAGTCTTGCGGCTGACTTCTATCCCGCGCTCATGGACCATAAATACCAAGAATTGTCCGGCCGATACACCAAACGCACACTTGTTTGGGTTCATCTTCAGCCCATGCTTCCTTGAGCACTCCAGCACTTCCTGTAAATCGGCCAGATGATCCTGGTGACCTTTTGACTTGACCACGACGTCATCTATATAAATTTCCACTGATGAACCGATGAGTTTGTGGAAGATGTAGTTCATGGCCCGTTGATATGTAGCACCGGCGTTTTTCAAGCCAAAAGTCATAACCACCCATTCAAATAAACCAAGATGGCCCGGACACCTTAAAGCCGTTTTCGAAATATCTTCTTCGGCCATTAATATCTGATTGTATCCGGCATTCCCATCCATGAAACTTATGACTTTGTGGCCTACGGCAGCATCCACCAAGATATCGGCCGTTGGCATCGGATAACCATCCATTGGCGTAGCCTGATTTAAGTTCCTGAAATCGATACACACACGCAATTTTCCATTCTTCTTGTATACAGGCACAATGTTAGAAATCCATTCGGCGTAACGGCATTGCCGAATAAATCCTGCCTCAATCAACTTTGTAATCTCAGCCTTTATATCAGGTAGAATCTTGGGATTACACCGCCGTGCAGGTTGCTGATACGGCCGATATCCTGATTTTATAGGTAACCGGTGTTCAACAATAGACCGGTCTAGTCTTGGCATCTCGTGATATTCCCAAGCAAAGCAATCCCTGAACTCTTTCAATAATTTTATCAATTTGCATTTGTACTCAGGATCCAAATTGGCACTAACGTACGTCGGCCTCGATTTGCTGCTATCTCCCAAATCTACCATCTCTAACAAATCGGCCGACGTGAACCCGTGCCCCAGCTTCCCATCTTATCGGATGAGCTGATCCATTTATTCTGAATCTTCGGAGCCGACTGCTTGGATCGGCTGTAGACCGAAATCGGACACTCTCAGGAAGTCAGTGTCCCAAGTCCTGCCAGATATACACTTGACGTGCTCGCAGCTCCACTGTTGTGTGTCGGCCGCTGCAACGCTGTAAACGAAATCGGCAGCTACCACCTCTGTACTGTCGCCGACCCATTGCACAAGGCATTGATGCATAGTAGATGGGACACAACAGTTTGCATGTATCCAGTCGCGACCGAGCAGCATATTATAGGACCCCTTGCCATTAATGACGAAGAAAGTAGTGGGGAGGGTCTTACTGCCGATGGTGAGGTCGACGCAGAATGCCCCGCGGGCAGGCGACACGTTGCCTTCGAAGTCCTTCAGCATCATGTCCGTCTTGGTGAGGTCGTCATCGCCCTTGCCCAGCTTGCGGAACATGGCATACGGCATGATGTTGACTGTCGCGCCTCCATCTACCAGTAGTCTGGTGACGGGTCTTCCGTTGACATAGCCCTTGAGAAACAGCGCTTTGAGGTGCTGTCGTTTTTCTTCTTCTGGCTTCTCGAACATAGCCGTCATCGGCTCTAATACCAGTTGTGCCATTTGCTCTTCCTCTGTATTTGTCACTTTGTCCCGATCGCTTGGCGCCATGAACTCCATCGGCAGTATGAATACCATATCAATTTCGGCTGCCGATTCTTGGTTGTTTGCTTTCTGATCGTTCTTCTTTGGGCGCCAAATTCGAGATTTCACGTTCCTTCTTTCTGGCACGTGTCTTTGTTCTTCTTCTCGATGTTCCCACTGGCGTAGGCGTTGGATCCTTCGCTTCTGGGATCTGGATAAGCCGTCAGGACACCACCTGGGATTTACTGGTTTGGCCGATGATCTGGCGTGTTCCCACTTTGGTTCCTTCCCTAGGGGATCTTCGTCTGATACCCTATCATCGGCCACCTCTTCCAGCCGATCGTGCGCGCTGATCCTGCCCCCCAGTCCATCTTGCTGGCCGATCTTGGTTTTTGACCTGCCGTACTGGTCAACTCTGCCCCCCAGCCGATCATGCACCGAAACGCGCCGTTCTTCGCGCCGATTTCTGTTGATCGGCTCTGATCCTCAGTCCCTAGAGTGTGGCTTCGGGCGATCGCTGCGGTTTGATCCGTTGCACTCCGGACAGTTATCGGCAGAGGGCAGTCTGATATCGTTCTCCCAGCAGTGGATGAAGAAGGGACATTGCCAGTGATCTTCACGCCGGCGTATCATCTCTTCTTGGTGTTGTGCTTGTTCTTGCTGCCGCCGATGTTTACTGAGTAGAAATCGGGAGGTGACAGGCCTGTGTGGTCGTTCTGGTCCTCGCCTGTCCCTTCTGATTTCTTCCGTCGTGATTTGCCTCCCGGGATCGACAACGCCGTCTTTTCTTGCCGATTCTGACGTCAGCACCCTGGTTTGACTTGATTCTTCTCCAGCGTTGACCGTGTTGGCCGGGAAGGGGTGCTGGTCTATCTTCATCGGCATTGCCGATTTGGTTGGAGTCTCAAATCTGAGCCGCCCTTGTTCAATGGCCGATTGTATCTGCTGACGGAAGACTTTACATTCGTTGGTGTCATGAGAAGTAGCGTTGTGCCACTTGCAGTACTTCATCTTCTTCAGCTGATCGGCCGTAGGGATGGTGTGATGTTGCGACAGCTTGATCTGTCCCTCCTGAAGCAGTAGATCAAAAATTTTATCGGCTTTTGACGTGTCAAAGCCGAATGTCTCTGGCTCCTTCTTGCCAAAGGGGCAGGATATTGGTTTTTTCCCTTTTACCCATTCCGCCAGGCCGATTTCCTCCTCTGCGTCAGATTCAGATCCTCCAAGTACGCCACCTTCTTCTGAATGCTCCTCCGCTGCTCAAGCGGTCGGATCTCTTGCCCTGACAATCGGTGGACGATTTGACTCAGGCTTTCAAACTCTTGAGCGGCATATCTTTCTCTGATCTGCGGTAAGAGGCCTTGGAAAGCGATATCGGCCAACTGTGCATCGGTCAGGGCCAGACTGTAGCACTTGTTCTTGATTTCCCTGAACCTCTGTATGTACCGTGTCACCGGTTCATCGCTCCTCTGCCTGAGGCTGGTTAAGTCCGAAATCTTCATCTCGTGTACCCCTGCATAGAAGTACTTGTGGAATTGTCTCTCCAGATCGGCCCACGTGACGATAGAATTTGGCGGTAAAGTGGTGAACCACTGGAAGGCCGATCCGGATAGAGATGAAGAAAATAACCGTACCCTCAGAGCGTCTTGCGTGGCAGCTTCTCCGCACTGGATGATGAATCTGTTGATGTGCTCCACAGTGGATGTGTCATCCGTCCCTGAGAACTTGGTGAAATCAGGAACCTTGTAGCGGTGCGGGAACGGCAAAGAGTCATAGGCCGGTGGATACGGCGTCTTGTAAGTATAAGTTTGAACCTTCGGCTTCAGCCCAAACTGATCTTGAATTACTTCTGCTATTCTTGCCGTCCAATCCATCTGCTGCTGATGAACAGTTGTTCGCGGTGCGGGCACGTGTTGAAGGGCTGGTTCGGCCAGGTGATGAATCGGCGAAGTTTGCTGAACGGCCGATAACTGCTGGCGAAACGCGTCCGCACCCCCTTCGTACGTTGCTGCTGGCGCCGCGCCTCTGAATGCCTCCACAGTGCTTGCCCCCCTGCCGATCTCTGGTAAAATCGGCTGGTACTGAGAGACCGTCGGCTGGGCGGCCGATTGGTACGGCACCTGGGAGACCGTCAGCCGGGCGGCCGATTGGTACGGCACCTGAAACGGATAAGTGCCATGCCCGTTCGCTGGCTCGGGAAAATGCGTCATGGCTGATGCCCCCCTGCCGATTTCTGGTAAAATCGGCTGGTACTGGGAGACCGTTGGCCGGGCGGCCGATTGGTACGGCACCTGGAACGGGTAAGTGCGATGCCCGTCCGCTGGCTCGGGGAAATACGTCATGGCTGATGCCCCCCAAGGCACTGAGCTTGTAGGCAGTGTTTGCACAGAAGCCATTTGAACGGGTTGAAGCGGCGCTCGCGATGGGAGACATGGTGCGCCGCCGTATCTTGGAGACGCCGGAAGTGGTGGAGAGCTGTATCCTTCGCGCTGCGCCAATATCGGCTGAGAAACCGATTGGGAAGTGTAGGGTAAGCTTCTGGCCGGCAGGGTAGTTGGAGGGGCATATGCCGGTCCCTGATAACCTTGAACGGCTCCGCTGGCCAGAGAGTTGACGACGGCGTTGTACACCGTGTTGCTCATCACCGAGGATTGGTCGATGAACGCTTGATACACGGACTGCTGAATCATCTCTGACATCTTGCCCGAGTCTTCAGCAATGGTGATGTGGCGAGGTGCTGGAATAGGAGCTTTCTTAACTGCTTCCCCGCTTCTGGTGCGACTGAACGACTGGAGGTATATCTTCTTGTAATCTTCTAGATGTTTGGCCAATTCCTCCCTCTGGTCGTCCTTGAGATCAGCTTCTGTGACCCCAATGATGTTGCTGTCAGAGATTTCTGCGTTGTTCGACATATCAGGTCTTGGATGGTCCCATCGGGCGTGCCAAAAGTGTGTTGGCGCTAAAATCGGCCGGATAGGAATCGGCCGATGGGTCTTCAGCGTCGGACACACGACCCGGGAGAATCTGCTTAGCTCCTGTTCGGGTTATCGCCCTGGTGCGGTTCGCGTGGCGTGCCAATCAATCTGACCTGTTGATTGACAAGGAAATAGAGTATTAAATTCCAAGCGCGTCGATCGGCTGGAGTTCCGATCTGTCCTGAGGAGCGCGTCGGCGGTAAATCGGCCGATTTGCTGTAGAGATGATCGGCTATGAGTCAGCCGATGATCGTATGGTAATTGTAAAGAGAACTGCTGGAGCAATCTAAACAATTACTATAGAAGCAACACTTGAAACAGATCTAATCGGCTGTATGGCGATGGATCGAAGGAGAATGATGACGAAGCCGATTACCCTGATCTCAAGCTGGATAACTGGTGATAATACTAGAATAACAGGTAAAACTTGCAATTCTAGTAAATATCGATAACTTGTGAATAAATCCAAACGAAACCACAGCGATGCGCCCGTAGTTAAAGCTCGGATATTACTCGATAAGCGGAACCTACCAATTGGCCGGAGATCAGGTTGATGCAGCCCTCCCAATCCGTACGAACTCGTGAAAGAAGAAGAAAATATTGGTGAAGTCGCCGACTTGAAAGGTAAAGTACTGGTAAAAAGTAGAAGTTGTGTTTGTTGATTGATGTTCGTTTTTTCCGCAAAGCCCTAGCGACTCCTATTTATACCCTGAAACTAAGACTCCTGGTCGATTACGACTTGTTACAACCTTATTTAAAACAGGAAAACTACTATATCTATAATAACTTTAAAAAGGAAACGGACTCCCGCAGAATCTTCCGCCGCCGTTTCCTAATCCAATCGGGACCTCTTCAATTACTTTCCGGCCGACTTAGCACGCCGCGTTGACCATCTTTTGACTAGGATCTTCTGGAATAATCCTATCCTGTTGGCATAGGCGGCGCCACCAATCGGCCGATTTTCAACTGTTACCCCGATCGGCCGATTCCTTACTGTAGTTCCCAGATCTGCCGCATCGGCCAATCTTCTTCACCTGACGCCGATTCAAGACGTGTCAAAATCTGGCGTCAACAACTTCCTTGTAACCCTATCCCCCCAAACTATATAAGGGCGGGCAGGGAACCCTCCAAAGCACAACGTGCATACACATAACCTCTAAGGCAATACAAACCACACAGGACGTAGGGTATTACGCTCTCGGCGGCCCGAACATGTCTAAACCTTTGTGTTCCTTGCACCTTCGAGTTTCTGATCTCGGCGACACCCTACCTACAACCTACCACCTCGGGGGTATCCCTCGGTGGGCTTGGCGGTAAAACACCGACAGCTAGCGAGCCAGGTAGGAGGGTTCATCGAGCATCCACCGGAGAACTTGATAGCATCATTCACCTTCACTAGCGCCATGCTCAACAAGGGCACAACCTTCATCTTCAGCTCCTAGATTTGCATCGCCAACGACTCAGGCGGATTTGACAGCCACCTGGCCAGCTCCATGGAGCCCGAAGCATCGAGCTGTTCAAGCGGACTCGATGAGTTCATCGACAGCCTCGACGAGATGCAGCCGTATCTCACTTCGGAGATCGAGGAGAATTCCGTCCTTGACGCATTTTCGACTCGTGTCCTGACACGACTCCCCGACTCGGATCCGATCCGATCTGGGGAAGGGCGTACCCGATTCTGCTTCGGACTATGTAACGCGGCTTCCACATACACGGAGGCCCTACGATCTAAGTCCCTCTCCGACTTGGAAGTGGATTTAGATCTCCTACTCAAGCTCGGAGACGAGGATGCCACCGCTAGCCGGGAGGCTCCCGTTTTTGACGCCTACTCAGATTCAGATGACGAGCCCGATTCCTCTGCGGTCAGCCATCTGGGTTTGAGCATTACGACTACCGCGCAGGGCAGATTCATGTACTGGAAGGGCTGGGAGCCCTCCGAACTACTCGATGATGACGCCCGCCATGTAGCCACCATCTAGGAACTGCCTTTTCAACAAGGCAGACCACTTTCCACCATCTAGGAGGAAAGATCCGGCTCCACGTCTTCAAATGTACTTGTCACTACCGACTATTCAGGCGATTACTCGCCTGAACGCGAGATCTACATGGCCTCAATTCGCGACGTTAACAATGACGAGCCAGGGATCGAGTTCGACAATGAACTCGAGAACGACGTCTCAGGCGACGAGAACACTGCCGACGCTCCTCAAGATGAAGATGAAGAGCAGAAGCGACGTCGCCGCCTGAGAAACTCCAGGCGGAACAAGCGTAGATGCAATGCTCAAGAGTGCGTCCGCAACCTGCACTGGCGAAGAAGCCTGCGAGGGGATTTTGAGGCAGCAGCTGGCGAAGAATTTGTCACCCCCATGGGTAACATCTACGAAATGTCTCTACTCCTGCAGCAAATCCTACAAATGGACGCAACCCAGCAGATCATGCGAATTGTCAAACAAGCCACAGTTCAACTCGATAAGTTGGCCCCGCTGAAATCTGTCCAGCACGCACATTCCAGATCAGAACACCATGGCAGCTTCGTACCCCAGGGTAGATGTACTGCCGGAGGTCATCCCAACCCCCGCAACAATCGACAAGTTGAGTAGGAGGTACAGCAGCAAGGTCCTAGCCCCAGGGGAGGGGGGCAACCCGCGGGAGGCCAAGGCCACCAGGGTAACCAGCCACCCCCACATCCTGGCGACTTAAGGCAGCACATCAACAGCAACCACGGCGCACGCACCGTCATCACCAATCGACAACGCGAGCGGTTTGAGAACGCTGCTCGTTATGACAGTGATCGCTTTCCTGCTTTCACTGAAAACATCACCAGCCGCGAGATCCCGAGAGATTTCAAGCCCACAAACATCCCAAAGTACGATGGGAAACATGATCCGCGGCAGTGGCTGCGATGCTACTCTGTGGCCATTGCAGTGAGTGGGGGCTCTAACTCGACCAAAGCTCTCTACTTCCCGATGGCTGGCCCTGAAGCAGGTCTTCGTCGACAACTTCCACGGCTCCATGATCCCAGCAGGTACTCGCCATGACTTGTCGCAGGTCAAGCAGGAGGAGAATGAGACCCTGAGGTCGTACATGCGCCGCTTCTTCGACACCTGCGCAACCATCGCAAACATCGCCGACGAAGAGGTCATCCGCTGCTTCCGCAACGGACTGGCCATGAAGCAAACGTACAGGGAGTTCGGGTGAAACCTCCCGACTACCATACTTGAGCTCTACGACATGATGCAATGATAGGCAGATCAAGAAGACGAGGAGAACGAACGTTTTCCCAAGCGCAAGGGTGACAAGGGCAATAACAACAACCGCCCCGACTAGGGCCAGTACAACAACTTGGGTGTCGCTCACTAGCGGAAACCTGAAGACCAAGTGGCCAACATCGAGCGTAACCCTCGCAGCAAGAAGTTGGGCAAGCTCCAAGATCAGTACGAAAAGATCCTCGACAAGCAATGCCCGATGCACCCAAAGGCCAAGCACACAATGTTCTAGTGCACCGTCCTCCGCAAGAGCCTCAACGCACACCCTCCTCCTGATGACGAGGAGAAAGACAAGGACAAGGGGGACGAAGGCAATGACAAGTCAGGGCCTCCGGGTTTCCAGCACCCGACTAATACCGTCAACGTCATCTTCAAAGGCGAAGACGACATCCTCACCAAGCACGCGAAGAATCTGTTTTGGCGCGAGATCATATCAGTCGAGCCAGCAGTGCCGCGTCCCCTGAGACACAGCAAGGTCCCGATCTTTTTCTCTAGAAAGGATCAGTGGACCAGCTTCTCCGAGCCGGGAAAACTTCCGTTCGTACTGGACCCGGTAGTCACGGGCTCTACCCTGACCCGAGTACTCATCGACGGGGGAAGCGGGTTAAACCTGCTTTTCCCCAGTACTCTAAAGAAAATGAGGTTGGACATCGGCAAGATGCGCACCCCCAGCAAGGCTCCGTTCTACGGGATCGTCCCGGGTAACGCGGTTGCACCGATCGGCTCGGTCACACTGCCAGTTACTTTCGTGACAGCTAACAACTTCCGTATGGAGTACATAAAATTCAAAGTCGCGAACTTTGAATCTTCGTACCACGCCATCCTTGGCAGGCCCGTCCTGGCCATATTCATGGCGTTACCCCATTACATCTACCCAGTTCTTAAATTGCCAGGCAACAATGGTGTACTATCCCTCCGCGGCGACACCGAGAAGTCCTACGACTTTGACCAGGTGGCGATCAAGTACGCTGCATCAGCGCGCGTGCCAGAGCCTTCGTCCGAAGTACTCGTGGCAGTGCAACAACTCTCCAAGTCCGAGCTAGAGGTGGCAAACAAGAGGCCAAGCCAGTCGAGGGTAAAGCCAAATCTTGAGGTCGGCATAAAGACCATCCAGCTCCAGGAGGGTGACTTGTCCAAGACCGCCCTGATTGGCGGGCACCTGGATAGCAAATAGGAACTCGCGCTCGTCAACTTCCTTAGGGCTAACCGAGACATTTTCGCCTGGAAACCAGTGGATATGCCAGGTGTGCCCAAGGAGTTGATCAAGCATGCCCTAAAACTTGATCCCAAGGCCACTCCGAGGAAGCAACGACTACATCCTTTCTCCTCAGAAAAGAGGCAGGCCATCAAAAAAGAGCTAGCTAAACTACTCGCGGCTGGTTTCATCAAAGAGGTGTACCACCCAGAGTGGCTAGCCAAACCTATACTTGTTCTTAAAAAGAATAATAATGAATGGAGGATGTGTGTCCATTATACCGATCTCAATAGGCACTGCCCAAAAGATCCTTCGCGTTCCCCCGCATCGATCAGGTTATCGACTCCACCAACGGCTATGTCCTGCTCACCTTCCTTGATTGCTACTCAGGTTATCACCAGATTTCCCTCAAGGAAGAAGACCAGATCAAGACTTCGTTCATCACCCCGTTTGGTGGCTACGCATACACGACTATGTCGTTCGAGCTAAAAAACACGGGTGCGACCTACCAGCAGGCCATACAGCTATGCCTCGCCGATCAGCTACATCACAATGTTGAGGCCTACGTGGATGACATGGTCGTCAAGACGCAAAATCCCGACGAGTTCATCTCTGATCTCGAGGAAACCTTCAACAGCTTGCGTAAATTTTAGTGGAAGCTCAACCCGACTAAATGCGTCTTCTGCGTACCACAAGGTAAACTCCTTGGTTTCATCGTCAGTCACTGAGGAATCCAAGCTAACCCTAAAAAGATAACCGTCATCGCAAGCATGGGGGCTCCACAGAAGATCAAAGATGTGCAAAAGCTCACCGGTTGCATGGCGGCATTAAACAGATTCATCTCTCGACTTGGGGAGCGGGGCCTACCCTTCTTCAAGCTCCTCAAGCGGCAGGACTACTTCGTTTAGACCGAGGAAGCGGCGCAGACATTGGAGGATCATAAGGATCACCTCCAGGTGCCCCCCATCCTCACAGCTCCGAACCCAGGCGAGAACCTTCTACTTTACATCGTTGCGACTACTCATGTAGTCAGCACGACCATCATGGTGGAGCGGAAGAAGGAGGGCCATGCATTTGGCGTGCAGCGGCCAGTGTATTTCATCAGCGAAGTCCTTTCTGAGTCAAAGGTTCGTTACTCTTCGATTCAGAAACTTCTCTACGCTATACTCATTCCCTCCAGAAAGCTTCGCCACTACTTCGATGAGTATAAGATCTTAGTTGTCACCGATTTCCCATTGGCAGATATACTCCAGAATCAGGATGCCACCGGACATATCTCCAAGTGGGCAGTGGAACTGGGAGCTCTTAACATCGACTTCAAGCCACGCACCGCCATCAAGTCGCAAGCTCTAGGCGATTTTTTAGCATAGTGGAAAGAAAACCAAGTACCAACTCCAGCTAACTAGCCAGAGCATTGGGTCATGTACTTTGATGGATCCCTCAAGCTCAAAGGTGGTGGCGCAGGAGTACTATTCATCAGCCTGACTGGTCAGCAACTTAAATATGTATTTCAGATACTATTTAAGGTCTCCAACAACGAAGTCGAGTACGCGGCACTACTGCATGGGCTACGCCTGGCTGTCTCCCTCGGCATCAAGCGACTACTTTTTGGCGACTCCTTACTGGTGGTCCAACAATGCAACAAAGAATGGGACACCAACAAGGAGACCATGGACGCCTACATTGCACTAATCTGCACACTCGATAACAAGTTCTCAGGGCTCGAGATTTGTCATGTGCTTCGCGACAACAATGTTAGGGCGGACGTCCTCTCGAAGCCAGGCTCTAAACGAGCTAAGGTTTCTGCTAGAGTCTTGGTTCATGAACTCCATCATCCCTCTATTCCAAGAATAGAGCCAGGCACCATCAACCAAGGTCCCGCAGAGCCTAGTCGAGAGGTCCTGATGATTGACATGGACTGGCGTTCCTAGTTTATCAACTTGATCAAGGAAAAAAGCTACCCCCTAACAGCGACCCTAAGAGTGCCGAGGCTATCCGACTAGTCAGGTGAAGCAAGGGTTACGTAAGCTCTACAAGCATAGATTAGCGTCAGGGATTCTCATGAAGTGCGTGACTACCGCAGAAGGGCAAGAAATCCTGGAAGAAATTCATGAGGGCGCGTGTGGCAATCATGCAGCCTCCCGTGCACTAGTCAGGAAAGCTTTCAGGTCTGAGTTCTATTGGCCTACGGCTCTGGCAGACGCCGAAGACATTGTTCACGGATGCACGAACTGCCAATTCTTCGGTAAACAAGCTCATGTCCCTACCACAAACTGATCACCATACAACCTTCTTGGCCGTTTGCTTGCTAGGGCCTCGACATGATCATTCCATTGACAACAGCGCCAGGAAGTTTCACTCATGTGTTGGTGGCAATCGACAAGTTCACAAAGTGGATCGAGTACAAGCCAATCACAAAACTCACGGTGGATAGAGTTGTCACTTTCATCTGTGACATCTTCCACCGCTTTGGCTTTCCTCATACAATCATCACTGATCTAGGCTCCAATTTCACATCACAGGAGTTCTGGGAGTTCTGCGAACGAAGCGGCATCGAGGTCAAGTATGTGTCGGTCGCTCACCCGAGGGCCAATGGCTAGGTGGAGCGTGCAAACGGCTTGATGCTCGATGGACTGAAGAAAAGAGTCTACGATGAGAATAGCAAAAAGGGAGGCAAGTGGATTAACGACTTACCCACAGTCGTCTGGGGGCTTCGTACTCAATCGAGTAAAGCCACAGGACAGTCACCTTTCTTTCTCATCTACGGGTTAGAAGCAATTCTTCCCACAGATATTATGTGGGAATCACCCAGATTGGAGATGTATGAGGAAGGAGAAGCTGACGAGGCAAGGCATCTGGAACTCGATTGTGCTGAAGAAGTCAAATGCAACGCTTTGCTTCAATCAGCTCGGTATCTACAAGGCATTCGCTGATACCATGACCGCAACATCCAGGAAAGATCCTTCAACGTTGGAGACTTGGTCCTACGCCGCATCTAAGATGAGACTGGGCTCCATAAGCTCAACTCTAGATGGGAAGGACCCTTCATCATCACGAAGGTCACAAGGCCAGGGTCGTATCGACTACAGTACTCTCCAAATTCTTGGAACATCGAGCATCTACGCCGTTTCTATGCCTAAGAAACTTGTACAAAACTTGTCAGCTGCAACGCAGCACAGTATAATAATACATGGTTGTTTCGGTTCTCCAAACGACTACTGTGTCATTATTTTTCCCTTAGAAACATTGAGTAAACCTGGGGGGCTGTCGCCATGAGTTATTTCAATACGCTACCTTACTCTAATCTTCGGAAAAAACTCAGGGGCTGTGCCATGAGTACTTTTCCATCATGATTAAGCAACAACCTCTCAGGCTACCCCTTTGAGTGTGTTAAGCGTTCTTTCCGACTACCTCCCTTCACAGCTTATTCAAGCTATGGGGCAAGGTCTTACAGGGTAAAGTCGAAGAGGTTCTCACACCTACTAACAGAGGTTCTACGAACACAACTCTATATAAAAGTACAATCTAGTATACAGTTCACCAACTGAAGTGTTGCTTTCAGGGTAACTCCACACTAGAACTAACGTACTCAAAAGCTTACACGATTACGTTTCAACGTGCTACTCCACGAGTCGAGCGTAGCAAACAACAATCAAACAAGCACCAATATATTACATAAATAGACTGTTGTTTTCTCACAAAACATACACAGTTCTAAAAAGCTCACAAGAGCGAAAGGTCATCAACAATCTGATGCGCAACATTTTGTACCTCGCCATGGTACTCGTTGAATTGCTCTTCGGTGCACTCTCCGGAGACACCTTCCGCAAATGGGCGAACATCCATGCCCGGGAAGTACGACTTCACCACAGCTAAAGCATGAGTAAGGACGACCTTAGCGGTGCCGGATCCGTACCTTGCGTTGCTTGTTGGAGCATCAACCCGGTGTTGTACCAGTGAACGGCCATCCGGCGTCGGGTCAACTAACTCACACAGCTAGTGAGCGGCCGTTGCGAGTTGATTCATCTCCTTCTCTTGGTGTTCCTTGTCCTGGGCCATGGACTGGATCTGCTGCATATCCATCCTGAGTTGCTTGTCAGCATCCTTCAGTTGATGGACTACAGTCTTGTACTCCTCTTCCAGGTCCGAGTACTTTTGCTGGAGGTCCTTCAGTGCCTTCTTCAGCTATTCTTTTCTCCAGTTAATGCTCTGGGAAAAATACACATATGCAACTTAGAAGACATAAGGACACACAACCACTACTCGGGTGTGAGGAACAGATTACTTACTCTCTTTCTGGGCAGTCAAGTCTTTGACTTTCCTGATCGCCAGATCGTGCTTTCGCTGCTCATCGATCATCGCGTCCCGATGAGAGGCCTTCAAAGCCGTGAGTTCTTCCTGGAGCTTGGCATTCTTAGCCTTCTCGGCCTCCAGGTTGTCCTCAGCCTCATGGGTACGCGGCAGCACGTCTCCGATCTGGCTCAACAGGGCTGACTTCTCCTTGGAGCGCCCAATAAGGCTCTACATAAAGGCATTCAACAAGTCAGTAACTTTCTACAACAGGATATCAAGCCTAGATGAAGTACTGGACTACATACCTTGGTATAATCAGTGAAGCGGCGGCCCAGCTCAAGCATGAGCAACACCGTCTCCGGCACCAGCAATGGGTCTTCAAAGAGCTCAGCGTTCGGGTGAGGGACCTCTCCCTCCTGACGCTCTGGTACCCGGGAATCCTCCGGGATCTCCTGATCCTGCTGTGCCCGGGAAGTCTCCGGGGTGTCCTGCTGGTCTGGGGTACTCGTGACCGCTTGCTGGTCGACTTGAGTACCTTCCTCAATAGTTGGCCCAGGAGTAATCCCGGGGGCTTTGGTCTCCGGCTCCACCTCCGGGTTTGCTAGGGGCTCGAGATCTTTTCCTTCGTTCGCCGCCGGCACATCCTCGATGATTGGAGGCTCGGCGGTACTCGTGGCCGCAGGTTCCATCGGCAACGAGTCTTTACTAGTGCCAACCTGGGAACTACTGGAGGTCGCCGGCATAGGAGTCTCTGACTTCCTCCACAACTATGTTAGTAACTCAACACTAACACAGAAATCTACAACAACAAACTTCTGGTTACCAAACTTGCAGGCTTCCTGAGGGGGAGTACCGTAGGTACCACCAGCCCTCGTGGCGCGGTCTTACTCCCTGAATGGGGGGAGGCCGGCTGGATAGTCGCGGGCGGCGATCGCCCCGCTGCCAGACTCCTCTCCCCGGTCTCATCGACTACCCCTTGCCTTGGGGGCTCGGGGTTCTCCTCAGTCCCACAACAGGAGTAAAGTTTCTAAGTATTCGTGGATATATGGCAAGACCAAGCAGCTAAGGTGTACAGACTACTTACGTGGCCTCGCGATTGGTTGTTGTGTTCACAGCTGCAGCGGCCCTCTGCTTGCGCGTTGCCACTTGTTGTGGGCGCGGCGGGTCGACCGCAGCATCATCCGCGGCCTTCTCGGCGGGCGGATCCTGGGCTGGCTCCTCAAACATCAGCTTAGACGGGTCATACCTGAACCATTCCATGTCGGCCTACAGTCAAAAACAAGCTATCAACGACTAGCAAGTCAACACAACTACATCAAAAAGGTACTCAGGTCAACACTTACAGGATTTGGTGAGTTGTCCGTGCCGAAAAGCCTTGGGATGTAGGGCTTCGAGTTTACCACCTTGAACAGGCGGGTAACCCGGCGCATGATTTCCTCGATAGATGGCACATCCCTGGCCATCCGTGCTAGGTCGCGGATCCCTTGGTACTCGAAACCAAGGTGGACGCGTTGCTGGAGGGGCTGGATGCACCCCTCGATAAACGAGTACGCCACAGACTCCTCAGTAACGCCCTTGTCTTTCAGGGCCGTAATCCGTGCCATCAGCTTGGGGATGTCGCGCTTCTCCTCTTCTGTCAATTTCTTCAGCCAGCACTCCTGGCGCCAGGGCGGGGAGTTGTCCCGTCCAGGGAGGCTGGGCTGCTGGTTCTCGATGTAGAACCACTGTGCGTGCCACCCAAACAGGCTACTCGGGGTCCTGTACTCGAGGTACAACGCCTTGTCCTGCAGTTGTACCCCGGCACCTCCGACTAGCGCGGGATTGTCCTCGTTCGGTTGGGGTTTCAGGCGGAAGAGATGGCGAAATAAATTAAAATGCGGGCGAATTCCTTAGAATGCCTTGCAAAGATGCACAAAAATAGAAATATGCAAAATGGAGTTTGGGGGAAGATGGTAATACTTGATTTTGTAAAAACCAAGCAAACCACGAAAAAAATCAAAAGAAGGCAGAGCAAGGCCGCGATCGGCAGAAGGGGCAAACATCACGGTCTCACCCGTGTTCTCCCATGGTGACGAGTCAGACCCCGCGGTGCGCCACTGCACCACTCCTTCCTCATGCAGCACCCACTCGGCGACGAGCTGGAGAAGACCCCTCTCCCGGATGGTTGATGCCCTCCACTCGCTTTCTACCATCATCTTGGCGACCTTGGCCGGCGGCGATGACTCATCTCCGCCTTCACCTCCCCTCTTCTTTCCCCGATCGGCGGCGGATTTCTTCGGCATGGTGGGGCAAAATGTCACACGGAGCTTCATGCGCATGCCCTGGGAACTCACGCGGGGGTGGATGAGGATGGGGAGCAAGGATTCTGGCTATTCCTAGCTTGGGATTTTGGCGGAGCGGTGGTCGATTTGGGCGCGGTGGCGGCTAGGGTTCTTGATTTCATATCTATTTTTACTGCAGTGAAAACAGAGGTGGGTGAAAACCCTAATGGGTAACGCGGGGTTATTTATAACACGTGGCTTCCTATTTTCCCGTTGGAAGTCGAAGAGATATTCTCGGGATAACGATTCAATTTTGAGCGGTTGTTACGGGTTCTGTGCAACGGATATTGGAAACTAGCCGTTTTCTCAGGGATATGCTCCCGAGAATTTGGACCCTTCAACTTCCAGGGCAAATTAACCCTAAAAAATCATCAAAATTGAATTCAAAAACACACATTCCATGCCAGGACTCTTTAGATCCTTTTTTGCAAACCATGGAATTTGGATTAAAGGCTAGGGGGCTGCGGGATATGTGTCATCGACGGCTTATTTTTCAAAAATTCTTGGAAGATACAAACCAAAGGTTCAAGACTAATTCGACCCTTAGCCTGATTCTTCGATTCAACCTAAGGCTCGGGGGCTACTCCATATGGATTGCGAGTTCATCGCACCCCATATAAAAGAAGAATTGAAAACTACTCCAGGCTTGAGCACCTCACAGCCTCGATGCAGCCAAGGAAGTACTCAAAAGACACCTTCTCAAGGGGACTCTGTAGGGACCTGAAGACACCTTCAAGAAGTACTCGGAAGCCTGCAGTACTCGGCTACGAAGAGCTCGAGGGATTTTCAGACCCGGGGCAGCGGGACTGCACACTTGGCATCATATTCTTGTAGTAGGGGCTAGGACTAGTCGGACATAAGGAAACTACCCGACAACGTACTCGGGTAGGACTCCTCAGATTGTCCCCGACTAGGACTTCCATGTAACCCTGTCCCCCCAGACTATATAAGGGCGGGCAGGGACCCCTCCAAAGCACAACGTGCATACACATAACCTCTAAGGCAAAACAAACCACACAGGACGTAGGGTATTACGCTCTCGGCGGCCTGAACTTGTCTAAACCTTTGTGTTCCTTGCATGTTCAAGTTCCTGATCTCGGCGACACCCTACCTACAACCTACCACCTTGGGGGTATCCCTCGGTGGGCTTGGCGGTAAAACACCGACAGTAAAGTACTCGGATACGAGTACAACTAGTCGGTACAGAAGGAAACTACCCGAGAAGTACTTGGGTAGGACTCATAAGCTAGTATCAGTCTATGACTTCCATGTAACCCTGTCCCCCGAAGTATATAAGGGCGGGCATGGACCCCCGCCAAACATCTCATCATCAAGGCAATAGAAACCACCCAAACAGGACATTAAATATTACGCATACTGCGCCCCGAACCTGTCTAAATCTTATGTTGCTTGCATCTTCGAGTTCCTGATCTCGGCGACACTCTAACCACAAGTCTACTACCTTAGGGTATCCCTAGGTAGGCTTGCCGAAAAAATCACCGACAGTTGGCGCGCCAGGTAGGGGTGTTCATCGAAGGTCCAACGACGAACTCGATGGCAATGTTGAGCTTCACCTGCCCTGTGCTCCCAGAGGGCACCACTTTCGTCTTCGGCTCCTGGATCTGTGTCGCTGATGGCGAAAACAACTTTCGTCGGCACCTGGTCGACAACAAGCCAGAGGCTCTGGCAGCAACATCAACCAGCGACCTTAACGAGTTCATCGAAAACCTTGATGAGAAGTTGCTCCCTAACCACGTTGGGGAGATCGAGAAACTGTCCATTTTCAACACGACTCCGAATCGTGCTGCACTAGGTTTCCCCGGATCGGACTCGACTCCATCTGGGGGACCACGTACCCGATCCTCGTTCGGTCTACGCATCGCGGCATCTATCTATCAGGAGGCCACACAGTCCGAGTTCTACACCGCATTGGAGAATGACTTAGATGAACTACTTAAGATCCGAGAAAAGGACGCCACCACATGCCGGGGGGGGCTGTCTTCGATGACTACGACTCTAGAGCTGAGCCTTTCATGTGTGGCCACCAAGGCCTCGTTATAACCTCCAACCCGGAGGGCCGCTTCGTGTACTGAAAGGGCATGAAACCCTCCGAACTACTCGAAGGCAACGAACGATTGGTGGCCCACCTCGTCTCGCTGCCATTCCAGGAAGGCAGGCCGCTCAGCTCCACCAACTCAGGAGGAACCGTGCTTGTCGACTACTTGGACGACACCTCTACGCACCGCCATGTCTTCATGGTGGAGTCAGACGAAGTCAGCAGCCGCTACCGCAATGAAAGACCGGAGTAGATATCGGTGGACGAGAACACCGCCGACGTCGGCAATGAGGATGACGCCCAGCGTGCTGCTCGAAGGCTGCGGAACCAGAAGCGCGCTATGTGCAGAAGGAGAGCTACCGAACGCCAGCAACGCATACAACTTAACCTCAACGCTGATTTCGCAACGACACAGGATGCGGGCTTCAATACCTCCATCGCCAACATTGCCGGAATAATGGCGATACTCGCCGGCAACCCAGATCCAGCCATCCAGACTATCGTTCGCATGGCGCAACGGGCATGGCTGCAACTCAACACCCAGGATCCTGCACCCTCAGTCTGACGAGGAAGACAGGAGGGAGCAGGCGAAAGCCAAATCAGCAGAACATCTGGAGGACACACTAGGCGACCGCCTGCTCCATCCCAACAACCACAAGACAGCCGCCTCGTGGGCCAGGCACCCCGGGGACAACAAGACCAATCTGTCGGCAACAACCGTCAAGAAGAACTCGGGAAGTTGCTGAGGGGTGACCTTCGGGATAAGATCAACGTCGGGCACAACGCCCGCTCGGTCATCGAAGCCCGGAGGAAGGAACGCGCCACTGCTAAGGGATGCACCGCATGACACGACAACGATCGATTCCCCGCGTTCTCGAAACATTTCAGCCAGTACAAGTACCCAGAGGGCTTTAAACCCATCAGCATCACTAAGTACGACACAAGCAATCTCCCCAGAGAGTGGATCAGATGCTACTCCAGTACTGCCATTGAAGTCGAGGGTGGCTCCAACGCCACGAAGGTCGTCTACTCCCCGATGGCCTTAGAGACCACGCCGCTCACATGGCTGGAAAGCCTCACCAAGAACTCTATCGACTCCTGGGAAGAACTCAGGACCGTCTTCATCGACAACTTCTAGGGAGAGATCGCCAGGGCAGGTAGTCGCCATGACTTGTCTCAGTGCAAATAGGAACCAAATGAACTCCTTCACTCATACACTCGCCGCTTCTTCAACACCCACGCCATGATCGAGAACATCTCGGAGAAGGACGTCATCGACTGCTTCCACAACGGCCTCAATGACCAGGCTCTCTTCCGCGACTTCAGCCGTAACCGCCCCAAGACCGTTGCTGCCCTTCGCCACATCATGCAGACCAGGGCAGACTAAGAGAGCAGGAGCGCGACCGCTTCTCGAAGTGCGGAACGACTACAACAACAACAAATGGAGCAACGACCATCGTAGTAATAGAAGCCAGCGGGACTAGCCGGGTTCCTCCTGGAAGTGCAAGCCAGACGATCTCGTCGCGGCTGTTGAATGCGCTCCGCGCGGCAAGAAGTCTGCAAACATGCAAGAGCGGTTCGAGAAGCTCCTGCACTAGCAATGCCCGTGGCATCCACACTCCAAGCACTCGGCAGTCGAGTGCTATCAACTCCGAAGGACCTTCAATGCACCGGCCCTGGAAAAGGGCGACAAGAAGAAGGACAAGGAGGACGATGAACAGGGGGCAAAGCTAACGACACTCAATTCCCTGATGTGACGAAGACCGTCAACGTTATCTTTGGGGGTGAATCAGGCTTCCCCTCCAATAGAACTCACAAGCTAATGCTCCGCGAGATTATGTCTGTCGAGCCGGCGGTACCACGACCTCTTCAGTGGTTGGAGGTCCCCATCTCGTTCACAAGGGCTGATCAGTGGACCAGCTTTTCAAAGCCGGGAAAACTCCCGCTCGTCTTAGCCCCGGTGGTAGCTGACATCAGGTTCAACGAAGTACTCATCGATGGGGGAAGCGGCCTCAACCTCATCTTTGCGAGTACCTTGAGGAAGATGGGCGTAAACTTCATCGACATGATCACCCCGAGCAAAACTCCCTTCTACAGCATCATACCAGGGAACACAGCTACACCCCTTGGCATGGTAAACTTTCCCATGAGCTTCGGCATGAGGGAAAACTACCGTACCGAGTACATTAAGTTCGAAGTGGCGGACTTCGAATCCTCATACCACGCCATCGTGGGAAGACCAGCAATGGCCAAATTCATGGCCATACCCCACTACGTCTACTTACTTCTCAAGATGCCAGGAAAGAATGGAGTACTCACTTTCTGCGGCGACCTGAAGAAGTCGTACGACTGTGACCAAGAGGCCATTGAGTATGCTTCGACTACGCACGTGCCAGAAACTTCTGTAGAAGTACTCGCGGTGGTGCAATAACTATCCCAATCAGGGCTGGAGATCCCAACGAAGAAGACGAACCAAGCCAAGATGCATCCCGCTGGAGAACTCGCTCTGAAGACAATCCAGCTGCTGGAGGGCGACTCGTCCAAGATGGCTCTGATCGGGACACAACTCGATGCTAAATAGGAAAGCGAGCTTGTCAGTTTCCTTAGGGATAATCGAGACATATTCGCGTGGAAACCAGCGGATATGCCAAGGGTGCTCAAGGAACTGATCGAGCATAGTCTGAATGTAAATCCTAAAGCTATTCCCAGAAGCAGTGACTCCGTAGGTTCGCTCAAGATAAGCGGGAGGCAATCAAAATGGATTCCTCAAAGAGGTGTTCCAACCAGAGTGGGTAGCTAATCCTGTCCTTGTAGAAAAGAAGAATAATAATGAATGGAGAATGTGTGTTGATTATACCGATATCAACAAGCACTGCCCGAAGAATCACTTTGGGCTACCGCGCATTGATCAAGTAATTCAAATGTGCTTCGCAGACCAGCTGCACCGCAATGTGGAAGCCTACGTGGATGACATGGTCATTAAGACCTGAAATCTTGAGGACCTGATTGCAGACCTGGAAGAAACTTTCAAAAGCCTGCGCAAGTACCAGTGGAAACTAAACCCAACTAAGTGTGTCTTCGGCGTGCCGTCAGGGAAACTACTTGGGTTCATCATCAGTCACAGAGGGATTGAAGCCAACCCAGAGAAGATAACCGCCATCACCGATATGAAGGCTCCAGCAACAGTCAAGGACGTTCAGAAGCTGACAGGGTGCATGGCGGCATTGAACAGATTCATATCGCGTCTTGGAGAACGGGGCCTTCCCTTCTTCAATCTCTTGAAGCAGCAGAACAAATTCCATTGGACGGAGGTAGCCGAGCATGCACTGCAGGACCTCAAGCTACATCTGCAGTCGGCCCCCATACTCACGGCACCACGCCCAAGCGAAAACTTGCTGCTATACATCGATGCGATTACTCATGTGATCAACACAACAATCATGGTGGAGCGCAACGAGGAAGGCCATGTATTTGGTGTACAGAGGCTAGTATATTTCATCAGCGAATTACTCTCTGAGTCGAAGGTCCGCTACCCTTCAATTTAGAAACTACTTTACGCAATACTTATCACATCCAGGAAGCTTCACCACTACTTCGACGAGTACCAGATCTCAGTTGTTACTGATTTCCCGTTGGCAGATATTCTCCACAACCGGGACGCCACTGGTCGCATCTCCAAGTGGGCAATAGAACTGGGGGCTCTCTCAATCGACTTCAAGGTAAGAAGAGCTATAAAATCCCAAGCATTGGTGGATTCCATGGTTGAGTGGCAGGAAAATCAAGTGCCAACTCCTATAAACAAGCCAAAGCATTGGATGATGTACTTTGATGGCTCACTCAAGCTCGAAGGCGGTGGTGCAGGAATACTTTTCATCTCTCCTATGGGCGAACAACTCAAATACGTTTTGCAGTCCTTTGGAAGGTGTCCAACAATGAGGTCGAGTACGAAGCACTACTCCATGGGCTCCGCTTGGCAGTCTCTCTCGGCATCAAACGACTACTTAAGTATGGCGATTCTCTACTAGTCGCATAATAAGTCAACAAGGAATGGGATTGAAACAAGGAGGCTATGGACGCCTATGTAGAAGAAGTGCGCAAGCGAGAGAATAAGTTTGCTGGCCTCGAGATCCTTCATCTGACCAGAGACCACAACGTGGGAGCAGATGTACTCTCCAAGCTGGGATCTACTCGTGCCCAAGTACCAGCAGGAGTTTTTGTCCAAGAACTCAAGGAACCATCAATCAAGTACATGGCACCAGCAACCATCGACCTAGAATCCTCTGATCCAAGTCGGGAGATCATGATGCTAGAAGTAGATTGGCGGGAACACTACATTGACTTTATCAAGGACAATAAACTCCTAGCTGGGATGTCAGCAAAAAGTGCAGAAGCAGCCCGAATCATGAGACGTAGCAAGGGATTTGTCTTAGTCAGTGACAAGTTATACAAGCGGGGAGCAAGCTCTGGAGTTCTTATGAAGTGCGTCACCGGAGTGCAGGGCTACAACAGCCTATGCGAGATCCACGATGGGAGCTGTGGTAACCATGCTGCCTCAAAAACACTAGTCGAGAAGGCGTACAGAGCAGGTTTCTGGTGCCCAAAAGCAGTTGCAGATGCCGAAGAACTCATCTGCAAATGTCAGAACTTCCAATTCTTCGGCAAGCAGTCACACGTCCCAGCTCATAACCTTATCACCATACCACCATCTTGGCCCTTTGCATGGTGGAGTCTCGACATGATTGGTCCGTTAATAACAGCGCCAGGAAGCTTTACACACGTGCTGGTGGTCATCGGCAAGTTTACAAAGTGGATCGAGTACAAGCCGATTACTGAGCTGCTGGAGTCTCGATATGATTGGTCCGTTAATAACAGCGCTAGGAAGCTTTACACACGTGTTGGTGGCCATCGACAAGTTTACAAAGTGGATCGAGTACAAGCCGATTACTGAGCTCACTTCAGACAGAGCAGTCGACTTCATCTCTGACATCTTACATCGATTTGGCTTCCCCAGCACCATCATCACTGATCTAGGTTCCAACATCACAACACATCAGTTCTGGGAGTTCTGTGAGAATGCGACAATAGAGATCAAATATGTGTCAGTAGCATACCCAAGGGACAACGGACAAGTCAAGAGAGACAATGGCTTGATTCTGGATGGTTTAAACAAAAGACTCAACAATGAGAACAACAAAAAGGGTGGCAAGTGGATACACGAGTGTTGGCATTTTGTAACGCAGTCACCAAGTATGGATATAAAATCCACTCCCCGGCAACGGCGCCAAAAATGCTTGTTGGTGTTTCGTAGCATCATCACTAGGATAGGTGTTTCCCAGCAACGGCGCCAGAAATGCCATGGGGTATTTCTTACGTTACAGAAGGATCCGCAAGAGCACGGAATACCGTTGTAGCAATTTACCCATGAGTACGAGGTTGTATTTATATTTCCGCAGGGAAGGTGGTGGTTATAGGAATAGATTAGTGTGTTGATTGGTTATACCATGGATATTCTATTGAATAAACAGGGGTAAGATAATATATGGTAGAGAGGTAGTGTGACACACAAGTTACTTAAGTTCTAACTCTATGCAAAGCTTACAGGAAGGGAGAAAGGAAGAAGAAAGCTAATGTAAGAACTTATGTACTCCTAACTAAGCATACAGTCTATACTAGGCACTCATACACATACACATGATTAGTAACGGGCTCTAGGCTCCCAGGCATCACGGGGAGACCGCACAGGATATGGCTAGGTGGCCACTAGATCCTCACAGCTATTTTATGCACCTCTTACAGCTACTACACGAACGGGGAAGTTTACTCTGGACGGACAGGGCTGTCACCACCTGCCGCCTACCTTATCTAACCATGGTATAGGGCCGCATCTAGCAACATTGATTAGCCCAGAAACCACATCTACACTAATAAGTGATACTCTAATGCCGCGCGTGGAGCCCCCACTCTTCGGATGGACAGACATCACACTAGAGCAAACATGCGAATACTGGAACCAATGTGGTAGCCTAGATGTTTTACCACGTCTAGTCATGCTAGATATAAGACCTAGATATAAACTAAGCATAGCATACACATCTGAATACACAGAACATATACTATACGAGTACACTATACTAGAAGATAACTCTATTAAGGAATTCCGAATATTACATAGGAGAGGAAGAGTAAAACCCATACCGAATACTCCTATGCAAGACTTGGGAACCGAAGAAGAGCTACTTCACCTAATCTCCACTATCCTAAAGACTAAGCAAGAGAGAAACTTGAGAGAGGCTTCAACTTGTGGTGTCTTCTACTGTAGCACGCCCCTCATATCTATAGGGGTGAGTGAGGGGGGTGTGCAGCTGCTCCTCGGCGTCCATTTGCCCGAAACCTTACCAAACCGACCTAAGGGACCAATGAGAAGCTGCCACGTCGAAGGAGGTAAGTCGGTTCACCCCTGGTAGGTCGGCCGACCTACATGGGTCGGCCGACCTTGTCTTGGCTCGGCCCAGGTCCAGCTTCCTCTGGGTGGCTGCCCTGTGGGCCCTGGTTGCTCCTGTGCGTGAGTGGGGTTTGTCCAAGGTCGGTTGCACGCTTTGGTGGGCCCTTCAATCCATGGGAGTCCAAGTGGCGCACTCTGATTGGTTAAGGTCACTTGCCGAGCAAAACAGGACACATCAGGATGTTGATCAGAAAATTTTTAGACTCATTACCTGCTGTCCTGTTAAGTCTGAGGCATAGATGATCTCCTTGGGAATGAGTGATGTTGGCATGAGTACCTGGCCCTTGTTATCTTCATCATCTATGGGGCTTATGAGCTTCTCCTCATCTTGAGCTATTGAGAGTTAGAACAGTCGATAGAGCAGTACTTACCTTCCCTTTGTTCAACAATCCATCTGGAGGTTTTCTTTTTGGAAATATTAAAACAATACTAAGTTCCTCGAATGATTCACTCAGGTCACTCAATGGTGTATGAATCCTTACCAAGGCACTTCTCCTTTCTCATAACGAAAGCTTTTGTGGAGCTCAAGGTATGGAATGGATGAAGCATACCTGCATTTCATATATTGCCAAGACAAATAGTGGATCCATGGACAAAACAAGTCATATCCCATGATCAAGAGGTTCATGTGTGTGGATGGATGAGAGGTATGATTACTCCTTTCTGGTTTGTGATCTCTCTCCTCTTTATTTTATTTTTTTTGTATTTTCCTTTAGACATGGCTATCCCCTTTTATTCTTTCTTTTCTCCTTTTTTTTTGGGTCATGCTTATTTGGCATGCCATCTTTTCTCTTTTTCTCTTCTTTTTTTTTGGGGCATGACCAAGTCTAATTCTTTTTCAGGGATAACATGAGGAGAGATGATGAGCTTCATGGAGCATTTATTTGGTGGATGGATGGATTTGCTAATTCCCAGTGTAGGAATGTCGCACTAGGTGTAACGTGTGCGTTATCTTAATCAAGAGTATATGAAAAGCATCTCACCAGGGTCACAACAATTTCACAATGCTCAATGAAATAGCAAGCAACATATGTGTAGGGTTTTTCAATGTAAACGACATATGGCTTTGGTAGGACTTGGGATATCATTGAGGAACTTGTCTTTCCCTTTTTGAATTTTTGAAAAAAATACTCCAGATATCTTGCTTCACTTAGGTCAAGATTATAAAGCTCCATCTTCCATATCTAAAATCACAACAACCTAGACTTGGATAAAGCATGTGCAACCCACGAGATGTTTGGGTCCATGGCACAAAGGTTTAAACAACCAGCAAACTCAAACTTAGGAAACACCATGCTTTAGGACTTAAGCAAGACATACAAGCAAGAGCATAACAATTATTCATCCTTTCAACTTAGGAAGACTGAATTCTTACCATGCATATGGATAAGGGAAATTAAAGCATGAAATATTTGTTTGGTTTTTAAAGTTTTGTAATCTTTATTGAAAGCAGTAAAGGATACAGTTCACTTGGTGGAGGGACTCCCCCAAGCTAGCTCTTGGTTTAAGGTCCGATGAGCAGGACCCTCTCCATACCTGTTTAACTCGAGGTCGAATCATCCATACCTAGAGAGGATGTTGAGGATGATGATGTCTTCTTTTTTCTCCACACCTTCTTGGTTTTCTTCTTCGTTGATGTCGGTGGTGTGGGAGTTGGATCCTTGTTCTTTGGAGTAGGGGCCATTGTTCGGCCACCTCTTGTGTGTCCTCCGTTTCTTTCCCTTGTTGAATTTTTTCACAAGGGTGGCATGATTATCCTTCCTCGGAGGTGTTACTTCGACTTCGATGATCCTTCCGGGATTTGGTTCATACTTGATTCTGGTCATCGAGCATTGCTCCCGTCTCGGGCGGAAATCAAATCTTTCTTCTTTTTCGTTAATGTTGAGTCAGATTTCTCCAGCTCCAACATCGATATGAGCTTCCGCCATGCTGAGAAATGGCCGGCCAAGAATAAGTGTTGTTTCCTCCTGATCATCCGTGTCCAGCACCACGAAGTCGATGGGGATGAAGCAGTCCCGCACTCTTAATGGGATATCTTCTGCGATTCCTTCTGGATACCGGACGGATGAATCGGCCAGCTACAGTTGCATTGGTGTCGTAGTCAAGCTTGAGGAATCCAGTTGATCGAACAACGTCTTAGGAATGATACTGACACTGGCACCCAAGTCACAAAGAGCCTTATCGAAGTTTTGTGCTCCTATTGAACAACTGATTGCGGGATACCCCGGATCCTTTTTCTTCTCAGGAAGCTGCGGGAGTATCGCTGCGCTGCACGCTTCGAAGAGCTTAACCACTTCAGTAGTGGGTAGCGGCCTCTTATTGGAGAGTATGTCCTTGAGGTAGCGAGCATAAGGTGGTACTCTCATGGCTTCCAGCAGAGGCACACTAATATTGACCCACTGAATCATGTCCATAAAGTAGTTGAATTGCTCATCCGTGCCCAACTTCCTGATCTTGGTGGGGAACAGAAATAGTTGGGTGTCGTAGAATTCATGAGGAGCCGTTTTCCCTTCATGCACCTTGTCGGTGTCATCACTGCTGGGGCATTCTTCGGTCGCCTTGTCCTCCTTTTCCCTGCCGACATGGTTAGGATTAGGGGGATCACGAGTAGTTTTACCACCTCTCGTGGTCACTGCATGGATATTCTCCGTGGTCCCTTCGAGGCATCCTGGTCCCTTCCCTAACTCAGCAGGAGTAATAGCAGTGGCCAGCTGAGATAATTGAGTCTCAAGCATCTTGTTGAAGCTCAGCTGGTTCTTGAGTATTGTGGAGATGCCATCCATCTTCGCTTGGATGGTCTCCAAGGTCTTGTCATTGGCGGCAAGGTTCTTTTGGATTGCTTCATTGGTCTTTTCTTGGCTTAAGACAAGATCCTTCAAGCAAGGTTGGTTAGGATTAAACGAATTTGAATTACCATTACCTCCTTGGTAGTAGGGGCGCGACTCGTTCCACCCCTGACCTCCTTGTGGACAAAACCCGTTGTTGTTATTCATAAACAGGACTTCCTCCTGGGTTTTGGGGCAGTCGTTCCCCGAGTGTCCGACGTTCCCACAAACCTCGCAAGTCATACGAGAATCTAAGGCTTGAAGTACCTGAGTTGGAGCCTTTTCTTGGGGGCGTTCATTAATCTTCTTGATGTGGAGGTCAAGCTTAGCAGCGATCATGTCCATCTCCTTGATGGAGTGCATGCCCCGCTGGCGAGGTTGGAGACTTTCATCATTCCACCCTTGGTTGGACACCATCTTCTCGATCAAGGTTTTGGCCCTCTCAATTGTTAGCGAGAAGAAAGCACCACCTGCAGCAGTGTCGATATGATCACGGCCTGTTGGAGTCAGCCCATTGTAGAAGTTCTGCAAAATGAGCCAAGCGTCCATCCCATGGTGAGGACACGCTAGGATGTACTCCTAAAGCTGCTCCCAAGCTTCAGTTATTGACTCATTTGACACTTGCTGAAAACTGGAAATCCTTTCCCGAAGAGCGTTGGTTTTACCCTATGGGAAGAACTTCGCGAGGAATGCCTTGGCGTACTCATCCCAAGTAGTTACTGCACTTCTGTTGGTGTAGAACCACTGTTACGCCTTCCCCAGGAGAGAAAATGGAAACAGACGGAGTCGGATTGCATCCTTTGTGACTCCCTTGATGACAAAAGTGCTGCACAATTTCAGGAACTGTTGGAGATGTGCATTGGCATTCTCATTGGCCTTGCCACAAAATGGGCTGGTCTGCACCATCATAATGAGACCCGTCCTGATCTCGAAATTCTCAGCCTCAGCATTAACATTTGGCCCGATTGGGATATTGTCAGCCGAAGGAGCTGAGTAATCATGGAGGTCTTCTTAGCCATAGTCTTGGAAGTTGATGGTGCAAGATTGACTGTTTCGCCTGTCGAGAGAGTAATCTGAGGAGGAACGACGCGAGGTCGAACTCTTCTCAAAAGTGACTCCGGATTCTGAGTGAAATTTTGCGGCAGACCGAAACTAGTCATACACTACCCAGTCTTCACACAAAAGAGAGAAGACAAAGCAAATTTAGCCTGTTTAGACAATTGAATACCATTTTAGAATTTCATCAACCACTTGATCTATTCTTTTAACCAATGCCTCCCCCGGCAACGGCGCCAGAAATGCTTGTTGGCATTTTGTAACATAGTCACCAAGTACGCATATAAAATCCACTCCCCGACAACGACTCCAAAAATGCTTGTTCTCATTTCGTAGCGTCATCACTAGGATAGGTGTTTTCCAGCAACCGCGCCAGAAATGCCATGGGGTATTTCTTACGTTACAAAAGGATCTGCAAGCGCATGGAATACTGTTGTAGCATTTTACATGTGAGTACGGGGTCGTATTTATATTTCCGCGGGGAAGGCGGCGGTTATTGGACTAGATTAGTGTGTTGATTGGTTCTAGCTTGGATATTCTATTGAATAAACAGGGGTAAGATAATATATGGTAGAGAGGTAGTGTGACACACAAGTTACTCAAGTTCTAAATCTATGCAAAGCTTACAGGACAGGAGAAAGGAAGAAGAAAGCTAATGTAAGGACTTATGTACTCCTAACTAAGCATACAGTCTATACTAGGCACTCATACACATACACATGATTAGTAACAGGCTCTAGGCTCCCAGGCATCACCGGGAGACTGCACAGGATATGGCTAGGGGGCCACAAGATCCTCACGGCTATTTTATACACCTCCTACAGCTACTACATTAACCGGGAGGTTTACGCTAGACGGACAGGGCTGTCACCACCTGCCGTCTACCTTATCTAACCATGGTATAGAGCCGCATCTAGAAACACTGATTAGCCCAGACACCACGTCTACACTAATAAGTGATACTCTAATGCCCCGCACGGAGCCCCCACCCTTCGGATGGACAGACATCACACTAGAGCAAACATGCGAATACTGGTACCAATGTCGTAGCCTAGATGTCTTACCACGTCTAGTCATGCAAGATATAAGACCTAGATATAAACTAAGCATAGCATACACATCTGAATACACAGAACATATACTATACGAGTATGCTATACTAGAAGATAACTCTATTAAGGAATTCCGAATATTAGAAAGGAGAGGAAGAGTAAAACCCATACCGAATATTCCTAGGCAGGACTCCAGAACCGAAGAAGAGCTACTTTACCTAAACTCCACTATCCTAGAGACTAAGCAAGAGAGAAACTTGAGCGAGGCTTCAACTTGTGGTGTCTTCTATTGTAGCGCCTCCCCTCATATTTATAGAGGTGAGTGAGGGGGGTGTGCAGCTGCTCCTCAGCGTCCATTTGCCCGAGCCTTGCCAAACCGACCTAAGGGACCAATGAGGAGCTGCCACATCAAGCTTCCTCATGTCGTCTGGGGGCTTCAAACTCAACCATCGAAAGCCATAGGGCATAAACCTTTCTTTCTCGTTTATGTGTCCGAGGCCATACTTCCCGCAGACATAATGTGGAGATCTCCAAGAGTAGAGATGTATGATGAAGGTGAGGCTCACGGGGCAAGGCAGCTCGAGTTCGATTCTATCGATGAAGCCAGATGCAGTGCCCTCATACAATCAGCCACATATCTGTAGGGAATGCGGCATTACCACAACCACAATGTACGCTTGCGATTCTTCAACATCGGTGATCTTATCCTCCATCGCATTCAAGACGAAACCGGGCTTCACAAGCTCAACTCACGATGGGAAGGGCCCTTCATCGGATCCATAAATGACAAGACCCAAAAGGTCAAGAAGTTCCCAATTAATGGAACATTGAACACTTGAGAAAATTCTACGCTTAGTACAACTTGTACACAATCTGCCAGCTGCATGACAGCTTTAATATTAATGAAAGAGTTGATTTTTTCCCGAAATGACTACTTTTGTTCTTACAATTTGCTTGTTTTAGCTCGGGGGCTTCACCACGAGTTCTTGCAATTTGTTTTTCTTAATTTGGGGGCTTCGCCACGAGTTCTTATACTTCGCTCGTTTACACTTGGGGGCTCCGCCACGAGTTCTTACAACTAGTAATGCCCATAAAGCTAAATACACGAGTATTTCTTGTGTCAACTCTTTTCTGGTTACTCCTACGACTACTCATCTCATGACGACTACTCATCTCATGAAGACAGAGAGCATTAAGGCAAAGACCGAAGGGTTCACGAAGCCCACCAAACTAGTTAAGTTACGTCCACTATAAGCAGTACCATGGCAACTAACTAATGATGCCATCAAGCCTATAAACTAGTCCAGAGTACCGCAAGATCAGGTAAAACCTGGCTATAACTCTAATCAAGAGTATGCCCATGGAACGTCAAGTTATTGACTACGTCCAAGTTGATGCACATGGAGTAGCTTGACCCAAACGTATCCAACTCTAGATCAACAGGCAACAAACAAATATATATACATATTAACAAATAATACAAGTTTGATCATGGAACATTGTTTTCATCATCTAACCATCTTTCTCTAGGATCTCTATAATCTTCTGGGCAACCAGCTCGACCTCTTCTTGATATTTGGTGAATTGTTCAACTGAACAGTCTGCGGCCATGCCTTCTCCAAGTGATGCGAGTTGTGCTTTCCGCCAGAAGGATTTTACCAAAGCTAGAGCATGAGTAATGTATGTTTTCGTGGCCTCCAAAAAATATCTGGCAATCTTCTGAGGAGTCGCTTGAAGCTTCTCCAACAGTGTCCTCTCATCAGCTACGCCTTCTATTGGAAGGTCCACCATCTCAGTAACCACTTTAGTAGCAACTTGAAGGTCATTGAGTTCTTTCTGCCTGCTCTCCTTCTCCGCAGCCATCGACTTGATTTGCTTCATGCACTCCATGAGTTGTGCATCGGTGTCCTTGAGAAGCTTCTCTAGGCATTCGACATCATCTATGGCATAGTAAACAAGGTTGTTCAGGTCAGTCAGCAGACCATCTTTATATTTCAAGGAATTTTTGAGTTCTGTGGATAAAAGACAAAAGGAAGTACTCGAATAGCTTCAGAAAAAACTACTCAACCAAAGTACAGTTGAGGAAAAGAAGTCAGACAGGCAGTTTACCTCGATGGTCCTTGGAGATTTTCTTATTTTTCTTGATCAACTCAGTTTTCTCCTTCTCAAGATTGGATATGTCGATCCTGAGGAGCCAAGTTTCATGAGTGCACTCATGCTTCAACTTGTCGAGTTCATTGAGCAGCTCAATATTCTTGTAGATTTCTTGAGAGATACGACGGTCTTTTTCTTGTAATTTGCGGTGGCCGTCCTCAATGAACTTGAGCTCGTCAGACTTCTTCTGGGATCGCTCCACCAGAGTCTGCAAAGCATATTCACAACAAAGAACACATCGGTTATACGGGAGAAAGTTGGAAAAAAAACTACTCGAAAGAGATAGAGGGATACTTACCGTTGTGAATTGGTACAAATCCTTGAATGTCCGCTGCAATTGTTTCATCTTCTCCTTGGACAGTGACGGAGGTAGACCCAGGTACCTCCCTGCGGAGTGGAGACGGCTACCCGGCTGAACGACTCCGCATAAACGACCCGTCATACAGGCACTCGGCTGGACCATGGGCAGGATCCCCCGGGGTAAGGATTTTGGTCGAACTGGATAGGCATGATCTTGTGTATCTTAACCAATCGGATTCCTTGTAACAAACCCGAGTAGATTTACCCTAACTTGTAACCCACGGCTGCTTGGATATATAAGGGGGCCATGGGGGGACCCATAGGAAGAGGATCATCTCATTCAGCTCATACCACAAACCTTAATACAAACCCCCGAACACAGGACGTATTGTGTTACGCTCCGTGCGGCCCGAACCTATCTAAATCTATGCGTCTTTGTGTTACCATCAAGTTCATGGGCTCTCTCCGATCCACCCCGCCTACAAATCTACTGGGGCTACCCTTGGCAGACTTGCCGTAGTGCAAATCTGACAGTTGGCGCGCAAGGTAGGGGGATCTATCGGTGTTTTACCAGCAAGCCTACCTAGGGATACCCTAAGGTAGTAGACTCGTGGTTAGGGTGTTGCCGAGATCGAGAACTCGATGGTGCAAGGAACACAAGGGTCTAGACAGGTTCGCGCCGCAGTATGCGTACCCTACGTCCTGTATTGTTTGTGTTGCCTTGGGGTTATGCGTTATCTTTTGGAGGGGTCCCTGCCCGCCCTTATATATTCCGGAGGGCAGGGTTACATGGAAATCCTGATCTAGTATGAGCTTAGGAGTCCTAACCAAGTACTCCGGGTAGTTTCCTTCTGTATCGACTAGTTGTACTTACATACAAGTACTTTACAGTATGGATAAGGTATGGGACATGCCCCACCCCTTACTCTAGAATGTTCTACACCAGGCGTGCAGTCCCGTTGCCCCGGATCTGACAAACCCCCTAGCTCTTCATAGCCGAGTACTGCAGGCTTTGAGTAGTTCTTGGAAGTCATCCTTTGATTTGTGTTAAAACTCCATCTTGAAGATGTGTTACGAGTACCTTCCCTGGCTGCTCGAGGTTGTGAGGTGTTCTAGCCACGAGTACTTTTAAGTCTTTTCCTTCTATGGGGTGCGATGCAAATCGCACTCCATATGGAGTAGCCCCCGAGCCTTAGGTTGAACTGAAGAATCAGGCTGAGGGTCCCACTAGCCTTGAATCTTCATCTTATCTTCCAAATATTTTTGAAAAATAAGCCATCGATGACACGTGCCCGCAGCCCCCGAGCCTTGAATCCAAATTCCAAGGTTTGGAAAAAAGGATCCAAAAGAATGTGGCATACTGAACAGTGTTATGTACAAAATATGTATGAAACATGTAATTTGTTCTGATGGTAAATTTTAGAAATCAATTGGTTGGAAATTCAAAAAACCCCTTAATCAAATAAACTCCCCAAAACTTATTCCCAAAGTACCGCACAAAACAAATCACACACTTTTTTAGGGGAGAAAACTCTTCGGCTTCCGAACAGTAAATTTGGGCCTACCCGCTGGCTATTTAACCGCGCAGTGACTCTAGGATTTTTACCCTTTCACTTTCTGCCTTAGCCATTTAGCTCTCTCACCCTCATGCGCTGCCAATCACTGTTAGATCTAGGGTTTGAGAGTCTCATTGAGCCCATCCTACATCCCCAGCCAAACTAGTCAAAAAATCCATCCACTCCATCAGTGAGTGCTTGCGCCCCTCTCTCGAAGCCCCCGAGCATATGCGAGTGAAGCGGCTCGTGACATTCAAGATGGGCAAAAAGAAACGGGTGTGTAAGGGGAAGAAGGAGGAGTCGACCACCAGCGATTGGGAGAGAAGTAAGTGCACTCGTGCTGATCTTCTTAATTTAGTTGCTCAAGGTCTTCTTCAATCGGAGGAAATGGTTCAGTGGAAACCTTCCTTCCGCCAGTTCGTTCCGCAAGAAGATGTAGATTAGATTGTAATCTTCGAGCATTTTGTTGAAAGGGGATTGGCCCTCCCCGTATCTGATTTCTTCCGCGGCCTCCTTTATCATTGGGGTATTCAGATCCATCATCTGAACCTTAACTCTATCATCCACCTCTCCATTTTTGTTCATTTTTGCGAAGCTTTTCTTGGCATCGAGCTGCATTTTGATCTTTTCTACTACTCCTTCCATCTCCACCAACAATCATCTGAGGAGAAGCAGTACCTTGTTGGCGGAGCCGGAATCCAATTCAAGCAGGGGAAGGGGAAGGAGTATATTGAGTACTCGCTCCCCACAAACCACTAGGGTTGGAGGTCCCTGTGGTTCTACGTTGGAAACCATCAACCCGCACTGCCCGAGAGAACTCCAGGGAAGGCAGTGTGGAGACCCGAGTGGAATGAAAAGTTGAATCACAACCAACTGCTGCAAGTCAATGAACTGCTTGAACTGATTAGCAAGCAGAAGGAATCAGGTGTGACCGGTGTGTCCGTCATGGCCTCCATGTACAAGAGGCGTATCATGCCACTGCAGAAGAGGTGTCGATATGGATTCGAGTACTTAGGGAGTAACGATCCATCTCGCCTTTACGCAGAAATTCTTCCTTCGCAAATGGCTCTTGACCATGTTCGCCGAGTACTACTTGATGCGAACATAGTTCCTTACATCCTGAAGCTTTTTAGTGCGGTGAATCCGCCGAAACCGGTGAGTAATTTGTCTGTCGATTACTTGCAGGACTTGTGAAGTATCACTGAGCATTGACTCGTTGTCATTATTTTCTGCAGGGGCACACTGATCTGTACCATTGTCCTGCTCCAAATCCTGACTCGCCTCAGGTGGATCACCTCAAGCCAAGTGCGTTCCGGATGCTCAAGACCAGTCGTTTAGACCATGACCCCTTAACTGATGAAGAAATGAAGGATTCTGACGACGATCTTCCTCTGGCAACTTTCTTGAAGAAGTCTGGCAAGGAATCGAGTAGCAGCATGGATATCCCGAGCCACCCAACCAAGCCGCGGGTGAGCATGAGGAAGCGCAAGCTCTCCATCGCCAGCCTGTCAGACGACATCCCAAGGTAAATATGATCCTCAAGTACGTTCCTTGAAAATTTTGATGTTCTTTGCTAAGTTTTCCTCTGTTCTGTTTGCAGTCCGTCCGCCTCCCCCATGTCCAAGCGTTTGAAGGATGAGGGAAAGTCAGGCCCTACTGGGGATGATGCTGCACCAATGGTCGACGTCCAGCCTGGTGCAGCGGCCCCTTCCGCTGTTGACGCTGCGCCGAGCCCCAGCAACCTGATCCCGGCGAGTGCCCCGGAGGCTCAATCAAAGGAGCCTGCTGGCAGCTCGGGGAAGTCGGGTACTCGGGAGCCCCAGCTTATAAAACTGAAGAAAGTGATGACCAAGATATCCTCCACGTAAGTCTCGAATACTTAGACTTGTACCGTTTTGTAATTTATCTTATCGAGTAGTTGATATGACTATCCTTTGTCTAGCCCTTCCTCTGCTCTGAGCTTGGGGGAGCCTGACAATGCCCTGGCTGCCCAAGCCCCCGAGTGTGGGAAGGACACGGATGTTCCAGCGTTGGAGACCAGCGCTCCTCCTCCTCCTCCTCCCCCTCCTCCCCCTCCTCCGACCACCAATGTCGAGGCGGAGAAAGAAGTCGAGCCGGAGCGAGTAGAGGTGGGGACCACTGCACCGGAACTACCCGAAGGTGAGCCCATCCTGCCTCCTCCATCTCCCAGCACCAATCTGCCCAAGGCTAGATTAGTGATTGCAAGTGGAGTGGCAGGCGAGTTGCCCAGGGAGTCCGACGCAAAGGACGCCCATGCCGCGGGTACTTCGGGCCCTGGAACCAGTGCAGCCGAGGCCACAGGAACAGAAGGCCCTGGCATGGAGGATACTGGCGCCGCGGGCGCCTCAGGAACCAGTGCAGATGCGGCAGAGAAAGATGATCTATTAGTGATGTTGTACGGTTGGCAACACACAATCGCGACAGATTTAATTGAAGACCCTTATCTGACCAAGGAGAAGAGAAAACAAATCCAAGATGTCTTCAAGGACTTGTACGAGTTCACCATCGTAAGTTTTCGTCTTCCTCGAGTAGTTTTCTTCATCCCCTGTTTCACATTGAGTGGTGATAATTGCTATACTCTACTTTGTAGAACCTGATGGACCGATCCTAGGAGAAGTCCGAGAAACTTAAGTTCATTGAGGACGACCATCATAAATTGGTGGAAAAGGATGAGCGCATTCGTGAAGAAATCCGGAAGAGGATCGACCTCCGCAATGAGCTCGATCAGTTGAAGAAAGAGCGCACTCAAGAAACTTGGCTCCTTAAAAATGAAATCCAGAATCTTGAGAAGGAAAAAACCGAGCTTGTTGAGAAGAACAAGAAGATCTCCAAAGCGCACAAAGGTAACTTGTCGCCTTGTCTTGTTGTCTTTGATTCGTTGTTTGTTCGAGTAGTTTCTGAAACTTCTCGAATACTTTTTCTTTTCTTCTGCGTGCAGAACTGAAATCCACTTTGCAAAAGAAAGAAAATATGATTATAGATCTGAAGAACCTTGTTTACCGTGGCACAGATGACGTCGAGCGCCTTGAGAAGATCCTCCAGGATACAGACGTCCAATTCCACGATGCCATGCAGCAGATCAAGAATATGCTTGAGGAAAAGGATGTTATCCAAAAAGAACTCGAAGAATTCAAGACTGCTGCACATGCTATCATGGAGATTGTGGAGTTTCCGACAGAAGGTGATGCTGACGAGCTGTCATTGTTAGAGAAGCTTCGTGCGACTCCTTAGAAGGTTGACAGCTACATCTCGGAGGCCACCAGGACCTACATAGCTCAGGCGCTTGCGTTGGTGAAGTCGTACTAGCCCAAGGCGAAGCTTGAACCACTCGCTGAAGGCATGGCGGCCGACTGCTCTGTTGAGCAATTCACGAAGTTCCGTGAACAAGTCGAGCCCATTGCTGACAAGATAGCTGAGAGCCTGGAGCAGGAGGGTTAGTAGCAGAAACAATGTGTTATGATGAACACTTATGCCACTTGTTGATATGTATATAAATTTGCCTAGTTGATCATTCTTCAGCGTATATCTTTGTGTGATGTTTGCTGGTACGATCGTAGGACTTAGAGTAGTTGGAGACGTTTGGGTTAAGCTACTCCAATAGCATCGGCTTGGATGTAGTTAGTAACTTCACGTTCCGTAAAAGTGCTCGTATAGCAAAAGGACTTAGCCTGGATTTACCCAATCATGCGATACGCTAGGTTAGCCTGTCAGTTTGAGAGCCTGAATGGTTAAGTTGTTAACATCCCGCTTGTAGCAGGGAAATAACGTGGCTGTGTGATGGGCTCGGTGACGCCTTTGGCGGATGCCTTAACGCTCTCTTTTGAGTAGTCATAGCAGCGGCCGAAACTGTGAGAGTATGTCGAGTGCTCTGCCTTATAGGCTGTACTGGACGCAAATACTCGTGGCGGAGCCCCCGAGCATAAGCTAGTTAAGTACAAGTACTCGTGGCGGAGCCCCCGAGTATAAGTAGTCGAGAAAACATATAAACTTGTGGCAGAGCCCCCGAGTTTAATGTAGGCGAAAAAATGTAAGAACTCGTGGCGGAGCCCCCAAGTTAAAACATGCATAAAGTAGTCGAATTATGGTGAAATCAACTCTTTATTTATAAAAATGCTGGCATACAACTGGCGAATTGCTTTTACAGCTTCTACTAGGCGTAGAATTTCCGGAGATTCTCTATGTTCCAGGAGTTGGGGACTTCCTGGCCATCAGGGTACTGCAGGCGATATGACCCTGGTCTTGTGACTTCCGACACGATGAAAGGACCTTTCCATCATGAATTAAGCTTGTGTAGCCCAGTTTCATCCTGAATATGGTGAAGGACCAGGTCACCGATATTGAACGACTGCTCTCACACATTGCGATCGTGATAGCGCCCGGTGCCTTGTAGGTAACGGGCTGACTGAACGAGGGCACTGCATCTGGCTTCATCAACAGTATCCAGTTCCAGCTGCCGAGCTTCGTTCGCCACCCCTTCGTCATACAACTCGACTCTGGGAGAGAGCGACATAAGGTCTGCTGGCAGTATAGCTTCAGACCCGTAGACAAGGAAAAAAGGGGTATGTCCTGTGGCTTTCGATGGTTGAGTTCGAAGCCCCCAGACAACATAAGGCAACTCATATATCCACTTGCCACCCTTTTTGCTGTTCTCATCGTAGAGTCTCTTCTTTAGGCCATCCAGAATCAAGCCGTTGGCCCGCTTGACTTGTCCATTGGCCCTTGGGTGTGCGACTGACACGTACTTCACTTCAATCGTGTTATTTTCGTAGAATTCCCAGAACTGGTTTCCCGTAAAGTTTGAGCCTAGATCTATGATGATGGTGTTGGGGTAGCCAAAACGGTACATAATATCCAAGATGAAGTCGACTACCCTGTCTGGAGTGAGCTTACTAATCGGCTTTTACTCAATCCACTTAGTAAACTTGTCGATGGCCACCAATACATGTCCAAAGCTTCCTGGAGCTGTGGTCCGAGGTCCAATCATGTCGAGGCTCCAGCATGCGAAGGGTGTTGGCATTTGTTAACGTTCACAGATAAATCCGCAAGTGCACGGAAGATACCGTTGTAGCACTTCACCCGGAGAGTATTCAGGGTATCATATTTTCTCAGTGAACGGAGGAGTAACGGTCTTCTAACTAGTTATGCCCTTGGAGATGAAAGAGGTAGAACGATTTGGGTAGTGTGGTTCATCTAAAGGAAAGGATTCGAGGAAGGATAAACTTGGTTTGCTAAGTTTACTTCGGGCACCGGTCTGATCTTGGGTTGCCAAGACCCTCCGGCGATTAGCTCTACTCCAAACCCAGGCGGGGGGGAGTACACTAACCACGAAGCAGCTTCGTAGCGGACGAACAGGGCTGTCACCACCTGCCGTCTACCCCACAATACCAGCTGAGCCCGGAGCAAACAAAGGTAAACTAGAGCTACGCTTGTCGTTTACAACTCCAGCATCGATCAGGGTTACACGTCTTTATCAGGGGCCCTCTACCAGAGTATCCGTTACAAGAACATACGATGATCCCAGATACTTAGTCAAATGGATCGTATCCGTCGAGGTACAAGGCCGATGAGAGAGGCCGACAAGTGCGGCTCTTCTCCTGCACTTCCTCCTCACACACTCCCTATCCTAATGATACAAGTAGTGGAGTCCCTCTACTTCTTCTCCTCCAAAATGTGTTGTGTAGAATGAGTGGGGTAGAGGCCCCCTTTTATAGTGGTGGAGGTGCCTTGGGGCAGTGGAGATGCTAGGAATATTCCTTCATTCTCTATGGAAACCTTAGCCACGGCCTTGAGATTTCTTAGGGGCTACTCCTCCTCGAAGTGTACCTGGATGGGAGGCTATCCAGGTTCGGCCGACCCAGGGGGTCGGCCGACCCCTGGTGGCACTCCCTCGGGTGCTCCTTCCTCTGGCTGGCTGGCAGGTGGGCCCTGGCGACAATGCTCAGGTGTTTCTACCTTAGCGCGCCCGTTTGCTCTGCCAAGTGGGCCCTTGGATCCGTGTGCCGGCCTGTGATTGGTCGGAGGTGTGTTTCTTGGCCTCTTGGGCTGATTTGCTGTGGACCCTTCTTGTCAGTGTAACAGAGAGTATGATCTTTTGTGTATTTTCCCTATGTTCACTTGTGTTTTCTTTCCCATTTCAGCTGTGGGTGCCTGCAGATCACCATTCACCAAAACTCATGGAAATGATTAGTATTAAACTCCTACCTCTAGTTTGGTGTTTGTTTCGATAGGACCGATGCAGGAGTTGACGGTTGATTTTAGGACTTAAGCACCATCAACAACACCCCCACACTTAGCCCTTTGCTCGTCCTCCAGTAAAGTTTGAAGGACTAAGGTGGAAATGTCTCCTCAAATGGTATGATACCTGTATATACATTATTCCAAGCCTCACCCTTTTCTTGTGAATTTTGAAGTGTCTATCATGCCATCATGGGTGGTTGAGAAATGGAACAATTTAGGATCAAATCACCTTTACTTCTCCTACTGAATAACTTGGGTTTTTGAAAGATTTTCAAAATAAAAACATAGACTTGCTCCTCAAATGATTCTCTCAAGTCGCTCAATGTGTATGGTTCCTCACCAAGGCATATGTTTGCCTCTTTTTCATCCTACTTCTAAAAAGGCTTTTTGTGGAGCTTTGGGTAGGGAATGAAAGAGGGAGCATACTTGTTTTGGATGTGTTGCAAAGTCAAAAAGCCGGACCCAAGGAGAATCAAATTGTACAATCTGATCAAGATGTGCAAGTGTGTGGATATTTTTGGTGGAAGGATGATGGATGAACTCCTTGTATGAACCAACTCTCTTATTTTTTTTCTTTTTCTTTGAGACATGGGCTATCATTCTCTCTGTTTTTTTACATGCCTTGTGGGCATGTGGCATACCTTCTTTGGGTATGCATCTTTTCTCTCTTTTTTTTGACATGCCTTGTGAGCATGTGGCATACCTTCTTTGGGTATGCATCTTATTTATTTATTTTTTGCATAGCCCATGTTCTCCTTTTAGCAAAGTCTTAGAGAGAGTGGTCATAGAACAAAGTGGAGTTTTATTTGTGGACTGGATGGATGGATGAATGGATGGATGTCATGTCTAGCGCAACTTCTAGTGTAGAAGTCAACATATAGATTAGTGGAGTGTACGTGATCTTGATCATGAGAGTATAAAATATTTCTCACAGGGGTCACAATAGTTTGACAAAGCTCAATGCAAAAAACAAGCAGCATAAGTATAAGGTAATCAATGATATCAACATATGGCCTTGGTAGGAGTTTAACATCATTGAGGAGTCTAGCTATGGATTTTGATTTTTGTAAAGCAAAATTCCCATGTACTTTGCAGAGAGAAGCAAGGTTCATTTCATCATATCATATCTCATTCATCAACCACTTTGATGACATGCGTTCCCTATGATAAATTGTTCACAAGAAAAAAAGAGTATTGGCGAGGAATAAAGCATATGCAAGCCAACCATAGGAAAGGCATGTTCAGCATGAGGAGATTGGCATGGTTAAGCGAGTTTAGTTTTAGTTATAAACATGAAATTTGTTTCAACTCGAGAATCAGGGAGTTGGAGGGTTGTGTTGCACAAACCATTGTTTGAAGAGGAAGCTGAGGAGAGTTAGAGGTGGTTTGGTTGAACCAGAGGTTCGGCCACCCCTCTCTAGAATGACTTTGTACATGGTGAGCGTGAGAGATCTCCCCCACACTTATTCTTGTACCTGTTTTTATTCAAAAAGCAGAAACAGGCAAGGACTCTACCAGTTTATAATCACCGGGGAGTCTATATTTTTATTGAAACGAGGTGCTCGAAGCATTTGAAATGCCTAATTTTTTTTATTATTGTTATTTATTTATTTATTTATTTTATTTTATCATGGCAAACAAGGCATGATGGGTAACTTAGTAGGTTGCAGATATGATGTACGAGGTGTGTGAGATTTTTATGTGGCAGAACTCACCAAGCGTTGAACAAAGATGTGAGAGTTAAGCTTTATATACATAAAGCAAAACCTTGCATCTATTCTATTTTGGTTCCTTGTGCATCCGTCTCCCCATGAGACCAAGGAGCATTGTACGAATGTCGGAGTTGTTGTACACTGTTCCTTGGTTGTTTCCTTTTCGTTCCCTGCAAAAGGTTAGTTGACAACAAATACTCGAGGGTTGTTTAAAGAATTTTAAAAGGATTTGATTATTGCTTTGAGATTAGTTGTTCACATCCATGTTTTAGGAAAAACAAATCCAAAGACTTCAATTAGCATGGATCCCAAAATGCTTGCCATTATTTTATTTCATCATTTTTTTAAGAGAGAGATTCTTTTATTTCAAAAGGCATTTTTTTTATTGTTGTTCACCATTTTTTTTCATAACTCAAACAAGGCTGAGAAAAAAATTGCATGAAGATAACAAAGGGGCATTTTGACAATATACTCACGGTGCACCTTGAAAGGTGGCGTGTGCCTCCTTTGCATGTTGTGCAATTCTTTCTGAATTGTGTTCCAGGCCTTCGCCCATCTCCAGCATGTACTTGAGGACTTACCCATCAGTTTTGAGAACTTCTCTGCAGGGGTTAGTCCGCAAAGGGGTATGCATCCAAAATCTATGATAGTTTTAACTCGTTGGTTCATTAATCAAAACTCAACACCAAGTTTCATTTTGATTAAGGAAGGCAATTTTAACCTAAGCACCATGCTTAATTTAAAAGAGCCTATGGAAGCATTCAGCTGAAAGACGTCCAAACCAGAGCATACGAACATAGACAAAGGAAGCATGAATTTGAAAGATCAAGCTAAGTTCGTAAGGAGATAGACATGAGCGAAGGATTGGTGAACATTGAGTTACCTTGGCATGTACCTGAGTGTTCTTACCGTTCTTACCGCCAGCGTTCATGGATGGAAGTTCTGAAGTTGCTGTACCGGTAGCATGGTCACATATGGTTGTCGATGATTCCTCCATTTCAATTTGAGTTGAAGCAGAGGAGGGTCCTCAAACCATGGAGACTCAGATGATCATTAAGGCTAGGTAACACACACGGCTAGTGTGTTGGAACCATGGGCCTTGGTGGCATGATCTGTTAGCACAATGCTGTGGAATTGGAGGCGTAAGGTACGTCTCCTCTCGCTTGTGTGAGCAAGTTCCAGGCAGAGTGGAGTAGCAAGGGTCTGAGGAGGAAGAGGCGCAGTCCTCTGGCATGTATGAGCGCATGAGCTGCTAGATAAGATGTGCGGAGCCATGGTGGGATGAAGGCTAAGCCAAGGCTCGTTTGTGCCTGTGGGAGCAAAGCTAGGTGGAAACTTATGCAAGGCCGGGGTTAGAAGAAGATTAAGCTAAGGCTTACATGCATGTGCGAGAGCAAGGATGGATGGGGTCGAGTGGCTGAGTGGCACCTAGGGAGATGCAACTCTACAGTTTTTGGAAGCATGCTCACAATATAACCTCTAATCCATGTGGAGCTCGCTGGTTCTCTTTTATTCTCTTCTTCTTTCTTCCTTTCTCCTTCCTTGTCTCTCTCTCTCTCTCTCTCTCTCTCTCTCTTCTCATCATTTTTTCTTCTTCTGCTGCTTTCATTTTTTTCACTCTCTTTCCTCCTATTTTTTTCAATTTCCCCTTTCTCACCTTTTTTTCACATTTTTTTGAGCAAGATAGAACCAACACCATTCTTGGTGCGGATGGATCTCGTTGCGCGGTGCTCACCAACCTCCCCCACACTTGAACTTTTGTGTCTCACGACACCAAAAATCAAGTGTGTGATGTCGGTGTCTCCTTCAGGGTGTGTTCCATCACTAAATGTGTAGCTGGTGCAGCTCTTTTGTTTCTAGGCATCGTATGACCCTCGTTCTTATAATCCCAATCTGAAATGGTTAGTGACAAAAAAATACTTGAAGGTGCATATTAACCTAGAAACAAGTTCTTGCTTGTATTGAATAAGGAGGAATTTTATTGGAAAGGGAAATGAGAATCTGGGCCATCTCCCAGCAGTGCTTAGTTTATGGTCGCAAGCTCGACCATGGGGGATTCGTCCTGCAGCTACCAATGGTGATGTAGTTCCCAGCTTCACCACCGTATGTTGATCATCATCGTTCAAGCTGCACGGTTAGTGCCATAGTGCATCCACGAAATTTACAATGCTTATGGTAGACAAAAACATCCACAACCAACCTTCTAAACATTTTAAAAACAAGGACCAACAGGTGGTTGTGATTCGCAGTGCTAGGCAAGAAAGACTCTAGAGATACTTTGTATGAGCATGAATAATAAGGGGATTCGAAAAAGAGAAGCTTTCATGCTCATTTGCGGAATGTTCTCTCTTGGGATCTAGAGACGGTGCCTCACAGAATTTTGTGGCCCATGAATTCTCTATCCTAAGAGAGTCATCATAGATGTCATATGTTTGATCTCGGTCATGGTCGAGAACAACATAGCGTGGGCCAGCAGGAAGAGGCTCAGTCACAATCGAAGGTGGTGATGGTTGTTCTTCTTCACAAAGGTGAAGGTCTTCCGAGTCATTTTCTTTACGAGCAGAGGGTTTTGTGCCCGCAAATAAATTCGGCTCAGATGAGGTGAAGGTGGCTACACACATCACCGTCTCGAGAGGGTTTTGTCTAGGGAGAGGCTTCGCCACGGGATTTGCGTTTAGGATCCCTTGAGATGTATGAAGAAGTTCTTCTAAAGGGAATCCTATGAGAAGATCAAAATCAAGGACTGGAAAGATGTAAAAGTCTAGCTGAAAATTGATTTTGTTTATCTCAATTGGCACTGCCCTTGCGATCCCCCGACATTCGAAGATGGGTCCCGAAGGGCTCTTGAGAAGTTTGTCGGTCGGGACTAGAGGCATGCTTCCTATGAGGGTGTCCGCGAGGAGTTCGGACATGATGCAGGCCTCGGTAGCGGGATAAAGAAGGGCTTCTACGGAATTTTCTTTTATGGAACAACAGATGATTGTGGAAGGTGAGCTAATTCGAATTGCTTCGGAAGAGCATCTCACTTCCTCCAACCATTCCTTTGTGGTATTTTTGCGATAAGATTTGCTAGGAAAAGAAGGGGTTGTCATAGGTCTCTCACAAAAGAGATTCAAGGTGTCTATAAGATTTTCATAAGGATCATCCTTGAATGGGAAAGAGAACTTCGAAGGTTGAATTTCGTCTTCCTTCGATGTTCGTGGTTCGAGAATGGTTTCAATAGCTAAGGATGGGATGTGAAAGGGCTCAAGGTTGGCTGTTGAAGGATCCTTGTGGCTCGACGTATTCTACTGGAGGGGTTCGGTTTCTAGGACGGGGGAAGTGTTTTCTAGGATGCGATCAAGGATTTCCTTTCCTTCCGTCGTAGTTTTATGCGCGAATAAACCTCCGGCGGTTATGTCGAGGTATAGGCAGACTCCTTGTCAAGACCCAGATAAAAGTCTAGTAACAAGATATGGTTGGGTAAAGACAAGTTTGGGCCGGAATGTACTAAATCAGAGAACCTGGCCCAGGCTGCACCTATCGACTCCTTCTCGTACTGCTGAACGTCGAAAATCTCCTTTCGTAGGGTGATGATACGAGATATGGGGAAGAATGCAAGACAAAAGTTGTCTCGCAATCTTTCCCAATCCCCATTCATACTTCCTACGGTATGAGCGTACCATTGCTTTGCCCTCTCCGTGAGAGAGAAGGGAAACAATTTCCACTTTATGGTTTCCTGTGTCATGCCTGGGATTGCCAAGCACGAACACAGTTGCTCAAACTCTCGCAGGTGGTGGTAAGGATTTTCATTATTGTGCCCCGAGAAGGATTTTTCTTGAACCAAGGCTATAAAGCCAGGGCGGAGTACACTAACCCGGGGGGGGGGGGGGGGGAGTACACTAACCACGAAGCAACTTCGTAGCGGACGGACAGGGCTATCACCACCTGCCGTCTACCCCACAATACCAGCTGAGCCCGGAGCAAACAAAGGTAAACTAGAGCCTAGGCACCATGTCTACGCTTGTCGTTTACTACTCCAGCGTCGATCAGGGTTACCCGTCTTTATCAGGGGCCCTCTACCAGAGTATTTGTTACAAGAACGTACGATGATCTCGTAAACGAATAACAAAACAAGAATAATCTTACCAAGAGCTTACTAATAGAACAAACCCAGATACTTACTCAAATGGATCGTATCCGTTGAGGTACAAGGCCGAAGAGAGAGGCCGACAAGTCTGGCTCTTCTCCTGCACTTCCTCCTCACACACTCCCTATCCTAATGATACAAGTAGTGGAGTCCCTCTACTTCTTCTCCTCCAAAATGTGTTGTGTAGAATGAGGGGGGTGGAGGCCCCCTTTTATAGTGGTGGAGGTGCCTTGGGGGAGTGGAGATGCTAGGAATATTCCTTCCTTCTCTATGGAAACCTAAGCCACGGCCTTGAGATTGCTTAGGGGCTACTCCTCCTCGAAGTGTACCTGGATGGGAGGCTGTCCAGGTTCGGGCGACCCATGGGGTCGGCCGACCCCTGGTGGCACTACCTCGGGTGCTCCTTCCTCTAGCTGGCTGGCAGGCAGGCCCTGGCGACGATGCTCAGGTGTTTCTGCCTTGGCGCGCCCGTTTGCTCTACCAAGTGGGCCCTTGGATCCGTGTGTCGGCCTGTGCTTGGTCGGAGGTGTGTTTCTTGGCCTCTTGGGCTGATTTGTTGTGGACCCTTCTTGTAAGTGTAACATAGAGTATGATCTTTTGTGTATTGTCCCTATGTTCACTTGTGTTTTCTTTCGCATTTCAGCTGTGGGTGCCTGCAGATCACCATTCACCAAAACTCATGGAAATTATTAGTATTAAACTCCTACCACTAGTTTGGTGTTTGTTTTGATAGGACAGATGCAGGAGTTGACGTTTGATTTTAGGACTTAAGCACCACCAACAAAGGGCCATGAGGGCGGTATGGTGATGAGGTTGTGAGCCGGGATGTGAGACTGTTTGCCAAAAAATTGGCACTTCTGGCACTTTTGTACGAGATTCTCGGCGTCGGAAACTGCTGTTTGCCACCAATAGCCTGCCCTGTAGGCCGTCCCGACCAATGTCTTGGACGCTGCATGGTTTCTGCATGTACCGTCATGTATCTTGAGTAGTATATTGCGGCCCCATGCCCTGGGAACACACTTCATGAGTACCCATGTGCTTGCTCCACGCTTGTACAGCTTATCTCCGACGATGACAAGCCCCATGCTGCCTCTCATGATGCGTATTGCTTCTGGGCTTTTCTTTGTCACCCCAGGGGGTAGCTTCTTTTGCTTGATGAAATCGATGACCTCCCGGCTGGGGTCCGAGGATCCCAAACTGGTGGTTGCTTGATTCGTGGTCTTGATCGACGGTTCTTTGAGTTCCTGGACAAATACTCCTGCTGGGACTTGTGCTCGAGTGGATCCAAGCTTGGAGAGTACATCTGCTCCAACATTGTTGTCCCGGACGACGTGATGAATCTACAGGCCAGCAAATTTGTTCTCCAGCTTGCGCACTTCCATAACATATGTGTCCATCTCCTCTTTGTGCAGTCCCACTCTTTGTTGTCTTGTTGCACGACTAGCAGCGAGTCGCCATACACGAGTAGTCGTTTGATACCCAGTGAGACTGCTAGGCGGAGACCGTGTAGTAGTGCTTCATACTCGGCCTCATTGTTGGACACCTTCTAAAGGATTTGTAAGACATACTTGAGTTTTTCACCCTTTGGAGAGATGAAAAGCACTCCTGCCCCGCCACCCTCGAGCTTGAGCGAGCCATCAAAGTACATTGTCCAATGCTCTGGGCGGCTGGCTAGGGTTGGATCTTGATTTTCCCGCTACTCAGCCATGATATCGACCAATGCTTGGGATTTGATGGTTGTCCTTGGCTTGAAGTTGATTGAAAGAGCCGCCAGTTTTACTGCCCACTTCGATATACGACCAGTGGCATCCCGGTTGTGGAGTATATCCACCAACGGGAAATTAGTAACAACTAAGATCTTGTACTCATCGCAGTAGTGGCGGAGCTTCCTTGATGTTATGAGTATTGCATAGAGTAGTTTCTGAATTTAAGGATAGCGGACCTTCGATTCAGAGAGTACTTCGCTGATGAAATAGACTAGCCTATACACGTCAAATGTGTGGCCTTCCTCGTTTCAGTCCACCGCAATTGCTGTGCTGATCACATGAGTAGTTGCTGCAATGTACATCAGAAGGTTCTCCCCTGGACGTGGTGCTGTGAGAATAGGAGGTGACTGTAGGTGTTCCTTGAGGTCCTGCAAAGCCTGCTCAGCTTCCTCCGTCCAGTGGAACTTGTCTTTCTGCTTCAGGAGCTTGAAGAAGGGAAGGCCCCGTTCTCCAAGTCTTGATATGAATCTGTTTAAGGCCGCCATGCACCCTGTTAGCTTCTGCACGTCCTTGATCGTTGCTGGAGCCTTCATGTCGGTGATGGCGGTAATCTTCTCCGGCTTAGCTTCAATCCCCCTATGACTCATGATGAACCCGAGTAGTTTCCCGGATGGAACGCCGAAAACACACTTGATCGAGTTGAGTTTCCATTGGAACTTCCGGAGGCTACTGAATGTTTCCTCCAGGTCCGCAATTAGGTCCTCGGGAATTCTGGTCTTGACGACCACGACATCCACGTAGGCCTCGACATTGCGGTGTAATTGGTCTGCAAAGCACATTTGGATTGCCCGCTGGTATGTAGCCCCCGCGTTCTTCAGCCCGAAGGACATAATCTTGTAGGCATAAGTTCTAAAGGGCGTGATGAAGGCGGTCTTGATTTGATCTTCTTCCTTGAGGGCAATGTGATGGTAGCCCGAGTAGCAGTCAAGGAAACAAAGGAGTACACAGCCGGCAGTGGAGTCGATTACTTGATCAATGCGCGGTAGCCCAAATTGGTCCTTCAGGCAGTGCTTCTTGAGATCGGTATAGTTAACACACATTCTCCATTCATTATTATTCTTCTTCTTTACAAGGATGGGGTTGGAAACCCACCATGGGTGGTACACCTCTTTGATGAAACCAGCCGCGAGTAGTTTGGCCAACTCCTTTTTGATTGCATCCCTCTTATCCTGAGCGAATCTACGGAGACGCTGCTTTTTGGGGGTAGCATCAGGATCTACTTTCAAACTATGCTCAATCAGTTCCTTGAGCACCCCTGGCATATCCGCTGGTTTCCACGCAAATATGTTTCGGTTGGCCCTAAAGAAACTGATGAGCGCATTTTCCTATTTGGGGTCGAGCTGTGACCCGATCAGGGCTATCTTGTACGAGTCTCCTTCCTGCAGCTGGATGGACTTCAAAGCGAGTTCTCCAGTGGGCTGCAGCTTCGAGTAGTTCACCTTCTTTGTGGGAATTTCTAGCACTATTTCGGATAGTTGTTGCGCAACCGCGAGTACTTCACCTGAAGTATATGGTACGTGCGTGGTCGAGGCGTACTCGATGGCCTTCTGGTCGCAGTCGTAGGACTTCTCCAGGTCGCTGCGGAAGGTAAGAACCCCACTCTTTCCTGGCATCTTAAGGAGTAAGTAAACGTAGTGCAGTACGGTCATGAATTTGGTCATTGCAGGTCTGCCTAGGTAGGCGTTATAGGAGGTTTCAAAGTTGGCCACTTCGAACTTGATGTACTCTGAAACGAACCGGGTTTTCGAAACCAGAACCCGACTCTCTGTATCATCATGATAGTCCCTGGATCAGTAGCTATCACATACAGAACTCATTTAAATTACATATCATAGTCATATAACTCGATAAATCATTACATGGGTTTATTTATTACATGATCCAAAGGATTGTAATACGAGTTTTCCGGTACAAGCCCCTTGGGCTAAAGGAACAAACAGAAAATGGAAGCGGTAGCTAAACATCTGGGCCATCCTTCATCTCGAGATAACTCTCCTCCACAGGCATCTTGAGCGAAGCACGGGTCGTCCTTAATCCATCCTTCATTGTCGGGGTTGCTCTTCGGGTCGAATCCTGCATCTACCAACTATCCCCAAGGAGTGGGATAGGTTCACGTCACCATCCGTATGCAAGCTTTAAGTGGAATGCAAGTGGTATAAAAGTAGCCAAGGGATAAGGCTAGGGTTTTCCTATGCAAGCAGCAAGCATATCATCATCCATACACCTCAACACTGGCCATCCTGGCATCCAAGCTCCCGGGTTACTCACACCTTCCATGCCCACCAAGTCGGTGCGAGAACTCCCTCTCCTCGCACCTCAACTACCCCAGGCAGGAAAATCATGACTAGAGGGAGGTAGAAATCAAGTAACACTAATCTATGAAAGTGATAGAGTACGCGGCTATACATATAGTTTTCACCCTGCAGGGGTTGTACACCTGGACCCACTCGAATCGAAGCCAGCCGGGATCAAACCGACTAACTCCGAGACACCGGTCAACGAAACAAGCTGCAACGGCCCCCACCCTGCTTTCCCGGGTTTGGGATGCATCCTCCTGCAAGAGGTTGCCCCAGAACTGTGACGCCTTCTACACCTAGACTACGCAAGATCCTGCCATTCGGGGGATGTGAGGTCAACACCTTCTCCCCTTACACTGATGCCCTATCCTCCTACAGGAGTGGTGCCGCGCGTCACTAGCTCGGAACGGATCTGCCCTCATAACAGATAAGTGGTGTGCATGTTTGACATAGTTCCTTCTCCAGGTCCACTAACTTGGGCCTTAAGCGCAGAGGCGAGTATCTTCCACAAAGACGTATCCGGCGCAACGGTCCGTCAACGGCACCCATTACAGGTACAGCCCTCCAAACTCCTCCAAAACGTCCCAAAGGACATGTGCCCACCACAGGCACTCCGTAGGATGAGCCCAATGCATGTCCCAAACCCTTGATCCGAGGATTAAGTTATGTTTTACTTGCCCCCGCTAGAATCCTATTCACCAGCTCCTCAAAAGAGTATCTCCACTCACGCCAAGACTATACCACCATATCCCACACATACACATGCAACAATAGCCAAAGCATCTCATGTATTTATTCAAGGTAAACATAGGAGTTCAAGGAATCTAGGCATAAAGATAGGCTATGCAGGTTCATCTCATTATAGCATACCATGGTGCAATAGCATATCTAGCAAGCAATGCCTAATAGGTATTCAAATCGTAAATGGGCGTGAACCTGGTGGTTCTTCGTAGTCCTTCTAGGTCTTCTAGGCGTCCGGGAAGTCCTCCGGATCTTCTGGCCGTCCGGGAAGTCCTCCTAGGTCTTCTAGTCGTCCCGAACGTCGACAGCTCCTTCTCGTAGTAACCTAATCGTAATTATGGATAAACGTAGGGACCAAAGTGCAAAAGTGCACAAAAGTATCCAAATAAGATCCAAATCACAATAAAACCTACTCTAATGGGTAGAGCATGATTTTAGAAGAATTATGAAACTGGTTTCATAGTTTTTGGAGGTCCGGTTAATTAATTATGAATTTTCTAAGATTAAATCATTTTCTAAAATTATAATTGATTAACAAAAAAGAAAAACACACCGTCAGTGCCATGTGTCAGCACCTGGGTGTGCCACGTGTCATGCTGACATCGGCATGATGTCAGCAGGGGGTCCGTTCTTGCTGACGTCAACATGGCTATTGCTGACGTCAGTGCTTACTAGGTCAACGTTGACCAGTCAACGGGCAACGGGGTCAAAGGTCAGAGGGCTCACAGGTCAGTCACTGGATCTCACCGACAGGTGGAACCCATGTGTCAGCTTATGTTAAAGGAAAAAGAAAAAGGAAAAAGGGTCACGGGGTGTTGAGCCGAATGTGCACGAACGGCACGATCCGGCCCAAAACACACAGCTCGGCCTGGCAGGCTAGCTCAGGTTTGGCTCGGTCTCAGCTCGGTCTCGGCTCGGCGTTGACTTGTCTAAATGCGTTCGACTCGGCCTGCAACGGGACGGCTTGGCAGGCTGGCTGGGCTGACTTGCTAGCCGAATCGATTGGCGGCTAAGTCTCGGCTCGGGTCTTGGCAGGCCGGCTCCTCTTCTGGTGCAGCAGCGCCATGGGCCATCCTGGGCTATCGCAGGGGCGACTCCTCCTTCTTCCCTTCTTTTCCTCCTGCTGCCTCCTCTTCTCTGGCCAGGCTGGCCCACGCGTCGGCGTCCTCCTTTCTCTTACGCGTGGGACCCAGGTGTCAGCCACCATGCCGGATCCAATGTGGCACTGCCGGATTCGGTGCGATGGGCACGCGTGTGTGCTAGGGTGTGCGAGACAGGAGGTGGGTGTGTGTGTGGTGCGCGGTGAATGCCTGCATGGCGCTCGGCAAAATGTCGTAGAGGCGCTTGCGGGTGCCGTGGCGTGATGGCGTGGCGTGTGCGCGCTCAGCGGGGTCGTGGCAAGGCAAAGGGTGGTCGGGCTAAGCTCTGGCAAGGCGGAACGCGAAGGCACCGAGGCTGGCGCTGCGCGGGCTCGCGCGCGCGGGCACCGGGCGTGGCGAGACCAAGGAAGTGTGGTCGAAGCAAGGCGGTCAGGGCAGCGAAGCGGACGGGCGTGCGCGGTTTCCTGGCAGCCCAGGTCTGCAACGAGGTGGTCAGGCACGCGGGCACCCAGCATCCCGGGGGCGCGGCGGCGCGTGCAGAAGGATGGAACAAGGCCACGACGGGGCTGCGGGCTACGACGTCACGGTGGCGTGCGCGTTCGTGGCAAGTCAGGGACAGTTGGTGAGCGAGGTAAGGGCAAGGCGGCCAGGGCGGAGCTCGGCTCGGGCTTGGACGCAGGGCGTCCATGCTACGGCGAGGCAGAGCAGGGCGGTGGCGAGGACAAGGCACTGGCGAGCTCGGGCTGGTACTTGACAGGACAAGGCAAGGGCCTTTCGGCCGGGTCCAAGGGTGTGTGCGTGCTCGGGCATTCGGCATGGCCGAGGCCGCGTCACGGCCACGACGCTCGCGGTTTGCTGGCGAACCGGGCCGCGGCGGCATCGGGCTGCAACAAGGTGACAAGGCAATGGCGGCAATGGGCCTCTGCAGAAACAAGGTATGGTAGTCGTAGGGCTGCTACCGGAGGGCTCATCGGCAAGGCCGGCAGCAACAGGGGTTGGACGAGGGGGTCGGCACAAGCTCACCTAGGGGCGAAGGAGTAGAACGTGGCCGACATGACGAAGGCTCGCAGTTCTGCTCGTCAGGAACACCGGCGACGGGCAGCGACATGGTCGGGGCATTTCATCGAACACGTTGCAGGCGAGGGAGGCGGCAGCTTGGCTTCGGCTTGCGGCCGCCATCTTCGTCGGCAAAGGTGCTGCGCTGCTCCGAGGTAGCACCGTCCCGTGCAGCGGCGTGGCAGCTCGAACATGGAGGGGTGAGCGTCGAGGTCGAGGTCGAGGTCGCCGGGCTTGGGTCGTCGTCGTGCTGCCCCACTGGACAAGGGTGGAGCAGAAGAGGGCTGATTGTTGCTGTTGTCGGTTTGAGCCGAGGGGCACAGGAGAGGCGATCCAGCAGAGAGGAGGGATGCAGCGCTGGCTCCTGCTCTACTTGCTGGCTGCACGGTAGAGAGAGGAGCAGGGAAGAGAAAACGACTTGGTTGCTGCCGTTAGCTTCTGTTGACGAGAAGAAATAGGAGAGACAGAGAGGGAGCTAGCGGTGGTCTCTGGTTGAGGGAAAAAAATAAGTGGCTGCTGGAGTGGGGGAGAAAGAAATGGAAGAGCTGCCGGCGTAGGGGAGAAAGAAATGGAAGGGCTAGGGTGCTGGTGCTCGTCTTCAGTGGAGAAAGAATAGGAGGGAGGAGGGAGATGGCGGGGGGGAGAAGAAGCTCAGGTTGCTGCTTGCTCGGTGGAGAAGAAAGAGCAGAACAGAAGAAGGGAGAGGCTGGCGGTGGCAGCTTGGGAGGAGAGAAAATAAATGAGATGGTGAGAGGAGCGGGGTATTCATAGGAAGTAGTTAGGATTAGGGTTAGGTTAGATAGATGGGTTCAAGTGCGCTAGGTTTCGGTTAAAACAATTGCAGCCCATGAAATAAATTAATAGCAATTTATTTCGTCAAAACTCAGTGCAAATGAATTAGACTACTTCTCGTAATAGAATAAAATAAAATTAATTCAATTCGAAGAGCTGTCATAATTCAAGTATGGAATTCAGATATTGATCGAGATTGACGAGGTCGGTGCGGTTCGCGAGGTGGCTGTGTTAGCGTGTCATCGGGCTGGGGCTCGGGCAAAGTTAGCAGGCTGGGTTAAGGTTAGAGTCTAAGTTAAGGGTTTAGTTAGTTTTCGAATTTAGTTTCAATGCCCAAATTCAAACTAAATTCCACACAATTCAAACAAAAATCATTGGAACAAATTTAAACAAGGTAGAGCAATAAATCCAATTAAAATCCAAATATTCCATGCTACCATTATATCTTTAATTCAATCCATAATTTTAATTACTAGGAATTTTAGAGAGATAGGGAGATCAAGCTACATTTTTCTAGCTAATATCACGTTCACACAAAAAGTTTTTAAAATTCACAATTTTTTGCATTTATAACATTCCGAGAAAAATCCGGGATGTTACAGACTCCCCTCGTCACAAGAATCTCATCCCCGAGATTAAAGGCTTACTAGGGTTTCAAAAAGGTGAGGGTTACTAGTTTTAGCAGGTTACCGTGTTACAGGGCGGTAGTCAAAGCCCAGTCTTCTTAGATCCATCTTTCCTTCTTGCCTTGGTTGTATCCCGAGGCTTATACCTAGTGTTCTCCACCATCCTCTTCAAGATTTGCCAAAAGTCGCAAACGTGTCGGGGTCTCATTTACAGCTACTCCTTTTTAGCTGTGTACTCAAATATGTGTTATCTGTGCTCCCTCGGTATTTCTCCTAGCTTTTAAAACTGAGTCTTTGTCCATATTGAAATTTTAAGCAATATCCAGTTCCTGGTTCCAAAGATTACGCCTGACACCAACTAAAACATTATTCTCTGGCAACTGAAACATTATTCTTTGGCAAAAGACACTTGTCAAAACTGGGTCTCTGATTCCGAAGGCTTGCAAGTAGTTATCGAGCATTATTGGCTAGTGCCATGTAGCTGGGGTCTCGAGTGTTCCTTCTCGTAACATGTGGTTAGGAATCTTAATTTCCTCGTCCTTGTTTCCCCATAACTTATTACCCATATATCGTCAATCTTCTTGGGGATAGCTAGGTTACGGGTACGTTCTTCGTTCCCAATCATTTGCCAATCCCAACTTCTGAGGGTTCGCGATTATATCGCTTATTCCTTCGGTGTCTTACTTCATGACTATAGGGTTTCAGTCGGCTCTAGAGTAGGGATTTCTCTTTACTTCATATTTCACAGAGTTTGCTCGGTTTCTTGCTCATCTTAATTCAAGTCCGGTGCTTATCCATATATCCATATATCCATATACCTATCCTGGGTAGAAGGATAAGTATGATCCTCTCTCGAGTCGTTCAGGCTCCTCATGTTCCTCAGGCGATTAAGCGCGGTTACATCTTTATGGCAGGCTCAGCGAGCTTGTATAGCTCGATTCCACGAGTTCGGGGGTTCACTTCTTGCTCCCTTAGTGGATCCCAAAGTGTCTGAAACGTTTGCGTACCTTGGGATGTACACTTTATGTCCGCTTCCAAACTTTGTTTCCTAATGCGAGACCTAGTGTATAGATTAGGGTGGTCCACGTCTAGGTCGGTTCTTCTTGCATAGGAAGGGCCTTAGCATCCGTAATTCCATACCAACTTTCATGTTTACTCAGCTTAATCCATACGTTGGTTTAGCACACCTAGAGAGATCTTCACTCGGTGCTAATATCATCCAACCTGATTACCCATCATTTCTTCTCAGAAATTGAAGAGGGTCTTTCTCAATAACCTCTTTAGTGTGGGTCCAAGGGGAAAAGCGGGTAGTTCGTGCAGATTAACTTCACTATTTTCATGGTATTGACTTCCTTGGAGTAGCTCATCACTAATCTCCTGATAGACCGAACTGTCCCATTCAAACGCTAAGACTTCTGGTCCAAATGTCCGGATTGCGTCCTTATTCTCCATATTCGGGGTAGGCTAAGGATTTGCTGATCCTTATTGTTTATTGCAGTTCTTGGCAAATCCCATCATCTCACTCCGTGTCATGGTATTCTTGCCTTGTAGCTATCCTTGGAGAATTACTTGGCCTCTCCTCTAACGCTGTTTTCCTTCATCCCAAAGGTGACTGGAAGCACCACCGTACCAAGCAGCGTAGCTGCGTTCCCAGGTACGATGCCGTAGAAGGGAACCTTGCTGGGGGTAAGCATGTTGATGAAGTTTGCCCCCATCTTCCTTAGAGTACTCGCGAAGATGATGTTGAGGCCGCTGCCTCCGTCGATGAGTACTTTGGCGAGCCTGACATCCGCGACCACCGGATCTAGGACGAGCAGGAGTTTGCCCGGCTCAGAAAAGCTCGTCCACTGATCAGCCCTGGAGAACGAGATGGGGACCTCCGACCACCAGAGGGGTCGTGGGACCGCCAGCTTGACGGACATGATCTCGCGGCGGTGCAGCTTCTGAGTCCTTTTGGAGACAAATCCTGACTCGCCACCGAAGATGTCGTTGACTACCTTGGATACGTCCGGGAATTCATCGGCGTATGTTTTGTTCTTCGGGTCTTCATCGTCCTTGTTCTTCTTCTTCTTCTTCTTCTTGTTGCCCTTCTCCAAGGGCGGGGCATTGAGGGACTTCCGGAGCTGGTAGCACTCGAAAGCAGCGTGCTTTGAGTGTGGGTGCCACAGGCATTGTTTCTTCATGAGTTTGTTGAATTCCTCTTGCAGATTGGATGGCTTCTTGGCTCGCTAGGCGCGATTGATAGCCGCGACAAGATTGTCTAGGTTGCGCTTTCGGGAGGATCCCGAGTAGTCCCGCTGGCTTCTGTCGTTGCGGTGGTCGTTGTTGCGCTTGTTGTAGTCATTGCCGCGTTTTGAGAATCGATCACGCTCCTACTTCTCTTGGTCGGCCCAGGTCTGCATCATGTCGCAGAGGGCAGCAACAGTCTTGGGGCGGTTGCGGCCGAAGTCGCGGAATAGAGCCTGGTTGGTGAGGCTGTTGTGGAAGCAGTCAATGACGTCACTCTCCGAGATGTTGGCGATCGTAGCTCAGATGTCAAAGAAGTGGCGAGTGTACGAGCGTAGGAGCTCGTTCCTTTCTTGCTTGCATTGGGACAGGTCGTGTCGAGTACCTGCCCGAGCAATCGCCCCCTGGAAGTTGTCGATGAAGACGTTCCGCAGTTGCTCCCAGGGGTCGATGTTGTTCTTGGTTAGGCTCTCCAGCCAAGTGAGTGGGGCGGTCTCCAGGGCCATCGGAAAGTAGACAACCTTGGTGGTGTTGGTGCCGCCTGCGACTTCAATGGCAGTGGAGTAGCATCGTACACACTGTTGAGGAGATTGCTTACCATCGTACTTGGCGATGCTGATGGGTTTGAATCCCTCTGGGTACTTGCAGTTGTCGAAGCGGGAGGAGAAAGCGGGGAAGCGATTGTTGTCATCCCGTGTAGTGTTTCCCTCGGCTCCGGCGTGTTTCTTCCTCCGATTATCGATGATGGAGCGAGCATCGCCCCATGTTGATCTTGTTACAGAGGTCGCCCGTTGGAAGCTTTTCGAGCTCCGAGCGGCGGTAGTTGTGAACGGAGCCTTCGGGATGTGGTGCGTGGGTCGCTGGTTGGCTTCCTGCCGGACGACTTCCTTGCAGACCACAGCTTCCCTATTTGTTGTTGGAGGGAGTAGCTTGTCGCCTGGGGTGGCCCCTTGGTGTTCTGCTGACTTGGCTTTCTCCCTCGCCCTCGCCTCTTCCACGGGAAATCGAGGGCATCAGGTTCTGCTGGTTGATCTGCAGCAATGCCCGCTGCACCATCCGAACGGCGGTCTGGACTTGCGGGTCGGGGTTGCCAGTTAACACTACGGTTATGTCGGCAATGTTGGCAGCAGGAGTGTTGAACCCGGCATCCTATGCTGCTGTAAACTCAATGTCAAGGTCGCATTGAATTCGTGCGTGCTGATCGTTGGCATCCCTTCTGCGCTTGGCACGCTTCCTTGCGCAGCCTGCGGGCCTCACGGTCCTAAGCGAACTCGTTGGCGGCATCTGCAGTGTGCTCATCCTCAGAGATCTGCTCAGGCCTTTCATTGCGGTGCCTGTAGCTGTATTCGTCGGATTCCGCCATGAAGACGTGGCGGTGTGTGGATGGATCGTTGAAGCTGTAGTCTACGAGTATAGTTCCGCCGGGGGTGGTCTCACCAAGTGGTCTACCCTCTTGGAAAGGCAGGGAGTCAAGGTGAGCGACCAATCTTTCGTCATCTCCGAGTAGTTCGGAGGGTTTCATGCCCTTCCAGTACACGAAGCGACCCTCCGATGTGGAGGTTATAACCAAGCCCTGGCCACCCAAGTAGGGTTCGACCTCAGGATCGGGGTTCGAGTCATAGTCGTCGAAGATAGGGCCTCCCGGCATGCGGTGGCGTCCTTGTCCCCAAACTCGAGTAGTTCATCCAGATCCTTCTCCAATGCGGAGTAGAATTCGGACTTCATGGCCTCCTGGTAAACGGTGGTTGAAACGAACCGAGTTTTCGAATTGAAAAACCCGACTCCCTGTATCGTCATGATAGTCCCTGGATCAGTAGCTATCACATACATAACTCATTTCAGGCAGTAAACATAGTCATTCTTTGATTAAAAGCATCCAAGGGTTTAATTATTACATAAATCCAAAGGATTTGTAGTACGATTCCCTTACAAGCCTCTTGGGCTAAGTTGAGAAAACAGAAAGCCGAAAGCGATAACTAGGCTTTGGCCCATCCTTAATCTCAGACCATCTTCATCCACAGGCATCTTGTGCGTAGCACCAGCTCTAGTCGTCGTACCACCCGCCATCATTGGGGTCTTCTCCTGATCCATCCCTGCATCGTACCAATCTATCCCCAGGAATGGGATAGGTCCACGTCACCATCCGTATGCAAGCTTTAAGTGGACTAGTCTAAGAGTATTCAAACAGATCAAGGATAACGGCAAGGGTTTCCTATGCAATGAATATATCATTAAGTCATCCATATCTCCTCGACACGGGCCATCCGGGCACTCTAGGTTCCCGAGTAACTCACACCTTCATAACCCACCAAGTCGGTGCGAGAACTCCCACTCCTCGCACCTCAACTGCCCCAAGTAGGGAAAACAAGTTTAGAGGGAGGTAGAAGTCAAGTAACACTAACTATGAAGGCCAAGCCAGATCAAGAGTTGTACATGACCGAGTACGTGGCTATACGTATAGTTTTCACCCTGCAGGGGTTGTACACCTGTACCCACTCGACTCGAAGCCAACCAGGAGCAAGCCGTCTGACTTCGAGACACTGGTCAACGAAACTAGCTGCAACGGCCCCCATCCTGCCTTCCCGGGTTTGGGATGCTTCCTCCCACAAGAGGTCGCCCCGGAACTTTGATGCCTTCTACACCGGATCCCGCAAGACCCTGCAATTCGGGGGACGTGAGGTCAGCAGCTCCTCCCCTTACACTGATGCGCTATCCTCCTACGCGCATAGTGCCGCGCGTCACTATCTCGGATCAGATCTGCCCTCATAACACAGAAGTTATGTGCACGTTTGACATAGTTCCTTTTCTAGGTCCACCAACTCGGGCCTTAATTGCCATGGCTAGTATCTTCCACAAAGACGTATATGTCGCAACGGTCCATCAATGGCACACATCACAGGTATGGCCCTCCAACTCCTCCAAACATCCTGAAGGACCCAAATGTCCCGAAGGACGTGTACCCGCCACAAGTACTCCGTAGGAAGTGCCCAACGCACGACCCAAGCCCTCGATCAACAGATCGAGTTAAGTTTAACTCGCCCAAGCTAGGTTCCAATTCCCCATCTCCCCAAAAGGATTTCCACCCACGCCAAGACTATAATCACATCATCCCACACAAACACATGCACATCAAGGGGTTCATCTCATCAATTTAATCACGATGGGTACGAAGGATCTGGGTGAACAAGGGCTATGCAGGTTTATCTCATAAAAACATCTCAGAAGCATAGCATTCTAGCAAGCAATGTCTAATAGGCATTCAGATCATAGATGGGTGTGAACTTGGGGTGTCCCTGTAGTACTCCTTCTCCTCCTGGTAGTCCTGAGTGTCGTTCCGCTCCCCAGAGTCGGGTCCTATTCGTAAATACATATAAGTAAAGGGGCCAAAGTGCAAAAGTGCACAAAAAGTATCCAAAAGAAGGTCCAAATCACCCAATTCCTACTCTAATGGGTAGATCATGATTTTAGATGAATTATGAAACTTGTTTCATAATTTTCGAAGGTCCGGTTGATTTATTATGAATTTTTAAAGGTTAAAAGCATTTCTGAAAATAATAAATGAATTTTGGAAAAGAAAATCAGACGGCAGTGACACGTGGCACCACAAGAGCGTGCCACATGGCATGTTGATGTTAGCATGATGTCACTATAGGGTCCGGGCAGGCTGACGTCAGCATGGGACCTACTGACGTCAGCGTTGGCTGGTTAAACGGTCAGCGGTCAAGGGTCCACGGGGTCCACGGTCAGTGGGGTCCACCTGTCAGCCTCAGCCAGATACTGACGCATGGGGCCCTCAGGTCAGGGTGAAAAGAAAAAGAAAAAGAAAGACAACTCAGAATTTTTGGGCTGAAAGTTCACGGGCGGGCTCGTTCTAACGGGCTGGCTTGGCTCGGGTGACTGGATCGGCTCGGTCCATGGCTCACAGGCCAACTCGTGTCCGGCTCCACGCCGCAGGCCGACTCGGTCCGCGGCTCGTCCCTCCGTAGCAGGCCGGCTCGGTCGGTGCTGCCCCTCTTCCTCCATCTTGGACTGGCGTGGCCCGTTTTGGCCCAGTCTGGTCCGGCTCATCTCTTCCGTCTTCTGCTGTCGCTGACGTGCGGGGCCCTTCGGTCAGCCTTTCCCTCTCTCTGACGTGTGGGTCCCAGGTGTCAGTGGCCCCCGGATCCGGTGTGGCTGACCCGGATCCGGTGCAAATCTACACGTGTGTGCGTGCACGTGTGTTATAGGCGGATGGGTGTGTGTGCGCGCACAGGGTGTTCGGGGGAATGTACCCAAAGCCCGAGTGCACGCCGCGACGCGATGTCGCTGGTGTGCCCGCAGTCACCACGGCACGGGCCGGTCGTGGCGTGGTCTGGCCGGCGGGACGATGAGGCAGGCGGGCTCGGGTGCGTGTCCGTGCGTGCGTGTGCGGCCATGCGCGAGGTCCTTGCAGCCCAGGTTCGCGGCGGCGTGCCTCCGGCAGCGAGTGGCGTGGCGGCAGGGCCATGGCATCGCGGGCGTCACCCGCGTGCACGGCGGGCTTGTGTTCCAGGGCCATAGCACGGCAGCTCGTGCGCGCGGGGCTTCAGCATCGTGGGCCCGCGGCAATGTGAAAGTGCATTTGGCCCCCTAAGTGGGTTTTGGTGTTGATGACATACATAATTAAGGAGCTAATGCGTTTATCAAGTTTTGAATAGGTTATGATGCAATGAAATGGAAAATGCGCGTACAAAGATGCCAAATTGCTTAATGGACGGTGTTGGAACTCAAAGAAGAGTTTTATTTATTTTCTATTTTGAATTTGTGTATAGGAAACACCGTACTATTAAGAGAGATGCGAAAAAATGTTCTGGAGATGCTAAAGTGCTTAGTAGAAAAACCAAGAGGTAAATGAGAGACAAAACCCCTTTGTAGAAAACTCAAAACCAGCAGTTTCAGTCTGGTCGGAAGTTCCGACCAGGGGTCCTCGGCCAAATATTTTTGTGAAGGTCGTAAGTTCCGTCCCCTGATCGTAAGTTTCAGTCTGGTCGGAAGTTGCATCGCCCGTGGAGCGCCCTCTCGTGTGTGAGCGCCCGTGAAATCTGTATTGCCCAATCCTTTGTGGATTTTGATAGTAAGTGACTCAATCCTCATTTGTGATTGATTGAGTAAGGAAAGGGTTAGTGAAGACCCAGCTCTTTGTGAGCTCCTCAATGCAGACATAGCTTCCTTAGTGGAAGTGAACTTCGGGATAAATTTGCTTGTGTCTTGTTCATATCTAGTTCTTGTTGACCTAGACCTTGTTTTATCCAAATCTACGTATTCTTGTTGTTGAGCTTGCTAGGATTGGTTGCAGAAGATTCCTAGCATCACTACGCAACTTTTGATTCAGCCAGATTTCTCAGTTTTGATTTAGTTTTTGAATGTCATAGTAAATTCATTGTGTTGTCGGAAGTTCCGACTAGGCATCGGAAGTTCCGACTCATCGGAACTTTCTATCCCTGATCGGAAGTTCTGACAGGTTTAATATGTGCGAAGAATTTTTAGGTTTTTACAGGTTCGCCTATTCAACCCCCCCCCCCCTCTAGGCATGACCAAGATCCTTTCACGACGGAGCTGCAGCGAGGGTCAGGGTAAAGGCGACGGCGTTCTACAGTGAGGTTACGGCGGTGCGATGGGTCCCTACAGGCGAAGCACTCAAGGGCGGGGGATTTCCTAGGGCCTCTCTACGAATGGCTCCTCGGCCGGTGCCGGCAGCAGGGGAGAGTGTCGGGAAAGGGAGAAGAAGGCGGCACTCAACGACGGGCTCGAGGGCGTTCTACTTGGCGTAGGACGACAGCGATGCAGTGGCGGGTCAATGGAGCGCGGCTCGGGTGGCTTCCCCTACTCCTGGTCCAGCGGTTCGGCGTCCTCCTCGCGGGCGGCAGCTCCGGCTCCTCTTCCTCCTCAGCTCCTCCCTCTTCCCGATGTCATGGCGGTGGCGGCGGGGGTAAACCCTAATGGGGCTCTAGGGTTCGATTGCGGTGACCGGGGGTCTTTATACGGGCGTGGCTAGGTTGTAGCAGCGGGGCCCGAACATCGAGGGCTCCGATGGGACGGCCGGGGCCTTGGGTCATGCAGCGTGTATCGCGTGGTGTTGCGGCTAGGGTTAGGGCTTTGTGAACGGGGGCGGGAGTGCGCCCTGATGTAGGCGAGCGAGCGGGCATCGCGGCGAGGCTGCTCGGGCGCGTTGTCGCGCCGTGCGGCAGGCCAGCGACGCGAAGCGACGTGAGGCTGAGAGAGGCGGCAGCGGGTGGTTGGGGGAAGAAGGTAAAGCTGACAAGTTGGTCCCACTTGTCAGCGGTCGGGTGAACAAGGGGGTAGGAGAGAGGAGCATGAACAGGGGCAGGCTGCGGTGGTGCCCGGGCTGGGCTGCTAATGGGCCTTCCGGGCGTGCGTGCTTAGCAGGCCGGCGGGTTAGATTGTTTAGGTGGGTTGGGTTAGGTGTTAGGTGGGTTTAGACCTGGTTAGGGGTAGGTTAGTTTAGTTATTTAGATTAGTTTGAATTCAAATCAAATTGGCCCATTTGACTTGAATTCCACACAATTCACTCAAACAAAAACCCAAATAAAATTCCAACAATAATAAACAAGGAATTCAATAAATTCCAAATAAAATCCAAAAGATTTCACACTAACATTAAGTAACTTATATTTCAATACTTTTAGTTGCTAAGAATAAAGAAAGAGAATAAGTTTCATCTTAGGATTTTCTAGCTAATACATTCCACACATAAAATATATTAAAATTTTCATATTTTTGCGCTATATAACATTCCCATGAAAGCGGGGATGTTACAGACGCCCCCCCTTCACAAGAATCTCGTCCCCAAGATTAAAGGTCTACCTGGTCCTCGAAGAGGTGTTGGTATAGCTTCCTTAGGTCTGATTCTTTCTCCCATGTGGCATCTCGCTCAGTGTGGTTGCTCACAACACCTTGCAATAGGGGATGGTAGTTCTCCTCGTCTGTTACTCTACATATTCCAAGGTTCCTTGCAGGTCAATTGCCTCAGGTGATATTTCTTCTGCCTCTGGCACTCGCAAACACTTGCGTAGCTGGATACGTGGAAAACTTGGTGTACTCCGGTGAGTTCTTCGGGTAACTGCAACTTATACACTAATTCTCCGATCCTCTGAATGATCTGGTAGGGTCCAATTTATCTGGGAGCAAGTTTCCCTTTGATGTGAAACCTCTTGGTGCCTCGAAGTGGGGATACCTTTACGTATACGTAATCACCAACCTCAAAGGTTAGTTCTCTTCTTCTCTTGTCTACATAACTCTTCTACCTGCTCTGGGCTGTTTTTAAGCTCTCTCTGATCTTGGTCACATTCTCTTCAGCTTCATCAATCGTATCAGGGCCGAAAAATGGTCTTTCTCCGGTTTCTGACCACACCAATGGCATTCTACACTTTCTGCCGTACAGAGCTTCAAACTCTGACATTTGGATGCTGGCCTGGTGGCTATTGTGATATGTGAACTCTGCGTAAGGAAAACTCTTTTCCCAATCAGTTCCGTAGGACAGAACACACGCTCTCAAGAGATCTTCTAGAATCTGATTCACTCTCTTAGTCTGGCCATCAGTCTGCGGGTGATAAGTTGTGTTGTACTCTACAGATGTCCCAATCGACTCATGCAGCTTTTGCCAGAATCTAGCGGTGAACTTGTAACACCTCAGGTGTTTAAATCACGAATTAAGCCTCATTAGCTTAACACGATGCATAAAAAAAGTTTAAAAGAAATGAATTATAAATTGGTTTTGCTTTGAATTGAAAATAGATGTGTATATGTGCATAAGTACATGTACTTTAATTAAACAAATTAAATAACTCTCACCTCAAAGCACTTATGGCTGCGAAATTTAATAGGCACACCATTAATGACAGGATAAACAAAAGTCTAGTTGAAGCCTAGGAGAGAATACAAATTTTTGCCCAAGAAATGACGTGCCCTCCGAACTATACTTTTTGAGTTTTTAAAATAACTTCTAAACTAGAACTCAATTGAACTTTGGCCTGAAACAAAACTTGTGTAAATTTTCATTTTGGATTTCATGATCAGAGATTTTTGAGTTGCAACACAAAAATTTGAGAAACACTTGACTTTGCAAACCAGCCCCTGCCTTTTCATCTATTTTCACTTCCGGTCCCTCCCCTTCTCTCTGCTTCGACCGACACCCCCCGCCCGTCGCGCCAGTCGCTGGTGGCCACCTGGCCGGCGATGCCTGCCGCCCACGCCGCGACAAGCCAATGGCCGGCCAGCCCTGCCCGACCAGCTGCGCATCCCCCCCCCCCACGCCGCGTCCCTGCCCAGCTCGTGGGCGCCACGCGCGCGACGCCGTCGCCACCCCTGCTCGCCGCCGCCGCGCCCAATGGACAAGCCGCGCCGTGCCCGAGCCCCCGCCGCGCCCACCAAACACCGCGCTCACCGCCCGGCAAGCCAGCTGCTGCAGCTGCTCCCCAACCCACGCCCGCGTGATCTTCCCTCCCCCACGCCAAATCCCCGGCGCCCAATCCTCTGCTCACGACCGCCGCACGCCGCGCCCAATGGCACACCTCCGCCGTGCCATCCCGGCCCCAGCTTCGCCCGGCCCACTCTCTCCTTCCTGCAGCCTATAAAAGGAGGCACAAAGCCGCTCGCGCGCGCCCTGACCCACCAAAACGCCGCCGCCACTACCATTGTCGCCGCCGTAAGGAGTCCGCCGTGGAGCTCACCTCTCCGGCCACCCATTGCCAGAGATGAGTCTCCAACCACCACCACAGCACCCCATAGCAGCTCACTGCCCCGCCCATCACCGCCCAGAACCGCTGGAGCACTGCAGGTGCCGCCTCCACCGCCGTCGCCTCCACCGCTGCCGCCCTTGACCGCCGTGGACACCCCACCTCCGGCCCTCCTCCGCCCGAACCAAGGCTCGGCACAGGACTACATCACCCCGCCGGAGCTACCCGACCCGCTAGCGCTGCCCCAACCCCGCCGGAACACCGTCGCCGACGCTCCGCACCGCCGCCGCCCTCTGTTCCACGCCGACGAGCCCTTTCCGGCCACCTCCAACCCCGACCAAGGCCACCATAAGGTAGCTCTCGCCTCCCTGGTACTCCCCCGACCCTTTCCCTCGCCGCCGACGAGCCCCCTCGCCGGAATTTGGCCGGCCGCCGTGCCAGCCAGCGCCGCCCAGGGACCCAATTGCAACGATTGAAATCTTTAAAAGGGTCTGCACGCAAGTTTCCAGGGGCATATCTATAAACCTGTGTTTAAACTTTAAATTCAAAAACAGCAAACTTGTAAATGGAAGGTTTAATAGCTTTTAAATGAACCCACTGTTGTAGACCAGTGCTGCATCTGATTTTTGAACAGTAGATTGGTTGCTTGATGTGTAGGTCAGTGTAAAAATATTAGGACCAGAACCCATCTCTAGCTAAACTTTTTGTTGAACTTTGTTTATGCCATGAAATCATAGAACTAATTTGTACCTGCTGATATATTGTGTTTCATGCTGTGAAACTTTTTCAGAGCTGTTATAGTGATGCCTAAATACCACAGAAAAAGTTTAGAACCTTTTTCCTTCTTGTAACCTATTTATATAATTTTGTGGTAGGAAAAATGCACTAATTCAAATAATTAGTTTCTTTGTTTGGAAAATGTTCAAATTTTTACTGTGGGACACTTTAGAGTAGCTCATACTGTATAAATTCTTTCATACTCTGAAACCCTGTAAAACATCGTGTAGAAATTAATCTTCATTAACCTAAGTGTATATTGTCCTATTTATTATGCTCTGTATCGTGCACAATAAAATCTAAAAAATTTACAGTAACATATATGCAGATAGGTTAACCCCCTATAAAATGTTTGGCTTCAATACTTGTATAGTTCATTCTGTATAAAAATAATTATGTTCTAGCAGTGGCTATGTATTATATTTTTCAAAATTATTCTGCTGCATAAAAATGTCTGAAATTTTTACACTAGTCTTATCTCTGCATAAGGTACTCTAAATAAAAATTTCATCACTAGAAGTTACCTAGTCCAGAAGTTGTGTTTAATACCTGCTTGTGCTTAGAAAATTAAGTTTCCAATATAACACAACCCCTTCTTGTTTAATGAAGTTAAATAGTTTAAGTTATACTCTATTAGAAGAAATCTTAACTAAGTAACTTCACAACCAAATCTATGTTTTGTGGACTGCAACTTTATCGTGAAGGACAATAATCGTCATATACCATCACTACAACTTACACTTGTGCATTCATATAGAATCGACTACTCTCGCCGACGGAACGTACAAGTTGGTGCCTGAGTCCAAGAGTGAGCAGCGTGAAGCTCAAGTGAATCTAACTGAAACTTTCGAAGACCCGAGCCCGAGTTCAGAACAGCCCAAGGCTAGCTTTGCTCAGAAAGGCAAGCCCCGGAGCATGAACCCCATTTTTCTAAACTTATGCAACTTATTACTCTATTTTACTTGTGCATTAAGTTTATAGGAGTTGAATGAAAACTTAGTTGCATGATCCTAGGTACCCATTCTCTGAACACTAGATGTAAGGTTCGATAGAATGCTATGCTAATAGGACTCCGGTAAAAGTCGAGTGATTTCCTATCACTCGCGAGAATATAGGAGTTGAATGTTTACTACATGTTGCAATAATAAGGTCGACGGACAAGGCTATGGTACGATGTTTATGTTGATGATTGAGGCCCCGTCTGTTTAGTGAAAAATGCTAAGGCCGCAGTGTGTGGTAGTGGTGGTTAAGTCTTTGAACGTACTAACCACATGCCGAGAATATGGTAATCGGTAAGCTTAAGTACCGGATTGAACCGTGGCCGGAATATACTCCCCACCATCTTGAATTCGTTCACATCTAGCTAATGGCAGGTGCATGTGCCGCCATGCGCGTGGCGTGCGCGGACTGGGGAGGAGCGCGGCGTGGGGAGGAGCGCGGCGTGCGGGCGCGGCCAGGCATTGGCTTGGCGCCTAGCGCCAGTCAGGCATCGCCGGCGAAGTGGCCTGCGGCGACTGCGCGGCAGGCGGAGGGTCGGGCAAAGCCGAGGGTCGGTCGAAGCGAGGGTCGGGCGAAGCGAAGGGTTGGGCGAAGCGAGGGTCGGGCGAAGCGGCTGCGTGTCGAAGGGTCGGGCGGAGCGTAGAAAGAAGGGTCTGCAGTGAAAATAGAAGAAAAGGCAGGGGCTGGTTTGCAAATCCAAGTGTTTCTCAAATTTTCGTGTTGCAACTCAAAAAGCTCTGAACATGAAAGTTGTTCAAAATGAAAAGTTACACAAGTTTTGTTTCAGTCCAAAGTTCATTTGAGTTCTAGTTTAGAAGTTATTTTAAAAACTGAAAAAGTATGATTCGGAGGGCACGTCATTTTTTGAGCAAAACTTCGTATTCTCTCCTAGGCTTCAACTAGACTTTTGATTATCAAGTCAATAACGATAAGCCTATTCAGTTTCATAGCCATGGTAGCATCGATGTGAACGTTATTTAAATTATTTGATTAAAGTACATGTACTTATGCACATATACACAACTATTTTCAATTCCAAGCAAAACCAATTTATAATTCGTTTCTTTTAAACTTTTCTTAATTATTTATGCATCGTGTTAAGCTAATGAGGCTTATTTTGTAAATTAAACACCTGAGGTGTTACAGCCTTCCCCCCTTAAAAAGAATCTCGCCCCGAGATTCGGGTAATAGGCTTAGTGTGGATAGTGTGTGTACCTTCGGTAGAGTTGAGAAAACCCGAGAAATTTTGGTTTAGATAGCTTTCAGTTTCCCATGTGGCTTCTTCCTCAGTGTGATGATTCCATTGAGTTTTATACATTTTAATCACTTTTCTCCTAGTGCTTCTTTCTTTTTGATCCACGATTTTGATAGGATACTCAACATATGAGAGGTCGGGCTCTACTAATATTTCCTGTTGTTCGACAATTTTGGTAGGGACTCGAACACACTTCTTGAGTTGAGATACGTGAAAGACATCATGGATGGCTGCAAGCTGAGGTGGCAGTTGTATTCTATAGGCTACGGGTCCACAACTCTCGATGATTTTGTAGGGACCAACATAACGGGGAGCTAATTTTTCTTTGACTCCGAATCGTTGTACACCCTTGGTTGGTGAAACTCGAAGGTAGATGTGGTCACCAACTTCAAATTTCAGTGGCTTTCTCTTTCTGTCGAAATAGCTCTTTTGCCTGGATTGTGCGGCTCTAAGGTTTTCTTGTATTACTCTCACTTTTTCTTCTGCCTCGATTACCAAGTCTGATCCAAATATTTTGCGTTCTCTGGTCTGTGACCAACTTAAAGGGGTTCGACACCTTCATCCGTATAAGGCCTCAAACGGTGCCATTTTCAAACTCGCTTGATAGCTATTGTTATATGAGAACTCTGCTAGGGATAGGCATTTATCCCAACTATTTTCATAGTGAATGACGCAAGCTCTAAGCATGTCTTCAAGAATTTGGTTCACTCTTTCAGTTTGTCCGTCAGTTTGAGGATGATAGGCTGAGCTTCAAATCAATTTAGTACCAAGAGAAGCTTGCAATTGTTCCCAAAAGCGCGCTACAAACTGAGTACCATGATCGGAAATAATAGTCTTTGGTACTCCATGTAGGCAAACGATACGATCGAGATAAATCTCGGCATATTTCTTGGCAGTATAGGTGGTGTGTACCGGAAGAAAATGTGCCGTCTTTGTGAGTCTATCAACGATAGCCCATATGAAATCATATTTCTGTGCGGTACTTGGCAATCCAACAATGAAATCCATACTTATGTCTTCCTATTTGCATGAGGGTATAGGCAAAGGTTGAAGTGTACCGGCTACTTTCAAGTGGCTGGCTTTTACTCTCTGGCATGTGTCGCATTCTAAGACATATTTAGCTATTTCTCTTTTCATTCTAGTCCACCAGAAATTTAGCCTAAGGTCTTGATACATTTTGTTACTGCCGGGGTGAATAGAAAATTTGGAAAGGTGTGCCTCATCCAGAATTTGCTTACGGAGCTCATGATTCTTCGGAATGACTATGCGACTTTTGAACCATAGAACTCCCTTATGGTCTTGGTGGAAACATTTGTATTTCTCTTCTCCTAGAGAGAGTTTTTGTTTGATGATAACTCCTTCATCATGTAGTTGTGCCATGATGATCTGGTCGTGAAGAGTGGGCTCGACTGAGATGTGATTCAAAGTGCCTTGGGAAATCATTTCCAAACTAAGCTTCCTCATTTCCGAACATAATGTCTCATTATAGATTTCCACTGATAGGCAATGGCAATGGGCCTTACGGCTGAGTGCATCCGCGACTACATTGGCCTTGCCGGGGTGATAGTGCACCTCGAGATCATAATCCTTGATTAATTCTAGCCATCTTCTTTGTCTCATATTCAGATCGGCTTGGGTGAAGATATATTTGAGACTCTTGTGATCGGTGTAGATATTACAATGAGTGCCCATGAGATAATGTCTCCATATTTTTAGAGCATGAATGACTGCTGCTAATTCGAGATCATGAGTCGGATAATTCTGCTCATGGGGCCGAAGGGCTCGTGAAGCATAGGCGATAACTCGATTTTCTTGCATAAGCACACAACCAAGACCAGTGCCAGATGCGTCACAGTAAACATCGAACGACTTGGTGTTATCGGGTTGAGCTAACATAGGGGCTGTAGTGAAATGTTCTCGGAGAGTGTGGAAAGCTTCTTCACACTTCCCATCCCACACAAACTTTACTCCCTTTTTCAATAGTTCAGTCATAGGCTTAGCGCACGTGGAGAATCTGGAATGAAACGGCGATAGTAACCGGCTAAGCCAAGAAAACTGTGAATCTGATGAACAGAGGTAGGAGGTTTCCAATCCATCACTTCTTGTACCTTACTGGGGTCAACGGCTATGCCTTCGCTGGAAATAGTGTGACCCAAGAATTTCACACTATCCAACCGGAATTCGCACTTAGAAAATTTAGCATAGAGCTGATGGTCTCTGAGACGCTGAAGAACAATGTGCAGGTGCTTAGCATGCTCTTCCTCATTCTTGGAATAGATAAGGATGTCATCAATGAAAACTACGACGAATTTGTCGAGCTCGGGCATGAATACCGAATTCATGAGATACATGAAGTAGGCAGGGGCATTGGTGAGACCAAAGGATATGACCAAGAATTCATATAGTCCATATCTTTTGGAAAAGGTGGTCTTGGGAATATCGCATGGACGAATCTTTATCTGATGATATCCAGATCGAAGATCAATCTTTGAGAAGACTATAGCTCCAGATAATTGATCAAAGAGAACGTCGATGCGGGGAAGTGGGTATTTATTCTTAACGGTTACCGCATTGAGAGGTCGGTAGTCCACACATAATCTTAAACTGTCATCCTTTTTCTTTACAAAAAGGGCCAGACATCCCCAAGGTGATGCGCTAGGATGAATGAAGCCTTTGTCCAGTAGTTCTTGGAGTTGCTTTTTCAGTTCGGCCAATTCCTTAGGTAGCATCCTATATGGTCTTTTGGAGATAGGTGCAGTGCCTGCTTGCAGTTCAATAACGAACTCAATGTCCCTATCTGGTGGCGTTCCTGGCAAATCGTCCGGAAAAACATCGGCATACTCGCATACCACTGGAATATCCTCTAGGTTGATCCCTTCCATCACGAAAGCACAAGAATTCGTGCTATCCCGGAATGGTAGGTAAAGGGTAGTGGCTCCGTGACTAAGTGAATTTATTTCAATAGCTCAGGAAGAAAGGTCCAGTATGACTCCATGCATAGTCATCCAATTCATTCCCAAAATAATATCCATGCCTTCAAGGGGTAAGAGAACAAGGTCCGTGTTGATGATTTTACTACCCAGTTTTATCGGTACCAGCCTTATTATTTGGTTGGAAGCAATTTTTCCACCCGGTGTTGACATCATATATTACCCTTTCGTGTGGCAAGCATCCAAGCCTACTTTTGCACCAAACTTTGCACTAATGAAACTATGTGATGCATCAGAATCAAACAATATAACTGCAGGCTTGTTATGGATAGAGAATGTACCCGTCATTACTGGTGCTCCTTCAGGAAGTTCTGCAAGAGTGGTGAAATTGATCCGTCCTTGTTTGACCTGAATGGTCTGCCTCTTGCCTTTGTTCTTATTGTTCTGGTTAGAGCCTTGGCCCTGAACTGGCTGCCTAGGCCGAGGGCATTCTCGGGCAAAATGTCTGGAACTTCCACAATTGAAACACCGATTGGCAATGTTTGGACGAAGGAATTCCTGAGTAGCGGGCCTTGGTCCAGTTTGCTAAGGCACAGGGGGTCGTACAACACCTTGTTGCTGCGGGGCCTGACAATCCAACGCCCTGGCTGAGGGGCTTTCGGTGGAGCTGTAGGCGCAGCATTTTGCACTAAGCGATACCTCGGTGGCTGAGCTCCCGAGGGTCCAGTTGGCGCCTTTCTCTTCTTCTCGGCACGGTGAGCTTCAATACAATCCTCTTGGGTAATTGCCATGTTTACAAGCTCATTATATGTATCGGCCTTGACAAGGTTCAATCGCTCCTTGAGTTTGGTACTCAATCCTCTGCGGAAACAATCCCGCTTCTTAGCATCCGTGTCTGCGTGATAGCCCACGTACTGGCACAGGTTGTTGAAGGCCTGAGCATACTGAAGTACAGTGTGGGTACCCTGAGTCAGAGCCAGAAACTCATTTAGCTTTCTTTCCATAAGACCCTCTGGGATATGGTGTGCTCGGAACGCAGTTTTGAATTCATCCCAGGTGATGACGTGATCAGCCGGGAGCATAGCAAAGTATTTGTCCCACCAAAGATGAGCTGTACCACGAAGTTGCTGAGCGGCAAAGCGAGCCTTGTTTGCATCCGAACATGGGGCCACGAGTAGAGAAAATTTGGACTCGATTGTGCGAATCCAAGCGTCCGCATCCAAGGGTTCCTCCGTTTTGTGAAACAATGGAGGCTGGGTCCCAAGGAAATCCGTGTAACTGGCAGCTTGAGGTTGGTGAACATTGTGTCCACCCCGTTGTTGGTGCTGTCCTTGCACGAGCTGGCGAAGCAACTCGGTTTGACTGGCAATTACTTCCACCAAACTGGGTGGTGGTGGTGGTTGTGGTTGGGATCCACTAGCACTAGCTCCGAAACCTTCCGGGTTACCAAAGATTGCTCCAACCATCTGAAATCTGAATGTTTATCATTAGCAACGTGATCCATATTGCTCCCATGATTCAAAAGGATTAGCGCGGAAAAGTAGACTTCCAAAAGATCATGGATAGAATCGTGGACATAATACTGTCTACCATAAGAAATTTATAACTCCTGTTAGGTTCATCCAAAATTGCTCATATTTTGGCAGTGGGTAGGTAATTTAGAGATGTACAACTTTGGTATTCAGCCTAGACGCTAAATCGATGGCCAAGATGGTCGAAAGATTCACTCTTTGCTTCACTGGTTTGGCTATTTTTCAGCAGAACGAGTTATAGTAACTTGCCTATAACTCAAACTAGCAAGATCCAATAGTGCTGAAGTTTTGTGGGAATCTAGATCACAAAATTTAGGACAAGTTTGGTATTCAACACTCAGCCCAGAAATGTAAGAAGATATGGGTAAAAATTACGACAAGTTTCTGCAATCGCAGATTCAACTGCTTTCCAATATCACCATCAAACCACCAAGTTTTTAGCCATGGCCTACATGATTAGAGTATCCAATGGTCAAGTTGTACCCATCACAAAATAGGTACTCAACTCTTAGTTAGCCTATTACAACACTTGCCAAAAGTTAGGCTACACTATCGAGGAGTATATGCAAAAGTCCTCCTAGGTCATCGTCTAGAAGTCGTCGAGGTTGTTGACGGATGACTCGCTGTGAGTAGGAGAGTGAGCTCCCATCGGTGGTGGCTGCGGTGCCTCATCCTCAAAGTCCATACCTGAAACACCATCAATCTCCTGTGGCTCCTCCTCATCTTCCTCCATAGCCACCACGTGTCACACCCGATTCTAGAGAGAACTAGATGCATCTCATGTGTGCGCCAGGATCATGTTCACACACACATGATAGATGGTAAAGTGTAATATATCAAAGACAATGCTCAATAAGTAACAAAATAAAGTATTTAACCATATTACGCTATCATGTCATCTCTCTCACTCATGAGAGTATCGTGCTCCTGAACTTGGCCCTCAAGTTGGCCAATCCGGGTGTCTCTGTCCTCAAGTTCCTCACTGAGCTCCTTAATCTGCTCATCTCTGGTATCTGCCATTATGTGGTAGGCCTGTGCAAGATCAGCGAGCTGCACAAGCGCCTGACTCTGGAGAGTCTGAAGTCGGTACAGTGCATTCATGCACCGCACGGAGGTCTCGATGTTCTTCTGGGCGTGAAAGTCTACCAAGTACTGTGAGTGCTGCACCCTGTTGAGCCAAAAGGGGTCGTTGTCCTGGGCACCAGGAAACAATCCAATAGGAGTGAGCGTGACGGCCTCGGGGCACTGCGCACAGAAAGTGGTGAGCGCCCTCATGGCAGCAAGCTCCCAAGTATCAGCCAAACGGCGACCAACAGCCTCAATCTCCAAGGCAGGCCACTCCGGGTGTAGCGGGTGTGGAAAGATGGTCACGTTAACACGGCACTGGGTAACTCCATTCACTGCAAACTCCAGTCCGGTGTAACGTGGGGGAATTGGATAGCCCGCGGTGCGTAGAACATCACACAAGATAGAGGGAAAGCCCTCCCAGTGGAGACACTGCGAGTGAACGTGTCCATCCTCATCCACCATCATGGCAACAGGCTCGGCCATCTGAACAAAAGGTCAAATGGGTGAGATAGCGAAAAACCGTTAATAACACAGTGAACAGGTTCTGGACAGTGCACTAAAATAGCCATATCTTCAACAGTTCTTGTCCAAAAATTCCCAACATTTACCAGAACATTCCTAAGGTATTTTTGAACAACTTTTCTAGTCAACTCTAGAGCTAGATAAGGCTCTAAGATGGTCTTTCTTTTAAGGTTTTACTTTACTGTCTATACAGAAATTTCAGTAAACGGTGAGCCAATGTTTCATGCACCAGGGAAAATCTACCCAGCCAAAAATTACCAAATTTTAACAGTGTCTGCCTTAATAAATTTAAAACAAGTTTTGTGTTGAACACTTTTGAAGAAAACTGTAATAAGAGGGAATAAAAATTTATGTGGCAGAGGTGCCTATTCTGGACAGAAAACTGACATCTCAAGGTTTCCGGTGTTTCTCATTATCCATATGTCCAGAATTTTTCATATTTAAACAGGAGATGGAATACAATATTTGGAACAAAACTTTCAACATGATTTTCTTCATAAAGGATCATTTTCTAAGCTCAATAAATCTATCTTTTCAGATATGGCAGAAACGTGACAGATTTGCTAGATAATCCTTATGCAAAGACAATATGTGGGCGCATGAACCTTACCACTCTCAAGTATCGCATTTTTAATTTCAGATTTACATAGTCACGATGCGTGCACGTCCTATTCGTCCTCACAAAACAAAATAAAATAATTGCCAAATAGCTTTGGTCTTACGAAGTTAGTTTCGGTGGCATACACAATACGTCTCTCACTATAATAGCTAGTCGAAAATTCTCTAACCATCCTTTAACTTATCGTAATCGCGGTTAGTGTACCTGCAGAAGATTGATATAACATATATATATCCATTAAACCTTTCATGCCGGCACTCATGAAAGCGTCCGTATTCATTACCGTTCACTATAGAAACGGCATCCGTACAATTCCCGCCGTACAGACAACGTTAACATACGCTATCAAGATAGCGTATTCACTGGGGTACCGTCTTGAGACGGGGGTATGAACAGTAATCGCCATACCCTGCGCCAAACCTTCTACTCCCAATATAATCAACTAATAGTTGGTATATTGGCAGGACCTCAAGTAAGCCACTGCTTGAGGGCAGCGTTCGGCTCGCATCACCGACCGGAAGGCCAAGCTCTCTCAGTTGGCTGAGGATTCTTACCTTCTTACCTTAGCGATAAGTGCGTTGTTACAGAAATTAAGGGTCGATTGTGCATAAAAGTAAGTTTTGACACAAAATAATGTGCTGGAAGTCAGTTGATAATATTCACAAGTTAGATAGCCACCTAGTAACTTTCCCATAATCCCCTAGGGCTTTACAAACTAGGTACCATCCTTAACGAACCAACGCGTTTTCCAAACATAATTTTTGTGGTCAAGTTTTATTAAAACAAGTTTTTAAGGCTTGTTGCATTCTCTAGCGTATGCATTTCGGCTCTGATACCAGCTGTGGCAGAACCACCTGAATTAATCCGGCTCAAGTGCGCTAACCATCACCATGAGGGCAATCAGGACTAACTCGCTCTTCAAACGGAATAATCCATTGGTCTGTCGAGTAACCTCCCGATACAACCACAGTTTTTGCCGATCGAAACCACATATACATGTACTCACACGAAGGTGAGCCCAGAGGATACAACATTCCACAAATTTTACATCACAGGTTCATCATAAATTATTATTACAACGGAGTCCAAATTCGTAAAACAAGGTACTTCAGAGTTCAAAATAATTGAGTTCTTCAGAGTTCAATGCAGCGGAAAAATAACGATAAACTACTCGACGGTACAAGATGTCTCGATGAAGCCCATACGAGATATCACTCGGCCTTATCGTCGTTGGCCGGGGCCGTATCCCATTCCACCGACCAACCAGGAGGAAGGGTACACGGCCAAGTCAAACTAGCGATCATATCCTCGAAAGTTTCACCTGAAAACAAGCCACAAGCAAGGCTGAGTATACTAATACTCAGCAAGGCTTACCCGACTAGTGGAATATACTTAGCCTACTCCTAGACATGCAAGGCTTTTGGCTTGACGGTTTGTTTTGCCGAAAAGCATATACAAGTAGGTCCTTACTTTCAAATTTTAGCTTCAGATTCTAGTTTTTTTTAACCATTCTAGGTAAGCAACTATCCAACATCATACATGGTGGAAGAATTAATTTTTCATCCAACAAGATTAATCATCATCATTGTTCCTCTTCTTACTCTATGTGGTAAAAGGGTCAAGCAGTCTCAATAACCGCGAGAAACGGACTTGCCGATTACCATATTCTCGGCATGTGGTTAGTGAGTTCAAAGACTTAACCACCACTACCACACACTGCGGCCTTAGCATTTTTCACTAAACAGACGGGGCCTCAATCATCAACATAAACATTGTACCATAGCCCCGTCCGTCGACCTTATGATTGCAGCATGTAGTAAACATTCAACTCCTAAATTCTTGCGAGTGACAGGAAATCACTCGGCTTTTACCGGAGTCCTATTAGCATAGCATTCTATCGAACCTTACATCTAGTGTTCAGAGCATGGGTACCTAGGATCATGCGACTAAGTTTTCATTCAACTCCTATAAACTTAATGGACAAGTAAAGTAGAGTAATAAGTTGTATAAGTTTAGGAAAATAGGGTTCATGCTCTGGGGCTTGCCTTCTTGGGTAAAGTTAGCCTGGGGCTCGTTCGAACTCGGGTTCGGGTCTTCGAAAGCTTCAGTTAGATTCATTTGGGATTCACGCTGCTCACTCTCGGGCGCAGGCACTAGCTCGTACGTTCCGTCGGCGAGAGTAGTCGATTCTATATGAATGCACAAGTGTAAGTTATAGTGATGGTTTATGACGATTATTTTCCTTCACGATAAAGTTGCAGTCCACAAAACATTGATTTGGTTGTGAAGTTACTTAGTTAAGATTTCTTTGGGCAATTGTTAATAGAGTATAACTTAAACTATTAACTTCATTAAACAAGAAGGGGTTGTGTCATATTGGAAACTTAATTTTCTAAGCACAATATGGATTAAACACAACTTCTGGACTAGGTAATTTCTGGTGATGAAATTTTTATTTAGAGCACATTATGCAGAGACAAAAGCACTGTAAAAATTCCAGACATTTTCACACAGCAGAATAATTATGAAAAATGTAATACACAGCCACTGCTAGAACCTAGTTATATTTATACAGGACAAACCATGCATGTATTGACACCAAACATTTTACAGGGGATTAATCTATCCATATATGTGTTACTGTAAATGTTACAAATTTTATTGTGCAAGATACAAAGCATAATAAATAGGACAAGATACACCTACTTTAAAAAAGATTAATTTCTACAGGATGTTTTATAGGTTTTCTGAGTGTGAAAATTTTTATACAGCAAGAGCTACACTAAAGTGTCCCACAGTAAAATGTTGAACATTTTTCAAGCATAGAAACTAATTATTTGAATTAGTGCATTTTTCCTACCACAAAATTATATAAATAGGTTACAGAAAGAAAAAAGGTTCTAAACTTTTTCTGTGGTATTTAAGCATCAATATAATAGCTCTGCAAAAGTTTCACAACATGAATCACAATATAACCGCAGGTACAAATTAGTTCTATTATTTCATGGCATAAAACAAAGTTCAGCAAAACGTTTAGCTACAAGTGGGTTCTGGCCCTAAACTTGTTCCAGTGGACTACACATCAAGTAACTAAACTACTGTCAAAAGTTTAGGTTCAACCTTTGTCTACAACAGGGGGTACAATTAAAGTCCATTAAACTTTCCATTTAATTTAGAGCAAGATTTAGCAAGCAACTGAAGAAAAGCATTTAACAAAAGTTGTAGATTTTCATCTAAAGATTCCAGAACAGTTGAGTTGCTTTTGAAATTTTTCTACAATTTTATATAAATTTTACAAGTTCGCTGCTTTTGAAATCAAAGTTTAAACACAGGTTTACAGATATGCCCCTGAAAACTTGCGCGCAGACTCTTTTAAAGATTTCAATCGTTGCAATTGGGTCCCTAGGCGGCGCTGGCATGGCAGCCGGCCAGATTCCGGCGAGGGAGCTCGTCGGCGGCGAGGGGAAAAGGGTCATGGAGATCTAGGGAGGTGAGAGCTACCTTGGGGTGGGCTTGGTCGGGGTTGGGGGTGGCCGGAGGTGGCTCGTCGGCGCGGAGCAGAGGGGCGGCGGAGGGGCAGAGTGTCGGCGATGGTGCTCAGGCGAGGAGGGGAGGGTGTGGGATGGTCGATGAGCTTCGTGGCGTCGAGGGAAACCTATTTCGAGGCTTGGTTTGGACGGAGGAGCTTTGGAGTGGGCTATCCGCGGAGCAGCACGGGAGCGGCGGCGGCATGGGCGGCGCTGATGGTGCTCCGGCGGTCGAGATGGCCGGGGAAGAGGCCGGTGAGCTTCAGCTTTAGGGTTTGGGCAGTGGGAGGCTAGAGGATGGGACTCCACGGGCGGGTGGTGCACGGCGGCGGCAATGGCAGCGGCGGCGGCGTTCTGGTGGCTGAGGCGCGCGGCGGGCGCGGGCAGGAGATTTGGCGCTGAGGATTTGGCGTGGGGAGCGGCGACTGCGCGGCGGGCGGAGGGTCGGGCGAAGCGAGGGTCAGGCGAAGCGAAGGGTCGGGCGAAGCGAGGGTCGGACGAAGCGGCTGCGCGTCGGAGGGTCAGGCGGAGCGTAGAAAGAAGGGTCTACAGTGAAAATAGAAGAAAAGGCAGGGGCTGGTTTGCAAATCCAAGTGTTTCTGAAATTTTCGTGTTGTAACTCAAAAAGCTTTGAACATGAAAGTTGTTCAAAATAAAAAGTTATACAAGTTTTGTTTCAGGCCAAAGTTCATTTGAGTTCTAGTTTAGAAGTTATTTTAAAAACTCAAAAAGTATGATTCGGAGGGCACGTCATTTCCTGGGCAAAACTTCGTATTCTCTCCTAGGCTTCAACTAGACTTTTGATTATCAAGTTAATAACGATAAGCCTATTCGGTTTCGTAGCCATGGTAGCATCGATGTGAACATTATTTAAATTGTTTGATTAAAGTACATGTACTTATGCACATATACACAACTAATTTCAATTACAAGCAAAACCAATTTATAATTTGTTTCTTTTAAACTTTTCTTACTTATTTATGCATCGTGTTAAACTAATGAGGCCTATTTCGTAAATTAAACACCTGAGGTGTTATAGTAGTCGATGCACAACCTCATGGATCCATCCTTCTTTCTGACAAACAACACTAGTGATCCCCATGGAGAAGCACTGGGTTTGATGTACTGCTTGTCAAGCAGCTCCTTCAACTATGTCTTTAGTTCTGCAAGTTCTTCAGCAGACATGCGGTAGGGTCGCTTTGCAATTGGTGCGGTGCCGGGCACAAGATCGAGCACAAATTCAACATCCCTGTCTGGCGGTAGCCCTGGCAGCTCTTCTGGAAATACATCAGGGTACTCAAAACCACGGGTGCTTCTTCTAGGGTTTTGCTCTCTAGGTTGTTCAGGTTGTAGGCTTGGGGGACCTTACTGGACTTCAGGGGCTCGACTTCCACTCTCCTTCCACTAGGGTGCACTAGGGTCACTAATCCAGGTGAGGAGGATTGTTGATGCTAGATTTTGACACATGTTGAATCGGCGTCAGGAGAAGAAGATTGGCCGATGCGGCAGATCTGAAGGCTACAGTAAGAAATCAGCCAATTGAGGTAACAGTTGAAAATCGGCCGATTGGTGATACAGCTTGTGCTAACAGGTTGGGGCTACTTCAGAGGTTCCCGTTCAAAAGTTGGTCAGCAGAGCGATGCTAAGTCGGTCGGGAAGCAATTGGAAAAGTCCTGATTGGATTAGGATACGGCGGCGGAAGATTCTGTGGGAGTCCGTTTCCTTTTTAAAGATGTTATAGATATAGTAGTTTTCCTGTTTTAAATAAGGTTGTAACAAGTCGTAATCGACCAGGAGTCCTAGTTTTAGGGTATAAATAGGAGTCGTCAGGACTTCGCAAAGGATCAACACATCAATCAACAAATCACTTCTACTTTTTACTAGTACTTTACTTTCAAGTCGGCGACTTCGCCGATACTTTTTCTTCTTTCACGAGTTCGTACGGATTGGCAGGGCTGCATCAACTTGATCTCCGGCCAATTGGTAGGTTCCGTTTATCGAGTAATATCCAAGCTTTAACCACGGGCGCATCGCTGTGGTTTCATTGGGATTTATTCACTAGTTATCGATATTTATTAGAATTGCAAGTTTTACCTGTTGTTCTAGTATTATCACCAGTTATCCAGCTTGAGATTAGAACTATTGGCTCTGTCATCGCTTTTTCTCGTTCATCGTCATATAGCCGATCAGATCTATTTCAAGTGTTGCATCTGTAATAATTGTTTAGATCGCTCCAGCAGTCTTCTTTACAATTATTACGCGATCATCGGCTGGTCCATAGCCGATCATCTTCACAGCAAATCGGCCGATTCGCCGACGCGCTCTTCAGGACAGATCGAAACTCCAGCCGATCGGAGCGCCTAGAATTTAATACTTTTATTTCCTTGTCAATCAACAGGTCAGATTGACTGGCACGCCGCGCGAACTGCACCAGGGCAATAACCCGAATAGGAGCTAAGCAGATTCTCCCGGGTCGTGTGTCCGACGCTGAAGACCATCGGTCGATTCCTGTTTGGCCGATTTTAGCGCCAACACACTTTTGGCACGCCCGGTGGGACCCAACTTCAAGATCTGATATGTCGAAGAACACAGAAATCTCCGACAACAACATCATTGAGGTCACAGAAGCGGATCTCAAGGACGACCAGAGGGAAGAATTAGCTAAACATCTAGAAGATTACAAAAAGATGTATCTGCAGTCGTTCAGTCGTACAAGAAGCGGGGAGGCTGTCAAGAAAGCTCCTATCCCAGTTCCCCGCCATATCACCATTGCTGAGGATTCGGGCAAGATGTCCGATATGATCTAACAGTCCGTCTACCAGGCGTTCATCGACCAATCCTCGGTGAGGGATACAGCACTCCGTTGCCTCCGGCGTCTCCAAGATACAGCGGTGCACCATGTTTCCCATCACAGGCACCGCTTCAACCCGTCCAGATTGCTTCTGTGCAGTCGCTACCCACAAGCTCAGTACCCTGGGGGGCATCGGTAACGACGGCTTTCCCCGATCCATCAACCGGGCATGGAAGGTACCCAATCCAGGCACCGTTCCAATCGGCCATCCGGCCGACGGTCCCTCAGTATCATCCAGTCTCATCAGAGATCGGCCGGGAGGCAAGCGTTGCAGAGGCACTGCGAAGCATGGCGCCGATGATGACATACGACGGGGCGGCAAATTCACTTCGCCATCAACTGTCAGCTGCTCAGCAAAATTCGCCGCATGCTTCGATTCATCGCCCAGCTGTACCACCACCAGCCCTTCAACATATGTCGGCACCGCGAACGGTCGTTCATCAGCAGCAGGTGGACTGGACGGCAAGAATAGTAGAGGTGATCCAGGACCAATTTGGGTTGAAGCCGATGTGCAGACTTACACATACAAGACGCCATACCCATCGGCCTACGACTTGCTGCCGTTCCCACACCGCTACAAGGTACCCGATTTCACCAAGTTTTCGGGGCTAGACGACAAATCCACCGTTGAACACATCAACAGATTCATCATCCAGTACGGGGAGGCCGCCACGCAAGATGCGCTGAGGGTGCGTCTATTTTCATCGTCTCTGTCCGGATCGGCCTTCCAGTGGTTCACCACTTTGCCACCAAATTCTATTGTTACTTGGGCCGATCTGGAGAAGCAATTCCATAAGTACTTCTACGCAGGAATACATGAGATGAAGCTCTCAAATTTAACCAGCCTTAGGCAGAGGAGCGATGAACCAGTGACTGGATATATACAGAGGTTCAGAGAAGTCAAGAACAAATGCTACAATCTGGCTCTGACCGATGCACAGTTGGCCGATATAGATTTCCAAGGCCTCCTGCCACAAATCAAGGAAAGGTATGCTCCGCAAGAATTTGAAAGCCTAAGCCAGATCGTTCACTGATTGGCAGGACAAGGAGTCCGTCCGTTTGAGCAGCGGAGGAATTTTCAAAAGAAGGTGGCATACTTAGAAGGATCTGAATCTGATGGGGAGGAGGAAATCGGCCTGGCAGAGTGGGTGAAAGGCAAAAAACCAATATCATGCCCTTTCGAAAAGAAAGAGCCAGAGACATTCGGCTTTGACACATCAAAAGCCGATAAAATTTTCGACTTATTACTCCAGGAAGGGCAGATTAAGCTATCTCAGTATCATACCATCCCTACAGCCTTTCAGCTCAAGAAGATGAAGTACTGCAAGTGGCACAACGCCACGTCTCATGATACGAATGAATGCAAAGTCTTTCGTCAGCAGATACAATCGTTCATCGAGCAGGGAAGGCTCAAATTTGAAATCCCAGCTAAATCGGCAAAGCCGATGAAGATAGATCAGCATCCTTTCCCGGCTAACATGGTGGACATGGGGGGAAATTCACGTCAAACCAAGGTGCTGACGTCAGAATCGGCAAGAAGGGGCGGCGCCGTCGATCCCAGGAGGCAAATTACAGTGGACGAAATCAAAAGGAATGGGCTGGGGCCAGAACGACCACGCGGACCTGTCACCTCCCATTTCTTGCTCCGCAAATATCGGCAGCAGCGGGAACAATCAAGATACCACGACGAGATGATACGCCGGCATGAGGATCACTGGCAATGCCCGTTCTTCATTCATTGCTGGGAGAACGACATTAGATTGCCATCAGCCGATAACTGTCCTGAGTGCAACGGATTGAGTTGCAACGATCGCCCGAGGTCATGCTCTAGGGACAGAGGATCAGAGCCGATCAGCAGAAATCGGCGCGAACAAGAGGGACAGCGCATTTCAGTACATGATTGGCTGGGGGGCAGGGTTGACCAGTACCACCGGTCAAAAGGCAGGATCAACCAACAGGATGGACTAGGGGGTAGGATCAGCGTGCACGATCGGCTGGAAGAGATGGCTGATGACAGGGTGTCAGATGAAAACCCCCTAGGAAGGGAACCAGATCTGGAACACGCCAGATCATCGGCTAAATCAGTAAACCCTAGGTGGTGTCCCGATGGCCTCTCCAGATCTCAGAAACGGAGGATCCAACGCTTGCGCCAGTGGGAGAAACAAGAGGAAGAGCAGAGACAGGTGCCGGAGAAAAGAAACGTTAAGTCTCGGGTTTGGCGCCCAAAGAAAAACAACAGTCAAGAAGAAGACAATCAAGAATCGGCAGCCGACATCAACATGGTGTTCATATTGCCGATGGAATTCATGGCACCTGACGTTCGAGATAAAGCGACAAGAATGGAAGAGCAAATGGCACAACTGGTGTTAGAGCCGATGACGGCTACTTTTGAGAAACCAGAAGAAGAAAAACGGCAACATCTTAAGGCATTGTTTCTCAAAGGCTATGTTGACGGGCGACCCGTCACCAGACTACTAGTAGATGGAGGCGCCGCGGTCAACATCATGCCGTATGCTATGTTCCGCAAGCTAGGCAAGAGCGATGAAGATCTCACCAAGACGGACATGATGCTAAAGGATTTCAAAGGCAACGTGTCTCCCGCCCGCGGAGCGCTCTGCGTCAACCTCACCATCGGCAGTAAGACCCTTCCTACTACCTTTTTCGTTATTAATGGTAAGGGATCCTACAACATGCTGCTCGGTCATGACTGGATACACGCAAACTTTTGTGTCCCATCTACAATGCATCAATGCCTCGTGCAATGGGTCGGCGACAACACAGAGATAGTCACCGCTGATTCCGCCTACAGCGTCGCAGCGGCCGACACGCAACAGTGGAGCTGCGAGCACGTCAAGTGTATATCTGGCAGGACATGGGACACCAACTTCCTGAAGGTGTCCGATTTTGGTCTATAGCCGATCCAAGCAGTCGGCTCTGAGGATTCAAAATAGATGGATCAGCTCGTCCGAGAAGACGGGAAGCTTGGGCATGGATTTACGTCGGCCGATTTATTGGAGATGGTAGATTTGGGAGATAGTAGCAAATCAAGGCCGACATATATTAGTGCTAATTTGGATCCTGAGTATAAGTGTAAACTGATAAGTTTATTAAAAGAATTCAAGGATTGCTTTGCTTGGGAATATCATGAGATGCCAGGTCTAGACCGGTCCATTGTTGAACACCGGTTACCTATAAAGTCAGGATATCGACCACATCAGCAACCTGCACGACGGTGCAACCCCAAGATTCTACCTGATATAAAGGCCGAGATTACAAAGTTAATTGAAGCAGGATTTATTCGGCAGTGCCGCTATGCTGAATGGATTTCTAATATTGTGCCCGTGTATAAAAAGAATGGAAAGTTGCGCGTATGCATCGATTTCAGGAACTTAAATCAGGCCACACCAATGGATGGATATCCGATGCCAACGGCCGATATCTTGATAGATGCTGCCGCAGGACACAAGGTTATCAGTTTCATGGATGGTAATGCCGGGTACAATCAGATACTAATGGCCGAAGAAGACATCTCGAAGACGGCTTTCAGGTGCCCAGGTCATCTTGGTTTATTCGAATGGGTGGAAATTTATATAGATGACATCGTGGTCAAGTCAAAAGGTCAACAAGAACATCTGGCTGATTTACAAGAAGTACTGGAGTGCACAAGGAAGCATGGGTTGAAGATGAACCCAAACAAGTGTGCTTTTGGTGTATCGGCTGGGCAATTCTTAGGATTCATGGTTCATGAGCGCGGGATAGAAGTCAACCGGAAGACCATAGATGCCATCAACAAAGTTGTGGCCCCACAAAATAAAACTGAGCTATAGTCCCTCATCGGCAAGGTCAATTTTATCAGAAGGTTCATATCCAACCTGTCAGGGCGTATTCGAGCTTTTACTCCCTTGTTGAAATTGAAGCCCGACCAGGAATTTGAATGGGAGAAGAACAACGCAGAGCGTTGGAAGACATCAAGCGATATTTGATTTCACCCTCGGTATTACTCCCGCCACAGCCTGGTAAGCCGTTCAAATTATATTTATCGGCTGATGAACAGGCCATTGGATCGGCGTTGGTACAGGAGTTCGAAGGGAAAGAACGAGTGGTATATTACGTCAGCAGAAGACTCCTGGACGCCGAAACAAGATATTCCCCGGTGGAGCGGCTGTGCTTGTGTTTATACTTCTCGTGTACCAAGCTCAGGCACTATTTGTTATTGGCAGAATGCATAGTTATATGCAAAGATGATGTGGTGAAATATATGCTATCATTGCCGATTTTGAAGGGGCGGATTGGAAAATGGATCCTGGCTCTGTCAGAATTCGACTTAAGGTACGAATCGGCCAAAGCTGTCAAAGGTCAAGTAATGGCCGATTTCGTAGCTCAGCATTGTGGGCTAGAGATTGCTATCGTTGAACCGGTTCCATGGACTCTGTATTTCGATGGTTCTTCGTGTGGGGCCGGATCAGGGATCGGCATCGTTCTTGTATCGCCTCGGGGGGCAAGTTATGATTTCTCTCTGCCGATAGAAGCATCCGCAACCAATAATCAGGCGGAATATCGAGCCGTTCTAAAAGGAATCCAATTATTAAGGGAAATCAAAGCTGATGCAGTCGAAATTTTTGGAGATTCCATGCTCATTGTGGATCAGTTAACAGGGCGATCTGAGTGCAAAGATGATATCTTGAGGATTTATTATGAAGATTGCCTGCAGCTTTTAAAGGAATTCAAGTCTGCAATAATCAAGCATATTCCCAGAAATTATAATGAAGAGGCCAACAGGCTGGCCCAACATGCGTCCGGATATCGGCCGATCCAGGGAGCTATGATTTTAGAGCTCATAGCCGATGACTGGCGAAAGGAAATCGCCGATTACTTAAAGGATCCCTCCCGGAAAGTGGATCGGCGAATACGTTTTCAAGCTACAAAATATGTGTTGCTTGAAAGTGATTTATTTTACCGGACGATTGATGGAGTTCTTCTCAAGTGCGTGGGAGCAGAAGAGGCAAAAGTTCTAATGGGAGAAATCCATGAAGGCGTATGTGGAGCCCATCAATCGGCTCACAAAATGAAATGGATGATCAGAAACAATGGGTATTACTGGCCAACTATTCTTGAGGACTGTTTCAAATATTATAAAGGATGCCAAGACTGTCAGAGGTTTGGCAATATACAGCGCGCGCTAGCATCGGCTATGAATCCAGTGATCAAGCCGTGGCCGTTCAGAGGTTGGGGAATAGATCTCATCGGACAGATTCACCCTCCATCGAGCAAAGGGCATACGTTCATATTGGTAGCCACAGATTATTTTACTAAGTGGGTGGAGACAGTTCCTTTAAGGAACGTAACGTTGGCCGATATGATTGAGTTCGTTAAGAACCATATTATCTATCGATTTGGTATTCCTCAGACTATCACAACTGACCAGGGAACAATGTTCACCTCTGGAGAATTCAGGGAATTCGCGGCCGATATGGGAATTAAATTATTAAATTCTTCTCCATATTATGCTCAAGCAAATGGCCAGGCAGAATCGTCCAATAAGGGGGTAATCAAGTTGATCATGAGAAAGATAGAAGAACAACCCAAGAAGTGGCATATGTCTTTGGCTGAATCTTTATGGGTTTATAGGATGGCTTGTTATGGAGCCACTAAGATATCTCCTTATCAACTGGTTTATGGTCATGAGGCAGTCTTGCCTTGGGAATTAAGGATGGGGTCAAGGCGTATATCGCTTCAAGATCAGTTGACGGCCGATGACTATTCCTTCCTCATAAAGGGCGAACTTGATGATTCGGCAGGTCTGCGGTTGAGGGCCCTGATCAGTATAGAAGAAAATAAGAAAAGGGTGGCCAGATGGTATGACAAAAAGGTCAAAGTTAAACAATTCTCTCAGGGAGATTTGGTATGGAAGTTGGTACTGCCGATAGGGTCTAAAGATCCCAAATTCGGTAAATGGTCACCCACTTGGGAAGGGCCGTACAGAATCGGCCGATGTGCCCCTGGAAATGCATATATTCTGGAAACTATTGAAGGGGAGGAATTCCCAAGAGCTTTAAATGGACGATATCTTAAGAGGTACCATCCAAGCATTTGGGTAGATGCATAGCTCGCAGAAAGATATATCAAGACAACATGGCCGATTTCCATAGGTTTTCGTCTGCATAACCGATGCAAAAATGACATCGCCTGAAGAAAGAAACATTATGATTCGTTTTGACCAGTTCATTATTGGATAAAAACGGCAGAGTACATGGCCGACACGGTACAAGTCGCCCTTAGAATAAAAATACCGATATATCTATTGATTACGCTTGTTCTGGATTTCTCTCTCAACACGACCCAGTTCTATCAGAAGGCGGGTCCTATTCTCCTTTAGATTCTCTACGGTGGCTCCAGTCTCAGCTTGATTGCAAAGTTCTATCAGGAGGCGGGTCTTCTTCTCCTCCAGACTCTCCATGGCAGCTTCAGTCTTGACTTGATGAGGGAGTGGAGGACTCTTTTCAGAAGGTGGTCGCTTATGGACCAAACAGTGAGCATCTATAAGGTCCCAATACTCCTGGACAATAGCGGGAACATGATCTCTGAGTTCCTCAGCATGAGCTCTTATCAGATCTTTGTCTGCCTGTGATAGTGGTTCGTCTGAATGCATGATTTCCATCGCTCGTTCCAGACTAGGGCTGAGACGCTTTGGCTAAACAGAGATGAAAAGACTACCCAACATCAGAGCGATTGAGATGCCTAGGGGAAAGGCAGAGGAGAGTTCATACCTGGTTGACAGAGGAAGAAGATGAAGAGGACGAAGAAGATATCTTGCTGTTCGGTTTGGGAGGATAAAGATCTAGTGTTGGAGAGAGAGAGAAGATAAGTAATGCGTATGCCTCTGGAAATGGTGAAGGATCTACTTATAAAGGAAAGAGAGGTAGATAGATGGTGAGACACGCCCTATCAGAATGAAAGAATTCATAAATGCAAAGCTGGCAAAAGAAGTGGTCCAAGATCAAGTCAACGCAGTAACATTAAAGGAGCAAATCGGCGCAGTAACATTAAAGGAGCATTAAAAGTTTACAGTATTCTTTACAGCCCGAGGAAAGCATCTATGGCCGCAATAGCTCGTTTCCTAATTTGATCGGCCGAATCTAGTACTCTCTGGTCATCATCGGCCCATCCTGGAACTTCTGACATATGGCGACGAAGCCTTATCGCTTCACGGGCCAAGTGCTGCCTTTCTTGCTTCAGCCCAGTAATGACGGACGGAAGCTCTTGGAGCTTCTTTTCTTCAGCGGCTATATCCTTGGTTATCTGCTCCATCTCCTTGGCCAGCTCTGCTCTCCTCCGTTTGAGCCGATCTATCATGCCGACGACATCCGGGCGACAGCTCTCGAGGAAATTGATCCGTCGATGTACCTCTTGAGCCCGGTGCTTGTATGAATCGGCCTCTTCCCGGGTTTTTGCCAGCTGGGCGCGATCGGCCATATGGCGCAGGGCCCTGGAAACCGGAGTCTTCATATGTTCTATATATGCAGCACGCTCCAAGCTTTCTGTTGTTTCTTCCGAGATTCGACCCTTGATATCGTTGAAAAGTCGTCGAATCGGCGAAGCGTCTTCTACCAATCGGCCGATGTCGTTTTGAAGGAGAATCCGCATGCTTTCAAGCTTGGCGCGGACATCATCGGAAGCAGAGCTCGACGAAATCGGGTGTGAAGCGATTTCTTCGTCATCAGGCAAAGAAACAGCAAAGGAGAAAATGCTGTTGTTCGGGGTCTCTTGCACCTGTGGGGAAATAAAGAGAAGGGTTAGCAAGCGGTAAAGGGGAATCGGCCGATTCTGACGGTAAGTTTGTTACCTCCTTAAAACGAATTTCTCTTGCTTGTGCCGGTGGGAGCGCCTCCCTTGTCTCAGGGGCTGGTACAATCGGCTCATCAGAAGAAGAAGATTCAACAACTATTAATGCTCCGCTCGGACCAGCTTCCTGAAAAGGCATGGAAAACAGGTCCTGTGAGTATACTATGGGTAATTGAAATAAGATGGTATGAGATATTTGCCATGCCTCCGTTGATCTTCCGGCCGATGTTTGTTGTGGGGTCACAACCAACATACCCAAATCGGCCTGCATCAGGATCGGTTAACTCCTCTGAATATCAAGAAATTGAGGTAAGAGATTATTTACCTCGACGGGAGGAACTGCTGGAGTTTCGGCTTCCACTTGGGATGTGGCCAATTGCTATTGAGACTGCGGTGGAACAGCCTGTGCAGCCTGGCAGAAAGAGAAAGTTAGTGTTAGTAGGGCACTTAAAAGATATATGAAATAAGCAAGATTACCTGAACAACTTCTACTAACAGTGATGCCGCAGCTGCCCCGACTTCGGCGGTGACTTGAGGATCGGCTATCTCGGTAGCTGGCAAAGATAAAGGAATCAGAATCTTGGCCGATGCTACCGCCGTTTGGTCAGCCGATCCGATGCGGGCTCGCACTCGACGGCTTGTTATCTTCGAGGTTGGCCTTTTCGGTGCTCGCTTCGATCGGCCAGTGGAAATGTCCTTGATGGTTGGAGTGTGGAAGCCGATGAGTGGATATGGTGTATATGGATGATGATTATCTATCGGTCTGCCGCTTCGGCTCCGCATCAGAGGGACCTGGCTTTCAGACTAAGAAGATAAATGTGGGTAAATGATAAGATGGAAGTATGGAAAGAGATAACATTGAAATCGGCTAGGAGAAAGGACATACCGCTGCATTTGGGTCGATGTTTTCTGGGTCAAGAATGTTGCAATAAGTTGATGGAGATTTGCAGAAAAGGTATTGCTTCCATTCTGCCCACCATAGTTTAAATTGCTGAGTGGCAAAAGGGGCCACTAACCAATTATTCAGCTCAATTATGCTAGAATCTGGCACTAAATTGCACAGCCGACTGTAGTCAAGACTTGTAGTTAGTCCATCTCTGAATTTTGCTTGACCGGCGAAATAAACCCGAATCGGCAGTTGGCCAAAGCCCAGTTGCCTTGCTGCAACCGATGGATTGTAAAACTCATATGTGGGAGAGTCCTTTCCAGAGAATAAGTTGGCTGGCAAAATCCCTAGCTTAATCAAGATATCCATAAGCTCCCTGTCAAAAGTGTGAGTGGAGAAATTGTAGCTGAGGGGAAGTTTGAAAATTGGCTCTACTGCCTGATATGGATGCCAGCTGACAGTCTCTTCACTAAGGCCATTATAGAAGCATCTGAAATATTCAGCTGTACGGGCAGCAGTAAACTGACAGCCAGGGAAAGCCGATGCCGCCTCTCCAAAAGACCTGCAGCGTCGTCGGAAGGTTGGATTCTCCTCTGACTCAATATTGGGGAAAGTATTGGTCTCTATCCGTTGCTGAGAGACCTTGCTCATATATAAATTGAGCCAGAGAGTGATGAACCACCAGGGACCGCCAGGGTTCCCAATCGGCTCCCCCTTTGACAGCTTGGTGCCGATTTGGTGCATCAGGTGGTAGGCCGATCCCAGCAGATGTTTTCCGAGGGGGATGGCCGATCCTTGTGACAGAGCTTCCGCTAAAGCTTGGGTGTTAGAAGAGGGTCCAACTGCTCTGCCACAGAAAAAGTGCTTTTCCAGCCACATCATCAGGAATGCAGTATGCTCTCTCTCTGAAACTGTCCCAGTCTTCAAATTTTTGTTGATGTACCCTTTCCATCCGCCGATTCCTTTGGTTTCTAGCCGATGTGATGGCTTAATCAAATAGTTAAAGGTCATATCGGCGGAAGAGATGTCAAGGCCGGTCAACAACAAGACATCGGCTAAAGTTGGGGTCATGGGTCCATGTCCAAAAAGAAACGCATTGAGTGCGTCGGACCAGAAGTAAGAAGCTGCTATGACCAAAGGTTCATTTTTCTCCATCTGGGACAGAGAGAGGTCTATGCATTGGCCGATTTTTTGTTTATCCCATTGAACTCTCCTAGACCTGGCTATTCTTTGGTACCATTCTCTCCAGCTGGGGGTCTCATTCGGCCAGGACCTAAAGGCGCCTACCCACTGATCTAGGTCCATGGGTGATTGCTTGAAAGGGACTCTGTGAGTCTCTAGATTGATCAAGTCAGTTGGGTCAGGGTTCCCCATGGGGCCTAAGCAGATAAGATCTGGGGATTCTGAAAGAGGGATGGTGATCTGGTGTCTAAATGCCTAAGAGAGGAAGAAAAGGGGAAAAACTGAGAAAGGATCTGGAAAATACTGGAGCAGTAGAAAAGCAGAAGGGGAAAATTTCAAGTGTTTACCTCTGGGATGAAGATCATCGTTGCCGATGGAGCCCCCGATTGGGCCGCCGCCACTGAGGGGATCGCCGATAGAGCCTCCGTAGTTGGAGTGGTCGCCGATGGTGACGCCATTGGGGGGTTGAAGTAGATCGCGAGTGAGATTGCCGGAGGGGGCGGTTGGAGATTGAGAGGGCTCGGAGGAAGACGAACAATGGTTCACTGGGAGAAGATGCTAGGTTTGTGGGGAAAAGTAGGCGGAGAATAACAATACTTAAGGATAAATCCGGGAGAGCAAGGGTAAAGGCGGTATTTTTGCCGCGCCGTCTACACGAATTCCAGGGGAACGGTCGTTTCGCACGCTCGGTCCAAGGAAATTGCAATCATTATGCGGAAGACCGCGGAACGGAAGGAGATTTTTACTGCGCCCGTTTCGGAGAAAAACATTAAAGAAAGAGTTTCGAAGAAAAAATTATGTTTTACTCCGAAACTAGGGGGCATGTGTTGATGCCAGATTTTGACACGTGTTGAATCGGCGTCAGGAGAAGAAGATTGGCCGATGTGGCAGATCTGAAGGCTACAGTAAGGAATCGGCCGATTGAGGTAACAGTTGGAAATCGGCCAATTGGTGATAGAGCTTGTGCTAACAGGTTGGGGCTACTTCAAAGGGTCCCGGTCAAAAGTTGGTCAGTAGAGCGACGCTAAGTCGGTCGGGAAGCAATTGGAAAAGTCCTGTTTGGATTAGGAGACGGCGGCGGAAGATTCTGCGGGAGTCCGTTTCCTTTTTAAAGATGTTATAGATATAGTAGTTTTCCTGTTTTAAATAAGGTTGTAACAAGTCATAATCGACCAGGAGTCCTAGTTTTAGGGTATAAATAGGAGTCGTCAGAACTTCGCAAAGGATCAACACATCAATCAACAAAACACTTCTACTTTTTACTAGTACTTTACTTTCAAGTCGGCGACTTCGCCAATACTATTTATTCTTTCACGAGTTCGTACGGATTGGCAGGGCTGCATCAACTTGATCTCCGGTCAATTGGTAGGTTCCGTTTATCGAGTAATATCCGAGCTTTAACCACGGGCGCATCGCTGTGGTTTCGTTGGGATTTATTCACTAGTTATCGATATTTACTAGAATTGCAAGTTTTACCTGTTGTTCTAGTATTATCACCAGTTATCCAGCTTGAGATTGGAACTATCGGCTCTGTCATCACTTTTTCTCGTTCATCATCATATAGCCGATCAGATCTATTTCAAGTGTTGCATCTGTAATAATTGTTTAGATCACTCCAGCAGTCTTCTTTACAATTATTACGCGATCATCGGCTGGTCCATAGCCGATCATCTTCACAGCAAATCGGCCGATTCGCCGACGCGCTCTTCAGGACAGATCGGAACTCCAGCCGATCGGAGCGCCTGAAATTTAATACTTTTATTTCCTTATCAATCAACAGGTCAGATTGACTGGCACGCCGCGCGAACTGCACCAGGGCAATAACCCGAATAGGAGCTAAGCAGATTCTCCAGGGTCGTGTGTCCGACGCTGAAGACCATCGGCCGATTCATGTTTGGCCGATTTAGCGCCAACAAGGATATAACTCCCTTGTGCTTGGTCAACCAATCCATACCCAAGATTACATCTATCCCATCTGATTTCAGCACGGTTAGATCAGCTAAGAAGGGCAAACCCTGGATCATGATTTTTACTCCCTTGCATATTTGGGTGCAACTGATATCTCCCAGTGGAGAACTAGTTATTATGGGACAATTTCTTAAGGTCATCGGGAGGGATTTTAGTGCAACACATCTTGTAGAAACATAAGAACAAGTGACTCCAGAGTCAAACAACACTAATGCTTTAGTACCATTTATGAGGTACTCACCTGTCACCACATCTGGTGCGTCACGTGCCTCCTCTTCTGTCAGGTGGTTCAGGAGGCCGCGGTTGGCGGTACGCGGTGCCTGAGCTAGCTTGCTGGCGGAGCCTGGTGCAGGTGCTGGTGTCTGCATCTTCTTCTCGGGGCACTCGAAGGACTTGTGACCCGGCTTGTGGTAGGAGTAGTACACAAGCGGCACGGGGCCACTGTTGGTCCTTTGCAGTGGTTGTGGGCGTGGATAGCCTCCTCCTCCTCCTTGGCCTTGTCCGCCAAAGCTCCTGTGCTTGGGTAATGACTACCTCCTCCTCCACCGAAGCTCCGGTTCAGCTGAATGGGGCCTGAACGGAAGTTGCCTCTGGGTGGAAGGGGTGGTGCGCTTCGGGGCCTCAGGTTGTTCCTGTCCCGGTGCGGCTGCTCATTCCTTCTCTTCTTGCCGTTGATGATCCTCCCAGGTCATCCTCTCATGTTCCACGGCTATGGCATGATTCACCAAGCCGAGGAGCGTAGGGTACTCGCATCCCGTCATGATTTGACGGATGCCATGGTGTAAGCCCCGAAGAAACCAAAATGGCTTCTTCTCCTTGGTGTTGGTATCGTTTGGCGCATACCTCATCATCTTCGTGAAATGGCGCTTGTACTCCTCCACCTTCATTCCGCCCTGGGTCATCATACAAAATTCCTAGGCCTTCTGGATGATAACCTGCCTTGGCAAAGTTATCCCAGGTAATGTGCGCGGGGTTCTCGTGGGAATCGCAATAGCTATCCCACCAGGACTTTGCTGGGCCCTCAAGCTGGTGCACAGCTAGGGCTACGCACTCTTCATCAGTGCAGTTAGTGAGGTCGAGCTTTGTCTTGATCACCCTCAGCCAATCATCAGTATCCATAGAATCATCAGAGTAGCTGAAGGTTGGGGCCTTCAAGCGGGTGAAGCACTCGATCTTTCTCTGGAGATCTTCCTCAGGTGGGCCATTGCGGTTGCCTCCATTGTGGCGGTGCTCAGCCACCTCGGCCAAGCATTGCAACAGCCGAGTCTGTGCGGCCATGACCTCGGCGAGGTTCGGTGGTGGTGGCGTCATCTGTTGTTGGTTGGCACTCCCATTGCCCCCATGCAGTGGTTGTCCTCTGGCTTCAGCGTTAATCTCCTCGTTGACCTCCTCCTCTTCTTCCTCCTGGTTGTTTTGCTCCTCTTGTTCTGGCACGGCACCAAGGGCACGAGTTTGTCCCCTTCCTCGACCCGCAGCGGGCTCGGGAGCTTGAGGTGCGCGGCCACGTCCACGGCCGGCAGGGCGTCCACGGGCGCGTCCGGCATTAGCGGCTTCCTTACGTGCGGCTTCTACAAAGCGGGCCACTAGGCGGTTGGATCTTCTGAGAGACATCTTCTGAACAGCAGCGGTGGGGGTTTAGATGATTTAGACTCGGTACAGCTCTCACCACATAGGAGTATAATACAAACATAGAAAATAGATTTACAGTCACACAATGAGAAAATCCATGAAATTCAGATTAAAATATCATCATAATATCCAATCACTCATGCATACAGTACAAGAGAAACACTGGTGTTATCTCGAGGCAGCTCCTAAGCCTTGGAGATCTCATACCCAACTCATGCTCTACGGTACAACGCAACTGGTACAAAACGGGAACTCCTAGTGAAACAAACTAGACTCTCATGGGAAACTCTAACAACTCCGCTGGTATATGACATCGGCTCTACTACAGGACTCATGAAACTACCTAACTAACTCTCACTGCTGAAGGATATGACGCTTCTTGTAGGGAAGTACTCGCTTGAAATCCTTGGGGTAACCCTGGGGAAAGATGGCGTCGATCGCGTCGAGCGCCTCGGTCACCTCCTCGGTCTCGACGGGTGCTGGCATCTTCTTGTGGGGGCACTCGCGTAGGCGAAGCTCAGTGGGGATCAGTTTTAAGTTCTCCATCCTCAGCGGCGGACGGTCCTCCTTAGGAAGTCAGTCTTGAAGCTCGTGCAGCTCTCCGACGTGGATGGAGTCCGACAACTCCCACGTCTGCAGGGCGCGAGCAGCCTTGTCACGGGAGAAGGCGGCGGTGCGAGTGAGCATAGCTATGTTCCACTTGTTACACTCAGAGCGGTACTCCAGGTCCTTGGTGTTGTTCTTGCTCTCGAGGTAGCTCCGGAAGTTGGCGCGGTCCTGCAGGTTGTTGACCTCGCCCTGAAGACTGTGACACTCTGCCTCTTGGTCCGTCACTCTGTCTACCAACTTGTTGATAGCAATGACGTAGCCCTTCTCTTTCTTCTCCCACTCAACCTTCTCGTCGCGTAGGATCTGGAGCTCCTTCTTGGCTTTCTGAAATTCCTCTTCAGCCTTGATCCGGGCCTGTCGGTGCCTGTCCTCACTCAGCTGGGCATGCACTCGAGCATGGATATCGTTCTTGGCTCTCCTCGTGGTGGTGAAGGTGTATGCCTCCCAGTAGCCAGTGTCCTTCTCGTACTCCTCGGCGAGCCTACCACAAGTGTGGTGCCCGTCGTTTATCACCTCGATCTCTCGATCTCGGCTCTCCATCAGGTGGTCCAGGTCAGTGAGATACGAGCCGGTGGCTCGAGTCACGGTCAGACCCTCCTAGTCTAGTGCTCCTAGGTCCTTGTCTGGCGAAACGGTGTAGGGGAATAGTCTGAAGGGGGTGTCATGGAAGGTACTCCTCTGGAACTTGCTAAGCAGGATCTTCATCATCTTCCTTGCTGCCGACTGTACGGCAGTCTCCTCGAGTGTGGACGTGCTGTGGGTTAGCTCTCCCTCGAATCCTAGCACCTCTGCGTCAGGAAGTACGACGAGTGTGGCGGTGTGGCATAGGTGAGAAAACCATGCGACCACTCTCACTGACAGCTTGACGTAGTCCGGGTTGATGCCGACCTCCTCGAGCACGGGTCTGAGCCATCGGAGGGCTCCACTCTGGCAGTGCAACGCGTAAATCGTGGGGTCGTGCATCACACTCTCCATGGCGACTCTCTTCGCGTCCTCCATACTACGCAAGAACGTAAGAATGGTGTCAGCGTAGGTAAGAGAAAATCAATAGGGAGGGAACAGAATCAAGGTAAAGATACAGTATAGATCAAGGGGGTATATGTAAAGTAGAGGGAGTCGTAGAGACTTCCTATTTCTAACGGCCGTATCTAGGCCTCGTGCTACGGTCAAATATGGCTCTGATACCAATTGAAATGAACCGAGTTTTCAAATTGAAAACCCGACTCCCTGTATCGTCGTGATAGTCCCTGGATCAGTAGCTATCACATACAGAACTCATTTCAGGCAGTAAACATAGTCATTCTTCGATTAAAAGCATCCAAGGGTTTAATTATTACATAAATCCATAGGATTTATAGTATGATTCCCTTACAAGCCTCTTGGGCTAAGTCGAGCAAACAGAAAGCGGAAAGCGATAACTAGGCTTTGGGCCAACCTTCATCTCGGACCATCTTCATCCACAGGCATCTTGAGCGTAGCACCAGCTCTAGTCGTCGTACCACCCGTCGTCGTTGGGGTCATTCTCCTGATCCATACCTGCATCATACCAATCTATCCCAAAGGAATGGGATAGGTCCACGTCACCATCCGTATGCAAACTTCAAGTGGACTAGTCTAAGGGTATTCAAAAAGATCAAGGATAACGGCAAAGTGGACTAGTCTAAGGGTATTCAAACAGATCAAGGATAACGGCAAGGGTTTCCTATGCAATGAATATATCATTAAGTCATCCATATCTCCTCGACACGGGCCATCCTTGCACTCCAGGTTCCCGAGTCACTAACACCTCCAAAGCCCACCAAGTCGGTGTGAGAACTCCCACTCCTCGCACCTCAACTGCCCCAGGCAGGGAAAACATGTCTAGAGGGAGGTAGAAGTCAAGTAACACTAACTATGAAGGCGAAGCCAGATCAAGAGTTGTACATAACCGAGTACGCGGCTATACGTATAGTTTTCACCCTGCAGGGGTTGTACACATGTACATACTCGACTCGAAGCCAACCGGGAGCAAGTCGTCTGACTCCATGACACCAATCAACAAAACTAGCTGCAACGGCCCCCATCCTACCTTCCCAGGTTTGGTATGCTTCCTCCCGCAAGAGGTCGCCCTGGAACTGTGATGCCTTCTACACCGAATCCCGCAAGACCCTGCAATTCGGGGGACGTGAGGTCAGCACCTCCTCCCCTTACACTGATGCTGATGTAGCACTGGCCCGATCTTCCGACAGGTATTGGTAGATTCGATTGGTGAAGACTCGACGTTGGTGATCCAGGCTTCTAATCAGACATGATTCGAAGTCCTGCAACCGTTACACCGCTGCTCATTGGTTATCAACCAAGCACACCTTGATTGACCTCCCCGAGAAGGCTATCCTGCAAACGAATCGAAGAACGCAAGCAAGAGAGGGTAAACATGCAATCTGAAATTGTAGATGTGTATGAAAAAAATAACAAGATGGGGTTCGAGTTCGAATCACAAAAGGACTAATCGCCACAGTGGTGAAGAACAAGAACAGGGGCTTTGAATTTACAGCAAAAGGACTCGACGTCACAATTACAATGAACAAGATTTGTTTCTCAACAGAAACTAGACTAAACAAAATCCAAACCCTAATATGCAGTGGCTACTGAGTTTATGACAGCAAAGGGGCATCCTAGGGTTGGGGGCGACCAGGGGGGTGCCCACAACATGGGCTTAAGGCTCGACACGATACAAAGCCTGAGAAAGGCCCAAAATAGGTGATGCAGCACTTTGTTGTGGTTACACAGAATTATCCACGAACCTTCTGGAGCTGGGACTAGAACCAAAAGAAGCATCTCGTTGTCAGGTTTCCAATGCATCCAAGATCATCTCATTTGGACACCGTATGAGGGAGATATCGCCATTTCGGTGCAGGGCTGTCGGCTGAATCCGAACCGAACTCACAGCCCAAGTTGGTGATGACTTGTAGATTGTTGATGAGGCTGGCTCGTGCATGTCCAGCGTGGTGATGTCCTCATCATCCTACCCTTCTTGAGTTGGAGTCATCCTCGACTCCATCCCATCATCATACTCCAGCAAAAGGTTAGTAACAGCAGGGCGCAAATTGCTAGACATAGTTATCATCATATGAGATCAAAGTATGTTGGCAAAGTATAGTACGACATGGTGAACCATCAACATATTCTGCAGCATTCAGAGATATCTTAGCAAGTAAAGCACCTCCCTTCAACTTAATTTCTTTGGATGGATCGCTAGGAGTGTCTAAAGTATCATCATTTTTACAAATTTCAGTAAGCTCTTTGTCATGTTTAATAATTTCAGCAGGTGTTAAAGGAAGCAAAACAATTTTCTTTCTCTTATGCATCAAAGTATATGTATTAGTTCTACCATGGTGTAAAGCATAGTATCATATTCCCATGGATGACCTAATAAAAGCGATCATGATTGCATAGGTACAACATCAAAATCAGCATAATCATGATATGACCCAATGAAAAAGTGTATTCTTGATGATCGAGTTACCTTTGCCATACCACTATTGTTGAGCCATTCAAGATGATAAGGTTGCGGATGATCACGTGTAGCCAAACCAAGCTTCTTGACCAAATCTGAACTTACCAAGTTGTTAGCAACTCCCACTATCAATTATTGTATGAACACGACAATCGTTGACAATGAGAAACATGTTGAACAAGTTATGGCGTTGTAGCTTCTCTGGCTCATGCTCAATCTATGTAATCAACAGACGCTGCACAAGAATAGACTTGTAACCCGCAGCAGCAGCCATAGGATCAATGACCTCTTCTTCTTTACTCTCTAAATCGCACTATGGTCAGCAAAAGGAGCCAAATCATCCTCAACATCACTAGTACTTACATACCCTCCATCATTAGTAGCAATGAATGCACGGCGACTTGGGCAATCCTTCATGACGTGTCCCATGCCCTTGCAGCGGTGGCACACGATGTTGGTGGAGCGGCTCGATGAAGAACTAGTGGAAACAACCTTCTTCTGTTATTGTTGCTGCACAGATGACACATTACTCACCTCGGAAGTAGGTGTAGTAGCAGCAGCAGCAGCAGGTGGCGTTGTCGCTGGTGGTGTAGGAACCTTGGGCTTGTCGACGTTCAAGTGTGGCGGAAAGGATCTTCCAGTGGTGGATCTGAAAGCCTGTTGATGTCGTCATCCCTGTACTTCTCGTTCAGCCTTGAGAGCAAGTTGATACAATTGGCTGAACCTGGTCCAATCTTTATAATCAAGTATATCCTGTATGTCACGATGAAAACCACCAAAAAATCTAGCACAAAGATTGTCATCATCCTCATGTATGTTACAACATGCTAAACCAATAATTAGCTCCTGATAATGTTCCTCTACCCCCTTATTTCCCTAATTTAAAGTTTGCAACTTTAAATGCAAATCACGTTGATAATGAGGAATAAAGCGAGATTTCGTACGTTGTTTTAAAGCATTCCAAGTTTGAGGTAGGGCATTGGCATTGTTAGTGGAAAGATCATTCCACCAAAACAGAGCAAAACTAGTAAACTCACTAGTAGCAAGTCTAACTCTATGCTCAGCAGGAACTAAAAGAGAATTAAACTTTTATTCAACAGCAAGTTCCCAATCTAAATAAGCCTCTGGATCAGCAGTACCAGCAAAAGGAATCATGGTAAACTTAGCTTTAGCAAAAGGATCATTATTATTACCATGATTATAATGACCTCCCATACCTCGATGATTGCGCCGAAGACGATCAGCATCAGCATCATCGCCCTCATCTTCCTCATTAGGAGGCAGTTTTTGTTCAACATGTTCAATCTGGGTGACCAAAGTGTTGATAGTTTTCATCATCTCATCAAATTTCTCGGTGATGTAGGTGCGCTGGTCATCAAGATGCTTTGTAAGCTCAGCCTTGGACACACACTCATTGAAGTCCTGAGGAGACTCCATTTATTTCCCTGATCTTGACATGGTTACAAGACAGCAAAAGACAACACAAAGGTATTATCCCTATCAACTAACAACTATCTGGTGATGGTGAAAGTGGAGTGCAAAATCTCAAACGGCTTACCACCGTCTTGCAAGTGTTCTTACCAAAGCCTAGCAGGGGTACAATCTGTTGTAAGCTTGAGTGTAACAGTTGCAAGATGAACCTGTGCTGATCAGAAGTATATGTGGAGCTTGGACACGCACAATAAGGTAGCAAGGGATTAGCAATAATCGCAACAGATTAGCAAAGTTCAATAAGTATCCGAAGTACTAGTCATAGTTGCTGGCTAAGAGGTGTCCCTAGGCGTAGCACAAAAAGTTGGAACAAAGAACGATGAAAAAAGCTCAAAGAAACAAGCACACAGCAGCTCTGCCAAATTGGTACCTGAAACAGAGGTCACATGTGGTCTACAGAAAAAATAACACGTTCTCTGAAAACCTGAAATCAACTTGAATGAAATTTTTCTCTATCTTCCCTATTTTTTTGAATTTTTTGAGAGTCCAAATTGTACTTAGTAGGGTTTGGGTATGGCCCAAATGGAGTCATGAATCTGCTATAAAAAATTGAGCCAAAACGGAGCACCGAGCGAAAAGTTATGCCTGTTTTACTGAATGTACCTCAAGTCAGGGTTTTGAGGGGCACAACTCAGCAGAAACTACGGCAATGGTTAAGGCAAACCTTCCCTACCCAAACATGGCTGAGCAAGGCCTCTCAGCAATGAAACCAAAGGCACAATCTTCCCTGGTATGTAGCAAGTAATAGGTATTTGCCAGATGAAACAAGAATCAGATATGCTTTGCAAAGGCGATCAAAGCGGCTCGCAACCTATCTAGGGTTGGCGCAGCGAGAGTTCACACAAGGTGGCTCGCGGGGCAAGTCAAATAATGTAGTGGCTCTTCCTGTTGTGTGGCTAAAGTGGATGCGCTAGCGGCGGAAACAAACAAATAGCGATGGGCGGTTGACACTACAACGACGAACACGACCTAAACCCGCAACAAGACTCGACCACGGACACAAACTGAAACGAAATTGCAAGGCTAAAGGGGCGATAGGACAGCGGAAAGTGTAAAAAATGTTTTTGGATTTTTTTTGTGGACTGTAGGTACACGAGATGAATCTAAAAGGGAACACGAAGTTATACCTCAATGGTAAACCTGAATCCTAATACCACTTGATGTAGCACTGGCCCAATCTTCCGATAGGTATTGGTAGATTCGATTGGTGGACACTCGATGTTGGCGATCCAGGATTCTAATCAAACACGATTCAAAGTCCTGCAACCGTTACACCGCTGCTCCTTGGTTATCAACCAAGCACAACTTGATTGACCTCGCCGAGAAGGCTATCCTGCAAGCGAATCGAAGAACGCAAGCAAGAGAGGGTAAACACGCAATCTGAAACTGCAGATGTGTATGAAGCAAATAATGAGATGGGGTTCAAGTTCGAGTCACAAAAGGACTAATCGCCACAGTGGTGAAGAACAAGAACAGGGGCCCTAAATTTACAGCAAAAGGACTCGACATCACAGTTACAATGAATAAGATCTGTTTCTCAATGGAAACTAGACTAAACAAAACCCGAACCCTATTACAGTGGATACTGAGTTTATGAAAGCAAAGAGGGCGTCCTAGGGTTGGGGGCAACCAGGGGGGACGCCCACAACATGGGCTTAAGGCCCGACACGATACAAAGCTTGAAAAGGCCCAAAATAGGTGATGCAGCATATTGTCATTGTCACACAGAATGATCCACGATCCTTCTGGATCTGGGACCAGAACCAAAAGAAGCATCCCGTCGTCAGGTTTCTAACGCATCCAAGATCACCTCATTTGGACACCGTATGAGGGAGATATCGTTGTTTTGGTGCAGGGCTGTCGGTTGAATCGGAACCGAACTCGCAGCCCAAGTTGGCGGCGACTTGTAGCTCGTTGATGAGGCCGGCTCGTGCATGTCCAGCGTGGTGATGTCCTCATCAGATGCCCTATCCTCCTACAGGCATGGTGCCGTGTGTCGCTAGCTCGGATCGGATCTGCCCTCATAACAGAGAAATGGTTTGCACATTTGACATAGTTCCTTCTCCAGGTCCACCAACTCGGGCCTTAATTGCCAAGGCGAGTATCTTCCACAATGATGTATCCGTCACAACGGTCCGTCAATGGCACCCATCACAGGTATGGCCCTCCAACTCCTCCAAATATCCCGAAGGACCAATGTCACGAAGGACCCAAATATCCCGAAGGACGTGTACCCGCCACACGTACTCCGTAGGAAGTGCCCAACGCACGACCCAAGCCCTCAATCAGCAGATCGAGTTAAGTTTAACTCGAACAAGCTAGGTTCCTATTCCCCATCTCCTCAAAAGGATCTCCACCCACGGCAAGACTATAATCACATCATCCCACACAAACACATGCACATCAAGGGGTTCATCTCATCAATTTAATCAACAAGCGTACAAGGGATCAGGGTAAACAAGGGCTATGCACGTTTATCTTATAAAAACATCTCAGAAGCATAGCATTCTAGCAAGAAATGTCTAATAGGCATTCAGATCATAGATGGATGTGAACCTGGCGTGTCCTCATAGTACTCCTGCTCCTCCTAGTCTTCCTGAGTGTCGTTCAGCTCCCCAGAGTCGGGTCCTATTCGTAAATACGTACAAGTATAGGGGCCAAAGTGCAAAAGTGCACAAAAAGTATCCAAAAGGAGGTCCAAATCACCCAATTCCTATTCTAACAGGTAGATCATGATTTTAGATGAATTATGAAACTTGTTTCATAATTTTTGGAGGTTTGGTTGATTTATTATGAATTTTTAAAGGCTAAAAGCATTTCTGAAACTAATAAACGAATTTTGGAAAAGAAAATCACACAGCAGTGACACGTGGCACCACCAGAGCGTGCCACATGGCATGCTGACGTCAGCATGATGTCACTATAGGGTCTGGGCAGGCTGACGTCAGCATGGGCCCTACTGACGTCAGCGTTGACTGGTCAATGTTGACCAGTCAACGGTCAAGGGTCCACGAGGTCCACGGTCAGTGGGGTCCGCCCGTCAGCCTCACCCAGAGGCTAACGCGTGGGGCCCTCAGGTCAGGGTAAAAAGAAAAAGTAAAAGAAAGACAACTTAGGGTTTGTGGGCTGCTCACGGGCCGGCTTGTTCTAACTGGCTGGCTCGGGTCACTCGATCGGCTCGGTCCATGGCTCACAGGCTAGCTCGTGTTCGGCTCCACGCCGCAGGCTAGCTCGCTCTGCGGCTCGTCCCTCCTAAGCAGGCCGGCTTGGTCGGTGTCGCCCCTCTTCCTCCATCTTGGGCTGGCGTGGCCTGTTTTGGCCCAGTTTGGTCCGGCTCGTCTCTTCCTCCTTCTGCTGTCGCTGACGTGCGGGGCGCTCCGGTCAGCCTTTCCCTCTCTCTGACGTGTGGGTTCCGGGTGTCAGTTGTGACAACCCTGGTAATTAAAATTCCAAAATCAATGTCATTAGCCTAACTCTATGTTTTAAACCAACTAATGAGAGGGTGGAAAGAATTAAAACGAGTTCAGTTGGAATTCAAATTTAATTTGAGCACATTGGGTTACTTTTGAACTTTTAAATTTAACTTTCAAACCATAAGCCAAATGAGATTTTGCCTGAAACCAAAGTTGTAGAACTTTTTATTTTGAACAACTTTCGTGTTCAAAAGTTTTTGAAATTCCAATCAGAAAGAGGAGAAAACGCCCTGTTTGCACCCAGCCCCCTGAAGTTTTTCAAATTCTTGCACTTCGGTCCCTCGCTCACCCCTCCCTCCTCTGCTGCGCCGCGCGCTCGCCCGACCGCCGCCAGCCACCTGTCCCCCAACGCCTGCGCGGCACCAGGCGCCGAGCCAACCCACGGCGTCCTGCTGCACCGCCCCCGCTCGCCCAACCGCGGCCGCGCCTTCTTCTCCCTCCCGCACGCCTCGCCTCTGCCCAACCCGTTGCTGCTCCCTGCGGCACCGCCCCGTGCTGCCCAGTCGCTGGCCGCCGCCCCCTCCACCAGTGCTCCGTCGTGCCGCCCGAGCTCCCCAACCGCCCGCCAGCGTCGCCTACACGCGACGTCGCGCCCCGGACGCGCCCAGCGCACGCACGCCACGCGCACGACGCGCCTCTGGCCACTGGTCGGCGCCGGCCGCCCCCAATGGCGCCCAGCCTCGCCGGTCCCTCCACCCCACGCCCCGGCCGTGCCACGCCCACCCCCACGAGCTCCACCGGCCATAAAGCCCGGCGCAGCGCCCCTCCCTCCTCTCCCTGTTCCTCCTTCTTCCCCGCAGAGCAGAGCCGAGCTCCGCCCCACGCCGCCGCCGTGGAACTCCCTCCTCCGCCCCTCCTCGACCCGAGCTAGGCCCCAAAATCGCTCTCCTACCTCCGCGCGAAGCTTCCCAGCCCAAGCCCCGCCGCCCAGCTCGCCGGAGCTCGCCGGAGCAGAGCTCCACCCGCCGCCGCCCCCCCGGTAGCCGTGGGCAGCCCTGCTCAGGCCGCCTCCGCCCCAACCGTGACCACCCAAAGGTAGCCCCCAACCTCCTCTTGCTCCTCCCCCACCTTGCCCTCGTCGCCGGCGACCCAGCTCGCCGGAATTCGGCCGGACAGGATGCTCCCCGCCGTGATTTGCGACCAGGGACCACATTGCAAACGCCCAAATCTTTCTAGGGGGTTTTCTGCTAATTTTCAGGGACCCCTCTGTAAAGAAAGTTTTAACCAAATCAGTGAACTTGTAAAATTCGTATAAAATCGTAGAAAATTCAGAAAAACGCAAACTCAACTGTTCTGGAATCCTTAGAAGAAACTCTACAACTTTTGTTACACAAAGTTCCTCAGATTCTCAATATATTTTGCTCTAGATTAAATGGACTTCTTTTGTACCCACTGTTGTAGATCATTGCTGACTCTAATTTTTGGGCAGTGAGTTACTTGCTTAATGTTTAGGACTGTGTAAAAAGATCAGGACCAAAAGCCATCTCTAGATACACTTTTTGTCCAACATTGCTTTATGCCATAAAGTGATAGAACTAATTATTCCTGCTGTTCTGTGATGTTTAATGTCATGAAACTTTTTCTGTGTTGTTGTAGTGATACCTAGAGGCCATAGAAAAATTTAGAAACATTTTTACTATATGTAACCTGTTCACATGAATTTGTGGTAGGAAAACTTCACTAATTCAAAATAATTAGTAAAGCCCTTATAAAATGTTCATCTTTTTACTATGAAACACCATAGAGTAGATCAACCTGTACAAAAAGTTTCAAACATAGAAACCCTGTATAACATCCTGTAGAAAATAATCTTTTATAACATGAGCGTAGCTTGTCCCATTTATTATGCTCTAAATAATGTACAATAAAATCTGAAACATTTACAGTAGCACAAATATGGTTATAGCAACACCCTGTAAAATTTGTAGCATCAATCCTTGCATGGTTTGTTCTGTATAAAAATAACTAGATTCTAGCAGTGGCTGTGTATTACATTTTTCATATTTAACATGCTACACAAAAATGTCTGAAATTTTTACAGTGATCTTATCTCTGCATAATGTACTTTGAATAAAAATTTTATTACCAGAAGCTAACTAGATTAGTAATTGTGTTCAACTCATGTTTGTGTTTAAAAAGAAACTAAGTTTTCAATATAACACAACCCCTTCTTCTTTAACGAAGTTAAATAGATTAAGATAAACTCTATTAACGATTGCCCAGGAAATGTTAAAGTAAATAACTTCACAGCAAAACTTATGTCTTATGAATCTGCAACCTTATCGTGAAGGAAATCATGTCGTTTAATATCACCACTACTTAAACTTGTGCATTCATTTAGAAACGACGACTCTCGCCGACGGAACCTACGAGCTGGTGCCCGCGTCCGAGAGTGAGCAGCGTGAAGCTCAAGTGAATCTAAGTGAAGTTGCCGAAGACCCGAGCCCAAGTTCGGAAGAGCCCCGGACTAACTTTTCGCAAGAAGGCAAGCCCCGGAGCATGGACCCTATTTTCTCAACTTATGCAACTTATTACTCTACTTTACTTGTGCATTAAGTTTATAGGAGTTGGATGAAAATTTAGTTGCATGATCCTAGGTACCCATGCTCTGAACACTAGATGCAAGGTTCGATAGAATGCTATGCTAATAGGACTCGGTAAAAGTCGAGTGATTTCCTGTCACTCGCGAGAACTTAGGAGTTGATTGTTTACTACACGCTGCAATCATAAGGACGACGGACGGGCTGTGGTACGATGTTTATGTTGATGATTGAGGCCCGTCTGTCTAGTGAAAAATGCTAAGGCCGCAGTGTGTGGTAAGTGATGGTTAAGTCTTTGAACGTACTAACCACATGCCGAGAATGTGGTAATCGGTAAGCTTAGTACTGGATTGAACCGAGGCCGGAATATACTCCCCACCGTCTTGAATTCGTTCACATCTAGCTAATGGCGGGTGCATCGGCCGCCATGGCCCGGCTGCGTCCGTGGTCCATGGGGAGGTGTAGTCGAGGGCGGTGGGCCTATTCCGTGAAGCGGGAATTGAAGGGAAAAGTTGCACGTGTGACTCTAGGGAGTAACCACGTGACGTGTGTTTAGGTTTCCCTTGCAAGGTTAAGAAATTCGATTCGAATCGTCCGTTTCTCGCGGCTATTGAGACTGCTTAACCACTTTTACCCACAGAGTAAGAAGAGGAACAATGATGATGAATAAACTTGTTGGATGAAAAGTTAATGCTTCACCATGTATGATATTGGATAGTTGCTTACCTAGAATGGTTAAAGAAAGCTAGAACTTGGAGCTAAAATCTGAAAGTAAGGACCTACTATATATGCTTTTTGGCAAAACAAACCCCTCAAGCCAAAAGCCTCGCATGTCTAGGAGTCGGCTAAGTATACCCCATTAGTCGGGTAAGCCTTGCTGAGTATTAGTATACTCAGCCTTGCTTGTGGCTTGTTTTCAGGTGAAACCTTCGAAGATTTGATTGCTAGGTTGACTTGGCCTTGTACTCTTCCCCCTGGTTGGTCGGTGGAATGGGATACGCCCCCGTCCAACGAAGATAATACCGAGTGACGTCTCGTACGGGCTTCATCAAGACATCCTTTATCGTCGAGTAGCTTTCGTTATTTTATTTCCGCTGCAATTTAAACTCTGAAGAACTTTTTGGATTTGATCACTGAAGTACTCGGTTTCTAAACTCAAACTTGGTTTGTAATATTCACTTATGTTAATTCTGTAATATTTGCTGGAATGTGGTATTCTCTGGGCTCATCGTCGCGTGAGCATTTGTATGTATGGCGCTCGATCCGATTACCGTGGTTGTATCGGGAGGTTATACCCGACAGACCAGTGGATTACTCCGTTTGAAGTGTAGGGTTAACCGAGATTGCCTTAATGGTGATGGTTAATACACTTGAGCCGGATTAATTCAGGTGGTTCTGCCACATCAGTGGACCCCGGATCCGGTGTGGCTCACCTGGATCCGGTGCGGATCTACTCATGTGTGTGCGCGTGTGTTACAGGCGGATGTGTGCATGTGTGCGCGCAGGGTGTTCGGGGGAATGTCCCCAAAGCCTGGGAGCACGCCGCGACATGACGTTGCCAGTGTGCCCGCGATCACCGCGGCGCGGGCCGGTCATGGCTTGGTCTGGCCGACGGGATGACGAGGCAGGCCGGCACGGCGGGCTTGGGTGCGTGTCTATGTGGCCACGCGCGAGGTCCTTGCAGCCCAGGTTCTCGGTGGTGTGCCTCCGGCGGGGAGCGGCATGGTGGCAGGGCCATGCCATCGCGAGCGTCGCTCGCATGCACGGCGGGTAGGTGTTCAAGGGCCGTAGCGCGGTTGTCCGTGTGCGCGGGGCTCCAGCATCCTAGGGCCGCGGTGATGGAGCAGCGGCGAGGGTCAAGGTAAAGGCGACAACGGTCTGCGTTGAGGTTGCGGCAACGCGACGGGTCCCTACAGGTGAAGCACTCAAGGGCGAGGGGGTTTCCTAGGGCCTCTCTACGGATGGCCCCTCGGCCAGTGCCGGCAGCAGGGGAGAGCATCGGGAAAGGGGCAAGAAGGCGGCGCTCACCGGCGGGCTCGAGGGCATTCTACTTGGCGCAGGACGACGACGATGTTGTGGCGGGTTGACGCAGCGCGGCTCGGGCGGCTTCCGCTCCTCCTGGTCCAGCGGTCCAGCGTCCTCCTCGCGGGCAGTGGCTCTAGCTCCTCCTCTTCCTCCTCAGCTCCTCCCTCTTCCAGATGCCGTGGCGGCGGCGTTGGGGGTAAACCCTAACGGGGCTCCAGGGTTCGATTGCGGCGGTTGGGGGTCTTTATACGGGCATGGCTAGGTCGTAGAGGCGGGGCCTGAATGCCGAGGGCTCCGATGGGATGGCCAGGGCCTTGAGACACGCAGCGCGTATCGCGTGGTGTCGCGGCTAGGGTTAGGGCTTCACGAGCGGGGGCGGGGGTGCGCCCTGACGTAGGCGAGCAAGCGGGCATCGCGGCGAGACCGCTTGGGCGCGTTGTCGCGGTGTGCGGCGGGGCAGCGACGCGGAGCGAGGCAAGGTTGAGAGAGGCGGCCGCGGGTGGTTGGGGGAAGAAGGTAAAGCTGACAAGTGGGTCCCACTTGTCAGCGGCCGGGTGAAGAAGGGGGTAAGGGAGAGGAGCGTGAACAATGGCAGGCTGCGGTGGAGCCCGGGCTAGGCTGTTAATGGGCCTTGCGGGCGTGAGTGCTTAGCAGGCCGGCGTCGTGGCCCAGGCGGGCCGGTCCACATAGGTTAGCAGGCCAGCGGGTTAGATTGTTTAGGTGGGTCGGGTTAGTTGTTAGGTGTTAGGCGTCCAAATCGGATGCGTGGTGGTGCAGGGCGTGCTAGTCAATTTGACCTACAATTGACAAGGGACAAGTAAAACGTTAAATACCGGAGCGTATCGGCTGGTGTTCCGAATCGTTCCGCCATGTGCATCAGCCAAGAGTCCGATGCGTCAGTAGATCAATCGGCCAAAGCTCCGACCGATTGTGCAGGTGAAGCTACACTAAGCAGGTTAGCAAAGACTCGGTAGACAACACCTAGATCCGAACCCGATCGGCCTGGCAATGAGCAACAGACAAGCTGTGCGTCGGCCGATGGTATTTAGATCTAGGCTGGATAAATTGTGGTAAAAACTAAATAAAAACAAGATCAAACGAACTAATCCTATCAAATCTAGCAAATACTGATAACAGGTGATAACAGCAAGAAACAAGCTAGACTAAACAGATTAATCTAACAGGAACAAGCTGATATCGATAACTTGGTGAACAGACTAGACCTAGATCCAATCTGCTCGATAACTTGAACTAATACATGATAGAGAAAGAAGCGATGCGCCATCAACCTTGAGCCTATCTACCTCGTTCGACGCGAAACTTACCAGCAAGTCGGAGATCGAAGTCGATGCAGCCCCACATGTAGGAAAGAACTCGTAAAAAGAAAATCTACTGCAACTAAGGCGAAGCCGCCGAAAAGAGAAAAAGGGAAAAAAGGTTTGTGTATTGATCATTGGATGGTTTGATACATGCCCGATGGTAGCTATTTATAGCCTAAGCTTCAAACCCTAGTCGATTACGACATACATTACTTGACAATAAAGAAAACAAACTTTCCTAAATTCTAACAGATAACTTGCTGACGTAGCCTCGCCAGCTCCTTCCATGCTCCATTAGCCACGATGCTTCATCTGGCCCAAAAAGCCCAATATGCTTCTTTGTTTGCTTCTGATCTAGCGTCGGCCCAATTCTTATCGGCCTTTTTCCCAACAGGTTAACATGTGTCAAAAAATGGTGTCAACACAGTCACCATCGGCACCCGAGAGAAATACAGGACGGAGCACATCCACTTCGAGGTGGCTTCCTTCGATACGTCGTACCACGCCATCTTGGGGAGGCCCGCCCTCGCCAGGTTCATGGCCATTCCACACCACATGTATCTTGTCCTCAGGATGCCCGCTCCCAATGGTGTGCTCTCCATCTACAGCGCCCTGCAAACCTTGCACTCCTGTGAGATGGAGAACATAAACATCTCGCAGGCACTTTAGAGAACCAAGAATGCCATCATGATTGCTGAGTCGGCAAAGGTGATGCCTCCAGAGGATATCCCCATCCCGGCAAACGACTCGGCAACCGAGTCACAGCTGCAGCCCGACTGCGCAACAAAGACCTTCCTCCTCAGGAAGAACGACCCAAATAAGACCGTCCTCATCAGGGCGGACCTCAACAAGGCATAGGAAGACGCGCTCACCTCCTTCCTTCGTGCAAATTGGGACATCTTCCCATGGAAGCCCTCTGACATGCCAGGTGCTCCAAGGGAGGAGACTGAGCACTCCTTAGATCTCGATGAAAAGGCGCGACCCGTCAAGCAGCGACTCCAGCGCTTCACTCAAGATCGTAAGGAGGCTATTAGGGTAGAAGTTACTCGGCTCTTAGCCGTAGGATTCATTCGTGAAGTCACACACCCAGAATGGCTGGCAAACTCAGTCCTTGTAAGAAAGCCAAATGGTGAATGGAGAATGTGTGTTGACTATACAGATCTCAACAAGCATTGCCCTAAGGACCCCATCCCTCTTCCTCGCATCGACTAGGTCGTTGACTCTACAGCTGGGGGTGTCCTCCTCTCATTCCTTGACTGCTACTCCGGTACCATCAGATCACCCTCAAGGAGTCGGATCAAAAGAAGACCTCATTCATCACACCCTTCGGGGCATACTGCTACAACACCCTGACGTTTGGCCTTAAAAACGCGGGTGCTACGTATCAAAAAGCCATCCATAGATGCCTCCAGGGGCAGATCGGATGTAACGTCGAAGCATACGTCGACGACGTAGTGGTTAAAACTAGGTCCTCTGATCAGTTCATAGCAGATCTAGTCGAAATATTTGAAAATCTTAGGAAATTCAAATGAAAGTTGAACCCACGCAAGTGTGTTTTCGGTGTCCCGTCAGGAAAGTTACTCGGCTTCATAGTCAGTAACCGAGGCATCGAAGCCAACCCCACCAAGGTCAACGCCATCAAGAGAATGAAGCCCCCTCGGTGCAAGAAGGATGTGATGAAACTGACCGGCTGCATGGCGGCCCTGAGTCAATTCATCAGTCGACTCAGTGGCAAGGGACTCCCCTTCTTCAAGCTGCTTCGCAAAGCAGACAAGTTCGTATGGAACGATGACGCTACTAGAGCCTTCCAGGAGCTCAAGGAATTTCTTACTAACCCACCGGTTCATCAGTCGACTCAGCGGCAAGGGACTCCCCTTCTTCAAGCTGCTTCGCAAAGCAGACAAGTTCGTATGGAACGATGATGCTACTAGAGCCTTCCAGGAGCTCAAGGAATTTCTTACTAACCCACCGGTCCTCACGGCTCCAGAGCCCGACGAGGAGCTCCTCCTCTACATAACGGCAACCACTCATGTGGTGAGTACCGTCCAGGTTGTTGAGTGAGATGAGCCAGGTCATGTTTACAAGGTGCAGTGACCCGTTTACTTCGTCAGCGAGGTACTCGACGAGTCCAAGGTGCGCAACCCTTAGGTCCAGAAGCTCCTGTACGCGGTACTCATGACGTCCAGGAAGCTGCGGCATTACTTCCAAGCACACAGCATCAGAGTCATTTCCTCTTTCCCACTCGGCGATATCCTCCACAACCGCGATGCCAACGGCCGAGTCGTCAAGTGGTCCGTCGAGCTGGGTGCGCTCAACCTGCACTTCTCCCCTCGGTCCACGATCAAGTCTCAAGCCTTGGCTGACTTCATGGCCGAGTGGACAGAGATACAAGACCCACCACCCGAAAAACGACCCGAGCACTAGAATATGTACTTCGACGGCGCCCTCAACCTCGACGGAGCTGGCGCTGGAGTTCTACTCATTTCCCCGAAAGGCGAACAACTCAAGTACATCCTCCAGTTACTTTTCAAAGCAACTAACAATGCTGCTGAGTATGAAGCCTTATCCACGGTCTTCGAATCACCGCTTCGCTCGGCATCAAGCGCCTCCTTGCCTACGGCGACTCTAAAGTCGTTATCCAGCAAGTCAACAAAGACTGGGACTGCACAAAGGAGAAGATGGATGCCTACTGCAAGGAGATACGAAAGTTAGTAGCCAGCTTCTACGGGTTTGAGTTCCACCACGTCATCAGAGACTACAACATCGCGGACGATGTTCTCTCCAAGCTCAGCTCCAGTCGTGCCCTTGTACCGGCCGGAGTCTTCATCCAAGCCCTGAGATGACCCACGGTCGAGGTCGAGGAAATACCCCCACCAAGCCAGACTTGGTGCCTGCTCAGGGCCAAGAGGTGTTGGTGATCGACTCCGACTGGCGCTGTCCCATCATTGACTTCCTCGTAAACAACAAGTCCTCCCTCGACAGAAAAGAACACGAGAAGCTCTCGTGACGAGCTACCTGCTACGTGGTCCAAGTGCATCGCTCAGAGCAAAAAAGTTGCTCTACTCCACGACATCCACTCGGGTATCTACGGCAACCACGCAGGCGCCTCTACTATGGTGGGCAAGGCATTCAGGACTTGTTTCTACTGGCCTACGGCACTCGCTGACGCCTATGACATTGTTAAAAGGTGCCCAGGGTGCCAATTCTTCGCCAAGCAACAACATGTTCCAGCACAGGCCCTACGAACGATTCCTTCTTCTTGGCCCTTCGCCTGCTGGGGGCTCGACTCGGTCGGACATCTCAAGATGGTTGTAGGTGCCTACAACCAGATATTTGTGGCCATCGACATGTTCACCAAGTGGATTGAAGTCAAACCAGTCGCGGCGACCATGGCACTCAAGGCGGTTGAATTCATCCAGGAAATCTTAAAAAAGGTTCGGTGTGCCCAACAGGATCATCACTGATCTGGTCACATCGTTCACCAGAAGCACATTCTGGGACCACTGCCTGGAAAATTGCATCGACGTCTACTACGCCTCCGTGGCTCACCCAAGGTGCAACAGCCAGGTGGAACGCGCCAACAGTATGATCCTCCAGGGGCTCAAGGTGCGCATCTTCGACCCACTCGAGAAGTTCGGTCCCAAGTGGATCCAACAACTACCATAGGTCATTTGGTGCTTATGCACCCAAAAGAGCCGGGCCATCGGCTACTCTCCCTTCTTCCTAGTGTATGGCTCGAAGGCCGTCCTCCCGAGTGACATAACCTTTGGTGCCCCGCGCATCCAAAACTATGAGGAAGGCGAAGCGGAAATGACTCGGCACCACAACATCGACCTAGTCGAGGAACACCGCGTCTCAGCTGCCTTGTAGCACGCACGTTACGAACAGCAGCTCAGGCGCTACCACGACCGAAACGTGCAGGAGCGAGATTTCAAGATAGGTGACATGGTCCTGCGTTGCATCCAGTCTACTACCGGCGCACACAAGTTGTCTTCCCCATGGGAAGGTCCCTTCATCGTCAGCGCAGTCGTCGCCCCTGGCACCTATCGCCTGCAGAGAGAAGATGGCACGGACGTAGGCAATCCATGGAACATCGAACACCTTCGGTGCTTCTACCCTTGAGAGGAGCTTGCAGGTATGTACCCCAACCTTTATAAATAATAATACGAGCATTTCATCGCTTTTTTGTCTTTCTATATACTACTTCTTCTTCGCGACTGAAAAACAACCTGGTATAGCCCCTTCCAACTCGTCCAACAAGCTCGGGGGCTGCGACTCGGCCATGCCAACTCGCACCAGTATCCTTCACGCTAAAAACTAACCTAGCTGGGTGGTGAACTGATCTCAAACCGGTGCATCCTGGAACCGCTCTGCGTCACCTATGCCTATCACGTGTCTGATGACCAGCTCTCTACACAATGGGCAAGGGAACATCACAGGGTCGGCATCCTAACCACTCGGCCAAATCAGAAAACTACTCGGATATGGGACTTAACAAAAGTAACAATTAATTACATGCAAAATAAATATTGTTTTTTGGCCAACACTCGGCCCCATAATGTTTCTGCCCTACTAACGATTTCTCACATGTTCACTTGGCCCATGATGCGCTCGGCAAGGGGGGCAACAGCTGCGAAGTGTGCGTCCCACTCGGCGTCGGTGCAGTCCCCCGTGACACCCTCACCCACGGGATCCTGGTCCGCTTCAGGGTTGTGGTACTTCACGAGGGCCATCAAAAATTACACCGAGTCCTTGGTCGTCTTCCTGACGAAGGCCTTGAGGCGCTCCCGTGCACCGTCGAGGCGCTACACCGCCTCCTCCGCCAAGGCGACCCCCTCTGGCTCGAACGCGACCAACACGACGTTGATCATGGCCATCAGCTGGTCGAGGTCCGCCCGGGCGTTAGCCAAATAGGACTCCACCTCTGCAAAAGATACTCGTATCAGTATGAGTGACTTGGCACAATAGGTAATCTTCAAGAAACAAGGGCAGTTACCTTGGCAGCCCTGCTTCTCCAGTCGGAGTTTCTGCTCCATGAGTGTCTCCCGGCCTTCAGCACCCTCTCACAACCAGTGCAGCTCCATGTTCGCTACCACGATGACCTTGAGCTCCCGGGCCATCGTCTCGTTGGCCTCCTTCAGCTCTGCATAGCCCCAGACGTCAGCCCCTTGCGGCAAGTCGGGCAGCCAGACACAAAGATGACTAGAAAGCCAAACCTTTCAGCTTTGTCGACTGCTTCTTTAAGGCCACGGAGTGGTGACGCTTCAGCGCCCTCAGCTCCTCCTCCAGCTGGAGGACTCGGCCCGCCGACCCATCTCCCGCCTCGAGCTGACTCGCAGCTCGCCGACTCAGGTCGGCCAAATCCTGCACAAACAAAGCGTATCAAGCAACATGCCCAAGGAGCTGAAACACAAACTCAAAAGACTCACCTTGGTAGCCTCGGCCACGCGTCGGGCAGCGTCGATCATCCCCTCCTTGGTCACCACTGCCTCCTCCCGAGGCGCCTTTTCCTCAGGTGGCGCTTGAGCAGCAGCGAGCGAGGGGGCGATGGTCCGGGGCCCTGCGTCCGGGTCGGCAGGGTCCTTCACGACCCCTTCCTTGGCACCATCCCCCGGCGCGACCTCCAGGGGCGCAATGTCATCCCCCTGTGGCAGCTCTGACGCCGCCCCCTCTCCCTTGGCCCCTACGGCCGCCCCCTCGATCAGTCGAGGGTGAGCTAGCGGCCTCTCTGATGGGGACGCCTCCCACTTGGCCACCTCAGCCGAAATGGACTCACTCGTGGACTCCTCCGCCTTGCGCTTGGAGGGTTCGAGCTCCTACCCCGTGGGGTCACTTTGCCCCGCTGGGCCTTCGACACGGCCACCTTACGGGTGGGGCACCACTTCTTCATGGAGGAGCCGGCACCAGCTGCCGGCCCCGATACTTCTACAACGTCGTCCGACTTGCTCCTGATGGAGGAGTCGGACGAGAAACTTCTAATGTCCGCCGCCGGCAATGCAAGCCCGGCGGGTGGATTAACAGCCTTGCCCTGCTGCCCCTCCGGCAGAGGCGCAGGGCACAAGAACGACACATTTTTTCCTGCAGGAAGCCGAGTGGTGTTACAGCCCAATGGGTGACTCGACGACAAAAATGACTCGGTGGAAAACTACTCGGACCAAAACCCCTCAGAAAGAAGCAAAATGACTCTACAAGCAGACTGCATACCTCGGTGGTGGGCCGCTTCAAGCAGAACGCCTTCAAACAGCCCTTGTCGCGGACCTCCCTGCTCACGATGAGCATGACCCGCCTATGAGCCTCGCTGCGCAAGAGCTTGCGGTTCTGCATGTGAGTTAGATCGTCAAGACCCGAGTACTCGTACCCGGGGTGGAACCGCTCCTGGATCGGCTGTGTCAGCCGCTTCGCGAACAATAACACCACCGTGGCACCGATCAGCTTCTCAGCCTTGAGCTTCTATAGCTCGGCCAGTAGCACCTCCACCTCCACCATCTCCTCGTCGGTGGGCTTCTCCTCCCACGTGGCGTTCAACACCGGCGGGAGGCTAGTGCAAGGCGGAAGGCCAGGAGCGGGGTTCGCCACCACGAACCACTCCACCCACCGCTTGTTGCTGTCCTTGAAGGAGGCCTCAGGGTACTTCCCGCCTTGGCAGAGCGAGAAGGCGGCGCCGCCGACCACATCCAGTGTATCCTTGTTCGGATACGCCCGCAGATGATAGAGGGCCCTCCACAGATTGAATTGGGGCACGATCCCCAAGAACCCCTCGCACAGATGGATGAAGGTCGCGATCTGGGAGATGGAGTTGGGCTTGAGGTGCGTCGCCTCCAATCCGTAGTAGTGAAGCAGCCCCCGGAAGAACGCCCCCGACGGCAGGCCGAACCCCTTCTCAAAGAAGGACCGGAAGATGACTGTCTCTGTCCGGTCCTCCGAGGGGAACGCCTCCCCGAAGTAGCTCCGCCAGCCAGAGATTGCCTTCTCCGATAGCAGGCCCTGCGCCACGAGCGCCTCTATGTCGGTGTCAGTCATGGTGCTCGGGGACCAGGCGAGCTCCAGGGCGGGCGGCGCGGCGGCGGTGGCGGCTGCTGCTCCTGGGACTTCGCCGGCCATTCCTGCGCAAGGCAAGTGGCAGCGGGCGAAGGGGCGATGGAATGCTCTGGATGCGAGTGCTTACCAGGAGGCTAGAGAGATCTGGAAGACTCGGTGGCGGCAGAGACGAAAGGGCACAAAGGGATAAGGTCGCGCCAAGCCGATCGCTTTTATATCGGCCGCAGCCCTAATGGGCCGTTCGGCTCCAACCTTCTTTTTGAAATTTGAATCGGCTCTGAGAGCGTCCCTTCCTCTCCCCAAGGCAGAGGGGGAAACGGTAACAAATGATTTGACAACGACAGTAAAAGGGAAGGCGGCCCCGAAGGATAGGTTGTGCAGTTGATCAAAAAATCGGAACAGATCCTAGGATTTTTGGATCGGATTGGATCTGACCATTGGATCGGAATATTCCATTCTACCAGGCGGTGCCAAAGGACTCGGCATGTCTCCGTGACTCCGCAAGTGGCCCTGCTCGGGGGCTGGGTGCCGCTATTTGACTCGGCGTGTCTCCGTGACTCCGCCAGTGGCCCTTCTCGGGGGCTGGGCGCCGCTATTTGACTCGGCGTGTCTCCGTGACTCCGCCAGTGACCCTGCTCGGGGGCTGGGCACCGCCATTTGACTCGACATGTCTCCGTGACTCCGGCAGTGACCCTGCTCGGGGGATGGGCGCCGCTATTTGACTCGGCGTGTCCCCGTGACTCCGCCAGTGGCCTTGCTCGTGGGCTGGGCGCCGCTATTTGACTCGGCCTGTCTCCATGACTCCGCTAGTGGCCCTGCTCGAGGGCTGGGTGCTGCTATTTGACTCGGCGTATCTCCGTGACTCCGCCAATGACCCTGCTCGGGGGCTGGGTACCGCTATTTGACTTGGCGTGTCTCCGTGACTCTGCCAGTGACCCTTCTCCGGGGCTGGGCGCTGCTATTTGACTCGGCGTGTCTCCATGATTCCGCCAGTGACTCTGCTTGGGGGTTGGGTGCCGCTATTCAACTCGGCGTGTCTCCGTGACTCCACTGGCTGCTCTGATTGAGAGCTAGGCGCTGGAAGATGATTACGAATAAAGGGCTTAAGGGGTTGCTTCCTTTTTGACCCTCGAAACGCTTCTGCGGAACCTTCCGAGGCTCGGGGGCTACAACCAACGGGTTCACCTAGGGGCGCATCCCATTGAGGAAGGAACATAAAGGCAGGAGTCTACTGATGTAAAGTTGTGGCAAGAGCCCGAGGATGTAAGGATCATTATTTGATCACCGACTGGCCTCATTCCTCGGTCAAGGCTCCATTCGGCGACTCGGCGCTCGGGGGCTTGACGGAGGTAGACCCAGGTACCTCCCTACCGAGTGGAGACGTCTACCCGGTTGAACGACTCCGCATAAATGACTCGGCATAGAGGCACTCGGCTAGATGATGGGCAGGATCCCCCGGGGTCAGGATCTAGGTCAAACTGGATAGGCATGATCTTGTGTATCTTAACCGATCAGATTCCTCATAACAAACCTGAGTAGATTTACCCTAACTTGTAACCCACGGCTGCTCGGATATATAAGGGGGCCGTGGGGGCACCCATAGTAAGGGGATCATCTCATTCAGCTCATACCACAAACCCTAATACAAACCCCCGAACACAAGACGTAGGGTGTTACGCTCCGTGCGGCCCGAACATGTCTAAACCTTTGCGTCTTTGTGTTACCATCAAGTTCACGGGCTCTCTCCGATCCACTCCGCCTACAAATCTACTGCTTCAGGCTACACTTGGAACACTTGCCAGAGTGCAAATTCGACAGCCAGCATGGGATCCTCAATTAAAACCACGGGGACAGCATGCTGCCACCCATACGGCGACACCAAAAGGTCTTGTTTCTCAGTGTTGGCTCCGCCAGAGTCCGATGTGCCCGCGATGTCGACGTCTTCTACGCTTGGACCCTCCGGCGGATCACCTGCCACTTTACCCATTGTGACAAAACTGGCTTCCGGTAAACGGGTCCCTTGAAGATTTTTGTACAAGCACTAATCCAAAAATTAGGAAAAACAAAGAATAAATGAACTAGGGTTTCAAAGGGTTAGGATGGCAACTAGCCATACCCTCTATTAATGGTCCTTGCCTAAAGAAAAAAATGCCCTGTCCTAATAACTAAGATACATGCCCGCGCAGGGGCAAAATGGTCCATCTTTTTGTAGAGCCATCGGACAGACGCGCCGCCTTCACAACTTTGCTTCATATCGACAGCTTCGCGATGGCGCCACGCGTCCTCCACTCCGCCAATTCGGCTGCACCGGATGCGCCCCCTGTTTTGAGGCCCAAACCGGGAAACCCGCCTGCACTGTGGTTTTGAGGCCCAAACCACCCAAACCGTCCATCTCCGCTTGGCCGCCACGCGACCGCCTTGATGATGATGCACGTCTGGCCTCCCGCCAAGCCTCCTGCTTGACTTCACCGACGTCGTCTTCATCTGTCGACGTACTCTTGCTCTTCAGTGCATCACGTGGATCGCCCGTGACTCCGCCCGGACTCATCCGGTCCCTCGGTCCAAGCCTACTCGCGTTCATCCTTCTCCGCCCTTGGTCGATCGGCATGAACCTTTCACTTGATCTTTACCACATCCTCCGATCGCCACATCGCATCCTATGCCTGCACATCACAAACCAAGAGACATCAAATTCACACGACGTTGTCAATCACTCATCACTTAGCGTTGACCACCATTGGTCCTCACTTGACTTGTTGTTTTGTAGGGGCACACTGCCCTCTACTACTGCCCTGCTCCGGACCCAGATTTATCCCGCCCTGACTATTTACAGCCAAGTACATTCCAGAAGCCCAAGAGAAGTCGCCCAGCCATTGACTCTTTGACCAATGAAGAAGTGACTAAATCTGACGTTGATGTTACTCTAGCAGATTTGCTGAAGAAGTCGGGCAAGGAGACAGCGGGTGGCAGTTCATTGCTGGACCATCCTGCAAAGCCTTGAGGGGTTGTGCGGAAGCGTAGGGTGTCTGTCGCTGGGTTGCATGATGATAGGAGGAGGTAAGTACCAACTTATGTTGATCTCGAGTACTTTTTGTTTCGAGTTCTCCGACATTTGAGTTTTGCTGAGTTCCTTTTGTTCTTCTCAATCCCTCTGTTTCCTCTTCTCCCAAATGCGCAAAGCACGGAGGGAAAGGAGGTTCAATCAGGGATGATGTCAAGGCAGACCTAAGCATCCAGTCTGGTGCAGCAGACCCGTCAACTAAAGGTGCCACTCCAGCTTCAACTGACCCGATCCTGCCGAGCACCTCGGATGTTCCACCAAAGGAACCTGCTGGTGGCTCGGGGAAGTCGAGTATTCCGGGCACTACCGCGGTGCCCCAGTTGCACAAATTGAAGAAGACGGTAACAAAGAAGTCATCCAAGTAAATATCGAGTACTTTGCCTTAGCCGATTTGCAATTTTTGCAGTCAGTCCTTGATGTAGTTTCTTGTGTGCAGGGTCTCCTCTGCTCTAAGCTTGCACGAACCTAACGGTACCTCGGTAGTCCAAGCGCCCGAGCAAGAGAAGAGCCAGAATGTTGCAATGCTAGACACCGGTGCACCTCCACCCCGGCTAATGTTGCCGAGCTGGAAAAAGAACTTGTGCCAGAATAGACCAAGCCAGGGCAGGTCAAGATGGACATGTCCGCACCCGAGGTGCCCAAAGGTGAGCCCATCGTGCCGCCTCCACCGCACGGAATGGAGACCCTAACCTCCTTGTGTCCTCCAGGATTGAAGATTTGAGTACATGTGTTGAAGTTCCTGCGTTTTTCTTTTTTTTATGACTTTCGGGTGTTTTAAGGGTGAATTTTTGTTCCTCGCTTTTGGCTGCGATTTGGTTTGATTTTTTTGGTGGGATTTGGTGCTAGGACATGTGCAAACTCATCTAGGGTGAACCCCCACTGAATCCATGCACGAGCACCATGAATCTTGAGTTTTCCTGAAATATTTCCTCTCTAGTGTTCTTGAAGGAATTTGCAAAATTCATGGTGAAATCTTGACCCTTTTGAGGAGATATTTTGGGCAAAGATTCACTACATCTGGGTGAAGCTATGGTCCAAATTTCACGTGATTTGGACATTGTATGATCGAGTTTCCCATTTCTTTAGATGTTTGTCACGCGCTGAAAAAACCGGTGGTACCGGATTTGGAAACCGGTGGTACCGGTTTTTTGAATCCGGTGGTACCAATTTTTGGAAACTGATGATACCGGATTTCTTTTGACAGGTTCTAATTTCTCATTCTGACTTGTCACATTTACTTCCGCTTTGTCTTCGAAGTTTCCTAGTGTTGTTCCTAGGTCGAATAGCATCTCAAATGGCTATGTGGGCTTGACAACTCTAGAAGAGAGGTTCGTTGGGCAAGTTTGGGACATAGGCCTTGGTTGTCATCGAGGAGAGGCTCCCATTCACTCCCCCCCCCCCCTCTCTGGTCGCCGTTTTGGTCCCACATCAAGAGAGCAATTAGCAACAGCTTGCAGCAAAAGTACACAGAAAGTACTCGAAAGGCATATAACTCATACCTCTTTTGGTGGATTGCTTGTGCTGTAAAGCTTCGGCACATATGGCACCGTGTTCACGTTAAGAAGTGCTCGTTGAACACGGGCAAAGGTAGCTTCGGAGGAAGGATCTCTGCAGTAATCCGAGAAGGATCCTTACTACCCAAATAGTCAAATCCAAATCTACACCGCTTTTGGCGCGGCTGAATTCGGCATTTGAAAAAGGAAAGCATGACAGAAGCTCCGGTTACACCCATCTCTTTCAAAGTGGCAATCAACATGAGCAGCTCGTTAACTTGCACCATCTGGCTTGGTGACAAGTTTTCGTTCCACTCGGACCTCTGCTTTGCCTTTCCAGGAGTTCTCTCAGGCAACGAGGGCTTATGATTTCTGATGTAGAACCAGAGTTCCTTCCAGCTCGAGTGGTTGATGGGAATCTTGTACTCGAGGTACTCCTTGTTTTTCCCCTGCTTAAACTGAAGTCCAGCCCCACCAACCACAACTTGTTTCTCGGAGGAAGGTTGAGGACGTAGATGAAAGAAATAGCGGAAGAGGTCAAAATGTGGCTTGATGCCAAGAAATGCCTCGTAATGGTGAACAAAGATGGAAATGTGGACAATGGAATTGGGATTCAAGTGATGGATCTAAATCCCATAATGGTAAAGAAGGCCGCGGAAGAAATCGGAAGCGGGGAGGGCCAGTCCCCTTTCAATGAAATGTTCAAAAATTACAATTTGGTCAACATCTTCCTCGGGGGCTACTCCATATGGAGTGCGATTTTCATCGCACCCCATATAAAAGAAGACTTAAAAGTATTCGGGGCATGAGCACCTCACAGCCTCGAGGCAGCTAAGAAAGTACTCGGGGGATGCCTTCAAGATGGAGCTTCAGAAGAAACCGAAGTACGACTTCAGAAGTACTCGAAGCCTGCAGTACTCGGCTATGAAGAGCTCGGAGGCTTGTCAGACCCAGGACTTCGTACATGGCATAAAATATTCTAGAGTAAGGGGTGGGGCATGTCTCATACCTTATCCATGTTTAAAGTACTCGGATACAAGTACAACTAGTCGGTACAGAAGGAAACAACCCGAAAAGTACTCGGGTAGAACTCCTAAGCTAGTATCGGTCTAGGACTTCAATTTAACCCAGTACCCCACGGAGTATATAAGGGCGGGCAGTGACCCCCTCCAAATATCTCATCATCAAGGCAATACAAACCACCCAAACAGGATGTAGGGTATTACGCATACTCTGGCCCGAACATGTCTAAATCTTGTGTTGCTTGCATCTTCGAATTCCTATTCTCGGCGACACCCTAACCACAAGTCTACTACCTTAGGGTATTCCTAGGTAGGCTTGCCGGTAAAACACCGACAGGCGTCGCCGGCATCGAGCACGACGGCGAGGGGAGGGGCTCGAGAACGCGCGGCCACGCTGCCGCTGCCCCGTCGCCACCCCGCCGCCACCCTGCCGCCCACGCGGGCCTCCGCTGCCTCGCCGCGAGCTGAGGGAGCAGGGGCCACAGCCGGCACGCGCGCCCGGCCCAGTTCGCCTCGCCGCCGCTGCCTCGTCGCCGAGCAGGGGCCGCGGCCGGTACGCGCACCTAACCCTGCTCACCACGCCGTCGTTGCCCCGTTGCCGCCCCGTCGTTGCCCTGCCGCCCACGCGGGCATGCTGCTGTTCCGCCGGTCCCCATGCATGCGCGGCCGCGGTGGTCGCCCCGGCCCCGCCCTCTCCCCGGCACGGTGGAGCTCGAGGCCGCCGAAGAGGGGCCACTACCGGGAGCAGCGGAGGAGCCGAGGCGGTGGCGGGCAGCCGGGCGCGCCGCCGGGGAGAGGGGGAGGGAGAGAGAGAGAGAATGGGAGGGAGGGGGCGGGGTGGTAAAAAAGGATAAAAAAACTAACGTGTGGGTCCCACGGCTGGTAGTTGGTATAGTGGATGAGATATAGAGTATGATGGGTGCGGGAAAAATTGGTATAAAGGAGAGAATCTCGATGACTAGAACAGAATATTCCTTTTAAGGATAAAATTAGAGTATCACGAGTGCGGATAGCTTCAGACTGAAGCCGGATGGCTGGACCTGAATTAATTTACTATTTTTTCAGAACTAGATACTTTAATATAGCTGTAGTGTCAGATCAGGCAGGCAGTCAAGTGTAATCTATTGGATTAGTACATAAATACACAATTAACCACTATTATTTATTGTTACTGAAAGGGAAGTTGCAAATTGTTTTAAAACTCAAGCAACTGCCGCACAATCAACCATCTCAACATTCAACATCCATAATTTTTAGACGCAACATGTGAAATGTGTATCACCTGTGATTCGAACCCACAACACTACACAGTCACTTGTTATAGGCTATCATATTATTTATTTATACTAATTTTTTAAATCTTATATTAAATATCTAGCTTACCGGTCATCTCCCATTCCCGCCGTCCAGAGACTAAAAGAACTATAGCATGCCAGAAAAGAAACAGGGAGTTGAGGTCGTTAGACCTAAGTATGGTCGAAATAGTGCTTGTTACTGCTCGCTATTTCGGTGCTGGTTTGACTAATTAGCTTTCGTAGTGCCCTCTTTTCAGTTATTTTAAGAATCTTAATATTATGATTTTCATTTCAACATTAAGCGCGCATATTGGGCAAGGTAATGATGCCTTCTGTAATCTGATTGAAGCTAGTGACATCAAAGGGACAATGTTCAAGCGGAGGCCATGAATCTGTCTAGTCTCGCCATGGGGGGTGAGTTTATCTCATTGCTCCTTGCTGGTGTAAAGCCGATCACTGAGGACTATCAAACCGAGCTCTTGAACCCAATGTTTGGAGCATCAACGTCCCTCTCCAGTCGTAATCAGGATTTTATCTATCATTAAGTTTTAGCGCCACATAAGATCCACGGCATGTTATCTGTTGGTGCATTTAGACGCTAAGATAATCTCAAATAAAAATATTATATACTTCAAAGTTTTAGATCTTTTCGAGTTCTATAATTTAATATGAAGTTTATCTTTATCCAAGGCCATAAATTTTTTCGTACGAACGAGTAGATTTTCAACTTAAAAAGGGTGGAGGTCTTATCATGCCCTTTCATATTACGAACCGCATATAGACTTTTACCACCGGTTCTAACGGCCACCTACTCATGAACCGGTAGTGAAAGTCTGTCACTATTGGTTTGAGCTCGACTGGGTGATAGGCCGTTGGGGATGACTATATTTGTACTAGTGTAAACAGCAAAAAATAAGTATTAAATAAGCACAAACGCCATATTTTCTCAAAAGATCTTTTCAAAAAAAATATTTTCTCAAAAGATACAAAACATAAAATGAACCGAAAGTTTCGTTATACAAGCGCAGGTCGATCAAAGCCTGAGCTTCTTGGGGATGACCATGGAAAGTAGTCTCCTCCTAGTTTTTCTCTCTTTTGGAGAAGTCGACATGACCTTGTCCTCGTCAGCACGGCCGTTGTTTCTAACGCTACCAGGATCAGTAGCAGCTAGTATGACATTACGATTCTTCACCTGCTCTCTCACGAACTTGTTATAGATGAATGCCGCTCCCCTGAAGTTTGGGAGCACCAACCAGGCCATGAACAGCAGCTTCAGCTCATACCAGATTGGAATCCTGAAATTCACGGAGAGATGTCGCAGGAATAAGTCTAATCATATATCCCGATGGTCAATTATCAAAAAAAATTGCGCACAAAAGATTGAATCCTCCGTCTGAACTTTTTTTTTTTGGCGGATGTGTCTGAAACTCTGAACAATTGCAGGAGAAGTTGCTAGCGTAGCAACTTTACCAGCAGATGAGAGAGTGCAGCACCATCTCCATGAGGGTGATGAATGAGTAAAGGATCCAGAAGGCCAGCCACTGCTCGTCGTCGAGCTTTGACGAGCTCTCCATCGCCTGCACTGTCGCATATCTGAACCCATATCAAAGTGTATCTATAAATTTGCAGAAACCAACCGAATTATAAGAAATTTTACCGATCAAAAAGTAGAAACGCTTCTGAACTTACTAGGGGTAAAGTAGAGTCACAGTAGGCCTTCAGTATTGAAAGACGAGAATAGAAACGCAATTATGAACCGAACCACAGAATCAGGAAATAAGAAGTTCAGATCAGCGGCGTGAATCATCTGCGGAATTGCACATCGCATACCCTGCTAAGGAGTGAAGGTGAGATAGGATCGTCCAGAGCATGCCCATTTGCAGTGATGCTAACAATCTTGCTGTTCCCCTACCTTCTAGTTCTTATTACTGGAGCTGTGTTGTTTTATGGACGGTGTGACCTATGTGTGTCATTTGGATGACGATGTTTACACAGGGGGAAAGGTTGATGGCACGGGTTCTCTGCATTTGCCGGCCAAGTGAGCTTTATGCTGTCGACAGAGATGTGCACTACAAGGCTGGTGAAACATCCAAAGGTACATGCATTAAAGGGTAGAAAAAAGACACTGCCAAAAATTGCAATGGCTGCCGGTAAACTTTCATGTTGCACAACAGCAAAATATTAGCTCATTCAGCAGGAAAGTCGGTTTTATTTTGGACAAATGGTACGAAATTCTGGCCCGTCCACGTGGATTGGGCTGGCATTTAGCCCATCCAAATACTCTAGTCCTTTAGGGAACAATAAGCCGCAAATTTCAACTAAATCATAATGATTTAGTTCTATTTGCACAGAATAGTATATTTAAGGCACTTCCAGCAAAACGGCTTCTTTTTCAGAGAAAAGGAAAGCACAGAGATTATGATGCATACTGAAAAAAACCTGTCCCAGAACATTGTATTGATTTTTTTTTTGTCAGAACTCTGAGTCACATTCACATGATCAACACAGAAAGTTTGCTCTCGTCTCCATTCAATATTTCTGCTAGATGTTCACACATGCAGGATCACCATATACATCAAACAGCTCTATTTGAAGTGAAGAGCATGAACGAACAAACACAGTTGGACACTAGAAACACTACAGGCTCTGCCTCGACAAGCCGCAGGGATCAGGTCACCTCACCCTGCTTCAGTAAGCTTCGTGATCCTGAAAACATTCAACCCAAACACATCAGCCACATGTTCAGTCAAGAAAAAAAATCCATACTAAAAGTCTGTGAACTGCAAGTGCGGAAAAAGCTGAATCTCTCATGGGGAGTTCAGTTCAGGTTTAGCTCAGGTCACCTTCTTGGGGGTGACGAAGGCGAAGAACTTGCTCTTGGGCTTCTCCTTGTCCTTGGGAGAAGAGGATGGCGACTTGTCGTCCTTCTTGACCTTGCCGCTGGAGCCGCCGGCGGCGGTGAGGCCGTGCTTCCGGAGCTGCTCCCTGACGAACTTGTCGTAGATGAAGGCCGCGCCCCTGAAGTTGGGGAGCACCAGCCACGCGATGAACAGCAGCTTCAGCTCGTACCAAATCGGGATCCTGAAAATCCGTTCCAAGCAAATCTTCAGATCAGTTGTTTACAAGAACAGGTAGCAATGGAAAAAAATAAGACTATCGAGAAGATCATTATGCTAAGATCATGTCATGGATGAAATCATCAGTCTGAACGTACCAGTAGATGAGGGACTCGAGCACCATCTCCATGAGCGTGATGAAGGAGTAGAGGATCCAGTAGGCGAGCCACTGCTCGTCGTCCAGCTTCGACGGGCTCTCCATCGCCTGCACCGACGCGTACAGGGGGTACAGGAGCATGACCGTTGGCCTGCAAGAACCCAAAAAAAAATCAGGATATACGATCAGACAACTGACCTGAGCTGAACTGCAAGCTAAAAAAAGGAGGAATAGAACGATGCAAGAACTGAAGAATAGATACAATCAGACAGTGATGGTCTGAAGTTGTGAACATACCCTGCAAGGGAGTGGAGGTGAGTGAGGATCGTCCAGAGCTTCCCCATCTTCTACAACCTTCTCCTCAGCTCTTGGTGGCCCTGGTTGTGCTGTCGCTTGCAGCTATCACTGGGAGCTATAGAGTGATGGACAGACAGATGAGTGAGCGAGCCAAATGAAATGTCTCTTTGCTTTGCTTTGGATTTGGGTGATGTTCCAGAGCAGGGGACGCTGAGGTTAATTTTATAGGAAGCCAGAGTGGGATGGGATGGAGGACACGTGGTACGACGCCATTGGGGAGGTGCTTACTTTTGTCTGGATTAGATGGAGAAGGGGGAAGGCGCACACGTGGCAACATGGTACAGCACCGTCCAAGTCAGGTACTCTGTTGAATCTGGGAGTAATTTAAAGGCCTTGGATTGATGGCAGATCTAGGACAGGGCAGTGAGGTCAAAAGGCAGAGGCATCGGGACGATGAAGAAAATGGGATCTGCATCGTCCGCGTCTGCATTACAATATGTTTTCAAGTCCAGAGATGCTCCGGTACGGTGTCGGTTCATGTGGATCCTCGTGATTTCAGTTTTCAAATGTGTCAAAAATGAATCGAACCATGGGATATTGGGATGACAAGCAAAACTTCACTAGGCGGATTGCTTAAAAAAAAAACTTCACTAGGCGGAACCCTGTAGAAAATGGCATGTAAGGTTGGTTGAGGCTAACCGAGGTCCTATGCTCGTGGTACAATAGAGGAACAAACGTAGACACAAGTGACAATAACTAGGATATATATAGTTGGTTCAAAAGGAACAATAATTAGGATAGAGAAAAAGGAAGGAATTCATGAAATTAACAAGAGCAATGCTAACTTTTGTGTCCAAAGTCAATAGGAGATCACAAGAGCTCTGCAAACCCAAAGAATTGGAACGATCCCGATCCAATTGTACATCTTAATTTCACATGTTCAAGATCCTAAATGTAATACTTCATGATCATAAAAAACCGGTAAGATCACATAGGAGGGCTGGATAATGAGCCGGTCCGACTTGGCTCGGCTTGTGCCAGCTTGTTAAGATACCGAGCTAGCTCGTGACTTGTTAAGAAATAAGAAAAAATCTGGCTCGGCTCGTGAAAAATTTGTCTGCTCGGCTCGGTAGGGAAGTAGAACGCCGAACTGGTGGGAACCAAACAAGCTAACGAGCCATGAACTTTTCATCCAACCCTATTTCTGTGGCCATTAGCATAAAAATCTATCAACATCCAAAATTGAGTGATTTATGAACGAGTTGTGATTATGCTTTATGAGCTTTTGATTATACCTCTTCACATGCTTTCACACACTAAGTAATGAGATCATACGGGTAAATTCAACCTTCAAAGAATTTAAATCATGATTAGATAAGGGCAGTTTCTTTATATACTACCGAGAAAACTCATAATCTCTCATATGCCATCGTACTATCTATGACATATCGATCCACTCACAATCATTGATAATGAATATAAGGAATTTCGATTTAACCAGTGGTATGTGAGAAACTTTTCCTTAAATAAAAGACTACAAATGACTTGAGAAGATTGGCATAAGAAAGTGGACGTACGAAGAAATACTAATATCTTTTTAGAAAAATTTAAAACCGGCATTATAAGCACTAAAGGATTCAAGTTATGGATTCGATAACATTTATACATGGATGGAATAATAATTTACCAAAATCATGAAAACTCATTTCGCAAAAAAAATCATGAAAACTCAGCATTATGGATCTTCATTTTCCAGAGCACGCTTATTTTCAATACCAAAATATATCCGTTTCCTAAGGTGATATCACCGTCATGATTCCGTGATCGGATCCTGAGACTGGGAGGAGAACACATGGAGCCTCGGGACGCCAGCACGTGTCCTGTGTGGACCCTCCCAAGATGGTGTGAGCGAGTGGATTGAATATCTATAAACCAGCGCTTGATGCTCATCATCACCAGTCGCAACTACCCAGGGCCCAGGCGCTTTCTTTCTTTCACCCCGGAAGCACGGCACAAAGCGGCCGGCGTGGCCCCACGTGACCGCTCCGTGGCAGCGCGCGACGCGTAGGGGACGGAGCCGGAGCCCGAGCAGGCGCGCCGGGCGTCCGTGTCCACCCCCCGGGCCTCGGGCTCCGGGAGGGACCGACCGAGTGGCATGGACAGGGAGAAAATAAACGACACGGCAGCGCAGCCCGCGATATGAATGAAAGAGCACGTCAGGTCGGCGCTGGTCGCCAGCCGCCGCCCACGCGGCGTCTGCCCGGCCGGCCTGACGGAGCGCCGAGGAACCGGTCCGTCGGTGGCGCCGGGGACACGATCAAACGGGATTAACAGTTATCACTGCGCTGCAATCGGTTGCTGCTGCCTGGTTTCAGCCGAGCTTTGCATCAGCTTCCTTTAATTTTGCCAGTTAGCCAAATATTTTGGGTGCTTGAATTAAGATAGAATTTTTCATGACGCCCTTTGTTAAAAAAATATATTAAAATTTTTTCAAGATTATTTAAATAGGTTATGGAGATTTAATATGAAATTGATTACATAGATAGAATCCTGCATAGAAAGTATTCATGAAATTTTTTTAATGTCTATTTCTAGCATAGGGCATCATATTATAAGTCACGTTGCGAAATTTGAGGTGAAAATTTCATTTGTACATGGAGAAATTAAAAAGAAAAATCTCAATAAAGAGTAGATTGGATCAAATGAAATAGTTTGGAAAAATAAATTGAACTTAAATTTTGTTCAGGAGTTAAGCAGACAAAGTGGATAAATGAGGGAGAAAAGTGGGATGCCATAACATTTGGGTGCCCCCCCTCCCCCCCCCCCCCCCCCCCCCCCCCCCTTCACACACACACCACACGTCGCCCTCCCCTCCACCACAAGGAGGCAAACGAGGATGCCTCCGGTGGCTGCCGCCGCCGCCTTGTGGGCCTGCCCAGGATGGTCCCGGGGTCGGCGACCCCTTCAAGGCCTCTTGTGCCCCTCCCCCCCACTCGGGGTCTTCCTCCTCCCTCTCGACAACCAACACCGCACTAAAGACTTGCGGGGTGGCCGAGATGTAGAGGAGGAGCTCTTCCTTGTCGCGGTGTGCCACCAGCACTGGGGGTGGGGGGTGGGGGGAGGAAAGGTATTGTTTTAGCCCCCGGAATACCTAGTTCGCTTCCATGGTCCATTCGAACTGGTTGGTTTTCTTGAGGAGCTTGAATAGCGGAAGGCCCCTCTCCTCAAGCTTAGAGATGAACCGCCCGAGAGCCACCATGCACCCCGTGAGGCATTGTGCCTCTTTCATATGGGTTGGGGGCTGCATGTGGTCGATCGCTTCCACCTTCTCTGGGTTCACTTTGATGCCGCGGCTTGACACGAGAAAGCCCAAAAGCTTCCCCACTGGTACCCTAAATACGCATTTCTCGGGGTTGAGCTTGAACCTGATGGTCCGCAGGCTATCGAAGGCTTCCGACAGATCCCACGGGAGGGTCTCCTGTTGCCGGGTTTTCACCACAATGTCATCGACGTGGCGTAGAACATTATAGAGTAAGGGGTGGGGCATGTCTCATACCTTATCCATACTGTAAAGTACTCGTACACGGTTACAACTAGTCGGTATAGAAGGAAACTACCCAAGAGTACTCGGTTAGGACTCCTAAGCTCGTACCGGACTAGGATTTCCATGTAACCCTGTCCCCCCAGGTTATATAAGGGCGGGCAGGGACCCCTCCAAAGCATAACGTGCATAACGCATAACCCCCAAGGCAATACAAACCATACAGGACGTAGGGTATTACGATACTGCGGCCCGAACCTGTCTAAACCCTTGTGTTCCTTGCACTATCGAGTTCCTGATCTCGGCGACACCCTAACCATAAGTCTACTACCTTAGGGTATCCCTAGGTAGGCTTGCTGGTAAAACACCGACAGCTAGCGTGCTAGGTAGGGGTGCTCATCGAAGATCCACCGGCGAATTCGATGGCAATTTTCAGCTTCACCAGCGCCATGCCCCCTGCTGGCACCACCTTCGTCTTCGGCTCCTGGGTCTGTGTCTCTGATGGCACAGGCAATTTCCGTCGGCACCTCGTCGACAACAAGCCGGAGGCATCTGCAGCAACACCAAGCAGCGTTCTCGACGAGTTTGTTGACAACCTCGACGAGATGCTGCTCCCTGACCTCGCTAGGGAGATTGAGAAGCTGTCCGTTTTTGACGCGACTCCGACTCGTGCTGCATCAGGCTTCCTCGGATCGGACTCGACTCCATCTGAGGAGCAATGTGACCGATTCCCCTTCGGTTTACGCAATACGGCTACCGTATACCAGGAGGCCACGAAGTCCGAATTCTACTCCGCATTGGAGAAGGATCTGGACGAACTACTCAAGCTCGGGGACAAGGATGCCACCGCATGCCGGGAGGCCCTATCTTCGACGACTACGACTCGGACTCCGATCCCGAGGCCGAACCCTACTTTGGTGGCTAGGGCTTGGTTATAGCCTCCACACCGGAGGGTCGCTTCATGTACTGGAAGGGCATGAAACCCTCCGAACTACTCGGAGACGATGAAAGATTTGTCGCTCACCTTGACTCCCTGCCTTTCCAAGAGTGCAGACCACTCGGTGAGACCACCCCCGGCGGAACTGTACTCGTAGACTACAGCTCCGACGATCCATCCACACACTACCACATCTTCATGGAGGAATCCGACGAGTACAGCGACAGGCACCGCAATGAGAGGCCTGAGCAGATCTCTGAGGATGAACACATTACAGATGCCGCCAACGAGTCCGCCCAGGACCGTGAGGCCCGCAGGCTGGGTAACAAGAAGCGTGCCAAGCGCAGAAGGGACGCCAACGATCGGCGCGCACGGATTCAACACGACCTTGACGCTGAGTTTGCAGCAGCACAGGACGACGGATTCAACACTCCTGCCACCAACATTGCCGGTATAACTGCAGTGTTAGTTGGCAACCCCGACCCACAAGTCCAGACCGCCATTCACATGGTGCAGCGGGCACTGCTGCAGATAAACCAGCAGAACCCGATGCCCTCGGTTTCCCGTGGAAGGGGTGAGGGCGAGGAAGAAAGCCAAGTCAGCAGAACACCAGCGGGCGTACTCGTGATCCTTCCGAAAGCGCAAGCCAGACGATCTTGTCATGGCTATCAATCGCGCCCCGTGACACAAGAAGCCATCCAATCTACAAGAGGAATTCGACAAACTCATGCAGAAGCAATGCCCATGGCACCCACACTCGAAGCACTCGGCTTTTGAGTGCTACCAGCTCCAGAATTCCCTCAACGCCCCGCCCTTGGAGAAGGGCGATAAAAAGAAGAAGAAGGACGAGGACGACGAAGACCCGGAGAACAAGACAGACGCCGGCGAATTCCCAGACGTATCCAAGGTGGTCAACGTCATCTTCGGTGGCGAGTCAGGATTTGTCTCCAAAAGGACTCAAAAGCCGCACCGTCGTGAGATCATCTGCGTCGAGCCGGCGGTACCACGACCCCTCCGGTGGTCGGAGGTCCCCATCTCGTTCTCTAGGGCTGATCAGTGGAAGAGCTCTTCTGAGCCGAGCAAACTCCCGCTCGTGGTCGCGGATGCCAGGCTCGCCACAGTACTCATCGAGGGAGGCAGCGGCCTCAACATCATCTTCGCGAGTACTTTAAGGAAGATGGGCGCAAACTTCATCGACATGCTTACCCCCAGCAAGGTTCCCTTCTACGGCATCATACCTGGGAACACAGCTACGCCGCTTGGTACGGTAGTGCTTCCAGCCACCTTTGGGATGAGGGAAAACTACCGTACCGAGTACATCAAGTTCGAAGTGGTCAACTTCAAAACCTCCTATAACACCATTCTGGGCAGACCTGCAATGGCCAAATTTATGTCTGTACCGCACTACGTTTACTTACTCCTGAAGATGCCAGGAAAGAGTGGGGTTCTCACCTTCCGCGGCGACTTGGAGAAGTCCTACGACTGCGAGCAGAAGGCCATCGAGTATGCGACCACGTGTGTACCAGATACTTCAGAAGAAGTACTCGCGGTCGCGCAACAGCTCTCTGAAGCAGGGCTAGAAATTCCCACAAAGAAGGCGAACTACTCAAAGCTGCAGCCCACCAGAGAACTCGCTCTGAAGTCTATCCAGCTGCGGGAAGGAAACTCATCCAAGACAGCCCTGATCGGGTCACAGCTCGACCCCAAATAGGAAAGCGAGCTCATCAGAGACATATTCGCGTGGAAACCAGCGGATATGCCAGGGGTGCCCAAGAAACTAATCGAGCATAATTTGAAAGTAGATCCTGAAGCTACCCCCAAAAAAAAGCATCTCGGTAGATTCGCTCAGGATAAGAGGGAAGAAATCAAAAAGGACCTGGCGAAACTACTCGCGACTGATTTCATCAAAGAGGTGTACCACCCAGAGTGGGTTGCCAACCCCGTCCTTGTAAATAAGAACAATAATAATGAATGGAGAATGTGCGTTGATTATACCGATCTCAACAAGCACTGCCCGAAGGACCACTTTGGGCTACCACGCATTGATCAAGTAATCGACTCCACTGCCGGCTACGTACTCCTTTGTTTCCTTGACTGCTACTCGGGCTACCATCAGATTGCCCTCAAGGAAGAAGATCAAATCAAGACCGCCTTCATCACGCCCTTCGGGACTTATGCCTACAAGACTATGTCCTTCCGGCTGAAGAACGTGGGGGCTATGTACCAGCGGGCAATCCAAATGTGCTTTGCAGACCAACTACACCGCAATGTCGAGGCCTACATGGATGACGTGGTCGTCAAGACAAGAATTCCCAAGAACATATTTGTGGACCTGGAGGAAACATTCAGTAGCCTCCGGAAGTTCCAATGGAAACTCAACCCGACCAAGTGCATTTTCGGTGTACCATCCGGGAAACTACTCGGGTTCATCATCAGTCATAGAGGGATTGAAGCTAACCCGGAAAAGATTACCGCCATCACTGACATGAAGGCTCCAGCAACAATCAAGGACGTGCAGAAGCTAATAGGGTGCCTGGCGGCCCTAAACAGATTCATCTCAAGACTTGGAGAATGGGGCCTTCCCTTCTTCAAGCTCCTGAAGCAGAAAGACAAGTTCCACTGGATGGAGGAAGCTGAGCAGGCTTTGCAGGACCACAAGGAACACCTGCAATCACCTCCTATTCTCACAGCACCACGTCCTAGGGAGAACCTGCTGATGTACATTGCAGCAACCACTCATGTGATCAGCACAGCAATTGTGGTGGAGCGAAACGAGGAAGGCCATGCATTTGGCGTGCAAAGGCAAGTCTATTTCATCAACGAAGTACTCTCTGAATCAAAGGTACGCTATCCTTCAATTCAGAAACTACTCTACGCAATTCTCATAACATCAAGGAAGCTCCACCGCTACTTCGACGAGTACAAGATCTCAGTTGTTACTGATTTCCCATTGGCGAATATACTCCACAACCGGGATGCCACTGGTCGTATATCCAAGTGGGCAGTAGAACTGGGGGCTCATTCAATCAACTTCAAGCCAAGGACAGCCGTCAAATCCCAAGCATTGGTCGATTTCATGGCTGAGTGGCGGGAAAATCAAGTACCAACCCCGGCCAGCCACCCAGAGCATTTGACAATGTACTTTGATGGCTCGCTCAAGCTCGAGGGCGGCGGGGCAGGAGTACTTTTCATCTCTCCAAAGGGTGAACAACTCAAGTACGTCTTACAAATCCTTTGGAAGGTGTCCAACAACTAGGCCGAGTATGAAGCTCTACTACACGATCTCCGCCTGGCAGTCTCACTGGGTATCAAACGACTACTTGTGTACGGCGACTCGCTGCTAGTCGCGCAACAAGTCAACAAAGAGTGGGACTGCACAAAGGAGGAGATGGACGCATTTGTTATGGAAGTGCGCAACCTGGAGAACAAATTTGCTGGCCTGGAGATTCATCACAATGTTGGAGCAGATGTACTCTCCAAGCTTGGATCTACTCGAGCACAAGTCCCAGCAGGAGTATTTGTCTAGGAACTCAAAGAACTGTCGATCAAGACCACGAATCAAGCAACCACTAGTTTGGGACCCTCGGACCCCAGCCGGGAGGTCATGATGTCGGAGGTCGATTGTCGGGGGACTTTCATCGAATTCATCAAGGAAAAGAAGCTACCCCCCAAGGTGACAAAGAAAAGTTCAGAAGCAATACGCATCATGAGGCGCAGCAAGGGATTTGTCATCATCGGAGATAAGCTCTCCAAGCGTGGAGCAAGCACAGGAGTACTCATGAAGTGTGTTCCAAGGGCATGGGGCCGCAATATACTACTCGAGATACAAGAGGGTACATGCGGAAACCATGCAGCATCCAAGACATTGGTCGAGGAGGCCTACAGGGCAGGCTATTGGTGGTCAACAGCAGTTTTCGTCTCCGAGAACCTCGTACAAAAGTGTCAGAAGTGCCAATCTTTTGGCAGTCTCACGTCCTAGCGCACAACCTCATCACCATACCGCCCTCATGGCCCTTTGCATGCTGGAGCCTCGACATGATTGGACCTCTGACTATAGATCCAGCAAGCTTTACAAATGTACTGGTGGCCATCGACAAGTTTACCAAGTGGATCAAGTACAGACTGATTACCAAGCTCACTCCAGACAGGCCAGTCGACTTCATCTCGGATATTATGTACCATTTTGGCTACCGCAACACCATCATCACAGATCTGGGCTCAAACTTCACGGCAAACCAGTTCTAGGAATTCTGCGGAAACAACTCAATTGAAGTGAAGTACGTGTCAGTCGCACACCCAAGAGCCAATGGACAAGTCGAGCGGGCCAACGGCTTGATTCTGGATGGCCTAAAGAAGAGACTCTACGATGAGAATAGCAAAAAGGGTGGCAAGTAGATATATGAGTTGCCCCATGTCGTCTGGGGGCTTCGAACTCAACCATCAAAAGCCACAGGACATACCCCTTTTTTCCTTATCTACGGGTCCGAAGCTATACTCCTAGAAGATCTTATGTGGCTCTCTCCCTAAGTTGAGATGTATGACGAAGGGGAGGTGGACGAAGCCCGGCAACTGGAACTGGATACTGTTGATGAAGCCAGATGCAGTGCCATCATTCAGTCAGCCCGTTATCTGCAAGGTGTCCGGCGCTATCACGATCGCAATGTGCGAGAGCGGTCGTTCAATATCGGTGACTTGGTCCTTCGTTGTATTCAGGATGAAACTGGGCTACACAAGCTTAACTCACGGTGGGAAGGTCCTTTCATCGTGTCAGAAGTCACAAGACCAGGGTCATATCGCCTGCAGTACCCTGATGGACAGGAAGTACCCAACTCCTGGAACATAGAGCATCTCTGGAAATTCTACGCCTAGTAGAAGCTGTTAAAGCAATTCGCCAACTGCATGTCAGCATTTTTATAAATAAAGAGTTTATTTTGTTGTAATTCGACTACTTTCTGCATGTTTTAACTCGGGGGCTCCGCCAAGAGTTCTTACATTTTTTTCGCCTACATTAAACTCGGGGGCTCCGCCACGAGTTTATATGTTTTCTTGACTACTTATACTCGGAGGCTCCACCACAAATACTTGTACTTAGCTCGCTTATGCTCGGGGGCTCCGCCACGAGTACTTACGTCTAGTACAGCCTATAAGGCAGAGCACTCGACATACTCTCACAGTTCCGGCCGCTGCTACGACTACTCAAAAGAGAGCGTTAAGGCACCGGCCGAAGGGGTCACCAAGCCCATCACACGGCCATGTTATCTCCCTGCTACAAGTGGGACGTTAACAACTTAACCGTTCATGTTCTCAAACTGACAGGCTAGCCAAGCGTACCACACGATTGGATCAATCCAGGCTAAGTCTTTTTGCTCTACGAGCACTTTTATGGAATGTCAAGTTACTGACTACATCCAAGCCGATGCTCTTGGAGTAGCTTAACCCAAACATCTCCAACTAATCTAAGTCCTACGATCATACCAGCAAACATCATACAAAGATATACGCTGAAGAAAGATCAATTAGGCAAATTTATATACATATCAACAAGTGGCATAAGTACACATTATTTTTGCTTCTAACCATCTTGCTCCAGGCTCTCAGCTATCTTGTCAGCAAGGGGCTCGCCTTATTCACGGAACTTCATGAATTTCTCAACAGAGCAGTCCACCGCCATGCCTTCAGCGAGTAGTTCAAGCTTCACCTTGGGCCAGTATGACTTCACCAACGCAAGAGCCTGAGCTATGTAGGTCCTGGTGGCCTCCGAGATGTAACTGGCAACCTTCTGAGGAGTCGCATGAAGCTTCTCCAACAAAGACAGCTCGCCAGCATCACCTTCAGCCGGAAACTCCACCATCTCCACGACAGCCTGCACAACAGTCTTGAATTCTTCAAGTTCTTTTTGGATGACATCCTTTTCCTCAAGCATATTCTTGATCTGCTGCATGGCATCATGGAATTGGACGCTTGTATCCTCAAGGACCTTCTCAAGACGCTCGACGTCATCTGCGCCACGGTAAACAAGGTTCTTCAGATCAATAATCATATTTTCTTTCTTTTGCAAAGTGGATTTCAGTTCTGCGCGTAAGAGAAAAGAAGCAGTATTTGAGAAGTTTTAGAAACTACTCAAACAAACAACGAATCAAAGACAACAAGACAAGGCGACAAGTTACCTTTGTGCGCTTTGGAGATCTTCTTGTTCTTCTCAACAAGCTTGGCTTTTTCCTTCTCAAGATCTGGATTTCATTCTTAAGGAGCCAAGTTTCTTGAGTGCGCTCTTTCTTCAACTGGTCGAGCTCATTGCAGAGGTCGATCCTCTTCTAGATTTCTTCGCGGATGCGCTCATCCTTCTCCGCCAACTTACAATGGTCGTCCTCAATGAATTTAAGTTTCTCGGACTTCTCCTGGGATCGGTCCATCAGGTTCTACAAAGAAGAGTATATCAATTATCACCACTCAAAGAGAAACAGTGGATTAAGAAAACTACTCGAGGAAGATGAAAACTTACGGTGGTGAACTCGGACAAATCCTTGAAGACCCCTTTGATTTGTTTTCTCTTCTCAGCGGTCAGATAAGGGTCATCAATCAAGTCTGCCGTGATGGTGTGTTGCCAGCCGTATGGCGTCACCGACAGATCATCCTTCTCCACCGCATCCGCACTAGTTCCTGAGGCGCCCGCGGCGCCAACATCCTCTGTGCCAGGGCTTTCTGTCCCCGTGGCCTTGACGGTGCTGGTGTCAGGGCCCGAAGTACCCACGGCTTGGGCGTCATTTGCGCTGGATTCTCTGGGCAGCTCGCCTGCCACTCCACTTGCAGTCACTAATCTAGCATTGGTGCTGGGAGATGGAGGAGGCAGGATGGGCTCACCTTCGGGTAGGTCCGACGCAGTGGCCTCCACCTCCACTCGCTCCGGCTCGACTTCTTTCTCCACCTCGGCATTGGTGGCCGGAGGAGGGGGAGGAGGAGGAGGAGCAGCGCCGGTCTCCAACGCTGCAGCATCCGTGTCCTTTCCAGACTCGGGGGCTTGGGTAGCCGCGGCATCTTCAGGCTCCCCCAAGCCCAGAGCAGAGGAAGGCTGGACAAAGGACAATCATATCAACTATTCGATAAGATAAATTACAAAAGCTTCCCCACTGGTACCCTAAATACACATTTGTCGGGGTTGAGCTTGAGCCTGATGGTCCGCAGGCTATCGAAGGCTTCCGACAGATCCCGTGGGAGGATCTCCTGTTGCCGGGTTTTCACCACAATGTCGTCGATGAAAGCTTCAATGTTGTGGCTCTTCAAGTCCTTCAGGGCAATACGCATGGTCCGTTGAAATGTTGGCCCAGCGTTCTTTAGCCCAAAGGGCATGCGAACGTAGCAGTACGTTCCCACCAGAGTGGTGAAGGAAGTTTTCTCCTTGTCCTCCATTACCTTGCTTATCCGATGGTACCCGAAGTACACATCCAAAAAACAAAGGAGGTCGCACCCCGCCGTGGAGTCGACGACTTGGTCGATGTGGGGTAGCGGAAAAGGATCCTTGGGGCAGGCTTTGTTAAGGTCGGTGTACTTCACACACATGCAGAGCTTGCCTTTGGCTTTCTGGACAATGACTGGGTTGGCTAGCCACTCGGGATGGAAAACCTCCCAGATGAAGCCCGCTTCTAACATCTTTCGCACCTACTCGCGGATGAAGTCTTGCATCTGCGGAGTCTGACGCTGGTTCTTCTGCTGGACGGGCCATGCATCGGGGTGCATGGCCAGGCGGGGCTCGATCACCTCCCTAGGGACCCTAGGCATATCCGACGGCTTCCACGCAAACACGTCGGCATTAGCCCAGAGGAAGGAGATGAGCGCGGTTTCCTATTTTTCGCCCAGCTGTGCTCCGTTTGTCACCATCTTTCCTGGGATCGTCCCCAAGGCAGTCCACCTTGGTGAGGGCCACGTCATCGGGGGCGATCCTCTGCTTGGCCAGAGGGTGTGACGACGGCTCAGGGCGTTCATCGTCGCTCTGGGAGATGGCCGCCATGGCCTCATAGAGGTTCTCGGTGCAGTGCACCGAACCCTTGACATCCTCTTTAATGGAAATGATCCTGGAGGCCCCCAGGATCTTCACGGTGTTGTATGCATAGTGCACAGCCGCCATGAATTTGGCGAGTGTCGGGCGTCCGAGAATGGCGTTGTAGGAGAGGTCGAAGTGCGCCACATCGAAGACAATGTTCTCCATGCGGAAGTTGTCCCATTCTCCGAATGTGATAGGCAACTCGATCTGCCCTAGAGGGACCGCCTTCCCTTTGGTGACGCCATAGAAGGGCATCGACGGGAGCAGCTTGCGTTCCCCGACCTGCATCTGGTGGAAAACCTCTGGAGAGAGTAGGTCCAGACCCACTCCCCTGTCGATGAGGACTCTTTCCACCCCGAGGTTGCAGATGGTGGGGGTTACAACTAAGGGGAGTAGACCGACCCCCACCGTGTTGTTCGAGTGGTCATTCTGGTCGAAAGTGATCAGTGTACCCGACCACTTCAGGAGCTAGGAGCTCGCCGGCGCAGGGGAGGCGGTGCAAACTTCCCTCTAGAGGAGCTTGGCCCTCCTCCAGGATAGGGGAGCGCTTGCTCCGTCGAAGATGGTGGATACGATGTGTTGTGGCTCCTGGAAGCCTAGGTCCGCATCACCTGGGGCGTCTCCATCACCGTCATCACTGCAACGGTCCCCCCCGTTCCTTCTGGTGGTTTTTCACGAGACCCTTGACCAACCGGCACTCGGTGAGGTCATGCCGATCGGTCTTGTGGATCTCGCACCACTTGTCAGCTCCAAGCCTTGCAGGGGCTGGCTTCTGGAAAACCCCCGCGGGCTGTCTCCCCGTGGGTGGCATGTTGCGGCCTTCTGTCGCCAGGGCAGCAATAGCCTTCCGCTTGTTCTTCTTGTCACGAGGCTTGCGATGTTCCGGGGAGGCGGGCTCTTCAGGCGCGTTGCGCAATGTGGTGCAGCTCTGGGCCTCTACCTCCCAGGCACACTTGTTTTCCAGGGAGAACAGCTCGGCAACGGTTTTAACATTGTGCGTCTCGAACTTCCCCACCAGACGCTTCTTGGTGACCCCCTTGCTAAACGCCATGATGACGACGGATGGTGAGATGCGGGGGATAGTGTTGCGCACCTGACTGAAATGTTGGATGTACAACTGCAGTGTCTCACCACGAGGAGATCTCCTCCGATCCCAGGTCGATTAAACGACTTAGAAAAATTGGTGACGAACTGCTGACACAGGTCGTCCCACGAGCCAACGGACCCCGGAGGGAGGTTCATGATCCAGGACCTCGCGGTACCCCTAAGGACCACGTCGAAGTAGTTGTCCATGACCTGAGGTCCCCCACCCACAGCCTAGATGGTCGTGGTGTAAATTTGGAGGAACTCCTCAGGGTTGATGGTGCCATCGTACTTCTCCGATATGTCCGACCCGAACTTGGTGGGCCAGTCGACCCGCCGCAAGTCCGTGGTGAAGGCCCGGCATCCGACCCCGTAGGGATTGATGTCATCATCGGCGGAGCCGCGCTGCCCGTGGTTTACCCATGCAGGGGAGCCAGAGGAGGAATGGTCCCCCTCGACCGCTTGGCGACACTCCCGTGTGCGCTTGAGGGGGTCCCGGCGTCTTCGCCGGCTCTCTTTTCGTCGAGCCAGGAGCGCCTGAGCCCCTATGATGGTGCGGGAGCCCTGAGCACCCGGCCTAGGGCATGCCTTCCCGACGAGGCTGGCTAGCTTGTCGAGCCATTTCTCCTCAAGCGTTCTCGGCTCGGTTCTCACCGAGGGGTGGCGCAAGAGCGCACGAGCTGCAACCAGCGCCTCCCTAGGGGGAACGCCGCCGAGGTCGAGGCGCCTCCATGTCCGGGACTCCTGCAGGACCGCTCGCTTCCAGGCCTCAACCCGGAACTGCGCGAACCTGACATTAGTAGAGGTCGTGCCTCCGAATATGGACTTTGGAGCGTCGAGTTGGGGCTACCCCGTGATGATCGACGTCGGCCGGCGCCCGCCTGGTGCGAGGGGAGGTAGCTCCGTTGCCCTTGCGCCAGGCGGTGCATTGGATCGCCCCCTAGGGCCGGGGCATGCTCACAATTGCTCTCATCATCAGAA